>JAWDJE010000003.1:358334159-361035409 GCA_035047345.1 Bradypodion ventrale
TAAGTAGGAAGGAAAGGAAATAACTTGATTCAGACTGTCAAACAATTATTCGTACCCTAAACTTTTCAAAAAGTCAACGCAACATACAATCCTATTATAATCATGCATTTGTTCCCATAGTCAATCTACTCTATAGAGTTCATACAGTCAATTCTTTTCCAGCAAACCCCGTTTTTAGAAATTGATGTTTTAAATAAGGTTTGACATCTAGAAATGGAAAGAAAGCTTTTCTAAATTAAATTAAAGAATATACACTTCATCCAATCCCTTCCTTCATCCAGTCCTGAAAATCAATGAAAGCAGTGTATAGTCTGCTACATGGTAGCAAAGCACAAAGTATGAGTAAACTAAATTGAAAAGGCCCAAACAAATATTTCTCTCTTTGTTTCAATCACTCTGAAGTATTTGCTAAGATCTGCACCACACAACCAAAATAATAATAATCTTGTATCAAAATACAAGGAATGAACATGGTGGCTTCAACACACAAAGCCCATTCTCCACCAACAATCTTGGATTGTCACCTTTTTTAGACTTTTATTTCCAATAGACACCTTACCTGTAATATGGTAGCTGACTTGGCGGTTGACATCAGATGTATCCTGATCCCATGTGCTGAGAACAGCCACAACTTCACCAGGTGAATCGCTCTCTTTCACAGACCCCCTATAAATCTCATGTTCAAATACTGGAGCATTGTCATTGATGTCTGTCACTGTGACGGAAATCATGGCGGTTGATGAAAGGGACAAGCTTTCCCCCAGATCAGAAGACACCACAGTAAAGGTGAAAGTTGGGTTCTTCTCATGATCCAGGTCTTTCAAAGTGCTGATCCAACCACTGTTGCTGTCAATGGTGAACACCTCTGTGATTCTGTCAGCCTCCACGGCTGGTAAGAGAGAGTACATGACTTGACCATTTGCCCCCCAGTCTGCATCACTTGCTTTGACCTGCATTAGTTTAGTTCCTATTGGCATGCCTTCCATCATGATGGCTTCATAGCTGGCGGCCTCAAACACAGGTTTGTTGTCATTAATATCTAAAACTTTAATGTCCACATCCACCGTTAACACCACATCCACCTTATCTAGCTGGATGGTTGCGGCAACTTTAAAGTGAAAAGCAAAAGTTGTCTCATGGTCAAGTCTCTTGTCAAGTTTTAAAAGGCCTGTCTCTTGCTCTATAACAAAAACACTGTCCTTGTTATTTTCTGTCAGTTCTCCATTAACAGTTGTATAGGTTGCTCCTTGATTAGGCAAAACATGTAGAACATCAATAGTACTACCTATCGGTGTATCCTCTGATACTGTAAAGGAATATTGGGGTTGTGAGAATGAAGGCAAGATTGTTTCTGGTGGTAAAACATGAATGTATACAGGGATAAGGGAGTGTTTTACAGGAATGCCACCGTCAACTGCCTTGACAAAGAAAGACAACACTGTGTTTTTCAGCTGGTTAAAGTTACCCTTGGTTACCATCCATCCATTGTCAGGGTCAATTTCCAGGAGATCTGCAACAGAAACAGAGGCCTCACTGTACAGTGAATAGGTAATCCTCGCATTCGCGCCATCATCTGGATCAACAGCTTGTACCTGAGTGACCAGGTGGCCTTTCCCAACATCTGCTTTGACGCTTGCCCGGTATTCCACTGTCATGAACTGCGGAGCATTGTCGTTCTCATCTACCACTATCACTCTGACAGTGCAGAATGTGGTTCTTCCCCCTCCATCGAGAGCTCTCAAAAATATGGTGATGTCACCTTCAGAAGGGATCTCTCGATCAAGTTTTTCTGTTGTGATGATCTGCCCATTGCTATCAATTGAAAAGCGATCCTTGGCAAAATCATTTATAATTGAATAGCTAATTTGTCCGTATATGCCTGAGTCTCCATCCGTTGCTTTTACATGGATTACTTTAGTTCCTGGGGCAGCATTTTCTCTAACCTCTGCCACATAAATACTCTGTGAGAACACAGGACTATACAAGTTAGCTCCAAGGATCCGTATATGTACTTGGGCTGTGCTTGTGAACAAGCCATCAGACACGGAGACATTCAAACTGTACACTGATTCCATCCTCTGTTTCCGATGGTTCGAAAGAGTGATGATGCCACTCTTACTGTCCATTACAAAATTTGTACGGTCATTTCCTGATAAGATACTATACTCCAGCCGATCAAAATCAGAACTGTCCGCATCAGAGGCCTGGACGCAAGTCACAAAGTGACCCCGAGGAGCTAACTCGCTGACATATGATTCATATATCAATTGGTTAAAGACAGGAGGGTTGTCATTCATATCGGTCACAAAGATATTAACCAGGACTTCACTGCTCAAAGGTGGGAATCCATTATCTGTTGCCCTGACTTTTAAAGTACAATGTTGCATCAACTCATGATCTAGTAAGCGGGCTGTAAGGATCAGACCACTGCTGCCATCAATATGAAAATAATCTGTGCTGTTGAACGTATCTTGGACTATCTGATACTGAATAATTTTGTTATTCTCAGAATCTGCATCCACTGCAACAACCTGCAAGACAGGAGTCCCAATCAAAGATGCTTCAGACAATGTGGCATTATACGAAAAGCGTTCAAAAACTGGAGCGTTGTCATTGACATCATTGATTATTAAGTCCACCATGACTTCTGCTCGGGCACCTGTGAGAGCATCGCTGGCTCTTACCATCAGCTTGAAAATGGAGTTGATTTCATAGTCTAATGGACTGATGACACTGAGGACTCCAGTGTCAAAATCAATATTAAATTGATTATAGGGATCTCCATCTACAATTATGTAAATAATCCCCTGACCTTCAGGGCTGGTAGCATTGATACTCAGAACTGGGGTATGCATTTCTACATCTTCATTTACAGAGGCTGTATAGAAAGGCTTGTCGAAAACCGGCATTGCTTTATTAACAATAGTTATAGGCAATTCAACAGATGCTGACAGTGATGGATTGCCTCCATCTTTAGCAATGACAATAATTAAATACTCTATGTTAGATAAGTCAGAATTAAAAGTGGCTTTCAACGTGACACTGCCCGTGTGCCTGTCAATTTCAAAGTGCCCATAGTCCTCCTTTAGTAGGTAAGCAACGTCACCGTTTGCTCCCTTATCTTTATCCACGGCTGTCACTCGGTAAATTAGGGTACCAGGATTGGCCTCAACTTGTACAGCAGCATAATACGGAAGCCCAACAAACACTGGAGCATTGTCATTGATATCTTCAATGTGAACCCTGACAATTACCCTGGCTACACGAAGATGATCCAGCTCACGACTAGCCTCAACAATTAGCTCATACAACTCCTGTTCTTCTCGGTCGAATGGGATCCCAGTTGTTTGAATGACGCCCAAAGTAGGTTTGATCTTAAATTTGTTCCCAGGGTTCAATATGCTGTACTTCAATGGCTCATTAAGGCGGTTTCCAACAGCATTAACCACTGCTACTTTTGTGATATTGGTTGTATTTTCAGAGATTGAGGTGGAATAAAGGCTTTGAGTGAAGTGAAGACCACTGTCCATGGCTTCTTTGACCATTATAGTCACAACGGCAGTACTATAAAATTTCCCATCTGATACTTTTGCTATGAGCATATAATGATCTTTGGAAAGGCTGTTGTTTTTTATGGTAACTACCCCTGAAACATGATCAATGAGAAAATATTCTGTGTTTCCTTCAATAAGGCTATAGGTCATCTCAAGTGGCACTTCCGAATCTGGATCTGCAGCTTTGACTTTGAGAACTTCAACTCCAACATATGTTGGGAGCAGCAAAACAGTCTCAAACATGGCCTGACTAAAAACTGGAGGATTATCGTTGACATCTGTTACGTCAATCGTAACTTCAACCGGACTTTCAGCAGTAAGCTGTGGATTGCCACTATCTCGGACATGGACGTGAAAATGGAAATGTGCAATGGTTTCATGATCTAGATCAGCAATGGTTCTAATCGCACCTGTACTAGAGTCTACTGTGAAATAGTTTTCAGCAGTGGATTCGACAATCTGGTAGACAAGCAAAGCATTCTGATTACTATCAGCATCTGTGGCTCGAATCACTAGTGGGTTGTTTTCCAAGCTCCTGACTATGCTGTTCAGAGGAGCAGCCTCACTGATCCTGCCCAGATATTGAGAGAAGAGAAAGACGGGTGGGTTGTCATTTTCATCAACAATCTGTATGTTCACAGTAGCATTTGAGGCCATCCCTGCCATGTTGGTGGCTTGAACCGTGAGCTGGTATGAGGAAGTACGTTCAAAATCAAGAGGTTTTTGGGTAGTGATGACTCCTGAATAGGGGTTTATTGCAAAGACTCCATCTGTGTTGCCTGCTTTAACCTCATACACTAAAGTAGACTGGCTGATTGCTGACACCATTATAACCGAGGTTCCAAAGTCCACATTTTCATTCACATCAGCCTGCCATTCTCTGTATGTGAATTTTGGATGAGAGTTGTCTGACATAGTCACAGATATGCGGACAATGGCAGTAGCTGACAGAGGCGGAGAGCCTTGGTCAGTTACTTTTACTGACAGAACAAATTGGCTCATGGTGGCTAGGTCTGGCTCCTTCAGCACTGTGATGATGCCTAGAACTGGTTCAATCTTGAATGTGTTTCCAGTGTTGCCTGAAAAGAGGAAATAGGAATATTTAATCAAGGTAAATATTTATTCAAAGTGCGAAAAGCAAGAAATTGCAAGCAGCTTAATACGACTGGCTTTTTGACCAAGGGAGACCTTTACCTTCACTTTCATCTGATACTCACTTTTCATTTTATTCCTTGCTAATATCATAGTGTCATCTCTGGTTATGGTCTCATTCTCAATGGGGTAAAAGGGCCTTGTTTTCACAATTGTCTGTGAAAGATCCTCCATTGGTGTTACCTTTAGCTACCTTTTCAAACCAGGAGCCGGGTCACGCGCTCTCAGTCAGATTTGAGCGCTGGATGGCCATTTTGCCCTGCCTGCATGATGGGGGTGGCCATTTTGTCCCAACAGTTTCAAAGGGGTGGCCATTTTGTTTCTTAAATGCCCTTGGAGGGTTGTGGTGCCACATGAAATGGTGCTGTGGGCTGGATATGGCACATGGGCCTTACGTTGAGAACCCCTGTGCCCTCCAAAATTTTCTCCACTCCCATCACAGATGAAGCTATTTGTTCTCTCCTGCTGGCTTGTAATGGAGTCTAGCTTCCTACTGACATTGATCTTATCTTCTGTGACACACTCAATGACCCCCTCAACACGTTAAGGCACACATCCAATAAGGGGACGGAGATGCTAGTAATAGTAAAGGTCTCCCTTGGTCAAAAGATAGTTGTGTCCGACTCTAGGGTGGTGGTGTTCATCTCCATTTACAGCTAAAGAGCCAGCACTCTCTGCATCCGCAGGCGCTTCTGTGGTCATGTGGCAGACACAACTAGACATGGAGCACATGGAATGCTGTTACCATTCCTGCCGAAGTGGTACCTATGTACTGTATCTACTTGCAATTTCTTGCTTTCGAACTGCTAGGTTGGCAGGAGCTGGGACAGATGATGGGAACTCACTCCATCACACAGCACTTGGGTCTCAATACTGATCTGCCGACCTTCCGGTCGTCAAGATCAGCGTCTTAACCACGAAGCCATCGTGGTAGTAAAAATGCTACAAAGCTGTAAATCATGGACGCTGCAGTCTTGGTGTGCTGTTGCCTAGGTTCAGGCAGGTATTTGTATGGATATCACAGATGGCAATTTATCTGCAAACTGTCTTGTCATAACACATTCCTATTTTAGAAGAAGGTCCCACTGTGTTGAGCATGATGTAATTTTGCATTAACGATGTACAAGAACTGTTGCCTTATCTCAAACATAAACCCCAGTTGCAGGAACTGAACAAGTCAAAGATGGCTGAACAACACAAAACAATCACAACCTGCAATGAAGAGGACCTAGAGCAGTTTAGGGTAAACAATGCAGTGCTCAATCCACTGCAGTGGCTCAAGTGGCTAAGACACTGACTGGGAGGCGGAAGGTCAGCAGTTCGATTCCCGAGTAGTGCAGGACGGAATGAGCTCCCGTCTTTGACCCAGCTCCTGCCAACCTAGCAGTTTGAAAGCAAGAAATTGCAAGGAGATAAATAGGAGCCACTTCGGTGGGAAGGTAACAGCGCTCCGTGCGCTTCGGTGTCTAGTCATGCCTGCCACATGACCACGGAAAGATCTGCAGAAGCAGACAGCGCTGGCTCTTCGGCTTTGAAACAGAGATGAGCACTGAACCCTAGAGTCAGATACATAGCAATGCTGTAAGAACACAAACAGAATCTGAACACGCATTATAAAGGGTTTTCTCAACAGAAAGTTACCATCTTTAGCAAATCCTTTCTTTTGCTAAAATTACTACATCTTGTCCTTCTCAACCATGCATATTCCAGATAGGCATGCTGAGAAAGGTGAACAATCTGACATATCTGGAGAGCACAAGATTTTATAAGGTTAGTTTAAGTATTAAAAATATATTTTTAATAAATGTCAGATTCAGAAATGGTCTGTGGATTGGATAGAGGGCATATCCTTCCAAAAAATTTTTTTTTTGGTGGGGGACTTCTCTTGGTAATGGTAGGATATGATCTAACCAATTAGCTGGCCCTTGCTGCATAAATAGTATTTATGAAACGGAACGTGTGTTAATCAACACATGGATGCAGCTATAAAATATGGGTCTCCTTCCCCAATTCAGCTATTATTGAAGTGTGAGGTTATTGACCTTTCTTATTCATTGGTAGGCTTGCGTTAGTTGAATTCCCTGGGAAGTAAGGGAACACATATATAAGCTGAACCTTTCAGTTAATATTAGTATCCTCACTACACATGCTTTTATAGATCAGTGAATGACAATCTCAAAAAGCTGCAATTGTGCTGTATCCAGAACCAGCAGTGCAGAATGAAATAGTAAGAATTTCCAGCTTTATTTGACATGGAGGTTTCAAGCCTTTAAACTGAAGGCAGAGAAGATGATGCAAAAGAAGCCAGAGGCACTCATGGAGAGATAATGTCTCATTAAAACATTTCAAGGTTTTGTGCAAAGACTCTGGACAGAAAGCTGCATGCTGTCCTACTTCCTGGCCATTGTCCCGTCTCTCTCTCCTCATTTATTACTGGAATGGTTTCCCCACTTATGCTGAATTTATGTGACTGCATCACTACATCGGTTCACTGTATGGATGAATGCAATGGTTAGCAGTGGACATCAGTTGCAGTGGATAGGAATAGTCATCCTTTACGTTTTCTAGTCTGGCCTGGTTACCCTGAATGGTAATGTAGAATAGACATGGGGTTCTCAACCTACGGACCGGTACCAACTCATCCAGCCCGCAACCTCGCTCCAGTCGATGTTTCTGCAGCTTCCACCTCATCTTCCTCAATTCTTGTCTTCTCCACTTGGCTTGGTGTGTCCCTAACAGCGCTCCTTAGCAGGGTGGATGTTGTAAGGCTTACAACATCTGTCCTGCTATGAAATGCCATTAGGGACATGCCAAGCAAAGCAGAGGAGACAAGGATTGAGGCGGCAGCAGCAGTGGCGGAAGCGGCGGATGGAGCGAGTTTGCAGGCTGGATGAGTTGGTGCCATGCAGCTCCTTCCATGGGAAGCAGTGTGGGAGGAGTGGTGGGTGGCTCAGAGTGGGTGGTAGCGGCGGTGGTGTGGGTGGAGTGGTAGGTGGCTGTAGTTTGAGCACCCTTGCTCAATATCAGAGAATGAAATGACATTCTGTGGTTTCTTGCCGTGAATTATGAATCCCTTCACTCACCTGCTTCTATTGAGTAGAGTAGCTCGGCATTTTCTCCTTTGTCTTTGTCCAAGGCGGTGACTTGCAAAACAGCAGATCCAACCGCAGCTGATTCAAACACAGAGGCTTCGTACAAAGGGCTAGTAAAATAGGGACTGTGGTCATTGGAATCTTCCACGTTCACAATCACCCTGGCCAAATTCCGTCGATAGGGGAATTCTTGGTCACGAACCTGGAGAAGGGGAAAACAACAGGCGTGGGAAAAAATTACAGCATTGTCATCAAGACTAAGCTTAATTAGGAGGGAGGTAAATTGTAGAATAGGGACTGTGGTGGCTCAGTGGTTAAGACACTGAACTTGACGAATGGGAGGTTGGCAGGTCAGCAGTTCAAGACCCGAACTGCACGATGGAGTGAGCTACTGCCTCTGTCCCAGCTCCTGCCAACCTAGCTGTTGGAAAGCAAGAACCTGCAAGTAGATAAAGATACCACTTCAGTGGGAAAGTAAACGGCGTTCCATGCACTCCAGTGTTTAGTCATGCCTGCCACATGTCCATGGAAACATCTGCAGACACAGACAGCGCTGGCTCTTTGGTTATACACAGAGATAAGCACTGAACCCTAGAGTCAGATACGACTAACTTTTGAGCAAGGGCGACCTTTACCTTCAATTGTAGATTTCTGCTTGGACAAAGCATTTAAGGAAGCCTGAAGCAAAACCAAAAGAGTTATTGGTAAAACATGCCTTTGAAACATTCTCATCAGAAATTCTCTTTAGATTCTGGCATTCACTCTTGCTTGACTTTTACTAATTGGTCGACTGATTGAAAACATTTCTGTAATGCTATTTATTGGCAGATTGTTCTTAAGAGTGGCACAATAAAAAAACCTTACACCGCTCTTCTGATTTTTATATTTTTCAAAATGATTCAAGCACACCATGTGTGCTCTTTGCTCTAGTTTTTAGTTGTGGTCTGTTTTTTTTTAAAAGGCTCTTGATGTACTCCAATGTCAATGAAACCTGACTAATTCCCAGAAAGACAAATGGGAGGGAGAGGGGGGGGGAAGAAGGGTGGGGTGGGGGATCCTGATGTGCTTGTACAATTGCATTTAGAATCCTTTTTGCTCTATAAGTGGAGACCAGCATACCCATGTGCTGGAGTATATTAGTAAACTATAAAATTCATAAGCAGCATTCCACTTAGGAAAAAATGGACTAGAGCCCATTCTTCGCCTTTCATGTCCAGACCAAACTTTGGATTGCCAAAATGAAGCCACTTTCTTGGCTTTGATGTTGGCCACCATTAAGTCTTCGTTGCTGTGTATTTCTGGTAGTAGTTGGCAGAGCAGTAATAGAGCCCATTAAATGATATGTATAATTACTCTTTCACTCCTCTTTATTTCTCTGCAGAACAGAAATAAATCTAGGGCAGTGGTGGTGCACCTTGGCACTCCAGATGTTCTTGAACTTCTATTCTAAAAAGCCCTGATCAGCAGGAGTGCTGACTTGGGCTTCTGGGAATTGAAGTCCAAAAACACCTGAAGTGCCAAGGTTCACCGTCACTGATTCAGGGTCATCTTTTAACCATGTGTTAGGTTGCATAATACACAAACTTCTGTGTTTTGCCATGGGAGGATACGTGGCATGGGGCTCTTATTTATGTGACTTGTTTCTTTAACACACCTTCCCAGGAGAACAAGAGTAAATGTTCACTCTGGAAGCCCCCAGTGATAATGATTCACCTTTGGAGAGGCTGGAAGACCCAATACCAAAAAATTGAGATAAGATCTTTTTTCTCTACAAGTTGGATGACTACTTCTAGTTTCATTCTTTCCATTCCCCAACACATTTCCAGCCATGCCCAGTGGGTCTTGGAGGCAGAAAACTAGCTGACTGCTTTTAGTCTCATGCACAACAGCTTTACATTATAAGTTCTAGAATTTGTTGTGGTTCACTAATGTGTCCTTCTTCTTCTTCATGAGAGAAGCAATTTGGTGGGAGCTGCTGAAGTGTAAGGATTAGACAACAGGACCCTGTTGTTGCCCTGGAATTGCTCAATATGCTCTTTCCGCGTCCTCTTCTTCTAATTAAACCAAGCAAAAGACATTGAATTTTAGAAATTATCTAGGTAGGACCAGGTCCACATTTGAGGAATAGTGTATAATAGCTCTTTTCCCAATGTGAACAGTGGCCCCTCAGCCTGGTATACTCAAGATCAGTAAGAAAACCACATCTGTGCTGAATCACAGCAGAGGCAAAGCTAAAAGTTGCCCTTGCTTGAAAGCCAGTCGTAGCTGACTATAGGGTTCGGTACTCACCTACGTTTATAGCCAGAGTCAGTGCTGTCTGCATCTGCAGACGTTTCTGTGGACATGTGGCAGCCATGAGTAGACACCAGAGTGCACAGAACACTGTTTACCTTCCCACCAAAGTGGCCCCTATTTATCTACTTGCAATTTCTTGCTTTTCAACTGCTAGGTTGGCAGTTGGGAAAGAGGCGGGAGCTCACTCGGTTGTGCAATACTTGGGTCTCAAACTGCTGGCCTGTTGACCTTCCGGTCATCAAGTTCAGCATCTTAACCACTAAGCCACCACAGTCCCTCACACCAGAGGTAGGATTTCCTATTTCTCCAAATGCTCTGTTGTTCCACCACTTCCAAATTAGACCTCCATAGGCCTAATTTGGTGTTTTTGTAATATTTCTTTGACGTTGTCTCTCCACCATCCTCTGGGTCTGCCTCATGCTCTTCGTCCTCCTCCTCTTTCCACAAATGCTTCGTATCTCTCCAAATGAGCAAACCACTTCATTTGTCATCCCTGTGTTAGTACAAGATTGGTTCTCCGAATCTAAACAGCAACAGATTAAAATACCTGAAACCTGGTCACCCTGGTTTTAATAACATTTTCTCAGATGGTTTGATGCTCTAGATGAGGCTCAATAATGAGCTGATTGCTTTCTATACAGGAATTTTTAACCTATATAGACTTAAATGGCTCAGGCCCAAGCTACCCGAAAGACCATGTCTCCTTTTGAGCCTACATGCTAAGATCCTAGGGGAGGCATTTTTCTGTGTCCAGTGGTGGGCATCAGCAGGTTCGCACCAGTTCGCCAGAACCGGTAGCAGAAATTCTGACTGGCCCCGCCCATCCAAGTTTTGAAATAAACTAGTCCTAATTCGGGTGCAACACAGGGCTTTCCCCCTGGCCACACCCACCATGCCATGCCCACAGTGTGGTAGTAAATTTTTTGGGAGCCCACCACTGTCTGTGTCCCACCACCCTCACAGGTGCATGTGTTGGTGACATAGAAGAAGGATTTCTCTGTTGCTACTCCCAGGGTGTGAAACTCCCTCCTCTTCTCTTCAGACAGGCTTTCCCCTATTAATTGGCTGTTTAAGAACATTTTTTTAAAAGTGGAAATTTCCCAAATGGGCAGTATAGAAATGTAATAAATAAATAAATATTATTTGTCCCTGCTTGCTTTTAAATATGCTTGTTAGTATTGTTTTTATTGTACTATTTTGATGTGATACAGTATTTGTTTATTCTTCTTTTCGTAATGTAAAAATTGTCTTAGTTTTCATGTTCTTTTTCATGTAGTAAACCATGTTGGTCGTTTTATGGGTGGAGGGAGATAAAGGTCACCCTTGCTCGAAAGCCAGTCATATCCGACTCTTAGGGTTCAGTGATCATTTCTGTTTATAGCCAAAGAGCCAGCGCTGTCTCCATCTACAGGTGTTTCTGAGGACATGTGGCAGGGATTGATTAGACACCAGAATGCATGGAACACTGTTTAGCTTCTCACCAAAGTGGTACCTATTTATCTACTTGCAATTTCTTGTTTTCGAACTGCTAGGTTGGCAGGAACTGGGACGGAGACAGAAGCTCACTCCGTCGTGCAGTACTCAGGTCTCAAACTATTGACCTGCCAACCTTTCAGTCGTCAAGTTCAGCGTCTTAACCAATAAGCTATTGCAGTCTCCCTCTATAGGAGAAAGGTGGAATAAAAAAATTCTTACACACACAAGAAAGTTCTTAAACGTTTAAAAACAGTTCTTGCATCATAACCTTTAACTTCTTCAGAACTGAACAATCCTTCTTACGTAATTTAGCCACAAAACCAGCACTCCCTACTTTGAAAGAGGTGATAATTCAGGGTAATTTTCTTTCAAGAGCTGAGTAGACAACCAAAAGAAATAATTGCCTGGGAATAGCTTCCAAAATAACACCAAGAATTCTGAGAAACTGTAAGAAAGTTATCTGATAAAAGGCATAGGCACCAGGAGATTTTACCGTTCTGTCCAGGTTTGCCCTCCAGATGGCAAACCATTTTGAAAGATAAAAACCCTTTTCATACTATAAACCTTAATAAACCTCAACAATGAACGAATAAATCTACTGCAGTAGTGTAGAAAATTAATTACTGCTTCCTTACCTAATTTCCAAGACTTGATGCTTATCAGTAGTCTCTATATGATGTACCTGTTATCTCTTAAAGACAGTAAATGGCTGTGGCTATTAACGTTGTAATTGTGTCTGAGTTAACTGTCACTTCTTACCATTACATTTAGAATGTGCTTATCTTGAGCTTCGTGGTCTAAGCGCTCTGCAATGTACAGCACTCCCGAGTTGGGGTCCATTCTGAACTTCCTCATGCTGACTGAGTCGATGCTGCTGTGGATGATGTAGCTCAGTTTATGTTTCTCATCTCGGTCTATGGCTTCAACCTGCAGGATCTCTGTATCGGGGTGGATGTCCTCAGAAATAGTGACCTCGTAACTTGGGTGGGAAAATTCAGGACCGTTGTCATTGTTGTCTAACACTTTGATTAGAACCTGTGGTTAACAAGGTTTTACAAAACAGGTAGGAAACAGATTCATATATTAAACATTGTCAAAGTGACACAGGCCTTCATAAGAAATCTATTACTTATTCCTCAGGTTGATTTATGCATGTTTCAACAATACCAAGAAATATTGCTTTTAAAATTAATGCACTTGTACTAGTTTCACTTTCAGTAGTAATTAGCTCTTATTTTTAAAAAGTTAATTAAATGGACAACATGTTATGTTTCTTGTTAGCAACGCATTAGTGATATGATACTTTAAAAATCCATTAGTTCTAAACATAGCTCAATCCCCTAATAATAAATTACAGTAATGAGAAATTCAACATAATGGTTTTTTAAAAAGTTAAGGCATCGGCCATTCATTTATTTGATTTATAACCCACCATACTTAGCATGAAATGATACTTCTAAGCAATTCACAATAAAATAGCATAAACTAAATATACATAAATAACAAAAACAAAACAAAAAAACCACCAATACATCATGTAACAATAAAAACCACCACTCTGCCCAGCCAACAATAACAACCTTAGAGGCAGCAGGATCATGCAAATGAATTCTAAAACTTTATTAATACAATTCCCCAAAGCACTGCTCAGTCAATGTACTGACTTAGGCTTCTGGGAATTGAAGTCCAAAAACCACAGGTTGGAAAACACTGCACTAGTTGTAGACTCATGGATATTTATTATCCTCAGCAGCTCTTTGCTCCATTTCCAACCCATTTTGCCCCATGTGTAGGCCTGGAATTTATTTTATTTAATCATCTGTTGCATTTCCAGAATATCTAACCTTTCCTGCAGCTAACAACTCTATCTTCAATCCTGTGAGTTAGGTGATCCAGTGAGTGCTATGATTTAGTACATGGATTTGAATGCAGGCATCTCTAAAGTCCTAGTTCCAACACTCTGATATTCTAAATTGAAAATCACACCAGCTCTCCTTTAAAACCACAGAGAATTTGGACTTACTGCGGCATAAAATGAAAACCAACCTCCAGCTGTTTAATGTATTGAACTGTAATGACTCCATCACGCATGGCAGCCATTTTGAAGTGCACAGAGCCACTTTCACCATTGGTAGCTATTCCTCTCATGTACATACAGTCAGCGGTTGTTAAGTGTGAACTCCTAAAAATCTGGCAGGTGAGGGAAGCTGTCAAAAACCTTCCCCTTCCCTTTTAAAGTGCACATGTGGGTAGGCAGATGGATGGAAATGATGTATACGCCAAAGCGTTTATAGGGCTTTTGTTCAATCCTAGCCACTTACACCCATACTTTGTGTTTTAACAGAGGAAAAGATTTACTTATATGGTATTAGAACAGTATTTTATGAAAAGAGGTTGTCCTCAGAGGGACATGAAACCTTAGCTTTGCACGACGTTAGCAAGACCTTCATTGAATACTTTACCAGAAGATGCATAAACAATTCTGGGAGAAAAAAATTGCTGTAAATGACCAATCATGGAAACAGTCTAGAAGGCAGCTGTAGTAAAATTTCTCTCTAGGTTATGACTATTATATGTTACTTAGAAAATGTGGGTAGCCTTGGGGAGGTGTTCTTTTGTGAGTCTTGTGGGGCTAAGGGAATGCAAATAAGGGAAGCAGTAGTACCCAGATTTGCGGAAAATGGAGCTGAGTGGAGAGCTAAGGGATAGATAAGCAGTACTAATGATGACAAATACTCCTTGCTTATTACAGCTCGAGTTTAGTTAATGCACTCTAGGGTACTGTACCGGTCTTGCTAAGAAAAAATAATAAACTGTAAATTCAGTCTGATTGAGTATTTTGCTACAGACTTGGCTTACTGTATCACAATAAAATGTCCTTTCCTTTTTCAGGAGAAGCCAAAGAGGTGCAATCAAAATATTGAGCCTATTCTTGTTGAATTTAAGGTAATGCTCTTTAATTAATTGACAGAATCCAGTAAGTAAATTACAACTAGAATATAGTCACCGAACCAATAGAATTTACATAGGTGTTGGCTCACCAAAACTTCACTGATTCAATGGGTCTAATCTAGTTATGATTTATTACTGGATTTCAGCCATTATAAGATTATAACATCAATTGTAATGCATAGCTTGTGACTGCAATCTATACTCACTTACCTGGGAGTAAACCACACAAATCTCAAAAAGAATCTGCTTTTGAATTTCCATGCCTAGGAATACTGTGTATATTTACAATTGTTGTGATATAGCATAAGACTATTTACAAATTGAATACTTTAGACTCTAGACTACTCAGGCAGGCAGAAAGGAGTTAAATCAACATGTTAGTTTGGAAGCATGCTAACTTCAATTGCTGATTTGCTCCTTTGGAAAAGAGTTTCCTCTATCTGTAGAATGTCTCCTTGTGAGACCGCAGATTTGTGGCTAAATGGAGATCATTACCATATCTATGGTTCTTCATGTTTCAAGAGATGTTTTGTGATAATAACAATCTTGCATGCAATCAACATAACAGTGGCAGGGGTACCTTTAGGACCTAGAATGATTCTCCCTTCCCACTAACCAATTGCTAAAGTTCTTATTTCTGTGTCTACCTTCCCCTTTCTCTCTTCATGTTTTGCTTGCTTGTACAGTACTTTTGTTCTCCTCCTACCCTTTGCTGGACCATGTGATTGACAATGGATCTCTCCTTGCCAAAAATTTGAGAGATTCATCTCTCTCCTTATCTTTTTTATTCTGTTTGTAACTGCAGATCCTAACTGTAAGTAGAGGCCTTCCTTCTCCTACTTAAGATGACTCAAGAGTTGTTTTTAAGATTTGCAGCACGTTACAGAAAGGAGGGGTGGGATATTGAGACTTTACACTATTTTCTATGCTTTCTCTGTGTTGTTTCTCTCTCTGCTTTTTTTGCCTCATGTTCTGCTAATATTTAAGGAATTACAAAATTTCTCCAACAGCATGAATAGCCAAAGACTCACTCAGCTGCTGTGAATGGGTATGCCTTTTTAGACTTGAGTTTGCTGTATATAATGATGAGAGCACAAGTAGCATGTGGATACATAAAATTCCTATTTCTCCCTTTCTGTGTCAATTGCAAATGTGTTTCTGTGGCTGTATATATCTTTCTCATAGCACCAAGATTGTGAAACCCAGAAATTTAATATTTAGCATGGATATAAAAATGGTTCATATGGATGTAAACTTTGGGTTTCTCTTCTTTTAAGAATAGATTCATCAATGTTATATTATTCAAATCTCTTTGCAGCATAGTGGTGGTGAACCTATGGCACACTTGCCAGAGGGGGCACTCATAGGCCTCTCTGTGGGCACATGTCCCATTGTGCCAGCAGAGCTTGCCCAGCCCCTTAACTCAGCAGCCCAATGGGAGAGCCCCTTCCCTCCCCCCCAGCACAGAGTTTGCTCCACTCCTCTGCCCAGCAGCTCAATGGGAATGCTTCCCCCCTCCCCAAGCACAGAGCCTGTCTGGGGTAAGAGGGCGGTTCATATGCGGCATGAAGGTGCAGCACAGATAGCAGCCAGTTGACTCTGTGGAGAACGTGGGTTTGGACATTCGATCTCTAAAAGGTTTGTCATCACTGACATAATAGTACCTACTCCAGTTACTAGGTGGCAGACCAGCGAACAAGACAGATTCTGTATCTCTCCACACAACGTATTGTTGTCTGCCAGCAACCTCCACTTGAGCATGTTGATCTTATATTTAGGGACTGCAACCCTCAGCCTATTCAGGGTCCTCCAAATGATATAAGGGAAGTCAAGTTCCTCAGCCAGCTCCTCCTTTAATGTTATTCCTTTTTCATTGAGTTCTTTCTTCCATCTCCTAATCTGATTTTGTTCTTACATTTTGCAGTTTTGAATTGCAATCGGGTGTACCCCGGGCAATGGCAACCTTTTTGTGCCAGTTAATCTTTGTCACACTACATCACGGTCCAATAGGAGCCAACTGGAGAAGATACACACATTCAGAATAGGTAGTTTTGCATTCTGTCAACAGCAAATACTACAGTAAAACCCAGGCATACAACTGCCCTGGGTTACGTTTGCCACGGTTTACGACTTCACATTTAATTTAAAAAATTCCTCAGGTTACAACCAATTTTCGGTTTACAACCGAAAACTGTGCTACAATATTGTAAACTCTAAGATGGTAGTGATCTCCCTACCTTTTACATGCTATTTGGGGACCTTTAATTTAATTTAATTTAATTGTCACATTTATATACCGCTCACTCGGCCAAAGCCAACTCAGGGCGGTTCACAATAAAAATTAAAAAACACATGTTAAAAACAGTTAAAACTACCCACCCCCTAAAAACAAGGGCTGCAGGATCCAAAGGCACCATGGGGAAGAGTTCTTCTACACCAACCACCCAATGGAGGTTACCCTTCCACCTGCACCCCACACTTGACCCGCCAGCCAGGTTTTAAGTTCTTTTCTGAAAGGCAGTAATTCCGTCCGGAGACGTAGCTCTGTTGGCAGGAGGTTCCAGAGGGCCGGTGCAGACACGGAGAAGGCTCTCCTCCTTGTGCCTGAGAGGTGAGCCCCTCTGGCTGATGGAACAATTAGAGAGCCCCTCCGGTCCGCTCTGGTTGGACGGACAGACGTCCTCAGGGCGATGCGGTCTCTTAGGTAACCCGGCCCACTACCATATAGGGCTTTAAAGGTCAAAACCAGCACCTTGAATTGCACCCGGAGACAAACTGGCAACCAGTGCAGCTCCCGGAGCAGTGGCAAAGCACGGGCATAACGCCCACACCCCATCACCACCCGGGCTGCCGCATTTTGGACCAGCTGTAGCCTCCGAATGGTCGTCAAGGGCAGCCCCATGTAGAGCGCATTGCAATAATCTAGTCTGGAGGTGACCAGAGTGTGAGTGACCATGAGCAAGGAGTCCCGGTCCAGGAGTGGGCGCAACTGGCGAATCACCCGAAGTTGGGCGAAAGCCCTCCTGGTCACAGCCGCCACCTGTTCTTCTAGCAGTAGCCGCGAATCCAGGAGGACCCCCAAGTTGCGCACCGGGTCTGTCTGGGGCAAAATAGCCCCATCCAGAACCAAAGATGGTAGCTCCCGGGTTAACGTAGGACCCCTTATCCATAGCCACTCAGTCTTACTGGGATTCAGTTGTAGCCCGTTAGCCCCCATCCAGACCCCAACAGCTTCCAGGCACCTGGAAAGGACTTTGATGGCATCACTGGGGTCCCCATGGGCCGAGATGTACAACTGAGTGTCATCCGCGTACTGATGGTACCGCACCCCATGGGAACGAATGATCTCACCCAGCAGCTTCATGTAGATGTTAAATAGGAGAGGAGAGAACACCGAGCCCTGAGGCACCCCCCATTTGAGGGGCCTAGGACTGGACCTCTCACTCTCCAACCACACCGACTGGATCCGACCCCTCACACAGTGCCCTGGATTCCCAATCCTCGGAGCCGTTCCAGAAGGATACCGTGGTCAACGGTATCGAAAGCCGCTGAGAGGTCAAGAAGAGCAAGGACGGATGGGTGACCACCGTCCCGCTCCCGCCAGAGATCATCCATCAGTGCGACCAATGCTGTCTCGGTACCATATCCAGGCCTGAATCCTGACTGAAAGGGGTCCAGGTAATCCGCTTCATCCAGTACCCCCTGCAGCCGACACGCCACTGCCTTCTCCAACACCTTCCCTAAAAAGGGGAGGTTGGAGACAGGCCTATAGTTGGTTAGGACAGCTGGGTCGAGGGAAGGTTTCTTCAGGAGGGGGCACACCAAGGCATGTTTTAAAGGTGCAGGAAACACCCCCTCCCGCAATGATGCATTGATCATAGCCCCAACCCAGCCACCTGTCACCGCCTTGGAGGCTTTCACCAACCAGGTGGGACAGGGGTCCAATGGGCAGGTAGTGGCGCGCACAGCTGCAAGGAGCCTGTCCACTTCATCAGGGGCAACTGGATCAAACTGGTCCCATATGGTATGGCAAGACTGTGCTCCAGCTCCCTCCGGACTCTCCCCATCCACGCCAGGATTAAATCCTGAGCGAATCCGATCGATTTTCTCCACTAGATGGTCAGCAAAGTCCTCAGCCGACCCCTGCCAACCAGGCACCGGGGTCCCCCTACCAAGGAGAGACCTGGTAACCCGGAACAGGGTGGCTGGGTGATTATCAGCGGAGGCAATAAGGGTGGTGAAGTATTGCCACCTCACCACCTCCATCGCCACTAGATAGGCCCTAATAGCGGCTCTAGCTAGTGTCCAATCGGAGTCTCTCTGGGTCTTCACCCAGCGGCGCTCTAGGCGTCTCTTTGCCCGTTTGAGCTCCCGCAGTTCATCTGTGAACCACGGAGATGACCTAGCTCCATGAGCTCTGAGAGGCCGTAGTGGTGCGATTTCATCCAAGGCCGCTGTTGTCATCCTGTTCCACAGGTCAACCAGCGCCTCGGGCGAATCGTGTTGCCGATCCAGAGGGAAATCCCCCAGTTCCCTCTGGAATCCATCAGGATCCATCAGTTGCCGGGGGCGGGCCATTCTAATAGGCCCTGCCTCCCTACGATGAAGCGTCGCACCCAGGAAGTCTAGAGCCACCAAATAATGATCTGACCATGGCACATGTGTTATGTCTAATTTCCGTAGTCTCAGATCACTCTGCCACCGCTCCGACAAAAAGATTAAATCTGGTGTGTGGCCACTGCCCCTGGTCGGGCCCTGAATTACCTGAATCAGGTCCATAGCTGCCATGGAAGCCATGAACTCCTGAGCCACCTCGGAGCCAGTCCCCAGCGAAGGCAAATTGAAGTCCCCCAGAACCATCAGTCTAGGGAACTCCAACGCCAACGCTGAGATGGCCTCAAGGAGCTCAGGCAGGGAGTCCCTTACTCTGCAAGGGGGCAGGTACAGGAGTATGACTCCCAACTGACCCTTAGAGCCCAGACGCAGAAGCAGGGCCTCACAACCCAGAATTTGTGGAGCGGTAGCCCTGGCGACTCCCAGTGACTCCCTGGCTATGATGGCAATGCCACCGCCCTTACCCTCATCCCTAGGCTGGTGCCAAATACTGAACCCAGCTGGACACATTTCTGACAGAGGAACCCCATCCTCTGGTCTCAGCCAGGTCTCAGTGATACATGCCAGGTCGGCCCGCTCCCCCATAATGGAATCTTGTATCAGGAGGGCCTTATTACATACCGACCTGGCATTCATCAGCAGCAGCCTAAGGGCAGGGTCACCCTGGGTCAGCTGCTCAGGACCTAGAGGTGTAACCGGGGGGCTGGAACGAGGGACAGATACTAAGCATCTGCCCCGCATTCCCCAAGTGCGGCCCGCCCCTCGGTACCCGCTATATTGCCCCATGCCCATCACAACCTCTATATTGGCCTCCGGAGCCTCCCTGATTGCCTTGGACAGAATGCTGCCTCTCCTTCCTGGCTGGCCGAGCAGTCTCTCCCTCCCTCCCACCCCCATATAAAACCGCCCCACCCACTCCCCCCACCACCCTCCGCAAGGCTCCGGCGGTGATGGAAGTGGTGGGGCATTCTTCCAAATCTACCTTGAGCCCTCAACTGGGGTGAGACATTCCACCCACAGTAGCGACGGCAGTGGGCCGGCTTTTCAAAGCCATCTCGAATTGTCACCTCAATTTTATCCCCATGGACCTCCAAGCCAGCCCCAGACAGACTGCTGCTGCTATTCCCTGGCAGGCAAGTTAGTCCCTCAATCCTTCTAACTCTCCCTCCCTCCCTCCACCATCTCCTCCCCCCTTTTGGCCCATATCTCCCCCCATCGCCCCCAGTGGGCCGTAGAACTTTCAACTCCCTGCCTCCTCCACTCAGGGCATAGGGAGGAGGAGGGAGGGAGGGCTCAGGACGCCGGTGTTGGAGGCTGCCCTGATGCCTGCAGTTGTTCCAGCTGGCCTCCAGAGTCCCAGGCAATGGAGAAGCCCTTCCAGCATAGCCTCCCTTTAAACCCCTGCTCAAGGCCAAGGCATAGGGAGGAGGAGGGAGGGAGGGCTCAGGACGCCGGTGTTGAAGGCTGCCCTGATGCCTGCAGTTGTTCCAGCTGGCCTCCAGAGTCCCAGGCAATGGAGAAGCCCCTCCAGCATAGCCTCCCTTTAAACCCCTGCTCAAGGCCAAGGCATAGGGAGGAGGAGGGACCTTATCCAATGACGACGCTGGCACCTCCGCAGCAGTAAGCACTGCATTGTGACTTCGGGTGGAGGGGGTGGTGGATATTTTGAATCATAACATGGTGGCGGCGACCATTTTGGAGTTTAGAACTACATCTCCCAGAAATCTTGGCAAACATTTTGGAATTTGAAATGACCATCACCACCATGTTAGGATTCAAAATGGCCACCACCCCCTCCACCAGAAGTCACAATGCAGTGCTTACTGCTGCAGAGTTGCCGTCATCATCGTATAAGGTTCCCAAACAGATTGCTCCGTTGCTTTTGTGGGAGACAATTGCATCTGGCTTTTTTAATTTTATTTTTATGCTTTTTTGTATTTTTTAAATATTATTTTTGTTCCAGCCGTGACTTTTTTATTTTCAATGCATTCCTATGGGAAAAGGTGCTTCAGTTTAAGTTTGTTTTGGGTTACAACGGAGGCTATTGGAACAGACCTCTGTCGTAACCCAAGGTTTTACTGTACTGATAAGTGGAGTTGCAGCTTTCTCGTTTGAAAGCCTCATGGATCAAAAAAACTGGCTGTCCTACCATAGTTACAACCCTGCTTTATGATAGCAACAATAAACAGCTTATATAAATTAAGGAATTCTAAGATTGTATTTTATATTTAGAATTTAATTTACAATTATATCTACTATCTAGGCCTATATTTTCGTGGAACTCCACATACATTCTGAAACATGTTGTTTCAAAAATGTAGGTTTCACTCATATAGAGAATGAATGGCAAGGTCTTAGATCTTCTGAATGCAGTGGTTTTTATTTTTCTAAGGTATGTAACTTTAATAGAGGGAAACTGTAAAGCCTGACCAAGAAATATAGAAGGAAACGCAAAGGAGATGGGAGTAGAGAGAGATAAAGAGGGAGGATGAGGTAGAGAAGATTAATTGTATAACTGCAGGGAAAAATAAAACCAGCATGTTCCTTTCAGACTGTTTGGTACTCAAGCATTTTTAAAAATATGCCATTTTCATTGCCAGTCAGTATCATTGCTTTGTCAGAAGGATACCCTTAAAACAAAAACAACCCATATAATATAACAGCATTTGGTGGAGGTTTTAAAATTCAGACAAACATCTAACTTATTCAACTTGCCTTTAGACATTCCCTAGAATGATTTTCAAGGTGGTTTGGAAAAATGCCAATAGCAGTTGCCACCATGAGATTGGCAGTAGATATGATATACAGAAATATAGGATTAGAAAAGTTGGTAGACTTTTTGAACTATGTGTGGTCTCGCTGCCACTTGGACAACACCCTAGATCAGTGTTCCTCAAACTTGGCTCTCCAGATGTTCTTGGACTTCAATTCCCAGAAGCCCTAATCAGCAGATATTCTGACTTGGGCTTCTGGTAATTGAAGTCCAAGAACACCTGAAGAACCAAGTTTGCTGACACCTGCACTAGCAAAATGTAACTTATATTACTGTTAGCTACATGAGAAGGGCAAGAATAGTAAAGAATATATTAAGTATATTAAGTTGCTGGGCGGGTTGAGGAGGACAGAGGTGCATGGAGGGCAATGGTCCATAGGGTCACAAAGGATCGGAATCGACTGTGCAATTGAACAACAACAAACCATATACAGTACTTGAAGTTGACCAAAATATATCAGGATTTTTTCTTGCCTATCTACAGTTCAGAAAATGACTGGGAGAATACCGGTAGATATTTTAGTTCCTGTGTTCTGCTGCATATCAATGGGATCTGAACATTCTTGTTAGTTGCAGAAGTTCTCAATGCAGTTTATACAAGGTTAGCCAGGATGGCAATGTAAGGAAATACTGTGGAGGACTTTGCATTTACAGAGTGAAGTAGTTTCTTTGAGTTCTTGATTCCCGGGGCAGAGCTGAGGAAAGCAGCCTTCAAGAAAGGCACTGGATGGTTTACTGAACATGTAGCCATAACAGGCTGAAGACTGTGAGGATTGAATTAATAGGGGGTTAAAAGACAACGGTCCTTAGACCCTTCACCCTTACGGGCACACTCTCATTTATCAAAATACTCTATAAAGAACATAGGGTTTGTTTCACCGTGTCAGCACAACTGAGGAGAAGGTAGCTTATGCCTTGAAAGAGCCCTCTATAAGGAAGTACAGGGACAGTCTCAGCCATTTTTGGGATGGGACTGTACAGCAAATTTGATTTTCAAGCTAGAGTGCATTGTGCATGTTTTTTTTTTGTCTGCTCAGATCAATGAATTGTGACATGTAGGGGATGTGAAGCCATTTTCCTAACCCTTCAAGAATTCATTCAGTACTTCACCAGTGGGGGAATTTCGTACCTTTCCAGGTATCTTAAGTTTGCTTATCAGTAATAGATTTTCTTCCTTGTTCTACATTTCTGGCTCTTATAGAAAAGGATATTTGTGAAAGAGGAGGGGAAAATAAGGATGTTCTGGTGAATGAGCCAGCCTTAAAGGTCTCCAGAATATCTGTACCAGACCAGATGTTGAGGTCAGCTTTGTCTGCTGCTGTTTCCAAGTTCTTCTGGGCTATGGACCTAAGGTTCAGCACGTGTTGCACTAGTGATCACAGCCAATTGCTTTGAATGATCAACCAAGCCAAACTTTGTATAATGTTAGGCTGTTTGTGTCTATTATGTCTGCCATTTGGGGCTCAAAGAATATAATTTGCTTGCGGCTCTTTTGCTGTGGTTTATTCCTGCCCCTCATGGGACTGCAGTTTTATTCCTGCTTCTCATGGGACTGCAGTGGATCAAGAGGTTAAAACACAGAAATCGCTGACTGGAAGGTCAGAGTTCGATTCCCAAGTACTGCAGGACGGAATGAGCTCCTGTCTCTGTCCCACCTGCTGCCAACCTAGCAGTTTGAAAGCAACAAATTGCAAATAGATAAATAGGGACCACTTCAGTGGGAAGGTAAACAGTGTTCAGTGTACTCTGGTGTTGAGGCATGCCTGCCACATGTCCAGTTGGATGCAACTGGCTTTTGAGCAAGGGCAACCTGTACCTTTACTATTCCTGCTTCTCATCCCTTCCTTCACTCCCCATACCATCTCCCTCTTTTGTTTTGGTTAGCCTTATCTGTGTTCTTCCTTGTTGTTGCTGCTGCTGCTGTTATTTTTTACATGCTGTCAAGCTGTCTCTGACTTATGGAGACCCTATGAATGAGATCTACAAAACATCCTTGCTCAGCTCTTGCAAATGCAGGCCTATGGCTTCCTGATTGGGAAAACAAGAGTGTGAGTGATCCTGGTCTTACACTTGATGATATTTCCTAAATGTTTCATTGCTGCACTTCCAAGTCTTGATCTTCTTCTGAATTTAGCCTTTTGTCTACTCTGCTGGTAAGACAGTATCATCTGCTTCCCCTTGTTTATTTGGCGTATGACAAATTTAGCACATTTTCCCTGTTAGAGGAATTGATAAAGCAAGAACCCTGCATTTAAATTTAACAATGGGGGCTTTGGAAGTCTTGATGGAGTAACTTTGGGGTTTCTGGCATTCATCATTTCAATTAAGTTCTTATCTCATGACATTTTACTCATTCGTTTGAAGAAAGGTAAGTTACATGGATTGATTTTATTGTTGTTATGATTTAATTTTTTGCTCCAAACCTCAAGATGAACTGGGCTACAAACCTAAGCCCACAAACTCATGAAAGCAAATACCCCAGTGTGATCAAGAGAGCAAAGATCTCCAGGAGACTTGACTTAAAATCCTAGGCAACGATGGACTATTAAATTGTCTCACTAAACCAGATTACTTTTATAAAGGCTTTTATCATTTTATTAATACAGTATTAGCTTTATTGGGTCTGGGACTGCATTGGGCCTCTGTATTTTAAGGAAAATGGCTAAGAAACACAGCAATAAATATTGTTGCATCTGACTCATATATTTTAGTAGCAAATGGTTCTGTACTTAAGATCAACTTGTGCTAGGTGGGGAGGGGGGGGGGTAGCCATGGTCAGCAGATTTTGGCAGTTCGTTTGCTTGAAGCTTTTCAATTTTTATCTACGACATTCTGCGAATTATAGGAAAGGATGCCAAAAGCATGTCTCTTAGAATGCTAAATTGCAAAATAAAAAGCCTAGCTAAATAAAATCCTGTTGAGTGGGGGGGGGGGGGGGGAACTGTACAAAAATAGTTACACAAGACAGATCAAACACAAGAAGAAACATGCAAATCTCTCTCTCTGTAAATTCTTAATGTAGGAGGAGAAATGAAATTATTTGTCATTTCAGCTTGCCTGATTCAGTACAGGAGAGGAGGTGGGGCGGCTGGGGTGTTTGAATAAGCAAGGAAAGAAACCACTCCCAGAAAAAATGGAAAATAAAATACAATATATAATACAAAAGTGCATTTAATCAGAGGAATTATTCACGTGCTCGTCCTATGTTGAGGTCTATCGGGCATGACTGTGGAGTGCAAACTGAACACGACTAAGATGAGGTGACAACTAAATATCTTTCTTATATACGAGTCATGCCATCATACTGCTAACCCAAAACACTAAACTATAAACCTCAAACATACAGACATACTGGGACCCCACAAAATAAACCCAAACCCTCCGTGGTGCCAGACCCATGGATGCCGGTGTCAGGTCCAAACATGAAAACAATACTATCTCAGTCACTTATAGTCTTTAAGAGTCCGTCGGAATGAGGCGGTGTAGTGGGCTGGTCAAGCCGGCTCTGGGTTGGGAGGAGGCTGTCCTACTTCATAGAAAGGTTCCCAGATGGCGAGCATCAATGAATGGCGATGGAACAAAATACACGATGCCCTTCCTCTGGGAAAGGGCTGCCTTGTGCCATCCAGGCAAAGTAACACTCGAGAACATTAGCAAAAATATTGTCCTTAGGAAACTGCAACAGCAAAGACCAAAGGAATTAAATTAAAACAAAACATAAAAATGCAGGGCCACAGGTTTCCTCCAAAGCTGTTGCTCATCAGAGGTATTTTGGTTCAGGCCTACATGCATTTGAATACAAGATGGAAGCACGTCAATAATCGCTTCATTGATCTCTGAAACTGAAGGAAAACTTCTTGGCTAATTGCTTGTTCAAGCCATGGTACAGCAATAAGACAACTTATTAAGTAGCTGAATTAAGAAAGGTCTTTTGGAAGGAAGGATAGGAAGGGAGAGAGAGAGAGAGAGGAGGAAGATAGAAAGACTTATTAATGTAACACTGCTTTCATCACTGTTACTGGTAAGCAATAGTGACAAAAGCTTGCCTGGCTTGTGCTGGATGTGGCCTCCAGTGTGTGTTTTATAATGTGTGCCTCAAAAAGACAAAGGATGTAAAGTTTTGCAGAGACTCCCCTCTTTCAATTTTTTCTCCCTCCTGGATTAAAGTTTGAGATGTTCTGAACTCTGGGTCTACTCTTCCTTGATCCACCAGCTCAGATCCAGGAAGAGCTTTATGGAAAGAACAAACATTCTTGAGAATACACAAGAGCAAAACCAAATTAAAAGATGGAGGAAGAAACTCACTGGGCAAGGAACGTATCCCTCCTCTGTATCTTTATCTCTGCATTCCCTCCTATTCCCCTTTTAGCTCTTTTATTGGGGGGTAGTAGAGGGTGGGTGGGTGATTTTTAAGATTTTTTGGTAGGTTTTAATCTGTTTTTATATGTCTTTTATTCTTGTACGCCGCCCTGAGTTGGGTTTACCCGAGTGGGCGGGATAAAAATTGAAAAATTAAATTAAATTAAATTAAAGGAAGATATAGCCGAGGAATTCAACCTCCCCTACATCACTTGGAGGACCCTGAATAGGCTGAGGGTCGGCATCCCTAAATGTAAGACCAACATGCTCAAGTGGGGGCTGCTGGCGGATAACAAAACAAGGTGTGTATGTGGAGAGATACAGAATCCGGCTCATTTACCGGTCTTCCGATTACTGCCAGAAATATGCACCAATGAGGACTTAGGTTTGGCCAAAGACGAAGCTAAGGAAATGGCTTCATTTTGGCAGTCCGGGGTTTGATAGGGACACGAAAGAAGAAAAACCCTTCCTTGATCAGGGAGAGATGGGTCATGAGTTGATTTGGCATAGTTTTAGTATATACAGTAAAACCCCACTTGGCATAGCGAAAAATTCGCATAACGAATCATTCGTTATGCAAGGGCAATACCCCACATAACGAAAAAAGTTCGTTATGCAGGGGTTTTGATAGCCAGGGTATACGCTGTCATTGGGAACCCCGGATAACAAACATTTTTTGTTTGTTATCCGGGGCATCTCCCATAGGCTTTGCATAACGAAAAAAACCCACATAGCGAAGCAGCTCGCAGAACGGAGTTTTTTCATTATGCAGGGTTCTATTGTACTAAAATCTGGCAATTTAATAGAGCTAGAAGCAAAAATAGATGAAAATGAGAAGTTCACCATTACTACATCCTCCTCAGCCAATCTGAATGACTCCTTGAAATGACTATAGCCCTAGCTAGTCCTTATCACAACTGTCATCAAAATGAGAAGGGGGTTGTCTAGCTTTTCCCTGCATCGTTGCACCTTCCATGGAAGCAACTTTGTCGTCCTGCCGGGTTATGAAGGCAGGCAAGGCTTGTTTCTTTGGTGTCTCTGGTCACTGTCTGAGATGTTGTTGGGGTGGGGAGGGGGTGGGGGGTTGGTATATTCTACATTGTTAAGTACATTAAGCTTTGCTCTGTTACGTTGTGATTCTATCGTATATTTATTTTGTACTGATTTGTAATTTTGTAACTTGTAATTTGCAATTGTATGCTATTGTATTTTGTGTGTTGTTTTTATTGTTATATTGTATTTCATTTGTTATACTGTATTTGATTTACCTGTTGTAAGCCGCCCTGAGTCGGCCCTGGTCGAGTAGGGCGGGGTATAAATCAAATAAATGAATGAAATGAATGAAATGAAGCAGCAATGCGCCTGAAGAAGTATCCTGCTCGATTGTAGCTTCCACTATACAAGCAAGAGTCTCTCTCCTAGGTTCTTAAAGGTGAGCAAGAGTCTCCTAGAGGGAATATCAGTGTTTTTAGTGTTTGATATGTAATGACGCCCAGAGTCATTGCCGAGTTGGGCGGCAATAGTAATACGAAAAATAAATAAAAATAAATAAATTAGCAAGAGAATGTGGTGATGGATTCCAATCAAAGGTGGTAAGAAAGACATAGAATCTGACTTAGTATAAATCTATTTCCTATGTCCCTAATGCCTGGGTTAATTCATGTCTTATTAAGCATAGTTGAGTGTGGCATCTAATGTGCACAGAAATCGTGAGTTACATAGCTTACTGTAACCGCCATTTGTGTGCTCAAGCCTTAAGGGAAAAGAAGAGATGAAGCTGCCCCATTTTCAGCACTTCTTGAACAAGAAGAAAAAAAGATACAAGCAAAAACACCCTAAGCAATTATTTTTTTAAAAATGGCATGGACAAATCCAGCTTTCACTAAATTACAGCATGGCCTTGAGCAATGATAAATTGAGCAAAGAAAACACAGAAACCCGCCCACCCCCCTTGTTGGTGTGGTCCTTCTGGCTCAGTCTTCATTGAAGTTAATCAATCTGACAAGTACCTTCATACACATACTCAGCTAATAAATCAAGTAAATCAACTTTCTCCCTGCTGCTGCTGCTGCCACTGTCCTGCTTGAAGTCTCAGCAAAAGCTGCATTCACATGGATCTTTGTTGGCATGAAAAAATTAATGGTGGCTGCCAGTCCACATTGGGAGTGTGATGGGTAAAGACAGGTAATTAACACAAATAAATATAATCTTTCGAAGTCCTTGCTTTGGGAGACGTCAGATCATTTTTTTTAACCCTACGCCTTTCTCACCCCAATCCCCCAGACGTCTCCTTGAATTTATGGAGGAGTGCTTAGTTTCTTTAAGGTCTCTTAAGTTGTTTTGGTTCGCTGCCATCAAAGCTAATACACTAGTAACATAACCCTTGTGTGAATTTTAAACTGCAGCCAGTTGATTCCCTTTACTACTGTTGTAATATGCTTGTGGGGAGAGACTGGGAAAAAAGGAAAGGAAATCATAATGGTTTTCTAAGGAATTAAGAGGGGACACCCTATATTAGGCATGCAACAATGTAGTTTTTATTAAAGAAATTAAAGCCGTTCCTCAGATTCATACCACTGATCGTATTACCAAACCAAAACATCTCTGGCACTTTCACAATGCTTTTTTCGCCACATCTTAACTGCACAGTGAACACACTGCCAGGGCAAAACATAAAAAGAGAGCAAGTAGGTGATATATAATAAAGTGAAAAATGATTTTATACCACAGCACAGAGTTCAGCTTTTACAGAGACAACCTGAACTGTGCTGCCACGAGAGAAAAATTTGAGCCATTTAGAGGAAAGGTAACTGGCAGTGGATAAAGCAAAGGTTTACATGCTGGGCATGGGAAATACATGTTTAAGGGTTGTTGGGAGATTATTAGTGATGCTCTTCTCTGGCAAAGTTTCATTCTACCATATGGCCATATAAAAAAAAGGAAAAGATTGTGTTTCCATAGAAATATATTCTTTAAACCCAACAACAAACAAACAGCAAATAGGATTAAAAATACAGATTTTAATTTGCTATTTTCTTGACCACAGAATGTATCTAGAGCAGTGTTTCCCAACCTTTGGTTTTTGGACTTTAATTCTCAGAATCCTGAGTCAATTCCACAAAGCACTGACCAGCCAATGTACTGACCTAGGCTTCTGGGAATTGAAGTCTCCCTGTGGGGCCATGTTGGGAACCATTGATCTAGATCCATGATAGCGAACGGGCCCGTTTTACTTCCGCTTCCGGGAGTGACAAGGGTAGCACGGGCCGGATGAATTGCAGTAAACCCATTCATGTGGATTCACAGGGTGCTTGGTCTTCTGGGAATTGAAGTCCAAGAACATCTGGAGTGCCAAGGTTCACCATCACGGATCTAGAGGCTACTCATCCAGAGAATCTCAGCTGCCACTTTTTAACTTGGTGGTCAAGGGTGTAATTCCCAAGACAGATGAGGAACAGAGTGCATAACCCTTCTTCTGATGCTCGGTTCCCACCTATACTTCCGTGTTCTTCATAGCCCCTGATCTTGGTCATGGTTTTTCCAGGGCAAGTATAGTGGAATACCTAAAGGCGGGGAGGAAACTAATGGCCTTTATATGTGCCACTTATTTTCCATAACCTTACTTGAAGTAACGAACAGCCATGCTAGTTCCTAGCCAAGTGCCAATCAATGCTGATCAGTCTGCTAGGCATTTTATAAACACAATAAGTAAATAAATGAAATTAATGAAGGAGCAAGTGATGTTACTGACTCAGTGGCTGAAATCTTATTGCTTCGTATATTAAATTATTTATTTATTTATATTCATATTTATATAGCCGCCCAACTCACAAAGACTCTGGGCGGCATACAATCTTAAAACCCTTAAAACAAGAACAACCGCATTAAAACAAATTATCCCGCTAAAACTAGAATAGGCTGATTGAATCAACGGCGAGTTGAGTCAACCAACTCCTTTGAAAGTTGTACTGATTTAAATGGCTCTGTTCTAAGTACAGTACACATTATCCAGTGAGATGTAGTGCAGAGTGACAGACTAGGGCAGGGGTTCTCAACCCTTTTAATCTGTGGGCCAGACTACATCCCCCCTCAGACAGCTGAGTAGCCCAGACTAGTGGTTCCCCCGACGTAAACACTGCCGTAAAAATGTCTGCAGCTGTCATAACACGTTTATGACAGCCGCGGGTGCATTTATGGCACGATTACAACAGCTGCGGGTGCATTTACATTATGCTTACGCGTCCGCTTACACTTTTGGTGGCAACGGCCCACATGATGTGATGCCAAAGGCAGGGGCCGGCCCGCGGGCTGTAGGTTGAGAACCCCTGGACTAGGACTCAAGAAAACTGGGACTGAAATTCAGCTCTACCATGAAAACTCATTGGGGAGGTGGAACTGGTAAAACCACTCTTTTAATATCTCACTCACCTTGAGAACCTTATCACAGTAGCTGTATATTGTTTCTGACTTGCCAGCACATAACAACAAAGTATAATTGCAACTTGCTATGCTAACGTATGTTGCAATTAGAGTAAGCCTATTTGAATGCTAACATATGTTGCAATTAGAGTAAATCTATTTGAATCAATAAAACTTATGGAAAAGGTGACTTGCCGAATTCCAACATGGTTCAACAGGCCTACTATAGTGTCACTTTCTATCCTAAATAACAGGATTTGTGCCAATGAGTGATACTCTAAAATGCCTTTCTTAGCATAAGGATCCAGGAATCAGGTGTGTAAAGAGAGCCAGTATGGTGTGATGGATGGAGCATCAGAGTAGAACTCAGGAGATCTAGGTTCATATCCTCAACCAGCTACAGAAACTCGCAATGGAGTAGCGATGGTAAACCACTCTTGAAACATCTCACGTACTATACAAATCTTACTAGAGTTGCCATAAAATGGAAGCAACTAGACAATGCATAACAGCAACTTAGTAATATCAAATATGTAGGACTATGCAAAAGTCTTATGCCACCAACAGCTTGTTTGGGGAAAAAAATCAATGAGTGATTTGGGGGGATCATAACTAAGCTCCTGGGTTACTTAGACACACCAAAGTTGGGGAGTGTCTTCTACCGACTCTCCTCTCAACCCTCTCCAAGTTTGGTGAAGTTAGGATGTCTGAGTTATGACCCCCAAATTACTCATTGAATTTTTCCCAAACCAGCTTGCAGTAGCCTAAGTATGTCTGTATCTAAAAATAAAAACAAAGGGAAAGGTATTAAAATTGACAAATGTATTTCTGCATGAGTCATTTCTTCAGACACGGTCCATCTCTTCTCTGGATTGTAATCCAAGAAATGCTATCCTGAAATAAACCACTTGGTTTTACAAATTCTGTATTATCATTGTTCTCCCCTGCTTTTGAGGAAAGATACTAACACAGATACCTATTTGAAACACACAGTATCCATATCTGTATATGCTACCTGGGTGCTTGCCACGTTTGTTCCATCGGTGACTTCCACAGTCATGTTGTACATCGACCTCTGCTCAGCATCCAGGGGTTTTGCAATCACAATGGTCCCCACACCTTTGTCTGCGTCGAAAGAGCTCTCGAAATTCCCCCCTAATTGTTGTTACAACAGAAGGTACAATTAAGACACTGGAACATTGTTTTTTTGTCATTGTAGTAAAACAACACCTACAAATCAGTGTATGTTAATTTACAAAGAAGCACTGCACATAGCATGCACTGCACATTAAGCGTCTTTGTTCTAAGCTAATTTTTCACCTTTCAAGCATCATTTGTATACTGGTAAAAACAGATGTCATAAAGGAAAAAGGGAGGAAGGCATCAACAACTAATAACTGAAGACAAAAGATTCAGCAATGCATCCAAGCGAAGCATAATTGATTTCTTCAAAAGGCTCTACAAGGCGATTAACCTACAGGGACTTATGCCCTCGTTAGTATGAACAAGTAATCTCTCTCTTCATTAGATATTCATTTGGGAGCAGGATTCAAGTGTTATTTGTATGTCATTTCTAGAGAATCCAACGGTCATTGACTGGGCTGCTCATATCTTTCCGAAGCCTCTATGATCACCTTTCATTAAACTGTTTTAGGCCAGACCTGAGTACCTTCCCTTAATCAAAAGGATGCGCTCTATAGATCTATGCTGTCTCTTCCAAGGACAAGCTGGGTGACTGGGTACAAAAGTCAGTCCCTAACAACATTTCATCCATTTCCCGCATGATCAATGAAAAGAAACCAGTTTGGAAAACACAAAGGCAGGGCAAAAACCATGCTAATAGGTGCTAGCTTAATGAACTAGATCACCAATGATCATAGTGGGGTGAATGGGAAATGGAAGAAAGCTGGTTCCCCCAGTAGAGATTGCCATGTCTATGTGAAGCACAATTAGCCTTCTGAAGGCCAAATCTGCCTTCTAGGGGAAAGTTGCTTTTTTGCGCTATAATTCTGGGAGCTCACCAGCTAAGTGATCCAGTAATGATGGAAGACTTTGAGACCTAGCTCTGCCAAAGCTTAATCTTCTTGCCTAGTGCTAGCTAGGAGTTTTCTTTCTGAACAGGAAGCTCAGTTCAGCTAGTAATGGTAAAGGTTTCCCTTGCTCGAAAGCCAGTCGTATCCGACTCTAGGGTTCAGTGCTCATCTCTGTTTCAAAGCCGAAGAGCCAGCGCTGTCTGCTTCTGCAGATGTTTTTGTGGTCATGTGGCAGGCACGACTAGACACCAGAGCACACGGAATGCTGTTTACCTTCCCACTGAAGAGGTCCCTATTTATCTACTTGCAATTTCTTGCTTTCAAACTGCTAGGTTGGCAGGAGCTGGGAGAAAGACGGGAGCTCATTCTGTCCTGCAGTACTCGGGAATCGAACTACTGACCTTCCGCCTCCCTGTCAGCATCTTTGCCACTTGAGCCACTGCGGTCAGTTCAGCAAAGGCTAGCTAAATATAAAAGTCTTCCACTTTAGGTTTTTGATCCCAGGTGAGCCACACTTTGGTGTCTGTAAGGTGTGTGCAGGTGTCCACAGTGGCTTAGTGGTTAAGACACTGAACTTGATGGCCAGAAGGTTGGCAGGTCAGCAATTCGAGACCCGGGTGCTGTGCAATGGAGTGAGCTCCTGTCATCTGCCCCAGCTCCTGCCAACCTAGCAGTTCAAAAGCAAGAAATTGCAAGTAGATAAATAGGTACCATTTCGGTGGGAAAGGGAACAGCACTCCATGAGCTTTGGTGTCTAGTCATGCCTGCCACATGACCATGGAAACATCTAAAGACGCAGACAGCACTGGCTCTTGGGCTGTAAACGGTGATGTGCACTACCCTCTAGATTCGCACATGACTGACTTCCGAGCAAGGAAGAACTTTACTAAGGTCTTTTCAAGTCAAGTTGAAATTCCAGAATGGGATTTAAAGGATTTGTAGTCCAAAAATCCTATGGCATCCTAACAAGAGGCTTCTGAGAACAGAAATCGAGAACAAGCACAAATTTCCAAATTCTCCTTCCTTCTTTGAAACCGAGTTAGACCCTAACAGCGTAGATTCCTTAACAGAGGTGCAATACATTGTTTGTTGCCAAAGTCATTGAACTTGCACAGTTTTCTTGAAATTATGCATAAACTGCTTCAAACGCCAGCCGTCATAATGATCGGACTTTTGCAAGTCAAAATTACCGGGTAAGAGAGTTCAAATCATACAGCACTTTATCACAATTGGCAGCAATTTACGTAGTATCCAGATCATTTTTATTTAAATTGACAATCTGATTGTTTCTCTTTACATTTTTAACGTGAGCTCCCTTCTGCTCCAATTATACGCTGCACCTTGGCTAAACTAAACATTTCTACACTTCCTTTGACTGTCCCCAATTACCTTTTATTACAAAATAAAGATTTGGCACGCAGCAGAAAAGCAAACTTCGCTCATGGTTTGAATGGGCCATAAATAACCCACGACTAACTAAATTGATCATTATGTCCAGAAACATAGCTGATCAAAAGAGGAATAACTATTGCATTTGCTAGTCCCTTTTGCCTTCCAGTGAAATAAATCCATTGTAATTGCAGTTTTATAAATTTTACTTGGAAATGGAGACAAAAGTAAAGGCAATCCAAAGTTTTTTTCCTTTCTAGTTTTAAATAGAAGCACAGTAAATTGATGAATGAGAAAGGCCCAATCCTGCAAACTGCAAGATTTCCCCCCCAGGTCCCATGCAGAACAGAGATACATCATGATGCTGCTTCTTCCATGTCTAGGCCAGATGTGAGACTGCCAAAACGAAGGCACCTTTGGGTGAGTTCATTTTGCAGTTCCTTTCGCCTTACATAGTGTGAGAAAGATTAGCCAGCAACACAAGGTTGCCATAATTAGGATACATCCAATTGTGGTTCAAAAATACCACAATCTTTGAGGAGGCTATTTTTCTGTGTACCAGATCATAATATCTGTGACTACAAGCACAGGGAAAGGGTTTATTTTTAAAAAAGTCCGCTGATTAATTTTATCTTTCTCCACTTTCCCTCCAGCTATTCTCTTGATCATTTGAGCACTAAGGAAAATCCCTTATTGCTTTTTAAAACCTTTCTGAGGGACGGGTGCGGAATGAAAGGATTTTCTCTTTTATCCCAACGCTCACAATTGGCAGCGTTTGTTCATCAGCTTTAATAGCACTGAAGGATAATTGTGTATTTAACATAATGATTTTTTTTTTAAAAAAAAAACCCCACCAGTCTTCTGTGTTTCTACTCTGCTTATCACCTGAGCGAAGCACCAAATGGCTTAAATTAAATGAGAGAGAGAGAAACAACTAGCAGCTTCCACGCTTAGCTTAGTCCCCATGGATTTTTCACAAGGTTTCCATTTCCAGGATTTATTCCACACCCCAATCATGCAGAAAAGTTGCTTTCCTGGTAGAAACAAGAACTTTTCAATCTTCAGTCCCAGACCAGACATCACACTTTGGTAAACACCTGTTTCTTGGGATCTTAACTGCTGATAAGACATGGGGAAACACAATCTTTACCACAGTTTCCCAGTCCATAAGGCCAAGACGCAGGGAAGTTGAACAGAGTACTTCTGATTCCTGTTTGCATTAGAGAATGTAGTGTTTTAAACTGTCTTGATGGTTTCAAACCCAGCATTATATTAAAACCAATAACAAAAGAGGAGTCGAGGCCCCCATGCCCTACTGTGGATGTACGTTTGCAAATGTGTAAGTTTGAAGAATTTGGGATCTATAGAAGGAAATACCACATGGCACTCCTTAACCCACCTACCCCTGACAAATAAATATTCCAGCCTTGACCTCAGCTTCCTCTTTGCTGATTAAGGAAGGGGCAGGGGACTGCAGTGGCTAAAGTGGCTAAGACACTGACTGGGAGGCGTGAGGTCAGCAATTTGATTCCCGAGTACTGCACGACAGAATGAGCTCCTGTCTTTGTCCCAGCTCCTGCCAACCTAGCAGTTTGAAAGCAAAAAATTGCAAGTAGATAAATAATGACTACTTTGGTGGGAAGGTAAACAGCATTCTGTGCGCTCCGGTGTCTAGTCATGCCTGCAACATGGCCATGGAAATGTCTGCAGAAGCAGACAGTGCTGGCTCTTTGGCTTGGAAACAGAGATGAGCACTGAACCCTAGAGTTGGATATGACCGGCTTTCGAGCAAGGGAAACCTTTCCCTTTACGCACAGTTTTATTCTTAATGATTACATCGCTATTTTACTGTGTATTACCCTGAAATCTGAGTTTAAATAAGTAAAAGTAAAGGTCACCCCTACTTGAAAGCCAGTCGTATCTGACTCTAGGGTTCAGTACTCATCTCTGTTTATAGCCAAAGAGCCAGCATTGTCTGTGTTTGCAGATGTTTCCGTGGACATGTGACAGGCATGACTAAACACCGGAGTGCACGGAACACTGTTTACCTTCCCACCAAAGTGGTACCTATTTAGCTACTTGCAATTTCTTGCTTTCAAACTTCCAGTCACTAACCACTAACTCACTGCAAGCAGGCAAAATTAGCATACTCAGAAGAAAGAGAGTTATAACTGCTTGTGAAAATGCTATTTTACTGTATAAATTGAATGCATTTCCCCAGGTGAACATTTAGAAATGTGATCCCTCTTCAGCTGAAATGATGCAGTCTCTCCTACCACTTTAAAAGGTCACCTTTTCTTTCTGATGAGTAGATAGATCAAGTCTGCTCCATGGAAATGAGATCAAGTCTGATCTCCTTTCCATGGATCTACCAGTCTTAAAATTGGATTTAGCTATTCAAATGGGTCCTGCCACTTACCCTCCCACCATTCTAAGATGCCTTTGCTAATGATGCCTTTGGTGAATCCTCTTTAGTGTATAAGAAAGGAGTAGAACACCTTTAGCCCTCTATTCTGAATTAATTATTGCTCTCAGCATGCCTCACTATGAGCCTGTACAACTGATGTTCAATGACATCTGGAGGGGCCATAGATTTTCCAGCCCTGTCAGAAAAGAATACCACAGTGTGAGACATATTCTAATTCCATTTCATGGCAAGGGAACATATATCTCCTCCCTGGTACGCATGTCTGAATGACTTATCTTATTTCGGCAACTATATGCATACACTTAACAGCATCTAATTGTAAGTGGACACATAATTGTTCTTGACATTTAATTAAAGTTATGGAGATGCAAAGATAACAATTTCTATTGGATTATATGCTTTTCATTTAAATTCTCCCTTTACTTTGCACATGGGGAGGGTAGATAGGTTATCTCTTGATCGGTTCAGGGAAAGAAAAAAATCTTTTTGAAGACAAGATTTGCAGATATTTTCATGAAAAGAACTGAAGAAACGAGGCTAGCCTTGGGACACTAAACACTTTTCCCAAAGTGAATGTTTTTTATGCCGATAACTGGAAAGTGTAGGCGGAGGGAGAGAAAATAGTGATTTTTAATTTAAGTTTCTTTGTAGCCATCTTAATGGGCAATCAGAAACTTATCAGGACTCACTTCTAAAGAAAACTTTACTTTTAAAAGTAAGAAGAATTAAAAAGGGAGAGATAGTACAGTTGATGTCTTTAAACGTTCCTTCCTTCCCTTTATAAAACTATAGATTTATACCAAGTAAATCTGATATTTGTCTTAACCATGGATTCTCAACCTGTGGCCCGTGGGCCATATACGACCCACAACACCATTTCATGTGGTCCCCCACTGCCTCCACCACACCAGGAAGTGCCATGCCATGGAGGAAGGGCAAAATGGCCATCTGGTCCCTGGAGCTGTCTGAGGGAGTATGACCCGGCCCCCAGCTTAAAAAGGTTGAGAACTCCTGATCTAAACCTTCTAATTTGTCTCCAAACCCACCCTTTCTAAAATCTCCATACTTTACTAATTGATTTCTCTTTGGTACATCAAAAACTATTTAAGGCTGAGTTCAATTATTTATGATTTATATTCTTCTCTAGTGTTTTTTGCATACTCATGACAGCAATGTTATTTTGGATCTTTTAAAATGTATTTTTAAAAACGTTCTGTATCTTTTTAAAGCAATTTTTAAAAAGAAAATAGTTAATATTTAATGTTAAAGAATTAAATTAAATAATATTTTTAAATAGGATCAAGAATCCCTGATATACTTTTGTGTTATCCTTCCAAGGTCAGTAAAATGAGTATCCAGTATGTTGGGAGCAAAATGCTAATTACTCTGTGAACCACCCAGAGAGTGCACTAAGCACTATGGGAAAGTATATAAGTGTATTTGCTATTGCTATTATCACATACAGTGGTACCCCGCATAACGAACGCATCGCATAGGGAAAAATTCGCATAATGAAGCGTTCATTATGCAAGGGCGATACCCCGCATAATGAAAAAAATGTTTGTTATGCAGGTTTTTTGGTAACTGGGGTATACCCACTCAATGGCAAGCCTGGTTAACAAATATTTTTTCTCATTATACGGGGTTTCTCCCACAGGGAAAAACCGCATTGCGAAGAGCTCAGTAGAACGGAGGCTTTGTGTTTTTTTTTTGTTATGCTGGGTTCTACTGTACTGTTCTCAGTAATTTGCCATGAATTGAAGTCCAAAACCAAAAGTTGGGAAACACAGTTTTAAAGTAAGGTCAATTCAGATGTGAAGGGTCAGAAAGAATCCCACCATTAATTCACACACACACACACACACACACACACACACACACACACACACACACACACACACACACACACACACACACACACACACACCGTTTTTAGACCTTTTTAGATGAAATAAGAGGGAGGTGGTTACACTTCAAAATAACTCTTCTTGAGAGCCACAGAGGAATCCTGAACAAATATTAAAAGCAGTGAAGAGTTGAACTGTAACAAGCAAAAGTTTTTCTTCATGAAGAATTATTACTTACAAGACAGACCTATTCCTTGTAAGGCTAAGAAAGAACAGTTTTGTCAGCTACCTACCACTGCTAGGCTAGCTTACTATCTAGTCAGACTCAAAGTGAACATGTTACCTGGTTCAGTTATTTCATTAGGCTGGGCTCCACTTTGTCCTCTTTTCAAGTGTCCCAGAATTCGGTTTTAACTGGGAGAATCAGTGAATTAATTTCAGTCTAAGAATATACATATTTTTGACAGTTTTCACTTCCTTTGAATCCCACCCCTCCGTCCTTAAACATGAACCCAGTGGTATAGTGGTAGACTGTAAGGTACAAAAGACATTTCACAATCAACTGGTGCAGAATGCGGCTGCCCGCGTAGTGATGGGGTGTGCCCACACCTCTCTGCTACTGCGGGAGCTGCATTGGCTACCAGTGTGCCTCTGGGTGCAATTCAAGGTGCTGGTAATGACCTTTAAAGCCCTACATGGTAGTGGACCAGGGTACTTAAGAGACTGCATCACCCCAAAGACATTGGCCCATCCCACCAGAGCAGATTGGAGGGGTTCCCTAAGGGTTCCATCTGAGAGAGAGGCTCATCTCTCAGGCATTAGAAGGAGAGCCTTCTCCGTGTCTGCTCCGGCCCTGTAGAACCTCTTACCAATCGAGTTGTGCCTCCAGGCAGAGCTATTGCCTTTTAGAAAAGGACTAAAATCATGGCTAGCTCACCAGGTGTGGGGGGCTGCCAGTGTGACAGCCCCACCCCCCGGTTGATATAAGAGCCGTCCGGGGTAGGTCTTTTTAGCTTCCTTACCCTAGTTCTAGCTAGCTTTAATGGGGAACTGGAGGTAGAGGACTTTTAAAGGACTTTTAAAGATTTTAGTGATTTTAACCTGAGACTTTTAATGATTATTTATATGGGGTTGTTTTTATTTTGGGTTTGTAATATGTGTTGTAAGCAGCCCAGAGTCGCCCTGGCGAATGGGGCGGTGATACAGATCAAACCCCATGAAATTCGACACACATGTACCTTGCGCATGTGAGCAGGTCACTGTTGGGGTCCCGAAGCCCATGGGGTGGTGGTGGTTGCCCCCTAAATTGATCTGCAAAGGGGGAATATTTGACAGAAGGGTTTGTGTCTGCCCCAGTGCTAGGCCAACTGGGTGGGGGGGGGGGTTGTGATGTCATCGCCAAGCTCACATCTCAGGCCCACCCCTGGCCAGTGGGTTTCCCGGGAAACACTGGCACTCAGCTAACTGGGTTGGGACCACCCGGTCAAAGCCAGGCACCCCTGCTAGTTATGAATAAAAACTCCACTGAAAAGTAAAGCTCAGTTACCCAAGGCTAATCTTTCTTTGAGAGTACCCTGGAGGAGAACAAACAGCTCAATCTTAGAAGAAATTAACCCTGATTGCTCCTTAGAAGGTCAAATAGTAAAGATGAAGCTAAAGTACTTTGGACAACAAATGAGAAGAGAGGATTCACGTGATTAAGCCTTGATGCTGGGAAAGGTGGAGGGCAAAAGAAGGGGGAAGTCAAAGATGAGATGGCTAGATGGTATTGTAGACGCAATGGGCACAGAGCTGGGTGGGTCGAGGAGGATGGTGGAGGACAGAGGTGCCTGGAGGAAAATGGTCCATGGGGTTGGAATCGACTGTGCGACTGAACAACAGCAATCTTTCTCACACTAGGTCAGGCAAAAGGAACTGCAGAATGAACTCACCAAAAGGTGCCTTCATTTTGGCAGTTTGACGTCTGGCCTACACACAGAAGAAGAACACAGAAAATAATCTATTTTTGGCTGGGTTATGGGGCTGTGTGAATATGAAGTAAAATATAAATTTTTGTTTGCATTTTTACAAGTTGATTATATTTATATTAAGTATGAAATTAATAAAAATGCTTTTTAAAGGAATGCAGAAGAGATTCCTCCTATCCTGTGTACCTTTTCTACCACCACCACCACCCCTTATGCCAGCAGTAATCAATGGGAGAGTCCCCTGTTTGTGTCTCATATCCTGCAGTCATTCCAGTGAAGGCAATTTTGCAGCTACCAGCTGTAACCCTAAACACATCCAAGTGCTTCTTGAGTCCTGCTGCTGTCAGCAGGATTTACGGATGTGGAAATGCTTTCAGAACAGCAGCATTTATTTGAAACACCTGCCAAACCGGCATTGAGATGTATTCCTCTTCTTTTGACAGTTTTCTTTTCAGTTCCCTGTCTTCTGTAAACACCCTTGTGACATTTAACTTTGTCAATAATGAACAACTGCTTGCCTGACTACCTGTGACAAGAAACTATTCTCTCCAGCTGACTAAAGCAAAGGAGCTGAATGACATTTTTGGATTCACTCTCTCCTCCCCACAAAACTGTCTATATTTTTTATGATGAATTACTAGTGTGGGTACATTGAATGTAGCTAATTTTCAAATGAGGGCTGCGGTGACTTAGTGGCTAAGACGCTGAGCTTGACAACTGGAAGGTCGGCAGGTCAGAAGTTCGTGGCCCGAGTGCTGCATGACAAATTGATCTCCCGTTGTCTGTCCCAGCTCCTGCCAGCCTAGCAGTTTGAAAGCAAGACATTGCAATTGGGGTGGCTCAAGTGGTTAAGACACTGAACTCACTGGCTGGAAGGTCGGAGTTCAATTCCCAGGTACTGCATGATGGAGTGAGTTCCCACCTCTGTCCCAGCTCCTGCCAACCTAGCAGTTTGAAAGCAAGAAACTGCAAGTAGATAAATAAGTAACGCTTCGGCAGGAAAGGGAACAGTGTTCCGTGTGCTTCGGTGTTTAGTCATGCCTGTCACATGACCACAGAAGTGTCTGCGGATGCAGACAGTGCTAGCTCTTTGGCTGTAAACGGAAATGAGCACCACACCCTAGAGTTGGACACAGGTGGGATTTGAGCAAGGGAGACCTTTACTTTTACTAACGGTGGGCTTCCACATGCCAAGGTACTGGGCCAGTGATGCACTGCAGCAGGTTGTGTCAGGTTCTGCAGAACCGGTAGCGGAAATTCCCGCAGGTCACGCCCACCTTCATAGCCCATAATGCAGGATGTTTCGCTCCACCCATAGGTTTGGCCCCAGCCATAGATTTGGCCAGCCCACAGAGTAGATAGTAAAAATTTTTTGCAGTGCATCACTGTACTGGACACTGTTATTTCAGCAAAGCCATTATAAATTACTTATCTATCTATGGCACAATTTCCCACTTAATGGATGCCTTACTACAAACTAGCTGTAGTAGCTCACCACTCTTGAAAATATATTGAGAGAACTTGAAAGCAGAGGCCTTCTGTGTCGTATTCACCCATATTTTTTAAATATGTAGCCTTCCTTCACCAACACAAATTAGTTGAGAAACTGCTCTATCCATTTACTGAGGGAAGAATCACACTCTTTGCCTCTCTGGCATTTTCTAATCTTTTTGCCTATTGCTCCTGCAATCTTTGTGCATATTTTCATGATAACTTGATTTGCTTTGCTTTAATCCTTCTTCTACTTTGCTTCCTCTCTTGCTATTTCCCATTTTTTCCCTCTTAAGGTTGTATTCTACATTATAGGTAACATGCCATTAAAAGTAAACGGCTGACGTGTTAATTATGACACCACATTATTTGGAGGTACTGACTTCCCAAAAACACCATAAATCAGGGCTTCTCAATGTTTTTCAACTGTGGGCCAGACCACACACCCTCAGACAGCTGAGCAGGCTGGACTGGTGCCGTAAAACGCATCCGCGGCTGTCATAAATGTGTTTACGATGGCTGTTTACAGCTCTAGTAAACGCAGCAGTAAATGAGTCTGTAAATTTACGTGGCCATAAATAGGTCCGTGGCCAATTCTGGCCGCTGTAGCTAAAGCGAGGTCAGGGGCTGGATTATTTGTTGCCATGGGCCGTATCCAGCCAGCAGACCGTAGGTTGCAAACCCTTGCCATAGATGCTTTATGAAACTTAGGTTCCAACAAATGCTCTCTGTATACTGAGAAGGAAGCTATAATGGAGTTCCTGTGGAGGAGCATCTATGTATATATGGATGCAATCAAACTGAAGATATTTCTCATTAGCTACTGCTCTGTCTTCTGTATAATGACCCAAGAGTACGGTTTTTAACTCCGATTGTCCAGTCATATTTTAATTGCACCCCAGCAGAAAAAGTGATCAATTTGCTGGCTGATTGATTATATATTATTATATATGCTGTAGGCTCAATTCGCTTTGGCCGCTAGGAAATGGCAATCCTATTTTATTAAATGTCATTATACTGTTGAATAGTTTTTAGTAAGATGTCAGAGAATCTGAGTTGTTTTAGTGAATAATATACCTGGTTTCATTCAATGTTTTAAGTCATGTTCTGTTTTGTAAAGGCCTATGGTCATGTACTGTAACGACTGATGATGATGATGATATTATGTTTCCTCTCTTGCTGTTTCTCACATTTCCCTTCTCAAGGTTGTACTCTACATCACAGATAATATATAATTAAAAGTGAACTGCTCAAGCGTTAATTGGATGTGACAATTAACCAGGATTCTTTTCAAATTTAGAAAAATTGACTTGTTTTGGTTTTGTTGTATGTCTTCAGGACATGAGCACTTTCTGATTTTGCAAGTTTCATTTGTCAGACACAAAGACTTCCTGAATTACATCTCTTAAAAACTAAGAAGAGTTCATTTCTAACAGTAGGTTATCTGTAACATGCATTGTCTGTTTTTCTGTTTCTTCCAGGACCAGAGATCTTGAAAGGATGCACAAAGAACTTTGCGCAATTTAATTTAATTTTCCAATTAGTATAGCCACCCAACTCGGAACTACTCTGGGCGGCTTACAACATTAACATCAGTAATACAATCTAAAAACTTAAAACCAGTAAAAGCCCCAATTAAAAATAAAATAAGAAATTACCCTGGCAGCTAAAAGAGCGAGGGAGTGATATTACTATATCAGCCAGCAGGCGGGGGGCGGGGGGGGGGCACTGCATCCCCAGTGCTTTGCCAGCCAGGTTTTTAGTTCTTTCCTGATCGGCAGCAACTCCATCTGGAGTCGTAGCTCAATTGGCAGGAGGTTCCATAGGGCCGGAGCAGAAACAGAGAAGGCCCTCTTTATGGTGCTAGAGAGATGAGCCTCTCTAGCAGATGGCACAATGAGAGAGCCACTCTGGTCTGCTCTGGTGGGACGGAAAGATGTTATCGGGGTGACACAGAATGTGTCTTAACTATCCTGGCCCACTATCATGTAGGGCTTTAAAGGTCATTACCAGCACCTTGAATTGCACCCAGAGGCACACTGGTAACCAGTGCAGCTCCCAAAGCAGTGGCGAGACATGGGTGTAACGTCCGCACCCCACCACCATCCGGGCAGCCACATTCTGGACCAGTTGCAGCCTCCAAATGGTCATCAAGGGCAGCCCCATGTAGAGCACATTACAATAGTCCAGTCTGGAGGTGACCAGAGCACGCGTGTCCATGGGCAAGGAGTCCCGATCCAGGAGCGAGCGTAACTGGCGTATGACACGAAGTTGTGCAAAAGCCCTCCTGGCCCTGACTGCCTCCTGTTCATTGAGCAGGAGTCGCGAGTCCAGGAGGACCACCAGATTACGCACCGGGTCTGTTTGGGGCATGCCCACTTGGCCTCCCTACGCTGTGGTCTGGGGTAGGGAGGTGGGTGTGGCCCGCCAAGTGGGCGTGACCTGGGAAAATTTCCGCTGCCAGTGCCTGGGCACCTGTGGGCACCGGGAGCAGCTCAACACTGGGTGGAGCCCTGCCGTAGTTAAGCAACGTGGAGGAGGGGCCTGGCCACCTGCCTATCTGATGTGTCTGAAGCCTGTGCTCTGTTCGCTGGGCAGACCCGGCAGAGCATGTTGGGAGCAGAAGGCTGCCATCGGGGCTTCCAGGGTCACCCACTGCTGTGGCCTGATTCGGGACAGCCAGTGGCTTGGTACCGGTCCACAGCCCAGTGGTTGGGAACCCCTGGTTCAGAGCATACCTGTCAAGTTTTGGATTTGGAAATAAAGGAAATTTCCTGGCAAATAAGAGATACTTGATAGCTATGCTTATCCAGTGCTGCCCTCCCAATGGCGGCAATAGGGCTTTGCAGTCTAATTAATAAGGGATGACGACGGGAAAGAAGGTAAAATAAGGGGTTTTCCCGGTCAATAAGGGATACTTGACAGATATGGTTTAGAGTACTTGTTATCAAATGGGTAAATGAGAGAGGATATGAAAAATTTGTAAGTGGGCCACAAGACTAAATAAAATTATCTATCTCTCTATCTCTTTATCTATCCTCTTTTTTAAAAATGGGGGCTAGAGTTGTGATGCTTGTTTAGCAACGAAATAGCATGACACTGAAAAGCTTGGAAACTTGTAAAAGATTTAAAGGTCAAAGCTTACACTTTAAATTGGACCTGGGAGTCAGTAAGTGTGCTACAAACTCAGCATAATATGCCCCATGTGGCTTGCAATAGTCAACCAACTGCTGTACCTCAAACCAGTTACCACATCCGGATGCATTTGAAACACAGTGCCATATTGAGGGCATTTCAGGCATCTAGCAGCAATATTTACAGACTAGCAATAATATTTATAGGGTGGTAAACTTCTGTGGATTTTGCAAACTATTTTAAAAGGCTATTTTGGCAGAAAACTGGTGACTGCAAAGAAAGATTGTAATTAGGCACAAATATGCAAACTGCTGACAAACAGAAGAACAAAATCCAAGTGGTGTCTCTCAGGAAAATAGGAAAGACGCAAGTACAGTTGGCTCAGAGAATTAATTTCATATATTTAGGGGAGGGAGGGGAGGAACACTGAAAAGGCAGCTTAGAAATGTGTTTGCACTGAAGGTACCTTCTGTTGAACAGTTCTGCCCACAAGCTGTCTGTAGGATATAGAACATCTCTCGTGCATGCCTGCCACCTTGAAGCGCAGCAGTCGGAAGCAGGGAAAAATTAAAACAAGACAACAGGATGCAAAAGGGGAAAAGGCGTGAAGAGAAAAGAGAGAGAGAGAAAAATGAGGGACAGCCAATCTAAGTTACCGTCAAAATACTTTTAGATAGAGATTAGCAAACTATGGTCAGAGAATTTACATGACAGACAACATTAGGATTGCAAGTCAATCACATATTATGGAAGAGAAAGAAACAATCCAGCCATACAGCTTAGCTAAGGCATCATAACCAAAAGCATGAAAAAGTAGTATAGTAGTATGGTAAGTTAGCCATTTTCAGTACAGCATCACAAAAGCATTTTTTAAGGTAGGGGAGCTAATCCCTTGTTAGTGTTATTCTTATTTAAAAAATACACAATACTTATCTCCCACCACCACCACCAGACAGTGCTTTATAACTCTGTGCCCAAGCTTACCAACTATGTCAAACCACAGTGGGATGTTAGCAGGTTGTACGGAGACCACGCCAACAATTTCTGTCACTCGATCACTTTCCATGACAGTGAAGTTATAGAATGGTTCGTCGAAAGTCAGTGGGATTGGTGACGGGGGTGGCTTCTTAATCCACTCAATGTGAAGGCGTGCGGTAGAAGATTTCTGTGGTCGGCCATTGTCTACTGCTTTTATCTGTTGTACACAGTAAGAGAGGACAAATATCAATTTAGCACGAATATGTCTTACTTATGTTCTTTTCTTTAAACTGCATGTTTTCCTTCTCTTGGTGTGTTTTTAGAAGATAAGGCGTAGTGCTAAATTGCCTGTCAAGATCCTGATTTAATCAAAACAATGGGCAGGAAGGGCTTTGGCCGTTTGGGTGTTTTGGACTACAGTTTCTATAATCCAAGGGGTTCTAATGGTAACCATACTTTCTACTTTGATCAAACTTTCACCTGCAGTATCATGGCCAGTTCTGGATGCTACAGCTTTTCTTATTTCCCCAAGGATCCTCTACCAAGTCTTACATCAATGTCTGATTAATTGATTAGTTCTTTTTTCCATATGTCACTTTTGGATGAGGGTTATATGAAGATATTACATTTGAGTTTGTCTGTTATTATTTAAATTTTGTAAAACACATAGAGTGGGAAAATCACCCAGATGTGCAGAATATAAATTCAATCAATCAATTACTGTAATGTAATGAATGAATGAACATTTCAGCAAATGCATAGGTGTTTCTTGTTAGATTAGGGACTAGGGATTTTACCACTATTAAGTGTAGTTCCATTACCCTTGGATGCAGTCTTAGATGTAGCCCAGCATTTTACAAACTGGGTCTGATTGTCCAGATTTTGGTATCCTAACTATATACATTCCTCAAAATGCATTACCTAGCCTGGCTATTGTGAACTTTATTTGAATCCTGTCACTACTACTAGATAAACTGCTCTACATGATGACCTCTAAAATGTTCAAAGATGCCAGATGGATCAGAATGCTACAACCCAATGTTTCCCAATCTTTGGTTCTTGGACTTCAATTCCTAGTAGCCTAAGTCAATTTCTCAAAGCACTGATCAGCCAATGTACTGACTTAGGTTTATGGGAATTGAAGTCCCCCCCCCCCCCCCCCAATGGGCCATGGGCCCCATGTTGGGCACTACTGCTATAGCCTGATTGTTGATTGGGACTAGTTACAAGGAGCATGTGGTTTATTCAACTAATTTTCATTCTGTTCAGGGATGTGAATACCTCACTTTCGTCTTCTTTACAGCATTCTTCTTCTAGTCAACAAGGATGGTGATGTATTCTGAACAATTTTATAACTCGTATCAAGGATGTTTTGCATACCAACCCAGACACAATGAAAAAAATCACTTTTTGTGTTAAAGGCATGTAATTGAGTGATTTGATCAATGACTAAATTAAAAGCATTAGATTTTACAACAATCTGCCAATGCTTCTGTACTTGCTTTCTCTTTCTCTCCCTGTGCTTTGCTTTTCAAAGGAAAAGGACACTAGAGACATTTTACAATAAAATGCAGATATCTCGATGGGAAAAAGTGCTCTTTTGCTTATTCTCACTGAAAGTCAAGGATCTTGTTGGTCTTTAAAATTATTTGCTGAGATATCTTACTTTATTAAAACCAATTAAAGGGATGAACACAAAGAGTGTCTCTGCCTATATTTCAAAGAAGAAAAGACTACAGAAAATGTAAAAATAAGCCCAAACCATTATTAATTATTTTTATGCATGGTTGAATGCCCATAGGACTTTACCACATGTTTTTCTACTTCTCGTTTAAACCGCAAAGGGGAAACCAAGGGAAGATGACACACATTTAAAGCTGTTGTAATTGTTACACACTGCAAAATTGCCTCCAACTTATAGACCCTATGAATGAGAGATCTCCAAAATGTCCTGTTCTCAACATGTCTGTCCATGTTATCCTGCTATGGTAATAGATTAGATTCCAGTGCCAGTGATTCAACACCGAGTGTCAGCCAGTGGTTAACTAACCTGACCACCCTGAGGACTAATGGCCTTGGGTGCTGAAGTCCACAGGAAAGGGTGATGGTCCCCAAGTGGATTAAATCCCACTTGAATCCATCTTGATGGAGGGCAGCAGCTTCATTAAACCTGGCCTGGGGCTAATGAGGACTTTGCGTGCCAAAAGGACTCATGACTAGAAAGTGACTCGGGGAACTACATCAGTGGCACAGGTGTCATGCTGAGATGTGGAAGGCAAATGAAAGGCCATTGCATTATATTCTCAGGACAGTCTTCATGGCTGATCGCCATGAGGATCGCCAATATTCAGATACGGAAGAAGAATTAGAAGAGATGTCATTAAACCAAATCCCAAAGAGAAAATGCTCATTTGCTTACAATGTGAGTTTTGAAGGGTACCTGTTTACAGCATTGCTTATTCCCACTAGGAAATCACTACTAAGGCTTTTAAAGGAGGTGGTTTGTGATGGCGGTGGAGGAAAACTATTGCTCTGCATGGCATATCACCAGACACCTGTACCCACTCAATAATTTGCTGTTTACCACTCATTTAGGTTTTTCCTCCACTTCAAATCCATGCGAAACCATTCCAACCTTTAACAAAAATGGACTCCAATTAACAATCCATGGAAAAAATTGCCTGCCAAGCACTCTTTATAGTCATTAAGATCCAGATTGCTGTGGGCAGGCAGCATTGGGGTGGGGGGAGCTCTCTCATGTATATTTGATAAGTCATCTACAGTACTTCAATTTTCAGTTTGAATGGGACACCTGATTTCATCTCAGCCAAAAGTGAAGATAAACCAGGTGTTCTCAACCTTTTAAAGCCGGGGTCCGGTTCACGTCACCTCAGACAGCTTTGGGGGCTAGACGGCCATGTTGCCCTTCCTCCACCACATGGCACTTCCTGGTGTGGTGGAGGAGGTGGGGAGACACCTGACATGTTGCTGCGGGACACATCAGGCCCACAGACTGCAGGTTGAGAATCCCTGAGTTAAACATCTACTGTGATAATACTGGCAAGGAGGCTATTGAAAATGGAAGCCTATGCTATAACACATTCAATAGTTTTAACACGGCACTTCGTAGTTACTTCGTGTTTAGAGGGAAAGGTTTCCCTTGCTCGAAAGCTAGTCGTATCTGACTCTAGGGTTCAGTGCTCATCTTTGTTTCAAAGCCAAAGAGCCAGCGTTGTCTGCTTCTGCAGCTGTTTCCGTGGTCATGTGGCAGGCATGACTAGACAATGGAGCGCACGGAGCGCTGTTACCTTCCCACCGAAGTGGTCCCTATTTATCTACTTGCAATTTCTTGCTTTTCAACTGCTAGGTTGGCAGGAGCTGGGACAAAGACGGGAGCTCATTCCGTCCTGTACTCAGGAATTGAACTGCTCAGTTCTGTAACCCCTACAATGACTTTTATATAAAAAGGATTTTTAACTGACTGCAGTTGCTTAAGGACTGCGGTGGCTTAGTGGTTAAGACGCTGAACTTGACGGCTGGAAGGTCGGCAGGTCAGCAGTTTGATTCCTGAATACTGCAGGACAGAATGAGCCCGTCTCTGTCCCAGCTTCTGCCAATCTAGCAGTTCGAAATCAAGAAACTGCAAGTAGATAAATAGGGACCACTTTGGTGGGAAGTTCCATGCACTCTGATGTTTAGTCATGTTTGCCACATGTCAATAGAAACGTCTGCAGACGCAGACAGCGTCTTTGCTCTTTGGCTATAAACAGAGATGAGCACTGAATCCTAGAGTCGGATACGACTGGCTTTCGAGCAAGGGCACCCTTTACCTAATTGACAGAAGCCTCCTTGTTCCCCCTAGTGGTCAAAATATTTTTATTTTGTCTTATTTTATACTAGCATAGTTTGCCCGGCAACTAAATTGTGTTTCGCTTTTTTTTTGGGGGGGGGGGGGGTTGTTTTTGAGTTAAAAATCAACAGAGGATGCTATAAAAATATTTTATTTATGTAACATATGTTTGCTATTTGTGTAAACTTTTGACATATTGTTATTTGTTTGACTTGTTTTTACTCTTGTGGCCTCTAGGTGGGGCTTTATTGTTTTTGAGTTGTTTTTACTATCTACCCTGCAGGTGGGGCTGTTAGTGGTTTTGTTTTCATTTCACGTGTTTTTTCTCCCCTGGCCTCTAGGTGGGGCTTCTTCCAGTAAGTAGTCTTTGTTTCTTCATTTCTGTTCCGATCTCGTGGAGGGAGGACGTGCTGGCGAGTTCTCTGGTTTTCTTTCTTCTGGGGTTTTTCTTTGTTTTGTTTTTGTGGTGGTGGGCTGCGAGATGTTTCTGTCTGTTCCTTTTTGTTTTGGTTGGGCTTTAGATTTGTGTAATTGGTTTGTTTATTTCTGGTGTTGTTTATTTTTGTTATTTCATTGTTGTTTATTTGTGTTATTTGTGGTTGTTGTGTTGTTAGAATTAGGTATTTTCGTGTTGTAGATAGGTGTTTTGTCTGTGCTTTTGTGGTATTGTGGATGTTTTTGTTTGTGTATTTTGTGGTTTACATTTTTGTTTATTAATAGTTTTTTAATTATTTATTTGTTTTTGTTTTATTAATTTTTATTAATTTTGGTGTTTGTTGTTGGTGTGTAGGTTTGCATGAAGAATGGGCTGCCTGTCGGTTTCTCTTTTCCTCATTGCTGCTTTGAATTTTGGTTTCAATGCAGCAATGGGGGAAAGGAGGAGCTGGCAGTCAGCCCGTTCTTCCCCTGGCTGGTAAGGTTTGTTAGGTAGATCGGGGGAGAAGGAGGCAGAGAAGAGCTCTCTGCCTGACGATGGTTCTCTCCTCTCTGTCTCCTTTCTCTCCCGGATTACCTTAGTGGAGATCGGCAGGCAGCGATCCATAAGGGGTAGTACTCTTCCTTGCGGATTGCTGGCTCCTGCTTTTGTATTACCTCTGTCAGTAGTGCAAAGGCATCAGCCAGTCATCCGCCAGGGAGGGTGCTTCCCCTGACGAACTGCTGCCTATTTTTGTTTGTTTTTTTCCACCCCAGCTCAACTTTCTTTCAGGGGTGTGTGTGGGCTTCCCTTACCAGGGGCTGCCTTGTGGCCCACGGTAAGGAAGCCCAGCGGCAGGGGTGGGTGGGCTTCCCTTACCAGGGGCTGGCTTGCGGCCCGCGGTAAGGAAGCCCAGTGGCAGGGGTGTGTGTGGGCTTCCCTTACCAGGGGCTGCCTTGTGGCCCACGGTAAGGAAGCCCAGCGGCGGGGGTGGGTGGGCTTCCCTTACCAGGGGCTGGCTTGCGGCCCGCGGTTAGGAGGCCCAGCGGGGGGCTTTACTTAACGGGGGCTGGCTTCTCTGGGACGCGCAGGCTTTCTCAGAGTTCTGCGTGCTCACGGCGCGCAGGATACTGGGGTATTGTATTTTTTCATTTGTGCTTTCCCTTTGTGCTTTTTTTTGTGTGCGGCTCGTTTTTGATTGGCCGCACCGCGTTTCCCCACATTCTTTGTGCTCCTGCCTCTCAGCCTGATTGGCTGTGGCGCAGCACGGCGCAAAGAACATTGGGAAATGAAGTTGTTTCCCTTTTTTCGCATTTGTGGGGCTGTTGCCCCACTGCTGCTGTACTCAATCCTTCGTTGACCTGCGGACCCAGTCTGCCCGTGTTCCCGAAGGGTGAGTGCAGGCAAGTAGGGCCAGCTGTAGGAACCTATAGCAAGTTCCAACGGTTAACCCTTGGTTTTATAGGTTAAGATATATAAGGTTCTGTGGTGGCTTAAGATGTGAATTTCTCCTGAAATTATAGTGTTGGTATTGGTGTCAGAAGAGGTATTTCTAGAGATAACTTGCTCTTGAAATGTATACACCATTATATACAACCAACACTGTAAACATACTACAGAAGCAGATTGGCAGCCACAACAGACAATTTATCCCAGGTATAATACGAGTAAAAATGTGAGCAAAATCTAGTTAGCATAGCAACACTTGTGTAAATCAGATTTGGGAGCCAGAAACAACTGATTTAAACTATCTGAAAACATCTAGTCTCCCTTTCAGTTCCCAATGCCCCCTAGGGCTTCCTTAAGCCCTTGGGAAACCTATAGGATACTCAGCATGGAAAGGACGTCTTTAATATTCAAAATTGTTGCCAGATCACAGGAGGTGGTCCCAATGTCACTGCTGGCAATCTGGTGGGAATGTTTTGCTATGAAAAGCTTTCCTCTTCCAATCCTGAGAATTCAAAAGCAAAAGGGAGTCCTAGGGAAGCACAGAACCTGAAATGAAAGAATGGGAATCTCTCAGTAAATTTCAATTAATTATCTCTGGCTCTTGGATGTACCTTATATTGATATAACTACGTCAGTGTCATTTTGCTCAATATGGCACTCCAGACTGCTGCACTCTGCATTAGAATCAAACCTAAGACCAGCACCATAAAAATAACATATGTTTTGAGTCTTTAGGAAACACACTAACGCAGAAACGTCTCTAGAAATGGAAATGTGTGTTGTTATGTGCCATAAAGTCTGTTCTGCTTTATGGTGACCTTATAAATTAGAGGAATCAGAAAAGATCATCAGGTGAAAAGATGCATCATAGGAGACCAAGACCCTCCGCACTGTTGTGTTCCCAATCACCATGTATTGAGGTGAAAGCTGGACAGTAAAGAAAGCTGACAGGAAAAACATGATTACAGTAATTTGAAATATGGTGTGGAAAGAGTGTTTTATCGATACTCTGAACTGCCAAAAAGACTGAAAGCAAATCAAACCTGAACTGTCTCTGATGGCAAAAATGAAGAAACTAAGGCTGTCATGCTTTCAGGCCATCATAAGAAAATAGGACCCTTTGGAAAAGACAATAATGCTGGTTAAGGTGGAAGGTAGCAGAAAGCATGGAAGACCAAGTGTGAGATGGATAGTATAAGCTGAGCAGGGTTAAGAACAGAAGAGAAATAGCAGCGGACGCTGAGAGAACTAAGCAAGAGAATGACCATCAACATCCTCAGAACGGATATGAGCCTTAGGTCCACCAGCTCAGATCCAGAAGGAGCTTTATGGCAAGAACAAACATACGGGTGAAACTCAGAAAATTAGAATATCGTGCAAATGTTCATTCAGTTCAGTAATGCAACTTAAAAGGTCAAACAAATATAGGAGGTAGATTCATTACATGCAAAGCAAGATAGTTCAAGCCTTACTTTGTTATAATATTGATGCTTATGGTTTACAGCTTATGAAAACCCCAACCCCCCCAATCTCATGTACCCCATAATCATCACATAATCTCATGTACGCTGTACATCACAATTATAACGAATTAAGGCATGACATATCTCGTTTTGCATGTAGTGAGTCTATCTCATATATTTGTTTCACCTTTTAAGTGAAATGAATGAACATTTGCATGATATTCTAATTTTCTGAGCTTCACCAGTAGTTGAGGATATGAAAGAGTAAAGGACCATGAATAGGATGAGGGTTGGAGCCCCTAAATGTAAGACCAACATGCTCAAGTAGGGGCTGCTGGCAGACAACAACAACATGCAGTGTGAATGTAGAAAGATACAGAATCCAGCTCTGCCAATTACTGCCAGAAACATTCACTGATGAGGATTTAAGTTTGGCCAATGATAAAGCCAAGAAAGTGGCTCCATTTTGGCAGTCCAGGGTTTGATTGGGACACGAAAGAAGAAGAAGCAGGGCTATTGAGGACAGGAGATGTTGGAGAGCTCTCATTCATAGAGTTGGCATAAGCTAGAAACAACCTCCATAAGATTCTGGGCTCCATACAGGGTCAATCTGCCTGTTCCTACTCTCCTCCCCACAAAGGTTAGCTTGAGGAGAGAGGAAGTCTATTAAGTCACCAAATACTGATTATTAGGTACGTAAATCAAGCCAGGACAAAAACAAGCAATGATACTAACAATGACTACTAGCATTGAGGAAATCTGTTGGGACTGTAACTGCAGTGAGCAACCTCAAAAGCAAGACCATAGAGTGTGTGTTTAGGCCAACAACAAATCCTTACAGTCAAGATATCGTAGCTCCCAGCAGTAAACTGTTTCCTGGAAGAGACCATCCCAGTCTTTGGATCAATGAAAAACTTCCCATCCTCATTGCCATCTACGATGCTATAAGAAATCTCTGCGTTGGGACCTTCATCCTTGTCAAACGCAAAGGCTCTGTAGATTGGCTCGCCTCTTTTCTTGCGATCCCGTTCAGGCAACTTGATCTGGTAGACTTTTTCTGGGAACTGGGGCTTGTTGTCGTTTTCATCCAGAACTTGAACCACCAGCCAAACGGTGGACTGCTTGGGAGAGGCCCCTCCATCTGTAACCGTAACCTGAGGAGAAAGAGTAAGGACACACATACACACACAAAAGGTGAGAATTGCAGTTCTTTGCTCAATGACAATTTGCAGGATTCCAAAAGGAGCCATGATAGCTAAAAGGCAGGGGTTCCTAGAAACAAAATGGCTGGCTCTTTGAAGCTGTTGGGACATAGCAGCCACCCCCATTGTGAAGGCAGTGCAAAATGGCCATCCAGCCCTCGAAGCTGACTGTGAAAGCGTGGCCCAGCCCCTTGCTTGAAATGGTTGGCAACCTCTGCTAAAAAGGGTATCAAATTCATATATCTAGGTGCTGCAGACACATTTCAGAAAGCGAACGGGAGATATGATATCATATTCATATGTTATCACCAGGCTGTGATTTGTTTTGCTGATTTACAGTTTATTTGTATTTCTCCATATCACTGTTGCAGATGCAAATTTCTAGCATAATTGCCATTGTAATCTTACATGGGGAAGCTGTCACGTTGCTTTCTGGTCATGGTCATCATAAACATCCATGATTGGGCTTCCCTTTTTTTAGGCAGCCTGTAGGGACTGCGGTGCCTCAAGTGGTTAAGATGCTGAACTTGATGACTAGAAGGTTGACAGGTGAGCAGTTTGAGACCTGAGTGCTGCACGACGGAGTGAGCTCACATCATTTGTCCCAGCGCCTGCCAACCTAGCCATTTGAAAGCAAGAAATTGCAAGTAGATAAATAGGGACCAGTTTGGTGGGAAGGTAAACAGCGTTCAGTGCACTCTGGTGTCTAGTTATGCCTGCCACATGTCCACAGAAACATATGGAGATGCAGACAGTGCTTGCTCTTTGCCTATAAGCAGAGATGAGGAGCACTGAACTCTAGAGTCAGATAGCACTGGCTTTCAAGCAAAGGCAACTTTTACTTTTACCTTACATATGTACATTTCTACCAAAGAAGAAATTTTAAGAAGATTTTAAGAAGAGAATTTCTCTTTTAAAGGTGCATCTTCACTGATTTTAGCAGGTTATTTCATTCCTTTAAATATTTAATATGCTTACCGTATTTCCCGGCGCATAAGACAACTGGGCGTATAAGACGACCCCCAACTGTTCAAGTTAAAATATAGTTTGGAATATCTCACCCTATAAGACTACCCCTCTTCCAACGCCGGCAGACAGCCAGTGCCTGCCTACACTGCCCCTTTAAGGCGGCCCACTGCCCTTTATCCCTCCCAGTAGGAGCACCGCCATAGCTGCAAGGGGTCCCGCCTCTCCCTCTCTGCTCCTAACAGGAGGGATAAAGGGCTGTGGGCCGCCGGGGCCAAGCTTTTATTCTAAAGCTTAGAAATAACTAATTATCAAGTGGCTAAGATGCTGACTGGGAGGCGGAAGGTCAGCAGTTCAATTCCCGAGGACTGCAGGACGGAATGAGCTCCCGTCTTTGTCCCAGCTCCTGCCAACCTAGCAGTTCAAAAGCAAGAAACTGCAAGTAGATAAATAGGGAAGGTAACAGCGTTCCGTTTGCTTTGGTGTCTAGTAATGCCTGCCACATGACCACAGAAAGGTTTGCAGCAGCAGACAGTGCTGGCTCTTCAGCTTTGAAACAGAGATCACCACTGCACCCTAGAGTTGGATACGACTGGCTTTCGAGCAAGAGAAACCTTTACCTTTACCTATTATTATTATTATTATCATGAAAGCAAGAAATTGCAAGTAGATAAACAGGGACCACTTTGGTGGGAAGGTAACAGCATTCCGTGCACTCCTGTGTTCTGAAGGCAACAGATCATTTCATGTCCTACGGTGCTATCTGCCACTTTTTACATCAGCTCTCACAAAATTTCATGCCTGCCACATGTCCATGGAAAACGTCTGCAGAAGCAGACACAGCGCTGGCTCTTTGGCTTTGAAACAGAGATGAGCACTGCACCCTAGAGTCGGATACGACTGGCTTTCGAGCAAGGGAAACCTTTACCTTTACTAAATAGGGACCACTTCGGTGGGAAGGTAACAGCGTTCCGTGCACTCCGGTGTTTAGTCATGCCTGCCACATGACCACGGAAATGTTTGCAGAAGCAGACACAGCGCTGGCTCTTTCGGCTTTGAAACAGAGATGAGCACTGCACCCTAGAGTCGGATACGACTGGCTTTCGAGCAAGGGAAACCTTTACCTTTACTAAATAGGGACCACTTCAGTGGGAAGGTAACAGCGTTCCGTGCACTCCGGTGTTTAGTCATGCCTGCCACATGACCACGGAAATGTTTGCAGAAGCAGACACAGCGCTGGCTCTTTCAGCTTTGAAACAGAGATGAGCACTGCACCCTAGAGTCGGATACGACTGGCTTTCGAGCAAGGGAAACCCTTTACCTTTAAGCCATGAGCATCAATATTAAAGTAAGGCTTGAACCATCTCACTATGCGTGCAATGAGTCAATCTCATATATTTGTTTCACCTTTTAAGTGAAATGAATGAACATTTGCACGATATTCTAATTTTCCGAGTTTGACCTGTAAGTAAACCAGATAGACGTCTCTCGACCCGGGTCAGTGGAGGGGTGGGGAGTCTGGACTCCCTCTCCTGTCCTCTGAGCACGATGAGACCCGCCTTTTTTCCCCGTCCTCCTCCTCCTCTTCTCCCCTCAGTGGGGAAACTCGTCGACGTCAGGCAGACTCAGAGCAGAGTGGCGATTAGTAGCCGCTTTAAGTGGATGAGAAAGCAGCAGCAAAGCTTGGGCGAGGGCGCCGCTTCCCTCCCTCCCTGCACCCTAGAGTCGGATACGACTGGCTTTCAAGCAAGGAAAAACCTTTACCTTTACTAAATAGGGACCCGTGGAAGAGATGGGTCAGTGGAGGGGTGGGGGAGAGTCTGGACTCCCTCCTGCTCCCTGAGCACAACGAGATCCGCCTTTTCCCCCGTCCTCCTCCTCCTCTTCTCCCCTCAGCGGGGAAACTTGGAGACGTCAGGGCAGACTCAGAGCAGAGCGGCAATTAGTAGCTGCTTTAAGTGCATGAGAAAGCAGCAGCAAAGCTTGGGCGAGGGTGCCGCTTCCCTCCCTCCCTGCACACTAGAGTTGGCTACGACTAGCTTTCGAGCAAGGGAAAACCTTTACCTTTACTAAATAGGGGCCACTTCGGTGGGAAGGTAACAGCGTTCTGTGCACATGACCACGGAAATGTCTGCAGAAGCAGACACAGCGGGCTTTGAAACAGAGATGAGCACTGCACCCTAGCCGGGGGAGTGAGGAGGAGGAGGCGTGACGGAAAGGTCTCCTGAGCAAGAGGCCGCATGGATATCACCACCCTCAGCCTCGCAGCAGCAGTGGCGGATGGCTTTCCCCGCCGGTCAGCTGGTCCTCCACCTCACCACCTCCGGGTGGTGGTGGTGAGGAGCAGCAGCAGCAGCAGCTGACCGGCAGGGAAAGCCACCCGCCGCAGCTGCGAGGCTGAGGGTGGTGATATCCGGACGGCCCCTTGCTCCGGAGACCTCGCAGCAGCTGACCGGCAGGGAAAACCGCCCGCCACCGCCGTGAGGTCTCCGGGCAGATGGCTTTCCCTGCTGGGGGAAAGTCCTTCTTGGCTGCCGGGTACTCCAGAGCCCCTGGCTCTGGAGTACCCGGTGTATAAGACGACCCCCAACTTTGGCACAAATTTTTCGGGGTTAAAAAGTCGTCTTATAGGCCGGAAAATACGGTAGTTATTATTATTGTGTTTTTGCAAGCAAGTAAGCAAGTATGTTAACAGGTCTATCTGCTCAATCATTAGAGAAAAAATATATTTAACTAGATTTAAGACTCTCAAATGTTACTGGTCTTGAGATTTGCAGTATTTTATGGAGGGTTGGGGGGGGGAATATGCACCCCAAAACAACAACAACCAGCTAGAATTAAAAACATTACTTTTTCAGACTTCAACTACCATGCTGGATTCCAAGAACTATAATCCAAATAGTGACGCTTCCAGGGTGTGACGGAAAAATGGAAACATGGGAGTACTTGAAATGTGTGTAGTTTCAAACAAATGCCCAAACATGTGTTAACCAGTTGGACGTTGCATAATTTAGGCAAAATAAACAAAAATTTACATATATTAAGAGAAAGGACAGGTTTCACTTACCAGTAACTGTCGTACTTGGAGTATGTAGTCTGTGAATTCACACTCTGGGTTCTGCACCTGCACAGGAGCCATTTTGGAGCTTTAAAGCTAATTGGATAAAAATTGAAATTAGGGACTGACCACCATCTCCACCTGCCTTCGGCACCATTTCATGCTCTTTCCCTCAGTTAATACTTAAGCTGTAAGTAGGATAGAGAGACATCTCCTCCATGCAGCTAGAGGGGAAGGATGGGTGGGTAGTGTGAATTCACTGACTATATACTCGAAGAACGACAGTTACTGGTAAGTGAAACCTGTCCTTATCCTTCGTGTAGTCTGTGAATGTACACTCTGGCAGATTAGCAAGCTCACTTACTTGGATGGTGGGCACCCATGGAGATGAATTCGAGCAGAGCATCACAGATTATAGGTGAGATGTCATCGTTGCAGAGGAAGAAGAACGAAGGACGAAGAAGAGCGAAGGCCAGCTGTCAAAACAACTCTGTCCAGCCTAGTATCAGGGGTAGCCCAAGTGTCAAGTCTGTAGTGTCTGGTGAAGGTCATCGGTCAAGACCAAGTGTCAGTGTTACAAATATCTTCCATTGAAAAGCCATCGAAGTGGCAGTAGCCCTGGTTCAATGAGCCCTCACATGTGTTGGAGGTTTTACGGAAGAAATGTCATAAGCCAGATAGATTGTGTTGGAGATCCATTTCAACAAACCTTTGTGAAGAAAGTGCATTTCCTTTTGCTTTCCCTCCATACTGTATAAATATAGTTTGATTTTCTGAATTTGGTTGTCCATCTTGTGTAAAAAAGCAGTGCTCTTTTAACATCTAAAGAATGCCGTGCCCTCTCTTGTTCAGAGGTTGGTGGTGGTGGTGGGGGGAAGGTTGGTAGGGTGATTGACTGAGCCAGGTGAAAGTCCGACACAATTTTTGGCAAGAAGGTAACATCAGGATGGAGGACCACTCTATCCTTATAAAACTTTAGAAATGGTGGGTCACAATGGAGGGCTGTTATATCATTAGTTCATCTTGTGGAAAGGCAGTTTTCCAGGAGAGAAGTCAGAGATCTGCAGTTGCCAGGGGCTCGAAACGTGCTTTCATTAGGGCATTAAGGACTACAGCCAATGACCATTGAGGTGGTAGGGTTTTCACTCGAGGGAATGATTATTTAGTCCAGTAAGAAACCGTTTCATGGTTCTGTTTCTAAAGGCAGAGACAAGTGGCAACATGGGTGGGGAGTGTGCCACCACCGCTGCCAAATGGACCCTGATGGACGAGTTTGACAGGTCCGATTGGAGAAGGTAAGTCATGAGGAACTCAGGTAGGGTTTGTCCTTTATCAGCCGTGAATTGACGAAATCGTGTAAACCTGGCAGCATACGATTTCATAGTGGAACTCTTCCTGCAGTTCTTGATGATTTCTAAGAGTCTCTCACTATGTACCATGCCATCAAATGAAGGCTGGGGAGATTGGCGTGGAAGAGCAGGCCCTTCTCCAGCTGGAGTAGAGACAGTTTGGTTGGGAGGGTCAGGAAATCTGCCGTAGTGTTGTGAACCAAGGCTGTTGCGACTAGGCTGGCAATCAGAATTCCCCGTGCTCTCTAGTGCTGGAACTGTAGGAGTACCTTCTGGTTCAGGGGAAACAGAGGGAAGGCGCACACCAGCTTGTAATCCCACAGAACCATGAATGCATCTCCTTGCGAATGTTGGCCCATGCCTGCTCTCGAACAGACTGTCTTGCAATTGGTGTTTTCTGGAGTTGCGAACAGATCTATGTTCAGGACTCCCCACCTCCTGCAAATGGACAGGAAATCCTCCTAGTAGAGTCCCCACTTGTGCTACTGCTGAGGAGGTCCGCTGTTGTGTTCAACTCTCCCTTGATGTGGATTCCGATCCGAAAAAATTGGGAGAGTAAGCACCATTCCCACAACTCAACGGTGAGGTGAAGGAGACTTTGCGATCTCGTCTCTCCCTGTTTGTTAAGGTAGGCGATCGCTGTGGTATTATCCGAGGTGACCTGAACTACTTGTCCTCTTAGCAATGGTTGAAATGTCTTCATGGCTTTCCAAATGGCCAGTAGTTCTAGGTAGTTGATGTGGTGTCGTCTCTCTTGTGATGAACATACATTGTTGATTCTGATTCCTTTCAGACAGGTACCCCAGCCTTTCGTGCTTGCGTCTGTGATGATTTGTATGGTCGGTATGGGGTGGTAGAAGGACTTTCCCATTTTGACATACTCTGTCAGTGTGCACCAGACGATCTGACTCTTGAGTTCTCGAGTTGGGATGATGCACTTGCTTTGTGGATCTCTCAGAGGACATAAATGGGCCATCAACCAGGACTGGAGCGATCTCATTTTGAGCTTTGCATGTGGGATGACTGTCGTGGTGGATGCCATCAGGTCAAGGAGTCTTTGGGCATGCCTGACTCATACAAACAGATGGGTTTTGAAGAACCGGACCATTTTGAAGATGTATTTTAGTTGTTGTTCGGGGGCGAATGCTTGCGTCTTCATGGAGTCCAGATGAGCTCCTATGTAATCCACTGTACGACTTGAAATGAGACGGGACTTCTTTGTGTTGACCAAGAGACCGAGATCCTCCATGAAATGATGAAGGAACACTGCTACCGGTGCCATGCACTTGGTGAACACTCTCAGTGTGGTGGAGAGACCGAACGGCAGCCAAGTATACTGATATATTTGATTTCAGATATTGAACCGCAGGAACTTTCGATGCGAGGGGTGAACCGATATATGAAAGTAAGCATCCTTCAGATCTATCACTACAAACCAATCTCCCTTGTTGATGAGTGGGAGAATGGTTTGAAGTGTCACCATTCGGAATTTCTTCTGATGGATGCATTTGTTTAACAGACGAAAGTCTAAGATCGGCCGGAGTCCTCCGTCCTTCTTGTTGATTACGAAGTACCTCGAGTAAAGTTGGTAGAATCTATGAGTACGATGGCTCCTTTCTTGAGAAAGATTGTGACCTCTTTCTGAAGAGTAGGCAAGGAAGAGGTGGTCCGGAGGCATCCGAGTGGAGGTCGTCTCTTGAATTCTATACTGTAGCCAAATCTTAAGATGTTCAAAACCCACTTGTCGGTGGTGATGGTCTGCCATGTCACAAGGAAAGTTCTCAGTTCTAAGTATGGGGTAGAAACTGGAGGATCCTCAGTCAGCAAGAAGTCAAACACGCTGTTTGGACTTTTTATCGGTACGTTTTGATGACGAGCGCTGTTGTTGCAGATATGGTGGCTGAGTCTGTTGGCGGCATGGTTTGTAAAAACCTTGCCTATTGTACTTCTGCTGTTTTCCATATGGACGCTGAGGAAAACTCATCTGGTATATGCCAGCTGGTAGCTTTGCCTATCTCCGGGTCTTTGTTGATAGGCACTGTTAAGTCCTATTCGCAGCTTGTCCGCAGTCGTCTTATCATGGTGCAACTCGTTGAGGACCGTGTCCATTTCAGAGGAAAAGACCTTGACCGTTGAACGGCATCTTCTCCACCAGTTTCTTCACCTCATCTTGTAAGTCGGCAGATTGCAGCCAGGAACGCCTACGGAGATGGATGGCTGGTGCTAGTTTTTTTTGCAGTAGAGTCACAAATGTCTCTCGCAGTTTTAATTTGCTGCTGGCCAACTTGAGTACCTTCTTTACAAAGCGTCTCAAACTTCAAACGTAAATCAGCAAGAAGTTTGGAAAAAAAGTCCTGTGTCTTCAACCAACGTTTGTAAGTGTAGGACCCCATGGCAGCAGAGTAATTAGCAGCCTGGAGAGAGAGAGATGCATTAGCGTAGAGTTTCCATCCCAGGAAATCCAACTTCTTTCCCTCTCAAGATGCTGGAATGGGAAAACCACTGAGAAGCCTTAACAACCTTCGAATTTGGCATGGGGTGGATTTGGAGAAACTCCGCCTTGTCTCCCAAGATCTTGTAAAGTCCATCGACCCACGCCAAAATGGTGTGAGCTGACACTGGCTTCTTCCAAATGGCTTTAGCAGAGTGGGATAACATTGGAAGAAGTCCTAGATAGACTGGCCTGATTTGACGTTCGTCCGCAAAGGGGAGAGGTGGGCCGCCTTGATGTTGAGTGTTGACCCCAGTCTGGTAAGGTCCGTTGATCCTCCAGCTGCTTTTCTTGCTTTTCCCTGATTTGGTCCTCTGGAGTTTTTTTGGCTTGGACGAACGACTCTTCCTCACCATCAGAGGAATCTGGACAATGGTCCGACCCCTCCGAGACAGTGGGGGGTGGGATGTGTGCCTCTGCATCCGAGTCAGTCCAGAACTGCCTGGCTGTCTTCAATGCCGTGTCTGAGGAAGACCCAGGAGATCATGATGGAGGCCTCCGGGTGATGGGGGCTGGTGCCCTGTCCTGTCAAGACTTCTTGGTGGGTGGCTCGGGAGGTATGCTCACAGGCGCTTCCTCAAGGGCTCTTCTGGCTGTGGTTGTTCTGGCATAGGTTGAACTGGGGCTGGAACGAGGCCCATAAAACAATCACCGATCTTCTTGTCCATATTCTCAAACAACGGTGTGAGAAGGCTGACATGAAAAGGTTGCTGTAGAATGGGCTGTTAGGATGCCTTGAGGTGGACCCCCTGTCGGCGTGGACTTCCTCAAGGTGGTCTCAGGGAAGCTCCCCGAGGCGGAGGAGTCAGAAGTGACTCATGAGATGGTTGAGACTTAGGCTTCTCCAGCGAAATTATGGGTGCTGGAGAGGAGGAAGGGGCTTCAGATGAAGTAGCCCTAATGAAGATTGCCACTATAGTGGGTGAAGGTGGAGCCGACCAAATCGGCCTTGGAGTAGGTGGAAGAGAATGATGAGTTTTAGTCTTTTTCTTCTCCCCCTTCTGGGCCTTTTTCTTCTTCTGAAAAAGTTCAGCATTGGTAGTTTTTTGATGAGATGCAGTGGTTTCCTCAGCCTGCATCTTCTGAGAGATCTCTGGGTGCAGCGATAGAGCTGACCCCATGAGATGGACCTTAAGTCGGTTAAGGCGGTTCTTCAGTGCTAACTTAGTGAAACTGCGGCAGATGGGGCACGAGTGCACCGGATGACTTTCACCCAGGCAAAGGAGGCACTTGTCGTGGCCGTCGGTGCTCAGAAACTTTTTGTTACATGAAGGGCACCACTTGAAGGCCTCTGAGGAGGCCATGTAATGGTGATAGAACAAGGAGAATGCCTGAGAAGGGGAACCCTCCCCAGGTTCAAGAAAAAAATGTTCGGCGGTCGTGTGGAATTGGATCGCTCGAACGAAAATATGAGGAGAAAATTTGTAGATATGAGGATGTATTCCCCCCCCCCCCCCCGGGCCTAAGAAATATTGTTGGAAGTGGCTATCCAAATAAGGCCTAGAAAAATTCTTTAGCTCTCTCAAAAAGCTCCTGCTACGGCAGCCAAAAAAAGAGAACTGAGGGAAAGAGCGTGAAATGGCGCCAAAGGCGGATGGAGATGGAATGCTGTCCCTAATTTCAACTTCTATCCAATTAGCATTAACACTCCAAAATGGCTTCCGCGCAAGTGCAGAACTCAGAGTGTGCATTCACAGAAAAACAACAGAGTCTCACAATCTGTTATTAACAAAGGATAGGACAATATTAAATGTAGGGCTGGAACAAACCCAATAGAACTGAGCTTTTCATAAGAACAGCCTTGCTGGAACAGGCCACAGCCCATCCAGTCCAGCATTCTGTCTCATACAGTGTGGCTCACCATTTGCTTCAGGGTATTCCCAAGGAGATGCCTTCACCTGCTTAGGATTCCCTGGAAATGGCATTGAGAGATATCCTGCCTATCTCTCCAACCCAGAGGTTGTCCTTAGGTAGCCATAATTATAGCCATTGATACCCTTGTCCTCCATGAACTTGTCTAATCCTTTCTGACAGCTGTCAAGACTGACAGCTGTCACCACTTCTTCTGGCAGGGAGTTCCATAGACCAGTAATCCTCTGGGTGAAAAAGTACTTTCTCTTATTTGTTTGAGAACTAGTACCCAAAAGTTTCATGGAGTGTCCCCTAGTTCTAGTGTTATGCGATAGGGAAAAGTTTTTCATAAAAACTTACCATTTCATAATCCAGGTTAGCACCTGAAGGGAATCTTCTGGGAGGATCACCTGGGAACCCTATTTATGGCACCTTGCTCTCCATGAAATATGTATGTGTGGGGTATAGGGTAAAAGTCTCCCGTGCTTGAAAACCAGTCTTGTCCAATTCTAGAGGGCAGTGCTCATCTCAGTTTACAGTCAAAGAGCCAGCGCTGTCTGTGTCTACAGACATTTCCATGGTCATACGACAGGCATGACTAGATGCTGGAGTGCACAGAATGCTGTTATCTTTCCCACCTAAGCGGTACCTATTTATCTACTTACCATTTCTTGCTTTAGAACTGCTAGGTTGGCAGGAGCTGGGGCAGATGATGGGAGCTCATTTTGTTGTCAAGCTCAGTTGTCAAGTTCAGCGCCTTAACCATTAAGCTACCATGGCTTCATACCTATATGAAATATCAGGGAAGGTGAATAGAATACCCCTGAGGGGACAGGATATTTTTAACTGAATTTGATTAGATGTTGTTCAGTTCTCCAAAGTCTGGGAGAACTGCCTTGGGCAGAGATGTTCTTTAAATTGAAAGGAATAACTATGTAATAATTTCCAGACATTTCTTTTTTACTCTCTGTGTGATTCGGAGGGAGCCATCAATTTGTATTTTAAAAGAGGAAAGATAAGGTGGAGGAAGAGCCAACTAGATAAACCAACCTGCCATTACCCAGGGAAACAATCAATGTAAAACGAGAGGTCAATGCAATTAGTCTCAGCAAAATGCAGGATCTTGGCTTGAAACCATCACACATAGCCACTGTGCCAATTATCATGTCATCGGCTTTTTTTTTTCTAAAGCAAAAACCAGGCCCTTTTTGTGCAAGCAAAAACCAGGCTCTTTTTGTGCCGCAATGTTCGTGTTAACAAAAGTTTTATATATATATATATATATATATATATATATATATATATATATATATATATATATATATATATATATATATATATATATATATATATATATATATATATATATATATATATATATATATATATATATATATATATCCCCCCTCCTCCAAAGATGCACACTAGTTTTATCTCTTGGAAACTAATCTTCAATTATTTATTTCTATAATGTTTCTGCCATTAAATTATAATAATCAGGTCTTGCGAAACCATTTATTAATTCTTCTTCCTTCCAGTCTTATCTATACTGAGTCTATACCAAAATATTTTCCCCATGCACCCTGTAGCCAAGCATCACAGATCTACAATTCGCTAGTGGTCAAATTTCAAAGAAAAATACAAGGAAACTTTCAGAACTCAAGAAGAAATGTGTTAGAATTTCTTGGTGTGTTTTATCACAGGTACACCACAGGGGCTGTGGTGGCTCAGTGGGTAAGAAGCTCGCCTTGTTAGCTGGATACATGAAAGGAGCCTCATTTGGGCGTTCCCTGAGCGGAGTTTCCTCTGCAAAAATACTTTCAACCCAGAATAATTTCTGATACAACATTATTATTATTATCATCATCATAGGTATACATAATTCTACATACACAGAGGCTAATCACAAACACATTGCTATGCCCTAACTGTCATGGAGGTTGGAAACCTTCACCTGCACAAGAGAAAAGCCATAATTTTCATACAATTTCCCCCTACAAGAATTTACAAGCATTCTCACATTTCTTCATATTTAAAATGGCAAGAATTTGAGCCCTATAAATTTAAATATGGATGGTGGTGGTGCAAAGCTATCAGTTTTTCCAACCCAAGTAGGGGGTTGTGAGTGGTGAACGTTTCAAAAAGAGATCTGAATCCTTATGGGTTCTGCCATTTTAGTGTTAATTTGGGGTTACCACCTCTTCTTCCTTCTAAAAAGATTCTCAATTTTAATCATAGAATCAAAGAATAACTGAGTTGGAAAGGACCTTTTAGCCCACTGAGTCCAACTCTCTGCTCAATGCAGGAATCCAAATCAAAGCAGATCTGGCAGTTGGTTGTCAATTACTATCCTGAATGCCTCCAGTTTTGGAGCGCTCACCACCTCAAGGCAGTTGGTTCCACTGTCGTAATGTTCTAACTTTTAAGACGTTTCCCCTCATATTCAGCCTATATCTGGCTTCCTTTAGTTTGAGCCCATTATTACACACCCCACACTCTGAGAAGTTTAAGAATAGATCTTGTCCTTCCTCTTTATAATTATCTTTCAGGTATTTGAAGAGTGTTATAAATCCCTTCTCAGTCTCCTTTTCTCAAGGCTAAACATGCCCAGTTCCTTCAGTTTTTCCTCATATGGCTCAGTTTCCAGTCACCCTTTGTTGCCCTTCTCTGTACTTGCCCTAGTTTGTTTGCATCTTTCTTAAAGTGTGGTGCCCAGAAATGGACACATTACTCTAGATGTGTTCTAACTAGTGCTGAATTGAGGCGACTAGTACCTCATGAGCTCTGGGGACTCAAAGCAATCACACTTATCGCCATAGTGCTTAGTGCACTCTATGGGCAGTCCACAAGTTAATTAGCATTTTGCCCCCAACAAGGAAGGATGGAAGGCTGAGTAAACCTTGAGCCCTGGTCAGGTTGCAACCTTTTGGTTGCATTACACCAGTTTAACCACTACGCCCAGGGCCGCCATCAGGGGGGGATCATCAGGACTCCCGTCCCGGGCCTGGAGATTACGGGGGCCCGGCGCCGCTGGGAAACCACTGATATATGCATGCACAAACAAACCACGCATGCACAGGAAACCAAAGGGGTGTGGCGCCACCAGGAAACCACCGATGTACGCATGTGCAAACAAACCACGCATGCGCAGGAAACCACAGGGGCGTAGCCAACATGTGGGGGGGGGGGCTGTGTACCGGGCCTGGAAATTTCTGATGTCGGTCCTGACTACGCCACAATGACTAATATTTGTATAGCAGAGAAAATATAACAGTCCCTTCTATGGTATAATAATTTCATGTCAGAAATTAGTCTGGGTTGAAAGGAATTTTGCTGGAGAAACTCTGCTCAGGGGACGCCCGAATGAGGCTCCTTTCATGTCCCCAAGAGCTGGAACAGAGACAAGAGCTCAATCCATCATGTAATACCCGGGTCTCGAGCTGCCATCTTGCCAGCCTTCCAGCTAACAAGGTGACCTTCTTAACCACTGAGCCACCACAGCCCCTTCTTTCTATGATGAGAACAGCTGCACATAATAAATTTGAGCTGTAAAAAAATGGGAGATGATATTGCTCTATGTTCCTTTTTTAAAAAAAATGTAAATACATTAATTTCTTCATATTTGGGAGAGAAAGATCTTATGTTTTTTTAAAAAATTCAAGCACAGAACAATAAACACAAAATGCACACATTTTCCATCCCCAGTTGACTGTATATTTTCAGATAAGAATGGCTCACATCATCTCAATGATCCTCCCTGCAAACAAATTGTCTTTATACACAAACCCCGATGCTGGGGGGAAATATTATAGCCAATCCTAGAGCATAAGGTGCTGTCTTTTATTGCATCAATTTCTTTTGGTTTAGCAGTACACAGACATATTGGAACATTTTTTCAGTTAATCAGCAGATGAAGAAATGTTAAGTGTTTCAGTACACGAGAAATTTTAACATGTTTCTTTGTGAGAACTTGGAATTTAAGCTCATTAATTGGAAGAAAAATGCTTTGAATGACTGTAGGGAGCAGGTGGTGCCTAGAGGAGGAGGAGAATGAAAGAGAGTGAGCAAGAATCCCACTTGGAAATCTAGTGCATATTCTAAACTTAAATATTTTAAGGAACTAAAAGGTAAAGCTCTTCCTTGTTTGAAAGCCAGTTATGTCCAACTTTAGAGGATGGTGCTCATCTTCATTTATAGCCAAAATTCCAGTGTTGTCTGCGTCTCCAGACATTTCCATGGTCATGTGACAGGCATGACTAGACACCGGAGCACATGGAACACTGTTACCTTTCCTACCAAAGTGATCCCTATTCATCTACTTGCAATTTCTTGCTTTCAAATTGCTAGGGTGGCAGGAGCTGGGGCAGAGAATGGGCACTCATTCCATCGTGCAGCACTTGGGTATTTCCAGTCATCAAGTTTAGCGTCTTAACCACTTAGCCAACTAGTTATCAATAATTAGTTAATTGTTGCTAATAGCTTTTTTAATATTGAAAGTATAACATACAGCCCAGCATGTTGGTGTGGAGGTGGAGAATAGTGCACTAAGCACTATGGGGTGACATATAACTGCTATTGCTAATATGTACATCATAAGAGAAAACTGGGATTTTTTTGTTCTCCTCAACTGAAGTATTGGATTTGGTCAGGAAGAATGTAAGATCCTTGCAAGCAAGTATTTTCACATTTTTATTCCTATCTGCAACCATAAAGTTACGGTTTTCATATCACAGCTACTGCGTGTAACTTTAGGACCGGGGTGCCCAAACTACGGCCTGCAGGCCAGATCCGGCCTATGTCGCCCAATAATACAGCCTACGCCATATAATAATCCGTCCTGCCACCTAATAATCTGTCCTGCACCGCCTAATAATCCATCCCGTACCGCCTAATAACCTGGCCCTTGGCACTCCTGGAAGTGGAAGTAAAACGGGTCCGCACATGCACAAATCACTGCCATAAACGCACCCGCGCCTGTCATAAATACATTTTGTGCATGCACATTTTACTTCCGCTTCCAGTGGGAGGAACGACGTGACCAGCCAGTGGCCTGAAAAATTTGTGCACCCATGCTTTAGGATGACATTTACTAGAGCTGTTATTGTGCACACTTTATATTAACTTTATGCCCTTCATGCAGTGCATACCAGATACAAAGACACATAATCTATCTATCTATCTATCTATCTATCTATCTATCTATCTATCTATCTATCTATCTATCATATAAGAGGTAGCTACTAGTATAGTGCATGAGGTTCATTCCAAAGCAGAAAATATCCATGAGGTTGGGTTTTGTTGTTGTTGTTACTGTTGATTGTATAGAGAAGCAAGATATTTCTTGCCACTCTCATCTCTTTTCAAATTGCCTTTATCAATCAAGTGGCTGCTGAAGTGGCAAAGAGCATCTGAAGATGAGCAAAGTTCATGATTTTAAAAGATGCAGCACTGCAAAAATTGTAACAAATTAAAATAAAGTTATTTCACCCTTGCAAGTCAGAATTAGCCTGTAGGAAATAAAAACCCTGCAGGGATGACTGAAATTGTTAAAATTATTCTTATAAGGCACAAAAAGGGCAATAACAAAGTGAAGGAAAATTATAAAACTGTACAAACAACAAACTCAAAGAATGCACTGGAGGGGGGGAACTGCTTTGTTGACAAGAGCTGGGACAGAGACAGAAGCTCACTCCGTCATGCAGCACTCAGGTCTCGACCTGCCGACCTTCCAATCGTCAAGTTCAGTATTTTAACCACTAAGCCACCACAGTCCTAATGCTAATCCGGAGAGCCAGACTTTATTGTTTCCCTTCTACTGGCAATGAGCAGTCTATTGGCATCTTCTTCTCTTAAGTGGGAAGTCTTCTGAGAACCTAGTAAATCAATCTTAATCAAAGTAGGCAGCACTGGGCTAAATGAAACATATCTATGGACTTGGTATAGGTAGAATATGTATTGACCATATATTGCTATCCTTACCTCCACTACTAGTCCCTTCATACCTTCTGCCAAACATACCTAAAAAGTTCAATCTGCATTGCTCCATTTGAGCAGGTTTAGGAAGCTTTTCTATCAAGCAGGGATTTTTTTTTCCAAATCATCCATCCCTAACTTTAACTGATTCTACTTTTGTAGATAATAGTCATTCAAAACCTCTTGTCTGAGCACTTCAGGGGATAAAGTATCTCCCAGCCTGAATCCTCTTGGAGACTTTGTGCCTGCTGAGAGGTACTCACAGACTACAAAGCTCGTCATATTACCATCTTTTCAGAGGTTCATCTATCACTCGTTCCCTATTCATGCAACCTGCTTGATTCCAATCTCCAAAGCCAGCGGGAACTAAACACCTTACTTCAACGTTTCTTTAAAATTATGGTGATTTCTTTAAAATTATGGTCCTAATCACCTCCATTTCAGGCTCCTTGGTCCAATACATGAACCATCCGGAGTAGCGTTTCTAACAGAAGCAGAGAGACTTTGGAGTTTATGGAATGCGTCTCCTCATTCCCACTCATCTTTTAAAGCATCTTTTGAGCTTCTATCCTATTTGTAGATTATGAAATGAGTACTTCCCGCCCCCTCCTACTTCGCCAAGAAATGGCAATCCATTCAATTCCACTGACTTCTGAGCATGATAACTAAGAACTGCCCCTATACTGAACCAGGATTTAACAGCCAGCTCATTCTTTATTTAGAACATTCTTATGTTGCTTTCTAATGGCAAAAATGCCAAATTGGTTTAGAATATGGAAACATTAAAAGCATGAAAATATCATAAATTAATGTGATATGAACTGCAAAACAGGAATAATACCATGTGATGTTCCATTAAAACCCCTAGAATCATCGGGGCATGTCTGTGTGAATAGCTAGGCTAGCAGTCAAGAAACAAGTACAGTAATATCTCATACAAAGTCCGCTACATACAACATCGGATCCATACAACATCGCCTAATTCCTTGAAAAAAGTTGCCTCATACAAAGTTGTGCGACTTTGTATGAGGCACTGGGGTTTTCCCAGGTTGCATTGTCCCTGTGCAGTATAAAAGGCAGGACACATGCGTGCATTGCTCTTGTGGTTTTTACATGAGGCGAAGGGTGTTTAAGAGTGGTTTTGAGCACGATTTTGGATTTTTTTGAATTTTTTCGTCAGAATTTTTAGAAGCATTCCTGGGATTTTTGCAGCATTCTTCAGGTTCTTGGACAATCAGGGTTGTTTGACATGTTTTTGTAATGTTTTTAGCCTTTAGACAATGATTTCTTAAAGTTCTGTCAGTTTTCTGTCTGTTTCCTTGACTTTGCCGTGAAGTCTGTGCTGTTACAGTACAATGTATCTCTATGGAAATGATGTTGTATGGACGTAATATGAGGCATCGCAGCTAGGATTTTGCATGCCTCATACAAAGTCCAAATCCGTATAAAGTCCAAACTTGTGGAACCAAGTTTGGACGTTGTATGAGGTATCACTGTATGTTTTTTACTTATGGCAGGAACATTCCACACTGGGGATCCAATCTGATCTCTGTGCAGCTTACATTGCAATTGCTGGATGCTACAGTGGAGAAGGATGTAATACAGAAGCAGCCCAATTTACCAAGAAGACTTGCTGGGGCAACCCATATGGGAGACAGTCTCTCGAATACAGGAACTGCGTTATCTTACTGTAAGGTAAAGGTCTCCCTTGCTCGAAAGCCAATCATGTCCGACTTTAGAGGGTGGTGTTCATCTCCGTTTATAGCCAATGAGGCAACAACGTCTGCATCTGCAGACATTACATGTGGTAGGCATGACTAGACACTGTTACCTTTCCCGTTGAAGTGGGACCTATTTATCTACTTGCAATTTTTTTTGCTTTCAAACTGTTAGGTTGGAAGCAGCTGGGGCAGAAAATGGGCACTCACTCTGTCATGCAGCACTTGGGTCTTGAACTGCTGAGCTTCAATTTGTCAAGCTTGTGTCTTAACCGCTAAGCCACTACAGATCCCTATCTTACTGTAGGCTTAGCAAAAAGGTGTCAAAGCATGGTTTGCTGGCTACCCTTCAATCCCTTCTGTGAAGAGCCTGCCCTGAAGAAGTTAAATCTTGTATATTTAAAAGGGCTAAAAGAGTGTGACCAACATCAAATCTATTTCAGTAACACTTCTTCCATGTCTAGGCCAGACGTGAAACTGCCAAAATGAAGGCACCTTTTGGTGAGTTAATTCTGCAGTTCCTTTTGCCTGACTTAGTGTGAGAAAGATTAGCTGACAACACAAGTTTCCCTTTACCAGGGTACGCTTGATTGTGGTTCAATAATACCACAAACTTTGAGGAGGCTCTATCTGTGTACCCCTCAATGGGACTTACTCCCAGGGAAATGGGTATAGGACCACAACCTTAAATCAGTTTCCCAAAACCTTCAGGAATCAGCTGTAAAATTTGCATCACTGGCAAAATCTCTTCTTGCATTTTCATCATAAACAAGATCTTCTACCTATATGATTGTGCGACTGTGTCAATTTTAAAAATGTGAACATTAATTATCTTGCTACAAATCTGACTATGGTTTTCAGTATAGCCATTTAATTATGCTTCCCAGTGTTAGTCAGGATTAATATATACAGTCTTCCACTTTCTTTGAAAAATGAGTTAAAGGGAAAAGTGAAAGCTGCCACATCTTATTGCTACACAAACCATATGTGATTTTGACAGGATCCTATCTATATATTTTATTGGCATGATGCTATAAATTACTACAAGCCTTGACTTCTACAGGTTCTGGTGAATAACAGACATTTGTTCAAATGATACATTGCTTGTTAGACTGGGGAGGGCCATTAATAACAGCAGGATGTTAGATTTTCAACACCTTAATTCTAACCCAGGGGTTCTCAACCATTTCAAGTCAGAGGCCGGGTCACGCTCCCTCAAACAGTTGGCAGGCCGGACTGGTAGTCCAGCCGCCACCACAGGAATCGGCCATGGACTCATTTACGGCTGTTGTAAATATGTTTATGACAGCTATAAATGAGTCTACGGCCGATTCCGGCGGCAGTAGCGGCTTGAGCAAGGGCCAGATTATTTGGCGCCACAGGCCATATCCAGACCACGAGCTATATGTTGAGAACCACTGTTTTAACCACTTCATCTGTTATCTGACTATACTATAGATTTTTGTATCTGGATATTCAAGCACCATTACATTGGGAAAGCAATACCACTCCTATACACAATGCAACACATATAGTCTTAATAAAGCCTTTATTTAGCAACAGAGGGAGGCCAGAAGCTCATTTTTGCACTCACACACAAATGTGCATACCCTTTGTACACTCTTCCACAACACCATTTTTTTCTCTCTCCAGACAACTTATTCAAATATACACTCTTTTGTATACTGTTTCTTTTAACATACACGAGTTGAGAACTGCATTTCAAAACTAGGAGAAATATAAAAACATTAAATGGTGGGTGTGAAAGTGAATGAATAATGCAACTGAGATGAATACTGTTTTATTCAAGAATCTGAACCACTAGATGGGTTATTGCCATCCTTCACAATCAATCATTCCTTCTGTGCTTGCTGTGTATATGTGTGTTCTTTGCTTCTCAAAAGTAAAGGACATGAGACATATTTTGCATAAAGTGCAAAGACCTTGAAAGAAAAAAAAATCTTTGTTTTGCTCTTAGCTGGATTTAAGCTAAAGTGTCTCTTTGTGTCAAGATTGCCTAAATCATTGAGAATGGGAATACCACGAGCAGCTAGACTGTTATTTAATGTGAGCACTAGCAAATGGGTAAAATCTGTCTTGAACCATCTGTGTTGGCTTCCAGACGGTTTCTATACTCAATCCAATATGCTGATAGTGATCTATATAGTTAATCGGAAAGACAATCTCCTCCCACTTTGGAGTCTGAGATCCCACCAACCTGGAAGGCTATGTTGGTCAGTTTTGTGAGATGGGGCTTTCCCCATAGCACCATGTTAATTTTGGAACTGTTTCAGGAAGGCAGATTGGCGTTACCTCTGTTGAATTTCCAATAGGCTCAGAAGCTCAAACTGCAGTGAAACTGCACTATTCCAAAGGGACTTTGATCTTTCATTCTTTGTTTGTGTCAGAGGCACCATAGTTAAATTAATAAATGTATAATTTTTGCCCAACAATGGAGCAAAATAATTTTCCATTGTATACATTGTGGGGCCAACCAAACATAGGACTATCTGCACTATATGTAGTTCTTCCTGTCACAAATTCTTTCCTTCCTCAGGCTTCAAGGCAGTGGTTGACTCCCACAGCAACTTACAATCCACCCCTTGTACCTTATGTGTTCTGCCTGAGCAGGTCCCCTTATATCCCCTTCGACGCGCTCTTCAAGGAAGAGCCATGGGAGATTTTGTAGTAGCATGGTAAAAATATTGTAAGCAGGAACAGATGGTGCTAAAAGCCCGTATCTCAGGACCTCACCAAACTTTGAAACAATGATTCCAAATGTCTTTAGGAAAGAGACCTGGTGCGGCCTCTCCGTTTATTGGAATAAAAGGTTAAATAATGTCCATAAGGCAATCTGTTGCTTCATCAAGCAAAACATAGCAATAGCGAAAAGTAAAATCTGATTAAACAAAAGTAAAATAAAGCTTCCCATTCTTGGGTAAAATCTAAGCTATCCAGCTTCCTAGTTGCTCCATTTTAGCAAACTAATTTCCTAGATGCAAAGTCCTACCTAACATTTTGTTTAGTAAAATAAGAAATGTGATAGTTTCTAAAGGTAGCTAAAGCAGAGTTAAAGACTCTGAAAATTGGCTAAGTATGAAAGCCAGAATATTTCTAAGTATTCAGCCTTCACAATCCAGGCTAAGTCCGAAGATTACTCTGCCTCCCTTCTCTGATAAGATTCAAAGGGCCGGCTGGTCTCAGCCTCATCTATTCTTCAGATGTCCATCATCAGTCCTTCAGGAATGTGTTGTTTCGAGCTTCAAAGACTCTCGCTGAATCTGAAAAAGGTCTTTCTAACTGAGCTCTAACTGCTCTTTTTATCCCCAAAAGTGACTCACTCCTACCTTAGGAATGTCAAGTGAACTAAGTGATCTTGAGATAAGAATTCTGTTATCTCTTTAAGACCTCCCAAGGTTGCGTTACCAGGATCTGACCCTAATCCTGGCAAGGTGCCAAAGCTTTCGCCCCCTCCCCCTTCTCTGGTTGGTTAACCTCTGAAGTTCAAAGTTTGTGAACTGTCCCGAGGTGTGTATGGGCAATCTTTCCCTTGATGATTAAAGAAGCCTCTAGGGGCATTCATCCCAGTGACGTAATGTCTCTCAAGGAAATCTCATGCAAAGCTGCATGCAAAGCTGCATGGAAGGGTATTGTTTCTCTGAAATGGAAACCGCTGTGATTAATTAAATTATAGTACTACATTCAGGTGAGCTTTCTTTCATAGTTAAAGCTTTCCAAATTCATTACAACTTCAAGATTTGCAGATGTTCAAAAAATATCTTCCCCTTGATTTTCATTTGGGAAGGGCAGGATGGTTACTGAGATTTTTTTAAAATGGCTTTTAGTAAAGTTTACTTTGTTTTTTAAATGAAAACTTTCATCTCTTATAAATTCTTTAACTCTGTTTTTAATAACTTGGATTTATTGCAATGTGTTAAGGGTGTTTCATGGGTAGAAAGCACAGCATTGCATAGCATACATTTATTTTCATTATTAGTTTTGTGTTTAGCTTCTCCAGAAGCCCTTGGCTTCCAAATACGATTTGGAAACAGAAGAGAACAGGTAATAATAATAAATAAGGATGGCATTATACCATCTGAAGGGTCCTACCTATGAATACCAGTTGCTGGGGGAAAACAGCAGGAGAAGTCTTTATATACTTTAAAAGTATTTAATTATCTGGCAGCTGCGTTGAGAATGGTCTGCTGTTTTTTCTTTATGACAGCTTTTACACAAATCCCTCCAAATGTTCAAAGCAAAAAACAAAAACAAAAAACACAGAACTAGTCTTTGGGCCACAAGGGATCTAGCTACCACTGGAATCACACACACCCATACCTCCTTTTCCCTTGCCAAATGTGCAACTAACATTTGTAAGAACACATTTTCTGTGTGTAATAATAATGGCATGCTGTCAACTCAATTCTCACAATGGCAATCCTTTCCAAGGTATTCTAGGTGGAGAATACATGGAAGTGGTTTACAATTTCTTTCTCCTGGGAGCACTCTGGGATTGTGCAGTTTGCACATGGCTACATAAACTGGCTCTTCTCCCTGGAGGGACAGCGGGGAATCGAACTCCCAACCTCTGACTCTGCAGTCAGATACCTAAACCATTGAGCTATCCAGCCAGCTTTTTCTGTGTAACACACACACACACTTTTTATTTTCATTATTGTTGTTCAGTTGCACAGTCGATTCAGATACTTTGCGACCTCATAGACCACTGCCCACCAGACACCCCTGTCCTATGGTGCTTGGAAAAGAATGGCATATCTGCAAATTCCTGCATATAACTAAAGGACAATAACCAGAGCCATGTCACATGGATTTCTTGGAGTCTTTGACAATGATGATTGTATAGAACACTGGTCCTTAGTGTTTGGTGCGTTAGAGGTTTTGTACTACATTTTCCAGCCACTACTACTGTTTCCAGGTAGTTTGAGTGTTCTCACTGAACCATGGAACTAGCAGAGAACTAACAGCTTGGCTCCCTTTCCTATTTTGAAAGTGATTACACTGTGATTGGGACTGCAGTGGCTTAGTGGTTAAGACGCTGAACTGGAAGACTGGGCATACCTGTCAAGTATCCCAGATTGGCAGGGAAATCCTGTATTTTGGTGCACATTCCTCCCCTTTTCCGGTGCCGTCCCGTATTTAGAACGGCGGGGAAAGAGGTTACTGCACATGCACGCAGAAACCTTGTGCGCATACGCAAATTAGTTTTTGCTGCACATGCACACCCGGTCTGGAGCAGTTCCCGTATTTTCCAGAGCGGTGCTTGACAGGTATGAGACTGGGAGGTCAGCAGGTCAAGATCTGAGTGCTGCATGACGGAGTGTCCCAGCTTCTGCTAACCTAGGAGTTTGAAAGCAAAAACATTACAAGTAGATAAATAAGTACCACTTCAGTGGGAAAGTAACAATGTTTTTGTGCACTCCAATGTCTAGTTATGCCTGCCACATGTCAACGGAAACATCTGCAGATGCGGACACTGCTGGCTCTTTGGCTGTAAATGAGCATTGAGCATTGTACACTAGAGTCTGATATGACTGGCTTTCAAGCAAGGGGAGACCTTTACATTTACCTACATTGTGATTGGAAATTTACTGGTTGGATTATGGAATGTGCTTGTAAAATGTTTTCTATTTCAGTGGGCAGAAACCTATTAGAAATTTAGATATTCATACTAACAGTTACTGAACTTAGTGTTTGGTGCGTTAGAGGTTTATTCATCAGCCATTGAATTGAATTGAATTTATTTTTATATACCGCTTTCCTCGTCTAACAGACGTCCCAAAGCGGTTCACAATATAAAGAACATGCAGAAATACAATATTACAGTAGTACAAGGCAAAAATACCATTTTACAAGAAAAATGCAGAATTACATAACAGCATTCAATATGGGAACAATGCAATTTCAAGGGTACAATGTCATAAAAAGTAAGTCAAAAAGGAGGGGGGAGGTCAGAGCCATGGCTCAATGACCTTAAAGAGGACTTAACAAGGACTGGGCTCAACTACACATCGGAGCCCAGCTTCAAGTCCTCAGCAGCGTCAACCCCCGTGGCAAAAGCTGGACCAGGGGAGAAGGCTCAGAGAAGGCTCAGATGAGCTGTAACAGTGCGTGGCTTAAGTCCTTACCAAGGCACAGCTGAGCTGCTCCCACCTCCCCCAACCGGCCAGGCTGAGGGAGGGAGCCACGGCAGGGGCTTTTCATAGCCCCACTGGGACAAGGCACAGCTGGACTGCTCCCACCTCCCTCCACCGGCCGGGCTGAGGGAGGGAGCCGAGATGGAAATGGCAGCTCCGGAGTCTCCACGGCGGGGGATTTTCATAGCCCTGCTGGGACAAGTCACAGCTGGGCTGCTCCTACCTCCCCCAACCGGCTGGGCTGAGGGAGGGAGACGAGATGGAAATGGTGACTAATAAATGATTAGGTTGTGTTTGCATACATTGGCCATGCCTATGGCATGTGTCTAGCACTGCTTCAGTCAGTTGCAATTAGCCATGGCAATGTCAGAGACCACTCTTATAATTGCATAAATATGCAGCTGGATTCTACCTAGTGGTTCACAATATTCATTCCTTAGGCTATTTGAGGCTTCTGCTTCCAGAATCTCTATGGACAGTGGTCATGTTTGCTGGAAAATGTAGTACAAAACCTCTAACGCACCAAACACTAAGGACCAGTGTTCTATACAATCATTATTATTAGTATATAATAGGATTGTTTCACATAATCACACTGTAAATATTTTATTCTATGTTTGTTTTCTCTCGTTTGTCATTGGCTGCAACTTGTATCCAAGAATGCATTTTTTTCCTGAAGCAGGAAAAATGCCATTGGTGTGAATTTGTTTAAGGTGGATCCCAACTTGCCATGAAGTGACCCACACACTATGATGACAGAGCCATCTCCTGAGGCACATATGAAATGAGACATGCAGGACTGCAATGGACTGCCACAGCCTTGAGGATATTATGAAGATGCGCCTTCATAGCCAATCCATCTGGCATGGCCTCTTCCGCCTCCATGACTGTCAGGCCCAATATGATGTTTTCCAGTGGCATTTCCTCCACTGAACGGACCATCACCCCACCTAAATGGGCTCATCCGCCTATAGCTGTTGGCCACTTTGGGGAATCAGGTTATTTACCACTACTCAACACTCGGCGTTGAGTCGCTGGCTATATGGTCTACTCCATTACCGTAGTGGGATGTCCGGCCAGACAGACTGTTTTCTCTAATCTTAATCTAAAAAGCATTTTCCCCAAAAACAAAACAATTCTGAAATATCCGTGAGAGAGACCCACATATTTCTCACTTCTATGACTTTACCCCATGGCACGCAGTATATTATTTTCTCTCCTGAAGTTTGTCAAATCAATAATGTTTTTGGGATTTTAAAGCACAACAAACAGCAGGTAGTAAAACTGAATATATATTGATTTCTACCCCCTACTTCTACAGTCTTTCCAGTGTTCCAGAAGTTTGAAAATTGGCCAGAGACCAAGGAATAGCAAAAAATAAATGTGTTTATTGCAGGAACACTACCCTTCAGTATTTGAAAATCGACTGCCTTTACAGAGACTTAAATATATCTATTATATCACATCATAATTATCTTTTCCAGTTGTTTGCAGTTACATCAACTGAAGCACAAAAGCCTTGAATATGTTTGTGTTATAAAAACTATTGGCAAGGAAAACATTCTTTATTCTTTCTCCTGATTCTTGAACAGCCCTGCTTCCCAATGTTCTTAAAATAATGGGGTAGAAGGAAGCTTCCATAACTGTAGTAAAAAGTGGGAAGGGATAAGGCAGCAGCCCTTGCAACTATACTTTCAGCCATTTTGCAGGATTTCACAATGCATACCACATGACAGGAAACCCACTGGGTCTGAAAATAGATGACACACCTGACAACATTTCATCTCTTTGGATCCTTTACGTGGGGCTGCCCTTGTGTCTGATTATGAAGATTAAAGTGGGTTCACAATGTAGCGGCCAGGCTGGTGACAGGCATAAAGAAATTCGATCAAATTTCCCCAGCCTTGGAAGGCCTGCACTGGTTAAATGTTACCTACTGTGTCAGACACAAGATGTTAATGTTATCATATAAGGCCATATATAGATTTGGACCTTATTATCTGTCGGAGTATCTCTCCCTCAGAACAACTTCCTACATCACCCATTTGTCACAGTCTGTGCAGTTCAAGATGCTGACCCGAAGGATGTCTAGAAAGTCTATAACAAGAAATAGAGCCTTCTCAGTGGTGGCACCAATGCTGTGGAACACTCTACCGGTGAAGCTGCGCCAGGCCCCATCCCTGGATATTTTCAAAAAACAAAAACAAACAAAAAACAATTAAAACTTTCTTATTCAAGGAAGCCTTTCAGGGAGTAGCTCCTTCTTATCTTATCTTAACCTATAAAACCAAGGGTTAACCACTGGAACTTGCTATAGGTTGCTATGCCTCGCCCTACTTGCCTGTACTCACCCTTCGTGCACATGGCTGATCTGGGTCCGCAGGTCAACAAAGGATTGAGAAAACAGGCAGTGGGGCAACAGCCCCACAAATGCAAAAAAAGGGAAACAACTTCATTTCCTAATGTTCTTTGCGCCGTGCCGCACACAGCCAATCAGGCTGAGAGGCGCGACCACAAAGAACATTGAAAAACGCACCGCGGCCAATCAAAATCGAGCCGCAGGGGGGGGAAAATGCACCACAACTACAAATCACAAACCCATAACCTACAAGCCCCAGAGTCCTGCGTGACAAAAGCGCGCAGAACGCTGAGGAAACCGGCGCCTGAAAAATTAAAAAGAAAAACAACTCACTGCCTCTCAGCCATGCAAACACCAGCTGGCTTTCTTTCCCTCACCAACGGCGCCTGAAGGTCCCGACTGAAGTTTCCCCTTTAATATCAGTGGGTGGGGGGTTGCGATCCCCCTCCCCACCACCTAGCCCACCCTTCCTAACCCCACCAACCACGCCCCCTCTCCACCACCTAGCCCACCCTTCCTATCCCCCACTGACCACGCCCCCTCCCCACCACCTAGCCCACCCTTCCTAACCCCAAACGACCACGCCCCCTCCCCACCACCAAATAAATAAATAATTTTTACAAAATTACTAAAAACACAGTCAAAAACATCCAAAAATACACAAAAACAAAAACACCAAAAACAATATGAAGTAAACAAAAACACAATCAAAAACAAAACAAACAGACAAAAATACAAATTCCAACACCACCCACCCACCCCGCACACACAAAAGAAAGAAAACAAGCAAACTTACCAAAAAATGTCCTACCTCCACCAGGACCGGAAAAGAAATGAATAAAGAAAGAGACTACTTACCAGAAGAAGCTCCACCCAGAGGCCAGGAGAGAAAAAACAGTCAAAATACAATAACCCCTACCAGCAGCACCTACTGGCCACAATAGTAAAAACAATTCAAAAACACACAACAGCTCCAAACAAAAGGCCACAAGAGTAAAAACAAATCAAAAACATAACACAAATTCACAATTTTACACAAAAGGTCACACCAATAAAAACAAGTCAAAAAAATTACACTAAAACACACTTTAACACAAATCACAAACATATGTCAATAAAATACAATAGAAACTTTTAAAAATCCTGTGCTGAGTTTTAACTCAAATTTAAACTCAAAACATCTAAACACATTTTAAAAACATTGAATGTAAAAAACATTTACTTTTACATTATTAAAATTATTACCTATGGTACAACTAATTAAAAAGATTCAAAAAACTAAAACATTATTCGCTTACATAAAACAATTTGAAAAAATTATATCATACTTTGTTCTTTTATTAATCCTCAAAAAAAAACCAAAAAAGCAGATCACAAATAACAGCCAAGCCAAAAAAAATTACATAAACATTTAAAAAATTAAAATTACAGACTAAGCAATTTTTAAAAAACATTAACATAATTTAACCTTCCAACACAATTTAAAACAGCCCGGCAACGCCGGGCAACCTTGCTAGTATACCTATAAAGCAAAGGTGTGGCTGTACGTGACCGGTATACAAATCCACACCCCTTCAACTATCCCTCCCAAATTTGGCGCACACATACCTGCCATCCCGGAGCCCAATGCCTTCTGAGTCCCGGGGCCAGAGGTGGGGCGCATGCCCCACAAACAGCAAAAACAGGTGTGCGCATGCGTGCAAGATCTAGATCAGCATGCTCACGCACACAGAGAATGCTGACTCACGCCTGCATGAGGCAAACAAACTAATGGACATTTGAGAACTTTGAGGCGGCACACAAGACAGCAGCAGACAGCCAAGAGCAAGGAAGATTCACTAATGGCTGAAAATTTCGTCATATACTAGTTAAAAAGAACTTGAGTTCCTGCTCCAGCCATCCACCTAAAAATATGGGACAAACAAAAACTGACAGATTTCTTCATCAAGACTTTGAGTGATTATTTCTTATAATGTTAGGATTTAATCTTGATTCAATCAGCTATTTTATGACAGAATGTGAATGGCTGTTTCTTTGGATGCAGCTATACTAGCTGAATAAGCAAGTTAGTGTAGATGCCTTAGAGTGGTTAGGATCGATTAGAATGAGCTGTTCAAGCCTGGCTGATGACAGTCTGTGGATCATATTTGCCATATTTGTTGACATATTCTTGTTTGAATTTTGACATATTCCATTTCTGTGGCTTGAAAATGTTCTATCAGCGTTCCATCGAGCCCTGGTGATTTATTTCTTACTACTCCTTTCAGAATAGTTTTCATTTCACTTTCTAGAACTGCAGGATGAATCGATGAGCCACTGTCTATTCGTCAATATGAGCAAAGTTAATATCACATAAAGGTAAAGGTTTCCCCTTGCTCAAAAGCCAGTCGTATCTGACTAGGGTTCAGTGCTCATCTCTGTTTCAAAGCCGAAGAGCCAGCGCTGTCTGCTTCTGCAGACATTTCCATGGTCATGTGGTAGGCATGACTAGACAATGGAGCACACGGAATGCTGTTACCTTCCCAACGAAGTGGTCCCTATTTATCTACTTGCAATTTCTTGCTTTTGAACTGCTAGGTTGGCAGGAGTTGGGACAAAGACGGGAGCTCATTCCATCCAGTGACACTTCTCTCTGTTGTAAGGCTGCAGTCCTAATCTACTCTCCCGTAGAGAAATAAGCATTATTCATTTGAATTATTTAAATAGACTAAATTTCCTCAAGAACTGGCAAGACGTTTGGGTAATTTCTGTGGAATCCTTCAAAAAAGCTTGATCAGCCAGACTTTTGGAATCGATTTCTGAAGAACTTGCATTTTATTTAAAATAGGATAGAGCAACATCAAATAAAGGCATGCAGCTTGGAAACATGATCTTTTCAGGAAGCATAGGCAGAACACTTGAAAACCAACCACCAAATTGGCTTCATGCTAGCAAACAAGGTAGCACAAAGTATTCTCAGCAGGAATATATATATTTAAAACAAGAATTAGATATGAAAAGCTTCATGTCGAAGCCTTTCCAAATATAGGTACAGAGCAATGCCATGCTGTTTATCACCACTCTGCCAAACATGGCCTGGATTCAAGAACCAGTAAGCTAGAACATTTTATTTCGGCTGCTCCTTCCTATCAGTAATGGCTTTCAAAAAGCTATATTGATGGGCTACACTAGGGATTCCCAACCTAAGGCCTGTGGGCCGGATACAGCCCGTGGTGCCATTTCATGTGGCCCCCACCCCTCTGAGGGCATTTGAGAAACAAAATGGCCACCTCTTTGAAGCTGTTGGGACAAAATGGCCACCTCATCATGCAGGCAGGGCAAAATGGCCATCCAGCCCTTGAAGCTGACAGAGAGCATGACCCGGCCCCTGGCTTGGAAAGGTTGGGAACCCCTGGGCTACACAGTTCCATACACAGGTGCATGCTTATGTACTAATAAAGTGTGTTTGCACACACAATGGCGCTTCCTGAGAAAAACCACTTCTGATGGACAGCCAGCCATAAATCATCATCATCATCTTAGAACTACAGAACTGGAAGGGACCATATGGTCCAACCTGTGGTCAAGAAGGTAAGTGGGGAAAATCAAACTTTCAATTTCTGGCTCTATATCTAAACCACTACCCAGCTGTTCTAACTTGGAGCCTAACTCTTTCTTTTCTGCTAAGAGCTAGCACTTTGCCAAAGAGAGAACTCAGAAGGCAAGAAATTATTCTTAAAACTACATTTAACTAGCACCAGATAAAAGAAAAATTGAAAAATAGCTATTTCAGAATGATTTGTCTGCCCAGGAAGGCATAAAGAGCCCTCCAGTTACAAGACTTGATTCCAAAACCACTTAGTTATTGGAACCAAGAATAAAGCTTTGGATTTATTTTCCTTTTTCTGAGCATCAATGTACAAGTCAATGAGCTGTAACTGGATTAAACATCTCACTTCCATAAAACTGCACATGTACACTGGCAGAACAAGAACAGCCATGATTTATATTCTCTCCACTTCTGGGGAAGCTGGAGAGGTAGATTGTATATTGATATCTGAGAATGATTGATTTTCAGCATGCATTTCAGACAGCTGTCATTCCATTCGGTATCTAAACAAAATCAGCAACTATTTTCACTGTGAAAACAAGCTGTAAAGACATGGAGGGAAATGGAAAGAGGGGGTGAGCACAGGAAAAGTCTACTGATTGAAACACTGCCTTTCATGGATGCTACAGAGATCTGATGCATGTCTACACACTGTAGATAAACTTGGATCTGCCACTCAAAATTGCAGCCCTGCGTAAACTTCCAACACTCCCTACAATGTGTAAAAAAAAAAAGACCATAGATGTGAAGGTTACAAAGTAAATCACTTGTTGCTAAGTGCAAATAAGTATCTTTGTTCCATTGATATGGCAGGTTGTTATGCGACTCACGAGATTTTATTTTAATTTCTTTTCTAGAAAAAAATGTTACCAGTCATTACGATCAGGGACATCATGGATACTCAATAAAAACCCCTATTTCAAAAATAACTGCCAGGGTAAACCAAAAAATAGACTGTGCATGCTAATGACTCTTCTTATAGGGGCTGCAGTGGCTCAGTGGTTAAGAAGCTTGCCTTGTTAGCTAGAAGGCCAGCACATTGGCAGTTCGAGACCCGGGTACTGCATGACGGATTGAACGCCCATTTCTGTCCCAGCTCCGGCCAGTTCAAAAGCAAGAAAATGCAAGTAGATAAATAGGGACCACTTTGGTGGGGAAAGATCTTGGGGACATGAAAGGCGTCCCCTGAGTGGAGTTCATAACTGTCAAGTTTCGGGAAATTTCTGTCAACCCCCCCCCTCCCCCCCATATTTTACACTCTTCCCCGCCATCAACCCATATTAGTTAGACTACAATTAGAATGGAGTTAGACTGGAGGCCAGCACAGGATAAGCATAGCTGTCCAGTTTCCCGTTTTGGCCGGGAAATTTCCCCTATTTGACAGAATTTTCCTGAAACTTGACAGGTATGCTGGAGTTCCTCCAGCAAAAATCCTTTCAACCCGGAATAATTTCTGACACAAAATTATTATTATTACTTATTATTGCCCAGAAAAGCCATTCTATTTGGTTTCCCACTATACAGCTGTCAAGGTTTGGTCTTCCACATGAATCAATATTTAATGGAAACATGTCCTCATGGGAGTTGCAAGAGGATGAGGTTCTTATGGCACTCCCCCCCCCCCCCCCATTTTTGGTATTTCAAAATTTTGGTGTTACCCTGAGCCAGACGATACTTCCCTTTTGAATGTTTGGTTGCAACTCTGTGGCTTTGTGAAGATGAATACAGTAAATGGTATGGCGATCAACTGCATGCCAACTTATGATAGCCTTTCCAAGGTTTTCTTGGTAGAAGGTATGTACTCAGAAGTCGTTTACCATCCCTTTCTTATGGGTGTATCCTCACACTGTGCTGTTTGCCCAAGGCCACACAAGCTTGCTCTTCTGGGACACATAGTGGGGCAGTTAACTAACCTGACTCCTTAAAGGGGCCAATGGCTATGGGCGGATGAGCCCCTTTAGGTGGGGTGATGGTTCCCCTCAGTGGAGGAAATGCCACTGGAAACCATCATATTAGGCCCAACGGCAAAATGAACAGAGGAGGAACTCTGATTCCCAACCGCCATGGAGGTGGAAGGACAGGTTTCACTTACCAGTAACTGTCGTTCTTTGAGTATGTAGTCTGTGAATTCACATTCCGGGTTCTGCACCAATTTAAACTATTCTATTTGCAGGTATCAAGGCAAAGGGGGGGGGGGGGGAATGATGTAGAGAATCACTAGAATATTTGATCTCTGGAGACTGATCAGTACCTAATAGAAGTAAAAGCATTTAGAATAATTTTGCCTGCTACAACTTAGGTTTTATCAGATGAATTCAGAAATGGCAGAAACAGGTGATTTTAGGTGGTCATGATTGATCATTGCTGATTGTAATACATTTTGATCTCAGAAGCCAATATTTAGTGAAAAGAAACAGACCAGTTTTTCAGAGCAATCTGAACTCAACTGTGCCAATGTTGGGGGATTAAGAATAGACAGAAGCCTCTTCAGCAACTATTGGTGGTTTTGGACGAACAGATTCTTGGATAGATAGATCGACAGATAGATAGATCCATGACAACATTATTAATCAGGTAGAATGTTTCCTTTTCAGGCAAGTTCATACATAGCAGTTTGAGTCCTTTTGATTACCTACACTGGTATACTACATAGGTATAACTACATAAATAATAATTTTGTGTTAGAAATTATTCTGGAGAAACTCTGCCCGAATGAGGCTCTTTTCATGTCCCCAAGATCTTTTCCCATCAAAGTGTTCCCTATTAACAGCAGAGACTTTCCACTAGTTGACAAATCACTTTTTTAAAAACAAAACAGCAACTTGTTAATTAGTGGCAATTCTCCATTGCAATTTTAAGTCACTAAACTCATGCCAGCATAAATAACCAAAAAGATTCTGGACAGTGTGTTCTAAATAATTCACTACAGTATTATGTGCACCCACATGAATAAAACTTTGGGGGTGGGGGGTGGGGGGGATTCATTTGCCAGTAACATTCAAGACCAATATTATGTACACATGAAAAAAGGGATACTTGTGTGAAAAATAAATGCATAAATATCTTCAAATGTACTAGGTCGGACTCAAAAAGCTATCCAAGAAAACTTATCTTAAGCTATTAAGAAAAGCTCATAAAAATGTCCTCTTAGCATGGTAGGACAGTAGTTCACTCATTCATTCTCACAAGTTCAGTGTTCTTAGTTATCTTTGGCTTTTCTGTTGCAACTTTTTCATCCTGTTGAAGCACTGCATTGAAGGTTGTGAATAGTCTAAAGAAAAACCTTTATGGCATTATGTCACCATCAGATTTAGAGGAATAAAGGAAAGGGTTATTTCAAGAAATAATTAAAGGACCTCCATACTTCAGGGTCCCATCAATGCCACGGTCCCCTCCTTCCATGCATACAAACATCGTGCAAGCGGAAAATGGAAGCTTTTAGGTCAATCTTGGGTCCGCTATCTTTTCATGGGAAGCCAATTTTATTCTCTTTTTATGTCAATCAGACTTTAATGGGAGGGAAGAGTATGAAATCATTCCGGAGGGCTAAAGTGGTTCTATAGGGACACCATGGCAATTAAGGTTCCCCCAGGAGGTTAATTAACCACATTAAGAGCCAAACAGTTCACAAACTGCTCCGCAAGTGTCATTAGAAGAACTCTTTTCCTTCAGAAGACTTAGCGCTGAACTGTCAACAGCTTGTTTGTTTTCATTATTGAAAAAGTTGCTGTCAAATGGACAAATGTTAATGGTTTCTAAGTGGGGGGGAGGGTGGCAAGAGACCAATTTGGGCTTCTTTTCTTTTGTGTCTGCCACCCAATAATTTGGCTTCTCTTAGTCTTGAAGATTTCGAAGGGTGAGGATACAACATCAGCTTTCCTTGACTATTCCATGCTCAGACAACCCATCATGGTGAGACCCAATGTTTGACTTTATCCTGGTATTCCAAAATAAAAAGTACCAGTTTCCTCATTAGCAGCATGTAAACTAATCACACTCAAAGAACTTAAGCCAAAGTAGAATGAAGTACCTACAGTAAAACCTCAGATAACGCTTAAACTTGGTTCCACAAGTCTTAACATTATCTGATTTTTAGCGTTATCCGATGCATGCATCTGATGCATGCATCGGATAACGTTAAAATCCTGTGATGAATCGGATAACATTAAAACTCCATAGAGATACACTGTAACCGGCACAGGCTTTAGTGGACATTATCCAATGCATCCCATAGGATGTTAACGTTATGCGATGCATTTTTTTCCAGATTGCTTAACGTTATGCAATTTTAGCGTTATCTGATGCAAACGTTATTTGAGGTATTACTGTACTTTGCAACACCTTTCTTAATTAAAAAATAGATACCATTAAAATAATTAAACGATGCTCTCAGGAAACATTCAATTCACCATGTATCAATCCCTAAAGGTAATAAAACACATACGAGTCTCATAATTAGTACACATGTTTCTGTGGTGAGGTAATTCTAGCTAGACACCTTTCTTCATCAGCGAAAAGTATTTTTAAAAACGAGTCAAAAAGTGTACACTATATTGATCCATATCAGCAAAACAGTTCTAATCATGTTCACCTCTGCCTTTGGTCTTTTTATATTGTTTTGTTAATCTCACAGGTCTTAATTGTCCAGATAAGACCAAGCCCACAGAAAACCTGTTTTCATTACAACATGGAGAGAGCATAACATTAGATTCTTCTGTCATATCCGAATCCTTTGCGCTGCTTATTTATTTATTTTTTTGGATTATTCTTGGTCTAGTCGAGACCGGTTTTTCCCCAATGCATCCTCATAGGGATGCATCGATTTTTGTAAAAAAACAACAATCACGTAAATAGCTAGGGAACTGACTTTTTACGTAAATCAGGGGTTTATTGTATTCTGAATTGGTTCTTCTTTGCCGTATCCAAAACCAAATATTGGTGACCCTTATGGCAATCAGCCATGAAGATTTCCTGAGAATATAATGCTCTGGCCTTTCATCTGCCTTCTACATCGCAGCATGACACCTGTACAACTGATCCAGTTCCACCAGTCACTTTCTGGTCCTGAGCCCTTTTGGCATGCAAAGTCCTAGAGTCAGTATTGATGAAACTGCTGCCCTCCATCAAGATGGATTGAAGTGGGCCATCATCCTTCCCTGGCCCCCAGGGTGGTCAGGTTGGTTAACCACTGCCTGATTATCGGCGTTGAACCACTGGCAGTATGGTCTACTCTATTACCATAGCAGGATAACCTGGCCAGACAGGCATTCTCCAGCACTACTGTGAGGATTGCACCTCCACTCTGACAGAAAGGAAAATACAAGTGAAACTTGGAAAATTAGAATATCGTGCAAATGTTCAGTTTAGTAATGCAACTTAAAAGGTCAAACAAATATATGAGATAGACTCATTACATGTTGAAGCCTTACTTTGTTATAATATTGATGTTTATGGCTTATAGTTTATGAAAGCCCCAACCCCTAATCTCATGCACCCCATAATCATTACATAATCTCATGTACACTGTATGCCATGAGCATCACGATTATAACAAATTAAAGCATGACATCTCTCGCTTTGCATGTAGTGAGTCTATGTCATATATTTGTGAGCCCTCGGTCCACTTCAACACCTTCCTTCTCTTTGTCTCCATGGATATGGGTACCATATGAGTGACGGGACTTAACTTTATGACACTTCCTCTGGCCAGCAAACACATCTGCTGTGTTTTGTCTTTTTTCCCCCCTGTGATAAATGTGTGAAGTGAACATTTTTTTTAAGTGCAAGGCGTTTCAGTCTGAGACAGAAAAATACCTGTCAAGCGCGGATCCGGACAATACGGGACCTGCGCAGAAGCCTTCTGCGCATCCCCTTCTGCACATGTGCAGAAGCCTTCTGTGCAGAACACTTCTACACATGCAAAGAAGGCTTCTGCGCATGCGTAGAAGGCTTCTGCGCAGAAGGGGATGTGCAGTAACTACTTTCCCCCGCTGTCAAATTACGGGATGGCGGCGTTTGGCAGTGGGAAAGTAGAGTTAGCAGCACTGAATTATGGGAAATCCCAGCCAATCCGGGATACTTGACAGGTATGGACAGAAATGAGGCCAGGAGGAGGAGGAAGCAAATTAAAGGGGGAAAAGTATTGCCTTAAAACAGCAGGTGATTGAACAATTAGCCAGCGTTTCCCAAACCTTGTTCCACAGAACTTCAATTCTCAGACGCCTCAGTCAGTACATTGGCTGATCAGTGCTTTGGGGAATTGACTTAGGCCAAAAAGTCCAAAGTTTGGGAAATGCTGATTAGATGACTATTTTAAGCCAAAAAACATCTTAAAAATTAGTGAGAAAGGAGATGAGAAAAGGAAAAAAGAAAAAGCTGTATTATCTATATCTCTAAAGCAGAGCCGTACATTTGTGGGTCCGGGATGCACGCCCCCCCCAGGACCCACCGCCTCCAAAATTTCACCAGGCCCACCTTCACTGGCCTAGAGGTCAATGAAAGGGGTTTTGAAGCTGCTGGTGGGGCGTAAGCCCCACCAGAGAGTGTAGCGATGGCTGCACGGGTGTGCTGATGTCACACCCTGGCACCCGACTCTGCTGCTGGTGAGCATGCGCAAGGCAGTGGGAGGCGGCTGCCGGGAGACTCCTGACGTAGCCGCCAGCCTGGCCTCCCACCCAGCCCTGCAATCCCTCACAATGAATGGGGACGTGACGGCCACCTGGCCTTCCCCAGCACTGCCATCCCCTGCGACGGATGGGGACGCGAGGCTGCCACCGCACCCCTCCCGATGCTGACGCAAGATTGACCTTCGCCGCGGAGCCCCATCAGTATGGTCACCATCGGCCGAACTTACCAAGGGAGCTCCCAAGCCGGCAGGCAGGTATCCGCAGGGGAAGGCGCCTTCCCTGGCGGACACCTGCCTGTTGCCCTTGCCAATCCCCCCTGCAATTTTGAGACTGTCCTTAAAACAGCAAGGGGGAGATCCCAAGGCGGCAAGCAGGTATCCGCCGGGGAAGGCACCTTCCCTGGAGGACACCTGCCTGTTGCCCTTGCCACTCCCCTTCGCTGTTTCGAGACTGGCCTCAACACAGCGAGGGGGGGGGGATGTAAAGGTGGCAGGCTCACCCAGCCAGCCGCCAACACCCACACAGTGAGTCAGCACTCCTAAAGCCCGGGCAAAGCTAAGCGTCGTGCACACACACACCCCTCCTAGGAATCCCTGTCACAGCTTGGCTCCCTCCCGGGCGAAGTCCGGACGCCTATGCTAGTTTAATATAAGGATGATGATCACTGTCAAGACATTAAATGGTTAACATATTGGTTGGTCAAAAATGCATACTGTAAATGCTCAGAAGAAACGTGAAAGCCAAATTAAGGTATAACATTTCACCCAATACATTCTGTAAATGCTCAGAGGAAATGTAAAAGTCAAATTAATGTAGAATGTCTCATCCAGGGACCATCTGGCAAATAGATAATTGTCTGCCCCCTATAGACCAGAAAGATATTTGTAATAACAATGTAGAGCTAGAATAAGGTGCTCTACCTAGCAATTAGGAATCTGATGATTCATTCAAACTATATCTTCCTTGAAGAGAGTAATTAAGGGAAACTGGAAGTATTTGAGAGTTATTAGCCAAAGCCGTGGAGAGGTATGGCCAAGTGTTCTAGAAAAATAGGATTCCCAGGGAAGGGAGATGTTTTAATCCAACTTTCTTGATAGTAAGGATGGAGGTCCAGATATGATGTCCTACAGAAAACCACAAGACAGGGAAGTTTTACTCTCTTCCTAGGGATCTAAGGAGCTTAAATAAGGTTAAGTGTAGATGCTAGGACAGCGGTTCTCAACCTTTTCAAGTCGTGGGCCGACTCACGCTCCCTTAGACAGCTTCAGGGGCCGGGCAGCTATTTTGCCCTGGCTGCATGATGGGGTCGGCATGTACATTAAAAAGGAACCACACATGGCATTTCTAGGTACAGTGGAGATGGTGGGGGCCCGCATGAAATGGCACCATGGGCCAAATCTGGCCCACAGACCACAGGTTGAGAACCCCTGTGCTAGGAGATAGATTTTGTGATTTTTGTTATGTGCTTGTTGTGGTTTTCAAACCATGTATCATTTTGTGGAAATTTTGTAACCTTTCCCCATGGTTTATCTACTTTTCAGTTTTTGAGCTCTTTCTTTTTAATAAAACTTATGAAATCCATCCTGGCATTTGGAATAGGATCTGGTTAAGGGCAATGTTGTACTAAATATAATCCTTTACCATTCGGGCTACAATCTACCAGAATAAATACTGGTTATTAAACAACTAGGTTTCAATAAAGTGAAAGAGGTGATTGAGGCAAGATTTTACACATAGAAAACCACTCTCAGCTGGTTAGTGGCCTTAATCTGGCTGTGCATCTTCTGAAGATTCCTCCAACCTTTGCGTGAAGGAACATAGGCAGATGGAACAAATATTACTCTCCATATTCTCATTCCTAGAAAATAGCTAAATGCTTTCAAGATGGATTTGTCATTGCTTCAAGAATCTGTGTGTCACAACCTATAACAGTATTCTGCTACCACATTGAAACTGTGAGGGCTTCAGTGGCTCAGTGGTTAAGAAGCTCGCCTTGTTAGCTAGAAGGCCGGCAAGTCGGCAGTTCGAGATCCGGGTACTGCATGATGGTTTGAGCACCCGTCTCTGTCCCAGCTCCTGCCAACCTAGCAGTTTGAAAGCAAGAAATTGCAAGTCGATAAATAGGGACCACTTCAATGGGGAAAGATCTTGGGGACATGAAAGGAGCCTCATTCGGGCGTCCCCTGAGCAGAGTTTCTCCAGCAATAAATTCTTTCAACCCAGAATAATTTCTGACATGAAATTATTATTATTAATAATTCGCCTTCGGCGAGGGGGCAGCGATACAAATTTAATTTATAAATAAATAAATAAATGTTATTATTGTTATCATTAACGTTATCATCATCATCAGGACAGACTTACTTAAATGTAGATCCCCCTATGCTATGTAGCATATCAGGCAGTCAAATCACGACTGCAAGCCCAAATTCACATTAGGTTTTGCAAACATGCTTTGTGGGCAAATCTCAATATCATAAAAATGCACTGTCTGGCACTAAATCTGAAATGAGTGGGGGAATTGAGTGCACAAAGGAGTAAAGTGGAATGCGCAAGAATAGGACTTAGTCATGCAGCACAAAATCATTTAGTACTAGTAATACTAATTTGTACATACAAAGACTCATCACACATACCGTATATTCTGAGCTTAGTCTGGTCACTCTTATTTTAAAGCGTATCTCCACTTCCTCTTACCTCTAGGAAATGTTCGGCCTGCTGTTCACGATCCAGTTTTCTTGATGTTGTGGTTATGAGACCTGTTTTTTTTTAAAAAGCATAAAAGTGTAATTAATTTTGAGAAGACAACTTGTCTCATATTTATATTGTTAAATATGTTGAGATTTATCTTCTCAATAAGGATTGTGCTAACATATCAGGAAGCAAGTTCTTGTACATTAAAGCAAGATTACTACTTGCTTCAACAAACCAGTAGAAACTGAATCTATTCACTTACATCAGTGTTTCTCATCCTTGGGCCCCCAGATGTTCTTGGTCCAAGAAACATCTGGAGAGGCAAGTTTGCTGACTTCTGCTTTAGACTATTTAGATTAGCAGTAGTTACTCGCCACATGTATGAGTGATAAAACTGGAAACAATGCTCCCCTCTGCTGGTGGTAACTAAGGCTTGCGGGTCTATTAATCTTAGTTTTTGATACTGCTGCCCACAACATCCTTATGCACCACTTATGCCAGCTGATTATATGACTAGAGGTGATTATTCTTTCGCTCCCATCCCAGTTCAGCCACTGAACTGTGCATTTCATCTTGTTCCCAGTGTTTGTTCATAATTATACGGCGCCTTTGGTAGCAGTCATTAAGGGTTTTGGAGCAAAGAGTCATCAGGTTGCTAATGGTATGTAGTTCCAACCTCTTGTAAAAGCTGAATTGAGTACAACTGTACACATTTTTGACTGGCGTACAAGCTAGGCTGTGGGCTGAAAGCGAATCAATAACATGGGTTTAACTTCTTGCAAGCTGGGGATGATGCTGATAAGTGGGTTCACATGCCTGAGAGAGAGGCTCATTACATATTTATCCCACAGTGTTCAATGGGACTTACTCACAAAGCAGAATAAAAATGACTGCAGTCTAAGAGTGTCATTTTGTTGACAATGCTAGATGCCCTATGTTTCCATTCTCATTAATGAAGGCTGAATTAGTTAGCCTTCAGTTTCATTTCTGGCCGCCACAATTGCAATTGCAAAGATATAAAAATTGCTCATTTGGCCAAACATCCATTCATAGGTTTATTTATTTCTATTTCCTCCAACTCCCACCAACACGACCCCAATATAATTATGAAGAATTGCATTTTGTGCCCTATTCTTCTTAGTTAAGGCAGGCTCATTATCAGAACTAGAAAAATCTCTTGTCTAGATTAATACAATGCATCAGAGGGTTTTCTTCCCCTAACAGCGCTGCATGCGAGCATCTCTCCTCTTCCTGACAGCAGGCATAAGGAAAGGCATCACAATAATAAGGGGTAATTTTATTATTCACCATGAATACAAAGTCTTTCAAACACTAACAGCATGTTCATTTGGTAGCACAGTAAATTAGAGATTGACATAATGAAATGGAGTGTTTTTTAAAAATAAATAAATCACAGGAAAATAAGTCACATGTGACTTTAGGGTGTAAATAAACATATCATTTTATATAATTATTCATGCAAGCCTCTAATTTGAAAGAGAATGCATTCTTATCTGAAATAAATGGGAATTTGTTAAATATGACAAAAATAGACACAAGGCCAAATGTGCAATTATTTTAAAAGTTGCTGCATTATTCATGTCCCTCCCCTCTTCTTTGTGAGGACAATGAGAATGAAATGACCGCTCTTTTTGAGAAAAAGAAAGAGATAAACTGTCTTGTTAAAAGGCGGAAACAGCAAATGCTCTCTAATAAGGGAGTTTGTTTTCAATGTAATGTTCAGCTAGCATTTCTCTGCAATTTATTTATTTCGGATACCTTTATTAGCAAAGTTAAGTTTGCTGGTATGATCATGGTATGTTCTATTAGCAAATGCAAATACAATGATATCTGCAAAATAAGGCTGAGAAAGGAGAATTACTGTGGCCAGGGAAACAGAGAAAAATTGCAGCACAGGGTAGGGGGAACAAAGAATAAATATACACATATACTAGCAAAACAACACCCACATTACAACATGCCATGAACAATAGTGAGCAGGCTTTAGATGGCAGTTGACTTGGGTGGCAATGGCATGAGAGTAAGGTCACCCTTGCTCAAAAGCCAGTTGTATCTGACTCTAGGGTTCAGCCAAAGAGCCAGCATTGTCTGCATTTGTAGATGTTTCCGTGGACATGTGGCAGGCATGACTAAACACCGGAGTGCATGGAATGCTGTTTACCTACTTGCAATCTTGTTTATCTACTTGCAATCTTGCAATTACTTGTTTATCTACTTGCAATCTCTTGCTTTTGAACTGCTTTTGAATTGCTAGGCTGGCAGGAGCTGAGACAGAGATGAGAGCTCACTCCATCGTTGCATCTCTCCCGGGCCCACGTCTTCGGCCTGGGATATGAGACCCAGGACAGCGGGAGCCGCCGGCATCACCCCTCCTGGCCACACCCACCAGGAAGGCTTGAAAAGACGCTGGAGCTGCCACTGCCGAGGGACCCCGTCGCATCTCTCCAGGGCCCACACCATCGGCCCGGGATGGGAGAAGACTGGCCCCAGCTGTGGGGGTGGCTGGCACAGCCATAAAGACCTTGCTGTTGCCAGGGCCGCCATCATGGCCGAAAGAACCTCGGCTGGAGCAGATGGACCTCCGCCGAGCTGGATGCTGGGACTCACCACCTTTGGGCCGGCCGAAGGCGCCGAGCCTTTTCCACCCTGGCGGCGAGCCTTTTCCACCCTTCGGCCTTTTTCCTTTTGGCCTTTCTAAGTTGGGCCCGGGCTCTGTCTGAAATGTATTGTATTTATTATATACTGTGCATTATATATTGTGATATTGTGTATTATATATTTTGATATTGTGTTAAATTCTCTCTTTATATTGTAAGCCGCCCTGAGTGGTGCTTGCACCAGGAGGGTGGGGTATAAATAAAGTTTCCATTCTATTCTATTGTGCAGTACTTGGGTCTCGAACTGCTGACCTGCTGACCTTCCAGTCATCAAGTTCAGTGTCTTAACCACTAAGCCACTGCAGTCCCAGGCATGAGAGTAAGTCCCATCAATTCCCTTGAAATGCCTTTTGACTAGGCATAAACAAGTGTGCACTGTGAATTCAATAAACTGAACAAAGCTATTTCCCTAAGAAATATTTGCAGAGATGCAATAGGGATTGTTTTCTCAGAATAACAAAATTATTCTCTGTGCCCTTCAAGAATGTGAGGTATTTTTTGGAGATCTTAAAACAGAAGGGGTGGTGGAAATGACATAATTTTTATACAACTGTACAAGTAACTCAATGAAAACAGTGTAAATTGCTAAAATGACAATGGCTAGTGGGTTGTGAACTTTCAGTAATCTGATGCATTTTTCACATTGTTGCGTGCTTGTTGAATGTGCTTTGCTTCCCAAGAAAAGTTTTGGCTTTGCACAGTTTACAGAGGCCTGGGTAGGGTGGAGAGCACGAACAAAACTAATGCTTTTATAAATAATTTACTCTCTTCTGGAAATAGGAATCACAGATGACTTGAAGATTTCTTCTCAAGGTTGCTTATAAATTTGGCACAACTGAAATAAATGAAAACAAAGAATGGAGCCACTATTCTTTATATCCCTTGTTTGCAGCGTACCTAATACTGCTTTAGGATAGAACGAGACTAATTGCCGTTTCGTCTTCATAACAAATTCTGGGAACTATATTTCGGAGAGAGGAGATAAAGTACGCCACACCGCTGCCCCAAATGGATTCTGTGGGTGAGATCATAACTATTAAAATAGTATAAAGCTGACAAATGTTTGGAGAGTGAGAGAGGAGCAGAGGATGTGAGATTTCTGTATTTGAAGCCATAGCCCGAGATTCACTGCATTACTGGAGTAAGGGCAAGTTGGAGTATGCCAATTGGTCTATTCCAGTCATCATTTTATGTCCCTTTTGAGAGTTAGAAGAGAACATAAATCATCTTATTTACAAATTTTACAACTCACAAGCATCAACAGCTGAACTGTCTGCAAAGGCTAAAGATATATTTTGTTCCTCCCCAAAGAACAGTAAAAATGAAGCAACTGTAGCTCTTTATTTTCCTAATATAACTAAGTGCCTTTCTCTGCATACATTATTATAGCATATAAATCAACAATCACAGTATAACTGCACTTCCCAGATGCAATGTGCATAGCAGAAGACCTCTTTATGGGAAGCACATAATAAGCTATAGATGGAGAAGAGGCAAAATGAATAAGCAAAGCACTACATCAAGGGTGGTAGTGGGTTATGTGTGAGAAATAAAAGGGGATAGTTAGAGACGAAAGGGCTGGGATACAAAGAGAGCCACTGATGTCAACTGGGTTGTCGGCATGGTGAGATAAAAGATGGTGGCAGATAGGCTTTTTTGTGAACTGTTTATTATAAAGCCAAGCTTATAGTGACAGGATACCTCAACCTACACCAGTTGATAAAATATACCCTCTTGTTGGTATTGCTCTGCCTAAGATCAGGAGAGAAGTAGCAGCGGAAGCTGAGAGAACTAAGGAAGAAAACAATCCTCAACACCCTCAGAATGGTTATGTGCCTGAAGTCCATTGGCTCAGATTCAGAAAGAGCTTTATGGCAAGAATAAAGTCTTGAGAGCACATAAGAGCAAAAACAAATTAAAAGATGGAGGAAGGATCTCACTGGGCAAGGAACATCATTAAAGGAGGATATAGCTGAAGATATCAACCTCCCCTACATCACTTAGAGGTTCTTGAATAGGCTGAGGGTTGGAGTCCCTAAATGCAAGACCATCATGCTCAAGTAAGGGCTGCTGGCGGACAACAACACACAGTGTGAATGTGGAGAGATACAGAATCCAGCTCATTTACTGGTCTGCCGATTGCTGCCAGAGGCTTGCACCAATGAGGACTTGGGTTTGGGCAACGACAAAGCAAAGAAAGTGGCTTCATTTTGGCAGTCCAGGGTTTGATCTGGACACAAAAGAAGAAGAATTATAATGTTTCTCTTTGTGACAGTCATTGAAAAACTATATTCAGGATTCTGAGCCTATTTCTGTCACTTTTTTTTTGCTTCTCACTTGTCTCTTACTTCTCACAATTTTGAGCATTTTCAAAGTTTGTCATCATTATTTTAGTGTTATAGAAAGTAGGGATGTGATTAAATCTCATCAACCTCTCGCTTATAGTCAAGACAGGCTGTATTGGCATGGCAAGTCAGCCTCTTGCAGCTATTCCAATTGTGCAAAATATCTCTCACAATTTTACTCTTTTTAAAATCAAACACACATGAACGTGCACACACGGAGAGAAACATACATACCAAGCAGGAAAGTAAAGGCAGATTGGTCATAAAGTTTCATCCAAAGACTCATTTTTACAAATCTGTACCAGAACAAGAACTACCATTGTTGTATGATTTGTACAACAGGGCACACAAGATAAAATAGGTTATATTTACATCCCTAGTAGAAATAAATTGTTCATGTTGTCATAATGACTCCAGGTATGCCTATGCTCATGAAATCTAGATCTTAAGGGACTTTTGTTACAAAACTTTAAGATTTCTGCTCCAATGTATCTTTGAATGACTTTCCAGAATAAAGATAGGTGTTCATTAAACAAACAAATAACTGACCAAAAACAACAGAGCATTTGTTTCTTTTAATAAAAAGAAACTCAAGCCACATCCATTGCCTTGTCCTTTTATAAATACTCAATAGGTTGCCCGCCTTGCTTGGAAGCCAGACATATCTGACTCTAGGGTTCAGTGCTCATCTCTGTTTATAACCAAAGAGCCAGTCCTGTCTGCATCTGCATACGTTTCCATGGACATGACTAGACACCGAAGTGCATAGAACACTGTTTACCTTCTCACCAAAGTGGTACTTATTTATCGACTTGCAATTTCTTGCTTCTGAACTGCTAGGTTGGCAGGAACTGAAACAGACGACGGAAGCTCACTCCGTCATGCAGTACTCAGGTCTTGAATCGCTGACCTACTGATCTTCCGGTCGTTAAGTTCAGCGTCTTAATCACCGAGGCATCATAGTCACTTAAATACTCAACAGTTCCCCTTTAATATTGGGTGTGATTTGTGTTCTTCTTTCAGGGTTAGTTCCAATTCCAGAAAATTGCCACTAGCTCACTGAACGGCAGGACGGAAATGAGCTCCCGTCTTCATCCCAGCTCCTGCCAACCTAGCAGTTCGAAAGCAAGAAATTGCAAGTAGATAAATAGGGACCACTTCGGTGGGAAGGTAACAGCGTTCCGTGCGCTCCGGTGTCTAGTCATGCCTGCCACATGACCATGGAAATGTCTGCAGAAGCAGACAACGCTGGCTCTTCGGCTTAGAAACAGAGATGAGCACTGCACCCTAGAGTCGGATACGACTGCTTTTCGAGCAAGGGAAACCTTTACCTTTACCTTACACTGAACGGCAATAAGAGCTTCTCCATTAAAGGGCTGAAAAAGTCAGCAATCAGACTACATTCATCATGCAGGTCTCGTGCTGTTATCTACTGCCAAAGAGTGATTTGAAAACAGCGGGGCAGGGCCCACGGGAGCATCTCAGAGGGGGTAGGAGATACTCAAGACTCGGAAACACAAAAAACAAAGGGAATGAAAAGAAATACATCTAGCCAAACAGAGGATATCCAAAGGATGAGGCCTCCGGCAAAGGGTGGGTTTTAACTAGTTGCACCTTTGGAAGAATAAAAGCACAAACAAACACACACACACATTACAGGAAGAAAATCCACTGCCATAGGACTAAAGTTGAATAGGTTGTATACAAAGCCACTAACGGGAGACGCTCAATTGCAACATCATAGCATCTGTAAGCTTGAAATATAACAGATGCAGACAATTAAGGGTTTGTGTAAATCGCAAATGATAAAAAGATGTAGTGAATCTGGAGCAAATTTGTATACAGTACATCACAATAGTCAGCCTCCGGTTCTGTGACTTACCTTGTTCCCCATTCACTTATGAATGATTTACTGGAGAAATATGTCAACGAGTTGATACCATGGACAGAAGAACCTGTATGTTCTGTTTTCTCCCACGCTCTGTTTTTATGCCTAAAATTCCTCCCATCTAAATATTAACAAACCTATGAATTTTGACTAATTTATAAGAAACATAACCTCCACTCAAACTATGGACCTAAATAGGTAAATCTATTCAGACCAGAAGAAACCAGACTGGGAACCCACGAAGTAGAGGGTAGAGAGCTGGGTTTCAGGAAGAGAGATGATGGAAAGAATAAAGCACGATGCTGAATGAATTTAAAGCCTAGGGATAAATAACATTCTCTGAATGCTATTATTTTAATAAAATCTTATTAAATTAAGTCAAGCAGAGTAATATGGAGCTCAGGATCTGAAGACTGGCTATTTGGAGGTGAGTGAAGGGGCAAATACACACATGGAACAATTAAAAGTCGGTAGCAGTGAAAGGTGAAGAAAGAAATAAGTGAAGATTGTTAAATTGATTATTTATCAACACCAGTCAATTGAGAAGGCAAAGAGTGTTTTGACATTAGTACAGTATAAGAGGGGTAAGAGAGTATTCTATTTGATATTCGAATGTACAGAGCAAATATGTATATGTAATACTATTGCGAAACATTTAGAAATGATTTGAAACAATGTTCTCCATCACTACCAGCCTGCATAGGAAGGGCCATGTTGTATAGCAAGGGTTCTCAACCTTTTCAAGCCGCAGGCCAGGTCACGCTCCCTCAGACAGCTGAGCGGACCAGACTGGTGGTTCCAACCTGCCGTAAAACACATCCGTGGCTTTCGCAAACGCATTTACGACAGCCACAGATGTTTTACGGCAGTGTTTATGGCGGGTGGAATCACCAGCCTGGCGCGCTCAGCTGTCTGAGGGAGCGTGAACCAGCCTGCAGCTTGAAAAAGTTGAAAACCCTTGCTATACAACATGGTCCTTCCTATGCAGGCTGGTAATTATGTTTACAACAGCCGTAAATGTGGACGCGGCTGTTTACGCTGCTTCTGGTGTCGCTGACTATTTCTGACCCATATTTTAAAATGCTCTAATGACGATGTACATCCTATTTTGTTCCTCCTCACAGGTAAGGATGAGGTACAGCAAAATCACTCTCCTCACACTATGGAAGGGTGGTATATTTGTGGCACCCTGGAGAAGCAACCCAAAAATGAGGTTGTCTCTCTCCCCCCCCCCCCCCCCAAATTACTGTTGTACAAAGTAAGTAATGCTGGGGAAATATCACTTTAAGGTAAATAAGAAAAATTTCATGAGACAATGATGATTGCTATTTTGTTGCATGGACTTTTGAGACCTAAAAAAGGGCAGGATAGGCATCTCTTTCTCTCTCACACACATTGTTCTCTGCTTGTTGTGTAAATAGCATGCTTTCCTTCTCAATAGAAAAGTATACAATATATACAGTTTGAAGAAATTATAGAGATGTTGAAAAAAATCTCCTTCTCTCATAAGGAAGTGAGAAATCTTGCAGGGGATGAAAATTCCTCCAGCTTTGTTGAGGCAGCCTCAATTCATGAGAATGAAGAATCCATATATACATTTTACATTCCTAGTCTCAAATGTTTGGACAAATGATCCCAAAGTTCTCTCACATTCTTTCAAGACAAAACTGAACTCTCAATTCAAAGCCACCCAATGTAACAGCCTTGTGTTTGTGTCCTGAACAGGGTCCACTTCAATATTTGCATTGGTGTTTTTTTTTGTTACTTTCCCATCTCCTGATTTTGTTTAATGAGGAATTTTAGAGAACTTAGATATCTGCATTCTTTTGTGGTAGATCGGTTGACCTTAAGAAAATCACTGTGTTGGATTTTAACTTTTTAATTTCCTCCTGAACAGCGCCATTCCATATATCACAGAGGAAAAATCTTAGTCACAATCCAGAGACGACAGTCACTGTCTCACTGACAGTAAAAACAAAAAAGTCGAGGAAAACAATTGAGGCAGATTTTGGAAGAGGTTCCTTTCTGTTTACATGGCCCAAATCTTTAGGTCTGTAGCCCAACAAAAGAGCTAAGAAATGAAGGCCAAGACACCTGGCAGAAGAGATAAACCTTGATCATGAAGGTTTTCCCAGAGGAGAGCGTCATTCATTGCAGTCCAGGTGTGTTGGCCTCTGAACTTCTCCAAATGTTGTACATTTGTTTGTGTAACATGCATATTTTGGCCACTACTATATTTGGAAACAGATGTATATCCCATATATGTGAGCAAATTATCATGGGTGTGGTTTAAAGCAGAAAGAGTTAATCAGAGCTTGGAAAAATTACTTCCAGAATCCTACAGCTAGTATGGAACGTGTCCTTAAAAAAAAAAAGAAATCATTTCAAGGTCTGATGACAGAATAATACAACACAAAATACAGCAGTGTTGAATATCCCGAGCAATGTACGTGCCAATTTGTAGCAGACTGTTCTTTTTGTTGTAGAAAGACATTCCCTGCAGTGGATTTTCTTTGTGTAATGGATGGGACCTTGTTACTGCATTATGTTCTCTTTTTGCCTTCGATCTTTCCCAGCATCAGGGCCTTCTCCAGTGAGTCCTCTCTTCTCATTTGGTGGCCAAAGTACTTAAGCTTCAGCAGTTTTCCTTCCAAGGAGCAGTCAGGATGGATTTCTAAAGTAAGGACTTCCAAACAATTCCAATGAATGGGATAACTTGCACTAATGAACAAGGCAATTAAACAATGGATCCCAGCTCAGAACAAAATGCTCACTCAGCAGATAGTTCCCTTTCCCACATTTCAGCAACAAAAAGGATTCAAAATGTACTCATTGACAGGCAAAAGAAATCAAAGATGAATATAAAACAAAATTTGTGTCTTTTTTGTCTGCCTCTTTAGACAAAATTCAGTGTCCCCTAAACAGCTAATTGTTAATATGGAGCTTCAGCACATATTTTTTAACAACTGTATCACTCTCTCATTTTTAATGAAAATTATGGTATTCTAGTCTGCTTGTAATTAGCATGTAATTAGTACTTCCAGCAGTAGCTATAAATACTTATCTAACTGCTGGCTAGCTTGATACTCGGCACACATGATCATTATACAATTTCGTTCCATTTTTGCCATGCATAAATGCCAGGGGAAACTGAGTAAAACTTCAGAAAGAAGCCCATGAGTGTAATTTATGCAAATTGGCTTGGCCCTTTAGCTGAAAGTAAATTCATGGCATGTTAACTGGGTGGCAGTGGCACTGGGAGAGCCAAAGCCATACATCAGTTTGCTATCTCACACCTCAAATAAAATGACTATGGCATTGTTTTGTTTGAGTCTAACTCTGCATAAATGAAGAAGAAACATAATGAGGAAACTTATTGTCATATCTTCTTTTGTAAAATGTATGAACAGGACACAGAAGGATGATATGCTGATATTCTATTCATACAAAACATCAGGAGGGAACAGAATACTTGTTCCTCAACAGGCCAAATCTGCAGTTGTTGCTTAAGAATTTAGTATTTTTTTGGCATTGCTTTAATAAAAGATTTTATACAAGAATTGCAGCTGGTAAAGTGAATGCATCCATCTTGACTAGTCTTGCAAAGCTCCAAGTCTTACCATGAACAATAGACCACCCCCACCCCACCCTGGAATATGCATAGAATATTTGAGAATGCCAATCTCAAGTTAGTACTGTCCATCTGAAAGTCTTTTTTATGTTCATTTAAACCACCCCTCATGTGGTAATTTATACTTCATCTATGAGGTGGACAACATCAGTGGAGCTAAAGATTCGCTGGTTAGTTAGGGAGCACCTCTCTGAGGCGCACGGTCAAAGCAGAAGTGGCGTTGTCAAAATAGCTAATGCAGTTCAAGAATTCAGTATTATTGTTTTTTAATGTAACAGTTTCTGCAATATGTAAAAACCAATATCTGATATACAGAAAACAAATAAGTTGCCAGAATCACACTGTAAATTAACATGAATTTAATGACATAAATCAGAATAGTGGATTGCCAATAATTGATGAGTTGCTACTGCTACCGGATTGTGTGCTCATCACATGACTTGTATACCCCACCTACAACAGGATTCATGTTGTATCCCAAAATACGAATACAGTATGTTTAATAGATGTATGGGTTTAATAGATGTATGCATGTATAAACTTGGTAAATATTTTTTTCTCATATGTAAATGTCATTGTCTGTAATATGTAAAAAAGGTGGCATTAAATATTTTTGCTTGTATAAACTTAATTTCCCCAAAAAAGGGATATATTATTTCAGATTATTAGATAAAAATAGTTTTGTTGACATAAACAAGTGTCCAATGCATATTGGCCAACTTAGATTGTGATCTTTTCCATGGGTTTATTGAGAAGAATAAAAGGGGCACAATATATTGATGACAATGTTGATATATTCATGAGATGTTTTGCTGATCTTATTTAAATCACTGCTGTTTTCTGTGCCAGATTCAAGGTGCTTGTATTGACATACAAATCTCTACTCACTTTGGAACCTTGTTAACTGATGGAGCGACTTTTGTATAAAAATACCTCCTGTTTCACGAAGTCCTCCCAAGCTATGATGCTAAGGGTGGCACCCGAGAGCGAGCCCATAAGCACTGATACTCAGAGGAGAGCCTTCTCATTGGAATCATCTCCTAGTTGAGATATGCCAGGCTGTGTCCCTTCAAACCTTTAGGAAATTGTTAAAGATCTTCTTTTTCTCCCTCAGTAAATTGGGTTATAATCTTTGGGACTTATTTTTTATGCTTTTATTTTTTTATTACTGTATGCTATTATTCACTGGATTTTGAGGGGTCTTTATTGATTTCTTGTAATATTTATTTGCTTTGACACTAAATCGGGTCGTATACAATTGTGAATGGCTGACAGACAGAAAGTCATTATGATTGTTTACAGTAGTGATACATGTGTGAGGTTTTTAGCTCAAGATGTACTTAGTATATGATAAATAAATTTTAATTTATTAAATATTCTTTTGTTGTCTTTATTCTTGAGATGTTTTCCTAAGTGCAGGAGAAAAGATATGGAATCTATTTTGCTCAAATTTTATTTCCTATGGGATCTCTTCTGCTCATGTTCTCTATCTATCTATCTATCTATCTATCTATATCTATATATCTATATATATAACCTCAAGTTCCCTCCATCTTATTTACAAATTTTGAAAGGATTTGAGGAAATAAAACAATTTCCCTACCTTACTGTGTTTATTGATACTGTACAGTATTTGCATAATCAGTCCATTTTCAATCTCCAACTATCAGTGAACCATCTTGAAATGTTATGCTCTATCTCTAGTGTGAAACACTTTTAACATGGTCTGTCAATTATCATGGACAACTGTGATACAAATAAATTGATAAAGATGAATGATCAAGGTAGGAAACAAACAAAACATGGAGAAGTTATTTCTTTCAAATATAGAGGTTGTGATGGGCATGGGGCGATATAGCAGGTACCGAGGGGCGGGCCGCACCCGGGGAACGCGGGGCAGATGCTTAGTATCTGTCCCTCGTTCCAGCCCCACGGTTACACCTCTAGGTCCTGAGCAGCTGACCCAGGGTGACCCTGTCCTTAGGCTGCTGCTGATGAATGCCAGGTCGGTATGTAATAAGGCCCCCCTGATACAAGATTCCATTATGGGGGAGCGGGCCGACTTGGCATGTATTACTGAGACCTGGCTGAGACCAGAGGATGGGGTTCCTCTGTCAGAAATGTGTCCAGCTGGGTTCAGTATTTGGCACCAGCCTAGGGATAAGGGTAAGGGCGGTGGCGTTGCCATCATAGCCAGGGAGTCACTGGGAGTCACCAGGGCTACCGCTCCACAAATTCTGGGCTGTGAGGCCCTACTTCTGCGTCTGGGCTCTAAGGGTCAGTTGGGAGTCTTACTCCTGTACCTGCCCCCTTGCAGGGTAAGGGACTCCCTGCCTGAGCTCCTCGAGGCCATCTCAGCGTTGGCATTGGAGTTCCCTAGACTGATGGTTCTGGGGGACTTCAATTCGCCTCGCTGGGGATTGGCTCCGAGGTGGCTCAGGAGTTCATGGCTTCCATGGCAGATATGGACCTGATTCAGGTAATTCAGGGCCCGACCAGGGGCAGTGGCCACACACCAGATTTAATCTTTTTGTCGGAGCGGTGGCAGAGTGATCTGAGACTATGGAAATTAGACATAACACCTGTGCCATGGTCAGATCACTATTTGGTGGCTCTAGACTTCCTGGGTGCGACGCTGCACCGTAGGGTGGCAGGGCCTATTAGAATGGCCCGCCCCAGGCAACTGATGGATCCTGATGGATTCCAGAGGGAACTGGGGGATTTCCCTCTGGATCGGCAACACGATTCGCCCGAGGCGCTGGTCGACCTGTGGAACAGGATGACTACAGCGGCCTTGGATGAAATCGCACCACTACGGCCTCTCAGAGCTCATCGAGCTAGGTCATCTCCATGGCTCACAGATGAACTGCGGGAGCTCAAACGGGCAAAGAGACGCCAAGAGCGCCGCTGGGTGAAGACCCAGAGAGACTCCGATTGGACACTAGCTAGGGCCGCTATTAGGGCCTATCTAGTGGCGATGGAGGTGGTGAGGCGACAATACTTCACCACCCTTATTGCCTCCGCTGATAATCGCCCAGCCACCCTGTTCCGGGTTACCAGGTCTCTCCTTGGTAGGGGGACCCCGGTGCCCGGTTGGCAGGGGTCGGCTGAGGACTTTGCTGACCATCTAGTGGAGAAAATCGATCGGATTCGCTCTGGGTTTAATCCTGGCGTGGATGGGGAGAGTCCGGAGGGAGCCGGAGCACAGTCTTGCCATGCCATCTGGGACCGGTTTGATCCAGTTGCCCCTGATGAAGTGGACAGGCTCCTTGCAGCTGTGCGCGCCACTGCCTGCCCTTTGGACCCCTGTCCCACCTGGTTGGTGAAAACCTCCAAGGCAGTGACAGGTGGCTGGGTTGGGGCTGTGATCAATGCATCATTGCGGGAGGGGGTGTTTTCTGCACCTTTAAAACATGCTTTGGTGCGCCCCCTCCTGAAGAAATCTTCCCTCGACCCAGCTGTCCTAACTAACTATAGGCCTGTCTCAAACCTCCCCTTTTTAGGGAAGGTGTTGGAGAAGGCAGTGGCGTGTCGGCTGCAGGGGGTACTGGATGAAGCGGATTATCTGGACCCTTTTCAGTCAGGATTCAGGCCTGGATATGGTACCGAGACGGCATTGGTCGCACTGATGGATGATCTCTGGCGGGAGCGGGACGGTGGTCATCCATCCGTCCTTGCTCTTCTTGACCTCTCAGCGGCTTTCGATACCGTTGACCATGGTATCCTTCTGGAACGGCTCCGAGGTTTGGGAATCCAGGGTACTGTGTGGTCCTGGTTTTCCTCATTTCTGAGGGGTCGGTCCCAATCGGTGTGGTTGGAGAGTGAGAGGTCCAGTCCTAGGCCCCTCAAATGGGGGGTTCCTCAGGGCTCGGTGCTCTCTCCTCTCCTATTTAACATCTACATGAAACCGCTGGGTGAGATCATTCGTTTGCATGGGGTGCGGTACCATCAGTACGCGGATGACACTCAGTTGTACATCTCGGCCCATGGGGACCCCAGTGATGCCGTCAAAGTCCTTTCCAGATGCCTGGAAGCTGTGGGGGTCTGGATGGGGGCTAACGGGCTACAACTGAATCCCAGCAAGACTGAGTGGCTATGGATAAGGGGTCCTGCGTTAATCCGGGAGTTACCATCGTTGGTTCTGGATGGGGCTATTTTGCCCCAAACAGACCCGGTGCGCAACTTGGGGGTCCTCCTGGATTCACGGCTACTGCTAGAAGAACAGGTGGCGGCTGTGACCAGGAGGGCTTTCGCCCAACTTCGGGTGATTCGCCAGTTGCGCCCACTCCTGGACCGGGACTCCTTGCTCATGGTCACCCATGCTCTGGTTACCTCCAGACTAGACTATTGCAATGCGCTCTACATGGGGCTGCCCTTGACGACCATTCGGAGGCTACAGCTGGTCCAAAATGTGGCTGCCCGGGTGGTGATGGGGTGTGGGCGTTATGCTCATGCTTCGCCACTGCTCCGGGAGCTGCACTGGTTGCCAGTATGTCTCCGGGTGCAATTCAAGGTGCTGGTTTTGACCTTTAAAGCCCTATATGGTAGTGGGCCAGGTTACCTAAGAGACCGCATCGCCCTGAGGACGTCTGTCCGTCCAACCAGAGCGGACCGGAGGGGCTCTCTAATTGTTCCATCAGCCAGAGGGGCTCGCCTCTCTGGCACAAGGAGGAGAGCCTTCTCCGTGTCTGCACCGGCCCTCTGGAACCTCCTGCCAACAGAATTACGTCTTCGGACGGAATTGCTGCCTTTCAGAAGGGATCTTAAAACCTGGCTGGCAGGTCAAGTGTGGGGTGCAGGTGGAAGGGTAACCACCATGGGGTGGTTGGTGTAGAGGAACTCTTCCCCATGGTGCCTTTTCGATCCTGCAGCCCCAGCTTTTTAGGGGGTGGGTAGTCTTAACTTTTTTACTGTTTTAACTGTTTTTAGGATTATTAATATTGTCTGTAAACTCCTTGGGCTGCCCTGGGGTTACTTTTTATGTTGTTAGCCGCCCAGAGTCGGCCTTGTGTTGAGTGGGCGGGATATAAATTGAATAAATAAATAAATAAATAAAAATAAATAACTCTCCAAATTGCCCACCTAACATGAACACTGACTATGTTTTCTTGGTGATTCTGCAAGTTGTAATCAAAAAAGTAGCTTTTCCATATTTTTTGGGAACGAAAGTATAAAATGACAAAATTTGGAGCATACAAGATTCATCCCATCCAACACTCTGCCAATGCAGGAAAACCAGAGCTACAGCAGAACTGAGAGATGGCCATCCAACCTCTTTCGGAAAACCTCCAATGAAGGCAGGACCATAGCTGTCAAGATTTGGATTTAAAAATAAGGGAAATTTCCTGGACAAAACAGGAAACTTGACACCTATGCTTATCCTGTGCAGCCCTCCAGTGGTGGCATTAGGACATTGCAGTCTGACTGATACGGGATGCTGGCGGGAAAGAGGGTAAAATACGTGAGTTTCCCGGCCAATACAGGACACTTGACAGCTATGGTCAGCACCATAAAATGTAGGCCACTGTACTGTCAAACTTCTCTTACTGTCAGGTGAAAACCTTCCTGCAATTTGAATCCAATGGAGGCAGAAAACATGACTAGCCCTTCAAATATTTGAAAATCACCATCACATTTTCCTCCCCAGGCTAAAGATACCCAACGAACCTTCAACTATTCCTCACAGAGTTTGGTCTCAAACTTTTTCATCATCCAGTTACACAACCTGTCCCTTAGGTCTAAGTAAAGGTTGCCCTTGCTTGAAAGTCAATATACGACTAGAGTTCAGTGCTTATCTCTGTTTATAGCCAAAGAGCCAGTGCTATCTGCGTCTGCAGACATTTCCGTGGACATGTGGCAGGCATGTCTAGACTAGTGCATGGGGCTCTGTTTACCTTCCCACCAAAGTGGTACCTATTTATCTACTTGCAATTTCTTGCTTTCAAACTGCTATGTTGGCAGGAGCTGGGACAGAGACGGAAGCTCATTCCGTCATGCAGCACTCGGGTCTCAAACTGCCGACCTTCCAGTTGTAAAGTTCGGTGTCTTAACCACTAAGCCACCGCAGTTCCTAATGTCTACCCTGACTAAAATCCTATACCAGCAGATGAAGTAAATGTGAAGCTGAGAGGCTTGCCTGGTGTATACATTTGCATGTCAATAGCTATCAGAGTCTACCTCCTGAAGGCAGTTTCCTTCCAGAATTGCTACCTTGAGTGCTACAAGCAAGCTGAAAAGATTTGGATATGCTTTCTTGTAAAGCTTCCCTTCCTAGTAAATGAGTGAATTTTGCATGGTGGTCAAATTGATCCCATTTTCCATTTCTGAAACCTCAGTTCTTAGTTTTCAGCTATCGTGAGCAAATCTCTAACAAGAAAATGAAATTACAGGAACGTGAACCCTGCTGGGGGCTCTCATAAAGGTACTGAAACGAGAATTATTTTCCATTTGCATTAAGTAATGTATTAATACCGTACATTAATACAGGGCATGTATTAACTCTCCCTCCTCCCTCCCTGACATTACTTTCCAAAGATGTGTGTTAAATTAAAACTTTAAAAAGAACCTTGATTTTATTGGTCAGATTGCTAAATTCTTTCCCAGATGATTAATAAGCAGATTCACAAACCACCCAAGCCTAAATTCGGCTAACATTCGTCTAACTGTATTATATTATCTTCTACTCAACTAAAAGCTTTAATGCATTTAAATTAAAACCTATTGTAGGACACCCTAACAACATCAAAACCAGGGAGAGGATTTTGATAAAACTCCATGTTTCCCCTCTACAAAATCATTTTAGCATTTTAATTATAAACTTGGAGCCTTTTATTACTGGTTTGGCATTTCTAAATATACTTTATTTTCAAATGCAAAAGCAAATAGACCTCTAGAGGATTTCTAAAGGAAAGAACTGGGCCACAAAATTTAGAGAACTGAATTTTTTTTGGATGCAAACTATTTAGTGATCTGTACACTCGTCTGTAAGATGCAGTAAAGGTCTTCCAAAAGTTGAAATATTGTTAATATTTGAAACCAATGTGTTGTGTGACATAACTACTGATTTATGCCCTCTTTCAGTTAGAGATAGTCTGATAACTTTTATCCACTCCCACCCCAGCTTCCTTCAGCAAATGAACGGAAAATAATTTCAAACCAGCCGACATTCTACACCATGGGCTGGCCATGTGGTTCAGCAGGTTGGTCCAGTGGTGGGATTCAATTTTTTTTACTACCTACTCTGTGGGCGTGGTATGATGGGCATGGCCGGGGGAAAAGCCCTGCGTTGCACCCGAATTAGGACTACTTTATTTCAAAACTTGGATGGGCGGGGCCAGCCAGAATTTCTACTACCGGTTCTGATGAACTGGGTGAACCTGCTGAATTCCACCACTGGGCTGGTCATGTGGTTTAGTGGGCCAGTCACGTAGTTCCTCCCACTGGAAGCGGAAGTAAAACGCTTCCACAGTGGAATGTTTTACTTCCGCTTCTGGGAGCGACGAGGGCGTCGGGGCCCGGATAAATTTGTATCGGGGGCCAGATCCAGGCCATGGGCCGTAGTTTGGGCACCCCTGGTTTAAGCAGAGAAAATGGCAGCCTAAAACCTATCTCATCCTGTTGCAAAACATATCTGTTGCAAAACAGATTGGAAGGTGTGCTTTACTTCTGCTTCCAGTGGGAGGAAGCACGTGACCGGCCCGCTAAACCAAATGACAAGCCTGCTGAACCACGTGACTGGCCGGCTGGATCCAGCACACAGGCCGTATTTTGGGCACTCCTGTTCTACACCAGCAATGGACAACTAATCCGTAATAATTAAACTGTGCTTTCTCAGGTACAGTGATGTAACGCTAGAACATCTTTCTTGGGATTGGGAGGAAAATCATTTGGTATTAGTGTTGTGTTGTGGTTTTCCTTTTTAAACTCCCTTCCTGTCAAGTTTCAATAAAAGTTGAAGTTGCTTGTGAACTGCTTTTATATATACCTATTGCACTGAGGCCAAGGACCAAAGTAAGGAAGAAAAGCCCTGCGGAAGAAGGACAGCAAATAAGCAATTCAGCAAATGACGTTTCCATGGAGAAAATGCTGAGATGGCACAAAAAGAGGGAGATAAAAGAGGCGGTTAACTCAGCGGTAGCCTCATTGTCACAAAGATGTGCAAATATGGACACCAAAGCAATGCTAGGGAAGCTGCAACGGATCCGTTGCTAGGGATGACATCACCTCTTCTTTGGCCTTTTCCACCTTCAGGATTTTCTTTGTCTTATTAACCAAGATGCCGCTAACAGGACCATTCAGCAAGAGCTCAGCTGCCAACACTCCAGGCCTGACATTCAACAGAGAAAATCCAAATTATATGACAGCCCAATGCACTGGTCACCGCCATTGAAATTCTTGCTGTGTTATAACAGTAGGGTCTAAGTTTGTTGTTATGCGCTGTCAAGGCATCTTTAACTGATGGCGTCCCTAAGGAATGAAAGATCTCTAGACCGCCTTGCCCTCAACAGCCTTGTTCAACTCCTACAAGTTACAACCTATGGCTTCCCTTTAGGGCAGTGGTGGCGAATCTACGGCATGTGTGCCAGAGGGGGCACTCAAAGCCATCGCCCCAGCACAGACCCCTCTGCCCAGCAGCCCAATGGGAGTGCTTCCTCCCTCCCCCCAGCAGTTCGCCCCGCCCCTCTGCCCAGCTGCCCAATGGAAGCGCTTCCTCCCTCCCCTGTTTGGGGTAAGGCGGGCAGCTCACATGAGGCATGTGACTCCGAGGCGAAGGTGAGTTTGGGCACTCGGTCTCTAAAAGGTTCGCCATCACTGCTTTAGGGAATCAATCTTGTTTTGGCCTATCTTGTTTACTGCTGTCTTCTACCTTTCCCAGCATTATAGTCTTTCCCAGAAAGTCTTGCCTTCTCAGAACATGCCCAATATAGGGCAGCCTCAGTTTCATCATGTTTGCCTCGAGAGATAGTTCAGGCTTAACTAGCTGTAGGCTCACTTGTTTGACTTTCTAGCAGCCCAGGGCATCCCCAAAGCTCTCCTCTAGCACCACATTTCAAATTAATCAAAACATCTCCTTAGAACCATATTCTTTAAAATCAAAGGTGCAAGAAATGAAAACCAGTATGTTACGCTTCATTTCAACAAGTAATAATTGGTACTGCAGGAAACCCAACCAAGAGTGTTTACAAAACATAGCCTTTTGGTCTAAATCAGTGTTTTCCAACCTTTGTTTTTTGGACTTCAATTCCCAGATGCCTAAGTCAATTCCCCAAAGCACAGATCAAAGCAAAGAAATAACACTTATATACCGCCCCACAAGACTTAGTGCACTCTTTGGGCTGTTCACAAGTTACCCAATGTACTGATTTAGGCTTCTAGGAATTGAAGTCCCCCTGTGGGAAACCACTGGTCTAAATTGTTCATTCTCTCATAATTAGCTCTTCTATCTATAATACTGTGCTATTTGAGGTGGTTTTTAAAATTTTAGCTCAGAAATTATTTTTGTTGCAGAACTACAACATTATTAACTGGAACTGGGCCCACTGTTTAGAGCTTGGAAAAGTTACTTTTTTGGACTACAAAGTCCAGCATCCTGCAACGCCCACAGCCTCTTTTCCAAAATCTGCACTTAATAATTTTAGACCAATGTGTTTCCATCTGTATCAGCTCATGTCCCAATTCCCAGTCAAATGTTTTGAGTCCTAAATGCCTTTAGAGTAGTTTACATGAAAGATTGCTTTATTCCATATGTAACTCAGACACAGGAAGCTCCCTTATCCTAAAGTAGAACTTTGGCTCTTCTAGAACAATATTTTCAATTCTGATAGATTGTTTAGAACAGGGGTTCCCAACCTGTTAAAGCAAGGGGCCGGGTCACACTCTCTGTCAGCTTCGAGGGCCAGACGGCCATTTTGCCCTGCATGCAAGATGAGGGCAATTATGTTGTCCCAATAGCTTCAAAGGGGCAGCCTTTTTTTTTCTCGAATGCCTTGGAGGGTGTGGGGGGCCACATGAAATGGCACTGTGGGCCAAATCCGTCCCACAGGCATAAGGTTGGGAATTCCTGGTTTACAATATCAGAAAGGAAGCACATGCGAAACAAGATATAGTGTACGCTTTCGGGAAAATGTATTCAAATTCTGGTGCTGACTTTTGTTTGAAAAATATTGTGGTGGCGGTGAATAAAGGCTGAGATGAATTTTGCAGTTGGGAAAATAACAAAAATAGGTGAAACTGAAATCCGGAAATTCTGTCTTCAGGCCCCACTGCGGAAGATCTCTCCCTTGGCCATTAAAGCGTTTGTATTCTCAAGGGCTTCTAGAAGAGAAATGCCATTTGCACATGTTTTTCTGCAGCCAGTAACTATGAATAAATGAGACAATCCTTATTCAAAAGATTAAAGGAGAAAAGAAAATCTGAGAGCAACATTCAGTGCTGGGCATCAAATTATAAATGACATTCCGTACAGGCAGAATTCACAGAGGATACGCAGAGCTTCCTCGAAAAAGGAAACAAAGCTGAAACTACCCAGTTTTCTCAGTACAACTCGCAATTTTCTCTGCTAGGTGGGGAAAAAGAATGGCACATCTACTCTGGCACACTAAAGGGCATTAAACTTTCAGAGAGATGAAATGAAACATGACAAATTACTTAGCAAGTCTACAAAACTGTATAGACCAGAACACACTGGGGTCCTATTATTCATCTGCTTTCTCCTTCAGTTCAGAAGAAAAGCAGAAGAGGAAGACGACAGCACATATTCACTTGACAAGTAGAACCTTCCCCCCCACTCCATTTTATTGCTTATATGGTGAGATTTTAAATCACTGGCAATGCTCTTATGAAAGGACAGATATATCTAGATGTAGTTCAGATGGCAAGCTCAGCAATCAACAACTTTAAATCTCAGATTTTTTTAAAAAATAATTTAGTTTATTTTTCAGTCCTTTAATCTGTCATTTGTAACATACACTAGAAAGTACTTGAGCATAAAAGTGACAAGGCTGAGAAGAGAAGATTTCCTTTTCTTTTTTCCTACTCTCCTGTAGAAATTGTGCTGAATGAAAATAGGAACATATTTGGGGTGGGGGAGTCCTCCTGTAAATTGTTCCTCTAAATTCTGGCACCAATTTGAGGCATCTGTTAAACAGAACCCTTGTCAGAAATATTGCTGCATCATTTGCATTGATGTTATATGTGCAGTGTTCATGGGCTATTGGCAATTGTGTCATTCGGACATTAAGTGGTGGTAGAGAGCAGTTCTAATTATATGTGAAAGGGTGGGAGCTTTCACTGAGGAGATAAATTTATCAGTTAAAACTTTATCAGTTGAAAACTGACAGTTAGGATTTGGCAGTTGGAAACTGACCGTTGGAGACTGTTATTGTCAGTTTGGGACTTGAGCTATGATCTGAGTGGTTGCAAGATCTGTGTGCGCTCTCTCATTCTGTGGTAAATGCTGGTAGCAAAATCTCTGTAGATAGTTGATGGTATTTTAAATATATAAACAGTTACAATTTCTTAAAGTCTTCATTATTTTTTCATCAGGGTCAAAGATCCATATTTATTATAATTTTTTCCGACAGCCCTCACTTAGATTTGGCTTCATATTGTCATCACAAATGCAACTCTAGTTGGCTGCTGGGCACAATAATTAATGTGACTTCATGAAACTGGTTGGAGCACGTGGCTACCAAGGAGCATCCTTATAGTAAAAACACTTATATGCTGCCACATAAAAGACTGGCTCATGGAATTAAGATGCTGAATTTGATGACTGGAAGGATGGCAGGTCAGCAGTTCGAGACCTGAGTGCTGCATGATGAAATGAGTGCCTGTCTCTGTACCAGCTCCTGCCAACTTGGCAATTTGAAAGCAAGAAATTGGAGGTGGATAAATAGGAACCACTTCAGTAGGCAAGTAAACAGCGCTCTGTGCACTCTAGTGTCTAGTCATGCCTGCCATATGTCCATGGCAACGTCTGCAGATGCAGACAGCATTTGCTCTTTGGCTGTAAAGGGAAATGAGCACTGAACCCTAGAGTCGGGTATGACTGGCTTTCGAGCAAGGGCAACCTTAACCTTTAACTACTACCACATAGCGTTTAGAGCATTCTCTGGGCTGAGTCAATTTGAGGCCATCAGGACTGAACTCACATCGTGAGCAGAGTTTTGGCTGCAGGACTACAGATTAACCACTGGATCATGGGGGCTTCTCACTTTATAGCTAGCAAGAGAGACACAGAATAGAAGGTGTTTAAAGAAACAATCCACTTTTGGAGACATTATTCACATATTATTAAGGCAGTGTGCTAAAAGAGGTATAGTAGATATAAATTTAGCTCCACCCCTGAAATCAAGTTATTGCTACTGCTATAAACATGGTTGACATAATTTCTGAAGCAGGGAGTATCTTATAACTAGGGTGTGTGTGTGTTTTTGTCAGATGATTAACACCCCCCCCCCCAATGATGCAGTCAATAAATTATGCAACAAAGTCAATCACATCTCACTTCAGTTCAACTCATCCTATACCATCTTGGTTCAGAAATTTAATTAATGTTACAAAATCCATTTTAAAAACAGAAAGAAGGGTATGTATTACGTTTCAAGCAATAACTCTCTAGAAATCATGAGGTATCACTGGATGTCTGCCAGAAATCTTCACAAAGTGCACAGCATCAGGTAAGAAACCCTTTGTATTCATTTAAATTAGTATGTTGTGAGTCCATACAATCAAAATTGTGTACATCGAGGGGAAGATTAGAGACGTAGTGGAACACATCTGCTGTTTGGGGTCTTATGTATTTCATAAACCCTTGCCTTGGCTTGCTACTAGAATCCCAGAATTATGCAGAAGAATATTAAAACTAAGAGTAATAGTAAGGTAAAGGATACTCTTGCTCGAAAGCCAGTTGTATCTGATTCTAGGGTTCAGTGCTCATCTCTGTTTATAGCCGAAGACATGTGCGTTTGCAGACATTTCCATAAATATGTGGTAGGCATGCCTAGGTAAAAAACTGTTTACCTTTCTACCCAAGTGGTACCTATTTATCTACTTCCAATTTCTTGCTTTCAAACTGCTAGGTTGGCAAGAGCTGGGCCAGAGACAGGAGCTCACTCTGTTGTGCAGTACTCGGTTTTTGAATTGCTGACCTTCCGCCTCCCAGTCAGCATCTTAACTACTTGAGCCACTGCAGTCCCTCAAGAGTAATAGTGGTAGCAACCAAATTATTTAAACTCTAACAAAAATATTTCACATTTGTAAAATACCCACATCTTATAGAATCTGGATATTCTTAACACACAATTTCCTTTCTCCCACCTAAGAATAGACTCAGCTGTATCTAAAAGTAAAGGTAGAATTTGCCCTTGCTCGAAAGCCAGTCATATCCGACTCTAGGGTTCAGTGCTCATCTCTGTTTATACCCAAAGAGCCAGCGCTGTGTGCTCCTGCAGACGTTTCTGTGGACATGTGGTGGACATGTGGCGGGCATGCCTAGACACCGGAGTGCATGGAATGCTGTTTACCTTCCCACTGAAGTGGTCCCTATTTATCTACTTTCAATTTATTGCTTTCAAACTGCTAGGTTGGCAGGAGCTGAGAGAGAAAAGAGCTCACTCACTCCGTTGTGCAGTACTCGGGTCTCAAACTGCTAACCTGCCGACCTTCCAGTCATCAAGTTCAGCGTCTTAACCACTAACTCACTGCTGTTTGTACATCAGTTTTAATACTAGAAATGATTTGTGCTGGGAACAAACTTTTTTTTTAAAAAAAAAGGCATAAAATTTTTGGCAAACATATGTTAGAGAATTCAGAAGCACATCTCCTTTGTAGCGCTTCGTGCTTTCCAAAGTGCAACAGAGATGAAATAACTGGAAAATTCTCTTCTCCATCACCTTGGAGGTTGAATGTATCACTTATCAAGACTGTCATCACATTTGCTTCTGTTCCAAATAATAGCTCCTGGCACACAATGCTCATATATTGTAACACATTAACAACAAGCTGTGAGGTGCTGGCAAGTCAAACGCAAAATTGTTGGCATGGATTTTTATGAAAGGGAAAGAGGGATAAATAATGTTATTAGTTCAGGTTCAAGCAACCAAACTTCTATCAAGGGCTGGACGAAGTAAGAAGACATTTTCAGTTTTGGGTCCAGAAAACCTTAAACAAGTTATGGAAAAATATTGTTAACTCTGAAAAGACATAATCTGCAGATAGTAAGGTAGATCTTACAAAAATTACTTTTTGGAAACTGTAACTCCCAGAACCACCTTGACCACAAATTGTCAGGGGGGGGGGACACAAACTTAAATAACCATGCTGACAAGGCGGTCGTCGGAGTTGTAGTTCAAAAGTGACTTTTCACTAAGGTCTGTACAGGGATACCCGTTGTCTAGAATTTCCAACAAAAAGGAATTTCAGCCAGTATGACAAGGAAAAACTTTTTGCTGAAGATTATGGACAAAGCTGAAGCTACCAACCTGTGATCCTTTCCACTTGTAAAAGAGAATTTTAAAAGGACACACTGGATCTGGACGTATACGGACTTAATGGATGAAACTTGAGAGACTGATGTGGCATGTCCTTGGAAGAACTGTTCTGAGGAGTTAAGAACAGAAATACTATTGCCATGATGATAGCCAATATCCGGAACGGATATGGCAGCTGAAGAAGAAGGGTGATTAACCAGATAGTAAAAGGTAGATTAGTCAAATTATATGGACCCAATTTATTTTGCCTTACAATGGCATGTGATATGAAGGGAAGATTCCACCAAATAGTCCTGGAACAGACAGGAGAACTATTCAGATTTGATGGGAGATGTAGGATAAGGGGTTCCCAACCTATGGCCCATGGGCTGGGTTTGGCCCGTGATGCCATTCCATCCATCCAGCCCGTCTCTGCCTTCGTCACACCCGGAAGTGGAAACAGGCACATTTACATCAGCCATAAAACACGCCATCGCATGCGCAAATGCTACCGCGGCTATGTGGAAGAGGGCACATTTATGACAGCCATAAATTTGCCCGCTTCCTCTTCCAGGGGTGTGGTCAGGCCCACCACATAAAAAGGTTGGCCACTCCTGTGTAAGATGATAAGTTTTTAAAATTCTCTCCTGAAATAATGCATTTTTAAAAACTTTCATTGGAGTGATCACTTGTAGAAATGAGGTTCTGTCTAAAGTCCTCTCTGAAGATATTTGGATATAATATAGGCAACAGCACTGATGGAAAAATTGACTCTTCATGTCAGACTGCTTCGAGGAGAAAGAAAATAATCATTACAATTTGGTACTCTTTATTGGATTCTAGTTCAGAATTAAATAGAAAGGATGACTTTAAGAAGTTGGCCTGAGTACTGGTATGTTGTCTTTTAAAGTTTGATAGATGGGATATATGAATGGACTATAGGAATTGATTGTACTATTTATAATGATGAATTTATTGTTGTGTATGTGGTTGTATGGGTAATTGGGTTATAGGTATTTCATTATAAGCCCTATTATTGTTTTTATTATTTTTAAAGATGGTCAATAAAATATTACTTTTAAAAATATCTTCCCCTTAGAAAGTAATGAAGTCTGGCCTCATATGGTAATAGTAGACCATACTGTCAGCTACTCAACGCCAATAATCAGACAGTGGTTCACTAATCTGACAACCCTGAAGGTGGCAAAGTCCACAGGGAAGGGTGGTCGTCCCCAAATTGATTAAATCCCACTTGAATCCATCTAGATGGAGGGCAGCAGCTACATTAATACTGGCATGAGGCTGATGAGGACTTTGTGTGCCAAAAGGGCTCAGGACTAGAAAGTGTCTTGCAGAATTGGATCAGAGGTATGAGTGTCACGCCGTGATGCGGAAGGCTAATGGAAGACCACTACACTATATTCTCAGGACAATCTTCATGGCTGATAGAGGAACCCTTATGGATCTTAAGATATTTGGAATACTTTCATAAGTGTTGGGATTCCTAAAAGTCTGTTGACACCTCTCTCAATCACAATCTGATACAAATGTTGCTTCTCATACAAATGCTTCTTCTGTTGTACAGCCCAAAGGGTACAGCAGAGCTAAATGCAATCTGGGCTACGCTTAGAAGTTATGCTCGGAGAATGAGAACATGGTTAGTATATAAGACCATTAACATGGGACCAGGAAGTTCCTGAAAACCACCAAAGCCCAAGCACAAAACAATGAAAAGATCTCCAAAGACAATTGGTGTTACTAATCAGCAGGCAACCAACAGCATTGTTATAAAAGGTTCTGCATAGAAGCCAACAAAAACCCAATCCCTGATGAGTGAGATGACATGGCTTGAAACTCTGCTGTCTTCTTAGTAAGCCACAGGCTGATCCATAGCAAAAAATACAGCGAGTAAAGCTCCATGCTATATAGAAATCAAACCATTGGTCCTTCTAGCTACACACTGATTACTGTTGACTGAGAACAAGTTTATAGGGGATTTAGAAACAGATCATTCTCAGTTACAGACAGAGACACCAGAAATGAACTCAGGACCTTTTGCATACAATAACATGCATATGTTGCTAAATTCAGCCGCTAAATTCCAGGTCAGGTCAACCTCAAGATACCACCATATGAAATTCAGGATACACTTTTCAAAAAGGATTGTATGTCAGGACTAAAACGTTTGGATCTGTATACAGACTTTTTAATTGGCAACATAAGTAGGCCAAAATCCTTGGTTTTCGGTCCTTATAATATCTAATATGACTTTCATTGTTTACTTTAATAGTTAACATCTAACCGCATGTTTCCACCCACACAGGAGCCTCAAGGCTGCGAATAATTAAAGACTGAAACAAAATATCACCATGTGAAAATGTAATAAAATGCTCCCAAATAATACATTTTACTCAAAGTTTCAATACAGTGAGGGATTGTAATTTGGAAGCCATAAATCCAGTTGCTAGCTCCATACAGAGAATCCCCACTAAATCAATGTAATTTACATAACTCTTGATTTACTGTTCAGCAATGATTCAATAGGTCTACTCAACTGGGGACTAACGACTGGATTTAGGTCGAAGTTGTCTACACAAATAATAAAAACTTCCTGTATGAATTTCTGCCAAATCCGACAAAAACGAAGTAAGTATTTCGGTTAGTCTTTACTATTTTATGATGTCAGATTAGTAGAAGTCTCAATGTTATGCCAATTTGTCTTGGAGGAAACTTGCACAAATCTTATGAGTAAAAGTAAGCAGTTCTTACATATCTTTCAGATCATAAGGTTAGTCTTCCATGAAGTCATGAATTTTTTAGGACTCTGTTTGGAAAGCACGACGCCTTTGCTTCTATGCTGCTTATAGAAGAAAAGAAGGAAGTTGCTAGGAATTGTTTCTCTTTTATTTCACTTTATCCTGACTGACCCTACGAATGCTGTTGTGACCAAACTAAAAGGGAAGAAAATCCCAGGCCTCACTGCCTCAGGATGGTTCATCCTGAATTAAAAATGAGCAAGAGGATCAGGAAATTGTGTGAAATCAGTAAAACATGAGTGGGGCTATTCTGGAACACTCCAATATTTTTAGATTTCAGTCCCCACAAACATGAGGTAGCACTGCTAGAGGTAAGGAACTGTGAGAGGTTTAGTCAAAATTGTTTAGCCAAAGTCCCACACCTCTGAAAACAAGTACAGCCCTAAGTCTCCAACTTCTATTACAGTACTGTAAAATGTGGGCTACATCCAATAACAGAGCTTCATAGAGTAGGTCCATTCAAGTCAATGGACTTATATTAGTTGCCCTTGGCTGGCCAAACAATGGCAATGGAATAGATCATATAGCCAGCGACTCAATGCTTAATGTTGGGCGATGGAAAATAACCTGACTCCCTAAAGGGGCCAATGGCTACTGGCAGATGAGCCCCTTTAGGTGGGGTGAGGGTCCCCTCAGTAGAGGAAATGTCACTGGAAACCATCATATTGAGGCCAACAGCAAAATGAGTGGAGGAGAAACTCTGATTCCCAATGGCCATGGAGGCGGAAGAGGCCATGCCAGATGGACTGCTGCAGCACTGCAGTCCATTGCAGTCCCAAGTGTTAAATCCTGCATGTCTCACTTCTTATGTGCCACAGAAGATGGCTCCGTGATCACAGTATGTGGGTCACTTCATGGCAAGCTGGGATCCACTTTAAACAAATTCATGCCAATGACATTTTTCCTGTTTGTCATTCTTCTTTCACATCCATCAACTGTGAAAATGATTTCCAGGAAGAAATGTATACTCGGATACCAGTAGCAGCCGACGACGATGACAACGACTTTCGTAAGTCAACTTTATGGGTCTGCTCTGGGTAAGCCTCATTCAGAAATGAGTCCCAGTGACAATCAGAGCCCTAACTGCAAATATATTTGTAGTTCAGTCACACAGTCGATTCCGACCCTTTGTGACCTTATGGACCATTGTCCTCCAGGCATTTCTATCCTCCACCATCCTCCTCAACCCACCCAGCTCTGTGCCCATTGCATCAACAATACCATCTAGCCATTTCATCTTTGGCCGCCCCCTTCTTTTTTTGCCTTCTACCTTTCCCAGCATCAAGGCTTTCTCAAGTGAATCCTCTCTTCTCATTTGATGTCTGTTGTGTTCTATGACTGTACCTTTTACAATGTATCCATTCACGTGTATTCAATGTAACCATGCTTGTGTAACATTATAACCAGCAGCTGCTTAACTGTAGCCCTTGCAATAGGACGCGAGCTAATGACCACCTGGTGGCAATAGCGAGTGTTCAAGCTCTCCTGGCCCAGACTCACCAGCAAACAACAGCGCGGGAAGATTCCCGCCATCACCTACACCTGGACAAGAAGGGCGTGACCGTCCGTGACGTCACGCGGACAGTAACCAATAGACTGTCGAGGAGCCACATTCAAATGTATAGCCACTGTATATATTGAGCGACCCATCCGCCATTACCTCATGTTCCCCTGGATCATCATGCAATAAACCTGTGTTAAGCCAACCTTTCGGCTGTTCATTGTCTTTGGTCCCATACACTAAATTGGCAACGAAGGTGGGATATGGCTGCCCACGGGACCAAGACATGCGCCGGTTTCGAAATCAGGAGACCGGCAGACTGGGACATCTTCGAGATGGACTTCCAGGGAGCCCTGGTGGAATCCGAAGTCACGGATGAGGCAAAGAAACGGGCCATCTTCACCCGGATGCTGGGGCCAGACACCAAGAGGGTCTTGGTGGACCTGATCGCGCCGAGGAGGGCGAGTGAATTCAAGGTGAAGGAGCTCATGCACATGCTGCGTGAGTACTTCCGGCCCTCGACGGCGATGTTCCCCGCTCGGAGCGCGTTTTGGAGGCGAGTCCAAGCGCCCGGGGAGACGGTCGCCGACTTCGCAGCGGCGCTGCGACTGGCGGCCGGCCCATGCAAATGGGAGAACGTAGAGATCACGCTAAGAGACTGCGTGCTGTGCGGCCTGAGCGATGCCGAAACTCAACGCACATTGATGAACCGCGAGCCACCCCCCACATTGCAGGAGGTTCTGAAGGAGGCACAAGCCGCGGAAGCTACGAAGGCCGGGGTCCAGGAGCTCCAGGGCTGGCGGCCAAAGACAGGTAAGGCAGAGACTTCGGTGCACGTTTCGGTGCACGCAGCCCGGCGAGTTTCAAAGTCGTCCGCAGAGAGCAGCGATGACGAGGACGTCCGGAAGGTCCGGAAAGAAGGCCGGCGTTGCGACGGCTGCGGAGCGAACCACGACCGCGCCAAATGCCCCTTCAGAAAGGCCGAGTGTCACAACTGCGGCCGCCGCGGGCACATCGCCAAGGTCTGCAGGAAAAGGCGCGAGGCCCGGAGGAGCTCGAGAGACCGCGCGACGAGACCCAAGGACGGCACCCAGGCCACGAGGAAGCGAGACGGCGTGGGCCGCATCGTCGACGACAGCGAGGACGACGCACCGGTGTTCAGCGTGTCCGCGGGACACCCCCGTTATTTTGTTGAGGTACTAGTACAAGGGGCCCCCATTAGGATGGAAATTGACTCGGGTTCCTCATATTCCATCATTCCCCGGAAGGAGTTCCTGAAAATTGCCCCCCACGTGCGGCCCAAACTCAAAGCTTTGAGGTCCACGCTACGGGACGTGCAAGGGAACTGCATTCCGGTGTTGGGGGTTGGGAATTTTCAGGTCCAATTTAAGAAACACGCCGCGACTCTCCCCCTAGTTGTTCTCAAAGGGGGGAATTGCAGCCTCCTCGGGACTCAATGGTTCCAGCCCCTGGGTTTGTTCATTGGGGGGGTGCACGCCGTTGCCGTTGGGACTGACCCGATACAGGAGGTGTGCGACGCGCACCCCGAAGTCTTCAAAAAGGGACTTGGGAAATATAAGGGACCCCCAGTAGCATTCGACCTAGACCCTGAGGTCCGCCCAATAAGACTCAAACCGCGCCGGGTGCCATTCACGCTCAAGGACAAAATAGAGGCGGAACTGGACAAATTGGTGGGCCAGGGGATTCTTGTTCCTGTTGATTCTGCGGAGTGGGAAACTCCAATTGTAACAGCACTAAAGGCCAACGGGGAGGTGCGCATATGCGCTGATTACAAGTGCACCATCAACAAGGCCATTCGCCCTAATGCGTATCCGGTGCCGGTAGTCAGCCATTTGCTGGCCAGGTTACATGGGGGAAAGTGTTTCGCTAAGCTCGACTTAGCACAAGCCTACCAGCAGCTCTCGGTGACCTCAGCTGCCGCTGCTGCACAAACTATAGTCACCCATAAGGGGGCGTTCCAGGTGACGCGCCTTCAATTCGGCGTAAACTCGGCGCCTGGAATTTTCCAGTCACTCGTGGAACGCCTCCTGAAGGGGCTCGAGGGGGTGTTGCCTTATTTTGATGACGTGTTGATAACGGGGGGGAGTCAGGCCGAATTGGCAAAGAGGTTGGGTAAGGTCCTGGCAATATTCAAAAAGGCGGGGTTGAGACTGCGAAAAGACAAATGCGTCTTCTTCGCGACCGAGGTCGAATTCCTAGGGTTCCGTGTCACTCCTGAGGGAATAAGGCCGTCCAAGTCTAAGGTAGCCGCCATCAAGCAAGCCCCTCGCCCCACCTCCAAGCCCGAGTTGCAGTCGTTTCTAGGACTGCTGAACTTTTATCACTCCTTCCTTCCCCGGAAAGCAGCCGTGGCCGAGCCGTTGCACAGGCTACTTAAAAAGGACGAGGCATGGAAGTGGGGCGACCAGCAAGAAAGGGCATTTAGTGAGCTAAAGCAGCTTCTGGCATCTGACGCCATCCTCACCCATTTCTACCCCAAGCGGCCAGTGGTCCTCATCTGTGATGCATCCCCGGTGGGGGTGGTGCTGTGCCACGTGCTGGAAAATGGGAGGGAGGCCCCGATAGCGTTCTATTCCAGGTCCCTGTCCCAAGCGGAGAGAAACTACGCCCAGACAGACAGGGAAGCATTAGCGATAATTGCGGGAACAAAAAAGTTCCACGACTTCCTGTATGGCCGCCCCTTCACAATCGTAACCGATCACAAGCCCCTGCTAGGCATCTTTACCGCAGATAAGCCCACGCCACAGATCCTGTCCCCTAGGATGCTTAGGTGGGCCATTTTTCTTAACGCGTATCAGCACGCGTTAGTGTACCGGCCCGGGAGGGAGATCAGCCATGCGGACGCTCTATCGAGGTCCCCCCTTCCCCAAGAGAACAGCCACGTGGGCGGGGAGGAGCCAGACCATCAGGTGCTGATGATAGAAGTCCTCGACTCGCCCCCAATACTGCCCGCCGACATCGCCAAGGCGACCGGAAAGGACAACATTTTAGCAAGGGTTAGCTCCTGGGTGCAGAAAGGGTGGCCAGCGTCCTCCCCGGCAGCGGAGTTCGACCCATTTTTCCGAAAGAAGTTAGAGTTGTCCCTTGAGAGGGGGTGCCTTCTGTGGGGCCAGCGAGTAGTGATCCCGGCGTCCTTACGGCCGAGGGTACTCAAACTCCTGCACGTCAGTCACCCTGGGATTGTGCACTCCAAAGCCCTGGCACGGAGCTATTTCTGGTGGCCCCAGCTAGACGCCGACATCGAGGACATGGTCGGCACTTGTGAGCCTTGCCAAAGCTCCAGACCAGAAGAAGCACGCCTGCCTCACAGGGAGTGGGACGCGGCGAAGGGGCCGTGGTCCCGGGTGCATGTAGACTTTGCCGGCCCGTTCCGTGGGACGCTGTTTCTCCTTGTGGTGGATGCTTTCTCCAAGTGGTTGGAGGTCATCCCGGTGACAAGCACGTCCACGGCCACTACCATAAAGCATTTGCGGAGGGTTTTTTCCACGTTCGGTTTACCCGACACCCTCGTAAGCGACAACGCAAGTTGCTTCACGTCCTCAGAGTTCAGGGCATTCACAGAAATCAACGCCATTCGGCACATCACCTCCGCTCCTTTTCACCCTGCCACAAACGGCCAAGTAGAGCGCCTTGTGCGTACCACCAAGGACGCGCTGCGGCGCATGGGGCCCGGGGACCTAAACCATCAAGTGTGCCAGTTTCTGCTAGGTTACAGAGTGACTCCCCTAGCGTCAGGATACTCCCCCGCGGAGCTGCTAATGCGTAGGAAACTGACCACCATACTAACTAGGCTAGACCCCACGAGAGTAGAGGACAAGGGGAAGAACATTGGGATAGAGGACACAAAGAGTTTCAACGTGGGTGCCCCCGTGTATTGCAGGAATTACGCCAGCGCGGGTCCGGCATGGGTACCGGGCGTCATCTTAGAGCGGACCGGCCCCGTCTCGTACCGCGTCGAGACCGGCACAGGTCTACTCTGGAGGCGGCACGCAGACCAGCTTCGGCGCAGGGTCCCCGACGAGCAGGGCACGGACCGCGGGAAACAGGATTCAGCGTTAGGGTTCTCCCCCACCCGTTCAGCCCAAGGGGGAGGAAAGGGGGGCCATGGGTCCCCACCAAGGGGGGAGGAAAGGGAATCTGTCCTCGTAGATATCTTGCGGGATCGGTCAGCAGAGAGAAGGGAACCCGATCTCATAGATATCCCGCGGGATCTCCCCACAAATACGGATACCCCAACAGAGTTAGATTTTGATTTCCAGAACCGGGGAAGTTTTGCGGAGTGGTCCCCCACCCGTCCAAGCGAGAAGAGGGGTTTTTCGTTAGCCCCGAGTGTCTCCGGTCTGCCCACAATGGAGTTTTTCCCTTCCCCCAAAACCGCCAAACCACGGCAAGCCTCTAACAAGTCTCCCTCTCCCGTTTCAGGACAAGGGGCCAGGGAACGAGGAAGCAGTAGCGCCCCTGGGGCGGGTCAGACCACATCGCAGCCCAAACGCGTTTGCAATAAGCCATCTTGGCTGAGGGACTTCGTCCCATCCTAGGGGGGAGGGATGTTGTGTTCTATGACTGTACCTTTTACAATGTATCCATTCACGTGTATTCAATGTAACCATGCTTGTGTAACATTATATCCAGCAGCTGCTTAACTGTAGCCCTTGCAATAGGACGCGAGCTAATGACCACCTGGTGGCAATAGCGAGTGTTCAAGCTCTCCTGGCCCAGACTCACCAGCAAACAACAGCGCGGGAAGATTCCCGCCATCACCTACACCTGGACAAGAAGGGCGTGACCGTGCGTGACGTCACGCGGACAGTAACCAATAGACTGTCGAGGAGCCACATTCAAATGTATAGCCACTGTATATATTGAGCGACCCATCCGCCATTACCTCATGTTCCCCTGGATCATCATGCAATAAACCTGTGTTAAGCCAACCTTTCGGCTGTTCATTGTCTTTGGTCCCATACACTAAAATGTCCAAAGTACTTTAGCTTCATCTTAACTATGTGACCTTCTAAGGAGCAGTCAAGGTTGATTTCTTCTATGATTGACCTATTTGTTCTCCTTGCTGTCCAGGGGACTCTCAAAACTCTCCTCCAACACCACATTTCAAAGGTGTCTATTCTTCTGCATTCAGCTTTCTTTATGGTCCAGCTCTCACAACCATACATTACCACCGGGAATATAATTCCTTTGACTATACGAATTTTTGTTTGCAATGTGATGTCTCTACTTTTCACTATGTTCCCCAGGTTTCTCATTGCTTGTCTCCCAAGAATCAGTCACCTTTTTATTTCATGGCTTCAGTCACCATCTGCAGTGATCTTAGATCCTAAGAAAGTAAAATCTGTCATTGCTTCTACTTCTTCCCCATCTATTTTCCAGGGAGTGATAGGGCCTGTTGCCATTATCTTGGTTTTCTTGATATTGAGTTTCAAGCCAGCTTTTGCGCTCTCTTCTTTCAACCTAATCAGGAGCTTCTTTAGGTCTTCCTCACTTTCTGCCATTAAGGTGGTATCATCTGCATATCTCAAATTGTATATATACTGTATCTTATATGTAGCCTACCATTATACTGAAAGCACACTGTTGTTGAAGAAGCCAAGTAGAGGGCTGATTTGAGAAAGCAGATTAAAGAAATCCTGGGCTAACATTTTGTACTTAGACAAATCAAAAAACAAAGTAGCCATCTTAGGGCCCAGTTTTTGTTAGAAACGTAGGATGGGAATATAAATAATAATTTCCAAACTACATGAATAAAGAGAAGCTCCTGCTGGGATACTCATATACAGCCCATGAAGATTTTTCTTTTTTAATTATTGGCTATGTATAATATTTTTTTTCCCTGCCTTTGGAACTCACTGGCTTAGAACAGGAGATTAATGGGCTTGTTAAATCAATGCTTAGAAAGTATAATTGATTCAATAGTTCTACTACTGTAAGCTGAAACTAACAGTTGCATTATCCCACTAGTTCCAATCAACCTATAAAACCAAGGGTTAACCGTTGGAACTGGCTATAGGTTGCTATGCCTCGCCCTACTTGCCTGCACTCACCCTTCGTGCACACGGCCGATCTGGGTCTGCAGGTCAATGAAGGATTGAGAAAACCGGCAGTGGGGCAATAGCTCCATAAACGCGAAAAAAGGGAAACAACTTCACTTCCCAACATTCCTTGCGCCGCGCCAGAGCCAATCAGGCCGAGAGGCTCTCGCACGGCGCGGCGTTTGGAAATGCGCCACGGCCAATCAAAAGAAAATCATTTTTAAAAAACGCAGCACAAACACAAAACACAAACCCATAACTACAAACCCCAGCGTCCTGCGCGCCATGAGCGCGCAGAACGCTGAGGAAGCTGGCGCCCAAAAAATAAAACAAAAACTCCAGGAGAGCAAGTCCGCCAAGCCGCGGGAACCAAAGCCCCCCTCCCCAACGGCGCCAAAAGCTCCGGATCGGAGTTTCCCCTTTAATATCACTGGGGGGGAGTGTTGTGCTTCCCCTCTCTACTGGCTCCCCTGGGGTTGGGAGGGTTGGGGGGACAAAAGGAGTCTGTTTCTCCAACCCTCCTGACCCCAGGGGACCTGGCAGAGAGGGGATTCCCCTCCCCACACACACACATGCCCCATATTAAAGAGAAGAAACCAAGTGGTTACTTCTCTTTAAAAACGGAGTTTTTTGGGGGGGAATCCCCCTCTCCGATGGCTCTCCTGGGTCCGGAAGGGTTGGGGAGACAGATCCCTTTTCTCCACCCAACCCTCCCAAACCCAAGGAAGCCAGCGGAGAGGGAGATCACAACCCCCCCCCCCCCCCTGATATTAAAGGGGAAACCACAATTGAGATTTCCCTTTTAATATCAGAGGGTGGCCTGGATTCGATGCCCTCTCCTGGGTCCCATGAGTCTGGAAGGTTTGGGGGGACAAAAGGAGTCTGTCTCCCCAACCCTCCTGACCCCAGGGGACCTGGCAGAGAGGGGATTCCCCTCCCCCCACACACACATGCCCCATATTAAAGAGAAGAAACCAAGCAGTTATTTCTCTTTAAAAATGGAGTTGGGGGGGGAACCCCTCTCCGATGGCTCTCCTGGGTCCGGAAGGGTTGGGGAGACAGACCCCTTTTCTCCACCCAACTCTCCCAAACCCAAGGAAGCCAGTGGAGAGGGGATCACAACCCCCCCTGATATTAAAGGGGAAACCACAATTGAGATTTCCCTTTTAATATCAGAGGGTGGCCTGGATTCGATCCCCTCTCCTGGGTCCCATGAGTCTAGAAGGTTTGGGGAGACAAAAGGGGTCTGTCCCCCCAAGCCTTCCAGAGCCAGGGGAGACGGCAGAGAGGGGATCCCCCCGTAGGTCACCAAAAAACACAAAAACAATCAAAAACATCCAAAAATACACAAAAACAAACAAAAATAACAACAGCAAACTAGACAAAGTAAACAAAAACCAAAATTTCAAAACACACCCAGCCCCCAGCCAAACACCACAAAATCCAACCACCACCACCACCCCAAATAAAGAAAAACAGCCAACTCACCACCACACGACCTCAGTCCACAACGACTGGAAAAGAAATGAATAAAGAAAGAGACTACTTACTGGAAGAAGCTCCACCCAGAGGCCATGAGAGAAAAAACAGTCAAAATACAAGATAACCCCTACCAGCAGCACTTGCTGCCCACAATAATAATTTTTTTCAAAAACACACAACAGCCCCACACAAAAGGCCCAAGAGTAAAAACAAGTAAAAACAAATAACACAAAATCATAATTTTACACAAATCAAAAAAGATGTCAATAAAATAAAATAAAAACTATTCAAAAATCCTGTGCTGAATTTTTACTCAAATAAAAAACAAAAACATCAATACACAGTTTAAAAACATTTATTGTGAAAAACATGTATTTTCACATTTTTAAAATTATTACCTACGGTACAACTATTTTAAAAAATGCATACTAACAAATTATTGGGTTAAATAATTTTTTGGGAAAAAGTATATCATCCTTTGTTCTTTTTTTCATCCACAAAACCAAAACACCAAACAAAACTCATCACAGTTTATGACAGGCTGCCAAAAAAAATGTGTATAACTAAAAAATTTAATTATAGACTAACCTCTTCTTTACAAACATTAACACCAACAACAAAAACTTTCCAACACCATTTAAAACAGCCCGGCAATGCCGGGCAACCTATGCTAGTTAAACATATATTCAAGAACTGCAGTCAAGAATGCAGCCCTAATTATTCAAACACCTTGATACTCCATAGGCTGTTTGGTTACATCTTCAATAGAAGATGTACAGGTTGGCCAGTAACTCCCTACATGGCCTGTAAGTCCCTTCTTCCCAGCAGTCCAATGGGAGCGCTTCCTCCCTCCTTCCAGCACAGAGTTCGCACCGTCTCTCTGCCCAGCAGCCCAATGGGAGCACTTCCTCCCTCACCCAGCAGAACCCTACTCTCTTTGTGGCCAGGTAGGGACTTACGGGCCACCCTATAGTCTTACCGATGAAATGAAACCAAAATTCAAGTTCACACCAATATTTCAATCTTGCTATTATAAAAAAAAAACTTTTAAAATATACATTACAGTTAACTGAATGCCAGGTTTCAGCAGCCAGCAAGCCATAAAGGTCTTGTTGAACTGAAGAATCCTTTTAAGAACCCTAAAGATGACCACTTTACAAAGGAAAGTTAACACTCATACTTATATGTTCTGATAAAACAGGCCAACTCTTTTGAAGCTCAGTGAGAGTTTATGGATGAGGGCCTTTTTAAAATAAAAGGTACAAAGATAACACCAATCAAAGCTTTTTAACTTGGCAGGTTATTCCCTTACTGAGGCCTGAAGTACAGCAGCATCAAATGTCAACTTCAAAACAATACAGAAAAAATAATTACAGACAGTGTTAGTGTTGTAAGCTGATAAGAACCAGATGGTCCTTTGTATCGATGGTTTGCTTTGTGCATACAAATGTGTTGGGGATCTAATTAGCCTCCTCCAAAACTGAAACTGGGTAATTACTATCATTATCCCCTTTTCAAATAAATCTGAAGTCTAAACTGCAATTAAGTTTTTATTTTATATTATACTAGCAGAGGTTGCCCGGCGTTGCCGGGCTGTTATAAACTGTGATCAGCTTTTCTGTTGTTGTTGTTTTTTGTGGATTATAAAAAGAACAAAGGACGATATAATTTTTTCAACTTGTTTTATTTATGCAAATAATGTTTTAGTTTGTGTTCGTTTTTTGTAAATAGCTGTACCGTAAGTAATATTTTGAAAAATGTGAAAGTACATGTTTTTTTAAAAAATTCAATGTTTTTAAACTTTGTTTAGATGTTTTGGGTTTTTATTTGAGTTAAAACTCAACACAGGATGTTATAAATCTTTTTATTTTATTTATTTAACATACGTTTGTGATTTGTGTAAACTTTTGATTTATTATATTTTTGACTTGTTTTTACTCATGTGGCCTCTAGGTGGGGCTGTTGTGTGTTTTGGTATTGATTGCATTTCACGTGTTTTTTCTCTCCTGACTTCTGGGTGGGGCTTCTTCATTTCTGTTCCGGTCTTCATGGAGGGAGGACGTGCTGGTGAGTTCTCTGGTTTTCTTTCTTCTGGGGTTTTTCTTTGTTTTGTTTTTGTGGTGGTGGGCTGGGAGGTGTTTCTGTTTGTTCTTTTTTGTCTTGGTTGAGTTTTAGGTTTGTGTAATTGGTTTTGTTATTTTGTTGTTGTTTATTTTTGTAATTAGTTGTTTGTTTGTGTAATTTGTGTTTTTGTGTGTTGTAGTTAGGTGTTTTGTATGTGGTTTTGTGGTATTGTGGATGTTTTTGTTTGTGTAATTTGTGGTTTACTCTTTTGTTTATTAATGGTTTTTTTAATTATTGATTTATTTTTGTTTTATTATTTTTTATTAATTTTGGTGTTTGTTTTTGGCGTTTACTTTAGTGTGAAGAACAGGCTGACTGTCAGTTTCTCTTTTCCCCATTGCTGCTTTGAATTTTGGTTTCGATGCAGCAATGGGGGAAAGGAGGAGGAGGCAGTCAGCCCATTCTTCTCCCGGGAAGGTTCATTAGGTAGGTCGGGGGAGAAGGAGGAGGCAGAGAAGAGCTATCTGTGCCTAACGATGGTTCTCTCCTCTCTGTCTCCTTTTTCTCCTGGCTTACCTAACCAGAGATGGGCAGGCAGTGATCCATAAGGGGTGGTGCTCTTCCTTGCAGATTGCTGGCTGCTGCTTTTGTATTCAGAAGTACAAAGGCATTAACCAGTCATCCGCCAGGGAGAGTGCTTCCCCTGATGAACTGCTGCCTGTTTGGGGTTTTTTTTCCACCCCAGCTCAACTTTCCTTGAGGCCGGCGGTGCTCTCGCTGTGTCTTTGGCGGGGTAACGTGGAGGAGAGGGAGTCCCTCTTCTCCCCGTTGCTCCGGGAAAGAAAGACGGCGGGTGTCTCGCGGTGGAGTTTTGTAGCTTTTTGTTTTGCGTGGCTGTGAGGCGCTGCGTCCGCCTGCTGGAAACTTGCGCTCCCATTGCTTTTTGTAATTTTATTTTTTGTGCACCGGCTTTCTCAGCGTTCTACATGCTCACGGTGCGCAGGACGCTGGGGCTTGTAGTTTTGCGTTTGTGGTTTCCGTTCGTGCGGCATTTTTTTTCTGCAGCTCAATTTTGATTGGCCGCAGCGCATCTCACAATGTTCTTTTTGCTCGCGCTTCTCAGCCTGATTGGCTGTGGCACGGTATGGCGCAAAGAACGTTGGGAATTGAAGTTCTTTTTCTTTGTTTGCGTTCGTGGGGCTCTTGCCCCACTGGTGCATTTCTCAACCCTTCAGTAACCTCCGTACCGGGTTCGGGCGAGTGCAGGAGCTCGGTACGGGATAGTGTGGACGGGTGTGGAAGCGTTTGCCGAATTCCAACGGTTAACCCTTGGATTTATTGGTATAGATTTATATTTATTTTAACAGTTTTTTAAAATAGTGAATTTTCAATACCCCCCCCCCCAAAAAAAAAAACCTCCCAAAATAAAATCAGAACAATTGTATTACAGTGGCTGCCATAACATTCTAGAATTTAATGGCTGAAAAGAGGTAAAGGAAGGTGAGGAAAGTAATAATGGGGGGGGGGGGAGCATTTCTGCGTAAAGTCCTTTCCAATAAGTGCTGAACCTATGTGAAATCAATGTTACTTTCTCATATTGAAGCTTATTATCATCCATAAAGTTTGTTTCAAAAAGACATCCCATCCCATTGACATCTACCCATCACTTTGTAACATGCAGACATGATTAAGCAGTGCCCAACCTGGAAGGCTTCTAGATGTACTGGACCACAACCACCAGCATTCCCAGCAAACCAACTGTCAAGATGACTTGGGATGATAGAGACTGCAGGATATGTAGAGCAGTGTTTCCCAACCTTTGGTTTTTGGACTTCAATTCCCAGAAGCCTAAATTAATTTCCCAAAGCACTGAACAGCCAATGTTCTGATTTAGGCTTCTGGGAATTGAAGTCCCCCTGTGGGGCATGCGGCCCATGTTAAGAATCACTGATCTAGAGAAGGGGTTCTCAACCTTCTTGCGCCACACCCCCTCAGACAGCTGAGCAGGCCAGACACGTGGGTTCCTCCATCCGTGGGGGACACGTTTGCACATGCGTGGACATGTTTATGGCTGTCGTAAACGCTTCTGCTTCTGGGGTCGTCATTGCAAGTCGGATGATTTGCCATCACAGGCTGGGTCCGATCCATGGGCCGTAGGTTGCAAACCCCTGATCTAGAGGATATCTAGAGTTGTAAGGTGGAAGAGTGATATTGTGCATGACTATAATTTATATGAAATAGAGGTACTGTACAAATATGAATAGACTTAGTCGCAGAGGATACTGACAAATAAAGGGAGAGATAGGCTGATGCTAAGAACATAGCAGGATGGAAATGAGCTCCCGTCTTCGTCCCAGCTCCTGCCAACCTAGCAGTTCGAAAGCAAGAAATTGCAAGTAGATAAATAGGGACCACTTCGGTGGGAAGGTAACAGCGTTCCGTGCGCTCCGGGGTCTAGTCATGCCTGCCACATGACCACAGAAACGTCTGCAGAAGCAGACAGCACTGGCTCTTCAGGCTTAGAAACAGAGATGAGCACTGCACCCTAGAGTCGGATACGACTGGCTTTCGAGCAAGGGAAACCTTTACCTTTACTAGGAACATAGTTAAGCAAAACACCCCTTTAACCAGTGATGGGATTCAATTTTTTTTACAACCTACTCTGTGGGTGTGGTATGGTGGTAGTGGCCAGTTGGAAAGCCCTGCGTTGTATCCGGATAAGGAATACCTTTGTTTCAAAACTTGGATGTGTAGAGCCAGGCAGAATTGTTGGCGAACCTGCTGAATCCCACCACTGCCTTTAACACTGGAAATTGTATTATGAGGGTCCAAGGGTAATTTTTTCTCATTACTTAGTTGACCTTCACCTTATATGTGACTTTATTTTTCTCTATAGATAAGAACAAATGCCATTTAGTCCTGAGGGAAAAATAAACCAACAGGTAAATACAGTAGTTTGATAATCAATAATAATTACATGCCACAAATTGTTTCCAACTTAGGATGGCCCTTTCTAGAGTTTTGTAGCTACACAACAGTAAAATGTGATATACTGGATAATTCTTCCAGGTGTGCTCTGGCATCATGTAATCCAGCATTTCCCAAACTATGTTCCAAAAAACTACCAAGGGCAACAACTCAAAACCAATTCACTAACTGTGAATGATAGAGGAAGAAGAAACCTGTCTATTACATCCGAGGAAGCAGACTATAATCCACAGAAACATTTGTCGGTTATAACCTGTTTGAGACCCGGGTACTGCATGATGGTTTGAGCCATCTTTGTCCCAGCTCTTGGACACATGAAAGGAGCCTCAATTGGGCATCCCCTGAGTGGAGTTTCTCCCGCAAAAATCCTTTCAACCCAGAACAATTTCTGACATGAAATAATAATAATAATAATAATAATAATAATAATAATAATAATAATAATAATAATTATTATTATTATTATTATTATTATTATTATCTGCTAATCTTTACAGTGTCACAATAATCTTTGGCTGGAGAGGAGGAAGCCCATTTTACATAGCCCCAGAATCCCATAAACCAGAAATGGATCTGTTGAATTCCCATTAGCCATTGTGCAAATCTTAAAGATTAGGAGACAGTTATACAAAAATGATTACCACAGAACAAAACCATGAAGGGTTGTGTATTTTACCCAAAGTAATCTGTATATCTAGGAGAGCAGGATAGGGAAAAGTGGAACGGCCTTAGGGAAGGGTGTTGGATTATAAAAATGTGATTTATCATCAAGTCCATCTGGTTGTAAAAGTGAGAGAGGGACAGAATCCTGCATTTTTTGTCTATCTGAAGAGCTGGCATACAGCCATAATGCAAATTTTCATATGCTGAAAGTAGTAATTGCTGATGAGATAAGAAGCGGTTGGTTTTTTTTTTAACGAGATAAGAAGCACCGCTCTTTCTAATTAACTTTCAAATCCGCCCCAATGGGCAACCCACAACCTAGCGATGGGGGTACAAAAGCGTGGTGATGCGCATAATTAAAAGAGTCATGTCAGGCTTGTTGGCTCTGTGCCCTTATTGTAGGAGATCACATGAGAAAAGAACTGCGCCATGTGGAAGTGTGACAGCAGCAGCAGTAGCACTATGTGCTGGTGAATCCACTTGAGGGAAAATTTAACCAAACTATGTTAAAAAGCTAAATAAATAGAGGTGGCAATATTATTAACTCAGCCAAAGGGTTGAGAACCCCTGGTTTAGTACAAAGACATCAGAGCGGGCCAGACATGGGGTTTTCCCCCCGTCATAAACTCTGCCGTAAACCATGGTGGGTGTGTTTGCGCATGTGTATTTACGGCTATTGTAAACATGTCCTGTTCCAGGGTCCTTGCCATGGGCTGGATGATTTGCCATAGGGGGCCGGGGGCGGCCCGCCAACTGTAGGTTGTGAACCCCTGTATTAAACCATGTGAACACCAAATTAGGGTAACGTAAAGGTCGTCCTTGCTCGAACGCCAGTCGCATCCAAATCTAGGGTTCAGTGCTTATCTCTGTTTATAGCTGAAGAGCCAGTGCTGTTTGTGTCTGCAGATGTTTCCATGGACATGTGGCAGGCATGACTAAAAGTGGTACCTATTTAAGTAAAGGTAAAGGTTTCCCTTGCTCGAAAGCCAGTCGTATCCGACTCTAGGGTGCAGTGCTCATCTCTGTTTCTAAGCCGAAGAGCCAGCGCTGTCTGCTTCTGCAGACGTTTCCGTGGTCATGTGGCAGGCATGACTAGACACCGGAGCGCACAGAACGCTGTTACCTTCCCACCGAAGTGGTCCCTATTTATCTACTTGCAATTTCTTGCTTTCAAACTGCTAGGTTGGCAGGAGCTGGGATGAAGACGGGAGCTCATTTCCGTCCTGCAGTACTCGGGAATCGAACTGCTGACCTTCCGCTTCCTAGTCAGTGTCTTAGCGACTTGAGCCACTGCAGTACCTATTTATCTACTTGCAATTTCTTGCTTTTGAATTGCTAGGTTGGCAGGAACTGGGAAAGAGACGGGAGCTCACTCCATGGTGCAATACTTGGATCTCGAACTGCTGACCTGCCAACCTTCCCAGTCATCAAGTTCAGCGTCTGAACCACTAAGCCACCGCAGTCCCTAAATTAGGGTACCCGCCTCTTTTTAATGCTCTCTGGAAATCTTGGTTATGACAAACAAGTATGTAGTCCTGTGGGTGACCGGAAGAACTATAGTGAATTTGGTCAGTGTAGATTTGTTCAGTTGCACAGTCAACTCTGACCCCTTTGCGACCCTATGGACCATTGCCCACCAGGCACCTCTATCCTCCACCATCTCTCTGTGCCCATTGCGTCAACAATACCATCTAGCCATCTCATTTTTCTGCCGCCCTTCTTCTTTTGCCCTCCACCTTTCCTAGCACCAAGGCTTTCTCAAGTGAATCTTCTCTTCTCATTTGATGCCCAAAGTACTTCATCTTCATCTTTACTATTTGGCCTTCTAAGTTGCAGTCAAGGTTGATTTCTTCTAAGATTGACATATTTGTTCTCTTCGCTGTCATCTGTCAGTTGTGTTCGCTCCTGGACCGGAAGTCCCTGCTCATGGTCACACATGCTCTGGTCACCTCCAGGCTAGATTATTGCAATGTGCTCTACATGGGGCTGCCCTTGACGACCATTCGTAGGCTGCAACTGGTCCAGAATGCAGCAGCCCAGGTGGTGATGGGGTGCAGGCGTTATGCTCATGCCTCACCATTACTTTGGGAGCTGCACTGGTTACCAGTTTGCCTGGTGCAATTCAAGGTACTGGTATTGACATTTAAAGCCCTTCATGGTAGTGGGCCAGGATACCTAAGAGACCGCATCGTCCCAAGAGTGTCTGTCCGTCCAACCAGAGCAGACTGGAGGGGCTCTCTAATTGTTCCACCTGCCAGAGGGGCTCGTCTTTCTGGCACATGAAGGAGGGCCTTTTCCGTGTCCGCACCGGCCTTGTGGAACCTCCTGCCAGTAGAGTTGCAGGTGCAGATGGAGCTGCTGCCTTTCAGGAAAGATCTAAAAACCTGGTTGGTGGGCAGGTGTGGGGTCCGGATGGAAGAGTGGCCCCCGCCTGTTGGCTTATAAAATAAAGCCTCCCCACCTTTTACTGCAGGTAGTTTTAGTGTGGTTAGTTTTTAATATGAATGGAGTGTGTGTGCAGGTGGGTGGGTATTTTAGGGGTTTTGTTTTATGGGGAGACGTTTTGAAATGAGTTTTAGATTTGGGATTTTTGGACCACAAATGTCAGAATTCTGCATTCTGAGGGTTCCACCTGGCAGACAACTTCTTCTTCTGCCATATCTGAATCCGAATATTGGTGATCATCATCCATGAAGACTGTCCTAAGAATATAATGCAGTGGCTTTTCATCTGTGTGTGTGTGTGTGTGTGTGTGTGTGTGTGTGTGTGTGTGTGTGTGTGTGTGTGTGTGTGTGCGTGCGTGCGTGCGTGCGTGCGTGTATGCATGCATGCGTGCAGTCTTCTCCAAGTGGCTTTTACCAGCTCTGGTTTGGCCCAAATAAACAGGATTGTATTATCTGGATCTGCCCTGATCTGCCCTGCAGAACGCTTCTTGCCTATGCCAGGTTAGCCTTTCAAAACTGTCTGGAATTCATCTCAGACATAGACCTTGGCAGACTGCTGACTGAGCAGAAAGATTGTATTATGTCTGAAAGAACCTCACAGGTACTCTACTTCTGCGCATAACTGCAAGTGTTGATTATAACAAGGATGGAAAAACAGCATTGCTGATGGACCAAGAAGCAGTCTGCTCAGATTCCTCCACCTGTCTCACAGAGTCTTTTTTCCATTATGTATTTATGTATCTTGGAACTGAACTCTAGTTGAAGCGGTTGGACTAAATTTTTACCCTTGGGAATGGACTGTATGAAACACATTTATGACCCTGCTTTGGGGCTTCTTTCTAAGGAGACGTTTTGAAATAAGTTTTAGATTTGGGATTTTTGGACCACAAATGTCCTAATTCTGCATTCTGAGAGTTCCACCTGGCAGACAACTTCTTCTTCTGCCATATCTGAATCCGAATATTGGCGATCATCATCCACGAAGACTGTCCTAAGAATATAATGCAGTGGCTTTTCATCTGGCTTCCGCATCGCAGCATGAGCCCTGAGCCACTGATCCAGCTCCACGAGTCACTTTCTAGTCCTGAGCCCTTTTAGCACATAAAGGCCTCCTCAGCCCCAGGCCAGTATTGATGAAGCTGCTGCCCTCCATCAAGATTGATTCAAGTGGGATTTAATACACTTGGGGACCATCACCCTTCCCTGTGGACTTTTAATGCTTAAAACCCAATTGTCCGATGTTATTTGCTGCCACATATATAGTCTTGATGACAGGGGAACAATCTGTACAGGTGTGTCGTCGTGAGGCATGCTGGAGTCAAAAGGAATGTTTCGGTTTCCGGTCCGACTTCCTAGGCCATTAATCCTCAGGATGGTCAGGTTAGTTAACTGCCGCCTGACACTCGGCGTTGAGTCGCTGGCAGTAGGGTCTACTCTATTACTGTAGCAGGACAACCTGGCCAGACAGCTACAGAACCTAAATGTGGCCCATCTGGAAGAAACACCCAAGATGGAAGAATTTGCGGCCTAAGTCTCAGCTGGTATTTTGGCCAGCTTTTCTGCTGATGAACATAGCTGTGTAGAACGCCACTGTGAAGTTCTGGAGCCCAACTATATAGAACTCCCGGAAAGGAGAATGAAAAGATTTGGAGTCCAAAAATTCCATGCCTAGCTGTGTTAGTGGGGAGAAATCAATAATATAAAGAATTATCTTAGTCTCATCTCACTTTCCTTGACATCACCCTTTGCTCCATCCAATAATGGAATACAGTAGGATGAAATTGTAAGTTGGATACCAGACTAAAAAGGTCCACTACCTTGAGGCTTAGCTTCTCCAAACATTGTCTCCCCCTAAATCAGTGGTGGTGAACCCATGACACGCGCACTACGGGTTGCACGCACAGGCCTTTCTGTTGGCACGCATGGCATCAAGGGGAGGCTCCACCCCCAAAGCCTGGTCAGCGCCTCTTCCCCACCACCCCTCTCCCACTGCCAAAGGGGAGGCAAGACAGGAGGCTGAAATCCCGCCTGGGAGGCAGCGGTGGGACAAGGTTATGCAACAAGACACCCCCACCCATCCCTCCTAGGAGTTGGGCGCATTCACGGAGCTTGGGGCACATCCACAGGGGGGGAGTGCTCATGGGGTGCACTCCCATGGGGGTGCATCCATGTGACTTCACTGAAAGTGCACCAGCGATGTCACATAGGTGTGTGGGCACACACGGTGCCTGCCCGCACTCGGTCTCTAAAAGGTTCTCCATCATTGTCCAAAATGCACCCAGGTAATCTTCTGCCCACTCCAAATGGCAATAGTTTTTGAGGATGTAGAAGACACCAAATGAGAAGAGAGGACTCACTTGAGAAAGTCTTGATGCTGGGAAAGGTCGAGGTCAAGAGAAGAAGGGGGTGGCAGAAAATGAGATGGCTAGATGGTATTGTTGACGCAATGAGCATAGAATTGGTTGGGTTGAGGGGGATGGTGGGGGATAGGGATGTTTGGCGTGCAAGGATCCATGGGGTCACAGGGGGTTAGAATCGACTGTGCGACTGAACAACAAGAAAAAGAAGTATTCCATAGCTTTGCTTCAGAAGATTTCTTTGAAGCAAGCAAGAACTCAATGCGTGGATTGGTCCCTGCAAAATATGTTCTCTGTTACTGGGCTAGGTCTGCTGGTATGCTCGATATTCCAAAAGATCTCAGTCAGACATCTGCAGAAGAGAAATGGCTTAGCCCATTTTAATCAGGACAGGCCACTGGAGAAATCCTTGCTTGATGAGATGCCCAAATCCAGCAGATGTTTTTTGATGTGTGCAGATACATCTACTTTTCTGGAACTGGACAGCACAACATGCATCTCTATCCTGAGAGTTCTTATCACTTCCCATTCTTTTCAATGAATGCCTCTGGCAAGATTACTCAAAATGCATGCTGTATGTAGACAGCACTGACACCAGCTGTCTTTATTTTGGAACCAGACAGTGACAGGTACTGCACAGAGCTGCAGTACCTTGATGTTATGTTAGTAACTGCAGCCAAGCTCCACTTTGAAAGCAATTGTATCTGGCTAAGAAGCCAAATAGATTGTAATGTAGTTTCCTCTTTAACCACTACATGTAGGCTTAATTTTTGCAACAGAGAAGACAACAACGTTATGCTTGTAAGGCACAACCCAGTCAATGTGTTTTGTATTCGGGGCCGGGGAAGGGACAGAGAGCCGCCCCATTTTACTGCACTGTATTTTATTGTAATGTTGCATTTATACTTTTTGTATTGTTGTATTTTCATTGTACTATAGTGTTTGATTTGCTGTGAGCTGCCCTGAGTCGGCGTGTACTAAGTGGGTGGCATACAAATCGAATAAATGAATGAAATGAATGAATGTCAAACAAGTACTGTAACACAATAATTATCCCTTAGCTCTTCAAAGAAAGGACTAAACCCCTGTTTTCACATTAATTACTGTTGACCTGAGCACACCTAGTTCTTTCTTTTCTGGCTGATACTTGGTGCTTTGTTCTTAGCTGTAGATTTTTCCAATACATGTCGTGCCCCCCCCCCGCCCCCCATCAACACATTCCATGTCTGCAGTTTCAGATATCCGTGGGCCCAAAAAGTATTCAATAAAATATCACTGAAATACATAATATACACACATTTCTATGGTACATTATCAGAGCTCGTCACTAGAGGCCACTATCTACAATGTAATGTTTAGAAGGAACAATTGTATTTTGGGGGATACTCATTTTGTTAGGACCATGAAGAATGACAAAGGTCACACACACCCCTTCTATGACTGAGGTATGTTTGCTTAAATAGTGGTCTGCTGTTTTCCACGGTTTCAGCTATCTTGTACATCAGTAAGATACTTTCTTATGGCCAAAACAAACGTAGAAAGCTAAACAGGCAGGTTGAAAGCTTTCAGGACATTATCCTCTTACTGTTTCTGCATCTTGTTCCTTCCACAGGAAAGAAAATGGGCGGATCAGAAATAATAACAATTTCAGGAGCTCTGGGGAAAGCTGCCTCTCCCTGGAGCCCATTTCATTGGCCCGGGGATGGGAGGCAGGTGTGGCCGCCACCGCCACCCTCCGAGCCCTGTCCGCCCAGAAGGCTTGAAAAACCGCCGCCACCGCTGAGGACACGCTGCCTCTCCCCGGTGCCAATTCCATTGGCCCGGGGATGGGAGGCAGGTGTGGCCACCGCTGCCCTCCGAGCCCCGCCAGCTCGGAGGGCTTGAAAAGCCGCTGTCGCTGCTGCTGCTGTCGAGGACTTGCTGCCTCTCCTCTGAGCCCAATCCATCAGCCCGGGGATGTGGAGCCCGGGCTCTGTCCGGGCTCCACTCATGACATTGAGCCCTAGGGACCTGTCCTCGACGTTGAGCCTAGGGCTCCGTAGGGAACATTGAGCCCGGGCTCTGTATTTGTATTTAGCACTGTATTTTGTATTGTATCTATATTTTGTACTATTTGTGACTGTAAACCACTTTGGGTCGGCCTAGGGTGAGGAAGGCGGTATATAAAACATAGTATAAATAAATAAATAAATAGATAGATAGATAAACAAATAAATAAAATAGGTAAGAAGGAGACCAAACCATGTTGTAAAGATAATTCTGTGTATGTACTGGGTAAACATATTGATTACTCAGCATTTCAGAGGACAATACAAATTACAGAAAATGTGACGAGGGGAAAAATGGTGTCAGTCTCACAGTGACCTTGCAATCTCGCAGATAACAGGTCTGATTGAAACTCAGCAACCTCAGTGCTTTTTAATTTTATTACTGGCTTGGTTGAGTGGTTGGTAAGCAGTTTTTAACTCTGTTGTAAACTGTCCAGAGTAGTTCTTTTACACTAAATGGGTGGTATAAAATTAATTAATTAATAGTTAATGCAGTCAGTCTTTTCATTCTTCTTCGTGTTTAACAGCATTTGACGTCCCCCTCCCTTCCACAGGTATCTTAAAGTATTATAACACCCTTTTTCTTCTAAGGTGATAACACCTGCAAACATTTGTTATATTCCTGGTGGCTTAGTGGTTAGCTCATCAAGCTCATCATCCTAACCCAGTGATGGGCAGTCTTGGCCCTCCAGCTGTTCTTGGACTTCAATTCCCAGAAGCCCAAGTCAACACACCAGCTGGTCAGGGCTTCTGGGAACTGAAGTTCAAGAACAGCTGGAGGGCCAAGATTGCCCATCACTGGGTTAGGATGATGAGCTTGATGAGCTATGCTTCTGTTTTGCCTTCCCTTTTCTCTTGCTAACTCTTTCTCTAAGTGACCAACCGTTAGGGCAAGCCTCAAGGGAGAAAAAGCTAATTTGAATTTAATATACAGTACTCAGCCTTTTGAACAATAATGATATAGTGCACTAGAACCTAATTTCCTGAACCTGATCATACACGGCAGATAATGAAATATTTAATGCTGCAGGTGATTGCAGACCCCCTTCTTTAGCTCTGGAAGGCATCATATCGTTGAGAAAACTGTGAAAACCACACTAAGAAATTCTGCTGAGTGGTCACGTTTTCAAGTTGTCCCCCACTTTTTGCTCACTAGTCTGATTTCCCTTGCTAAGGAAATTAGCATGAAAAATTGATTACTGCTGCTCAGTAAATCATCTCTCCCATCTCACCTGGAGTCGTAAGACTGCCCCTGACAATTCAAATCCTTCCCGGCAGCAAATGCATTGTGACTTCAGATTCAGAAAAGGGAATGCTCTGTTTTGGAATAAACAAAGCAGTGGGGGAGAAATGAACTCCAAAACAGGGGGTGGGGGGAGAGAGAAAAGACACCCCCTTTAAAAGGACAAGACTCCTAAAAAGAAGCCTTTTAAAAATGAATGAAACATTCTGATGGAAACAGATATTGTATTCAACCTGGTTATTCAAGAGGGTTCACATTACTATCCCAGCTTTTTCAGGTAGTACAGTGGCTAGATTTGATCTGATTTTATTTTACTTTCATAGGTACGGTAAAGATCTCCCTTGCATGAAAGGCATTTGTCTGAGTCTGCAGACATTTCCGTAGTTATGTAGCAAGCATGAGCAGATGCCAGAGAGCAAAGAACAATATTACCTTTCCCATTGAAACAGTACGTATTTATCTATTTGCAATTTTCCTGTTTTGGCAGGAGCTGGGACAGATGATGGGTATTCATTCCATTGTGCAGCACATGGGTCTCAAACTGCTGATCTGCCAACTTTCTGCTCATCAAGCTCAACTTCTTAACCACTAAACCCTCATCTAATTAATTTCTATACCAAATATCTACTGCGATCCGCACTTTACGTTTCTAAATCAGAATTAACCCTTATCCAAACCCATAAAATACTGAGAAAACAAATCATAAGGATACATCAAACCTAGTTAAAAACATAAAACAATCAGAAGGTGACAACTGACCACAAGAAGCAAACTGACATCAACATTAACACCAAGACTTTACTTGGAGAATATATTTCCAAAAGCTTCTTTGAATAGCTCTGTTTTGAAGGCTTTTAAACGTCTGGAGGAAGGGGCCCTGGTGCACTTTGTGTAGTAGAGCAGTCAGTAAGGTAATTCTTTCTTGTGGTCCTTCTGGCCTCTCTCAAGTAGGCCCCTGAAGATGCAAAGCCAATTAGAACCAAGTGGAACAGGCAACAGATCTTTGGAAGAGACACTCCGACAGGAACTAAGTTCCGAAAATGTCTCGGACAGTGACGGCGAACCTTTTAGAGACTGAGTGCCCAAACCGCAACCCAGGATGACTGGTATCAGAGGAAGAGAAAATTTGATTTCTGTGGGTGACATGTTTCTTCAGCTTGGATACCCATCTCTACACTTTCCTTGGTGGCACCAGGGTTCCATGAGAAAATGTTTTGCACTTGATTCTTTGTCTGCTCTATCTCTGTACCAACACAAGGAAGCTCTCCATCCTACCACCACTGGTCGCATATTTTGGCCCTCAAATCTCAATGATTGGGTAAGCTATGGATCTAGCAACCCTTTAGAGCAGGTGTTGCCAACCTTTATAAGTTGGGGGCCGGGTTATGCTCCCTCAGACAGTTGAAGGGGCTGGACCTCCCCCTTGCTGTAAACACTGCTATAAAATGTGTCCGCGGCTGTAATAAACACATATTTACGCATTTACAGCTGCCATAAAAGTGTTTGCGGCTGTTTCCACTGCTTCCGGCAGCAGCGGCGGAAGTGAAGGCAGTGGGCCAGATGATTTGCCACTGCTGGCCGGATCCAGCCAGTGGGCATTAGGTTGCCTACTCCTGCTTTAGAAGAATCCATTTTTCTTGTCAAGAAAAATGGGACAGGAATCTTTGAAGACTAAAGGTGAGGGGGATAAACATTTTCTTACAGGCCCTCCCATCTGCTTTATGCATTCCATATTGACACAGACAGATAGGTAAACAGACAGTCTGTTTTTATAACTGAGTGAACATTTGGCCTCTTAAAATACATCAGAATCTGTTATATAACACACACTGTCTCTTTGCAAACAAAACCTTTTTGTCATGGTCAACAGTGAGAGCGGGGAAAAGGCACAAAATAGGAAACTCTTTGATAAAGGAGAATTATTGACAGAACAGTTTGCATTCAGGCAGGTCAAATGGTGGGAGGGGGAGAGAGAGACCGTCCAACAGTTCTAAATCCAGTGTTCAACTAAAGTATTCTGATCTTGCCAGGATTAATGTACTGATGCATTGCAATTAGTAATAGCAATAACACTTATATACCGCCCCATGGCGCTTAGTGCACTCTCTGGGCACCGCAATTCAAATAGCATGTATGACCTCAGAAGCAGTAACATACATCCTGTTTCCTACACCGCCTTCCGGCACAGCTTTCCTCTATAAACACTTTATAAACCTCTTGGATGTTGGTTGAAGTTTAGGAAACAATACGTTTGTTGCCTACCTTCCTTAAGGGCCCGAGGAAGCCCTGAGCACCACAGTTTTTCAAGCAGAATCCTGCAATTCGTGGCATTGCTTTACATGCTGGCATCTCAAGTGGGAAAAAAACCCTAGAATTTGATCATTAAGTCAAAGAGCACTACAGCTAGCAGTCAAAATATGTTGACTCTTTAAAACTGATTGTGCTTTTCCACCCTGTAAGTTGGAAGTTTCACTAAACACTGCTCAGTTTCCAGCCTCTCTCCTCTGAAGGCAAGAATGACACAAAGCACCTGGGCTGACAAAAATCAGATGAATTACATATGCAGTGATGATATGCGCTGATGAAAGGAACGGTACATAGAGGGATGAGTTGCCATCATGCACGGCTCATGAGGAGTGAAAGAATGGCACTTAATAGCCAATATGGCCCACAGAGCAAAATAAATCTTGCATGGCAGGACTAAAAACAGAAAGCCATGCATTGCACCACACATTATCAACTCTTTTTGTTAGAGGGAAAGAACACTGTGTTCTTTAAAATTCATCTTAAAAATACACTCACACCAAGAAACATTCATTGTGACCATACTGTCAATGTATCACCTTCAAAAGCCCAATGGAGCTTGATACTTGTGTGTGTGCATTTAAATATGAGATTTAAAATAGCTAAACCTTTTGTGGTGGTGGTGGGGACACCAGAAGTTGTGCATCACTACATGAAGTTTCGTGCACTACATGGAGTTTCAGACAAGTTCTCCTGTTAACTGGGAAGGAGGTGCTGAGGAGCTAGAGGAGACAAAAGGGGCAAGATCCTTTTCTGATAAGGAGAGAGCTATTCAAGGAACAAGCCAATGAAGGGCATGAAAGAGAGGACCATTTTAGAAAGCTAGGGAAGAAGGTGGGTTCAAAGGAGTTGCGAAGATGAAAGAAGCCTTAGAGGTGGTAATGGTAGAAGAGGTCTGGGAGAAGATGGTAGAAGACTTGGGAACACCTGAGGAACCCCAAGTACAACAGCAGGCTCAGAGGCAGAAACACGGTGGCACAGTGGTTAAGACGCTCACTTTGTTAGCTGGAAGGCTGGCAAATTGGCAGTTCGAGACCCGGGTACTGCATGATGGTTTGACCGCCTGTCACTGTCCCAGTTATTGGGGATATGAAAGGAGCCTCATTTGTGTGTTCCCTGAGCAGAGTTTCTTCTGCAAAAATCCTTTTGACCCAGAATAATTTCTGATACAGAATTATTATTATTACCGCTGTGGCCTGTTCCAGCAAGGCTGTTCTTATGTTCTTATGTTACCTCCCAACTAGATGTATGTTTTGAGATAGGATGTCTGGACAGGAAGTTTGGTCCCCCTGTGAGTTCCCCAGTTGGAGGAGGAATGTCAGGTAAGAGGGTGAAACCCCTTGCAGCCTCATATTGGAGTGAACACTGTTGAAAGGAGAGGTGACAACAGGAGCTAAACCCTCACCAAGGGCCAGACCAGCACCCCAGCCTCTGGAAGAGGAACACTCAAGGAAGAGCTAATCCTCCACCTGCCCATGGTATCAGCAAGACATAATGTTGTTGTAAGGCTCATGAAATGTTATACTTTAGATTGGGCAAGTTTACTTCTCCCAGGAACAAACTAACGGTATCCTGGCCCTATGTGGTAGTGGGCCAGGATACCTAAGAGACCGCATCGCTCTAAGGATGTCTGTCCATCCAACCAGAGCAGACCAGAGGGACTCTCTAATTGTACCATCTGCTAGGGGGGCTCGCCTCTCTAGCACAAGGAAGAGGGCCTTCTCCATGTCCGCACCGACCCTCTGGAACCTCCTACCAACAGAGCTACGTCTCCAGACATAATTGCTGCCCTTCAGGAAAGAACTCAAAACCTGGCTGGCTGGCCAAGTATGGGGTGCAGGTGGAAGGGTGACCTCGGTTGGGTGGTTGGTTTAGTGGAAGCCTCCCCCTTCGGTACCTTCGGTCCCTGCACCCTTTTTTAGGGGGTGGGTGGTTTTAATCCAGTTTTTTAAACCAAAAAACTATGTTGTTTTTATATATGATTGTAAACCGCCCTGTGTCGGCCTTGGCCGAGTGGGCGGTGAAGAAATTGAACTAATAAATAATGAATATAAATAAATAAGGAAAACTGGGCAGTAACATAACCATCTACTCTTTTTTTGGGGGGGGTGTTTCTCGTTCAGAAGACTAATTCTTGTCTGTTAATATGGTTCAAGTTATTTAAAAAGTTCATCAGCAACTGTGGTCCACCTGGCCTCTTTCTCCACCATGGAAGATGGCGGGAGAGTTAAAAAAAAGTTGTGTGGAATCTTTGGGGCTCTACTATCAAAAGCCCTAAACAGAAATGCATAGTAAGAGATTATGGGAGACATAATCCCACCAAGTTTCCTCACACCTAATTGTGGGCACAGTTCACAAGTGGTTTTCATTAACTTTTGGGGCAAGCTCACTTTTACTGCACTGGAATCTAGCACTCCAGTCTACCTGACCTACTGTATTTTCTGGCATATAAGACTACTTTTTAACCCCGAAGAATCTGTGCCAAAGTCGGGGGTCGTCTTATAGGACAGGTACTTAACTGCATCTTGTTTCCCCTTGCTTCATATGTCCGGCACATATGGTGGGGGGTGCTGCGGCCGAGTCCCTGCTCTGTGCGGGGAGTATGAAGCAAGGGGAAGCAAGCTGCACAAAACTTCCTGTACCTCGAGGAGGAGAACGTGAGCGTGGATTGGCTCTCCACCAGAACCTGCCCATTCGACTCTGAGGGCTGAGCGTCTTCGGGTTGAGTGTGGGTTAATTTTTATTTGGTGTGCATTGGAAGAGAGGTAGTCTTATAAGGCAAGTATATTCCAAACTCTATATTTTAACTGGAAAAGTTGGGGTCGTTTTATAAGCCCAGTCGTCTTATACGCCGGAAAATACGGTAGTTAAGTATGCTGAAGAAACCCTGACTTATTCACATGGGTTTTGTAAGTATGACAGAATCCATGTCTCCCATCAGTGAGATGTTCCACTGGGTGTAAATGTTCAGACTACTAGATAAAGCTAAAAGAAGTCTTTAGGTTTCTTAATGGATTAATAACTTTTGACTGACATAAACTCTCATGGTCTAGAGTGCAAAAAGTTACCCTGTATAAATCTTGTTGCTGCCACAATAATGTTGATTGTTTTTACTCCAACAGATTAATATAGTCCCATGCAAATGCTATTTTAGGCTGCATTAACAAAAGTACAGTCGCCAAAATCCATGAGGCACTAGCCCTTCTCTATTCAGCACCAGTTGGGCCTCAACTAGAGTACTGTGTCCAATTCTGGACACCAGACTTTGGATACCAACAAATAGGAACAAGTTCAGAGGAGGGCAAGCAAGGATGATAAAGTGAATGGAAACCAAGCCGTGTGAGGAAATAATGAACGAACTGGGCAAGTTTAGTCTTATGAAAAGAAGACTAAGAAGGGATATGGTAGCGCTCTTCAAACACTTGAAATACAGTCATAAAGAAAAGGGGCAGAATCTGCTCTCAAACCCCCGAATAGCTCAGGTAATAATGGGCTCAAGTTACAGGAAGTCAGACATAGGCTGAATATCAGGAAACATGTCTTACTTGTTAGAGCAGTACAACAATGGAACCAATTACCTTGGGAGGTGGTGAGCAAGCATCTGTTAGATCCACTTTGATTTGGATTCCCGCATTGAGCAAGAGATTGGACTTGCCCCTTCTAACTCAATTATTTTATGATTATATGATTCTGTGAAAGGAAAAGTCCATGTTCCGCTGTGTTTACAGCATGCTGCAAGCCTGCCATTCAAATAGGGTTGCCTTGTCTGTGACATTTCTAAGAGTGCTCTTCCTAACCACCCTACACTACATAAGCTTGGAGGGTTAATTGGAGAGGGTGTAGGAACTGTCATAAAAGCTCAGCTAGCAAAGCACAGGAAACCATCCTCCCCAAACGCCAATTTAAGTAATCAGCACAGCACATTTATGGGTGGCTTGCAGGCTCCATGGCTATAAATAATAGGGTAAAGCAGTCACAAGCATCGCTGTTGGGAGCTGCTTTGAAGAACATTGTCTTAAACAGCGAAAATGAATTTGTCCTTTACTTTGTCAGAATCTATCAAATGAACAGACATGATGATTGCTGCTTCTGCCCTTTGAAGTGAACCATTAGCGAGTCTATCTTGTTAAAGGTGACCTGCCAAAGCCTGGAAATAAACTCCAGCAGCTTCTGAAATGCACTGTGCCCTAATTATCAGAGAAATAAAAAGCAAAAAAAAAAAAAAAGCTACGGGTTGAATTTTATTGTGGAAACAGGGCTACAATCGGATCTGACCATGTTTACTCTTTGAAAGCAAGAAATTGCAAGTACAGTAGATACATAAGTACCACTTTGGTGGGTAAGATAACAGTGTTCTGTGCACTCTGGTATATAATCATGCCTGCCACAAGACCATGGAAATGTCTTCAGACGAAGACAATGCTGGCTCTTTGGCTCTAAACGAAGATGAGCACCGCACCCTAGAGTCGGCTTTAACTGGCTTTCAAGCAAGGGTGACCTTTACCTAATATATGGCTAATATATGAGGTTATTTTACTCACTGGTCCATTAGTCCTTGCCCCCATCTGATTTGCACACAGGATGGATGTTTTATTGCTTTAAATATCCATAAAACGTTTTCAGACAATAGCATCTCCAGTTTTGAGTTTTTAATACATTCACACAGATGTTATTTTAACATTTTATCACTCTGTAATTGCTTGGATTTAAGTGACACTACAGGTTACAACCCTCTGCTAAACAGATCAGCTTCTTTTAAATCCTTTACTACACTCAAAATAAATTAATTCACCTATAAGGGCAAGAACCCTACTGGTATACAAATAAATGGACTGGAAACTACTGCTTCTCAAACAGGAAGATAGTTCATAAAAAGAGACACTGATAGGCCATCATTAATTTCTGACACAAAATTATTATTATTATTTGACAGATGAGGCAACAATAAACATTTTAAAATTGAAGCTTTCAAAATCACTCAGTACACAAATAATTGTCATTTCCCCTAGGATAGTGATGGCGAACCTTGGCACTCCAGGTGTTCTTAGACTTCACTTCCTATAAGTCCAAGTCAGCAGAAGAAATGATCCCATTTCTCATGCCCAGATATATCTTTTGTCTCAATACCCAGACATAGTAACATGAGAATGTATATTTCATTTTTTTATTGCAGCACTGCGGTGCTATTATTAAAGAAATTACCCTTGATTCATGCAAAAGAGTCACATTAAATCACCTAGGTGGTTCTCACTTGCTATCATTTCAAATCACAGCGGAGAGATAAAACAAAGGATTGAGATCAGCCTGATGAGAAGGAAATAGGTAGAGGTCTGAGGAAGGACAAGAATAGGCCCAATGAATGGAAAGCATAAGTGAGCTTTACAAAATCCTTGCAAATTGCTACTATAGATTTGAAGTACAGTATACTGCATTCCAGGAATCTAACAGCTTGTCTTCTGAATCTGTACTGAACAGGAGAACAGCTGGACAAAGAGCTCTGATTCAAGTTGGAACATACCTGCTTCAAAAAGGATTAAAGCATGTATTAAATCTCCAAAGGTAATTGCTTCCTATTTCATGTACATGACCTTCATGAACTTTTTTTTCTGATCCCAAAAAATAAGAAGAGATTTATGATACAAAAGGCAGGAAAATTCTTTTTGCCATGATTTGCCTATTATGCTTCCAACAATGCCTACTATCGGATGCTTCCCAAGGAACTGTAAAACCTCCATTGTGTTTGCAACGGTATGAAATGAAACATCACATGAGATTATTATTTTTCACTCCACTGTCCTCCGTAGGTGGTCACTTTCCAAAGTTGCACCTAAGGACTGGTACGTCTTTTATCACTTATCTTACACAACAGAAGTACAGGCCTTAAGAATTACCCGTTCTACATTCTGCATTTTCAAAAATAACATCAGAGACCAACATTTTTTTAAATAAAGAAATACTGCTTTGTGTTTGCATGTGTGGTGTGCGCATATGCACCTGCATGCATTCATAGTTTGGAGCACAGGGAGAATTCCTAAACTATCCACCACCACCACACCACACCAATTTTTTCTCCACTTGAGCTCTGCAGTGGTTCAAGTGGCTAAGACACTGACTGGGAGGCGGAAGGTCAGCAGTTCGATTCCCGAGTACTGCAGGACAGAATGAGCTCCTGTCTTTGTCCCAGCTCCTGCCAACCTAGCAGTTCGAAAGCAAGAAATTGCAAGTAGATAAATAGGGACCACTTCGGTGGGAAGGTAACAGCGCTCCGGTGTCTAGTCATGCCTGCCACATGATCACGGAAATGTCTGCAGAAGCAGACAGTGCTGGCTCTTCGGCTTTGAAACAGAGATGAGCACTGCACCCTAGAGTCTGATACGACTGGCTTTCGAGCAAGGGAAACCTGAGCTCTTGAAAAAGTAAGCTGAAACCACTTTCTGAATCAAGAACTTGTTTTACACTTGTAAGAGTGAAAAGAGTGGGAGGCTGAGAAGAAGGTGATGTTACTAAACAATGGCAAAGCAATATTTTTTTTCTGAGTGTTTGGGGTTTAAAAAGAAATAATTGCACCAAAAGTAGGAGAGAGAAAGGCTTTATTCTTTGTATGCATGCTGGCTCTTCTTGCAGCAAAGAGTAAGGTGTGAACAGACAAATGACCTTTTTATAAACAAGGCCACATACATGCAAATATACAAATTTCACAATAGATCAGGGCTGGTTAGACCAGCATACCTGGCAGGGAAATCTAGCCAACATATAATAAAAATAAAACATCAAAGGGATATTTAACATTTTCTTCTTCTTTTATGTCCCGATCAAACCCTGGACTGCCAAATAAAGCCACTTTCTTGGCTTTATTGGCTTCTTTGTGTTTACCCAAATTTAAGTACTCATCGGTGCATGTTTCTGGCACTAATTGGCAAACTAGTACATGAGCTAGATTCTGTATCTCTCTGTATCGACACAGCATGTTGTTGTCTTCCAGCAGCCCCCACTTGAGCATGTTGGTCTTGATTTTAGGGACTCTGGCCCTCAGCCTCTTCAGGGTCCTCCAAGTGACATAGGGGAGGTTGAGTCCCTCAGCGTATTCTCTTTTAATATGATTCCCTTTCCAGTGAGCTCTTTCCTCCATCTTCTGATTTGGTTTTGCTCTTGCGTACTCTCAAGAATGTTTGTTCTTGCCATAAAGCTTTTCCTGGATCTGAGCCAGAGGACTTGAGGCACAAATCCATTCAGAGGATATGTGGCCCATTCAGAAGATATGTCCCTCTTCCCATTCAGGGTCTCCAAGTTACATAGGGGAGGTTGAGTTCCACAGCAATATCCTCCTTTAATGTTGTTCCTTGTCCAGTGAGCTCCTTCCTCCATCTTCTAATTTGGTTTTGCTCAAGAAAAGGGACTGCAAAGGCTCAAGTGGTTAAGACACTGACTGGGAGGAGGAAGGTCAGCAGTTCAAAACCCAAATACTGCTTGACAGGATGAGCACCCGTCTCTGTCCCAGCTCCTGCCAACCTAGCAGTTTGAAAGTAAGAAATTGCAAATAGATAAATAGGTACTACTTCGGTGGGAAAGTAAACAGCGTTCTGTGCACTTCAGTGTCTAGGCGTGCCAACCACATGTCACCGAAACATCTGCAATGCAGTCAGTGCTGGCTCTTCGGCTATAAACAGATATGAGCACTGAACCCTAGAGTCGGCTACTACTAGCTTTACCCTCAAGAATGGTTGTTCTTGCCATAAAGCTCTTCCTGAATCTGAGCTGGCGGACTTGAGGCTCAGAGGATGTTTAAAATTTGTTTTACATTTTACTTATATTTCATATATCTTTTATACTTGTTGTGAGCCGCCCAGAGCCACCCTAGGGCAAGAGGGCGGCATATAAATTTAAATAAATAAATATGTATGTATGTATGTATGTATGTATGTATGTATGTATGTATGTATGTATGTCAATAATTACCTATACTGTACTTTACATCCATCCATAATTTTAAACTGTGCAATGCTCTGATACGAATAAGGAAAGCTGCAAAATGGTTTTTGTTCTATAAAGAAAGATAAAACAATGGGCCCTTTGCTTTTGGCTAGCACGCTGCTTAACTCTGGGTTGAACTATACCTGTCAAGTATCCCAGATTGGGCGGGAAATCCCTTATTTTGGCGCGCGTTCCTCCCCTTTCCTGGCGCCGTCCCGTATTTAGAATGGCGGAGAAAGGGGCTACTGAGCACACATGCAGAACCCATCTACGCATGCACAAACGTGTTCTGTGCATGCACAAAGGGGTTCTGCGTATGCCCAAAGGGGTTTTTCTGCGCATGCGCACCCAGGCCAGAGCAGTTCCCGTATTTTCCGGAGCGGCGCTTGACTGGTATGGGTTGAACCTATCGATCACAGAAGGAGCAAGACACAACAAATTCTGCCATCTTCTCTTTTCGGCCCAACCGACTGAATGTTAAGCTTCCCATTTTCTTGCTGATGGCACAACACTGCGGATCTTGCTTCTGAGATAGAATGTGGAAAGGTTGACACATGTTAGCTACTTAGACCCACTGAGTCTGCTCCTTTCACAAGATTGATCTCCTGTATTTATGCATCCTTGCATGACAAATCGTCCTTGGTACAGAAGCTGACAGAAAAGTGAATGACCCCAGTTAGCCTATGTTTGCTAGTGCCTCATCTTTATTACCATGGCAAGAGTCACTCAGGGAAGACTGAGAATAACACAAAAAGGAAATATACCTCCAGGCATGCTCTGGGTACTTTCTGCTTAATGTTCTGTGTCTTGTCCCGTAATTGCATTGGGATCCACCCAGGCTCAAAATAATTCTAACAGTAAACTCTTCAAAACCAGCTGAAGTCAGCTGCGGAAGTACATCAGGTACCAGTAAGTCTGTGTCTGCATGTGCATATGTACATGCAAATTTATGCATGCATGAAGACAGATGTACAAATGTGCACCCCAGTGCCCCAGCTAATGTGTCCCACAGGACAAAAAACTATGTGCATTCCTGCTGTAGTGCACCAAGAAGAAATGCAAAGGGTGGGACTAGGCAAATAAAGGGGTGGAGCTATGCAGATTGGAACTGGTTTTGTTTTCTAGGCAAATGCCAGTCGTAGGTAAAAAGAAACAGCATTCTGGATGGGCTTATTCAGTGCAAACAAAAAGCAGCCCACGGGCTGGACCAAGCCCCCTCAGACAGCTGAGTGAGCTGGACATGTGGTGCACCCCCGGTAAATACTGCTGTAAACCGCGGGGGGGTGCATTTGCACAGGGGCGTTTGCGCTCATGCGTTTACAGCTGTCATAAACACATGCAGCCATCACCGCAGGCCAAATGATTTGCCACTGTGGGCCGGGTCCAGCCCACAGGCCATAGGTTGCAAACCCTTGGTGTATAGTATACTAAATAGCTGTATCCACAAATATAAAGCTGCAAAAAAATCAAATGGGGATAGTATAAGCCTTGCAGCCATAAGGTAAGCTGAACTCAAGATAATAGATGCCTTTGAACTATGGTGCTGGAGGAGACTCTTGAGAGTCCCTTGGACTGCAAGGAGGTCAAATCAGTCGATCCGAAAGGAAATCAACCCTGACTGCTCCTTGGAAGGACAAATACTGAAGCTGAAGCTCAAATATTTTGGCCATCAAACGAGCAGAGAAGACTCACTAGGAAAGGCCTGATTCTAGGAACGATCGAAGGCAAATGGAGAAGCGGATGGCAAAGGGTGCAGTGGTTAGACAGTATCGTGGTCATGGATCTGGGCAGACTCTGGAGGATGGTGGCTGACAGAGAAGCCTGGCAGGCTGTGGGTCATGGGGTTGTGAAGGGTCAGACTTGACTATGCGACTGAACAACAATCATTTCATAGTATTTTAGACAGAATTTGCAAGTAATTTTCTAAGTTCTTATTTCGGTCCATTTCCAACAAATGAAACAATTGAATCATTCTTAATCTTCAAGGAAGTTTTGCATAGCTCAGTATAATGCATAGGGCCAGGTGAGACCAAACCACACTGAGAGTCAAGTTCACACACTACATTTTCTCTCTCCTTTCCTTTAATTCCTACAAGAAAGTGATTTTAAAATTTAAAATCCACTGACAGTGTGGACCATCTTCCTTACAGGTGAGATTTTCCCAGAAATCCTGTTCATAGGCTAGAAAAAATTGTGTACTGTTGTCAAGAGTGTCTGCCATAATTAGACAACCCATTTACACTTAATATTTAAATAGTAAATGTATAATGCTTGTCTTGTTGCAAGCTGTCAGTCTCTATCACACATGCATAAAGATGTTCCTACGGGCTTAGGCTCATACCCTGTGACTCTTTAATTCAGGGGTGACCAAACCTTTCGTGCCGTGGGCCTGACCATGCCCCCAGACAGCTGAGCAGGCCTGACCATGCTCTCCAGAAGCGGGTGCATTTACGACAGCCGTAAATGTGCCCACTTCCATACCTGTCAAGTATCCCAGATTGGTCGGGAAATCCCGTATTTTGGCACACGGTCCTCCCCTTTCCCGGTGCCATCCCATATTTAGAATGGTGGGGAAAGGGGTTACTGCGCACGCGCACAGGAGTTTTTGCTGTGCATGCACACCCGGACTGGAGCAGTTCCCGTATTTTCCAGAGCGGCGTTTGACAGGTATGCATTTCTCTGTTTACGACAGGCGTGGTTGCATTTATGCATGCACGGGCACATTTACGCATACATTTTATGGCTGACATAAATACACCCACTTCCATGTGCGGCGAGGGCGGTGACAGGCCACATGGAATGGTGCCACAGGGCGTAGTTTGGCCTCCCGTGCTTTAATCCATAAACTGTACTAATCTGTTGAGATCAGCCAACCTACTTAAAATATTGGAGGGCAAACAGCATATATAGAGTCTGTGTATATTTGATCTAATTATCACATAAACAAATAACTTCAAAAACTAATCACTTGGTTATGAAAATTATTTCTTTAGTGTGCAAATAGTTTTGGCCTGATTTTACAGATACTGTACTGTATTACATCATTTATTTACAGATGTGTTTGGGCTTTAGGATTAAGGAATGGGCAAAGTTTCACCACAAATTAAAATCAGATAATAAAAGAAGAAACAAATAACAGTTTTAGCTTGAGCTGTTGCAAAGAAAATAACAGCCGCAAGGAGGAGGAAGAGGAAATACTGCCAAAAATATATATCTAAAATGAGTGAGTCATGAGCCATTTAGGGCAGAACATCCCTAATTAGATCAAAGGGAATAGACCAATACAAGTGACATTCTCCTGTATAAATGAGGGTACTATAAGCACAATCTCTCACCAGAGTTGACAGTAAATACATAGGCAGATAGGCAGGGAACAGTTTTATGACCCCACACTATTTAAATCATAGGCCATCATATAACATAGCTTTAATGCTAGATGACATGAGACATCCAGCTTTAAATTTCCATTTTAGTCAAGTCACTACATTTTAAAAAACCTTCATCAGTTCATGAGGTTTAAAGAACAGGAAAAAATACAGTCACTAATGTTATAAAGATAAAAAATAAAAAAGCATGCCTCTTTTAAGTACAGTAGAACCTCGGATAACGTCCAAACTCCATTCCACAAGTTTGGACCTTATCAGCTGGGAGTCCTGAGTCAACCTTGAGCCTTGGTTAGGATTAAACTCACAACCTTTCCTATCACTGGATTTATTGTATCTTTATTGTATCTTTATAATCCTGTTTTGCTGGGGAGTTAAGCAGATTGTGCATGGTTTCCCCTTCCCATTTTATGGGAAATTTAGTTTGTGGCTACCTGTCGCACCCTGAATGTTGTGATAACTTGAATTTAGGTCCTCCTTATTCTAAACTCATTGTATTTAAGGCTAGACATCTTCTTAGACCGAAGAGAGCATGGACATCCTAGAAATGCTTGTGCTGCCTGAAATCTGACAAAAAGAGATGTTGCAGTTCTTAGAAAGGCCTTTTAAAGTCTAAAATAGACTTGTGGGTTGGGAGAGCTAAGTTTAAAATTCAGGTTATGTTTCTACAGGCCTTTAGAGAATCCTGTTTGTGCTTCTGCAGCAAACTAAAATAGTTGATGTGATTGTGCGTCTGCAAATAAACACTTCCAGTCTAAGTTTGTTTGGCTTTTTAATGCCCAGAAGGACTGCTACCACCTTGGACAAGATCAGAATTAACTGGGCTTCTTCATGAGCCTGCTCTTCTCTTTGAAAGCCTCTGGATAGAAATGCAATTGAAAAAGAGAATCTTATCGGCTCTGTCATTCTGGTGCTCGAGAAAAATAGCCTTAGGTAACAGAGACTACCAGAATACATGATGAAGGGCTTAGATATGGAGTACTTCCATGTCTGCCTGGTGAGGAGAGTTCTTATGTTTCAGATGCTAAACATTCACACTTTTGGGAAGCACCCACTAAAATTAAGAGGATTTATTTAACTGACCTGGTGTTCTGAATTTATTCTAATCCAGGGATGGCCAGACTTGGACCATGACACCATTCCATCAGGCCCGCCGCCTTCTCCCCGGCACCCAGAAGTAGAAGCAGATGTGCTTACGCATACATGTGTGTGTGCCCGTGTATGCACAAATGCACCCATGACTGTTGTAAACGTGGAGGTGGGCACATTTACGACAGCTGTAAATGTGCCTGCTTCTAGGAACCTGGTCCGGCCCGCTCAGCTCACCTGGGGCATGGTCAGGCTCGTAGTGCAAAAAGGTTCTCAACCTTTGGCGCCCAGATGTTCTTGGACTTCAATTACCAAAACCCCTGATTAGCAGGTGTGTTGACATGGGCTTCTGCTAATTGAAGTCGAAGAACACCTGGAGGCTCAATGTTGAGGAATACTGAGAAACATCTAGATCATACCTGGAAAATACGGGACCTGTGCAAACGGTTCTGCGCAGGTTGCCTTCTACGCGACCTGTGCAGTACGGTTCTGTGCAGATCGCCTTCTACGCATGCGTAGAAGGCAATCTGCGCAGAAGGGCTGTGCAGTACCTCTTTTCCCCTGCTGCCAATTCTGGGGTTTGGGCAGCTGCGGGTGGGAAATGGCGCAAATCGGCGCCAAAAATGGGGAAATCCCGGCCAATCCGGGAAGGTTGACAGGTATGATCTAGATAGGCAAAGCTTCACCATCCCTACTCTAGTGGATATGACCGAAGGAAGTATTGTTAAGCTCCAGAAAAAGAGTGAGGTTAGAGTTGTGCCATGAAACTTTTCCTGACGTTTTGTTTCCCAATTGAAAGAGGCATTTTTTTCTGTCCTATTTTCAGAGCTTTCTGTGGGTTATATTTTTCTGATTGCATTTCAAGACTGCCAAGAGTATTGTGCTGGTTTCTCCTTTCTTTCAATTACACATGTCAACCTCACTCTAGACTTCCTTGGCTTCCCATATCTCCTGATCTGAAAAAGTCTTTGGAAAGTAGGTTACAACATCTTCTCCTAGACTTTGATGGATGTTGTAAAGCTAAAAGGCCTGCCAGCTGCCAAAGGGAAGGTTGTGCTGTGAATGACAAGACATGTACACATGTTCACCAGGCTACCCACAAGGAAAGTGAAGTTTTAAATGCAAAATACAGTGGAACCTCATACAACAATTGCCCTGTGTAGCAACGAAATCACATAACAATTAGGGTTGTTGTTTTTTTTGTTTTTTGTTTTTTTTTTGGGGGGGACGGTGTCCCGCATAACAATTTTCCCTATGGGAAAAAATCATACAACAATTTTCCAATGTAAAAAACTACTTAGCAAAAAAAAAAAAGTTGTACGATGCATCCCATAGGGGGAATCGCTATACGATGCATGTATCATATAGCAATTGTTTTGTACAACAACGAACACCGTGGAACGGATTAAAATCATTGTATGAGTTACCACCAGGTTTTCATGCAAAATCTTCAATATTCTTGGGAATGCTATTGCTGTTGAAAAAAATTCAGGTCTTTCTGATCTCATGTAAGAAAAAACCGTAACTTGCAGTGTTGCTCTTTACTCTCTGTCCAACTGAAGGACACATGTACACATTCTCTTTGGAACGTAAAGAAATACTTGTTCTTGCCAAAAATGCCAGATAAGCACTTGAGATGGATACCACTCTCTGTTGTTGTTTTTACCTTTATATTTTAAAGCCCAATTTTGTTTTGCCCCATTTCCACAAACAATGCATTTTCAAAAATACAGGAGCATTATATGCCTCTTGTACCACACACACACACACACACACACACACACACAGTTTGAGGACATAGTTCTCTAATGTATGTCTTTTAGAAGCCATTTTTTATTAATGAACAATTAGTTCAGTGGTGAGATTCAGCAGGTTCAACCCAGTTCGCCAGAACCGGTAGCAAAAATTCCGGGTGGCCCCATCCATCCAAGTTTTGAAATAAAGTAGTCCTAATTCGGGTGCAAAACAGAGCTTTCCCCCTGGCCACACCCACCATACCATGCCCACCATAGTTTAATTAGTTGTACATTAGTTGTACATTAGTTAGTTTTACATGCTTTTCACTCACATACTGATTTTGTCAGCACATTAGAACCGGCATGTAAGGAGTTTCACAGCACGATCGCTGTGGCTCATTGGCACACCATGGTCATAAATCGTGGGTGATCGTTCTCCTTACCTCATCTGTTTTTACGCCGTAACTTAGAGGCCCCAGTTTGGGCCTCTGACTCAAGGCTTTTGGCCCTCCCCACTATGCCCAGGGATGGCACACAGTCATTCAGCTAGCACGCAGCTTCTGTCCAATTAGCAAGGTGAGCACGAGGCAGACATGCTGATATTTAGCCAATTAAGTAACCTTATGCTATCGCAGGTAACCAATGAGAATATATTGCATACCCTTCTCTGGAATGTTTTTGTCCTGTTATTCCTAATAAACTCCAACCGGGCTATCTTGCCCTATTGCCTCTTCATGAATCAAGCCTCCGCTGTCTCCTTGATCCCAAAACACAACATCTGGCGACCCGCGACGCGATTGCTGGATCCCAACTCCCCGACTCACCGGCTGGAATAGCCCCCTGGTGCACCTCTCAGCTTTCAAGCTCCCGATTGTGAGTATGGGGGGGGGGACTTTCTTTAGGGCAAAAGACCCATGCAAAGGAATTGCAGAAACTCATCAAGGAGAGCGGATGTCCAGACATCACGCTTAATAGTCTAGAAGACTTCATTAAGGAAGTCGAATGCCAATGTCCTTGGTACCCAGAAATTGGATCCCTCAAACGGGATGATTGGCAAAGAATTGGGACAATTTTATTGGAAGAACCGAGGGCAGCGGTTCATCATTTATTGATTTGGCACAGAGTTAATGAGGCAGTCAGGAAACTAGTACCAGCAGAGGTATTCCTGACCAATCCTCTGACTCATCCACCCGAGGACCCACCACCTCCTTATCCAAAAGTGCTGCCTGCTATTTTACCACCTACGGCACCATTGGTGCCGCCCGTCCCGAGCCTGGTTCTCCAGGCGCCGCCCGCCTACCCTGGCGGTGTGATGGGAAATGTTCGCTCTGCCATACATCGAGCCAAGAGCGATGGGGTTTTGTCACTAGAGGAGGCGGAAGAGTGGCAAGGAGAGAGTCCGTCTGCTTTTCCCATTACGGTTGAGATGGGGGTGGGGGCGGATGGGAATCCAGAGGAGCGTATCCATTGGCAAGCTCTGTCATATACAGTAATTAGGGAACTTAATAAAGCTGTTAGAGAGGCTGGTGTCCGATCACATTCTGTGCAAGTGTTGCTTGAGGGAATTGGAAACGGGTACACAATGTTACCTCAGGACTGGAAAGATTTGTTTCGAATGATTTTGACTGCTTCACAGTATGTTGTCTGGGATAGTGAATTCCGAGCGGCTGCAGTGGCGGCTGGTACGCCACAAAACACCCCTGAGCAGATTTATGGAGCAGGTGCATTTGCTACCCTTCAACAGCAGATGCAACTCCCCCGGGAGTCTTTCCACCGCACGTTCATGTGCGTCATGAGAGCCTTTAAAAGGGTCCCCGTCTCTGGGAAACCCACACACTCCTTTACTTCCACACGGCAGCAGCCCACTGAACCCTATCCACAGTTCATTGATAGATTGAAGGAAGCTATACAAAGACAGATAGACAACCCTGATGCCCAAGGAGAACTCCTGAAACGGCTGGCTTTTGAGCAGGCCAATGCCGATTGCAAGAAGATTTTGCAGAATGTCATTCACCGCCCTGAGTATAGTTTAGCTGACATGATTCAAGCCTGTATGGAGGTGGGCACTCAAACACATGCAATGGCCCTTCTGGCTGGAGCGCTTCGTGCCGGAAACAAGCCCACTGGCAATTGTTTCAACTGTCAGAAACCGGGCCACTTCAAGAAAGACTGTCACGCCCCCGGAGGGGGAGTGCATAAGGGGGGTGGAAAGGATGTCAAGCGCCCCAGCAAGAAGTGCCCCCGGTGTGGCAAAGGATACCATTGGGCTAGCCAGTGCAGAGTCAACCCCTCACCACAGGGAAACTAGATACCGGGCCCTCCCCGGGCCCCGGAAAAATAAAGGGGACACGGGTCGATCAGCGCAAGGCTGCTACTGCTGGCAGCGCTGGACTCGATCTCGTTAACACACAGGACATGACAACTGCGTTGCCTGGGGAGCTTATCCTGATGCCTGCCGACCTACTGGCCCCTTGCCAAAAGGGACCGTTGGTCTGGTACTGCCACGTTCATCAGCGGCCAAACATGGCATCATGATAGTTCCTGCCGTGATAGACGCAGACTACACAGGCATCATTTATGTACAATTTTGGAGTCACCTCCCATTGCAACTGCGCAAGGGGGACTCCTGGGCACAATTGATCATTGTTTCTTAGGAGACCCCAGGGGGAGCGGAGCCCGCCCTTCGCAGAGGGGGGTTTGGTTCCACCCGTGCCGGGGCCGATGGAGACACCTATCATCCACAGATTGCCGCCCTTCGAGAGCAGATAGGACAGCAGAAGCCGACCCGTAAGTATTGGGTAAACGGTAAGTTGTTGGAAGGACTGTTAGATACGGGGGCGGATATTTCTGTGATAGCCGCTGGGCACTGGGATCCCTTGTGGCCAACCGAAACCGCTCCCTCAGTTTGGGGCATCGGTGGTAGCCAGGCCTCCCGGAAAAGTGCTCAGTGGTTATCTGTCAGTCTCCAACCTGGCGGGCCTGAGATCGCTCGCATCAAGCCCTGTATTTTACAAATTGATCTCAACTTGTGGGGGAGGGATTTGCTGGCGCAAGTTGGCACCACCCTCATAACTCATGAATAGCCATCAACATTGTGCTCTTCCACTCTCGTGGAAGACTGATCAAACCGTGTGGGTGGAGCAATGGCCACTTCCGCAAGAGAAGTTGACTGCGCTTAAGCAGCTTGTCCAGGAACAACTGGACGCGGGTCACATTAAACCGACTAGTAATCCGTTCAATACCCCGGTATTTGTCATCAAAAAGAAGTCCGGGAAGTGGCGGTTGCTCCATGACCTGCGGGAGATCAATAAGATAATTGAGCCGATGGGCTCGCTCCAGTGTGGAACCCCGAACCCAAATTTGATACCCCATGATTATGAGATGGCTGTCATTGACCTCAAGGATTGTTTTTATACCATTCCCCTTCAGGAAAAGGACGGGAAGTATTTTGCTTTCACGGTCCCAGTGTTGAATAACTCCCAGCCCACAGTCCGGTACCATTGGAAGGTATTGCCAATGAGAATGCTCAATAGCCCCACCATGTGTCAGTTTTATGTAAATGCAGCTCTCACGCCGTACAGAAAGGCTTACCCTGATTTGATCATATATCATCACATGGATGAAAAACTGACCGTTTGAAGACCGATAACGGCCCCGCCTACTGTTCTACTGCCCTAGCAGAGTTTTGTACCCACTGGCAGATTGTCCACACATTCGGCATCCCTTATAATTCTCAGGGACAGGCCGTGGTTGAGCGGGCCAATAAAACACTGAAAGAGGCACTAGATCGCCAAAAAAGGAAAGGGGGGACTATCCCCCTCTCACTTCCGGAAAAGGAGGAGTGGCTTGCTAGTGTACTGTTTACTCTAAACCACCTTAACTTGTCTCAATTTAATTCTCAATTTTTATCCAGGGCTCAGCGTCACTACCGCCAGCTTGAGGTTCTGCCTGCCCCCCAGGTCCAGTACAGACGCCTGCCGGACCCGGAGTGGAAAGGGCCTGTTCCCCTCATCACCTGGGGAAGGGGCTACGCCGCAGTGTCTACGCCAGAAGGTCCTCTTTGGGTCCCTGCCCGGTTTGTTCGACCGTGGAAGCATGGCATGGCATCAGGGTCTCAGCAACCCCATTCCAAACTTCGACCTTCACCTGCACGAGCCCCCGGAGAGTAGACGGAACCGAGGGGGAAGGCGAAGGGGGCAGAACCCGCCGATAACCTGGGGCCAGGTGAAAGCATTGTCGGATGAAGCCCAGTCCGTGCTGGACGAAATCCGGGTGGAAAAGACTCCTGAGAACTTTATTGTTGCTATCATAGCTTGTCTAAATGCTAATTCTATAATGATTCTTTGTTGCTACATGCTTCTCTTTCCAGGAGCGCTTGCCGTCCAAGATGAGCTGCCCCAACGCTTTGAGTATAACCTGTGGTATAAGCTTGCCCGCATTTCTAATCAAACTGAGTTTTGCCTTAAGCAAAGCGTCGACTCCTATCACCTGTTAAGCACCTGTCTTATTCCCATTTGCTACAGTCCCCAAAACGTCAGTAGGTCAGTGTTGGGTTACGATATGGCCGACTTTAATGACCAGGTCAAAAACAAATATGCTCTTAGCCCCTTTTGGGGAAAGGCAACCAAAAGGCTGCCCTTTGATGCCCTGTCTCTCTATACTCCTATTGTAGCTGTTAGTAATGCTAGTAAATGTGCCAGGGTTGTGAACTGTACTCAACATAAGTCAAAGCCTCGCTGTTTCCAGCCCGGTCACGGCCTTAATTGCACCGGGAGCGAAACAGAGGACCTTCATTTTAACTTTCAGCACATTCTGTTGCCTTCTGGGTGGTTCTGGACCTGTGGGTCACGAACTTGGAACTATATTCCTGCTAACCTCTCTAAAACCACTTGTTGCCTTAGTCGTATGATTGTTGCTTTGCCCAACCGCACTACGCTGGTCCGTCAGCGTCCCGCCCACAAACGCATCACCCGGGGTACTGCCGCTGAGCAGTTAACCTCTGATTGCGATAGCACTGTTAAGGTGCTTTCCCAGGCCGAGTACACATCCTTAGCCATCAGTCTTGTTGGCGTGCCTGGCCTGGCAGCCGGGAATGCAAGGCAGCTTGGAAAGCTTGCTTGTGCGTTTGTAAAAGCCATTAATCACACTTCCCAAGCTATTAGCCTCCTGAACAGGGAGCAATTTCAGCTTCGCAACGCCATTTTAGATAACCGTGCCGCGATCGATTATTTGCTGATGTTGCATCATCAAGGTTGTGAGTCTGTGCATAATATGTGTTGCTTTAACTTATCCGATAATTCTAATAAGGTACAAAACCAATTGGATTCTTTAACCACAATTGTTTCTGATATTAAGCAAAACCCTCTGCCTTCGTGGTGGAGCACTCTTTGGTCCTGTCTTCCCAACGGAGCTTGGGTACGGATCATCCTGCAGTATGGTTTAATTATTCTCGCCATTCTGATAACTGCCTGTTGCTTTATTCAATGCATACCTTCGTTGCTAACCACCTGCCTGCAAGGATTTCACTTCCGGCCTCGTGCACGCAAGGACCAAATTTATTATGCTTATAAGCTTCTTAAAAACAGAAGGGGGAAGATGTGAGGAGTTTCACAGCACGATCGCTGTGGCTCATTGGCACACCATGGTCATAAATCGTGGGTGATCGTTCTCCTTACCTCATCTGTTTTTATGCCGTAACTTAGAGGCCCCAGTTTGGGCCTCTGACTCAAGGCTTTTGGCCCTCCCCACTATGCCCAGGGATGGCACGCAGTCATTCAGCTAGCACGCAGCTTCTGTCCAATTAGCAAGGTGAGCACGAGGCAGACATGCTGATATTTAGCCAATTAAGTAACCTTATGCTATCGCAGGTAACCAATGAGAATATATTGCATACCCTTCTCTGGAATGTTTTTGTCCTGTTATTCCTAATAAACTCCGACCGGGCTATCTTGCCCTATTGCCTCTTCATGAATCAAGCCTCCGCTGTCTCCTTGATCCCAAAACACAACACCGGCATATTGCAAAATGTGGTGCAGAATGAGGAGAACTGCATTTAGGTCCACGTTATCAAGGAAATTGCAAATGAGGCCAGCTGGTATTGAAATGCAAATCAAGCAAATGTTACCTCCATGCCTAATATGCTTATACACATACTCTTTCCTCTTACTAACTTCTCCAGCTAACAAGGCCATCTGCTGTTTCTCCAGTGAGTAAGAAAGGTGGAAACCAGAAGGAGACAGGGCTACATTTTCTTATATCTGGAGATCTTTCTCTAAGAAAGTTTACTAAGTGTCCTCCAGTTTTTTCTCTGCTTAGGCTTTTTCCTATGCCATTACAATACATTTTCAAACGCTGTGATTTTTCTTGCCTCCAATGAGAGTCAACAAGAACTTCATTTTTCTCAAGGTTTCTCGAGCTTTGCAAAACACTTATTTTTTTCTGCTTGTGAAGCTACGCACAAACACACAGCAAGTACAAAATGAGTGGATGACTGATCAGAAAGACACAGATAGCCCACCTGATGTGTCTCTGCAACAAGGCAACAGAAATCATACTGTCACACAACGTGTACAAAAACTGCTATCACAAATGTGAAAAAATCACAACCTCACGACACAGAGAACATATCTTGTCCTGTCATAGGCAAGTATGTTGTGCTCAGGTTCTAGAAGAAAACAAACTAAAGATTATATCCTTAATGTATCTGTTTTTCTTACTATACTGTAGATAGGTTGTCTACTGATGGGTTAAATACTGTATTGTGAATTTATGGGCAGAATCCAATCGCCAATTTACACTTGCTTAAGTGCAATCACTTAAGTGTTGGGAGGAAGGGAGATCCCCCTTCAGGATCTGAGGCTCCCCGAGGTGCAGGGGACTTAGTGTAAGAATAGCTGCTGGTTCGCTGCCTATGGCCCAATCCAAGTGCTTCAATCTGGCAGTGATCCTTTATTGTTAAAAATTCCATCCACCCTCTTTCCTGTATGTAGCCTTGGAAAGGGGTGGATGATGGGTTACAAAGCTTTCAAATATTTTAAATTATTTATTTCCAGCAATGGGTCAGGTTTTATACCAAGATAACTTTTATGCAACAGGATTTTGTTCACTATGTACTTGGACTTGAGTTGTTTGTCCTATATGTTTATGATTATTTTACAGTGCTAGACCCCATGATAGGGGTACAGTTGAAGCCCTCCTGGGAGATGCATGTAATTTCTTTGAGGAAATTATAAAATGCTGATTACTGGAATATAAAGGATTTTTCAATACTAAATTCTATTTTCAGAGTGTTTCAGATTAAGGAAACAAAATGACTTTGCTTCTTAAGTAGCAGAGAAAGACAGTGTTACTCAACAAAAGAAGAGCAGAAAGAAGATTTCAGTACAATAAAACCTCACATAAAGAGTGCCTCGCTTAGAGACTAACTCACTTAAAGAGCAGAATTTTCTATGAATGGTCGCCTCACTTAACAACTAAAACCAACCAAAAATATGCTTAACAACTAAATCGGGGTTCGCAATCCCCCCTACCAGAAGTCACAATTGGTCACTTACAATGGTGTTTCACTCAAAGAGCAAATTCACTTAAAGAGCAATCCCATGGAACGCTTTATTTATTTATTTAAATATATAACACCTTCCTCGCCCTGGGGCGACTCAAGACGGTTTACATTTCATAAGATATACACAGGGCCCCAACGGCTCCTCTTTTGCCCACCCAGGCCTTCGGTGGGTGAGAGTCCTGGGGGTGGGGACGGCGCGGATGGAAAAACCGCCTCTTTTTCCCCAACAGCTCCTCTTCTGCCCATCCAGGCCTTGGGTGGGCGATAGTCCCAGGGGTGGGGGGAGGCACAGATGGAAAAGCCACCTCTTCCCCCCCCCCCCCATGGCTCCTCTTCTGCCCACCCAGGCCTTGAGTGGGCAAGAGTCCCGGGGGGTGGGGGTGGGGGGTGGATGGAAAAGCTGCCTCTTTCCCCCCAATGGCTCCTCTTCTGCCCACCCATTATGCATTATGCTATTTAAGCGAGGTAGCACTGTATAAACAAACTTCCTGAAAGTAACTTTCTTCTGTAGTATGATGCCATCAAATTCATCATTCCCATTCATCATCATAATATCTGGGGATGATGGAGCTCATAGTCTAATTAACAGGCAAGGTACTTGGTGAGGAACAGTTTGACTAGAGATTCTCAACCTGCGGCCCGGATGAGACCCATTGCGCCATTTCATGTGCCCCCCACGCCTCCACGACGCATGGAAGTGCCATGAGTTGGACGCAGGGCAAAATGGGCGTCCGGCCCCCGAAGCTTTCTGAGGGAGTGTGACCCAGCCCCCAGATTTAAAAGGCTGAGAACTCCTGGACTAGAGACTGAAATAATCTTATTAATCTCCCAACCTCTGATTGTACTGTCTATGGCAGGGATTCTTAATCTGCAGCCCACGGCACCATTTTATGTGATTCCCCACCATCTCCCCCACACCAGGAAGTGCCATGTGGTGGACGAAGGGCAAAATGGTAATTCAGCCCCCGAAGCGGTCTGAGGGAGCGTGACCTGGCCCCCGGGCTTTAAAAAGTTGAAAACTCCTGTTCTATGGCTATTTAGTCAAACATCCAAGCCTTTTTAATTTTGCTCCACTGTCTTAACTTTTTCCAGCACATCTTTAAAACGTCACACCTGTTATTCTATATTCATTTGCAATTTGCTTAATCAGAATATTATATGGCAAGAGTATGACGACTGACAGACTTTCATTATTTTACTGTGCATCACCACTTCCCATCAAGACAATTTCCCTTTCCCCTCCTCACTACAGAAAAGAAGCTGAATATTTAAATATTTTTATAAATCAAAGGTTATTTCTAATTACATGCACGATTACTAATCCATCTGGTTATCTCATGTTGAAAATTTCTTGGTTATTCATGCTTGAACAATGATTAAAAAATCCAAAAGAGTCAAGTGAATGTTTCATGATATGGAACATCATAGAATATATTTTTTATATTTAATACACAATTTTCACTACTGCTTTTCTATGGTACCAAAATGTTCCCAGCTGGTACAAACTATTTCAACTATTTCATAAACTGGTATATAAAGGGTAGAAACAGACATTACAGATTACTCTTGACTAGAAGAGGGAAATTATTAACTAATGAAAGCTTCTGAATGTCATAGCAACTCACCTTCAGGATTATATTAATTATCATGCTCTGTTGAATGATAGGTCTTCAGGACACAAGCATGGGTTTCCTCCAAAATTGGATTTTAGAAAACCAAAAACAACTGCCACTGTCACCTCTCTGCAACATTAACGAACTTTCAACTCCAATTACAGACTATATCGGACATCTGCTGAAAAGTTCAGATGCAGTTCTCATCTAGGGGAAAAAGTTAGTGCAGCCAACCTGAACAGTTTTCCAACCTTCCACAAGATTCCTTTAGAATCCACATTCTTAGACAGGGCCAGGAGAAGTGAACCATGTTTAAAGACCACACTATGACCCTTCCCTCTTAAAGAGGACCTGCAATTTGATATCTGGGAGTGGGACGACATTTTTTTTAAGAGAGTGGCAGTAGTGTCAAAGGGAGATACAGCCCTACAAAATCTAAGATACAGGCTTGTAGCTCCTTTGTACTCCTGGACTCATCCTGCATCCTTGATGCTCAGGTTTCAGTAGTGAGCTAAGATAGTATTTGTGTGGTTAAAACTGTTACATCGGCTGTTCCTGGAAATGCCTGACCTTGTGACATATGGCTTAGGGCTTAGGGCTGTGATGGCGAACCTTGGCACTCTAGGTGTTCTTGGACTTGAATTACCAGAAGCCCAAGTCAGCACTCCTGCTGATCGGGGCTTCTTGGAATTGGAAGTTCAAGAACAGCTGGAGTGCCAAGGTTCACCATCACTGGCTTAGGGACATCCTCTTTGGATGCACTGCTGCCTCTGAAAACAGTTTGGAAACTTAAAATGCAGCCCGACTGCTGACTGAAGCCAGTCACACAAGCCATAAAACTCTCTTGACAGAACAACATCCAGGCTCCTTTTCAATGTGCTGATCATGACCTATTAAAGCCCTATGCGGCTTCAGTCCAAGCCATCTGAAGGACTCTATCTCCCCGTACAATCTTCCTCCCCCGGTCTTTGAAATCTTTGGTAGAAGAACATAAGAACAGCCTTGCTGGAACAGGCCACAGCCCATCCTGTCCAGCATTCTGTCTCACACAGTGGCTCACCATTTGCTTCAGGGTATTATTCCCAAGCAGATGCCTTCACCTGCTTAGGATTCCCTGGAAATGGCATTGAGAGAAATCCTGCCTATCTCTCCAACCCGGAGGCTGACCTTAGGTATCCATAATTATAGCCATTGATACCTTTGTCCTCCATGAACTTGTCTAATCCTTTCTTGAAGCTGTCAAGACTGACAGCTGTCACTACTTCTTCTGGCAGGGAGTTCCATAGACCAGTGATCCTCTGGGTGAAAAGGCTTCTCTCAGTCCCAACCAACTGTCACAAAGACATTTGGTGAGGACTTTAAAGACAACATTTTCAGTGGCTGCTTCCAGTCAATGGGATTTCCTTATTTTAATATTAATATCTTAATTTATTGTGATTTTAAGCACATGTACTTGTAAGTTGTTGTACGCTGCCTTGAGTCTTTAACTGGAGGAAACTGGGAAAGAAGGGGAAAGGTTTTTAGCTTCCCACTAGGGTTCCTGTTACATCCCAGTTCTGCCTATGATACTTTCCCCACCAAAATGCAAATTTGGACATATTTTCTGTTTACTTTTAAAATGTACACTCTTCGTAATCTGATTTAAGTACATTTGTCAATATACTTCAAACATACAGAGTTTTGGTGGTGTGTATTTTTGATACACGTGCAGTGTTGCATGTATGCCCCCCCCCCTTGAAATGCAACTATTAAATCTGGCAGTGGTACAAATCTCTGAAGAAAACTTCAGTTCCGTTAGAATTTGTTTTGGGGGTAGGAGTGGGAAAATAGTATTTCCATGTGGACTGACAAATCCAACACATTTTATTTTCATTTCTTCCTCTTCCTCACATGTTTTGATAAAATTGGCCATTGTAGAGAAGATGGTCTGTAGAGGAAAAGTAAACCAGGTCTCTGCCTTCTGGCGAAGCCAGAGGGAGCAAGCAAATTAAGAGCCAGGCATGGTGGAGAAAGATAGGGAGGGAGGAGGGAAAAAAGAAAATGCGTAAATACAACAGACACAGGGTAGGAACATTCTATATGTTTATCACCAAAGCATGTACTAACGTGCAGAATTTGGGCAAAGAGGGCTTTGAAACAGGATTGGTTCTGCACAGATAAATTATGAAGAAAGGTGATTGGAGACATAAGGCAAAACTCTTTGAGCTGCGCAGCAAAACGGCATTATCTCGGCAAGACAGCCAGTATGGAACACCTGCCTTCAAACATGCACACTCCTTCTGTTACTTTCATTCTCTGAGCCCAGATCAAAAAGCGTTCACCTCCGACAACATAAAACGAGGGCTTCCAAATCCATGACAAGGAGACCTCATCTTAAGAGATAACTGAAAAGAGTGGGATTCCTTACATCTGTCAAACTGTGGAGAAGACTACAGTCAACTGGAGGCAACGTTACTTCAAAGAACACTGAGGAAGTGGTGCAAAGCGGGTGAAAGAGAAGTTTCTGTTTCGGAAAGTAGGCTATATCTTGCATATATTATTATCAGCCTCCAAGCTGCCTCTAAGCTGGAATTATTCTATATGCTACCAATAGGAATCTTAAGATTTACATATGAACACATTTTAAATTTATAATGGCGAGATACGTTGACTTTGTTGTCTTACCAATCTCAAAATAGGTATCAGCAGAATGGGTACCATCATCAAAGAAGGGACTTCTCTGATGTAAGTGAAGGAAGAGTGTTTGCTTCCAGGGTATTCATGGGTAATTACTCTAATTGTTGCTATTGGTGCTAATGGATCTGATGAAAACAAAGAATCTTCTCTGTATCTTAAAAAACATTTTTAGGAACATGTACCACTCTCTAACTTGGAAAAGTTCTCCCAACCCCACCCCACTAACAAGTGTCACAGATAAATGCAAAGCAAACCAGTTCCCTCAACCCAAACAAATTTTGTGATGGAAAGTGATGGTGTTCTACAACACCAATTCATGGAGATGAGGATCACAAGGGACTTGAAGTTCACGTTAAAATCTGAGATGTAGAGCTCCTATCTTATCAATGCAGGTAGGTTTCAAGCCCCTCACCATCACAATTAAAATAGCATTTTTGGACAAGGTACAGCACTCTAGTTATCAGAAGATAATAATGTACAATGTTTCTTTTTCCATCCTATATCTAGGAGGCTAACAGGCCCTCAACTTTGAGACCCAAACAGGCACTGTGATAGGGACATCTAAAATCAAACAGGACCTAGAAAATGAGGCAAGCCATGAGTCTTCCACCCTTATTGCTCCTGCAGTATCTTAGTTTATTTCCCAAAGCAATCCATTGAGTACAACAAACAAACTATTTTTGACCTGTTCAAACCGAAGTAACAACTGTAACTCGACCATGTAGCACTGTTCTTATGTGCTGTCAGATCATTTCCAACTTACATTCAGCACAATGATTTTAGAAGCATGCGAAATATTTGAAATCCAGTCATGCAGTACACGGGTCTGGAACTGCTGACTTTCCAGTCGTCAAGCTCAATGTCTTAATCAATAAGTGTGTGTGTGTGTGTGTGTGTGTGTGTGTGTGTGTGTGTGTGTGTGAGAGAGAGAGAGAGAGAGAGAGAGAGAGAGAGAGAGAGAGAGAAGTGGTCCTTATTTATCTATTTGCAATTTCTTACTTTCAAACTGCTAGGTTGGCAGGAGCTGGGACAAAGAAGGGAGCTCAAAGGTCTACAAATCAACATCCCTGCTCAGGTGTCACAAACACTAATCCAGTGATGGTGAACTTTGGCACTCCAGATGCCAAAGTACGTGCCCTTACTGGCGTGTTTTACTTCCGCTTCCAGGAGCAACGAGGGTGGCGCAGGATGGATGAACCGCAGCAAACCCATTCATGTGGATTCACGGGGAGTGGGCTTCTGGGAATTGAAGTCTAAGAACATCTGGAGTGCAAAGGTTCATCATCACGGCACTAATCTAATAACAAGTTAAAAATGATACTTCTGCTTTTTGGCTTCAGGAATCACCCAAAAAAGGGCATGGGATATTATTATTTTTTATACTGACTGGGATGGGGAAAAAATGCACCATCAGCAAAATTTACTGTCCGTCCAATTTTCAGCCTCTTTTAAGAAATGTACCACACAGCCACTAATTCAGTGTGTCCACTGCAGTCAGGACATTTTTTGTATTTAGACCTCAGGTTCCCAGAAAATCTCGGGGCAAGAGATAGGAGCAAGACTGACACTTTTCCGTATGTTTAACAATTTTTCAGCCCACTACAGCAACCAGGCCAGTTTCCTGACTGATTGGGAGTGCCTTTTTGACCTGACCCAGATTCAAAACCATTGCAGCGTAAAGATGAAGAAATCTCCTCGGGCTTTGGTAGAGAAAGAATTAAGTCTGAAATAATAAAGTGTACTGTCTTGAACATTTGTCTTCTTTGTCTCTCTATGTGTGTGTTTGTGCCCATGTGTGTGTGTGGGTGGGTGGGTTGGGGAGGGATGTGGAAAGTGAAGAGAGCCATTCTTCTATCCATTTAAACAAGTATTTCCATAAAGTACATCTATCTCGTTGGTAAAAGTTATCTTTATTTCAGATTATCTTCAAGCAGTGACATCAACAATGCCAGGAATGTAACTTTGCAAAAGTAACTCGATGCGTTACTCAACAAAAACTGAAAACAGAAGCTGCTGTTACTATCGTTAAGTCATCCATAATAGTTACAAGTTGTTCTGTTGCTCAGTACCTTTTTATTTATTTTTATTTTATTGTTAGATTTCTATACCGCCAACTGTCCCCTTCTCTTCAGTATAATAAGCTACAGTATTTGAGTTCTGGAATTAAGACAGACACTGATTTGAGATCTGATCTTGCATTCTCCACAATGTGTCTGTATGTATGACTTTCCTCTCCTCTTCAGATAAATTCGAAAGAGAGCCTACCAGGGGAATTAAGTTCTGCACTAAGTGGAAAATAAAGGTGCTGAGACTCCCGGCAGAGAAGGATGATAACTTCTTTTGCTCCAAAAACTAATTTCGGTGCCACAACCCAGGAAGCGCAGAAGACAAGCATCTTCCATATAGTGGACTACAGTATCCCCTTGCTTCATTAACTAGATGCTCCAGACACTTAAGTAGATGTCTCCATATTTCCCTGGTTTGTGGCAGCAAATTTTCTTCTTTGGAGTGGAAAAAAGGTTTCTATTTTCCAGCAAAAAAAAAACAGAACACAAATAATCCCTAGTCACCTTACATTAGGAAGGGAAGCAGCGATGGATAAAACTGACAAAACTTGATTCATTGTGCTTGAAACAAGTGGGTTGTGTTACTATTAAAAGTAGCATATTTTCCTTATATTATGCAAAAAAATAACAAATAGCAAATAATGACATTAGCTAAAATCATACTGACGTTCCAAGAGGGACTGGGTAATGTGCCATAGCTTATTGTAGAGGAACTGGAGCAAAGGACAGAACCAGGCACATTACTGATATTGCCCTGATAATTTGTCAGTTAACTGCAATTAGCCACAACAAGTTACACAGAAGCTACCTTTGGTGAGCACCAATGAGATTCTGGCCATATTTATTTTCATTAAAAATGGAACCAAAACATTATTGAATAATCCAAGATTACACCCCCAAGCCTGTGGATAAAGTTTAGAAGATATACCAACATCAATATCTATCAGATCTCTACTTTTATTTGATTATCCATTATTGATTTTTGCAATTTTTTTGTTTCCATAACAAAACAGAAGTAGAGATAATAATTACCAGCAGCCCCAACAAAAATCACATTTAATTAAGAATTTGCCCAACATGTTTTGACTTGTTTTTAAAGGCATAAGGAGACATGAAATTATTCAGTAGCCATCCAATTTATTTACACTAGGCTTCCATTTATAGGATTTCATCCCACTCATTCTGTCTCCTAACACCTGATATTTTGCCTTCAGTAACATTAATTAATAAAAAAAGAGAAACAAACTATCACCTCTATCATATGGCAATACTCAGTTGGAGCTGGTTATTGTATCTTGCCTGTTGCACCAGTCTTTTATGTGACATTTTTAAAAGTATGTAATGGTTTGAATTAAAATTCAGTGCTTTTCTCAGAGCACAAAAATGTAATAAATCAAGGCAATAAATAACTTCTGTGCTTTGCTGGAGAATTAACAACTGTATGTGGAAAATAAAACAGTAAATTTATGTCCTCAATCAATTTGCTTTAATGTATATAATGCCATCATTTGTTTTACTTACCTTCTTCCACCCTTCCTTGCCCCTAAATTGAACCTTTTTCTAGGAATGACTACAGATTGAAAGGTAATAGCCTATTATGGATCATGTGTGGGCACATTTCAAGACTGTAGTGCATTACAAGAACTATTACAGAACTCAAGCCTACCAATTACTGGAACCATTAGAGAACACAAGCTTAATGAATACTTTATGAAGGTGAACTGGTGTCATCCCAAACCAAGTTATTTTTGAGAAAACAAACTGCCAAGCTGAAGACTTGTAATACACAGGCAGAGTCAGAATTAAATCCTATTCATGTACACAACTACCCGCTCAGGACTTCTATCCTCTAGTAATTAAGAACTCTTGAGGAACTGTCTTTGTGAACTCTAATGCAAACTGAAGTGACCTCAGTTTCCTGTAGCAGTACAGTGGAAACTCTGGATAACAACAAAACTTGGTTCCACAAGTCATGTTGTCATCCGGATTTTGACGCTATGCAGTCCCTATGGAAATGCTCCGCATAAGAATGGGAAAAATGCCAAAAAACATCATTATCCTAAGCATTGATACCAAATGCCCTGCATAAGGACATTTTTTGGCATTTTTTCGTCCTTATGCGGAGCATCACATGGTGCATAAAGAAAGCGTCGTTGTGCAGATTTGTCCTTATCCGGTGCTGTTGTTCTCCGGAGTTCCACTGTATATGGATTTCAATATAATACAAAACACTTCCCAGTGTTATACTTCAGTCATTGATTTTAAAACTATATTGACAAACATTTAGAAACTTTCTTTTGATTAATATTCTGTCTTGACTTCAAAAATGGAACTCCAGCACTCTTTCTACAAGATTCTTATAACGCACAAGACATAAAGTATTAAAATACAATTTTGAAAAGTATAATGTACTTTGTACTTCTAGAGAAGCAGTGCCAGCCAAATAACATTTTCCCCATAGGCAGAGTTTTCAGGCAACTGGTAATAATCTTGTTACATCCACTTGTTTAGCATGCATTGATTTTAGCCATAGGGGACTAGCATATTCTGCTGTGGAGTAGCTCAGTGAGAAAACTGTTGTTCTTATTCTTTGTGGGTGTGCACCCCAGTCCAAATTCCTAAGTATTTCAGTTTTGGCTGCAACTTTCTGTTTGGTGTTTGGACAGTGTGTATTTTTTTTTTTGACGTTGTTTTGCCGGTCAGGGTTTGATCTAGAGTGACACCTAAATACTTTGGTTTAGGGCAATGTTCCATAATCTTGCCTTCCTAGCTAATTCAGAACTTACTCTCTACTCCTCTGTTCTTTAAGTGGAAGACAAAGACCTGTGTTTTGAAAGGGCTTGGTTTCAACTGGTTGTTTTTATAATATAAGGGAAGATCTACTGCAGCAGGGATGGCAAACCTTGGCACTCTAGCTGTTCCTGAACTTCAATTCCCAGGAGCCCTGATCAGCAGAAGTGATGACTAGGGCTTCTGGCAATTGAAGTCCAAAAACAGCTGGAGTGTCAAGGTTCAGCATCACTATACTACAGTTTCGCTGTTGCTCAATGGACTCAAAGCCCCAACTACCAAGGCAAGATCATCAGCACAGATTAAACTCCTGGAGTATGGGAACGTCAGTTGTTCATTTGTGGAAATGTTAATAAGTAATGGTGCCAGGATGCTACCCTATGGCAGATAATTCCTTTGATTTCTCCAGCGGAGGTAAATCCTCCCTGGGAAGGGAAGGTCAGCGGGGGGTGAGGCGTGTGACGAGGCGGCAGCGGCGGGCAACCCCTCAGCGGGGCCAGGCTGAGGCAGGGACAGGCCGGGACAGTCAACGCCCCAACGGGATCCGAGGTCTCCTGTTGGGGCGGCGCCTGACCCGCCCTAGCCTTGCCTCAGCCTGGCCCCGCTGAGGGGTCGGCCGCCACCGCCCAGTCGATGGGTAGCGGAGAACATGGCAAACCCCCGGCTGGCAGGAGCTGCGGACCAGGTCCCGGGCCGGGAGGCCACAGCTGGAGACCAGGTAGCAGAGAAGGGGGGCCCTCCCTGGACAGGTAAGGTGGCCGAGGGCTGGTGACTGAGGGGTGGGAGACGGGCTTGGGTTTCTCCTCAGGCTGGGTTGGGTGATTGGGGCTTGGGGACTTAGGGCTCCTTTCTTCCCCCATACCTGGGCGATTGATGTGGGGCTGGGTTTTTGGGGGGAAGCGGGAAAGGCACAGGTAAATGGGGTTGTTGTTCTTTGGGGGAAGACTAAATATTTCTTCTCCTCCTTGCGCGCAAAAAGCAAGGCCGGGCAATTAGCTAGTGATCATATATTCCCAAATTAGATCCCAGTTCACAACCCACATTCCTTTTTTGAACAGGGAGCTACAAGTCTCATGTGTTCACCATATACAACATCTTAAAAAGAAGCTATCTGAAAATGGCTTATAAAATGCACACACCAGTTGTTATTAGCATGCATAGTAAGATATACTGCATTACCTGTTCTGGTATTAATGATGAAAAAGTTTTGAGGGTTTCCACTGGTAATCCTATAGGTCAACTTTTCATTAGTGCTGGCATCAGGATCTTGAGCTTGTATCTGAATAACTGATACATCCTTAGGTGAGTTTTCCAAAACAGATGGGTAATAAATGGGTTCAGAAGTCAACGGGGCATTGTCGTTCACATCTTCAACTTCTACATAGACTTCAATAGTGGTGTAAAGAGGAACAACACCACGATCTGTTGCATACACCGTTAGCCAGTAGGACTGAGTAGTCTCTCGATCAAGAATATCAGCTGTATATACAATTCCTGCGAAAATAGAGGAAAACATATTCAGGGTTTCTGAAAAGAACAAGAGAACATTGTATGTACTCAGATATCCAAATCTAGAAAAGTAAGCTGGTCACTGGCTATCAATAAGAGAATACCAGCCTTCCTCAGCAGTACTTGAGCATATGCAGTCTCTTTCTCTACCTATTCTTCTTTCACACTCATCTTCACTGACTCTTCATTCCACCATTCCCTTGACTCAGTCTCTCACACTTTTTCACCAGCCCACTATTGTTGCAGCTTCCTAACACCAAGTTATAAACCATTGTGCACTGTGAGACATATCATTCTGAAACTATGATAAATTCATTATTGGCATGATGGGCCACCAGACCTACCAAAAACAAATAAATAAACAAAAAAATCCTTGTTATGTATTAAATCAAAAAGGCTAGGGAGGAAGATGGCAGGGTTTACTTCTTCCAAGAGAGGCAGCAGATTCTCAACAACATTTTGTAATTCTGGCTATTTTTGACATTTTGCCCTGGGAAGGAAGCCATCTGGGATTCCCATGGAGTCTGGGAGATTTCTTGCAGTCTCCGCAGGGAGAAATAATTATGAGCCTTGTTGTTGTTATTGTTGCTTTGCTCTGCCGGTGAAGTTGCGCCAGGCCCATTCCTTGGACCATTGGTAGTGAACCTATGGCACGTATGCCAGAGGTGGCATTTGGAGCCATCTCTGTGGGCACCCATGCAGTCACACCAGCAGAGAGTTCGCCCACCCCTCTGCCCAGCAGCCCAAATGGGAGCTGTACCTCCCTCCCTCACCTGTTCCCAGTAGCCCAATGGAAGTGTTTCCTTCCTCCCCTGGTACCACTTTGCGATAAATAAGTGGGTTTTGGGTTGCAGTTTGGGCACTCGGTCTCTAAAAGGTTCGCCATCACTGCCTTGGACAATTTTAATAAAAGAACTCATAACTGCACTCTTCGAAGAGGCCTTAAAAGGCATTCTCCCTATGGCCATTTAGCAATTGTTTAAATTTTGTGTGAATGACACTTTCACACAGGGCTTGCTCAGGCACCCAGCATTGGAAGGTGCCCAGGAACCAGCCAACACCTGCCTGCCAGGTGGAAGTAAAACATCAGCAGCACAACCTGTGCTGCGACTGGAACGAGGCAGCTGATATAAGGGTGAATCTGAGCAGCCCTCTCCATTAGTGTCTATTTCTCAGGTCTTCCTTCTCCCTCTCACTGTTGAGTTTGCAACCTCTCTTTCTCTGCAAGTACCATAAGGCACTGTTGTTTCTCCTCTGCTTCTCTCGCTCTTCGCTCCCTCCCTTGCTTCCCTCGCTTTTCGACCCGGCGCGTAATCTGGGGGTCCTCCTGGACTCACGACTCCTGCTCAATGAGCAGGTGGCAGTCGTGGTTAGGAGGGCTTTTGCACAACTTGGTGTGATTTGCCAGTTATGCCTGCTCCTGGACTGGGACTCCTTGCTCATGGTCACGCACGCTCCGGTCACCTCCAGACTTGATTATTGTAATGCACTCTACATGGGGCAGCCCCTAATGACCATTCGGAGGCTGCAACTGGTCCAGAATGCAGCAGCTCAGGTAGTGATGGGGTGCGGGCGTTATACCGTGCCTCACCACTGCTTCGGGAGCTGCACTGGTGGCAGTATGCCTCCGGGTGCAATTCAAGGTGCTGGTGATTACCTTTAAAGCCCTACATGGTAGTGGTCCAGGATACTTAAGAGACTGCATCACCCCAAGGACATCTGCCCGTTCCACTAGAGCAGACTGGAGGGGCTCTCTGATAGTTCCATCCGCTAGAGAGGCTCGCCTCTCTAGCACAAGAAGGAGGGCCTTCTCTGTGTCTGCTCCGGCCTTGCTTGAAAGCCAGTTGTATCTGAATCTAGGGTTTAGTGCTCATCTCTATTTGAAGCCAAAGAGCCAGCATTGTCTGCGTCTGTAGACATTTCCGTGGACATGTGGCAGGCATGGCTAGACATTGGAGTGCATGGAATGCTGTTACCTTCCCACCAAAGTGGTACCTATTTATCTACTTGCAATTTCTTGTTTTTTAAACTGCTAGATTGGCAGGAGTTGGACAGAGACGGGAGCTCATTTCGTCGTGCAGTACTCGGGTCTCGAACTGCTGACCTGCCAACATTCTAGTCGCCAAGTTCAGCGTCTTAACCACTTGAGCCACCTAAGAGATAGCAAAAGCATTGCCAAACACAGTACTTTCAGGCACAAACTAACAGGAAATTGTGAGACGTGTGTAAATGGTTCTGTTCTGAAGCTCAAAAGGCAAAGCAGACAAGAAGCGTATTATCAAATGGTTTGTGGAGTAATAATATAAAGTAAAAAATGGAATTCTTCAATGCAGAGAGAGTCCACTCCTTTTCTCTCCCTCCCCTCAAGAAAAAGATCCATTATTATTGGCTAAGCAAGTTTGCCTCTGCAAAATGAAGGTCAGGACAGCCTTCCCTGTTCCGTATTCTGTTTTTAATTGGCTAAGTAATTGCCCACAATTATCGATGCTCAAGTAATCTGATTTAGCATTCACTGTTTGCTTGCATAGCAATAGGCAAGATGTATCTAGGAGCTGATAAGGAATCCTGCTGAGAAGGGCATCAATTCCCATGCAAGATCTAAGGAATTATGCACATAATTTCACAAAAAGAAGTTGAGGTTATTTTGCTGCTCTTGAAATCCCAGAGGTGGGAAGAAAATCCTGTCACAAGCTTACCAAATACTCCTTCATAGAAAGCTTCAGTGAAGTCAACATATTTGCCATACATACAATCCATCTACAATGCTGGTGCATTCGTAATTATGCAAATGTAAAATAAAGTAGTCTAAATTTCCTCCCTTTCTCGTTATGTCCTTTTTGTGATTTCTTGGCCTTGAGTCCAGTGGCTTTAGTACTTAACTGGAGAACCATTTCAGCCAGAGAAATTTTCACCATCCTATGGAAATTGTCAGATGTTTCTATATATATTTTAAAGAATAATAAATAAAGGTAAAGGAAAGCCAGTTCTATCTGACACTAGGGTGTGTTGCTCATCTTCCTTTACAGCCAAAGAGCCAGCGTTGTCTGCGTCTGCAGACGTTTCTGTGGACATGTGGCTGGCATGACGGGACGCTGGAGTGCATGCTGTTACCTTTCCCACCGAAGTGGTACCTATTTACCTACTTGCAATTTCTTGCTTTCAAACTGGCAGTAGTTCACTCTGTCGTGCAGCATTCAGGTCTTGAGCTGCTGACCTGCTGACCTTCCAGTCATCAAGTTAAGCATCTTAACCCATACCTGTCAACTATCCCAGATTGACCAGGATTTCCCGTAATTCAGCGCCGCAAACTCTACTTTCCCGCCGGCATCCCATAATTTGACAGTGGGGAAAAAGTAGTTACTGCGCAACCCCTTCTGCGCAGAAGCCTTCTATGCATGCGCATGCATAAAAGGGTTCTATGCATGCGTAGAAGGGTTCTGCGCAGAAGGCTACTCTGGTATTCTCCGGAGCCGCACTTGACAGGTATGGCTTAACCACTGAGCCACCACAATCCTCTCTACTTTTTATATAAGTAAAGGTTGCCCTTGCTTGAAAGTCAGTTTATCCAACTCTAGGATTCAGCGCTCATCTCTTTACAGCCAAAGAGCCAGGCCTGTCTGCGCCTGCAAACATTTCCATGGACATGTGGCAGGCACATAATGCTGTTTAGCTTCCCACGAAAGGGGTGCCTATTTATCTACTTGCAATCTCTTGCTTTCGAACTGCTAGGTTGGCAGGAGCTGGGGCAGCCTACGGTAAAGTCCTTGGTTTCATACATACAGAACTGTGAATATACAACAGCATATCATGTGCATTCTGAAAGCTCTTTTTAAGTTTTTGCATGCAGATAATATCTTCCATCTTACTTCTGTTTGAACTTCCACTGGATGGCTGTGATCCCATTAGGCATTTAACTAACTGTTAAAATACTTCTGTATACCAACTAACTCCACATTTTCATTCTGGATCTTTAACAGTATTTTCTGCTAAGCTCTGGTCCAAAGCAATTTAGGAACTATTTCTAGCTTCTATCGAAACTCAAGGTGCTATCCCACATTGACCCGTGTGGAAACTGTACTTAGAATTTCAATATTCCAAGCCCCACATGAAGAGGCTGCAGCGATTACTTAGCAGGAAAGATAGCATTAAGCATATAGAGAGAATCCATACACAGCTGTGTGTCTAGAACCAACAGGTTCACTTAAATAAATGCAGTATTTTGAGGTTTTATAAATTCTAATCCATCATTAAAATTCATGGATGGAACATTTTGAAAACAGAGAATCTGAAAGCAAATAATAGCTATTAGGAGAAGCTTAAGGCCGAATGGAAGGAAAGTTAGATTCTGCTAGTAAAGAGTTTAAAGTACATCAATTTGTCATTCACGGGGAAAAGATATGGCTCTTGGGCAGTGCTAATAGAGAATTTTTGATTATGTTATCCAGCGAGCAGCTCTTCAAGACTGCCTGAAGTCCTTATGCGTAGTTTTAGATAGCAAAAGTATGATTCCCACCACAAGGAGCTACTGGCAAGTATAATTAAGTCTTACAAGATACTATTCATTGCAGGTGCCACAGTCACACTCCCTTGTATAAAAAACATGGTTCCAATGTCAAATGTTCAATTCTAAAGGCATGTTGTAACAGACAGTGAAAACTAAGGCACTAATGAATTATTAGGAAAAGTCTACACCATCAGTTAGAGCAGGGCTTCACAACGTTTTCCCGGCAAGGGCCAGACATGCCCCTGACATTCAGCTGTGTGGGCCGGAGGCATGGTAGCGCTCACTGATTACGTTTTTGATGGTGACAGTGAACACACCAGTTTTTTCGGCTTTTTGTGCAGCCACTGCCGTTTCCCACAGCAGCAGGAAGGTTTGCGGAACATATTATCTCTACTTTGGAATTTTTCCAGTGCTTCTCCGCTGCCTTTTGACACCTAAACCGTGACAATTGGTGACTTCCTGGTTGCGTGCTGGGAACCCAGGTGCTAAAGTAAGCTCCGCCCAGCACTGGAAGTCGCCAACCACAATAGTTTAGGTGCTGAAACACAATGGAGAAGCGTCAAAAAAATCCCAAAGTGGAGTGAATATGCTCCGCAAATCCTCCTGCTGCCATGGGAAGTGGCAGAGGCTGTGCAAAAAGCTGGGGGAAATGGCATGAAGGCCAGTGGTGCAGTGACATTTTTCAACTTCTGGTGGTGGGAGGGGCTTCTGGTGGTGCCTGGGTGGCCATCGCAGGCTGGATTAATGAGTTTTGTGGGCCGGATTAGGTCCACGGGCTGTAGGTTGTGAATGTCTGAGTTAGAGCAAGAGTAATATGCAATCCAAGGACTGTGGTGACTGTTTACCTTCCCACCAATGTCATACCTATTCATCTACTTGCAATTTCTTGCTTTCAAACTGCTAGGTTGACAGGAGCTGAGACAGAGACAGACACTCATTCTGTCGTGTAGTACTCTGGTCTGGAACTACTGACCTGCCAACCTTCCAGTCATCAAGTTCAGCATCTTAACCATTAAGCTACTGCAATCCTTTAAGAGCCATTTTAAGCTACTTCAAATATCTACTGCAATTAAAAGCCCAGGACTGTAATTTCTCAATTGTAATTTTGGGCATCAACATGGAAATTATTATTTCAGTCCCAGGGAATATGGTCCAGCCACATTAAATCTACATTTTAGCACACATCAGTAGACTCACCTTTGTAAAATTCTTTAAATCTCTCTGGCATATTGTTTTGCTTATGAAAAATAGAGATGACGTGCCCTGTCAGTTTTGATGGAGATGCCTTGGAGATGAGAGAAGAAATATCGCAATGTGCTAACAAATGCTTCTGATAAGCTAAGCTTTTTGAATATATGTAAATGGGAGCAAAAGCATGAATGCAAGATAAGCAAGAAATAGAATTATAACAGTAGAAAAACCAGATGGTGATTCACATAAAAAGAAAGATCTCGGTGGAATGATTATGTTTGATCTTGGAATAAGCAAATAAAAACTGTTTATTTTTGATAGCCATTTCTATTTGTAAGAAGTGGGAAATGCTGGCGAATAAGCCTATTTTTACGTTTAAAATGGACTGGGCAGAAAATTTTTGCCAGTTGTTTTTGCTTTTGCTTTTAATAAAGAGAGAAGAACCAATAGGAATTGACTTCTAAAATTGGAGATTAGCTGGATTAATTCAGACACTTTTTCAAGGCTGATATAGCAATGGAAATGGCACCCCCCCCACCCCAAACGTGGTTATCATGGTCTGACCAAATAGTCTTCTTTCCTTCAACTCAAGTGGAAAACCATAGCCTTTTACTTGAAGATATGGGTCTTTGAAGTGGTAGCTGTGTTAATCCATGAAAGCATATGAGAGTGTAAACACAACAAGACAATACAAAAACATTGTGGCACCTTACAGACTAACTTTGTCTGACAAAGTGGACTTTATCCATGAAAGCTAACATTAAAACACAGGAGTTAGTCTTTAAGGTGCCACAATGTTTCTTGTCATTTTTTGTTTTGTTTACTCTATGATATATGTCTTTGAGAAGTGGATAGAAATATAGAAAGAGACCTTAGATTTCCCATTACCTGTCTTCATTTTTCTTCAATGGTTCGAACTAGCTGAATAACGGCTCCAAGGTATCCAAGGTAAGGTAAAGTTTGAACTAGACTGATATTCTTAAGGTTGTTCATGTTGTTTCCCTTCCATCTCACACTGTTGAAAATCCACTTGATGTACAACTAGAGTGGCGACTCCATACACTGGGAAGGGTACACTAGCCTCACTTTCTCCTTCAACAGATTGAACATTTGATAGTGACAATGTAAAGGTGTGTGTGTGTGCTGTACCTGTAATCCCTCTACTTGATCCACATCCACATGACACAGATAGAAAAATCATTTACCCTCTTCAGACTGTGACTTTAGGTTGTTGAAAACAAGGATGGAAGAAGTAGGCTAGCATGGTTAGGAGTGTTAATATATCTCCTATTTCAGTGTACTTCTCTAACATACACTAGCTTTCTAATTCCTTTGTTCGGTTTGGATTTCCACCAAGGTCAAACTGGAACCCAGATGAGAACAGCGTCCCCTGCGCTCTGGGTGGCGCCTGCGCCAGAAGGGCGGGATATAAATACCCCAATGAATAAATAATAAATAAATAAGGCACAATAGATATTTGGTCTATATCAGGGATTCTCAACCTGCGGCCCACAGACTGAATGAGGCCCACAGCACCATTTCAGGTGGGACCACCACCACCTCCACCACACCAGGAAGTGCCATGTGGTGGAGGAAGGGCAAAATGGCTGTCTGGCCCCTGAAGCTGTCTGAGGGAGTGTGACCCGGCCCCTGGCTTTAAAAGGTTGAGAACTCCTGGTCTATATAATTGAATCCCCAATTTTGGGTTTTTTGCCAATAATCCAAAGTCCTCAAGAACATGTGTATTCATTCCTTCATCTCTGCATGTTTCCGGAACTTTCAAGTGTGCACCCCTTTACAATGATTACTGAGAGGCGATGAACATGACAAAGTTCCTTTTTACGATTTATTGAGCATGAGTAATTAACTACTTCAAAACAAGATTGTGGAAAAATATTATATGGATAAAAAAAATATCAGAAAGTTCTTATTGCTTACATTAGTAATTAACAGACTAATTTAATTTAATGGATTTATATTCCGCCCTATCCAATGGACTCTGGGCGGTGTACAGAAATGCAGCAGAAGAACCCAGAAATGCAGCAGAAGAACCCAGAATTGCAGCAGAAGAACCAAGCTGCAGCAAATTAGAGGATAATCCAGCCTCTATATAAAAACCTCTGGAAAGGAAGAGCCTATCATCTCTAGGTAAAGGTTACCCTTACTTGAAAACCAGTCATATCCAACTCTAGGTTTCAGTGATCATTTCTGTTTACAATCAAAGAGCCAGTGCTGTCTGCCTCTGCAGAGGGGTGCTTCTGCTTTAAGATAAAATTATAAAGCAGCAAGCAGTGGAGAGCACATCAGGGAGTGATGGCTGCAGCATAAAGCCCTGGTAGACCATGCCCATGTCAAGTACCACAAGTGGCCTCCCAAGTGGATGCATACAGTGTTGAGCTGCTCCCGGTGCCCACCGGTGCCTGGGCACCGGTAGCGGAAATTTCCCCAGGCCATGCCCACTTGGCCGGCCACACCCACCTCCCTTCCCCAGGCCATGACATAGGGAGATCAAGTGGGCATGGCCAACAGAGTTAGCCATGCCCACAGAGTTAGCTACACCCATGGTGGGAGTAGTAAAAAAATTTGCAGAGCATCATTGGGTGCATAGCAAAGCAGCACCAAACGGGGCAGTGTTATATGAGGTATTACCGAAAATGGGGAAGAGTCTATGAACTCTATAAAAAGTTCCCTTAACAAAGATGAACTCCCGAAAAACATTAACAAAGTTGTTGTCTGCATGTCATGCATCCAAATGTTGATTAAGTGGTACTGTAATGTCTACCATGTTTCCCCGAATATAAGACACTGTCTTATATTTTTTAAAACTCCAAAATTAGCACAAGGTCTTATTTTCAGGGGATGTCTTATTTTTCCATGAAGAAGAATACCAGTCTCGATCACGCTTCCCCACTCACAACCAAGGGACACTTCCCTTGGTTGTGAGTGGGGAAGTACGTCGAGACTGGCCTCAGCTGTGAGGCGGCCGGCGTGGCCAATAAGAAGGCCTGCCGCGTCGGAGTCTCGATCCCGCTCTCACCAGGGGAAACGTCTCTTGGTTGTGAGTGGGGAGGCAATCGAGACTCCGATGCAGCAGGCTTTCTTATGGGCCACGCCAGCCGCCTTACAGCCAGGAGGTAAGGAGGTCTTATTTTTGGATGGGGCCTTATATTTCAAAGGCGGGGGGGAGGGGGTGTCCTATTATGGGAGGAGGTCCTATATTCGGGGAAACAGGGTAGCTATACTTATTACTTAGCCGAATAGTTATGTCACTTACATACTATGATTTGCATGTATGGACTTACAAAGTAATTATTAAATTTTAACTGAGTAACCGAACACATCTGTATTATGCTTATATTACAGCTAGTATGCTATTAGCAGAATATAGAGTAGTTAATATACTTGTGTGCCTTAAGGTAAATAACAAAGATGACTTATAATGCAGTTAACTTAACAGCTCTATAGATTCAGAATAAAACGAAAATTGTTAACGACAGCACTTGTAACACTAAGGCTTTATAGGGCTGCTACTTGAGAGAAAAATAACACATCGTTAAAAGTTAACTTGCCATTTTTAGACTCATTAACACATCTGTGTTAAGGCACCTTGATTCTTATGTTAACAGAGGGGAAAAGAAACAGGAGAACAGTACTGACATAGATCGGCATCATTCCACCATTCTCACATGCTGTGTCTCTCCATGAAAGCAAAATCCAAATCATTCCAGGTTCTGACTTGCATGTACGGCCTCATGAGGAGCAGCTTCTCTTCGGATCCAGTATTAAAACTGAAACATATGATAAGGAGACTAGACACTCCCCAGTAAGTGTGCTTAGCAATTGTGTTGGCGTCCGTAATTACCAAACAGAACAGCCCTGGTGGACGCAATGGTTAAACTGCTATACTGCAACCAATAGGTTGTGAGTTTGATCCTGACGAGGACAAAAGGTAGACTTAGTCTTCCATCCTTCCAAGGTTGGTAAAATGAGTACCCAGCATGCTGGGGGCAAAATGCTAATTAATGAACTACATGCTATGGGGTTGTATATAAGTGTGATTGCTTTTCTTTTCCTACTTTCACTGCTTGTCACCTGGTTTAAAGTAGTCAGGAACAGACAGGGTTTTCACAGTGCTGGCCAGACTTTCCAAGGGCTGTGGTGTTTGACTGCCAAAGAATTGCCCCCTTTCTCACAGGCCATAGCAGAAAAGGCTGTGTAGGAACAAAGCCAGCATTACATGGGCATTGATACTACTGGATCAGGCTGCCTGTCATGTCTACTTTATCTATTGTGCACATCTGCTTGTCCTACGTCCATGTGCAATTTTGGAGTTCTATGTAATGTAAAAGCCAGATCCAGATCCATTCCTCTTTGATTCAAATCCCACACATATTTATACACAAATTCAAAATACATTTTAAAGCTCAGGGTAGTTTGCTCATGGAGTTTCCACTGATGGGGAGGATTTGTGCTAAATTCTATTTGTTTTCAGGCTTCTATTTCACATTAGCTCAGCCAGGACTGGGAATGCTACAAATAGTCTCTCCCCCCCCCCCCTACTTCTCCAATGCAAAAATCTAACTAGCAGATGTCTGGAATGAGAAACAGGAGCACACAAAAAAAAGACCTCACATCAATAGTTTTGGCCAAACAGCAAGCTGGGATCAAAAGATAAATGAGAAAACAGGATCAATGAAAAATGCAAAAATCAGGGTCAAACATAGGATACCAGGAACATTTCTGAGCTCCAGAATATATTGTTGCTCATGCAAAGTTCAACTGGAACAAGAAGCTGTCTTGTGAACATTGTCGTACAGAAGGGTTCCACAACCAGCATGAGTAGGAAAGGTAAATCCAGGGTCATAAGCTACTAAACTGTCCCAGACAATTGAGATTGTTCAACGGTCACAAGAAACAGCCACACAATGTCTCACTCGGTACTACCAGATATCTTTAGTATAACTGACCCCAAGAGTCAAACCATACAAGACACTCAGTCCAAATAGATCTGAAAATACCTCCACTCTATACGTAATCATAATTATAGTTGCCATTGGCAGAGACTGAGAAATGTACAATAAAATGGCTTCAGGATACAGGACAAATTGCAACAGACCTCAGAGGGGTTCACACTTCATGTGATCAAGTCTGTGGCGATCTTGTGTGACTTCGTTCATTCATTCATACCCCACCCCATCCAGTAAATACACAACTCTGGGCGGCTTACAAAGAATCAGAAGCACACAAACAATCGTTTTTAAACCCAAGAGTTTATATTCTTTAAATCGGATCCCAGAACAACAATTAAGCACTGTAGATTTAATACACAGTGGTTTAGTGGTTAAGACACTGAACTTGACTGGAAGGTTGGCACGTCAGCAGTTCGAGAGTGGAGAGCTGCACGACCGAGTGAGTGCCTGTCTCTGCCCCAGCTCCTGCCAACCTAGCAGTTCGAAAGCAAGAAATTGCAAGTAGATAAATAGATACCGCTTTGCTGAGAAGGTAACAGCATTCTGTGCAATTCAGTGTCTAGTCATGCCTGCCACATGTCCACGGAAATTCTGCATACACACAGTGCTGGCTCTTTGGCTGTAAACAAAGATGAGCACTGAACCCTAGAGTCAGATATGACTGGCTTTCAAGCAAGAGTGACCTTTACCTTTACTTACTGATTTAACTACAGATTCTTCAAAAAGTCCAAATAGCATTTAAACCTAAAACACAGTACCAGAATTATTTCAGTCATTAGAACACAATGGAGCCAAAAAAAATGAAAGGGAGCTCTTAAAAGGATTGTGTATGAGAAGTGAGATATATTGAGAAGCTCAGAAAGAGACCAGTTTCAGTATGGACAATCCCACGTAGTAGTGTATCTTATTGTTTATTTTCAAAAAGCAATTCAACTAGTTTCTGTAATCTTTTCTATAGGCAGGAATCTCTCCTGAGGTCCGAGAAATGACAGATTCTTCTAATCCAGTTTCCATCCTCCTTATCTCTTACGATTTCTTGGATTGTCCTCCAATTCTCATTTCCAGTTCCTCTATTAAATGACTGTAAACCTATGACCTGCATTTCCCACGCCTCATTTATCTTTGGGCCATAATTGGAATGTAATGTGTCCTCTTGCCAAGCTCTGAATGCTCAAACAACCGGCTAAAGGGTGGGGACAGAAGGTCAGAGAAAGAGAGGAGGGGAACAGGTAGTGTTTCTTTGAGAACTTACATCAGACGGAAGAACTGCAAAGCAATAGTAGATGTACCACCAACATTCAGCCATACCAAGTGACTGAGCAGCTATCTGGAGTGCATTTCCAAACCATAACCCAAGTGCTAGGATCTCTGATACCAAAAGCGAAGGCTTCCAGGCGAGGATAGCTTTTAACCAGAATGGAGTAGAGGTTTGAGACAGGATGCCTCAAACCTACACCAGTTGAGAAAATATACCCTAATATCAAGAAAGAGAAGCAGCAGCAGATGCTGAGAAAATTAAGCAAGAGAATGACCCTTGACACCCTCTGAATGGATATGAGCCTCAAGTCCGCCGGCTCAGATTCAGGAAGAGCTTTATGGCAAGGGCAAACATTCTTGAAGGTACGCAAGAGCAAAACCAAATTGGAAGATGGAGGAAGGAGCTCGCTGGACAAGGAATAACATTAAAGGAGGATGTGGCTGAGAGACTCAACCTTCCCTTATGTCATTTGGAGGACCTGAATAGGCTGAGGGTCAGAGTCCCTAAATGCAAGATCAACATGCTCAAGTTGGGGCTGATTGTGGACAACAACATCCTGTGTGAATGTGGAGAGATACAGAATCCAGCTCATTTACTGGTCTGCCAATTGCTGCCAGAGACATGTACCAAAGAGGACTTGGGTTTGGGCAAACACAAAGTGAAGAAGGTTGCTTTGTTTTGGCAGTCGAGGGTTTGATCAGGACACAAAAGAAGAATAACCAGGATGGAGGAATGACTCTCTGAAATCCTAGGCCAGTGATGGTGAACCTTGGCACTCCAGCCATTCTTCAACTTCAATACCCAGAAGCCCAAGTCCTTGTGAATCCACACAAATAGGTTTACTATGTGTATGTTCCAGGTGTTTTTGGACTTCAATTACAAGAAGCCCAAAGTCTCTGTGAATCTATACAAATGGGTTTACTGCATACCCAGTAAACCCATTTGTGTGGATTCACAGAGATTTGGGCTTCTGGGAATTGAAGTCCAATAACAGCTGGAGTGCCAAGGTTCGCCATCACTGTCCTAGGCTGAGGCGCTCCCTCATTCAGGTCAATGAGCCATGAAAGCCTTCAGAAAAGAGGAGCTGAAGGTCTGAAGGTATAGGAGGGGGTGGGTAAGAGGGAGAAAAGGAGAATGCCCAGTTCCAGTTATAACCACCTCAAACTTCTTGAACAATATTGTTTTTGTAAAAAGTAATTTGCACAAGAGATTTCTGCTGTGGTAGAGATGAGTCAAGGGCATGGGGGCTTAGTGGTTAAGACACTGAGTTTGACAACCAGAAGGTCAGGAGTTTGAGACAAGAATGAGCAGCACAGTGAGCTCTTGTCCTCTGCCCCAGCTCCTGCCAACCTAGCAGTTTGAAGCAAGAAAATGCAAGCAGATAAATAGGGACCACTTTGGTGGGAAGGTAAACATGACCAGGAAAATGTCTGCAGATGCAGACACTGCTAGCTCTTTGGCTGTAAACCATACCTGTCAAGTTTTGGATTTGAAAATAAGGGAAATCAAGCAGCGCTGGGCAGTCGCTGCGCCGGTGCGCATGCGCAGCACAGGTTTTGCCTTTTCCTTCCGCGCAAGGCACTATGGGGGCTGTAGTTCCTGGCCCATTTTGCGCCATTGTGCATGCGCAGTATGGGTTTTGCCTTTTCCTTCCGCGCAAGGCACCATGAGGCTGTAGTTCCAGGCCCATTTTTAAAAATATATATAGAATATGGGAGATTTACAGGAAAATACAAATATGGGATGATGATGGGAAAGAGGGGTAAATAACGGGAGCATACCTGTCAAGTATGGCCGGGATTTCCCGTATTTCCACGCTGCTTCCTCCACTTTCCCGCCGCCTTCCCGTAATTTGACCGGCAGGGAAATTAGTTACTGCGCATGCGCATATGCACAGAAGGATTCTGTGCAGGTCCCATATTTTCCAGGAACCACGCTTGATGGGTATGAACGTGAGTTTCCCGGCCAATACGGGAGACTTGACAGCTATGCTGTAAACAGAGATGAGCACCATACCCTAGAGTCAGACATGACTAGCTTTTGAGCAAGGATGAACTAACCTTGTGAGTCACTCAAAAGAAACAGCTTTTCATTTGAATGGGATCTTCTAGTTCAGGATTACTGTAGAACTCCCCAAAGAGCTTGGAGAAAAAGGAGATTCCTGAGTAACTCAACATCTTCTCCCTCCTGCGAGAGAGCTGGAGGAACCTGAGATGCATGCCCTTCCTGCTTCTTTCATGCATGGAAAACCCCTTGTTCCTTTCCTGGTTCGAGGGAAGCCATGCTCTCTCCCTTTTCATCTAAACCTTGTGCCATACTTCATTCTTGCGTTTGAAAACCAAGCATCAACTTGATAGGAAAGGAAGAAATTACATTTGGCATTTGGAAGAAGGCACTTGAAACTGAGATAGAGAGATCACCCACACTGGTACAATGCATTCACACAGGTGTGCATCGTACTGAACATTGCACTGCCAGACCGCCCAACATACTTTTTATGGGATACTTTTATTAGTAACTGGGCTATCAACCTAAGTGAGATATTTTAAGGATTGGTTTTACCAGTTCCACCTTCATAGAGAATTTCCATGACCAAGTAGGGATTCAAATTCCTTGTCTCTAGAGTCGTCCTTAATCCACCACTTATTCCACTACATGACATTGGCTTATCCATGCCTGCATTAATACTACTATAGGTAAAGGCCGCCTTTGTTTGAAAGCCAGTCGTATCCAACTCTAAGGTTCAGTGCTCATCTCTGTTAACAGCCAAAGAGCCAGTGCTGTTTGCATCTGAAGACGTTTCCGTGGACATGTGGCAGGCATGCCTAGACACCAGAGTGCAGGGAACACTGTTTACCTTCCCAAAGAAGTGGTCCCTATTTATCTACTTGCAACTTCTTGCTTTCGAACTGCTAGGTTGGCAGGAGCTGGGACAGAGACGGAAGCTCACTCCGTCATGCAGCACTCATACTACTTACTATGCATGACTCTAATATATTACACTTCATGAAGTGAGTCATTTTACATGATTTTTAGTTTTAGTACAACAATTAATCTTGTTCTGTTTAATTCCACAAATCTGCACAATGTGGCATGTTCTAAACATTGCAAACCACTTCTATAGCAATTCTTCCTTTCCTACAATCATCACAACATACTTTTGTTTGCTACATTTGACCAGCGAGTTCAAAAACAACCTTATGGAAGCTTTCTTTCTTTCTTAGAATCACCGCATCATCATATCTATATCCATAAAACAAAGGTGTGGGTTTACATGTGCTCTAAAGGAACTCACATCCCTGGACCAGTGTCGCTGAAATTTGGCACATACATACCTTGGGCTTGCAAGATCAGCTCTGTGGGGGGGGGGGGGGGGTGTCACAAAACCCATTTGGGGGTTTATGCCCCCCAACATGGGGCGCAAAGGGGACACCCCCATTGACGGGAGAAAAAGTGACTAAAGAGCAGTACTGTGCACGCGCACCATAGCCTCCTTTTTCCCAGTACTGCACATGTGCAACACAGCCTCCTTTTCCCCTAAAACAAAAAAAACGAGCAAGGCTGGGTAATCGGCTAGTAGAACATAATGTAAGACTGAGACAGTAAGATTCCATCCCCTTTTATTTATGCTTCTGCAATTTGTATCAGCACATCACTAATGTCTTTTTTAATATGATGCAAATCACAGACACACAAATCAAACAGAAAAGGATTGGCTGACTAATCAAAAAGAAGCAAACAATCTGACTAATTTTGCAGTCTAGGCAACAAGGCAGCAATTTTCATTACTTTCAACTATTTGCATGAAAGTCATTCTCACAAATGCAAGAGTTCCTGCCAATGTCAGCAGAAAAAGATCTGACTGTACAATTGCCCTTTCTCATTCTCACCCATAAAATAAGGTGAGAGGTTATGTACATTTCTAATAAGGCCACAGAGTGAAAGCAGGATCCCGCATCCTTATTCTTTCCAGATTTATTACAGCACTGCATGAAAATTCCTATCTTAACTCTGGACCTTTGCAGGGGAAAAGTGTGTCCCAGGCCTGACAACCACTGCATTATTAAACATGTGCTGAACCAAACAAAATGTGCGGGAGGAAATATTGAAGGAAACTATATTCTTTACTTAAAAACAATTTATTTGTCTCCTGCTATAATTTATTTTGTTGTTGTTATAAACTGTTAAGTCACCTCTGACCTAAGGCATCCCTGAGAAAGAGATCTCTAAAATATCTTCTTTCACTTTAACTAAAAATCATTTCAAGTAGCATTGCTGCTTTCTATCAGTAAGATAGAAAGATGATGTCAACTGCATATCTTAAATTACGGATGCATCTTCCACCAATTTCTATTCCTTCTTCATTAGAATCTAACGTGGCTTTCCAAATGGTATGTATTTTGTACAGATTGTACAGTTAAGGGGATAAAATGCACCCTTGTCTGAGTCCTTTGGCTAAGGGAGACCATTATGTCTTTCCACATTCTGTCCCAACATTTAAACTATACTGTATGTCAAAAACACAGGTTACACATCAGGACAATCTGTAATTGTCCTGATGTGTAACCAATAATTCTAGAGACCGGCATTTCCCAAACTTTGGTTTTTGGACTTCACATCCCAGAAGCCTAAGTCAGTTCCCCAAAACACTGATCAGCCAATGAGCTGACTTAGGCTTCTGGGAATTGAAGTCCACCAGTGTTCCACGGAACATAGTTTGGGAAACGTTGCTATAAACCATACCAAAGAAGTCCATAATAGGCAGAAAGCAAAAACCACCAGGCATGAAGTCAATGGTTGGAATACAGGTCTGGCTTCTCTTTGATATCTCCTTGTTACCTCAGTTAGAACATTAATCCTCTCTTGACAAGTGTTTTCAGGTGCACTAGTAAAGGTTACCAGCTCCCTAGTGTCTTGAATCTTTCCTCTTCCGCAGCTGAGTCTTAACTTTCAAGGTCTGTATTAACATTTCAGCCAGAAAGTAACAAAGATATAAACAGGAGATGGAGAAAAAGAGAGAACCATGTCTTAGGAAAATATGCATCCTTTCTGTTAACTTGTATATGGCCTTCCATGTCTTTAGAAGACAAGTGTGGTTAACAGCACAGATGAATCTGAGTTCTGCTTCAGTTTGGTTTTTGCTAGCTGGCTGGAGTAAGTGAGTAAGGCAACTGGGTTGCAGAGACAGATTGGGAGCTTTATTCCACACTGTGCCTCTTGGGAGAAGAGCCCATCTGTATTTCCTTGAGATAGCTGCACAGTCCCAGGATAGCCCCAGAAGAAGGGAAGTGTAAACCACTTTGATTACTCTATATGTAGGAAAGTCAGAATTGACTCATTAGTATATACCGGTGGGGCGTGGACAAAGTAGATAAGGAAAAACTGTTTTCCCTATCACATAACACTAGAACTAGGGGACACTCCATGAAACTTTTGGGTACTAGTTCTCAAACAAATAAGAGAAAGTACTTTTTCACCCAGAGGATCACTGGTCTATGGAACTCCCTGCCAGAAGAAGTGGTGACAGCTGTCAGACTTGACAGCTTTAAGAAAGGAATAGACAAGTTCATGGAGGACAAGAGTATCAATGGCTATAATTATGGATACTTAAGGACAACCTCCGGGTTGGAGAGATAGGCAGGATATCTCTCAATGCCATTTCCAGGGAATCCTAAGCAGGTGAAGGCATCTGCATGGGAATAATACCCTGAAGGAAATGGTGAGCCACTGTGTGAGACAGAATGCTGGACTGGATGGGCTGTGGCCTGTTCCAGCAAGGCTGTTCTTATGTTCTTATGTTCTCAAGTTGGGGGCCAGGGCAAACTCTCTCAGACAGCTTCCAGGGCTGGGTGGCCACTTTGCCCTGCATGGGCAATGAGGACAGCCAATTTGTCCCAACAGTTTCAAAGGGGGTGGCCATTTTGTTTCTCAGATGCCCTTTGAGGGGTGGGGTGGGCCACATGAAATGGCACCATGGGCCGGATCCTGCCCATGGGCCTTAGATTGGGAACCCCTGCTATATAAAGTTACCCCACTGTTTCTGCAGTCAGTATACATGGTTTGTTATTTGTGGCAAAATAATAATGAAAACTCCAGAAATACATAATGTATACATATTTCCAAAATGCATTACTAGATCTGGCCACTAGAGACTCTACTTTGTATAGAGTTCACTACTATCCACAGATTCAGATATTTGTGGTAGATCTAGGAATCTATCCCCTATGGATATGGTGGGCCTACGAAATCATCTTTTCCATCTCTTTTTAGGGTTTACTGTCTCTTTCCCCCTATCCAAGAGTCTCCTCATCTTTAATTGCTATATGTTAGCCAGGAACAGCATGGTCCCCCTAGCTCCCCAGTTTGGTTTGGTCCCTCTTGACCAATTCCTAATGGGTCTGAGCCCCCCAAGGTTTGTTGTTACTCATGTATTTATTTTCTCTTCTTCCTTTTCTTCCTATTTTTTTGTAACTCTTCAGATTCTTAATGTTCCTTACAAATTCCTAAAACTCCTCAATCATTCTTTCAGCTTTAAAGACCTTTTGTTGTCTTGCTTTTGTTTTGTTTTGTAATAGCATGCACACTACCATATAAGTATATCTCACTCAAATGCTATCCACTTAAATACAGATTTTGGCTCCCATGTCTCATTTTCACACTAAAGTACTTCAGCTGAGAATGTGTTCAATTCTCAATTCAGGTGTGCAATTTCAACCCTGTGATTCAGGTATAAGACGCTTTAAAATTCCAGTTTTTAAAAAATCATGATCCGACCATTAATTCAACAACTGGCTCACTGTTGCTCACTTATCTCTCTGTTGCAGTATTCCTTGCTTATAAAGTTGGTTCATTAATTTACAACTTTTAATCAGGTCTGTACAAAAAGCCTGGTACATTTCCTAAGAGCTAAAGCTAGACTCCCTGCTCTATAGCAATGCAAATGTTGGCCAGTTCTTCTAAATGGGCTCATCCCATTATATGGTGTAACGAAATGAATTATACCCTGTGCATTAGCCTCTTTCAAGATGGCAATTTCTGATCAGGGGGAGAGAATGGAATGTAAACAATGTGAGCCTCATGATTCGGAAGAACTGAAACCTAAAATGTGTGGTAGTCATATCATCCTGTGAGATCATTGGTTGGAATCCCTAAGGGGGATGGGCCAGAAGGTGGACCCTGTGGAGGAGATATAAGCCAGAAGGTGGGAAGCTGGAGAGAGATTGTTGCCAACATGTACGGTAATTACCATACCGTACGGTAATTTGGCCCTCCGTACAGTGTACGGTTACTGTACTGAGAAGTACAGTAATGTTACGGTAATTTTGAAAAAAAATTTTTTTTAAGGTTACTTCTGGTTTTTCCTGAAAAATATTTTTTTAAAGGTTACTTCCGGTTGTTTCCTGAAAAATATATTTTTTTAAAATGTCCACCCAGGCTCCGCCCACAACTCCACCCACTGCCCGTACGGTATAAGTACGGTAATTTTGCTTCAGCCAGTACGGTAATTTGAGGTTCCTGGGATAAGCAGCTTTTTTTTATTTCTTTATTTTGAAATGCTTTCTGAGCTTTTGCTGGACTGTATCCTGCATCTTGCTTTGATTTCAATATACCTTTAAAATACCTGAAGAGGCTTGGAGTGTTTAATTGGCTCACGCTACCTGAATCTACACTAGTTTCATGTGCACCCTTTGCTCACCACCTGGATTTCGGTCAGGAGTGACTGGGCACACGGATAGGAGAAGCCTGAACTGCTGGGTCTGAACTGGACCAGGGAAGCAGGATCAGGCGCAATCCCATCGCCAGGAGGCCGGAGGACAACCGAGTCAATCAATCAATCAATCAATCAGTTTAATTTATATCCCGCCTTCCTCAGCCGAGACCAACTCGAGGCGGCTAACAACATAATCCAACAAAGTAACAATAAAAAGATAATACAGAGAAACAACAAGTTCAAAATGGAAAACAATCCAGATAAGCATAATATCATAATACAAAAACTACACTACATAATTAGGTCATAAAAATGCAATAAATATAATTATACTACAGCAAACCCAACATAGCAAGACCCCCATGTCCACTGGAGAACAGTCGTAGGAGCTACCACTCCCCCAACAGCTTGGGGAAGGAGGTCCACGTCTCAGTCTCAACATGAGCCAAGGCCACAGCAAAGGAGCCAAAGACGGCGATGGTCCTGGGGCGGCGGCAGTCCTGGGCCTGGCCCGGTGGCCCACGGCCCTTTATCTCCCCGCGCAAGGGACGGGAGAGGAGGGCGGGGCCAGGTGGAGAGGCCGATGGAATGGCCTTCTCTTCGCCCCCACCGGGGCAGGACGCGCAGCGACGGCAGGCTCACCCGGGCGCCCCTCGCCTTTTAAGTCCAAGGGCGAGGGGGAAGGCGGGGCCCGAGGACGCCGGCCAGGTGAGAGGCCGATGGAATGGCCCTCTCTTCGCCCCCACCGGGGCAGGACGCGCAGCGGCGGCAGGCTCACCCGGGCGCCCCTCGCCTTTTAAGTCCAAGGGCGAGGGGGAAGGCGGGGCCCGAGGACGCCGGCCAGGTGAGAGGCCGATGGAATGGCCCTCTCTTCGCCCCCACCAGGGCAGGACACGCAGCGGCGGCAGGCTCACCCGGGCGCCCCTCGCCTTTTAAGTCCAAGGGCGAGGGGGAAGGCGGGGCCCGAGGACGCCGGCCAGGTGAGAGGCCGATGGAATGGCCCTCTCTTCGCCCCCACCGGGGCAGGACGCGCAGCGGCGGCAGGCTCACCCGGGCGCCCCTCGCCTTTTAAGTCCAAGGGCGAGGGGGAAGGCGGGGCCCGAGGACGCCGGCCAGGTGAGAGGCCGATGGAATGGCCCTCTCTTCGCCCCCACCGGGGCAGGACGCGCAGCGGCGGCAGGCTCACCCGGGCGCCCCTCGCCTTTTAAGTCCAAGGGCGAGGGGGAAGGCGGGGCCCGAGGACGCCGGCCAGGTGAGAGGCCGATGGAATGGCCCTCTCTTCGCCCCAACCGGGGCAGGACGCGCAGCGGCAGCAGGCTCACCCGGGCGCCCCTCGCCTTTTAAGTCCTACTTGGGAGTAAGTGGATTGTTACTCATGGCTTATGAAACACAGCAAATAAATGTAAGGAAGCCCATTTCCCAAACTGCTGAACTCTACTTAACTATTGTTTTATGAAATTATTATGGTACAATTTTGATGGAACATATGTTTAGAAATTATTCTAATCTAGTCTCAAAACGTTGTTTGCTTGTTTTTGTATTTGCATTCTGCATTTACTCCATAAGGTTCAAAGTGGCATATTTGGCCTTGTGTTCATTACTTTATTTTTAAACTCTCTGGGAGGTAAGGTAAAGGTAAAACTGTGTCCGACTCTAGGTGGCAGTACTCGTCTCCGTTTACAGCCCAAAAGTCAGTGCTGTCTGCATCTGCAGACGTTTCTGTGGACATGTGGCAGGCATGCCTCAACACCGGAGTGTAAGGACTGCTGTTTACTGGTAATGTTACCTTTCCTGCCAAAGCATTGCCTGTTTATCTACTTGCAATTTTTTGCTTTTTAAATGCTAGGTTGGCAGGAGCTGGGGCAGACAACAAGAGCTCACTTCATTGCACATCACTCTGGTCTCAAATTGCTGGCCATCTGGTTCTCAAGCTCAGCATCTTAACCACTGGCCCACTGGGAGGTAGGTCAGTCTAAATTAAAAGACTGTGATTGGCCTAAAGCTACCCAGTGAGTTACATGACCAAATAGGGGTTTGAGCCCTAATCTTTTAATAAATATCAGTCGGTTCAGAATTATTATCTCCTGCACAGAATTATTACGGTAGATATTGTAATTCCTAAACAGAATTATTGTAACTACTGTGCTGACAGATGTCTTCCGTACAGAAAATTCCTCATTTTGACCAATGAAAAATGGTTGTTGCAAATGCATATGGCACTGCGGTGTACAGGATGTGGCAATTCCCTGCATAAAAGAACAGCCAACAATGGGGTGAAAAGTATTGGGGGGGGGGTTTCTTGTTTCTTCAGAAACAGAAGAAATCTTGCAGCAGTGGTGGGAAGTCCGAGTGAAGATTCTCAGAGAATCAGATGAATCACAAAGAACGAGAAAATTTAGCAATTACACTTATATACTCCCTCATAATGATATAATATATTGGACGTGGACCATGGATTCTCAAACTGAGGCCCAGTAGCCCCAGCACCATCTGCAGATGCTGGGAATTGAACCTGGGATGTTCTACATGCAATCTACAAGCTCTACCAGAGAGCCTCAGCCTTTCTCTTGCTTCGGCAGTCATGTCCTTCTAAAGAACATTGGTGTTGCTGGCATAAGAATTCCATTAACATGCAGACTCTTCCAAGAGCATCTGGTGCCAGGCAATCAAAATACCCATTCCGTTAGGTTGGCATCAAGCATTGTGAATCAACCGAAACATCTGCTAATTCTTACAAAAGGCCAACGAGATCAAACAAGCACATGCAAGGGGAGAATCTCTCTCTCTCTCTCTCTTTCTTTCTCTCTCTCTCTCTCACCCGCAGCTTTACTGTCTTCTGGCACAAGGGAACACTCCACAAAATAAGAGGAGCGCAAAGATCTCACACATCATTAACCAGTAAGTTTCACCAAGGGACTACTCAAACGTAACCCAAGAACTGTGCTGAGGTCGAGCATGTGAGAAAGGGGCAAGATGATTTATTAAACAAACAAGCAAGTGTCTCAGTGTTAAGTTATGAAGTGGTAGAACTGGCAGGGAGAGAAAAAAATCTTTCCCATTCAAAGAAAGGGAACATAATAAGCAGAAATTAGTTTTAAATGTCAGGTAGGCTTCTGTATAAATGAATAACAGTCATAAACAGGAGCTTGTTTGTTTAACATCCCAGTGGTAGAACAGATCCTTTATTTTAGGCTTGCACAGGTAAAGAAATCCAATGGCCTGTATAATCTTTCAGACATAAGAATTGGAAAACAGAGTTTTGTTTCCCTACAGTAGTGATGGCGAAACTTTTGGAGACAGAGTGCCCAAACTGCAACCCAAAACCCACTTACTCAAGCCACATGTGAGCCACCGGCTTTAGGGGAGGGAAGAAATGTTCCTAATGGTCTGCTGGACAGGGGAACTCTGTGCTGTGGGGAGGGAGGAAGCCCTCCCATTGGGCTGCTGGGCAGAGGAACTCTGTGCTGGGGCGACGGTGTGCGTGTCCACAGAGAGTGCTCTGAGTGCTCCCTCTGGCACACATGCCATAGGTTCGCCACCACTGCTCTGCAACATGAAAATGGTGCTCCAAAGTAGGATCTTGAAGATTGTGGTTCTTTTTAAACTACAATTGGGCATACCAGTGCAACGGCAACCTTGTTGTGTCAGCTAATCTGTCTCACACTAGGTCAGGTGAAATGAACTGCAGAATGAATTCACCAAAAGGTGGCTTCATTTTGGCAGTTTAAAGTCTGACCTACACAGGAAAGAAAAACTTAGGACTTTCCACGTGCAAAAAACAGAAAGCCTGACCTTCTCATGCAACATGGTTCTCTCCCATAGGATTTGAAAACAGCAGATGACTTCAAAATAAGGAGTATTCACTACTCCGATTACATTTACATCACTTAATTCAGGTATTCGTGTAAAGATAAATTTGGAAATATATGTGCCCATCAAAACAGTAGCCACAGATGGCCACATTCTCTGCATAAGGTGGCAATCGGGTCACTTGATACCAACAAATGAAGAACAAGCCTTATATAAAGTTAATGGCTCTTCATCTGTTTCTTCTTCTTCCACGTCTTGGTCAGACATTAACCTGCCAAAATGAAGCAACCTTTGGTGAATTCATTCCATAGTTCTTAGCTCGCCTAATTTAGTGTGAGAAAGATTAGCCAGCACAACAAGGTTGCCATTGGCCAGTGTACACCCAACTGTGGTTCAAAATACCATAATCATCAAGGCGTCTCTTTCTGTGTTAAACCTCTCATTCTGTTCAAGACCAAAATGAGGCTCAAATACTTTGCATCAGTACTGTAAGTACATAGAAGCTACTGTGAGAATTGTAAGTAAGCTCAGAGTCTACTAGAAAGTACCTTATGATGTGACATTCTTACCTACTCATAAGGTTTTGACCATGTGAGCCCTGGCTCTGCTACAGCACCATTTGACATGTCAAGCTCATACCTGTCAAGTTTTGGATTTGAAAATAAGGGAAATTTTTGACCACACCCCTCTGTGGGTGTGGACAAATCTGTGGACATGGCCAAATATAACCATGTGACTTGCTGGGCTCTAGTCATGCCTGCCACATGGCCATGAAAATGTCTGCAAACACAGTCAGCACTGGCTCTTTGGCTGTAAATGGAGATGAGCACTGCACCCTAGAATTGGATACGACTGGCAGATTTTACTTTCTTAGGATCAAAGATAACTGCAGATGGTGATTGCAGCCGTGAAATAAAAAGGCGACTGATGCTTGGGAAACAAGCTATGAGAAACCTGGGGAACATAGTTAAAAGTAGAGGCATCACCTTGCAAACAAAAAATTGCATAGTCAAAGCAATGGTATTCCCGGTGGTAATGTATGGGTGTGAGAGCTGGACCATTAGGAAAGCTGAGCGCAGAAAAATAGATGCCTTTGAAATGTAGTGTTAGAAATAGGTCAATCCTAGAAGAAATCAACCACGACTGCTCATTAAAGGTCAAATAGTAAAGATGACGCTAAAGTACTTTGGACATCAAATGAGAAGAGAGGATTCACTTGAGAAGGCCTTGATGCTGGGAAAGGTGGAGGACAAAAAAAGGAGGTGGCCAAAAATAAGATGGTTAGATGGTATTGTAGATGCAATGGGCACAAAGCTGTGTGGGCCAAAGAACCCTTTCCCCATCTTCTTGGGGGACTTTTGTTTTGTTTTCTTTCTTGTTTACTCATTTTTAATTTTAAAAAATTCTGGGAAGCAAAGAGCAGAATAGTAAACCAGCCCCCTAGGGTGAACTAGCCCTGCACGTGGCTAGACACCCCCCCCCAATTAGGGTGGAGGAGCAAGGGATTAATTCCCCCAAATTAACCAAATTGTTGGATCCACCTTAAGGAAGGGAATTAGTAAAGTAAAAAGCAACCTCTGTAGTTTACAAGCGTCCCAGCAGCTGAGGAGTTAATCTCCATATATGAAATATTGCTCACCTAGAGAAGACCTCCGTCCCATGGTGGCTCTGACCACCAGCAGCAAAAACGAAGCCTCCATGACCATGTGGCAGGGAAATGAAAGAGAAACTACAGAAGGGCTCCCACCTTCTCTCTCTCCTTCCACAAGCGAAAAGCCACAGCGACCTCTGGTGGCAGGAAAAACATAATGCAGCTTTGCCTGTGAAGGCTCCGGTCAGGATTTTTTTTTTTTTTAAAAAAAGGGATATTACGGGGAAATTAATAAAACGGGAGAGGAGTGGGAAGAGAGGTAAAAATAAGGGGTTTTCCTGGAAAAAACAGGATACTTAACCGGTATGGTCAAGCTGCCTCTTACTGGATCAGAGCATGAACTATGTGGCTCAGACATGAGCTGAATGGAGGGTTGACCAGCAGGTATGCCAAAGCAACCTTAAGAGGTAAATAATGACCAAACATTCTGTTTTCAACAATAGGCCAGGCCAGATAAATTTGAAAGCTTACATACAGGACATAAAAGGGTAAAGGACATGACTGGGTTGTCCCCAACATACTGTACTCCAGACACATAACCTGGTTCTCAATCGTGGAAGCTTCATGTCATTGAATACCATATCGTTAACTCAGCCCAGACACATTTTTTAAACAACACACTCAATTCACCAAGGACAATCTGTAAATAAATCCTTGGAATTTTGTTGGGCAATGGGCCAAACCCTGATTCACAATGAAGCAGAAGAGTGTAGACAGAACATGCCCCACTGTACAGGGCAGATTCCAGATCACTGGATGTGAAAAGGGCTCACAGAGTAAATTAGGACAAAGCTAATACTTATTCTATGGTGTTGTGATGTTCCAATGTCCCCAAGAACAAGGGGAAAGACTGTCTGTCTCGCCTTGCCTCTTTCCCCTCTAAACTCTTACTTCTCCCTGTTTTACATGATAAGAGCCTTAAAGTGGAATCAACTTAATTCTACAAAACACTTGGGAAAACTGGCAACAATCAGCCACTTTATGTGGAATGAGTTGTATTAAAACAAACAAACAAACAAACCAGGTCTCTTCCCAAAATGTCCTCCAATAATTAATTACCTGCCTATTCTATTCTATCAGTTTATTGCACCAGTCAAATGACCAGGGCAAAGTACAAGAAGTCAAACAATAAAAACAAGCACATAACATGCACACAATTAAAATTGACACAATTACTATTACACATCAGAACCTGATGACACAATTATATAGAATAAACTTATGATGGAACACCTGTGATATTGTTACAGACAAGAAGCACACTGCCTTGATCATCTCTCTCTGTAAGATTGCTTACCCCAGGCGGGGTCCGCCAGACCTTCTTCCATCATTAACACCATACCAGAAGTAGCAATTTGCTGAATGAAAAATTTGTTAAGACTTGTAACAATGCCATGCAAACTCAGGATCCCAGCCAAGTTCTCACCAGTCAGGCTCCCCTGGTTGACATTACCCAGTGGTCAGTCACTTTGCTCTTCTTTCAAGAAAGGGTGAAGGACTTGTAGCAGCGAGAGCAACCGACAGAAGTTGGTTGAGAGCTCTTGGCTTTCTTCTGGGGGATCAATGTCAGGTCTAGGAACATCACCGAGATGTTGATTGTGGATCTTCTGTTGACTCCCTCGGATGGTCTCCCTTCTCAGCCTGGCACTAGCACTCCCATCTCTCCCTCTCACCCCACTATGATAGCTTGAAGGGTGGTCTCACCTCTGCTCCTGGGACTCTGACCTGGACAAGAAACCCCATTCTATAGGCCCTCCTTTGTACTCCTAATCATCAGGAGGGAGCTGCTCCTCTTATAATTCCCCACAGAACCCTTCTTCCGGGTCCTCCAAAGCATCATCTCACTCTTCCTCTTCCCAGACAGCCTTCCACATCTTCTTGCTGACTCTTCTGGCCTCAGGACCCTTCCTACATCCCCAAGCTCCCAGGTTTCAACAAATTTATTTATTTATTATTTATTCAATTTGTATAGCCACCTCAATTGACATGCTACTCTGGGCGGCGTATATAAAATCCCCAACGTTTAAACTATAGAAACCTTTAAAATTCCTAAAAACACTGAAAAACTACCTCCCACCCACATCAATTAAAAACTTAGTTAAAAACTTTTAAAAACATGAGTGATCCTGCTCTAAATGTGTGTGTGTGTGTGTGTGTGTGTGTGTGTGTGTGTGTGTGTGTGTGTGTGTGTGTGTGTGTGTGTGTGTGTGTGTGTAGAGGTGGGTGGGGTTGCTCTCTTTCCACCTCCCCACAACTGCCATGCCAGCCAGGTTTTCAGCTCTTTCCTGAAGGGCAACAGCTCTGTCTGGAGACACAGTTCAACTGGCAGGAGGTTCCATAGGGCTGTAGTGGATAAGGAAAAGGCTCTTCTTCTAGTGCTAGAGAGGCTTGCCTCACAGTTGGTATTTTTAAACAGCCCCTCCGGACCGCTCTTGTGGGATGGGCAGATATCCTTGGGGTGATGCAGTCTCTTAAATATCCTGGCCCCACTACTATGTAGGGCTTTAAAGGAAATTACCAGCACCTTGAATTGCACCCAGAGGACACCACGTGGGCACCAAATAGGGAGCTTAGGTGCCTTTTGGTGGTTGCCTTTGACCTCCATGTAGGCATAAAGCCCCTGAAGCTACATACCGTCAAGCAAATCCTTCTGGCTTGCCAAATCAACTGGCAAGGACCACCCACCACACGAGCCGGTCGGTGAGAGGCCGAGGAATGGATTCTGGTATGGGCATCTAATCCAGGCAAGGCGGATGGGCACGAACCTGGTGTAAAATCTCTCACAGCCGGAGCCAGGCACCGATCAGGATGTAAGCTGGGCACCAAATCATAAAGATCTTCCAGTTTAGATTGTAATCGCTTTAGGTCCCTAAAACTAAGGTTCACAGTATTTGCGGTAAGCAGAAGCAGATCTGTGGTAGTATCACTTGCCTCCTTAATGTCCTTGATGAGGGAGGCTGGGGATGTAATCTCTAAAGGGCCGTTCTCTGGGTGGAAGGATTCTACTAGAGGATTCTATTAGAGACCCCTGGATCAGCTTCCACACCCCTATTGCCACTTTGGGGCTGTGGATTTTCCCTGTGAGTCTTTCTGTGAGCTTCATCCTCTGACAGGAAGGTCCATAGGGAAGTTAAAGGTGTGGAACACTGCTGCTTCTTGGTTCAGAGGCAACAGCACACTGATTAGGAACTCCCCATCTCACAGTCACTGACACTCAGATTGGATGGTTTAATTTATGGATATAATGGAGCAAAGGTGAAGAAGCACATAATACACCATGAGGGACAGGGAAAGTACTTATCTATTTTAATGGACTTCTACCTATGTAGGCGAGCAGAACCCCAAGCCAAATTGTGTGAACATGCACCCTAATAATAATTTTTTTGACAGAAATTATTCTGCTGAAGAAACTCTGCTCAGGGGGCGACCGAATGAGGTTCCTTTCATGTCCCCAAGATCTTTTCCCATTGAAGTGGTCCCTAAAGCAGCAGGATGTAGAATAGCCCCTTTACTTCTATTTCATTCCAAGTTTTTCTTCTGTGAAGCTTACATAAAAATGCCCCACTTCTTCTTCTTCTTTTGTATCCAGATCAAACTTTGGACTGCCAAAATGAAGCCACTTTCTCAGCTTTGTTGTTCGCCAAAATTAAATCTTCATTGGCACACATCTGGTAGTAACTGGCAGATCAGCAAATGAGAAGGATTCTGCATCTCTCCAAATTCACAAAGAGTGTTGTTGTCCGCCAGCAGCCCCCACTTGAGCATGTTGGTGTTACATTTAGGGACTCCAAACCTCAGCCTATTCATGGTCCTCCAAGTGACATAGGGGAGGTTGAGTCCCTCACCTGTATTCTCATTTAATGTTATTCCTTGTCCAGTGAGCTCCTTCCTCCATCTTCTAATTTGATTTTGCTCTTGCATACCCTCAAGAATGTTTGTTCTTGCCATAAAGCTTTTCCTGAATCTGAGCCAGCGGATTTCAGGCATGTATCCATTCAGAGGATACTGAGGATCATCTCTTGCTTAGTTTTCTAATGCCCCACTGAGCTTTGGGAATTGTGATTCCCTAAAACTTGCAAGGGTGCCTAGAAGAGTAAGTTCCAACATCATCTTAATTTTGGAGTTGTTATTCAGCAAGGAGTCCGCACATTGGCAGATATCTCTGTGACAACATTCTGTGCATGCAAACGAACATGAGAAATCAAGTCCATCTGCATGCATTTTTTAGCCGTTTGGATATCACATCACCCACTGGCTAGGTGGACCATGATGTGTGCCCTCCGCTTTCACCAGGCCCAAGGGATCCAACATCAGCTGCTTCCATATATAATGAATGTGGACCCCCAAAGACTGAGAACCAAAGAAAATGGAACAAGGTTTGCACCCAATGCCCTCACTCCCACCACAGCCAGCAGCAGTGAAAACAGCCAAAAATGTGCTGTAAATGCACCAGCAGCTGTCTTAAATGCATTTATGACAGCCGTGGATGCATTTTACAGCAGCATTTACAGGGGGGGGGGGCATGTGTTCAACCCGCTCAGCTATCTGAGGGGGCATGGTCTGGCCTGTGCCCAGAAAACGTTGAGAACCATTAGACTTATTAGTTTTAATTCTGTTATTAGCCTGCACCCATTTTATTGCAGATTTCTTGTTTTCAATTTAATAACGTTCTATAACGTTCTCCCATCTCTGTCCTCTTTTCTTTTCAAATCCATTAAACACCTTTTGCCCTCAGCAAGACAATACCTGGAGGCGATTTTGGTAAATGTATGAAAGTCATAAGCCACAGAAAAGGTACTGTTAGTCAGTGAAAAAAGAACCCAGAGAGATATGGTATATAGAGGAATTGTGCAAGGCACCCAGGCAGGGAGTGATTTCTCAAGGTGGAGACCACATTATCCCTCCTGAGGGTAAACAATTTGCATTTGAATAGGGACAACTGTGAGTGTGATAAGGCTAGCTCTTGCTCTCGTTTGGAATCATTGCCCTCCTGCTGATCAGGCTTCAGAACTATGCCATAGAGCTAGTAGGATTTGGCTCCATGACAACCTTTGAAGCCTAAATGGGATGAGGAAAATGCTTCTAAAAGGAAGGGAGAGGAGAAATGGTAGAGGATGACAAGAGGGGAGACCTCATACACTTTCTCCTTGAAGTGCTTCTGTCCATTGGGACATTTTTGCTTTATATTCAGTTGCATGCTACACATAACACCCCTGAGGTGACATAGACAAAACTCACTGGCTGTATAAATAATCTCCTTTATTACATAATTACTTCCAGGATTTATGCAACGTAATTGTATGTTGCCCCTTAATCATCTGATAAAATGACTCTTCAAGAGATTTGGAACACGGCATCTCAGCAGAATTAAAACAAAATTACATTTTCTGACCTCATCGGCAAAAGAGCCACTTTTGGGAAATCCGACATAATGTTTTATTCCACAAATTAATTAAAGATGGTCTTCCCTGTTCACAGGTAAGCACTAGCTTCAATAGCTGGTTTTCAATGAGAGTCATGAAAATGAACTGGTACTCAAGGGCGAGAATATGGGGTGGAGGGAGCAGCAGAACACGTGGAATGAAACTTCTAAAAGAGGAGCAGAAACAAGGAATTATTTCTTAATTGGAATGCCAAGGCACACCAAGGGAAAGAAGGGTTTCAGCACTTTAGTTAAAAGCTGAAGAGTAGTTCTGTTCATTTGGGGGGTCTTCTGCTTATTGGGTTGGGACTTGTTTTCATTATTAGAATCCCAATGGTGATGTATATATTAATAAGTTGAACTATGTATCTCAGCATGGGAAATTGCTTCTAACAACATACTGGTTGTGCTATGAAGTGTGAAATGGCACCCAGCAATCCAACCCAAGCCATGTTATTTTGTCATAGTGAGCCATGCAAGTTAAGGTACAAACATATATATATATTAACAGGTCTCTGGCTGTTATTGGGAGTGAGCGAGCAAGTGAGCGAGCTATCAGATGAGAATTTGTCCAAGTTTGGTCAAATCTAGGGATGGCTGGTTCACTCATGATATTGCCAGTGACACCCAGGCAATCGTGAATCGGCACATTCTTGATCCGTGGGTAACTCCATCTTTTTGCATCCCTGTCAGGGCTACTAGGAACTGTGATGGCTTAGTGATTAAGAAGCTGAATTTGATGACTGGAAGGTTGGCGGGTCAGCAGTTCAAGACCCGAGTGCTGTACAATGGAGTGAGCTCCTGTCATTGTCCCAGCCTCTGCCAACCTAGCAGTTCGAAAGCAAGAAATTGCAAGTAGATAAATAGGTACCATTTCAGTGGGAAGATAAACAGCATTCCGTCTAGTCAAACCTGACATGTGTCCACGAAAACGTCTGTAGATGCAGACAGTGCTGACTCTTTGGCTGTAAACGGAGATGAGCACTGAACTAAAGGAGTCGGATATGACTCGCTTTCTTTCTTTTTTATTTATTTTTTATTAATTTTCAAAATATAATTACAAAACCTAAATTACAAAATCTAAATAAAAAATACAATACAATAAAAATCATATGACAATATACAATACATAAAATTCATACAATAATAAGGCAAATAAACAAATAATAAACAATACTAAAAAAAACCACTATAACAATTCCTCTACTTATCAAGGTAATACCTCCCATCCTTCACTAAATCTTAATTATTATAACTCATATAATTATATGCAATTTAAAAGTTAATTTACAATATTTTCTTTTTCTTATAAAATAATCTCCAAAGCAAACCTATTTATATATTTCTATAATATTCATATTTACACCATCTTCTTTTTTTCACCCAAAACTTATTAGTTAATAGTATTACCATCCTAAAATAATATCATGAAAATACAATAATAAAAACATGTATACAAAATCAAACTACACACCCAGTGTATGTAGTTTACAATGCCCTGGAGGATGTAGAATATCACACATTTTTCACTGTTTCCAAAAAGTAAATTGATCAGGTACTGGCCCAAACCCCGCACCTCCAGCGAATTTTGACTCTACAAATAGTTGCCAAATTTTCCAAAATCTATTTTCTTTAATTAAACCCTTTTTTTATTTAATTCCCATGTTAATCTATCATTAAGTGCGAGATCCCACATTTCCTTGTACCAATGTTCAATTTTCAAATTTACATTATTCTTCCAATTTCTAGCTATATATTGTCTAGTTGTTGTCAACATTATAGCCAGTAACTTTTTTATCAACATCTAAATTTATATTATCCATATCTGTCAACAAAGCGGTGCTTGACCCCAGTTTAAATCTCATTTCAAAAATACTACAAATTTCCTTCTCAATTCTTTCCCAAAAATCTTTTACCACATTACAACTCCACCACATATACACATACGTCCCCATTGTATTCATACATCTTCAACACATTTTACTCTTATTATTATCCATCTGATGTAACCTCACTGGGGTCAACTACCATCTCCAAAACATTTTATAATTATCTTCTTTTATTCTGACTGACATAGTTCTCATAATCCTTTTTCCCCCATTTGTTTCTCCATTCCACTTCTGTAATTTTTACATTGAGATCTTGCTTCCAAAGATTTCTTTATGCATCTTGTGGATTGCCTTCTTTATTTAACATCTTATAAATCCTACCTACAATGCCCTTAATTCCTGTTTCTCCCTTTCTTATCTTTAATACCAACTCCTCACACTGAGTCTTACTCCTTCCCAAACTGGTTTCTGTCGAAAATTTACTATTCCACTTGTTTACTAATGCAATCTGAAACCAGTTCATCCTCAATTACGTATATATTTCTACTTTCCTCTCTCTATCCTCACAAACCCATAACCAGTCTTTCAACAAGGAAACACCATTTCTAATAAAAACTTCCTTCACCTTCTCATCTATTTTTATTGGAAAGTTTTTCATATTCTCCATTTCTATAATCGGGGAAATATCTGGGGCTAATTTCTTTTTTACCTTCTTCCATCCATCCATCATTGTTTTCACCATTTTATTTTTAATTACTATTTTTTTCCCCTACCTCTTTATCTAAAAATACCGCTTTACCAATTTGTGCTAACTCTTTTATCTCAATATCCTCCCATATCACCATTTCCATCATCAAAACCTTCACAATATTTTTAACCTGAAAAGCTCTGTAATAATTCTTAATGTTCGGAATTCCCAGTCCTCCTTCTTTCTGAGATAAATACCACAAATTCTTAGTAATTCTAGCTTTTCCCCATCGTTACAATAATTGCTGAATAAATTTTGAAATTCCTTAATTTCTTTTTTCTTAAGTTGAATTGGTAAGGCATCAAACAAAAAATTAAGCTTCGGTAATAACATCATTTTGCATAATGTGATCCTACCAAACCAAGACAGCTTTAATTTATTGTATTGCTGTATTTTATCCTTAATTTCCCTTTTTTGTTTTCCATAATTTAATCTCTTAAAATCTTCTACCTTATTTGAAATATTTACCCCCAGATATTTCAGATTTTCTTTAACTTGTATCTTATACTTGTCTTTTATTTTCTCCTGCTACTTTTTGCTCACATTACACAATATCATTTCAGATTTATCCCAATTTATCCTTAAACCTGTCATCTCTTCAAATTCCTTCAAATGTATCTGTATCCTTTCCAGTGCCTTCATAGGATTTTTCATAGTCATCAAAGTATCATCAGCATACAAACTTATCTTATTACCTACTATGCCCTCAATACTTTTATCCTCTCTTATGGCATTCACAAGCAATTCCAATGCCATAACAAATAAAATTGGGGATAACGGGCATCCCTGTCTCGTTCCTGCTTCCAACTTTATGACTTCCATAAAAGTATCATTAACTCTAACCTTGGCGGACCCCTGCCGATACAATTGTTCTATCACCTTACTGAACTTGTTCCCAAATCTATAACATTTAATTATCTCATTAATTGTTTCCCATTGAAGCGAATCAAATGCCTTGAAAATATCTAATGCTAGCAACCCCACTTTCTCCTTGCTTTGTTCTGCAATATCTATCAAGTCTAAAACTCTCCTTATTAGGTCCACCATATGCCTTTCTTTAAGGAAGCCTGTTTGATCTTTATTGATATAGTTGCACATAAAGTTGTTTATTCTTCTTGCTAAAATTGCAGTAAAAATTTTTGCATCTTGATTTATTAACAAAATGGGTCTGTATGACTATTTTTTCTGGATCTTTCCCAGGTTTTGGCAACAACACAATTATAGATCTGTACCATGAAGTTGGAATTTGTCCTCCATCCAAAATATAATTAAATAACTTAATACGACCCTATCCTTAAACTCTTTATAAAATTCAGACGATAACCCTTATGGGTTATGACTCGCTTTCAAGCAAGTGAATTAATTGGGCATGTAAGCTACTGTAGGACCTATTAGAGAAGAAGGTGCACTGGTGAAATTTCTGACATGAAATTATTATTGTTATTGTTATTGTTGTTGTTGTTGTTGTTGTTGTTGTTGTTGTTGTTGTTGTTGTTGTTGTTGTTGTTGTTGTTGTTGTTGTTGTTGTTGTTGTTATTATTATTATTATTATTATTATTATTATTATTATTATTATTATTACTGGTGAAACATAAAATATGAAAATTCAGAATTGCACTTTGTTAGAATTCTGACCGTACTTTCAATTTGTGCTTTGGCTGGTGGCCTGCATACAAACACCTGCTTTCATTGCAAAATCACCAACCATACTTACAAATGTCCAAGAATGGAAAAGGCAGTTCTTAATCCGTAAAGCAGAAGTATGCACACACACACATTCCTCCAAACTGGATTAAATCCAGATTTAAACAAGCCAACATGTAGTTTGATACTGAGCCCTTTTCAGTTACTTCCCCTGATAACGCCGGCAAAGAACAAAATATCACAATTACCCTACCATATGGAACCTGAATTTAATTTACTAATGTGAGAGAATCCATTTCCTTGTTGACAGTACCAGGTGCTGTAAAGACTTTATTTTTTTATTTTTAATTATGCTATTAGGGTGATCCTACACAGAAAGCTTCAGGCACAATCTCCCCCACCACCCCGAGCTAAATTAACACGATTCCCCCTCCTGCCACCGGCCGCTCAAGTTGCATCTGGCAATTCATAGTAACAGTTGGTGCTTTCTGCAGAACATCACACCTGAATCCTGATGCTCTGCTGCAGAACATATGGTTTCCTTTAATTACTTCACTCATTCATTCAGAGATCAGCTTTCACAAAGACAAAGGCTCCAGCTGAATAAAAGAATGAGACTGTTTGACCAGTTATCGGAAATAACGCAGACATGCAGTGCCAACAAAGATGGGCTTACCGTGGTCTGAGACGAAGAGGGATGAACAGGGCATCCCTGGAGGGTTGTTAAATAATTGGGGATTTTGTAGCCTGGAGGCTATAATGAAAATAATAATGAGGAAAGAAATGAGATCACTACAGGATTGGGAGAAGTCATTCAGATAGCCAGTAATTGAAGCCAGAAATGGCTGAAGTCAGGAAGGCTATGAAGATGGGTTGATCCTTTAAGAAACTGATTCTGAGGCTGAAACCTAATATAGGTTCAAACAGGAAGTTAAACTCTCCTGAAATCTATGGGACTTAATTCCATGTAGAAGTCAGAACAATTCTTGAATAAATTTTTACATACTCCTTTATCCTTCCGGGTGTGAATTTTCTCCTTCTCTAGTTCAAAGTTAAATTTTTGATCTTCAGGGCCGCTATCCCTGTTATTCAAGAAGAAAAAGAAGAAGAAGAAGAAGCTGTAGGCAAAATTTCTTGCAGTGTTTGGAGAATTCAACACCTGTCTTGCCAATTCGTGACATGTTGAGTGGTCTGATCTGTCCAAAAACAGGACAAATTAATGCACTGCCATCAGAAAGACTGTTTGCACCTTTTAAAAAAAACAACACCAGCCAATTATTCTGTGTTTGGATTCTCTCACTCTCTTCTCCTTCAAACATTTCACATTGAGGGAAGACACTAATTTTGCATTTGAACAGTTTGCACAATTATAGAAATCTTCACAAGAAAAATTATAAAGCTCTGCTCTCTGGTTTTTCCCCCTTTTTTGCTGGAGCTGAGGAACCATGCATGGCCTGAAAAAACATCGTCAATGTGTCCTCTCAAGGCAGCCCAATGTGGCAGGAATGAGGAATGTAGTGATCTTTCTCTAGGCATATAACGTCTGGTGTTTCTGCCATGAACATCTATTCCAAAAATCTATTAATCATTCAGATTAAGAGGGGCTTAATCCATACAGGTATAAACAAACATAGCTGCATCCAGGGATTGGTAAACATTTATTTCAGCTTAGTTTTGATAAGATTTATTTAAATACTGTAATAATAATGCATATCTTCCTATTTAAGCTAGAAAAAAATAGAGATCTACAAATGTCAAAGCTGTGAGAATGAAAACCATGAACTATGCTTGAATCCTTCTGCATTCAACTAAATTAGTGCTGGATTAGGGCTGGTAAAGCTAATTTCAAAGAGATGGCAAGGTAAAACATAGTCTTCTCCTTACTTGGAAAAAAACTGGACCTATTGAATCTGGCAAGTGGAAATAGGCCAAATTCCATTTGAAACTGCTTTTAGCAATGGCAATAATACTCATCTCCTACCCCATAGCGTTTAGATCAGTGGTTCCCAAACTTTAGTTTTGGGACTTCAATTCCAAGAAGCCTAAGCCAATTCCCCAAATCACGGATCAGCCAATGTATTGACTTAGGCTTCTGAGAATTAAAGTCGCCCTGTGGGGCATGAGCCCCACATTGAGAATCACTGGTTTTGAGCAAGAGTTCGCAACCTATGGTCCGTGGGCCAGTCCTGGCCCCTGACCCCATTCCATCTGACCCCGGAAGCGGAAGTGGACACATTTATGACAGCCATGAATGCACATGCACAAACGCGCCAGGTATGGCTTAGGCAGCATTTGCGGCAGGGAGAAACCATGTGTCTCAGCTGTCGGAGGGGGAGTTGTCTGGCCTGTGGTGCGGTAAGGGTGAGAAACTCTGGTTTAGAGCATTCTCTGGGCAGCTCATAAGATAATTAGCATTTTGCCCCAAACACACTTGAGTATTCATTTTACCAACCACAGAAGGATGGATGGCTGAGTCCAGTGGAATTGAACTCAGATTGAGAACAGAGTTTTGGCTGCAGGAATGAAACTTAGCCAATGTGCCACAACAGGTTTAGCAAAATTTACACTTTCTCCACATTTGGAACAGAATTTTTTTAAATATGGAAATAAATGAATATGATTGCACCACCACTGCCAATAAGTCACAACCAGCAACAACAGCAATGATGGGGATGATGACTATGACAACAATGCATGTTGCTACTGTTGTTTTATTATCATTATCATTATGATGAACACTTTCTTTCCAGAACCTTGGATCTCCCCTTAACTCTAGGCTAAGTCTCAGAGGAAGACATTGCATGAGGTCAAAGGGGGGGGGGGGGGGTGTTTGATCTTCTCTGCTGTCACCCTAAAAGGAAGGTGTGTATCAATCCCTAAATGGCAAAATGTTATAAACAAAATAACAATAATCAGATTTCATACGTTTAACCACAGAAATAACCAACAGCAGACATCACATATCCAAATAGGGAACTCTTCCACAAAAATTGGTCCTTTTCTAATCCTTAAAACAGGGGTGGCCAAACTACAGGCCATGGCCTGGATCCCGCCAAATCATCCAGGCAGTGCCGTCCATGCCACTACCGGAAGAGGAAGTAAAACGTGCACATGCATGTGCAAAAATGCTGCCGTAAATGCACCCGCAGCTATTGTAAATGAGTGTTTATGACAGCCACAGGTGCATTTATGGCAGCGTTTTGCGCATGCACGGGTGCATTTTATTTTCGCTTCCGGTGGGGGGAACCATGTGACCAGCCCACTGAACCATATGACGAGCCTGAAAAGTATGGACACCCTGCCGTAAAACACCATCCATAAACAAAAGAGATCTCAACATATAGAATCAAATTACCAACAAACAAAAAATCAAGGGAGGGGGTAAACACAGAGGGGATCACAAAACAGCCCTTTTATGGCTAAAGATGTATCCTAAAAGGAGAGTGAGAAACAAAGAGAGCAAGGGAAGAACACACAGAAACAATCAGAGATGTTGCTGTGGCGTTGGTATTAACAGCTGGCTTCTAATTAAGTCAGATTTGATAGTAAACATCTGAATGGTTGCCAAAGTTGCCTGAAGGTTTCATCATCAAGAATGAAGTACCACCAAATGAAGAAGGACTGCTTTGCACATTCAGGTGAAAAAAGAAAGGAAAAGAAACTACAACCCTTGGCTTATCCACTATGCACCATCTGCAAAGCCATATAAGTTGACTATCAACAACAACAAAAAAAAAACCTTTTGAAATAATGGATGACAGCTCTATTCTGGGTCCAAGCAGAATGACTCATTGCAGATTACTCTAGATACAGATATAAAAAGACTAGGAAGAGAATTCTTTTTATTTCTTTTTTTGCCGTCAAGTCAATTCTGACTATTTGTGTAAGGGTGATGTTCTTCTTGTGTCTGTTCTTATACAACATATGCACTAATATAACGTCCCAGACAAACAGAAAAACACTCTGCAACTATCTCTAGTCTGATTGATTGATTGATTGATTGGACTGATGTTATGTAGGAACCTATTGTTTTGCGGGTGTTTAGTCCTATAGTCAAGTCTGACCCTATATGACCCCATGGCCCACAGCATACCAAGCTACTATATCATCTACCATCCTCCAGAGTCTGGCCAGATCTATACCCACTGCGTCAACAATGCTGTCTAAACATCTCATCCTCTGCCACCCCCTTCTCCTTTTGTTTTTGATCTTTCCTAGTATCAGGGCCTTCTCCAGTGAATCCTTTCTTCTCATCTGATGACCAAACTACTTGAGCTTCAGATTTAGTATTTGTGCTTCCAAGGGGTAGTCAGAGTTGATTTCCTTTAAGATTGACTGATTTGATCTCTTTGCAGTCTAGGAGACTCTCAAGAGCAAGGGTTCACAACCTATGGCCCGTGGGTCTAATCCGGCCCATGCATCTCATTAATCCGGCCCATCATGGACACCCAAGCACCTCTAGGAGTACCCACCACCACTGGAAGTCTGGATATGTCACTTACTGCGGCGGCGACAACTGCACCATTTTCATGGCTTCTTCCACAGCCTCTGCCACTACCCAGGGTGTCTGGAGGCTTTTCAGAGCATGTTCACTCCATTTTGGGGAATTTTCTGCCACTTCTCCAGTGCGTTTTGGCACCTAAACCACGTTGGTTAGTGACTTCCAGTGCTGGATGGAGCTTACGTCAGCGCCTGCATTCCCAGCACAGAACCAGAAAGTCTCTAAGTGCCACAGATTAGCTGCCGAGATGCAATGGAGAAGCGGCAGACAATTCTCAAAATGGAGCGAACATGCTCCGAAAAGCCTCCAGATGCCCTTGGGAAGTGGCGGAGGCTGTGGAAAAAACACAAAAATGAGGCAATTGACACTGCTGCCATCACTCCCAAAAACGTAAGTAGTGGGCACCAACATGCCCCCGGCCGGCCCACACAGCTGAGCGTGGTGGCAGAAACTGGCTCTTGGTGGGAAAACATTGCCAACCCCTGCTCAAGAGTCTTCACCAACACCATGGCTCAAAGGCATTACTTATGATCGAGCTCTCACAGCCATACATTACTAATGGGAAGAGTGTCACTTCAACTTTTACAGACTTTTGTTGGCAAGATGAGGTCTCTATTTTTATTATTATTATTATTATTATTATTATTATTATTATTATTATTATTATTATTATTATTATTATTATTATTATTATTATTATTATTATTATTATGTGGCCTAGGTTTGCCATAGCTTTCCTCCGAAGGAGTAAGTGTCTTTTTATTTAATTGCTGCAGTGATCTTAGATCCTCCAAAAAGTAAAGTCTGTCACTGCTTTCATTTCTTCCACTTCTATTTGCCAGGGAGTGATGAGGCAAGATGCCATGATCTTGGTTTTTTGATGTTGAGTTTCAAGCTAACCTTTTCACTGCACTCAGTATGGCTTTCTCCCAAGTAAATATCAATGGGACTGCAATTCATTTTTGTGACTATTGTTTAGATTCCATTTTCTTTAGGTACACACCAGAGTACCTAAATACACACCAGATAGGTGTATTTTTAATGCACACGTTCTGTTACACAGTATTTATTAAAATCCTAATTATCAAGTACTTTTACAGTTGCTTGCAATTATTTAAGTACATTTATATTTGCAATAAAAACTGCATTCCATTAGTTTATATAACTCCAAAATTGTTGTGCATTTCTGATTGGCAGAATTTTCATTGTTATGAATGGATATTAAATATGAGTAAATGGTGATTGGGGGAACAATCTGAACTATTATCTCTCTCATAAGGTGAATATGCTGCAAATGAATTACATACTATCTTTCCAAGTCTGAGCAAGCAAACTCTAGGGCAGTGGTGGCAAACTTAGGGCATGCATGCCAGAGATGGTGCTCAGAGCCCTCTCTGTGGGTATGCGCGCCGTTTCTCCAGCACAGAGTTCACCCTGCCCCTCTGCCCAACAACCCAATGGGAGCGCTTCCTCCCCCAGCAGTTTGCCCCACCCCTCTGCACAGCAGCCCAATGGGAGTGCTTCATCCCTCCCCCAGCACAGAGTTCACTCCACCCCTCTGCCTAGCAGCCCAATTGGAGTGCTTCCTCCCCCCAGCACAGAGTAGGTTTTGTGTTGCAGCTTGAGCACTGGTTTGGTGTCTTGCAAGGAAGACAATAGCAGGAGCCGCAGTAGGGCTAAACACAACTTTATTGCATGATGGTCAGGGTGAACATGAGGTAATTGCGGACAAAACAGCTCTATAGTACACTGTACATTTGAATATCCCGGTGTGGTAGCTCATTGGCTACTGTCCGCGTGACGTCATAGGTTGTCACGCCCAACTTCTCCAGGTGCTGTGTGGCGGGAAGGTTCCCGCTGTGTGGCGGGAAGGTTTCCCGCTCTTCCTACTGTAGTTCCTAGCAGTAGGAAGCAGATGCAACATAAATAATTAATGACACACATATTTAAGTGATCATTAAAACTGACCATAGTTTATTTACATGGCTATTCCCCCCACACACACACACACACACACACATAGCACCATCAGCTGGAAATGTCAATATTAGGTTTATGGCACATGTGGTTTTGGAACAACTGCCAGAGAAATAAAGTGCAATTGCTACAGTCTAATTGAGAAGTGGCATCTTTTAAAAGATGTAGCTAAGATTCTTAACCTCAAAGTACGGAAAGATTCACCTAACTATAGATCTGGGCTGATGTTGGGAATAGGAAGGTTTAACATCTCCTGAGGAGTTCAGGATACCATCCATGGGTGTTCTTCCTTCCTTCCTCATGGAAACAAGTACAGTCCAAGTTTCATTTCATTCCTTGATGTAACTCAGCTCAAGTTTAAAAATGTCACAATCTAAAAAGTTAGGTGCCACTTCAAAACAAAGAATGGAAAAATTGCATTTTTGAACTACAACTTCCAGAATGTCTCAACCTGTAAGGCCAGTACTTGAGGGTAGATGGGTGAAGTCCAAAAAAGTAACTTTCCCAAGTTCTCTTTCAAAGACATGTATGCAGTGGCAAAGTTTATGCAGGTCCATGCCTTGAAATGTTCTCAAGGAACACAACATAATAAATCAGGGTCTGAAAAAACATGGAAGAAAGAAGAACCCAACAAACTGAAGCTCATTGCTATGGTGTTTGTGAAACCAGCTTGACTCGGGTACTGTATCCCCCAATTTGTAAAATCTTAATTGGTTTAGAAAACCTGTCTCTTGGAAAATCTACATTAATACCATCTGCTTCTATAAGGCCCATTATCATAACTTGGGCACATAACATAACTCCGGGGTTTTATCTTTTAATATCAAGAGAAGAAAAGCCAAGGAACAAAAGGCATATGTGCACACAGGCAAACATAAACAATATGGTGGCTCACCGTGGAAAAAAGAGACCATCTGCATCGAAACTATTGGTGAAAGAATAACACAGAGATGAAGCAAACCTTGGATTCTAAAGGGGGGAAGTTATACTGGGAACATTTATAGACTAACAGTAGGTGCATTTTACATTTATATGTATTCATGTGTTGCTCATGTTCAGGTAAATTATATACTCTAGTCGTCGTCTTCTTTTGTGTCCCAATCAAAACCTCGACTGCCAAAATGAAGCCACTTTCTTAGCTTTGTCATTGGCTAAACTTAAGTCCTCATCGGTGCATGTTTCTGGCAGTAATCGGCAGACCAGTAAATGAGCTGGATTCTGAATCTCTCCATGTTCACACCGTGTGTTGTTGTCCACCAGCAGCCCTCAATTGAGCATGTTGGTCTTAAATTTAGGGACTCTGACCCTCAGTCTATTCTGGGTCCTCCAAGTGATATAGGGGAGGTTGAGTTCCTCAGCTGCAGGGATATCCTCCTTTAAAATTGTTTTCTTGCCCAGTAAGCTACTTACTCCATCTTTTAATTCGGTTTTGCTCTTGTGTACCATTCAAGAATGTTTGTTCTTGCCATAAAGCTCTTCCTGGATCTGACTCGGTAGATTTGAGGCTCATGTAACTTCAGAGTTCAGAGGGTGTTGAGGGTCCTGCTCTTGCTCTTGGCGTATGCTACTACTTCTTTACTGGTTCCGGTGAAATGTTATCTTCCCATAAACTGAGTATCAGATTTGGGGATTTCCACGTTACTCCATCTGCAGCAGCTTTTATAGCCCAAACGGCCCCACTGATCTTTCTGTATCTTTAAATTATGGTAGACTCAGGATCAAAGAAAACTATACAGTTTAGATCCTAAGGAAGTAAAGTCTGTCACTGCTTCTACTTCTTCCCCATCTATTTTCCAGGGACTGATAGGGCCTGTTGCCATTATCTTGGTTTTCTTGATGTTGAGTCTCAAGCCAACTTTTGCACTCTCCTCTTTCAACCTAAGCAGGATTTTATTTAGGTCTTCCTCACTTTATTTATTTATTTATTTATTTATTTATTATTCAAATTTATATATTGCCGCCCCATTCGAATGAGCGACTATGCAGCATTACAACAATAGTATAAAAACATACCATCTTTAAAACAATTTAAAATCCTTAAAAGCACCCTTAATCAATACTAAAATTACCTCCTCACTCCATCAATTAATAAACAGCCATCGCCAATTAAAAATCCCTCCCACCCCATCTGAAGGAGGGAGAATCTTAAATTACATCTTAAATAAGCTAACCAGCAGGGGTAATACCTCCCTCCATGCCCCACACTCTTTCTACCATTAGGGTAGTATCATCTGGATATCTCAAATTGTTGGTGTTTCTCCCAGCAATTTTGATCCCAACTTGCGATTTGTCGATCCCTGCATTGCGCATTATGTGCTCTGTATATAAGTTGAATAAGCAAGGTGACAAGACACCTAGAAAGAGTACCATTTGAGTTATATACAGGAATGGTGTGGGCGTTAATTTGTAATCCTAGCCTTCAAATGCATTAGATCAAGGATTCTCAACCAGTAGTCCCATGGGCTGGATGTGGCCCACAGCACCATTTCATGTGGCCCACCACCACCTCCACCACACCAGGAAGTGCCATGTGGTGGAGGAAGGGTAAAATGGCCATCTGGCCCCAAAAGCTGTCTGAGGGAGCAAGACCCGGCCCCCGGCTTTAAAAGGTTGAGAACTCCTGTATTAGACTTTCAGCATTCAGAATGCAACTTTCTCACTAGATAAATTGCAGAAGTTTTCTCTTCTCAGCCAAAGACATCAAGGGATGCTATTTTGTGAGGGTTTTGTGAACACATGGAAGATTGGCAATTAGAACAACTTTATCTCTCTTCCATGAGGCAGCTCAATTATTTCCACACATAGCCTACAGGTTCTCCTGATCCCTTTTGTTTTCTTAAGAGAAGACAGATGGCTACTTGGGCAAGAAAATAATTCTAGTAGGCAAATAAGTGTAAAGTGGGCTGCTTTATAAACAAGGGCTATAAAGAATTCTCATTTTTACTGCTGCTAATGTGAAGCAATCTTTTCCTAATTACCTTTGTAAACAATAAATGACAATAATTTAGCAACACAGTATGTTCCATTAGTTCAAATGGAAAGTTATATGCCCCCTCACTTCACTATGTATTACTTTCCATCAGAAGATGTTTTATGGCTTGTCAATTTAAATCGTGTTAAAATAAATTTATTGGCTAAAATCACATTGTATTAGCATTAAAGCTGACAGGCACTCTTTTCCAGACCCAAACTTACAAAAACAATTTAAGCCATCAGATATTCTTTATGCGGCAAGGACTTTGCTTTCCATGCACAGCGACAATTTATAACCCAATCTCCTCCTTGTAAGCATCTATTTGTAAGCTTTATGTTACTCTGCAGGAGAGTATGCTAGTCCAGTGTGCTGCAGCTCAACGCATACAAAGCAGGTGGATGTGGCCCTAAATGTAACAGCCAGATTGGTCACAGGATGCCTAAAACTAACCCCAATACAAAAAGTGCATTACTTAGGTGGTATCCCTCCAGCAACATTTTGCTGAGAAAGTGCTGCTCGAAAGAGTGGGTCAAAACAAGATCCTTGGAACCACACCTGCTATTTGATCACCATCCACCAAAACAGAGACTGAAATCAAGGCACAGTTTACTCATAACTTCTGCCCCCCACGAACAACCAGCCCCCACAGACCACCCTAGAACTTTGGAAGGCAAGCAAGGAGCTACCAGAGAACAGGGCAGAACCACACAACTCTCTACTGCCTAGCCAAGGACAACCATGGCCTGTGTGGAAAGCTTTAAACAGATTGCGTGCCTGAGTAGGAAGATCAAGGGCTAATCTGAGAAAGTAGGGTTTCCCTGTTGATGACAGCCTGTGTGAATGCGGAGAAGTGCAAACTATCTCACGTACAGGTAGATGATGAGAGAGTTCATGTCTGGGGGCTGCTGGAGCTGACCGATTCCAGGAAGACCTACAGGCTATAAAGGCTGCAACATCAGTATGGGAGCCAGTAATTCCCATGGAGGACTGAGAGAGAAGGGCAGCTGGATGCCTTTAAGGGGCCATTCAACAATTACATGATCCTTTTTCTAGGAAAAATTGACCCTCCCCCCTTATGTAATCCAACCGTAATTTTCACTTTGACTCCCTCCCCCCTCCACTAAAAATGATATGATCTCAACTAAATAGTACTGTATTTTGCACCACCAACCAGTGGTGACGCTGCAGGGGGAATGGGCGGGCGGGCCAACTGCACTGAAGCAGGAAGCGATGCTCTAGCCTAGCCTCTTGCTCTCCCTGCAACCAGGAAGCATGGCTTTCCCCTCCATTTTCATTGCATGGAGCAAGGCACAAAGGTAAATAAAACCCTTTCTTTTTATGCACAGGTTTAGTTTCCCACTGTCGGTTAGAAACAACTCCAAATTGATTATGTACCCCACATAATTCTTCTGTAACTCAGATGGAAGACCCCCTCCCCCCCCTTTGAGGATCACGTAATTATTGAATGTCCTCTAGGCTGTAAGCTTCCCACCCCATACTGAAGATTTTGAGGATGGGAGAGCAACAACCATTACAAGAACTGATTATTTTCAACACATTTGGGAGACGTTATACCCTACCACCGATCTAGAGCTGCAAAGAAAAATTATCTCAGCCCCAACCATTCCCTACTGTGAGCCAGTGGTAAAGCTCAGATATCCCAGAGGAGGTTTGGGCAGTGAAATGGCCTCCACAGAGTAAGGCTAATTGAATCCAATATCACTTTATCACAGGACCCATTTCACCTGACAGAGACCTCTCCTCATTTAGAAAGCCAACATAAGAACTTTGCTGCTTCAGAGTACGTAAGGTTCTGCTCCAGGTTAGGGAAATCTGGTTGTTCATGCTTGCAAACCAACCGAATCAGGTAGGATGTTCAGAATTAGGTAGTGATTTCTGAAAAGGTTCAAAAGAAACTGGGATACTCCCACAATGTTATCCTTATAACATGTGTCCTCTTTCTTCACAATATGTAAATGGATGTCCTGTTTTTAAGTCATTTGCTTGATGCTGCAAAGCCAACGGGAGCGAATGACCTTTATCTGTGCAACCGGTTCCATTGTTAAAACTACTCTTTCGGTCAAGACAATTCTCTGAATATATATATTTTTACTGAAACCCAACTTTCTATGTTGTTAAGCCCATTAGAACCAATCCTACTTTTTGGGATAATGGAGAGGAAGTGTCTGGCCTCTTCAGTGTGACCGTCTAAAGGCTAATATCTCCCCGTTCCTTCTGAGCTTCCAAGACCGGCCAGCTCTGTGGAACTCCCCAAGACTCCGAGCACAGGAGGCCTAAATGTCGTCCTGCAAAGCCTGCAGCAACCTGGGGCTTACCTGTATTAACAGAGCCCAGCAAGTATTGTGGAGAGTAGTATGTGGTATGTGTGGTAGCGTGTGGCTTATGGCTTAACTCTTGATTTACCCCTCTTCCAATGAACAGACGTTGTTGATGAATTAAAGATGTTTATTGTTCTCGAAGCATATTGTAGAAACAACAGTTCATGCAATGGTTCAGGATATGCGAATACAGCAGAAAAAAATATTAATCAAAAAGTACAGGTAGAAAAATCCACACTCAGGCCTTCCCCCATGAAACAAAAGGAAAACCTAACTAATCTAGGCAATTATGACTAAGCTTGGGTTGGAATCAGAACTCGTGTTAGAACCCCTCTCTCCCTTCTGAGGTATATCTCCCAGAAACCCCCAACTTGAATCCAATCCCAAATCCCATGTGTCTAAAAGAAAGAACATGAGCTTGGTTCTCCTAATTAGCATACAGCCAATTAGGTCCCAGGGATTGTATAAACACACCCTGGGTCCCATAACAAATGTCTGGTGTTCCCAGGCTCGGGATGTTGATGTAAGTGGACATTCCAGGCCTTGAGAAGAAGACATAACATAAGCCTGAAGCTCTGAGAAGCTTCTACTAAGCCCACCTGCTTGATAAGCGCAGCAGAAAGAATTATGAGGCCTTTGCAAAGAAGCAAAGTTACATTCTAAGACAGTTTAAAAACCAAAGAGACTCCATATTGAATAACTTGTGACTCATTTTATCACAGCTGATGATCTAGCACAGGGTTCCTTAAGTCTGGCTCTCCAGAAGTTCTTGGACTTCAATTCCCATAATCCCCGATCAGCATGCATGCTGACATGGGCTTCTGGTAATTGAAGTCCAAGATGTACCTGGAGAGCCATGTTTGAGGAACCCTGATCTAGCATAAAACTATGGTTCTATTAGTTCAACTTAAACTTTTGTTAATAACCACTTAAGACACAGAATGGCAATGTTGAAGAGTCTAAGGCAGTGATGAATAATCTTGGCACTTCAGCTGTTCTGGAACTTCAATTCCCGGAAGCCCTGATGAGCAGGCATGCTGACTTGGGCTTCTTGTAATTGAAGTCCAAGAACATCTGGAGTGCCAAGGTTAGCAACTAGGGGTCTAAGGGCTATTTCCTAAGGCCTGCTGTGGTCAGGACCAGCACTTTCCAATGAAACCAGAAGTATCTCTTTGCATCTAAACAAGGTGTGGAAGAAGACCTCTTGGTTTTTAAAGAAGGAGCTAAACCACTGGAGCATTCTTCAGTGTAATTTGCTTATTTTAGGGGCGGAAGAAGACACGTGTGGGGGCCACAATATTGGATTTGAGGCTGCATGTTCATCCTTGACATGATTCCCAACCATGAGTTTAGGGTGCTAAGGAACCTAGAAGTATGAACTAAGTATATGAAGATCACTGCCTCATAACAAGAAAGACTGTGTACAATAAAGTCAGTTCCAACCTATGGTGACCCTTTCCAGGGTTTTTAGGTACTTAGAACTGGTTTACCATTTTCTTCTTCTGAGAGAGCATGAAGACTGTACAGTTTGCCCAGGATTACACAAGAATCTAGGATTCTTCTTTGTAGAGGCACAGTGGGGAATCAAACTCCCTACAGATAACCAGCTCAACTCACTGAGCTATCCAACAGACAAAGACATAGTTTAGGGAGCTGAAAAAATATCTTGGGTAAAGACAACAAAAGGGTGTGAAGGGATCTTCTGTGGATCTTTGTTTGACCACAACAATGTAAATCTTGACATGAGACAAACAACAACTAGGTTTCTCTGCCCTAGCCCAAAGTGGCTCGATTTCACACTGCTGCAAGTACAGAGAGGGACATTTTAAAGTTGATATGTCACTGTCAAACGAGGACAAAATAAAAGCTGCAAACCAAAAAAAATTGCCTCCTCAAAATATTCCCCAAACATTATTTTTATCATACTATTGCAACTTCTACCCATCTGTTTTTGTTGCTTTATCTTCTCCATCTGCTTCTATTTTGAGGCCCACACAATAATAGCGCTTCTGTGCACTGAAACAGAAAAGTAATTTGCATCGGGGAACAGAGTAGGGGAGCGGAATCACAACCTTCTTCCATTATTGGCTTTGCTTGAAGTTTCCCGAAACAAAATGCACTGTACTCCCACAAGGATTGAAGCATTCGCTGTAATGCAGCTAAATTTCAATTAACAGTTTGCACATACACAGGGAAAATAAAATGATTCAGCACCTGATTCCTTTGCCAGCAAAGACTAAATGAAGGCACTCTCTCTCTCCTCCACCCAGCCTGCCTGTTGTAGGCTGCCCGCAAATATTAGTTACCATAACAGGACGAGCACGTAAATCAAATAATGGACTCTCTCCTGTAATCACATCGGCAGCTGCAATGGCATGTTTCAATGGTTATCCACTGGAACTCATTAAGAGAGCATTATGTATAGTAAATTAAAATGCAGGGTCTATGGTATGCAGACAAAAGATGACAACGCTTATCATATGTACGCCATGGACTTCTCATTAACAGAGCCTGAAACAGCCATGTCCTTTTTAAAGCAGGTCACAGCGTTCTAGGGTATTTCTGGTTTGTAATGAACAGGCTAAAATAAACTCTGTAGATCTGGCTGCATAGAAAACCTTCTGAAGAAGAGGCTGGGAGACCTACAGTATTCTCTAAACAAGTACAGGAAAGCACCCTGAGACCTCCTGTATTTGAGTGGGAACCAACATTATAGCTATTTTTGCACAAAATTGTTCCTGTTTAAAATACATATGAAGACTCCCCTAAAATAACAATTTTGGTGGACAAAATGCTGTTTGTTTCAAATGGAAGTGGAAGAAAAAAGATCTATGTATGCAGAGAAAAGGAGAACATGAAAATGTTGCGTCTCTCCCAGGCCCACACCACCGGCCCGGGATGTGAGACCAGGCACAGCTGTGCCTGCCAACATCGCCCTCCCTGGTCCCACACAGCCAGGGAGTTAAAACGACGCTGGAGCTGCCGCCGCTGAAGAGCCCCGTCGCATCTCTCCTGGGCCCACGCCACCAGCCCAGGATGGGATACCCGGATGCATAGGGCGCCTTCCCTCAGTGGAAGCGAGGGTGGGGTGAGACTGGTCCCAACTGTGGGGCGTCCAGCGTGGCTGCAAGACGCCGCCGCTGTAGGAGTCACCGGACTTGTCGGATCCCCACCCTCGGTGAGAGCCAGAGCGGGGAGTGAGAGACTGGCCCCAGCTGTTGGGGGGGAAGACACAGAGCACGATGTTTCCTCAGCTGAAGACGTTGAGCCGAGGGCTCCATCTGGGATGTTGAGCTGGGCTCCGTCACTTGTGGACTTTGTTGTATAGTATTGATATTGGTGATATTTGATATTATGTGATCTTGTATTTGATCATACCTGTCAAGTTTCAGGAAATTTGTCAAATAAGGGAAATTTCCTGGCCAAAATGGGAAACTGGACAGCTATGCTTATCCTGTGCTGGCCTCCAGTCTAATTGCAGTCTAACTAATACGGGATGACGGTGGGAAAGAGTGTAAAATACGGGGAGTTGACAGAAATTTCCCAAAACTTGACAGGTATGTATTTGATGTTATTTGATATTGTATGTGATGTATCTGATATTGTATTCGATATTATGTGATACTGCTTTGATATTTGTGATATTTGATATTATGTGATACTTTGTTACTTTTGTCTTTACTTTGTAAGCCGCCTCGAGTGATGCCTACACCAGTAGGGTTGGGTATAAATTAAAATCATTCATTCATTCATTCACTGGGGTGGGGTGGGGGGTTGGGTTTAAAGACCGTAGGTCCCAGAATCTTCCAAGAAGTGTGTCCACCGGCTATGACAGAAATGGTGTTCCTGAGAAATCGATTTTAAAAAAATAGTCATGTTTCCTAGTTCTTGAAAGCTATAGTTGAAAGCTATAACAAAAAGTATATTAAAAAATAAACCTCACATAAAGAGTGCCTCGCTTAGAGACTAACTCGCTTAAAGGGCAGAATTTTCTCTGAATGGTCACCCTTGCTTAACAACTAAAAACAACCAAAAACCCGCTCAACAACTAAAGCGGGGTTCACAATTTCCCCCTCCAGAAGTCACAATCGGTCATTTACAATGGCAGTGATGGTGCTTTTTTTAAGTGTTTCGCTTAAAGAGCAACTCGCTTAAAAAGCAACCTCATGAAACGCATTATGCTGTATCTACTACAGTCAATGAATGTCAATGCTGACATCCAGAATATTGTCTATATTACACAGTGGACAATATTTAACAGTCTTTCTTGCCCCCCGTCTAGCTCAGAGTCCCAGAGGGGAACCAAACTCCACACACAGGAGAAACTCAAGGATCACAATCATAATTTCCCATGGTAACATTTTGATGTAGTAGTAGAAATGTAGTACAACAACCACAGAGTTAGTCAGTAACCTCAATACAATAGAACCCCGTATAATGAAAAAGTCAATTCTGCGAGGCACTTCATTATATGATTTATTTATTTTTTGGTTATACGATGAATGCACTGTATAACAAAAATTCCTATAGGAAAAATCGTACAACAAAAATCTTTATGGGAAAAATTATACAATGAAAATTTTTGTTTTTCCCATAGAGATGCATTGCATCGTACAATGAAAATTTTAGTTATACAGGGCACAATGGTTTTCTCAAATCCTCTTCATTATACGGGGTTCCACTGTACCTGTCGTTTTTCAGGGCTGAAGTGTCAATGTGCCATTCACCAGCATTATCACAGACCCTAATGCGCTGAAAGAACTTCTCCTCTTCAGCACTCAACAGTCTATGTGTCTCTACAGATCAGCTTCAATTCTGATACAGCTATCTAACTAAACATTTTGCTTGTGAACAGAGATTTCAGCCACTCATTCCATGCTTCGGCTTGGCTATGTATCATGGCAGCATGGCTAATTTCTCTCCTCTACATCCCTTGTAATTGGTGATTGTCATTTGATTTGAAAAGAGGATGACACTGGAGTTGATCCAAGCTTTTATAAAAGTATCGCTACCTCATTCTAAAGAAAACAACTCAGGTAATTGAGTTTTTCTCTAGTGTTATTAGCGAGAACAAGAAAGGGCTCTGCAACAGTTTAAATTAATTTAAGAATTAATGTTAGCACACGCTTTTGTAGCTGTAGTTTTCTACTCAATTCAAGTTTATGCCAGAACAGTATGACTTAATGTTGTCAGGAAACACATTGGTTATCTTTGGTGGTGCATTAATTAAACTGCTGTATTGCAGCCAAAACTGCTGATATTCTGTGTTCAATCCCAATGGGGATCAAGATTGACCCATGTTTCCATCTTTCTGAGGTTCAGTAAAATAAGTACCCAGCATTTGGTTGTTGTTCAGTCGCACAGTCCATTCTGACCCTTTGCGATCCTATGGACCATTACCCTCCAGGAACCCCCGTCCTCCACCAACCTCCTCAAACCGCCCAGCTCTGTGCCTATTGCGTCTACAATACCATCTAGCCATCTCATTTTTGGCCACCCCTTCTTCTTTTGCCCTCCACCTTTCCTAGCATCAAGGCTTTCTCAAGTGAATCCTCTCTTCTCATTTGATGTCCGAAGTACTTTAGCTTCATCTTTACTATTTGACCTTCTAAGGAAAAGTCAGGTTTGATTTCTCCTAAGATCGACCTATTTGTTCTCCTCGCTGTCCAGGGTACTTTCAAAACTTTCCTCCGACACCACATTTCAAAGGCATCTATTCATCTGCATTCAGCTTTCCTTATGGTCCAGCTCTCACATCCGTACATTGCCACAGAGAATACCATTACTTTGACTATGTGAATTTTTGTTTGCAAGGTGATGTCTCTACTTTTGTCTATGTTTTCCAGGTTTCTCATAGCTTGCCTCCCAAGAATTAGTCGCCTTTTTATGTCATGGCTGCAATCTCCATCTGCAGTGATCTTGGATTCTAAGAATGTAAAGTCTGTCATTGCTTCTACTTCTTCCCCATCTATTTTCCAGGGAGTGATATGGCCTGTTGACATTATCTTGTTGCCATTACCCAGCATGTTGGGGGCAAAAATGCTTATTACTTTATGAACGGCTCAAAGAGTGCACTAAACGCTATGAGGTGGTATATAAGTGTAATTGCTATTCCTATTGCTTATCTTCCCGTCAATCATGGCAACCTAATAATTTTCCCATAGAGCACTGGTGGAGAACCTATGGCACACGTGCCAAAGGGGCACTCACAGCCCTCTTTGTAGCCACATGCTCCGTCTCTCCAACATAGAGTTTGTCCCGCCCCTCTGTCCAATGGGAGTGTTTCCTAACTCCCCCAGCACAGAGTTCACCCCACCTTTCTGTCCGGCAGCCTAATGGGAGCGCTTCCTCCCTCCCCCAGCACAGAGTTTTCTCCACCCCTCTATTTGGGCACTCGGTCACTAAAAGGTTCGCCATCACAGCTATAGAGGAATCATTAGCACTGAACTGTTTCAGAATCATCTCAGAAGTCCTCTTATTTCATAGGACATTTAAATTGACTAATTATTGGACACATACTAATAACTTGCATTACTATGTCATTTTTCTTCATTTTAATTATGACAATGTATTTCTGATGGTTTTGCTGCTTTAATTGCAAGTGTGTACTACCTTGTTATCTGTAAAGGAATATTTTGTTTTAATAAATCTATGTCTACTCCAGTTTGAACTATGTCATCTTTTATTACCTGCCGCCTTATAGATTTTCAAAGGGCATTATGTAATCTACAACAAACAAGCAAACATATTCACACATAAAAATAATTAATCTATAAAGCGGTATGCATCTGAACATAATTTTTCTGCAGGATGGAAAAGGCACAGTAAGCTATACTTGAACCACGGATAAGCACTTATTTGTGACAGATCTGTTCTAATCGGTGAAGCCATGGGTGGCGTGTGCATCTAAATGTGGGATTTGTTCTGCAATCATGAAAATATCTAAAAATCCCAATACCAACAACTCAAAATGCCGTCTACCCAACACTGAGACACAATCCCCTCTGACAGTCACAAAATTAACTCAGCCCTAGCAAGCAGTTCAGCATTAGCCCCATCTTGCTCTGAACATGACAAAGGAAGGTTCACAGCCATGCTTCGGCAGGCCTTTGATTTCCCTGGTGACAGCTCTCTTTGGATACCATCATTCATTCAGTACAAAACAAAAACACATCAACAGAGCTAGGCAACTGTTTAATTATCTACACCCTCTTTAATATAGCAAAAGCATCTATGGTTGTGCCCCTTGTCTCACCTCTGGAACAAGGGGGGAGCTTACAAAGCACATCTGTCTCCCAAGACGTCCTGGAGACAGTTAGCTAATATTAATCAAGTTCTTCAAAGTCTACAAGCAGCAAAAATATAGTCAGAGGTTGCGGACAGGGAAAGAAAGGACACATGGTCTGGTCACCGTGTCTGAAATATAATAAGGTAAGGAAAACAACAATTCTGGCCCCCTCCCCCTCCGCTACACCCTTCTCTTAAATCTCACATGTACATGACTTCTTATTTAGGCTTGCATTCAGCTCAAACAGGTGAAAAGATGTGAAAATCAGGCGCCAGCAGATGATGCCTGGAAAAAACCACTGCAAATGAATGATTCAGTTCAAATAATAATGTCCCATAGTTATCAGATACAACTCTAGCAAAAACAAACAAAATAAAGTCATTACATAACCCAGAAGATATTGATGCAACTCACTTGCACAGGATGCTGATGTAGTATCAATGTATTTCTTAACAGTGGATGTTATGACTAAATGGACTAGACTGGAAAAACAAATAGTGACTCTTTGATGGGCATAATGTTAGAAAAAGGGGGTCTATGGATGGGCCCAGAGTTGGTCACCTATCCCTTCTCTTTCACATAGTAAAGGTAAAGGTCTCCTTTGCTCGAAAGCCAGTTGTATCTGACTCTAGGGTTCAGTGCTTATCTCCGTTTATAACCTTTCCACGGTTATTTGGCAGGCACAACTAGACACCGGAGTGAATGGAACATTGTTATCTTCCTACTGAATTGGTACCTAATTGTCTACTTGCAATTTCTTGCTTTCTAACTGCTGGGTTGGCAGGAGATGTGACAGACAACATGAGTTCACTCCATTGCATGGCACTCAGGTCTCGAACTGCTGACCTTCTGGCCTTCCAGTCGTTAAGTTCAACGTCTTAACAACTAAGCCACCAGTCTCTATCCCTTTCACATACATTGACACAAATGCACACATCCTGATATTCACACTCCTGTGCACACACAGTTTTCTGGCAGACATACGTACCCTCGGCACAGTTTTCTATCACAATTGTGATTGCACCAAACACAGATATGAGTCCTTGCTTGTCATTAATCACAACCATATCCTTTCCTGCACAGACTTCACCAAATTTGGGGCAAAAGCCTGTTGTCGAAAACTGCACACAAAGTACACTGCAATTCCAATAGGATGTCCTTTGCATAACTGGGCAAGTGGCTTGGTCAACCACCAGATTTTTTTTAACCAGTGAGTGATGAGCACTGGAAGAACAACCTGCCATGGAGTGAACTGTTTGTACTGCATTTCCCTTAAGGAATATGACCTTAGGTCACCTTTAATTCTAATTTTAATTTCAGAGGTTTGTATCTTGAGCAAAACTAGGAGTCACTCCGTAGATCAGGGTTTCACAACCTATGGCTCGTGGGCCAGATCTGGCCCATGACACCAAATAATCAAGCCTACGGCCTCACTCCAATTGCCGCCGCCGCCAGAATTGGCCTCAGATCATTTACAGCTGCATAAACACATAAATGAGTCCATAACTGTCATAAATGCATTTACTACAGTTGTAAACGAGTCCGCGGCCATTATAAACGTGTCTACGACAACCGTAGTTGCATTTTATAGCACCAGTTCTGAGGGGGCATGGTACGGCCTGTGGATGGAAAACGTTGAGAGCCCATGCCTTAGAGTCACAGAAACTAAATGATTTTAACCTTGAATGAGTTATTTGCAATTTTAAAAAAACATTCTGTATTTCCATCCATGCTATGAGTGAGTTCTACTGCTCAAGAGAAAAGAACACTTGTTTTGTGCAAAAAAATATTTAAAAATCATAGAGACCTTAATGTGAGAAAAATGATTCCTCCACTCCCCCCCCCCCTTTCATTCTCAGCTGGAGGCAAAGAATCTGGCAGGGCTTTCAAAAGCTTCATTGATGTGTCTTGCTGAATTGAGAGAGCCTAAACTGACAAGCAATTTAGTGAGTATTCTTCACAACATTACCGCCAGGTCACCAAGCAATTATCTGATAGACTGACAGGAGTGCAATTTATATCAGCATCCTGGTTACAGCACGGATGTGCTACCTGGAAACTTTAGAGACCAAAGAGTTACCAGAAAGATGCGCTGGCACCTGCACATAGATTGTCAGCAACAGAGTTAGCTAGCCTCTAAGTGGAGGCCTTCAACAAACAACTTGACAGGACAACAGGGCTGCCTACTGAAGGATACTGCTCGCATACGTCCCAGAAGAGATACTGAAACTTCATCAACCATACAACATTGGCCAACCATTCACTGCCCGTTAGGACAACAAAATAGGTCAAGAGCTGTTGCATTTAAAAAAACACACCATCCAAGCATGTAGTTCACATTTGAGCAATACTGGAAGCAGTCATACCTGTTCAGATATTACTGAATGATGGCTTGATTTGCAAGCTGTAACTGGCTGCAACCTACCCCAGGTATGATCCAGAAAAAATACATTTTGACTTCTTTTACTCTCCCACCCATCGTTTCACAAACTAGGCCCCCGATGAAACACACGGGGAAGGAAATTCACATGTCAAAAACAGTCATATCTGACTCTAGGATGTGGTGCTCATCTGTTTACAACCTAAAAGCCAGTGCTGTCTGCATCTGTAGATGTTTCCGTGGTCATGTGGCAGGGATGAATGGCTGTCAAAGCACATGGAACACTGTTACCTTTCCTGCCAAAGCAGTACTTATTTATCTCCTTGCAATTTCTTGCTTTCAAACTGCTAGGCCCAGAACAGCTTAATACATAGGTAACAGTAATCCAGACAAAACAGTAACACATATCAAGATTTGCGGAGGCAAAAGGCAGAAGGTCAGCAGTTTGATTCCCGAGTACTGCAGGACAGAATGAGCTCCCGTCTTTGTCCCAGCTCCTGCCAACCTAGCAGTTCGAAAGCAAGAAATTGCAAGTAGATAAATAGGGACCACTTTGGTGGGAAGGTAATAGCGTTCCATGCACTCCGGTGTCTAGTCATGCCTACCACATGACAACGGAAACATCTGCAGAAGCAGACAACGCTGGCTCTTCGGCTTTGAAACAGAGATGAGCACTGAACCCTAGAGTCGGATACGACTGGCTTTCGAGCAAGGGAAACCTTTACCTTTACTATACCACTTCAGAGCACTTAGACCACTTTCTGGGCAGTCCACAAGGTAATTAACATTTTGCCATGCCAACACGACCTCGGAAGGATGGAAGCTGAGTCAGCTTTGAGCCCATCGGGATCAAACTCAGATTGGGAGCAAAGTTTTAGCTGCAGTACTAGTGCTTAACCATTGTGCTGTTAGGGCTCATCTGACTTAACGGTCTTATGAAGCATGTCTAGTGATGTTTAGCCATATTACCACAACTGTGTGAAAAGAAGAAGACAAAAGCAAAGTAATTATAAAAGAAAAAAAGCCTAAAACTACTGAATAATAAAAGCAGTGCAAAACTGTTTTATGTACAAGTAGGGTTGCAGGCATGTATAAGTGCACGTTATTTTCCATCAGGCTGAACACAAATCACAGCAATCCTAGCAAGCCTGTCGAAGCCTTTCGGAGCAAGTTCAACACCCTCAATTAAATTTCAGGGCTGAGAAGGAATTCGATCCTTCTAAGTCCTAGTCTGCCATTCTATCCATATGCTACATTCTGTATCCCTACAAACGGATAGGTGTAGCTAAATGCATGTAGATTGATGTGCACACTCACATCTTTTTAAGAGTTGAGTACGGGTATGTCTTTGATTTTAATCCAGAACTCTGTTCCAGGGATAATTTTTTTGCAAATGCCGTTAATCCAAGGTTGTATGCTAATTCTTGTAGCAGGACTTTGTGACTTTTGATGGAGATGTCGTTAACATTGATGTCGGAAACTAGGGAGTGTTTTTGTTTTTTGTTTCCAAATAGGCCAGAAGTGTTCTGTCTAGCTTAATCACAAGTTATGAAATCTCCTGATGAAACCATCAGTATGCTGAGCAACAGAATAAAAAGAAAAAGAAACAGGAAACGGGGAAAAATCTAAGTGCCAATGATACCTTTGTCTGAATTTATTGCACTTGCACAGCTTATGAGTGCAGATAAAATTGTGCTGAGTTCCTTCTAGACTTTCTGGAGCTCTAAATGACAGTTGCCAAAACCTTGAATACTATCAAAGGCTTTGGAAGAATCAGTCTTCTGGAAAACACTGATATGTTTCAACAGAATGCATTGCAGCCTGTCAGGGAAAATTACCCAAGAAGGTAAAGTATTCCACATCCAAACCATATTGGCTGCTTAAACCAATTAAGTGTTGTTTGATCTTTACAGACCCTTGAAAACCAGCATTCTCAACCTTCCTAATTGATCTTTCTTTCTTTTCTTTCTTTCTTTCCTCTTGTTTTCTTTCTATTCCGTCCTTGTCCTTTATTCCTTTTGTACCTTTTGTGATAATACCTACTTTCGCTGCTGCTGCTACTGTATTCTCAGGCAAGCAATTGATTTCCTTCTCTCTGTAGTCAAGATACATGGTACACTAGATCACGTGATGTCTAGATGTACCACTTCACACTGAATGTGAAATTGAACAAACGTACACATTTCTCTCATGTTTTTTTAAAAAACCAACAGCAAAAGGAACAGCTTCTCCCATGCATACCTGTCAACCTTCCTGGATTGGCCAGGATTTCACGGTTTTTGGCGCCGATTTGTGCCATTTCCCGCCCCGCGCTGCCGAAACTCCGGAATTTGGCAGCAGGGGAAAGGAGGTACTGCGCAGCCCTTCTGCGCTAGTCAGCTTTTACGCTTACGTAGAACCCTTCTACGCATGCGTAGAAGACTACGCTGCTTGCATAGAAGGCTATGCATGCGTTGAAGGGGGCTACGCAAGCGTAAAACCCTTCTACGCATGCGTAGAAGCCGACCTGCACAGAACTGTTCTGCGCAGGTCCCGGAATGGCCAGAGCCGTGGTTGACAGGTATGCTCCCATGTACCTAACGAGGTCCCATTTACATGTGGCAGCAGAGATTTAAAAAAGATTTTGACATGAATGTCAAAGAGCGGACTGGAGGGGCTCACCTCTCTAGCATGAGAAGGAGGGCCTTTTCTGTGTTTGCTCTGGCCCTGTGGAACCTCCTGCCGACCGAGTGTTGTGTTCTATTACTGTGCCTTTAACAATGTATCTATTCATGTGTATCCAATGTAACCGTGCTTGTGTAACATTATAACCATCAGCTGCGTAACTGTAGCCATTACAATAGGGCGCGAGCTAGTGACCACCAGATGGCAATAGCGAGCGTCCAAGCTCTCATGGCCCAGACTCACCAGCAAACAACAGCGCGGGAAGATTCCCGCCATCACCTTCACCTGGACAAGAAGGGCGTGACCTCCTATGACGTCACGCAGGCAGCAACCAATAGACTGTCAACGAGCCACATTCAAATGTATAGCCAACTGTATATATTGAGCTACCCATCCGCCATTACCACATGTTCCCCTGGATCATCATGCAATAAACCTGTGTTAAGCCAACCTTTCGGCTGTTTCATTGTCTTCGGTCCCATACACTAAATTGGCGACGAAGGTGGGATATGGCTGCCCACGGGACCAAGACATGCGCCGGTTTCGAGATCAAGAGACCGGGAGACTGGGACATCTTCGAGATGGACTTCCAGGGAGCACTGGTGGAATCCGAAGTCACGGATGAGGCAAAGAAAAGGGCCATCTTCACCAGGATGCTCGGACCAGAAACCAAAAGGACCTTGGTGGACCTGCTCGCGCCGAAGAGGGTGAGCAAATTCAAAGTCAAGGAACTCTTACAAATGCTGCGCGAGTATTTCCGGCCCTCGACGGCGATGTTCCCCGCTCGGAGCGCATTTTGGAGGTGAGTCCAAGCGCCCGGGGAGACGGTCGCCGACTTCGCAGCGGCTCTGCGACTGGCCGCCGGCCCGTGCAAATGGGAGAACGCAGAAGTCACCCTCAGAGACTGCGTGCTATGCGGCGTGAACGACGCCGAGACTCAGCGCGCGTTGATGAATCAGGAGCCACCCCCCACGCTGCAGGAGGTCCTGAAGGCAGCACAGGCCGCGGAAGCCACGAAGGCTGGGGTGCAAGAGCTCCAGGACTGGCGGCCGAAAGCGGGCAAGGCAGAGACTGTGGTGCACGCGGCCCGGCGAGTTTCGAAATCGTCCGCGGAGAGCGGCGGCGACGAGGACGTCCGGAGGGTCCGGAAAGACGGCCGGCGTTGCGACGGCTGCGGAGCGACCCACGACCGCGCCAAATGCCCGTTCAGGAAGGCAGAGTGCCACAACTGCGGTCGCCGCGGGCACATCGCCAAGGTATGCAAGAGGCCGCGCGAGGCCCGGAGGAGCTCGACAGACCGTTCGGCGAGACAAGACCAGCCGACGAGACCCAAAGACGGCGCCCAGGCCACGAGAAAACGGGATGGCGTGGGCCGTATCTCCGACGACAGCGAGGACGACGCCCCAGTGTTCAGCGTGTCCGCGGGACACCTCCGTTACTTTGTTGAGGTACTAGTGCAAGGGGTCCCCATTAGAATGGAAATTGACTCGGGTTCCTCATATTCAATTATTTCTCAGAGGGAGTTTTTGAGAATTGCCCCCCACGTGCGGCCTAAGTTCAAAGCATTGAGGTCCACATTACGGGACGTGCAGGGGAACAGCATTCCAGTGTTGGGGGTTGGAAAATTTCAGGTCCAATTCAAAAAACACGCCGCGACACTCTCCCTAGTCATTCTTAAAGGGGGAAATTGCAGCCTCCTCGGGACTCAATGGTTTCAGCCCCTGGGTTTGTTCATTGGGGGGGTGCACGCCGTTGCCGTTGGGAATGACCCGATACAGGAGGTGTGCGATGCGCACCCCGAAGTCTTCAAAAAAGGACTTGGGAAATTCAAGGGACCCCCAGTAGCCTTCGACCTAGACCCGGAGGTCCGCCCGATAAGACTCAAACCGCGCCGGGTGCCGTTCGCACTCAAGGACAAAATAGAGGCGGAACTGGACAAATTGGTGGGCCAGGGGATTCTTGTTCCTGTTGACTCTGCGGAGTGGGAAACTCCAATTGTAACAGCACTAAAGGCCAACGGGGAGGTGCGCATATGCGCTGATTACAAGTGCACCATCAACAAGGCAATTCGCCCTAATGCGTATCCGGTGCCGGTAGTCAGCCATTTGCTGGCCAGGTTACATGGGGGGAAGTGTTTCGCAAAGCTTGACTTGGCACAAGCCTACCAGCAGCTGTCGGTGACCCCAGCCGCAGCTGCTGCACAGACCATAGTCACCCATAAGGGGGCGTTCCAGGTGACGCGCCTTCAATTCGGCGTAAATTCGGCGCCTGGGATTTTCCAGTCACTCGTGGAACGCCTCCTGAAAGGGCTAGAGGGGGTGTTGCCTTATTTTGATGACGTATTGATAACGGGGGGGAGTCGGACTGAATTGGCCAAGAGGTTGGGCAAGGTTCTGGCGATATTCAAAAAGGCGGGGTTGAGGTTGCGAAAGGACAAATGCGTCTTCTTCGCGACCGAGGTTGAGTTCCTAGGGTTTCGCGTGACTCCTGAGGGGATAAGACCATCCAAATCTAAGGTAGCCGCCATCAAGAAGGCCCCTCGCCCCACCTCCAAGCCCGAGTTACAGTCGTTCCTAGGGCTGCTTAACTTTTACCACTCTTTCCTTCCCCGGAAGGCAGCCGTGGCTGAACCGCTGCACAAATTGCTAAAGAAGGACGAGGCATGGAAGTGGGGCGACGACCAAGAGAGGGCATTTAGTGAACTTAAACAACTCCTGGCGTCTGATGCTATACTGACCCATTTCAACCCCAAACGCCCGGTGGTCCTGATCTGTGATGCATCCCCGGTGGGGGTGGGGGCGGTACTGTGCCACGTGCTGGAAAACGGGAGGGAGGCCCCGATAGCATTCTACTCCAGGTCCCTGTCCCAAGCGGAGAGGAATTACGCCCAGACAGACAGGGAAGCGCTGGCGATCATTGCGGGGACGAAAAAATTTCACGATTTTCTGTATGGCCGCCCCTTCACCATCGTGACTGACCACAAGCCCCTGTTAGGCATTTTTACCGCAGATAAGCCCACGCCACAGATCCTGTCCCCGAGGATGCTTAGGTGGGCCATATTCCTCAACGCATATCAGCACGCGTTGGTGTACCGGCCCGGGAGGGAGATCAGCCATGCGGACGCCCTGTCGAGGTCCCCCCTTCCCCAGGATAGCAGCCACGTGGGCGGGGAGGAGCCAGACCACCAGGTGCTGATGATAGAGGTCTTAGACTCGCCCCCAATACTGCCCGCCGACATCGCCAAAGCGACCGGCAAGGACAAAACTTTAGCGAAGGTTAGCTCCTGGGTACAGAAAGGGTGGCCAGCGTCTTCCCCGGCAGTGGAATTCGACCCATTTTTTCGAAAAAAGTTAAAGTTGTCCCTTGAGAGGGGGTGCCTTCTGTGGGGCCAGCGGGTAGTGATCCCTGCGTCCTTACGACCGCGGGTACTCAAACTGCTGCATGTCAGCCACCCCGGAATTGTACGCTCCAAGGCCCTGGCACGGAGCTATTTCTGGTGGCCCCAGCTAGACGCCGACATCGAGCACATGGTCGGCACTTGCAAGCCCTGCCAAAGCTCCAGACCAGAGGAGGGCCGCCTGCCTCACAGGGAATGGGACGAGGCGAAGGGGCCATGGTCCCGGATTCATGTAGATTTTGCTGGCCCGTTCCGGGGGACACTTTTTCTCCTTGTGGTGGATGCTTACTCCAAGTGGTTGGAGGTCATTCCGGTCACGAGCACGTCCTCGGCCACAACCATAAAGCATTTGCGGAGGGTTTTTTCCACGTTCGGCCTACCCGACACCCTAATTAGCGATAACGCTAGTTGCTTCACGTCCGCCGAGTTCAGGGCATTCACGGAAATCAACGCCATTCGGCACATCACCTCCGCCCCGTTTCACCCTGCCACCAACGGCCAAGTAGAGCGCCTCGTGCGCACCACCAAGGAGGCGTTGCGGCGCATGGGGCCCGGGGACCTGAACCACCAGGTGTGTCAGTTTTTGCTGGGTTACAGAGTAACTCCCCTAGCGTCAGGATACTCCCCCGCGGAGCTTTTAATGCGCAGGAAGCTGACCACCATACTCACCAGGCTAGACCCCACGAGAGTAGAGGACAAGGGGAGGAACATTGGGCTAGAGGCCACAAAGAGTTTCGACGTGGGCGCCCCCGTGCATTGCAGGAACTACGCCAGCGGGGGCCCAGCCTGGGTACCGGGCGTCATCTTAGAGCAAACTGGTCCCGTTTCGTACCGCGTTGAGACCAGCACAGGTCTACTGTGGAGGCGGCACGCAGACCAGCTCCGGCGCAGGGTCCCCGACGAGCAGGGTGCGGACCGCGGAAAACAAGACTCAGCGTTAGGGTTCTCCCCCACCCGTGTAGCCCAAGGGGGAGGAGAGGGGGGCCACGGGTCACCACCAAGGGGGGAGGAAAGGGAAAGGGAATCTGTCCTCGTAGATATCTTGCGGGATCTCTTGAAGGAGGGAAGAGAAGCCGACCTCATACATACCCCGCGGAATTCCCCCACAAATACGGATACCCCAACAGAGTTAGAATTTGATTTTCAGAACCGGGGGAGTTTTTCGGAGTGGTCCCCCACCCGTCCGAGCGAGAAGAGGGTTTTTTCGTTAGCCCCGAGTGCCCCCGGTCTGCCCACGATGGAGTTTTTCCCTTCCCCCAAAGCTGCCAAGCCACGGCAAGCCACTAACAAGTCTCCCTCTCCCGTTTCAGGACAAGGGACCAGGGAACGAGGAAGCAGTAGCGCCCCTGGGGCAGGTCAGCCTACATCACGGCCCAAACGTGTTTGCAATAAGCCATCTTGGCTGAGGGACTTCGTCCCATCCTAGGGGGGAGGGATGTTGTGTTCTATTACTGTGCCTTTAACAATGTATCTATTCATGTGTATCCAATGTAACCGTGCTTGTGTAACATTATAACCATCAGCTGCGTAACTGTAGCCATTACAATAGGGCGCGAGCTAGTGACCACCAGATGGCAATAGCGAGCGTCCAAGCTCTCATGGCCCAGACTCACCAGCAAACAACAGTGCGGGAAGATTCCCGCCATCACCTTCACCTGGACAAGAAGGGCGTGACCTCCTATGACATCACGCAGGCAGCAACCAATAGACTGTCAACGAGCCACATTCAAATGTATAGCCAACTGTATATATTGAGCTACCCATCCGCCATTACCACATGTTCCCCTGGATCATCATGCAATAAACCTGTGTTAAGCCAACCTTTCGGCTGTTTCATTGTCTTCAGTCCCATACACTAAACCGAGCTACGTCTCCGAGCAGAGCTTCTGCCCTTACGGAAAAAAACCTTAACCTGGCTGGCACAGCAGGTGTGTGTGTGTGTGTGGGTGGGTGGGTGTGGGTGGGTGGGGTGGCGGCCACTTTAGGGTGGCTCATTTGAGGGTTACCTGGGTTTTTAGCTTAGTTTTAAAAGAAATCCTATAATGTGGCTGCTGGAATAGGGTATGTTAATTTTAAATTTTAAACAATTTTATACTTTGACTTCATTGTTTTATGTATATCTATGCTGTGGTTTTATACGTGTAAGCCGCCCGGAGTCGCCTCGGCGAGGGGGCAGCAGCATTAATATGACTATTAAATTAAATTTGCAAAACCAATTCTGTATTTAAATTTATTTTGTAAACCAAATAATAATGTTGAATAGTTTTGTTCCAATCCAGCAGCTAACATTTCCACTTAAATCACTGCAAAACAACAACAACAACAACAACAACAACAACAACAACAACAATAATAATAATAATAATAATAATAATAATAATAATAATAATAATAATAATAATAATAATAATAATAATAATAATAATAAAACCAAGATGATATGAATTCTTTTAAAAAGCAACAGCCGGGGAGGGGGGGAATCAGCCTCTCCCTGGCACACTCATCTCACATCTAGCAAATTTTGTTAATTCACTGACTACATGAAGAGTAATTCAAACATTTGGAATATTACCAAATTGCAAATAGGTATACTATGCAAATTTGCTAAGGGTGTGCTTTAGCCAGAGAAAACAGCTTATGGTTGGAATTTGACCCGGATGTGTGAAAACAGCTTATGAGTGTTGCCAAACACTGTACCACATTTTCTGTTAGTTCGTGGTCCATCTGTCAGATCCATGCATCTGATTGCATATATACCAAACCTCCCACCTCCACTTTCGCCCTCACACTCCTGAATGCTGACTTACTCACGTATATAACATTGGCATCACAGGGTAGGGGGCTGTTAGCTCAGGAGGGTTTTTGCGGGGGGGGGGGCGCTACGGCCTTGCCACAGGGAAGGGTGATGGTCCCCAAGTGGATTAAATCTCAGCTTCATCAATACTGGCCTGGGACTGAGGAGGCCTTTGCGTGCCTAAAGGGCTCAGGATCAGAAAGTGACCCTTGGAACTGGATAAGTAAAACAGGTGTCACACTGCCATGCGGAAGTCAAATGGAAGACCACTGTATTATATTGTTCCCAGGACAATTTTCATGGCTGATTGCCATGATGATCGCCAATATTCGAAATCAGATACGGCACTTGAAGAAGTTCTCTAGTTACATCCGTGATTCATTTAATTGCATCCATAGCTTGCAAGCACTGGTCATCTGGACAACAGCTTGTAGACTCCCTCATCACCATGGGGATTTCTATATTTCTGTAGGCCATAAAAGCAGCGCTTCCAACACTCCCTCTCCCTCTCCTTTTATTACCCTCCAAATTTCACAAGCTTGCCACTGTTCTTATTTAGCGGACGACTGCGTGATATTTAATCAAGAGGTGATAATGACAGGAAATGATATTTTGATAGTTAAGAATCTCCATTCAGTTCTTGGAATTTGATCCCCATTAGAACTCGGCTGAAAGAAATCCACAGGAACACAGACCCATTGACACAATGGACAAAGCCACACCAAAAAGCAGCTTGTTTCAATTGAGAGAAATGGAGAAAAATTGTGAATGGAGAGGAATATTTCTAAATTAAGTTATCCAGAAAAGGTGATGCAGTAGTTGAGCGCACAAGCTATTCTCAGGGGTGTGCTGCCTGCTGAAGGAGTGTCTACTCATTTCCAGTGTGTTGTCTATAAGTAAAGCAAATTATAACAAAGACATCATAAGAGTCCCTGGTTCCCTCATCGGAAAAAAAAAGAACCTGTCGTGTCTCGCCAGAAGAAAAAGCAAGTCTGTAACTAGATTATATCCACTCTTCCCATTCTGAGTCTTAAATCATCGTTGTTTGACAATTCCCAAAAATATCCAGCTGTCTGTTTATTTTACAGCATGGGGGGGAAACGAAGTAGAGAAAGAAGCACTTGCAGGAAAGTTGGCAAAACAAACGTTTTATCGGTGGCTGTGCCGCTGCAAAAATTAGAAAGGCTACAAGACCCATTACATCATCTACGCATTGTCTTTGCCAAAAAAGGAGGGTTTAGGGTAAAGGGTTTTGAAAGTATACAAAAGAGTCTAAGCCCTCTCTAGAAAATGAAGCCGCGGAGACTGGCAACAGAGAAAAGGTTTACAGCTGCTTCTCAATAATATTGGAGGGTGAACTTGCCCCTTAATCTGCTTTTGATTTATTGGTTTATTTACACAGGATGCAGGGTAAATAAGCCATGCACTAATGTAACATTTCAGACACATGGGAGAAAAACACTGATACAGTGCAACTATATCTGGTTTGATGTTACGTAGGAACCTACTGCAAGCCGTAGAAATATTAAGTACAGTGGTACCTCATACAACAATTTTAATCCATTCCACAGGGGTCGTTGTTGTACAAAACAATTGCTATACGATTCATGTATTGTATAGCAATTTTCCCTATGGGATGCATCGTAGAATGATTTTTTCCCCGCTAAGTGGTTTTTCCCATTGAAAAATTATTGTACAGATTTTTCCCATAGGGAAAATGTTATGTGGGACGCCATTTTCCCACAAAACCTGATTGTTATGCGATTTCGTTGCTACACAGGGCGATTGTTGTATGAGGTTCCACTGTATCTGCTACTGGAAGGGGTACATAGAAAGAGCCTCCTTGAAGATTGTGGAAACTATACATGGGAAACTCAACCATCCACGCTGCATACATCAGCTTTGGTCCTGAGCGTCTCTACGACAGAGTATGCTGGTACAGTATGGAGCACGTCCGCACACACGAAACATGATTACATTGCTGTTAATGAAGCCATGCATATGACAGGATGCCTCAAACTTACACCAGTTGAAAAAATCAGTCTTCTTGTTGATATTCCTCCATCTAAGGTAAGAAGAGAAGTAGCAGCAGACACCAATAGAACTAAGCAAGAAAATGACCCTCGACATCCTCTGTACAGATATGAGTCTCAAATCGACCAGCTCAGATCCAGGAAGACCAGGAAAAAAATAAAAAAGGTAAAAAAGTATACTGAAGATGCATACAAAAGTGATAATAATAATTTCATGTCAGAGATTACTCTGGGTTGAAAAGTGATAAAAGGAGGGCAGACTCCTTTGAAGAAAAATCCTAGGATGAAAAATCTGCAGTTCTAGAAAGTGAAGTAAAAGCAACTCTGAAAACATTCAGAAGAAATAAATCATCAGGACTATTTGGAATACCGATAGAATGATTTCAAGCCACAGAGAATGAATGTGTCAACATCCTAGGGAAGGCACTTGCGATCTTATTGTAAATCTCCAATGGGTACTGGATAATACCAAAAAAATTCAGAAGATCAGTCTGTACTTTATTGACTTGGACTGTATGGATCTGCAGATGACACCATCTTACTGACAGAAAACAGCAATGAATTGAAACAAGATTTAATGAAACTGAAAGAAATGACAAAGCAGGATTACAGCTGAACAGTAAGAAAACAAAAACTATCACTATTGAATAACGACACAACTTTAAAACTGACGAGAAAATGAGATACTAAAAGATTTTGAAGTGGTAGCTGTGTTAGTCTGTGCAAGCATATCAGAGAGTAAACAAAACAAAAAAGTTGTAGCACCTTAAAGACTAACTCCTGTATTTAAATGTGAGCTTTCATGGATCAAGTCCACTTCATCAGACATAAAGAATAAAACCTAAGTTAAATAATCAATCCAACAGAGGACTGCAACAAGAAATCGGAGGAAGACTGAGACTTGGATGGGTAGCAATGAAGGAATTAAAGATCATCAAATGTAAGGCGATTTCACTGGAGAACAAGACCATTCACACTACTGTGCTCCCGCTCATCATGTATGAATGCAAAATATGGACAGAAATATGGTGCTAGAGAAAGTTCTGCGGATCCCCTGCTGTTAAACAAGTGATTCCTAGCAAGGAAAGGTCCCACTGTGACAATCACACACCATCCAAACTGGGAATTCCCTCTTCTAATGATGGGTTACCTGCAGTGGTGGGCTCCAAAAAAATTTACTACCACACTGTGGCTGTGGTATGGTGGGCGTGGCCAGGGGAAAAGCCCTGCGTTGCACCTGAATTAGGACTACTTTATTTCAAAACTTGGATGGGTGCGGCCAGCCGGAATTTCTGCTACCAGTTCTGGTGAACTGGTGCAAACCCGCTGATGCCCACCACTGGTTACCTGTAAATAACAACTCGGTCCCCAGTGTGCTACAGGCTTGAGCTACTGAGGAAGGCAGCATGGGCTAAATTAAATGAAAACCACTGAGGAAAAGACCAATTAGAGTTTCAGGTTGATTTGACATGTCACCCTGGGAAATCTGTCCGCTGACAGGTTATTTCTAATTACTTATTGCAGCTTCATTTGGCTTGGGACTTAAAATTTGCTCAGCCACTGCAGACAGGAGGAGAGAAAGAAGGATCAGTAGACATCCATCCTACTAATTGTTTCCCAGTTCAGGCATTCTGCGATGCTGTCTGTAGAACCAGTTTATTCTCTTCTCTCCAGATCTACTGTCAACATATATAATAATACACTTTATCTAGTATTAACAACTTAAAATAAAAATAAAAATCAGGGTCTCCTATATGAATATCTGTGTTCACATGTATTTATACATCCCACTACAGTAATGGAGTAGACCATACAGCCAACAACTAAATGCTGAGTGTTAGGCGGCAATAAATAACCTGACTTCCTAAAGGGGCCAATGGCTATGGGCAGATGAGCCCCTTTAGGTGGGGTGGTGGTCCCCTCAGTGAAGGAAATGCCACTGGAAACCATCATATTGGGTCCAACGGCGAAATGAGTGGAGGAGGAAGTCTGATTCCCAATGGTCATGCAGGCGGAAGAGGCCATGCCAGATGGATTGGCTGTGAAGGTGCACCTTGTCCATATCCTCAAGGCTGCAGCAGTCAATTGCAGTCCCAGTGTTAAATCATGCATGTCTCATTTCATAAGTGTCACAGGAGATAGCTCCATGATCATAGTGTGTGGGTCTCTTCATGGCAAGCTGGGATCCACCTTAAACAAATTCATGCCAATGGCATTTTTCCTGATTGCCTTGGAGGATGAAGGCGGCCTAGAATCAGCTGGCCTCCAAGACCAGGCATCCCAGCACCCTGGGGCAGGAAAAAAAAGTATACTCTGATCGAGTTTCGGCCGACAATGATACATAGACATATATGTAAATGTATATGATTCTGCATACTCCCACATTAAATGCAAACAGTGGTGGGCATCAGCAGGTTCGCACCAGTTCGCCACAACCGGTAGCAGAAATTCTGGCTGGCCTCGCCAATCCAAGTTTTGAAAGAAAGTACAGTAAAACCTTGCATAAAGAGCACCTTGCTTAGAGACTAACTCGCTTAAAGAGCAGAATTGTCTCTGAATGGTCACCTCACTTAACAACTAAAACCAACCAAAAACTTGCTTAACAACTAAAACGGGGCTCGCAATCCCCACCACCAGGTCACTTACAATGGTGTTTCGCTTAAAGAGCAAACTCGCTTAAAGAGCAATCCCGTGGAATGCATTATACTCTTTAAGTGAGGTACCACTGTAGTCCTAATTCAGATACAACACAGGGCTTTCCACCTGGCCATGGCCACCATACCACGTCCACAGTGTGGTAGTAAATTTTTTTGGAGCCCACCACTGAATGCAAATGTAAAGCATACAAATACAACAGCTTATATACCACCTCATAGAGCTAAAGGACTCTCTCGGAGGTTTATAAAATAATTATGCAAACCACAATTTGCCCACAACAAGTTGTGTACTCATTTTACTGAAATCAGAAAGATGAGTCAACCGTGAGTTTTTTGAGATCAAACTCAGATCTTCAACAGAGTTTTGACTGCAGAACTGAAGTTTAGTCATATGGACAGAAAAAAACACTTATTCACCCACACATGCAGACACACGTGTGTGTGTTGCTAACAATGACGAATGAACAGAAGTATTTAAGTAAAATGCTTCAGCTTCTACTTTCCTCACTTCCTCCAGTCAAAGTATGTTATTTTCAAGGTGGGAGATATAAAATCTAGGGAAGAGGGTATTCTAAAGCTGATGAATGATTTCATGTGTTCTTTGTTAGACTTAAGCTAGGACAATGATGGTGAACCTTGGCACTCTAGGTGTTTTTGGACTTCAATTCCCAGAAACCCAAGACTCTGTGAATCCACACGAATGGGTTTACTGCACATACAGACTTGGGCTTCTGGGAATTGAAGTCCAAAAATACCTGGAGTGCCAAGGTTCACCACCAGTGAGCTAGGAGGTGCTAACAGAGCCGTTTGTAAATACAAAATTGTCCTTTTAAAAAAGAGTTTCAATCTGATTTATCTCTATTCCAAACAAAGACAAGTCAGTTGGCATAAATGTTCAATGTTAAAATTCCTAGACAATAGTTCTTCCAACTTCTTAGACTTAGAATTAAAATTTCTAAACGTTGTTGCTCTGCTTACATAATGCAGATAGTGTTCAGGTACTCAATGAGATAAATTACATTGCAAGACCTAGCAGCTGATATTGTCATCAATACAGTAGGGTACATAAAATGACAGAGCTGCTAAGAGACCTTTTAAAAAATGAAACAAATTTTCAAGCCAACAGCACAGTCTTGTGACAACTGAAATGCCAAATTAATTTATTATAACATGAGCTTTAGAGAGCTGCAGGCCATATCACTGGACGTATGAAGTTGTTATCTAGAGAATGTTTGAGGGAGGGAAACCTAAAAAGTGATGCCGGAAAGAAATTATAAAGCAGTGTATAAGAAACAAATAATAATAATTTTGTGTGAGAAATTATTCTGGGTTGAAAGGATTTTTACTTGAGGAACTCCACTCGAGGGACGCCCAAATGAGGCTCTTTTCATGTCCCCAAGATCTTTTTCCCATTGAAGTGGTCCCTATTTATCTACTTGCAAGTTCTTGCTTTCAAACTGCTAGGTTGGCAGGAGCAGGGACAGGGATGGACACTCATACCATCATACAGTACTCGGGTCTAGAACTGCCGACTTGCCGGCCTTCCAGCTAACAAGGCGAGCTTCTTAACTACTGAGCCCCTGCAGACAAATGAAACACAGATAGTACAGAAAGTGACACAAATACCTGTTGAAGTTTACATGGCGATTATTAACTCTGGACATTAACAGAGTACTGATGCATTGAAGGGACAATTAACACCCAATTAGTGACTCAAGGCACAAAAGACAAGAACTGAAAATGTTGATCAAGGCTTGCTTTGTTGCATGTAGACATCTGTCTTTGAAACTGCTTTGTTCAGAAATGCAATATTGTGGTCAAATAAATGTGGGAAGCTGGGGGTTTGAATTATTCTGCCTCTGTGTGGAGAGAGGGGGGGAGAATAATTGCTAGTGTCAAATTTGTAAACATATATCATTTTGGCCAAATATTGACCTACATATTTGGTTTCAACTGCGGTAAGGCCCAGAGGTTCCCTGAAATAGATGCTGGAAATTACCACATTGGTTTTCAAACAGAACCATAAATATATCTTTGTACTGTATTGTGAAATCCATCTGCAAAAATGAATATAGCCTTTTTGCGGATATGGGTTTGAATGAAATCTAAAACCTTCTCCAATCATAATTTAATAAGTTCTTGGCAACATGTTTGGAGGTGACCAAAGAGCCCCTTCCCTCACAAACATCATTTTCCCCTATGGAAAGCAATGGGACAAAATCTGTTGTGCAGATACATGGGTTAAGATGTTGAACTCGCTGACTGGAAGGTTGTAGTTCGATTCCCACTTACTGCATGATGGAGAGAGCTCCCATCTTTAACACAACTCCTACCAACCTCGCAGTTCAAAAGCAAGACATTGCAAGTACTGTAGATAAATAGGGCCCATTTTGCTGAGAAGGTAAACAGTGTTCTGTGCACTCCGGTGTTGAGGCATGCCTGCCACGTGTCCACGGAAATGTCTGCAGATGCAGAGAGCGCTGGTTCTTTGGTTGTAAACAGAGATGAGCACTGAACCCTAGAGTCAGAGATGACCGGCTTTTGAGCAAGGGCGACTTTTACCTTTACCTTAAGTGTGACCATTTCCATCTGCATCTTGTGTGACTGATTGGATCAGGGAAATTTAAAACTCAGCACAATTACATGTGCCTTAGTGTTTAAAACACTGAACTTGATGTCTAGTAGGTTGGTGGATCAGCAGTTCAAGACCCAAGTGCTACATGACAGAGTTAGCACCCGTTATCTGTCCCAGCTCCTGCCAACCTAGCAGTTCAAAAGCAAGAAATTGCAAGTAGATAAATAGGTATCTCTTCATCAGGAAAGGTAATAGCGATCCATATGGTTCGGTGTCTAGTCATGCCTGTCAATGACTACAGAAACTTCTGAAGAAACAGACAGCGATTGCTCTTTGACTGTAAATGTAGAGCAGCACCGCCCCCTAGAGTCAGACACAACTGGCTTTCGAAAAGAGGATATACAGTACAGTATATCTAAAACAGAAGCACCTGCTTCTTAATGTAGGCTCTTAATGTAAAGAAGAACCCTGAAAAACTGGGAATCTTGATCATGTGCTAAGCCTACATGCAAGCTGGACTCTCCTCTTCATATACAGGTACATCTACTCTTCATGTGGAAAAAGTTACAATGCAGAGGGGAAGAACTATGAAATGCTCTCCAAGTACTGTACACTGTTGAGAAATAAGTAAGCAATGGGATTTTATGTGTCATTAAGTCAATTCTGACTTATGGCAGCCCTTTCCAAGATTTTCTAGGTACAGAACACATAAAAGTGGCTTGCCATTCTTTTCTTCTGGGACTGTACAGCTTGCCTAAGGCTACGTAGGCTGGCTCTTCTCGCTGGAGACAATGTGGGAAAATGAACTTCCAACCTCTGGTTCTGCAACCAGATGCCAGATAATGTCATGCCGTCAGGTCAATTCTGACTTACAGGAACCTTTTCAAAGCCTTTCTAGGTAAAAAGTAAATAGAAGTGATTTACCACTCCCTTCTCCTGGGACTCTGTAACTTGACCAGAGTCAGAGTCATACAGGCTGGCTTTTCTCCCTGGAAAAATAGTAGAGAATTGAGCTCCCAACCTCTGGCTTTGCAACCAGATGCCTAAAACCACTGTTTCATAATATATTGTGCAGATTTTAATTTGCACACCCGATAGGAGCTCAGCTCTCAAAGATGGGTACACAGATATACTCACTTCATGCACTTGCTGGGTGAAACATGAGCACAACATGACGTAACGGCAGCAAATATGGTTCATGTGTTCAAGGGTGAAGCTGTTCAAAAACTGACATAGAATAACAGAAAAATTGATATATGCTAACTTCCTTTTATATCCACAAGAGGACTCCTGACTTTCACTATAAATTATATTATCAGCCAAAATGTTCTTGTCTTGGATTCGATTACTTTTTAAAAAAATTAAGCAAACTGTGTAAACCCAAGGGTTACTATTATCTCCATACCAAAACTTGTGGAAACTGCATTACTAGATATCCTCACCAGACAAGATGAAAAAGAAGATTTCACCATATGATTACAACCATGCAAAACGAAAAGCATTTTCATATTTTGGCAGCAGAATAAAGTATTTCATAGTTTTGCAATCGGTTTTCTGTTTACTGCTTTCAGCAGGGATGAACTGCAAGGAAACTTAGAATATTTAGGCGGAAACATATTATTTCCAGGTGGTCAGAATTCTTCAAGTCCTTGCAGGTTCTCAGCTAAAGCTACAAAAATAATGACATGATTCAAGATCTCCACTTTCATGACTGGAATTAAAATCTCCTGAACTGCTAAAAAATGAGAGGAATGTTAGTTTTGTGGTTACAAGAACACATTTTAAGGCTGTGGAACAGTATTGTCTAAAAGTTCATTAATGTCATAGTAAGCTAAATAAGGGGCTGCGGTGGTTGAGTAGTTAAGACTCTGAGCTTGACCACTGGAAGGTCAGCAGTTCGAGACCTGAGTGTTGAGTGACGGAGTGAGCACCCATCCTCTGTTCCATCTCCTGCCAACCTAGAAGTTCAAAAGCAAGAAATTGCAATTAGATAAATAGGTATCGCTTCAGTGGAAAGGTAACAGCATTCTGTGCACTCCAGTGTCTAGTCATACCTACCACATGACCACGGAAACATTTGCAGATGCAAACGGAGATAAGCACCACCCCTAGAGTCGGACATGAGTGGCTTTTGAGCAAGTGCGACCTTTATCTTTATTAATGTACGTAGAGAAAGAATATGGGCCCAGTGTTTTTTCATATTATGAGGAACTTTCCATTGTTCCCACCAGAAAACAGAAACCAATATATACTTTATTTCAAATATGGACTAAGTGTGTTCCATTGGCCATCTCAACATGCTCAACCAACAACTCTATGTTCAACAAAATGGGGAAAAACAAAAAAACTTCACCACGTGAGCTGCATGTGGGGCACAACAAGGATCCGTGCCCCAAAACTTATTATTGATAGGTACTAACTCATTGGCAAATGTGTAATACGATGGTGTTTGGATGCAATGCATCAGTTTGCAACATAATTTTTTTGCAACCAAGCTGTAGGATATTATTGCAATGCCTACAAAGAATGGCATCTTTTCGGTGCAGAATTCTGGGGAAAGGGGAAATAAACCACACAGAATTTGGAAATTGCACTCACAGAACAAAGAGGACAAAACAAACAAACTATAAAAGAAAACACAAGATCAGGACCTCATTTATGCAGGAAGCCTGGAAATCTTGCTGATGTTGAGGGATTTCCCAGCAAGGAAGTGTTGATGAAATAAGATATGGGAAAGGAACCAATCCCAAAGAATTTTGTGGTTGGCCATCATAATCTCAGTGTGGATGTCTGCAACAAGGAATTCACAAGTCCAGCTCTTTAGACAAAGCCCCCCTTTTAGGAAATGCACAGGCACCTTGAGGTGCAGCTATATGACATCCAAGAATTGTGATCTCAGAGGAGAGCCAACAAATCTGTTCCCCAGTTGTGTCAAAAGTTACCTGTTCCTCTAATGTTTTAATAGGGCTTAAACCTATGTCTGTTAATCTTGAAAGAGAAAGCAATTATAAATGCTTTTACATGATAATTGTTGCCAGGATAGTTTTGTCCAGGTTCAGGATGGATGGAATCTATCCATATGGAAATGATCATTACAATTATGGCTAAACTGTCCAACTATGTGCATATGATGGAAGGAAGATGAAAGTGGGGGGGTAACATACAGCGAGATGGGTCTTTTATTATGCAATATTGGAATGATGACTATAAAATGAATTCTGCTTTTGCAAATAGTTTTCCCCTGTTGTAATTCTGAACAACATATTGACTACGACTGTATACATATAGGCATGCTATCCAAAAATGTGTTATGTTTTTCCATAAACAGATATTTAAATGGTGATCCCTTCTCCCTTGTGTCTTCTGGCTTCTCTTTCTAACGTTACCATCATACATTAGAAGGAGAAATAGCTGACTCCAAGGCAGATGTGTAAAAAAGATGGCCTATTAGAATGGAAAATATCAATGAATTACATGAATGTTAACAGAGCAGACCTGAGAGAGAACTCTGTCTATATATTAGAAACTTCTACATCTTCAAGTGCTATATCCAGCACTTGTATTCTCTTTCCATCCCCTTGCCACTTAACTGTGTATGCCCAATGGCATCTGGCACCAAACTCTTGAGAGATAGCAATGACTGTGACTATGGTCCAGTAACCCAGCCATCAGGACAAACTGTAGCTAGATTTCCTTATATATGGAAAGCAAGAAATTGCAAGTAGATAAATAGGGACCACTTCGGTGGGAAGGTAACAGTGTTCCGTGCGCTCCGGTGTCTAGTCATGCCTGCCGCATGACCACGGAAATGTCTGCAGATGCAGACAGCGCTGGCTCTTCAGCTTTGAAACAGAGATGAGCACTGAAACCTAGAGTCAGATATGACTGGCTTTCGAGCAAGGGTGACCTTTACCTTTAATATGCCATTATGTTTGGACACTTTCATGCAACCAAAATCATTTTAATGCAGTTTCTGTTTTCTGTTGCCATGAAAACATGAGATTCCAGAGTGCACCCGGATCATGATGGGCATCACGGTGTGGAGTGGCATAGAGTTTAGAATCCATTATTCTAATCATTTTAAAACTTCACACAGTTCTATGGGATTGTAAGAATACTCTAACAGAATAAAATCAAATCAAAATGACAATTAAAAAATCTGCATTCAATTGTGCTTACTGAGAAAGGCCAATTTTGTGATATACTGGCTGTAATTGTACTGAATCTCTTCCAGAACTGTATTCTTCTACAAAAGAATGAGGTTATTATTGTGTTTGCTATATTTATCTCTCTATTCTTTATTAACATGGCTCCTGATTTATTGTTGGCAAAATTCTTTACTACATATTAAATCTTTTGACCCAGAATGGAGCTTTTTTAAAAATGCATTTCTAATAAACTGTAGTTACAAACCCATAACCATCCAATTTACTTAAATGAATATACATTTATTTACTCACTGTCAGCCAGAGCTTTAATATTATTGTCACAATCCATGTATCCACCATAATTTCCTTAATACTATCAGCATGCTTTTCATTTAACATATTTGCCTGGATTCTTATCAAGATTTTGTTTCAATTTGCTGCAGATGTGCTCAAACTAATACAATGTGTTGAACCCTTTGTCCTCAGCGAGGTTGAATTTCCTCTACATGTTGGTTGTTGCCTATATAAACACTGAGACCAAAATTAAAATAATATGGTGTAGAGGGGGAAAAACCCAAGATCATCTCATCCAGCCCCATCACTCCATGGCAAATAGAACAGAAATAAAGGGAAGCAGTGACAGACTTTACCTTTTTGGGATCTAAGGCCAGTGCAGATGGTGACTGAAGCCATGAAATAAAAAGACACTTACTCATTGGGAGGCAAGCTATGGCAAACTTAGGCAGCATAATAAAAAGTAGAGATATCACCCTGCCAACAAAGGTCCACATAGTTAAAGCAATGGTCTTCCCAGCAATAATGTATGGCTGTGAGAGCTGAACCATAAGGAAGGCTGAGTGCAGAAGAATAGATGCCTTTGAACAGGAGATCAAATCAGTCAATCCTAAAGGAAATCAACCCTGACTGCTCCTTGGAAGGACAAATACTGAAGCTAAAGCTGAAGTACTTTGGCCACTAAATGAGAAGAGAGGACTCACTGGAGAAGACCTTGATCCTATGAAAGATCCAAGGCAAAAGGAGAAGGGAGTGGCAGAAGATGAGATGCTTAGACAGCATCATTGACGCAGTGGGCATAGATCTGGGCGGCCTATGGAGGATGGCAGAGGATAAAGGAGCCTGGCGAGCTGTGGTCCATGGTGTTGCAAAGGGTCGGACTCGACTGTGCAACTGAACAACAACAACATATAATAGCTTTATAGGCCTTGAAAGTTCTGAAGACACACCATGCGCTTGCTCAGCTCACTTACAACACATAGTTCAACTCTGCTCACAGTTTGTCCCAGTTCATCCAGACTGGCAGAACACATCACCCTATAGCCCAAGTGGCAAACTTATGGCACATGTGCCAGAAGTGGCACACAGAGGCCTTTCTTCTGACACGCGGGCAATCAAGGGAAAGCCCCGCCCACCCCGGCTGACGCCGCTTCCCCACCACCTCTCTCCCTCCGCCAAAGGGCCTCAGAGAGGGGAGGTTGAAATCCCAGTCCGAAGGCTGCAGCTAGGCATGGGAAGGTGGGGAGCATTCATGTGGGGTGGGGAGGCCCTGCGGGGGGAGTACTCGTGGGAAGGCCCTTGGGGGTGAGAAGCACTAATGGAGTGGGGATCATTCATGAGGGGTGGGTAGACCCCGTGGGGGGTAGGAAACAATGGGGGGTGCGAAGGCCTCATGAAGGAGCACCCAGGGGTGGGGTGCACATGGTGTTGCCAGTGCACCTCAAGCAGCGTGCGTACACATGCACCCACGTGACTTAGCCAGAGGCATGCCAGTGACATCACATGGGTGTGTGGGCACTTGTCTGCCCACGTGCTGCCTACACCTCCTTGGGCACTCGGTCTCTAAAAGGTTCACCATCACTGCCCTATAGCATGTTAAAACATGGAGCCACCTGTATCAAGATGCTGTGAGATATCATGGGTCTTTGAAACTCTAAAATTAGAAGTACTTAAGATTCTTCTTCAAGCAAGACTGAAAACATAAATCCGTTTTCTAAATGGACCAAAAACATAAACGATTTTTGCTTCCCCCTTCCTTGCTCAACAAATCCAAGACTGTCCCATTATTTTTCTGAATTCTTGCACTCTGTATGTTATACCTTTTTTTGCTACAACAGGGTCTCATTGTGTTCTTTAACCTCTCCTTTGTGTCTACTAATCCTTTACAGATAATGTTTCCTTCCTTCCTCTCAATTTCCCTTCCTACGCATTCAAGAGCTCTTGAGTTGGAGAGTTTCCTGCTTCTTGTGGAACCAGAGCCTCCTTGACAGGATTTGAAAAGGTAGTAACCACAGCTCCTCCATGCCTTTCAAGTCCATCTCTCTTCCTTTCATCTTCATTATCTTCTCACTGATCCCACTCATCTCCCTGCTCACACCCATTCCCTGTTGAGAATGCAAGTGAATATTTATCCCTGCAAAATCATGCTACCATATTTCAGAGCAGGGAACAGCAGGAATTACTTAGTTCCAGACTGAAAACCTAATCGCAGACCAACTGCATAACTTAGCGTGTAACTAGGAGTTTGATTAGTTGCTCATGGAGGCTATGTGCTATTCTGAGTTAAGCCAATGCATTTCAGTAGATATAAACCTGCTGAAGATTTTCAGTTGAGAGGATTAGGAATTGAGCTACTTCCTTAGTTAGCAAACCACAAGGCAGAGGAAAAAGTACACAGAAAAGTGGAGAGATCAGCCCAATTTCACTAGCTCTCTCTTACAGCAATAGCAGTTACAATTATATACTGCCTGATAATGCTTAGTTCAGTCTCTTGGCTGCAGGGTAATTAGCATTTTACCCCCAACATGCTGGGTACCCATTTTACCGACCTCAGAAGGATGGAAGGTTGAGTCGACCATGAATTCCATTGGGATCAAACTCACAAAGTTTTGGCTGCAGTACAGCAGTTTAATCACTGTACCACCAGGGCTCTTATCACACAAGTCTAGATTTTTCTTAAGATGCCTCCTAAGAAGAAGAAAAAGTAAAGTTGACTCCATAGCTATCAGCTGTAGTCATCAGAAGAATGGTAAAATGGAGGCGCCCGCTCCATGGTTACCAGGTAGTAAATAAAACGAAGGTAAAGATAAAGGTTGCTCTTGCTTGAAAGTCATACTAGATGCCAAAGCACACGGACCACTGTTTACCTTCTCTCCAAAATGGTACCTATTTATCTACTTGCAATTTCTTGCTTTTGAATTGCTAGGTTGGCAGGAGCGTGGGAAAGAGGGAACTAATTCTGTCGTGCAGTACTCAGGTCTCGAACTGCTGACCATTCAGTCGTCAAGTTGAATGTCTTAACTACTTGGGCCACTGCAGTCCCTATTATATTTTAGCAGATCAGATCATCTGTAGCAGATCATCTGGTACTGCCAGTTGTTAAAAGCCATATTGATTTGCATACTTATCTGTCGTGCTGACCAATCACTCTGTGCCTCTGTATCTGATGTATATAAAATTGATGTCATGAGGTCTCACTCCCATGTATGATGAAGTGGACTTGATCCACAAAAGCTCACATTAATCTTTAAAGTGCTACAATGTTTTTGTTTGTGTTGTTTTGTTTATTCTCTGATATGATTGAAACACAGACTAACATGGCTACTATTCCAAAAACATCAACACTATATCAATGTTAGCTTTTGTGGATCAAGTCCACTTTGTAGGAGGTTTTATGTCTGATGAAGTGGACTTGATCCATGGAAGCAGTGATACGCTGCAAAAAAATTTACTACCCCAACAATGGGTGTGGCTAATTCTGTGGGCGTGGCTATCTCTGTGGGCCATGCCTACTTGACCTCCCTTTGCCATGGCCTGGAGTAGGGAGGTGGGCGTGGCTGACCAAGTGGGCGTGGCCCGGGGAATTTCCGCTACCGGTGCCCGGGCACTTGTGGGCACCTGGAGCAGCTCAACACTGCATGGAACCTATCATTAAATATAATAGTTAGTCTTTAAGGTGCCACAACGTTTTTATTGTTTTTGTTTCGTTTTGTTTACTGTCTGATAAGCTTGCACAGACTAACATGGTTGCCACTTCAAAAATGTTGACTCTGCATGGTTGTATTCAAGTTCAAAGACAACCCAGTGACGGAGGGATCCAAAAGTTAAAGTGCAGGGACAAAATACTTGCATATATTGGCACAAAGCTCATACTAGAAATCAGCATAAATGGCATTTCTGCCTTTCAAAACAGGAAAATTACTAGTTGGTGGTGGGGGGTGGGGTGGATTAATCTCCATCTTTAAAAGAAATTTGTGGGGAAAGGAGGCTGACATGGATGCAAACACACAATCTTAACATCCAGTTAAAACAAAGATAAAAATAGCCATTACAATACATTGTATTTATGAATAACTGTAAACAGCTGGCAGCAAGAACCAATTTCTCAAATGTGAGGATCTGTGAATGCAAATGTTTCCTATGGTGAAAGAAACTTAGTACATTTACATGTGTGTCCCCCCCCCCCCCCCCAGTGTTTAGACTAGAGCAGGGGTGGCCAACCGCAGGCCTGACCACGCCCCTGGAAAGCTGAGTGGGCTGGACCACACACCCCGGAAGCGTAAGGGGCACATTTATAGCTGTCATAAATGTGCCCACTTCCGTATTTACGACAGCCACGGACACATTTGCTCATGCACAGGCGCGCTTTATGGCTGATGTAAACACACCCACTTCCACTTCTGGGTGCAGCAGAGGCGGCAACGGACCAGATGGAATGGCTTTAGGTTCGGAACCCTGGGCTAGAGCAATCTCTGGGCAGTTCTCAATGTAATTAGCATTTTTACTCCTTACACAATGAGTAATACAATAGCAAATGTACAATTATACTGTACTAGCAAGGTCGGGGGGGTTGTGAGCTACAGGGGTGTTTGTGGCCTCCCCCCTGCTCCTGGTGTCCTGCGTGCCTTTTGCCACCGCTGTGGCCGGGTGTGGGTGGTTTCCTCACTGGGCTGAACATGGTTGCAGCCAGTGTGGTTTGGGATGGAGCTGGGGCGGCGCACGCATCTTTTCCTCTCTGTGTGTCTCTGTCTTTCTTTCTCTTTCTGTCTCACTCTATCTGTGTTTCTCTCTCTCTCTGTCAGTCACAGACACACAGAGAGGGGGGGGGGGAGTGGGACTTACAGGATCGGCTCCAGGGGTGTTTGAAGGCCTGCCAGACACGTACGTTACATCTCTTCCTTATAGGTTACTAGCATAGGTTGCCCGGTGTTGCCGGGCTGTTATAAATTGTGTTTTTCTTTTTTTTTTTTTGGGGGGGGGGGGTTTGAGTTAAAAATCAACAGAGGATGCTATAATTTTTTTATTTAACATATGTTTGTTATTTGTGTAAACTTTTGATTTATTGTTATGTTTTTGACTTGTTTTTATTTTACTCTTGTGGCCTCTAGGTGGGGCTGTTGTGTTTTTCAGTTGTTTTTACTATTCCGCCCTGCAGGTGGGGCTGTTAGTGGTTTTGTTTTCATTTCACGTGTTTTTTCTCTCCTGGCCTCTGGATGGGGCTTCTTCCGGTAAGTAGTCTTTGTTTCTTCATTTCTGTTCTGGTCGTCGTGGAGAGAGGACGTGTTGTGAGTTCTCTGTTTTTCTTTCTTCTGGAGTTTTTCTTTTTTTTTTTTTTTTTTTTGTGGTGGTGGGCTGGGAGGTGTTTCTGTTTGTTCTTTTTTGTTTTGGTTGGGTTTTAGGTTTGTTTAATTGGTTTGGTTATTTCTGGTTTTATTTAATTTTTGTGATTTCGTTGGTGTTTATTTGTGTAATTTGTGGTAGTTGTGTTGTTAGAGTTAAGTATTTTTGTGTTGTAGTTAGGTGTTTTGTATGTGCTTTTGTGGTATTGTGGATGTTTTTGTTTGTGTATTTTGTGGTTTGCTTTTTTGTTTATTAATGTTTTTTGAATTATTGATTTATTTGGGTTTTATTATTTTTTATTAATTTTGGTGTTTGTTGTTGGTGTGTACTTTAGCATGAAGAACTGGCTGCCTGTCGGTTCCTCTTTTCCCCATTGCTGCTTCGAATTTTGGTTTCGATGCAGCAATGGAGGAAAGGAGGAGGAGGCAGTCAGCTGGCTCTTCCCCCGGGAAGGTTCGTTAGGTAGGTCAGGGGAGAAGGAGGAGGCAGAGAAGAGCTATCTCTGCCTAACGATGGTTCTCTCCTCTCTGTTTCCTTTCTCTCCTGGCTTACCAAACCAGAGATCAGCAGGCAGCGATCCGTAAGGGGTGGGGCTCTTCCTTGCGGATTGCTGGCTGCTGCTTTTGTATTCGTAAGTAGAAAGGAATTAGCCAGTCATTCGCCAGGGAGGGTGCTTCCCCTGACGAACTGCTGCATGTTTTAGGGTTTTCCCCCCCACCCTGGCTCAACTTTCCTTGAGGCCGGCGGTGGTCTCGCCATGTCTTTGGTGCGGTAGCGGGGAGGAGAGGAAGTCCCTCCTCTCTCCGTTGCTCTGGGAAAGAAGGCCAGCAGGTGTCTCGCAGTGGATTTTTGTGGATTTTTGTTTTGCTACAAGGCTGTGAGGCGCTGCGTCCGCCTGTGGCGGACTTGCGCTCCCATTGCATTTTTAATTTTATTTTTCGCACGCCGGCTTTCTCAGCGTTCTGCGCGCTCACGGCGCACAGGACGCTGGGACTTGTAATTTTGCGTTTGTGGTTTGCGTTCGTGCGGCAGTTTTTTTTCCTGCGGCTCGATTTTAATTGGCCGCACCGCGTTTCCCAACTTTTTTTTGCTCGCGCCTCTCAGCCTGATTGGCTGTGGCGCAGCGCGGTGCAGAGAACGTTGGAAATTGAAGTTGTTTCCCTTTGTTCGCGTTCGTGGGGCTCTTGCCCCACTGGCACCTTTCTCAACCCTGCGTTAACCTCCAGACCAGGTTCGGGCGAGTGCAGGAGGCTCAGTACAGGATAGGATGGACGGGTGCAGAAACATATAGCAAGTTCCAACGGTTAACCCTTGGATTTATAGGTATAGAAGAAGATTATCTCAGGAATTCCCGGACCTTTCCCTATCAGTCATTCACTCTCAACCAATCACAGTCCAACATGCAAATCAGTTCTTTCAAAAATTCTATTTCCAGGCCTTGTTGTTAAACTGCCATTTTTTCTTCCAAGGCACCTTGGGAGTTGTAGTTCCCATTCTTTTTATCATTTTGTGGGGCGCAGGCCCCACATTCGGGCTCTGGACCCTTGCGGGGCTGATCTCATTGGTGTTAGGTAGATGTGTACAAAGCATTACAGGATAGGCTCCAGGGTGTGGGTGCCTTTCCTGGACACATACCTTACATCTCTTCTTTATAGGTTAAGATGCCACCCCATAGCACTTACTGCACTCTCTGGGTGGTTCACAAGGTAATTTGAATTCTGCCCCCAACATGCTGGGTACTCATTTTACCAAACTTGGAAGGATGGAAGGCTGAGTCAACTTTGAGCCCAGTGAGACTGAACTTACAATGACAGCAGTTTTGGCTGCAAAGCAGCAGTTTTAACCACTTAGTGGTTAAGGCCCAGAGCTTGATGACCGAAAGTTTGGCAGGTCAGCAGTTCGAGACCCGAGTGTTGTGCAACAGAGTGAACTCCTGTCGCCTGTCCCTAGCAGTTGAAAGCAAGAAATTGCAAGTAGATAAATAGGTACCACTTCAGTGGAAAGTTCTGTATGCTCTGGTTATGCCCGCCACATGACCACGGAAACATTTACAGCTGCAGACAACATTGGCTCTTTGGCTGTAGAAAGAGATTAGCACCGACCACTAGAGTAGGTCATGACTGGCTTTCGAGCAAGGGATACTTTTACCTTTACACGCTGGCTAGGAACCTCAGAAGGATGGAAGGCTGATTCAACCTCAAGCCCATCAGGACTGAACTCAAAAAGTGAGCAGTTTCAGTTGCAGTACTCGTTTAATTACTGCACCATGAAGGTTCCTCATTAGAAGCAAACATATATTAGGAATTTCCATGCCGGGGGCCACTGCTGAAAATGCCTTTTTAAATGCTTGCTCACCTTGCAATGATACTAAGAGATGAGCTTCTATAACCAATATTAATTCATATCCTGAAGTACAGCTGGGCATGCAATGTGCTTACAGAAACCAGGCCGCCATTGACAAAGCAGAATCTGGCTGGTAAACCATACTAAAGTTTTTCTTCTTCCACTTTAAAAGGGTCTTGTCCTATTACCCAAAACCTTTCCAAGAGTACATATGCTTCCTACCTCCTCTTCCTGAGCTACTGCTTCTGATTATCCATTTTTCATAAACACCAGAAGCACATGATTAAATTTATTTCTAAAACAGCTGAACTGCCTAAAACATGCTCCAAATTAAAGTGTCAATTCAGGAAGATGAATGCTACCCTAGCTCCCAAAAGAGCTACCGGAGCCAAAGAATGGAAACATAAAGTGTACAGTTGTCATTGTGTGAGGAAAAGCTGAGGAAAGAGAAAAGGTACAAGACATGAGGAATCTGGTGCAGTGAATGATGTGTGTGTATGTGATATTGCAGTGGGAAAACCTGTCTACCTTTCATGAACATGATATAGGGACTTGTTCTGAACAAGCTTCAGTTCCCCAAAATAGGGGAGCATTAATGGATGAGTTATTCTCACAGGAAAATGAACAGAATGCTTATATTCAAATTCAAACTAAAAGAGTTTCAAGTATTATCCACAAGAAGCAGTAGCTGATCCATACTCTGCCATCTTGACCACCAGTAGTTTAGTGGCTATACAATACTTTGGCTATATAATACAGGTCCCACACCCCTACTATAGCCACAGGTTCAGGATCCATGGTTTCAGTTATCTGCGGGTCTAAAAATATTCATTAACAATCCTTAAATGCATTATATACTGTATATGCATTTTATGGTATATTAGCAGCACTGGCCACTAAAAGCCACTGTTTGCAGTGTAAAATATACCTGTATAGGGTACACTATTACTGTATCTGCAGTTTCAGGTTTTCTTTGTGCCTGTTGGGTGGGTCAGCTCACTGTGGACTCAGTCAGCCATCTCCTCAAACCATAAAATAAAATTAGAATTATTTTGGCACAGAATAATGGAAATAATGGATGGCAAAAAAATTTGCACTAACAGCACAAAACAACAATGGCTGGAATTTTAAGGTTCAAAAACATTGGATGGGTTGTATGCATCTTTTTTAAACCATCAGGTGGACATTTCATGTTTTATGTATGTTCATGGTTTGCACCTCAAAGGTTAAGGATGATCATTTTACACAGAGAAAATGTGTAAAGGATAGTAATCACAACAATCAGAAACAGTTTCCTTGGTCTCCTGAGGCTTGAAGCTTTGTGTTGCATAAAATTTGGCTTAATCCAAACACCTTAAAGTGGCAAGAACAAAGAATTCAAGGAATATTCCTTATACATCTACATAGAGTTCAATCTAAGAAAACTATTGGTAGGAGGTGAAGGAAAAGCCCATCTCTCCTATTGTCACCAGTGACTTACATGCAGAAGTATACTATTATTGAAAAGAGGTTCTATCTCTATCAAACCAAATCAGTGATGACAACATCCATGAATTTAGCTTGACTCTTTTTTCAGAAAGTAAGAATCCAGAATTCAGCACGTGCACAGGACATTCATTTTCTGGCTAAATTGTCGACTGAAACTCGTATCAGAGAATGCATTTTTTTCCTGAAACAGGAAAAATGTCATTGGCGTGAATTTGTTTAAGGTGGATCCCAGCTTGCCATGAAGTGACCCACACACTATGATCATGGAGCCATCTCCTCCGGCACACATGAAATGAGATATGCAGGATTTAACACCAGGACTGCAATGGATTTCCGCCGCCTTGAGGATATGGACACGGTGCGCCTTCACAACTAGTCCATCTGGTATGGCCTCTTCCACCTCCATGACCGTTGGGAATCAGAGTTCATCCTCTGCTCATTTTGCCGCTGGGCCCAATGTGATTGTTTCCAGTGGCATTTCCTCCACTTGTCCATTCTGGCTAAATAAACCACACCTTTAGATGGTTTAATTGTGAGATGCAATGAAGCTACCTAAACTTGAAATTAGGCTGCCTTTTTCTTAACTTAAGAGTATGAATCGTGTTTTCTTACAACCTACACTGAGAGTGCTTAAACTGATTTTCCAATACCATTTGGAATAGAAAGATTGCGATTTACAAAACCTGGCAGGATGCAAGAAACCAGCTTTACATACTCCGGACAAAAGTGAGTCCTGCTGATAGAAAATAATGGAAAAGGAACAACATTCAAGTACAGACTTGCTATTCCCATTGTTTGAAATCCTACTTTAAAAAGTCTAACTCTGGATAGATTGGTCTTGTGCAACTGAAGCTGAAAGAGATGGTACTTGTCAAAGGGCATCCATCAAGCTCCATAGGTAAGTGAGGATTTGAACCCAGGGCTCCCAATGTCAAATATTATCTGCCATGTGCTCTGCAAATTCCCCTTCGAGAATATATTCCAGCTGTGGAATCAAAGGATAAAGGAAGGGTCTCACACTGAAAATGCAAACAGATCATTGCTATTAATCCACTTTGATGTGAAAACCCAATGACTACCAGCTTTGCCTTCTTTTTTTGAGCAAAGCTACAAGGCCTTTGAAATTCCTCCCTGCTCTTTCATAGTGTCTCCCTTCTTTGACCTTGCAATAATAATAAACTAGATTAAAGAAAGCACTCCACTAGCCTATTTACCCAAAGCCGTCTGCCGGAATTTAAAACTTTAATTTACAAAAAGAGAAAATGATGTTTCCCGCCTTTGTAGTTGATAAGGATAACCTTTTGCCCCTTGAAATGATCCAGAGCTGTGCTTTTAAAGAGGAAGATTATGTGAGGAGGAGGGAGGGAAGACTGGGAAACCTCGGGTCAGCTTATACTACTGGTTAAAAATTCCCTTGTTCTTCTAGAGTAAAAAGCTGACAGTGGTTATTATCAGTTTAGGAACAGAAGGCCAGTTTACAGAGTCTGCAAAGCTCCTTCCATACTACTCTCTTGGAAAGAGAGAGGCATCTCCTTCTGAGTGGAGGCAAGGAGATCTCCCTGAGTTTTCACACTGCTTTAAAAAAAAAACCTCTTGGATAGTGACCAGGTCAAGCTCACAAACCCAATTAATGCCAAACCAAACAATAACAGTCAAGAGCTTCCAATTCTGTTGTGTTTTGCATCATAAGGGAAGGAATATTTCTGTATCATTCACTGCATTTATATTCTGCAAGTTGCAGTTCACACAACCAGTGCTCACAAGCTATGGATGCAATTAAATGAATCACAGATGAAACAAAAGAACTTATGCCATATCCAATTCAAAACATTGGTGAACAGCCATGAAGATTGTCCTGGGAATGTAATACATTGGTGTTCCATTTGCCTTCTGCATCGCAGCATGACACCCATACCACTGATCGAGTTCCACAAGTCACTTTCTGGCCCTCGGCCCTTTTGGCACACAAAGTCTTCCTCAGCCCTAGGCCAGTATTGATGAAGCTGCTGCCCTCCATCAAGGTGGATTCAATTGGGAATTAATCCACTTGAGGGACCATCACCCTTCTATGTGGACTTCGCAACCCAAGGCCTTTAGTCCTCAGTTGTCAGGATAATTAACCACCACCTGACAATCAGCGTTGAGTTGCTGGCAGTATGGTTTGCTCTATTACCATAGCAGGATAAACTGGCTTAAAGTCATTGGCAGCCACAACTCGATCTGAGTATGCATTTTTTTTCCTGCCCCAGGGTGCCCGGGAGGCCTGCTGGTTCTGGGCCGCCTTTGCCCTCCGAGGCAATCAGGAAAAATGCCACAGGTGTGAATTTGTTCAAGGTGGATCCCAGCATGCCATGAAGTGACCTACACACTATGATCTCAGAGCCATCTCCTGCAGCACATATAAAAATGAGACATGCATGATTTAACACTGGGACTGCAATGGACTGCCACAGCCTTGAGTATATGGACAAGGTACGCCTTCACAGCCAGTCCATCTGACATGGCCTCTTCCACCTCCATGACCATTGGGAATTAAGAGTTCCTCCTCCACTCATTTTGCTGTTGGGCCCAATATGATGGTTTCCAGTGGCCTTTTTTCCACTGAGAGGACAATCACTGAGAGGACTCATCTCCCTATAGCCGTTGGCCCCTTTAGGGAGTCAGGTTATTTACTGCCGCTCAACACTCAGCGTTGAGTTGCTGGCTATATGGTCTACTCCATTACCATAGTGGGATGTCCAGCCAGACAATAGCCCTATGGTAATGGGGCAGTATATAAGTGTAATTACTATTGCTATAGCTTGCAGGAGTGTTGAGGACAGGACATTTTGGAAGTCATTCATTCATACAGTCACCATAAGTCAGAGATGGATTGATAACATAGGACAACAATAACTGGCTGTAACTCTAGCAAAATTCAAGTACTGTGGCACCACGAGGAGGCTTGAAGCCACCAACTTTCTGTAGAACTTCTTCTTTGGGTGTGGGCACACCTCTCTCACTAGAAAACTCCTATCTTAATCACACTGCTTTATGTCACACACATCCAAAGAAATTCCAGCATCAGACACTTTAATTTAGAAAAGCAGAATTTCATCTCTGTCAAGTACAAGATTAGAAAAGGTGGAAGAGTGAACATCCCCCTAAATTCTGTAATTCCTCCAAAGGTCGTTCAAAATGCCACTCCTATCATGCTGCTTTGAATTTTTAATAGGGTTAAGGGGGAGTGGAAATGGATTTTACTCTGGATGTAATCCAATAGACAGTCCATTGCATAATCATTACTTTCCTGCAGATTTCTAAGGCTGTCATTCCCGTGTGTGTTGCATGCATAGAGCTGCGATATTTGCTGTGGAGGTGATGATCTATCAGGGAAAAGATTTCAATAACTTGTTCTAAAATTTCATCTCCTTATTGACAACACAAGTGTTCAATCACCGTTAACACAGAAATCAAAACCAGTCTTTCAAAGGTTTTTAGCCAAAATGTGCCTTCCATTGTCATTTTAAAAATATTTAGAATATAAAACACTCATCTTTCTTATTCTTATACTGTTCCATGAAGGTAGCTCAAACATGAAGTCCAACCAGAATGGTTTTTGTCAAATTCGGTGAATTGCCATCTGGATTTTCTCTATCAACAGATAATAAGAATGGGAAACATATACATGATACACTCTTGTTTTACAACACATTGAAGGAGTATGTCATGGCAGATAAGGCAACAAATCACGAGATTTCAGGTGGAAAGGGAATTTGCAATTCCCTACTCTTTCTAATAAAGGTAAAGGTTGCCTTTGCTTGAAAGCCAGTCATATCCAAATCTATGGTGCAGTGCTCATCCATGTTCACAGCCAAATAGCCGGTGTTGTCTGCATCTGCAGACATTTCCATGGACATGTGGCAGGCGTGACTAGACACCAGAGTGCATGGAACACCGTTACCTTTCCACTGAAGTAATACCTATTTATCTAATTGCAATTTCTTGCTTTTGAACTGCTAGGTTGGCAAGAGCTGAGACAGAGACAGGAGCTTAATCCATCATTCAACACCCAGGTCTCAAACTCCTGACCTGCTAACCTTCCAGCCATCAAGATTTTATCTATCTATCTATCTATCTATCTATCTATCTATCTTATATCCTGCACATCTAGGCGATTTTCCTAATCTGGACGGCTAAGAACACAAACTAACGTAGTAAAAACACATTTTAAAAATACAAAAACCCTATTGGCGACGGAGAAAGACAGAATAAAATTCCTAACGCTCAGCCATTGGCAAAACATTCTCAAAGACCTCTTTAAAAAGAAACGATTTCAACTGCTTTTTAATCATAGGCAGGGATGGGACGAGACACAGTTTAACTGGAAGGGAGTTCCACAACGTTGGTACCGCCAACGAGAAAGCTCTTCTCCGAGTCACAGACTTCCTTGCCAATCTCAGGGTCGGCACTTGGAGCTGCACCATCTGAGAGGAACAAGTGATGTGGGCTGATGTTCTGAGGTAAAGACGCTCCACCAGGTAGGAAGGTCCCAAACCGTTTAGGGCTTTAAAGGTTAGAACTAACACCTTGAACCTGATACGAAAAGGAACGGGTAGCCAATGAAGCCCTGCCAAGGCTGGTGAGATATGATCCAATTTTCTCACTCTGGTAACCAGCCTAGCTGCTGCATTTTGAACCCGTTGAAGCTTCCGTATCAGGGACAAGGGAAGCCCCACATAGAGAGCATTACAATAATCAACAAGATCAGTGTCTTAATGACTAAGCCACCACAGTACCACTCCTTCTGCTGTTCTACAAAAAATGGTAAATACTTTGCTTTAACTTAGGTCAGATGGGAGCGAAGCATGACTTTCTGATTGGGCTATCCTGTAATTCCTATAATTTTCCCCTGCCGATTATGATGGGTATGGCTAATGGAAGTTCTCGTCCAAAAACAACTAAAAAGGTTGTACTTTATTCAACCTTGATTTATACACAACTGGTTCAGGTACGTACCGTGGATCCAGAGGTTGAGTGTTTGACTCTCCACTGGAGAAGAGCCAGCTTGTGTAGCCTTGGGCAGACTGCACAGTCCCAGGGCATCTTCAAAAGAAGGGAGTGGTCAAGCCACCTCTGCGTGTTTTCTAACTAGAAAAGCCTGGAAAGAGTTGTCATAAGTCAGAATTGACTTGTCCGCAAAAAATTATATATTATATCTTATAAGCTTGGGGAATTTTAAAAAATAGCAGAAAACAGAACATCTGAGCAGCCACTTTCCCCCCTCTGCCAAATATCCCAAATCCTGCCGCCTGCTCAGGATACCTACATATCACATTAAATATGTCGATCTCGCCATAGGGAATGGATAAATCAGAGGCATTTGCTAGGAAATCCTACAATACTAATTCTACATCCCTAGTAGGCCTCCCAAATGTCATTTAACTGTGCTGCGTACTTCAGTTTGCTGTACAGCACAGTTTTCTACATCCATAAAGAAGCAGATGGCAGTCCCTTGTGTTGTATTTGTGTCAATTGTGTTCAACATGTATTCTACGTCAGCAAAACTTCTGTTTAGAGCTGCTTCTCAGAAATAGTCTATGTTGATGCAGAAAGGTGTGATATCTGAAAACTGGGTGAGGCATAAAGAACATTATTTCCATATCATGGGAAGGTTATGCCTGGCCTAGCATCTGAATTATGCATTGCATGTCAAAAGGAGGACACTCCCCAAGGTCTCCTTCTAAGAGTGACTGGGACTTGTTTTCTCTTTAGTTCTGTTCTGCTGCTCCATGGTACTTGTGACACTCAGGCGCTGCAAAGAAGGTTTCCAGCAGAAACCTTTGCCCTCAAACACACTGGATATTCATTTTACAGCAACAACAAGGACACAACCTGAACAGAAATCTCCGACATCTTGGAAAATAAGCCAATAAATCGAAAGCTAACATCAAAGAAATATTACAAGAACAACAAATAACACCGGTGGAAGATACCAGAAGTGCCAGAGCAAGAACCTGGCATCTCCCTTGACACCCAAAGTGGTGGTGGTGGTGGTGGTGGTGGTGGTGGCAGTAGTGGGAAGCGGAAGAGAAGAAAAAGGAGGACGAGGACTAGGAGAAGTAGGAGGAGGAGGAGAAGGGAAAGGGAAAGGAGAAGAAGAATCAAAACAGATTAAGGGGCAAGTTTACCCATAGATTGCTAGCAGCTTTTTGCCACTGACAATAACATTGCGAAGCAACTGTAAACCCTCTCTTGGTTGCTTGTCTGCTGCTCCCCCACACACACACACTCTTATGCCCTCTTAAGCAGGGGGAGTGATTAATTTGCTAGTATCTGGAATTTCCTCACTTATTAAGCTTGATATTATTGGCAGGAGCCACACATTGGAACTGAGTTGATCGCACTCAATTATTCTCATGTGAACTGATTTCGGTTTGATTAGATCAGGGTTTCCCAAGCTTTGTTTTTTGGACTTCAATTCCCAGAAGCCTACGTCCCCAAAGCACTGATCAGCCTGACTTAGGCTTCTGGGAATTGAAGTCCCCCTGTGGGGCCTGTGTCCCAGGTTGGTAACTACTGGATGAGATCATTCTAAGCATGTAGATCCCACTAGCATGCTTGCTGATTTTAATGTACCTATACCCTAAGACTTGTATCACTAAGACCAGATCAAACATCTTTATGAATGGTTGCAGGTGGCACACTACTTTTAGAAATGCAAATGTACATCTAGCTACTGCCAAGACCTAGACATCCAGGCTCAGAGATTAATCCAGAGGGATCTCCAAGTTGAAAAAGTGAATTCTTAGGGGAAATGCAACTCTACAAGTTAGGTCTCTATTCCCTGCTCAGCCTTTCTATTAACCTCTGTCATCTCTGGATTAAACTTCATGAGTCCAGTGTATTAGTAATACCAGAAACCGCTTTGGAACTGAAACAGCTTGATTGGGATTGGATGAAAAGGACAAATAGAATTGGGTATCATCTTCAAACTGGCAGCACTGGACCCTTAAATTCCAGATGGAGGATGCAAGGTGGTTAGGTACTTTAATAATTAATGTGTCTAAATAACATTATAAACACAAAAAATAATTTGAAAGGGTCAGAGTACTGTATACAATACTTTATTTACTAGAGAGAAGTGCATATGGTGTATTTTCATTAATTTTGTTTTGTATTAGTATTCATGTAAATGTTTTAGAATGTTTTGTATGTTATCTAAGATAAATAAAAATGTTACAGTATTTGTAAAAAAAAAATCCAGACAAACTATTTCATGTACAGTAAATCAAATAGTATGGGAGGTGGGGCACAAGAGAACCCTAAAGGACCCAAAAGTAACTGCCAAGGCATCAAAAGGACTACCCTAGCACAATCTTGGGTCCCATCTTACAAGGAACACAGTCATTTTAAAAACAGTGCCTCTAAGATTCATTCCACCAAGACAGGCCAAATATATCATCATTATCATCATCTTGTGTCAGAAATTATTCTGGGAAGCAGCCCCGTCACCCGGCAACCGGCTGGTGGGATAAACCACAGCTGGGGCCCGGGAGGGCTATAAGAGCCGCCCTCTCCTGCCGCCTCGCCACCACCAATGGAGGGTTTAGGAAGTGCGTAGGCTGCGGGCAGGAGGGCCCTGTTTCGCTGCACTGCTCTGCAGCCCACATCGGACTCTTTCCCTCGACCATCCCATTCATGAGGGAGATGGGAGGCAGCTGTGCAGTGCAGCCGGCCGGCCGTGGGAGCGCTACCGGAGCCATCATTGGACTTTCCTCCCCCGGCCATCCCTTGGTCTTGAGGGAGACGAATACTCTTGCTGGTCTTTCCCTTAGCTGTGTCGACTTCGCTGACCTTATTGACTTTGCCCTCGTGGCTCTGCCCGCCGGGAGGGCTTGGGAAGAAGCCGGGAACTTTTCAGTATGTTTTTGTACTTATTGCATTTTTGTTTTACTGTTGGAATATGATATATTCCTTTGTAATTGTGTATTTTGTATCTGAAATTGTATTCTTGCCTTGTAATTTTTACTGTATTTCTGTATATTTTTTAATATTGTGAACCACTTTGGGTCGTCCACAAAACGAGGAAAGCAGTATATAAAAATAAATTCAAATTCAAAATTCAAATTCTTGCAGAGGAAACTCTGCTCAGGGAACACTCACATGAGGCTCCTTTCGTCTCCCCAAGAGCTGGGACAGAGATGGGCGCTCAATCCATCATCAGTGCCCGGGTCTCGAACTGCCAACTTGCCAGTCTTCCAGCTAATAAGGTGAGCTTCCTAACCACTGAGCCACCGCAGTCATCATGAGACACCAAGTTGTCCAGGAGAACTAACAAAACATATTACTGTGCTTAGTTCACAACACAGTTGTCTATTAAAGTGACAAAAATCATCTCCATTCCATAACAAGGTAAAAAGGCAGATTAAGATAATCTACACCAGTGTTTTCGAATTGTTTGTTTTTTGGACTTCAATTCCCAGAAGCCTAAGTCAATTCCCCAAAGCACTGATAAGCCAATGTACTGACTTAGGCTTCTGGGAATTTAGGCCCCCCTGTGGGGCCTGGGCCCCACAATGGGAAACACCGATCTACATGATCTGTCTCATACAGAAATCACCAGAGCTTCTTCAGCAGGTGTCTTATTACAAATGCTGGACCCCTGTTTAGTCTTTCCTTCTTTGTTTATATCATAGCACTGCACAATTAGATTTTTTAAAAAACAGAAGCGGGCTTCTTCAGTGGCATTATCTCTGCCATTTATTAGATCTTTTTAAACACATATGATATATGTCAATTCTGCATTAATTAATTTTCTCCGTATTCAAACAAACTGGAAATTTCCGTTCCCCTTGTCCAGTCAGTCAGTCCTCCCTCAACTGTTTCTTATAAGTCAGGAAGGACGTATGTGAAGACTTTTACTTCTCCAAGGATCCTAGCCCCAAGCTACAAAAACTAGAATTTATCCAAATTCCTTATCCAGCAGTTCCCCATCATAAATAGGCAGCTGGTTTGATTCAACTTCACAGGATGGGATGTTTGGGAACACATTGGCCATTTCCCCATACAAACTCAATTTTTTCCTATTTATTTGCTTACATTTTATATTTTAAGGATTACCAACCGAAAGCCCCTAGGCAAAACATGACCCAAATAAGGTTGCAAGGTGGCCCAGTAATTCAAACCTTATCACTACTCAACAGCTGCCTCTATACTTCGCATGAAATTGACCAACGCTAACCAGGCTTGGGTAGCAGAGATGGAGGAACTTTGTAGTATAGTTTCTTCTCTAGTCATATCCTCTGCTTTTTGCTATGTAAGAAGCCATAGAAGATGTGCATGGCAATTTTAATTTTCTACATCAGCTCCCCAAAATGAAATCCTCTGAAACCCATCAAACCAAAACCAGGTGACTGGCTTCATCTCCCTGCCCATCCCCAATATCAATTATCTAGTGCCTACTCAAAGGTTGCACTGGTACTGTCAACAAAACAGTGAGAGTATTGGCCAGGGTGACTCATAACTAACAGTTCAAGGGCATCTGCAATATATATAAGGCTTACTGTATATACTCGAGTATAAATCGGGGTTTTTAGCCCCAAAAATCAGGTCCAAAAATGGGACTCAACTTATACTTGGGTCAACGTAAATACTCACAAACATACCCACACAAATGTCTAAATTAATTAATTTTACAATATTTTCATGTATTTTAATTATTGAAACTCACTAGCAGCTGCTGCATTTTCCACCCCTGACTTATACTCCGGTCAATCTATTTTCTTAGCTTTAGAGGTACAAATTAGGTACCTCAACTTATATTTGGGACAACTTATAGTTGAGTATATACAGTAATAGTCTAAGTCTACTATTAAAATGTAGTCCAAGATTGAAACTGCCGTTTAACCAATCAAAATCTTGGAGGTGGATTTGCCAAATTATTCTCTCCAACTCAATCTATCCTTCTCTAAATGAGATTTACAGAAATATGCCTCAGTTATAATGTACTGTATCTTAATTCAACTTCTATGAAATCACTTTTCCATCAGCCTGCATGCTTTATTTATTTATATTCCACTTTCTTCCAACAAAGTAATGCAAAGCAGTATACAATCATTAAAACATGCACTTATAAAATCATCACGAATCAAGAGGTTATAATTTTTAAAATAATTAAACCAAGAGAATATTAAAACACCATTAGCTAGGAAGGCTGAGACGCATTTAAAACACCTCATATTTTTTTTAAAAAAAGATGTCTTGCATCTTCATCGAAACAATAAAGTCACAAGGTTTAAAAGTTAAAAGTCAATTGGAAAAGGTTTTATATGCTGGCAGGAAGACTGTAAGGAAGGAGCCAACCGATCCTCATGAGGCAGGGAATTCCACAGATCAGGAACTACAGCTTAGGAGGGAAATATCATGCAGATAAAACCTTGGATGCAAGATGCAGCTTTCAACATGCTCAAAGAAAATCTGAGGTTTGCAGATATTTTTTTTTTGAAAATCTTCAAAAGCATAATAAGAGCAAAGTATATCCCAAGGAGGATTTTCTCAGGTGTGGAATACTAATCATTATTTGAAAATTGCTTTTTCAGCTGGCTGGAAACAAGTTCAGGAGAACTGCTGATATGCTGTACCATTTCGTTGCAGGCTCCACATTTTAAGATCCCTTCAGAATTTTCCAAATTTGTTCATGTGGGTTTTTAACAAACTGAAAGTGCCACACAGAAAACAACTTGGACAACAGTATACCTGGCAATGTGGGCTGCAGTGGCTTAATGATGAAAACACTGAGCTTAACAACTGGACGTTTAAGACCTCAACTCTAAGGTTCAGTGCTCGTCTCTGATTATAGCCAAAGAGCTAGCGCTGTCTGCATATGCAGACATTTCTGTGGACATGTGCCAGGCATGCCTCAACACCATAGCTCCAGGGTACAAAAACTAGAACTTGTTCAAATTTCTTATCCAGCAGTTCCCCAGCAAAAATAGGTACAGGGAAGAGTGTTTACCTTCCCACCGAAGTGATCCCTATTTATCTACTTGCAATTTCTTGCTTTAGAACTGCTCGGTACAGACTTTTAAATATCAAAAGCACAAAACATGCTATCTGCATCTTTTTTAATGCAACTTTTTGATGAACCGTACCACTTCTTCTGTGTTTGTTATGCTTGGGCACTTCACTTCTCACAGAGAAAGGACATTAATTTTATGCAGAGCCAGCTTCTAAAAATTATAGATACTCTTCTGGGAAAAAAACTTTCCTCATTTTGCATAGTATAGACCCATGGTGGCGAACCTTGGCACTCGAGATGCTCTTGGACATCAATTCACAGAAGCCCAAGCCCCCATGAATCCGCACGAATGGGTTTACTGTGATTCATCCGGCCCGCGCCATCCTCGTCTCTCCTGGAAGCGGAAGTAAAACACGCCCGGATGGTTAAGACTCTTCTGGGTTAACCATACGGGCGCGTTTTACTTCCGCTTCCAGGATTGATGAGGGCGGTGCAGGCCGGATGAATCGCAGTAAACCCATTTGTGCGGATTCCTGGGGGCTTGGGCTTCTGGGAATTGAAGTCCAAGAACATCTCGAGTGCCAAGGTTCGCCATCACGGGTATAGACACAAGGAACTTTGCAGACCCTGCAAAATCCTTATTGAAGTGGCCTATCATGTTGTGGCAGCTTAAATTGATAAGAATGAGGAATTTAATGAGTATCCTTCACATACTTCATTCAGTATGGCTGGATTGCTAACCGGGACTTGCCAGCATTATCATCTTATTTCAATATTTTCTCCTGCGTATTTGGCTGGCACACTCTTTATTTTCACGGCTGGACCCTGATCAAATTACTACTTTAAATCCAGTACATAATGCTCTCCAGAAACCAGCTCCTGTGGCCTTTTGTGCTTGCAGGTGAAGACATTTTAAACATTTTTTTTCTGGGTAATTAGCAAAATACTATACTACATATACTTCTCTGCAAGGTTCAACCCATTCCAACAGCTTTCATTTTGGGTTTCCCCTGTGCTTTTTTATCTGTACTCCATCAATAGTGCCCTGTATTTTGCAATGTTAATCTGTCTATATGGCACAAAACTGTGGGTACTGAGTTTAAAAATAAGTAGATAAACAGACAGGCAGATAAAGAGTCTTGATGGATGGGATGAGGCTCCATCTATGCCTGCATTTATGCTTCCCACTGTGATCCAGCAAGAAGCCCACTTGCTTCCAGGTATAGACAACATCAACATCTGCCATTCAGACACTGAGAACCTGTCAAGTTAGCATAATGTAAAATCGCTCCTGTAGAAGTGAGGCAGGAGTTACACCCAAACATCCAACGATCAATTGTGCAGTTCACACTGTGGTTGTACAGCCATTTCTGTTGCAAAGTATGCCTGTACAAGTGTTTTGCCATGGTTTCTTCTATCATTTCCATTGCCTTTAGCTGCATAACAGGATTTCAGCCAGTGTTCACCTACTCTACCGATTTTCTAACAGTCTAACACCAATTGAATTACTACGTCTCCATCCAAGGGAATCTTGGAATTTTGTAGTTTGATGAATTCTCTTGCATTTCAAGGAACTGCACCAGAATCTTCTAGTAGAAGATTCAAAGTTCTTTCTCAAATTACAAATTCCAGAACTCATGTAAGGACATCATGACAGTTATAGATGCATCAAACTGCTTTTAAGTAGGTGGTGTAGATATAATCTTTGAGGCTAATGGGGAGAAAACAATTTCTTAGCAGTAGCCCTTTTGCTCAGCACAGGTTTCTTAGAGGTTTCTGGCTACTTTATAATCTTTTTAGCACCAATTAAAAAAGCAAGCTAGACTTCTTAATGTATGACTGCATTAATTTCATGACTGTTTCTTTCCTGTACCAGGATGGGTTCCTTCCCACCTTCAAAACACTCTGTAAGATGCCCAGAGAAAATATGTTATCAGGCAAAGCAGACTTTTGTTGTTGTTGTTGTTGTTCAGTCGCACAGTTGATTCCGACCATTTGCGACCCTATGGACCATCCTTCTCCAGGCGCCTCTGTCTTCCACACACACACCCCCCCTCAGTCCTCCCAGTTCTGTGCCCATTGTGTCTACAATACCATCTATCCATCTCATCTTTGGCCTCCCCCTTCTTCTTTTGCCCTCCACCTTTCCCAACATCATGGCCTTCTCAAGTGAGTCCTCCCTTCTCATTTGATGCCCAAAGTACTTTAGCCTCATCTTTACTATTTGACCTTCCAATGAGCAGTCAGGGTTGATTTCTTCTAAGATTGACCTATTTGTTCTCCTCGCTGTCCAGGGTACCCTCAAAACTCTCCTCCAGCACCACATTTCAAAGGCATCTATTCTTCTGCGTTCAGCTTTCCTAATTGTCCAGCTCTCACATCCGTACATTACCACTGGGAATACCATTGCTTTGACTATTCTAATTTTTGTTTTCAAGGTGATGTCTTTGCTTTTCACTATGTTCCCCAGGTTTCTCATAGCTTGTCTCCCAAGAATCAGTCGCCTTTTTATTTCATGGCTGCAATCCCCATCTGCAGTGATCTTAGATCCTAAGAATGTAAAATCTGTCACTGCTTCTACTTCTTCCCCATCTATTTTCCAGGGACTAATAGGGCCTGTTGCCATTATCTTGGTTTTCTTGATATTAAGTCTCAAGCCAGCTTTTGCACTCTCCTCCTTCAATCCAATCAAGAGGTTCTTTAGGTCTTCTTCACTTTCTGCCATTAGGGTGGTATCGTCTGTATATCTCAGATTGTTGATGTTTCTCCCAGCAATTTTTATCCCATATTGTGATTCCTCCATCCCTGCATTGCACATTATGTGCTCTGTGTATAAGTTGAATAAGCAGGGTGACAAAATGCAGCCTTGTCTTACTCCTTTTCCTATTCCAAACCACTCCGTCATTCCATGTTCTGTCCTAACTGTTGCTTCTTGATTCATGTACAGATTTCTCAGGAGGCATATGAGGTGCTCTGGTATTCCCATCTCTTTAATCACTTGCCACATCTTGTTGTGATCTACACAATCAAATGCCTTAGTGTAGTAAATAAAGCAAAAGTAAACTTGTTTCTGGTATTCCTTTGTTTTCTCCATGATCCAGCGTATGTTGGCAATGTGGTCTCTAGTCCCCCTGCCTCTTCTGAAACCAGCCTGCACCTCTGGTAATTCTCTCTCCACATGCTGCTGAAGTCTATCCTGTATTATCTTGAGCATCACCTTGCTGGCGTGGGGGATGAGCGCAATTGTTCGATAATTTGAACATTCTTTGGCATTGCCTTTTTTTGGGATTGGAACATATACTGATCTTTTCCAATCCTGTGGTCACTGTTTTGTTTTCCAAATCTGCTGGCATATTGAATGCAGTAATTTGATGCCATCATCTTTTAGAGCTTTGAAAAATTCAACTGGGATACCATCATCTCCACTAGCTTTGTTGTTTGCAGTGCTCTTTAGGGCCTTTCTGACTTCACTCTTGAGGATGTCTGGCTCAAGTTCAATTTCTTCATCATTGTGACTATCAGGAGTGTTGAGGTCCTTTTTGTAGAGTTCCTCTGTGTACTCTTTCCATCTTTTCTTAATCTCTTCTGCATCAGCTATAATTCTGGAAGACTATAGTTCCCACAATCTCCAGGAGGAATAGCTATTTAAATTTTCAATGAAGTGATCAACAGCTTAGTTAAAAACATCTGCCACCGAGTAGACCTATTCCATCAAGGCTCGTTGACATTATATGCATTTGTTTCCAAATCAGCCCATTTATTCCTTTCCCACTCGGCAGTTTTCAGAGCCCAACGAGTACTAAAACACCCAGCAACTGATTAAGTACTTAACACTGGACTGTTCCAGAAGAACTTCAATAGTAAGTAAATGATCTGGTAGCTGTAATTAGCATAACATTCCAGCTGTCCTAGCATTTCTCCAAAATAAATATTCTTACCAATAGAGGCATATATAAATACAGTACATGAGTATGTACAGATTCCATTCAGCAAACACAAGTATGTCTCAGCTGCCACTGCCTATTTCCACATCTTCTTACTAAGACGATGCCCACCTTCCTCCGTATTGGAGTTCTTTGCAGCAAAAAAACCTATTTAAATGTAAATAACCAACTTTAATAAGAAAAGTTATAGTGTCCCTAATAAAATTAACTATTTACAGTTCAGTGCAACAGTTACCTTACTGCCACCCATCTTTCAGTTCACCGTTAATACCAAACAATATGGTGTCGGTCATGAGTACACGTCATTGGACAATGTCCTTCAATACTTGCTCCAGAAAAACCTAGATGTATGCAAATAGATAAAAAAACTTCCCCTATTTAGAAATCAACCACTCGTTGAAACCTGCAACTGGTACAGGCCTGGCTTTTAATGGGCCCAGGCAATCATCTCTTCCAATTTAATGAATTGGAGGACATGGAAAACTACAACTCCCAAGCACCCTGACAGAAAAATCTACCAATAGTATACCTAGGCTTCATCTTTTGCTGAAGACCTGGAACACCCACCCCATCCCTGCCCCTCCTCTTCAAAGGACTCGTGCATATGATGACAGCCCTTTATAAAATAATGCCAGTCTGGCCAGGTTATCCTGCTATGGTAATAAAATAGACCATTCTGCCAGCAACTCAACCCTGAGTAACAGGCAGCGGTTAACTAACTTGACAAGCCTGACGACTAATGGCCTTGGGTGGTTTACTGTATGGGACCAAAGACAACAGGACAGCCGAAGGGTTGGCTTAACTCAGGTTTATTGCATGAGGACCGGGTAAAGCATGAGGTAATGGCGGTGATACATCTCTCTATATATACAGTAGGGTTTAACATTTGAATCTTGTAGCACGGTAGCTCATTGGCCGCTACCGGCGTGGCCTCGCCCAGGCACGCCTCTCTTCAGTAGTTCTTCTTTCCTGCTGCTGAATGCGGGGAAGGATTTCCCGCGGCTGTCCGTGATTGAGCAATGTGAACCATGTGAGACTGAACGCTCGCAGCTGCCCTCTATGGGCTGCTTGCTCGCGTTCCTTTACAGCTGAGATACATTGTAAATGGAGTGGTTACATTCTATCAGTACAGTGACATGCATACACAACAGGTGGCAAAGTCCACAGGGAAGGATGATGGTCCCCAAGTGGATTAAACATGTGAACACCATAGCTCTTCTACTTCACATGTTACTTATATCTTTCACCAGCACTCAGTAAGTGTGAAACTTCCCACCAGTAATCTAGATGAGAATCCCTTTCCGGTGTGAATTTCTGACAACTTGTTTTTGTTTTGTTAATATTACAAGTTGCATCAAAAACCTGACGCAACAGGTAAGCTATAAATATTTGAAATAAATAACACTGGCCTTGCCAAGAGAAAATGAAAAGTCAGAGGTTGTTTGTTTTTAATCTTTTTTGGGAAATATCTCATCACCTTTGATACCCTAGTGAATAAATGAGCCCATTTGCTACAAACATCTTTATTTTATACAGCTAGATTTATGTGCATAGATAGAAACTTTGCACTTTAATAAACCGTACCAGCAAAGTATCTACTTTACTTCCCTACTTGGCAATGCAGTGTCATCCCACAGGTTGAAACTGTCAAAATTTTCTCACTTACGAAGTCATGCAAAATCCCAGTTGGAAAGAGCTGTCAAACCCATCACTCATCTTCTTGAATGAATCAATACTGAAAGGCAAAAGAAGGGTTTAAACAACTGAAACACACACGTGTGTGTGTAAGAGTGAGAGAGAGACTAAAGTGTTTGAAAAGAACTTGGAAAAGATATATATTTTAAAACTTCTTTCTTCTTTCAATTCCAGATCAGACTTTAAACTGCCAAAATGAAGCCACGTTCTACAGGTAGATTTTGTCATTGGCCAAACTTAAATCCTCATCAGTACATGTTTCCAGTAATAACTGGCAGACCAGCAGATGATCTAGATTCTGTATCTCTCCACATTCACGTAGCATGTTGTTGTCTTCCAGCAGCCCCTGCTTGAGCATGTTGGTCTTGCATTCAGGCACTCCAACCCTCAGTCTATTCAGGGTCCTCCAAGTGACACAGAGGAGGTTTAGTTCCTTAGCCATATCATCTTTTAATGTTTTTCCTTGTTCAGTGAATTTTAAAACCACAATCTCTGGAATACAGACCCGGTACGCAATTTAGGGGTCCTCCTGGATTTGGGACTGCTACTTGTAGATCAGGTGGCGGCCGTGGCCAGGAGTCGCATCATCCGTCAGTTGCAGTCGCTCCTGGACCGGGACTCCGTGCTCATGGTCACACATGCTCTGGTGACCTCCAGGCTAGATTATTGCAATGCGCTCTACATGGGGCTGCCCTTGACGACCATTCGGAGGCTACAGCTGGTGCAGAATGCGGCAGCCCAGGTGGTGATGGGGTGGGGCCGTTATGCTTGCACCTCACTATTGCTTCGGGAGCTGCACTGGTTACCAGTTTGTCATCGGGTCCAATTCAAGGTGCTGGTTTTGACCTAAAAAGCCCTACATGGCAGTGGGCCAGGATACCTAAGAGACTGCATCGTCCCAAGAGTGTCTGTCCGTCCAACCAGAGTGGACCGGAGGGACTCTCTAATTGTTCCATCTGCCAGAGGGGCTCGCCTCTCTGGCACACGAAGGAGGGCCTTTTCTGTGTCCGCACCAGCCTTGTGGAACCTCCTGCCAGTAGAGTTGCGGGAGAAGAGAGGAGCGGCCAGGGTGTAATCTAAGAAGAAAGGGAGAGGGAGGAGAAACACCCAAAACGGCAGGGCAACGAGAAAAAGTGAAGACTAATTTAATGTAAACGATGCGTCATGCAAATGGGACAACTGGGTAGAACAGAAACTCAGGCAATACTGTTCAGAATATTATATAGCATTATCAAATCCTCAAAACGTAGGAAAAAACATCGTAGTACACAAGTACAAAGCAGTATCAAACATGATAATCCACATATGCATAAGGTATCCAATAACAATGTAATAATGTCTAGTAACATCTAAGTGAGAAAAGAAGTCCGAACAACCTGCACTCTCAATGGTCGGAAAAATCCAAAACAGAAACGCCGAGGGGTCGATCGCACTGATGCATGATAAAGTTCTACACAATGTCCAAAGTAGAGTTGCAGGAGCAGACGGACCTGCTGCCTTTCAGAAAAGAATTAAAAACCTGGTTGGCGGGGTAGATGTAGGGCCCGAATGGAAGAGTGGCCCCCGCCTGTTGGCTTATAAAATGAAGCCTCCCCATCTTTTTAATGCGGGCAGTTTTAATGTAGTTTAATGTAGTTAGTTTTTAATAGGTGGGTGGTTATGTTGGGGTTTTAATTGTTTTTAATATGTATGTTTTAATCCTGTTGTCAGCCGCCCTGAGTCGGGTTCGCCTGATTGGGCGGCATACAAATTTGAATTATAAATAAATAAATAAATAAAATAAAATAAATACTGGGGAATACTTTGCTGCTTCGCCCCCACAACCCACGCGGGATGACCAGCTGTGGTTGCTTGGGTGATTGAGGTCTCTCCCGCCTGCCCTCTTTAGGCTCCTCCTGCCCATCGTGTCTCTCCCGTGCCCACACCATTGGCCTGGGATGGTAGACCCAGGACAGCTGGAGCCGTCAGCATCGCTCCTCCTGGCCACACCCACCAGGAGGGCTTGAAAAAATGCCGGAGCCGCTGCCGCCGAGAGACCCTGTTACGTCTCTCCCGGGCTCACACCATCAACCCGGGTTGGGAGAAGACTGGCCCCAGCTGTGGGGGCAGCCGGCGTGGCTATAAAGACCTTCCCGTTGCCAGGGCCGCTGCCAGAGCCATCGCCAGGGCCGCCGCCAGGGCCGTCACCGGGGCCGAAGGAGCCTCGGCTGGAGCAGGTGGACCTCCGCAGAGTTGGACACTGGGACTCACCACCTTCGGGCCGGCCAAAGGCGCCACGCCACATCTTTTTCTCCCTTCGGCCTTTTTCCCTTCGGCTTTTCTAAGTTGAGCCCCGGGCTTCGTCCAAGACGTTGAGTCCTGGCTCCGTCTGTGATGCTGAGCCCGGGCTACATCTGAAATGTATTGTATTTACTGTATATTGTGCATTATACATTGTGATATTGTGTATTATATATTTTTATATTGTGTTAAATTCTCTCTTTATATTGGAAGCCACCCTGAGTGGTGCTTGCACCAGGAGGGTGGTGTATAAATATATAAAATAAATTAAATTAAATTTAAACATGCTGAATGTGGAACGTGTTCATTCCAAGGGTGGAATTCTGAGAACAGTAACTCTTCCATTGAACTCCCCATCCCCAGAGTATGGAATTTTGAGAATGTTATACCAACTATTCACATCTGACTTTTCTGTTTTTGAAATATTAACAACCACAGAAACATATACTTTCTTCTAGAAATGTTTTACTTGTTCTAGTTATCTGCTGGATATCTAACCTGCCACTCTCACTACAAAAAGGACTCAAGATGGCTAACTCAAAGGGTAATTAGATGGCGAGAAAGAATTGTGTTTGATTGATTGCACTGGAAAGGATTGTTTTGCCACATAAAGTGACCCATAAAATGTTCCACAATAAATAAAGTAACTTTTCAAAGTTTTGCGGAATTGCTCTAGCCCAGCTGCCTGAAAGTAGCCCTGCCACTGAACCAAAAAGATCTAGCTTGGGCAAGTGTCAGGGCCGGGATGGACCATTATTGCTCATCCGTGTGACTACCTGGAAACAGATCATATCAGACAACTCCAAAAGCAATCCAAAAAGTGATCCATTTCCCCATCCAATCACAGTCCAAGACACATGCCTTCAATCATGCACACTCTAACACAGGGGTTCTCAACTTTTTCAAGCTGTGGGCCAGACCACAGACAGCTGAGCAGGCTGGACTGGTGGTCCCCCCCATCATAAATGCTGCCATAAAACGCATCCACAACTGTCGTAGATGCATTTATGAAAGCTGTGGGTGCATTTATTGCCATCGTAAATGCTTCCAGTGACAGCGGCGTCGTAGGCCACATGAAACGGTGCCGTGGGCCGTGAGTTGAGAACCCCTGCTCTAACATAATGATCTGAATGCACCAATCAAGCTAATATTTAGCCTTTCACCCATGGAAGAAACAGCATAATGGAAAGCAGCTTTCTGCACATCTACTAATCAAGGTACCCTCAGTACACAGATACAAGCAGCAAATTTAATTAACTGATACATTATTTGCACTCTGCATTACAGCACTTCATATTAACAGCATGATGCCATACAAAGGGAATTTGTGACTTTATATTAGTGCCCTTTTGCAAATTCTTTCACCTGATTTGGTTTATTTTTCTTTTGGCTTTTGACTTCTAGCACATTCTGGTAGGAACAAAAGGCTTTTGGAAGTATGCCTGGGTTTTGTGGTGGATGTTAATGATTTTCAAAGCAGTAGTCCTGTTAATAAAGACTAAAGTATTGTGCCACCTGCAAAGTCTAAGACTTTATTTCAATTTGACCTTTAAGAAATCATAATCCACTTTCAACACAAAATGCAGATTATAATCAATAGAAGCTAACACTAAAATGAATCCACTAATCTTAAAGGTCCCAGAATATATTTACAGAGAAGTACAGAACCACAGTGAGTTTATATGACTTACCAAATAATAGGGTAAAAATTAACTAATTCATTAGATAGATGAAACAAACTTGATACATACAAAAAAAAAAAACAGGATATACAGCCCTCACTAGAGACACCCATCCTGCCGTAAGAAAAGTAAACTTCATGAAACATTGATGTGTGCATTGGAGAAAACTGTTATAAATATTATGCTCAATTTTAATAGGCCAAACAGTAAACCAACATTTTATTTTTATTAATCACAACACAAACTTTAGAATACTGGATTGATACTACAAACTCTCAACAGCACAATTTAAATTCAACTAATCACAGACAAAACTATAAACTGTAGGCTCCCGAACAAGGTAATCCTATACATCAGCACTTCCAACCTGTCACGCTTGAGTTGTTTTGTAATGCAACTCACACCAGGACCAAAGACTAGAGGTGCACTTCAAAACATCTGGAAAGCGCCATGATAGGGGTGACTGTTATCTTGGTAAGAGTAAACATTGGATGGGTTGTTTGCATCCTTCTTGATTGCCAGTCCTTTTTTATTTACAGTATCCATGTGTTTTTCTTTTCAAAGGGGAATGCACAAGTTTTGTGTGGATTGCCTTGGAAACACGTTACAACTTTTAAAAACCTTAAGGTAGAAAAAGCATTTCTAGTCTTTTTCTTCTATTTAATGAAAGGACTGCATAGAGTTTGAAAAATCTCATCCTGTATTGAGTCTGCATAAATCACCAAGAACGAGCAACTGAGTATCTGTCACATTCCCAGAAGGACACCTCTGACCTGAACACAATACCTGTGCTTCACCGAGACTGTTTCATGCATGATGTTGCCTACAGATATTGCACTAATGAAGCTACATTATTCTGAATCAAGCTGTTGGTCCTATTTGCTAGTTTTTCAGGGGAAAGCATGGGATTTTTATTTTATTTTTTGCCTGAAGATGCAATGGATTGGGTCCTTTCTAATGCTAAGTAAGTGATCTGACATTTAGCTTTCCCAAAGAAGAGCTGGTGTCAGGAGTGAGTAAGGAGAAATGGAGAAAGGAACTCTCCATCTTTTCTGCACTCATCAAACTTGACAAAACTTCAGCTAGTTTCACATTTTTAATATCTGTATATTTGCATATCTGGTTCCCTCCTCATCCTTCAAATTGCATTTGGCACTGTACAAAGTTTCTCAATTTAACTAAATTCAAATGGCCCCTAACCAATCGTTGTCACACTGACAGCTTCATGTTTCAACAAACCATCCCAGAAGGCTTGGTGAATGGCGACAGCACTCCTAAAATGTTTGAAAGCGGCAACACTCTCAAGTGAGAAGGCAAGAAATAAAGGAGTCAACTCTGGATGGACATTGTGAAAAGAACATACAATAAATGTATTTAGGTTGTCTATAAGAAATTTCAGCAGATTGAACAATAGAATCACTTCAGCCTATGATGAGATGAATAATTGTATGTGCGTACATCTTTTATCTCCCACTCATATGTAAAAGCAACCCTGGCATATGCAATGCATTGTTCTCTCCCTAAATTCAGCAGCTTCTCTGAATGTAAATAACTTCTCTGTCATCTGTTTCTTCAGAAATTTTCCTGGCATGGAGAGACCTAAAGGAGCAGAATTGAATTATGCAAAGGGAAAAATAAAGATATGGAATTTTCTATTATCATTCTCCTCCAAAAATGTGATACCTCCTCAGTTTAGTGATGGAGGATGGTGGAAGGTGAAGCCTGACATATATGGAAGGCACTAGGCCAGGGATGGCAAACCTTGGCAGTCCAACCTTACTGCACCGTATGTTAATCTCTTCGTCCACTTTGTCATCTTCACTATATGTTGTTCCAAGGTATTTGAACTCTGCCACTTGTTTTATGCCTGTTCCCTCTATTTCGATATTTAGAATATGTTTCCTTCCAACTGCTATTACCTCAGTCTTCTCTTTAGATGATGTTAAGTCTTTGGCCTTCCAAAATCAACCCCCACATTCACATTGTGAGAGGTGGTATCAGGGCAAAGTAAGGGATTGCTAGGCTAGGATAAAGTGTGAAGTGGCCTTGTGCCACAGAATTGCTGTTACAGCCATGAAGGCCATCCTGGGTCACCTTGAAATTACCTGCCCAAAGGGGTTCTGCTGAAGCCAACAATGGATAAATTGCTAAAGAAATCCAAATGAGATACTAACAGACTGATTAAATGGGAAATGACTGCAGAAATGTTAAAGGACTAAGACAGGATTTCGCAACCTATGGCCCGCAGGCCAGACCTGACCCATGGCACCATTTCATGTGGCTCACTGCCCTTGCCACTGCCACGGGAAGCAGTGAAAACAGCAAAAATGCACTGTCCTCGCTCCCGATGCCGCCACTGGAAGCGGCAAAAACAGCCAAAAACTCACTATAAATGCACCCATGGCTATCGTAAACATGCTGGTCCATTAAAAAAAGAAAGAGAACAAAGTAAACCAGTGGAAAGGTCTGGGATTTTGAAAGAGAGAGACAGGCGGACTTATGTGGATGTACACTTGTGCACACATTAAAATAAATCATTTGTAATATAAATGGTTTGTGGATGTTCCAAAAGCCTTAATTAGGGTGCTAGTAAAACTATATTAACATATTTATCTCTTCATTACTTACACCTGTTCTATCTCTTAGTCCAGGGGTTCTCAATGATTTCCCGCTTTGGGCCTGGCCATGCCCCCTCAAACAGCTGAGCAGACCAGACACATGGTTCCACCCCCACCATAAATGCTACCATAAAATGCATCCGTAGCTGTCATAACGTGTTGGTACATCCCTTGGTATAAGTCAGTTGGAAGTAACATGGGTGAATACTAAGTACACTATCTGACAATGTCTATGCAATCCAGACACTGACTATTTTGTTTAGAGAAGAGCAAATGTGTTCACCTTTTCTACCTTGGCAGAAATCCATACTTAACTTGGGAACAAACAGCTTTTTCTTCTATATGTTTGTAATGTGTCTAAAATAGCTCAAGATGGTAAAAGCTGCCTATCTGGAGTGGTTTATCTGATATGTTTTTGTTTAATAATATTCCTACCTAAATATTTATTCCTAATAAATAAATAAATAAATAAATAAATAAATTAAAAATGTAATGCAGGAGTTTCATTTGAAAAATGAAAAACTAAAAGAAGCAAAACCAGGCAGATTTGCAAATTATCACACAGGATTTACAGATTTTCTGCATTTTATTCACAAAACATTACTCCCAGATAGGATGCACTGGCCTGTATGCAGTTGAACTGTGTAATCCTATAGAGGTCTACTCAGATGTAAGCCTCACCAAGTTCACTAGTACCTACCTTAAGGTAAGTGTGTACAGAACTGTTGCCTATACTTCATTTCCCTAGAAATGCCATCCAATAAAGGGAAACATGTTCAATTAATTTAAAGACTGGAAGGAAAGGTAAAAGCTGTTACTTCTTCTATATAAAGTAGCCTGCAATCAAAGCTCAGATGCAGTGATAAAACACAGTAATTGTCTTTGAACGGTGATCTGATTTTCAGCTGAATGCCCTCAAATAAAAGGTTTCCTTTAATATACAATGTGGGAAGTCAAAGCTAAAAACTGGTAATTTGACAGTATGCAGAGCTGTAGGCGCATTTTATGTCTGTTCATTGCATTAACTCTGAGTCAATTTAATTCTATATACGGGTGGGGGGGGACGGGACACAAATAATCTTCAGGAAAATGAGAGGAATTATGCTGGCAGAATATGGAGGAATGCTCATTCTGTAGCTATGTAACAAAGTCTTATAAATACAAAAGTAACTAGAAACTAGAATAACAGTTACTGTAGAAGTAAAATCTCCAAAACCCGTGAGGTTCTAGTCCCCCTCTATTCAGCACTAGTTTTATTGTTCAGTAGCACAGTCGACTCCGACCCTTTGCGACCCCATGGACCATTTTCCTCCAGGCGCCTCTGTCCTCTACCATCCCCCTCAGCCCTCCCAGCTCTGTGCCCATTGTGTCTATAATACCATCTAGCCATCTCATCCTTGGCCTCCCCCTTCTTCTTTTGCCCTCCACCTTTCCCAACATCAATGCCTTCTCAAGTGAATCCTCCCTTCTCATTTGATGTCCAAAGTATTTTAGCTTCATCTTTACTATTTGACCTTCCAATGAGCAGTCAGGGTTAATTTCTTCTAAGATTGACCTATTTGTTCTCCTTGCTGTCCAGGGGACTCTCAAAACCCTCCTCCAACACCACATTTCAAAGGCATCTAATCTTCTGCGTTCAGCCTTCCTAATTGTCCAGCTCTCACATCCATATATTACTACTGGGAAAACCATTGATTTGACTATTCTAATTTTTGTTTGCAATGTAATGTCTCTGCTTTTCACTATGTTCCCCAGGTTTCTCATCGCTTGTCTCCCAAGAATCAGTCACCTTTTTATTTCATGGCTGCAATCCCCATCTGCAGTGATCTTTGATCCTAAGAAAGTAAAATCTGTCACTGCTTCTACTTCTTCCCCGTCTATTTTCCAGGAACTGATGGGGCCTGTTGCCATTATCTTGGTTTTCTTGATATTGAGTCTCAAGCCAGCTTTTGGACTCTCCTCCTTCAGCCCAATCAAGAGATTCTTTAGGTCTTCCTCACTTTCTGCCATTAGGGTGGTATCATCTGCATATCTCAGATTATTGATGTTTCTCCCAGCGATTTTAATCCCATATTGTGATTCCTCCATCCCTGCACTGCACATTATGTGCTCTGTGTATAGGTTGAATAAGCATGGTGACAAAATGCAGCCTTGTCTTACTCCTTTTCCTATTCCAAACCACTCTGTTATTCCATGTTCTGTCCTAACTGTTGCTTCTTGGTTCATGTACAGATTTCTCAGGAGGCATATGAGGTGCTCTGGTATTCCCATCTCTTTAATTACTTGCCACATCTTGTTGTGGTCCACACAGTCAAATGCCTTAGTGTAGTCAATAAAACAAAAGTAAACTTGTTTCTGGTATTCCTTTGTTTTCTCCATGATCCAGCGTATGTTGGCGATGTGGTCTCTAGTCCCCCTGCCTCTTCTGAAACCAGCCTGCACCTCTGGTAATTCTCTCTCCACATGCTGCTGAAGTCTGTCCTGTATTATCTTGAGCATCACCTTGCTGGCATGTGGGATGAGCGCGATTGTTCGATAATTTGAACATTCTTTGGCATTGCCCTTTTTTGGGATTGGGACGTATACTGATCTTTTCCAATCCTGTGGCCACTGTTTTGTTTTCCAAATCTGCTGGCATACTGAATGCAGTAATTTGACGCCATCATCTTTTAGCGCTTTGAAAAATTCAACTGGGATACCATCATCTCCACTAGCTTTGTTGTTTGCAGTGCTCTTTAGGGCCTTTATGACTTCACTCTCCAGGATGTCTGGCTCAAGTTCAATTTCTTCATCATTGTGATTATCAGGAGTGTTGAGGTCCTTTTTGTAAAGTTCCTCTGTGTACTCTTTCCATCTTTTCTTAATTTCTTCTGCATCAGCTAGCTCCTTTCCGTCTTTGTCCCTTATCATGGTCATTTTTGCTTTAAATGTTCCCTTGATTTCCCCAATTTTTTTGAAAAGATCTCTGGTTCTGCCTCTTTTGTTGTTTTCCTCCATTTCTCTGCACTGTTCTTTTAGGTAGTTTTCCTTATCTCTCCTTGCTTTTCTTTGAAATTCTGTGTTCAAATGGTTGTAGTTTTTCCTTTCTCCTTTGACTTTTGCGTTCCTTCTTTCCTCTGCTATTTTAAGAGCCTCATCAGACAACCACTTTGCTTTCTTACTCTTCTTTTCTTTTGGTATGGTTTTCTTTGCTGCTTCCTGCATGATGTCCCTCATCTCTGTCCATAATTCTTCCGGTACTCTGTCTACCGAGTCTAAGCCATTAAATCTGTTCATCACCTCCACCGTGTATTCTTTAGGGATGCTGTCTAGGTGATATCTTTCTGGTCTCCGTGTTTTCCCTATTTTTTTTAGTCTAAGCCTGAATTTTGCGATCAGGAGGTTGTGATCTGAGCCACAGTCTGCTCCAGGTCTTGTTTTTGCTGACTGTATGGAGGTTCTCCATCTTTGGCTGCAGAGTATGTAGTCAATCTGGTTTCGGTGTTGGCCATCTGGTGATGTCCATGTGTAAAGTCGCCTCTTGTGTTGCTGGAAGAGAGTGTTTGCTATGACCAGTGCGTTCTCTTGGCAGAACTCTATCAATCTTTGCCCTGCTTCATTCTGTGTTCCAAGACCAAATTTGCCTGTTATTCCCTCCACTTTTTGATTTCCTACTTTGGCATTCCAGTCTCCTAATATAATTTGGACATCATTTCTTGGTGTCTGTTCTATGAGGTGTTGTAAGTCCTCATAGAACTGGTCCATTGTGGCTTCATCTGCACCAGTGGTTGGTGCGTATATTTGGATCACAGTGACATTGAAAGGTTTGCCTTGAAATCTGACTGACATCATTCTGTCATTTTTGAGATTGTATCCCATTACTGCTTTTCTCACTCTTTTATTGACAATTATGGCTACTCCATTTCTTCTAAGGTTTTCTTGCCCGCAGTAGTAGATATGATGGTTTCCAGAGCTGAATTCGCCCATCCCTGTCCATTTGAGCTCACTGATGCCCAAGATGTCAATGCTTATTCTTTCCATCTCGTTTTTTACCACTTCCAGTTTTCCTTGATTCATAGACCTCACATTCCATGTCCCTATGCAGTATTGTTCCCTGCAACACTGTATTTCTCCTTCTCCTTTCGTATCCCTCCCCCTTTTCAGATCTGCTGTGCTGAGCATCCCCTTGTTTTGCCTTTTGTTTTGGTCCATAGGGTTCTCTTGGCAAACTTTGTGGCGTGCCTTGCCGGTCTCTACGCCAGTCTTTTCCCATCACACATGTTATCACAGTTTAAACAGTTTTAAAACAAAGTATTATCATGCACAATATCACAGTTTATCACATAGTATCAAAGTAAAAGTTGAACTAATTAATGAAAGGGAAAGAAAGAAAGAAAGAAAAAGTCCACTATATCAAGTCTCTATGTAAGTCAGTTTTTTGTAAGTCAGCACTAGTTAGACCACATCTAATGCAAAACAAGTTGGCGTTGCCGTTAACGAAGCCATGCGTATAGTGACAGGATGCCTCAAACCTACACCAATTGAGAAAATATACCCTCTTGTTGGTATCGCTCCACCTAAGATCAGGAGAGAAGTAGCAGCAGACACTGAGAGAACTAAGTAAGAACCTCAAATCCGCTGGCTCAGATCCAGAAAGACGAAACATTCTTGAGAGTACACAAGAGCAAAACCAAATTAGAGGATGGAGGAAAGAGCTCACTGGACAAAGGACAACATTAAAGGATATTGCTGAAGATCTCAACATCCCCTACGTCACTTGGAGGAGCATGAATTGGCTGAACATTGGAGTCCCTAAATACAAGACTAACATGCTCAAGTGGGGGCTGCTGGCGGACAACAACACATGGTGTGATTGTGGAGAGACACAGAATTTGGCTCATTTACTGGTCTGCCGATTGCTGCCAGAGACATGCACTGATGAAGACTTGGGTTTGGGCAATGACAAAGTGAAGAAAGTGGCTTCATTTTGTCAGTCCAGGGTTTGATCGGGACACATAAGATAATGAAGAAGAATCCCCAAAACCCGTGAAGTACTAGTTCCCCCTCTATTCAGAACTAGTTACACCACATCTAGAGTACTGTGTCCAATTCTGGGCACTGTAGTTTTCATACCTGTCAAGTACTTTTCATACTTGTCAACCCCCCGTATTTTACACTCTTTCCCCCTGTCATCCTGTATTAGTCAGACTGCAATTATACTGGAGTTAGACTGGAGGCCAGCACAGGATAAGCATAGCTGTCCAGTTTCCCATTTTGGCTGGGAAATTTTCCTTATTTGACAGAAATTTCCCAAAACTTGACAGGTATGCTACTTTTAAGAAACATGCAAATAAACTAGAGCAGGTACAAAGAAAGGCAACAAGGATGATCAGAGGAATGGAAACCAAGGGATATGAGGAAAGACTGAAGGAACTGGGCATGTTTAGAAAAGGAGACTGAGAGGGGATATGATAGCACTCTTCAAATACCAAATGTGAAAATGTATTTCTGGATGCGAGGAGCAGCTGACGAATCATAAAGAAGAAGGGAAGGATCTATTCTCCATCATCCCAGAGTGCAGGACTAAGGGGTTGAAATTACAAGAAGCCAAATATAGACTGAATGTCAGGAATAACTTCTGAATGGTTAGAGTGGAGCCAACTGCCTCGAGATGGTGAGCGCTCTAATACTGGAAGCATTCAAGAGAGAATCGGACAACAGTCTTTCAGATCTGCTTTGATTCTGATTCCTGCATTGAGCAGGGGGTTGGAATTGATGGCCTAAAAGGCCCCTTCAAACTCAGTTATTCTATGATTCTAGAACAGGGGTGGCCAAACTTTTCAGGCCATGGACCCGTCATGTGGTTCAGCGGGCTGGTCACATGGTTCCTTCCACTGGAAGGAAAACGGGACCGTGCATGCGCAGAACGCTGGTGGATCCGGCCCTCAACACTAATTCATCTGGCCCTCACAGGCGGCGTAGGCCAGATGAATTGGTTTCAGGGACGGATCCAGCCCATGGGCTGTAGTTTGGGTACCCCTGTTCTAGAACAAGCTTACAGTAGATCCTTCTTCATGTAGGTGTGGGTGTGTGAAAGAAACAGAAAACTGTGATACTTTCTTCAAAGCTGTTCAGCTCAAAATGAGGCTCTGAGGATTAAACTACCTTTAAGGAGTAAGATCCGCATAATAAGGCACCCTGCCTCTCAGTGGCATTTGGATCATGTCCATGGAATGAGAATATTTCTGTATACACGCCTGACTGTCTAAGCCACAGAAATGTGGCTAGCATGACTTCATCTTAATCAGCACATTCTCTGTCATTATGGGTGGGAAGCAGCAGAGCCTGGAAAAAGATTTTTGGATCACATATCCAGGAAGCTCTCAGCCAGCATGGCCAGTGGCCTTTGGGACTTCCCAGTCCCCAAAAATTAACTTTTCTATGTTCTGTGGGGTGTATGTTAAAGGGGAACCCAGTGAAAAGGTGTATGGTGGAAGTGGGACCCTTTCTCCTAGGATCCATGAAACATCAAAGAAACCCGAAGAATGTTTTGCAGGAGAACAGAAGTGTAAACAGAAAGAGCCTCCTTGAAGATTGTGCTATTTTTGAACTACAATAGGGCATACACTAGAAATGGCAACCTTGTGTTGCCAGCTAATCTTTCTCACACTAGGTCAGGCGAAGGGAACTTAAGAATGAATTCACCAAAAAGTGGCTTCATTTTGGCAGTTTCATGTCTGGCCTAGACATGGAGGAGGAAGAAGAAGGAGAGGAGAGGAGGAGGGGAGGAGGAGGTTTAATTCAGGGTGGCTAAACTTTTTACGGTGCAGGCCTGACCACACACCTGGACAGCTGAGCAGACTGGACCACACCCACACAAGTGCAAACATTTATGGCTGTCATAAATGTGCCCCCTTTGGCATTTACGACAGCTGTGGGTATGTTTGCGCATGTGTGGGCACATGATGTTAATACGTCCGCTTCCAATTCAGGATGTGACGGAGGCAGTGGTGGGCCGGATGGGGTGGCGTGTAGGCCGGGGCCAGCCCGCGGGCCATAGGTTGGGAACCCCTGATTTAATTAATCAAAATCTTGTATTTGGAAGGGAGAAGTCTCTCAGAATAAAATTTTAAGTACAATACAGTAAAACCTATACTTACGTAAAAAGTCTGTTCCGTAGGCTTTTATGTAAATCGGTTTTTTACTTAACTTGAAGCAAACCCATAGGAAAAATGAATTTTTACATAACTCGAAACAAACCCATAGGAAAATGATATTTATGTAAATTGAAGCAACCCCATAGGAAAAACAATTTTTTTACATAAATTGAAGCAAACCCATAGGAAATTGTGTTATGTAAATCAGGACATTTATGTAAATCAGGACATGGTTTTAGTTCAAAAATCATTATGTAAGTTGAATTTTATGTAACTCGAGGCATATGTAAGTCGAGTTTTTTTACTGTATTTCTAAAAAAAGAGGCAAGAGGATGAAAAGGAACATTAGAAACAAATCTTCTCTTTCCTTCCCTCTACCCATCCTCCAAATGGTTTATTGCTTTATGTAAATAATTAATCAGATGGCTGGGAATATTTTATGTGAAACTACCACCCATTTAGACAGCACAGTAAATGCATGCATCTGCAGCTGAATGTAACTTTAGACATACAGTACTGCAAACAGATTTGTCCTTGTCCTGAAAATCATTTTTGTCCAGTGAAATAGCTCCCACCTCACTTTACCACTGTCAAATACGTGCACCATCCAATTTACCCATACCAGTTTCTGAAGTCAAACCTAACAGGACCAAAATTCTGACAGCTGTATTTTTTTAATCTTAGAAAAGTGGGAATAATTTGGAGTTGGCACTTCTTCTTTGCTTACTCTTTTACCCCAACAGGTGTCAAGGGAGATGCAAGGTTCTTGTTGTGGCACTTCTAGTGGCCTCCACCAGTGTTATTTAGTGTCCTTGTAATATTTCTCTGATGTTATCTCTCCACCTCCCTCTTGGTCTGCCTCATGGTTTCTCCTTCTCCTCTTTCCATGTATGCCTTGTAAGGTATGGCGTTCCAATACATTATTTTCAAATGGGGAAACCACAAATTAATAGTATTCCATGTGCACCCTACAATCAGACACAACTGGAGTTCAACCACAGGAGACCTTTACCATTACCCCTCATTATGGTACTAGCCGATGGTATCATAAGAAAGCTCCTCCAGTCTGCTCTGGTTTGACGGACAGACATTCTTGGGACGATGCAGTCTCTGAGATATCCTGGCCCACTACCATGTAGGGTTTTAAAGGTCAACACCTTTAGGTGTGACTATAACTTATCCTGACTTTATAGCAATCTTTTCCAGTATTTCCAAGGTACGAAAAATTCAAAAGTGGTTTACTAGACTCTTCTTCTAGTGGCACTCTGGGGATTGTGCACCTACTCATACTCTTTTCGAATTCACAGTGTAGAATCGAACTTCCAACCCAAGCAATCCAACTCAACATGCTACCCATCCAAATATAAACAAAGTAGGGGAATAGAATTTCCCCCAGGCATGTGCCTGGCTGTGATAACTAATCTATCAGGATTTTCCATAATAATTCATTAAGAATTATTATCCATTTAATATAAATTTTAATGTCACCAAATCTACTGCTTAACCAACAGCTAACACTGGTATTAATTGATGTCATCTGAGCATGAGAAAGAAATCCATTTGTGACCCCAAATGTCATGAAATTTAGCATAATTACACATTTTATCATTTGAATGATTCCCCCCCCCCCCATTAAATCAGTTCATAGCATGGTTACATTCACTCATCATTTTATTAAATTTACCTCTCAGTGAACACCCCCCCACACACACACACACACACACCCCAAAGCCTTTAAAGATGAGCTATGGGGTTGGGGTGGGGAGAGACTATAGTTCATTAGCAAAGTACAGTTCACACTTTGCATGTGAACAGGGAAGGTTCAATCCCTAGAATCTCACATTACAAAAGGATCACACATAAAAGACTTCTGCCTAAAACTTCATGGAACAAGGGGGAAAGAAAATAAGGGACTTGTCCTATATAGACCAGTGTAAAGCAACATTTTAAAAGCTATTTAAAAGTTGCATGAAGTTAGGGGTAGAAGCAAAATGTTATTTGGCATCCCAAGATCCATCAACTCAAGGCAGAATTGATTTAAATCATATTGATCTAAAGCACAATGTAAATCAGTCCTCTTACATAATTTAGAACAGTCCTTTGTTTAATTGTAGGTTTTTGTCCAGAAAACTATAGACTTTGATAAACATTTTTACATTACTTCACAACCTCTTGCCTATACTGATCCCATCTCCAATAATTCCCTATTTATTGACACTTTCAGTACCTCGACTTCTGCCATTGATGACAGAGAAGGGTTAAGACTTTGCCTACATCAAGTTGCAGAGGGAGAAAAATAGGGTTGCCAATTTTAATTTTTAAATAATCATTTTAAAAAAAACTATTGCCAGCAATTGTGGAGCTGATGACAGGGTTTCAAATAAATCTTGTTGAATTGGTAGAAAATCTTGAGCAATAACTTCAGTCAGAAGTGATTTCTTATCTCTATATGCTACTGTTTAGAATGTTCCTCCTACAGGTAGAATGCTAATTTGAAGACGAATATTTTTTTCTGATGTGGTATGTCTGGTAAGGGAGACAGAAAGATTAACTTAAACAATCTATATAGAACCCTACGGACCATCATAAACTTGAGGCCCTAACCCAAGATCTGTTCTATACAGTTTACATATCTTTTTTAAACATTTACATAACCATACCATTTCATAATATGGAATTAGAATGTATAGTATTAGAATATCTAACCATAGATAGATGTAGTAGTAGCAGCAACAGCAGCAGCAGTACCAGTAGAAGCAACAACAACATTGTAGAACTGCAGAAGTGTAGAACTGGAAGGATCATGAAGTTGAACCCTTGTCAATGATTAATTGTGAGGAACTGAACTCTCAACCTCTGGTTCCATAGTCAGGTGTGTAAAATCACTGAACTAACCAGCTAGCTCAATCCAGCTTTTGCACTCTCCTCCTTCAGCCTAATCAAGAGATTATTTAGGTCTTCTTCACTTTCTGCCATTGAGGTGGTATTGTCTGCATATCTCAAATTGTTGATGTTTCTCCCAGCAATTTTGATCCCATATTGTGATTCCTCCATCCCTGCATTGCGCATTTTGTGCTCTGTGTATAAGTTGAAGCTACAGAAAACATTCAAATATACAGGTGAAACTCGGAAAATTAGAACATTGTGCAAATATCCATTCATTTCACTTAAAAGGTGAAAAAATATATGATAGACTCACTACGTGCAAAGTGAGATATGTCATGCCTTAATTCGTTATAATTGTGATGATCATGGCGTACAGCATACATGAGATTATGTGATGTTATGAGGTACATGAGATTGGGGGGTTGGGGGGTTGGGGTTTTCATAAACTGTAAGCCAGCGTGAGCGAGACAGGGGTAACCCCTCTGTCCTCGCTCTTCTTGACCTCTCAGCGGCTTTCAATACCTTTAACCATGGTATCCTTCTGGGACAGCTCCAAAGATTGGGGGCCCAGGGCACTGTGTTGTCCTGGTTTTCCTCATTTCTAAAGGGCCGGACCCAGTCGGTGTCATTGGAGGATGGGATGTCCAGCCCTAGGACCCTGCTCTACAGTATGGGGTGCCTCAGGGCTCGGTGCTCTCACCTATCCTATTTAACATCTACATGAAACTGCTGGGGGAGATCATCCATTCCCACGGGGTGAGGTATCGTCAGTATGCTGATGATACTCAGTTATACATCTGGGGCCCGTCGTGAACCAAGCAATGCAGTTGGAGTCCTATCCAGGTGCCTGGAGGCTGTGAGGTTCTGGATGGGGGAACAACGGGCTTCAGCAGAATCCCGGCAAGACTGAGTGGCTGTGGGTTTGGGGCCCTGCTTTATCCCGGGAGCTACCATCTTTGGTAATGGATGGGAGCTTCTTTGCCCCAAACAGACCCGGCACGTAATTTGGGGGTCCTCCTGGATTCGCGACTACTGCTCGAAGAGGTTAAGCAGAGAGTATCGTAGAAACGAAATAAAAGCAGATTTAAAATCCTTACTTAATAACCTATATGAATATAATGTAATAAACATAAAAAATGAGGTCTTCCCAGATGGAATCACAACACCTTACTACCAGAAACATGTACCAACGAGGACTTAAGTTTGGCCAATGACAAATCAAAGAAGGTGGCTTCATTTTAGCAGTCCAGGGCTTGATTGGGACACCAAAGAAGAATTAATTCACTACTGATGACAACCCTATCTACAGAAGACTGGTCTTTGATCTAAGGAGCTCATGTTTCTCATCCATTCCACTTTATCAGCACCAAGAATCTGTGAGCTAGGTAAGCTGGATCAAAGCACGGAAGGCCTGAACCTAAGTCTCTGAAGCTCTAGCCCAGTAAATCAAAGTATACTAAAGGTAAAGTTTTCCTTGCTCGAAAGCCAGTCGTATCCAACTCTAGGGTTTCAGGGCTCATCTCTGTTTTATAGCCACTGTCTGCACTGGCAGGCACGACTAGACACCAGAGTGCACAGAATGCTGATTACCTTCCCATTGAATTGGTTCCTATTTGTCTACTTGCAATTTCTTGCTTTTGAACTGCTAGGTTGGCAGGAGCTGGGACAGAGACAGAAGCTCACTCCATCATGCAGTGCTCAGGTCTCAAACTCTGACCTTCCAGTCTTCAAGTTCAGCATCTTAACCACTAAGCCAACGCAGTTAGCCAAGGGGAAAAGAGCACCATCACATACATATGTAGCAAGCTCAAGAGATGTTTCCTGTTTCCAATTCCCTTTCTACTTAGGATGATCCAATTATCTGTGGTTATCTCCTTGCAGAGCAAAAACCGCATTCACTGTTACAGATAAATACTGAGGACAGGGAACAAATCCAATATTAATTTTACCAGAACTTTTTTCTAAGTAGCATCTAGATGTGCAAGATAAGATCATTCTAATTAAGGCAATTACAGATAATGCATGATTTGATGCACTCCACAGCAACTATCAATGATTCTCCTCTGCATGAATAAGAGAAATGCCTGTTTTTGAACAAGAATGTGCAACCTCTGTTCAGTGCAAATAGTCTATAAACATTAGGTGCGCAATTACAAAACTAATTAGATTGAAACCATCTACAGTACAAGCATCTTGGGGGAAGGCTGAATATCTTGAATATGGAAAATCACGAAGAGATGCAGTTAACAAGCAAGTTTGACACATTCCTGCCTTTTAAGGAATCAACATACAATATTGTAATTCTGAAAGAAAAAATTGCTCATCAAAGTATAATATACTTCCACATTATATCAAAACTCTAGTTTTCTAAAAAAAAGAAATGGCATTAACTCAAGATGGAAGAAACCAGCCAAATTTGTCATTTGCATCATTATATGCCCGTGATGGCGAACCTTGTTGGCACTCCAGATGTTCTTGGACTTCAGTTCCCAGAAGCCCCCATGAATCCACACGAATGAGTTTACTATGATTAATCTGTCCCCCCCACGCCGCCCTCGTCGCTCCTGGAAGCGGAAGTAAAACACGCCCACACAGGCGTGTTTTTCTTCCGCTTCCAGGAGTGATGAGGACAGTGTGGGTCGGACGGCGGCGACTATTATTATTATTATTATTATTATTATTATTATTATTATTATTATTATTATTATTATTATTATCATCATCATCATCATCATCATCATCATCATCATCATCATCATCATCATCATCGAACACACAGCCAACAAGATAATTATGCTAGATTTTATATCACAAATCACTAGTCGTACACTTCCCAAGCGTTTAGGACTACATGATGTATCGGCGAATTATGTGAGCAGATCCCAGTAGGGTGGCCTTTTGCAGCTGACTGATGGTGATTTTGTCAATTCCAATTGTTTCTAAGTGCTTGCTTAGGTCTTTAGGCACAGCACCCAGTGTGCCGATTACCACTGGGACCACCTGTGCCAGTTTTTGCCAGAGTCTCTGCAATTTTCAGATCCTGATATCGACTAATTTTTTCAAGCTGTTTCTCGATGATTCTGCTGCCACCAGGTATGGCAATGTCAATGATCCATACTTTTCCCCCTCCACAGTTGTATTATATGGGATGTTGTTGTTGTTGTTGTTGTTGTTGTTATAATACACTGGCTAATCTTGAAATCCTAGAAAACTAAAGTCAATAGCTTTTTGGGGGTGGGAGACAATACGCAAGCAGAAAAATGCTACATAAACATTTGCAGACGTTTCTGTGGACATGTGGCAGGCATGCCTTTACACCAGAGTGCACAGAACGCTGTTTACCTTTCCAACAAAGTGGTCCCTATTTACCTACTAGCAATTTTTTGCTTTCTAACTGCTTGGTTGGCAGGAGCTAAAGTATCTGGGAATCGAACTCCGACTTTCCAGTCAGCAAGTTCAGCATCCTAACCACTTGAGCCAAGCTACATACCAGTAAATAATTCTGACATTCCAATGCTTTGGCACTCAACCCATTAAAGCCCAAAATCAGGGAGGGGGATACTGAACTATTTGAACTAATTGTCAACTCAGAATCAGGTGGCTTCCTATTTTCATTTTCTAGCTAAGTAAAATTTGACTCAAACACTTCACAACTTATACTACTAGCTACCAAAAAGTCATTATTTAAAAACACATGAATTATACTGTTCTAATAATGTTTCATGTTTAGTTAAAGTAGTTTCTACTTGTTCTTGGGCATATGCCAATAGAATTAGGCTAGACTTTCTTCGCTAGCTTAGAGCTGGAACAACAAACAGCATAGGTCTTCATAATTCAATTTTGCTAATGCCATTGCCTTCAGGAATCTAGCCTGAAGCCTTAAAATGGAAATTACTTGCTTGTGTTAATTCTCATCAAGAGAGGGGGGGAGTACACATCCTTGGATGATATTTAAAACAAAGACCTCAAAGCCATAGATTTCAACTGATAGGATGATTACTGTAATAAAGGCAACACTTTATTATGAAGCAGAAGCAGGAAATAAAATACACAATAAATCGAGACCTACCTAATGATCTAATTGCTGCATAAATCCTCAAATACCATATGCCAATTTTTTCCCTTAAGATGTAGCTGTGTATTTTCGATTTAGAGAATGGGATAAATAGCTACTATGGCTGCAACACATGTGTAAGAAAATGAGAAAATATTTGTTAAATGGGGATGGTTAACAGAAGAGCCTATCCAGCCCTCTGAAGCATCCCTAATCAGGCATCCAGTAGTGCTACTAAATTTTATTCTAAGAGTGTTTCTTAAAAAGGTTAAGAAAATTGCTGATGGTTTCCCTTCTAAGAAAAAGAAGCACTGAGCCTCTATATGTTATATTGTGCACCTTTGAGGAAGCATACATGTTTCCCAACCTATCCAGTGAAAGATCTCATACTATTTCAAAGTCTGTAATCATATGGATAGATGAAAGTCTCTGAACCGATATGAGCCTCAAGTCCGCCGGCTCAGATCCAGGAAGAGCTTTATGGCAAGAACAAGCAATCTTGAGGGTACACAAGAGCAAAACCAAATTAAAAGATGAAAGAAGGAGCTCACTGGACAAGGAACATCATTAAAGGAGGACATAGTTGAGGAACTCAACCTCCCCTACGTCACTTGGAGGACATTGAATAGGCCGAGGATTGGACTGCCTAAATGTAAGACCAACATGCTCAAGTAGGGGCTGCTGGCTTCATTTCGGCAGTCCAATGTTTGATTGCGACATGAAAGCAGAAAAAGATGGCCAATCCTGTAGATGTTCAATCCTGGATGTACTGCACACCCAAACTCCCCCCCTTTTTTTATTTATTTGCATGAATATGCATATTAAAAACTCACATAGTGTCTCATTAAACATTTTAACTTTTGAAATATTTTCTGCCGACATATATATATATATATATTTCTCAATCTTTCTCAAATTTCATATTTTAAAACACTCATGTGTGCAGGCACACAAATGTAAACACAAGTGCTGAGCATGTTTAGAAACTGGAAATATTACAACATACATCTATCCTAGTTTACATGCTGGCCCAGATCCTGTAGATCAGGTCAGTTCAATGCAGACTCTGGAAAGACTGAATTCCTCAGACATCATGAATTACAGTGCCACTTCTTCTTCAAGTTATGTATCAGTTCCAAACAAATGGCAAAAGTCTTCCTGTTCTTAACACCTCAGAACAATTCTTCCGAGGACCTTCCACACCACTCTCTGACCTTCCACACCACTCTCTCTGGTTCTTCAGCCATGAGGTCCATCTACATCCAAGGTCTCTCTTCCCAGGGATCTTCAAGGAGTATTCTATACTTTATGCTATTCCTCATGACATGCACAAGGTAATGGAGCTTTGTTTAATGGTCTTCAACAGTTGTTGTTTTTATCCATCCCGTGCAACACTTCTACTTTAGTCACATGGTCAACCCATGATATCCTCAACAGCCATCTGTAGATACACATTTCAAAAGCTTTGTTTTTCATTTCAGATGCTTTAGTCAGTGAACAAGCTTCAGCTCCATATAATAATACTGGGAATATGTAACATCTCACTATTCAGATCTCCATAGTGAGAGTTAGATCTCTACTAATTACAACTAAATGACAGCAACTCTCTCATAGAATTAGGTCTTCTGTAAAGTCATCGGATGTAAGGTATACTACAATAAGAACCCATCTAACAATAACATATAATTCTTATTATTTAAAAAGTGAATTCCTATTCACAAGGAGGAAGCCTAAAAGGCCATTAAGTTGGTCTCAGTCTAAAATTCAAATTGCCTCCCTGTGGTGCATTGGCCCCATGTTGGGAACCGTGTGTTTAGACGAAAGATCTTTATAACCAAGCATCTGTGTTCCTTTGTTGCAAACATCACCTACAATCCACAAATGAAGCGGACATGCATAACGCTTCTGTTATTGCTCCTCCCTACAATTAGCATACATGGCATGCTGCTTTTAAAGATGGAAAATTATTTTGCCTATCCTAACAATTGTATACTCAGTGAGTTCTAACTTGACAGGCAACACACATATTAAAGCAAATAGCTATTGACATATATCGACGAATACGTCTAATCGCTTTTTGAAGCCAAATGAATTAGCAGGTATCTCCATAATTTCCATGAAGTATGTGTTTGTTTGTTTTTAAAATCTTCCTTTCATCTCTCCTGAAATGGCAGCTGATCAATTTCCATTGAACTATATTATTATCCAGAACCGTAGTCATTTCAGGTCATTCTGTGAACTGGGGTGCTCATTTTAGTACAGTATATGCCTTTTTAAAATATAAGATGACAATGATATAACATGTTACTCCACTAACATAGCCTCTTTCTAGACATTCAGATATGAATTAAATAAAACTTGTGTTGGCACTGGTGAGAAGCTTTGAAAGAGACAATTATGGAAACCTGTGAAATAATTGAGCTGGGCTGGGAGGTTTTTGAAGACAAAATTTAGAACAATTGTGTACACACTATAGACTTAAAGTCCTTCTGAGCTACAAAGGCTTATGGAAATGTAAGCAATTTTCAGTTCTATGAGTTTTAAACACATTTGCTGCTTTTAAATACCTCTATCCTTACTGTCATGCAAGGAGGTCAAGAAAAGCCTTCTTTAACCATCTGTTTGCGGAATTAAACTTTGCACAGATTGCTTATCACCAAACTATGTGTGATACTAATTGTGCCCTAGTTGTGATGTTAACTGGGCCCATATACATTCTTATTCTTATTCTGCGATATCCAAGTCCGAATATTGGTGATCCTCATGAAGACTGTGCTGAGAATATAATGCAGTGGCCTTTCATCTGCCTTCCGCATTGCAGCATGACATCCGTACCACTAATCCAGTTCTGCAAGCCACTTTCTGGTCCTGAGCACTTTTGGCACACAAAGTCCTCATCAAACCCAGGCCAGTATTGACGAAGCTGCTTGCCTCTATCAAGATGGATTCAAGTGGGATTTAATCCACTTGGGGAACATCACCCCTATATACATTACATGTGATAATATTTCAAAAATTCCCACTGACTCTAACAAGAATGAAGAGATAATTCAACTTTTACATCCTCCATTGTAGGAGTTTTCAACCTTTTTAAGCCGGGGGCCAGGTCATGCTCCCTCAAACAGCTTTGGGGGCCGGACGGCCATTTTGCCCTACTTCCACCACACAGCACTTCCAGGTGTGGTGGAGGTGGTGGTGGGCCACATGAAATGGTGCCATGGGCCGCATCCAGCCCACAGACCACAGGTTGAGAATCCCTGCTCTATTGGAATCCTGAGAAATATTATTAGTCTACCTGCAAGGAGTATTTGTTTGAGGGGGAGGGGGCTACAGACAGAGAAGAAAAGATTAAGACTTCACCATATGAGGTCTAATCATGATAATGATCAGCTCAGAGCAGTTGATACCATTTATGTGTCCATAAAAAACATTAAACATTAAATGCAAAGACTTACTTCTCTTGTTTGATCCTTACTATCAGGGCAGGTGGGTATAAAGCCTTCCTAGTCTCATTTTCCCGCAGAGGAATGAGAAACTGCAAAATTTTCTCCCACATGTATGAAGATGATTTTCTGCCCTTTTACATCCGTAATAATTATTTCTGCAAATTGTAAAGAGCTATAACTATTGCTGCTTTGTGCCATGGAATTCACAGAATTACAATTGCAGAACTGCAGAAAGGGATCCAAAGGCTCATGTAGTTGACGCCGCAAAGCACTAAATCCTCAGCTAAATAACAAATGACCACCCAACCTCTACTTAAGAACTTCCAATGGAAGAGAGTCTAGAACCTTCTGACCCCTCTGTTCTATTGTCCAACAGGCAGGAGCATGTGGTTTAACATTTAGTTGAATTCTCAATTACAGTACAATTTATATCTTTTGCTCCAGGCCCTACCCTCTGGAGCGGCAGAGAACAGGTCTTTACATGTTTTATGGGCAAGCCCTCAAAACATTTAAGATGGTTATCATATTCCCCTCCTGACCTTATGTACTCCAGCCAAATATGCCCAATTCCCTCCCTGCACTGGATGGGTTGTTTGTACCTTCTGAACACAGTCACAAAGTGCTTCCATGCTTGCTCTCTGTGTATGGTTTGCTTCACAAAGGGAACACACAACAGTTTCACCACCACCACCACCACTTTGTGTGTTGTTGTTGTTGTTGTTTTTGGCAGACATTGACCAGAATCCCATCTGTCATGTCCTTTCAGTGTAACACTAGTGACATAACTTTCAAGATCAAACTTCTTTCATGTCCAGATCAAACTTTATTCTTTTTCAGGTGTTGTTTTCATTCCAGATATTGGCTATTATCATGGCAATAGTCTTCCTGTTCTTAACTCCTCAGAGCAGTTCTTCGGAGGACATGCCACACCAGTCCCTCAGGTTCTTCAGCCATGAGGTCCATCTACATCAAGGGCCTCTCTTTCCAGGGATCTTTCCTTGCAGAGCAAGTTGGAGTATTCTATACTTTATGTTGTTCATCATGATATGGCCAAGGTATTGGAGCTTTCTTTGCTTAATGGTCTTAAATAGTTCATGTTCTTTATCCATCTGGCACAAAACTTCTTCATTAGTCACTTGGTCAATCCATTATATCCTTAGCAGCCATCTGTAGAACCACATTTCAAAAGCTTTGATTCTCTTTTCAGATACTTTAGTCAACATCCAAGCTTCGACTCCATACAGCAACACTGGGAACACGTAATAACTCACTATTTGGATCTTTGTAGCAAGAGTTAGATCTCTACTGCATAACAAATGTCGCATTTTCGAACTATCACAAGTTAATAAGTCATTGTAGGCATTTTCTATTATGTACCAATTGTGTAGGCTCAATGTGTGTAGGAGAGCTTACTCCAACTTATTAAATTGTGACAATTTGCTCCTGAAAGTTATGTTATGGCTTCACACTGATGGAAATACACAATGGCATTCTGACCATTATGTGGAAATTTATCTCTGTCTTGCTCCCATACTGAAATGAGGAATCTTCTTGCACTTTGAAAATTCCTCAATGAATTATTTCATCAATGTAGACAGCTTAACTTAATGAGTATGAGGTACCGTCTTCCCATTCCAAAACTAAATGCTGTAAATAAAACAAAAGCAAAGATATAAATCTTGCCCTCAGGCTTACAATCTACTCAAGGATGAGAATGTTACTCAGAATTTTTCAGTTTGCAATTTTTCCATTGTGTTAATCACTTGAGTTGGTGATTACACATACTATCCATGTTTTGTTTTTAAAAGTATTTATTTTATGCACAGTTGAAATTAGAAAACCTCTGAATGGCCACAGGTTTTCAATGGAAAGCTATAAACAAAATAGAAAAAAAGATATCATTTAGTGAATGGGTTTACAAATGAAATGAAAAAAGCAGGTCAATCCCTGTTTGGGTTACACAGAAAGAGCCTCATCAAAGATTGTTGTATTTTTGAACCACAATCAGGTGCACCCTGGTAACGGCAACCTTGTGTTAATCTTTCTCACACTAGGTCAGGCAAAGGGAACTGCAGAATGAACTCACCAAAAGGTGCTCCATTTTGGGAGTTTCACATCTGGCCTAGACATGGAAGAAGAAGGATACCTGTTTTGTTAAGTAAGACATGCCAAGCAAGGGGAAACAATTGACCTGAGATGCAAGGTTTAATGCCCTCCTAACCTCTTACAACTTGCAACCTTATAATTCTAGGATCAAGGACAAGTGAATTGCCCCTCGTTCATCAACTCTGATCAAGGCTGTGAAGATTATAGTTTTAGGCCCAAAATAGTTACACAAATGGTGTAGCATTGCAAACTGGATTCTAGTGGTAAATGTGACCTGCAAGATTGCTCTTTTCTACTCTGTTTCATCAATTGAGAATTTGCAGCAGCAAGCCCGATACTGTATTCCTAAGCTGACACAAATTTTCTTAACATTTTTTTTTTAAAAGCAGGCCTTCAGTATTTTGTAAATCTCGCCAGCCGCATTTCCGATTAAGCAATGACTAACCTAGCTTTGATTTGCCAGCTTTGTCTTGGCCTAAAAAATGTAAGGCAACTTTTCCTCAAGCCAACAAGCCAATTGCTGCTTTGAGTCGACAAGTGAATCAGAGGGAGTAAGAAGCAACTATGCTTAACAAAAGAACATTCTTGTGTGCTTTTTGAAAGGGGCTGGAAGATGAGGGGCTGTTATACAATTGTCTTATTCAAGTTTTTCTTCTTTCCTTTTCCAATCAAACCCTAGACTGCCAAAATGAAACCATGTTCTTGGCTTTGTCGTTGGCAGTAATAGACAGAGCTGGATTCTATATCTCTCCACAATCACACAGTGTGTTGTTGTCCGCCAGCAGCCCCCACTTGAGCTTGTTGGTCTTGCATTTAGCGACTCCAACTCTCATTATTTAAGTTTACTAAGAAGTAAGCTGCAGTGAGTTCAGTGTGTTGCATGTCCAATTGGACATCTATGAAGAAAAGCCAGTACAGAATAGAGGATGTACAGTACTTCTAACAAGGACTTGAGTTCAAATTCTCATTCAGCCATGGAATCTACTCATTGAGAGGAGGAAATGCCAAACCACTCCTCGAATATTAGGTCATTAAGGGTAAACTACCCTGTTTCCCCGAATATAAGACACTGTCTTATATTTTTTAAAACTCCAAAATTAGCAAAAGGTCTTATTTTCAGGGGATGTCTTATTTTTCCATGAAGAAGAATACCAGTCTCGATCACGCTTCTCCACCCACAACCAAGGGACGCTTCCCTTGGTTGTGAGTGGGGAAGCGGGATCGAGACTGGCCTCAGCTGTGAGGCGGCCAGCGTGGCCCATAAGAAAGCCTGCTGCATCGGAGTCTCGATTGCCTCCCGGCTCACAACCAAGGGAAGTTTCCCCTGGCGAGAGCGGGATCGAGAATCCGACGCAGCAGGCCTTCTTATGGGCCACGCCAGCCGCCTCACAGCTGAGACCAGTCTTGATCGGGCTTCCCCACTTGCAACCAAGGGACGCTTCCCTTGGTTGCGAGTAGGGAAGCGCGATCGAGACTGCCCTCAGCTCAGCTGTGAGGAGGCGTCGGAGCCGGCCGCCTTACAGCAGAGACCAGTCTCGATCGGGCTTCCCCACTCGCAACCAAGGGACGCCTCCCTTGGTTGCAAGTAGGGAAGCGCGATCGAGACTGGTCTCGGCTGTAAGGTGGCCGGCGTGGCCCATAAGAAAGCCTGCCGCGTCGGAGTCTCGATCCCACTCTCGCCAGGGGAAACTTCCCTTGGTTGTGAGCGGGGAGGCAATCGAGACTCCAACGCGGCAGGCTTTCTTATGGGCCACGTCGGCCGCCTTACAGCCGAGACTAGTCTCGATCGCGCTTCCCTACTCGCAACCAAGGGAAGCGTCCCTTGGTTGCGAGTGGGGAAACCCGATCGAGACTGGTCTCGGCTGTAAGGTGGCCGGCTCCGATGCCTCCTCACAGCTGAGCTGAGGGCAGTCTCGATCGGGCTTCCCCACTCGCAACCAAGGGAAGCGTCCCTTGGTTACGAGTGGGGAAGCCCGATCGAGACTGGTCTCAGCTGTAAGGCGGCCGGCTCTGACGCCGGCTCACAGCTGAGACCAGTCTCGATCGCGCTTCCTTACTTGCAACCAAGGGAAGCGTCCCTTGGTTGCGAATGGGGAAGCCCGATCGAGACTGGTCTCGGCTGTAAGGCGGCCGGCTCCGACGCCTCCTCACAGCTGAGCTGAGGGCAGTCTCGATCGCGCTTCCCTACTCGCAACCAAGGGAAGCGTCCCTTGGTTGCAAGTGGGGAAGCCCGATCGAGACTGGTCTCAGCTGTGAGGTGGCTGGCATGGCCCATAAGAAGGCCTGCCGCGTCGGAGTCTTGATCCCGCTCTCACCAGGGGAAACTTCCCTTGGTTGTGAGCGGGGAGGCAATCGAGACTCCGACGCGGCAGGCCTTCTTACACGCCGGGAGGAGGGGGCCGGCGGTGGAAGATGGCATACCGGTATTACAGTACCGTACCTGGCTCTGGCTCCGCTTGTCCTTCTCTTGTCCCGTACACCGGAAGCAGGGAGTGCATGCGATCGGATTGCCAGGAGGTAAGGGGGTCTTATTTTTGGGTGGGGCCTTATATTTCAAAGGCAGGGGAAAAAAAGGGGGGTGTCTTATTATGGGAGGAGGTCCTATAATCAGGGAAACACTGTATCACGTCAAGGTAACACAGGAAGGGCAGGTTCTGAACAGTAGCAATCAAGACTCTGAATGATTCCCATCGGGAAATTTTCAGATCCTCTTGTATTTCAAAATTCGTGGCGCTGGAAGGGTAAACCGGGCATGTTGCGGTGACATCATCCCGAGCGTGCCAGGGGCCCCTCTTAGCGCCGTGAATTTTGAAACACAGGAGGCTCCGAAAATTTCCCCAAAGCAGCGATCGGCTTTAGCAAAGGCTGCTGAGGGGATGGGACTGAGCAAGAGGCTGCTCGGAGCAGCCAGGACAAAGCGCGGTCGCTGCCTTCGCCGCCACCACTGCTGACGTCGGGCTGTGGGGGACAGTGGAGGGGCAGTCTGCGGTGAGTGCGGGTGCTCACTGTGGGCCACATTAATGATATGCAGGGGCCTGATTGGGCCCACGGGCCATAGTTTGGGCAACCCTGGACTAGAGTGTTTTACCAAACACATACAAGCACCTTTCCTGATTCATATCTGGCTTGGGAGGGCCATGGGGTGGAATTTGGGAGTCTACTCATATCATAATAGTTGTAGCCATATGCAAGAAGTAAACACTCTATTCCCTCTTCTTCCCTCCTTGACCAAAAGGTGGTGGTGATGGTGGTTCTTCTTCTTTCGTGTCATAATCAAACCCTGGACTTCCACAATGAAGCCACTTTCTAGGCTTTGTCATTGGCCAAACGCAAGTCCTCACACTGGTGCATGTTTCTGGCAGTAATTAGAAGACCAGTATATGAGCCAGATTCTGTATCTCACCAATATCTTCCAATGGTGATTGTGGTGGTAAAAGATCAAAGATATATAACGAATCTAGAGCTGTCAGATCTAATTAACTCTGCTGGTGATTTAAAAAAATCTTTTTATGTATGTGATGCTTAGCTACTTTATGCTCATTATTCTGTTTATTGTCCATATCAAACTTTGCAGCTTACTTTTGATGTGTACTCTGTTAAGACACTTTTATAAGGGAACTGAGTTTATAGAACCTTGAAACTAAGTTGGGTAAATACCTCAGGAGATATTTTATCATCATGATTCTCTTGAAACACTTTTTACGACTTATTTTAAGAGGTAAAGTTTCCTCTTATTATAGTAGAAACTACATTAAGTATTGTCCTGTACTTTAACAGGTTTAAAGCATATTCTGTTAAGTTCATGCTCATCCATGAGCACATGAAGTTTTACGGCCTGCTAAATAAATATTGAAAAAAGGAGACTCTTATCAGAACATTCAGTCTGTTATGGTAGAAGCACAGAATTTGAGAATAAAGGGATATTCAGAACAATAAAATTGGCTTGAACTCAAAAGATACAGACTATTTCCTTGGGGCAATGTGCAATTTAAACATTGTTAGCTGTAGAACACAGGTTTCTGAGATTCCGCTGAAGGTCTACTACTCTGGTGTAGGGCTTGTAAGAGAAACATTCAAAGCATGCTTCAAAGATTCTGACAAAGTCCTCTCATCCTCCCAGCAAAATATTCAACACTGGAACTGGAGTCATTATTTTCTTGCCCAGTTTACCTGGCACTGTATCCATGATCAGCATCTACAGCGGAAACAGGAACAGAATGAAGGAGGTAATGCTAAGGAACTGTAAAGTGAATGCAGTCTAAAGAATTATATGAGAAGTAAGAACACAAGAACATAAGAACAGCCTTGCTGGAACAGGCCACAGCCCATCCAGTCCAGCATTCTGTCTCACACAGTGGCTCACCATTTCCTTCAGGGTATTCCCAAGGAGATGCCTTCACCTGCTTAGGATTCCCTGGAAATGGCATTCAGAGATATCCTGCCTATCTCTCCAACCCGGAGGTTGTCCTTAAGTATCCATAATTATAGCCATTGATACTCTTGTCCTCCATGAACTTGTCTAATCCTTTCTTAAAGCTGTCAAGACTGACAGCTGTCACCACTTCTTCTGGCAGGGAGTTCCATAGACCAGTAATCCTCTGGGTGAAAAAGTACTTTCTCTTATTTGTTTGAGAACTAGTACCCAAAAGTTTCACGGAGTGTCCCCTAGTTCTAGTGTTATGCGATAGGGAAAACAGTTTTTCCTTATCTACTTTGTCCACACCGTGCATGATTTTATAAACTTCAATCAGGTCACCTCTTAGACGTCGTCGTTCAAGAGTGAAGAGGCCCAACCGTTGCAGCCTCAGATGGTAGGGAAGGTGTTCCAGTCCCCTAATCATTCTGGTTGCCCTCCTCTGCACTTTTTCCAGCTCCATAATATCCTTCTGGAGGTATGGCGACCAGAACTGTACACAGTATTCCAGATGGGGCCTCACCATAGATTTATAAAGAGGTAAAATGACACTTGCTGACTTATTTTCTATACCCTTCCTAATGATCCCTAACATTGAGTTTGCTTTTTTCACTGCTGAGGCACACTGGGTTGACACCTTCATTGAGCTGTCCACCAGGACACCAAGGTCCCTTTCCTGGTTTGTCGCAGAGAGTTCAGACCCCATCAGTTTATAAATGTAATTGGGGTTCTTTGCCCCAACATGCATCACTCTGCACTTACTAATGTTGAAACTCATTTGCCACTGTTTTGCCCACTCCCCCAGTGTCGAGAGATCCCTCTGGAGCTCCTCACAATCTCTCACAGTTTTCACTACCCTGTATAATTTAGTGTCGTCAGCAAATTTGGCTACCTTGCTTTTTACTCCTACCTCTAGATCATTTATGAAGAGGTTGAAAAGCAGGGGTCCCAGTACTGAACCTTGGGGGACCCCACTCTTGACTTCCCTCCACTTGGAGAAGTGTCCATTTAGTGCTACCCTCTGTTTCCTGTCCCTTAGCCAGTTGCTGATCCAGGACAAGACCTGTCCCTTTATTCCATGACTGGTAAGTTTATTCAAGAGCCTTTGGTGTGGGACCTTGTCAAAAGCCTTCTGAAAGTCCAGATAAACAATGTCAACTGGATCCCCCTTATCCACATGCTTGTTGACACTCTCAAAAAATTCCAACAGATTAGTGAGGCATGATTTGCCCTTGCAAAAGCCATGTTGGCTCTCCTTTAGCAGCGCCTTCTCTTCTATGTGCCTATTAATTCTATCTTTTAGGATGGTTTCCATCACTTAAAACCCTAGTAACTTGGAATCCAACTCTTCCTATCCATTCTTTTCCTCTTTGGGTATTTTTCACAGTCGGAATGTACAAAATGAAATTATTCAGATATTACTGGAGCACAACTCCCATCTCAGTATAGCCAATAGTGGAAAGCTCAGGAGTCACTAACAAATAATCTTGGGGAAAGGGACTTATTTTTGCTCTAAAGCTGCATCTTTCCAATCTTCCTGAGCAGACTTTCCTGCAAGAAAGTCCCCTGACTTAGAGAGTCTCCTCCTTCTTGCATGTCTAGATCAGACTTTAAACTGCCAAAATGAAGGCACCTTCTTGGCTTTGTCATTGGCCAAACTTGTATCCTCACGGGTACGTTTCCAGTATAACCGGCAGACCAGCAAATGATCTGGAGTCTGTGTCTCTCCACATTCACAAAGCATGTTGTTATTTGCACACTTGAACATGTTGGTCTTACATTTAGGAACTCCAACTCTCAGCCTATTCAGTGTCCTCCAAGTGACAAAGGAAAGGTTGAGTTCCTCAGCCATATCCTCCTCTAATGTTATTTCTTGTTCAGTGAGCTCCTTCCTCCATTTTCTAATTTGATTTTGCTCTTGTGTACCCTAAATAATGCTTCTTCTTGCCATAAAGCTAGAGAGCATCCAGACAGGCAGGCACACAGGAGTTCTGCTAACTCTAGAGCCCCCATAGGCCAATGATGGCCGACCTTGGCACTCTAGATTTCTTGGACTTCAATTCCCAGAAGCACTGATTAGCAGGAGTGCTGACTTGGGCTTCTGGGAATTGAAGTCCAAGAACACCTGGAGTGCCAAGGTTTGCCATCACTGCCGTAGGTCCTATGCTGCCTTTACTTTTAATGACTAGCAAGTCAGAGGGGGAATTTTTAGGGTCAAGATAGGTTTCAAGATGTGATCAGAGAGGTTGCTGGGGTGACATAGAAGACATGATGAGGCCCTGAACGTTATTTTATGAGTTTTCTCAGTTGCCAGCTCCACTGAGGCTCTCGAGAGAATGCTACATTTTTTTATTTATTTGTTTGTTTTATTTATTTATCATATTTTTATGCTACACATTTGGAATATTTCCCACTCTGGGCAGTGAATATACAAATAACAAAATAACATAATAATAATAAAAAAACAAAATCAAATGAAACTACCGAATAAGTACATCATAAAATAATATATCTGGCTTCTGTGGGCACACAGACCTGCTAGTTTATTGTAAAGGGTGTAAGAATAGGAAAGTTGCTAGTTGTTTTTAAAAAGATATCCAGGGATGGGACCTGGCACCAAAGCGTTGGTGCCCACCACCGAAAAGGCTCTATTTCTAGTTACAGACTTTCTAGCAATCCTCGGGGTCAGCACCTGGAGCTGCGTAGATTGTGATGAACAAGGACTTGTTCTGAGGGAGAGATGCTTCAACATATAACAAGGTCCCAAACCATATATGATAACACTAACACCCTGTATCTCACACGGTAGGGAACAGATAACCAGTGCAGGCCTGCCAAGAACATCAATTCTTCCAAGAGCAGGAGGATTTTGAAACAATGGTTTCCTGTCATAGATTCCCCTTCTACCGACCAAAAAAATTGCAAAGGAAACTGCAGGCAGTCTTGTTATTTAACAATTAACACATTTTCCTTGGTTTAAATACATGTGCACTGTACCCCATTCTAACATCTGAAGTAGCGGGCTGCATTTTTATGTCAATATGCCACGAGTCTTCTTCATGCAATAATCTACACACTTCTCTTAATGTTTTGGTGCAAAATGCCAACATAGCCATCTAACAAACTAGAATGGACAAGTGTTAACCAAAATACCATCATTCCACAAGAAACAAAATGAAACTCAGATGTTAATGCAATGACAATGCTATTCCACGCTATAATCGATTTTTGACTTGAGAAGTACTTTCTGCGGAGTGGATCATTCCTCCATAAGGCATTAGCTTTGGGCTGACTTTGATCTTGTTTCAGTTAAAAATTCTATCAGAAGCAGAAGGATTGCATTAGCTAGTTCAAACATATGTGCAGCTAGTAATAAAGTCATCAAATTATAAGCAAACTATAATGGCAGGTGTAAACATTTTTTTCTTTTTTACTGAGCAATTTAAGCCTTATGAAGCTCTTATGATGAAAACAGGTAGAGCTTCAAGTGCAGTGATGAATGAAGATGCAAATAAGTCATCTCCTATGTCACCACCCATTTCAGACATCCAGCACAGGTTTCCATATGGACTTAAAAGCACTACAATGGTGCTTTTAAGTAGTGTAAATTCTGGTTATCATTCTGCCAAACTATATTTCTTACAAAAGACTTCCAACAGCGATTACTTTTGATGAGGTTCACTCTCTTCAAAAACTATCCTGAAAAGCAGTTATGAGGAAGAGAGACCTTTGGAAGGGAAAGATGACCTGCTACGAAAATTCAGAGTACCACTTTGCTCTATGCTAACCATGCATAGCTTTTCAGTTATTTTTCTTTCAAATATTTTGTTGTTGTTGTTGTTCAGTCGCACAGTCGGTTCCGACCCTTTGCGACCCTATGGACCATTGCTCTCCAGGCGCCTCTGTCCTCCACCATCCCCCTCAGCCCTCCCAGCTCTGTGCCCATTGTGTCTACAATGCCATCTAGCTATCTCATCCTTGGCCTCCCCCTTCTTCTTTTGCCCTCCACCTTTCCCAACATCAATGCCTTCTCAAGTGAATCCTCCCTTCTTATTTGATGTCCAAAGTATTTTAACTTCATCTTTACTATTTGACCTTCCAATGAGCATTCAGGGTTAATTTCTTCTAAGATTGACCTATTTGTTCTCCTCGCTGTCCAGGGTACTCTCAAAACCCTCCTCCAACACCACATTTCAAAGGCATCTATTCTTCTGCGTTCAGCCTTCCTAATTGTCCAGCTCTCACATCCGTACATTATACAGCTATACAAACATTGCAGGACAATTCTCTAGCTAGAAAATGGAAAAGAGGGGCCAGTTCAAGGAATATTGATCTCTTTTATACTTAACCAGCTGAAAACTCACAATGCATTCCAACAGTCGCACTTTGCGAGTGGGGCGGCATATAAGTCGAAACATAAATAAATATAGTATAGTATAGCGAAAGGAAAGGGAAAAGAAATGTTCTGAACTTTTGAAAATTTAACAACTCAATTCTATCTACTGCTAGTGGCAAAGATAAGGATATTTATCTTTGTGATATTAAAAAATCAGGTGGATTTGACAGAAGGCAGTGTGCCATTATGAATATAAAGTGCCACAGCTTCCAAACAATGTAGGATTCCAGATGTTTGTGGACTACAAAATACCATAAATTCTGATCATTAATGGCTCGAGTTTTTTGCAGTCCAAGTACATCTTCGGCCCCAAATCTGGAAACTACTGTAATAAACAATATTGAAGCAACCCGTAATTATTTATTCTAATGTTTCTCCTGCCTTTCTTCACAGTAAAGTGACTCACCCTGAGTCAGAAATGGTTTAAAAACAAATGCAGATTAAAAATACAACAGATTAAAATATTGCAAGCTGGACCTGGCCCGCGACACTATTGCATGTGGCCTGCCGCCGCCGCACCCAGAAGTGGAAGCAGACATGTTTGTCAACCATAAAGCGCGTCCACGCATGCATAAACATGCCTGTAGCTGTCGTAAATGCGGAAGTAGGCACATTTATGACAGCCGTAAGGGGCCATTCAACAATTATGTGATCCATTTTTGGGGAGAATTGACCCCCTCCCCCCTATGTAATCCAACCATAATATTAGCTTCGAACCCACCCACCCTTTAAAATTACATAATCCAGAGCTTTTATAACAAAACTCTAATTTTTAGAACTTTTCACTATTGGTGCCTAATGCACAACAGCTCATTATGGATTACGTAATCTTTGACCTGACACACACCCCATGTAATTTTCCTGTAATTCAGATGGCAGACCCTCTTCCTCCCTTCAAGGATCACGTAATTGTTGAATGGCCCCTAAATGTGCCCACTTCTGCTTTCAAGGGGCGTAGTCAGGTCCACTCAGCTGTCCGGGGGATGTGGTCAGGCCCACAGAGTAAACAAGGTTGGGAACCCCTGGTCTAAACTCTAACAAAAAAGATATTTCTGTAACAACACAACAACATGGAGTTCATCCAAACCTAAATCAGCATCCTCATCAGTGTAGAAAGCCATGTCCACAGTGTGTCCTGCAACATGAGTGGGTCCAAGTATCATTTGAAACAGATCTATCCTCATCATGGTAGATGCGAAATCCTCCGTATTCCTGGTAAGACGGTATGGTTGTCCTCCAGACCAAGTCAAAGAAATTCCATCATCATTCTATGAGCTCTAAATGCTACTTAGTGGAGAAATTTGCTTCATACTAAGCTATGGAACAAGGGACTGCAGTGGCTCAAGTGGCTAAGACGCTGACTGGGAGGCAGAAGGTCAGCAGTTCAATTCCCGAGTACTGCAGGATAGAATGAGCTCCCGTCTTTGTCCCAGCTCCTGCCAACTTAGCAGTTCGAAAGCAAGAAATTGCAAGTAGATAAATAGGGACCTCTTCAGTGGGAAGGTAACAGTGTTCTGTGCGCTCCGGTGTCTCGTCATGCCCACCACATGACCACGGAAATGTCTGCAGAAGCAGACAGTGCTGGCTCTTCGGCTTTGAAACAGAGATGAGCGCTGAACCCTAGAGTCGGATATAAATGGCTTTCGAGCAAGGGAAACCTTTACCTTTAAGCTATTGTGTTTTTGCTGTTGACCATTAGGGATGGGATTTTTTTTCTTTGTCTACCAATCCCATCTTCCATTCTGAGAGTTTTATCTGACAAACACCTTACAGATATCAAGGTGTAGTGTACCTGGGAGAAATGTGGTACCTTGAAGGTTTGAGGCTTAGCTAAGTATGGCTCTACCAAGCTTCCTGTTCAGAGAGAAAGCCCCCAGCAAACACCAGTCCAGAAAATGGAAACTTTGGGAGCGCTAGGCCTCGCTCAGCTTCATCACCTTCCAGCTGAGACCTTTTCCTCAGGTGATGCACATTTAGGTGTCTCTCTATCACATAGGTCCTCAACCTTGGCTCTCCAGGTGTTCTTAGACTTTATTTACCAGAAGGCCCTGATCCGCAGGTGTGCTGACCTGGGCTTATGGGGATTAGTCTGTGAACATCTGTTTGCCACTTCTGCCTTATATGATCTAAAGTAGGCCTCCTCAAACTTGGCTGTCCAGGTGTTCTTGGAGTTCCGTTCCCAGAAGCCCTGATCCACAGGTGTTCTGACTTGGCCTTCTGGGAATTGAAGTCCAAGAACACCTGGAGAGCCAAGTTTGAGGACCCCTGCTCTATCAGGTAGAATTATCAGAGTAGAGAATTATGGGATCAGTAAACCAAGAAATATTCCATCCCTGTTGGTCATTCCCATAGTTCAGGTTGTGATTCGGTATTAACATATTCAGGTGTCCTAAAAGCTTCCATGCATAGGGGGAAATTGAAAATTATAGCTAAATGTTCCTTTATTGACAAAATATTATCTATATGTTGGGCATCTCTTTCTACACAAACAAAGTCTCTCCACACACACACCCCACACACACCACTCATGGTGAACATGTTCCAAGATATCAATTGTTAGGTATGGCAATGTTTGGGACAGCCTGTACAATATAGGAAAAGTGTCCACATTATGTATATGTGAGAAATACAGCAACAATACCCATGTCAATATTATGCCATCCCAAAGCTCCAAGTAGCAAAATAAAAAAAATAGTAAGTACAGCTGAAAAGATGCAGTTCTTATCTTCTGTGGAATGACAGGATTGGATGCTCATGGGCATTTTTAAATCTTTGCATTTGTTTATATAAGGTCCCATCCCAGCAGATATCTTCATTTAGTTCTCAGCATGGCTATCATTCTCAGACTGTTCCTGGTGTCAGCTGTACAGTTTGGTACAGCCAAATGACATCATCCCCAGAGAAGAACTGGGGGAGAAAAAAGAACATCAGTTCAGCTTCTGAATGGAATCTTTGGCTGTTTCTTCTGTCATTGTTAAAGCGAAGCTCTTCAGCAATAAGAGGTTGTCGGGTCCTACTTCCTTAATTTACTGAACAAAGGATTAGCTAAGTTAAAACCTAACTTGGTATATCGACATCTCATGGTATCCCACTATCAATCGCATCCCATAATGATAAGAACGCCAATAGTGCAGAAATGAATCATGTGTGCACACTTGAAAGACCCAAGAGCCTTGAATAAATATGCCCCCCAAAAGTAAGCAACAGGGGCTCATACAAAGAGCTATCTCAAAATCTTCCTCAGTTGCAATTAGAGCACAGTGTGCTTAGTAGCATCTTGTAGCATCTGGCTATATGGAAAGGTTATATATTAGGGTAATTAAAAACTGCTCAGCACAACATCTTATCCAGGCTTCTATTTATAGCTCACAAGCTACTAGCCTAGAATTTAATATAAACTCAAATGAATTGCATAGTAGACTCTTCAGCAGATGAGCTCTACCGTTAAGCCATCTTTTCACTTCCTGGCTTGGCGAGGGTGTTGCGGGCCTGATGGAATGACTTTGGAGGCCGTATCCGGCCTGTGGGCCATAGTCTGGTCATGCCTGCTATAAGAGATTCAGCCACATTGCTGTGCTGGAGATGGCTGCCCCAGAAACTGAGTCCTACAGCCAAGAAAACCTTTTCTCATAAAGATAATCCTATTTCTGAAGAATAACCATAACTCATAACTCAGCTGATTTTGACAGAATCCTGATTTGGGGGACGTATGGTATATCTATAGTACACAGTTACAGCAATCTAATTCGACGTTAAACAGCTGTGACTCCAGACTCTTGAATCTTAGTATTTATAGCATGGCGAGAGGTTTAGAATTCTCTGCGAGAGAACTATGGTGCACTTCTCTGAACCACAACATAAAATAGGGTCACAGCAATTAGGTTGAAACTGAACTGGTATGATGTAGGTACACTCATTATTTCAAATCAGCAGCGGTTACAGTTCAGCCTAAGGGCAAAGCATGCTCCCCCAAGGGAATGTTTACATCTCCAACCCTCATGGGGTCCCCTACATGGTTTAGAAAAATGGAGGGGGACAAAATTAGGAAAATGTTATGGAGACTTCCATGACCATTAGTTTTCACACTTGTTACTATATAACCCCCTTGTCAGCAAAAATCAAAATCAAAATTAAAGCGTTTGGATAACTTGGGGGAGGGAGAGCAAAACAAAACCTTGTCATTTGTTTATTTCTCTGTTTATTTTGATTTAACATTCCTGGGTCTGGTATAGGCAAACACAAGTGCTGGGGGTAAAAACTGGGGCAACAGACCCACCAAAATAGCCTCTTCCTGCCAAAATAGGTTAAGTGTTGAAAGAAACAATAAGGAATCGGAGATTTAATGCTTCCATTCCTAGGCAGAATCTTACCAGTGAACTTGAGCAAAGAGGTGCTCTCCCCTCTCTAAACCTCATGGCTACAAAAGGAAGGGATATAGATTAGTGCTAAAACACAAGATTAAGGTTCCATTTTTTAACTCCTCGCATCTCCAGATGAAGATGGACATCAGTCCACTCTATAGCCCCAAAGATCTGAGGGTCATCAGGTTAGACACTACTTGACTAGATAGATCAAGGGTCTTACTCAATGTAGGGAAGGTTCCTATGTCTGAAAAGGGATGAGAAGAGAGGGCTTATCAATAAGGTCACAGACATGAACAAAAATATTCTCCACTCCTGAGATCCCAATGAAATAAGACCCTGACTCAAAGATGAGAAGTCACCTTCAGTTTGACCATTAAACTCTAAAACAGTGGTGGCCAAACTATGACCAATGGGCCGGATCTGGCCCATGATGCCAAATCATCTAGCCCACACCGCCTGCACTGCTCTCGGAAGCAGAAGTAAAATGTGCCCACACATGCGCAATACTCTGCTGTAAATGCACCCGTGGCTGTCGTAAACGTGTTTACAACAACTGCAGGTGCATTTACGGCAGTATTTTGCGCACGCGTGGGTGCATTTTACTTCCGCTTCTGGTGGGATAAACCACGTGACTAGCCCGTGGCCCATAAAGTTTGGCCATCCCTGCTCTAAAGTCCTACATGTTGTCACTTTTCCATATAAAGGAGCTGTTGGATGACTACACCATGGGCAAATTCAGGGTTTGATTATTATTATTATTTGCTGTCTTCATGATGCAAAGGCTAAATCAAATTCATCCATTGCATTTTTCATCTAAAGTCCCTTTTATTGCAATTTTTATTGCAAGCCAAGTTTATATTCTAGAAGATGAAAGCTGTCCTTGTCCAAACTATGAGTATTTTCAAACAAGAGAATTCTTGAAAAGGCTTTGTCACCTAGAGCTAATCTTTGGACTGTGCCGTTCATAACCGCACTGCATTTGCACAATTCAAGTGTCAAGGCTGCAACTCAAAAAGTGATTCAAATGTTTTGCTGCCTTTAAAATAAGCCAGACCCCAAAGTGTATATAGCCAAGTCTGGCTTTCATAATCAGCTCATAATCCTAATGTTTGATTAAACAGCATGCACTGACCAAAATAGAGACTTTTCATATTGCGCTTTAATGAACAAAACAGAAAGCAAGCAAGAGAGAGAGTCTCTGGAGAACAAAATGTACTATCTATTTCAACAAAGGTAACTCCAAGAACCACTACTATATAAAGAATATTATTTTGAGTCATATTAAACAAGAAACTCAACAAGGAACATACCAACCTTTTTAATTCAACAGTCCTGTGGTCCTCTATGGGAGTGAAACATGGCCATTAACGAAGGCGGAGGAAGAACTATCAAGAGCCATAAGAACCATGGAAAGGTCAATACTAAAGATATCCCTTCATGAACGCATCCTCAACACCAAGATAAGAAAACACAGAATCAACAGAGCTGTTGTTGAATATCATAAACGGAAATTGCACTGGCCTGGACACATGACAGACAGGCGTTGGACAGCAACAGTCACCAAGTGGTATCTCAGAGAAGCAAAAGGACCACTTGGAAGGCCCCCCAAAAGATGGGAGATTTTGGTCTAACCTGGAGAAGATCACGTCAGTGAAAGGAATGGAAAGTGAGTTGCAACCAGCAGGAGCTCATCCCTTGATAGTCTGGTCAATCGAGGAATATTAACCATTCTCTACATTCACAGCTAAATCAAACTAAATGGGAAATACTAGTCCAATGCAGATATTTGGGGGGTGAGAAATTTCCTCCTTTAATTAAATTTCTCTTTAAGGGAAACTGCAGACTTTTTTCATTCTTACAAACCCATGTTTCCCCATCTTTTCTTTACCATTACCAAACTCCCTTTTAAGGACAACAATCCGTTCACAACTTACAATTAAACATAAACACAGGGACATAATGAAACATCCACCACATGTATAACATCCCAAAAAAAACACCCAATTTCCCAGAGATTTTCAGTGTTCTGCGTCTCATGCTGTAGCTCTTTTACCTTTCAAAATATTTAATCACTTTCTTGGCCAAAGGAAGAAATGCAAGGGGAAGGAAAGGTAGCGGGTTCATGCCCTCGATTCTCTCCTCGTCTCAGGGCACAGCTTAATGCAAAGGCAGGTCTTAATGAAATTCCTTAAAATGTAAAGTAATGCTTTCTAATTTGCTCACTTAATCTAATGTCACAGCTGCCCCATTAATGCCAGCATCTATTAGATACTTAAACAACCAGCTTGTTGAACAGCAATTTCATCATATAGCTGCATCTTTCCTCTCCTCCCCTTTCCTGATTTTGATAATGTTTCATAATGGCAAGGAGGGTGCAATTTAAATTTCTGAAAGTCGTCAAGACCCATAATCATCTCTGCAAAATGAGTACATTTAGCGCCTTATGCATTAAAAACAACTAAACACTTGATATATGCATGAAGTTCGAATCTACCATATTTTCACACCCAGCTTGTATTCACAGTAATAATGCCACTTTCAACTTGTCAAAAATTGTGAGTGGCATGTGTGTAGTTTTTTTAAAAAACCTTCTTTTAAAATACAGAGAGCAAGAAACATAGATAACCTTACTCCACCAATCTATCAGCCTGTTTCACTCACCTACTTTTACTTTATGGGGCTGCATGTTCTTTACTAGGTCAAGAGTATCCTGTCTATATAGCCCTGTGACTGCTGTAATTTATGGTTATCACCGAATAATGTACAAACAGTAATGGAGTCACAGATAGGCCATCATTTCCTATTCATAGAGAGCAGTGCATTTGCAAAAGAAAGCAAATACAGTATTCCACATCTCCACTGGGATACATATAAATGAGCAATCAAATATTTTTCACTGCTGTGACTAAATACATACAGAACAGCAGATGGACTTCACCCATACCAAGGTCATTAAAGAAAGGCTGAACCTGGTTACTTCAATTATTTTGAGCATGAAAAATAGTTTTTGCAACACACTGGCACTGGTGCCCAAGCTTCCTGTTTTTTGTATCAGAGCACTGCACAATTAGACTATTTTTGACCAAAAGCAGGCTACTTCAATAGCATTAACTTGGCCATTTACTAGATCTTCTCTTACATACATGGTGGAGCATCAATTGCATGCCTGCAAATGATGCATTGATTGAATTTCTCTGCATTCACAAAAAATTTATCTTATATCCTAGTAGCCCCATTTAACTTGATTATTTTTTGATCTTCCTACTTCACTTTGAAGTTATTAAGTGATGGTCCAGCCAGATTCTTGTCCTAGTAGGCAATGCATCCAATATATGAATGTATTTTCCATAAATAATGGAACATTTTAGAGATGATATATACTGGATTAGGCATAAGCAGATAATAGAACAATAAGACAACACTTAGTCCAAACTTGAGCAGGCTCACTGAAAGAATGGCACACGTTAATACCTAAATAAGACTCCCTAACTGAATGAATCTACTCTACATTGAACTAACAGTTTAACGCAGTATGACAAAAGAAAGATGCTGAGAAAAAGAGAAAGCAAAATAAATTCACTAAAGATCTAAAATTCCAAGGAGTTTGTATGCAAGATGTTTGTTAATGATTTATGAATTATTATTATTTTTGCAGTACCATCTTTCAAAGAAACAAAAGAGTAACTTACCCATTTCTTCATCTATGCTAAACCGACCGAGTCCACTGCCATCCCGGATGGAGTACTGGATCTCACCATCCCTGCCGGAATCATCATCCCTCGCTGTCACTTGCAAAACGCTCGTTCCAATGCGTGCGTTTTCCTTCACAGATCCAATGACTGCGAAGTCGGAAAAATAAGGGGTATAGAGATTTTCGTTCACATCCACAACTTCTACTTCTACAAAGGAAACCGAGGACAGAGAAACTGGACGCCCTTTATCCTTTGCTCTTACAGTTAGGTTGTAAAATTGTTGTCTCTCATAGTCAAGTTCTTTGCTTAGTCGGATGGCTCCACTGGCTTTGTCTATTTCAAATTTCCCATTGTAATCGTTCACCAGAGAATAACGTACTTGTCCTCCAAGACCAAGATCTGGATCTTGGGTTTCAAGCCATGCTATGACAGTACCAACTGGCAGATCTTCCAGGACCTTCACACTATAGCTGGGTGGTATGAAAGCTGGAGAGCAATCATTGACATCATCCAAAACAATCTTCAGAGGAACAACAGAAAACTGCTGATGCCCGTTCTCTGCTTTATCTCTTGCCTCTATCTTCAATGTGTAATTTGCTTTGAATTCTCTGTCTAAATGGTCAGCTACATATATTACTCCAGTGGAGCTGTTGATAGCAAACTGCTGCGTGTCTGTTAATATGGAATAGGTCACTTCCCCATTTGGTCCGAGATCTCTGTCCCGGGCTTCCACCTGGATAATCTCCACCCCAACAGTTGTACTTTCCAAGATATTAACTGAGTAACTATCCTGTAAAAATATGGGCCTGTTATCATTTGCATCTTCTACAGTTATGGTAAGTAATCTCCATGTGGCTTTCTGGGGACTACCTAAATCATAAATGGTAATGTTAAGAAGATAGAGCTCCGTTTTCTCACGATCCATGGGCATAAGGACTTTAAGTAGACCTGTCTCCATTTCAAGGTTAAAGCAGCTATCTGTATTGCCATCTGATATGGTATAGAGCACCTTCCCATTAAAGCCAGAATCAGCATCATAGGCCTTGATTTGAAATATGCTAGCACCGAAAGGAAGGTCCTCTCTCACTGATACGTCAGAAGGAAATGATTGATCAAAATATGGTGCCTGCCTATTCACAGAGTAGAAATCCAGGAACCCATCTTCTGAATTTAGTTTTACATTGGCTTTGGCTTTTTTGAGCAATTTTTCTGCCAACCTCTGAGCGACCCTAGTCTCTCTGCAGCTGAAAGTTTTGGAGGACACTTTTCCATGAACCACAGAAATGTTAACAAACATGGCATCAGCAAAGTTTTCCCCATCAGTTGCTGTGATCCTAAGTCCAAAATTGCTGTTCTTGATCCCAGCACTAACCAAGGATTTTTTAAGCTGTAGAACCCCAGATTCTGGATTCAAATAGAAAAAGCCTAGTTCGTTCCCTGAAATTATTTTGTATTTTACGAGTTCCAATTCATCTATATCAATAGCAGATACTGCTGTGATGTGCCCACCGACAGGGAAGTCAGATGAAATCACTCCTTGACATGCCACCTTTTCAAACAGTGGCTTGTTATCATTTACATTGCCTATGTATATTGTGACATTAACCTCACTTTCATGACGGTAAGGTGATCCCCAATCCGAAGCCCTAACTATAAACCTGTAGCTTTCTGGGGAGGACTCGAAATCTAATTCTTCAGATGTGCAAATAAGTCCAGTAAATTGGTTGATGGAAAAGGGGAGTGAATTCAGGCTAGCAATACTATATGTGATGTAGCCATTTTCTCCCCGGTCCTTATCAAATGCAGAAACTGACAAAATGCTCGTTCCCACAGGAACACTTTCATTCACGTAAAAGCTGTAAGAAGGCTGTGTAAATTCTGGAATGTGATCGTTGGCATCCTCTATCCTGACAGTGACTCGTGTTTCTGAATCGCCTTCTTTGTTTATTACTTCTAAATCATAAAATTCTTTGTCAACAATTTTTAAAGGCCGTGCAGTGGTAATTAGACCTGTCAAGGGATTAATCTTAAAATAGTCAGCATCCTCACTAGGCAATAATTTATATTCTTCTCCCTGGGTTTCTGGGTTTAGCTTAACAATGGCAACAACAACTCCTGGTGGAGAGAATTCACTGATGGCTACATCATACATTTCCTTTTCAAATTTGGCAGGGCTGCTTTCTCTCTTGGGGCTGGCAATATGTACCAGTTTCACAGCTGAAAACTTCTGAGGAGATCCCCTGTCTTTTGCTTGGAGGGTAAGATTAAACCCATATGGGAAACTGTACCAATCAATGGGCTTTTTTTCTTTCATTTTGTACTCATTCATCCACCTCCCTTCCTTTGCCAACTCAAACTGTTCCAAGGAATCTCCGGCAACTATAGAAAGAGATTCGATCTCACCATTGGCACCTTCATCTAGGTCATCAACAGTAACAACAGCATATGTGGGTTCTTCGTCCAAAAGGTAGGGAACATGAGTTACTACACTAATAGTTGGAGCATGTTCATTTATGCGCTCAACATGTATATAAAGTTTGGCAGTGCTGCTCACTCCATTGTTACCGTACAGTTTCATCCCACGGTCCACAGCCAGAACTTCAAGGTCATAACGGTTTTTTTCATCATAGTTTAGCCGGCCACTCAGGGAAATAACTCCACTTGTTGGATGGACAGAGAAGAGTTCAATTTTGTTTTTGAAATAATAATAGAATTCACCATTAGAGCCAATATCAGCATCTGTTGCTGTAACCTGTGCAATGCTAGTCCTTAAAGGAGTGCTTTCTGCTATAGTTACTGAGTATGTGGTGGGTGAAAATAAAGGCCGTAAGTCATTCATGTCTAAAATCTGTACGTTCACTTTAGTCCATGCTTCCAAGTCCTCTCCTCGGATAGAACCCTTTATTACCAATACATAGTTGTCTTGGATTTCTCGGTTCAATATGGCAGAATTCCCACCTTTAGTTCTTATCCTAAGAAAGCAGAAATCGGCTATTATTACTTCCTCGGCTTTGAAAAAGCCTTCTTCATCACCAGACACTATCCTGTATTTAACATCCCAAGAAAGGTCTGCCAAGGTAATACCCATCCTAATTTGACTGTTCAGATAGGTCCGTGCTGCCGAGTTTTCATACACAGTGGCATTGTATAGGGAATGTGTGAAGTGGAAGCCAAACGGTGCTGTTCCTTCAAGGCCATGACAAACGGTGGCCCAAAGCAGGAAGACAAGACTAAGTGCAGGGGCCAAAGGACCTGACCAATGGCCCATATTTATCTCCATCACATCATTATTTCATCCTAAAAAAGAAAGGGAAAAGAAGAACGTTGATTAGTGCAAGAAATTGCTTAACCATATTCAACTGCTTAACCCTATTCATAACTTACATTGCAATGATTTGCTCGTATTTATAAACTTCATATAAAAAACGTTCCAGTCAGGTCCCATTCTAAAAACATTCTGACACATTCCAGCAGAATAATGCATATTCTCTACCCTACCAAATTGAGAGTAGGTCAAGAGCCATGAACTGTAGACTGTCTGGTGGTTTACAACAATCATCTACTTATATACCACGAAATAGCACTTAGTGTACTCTCTCTAGGTGGTTTACAAGTTAATTAGCATTTTGCCCACAACATGCTGGGTACTCATTTTACCGACCTTGGAAGGATGGAAGGTTGAGTCAACCTTGAGCCCTGGCCAGGATCAAACTCGCAACCTTTTGGTTGCAGTACAGCAGTTTAACCATTGGACCACCAGGGCTCAGTAAAGATATTGATGACATCTTGAACATAAAAGATAACTTTTAAGAAGTTTATTTTTCCACTCCCCACTCCGTGGTAAGCAAATCTCAGATTTCACCAAGACAGCAAGAATCTTTTAGTGCATTTAGAAAAGAATGTTGGACCAAGATAAAGGCCATCAAAACACTGGAGGTGGTTATTGCTTTAGAAACACTACATTTTCCAAGAAGTGTTAGCCCTTTCTCTGAATTTTGGCCACCCAAGAGATTTTGTTGTGCATTACAAGCTGATGGCTTGCATAATTTCAGCATATCAACTCACACATGCATTGTGAAGGGAAGAGCAGCAGCTAATTTTAGAGCAGGCTTACAAGCTCAAAAATTGTACAAATACAGAAGAAAATTAAAATATGAGAACATTAGCATCCGATGGCACGTTTCCAAAAACTGTGCACCATTTTTATGGCAGGATTTCATGACAGTTTCATCCTTGCAAACAGAGTGTAATTCTATAAGTTTATTGCTGTTTTTTAAAAGCACTTGCTGAAATCGATTTATTACAATGTTTTAACACTCCCACAAAGCATTTTAGCTTCAAACCTAGAGTCTATATCCAACTGTGTGGCAGTCTTCATCAATAATTCCTGATCAACTCTCCTGTGTGTTATATTAATGCACAGATATTTTTTTCAAAATGTTTTCCGTTACAAATTATTACCTCCTCTCGGCCTTTTATTGGTTATTGGAAGTTCAAGAAACTAAGACAGTTATTGGTTGTACCAATCTTCCTCCATGTGTCATCGAGTAAGGTGGAAAGGTGTGTTATAACACACAGGATGGAATAAAGTAAAGGTCGCCCTTGAATGCGTCTAGTGTTGGAACGTTTACCACCTCTTGAGGTAGTCAGTTCCACTGTCATACTTCTCTAACAGTTAAAAGGTTTTCTCTGATATTCAGCCTATATCTGGATTCAGTCTGAGCCTGTTATTGACCCTGCTATCATATCCCCCTCTCAGTCTTCTTTTCTAAAGGCTAAACATGCCCAATTCCTTCAGACTTTCATCATATAGCTTGGTTTCCATTCCTCTGATCATCTTTGTTGCCCGTCTCTGTACCTTCTCTAGTTTGTTTGCATCTTTCTTAAAGTGTGTTGCCCAGAATTTGATACAGTACTCAAAGTAAAGGTCTCCCTTTAAAGCAGTGATGGCCAACATTTTTTTTGCCGCAGCCTGAACATGCCCCCAACACCTGAGTGGGCCAGAACACGCCCCCTGGTAACAGGCGCATTTATGGATGTCATCAATGTGCCCACTTTCACATTTACTACAGTCATTTGGGCATTTGCGCGGGCATATTTTACGGATGATGTAAACATGCCCGTTTCTACTTCCAGATGAGTGGAGGCAGCGACGAGTCGGTTGGGATGGCGGCGGGGGCCAGAGCCAGCCCATGGGCCGTAGGTTAGGAACCCCTGCTTTAAAGAAAGGTCTCCAACCATTATGATACATTGCCACAAAACACTGTAGGAACCAGGAACTCACACCTAACCAATCTTGCACAACAGACAACATGAGGTCTGAAAAATGGGGATAAAAAAGGGAAATGATAATTCTCTCTTCTTTCCCTAAGTAGAACCTTGCAGAACCCTCTAAAGCAATGGTTCCCAACGTGGGGCCCACGCCCCACAGAGGGACTTCAATTCCCCAAAGCTTATGTTAGTACATTGGCTGAGTAGTGCTTCGTAAAATTTATCTAGACTTCTGGGAATTGAAATTCCAAAAACCAAAAGTTAGAAAACACTGAAAAAGTATGAATTACTTTTACAGTACTTTCTAAAATTGAAATCAAATGTTTATGTTCTTTGTTTCATGTTGGCTGTCTTACTGTCCTATTTTCTGACAGAATGGCAGGGTTCAATTTAATAAAGAAAGAAAGAAAGAAATAACATGTTCTAACTGTCAATCACAAACAGGTCACTGAAGGCCACTGGTAGACTGGACAAAGGTTAACACAAAATGTATGTCTAATGCAGTGAAAACAAGTTTTAGACTAGAAATTGCTTTTAGGGAGTTATCTTCTCCAATTTGGCTTTTTTTCTGTTGGTTTGTCTCTAGCAGTCAAGTCAGCTGGGACTTCTTTATTTTTATAATAGAAAAATAATAGTTTGTGTTTACTGCACAGCCTTTTTCTTTTTCGATATTTATTTTATAAAGCCGCATCATGTTTAGCAAGCAGAAAATGTAATGTGATAAAAGGCAACCAGTCACAACAAATCTAGGAGCAAATGAAAAAGAAGCACATGAACAAGAATCACTTCGGGAAAATTTTTGATTTTTAAAAAAATCAAATTTAACTAAATATTATGGTTTCAACCAGGTGATTAGAAGTGTGACCACTTGTGTGTGGTTTTGAAAAATCCAAACAGGAGATTACTGAGAATTAAACCAGCTTTGTTTAAAAGGGCCGGCCTGCATTTTCTTTGGCACAACAATGTCAATTAAAAATGTAAAGCTCTTTTTTGAACTGCCTCGGCAAGTAAAAATGGAAGTCATGCTCTAAATATGCTTAGCACCAGTCAAGGTGACCTTGGCAAAGATAGCCACTTGAAGTATGTTAAGAAGGCTGTTCTGTTATCCTCCTTGTAAATGCAAATTTCCCAAGCCCAAGAAACATACTTTATTACCATATTGATGAAATTTATGGCTATCTTATTGTCTCAGTTTATCAGCAACATGTAACTTCCCCAAAAGGAATGAAGGAAGGCAAGTGTGGAATCAGCTTTACTTGACAAGGAAACACAAGTTAGTATTCAGATACTGTTCTGAAAAGAAACTGCTCAAACATATTGTTTTAGTTAGAACACAATAAACCATGATTTTATTTTATTAGAATGAACGAAAGCAGGCCTTATATGCCCATGTTTCTTCCTTCCCTTACACCTCACTTGAGGGACAGGTGAGACAGATGTTTCTACTTCTACATTACAGCAAACCTCAGCTTGATGACCATCCATTAATCTTGCAAGAAAGGAAAACGCATTGTACTCCGTTACTGCTCCCCTCATCTAAGGAATCAAACCGCTATTGTACACAGAGGTTCTCCAATTATCTGAGCCCATAAGACGGCAACCCCAAAGATCATACAAAGTCTGTAACTCCAGGTGCAGTGGATGCTTTATTTGTTTTTGTATTGGCTATACCAGGGTTGGCCAAACTATAGCCCACAGGCCGGGCCTGGCACACGGCTCCCACACCGCTAAATCCTCCGGCCCATGCCACCCACGCTGCTATAAGAAGCAGAAGTAACACACATAAGAACATAAGAACAGCCTTGCTGGAACAGGCCACAGCCCATCTAGTCCAACATTCTGTCTCACACAGGGGCCCACCATTTGCTTCAGGGTATTTCCAAGGAGATGCCTTCACCTGCTTAGGATTCCCTGGAAATGGCATTGAGAGATATCCTGCCTATCTTTCCAACCCCAAGGTTGTACTTAAGTATCCATAATTATAGCCATTGATACACTTGTCCTCCATGAACTTGTCTAATCCTTTCTTAAAGCTGTCAAGACTGACAGCTGTCACCACTTCTTCTGGCAGGGAGTTCCATAGACCAGTAATCCTCTGGGTGAAAAAGTACTTTCTCTTATTTGTTTGAGAACTAGTACCCAAAAGTTTCATTGAGTGTCCCCTAGTTCTAGTGTTGTGCGATAGGGAAAACAGTTTTTCCTTATCTACTTTGTCCACACCGTGCATGATTTTATAAACTTCAATCAGGTCACCTCTTAGACGCTGTCGTTCAAGAGTGAAAAGGCTCAGATGGTAAGGAAGGTGTTCCAGTCCCCTAATCATTTTGGTTGCCCTCCTCTACACTTTCTCCAACTCCATAATATCCTTCTGGAGGTATGGCAACCAGAACTGTACACAGTATTCCAGATGGGCCTCACCATAGATTTATAAAGAGGCAAAATGACTCTTGCTGACTTATTTTCTATACCCTTCCTAATGATCCCTAGCATTGAGTTTGCTTTTTTCACTGCTGAGGCACACTGGGTTGACACCTTCATTGAGTTGTCCACCAGGACACCAAGGTCCCTTTCCTGGTTTGTCGCAGAGAGTTCAGACCCCATCAGTTTATAAATGTAATTGGGGTTTTTTGCCCCAACATACATCACTCTGCACTTACTAATGTTGAAGCTCATTTTCCACTGTTTTGCCCACTCCCCCAGTGTCAAGAGATCCCTCTGGAGCTCCTCACAATCTCTCACAGTTTTCACTACCCTGTATAATTTAGTGTCGTCAGCAAATTTGGCTACCTTGCTTTTTACTCCTACCTCTAGATCATTTATGAAGAGGTTGAAAAGCAGGGGTCCCAGTACTGAACCTTGGGGGACCCCACTCTTTACTTCCCTCCACTTGGAGAAGTGTCCATTTAGTGCTACCCTCTGTTTCCTGTCCCTTAGCCAGTTGCTGATCCAGGACAAGACCTGTCCCTTTATTCCATGACTGGTAAGTTTATTCAAGAGCCTTTGGTGTGGGACCTTGTCAAAAGCCTTCTGAAAGTCCAGATAAACAATGTCAACTGGATCCCCCTTATCCACATGCTTGTTGGCACTCTCAAAAAATTCCAACAGATTAGTGAGGCATGATTTGCCCTTGTAAAAGCCATGTTGGCTCTCCTTTAGCAGCGCCTTCTCTTCTATGTGCCTATTAATTCTATCTTTTAGGATGGTTTCCATCACTTTACCTGGGACACATGTCAAACTGACAGGTCGGTAATTTCCTGGATCACCCCTGGATCCTTTTTTGAAAATTGGTGTTACATTCGCTACTTTCCAGTCATCAGGCACAAAGCCTGATTTGAGGGAAATATTATATATTTTGGCTAGGAGCAATTTCATCTTTAAGTTCCCTGAGAACTCGTGGATGGATGCCATCTGGTCCTGGTGATTTGTTAGCATTTAGTTTAACAAGACATGCAAGGACCTCCTCCCTGGTTATTTCTATCTGGCTTAATTCTTTGGTCTCCCTCCCTACGAAGATAGGCTCTGTTTTGGGCATGTGGTCTCTGTCTTCTTCAGTGAATACTGAAGCAAAGAATTCATTGAGTCTCTCTGCAATCTCTGTTTCCTCTTTAATAACCCCTTGCCTTCCATTGTCATCTAATGGTCCAATGGCCTTCCTAGTTGGGTTCTTACTTCTAATGTACTTAAAGAAGTCTTTGTTATTTATCTGAGTACACTTGCGTGTGCATAAATGCTGCCATAAATGTACCCGCGGCTGTCATAAATGCGTTTACGTCAGCCGTGGATGGGTTTTTCAGCGGGAGGAACCACGTGACTGGCCTGCTCAAACACGTGATCAGCCCACAGCGTGAAACATTTGGGAACCCCTGGGCTATACTCATGTAAATTGAGTGATGGTAAAAGAGGTGGGACTACTATGCTCCTCTTCTCTCCTTGCACCTCCTCCTCGTGTGCTTAGTTTAAAAATATGGCTTGCCATCTAAACAGAAAATTCCTAAACAGTGTGACACAAATTAGGAGCAAAAGTTTCAATCTCATGCTTCTGTATCTTTCCACAAAGTAAGTCAGTCCTTTCCAGTCCTCTCTGGTCCTTTCCCCACAAGGTTCAAAATACTGTAATGTTTAATGTAGGTCCTCCATTAGTGAAAGCCACAACTGTAGGCTCCAGACTATACTGAGCTCCAGTACCCTACCAATTAGGATTACCAGATGATTCTGATCTCTATCAGAATTTCATGATCCCACATACTTAACATAAGGTTTCTAGCTAGAGGATTGCTTATCATACATCTTGTACATGAAAAGACAGACTTTAGCCTCTCTACTTTTCATGTGATTTGTTTATTTCGTTTCTAGGCTGCTTTTCACCCAATGAAGGGACCCAAAGACAACTATGAATTTTGCCATTCATCTGGAGGATGATTTTTTCCTAATAATGGGCAGGTTATAATAGTGGTTGTGTTGATGTCAGAAGCAAACATGACACCACCCACTTCCCAAAATGTGCATATCATAAGCAGATGGAACAGCCTACACTGTAGAATTTTTATAACTATAAAGCAAAATCCAACTGCTAATACCACCTAGAGAATACTCATTGAATCAAGTGCTAATTGATGTGAACATTTATGTAAAATCCATTGATTCAATTAGATGGAACAAGCACCAGATTTAGACTTTAATAAACATATATTTCACCCTTCCTCCATGGAACTATGAGCAACATGTACAGTTAGCCCACTTATCACTTTCAACACTGCGATACAACACTGTCATCATGGCAATCTGCCATGTAGATTGTCATGAGAACCATATAATGCAGTGGCTTTTCATCTGCCTTCTGCATCGCAGCATGACACCTGTACGTACCACTGATCCAATTCTGTGAGTCACTTTCTGGTCCTGAGCCCTTTTGGCACACAAAGTCCTCCTCAGCCTCAGGCCAGTATTGATGAAGCTGCTGCCCTCCATCAAGATGGATTCAAGTGGGATTTAATCCACTTGGAGACCATCACCCTTCTCTGTGGCATGCAAGGCTGTTAGTCCTCAGGGCTGTCAGGTTAGTTAACTGCCACCTGACACTGCATTGAGTCACTGGCAGTATGGTCTACTCCAGGGAGTCTCTACCTGCGGCCTGTAGGCTGGATGCAGCTGGCGGCGCCATTTCATGTGGCTCATACAACTCTCAATCTCATGGGCAAGGATGGGGAAATGCTAAACTCATCTAGCTGGCAAGGGCAACAAGCAATTTCTGAGAGCTTTCAATGGAGTTCTTGTTTTGGAAAGAAGAACAATTTATTCCTAAGAATGCCAATTTTACTTATTTATTTATTTGGTTTATGCTCAGCCTTTCCACTATAAAGTACTGCTCAAGGTGCCTTCCAAACTTACAATTTAATGCAAAAAAACCCCCCACCTTTTTGTGTGGAAACCCACCAATTTGTATGCATGCTGTTCACTTTGCACAGAACAGTGCAATGCGCATAACTGTGTGGATCAACAAAAAAAAAAATCATCATTTGCTTTGAACCGTAAAGCAGCAGATGAGTTATTGGCATTTTTCATACCAATCAGCCAATCTTTCTGCGTGTGTATGAATGCATGCATCTACAGGATATCCTTCTCAAAGGACATTAGAGACAAGATGGGGGTAGCTATTTGTCTTGCTCCCAGCTAGATTAAAGACTCTCACAAAAATTTAAAATCTCTCATCAAGTGTCTTGTTCTGCAGAAACAGCCTAAGCTAGGAGAAACAAATAATTAAGCAAAAATATATAATTTTGCATCCATAGCAAGTGACAAATGCCTGAAGCCTCTTGAGAGTTTGTAGAGGAGTTGAAGTCTTTAGATACAGTATTTATTCCCTCTCCTTGAGTGAGTCACACACTGTGACCTCAACCAGACGGTTAGTCCCAAATTAATCAGCAGAACTTATGTAAGTGCTGATTTAACAAGTACCCACTGATGCAATGAATCTAACCTAGTTGGGAATGACAACTGTGTTTATGTACTAAGACAAAAATAATAAGCTAGAACACACCGTCCTTCGAATTTCAAATCTTGCATTGAGTCAGTGGAAGTATGGTTTACTCTATAATCATAGCATGATAACCTGGCCAGACCACTAGGCCACAGTATACACTAACAGGTAACACTGCCTAGAGAAGGTCTGGTTCAGAAATACACAGACAGCTTGTCTGATAACATGAAAAAAAACTATATATATATAAAAATTAGGTATGTGATGCTGGAAACCTCCACAGAATAACATTTTTCCTCGCAGAAGCTGACTCTTGCATCTGAGAAGAACAACTGCTGTGAGCACAATGCATTTATATATGTCATTTTCTAAAAAGAAGCCTGAAACAGCTTTTGGCATTCAAAAACTGAAAGCTTTATGAACAGAATTTCAATAAAGCCAAGCAGGCAGCAAAGAACTCCATTTTGCACCTGTCTCAGGAATTTATGTCCAAATGATATTGTAATATCATCTGTGCTTTGTGTGTTGTTGTAACAATGACTTTATTTTATGAAATGAACTGGGAAATTTATTGCTTGTCTCAAATAAAAGTGTTCATAAAAGGAACCCAAAAAAGATTTCCTAAGCATAAAAAAAACAAGTGCTAGCATTTAGTTATTGGTGTATCTGTCAAATTATAAAATGGCAAATAAGTTTGAAGATGTTATGTACGATCAGGCATGTGGTGAGTTTTATCTTGAATGCTGATGCAGATAAGAGATACCATATTTAAGTTGCCACCTCTGTTTACATGTGGAGCACACTGTATGAAAACTAAGGCACAAGAAAGCTCAACCAATAGAAAACTTGAGACATTTTTCTCACCTGAGGGTCTCTTTCACATAAATTCTCAAAGAAATCAACTCTTCAGATGCTACTGTCACATAAATTCCTCATAGCATTAATGCATCTCTTTGTGAATTCTAAGTTTAACTTCTGTTGTCCTGTGAAATCAAACATTATCAACCTTAAAGGTGACATTTGCGATGGCAAAAATGTGAGGCTAGGCAGGTGCTGAGGCCCCCTTGAACAGTACGATACCCTTCAAGAGAAGCCCATCTCTTGTTCACAAGTTAGAAATTTTTCAAGGAACAAACATATTTCCTGTTAGCCAAGCCTTTTGCTCGCCATGACATTTAGTGTTCCTTTGCATTATATATTTAAATCACAAACAGAAAAGCTAAGTCAGTTTTATCTAAGAGAATATGTTAGCCAAGCCATCAGACCAAAAAATCATAAAGTGGTGAATCAAACTCACTGAATAAAATTGACTAGGAAAGTAATATTAATTTTGACACAGCTGCGGCACAGCAGCTACAGGTAAAGGTAAATGTCACCCTTGATCGAAAGTTGTATCAGACTCTAGGATTCAGTGCTTATCCCTGTTTATAGCCAAAGAGCCAGCACTGTCTGCATCTGCAGATGTTCCCGTGGATGTGGCAGGCATGACTAGACACCGGAGTGCACGGAACGCTGTTTGCCTTCCCACCAAAGTGGTACCTATTTATCAACTTGCAAATTCTTGCTTTAGAACTGCTAGGTTGGCAGGAGCTGGGGCAGAGATGGGAACTCATTCTGTCATGCAGTACTCATGTCTCGAACTGCTGACCTGTCAAGTTAAGACTCTTAACCACTAAACCACAGCAGCTATAGACAGAGTTAAAATAAAAATAAAAAGTCCTAAATGTCTTTTGTGGCAGGTGGGAAGAGAAGAATTCAAATGAATTCACATAGATTCCAGGGTAAAGAACGAAGGATGGAAGGCAAACTTCCCCACAGAGAGAATCCTGGGCACCACCAAAGAGAAAGCCCTATATTTCATTATTACCCAGTAATGACCTGAGAAAGGTCTACAACTGAGATCTCAAAATGGAGGAAGACTAAATTAGCAGCAACTGACCTTGCAACCGTCCAGTTTAGTGAATCTTCTAATGGCAATCTATCCCTTCCCACTAGGATCCAAAAGTCATATTTCTGACCACTGCGGCTGGCAACCTCACCAGTAGCATACAATATTAGAGAGCTGTGATTAGGAGAAGTTATTTGCTGATTTTAAGGCAGGACATTTTTCCAGTGACAAAACCCATATTTTAGTTTTGAAACCTATTGGAGAATAAGGTCCAGCATACAATGGCTGAATTTATGGGCAGGCTTATGTAGAAGGCAAAGGCTCTTACATCAGCTAGGTTGTAAACCATATCAAATCAGAACATACATTACATTAAATTACCAGTTATCACTCCACCCAAGATAAGGAGAAAAGTAGCAATGGACACCAAGAGAACTAAGCAAGAGAATGAACCTCAACATTCTCTGAATGGATATGTGCCTTAAGTCTGCCAACTCTGATCCAGGATCCATTCATAGGAGCAAAATCAAATTATAAGATGGAGAAAGGAGCTTACTCAACAAGGAATAACATTAAAGGCAGATGTGGTTGAGGAAACTAGTAAAAAAGACAGATGGTTGAAGACCCAACTAGAGGTACAAGAATCCTTGACTTGATCCTGAGTAATACTCAGGATCTGGTGCAAGATGTTAATGTGACTGATCCAATAGGGAACAGTGACCACAACTCAATTATGTTTAACTTGATCATAGACCGCAAGTCACTGATAAAATCTAACACAGAGACCTTAAATTTTCAAAAAGGAAATTTCCCAAAGATGAGGAAACTAGTAAAAAAGAAGCTGAAAGGGAAAATTGAGAGTCCAAACACTCCAAGAGGCATGGAGGCTGTCTACAAAAACAATAACAGAGGCCCAATTGGAATGCATACCCAAAAGGAAAAAGGGCACTGCCAGGTCCAAGAGGACTCCGATGTGGCTTACAGGAGCTGTTCGGGAAGTGATCAAGAGCAAGAAAAGCTCATTTAGAAGATGAAAGGCTTGTCCGAATGAGGACAGCAGGCAGAAACATAAATTCTGGCAGAACAAATGCAAGGCAACAATCAGGAAAGCAAAGCAAGACTTTGAGGAACGTATAGCTAAAAATACTCAGAAAAATAACAAAGACTTCTTTAAGTACATTAGAAGTAAGAACCCAACTAGGAAGGCCATTGGACCATTAGATGACAATGGAAGGCAAGGGGTTATTAAAGAGGAAACAGAGATTGCAGAGAGACTCAATGAATTCTTTGCTTCAGTATTCACTGAAGAAGACAGAGACCACATGCCCAAAACAGAGCCAATCTTCGTAAGAAGGGAAACCGAAGAATTAAGCCAGATAGAAATAACCAGGGAGGAGGTCCTTGCATATCTTGTTAAACTAAACGCTAACAAATCACCAGGACCAGATGGCATCCATCCACGAGTTCTCAGGGAACTTAAATATGAAATTGCTGATCTTCTAGCCAAAATATATAATCTTTCCCTCAAATCAGGGTTTGTGCCTGATGACTGGAAGGTAGCGAATGTAACACCAATTTTCAAAAAAGGATCCAGGGGTGATCCAGGAAATTACCGACCTGTCAGTTTGACATGTGTCCCAGGTAAAGTGATGGAAACCATCCTAAAAGTTAGAATTAATAGGCACATAGAAGAGAAGGCGCTGCTAAAGGAGAGCCAACATGGCTTTTACAAGGGCAATTCATGCCTCACTAATCTGTTGGAATATTTTGAGAGTGTCAACAAGCATTTGGATAAGGGGGAATCCAGTTGACATTGTTTATTTGGACTTTCAGAAGGCTTTTGACAAGGTCCCACACCAAAGACTCTTGAATAAACTTACCAGTCATGGAATAAAGGGACAGGTCTTGTCCTGAATCAGCAACTGGCTAAGGGACAGGAAACAGAGGGTAGCACTAAATGGACACTTCTCCAAGTGGAGGGAAGTAAAGAGTGGGGTCCCCCAAGGTTCAGTACTGGGACCCCTGCTTTTCAACCTCTTCATAAATGATCTAGAGGTAGGAGTAAAAAGCAAGGTAGCCAAATTTGCTGACGACACTAAATTATACAGGGTAGTGAAAACTGTGAGAGATTGTGAGGAGCTCCAGAGGGATCTCTTGACACTGGGGGAGTGGGCAAAACAGTGGCAAATGAGCTTCAACATTAGTAAGTGCAGAGTGATGCATGTTGGGTCAAAAAAACCCAATTACATTTATAAACTGATTGGGTCTGAACTCTCTGCGACAAACCAGGAAAGGGACCTTGGTGTCCTGGTGGACAACTCAATGAAGGTGTCAACCCAGTGTGCCTCAGCAGTGAAAAAAGCAAACTCAATGCTAGGGATCATTAGGAAGGGTATAGAAAATAAGTCAGCAAGTGTCATTTTACCTCTTTATAAATCTATGGTGAGGCCCCATCTGGAATACTGTGTACAGTTCTGGTCGCCATACCTCCAGAAGGATATTATGGAGTTGGAGAAAGTGCAGAGGAGGGCAACCAGAATGATTAGGGGACTGGAACACCTTCCTTACCATCTGAGGCTGCAACGGTTGGGCCTTTTCACTCTTGAACGACGGCGTATAAGAGGTGACCTGATTGAAGTTTATAAAATCATGCATGGTGTGGACAAAGTAGATAAGGAAAAACTGTTTTCCCTATCGCACAACACTAGAACTAGGGGACACTCAATGAAACGTTTGGGTACTAGTTCTCAAACAAATAAGAGATAGTACTTTTTCACCCAGAGGATTAGTGGTCTATGGAACTCCCTGCCAGAAGAAGTGGTGACAGCTGTCAGTCTTGACAGTTTTAAGAAAGGATTAGCCAAGTTCATGGAGGACTAGGGTATCAATGGCTATAATTATGGATACTTAAGGACAACCTCGGGGTTGGAGAGATAGGCAAGATATCTCTCAATGCCATTTCCAGGGAATCCTAAGCAGGTGAAGGCATCTCCTTGGGAATACCCTGAAGGAAATGGTGAGTCACTGTGTGAGACAGAATGCTGGACTGGATGGGCTGTGGCCTGTTCCAGCAAGGCTGTTCTTATGTTCTTAACTCAACCTCCCCATGTCACTTGGAGGACCCTGAACAGGCTGAGTGCTCGAGTCCCTAAATGAAAGGCCAACATGCTTAAGTGGGGGCTGCTGGTGGATAACTACATGCTGTGTGAATGTAGAGAGATAAAGAATCCAGACCATTTGCTAATTACTACTGGAAACATCTACTAGTGAGGATTTAAGTTTGGCCAATGACAAAGCCAAGAAGGTAGCTTCATTTAGTGTAAAATCTGCCCTAGACATAAAGGAAAGAGGAAGAAGAGGTTATCTAAGTCAGGGGGAAGTCTGCTCAGAAAGAGGGGAAAGATGCAAAACTAAGCCCCTTTAGAGCAAAAGTAAGTTTGACCTGGACATGAAAGAAGAATTACACTAGTGAACACAAGTGACAAAATTCCAGTGTTCTATTCTATCAGCTGCAATGGGGCAATGGCATATGATGAATGGTACAGGAAATGTTTAATTTTTATTTTATATAACATATTACTTTTTTCTGCAATTCCTTCATCAAGCCATTCCAGTAAGGCTTCTAAGTCATTGGTTGGGGCAACACGGATAAGAACGTCTATGGGCAGGCTTTTGAGTTTCATTAAAAATTGTGACACAAACTTGGAAACATCTGCAAGGGAGAGATGGGGTGGAGACATCTAAAGAATAAGAAAATATTGGAGGAAGATAAAGTATCTTGGTTTAATATATCACAATTCGAGAATTGGACTGAATATTGGTTGAAATAACTTTGTGTCCATAGACAATTATAATAGTATGCAAAAATGTCCTGTATCCAAGGAAACTGTAACACTGAAATTAGGGGATGTTATATTTTCTGTAACTCATAAATCACCACCAACACTTTCCAAAGCTTTTGGGTAATTTATTAATGTGCAAACTCTCAGTACCAATGATGTTGTGATACCTTAACCATGCTGTCAGGTCAGAGAGTCTACACTACAGTATATTAGCACATGCCAAACAAATGGTTGAATCTCCTAATGAATCATATCACTGGCTGCCTGAAAACTACATTCAGTGGCATAGGCTAGCATTGTCCCTCTGGAAGTATATAATGAGGTGCTAACAAATAGTGAATGGAATAAAGTAATACAGCACCAAACCCATTTCCTTCATGGACACAAACCACTTAGGTAAAGGTCGCCATTGATCAAAAGCCAGTCATATCTGACTCTGGGGTGTGGTGTTCATCTCTGTTTATAGCCAAAGAGCCAGCACTGTCTGCATCTGCAGACGTTTCTGTAGACATGTGGTAGGCATGACTAAGCACCGACCGGAATGCACTTGCACTTTCTTGTTTTTGAACTGCTAGGTTGCCAGGAGCTAGGACAGAGACATGACTCACTTCGTTTCGCAGCACTCAGGTCTCAAATTGCTGACCTGCTGACGTTTGAGCCATCAAGTTCAGTGTCTTAACCACAGGGGTTCCCAACCTTTTCAAGCCTGGGGCCGGATCACACTCTCTCAAGTCAGCTTCGAGGGCCGGATGACCTTTTTGCCCTGCCTGCGCGATGAGGGTGGCCATTTTGTCCTAATAGCTTCAAAGGGGCGGACGTTTTGTTTTTCAAATGCCCTTGGAGGGATGGGGGGCCACTTAAAAAGGCATTGCAGACCAGATCCGGCCCACGGGACTTAGGTTGGGAACCCCTGCACTAAGGGATTGCAGTCCCCCCAAAATTAAAACAGCAGGCAAAATGGGTCAAGACAAATACCATTATAAGTGTAAAGCAGGGAAGGGCAGAATATCCTGAAATGTTTCTCCGAAAAGTTCAGCCTTCTTGAATTCCTGGAGAGAGGGGCCATGAGAACATTGCCCCATGAGAACATTCCAGGAAATCAATTAATAGGCTTTGAAGGAAGTAGGAAGATCGACAAATAATCAAGAAAATAGTCTACCTGGGTATGTGGCAGATTTTATGTGAATGTGGAAAAGTTCAATCAATACAGCATTTATGCACATGTACTGTACTTTATTCCCCCACTATGTGTACAAAGATGATCTAGTAAAAGGCCAAGATAGCATCACTGAAGTAGCCCAATTCAATTTAACTGTTAGTTCTGATTTTTTTTAATCTGTGCAATTCTCTGATGCAAATAAATACCTTTAAATAAAAGCTCCTGTTGTTTGCAAAGTTGGCACAACTCCCTCTCAGTATTTTACTATGGAATAGCAGCAGGAAATATCACACAACAGATGTATACAACAAGCTGCTGCCATTATTTACAGGAGTTGTTTCTCTCCTTCATAATAAAGAAAATATTTCATTTGCGACACTAGTTCCAAGCAAGCAGCAAAAGGATATACAGTAGAACTTCATATAACCATCGCCCCATACAACGATGATATCCCATAGCGATTAGGCTTGGAGTCAGGCTTGCCAGAGTGTGCGGCACACAAATCCAAAAATTAAATTAAATTAAATTAGAGGGGGGGAAAGGAGCATAGCAATCGTCCCTATGGAAAAATCCATACGATTTTTCAATGGGAAAAATGCTTAGCACCAAAAATCGTTGTACTTTTTTTTCCTTAGGGAAAATTGTTGTACGGATTTTTCCATAGGGACGATCGTACAATGACGAAAATCACATAGCGATGAGCTCCGTCGCACGGATTAAAATCGTTATGCGGAGTTCTACTGTAATGATATACAGTATCAGTTTTTCCACATCTCACAAGGGCAACCCTTCAACTGCATAGCAATATGTAATTTAAATCCTGGCTATTCTGCTTGTTTCTCTGTAAATTCTTGTTTCAAATCTCTATAATACTTCAATACTTTTGACCAGTCAAACATAACGATTATATCTCTCCATTAGAGGCAGGTCTGAAGCAAAATATTTATTTCTCATTTTCTGCATTAGTTTTGTGGTACTATTGAATAGAAGTGTGTTGTGGGAGCAGAGAGGAAGGGTTATAAGACAACGTAGGACAGTTACAAGGCTGAGGGTTCTAAGGGAAAATGTAACTTCCAAAAAAAAATCTGTCGATCTACATTCCACAATCTCCCCATTTACCACTATGTAAAAATATGAGTATAGTATTTGGACCAAACTCGTATTTATGTCAGATTTGCAAATTCTCTGAATATTGTGTTGCATTATTAGACTTCACTGCTCTCAAGGTGCAGACTTGATAGAGCAAAACTAACACAGAATTAAAACAGAAATAGACCTAAAAGAAGAGATTAGGAACTTGTGTTCTACCAGATACTTATTGAACTAAATATCCAAACATTCCTAGCTACTGGCTATTCTGGCTAGGACAACTGAGATTGAGCCTCAAATCCCTCACACTTTGTTTACAGACAATATAAGGAACAGAAAAAGCTCCATAAAATCTAAATGGTGACTTGGAAAAGTCACTGTTTGACTTCTGAGCATCCATGAAGCAAGCAGCCATTAAGAAAACAACAGCAAGGTACAATTTTATGGGGATAAGGCCCACCACTGTTACAAGATTTCATTTTAGTTTATTTTTGCTATTGCAGGTAAATATCATTTGGGGCTTATGTAACCCAAGTTTAATGAGCAAATTTGCTGCCCATTTCATTCAGTTAGGCCAGGTCCTTCTGGAGCCCTTTAACAGTCCTGCACAATGTGGTGTTGTCTGCAAACATTAGCAATTTTACTGATCATACTTGACTTTGAGACATGTACTGTATGAACAAGTCAACTAGCTGTATATATAGCTGTATACGCCGCAAGGGACTTCACTGCTTTCTTCCATCATGGAAACTGTGTAAATGGACAAAACGGTTGGCAAAGAGGAAAGAGTCACCATAGGTGCTGAGGCATCACATGAAGCCTCGGAACAAGATTACGTTAAGGTTGAAAGGAGTGTTTGGAACATGAAGATGTCAATAGATAAAGAAGTGTTGTATTGTGGAAGGAGGCAAGCGGAGATGGGTATGACTGAACACAATTTCCTACTTTCTTTGTCTTTGATTCCTCTTTTTACCCCACTGGGTGTCGAGGGAGATTTCATTCTTATTCTGCCGTATCTGAATCTGAATATTGGTGATCCTCATGGCGATCATCCATGAAGACTGTTCTGAGGATATAATGCAGTGCCCTTTCATGTGCCTTCTGAATCGCAGCATGACCCTTGTACCACTGATCCAGTTCCACGAGTCACTTTCTGGTCCTGAGCCATTTTGGCACGCAAAGTCCTCCTCAGCCCCAAGCAAGTATTGATGAAGCTGCTGCTCTCCATCAAGATGGATTCAAGTGAGATTTAATCCATTTAGGGACCATCACCCTTTCCTGTGGACTTCGGCACCCCAGGCCTTTAATCCTCAGGGTTGTCAGGTTAATGAACTGCCGCCTGACACTCAGGTTTGAGTCGCTAGCAGCATGGTCTACTCTATTACCATAGCAAGATAACCGGGCCAGACTGGTGGAGATTTCAATAAAGACTCAAAATCAAACTGCCTATTTTCACAGGCAGGTTTAAACAAGTTTTCACATTGATGACCATGTGTCCTTACCATTTCTTTACCATATGTCCATTCCCTAGGCAAAAAGGGCAGCTGGAATGCCAATCAGTTTCGGGACACTTAGACTCACATTCATCACATTTCTTAAAGGCAATTTCAAAGGTCATGGTACCAAACTAAGTCAAAAGATAAGTCAGAAAGAAAGATCAAAATCAATAGGAAGAAAATCATAACACAAGATATTTATTTATTTATTACTCACATTTCTGCTGCCGCCCCCTCGCCAAGGCGACTCTGGGAGGCTTACACATAAAGCAAATAAAAACTTTAAAGGTAATTACAAAGACATTTTAAAAGCATTAAATTGTTTAAAATTAAAAATATGGAGTCGGGCGACAATAATAATGGTAAAATTTAGAGGAGAAGAAAAGAAATGCAGACAAAAGGTCAGAAATAGATGAACACACAAGAGAAAGATATTCAGCAAACACAAAAACAAGGAGAGATTCTTAACACTTTGCAAGCAGCAATGCAGATGAAATAAATGGAAACGACAAGCATGAGCCTCATTTGCCCATGTAAACTAATGATAAGGTTCCACTTTGGCCAAAAGACTTTGATTAGTTATAGAGACATTCTGCAAAGGCACATAGAAAACTTGTGTGGGAGTCACAGGCATCTCAAAGAAGAATTCTATTTTCTCTATTGCTATATTCTTTTTAACACTTTCCTTTTTTTTTTTTTTGGGGGGGGGGGGTCAACATGCCTCCACAATGCAAAATGTATTCTCCTGAAGTGAAATTTCCAAGCCTTGCCGTGGTTCGATGAGGCTATGGGCAATATCAGTGGTGGTGAACCTTGGCACTCCAGCTGTTCTTGGACTTCAATTATCAGAATTGAATTCAATTATCAGAATGGGAATTGAAGTCCAAGAACAGCTGGAGTGCCAAGGTTCACCATCACGGGGCTAAACTGTGGAGGACCACTAAAGATTGACAGACTATAGCAGAGAATTCAGACTAACTCCACTGGAGAAGGAAGTGGCAATCCACTCTGGTATCCTTACCACACACCAAAAAATACATGGACAGTATCAAAAGGCTAAACGCTATGACACAGGAAGATGAGCCCCTCAGGTCAGAAAGTGTCCAATATGCTGCTTGGAAAGAGCAGAGATCTGTGGCTCAAATCATGAGCTACTGATTGCCAGAGCGTAGTGATGAGGAAGCAAAGAAGCCCACCTAAGAAAAGATTAGCTGCTGAAAACACTATTTCGGGTGGCTTACTACAAGGATACAATCAGGCTATAAGAAACAAACACAATAAAAATTCAAAATAATATAAACTTCAAACAAAACAAAAACAACACAGAACAACACAAATGAGTGGATGGACAAATGGATGAGACCAAAGTGCCATCAAATCCAAGATTCAATTTCCCAAACTCGAAAACTTTTATTACTTCACCTAGTTTGGGAGTTAGACCTGAACTTTGATTGCAAGTTTCATTTTTCAGGTATCAATATCTGCCCACATTACGTCTCTAGAACACTAACATGATTTCAGCATTAAACTCAACTTGTTTGTAATATATAGTTTGTACAGCCAACACTTCTCACTTTAGGTTGGTGGAAGGAGAGTAGCTATTGTAAGGCTCTTTCAGACCCATAACTGATAAACCATGGTTCTATTGCAGGGGTATCCAATCTTTTCCCGCCAGGGGCCTAACAACACCCCCCCCCCAGTCAGTCACGTGGTTCTTCCTGGCGGCAGTAGCGCCGGCACGTGAAATCGCACTGCATTTCTGAGCATTTTTCCCTCCTCCAACGATTCCCATAGAGGTGGGAGCACTGGGGGAGCATTTTCATGCCCTTTTAAAAAAAATTGGGTGGGTGGGGTGCATTTTCATCATGTTTCTGCACAAAAACACACCGATTTCAGCATTTCCAGTGACAATGGAGCACTTCCAGTGTCAGCAGTAATCTGGCCCATGGCCAGATGGTGATGTCATGTGGGCCACACCCGGCCACAGGCTGTAGTTTGGGTGCCCCTGTTCTATTGGGAGAAGCCCATATGATGACAAATTTTGTTTGTCCTGTTTTTAGGCATTTATCATATTTTGAGAATTCCATTCCATTTGGGACAGAATGAATTTGATGTTTAACAACATTAACCATTAGAGAAAGCACAATTAAACCTTCCCCCTCCTCTCACAGCCAAAGAAACATAATTCAAAGGAACCTACAGAGAACTGAGATCTTAGCATGGGCAAACAACTCTAGTATTTAGTACTTGAATGTTTTGTTTGACAGGCTATTGACCATTTATGGAATGGGTTTTCTGCTAAGCAACGATGGAGAGGACAGGAGTGAATTTGGACCCAACACTGTCTCCTGATATCATCTCAGTGACTCATAACAGCTTTTTCCAGTTTTCTCTTTGTCAGTTGCCTTCTTTCTTGGATAGCAACAGACTACCCACAATATGCATTAGTAATCTTCAAGTTAGATTCTTGTAGTATGTTATACATGGGGTTGATCTTGAAAATATGCCAGAAGCTTTAACTAATTTGAACTTCAACTGCTTTATCCAGCTCTATATTTGGAAATGAATAATACTGTACCAAAAGTGAAAAATAAGGAACAAGCATGTTTATAGGTACACTAGAACCCTGTATAATGGAAAAAAAAACTCCATTCTACGGAGCTCTTTGCTATATGGTGTGTGTGGGTTTTTTTTTTTTTGGTTATATGGATCCCTATGGGCGATGCAACGTATAACAAAAAAAATGTTATATGGCTCGCTATTGGCGATACCCCATACAACTAACAAAAAAAATTCTTTGTATGGGGTTCCGACAATAGCGATCCATATAACAAACTTTTTTTGTTATATGGTGCATCGTCAATAGCACAAAAACACTTTGTCGTACAATTTTTTTGTTATACAAAACGTTTGTTATACGGGATATCACTGTATAAGATTATGGTTATATACAGCTATATAATTATACTTCTAATGTTAAAATTTTCAATTTAACAGTCTTATGAGACAAAACAAGTAAACCAGATTGCCTGTAATATGCATTGTTGATTCGTTCATAAAATACCTTATTTCATACTAAAATAAACATGTGGCAGGATTTAAAAATTAAATCCCTCTTCCATGAATTTTGGTATGTCCTCATTACAGGAGAACTTTATGATGAAACCATACCTGGCTGTATGTTCCTGTGTGTAAAATGCACTAATTCTTTAACATCGGCAACATTTTTCTTATTTTGAATAAGCAATATTTAACTTCAGCTATCGAGTCCAAAAACTGATCCCTCACAGTAATCTGCTAATTTTTTCCCTGAATCATAAACTGCTTCATTTAATCTATATCACATTTCTTTGTTATCTGAACTGAGTTCTCTATCCACTCAAGCTTTGCAAATTGTCTTGATACCATTCTTGCTGATCTTTCCCTATTTATCTGCTTTGTCAGATTTGATTCTCTCTCAACAACCCATCCCACCTAATCTTTATTTTCTTAAAGCCTGTATATGCCATGCTAACAACAGTCTCTACTCAGCATTTTTAAGGACAATTGCTTTTGGGTCGACCCTCTATGTACAAAATCTCATTCATTTCTAAGGTCATTCAAAAAGTATTAAAGTGAACGCATAGTCCTGAACGATTCCACATTTTAAATCTTCTGTTTGGTGTGTTTGTTTGTTTAAGCAAACAAAATCAGCCTGCAGATGTTGCTGTCAAAATTCAAGAAAAAAAGATGTTGTCAGCCAAAAACCCAGCGCAGTCTGCATCTGAAGACGTTTCCATGGTCATGTCGTGGGCACGACTAGACACCAAAGCACACAGAATGCTGTTACCGTTACCGCCAAAGCAGTGTCTATTCGTCTACTTGCAATTTCTTGCTTTCAAACTGCTAGGTTGGCAGGGACTGGGATGTATGATGGGCACTCATTCTGTCATGAAGCACTGGGGTCTCGAACTGCTGACCTGGCAAACGTCCGGTTATCAAACTCAGTATCTTAACCATTACGCCATTGTGGCCTCAATACCAGATTTACGATTTTACAAATCTTCTTTTTTTAAAAGGCCATAACAATCATTGACAGCTCTAGATAAGTTTATAAAGTTTTTTATAAACTTAATTAGCAGTATTAACAGCAAGACCCGATGTGAGTCAGCAAGGCGCACACAGTGAGTCTGTTTAAAATGAAGCCTCCTGGCTATGCATCTAAACATCTTATTCAAAATGAGGACAACAATTTTTGATTCCTCCAGAACTGACCCAATCTGCTTCCCCTCATCCATTGTTGTAGTTGAAGTATCCTGACTCCTTTTTTAAGGTGTAACAAAACCCAACTTTTATAAAAAAAATCTTTCACAGCACAGATTTGGACTAGGAATAACATTAAAGGAGGATATGGCTGAAGAACTCAACCTCCCCTGGAGCACCCTGAATAGGTTGAGGGTTGGAGTGCCTAAACAGAAGACCAACCTGGTCAAATGCGGGGTGTTGGCAGATAACAACATGCTGTGTGAATTGTGAGAGATACAGAATCCACCTCATTTGCTGGCCTGCCGATTACTACCAGAAACATGTTGTTGTTGTTCAGTCGCACAGTCGATTCCGACCCTTTGCGACCCTATAGACCATTTTTCTCCAGGCGCCTCTGTCCTCCACCATCCCCCTCAGCACTCCCAGTTCTGTACCCATTGTGTCTACAATCCCATCTAGCCATCTCATCTTTGGCCTCCCCCTTCTTCTTTTGCCCTCCACCTTTCCCAACATCAAGGCCTTCTCAAGCGAATCCTCCCTTCTCATTTGATGTCCAAAGTACTTCAGCTTCGTCTTTACTATTAGACCTTCCAATGAGCAGTCAGGGTTGATTTCTTCTAAGATTGACCTATTTGTTCTCCTCGCTGTCCAGGGTACCCTCAAAACTCTCCTCCAACACCACATTTCAAAGGCATCTATTCTTCTGCGCTCAGCCTTCCTAATGGTCCAGCTCTCACACCCATACATTACCACTGGGAATACCATTGCTTTGACTATTCTAATTTTTGTTTGCAATGTGATATCTCTGCTTTTCACTATGTTCCCCAGGTTTCTCATGGCTTGTCTCCCAAGAATCAGTCGCCTTTTTATTTCATGGCTGCAATCCCCATCTGCAGTGATCTTTGATCCAAGGAATGTAAAATCTGTCACTGCTTCTACTTCTTCCCCATCTATTTTCCAGGAACTGATGGGGCCTGTTGCCATTATCTTGGTTTTCTTGATATTGAGTCTCAGGCCAGCTTTTTCACTCTCCTCCTTCAATCCAATCAAGAGGCTCCTTAGATCTTCCTCACTTTCTGCCATTAGGGTGGTATCGTCTGCATATCTCAGATTGTTGATGTTTCTCCCAGCAATTTTAATCCCATATTGTGATTCCTCCATCCCTGCATTGCGCATTATGTGCTCTGTGTATAGATTGAATAAACAGGGTGATAAAATGCAGCCTTGTCTTACTCCTTTTCCTATTCCAAACCACTCTGTCATTCCGTGTTCTGTCCTAACTGTTGCTTCTTGGTTCATGTACAGATTTCTCAGGAGACATGTGAGGTGCTCTGGTATTCCCATCTCTTTAATTACTTGCCACATCTTGTTGTGGTCCACACAGTCAAATGCCTTAGTGTAGTCGATAAAACAAAAGTAAACTTGTTTCTGGTATTCCTTTGTTTTCTCCATGATCCAGCGTATGTTGGCAATATGGTCTCTAGTCCCCCTACCTCTTCTGAAACCGGCCTGCACCTCTGGTAGTTCTCTCTCCACATGTTGCTGAAGTCTATCCTGTATTATCTTGAGCATCACCTTGCTGGCGTGTGGGATGAGTGCAATTGTTCGATAATTTGAGCATTCTTTGGCATTGCCCTTTTTTGGGATTGGGACGTATACTGATCTTTTCCAATCCTGTGGCCACTGTTTTGTTTTCCAAATTTGCTGGCATATTGAATGTAGTAATTTGACACCATCATCTTTTAGAGCTTTGAAAAATTCCACTGGGATACCATCATCTCCACTAGCTTTGTTGTTTGCAGTGCTCTTTAGGGCCTTTATAACTTCGCTCTCCAGAATGTCTGGCTCAAGTTCAATTTTTTCATCATTGTGGTTATCAGGGGTGTTGAGGTCCTTTTTGTAGAGTTCCTCTGTGTACTCTTTCCATCTTTTCTTAATCTCTTCTGCATCAGCTAGCTCTTTTCCGTCTTTGTCCCTTATCATGGTCATTTTTGCTTTAAATGTTCCCTTTATTTCCCCAATTTTTCTGAAGAGATCTCTAGTCCTGCCTCTTTTGTTGTTTTCCTCCATTTCTTTGCACTGTTCTTTTAGATAGTTTTCCTTATCTCTCCTTGCTTTTCTTTGAAATTCTGTGTTCAAATAATTGTACTTTTTCTTTTCTCTTTTGACTTTTGCATTCCTTCTTTCCTCTGCTATTTTAAGAGCCTCATCAGACAACCATTTTGCTTTCTTATGCTTCTTTTCTTTTGGTATGGTTTTCTTTGCTGCTTCCTGCATGATGTCCCTTATCTCTGTCCATAATTCTTCCGGCACTCTGTCTATTGAGTCTAGGCCATTATATCTGTTCATCACCTCCACCGTGTATTCTTTAGGGATACTTTCTAGGTGATATCTGTCTGGTCTCCTTGTTTTCCCTATTTTCTTTAGTTTTAACCTGAATTTTGCGATCAGTAGGTTGTGATCTGAGCCACAGTCTGCTCCGGGTCTTGTTTTTGCTGACTGTATGGAGGTTCTCCATCTTTGGCTGCAGAGTATGTAGTCAATCTGGTTTCTGTGTTGGCCATCTGGTGATGTCCATGTGTAAAGTCGCCTCTTGTGTTGCTGGAAGAGAGTGTTTGCTATGACCAGTGCGTTCTCTTGGCAGAACTCTATCAATCTTTGCCCTGCTTCATTCTGTGTTCCAAGACCAAATTTGCCTGTTATTCCCTCCACTTTTTGATTTCCTACTTTGGCATTCCAGTCTCCTAATATAATTTGGACATCATTTCTTGGTGTCTGTTCTATGAGGTGTTCTAGGTCCTCATAGAACTGGTCCATTGTGGCTTCATCTGCACCAGTGGTTGGTGCGTATATTTGAATCACAGTGACATTGAAGGGTTTGCCTTGAATTCTGACTGACATCATTCTGTCATTTTTGAGATTGTATCCCATTACTGCTTTTCTCACTCTTTTATTGACAATTATGGCTACTCCATTTCTTCTAAGGTTTTCTTGTCCACAATAGTAGATATGATGGTTTCCAGAGCTGAATTCACCCATCCCTGTCCATTTTAGCTCACTGATGCCCAAGATGTCAATGCTTATTCTTTCCATCTCATTTTTTACCACTTCCAGTTTACCTTGGTTCATTGATCTCACATTCCATGTCCCTATGCAGTATTGTTCCTTACAACATTGCATTTCTCCCCCCCCTTTCGTGTCCCTCCCCTTCCTCCACTCTGTGGTGCTAAGCATCCTGTATCACCTAGCCTGCCCCTTTGTTTTGCCTTTTGTTTTGGTCAATAGGGTTCTCTTGGCAAGGTTTATGGCGTGGTTGCCGGTGTCTGCGCCATTTTTCTCTCCTCATACATTTTATCACAGTTTTTTAAAAGTTTAAAAACATTTAAGACAACATATTATCATGCATATTATCACACTTTAAAACACAGTCTCTATGTCAGTTGCTATATTAAGTCGGCATAAAGTCTTTAGGTGAGTTATTATATTAAGTCATCAAAATTTTTCATATCAGCTACTTATCCTTTGCATGGGTCTCTGAGTCTCGCCCCCTGGTTTTCCTCCTCTGCCTTCTTCTGTCAATTGGCGCTCGGTTGTTGCTCCCGGGCTTGGAAGGGCTCTCGGTGGAGCGAATGGCTGGCCTCCTCCTCCCCCCGCCCGGCTGATCTTCCTCCTCTTCCCTGGCCCGGCTGGAGATGTTGGCTCCTGGGCTTGGAAGCGAGGAAGTCCCGGACTGGATTTGCGCCTCTGTCTGTGGCCTACTTGGTTTGGGTCATGGATTCCAGTTGGGGTGAAAATGTGAATTTGTTGGTGCTGTTATTGTGCTCAGTCATTCTTGCCTTGTAGGGGTGGCTCCAGATATTGTGCCGCCTGAGACGAAGCAGGAAACACCATCTATAGCAGGGATTCTCAACCTGCAGCCCGTGGGCCAGATGTGGCCTGCGGCACCATTTTGTCTTGCCCCCACTGCCTCCACCGCCATGAAACCAGAAACATGTACCAATGAGGATTTAGTATTGGCCAACAACAAAGCCGAGAAAGTGGCTTCATTTTGGAAGTTCAAAGTTTGATCTGGACACGAAAGAAGAAATTGCTCTATACCTTCTCTGATCCCTTTTAACTCTTTCTTCTCCTTTTCCTTGTTCTTCCCATTCCTCTTCTACTATTATGAAACCCTGAGCCCCCTCCAAGTCAGTGTGACCCCACTCCTCTGGGGAGCTAGCGGGCTCAAAGCCCAGACCCTCATCTTCAGGAGGCAATGAGACACAACCTCTGTTGCAGTCTCCTCCACAATATATTACCCTCTTCCTCCTCATTTTGTGTATAATTCAGAGAACCATTTAAAATCCAAGTACAGAAATACATAAAATAAACATAACACGTTTCACTTATAAAGTATCTACAGTTAATTTTATGCTCTTATGTGGTAGTGCTTCTGGGAACCTGGTAGCATACAACTATAAATTCAAAGACCCATTTCCCTTCATGGGGCGGATGATGCTGAAAGCATTTGAGTATTGATTTCTAGCCTCATATCCTGATTGCTAAACCAGACAAAAGACCATTTTTATTGCTAGGAACAATGTACAGTGTAAACTGAGATATTACTATAATTATCCTTTGATTGTTCTTGGTGAGATTACTGGTGAAACATTTCAGCAGAGCTGGACACTGAGAACTATCCAAGCTCCCATCAAGCCTTCCATGATCTATATACAGTACTACCAAAATACGTCATTATCATAGACTCCATAAACATTAACAAAATTGTTACAGAGCAGAGAAAATCAAGTTTTTAACTTTTTTTAAATACTAAACGTTATTTTAATCTGAAAGCAGAATGCAGAAAATCCATTTTTATTTTTGGAACTGCATCTCATATAATTCTTGGAGCTTTTGTCAAAAAAAGTTACATTTTCAAAGCATAATTTCCTCCCTGCCAGCTTCACTTGTGATATTAGGGTGAGGGCAGAGGAAAAGATTCCCCATTATCTATCTATCTATCTATCTATCTATCTATCTATCTATCTATCTATCTATCTATCTATCTATCTATCTATCTATCTATCTATCTATCTATCTATCTGATTTATATTTATCTAAAAGGCCCCTATTACTTTTCCATGTGATTGCCATGTTGACTGATACAGAAACTTACTAAACAATGTGTTCATTTGAGGAAAGCATAAAACTCCTTAGGTTGACTAATACGGCCAATTTGTCTGCTGTTTGTTTAAAAAATGAAAACACAGAACTTTTAAAGTTCTACGTAACACTTAACAGGAACTTCCTTAATAGGTAGACTAAGCTAAGACTGATCGCCATGATGATAGCCAATATTTGGAATCAGATATAGCACTTGAAGAAGGGTAAGACTATTAATTCATCCAACTCAGTATTGTTTCTGCAGGATCCAGACATGTATCTTGTCCTCCTTCCAAGCTTAAAGATAGTTCTTGTTTATACTTCAATTGTAGTATGTCCCTTTCAGGATGGCCAGCCTGGGCTATGTAGGAGTTGAAGTCCAAGGCACAGACTATTTCTGTACTCCTGAGCTATTCATTGCTGTTCCTACATACTAAATCAGCAAAAGCACAGACAACCCAATCTCTTGTAGATAACTACAACTAGATAGGACAACTCCCTATGCATGCACCAATGCACGAAATAAGCAAAAGCATCCCCTTGTCGACCATCATATGTGGCTGTGAGGCTGCATTTGGGTTGGTGGGTCCCAACAGTTACACAAACCCGCCATATGGGAACAGCTATCACAACTTGCTATTAGCAGTTGGGTTCCCTGGTGATTCTACTGCTACACACAACTGAGCTCCAGAAATCAATTCTGCAAAGGAGCTGAAAAAAGCTAACAAACGTTGAGATAAAAACTTAAGAGGCACTTAGTTCCCTAAATGTAGAGAAGCTGAGAAAGGAGGAAAATCTATGTTTATTCAAGCAGGGTGACAAGGCTAAGTTCGAATACAAAAAAGGCAAAGCAAATCAGGATGCAAAAAGCAATCTTGCAGAGCACAGAACAGAGTAAGACAAATGAGGTAGAGAAGTTAGGAACTGAGTTCATGGATGAGAAAAGATTTAAGCACCGTCTCTCAACATAGAGCTCTCCAAAGAGTTGGATTAGAATTTCCATGAACCCTGGTCAATGGTTATTCTGGCCGGGGACAATGAGACCTGTAATCCAACACTTCTACAGTTTGAGAGGACTGCAAGTTAAAAAGAAAAAGGACAACATATCCTTCATTACAGCAGCCTGCAGTAGCAACAGAAGAACAAAGTATGCTAACTTCAAATTTTGTAAACCTGTTGTCCTGTGTCTAGTTCTACATTCCATGAAAAAAAATATGATGGCAGCCAACTTCACCTGCAATAAGGTTTTTACTTGGTGAATACTAAAATTTATCTGGTCCTTCTTCTTTCATGTCCTGATCAAACCCTGGACTGCCAAAACAAAGCCATTTTCTTGGCTTTGTCGTTGGCCAAACTTAAGTCCTCATAGGTGCATGTTTCTGGCTTGAAGTGTTGTTAAACTGTCAATAAATCATGAATAAACACATATCTGCAGCGATATATGTTGAAAATTACTCTTCTAGATTAAATTGGCGAGAAACACTTAATCAACTGAAAACCTGGAAACAGAATAATTATGAGAAAAGGGACATAAACAGCATTCTGCATGCCGGTGTCTTTGATTTTGTAGCTAAACTCCCTGTTATATGGAAACTAACTAATGGTCAATAGAAATGAATTCTCTTCACCCTTAAGATGGGTATACTGTACAATTAATAACTGCAATACTGGAAGGGTAAATGCCCAATCTCTATTAATCAAGGGACTGGAAACTTTGTAACTTTTTCAACACATATGGCATGTATGCAACAACTATGCATGTTACCTGAGACATCTGCTCATCTTTCATTAAAGTCTAAATTTAGTTTCTGAGCTGTTTTTTGTTGTCCTCTATTCCTTGCTCTTCCCCACTTTTGCTGTATTTAGTTTTTATTTGTGTGTGCATGTGTGTGTATTTCTAAGCTTCTGTCTCATTTTCTTGTTTTTTTATTTAAGCTAGGGTGCCCAAACTATGGACCGCGGCGCCAAAACATCTGACCCATACCGCCCTCGCTGCTCCCAGAAGCCGAAGTAAAACATGCCTGCGCATGTGCAAAATGTCGCCGTAAATGCACCCGAGGCTGTCATAAACACATTTACGACAGCCACAGGTGCATTTACAGCAGTACTTTGTGCATGTACATTTTACTTCCGCTTTTGGTGGGAGGAACCACGTGACCAGCCCACTGAATCACGTGACCAGCCCACAACCCAAAAAGTTTGGGCACCCCTGATTTAAGCACAATAAAAATGAATTTTAAAAGAAAAGGGGCACACAAAGTTTGCAATATATGGGTACCTTATACTAACTTTTTTTAAAAAAAATGTTGCTTTACAGAGATGTTGAAAATGCTCTGGAATTTTTGTATGTCTATACATTAAGTTCTGTATGATTGATTTTACTGTGAAAGTCCCATTGTCTGCGCATGAGTTAAAATGGTTTGCCAGCTTTACAAAGAGCCACCATCCAATTCCTCCCTCCCCTCTCCCCAGTTCTGCATGGCCACTTCAACCAACACACCATGAAGTCTTCATTCTCATGCTAATGCTCCTCAAACAAGTGAGCCCTGTATTTTCCCTCATTTGGCTATAAGCCTGTCTTTAGCATCATTTTTCCTTGTCATTTTAAACTGGGCTGTTTCAAGAGAGAAAACTTCATCTGTTTATTTATAGAGAAGGGAGAGAAGAGGAAAAAATAAGGTAGAAAGAACCTAAACCAGAGGCTCGAGCAACCACAAAGTTGTGTGGGGGAAATGCAGCACCAATTTCCGTACACAGCTATTGTAGAACCCACACAAAACTCATCAGTGTGGATTCAAAGAGACCACGAAGGAGAAATACGGTTCCAATCAATTCTTCCTACCATTATTTTCTACATTAATTTCTTAAGTGGCATGTAAGGAAGGAAGTATAAAATGGTCCAACAGATAAGATGCTATAATATCTAAATTGGATGAGTAACCAATGGCCCGCTGGTTGTACATGTCTATCAAGGTCATGTGGATTATTATTATTATTATTTTGGGGGGTGAGGCTTTGTTTTCAGTCACCTGAACAGATGATGGTGTCAGCAATGTTCACAGAATTGTGCCACCAAAAACTGCAAGCTGTGCAAGAAACAGTTTCTTCGCAACAAACAGTTTGGTGGACTTTCTTCACAGGAGGGAAGAAGGGACGCTATAGTCTCCATAGACTTGCAATACTGTAGGATGCCAAAGAGCACTCTAGCACTTTCTTATACCACAGAGAGGGGCCACAGTTATTGCCAAATTTCTGACAAAACTGTCAATGCAGTAACTTCCATGCCTAAGCGATGGTCTATGGGGTCGCAAAGGGTTGGACTCGACTATGTGACTGAACAACAACAAAGGTAAAGGTCTCCCTTGCTCGGAAGCCAGTATTGTCCAACTTTAGGAGGTGCCATCCATCTCCATTTACACCCAAAGAGCCAGTGCTGTCTGTGTCTGCAGACATTTCCATGTTTAGGTGGCAGGCATGACTAGACACTGGCATGCACAGAATGCTGTTACCTTTCCCACTGAAGTGGTATTTGCAATTTCTTGCTTTCAAACTGCTAGGATGGCATAAGCTGAGGCAGATGACGGGAACTCAGTCCATCACACAGCACTCAGATCTCATACTGTTAACCTGCCAACCTTCCAGTCATCAAACTCAGCATCTTAATCACCAAGCCACTGCAGCTCTGCAAAGATACTTATCCTGGTCTAAATTAGGTCATTCAGCATGATGAAATGCTAGATTCTGCACCAAGTGCTAGACTGCACTTAAATTGACAGACAGCATCTAAACTTAGCAATTTCAACATTAATTATTGGAAGGTCCTGACTCGCTATTTTGCTGGTCTGACTAATAATCCTGGATACGACCAGGCAACTTGGGGCTAAAAAGGTCAGTGAAATATAGTGAGTGATGGCAAACCTTTTAGAGACCGATTGCCCAAACTGCAACACAAAATTCACTTATTTATCGCAAAGAGCCAACAAAGCAACAGGGGAGGGAGGAAATAATCCCATTGGGCTGCTGGGCAGAGTGGTGGGGGCAAACTGTATGTTGGGGGAGGGAGGAAGTGCTCCCATTGGGCTGCGGGGCAGAGGGGTGGGGTGAACTCTGTGCTGGGGGAGGAAGGAAGCACTCCCATTGGGTTGCTGGGCAAGGCAAACTGTGATGGGTTGACTGCATGGGTGCCCACAGAGAGGGCTCCGAGTGCCACCTCTGGCACACATGCCAAAGGTTCACCACCACTGGTGTATGTAATATTCCATACATATTTTTGCTACCTAGAAAACCTCCACATCCCAGTGGCTTCCATAAGAATACTCAAGCTAGATCAGACTATAGTTGTATCTAATCTAGTGACTTGCTGAAAAAGGACCGTCAAATCCATGTTGTTCACCATAGCTAGTCAGGTATCTTTGGGAAACAAAACACAATTTAGCAATTTGCACACAGAGTAGAGACTTCTATGAAAGCTGCCAGTGTGCCAGGGCAACAGTTGAATAATTGAATGAATAATTAATCAAATAATTATCACCAACTGTGACCCCTATGGAGCCGTCCACTAATGAAGTTACTCAGTGTATCTTTGTATGATTTACTGTTCTAGGCCTTGCTTCCCTTTGAGGGAGAAAGGAATTTGGCTCTGTCACTCCAACCGATGGAAGACTGCCTTACCACCTATCTGTCTAATTCACTATTTTAGCCTTGATCCATTCCCAATCAGGTCCAACACAGAGAGATTCTTCTTCTTTTGTGTCCCGCTCAAACCCTGGGCTGCCAAAATGAAGCCACTTTCTTGGTTTTCTCATTAGCCAAACTTAAGTCCTCATCGGTGCATGTTTCTGGCAGTAATCAGCAGACCGGTAAATGAGCCAGATTCTATATCTCTCCACATTCACACTGCATGTTGTTGTCCACCAGTAGCCTCCCTTGAGCATGTTGGTCTTGTATTTAGGGACTCCAAGCATCAGCCTATTCAGGATCCTGCAAGTGACATAGGAGAGGTTGAGTTCCACAGCTATATGTTGTTCCCTGTCCAGGGAGTTCCTTCCTTCATCTTCAAATTTGGTTTTGCTCTTATGTACCCTCAACACTCCATGCACTCCAGTGTCAAGGCATGTCTGCCACGTGTCAATGTCCACGGAAATGTCTGCATATGCAGACAGCGCTGGCTCTTTGGCTATAAACAGAGATGAGCACTGGACCCTAGAATCATATATGACTGGCTTTTGAGCAATTTTATTGCTGGACATATCACCCAGCATTTTTACATAGGTACAACTATCCACAGCCTCTTACACGGCTGCAGACTGGTAACTGTTTTCTACCATTACTTTTACACCAGTGGTTCCCATTGCACACCTTTTTTGGCCATTGCACATCTAAGCATCTCTAAAATCCTGATTCCCCCTCCTCCTCGTTATATATAATTCTTATTATTCAAAACGTGAACTCCTATTCAAATCAAAGAAGCCTAAACGACCATTCCCTGTTCATAACTCATTCTTGAAATGCACCCCCCACCATGGCTCTATACTATTGCACATTACTTTCCTTCTCACAAACTCCCAAAATACTTGAAGCAAACAGAAAAGCGGTAGATTTGGATCAAGAGGACTCCAAAGTGAATTTCAACTTAGCCAGATGCCCACCTCATCTCCACTTAGGATGGTGCCGCTGTAAATCAGTTCCAATTTGATGGCACATAAACACATACAACATGGGTAGATTGCATCAGTGCCATGATGGAAGCAATTCATCAAGTGGTGCTATTCAACTTGAAGAGAAAGGGAAAAGCAGCAGGAGAGATTTACTATGTTAATACGCAGATAAGTCCTAACAAACTGGTAAACTTTTCTTTTCTGCAATGTTCTGCACCAAGAGAGCATGTATTGAAAACATTGTCCTAGTTTGGAGTGTAGATTAAAAATTATGTCACTGAAGACACCCAGTGTTCACTTCGTACCTTGGATTTTGAAAGCACCAGAGACGTATGCTTCCCTATAATAACTGAGATTTGGGTAGACTTTTCACTTATTTGAAAAAGTGAATATAGGCAAGACTTGGAGCAATGTCAGATTAGGAAAGCAGGCTGCTCAGCTGGATTTCCTCCTGATCATCTTAAAAGGGATGATTTAAAAGGGATGCATTTCCACACAGATCTGTTATGCAAATCCGTATAGCAAATGAAGTACCTCTCTGCTCCAAACAGTTCAGTGAAGCACTTCAGATTTAATTGTATACATTTATGCTGTATGTCTTACCCTGAGTGCTGTAGTGGATAGAGCGATGGATAAGGACTCATGAGCCCTGAGTTTGAATTACCGCTAGGCCATGGTGGGTGTGGAAATAGTAAAACTATTTCTTAAATGTTGCATTTACCCTGAAAACCCTATTGTTGTTATCTGCTGCCAAGTCACAATTTACTTATAGCAATCCTAATAGGGCTCTCAAGGTAACTGACATATTTAAGGAGTGATTTCATCCTTTCCACACACCCAGTCAGTGTCCCTGGCTGAGTGGAGACTTATAATAATATCATTTAAGAAATTATTCTGGGTTGAAAGGATTTTTGCTGGAGAAACTCCACTCAGGGCACGAATGAGGCTCCTTTCATGTCCCCAAAATTTTCCCCAACCAAACACAACACAAAAAATAATATGTGTGGTTCATTTGTGTCCAGATCAAACTTTGAACTACAAAAATGAAGCCACTTTCTTGGGTTTGTCATTGGCTAAAATTAAATCCTCATCGGTACATGTTTCCAGTAGTAGTCAACAGACCAACAAATGATCTGGATTCTGTATCTCTCTAGCCTCCACTTGAGCATGTTGGTCTTACAATTAGGTTCTCCGACCCTTAGCCAATATATATTATTGGAGGACTTCGTTGCCACCTCCGGACCCCCACCAACGGCTGGAGGGAGAAGACACCATAGCCTGGCAGGCAGCTGAGGACCTCGCCGCCGCCACCTCTGGGCCCCCACCAACGGCCAGAGGGAGAAGATAGTGTGGCCTGGCAGGCGGCTGAGGACTTTGCTGCCACCTCCAGGGGCCCACCAACGGCCGGAGGGAGAAGACGCCATGGCCTGGCAGGCGGCTGAGGACCTTGCCGCCACCTCCATGCCCCCACCAACGGCTGGAGGGGAGATAGTCTGTGTTTTGTTTTGGTTGTTTTGTGTGGTTATATTTTATAATTGTTACTGTACTGTTGTTGTTTTGATTGTAAGCCGTCCTGAGTCGCTACAGCGAGTGGGCGGCAATATAAATCTGAATAAATAAATATTTTCCCAACTGGTGCAGCTTTGACGCATCCCGTCATAATATGCATTGTTTCATTAACAGCAATGTCAACTTGTTTTGTGCATATGGATTCGCTCCATACTGGAGCTGCATACTTTGGTGCAGAGACACTAACGGCCAAAGTTGATGTATGCAGTGTGGATGGTTGAAATGCAGTGTGGATGGTTGAAATGCGTGTACACTGTGTCTAACCCATTCAGACCTAAGAAGGAGACATAATACATACAACACATAGTAAAGTTAAAAGGTAAAGGTCTCTCTTGCTAAAAAGCCAGTCGTGTCTACCTCTAGGAAGCAGTGCTCATCTCCTTTTACAACCTGAGTCAGCTCCCTCTGTATTTGCAAATGTTTCCATGGCCATGTGACAGCCATAACTAGATGTTGAAGTGGTTACCTTCCCCATCAAAGCAGTACCTCTTCTGTTGTTGTTCAGTTGCACAGTCGATTCTGACCCTTTGCGACCCTATGGACCATTGTCCTCCAGGCTCCTCTGTCCTCCACCATCCTCATCAGCAAACCCAGCTCTGTGCCCATTGTGTCTACAATACATCTAGCCATCTCATCTTTGGCCGCCCCTTCTTCTTTTGCCCTCTACCTTTCCCAGCATCAAAGTTTTCTCAAGTGAGTCCTCCCTTCTCATTTGATGTCCAAAGTACTTTAGCTTCATCTTTACTATTTAACCTTCTAAGGAGCAATCAGGGTTGATTTCACAAAAAACAAACAAAAAACAATCAAAAACACTCAAAAATCCAAAAAGGAAACACAAAACAGCCAAAAACAAACAAGAAAAAACACACAGACACCCCCCCCAAAAAAAAATCCAACCCCCCCCCCCAAAACAACAACAACAGAGAGCTTACTGAAAGACGTCTTCTATCCATGAGGACCGGAACTCAAATGAAAAAATAAAGAAAAAACTTACCGGAAGCGACACCCAGAGGACAGAAGAGAACAATTATAGAGAGGAAGAAAAGCTCACCACCCCCACCCAGAGGCCAAAAGAGAAAAAAACATTCAAAAATATTGAAACTAGTAAGATTAATTCCAAAATTAATCAAATAAGTTATAAAAACATTCAAAAATAATCACACTAATCTCAAAAAACAAACAAACAGAAATCACTTTTCACTCAAAAAACCAAAACAAAAAATAAAAAATGCGTAAAAATAAAGATTTGAAAAACCAAAATTAAATTATAAACTAAATAAGATAAAATTAAATTAATTAAATTAAAATAAAATTTGCATAAACATAAAACAAAAACCTTCAAAAACCAATATAAAGAGCACGCAAAAAAACAAACACTGGGAGCGCAAGTCCGCCACAGGCGGACGCAGCGCCTCGAAGCCACAAAATCACAAAACCTTACAACACCATTTAAAACAGCCCAGCACCATTGGTTCAAGAAAAAAAATGAGTGGGGCCCGAATGGGTGTGGGGCCCGAATGGGAACACGGTCCCCGCCTTCTGGCTTATGTAAACCATTAAGAACTGTCTCTTCTTTTTATAGTGGGTGGGATGGGTGGGTGGGATATGGGTCTTTTAAAGTGGGTGGGATATGGGTCTTTTAAAGTGTTTTTATGTGTTTTTAGAATTTGTTGTAATGCCGCCCTGAGTCGGGTTCTGCCTGAGTGGGCGGCATATATAAATATGACTATTAAATTAAAATTAAATTAAACCCTTTACTATCCAACACAATTTTAAAAAGCCCAGCACTGCCGGGCAAAATATGCTAGTAATGTAAAGAAGGAAGGGAAAAGTCCACGTGACTGAAAAACAGATGCCATCTGGCCACCATAAATTCCTCATAAAACTATTTCATACTACTTTGTTTATTTAATTTACATGCCACCTCTCTCCTCTGAATGTAGCTCAGCTAAAGGTAAAAGTCGCCCTTGCTTGAAAGCTAGTCGTAGCTGGCTCTAGGGTTCAGTGCTCATCTCTGTTTACAACCAAAGAGCCAGTCCTGTCCGCTTCTGCAGACGTTTTCATGGACATGTAGAAGGCATGAATAGACACCAGAGTGCACGGAACACTGTTTACCTTCCCACCAAAGTGGTACCTATTTATCTACTTGCAATTCCTTGCTTTCGAACTGCTAGGTTAACATCAGTGGTGGGCTTCCACCAGATGGCACCAGTACGCGTGTACCGGCTGGCCCCGCCCATCAAGTCCTGTCGCTTGTTTCTCCCTGCGATTTCACGTCCACGGATCAACAGCTCCGTTCTTCGTGTCTGTACGAAAAATGAAGCTTGTGATTGGCTGGCGAGCCACAGGCTGGCCAGTGGAACATGAGGCACTGAGCTTCTTCTTTGCTATAGGGTGAGGGCTGCTGGCTGGGCGAGGAGCAGGCTGGGAATTGTAGTTATGGTTTCCCCCTCCCCCTCTCCAAAAACATTCCTTCTGCCTGGAAGAAAATGGGGGAAGAAATGGAGCAATGGCAAAACCGAAGGTGCCATTTCGTCCCTGGTGTTAGATGTAGCCATAGAAAGAACACCCTTGCTTGAAAGCCAGTTGTGTCTGACTCAAAGGGGCAGTGCTCGGGTCTGTTTATAGCCAAAGAGCCAGCGCTGTCTGTCTGCAGAGGTTTCCGTTGTCGTGTAGCAGGCATGCCTCAACACTGAAGTAGCCATGGTGCCATGGTAAAGGTAATAGTCACCCTTGCTCAAAAGCCAGTCATATCCGACTCTAGGGTGCAATGCTCATCTTTGTTTCATAGCCGAAGAACCAGTGCTGTCTGCTCCTGCAGACGTTTCTGTGGTCATGTGGCAGGCATGACGAGATCACCCACCTAGTGACATGGCCAACTGGCCATGCCCACCCAGTCACATGGCCACACCCACCCAGTCACATGCCACACCCACAGAGTAGGCCACACCCACAGTGTAGTATATTTTTTTGAAGCCCACCACTGGTTAGCAGGAGCTGGGACAGGGATGGGAGCTCACTCCATTGCGCAGTACTCAGGTCTCGAACTGCTGACCTGCCGACCTTCTAGTCGTCAAGTTCAGCATCTTAACCACTAAATCACCGCAGTCCCTTGAATGGTGCTCAAGGCAGCTACGAATACCCCAGTGCAAATGGCATATATTAAAACAGACAACAGAAGTGTTTCTATGCATGAATTTCCATCCCATGCCCTCTTCCACATGAATGATGAAGGAAAGGCAGCTGTATGTATTTTAAGCTTTGAAAAATTCATGCTGACCGTTTCCTAGCAAACACAGCATATGTGTATCTTTCTTCTTTACCCCATCTGGGGACAAGTAACTATTTTGGGAGACCCCCAGCCCGTTCTTTACTCATAAGTAATCACACCAAAGCTTCACAGCTTTTCAAGCATGATGCTGCACACACCGACATTAAAAAACATGGTAAAAAAGATGAAATGAGGCAAAGTGAATCAGTATAAACATGTCATCAGTCTCTGAGCTCTTTGGAAACTAATGGCTTCCCAAAAGAGCAGCCCGTTATTCCAGCAGCAATTCTTAAAACTTGGTTCTTCTGAAATAAGGCTTTCCTACCTTAGGGAAAACTGGTGAGGCTACCAAGCTTTACCAAAAAAGGAATGAAAAGCATCAAGGCTGCTTAGCGCTCCGTTTTCTTTTAGACCTATTGATACTGGAGGAGTCTAGATAACATTCCCCCTTTCTCTCTACAGCTCTTCTGCAGGTATCACGAAATCCTCCACGTGCAAACCCACCAAGAATTACACACCACCTTATGCTTTCAGACTGCAATGATGACAATAATGGCATTAACTCCTTCACAGCCAAATGCTTCTGCAGATAGTGTTTGGGAGAAATCCTTACAGGCAATTCCAGGATGCAAAAAGCCTTTAAAAGGACAGGCGATTCCCAAAATTCAAGATGCAACCCACATTCCATTTACCTAGGATGAGATCCCACCAAATGCCATGGGATTTCTCCACACATATGTTGACCGTAGTCCTGTGAAACCCCAAAACCCCGTGGACACCACAAACACGTCCAGTCCATTTCTGTCTCTCTTCGTAATGAACAGCAAGAGCCAGAGACGGAACAAAGCTCTGCAGACTTTGGATGGGATGGGTAGAGAAACGCTCACCTTTTAGCCAGACCAAATGACACCAACCTTATGTCTTCCAAACTCGGTCGCATATCCTCGCCTTAGATGTTCCCCCCAGGACCTCTGTCTGGTAAACCCAAACGCAACAAGCCGAAACCACTGCTGCCAACTAGACTCATTTTGCAGCAGGCAGAGAGAGAGAGAGAGAGAGATGCTGCCAGGGTAACGAGGGAAAAGAAAAAATAACAAGCGACCGGCCCGGGTCTTAGTTTTCTTTTGAAAGCTTTGTGTTATAAAATAGAGAGAGAGAAGGAGAGAGGGGGAAAGCACAGGAGGGACAGGAGGGGGTGGAAACAGAGAGGATAAGTGCTAAGCGCAGCTCATCTTTAGCAGGTATTCAGAGACAATGCAAAGACTGTTTAAAGTTTGAATTTTCCCTGCTTCCAAAGCTTCCCAAGAGGGAAAGGAGAAAGAATTGGATTTTAGGTGGAGAATGGGGGAGAGCAGCCAATGGATAAATTGGGGGAAGGGGAGGGAAGCTATCAGTGTGTGTGTGTGTGTGTGTCTGTATTCAGCAGAGAGCTGGTATGTGACATCCATATGGAATTAGTATCAGAACAATGCTGACAAGGATAGGCACAGCCAATTGTACTCCAGGGCAGGAGTTTGCAAAACAGATCTCCGAGACGGTGTCGTAGACTAGAGATTAGACACCATTTCCCACCCCAACCCCCATTTCCCTTAGTTTTTTTTTTAAAAACTGCATGCAATAATCTAAGAGAACTAGAATAGAGGGTGAAACAGTTTCCTAAGTTGTACAGAGACCAGGGAAATGCATTATAAATAAATAAATAAATACTGCAGTGCCACCACACATATCAGACCTGATGCTCTCTTTCTTACTGTTTACTACCTTGCATATATCTTCTCTCTGGCCTTCTTTCTGAAGAAGCCGTCTCAGTCCTGTGGGAATCCGAATTCCACTGGACCCAATTAACACTCTGCTTTGCTTGCTGAGCGCTGTGTGATTGATTTGAAAATAAGCTGTGTCTTAGAAGTCCTGGATATCTTAACCCACAGAGAAAGAGAGAGCAAAAGAGAGAGACAGAGAGAGAGAGACTTCCACCAAAATGTTGTGGCTGTAAAAGCTGCCCACCTCAGATTCCAAAATGGGAGAGGGAGGAGAAAGAATGGAAGAGAAATGATGATACACCCAAAAATCATAAATAAAAGAGCAACAGCCCTCAAAGGCTGTGATGATAATGACCATCCTAGCCTGTTGCAAAGCACTGCAAAGAGAAGGCTGGCTACTCATTATTTAAATTTATGGCTCCCGGGCGAAAGGGCTGCTTCACATTCAAAAAGCTACGGAGCACCTCTGGGCCAGACTCCATTCATGCGGATTTCCCATGTGTGAAGACGGCGCCTCCATGTGGGTGTTCTAGATGAGGCTTCTACTGTATATACTGTGTACAATGGCAGCAGTTCAAAAAAGATTTGTCTATCAGCAGAGAAGAAATTCCCCTTAAACAAAAGCACTCCCCCCCCTCTATATGTCACTTAAATCGAAGGATTAAAATATGATGAGTTGGGGGGGAGGGAGCAGATCCTAAGCAGTTATTCATACATGTATGCATATATGCACCGGATGACTGACAGATTACTTCTAACCTGCCCTATATCATTAGAACGGATTCTTTTTTTTAATGTCCCCTCTCTATCAAGAAATCCCAAGGCTGGGAATACAAAATTAACTTGAATACATTTAACTTGAAATGATCAAACCCCCCCACCCCCCCACAATACTTTAAGACAATTTTTAAAAATTTAAAAAGCGATTTAGAACACTTTAGCAATTCAAACAGAAGAGAAGCCAGCAAAGTGGGGTGGGGGAAACTGGAAACAAGGCCCTGAATCTTCAGCAGAACAGCCAGTTTTTTAGCTTGCTGCCAAAATGACATACTGACTCAAATCCTGTTTCTTAAGAATATTAAGTTGCACAAGGGTAGACCCACTGAATCAATGGGGATTTGGTGATTCAACTCCTCATTAAGTTCCATTGATTCAAATGGGAATTTTCTAGTTGCACTGATTACGCTAATAATAATAATTTCGTGTTCCAACTTATTATGGGTTGAAAGATTTTTTGAGGAAGAAACTCCACTCAGGGGACGCCCAAATGAGGCTCCTTTCATAAGAACATAAGAACAGCCTGGCTGGAACAGGCCACAGCCCATCCAGTCCAGCATTCTTTCACACACAGTGGCTCACCATTTGCTTCAGTGTATTCCCAAGCAGATGCCTTCACCTGCTTAGGATTCCCTGGAAATGGCATTGAGAGAGATCCTGCCTATCTCTCCAACGCGGAGGTTGTCCTTAGGTATCCATAATTATAGCCATTGATACCCTTGTCCTCCATGAACTAGTCTAATCCTTTCTTGAAGCTGTCAAGACTAACAGCAGTCACCACTTCTTCTGGCAGGGAGTTCCATAGACCAGTCATCCTCTGGGTGAAAAAGTAATTTCTCTTATTTGTTTGAGAACTAGTACCCAAAAGTTTCATTGAGTGCCCTCTAGTTCTTGTGTTGTGCGATAGGGAAAACAGTTTTTCCTTATCTACTTTGTCCACACCGTGCATGATTTTATAAACTTCAATCAGGTCACCTCTTAGACACCGTCGTTCGAGTGAAAAGGCCCAACCGTTGCAGCCTCAGATGGTAAGGAAGGGGTTCCAGTCCCCTAATCATTTTGGTTGCCCTCCACTGCACTTTTTCCAACTCCATAATATCCTTCTGGAGGTATGGCGACCAGAACTGTACACAGTATTCCAGATGGGGCCTCACCATAGATTTATAAAGAGGCAAAATGACACTTGCTGACTTATTTTCTATACCCTTCCTAATGATCCCTAGCATTGAGTTTGCTTTTTTCACTGCTGAGGCACACTGGGTTGACACCTTCATTGAGCTGTCCACCAGGACACCAAGGTCCCTTTCCTGGTTTGTCGCAGAGAGTTCAGACCCCATCAGTTTATAAATGTAATTGGGGTTTTTTGCCCCAACATGCATCACTCTGCACTTACTAATATTGAAGCTCATTTGCCACTGTTTTGCCCACTTCCCCAGTGTCAAGAGATCCCTCTAGAGCCCCTCACAATCTCTCACAGTTTTCACTACCCTGTATAATTTAGTGTCGTCAGCAAATCTGGCTACCTTGTTATTTATTCCTACTTCTATGAAGAGGTTGAAAAGCAGGGGTCCCAGTACTGAACCTTGGAGGACCCCACTCTTTACTTCCCTCCACTTGGAGAAGTGTCCATTTACTGCTACCCTCTGTTTCCTGTCCCTTAGCCAGTTGCTGATCCAGGACAAGACCTGTCCCTTTATTCCATGACTGGTAAGTTTATTCAAGAGCCTTTGGTGTGGGACCTTGTCAAAAGCCTTCTGAAAATCCAGATAAACAATGTCAACTGGATCCCCCTTACCCACATGCTTGTTGACACTCTCAAAAAATTCCAACAGATTAGTGAGACATGATTTGCCCTTGCAAAAGCCATGTTGGCTTTTCTTTAGCAGCGCCTTCTCTTCTATGTGCCTATTAATCCTATCTTTTAGGATGGTTTTCAACGCTTTACTTGGGACACATGTCAAACTGACAGGTCAGTAATTTCCTGGATCACCCCTGGATCCTTTTTTGAAAATTGGTGTTACATTCGCTACCTTCCAGTCATCAGGCACAAACCCTGATGTGAGGGAAAGATTATATATTTTGGCAAGGAGATCAGCAATTTCATCTTTAAGTTTCCTGAGAACTTGTGGATGGATGCCATCTGGTCCTGGTGATTTGTTAGCATTTAGTTTAATAAGACATGCAAGGACCTCCTCCCTGGTTATTTCTATCTGGCTTAATTCTTCGGTTTCCCTCCCTACGAAGATCGGCTCTGTTTTGGGCATGTGGTCTCTGTCTTCTTCAGCGAATACTGAAGCAAAGAATTCATTGAGTCTCTCTGCAATCTCTGTTTCCTCTTTAATAACCCCTTGCCTTGCATTGTCATCTAATGGTCCAATGGCCTTCCTAGTTGGGTTCTTGTTTCTAATGTACTTAAAGAAGTCTTTGTTATTTCTCTGAGTATTTTTAGCTATACTCTCCTCAACGTCTTGCTTTGCTTTCCTGATTGTTGCCTTACATTTGTTCTGCCAGAATTTATGTTTCTGCCTGCTGTCCTCATTCGGACAAGCCTTCCATCTTCTAAATGAGCTTTTCTTGCTTTTGATCACTTCTCGAATAGCTCCTGTAAGCCAAATCGGAGTCCTCTTGGACCTGGCAGTGCCCTTTTTCCTTTTGGGTATGCATTCCAATTGGGACTCTGTTATTGTTTTTGTAAACAGCCTCCATGCCTCTTGGAGTGTTTGGACTCTCTCAATTTTCCCTTTCAGCTTCTTTTTTACTAGTTTCCTCATCTTTGGGAAATATCCTTTTTGAAAATTTAAGGTCTCTGTGTTAGATTTAATCACTGACTTGCGGTCTTATGATGAAGCTAAACATAATTGAGTTGTGGTCACTGTTCCCTATTGGATCAATCACATTAATATCTTGCACCAGATCTCTCAGCGTCCGCTGAGAGCGGGGAGGCTTTTGCAGATGTTTCCGTGGTCATGTGGCAGGCATGACTAGACACTGGACACGAAACGCTGTTACCTTCCCACCGAAGTTGTCCCTGCTCTCACCAAGGGGGAGAGAGAGAGAAAGCAAGCGCTGCTTAGCAGGCCGGCCAGCCACGGCCTTTCCTTGGGGCTCTTCCCAGGGACCACTCCTCTCAAGCGGGGCGGCGCTGCTGTCGTCGTGCCTAAAGAGGAGGAGACTGGTCGGGTCTCCCGCTGCCGCCCCTTAGTTCACCAACTTCCTTACACCCCGGAAGCGCCATTCCTCCTCCTCCTCGCCCCATTCCTCCTGTCCGCCACCGGGCGAGGGTGCTCGGGGCCGCTTGGCTCCGTCCGTGGCAGCCATGGGAGGCAAGAACAAGCAGCGGACCAAGGGGTGCAGGTTAGTCGGTGGTCGGCGCTGGATATTTGGGGGGATTCCCCCATGGTCGCTTCTCTTGCTCACGCCAGCCGCCTCACAGCTGGGGCCAGTCTCGCTCCCAAGGGTCGCTTCCCCTGGTGAGAGCGGGGAGGCGGGGGCCAGACTCCGGCATGGCAGGTCTTCTTATGGGCCACGCCAGCCGCCTTACAGCTGGGGCCAGCCTCTAGCCCCCGCCTCTGTTGCGGCTTCTTTCTCAAGTAAAAACCCTAATGCCTCATACAACGTCCGGCGACGGTGTATGAGGCATCTTTTTTTCAGGAATTGGGAGACATTGTATGGATCCGACGTTCTATGAAGCGGACGTTGTATGAGGTATTACTGTACTGATGCCTCTTTCTCTACTTTTGTTGACCACCAATTATGGAAATTTCCTCTTTTTTTGTTTGTTTATTATTTTTCCTCCCAATAAATCTGTGCTGCATTATATACCCGGAAGGCTCAGAAGACGCCGCCGCCAGCGATGCCGCGCTCTCCCCGCCCCCACCACCGGCGGGGAGATGAAAAGGAGCCTTCCGTGGCCCGGAAGGCTCAGAAGACGCCGCCGCCAGCGTTGCCGTGCTCTTCCCGCCCCCTCCACCGGCGGGGAGATGAAAGGGAGCCTGCCGTGGCCTGGAAGGCCCAGAAGACGTCGCCGCCAGCGTTGCTGCGCTCTCCCCGCCTTCTCCGCCGGTGGGGAGATGAAAAGGAGCCTTCCGTGGCCCGGAAGGCTCAGAAGACGCCGCCGCCAGCGATGCCGCGCTCTCCCCGCCCCCACCACCGGCGGGGAGATGAAAAGGAGCCTTCCGTGGCCCGGAAGGCTCAGAAGACGCCGCCGCCAGCGTTGCCGCGCTCTCCCCGCCCCCACCACCGGTGGGGAGATGAAAAGGAGCCTTCCGTGGCCCGGAAGGCTCAGAAGACGCCGCCGCCAGCGATGCCGTGCTCTCCCCGCCCCCACCACCGGCGGGGAGATGAAAAGGAGCCTTCCGTGGCCCGGAAGGCTCAGAAGACGCCGCCGCCAGCGTTGCCGCGCTCTCCCCGCCCCCTCCACCGGCGGGGAGATGAAAGGGAGCCTGCCGTGGCCTGTAAGGCCCAGAAGACGTCGCCGCCAGCGTTGCTGCGCTCTCCCCGCCTTCTCCGCCGGCGGGGAGATGAAAGGGAGCCTTCGACGACAGGACTTGCTATGTTTGTTGCCAGAATTGGGGGAGGATGGCGGATGGGGAGGGAAGAGGGAATGTTGGTCCTGCCAGCCAGGGAGGGGCAGCATTCTATCTAGGGAGGTTCCGGAGAACCATATAGGTGTTGTGACGGGCATGGGACGGTATGGCGGGTACCGTGGGGCGGGCCGCACTCGGGGAATGCGGGTCCGATGTTTAGTTGCGGTCCCTCATTCCAGCCCTACCGGTACATCTCTGGGCCCTGAGCGGCAGATCCGGAGTGGCCCCACCCTTAGGCTGCTGCTGGTGAATGCCAGGTCGGTTTGTAATAAGGCCCCCCTGATTCAAGATGCCATCCAGGAAGGGCTGGCCGACCTGGCATGCATCACCGAAACCTGGCTGACTCCTGAAGATGGAGTACCTCTCTCGGACATGTGTCCAGCTGGGTTCGGTATTTGGCACCAGCCTAGAGGTGAGGGGAGGGGCGGTGGTGTCGCCATTGTTGCCAGGGAGTCCTTGGGAGTTGCTAGGGCCACTGCTCCACAAGTGTCTGGTTGTGAGGCCCTGCTTCTGCGGTTGGGCCCCAAGGGTCAGTTGGGGATCTTACTCCTGTACCTGCCCCCTTTCAGGGTAAGGGATGCCCTGCCTGAGCTCCTCGAAGCCGCCTCGATGCTGGCGTTGGAGTTCCCGAGGCTTATGGTTCTGGGGGACTTCAATTTGCCATCGTTGGGGATGGCTTCTGAGGTGGCAAGGGAGTTCATGGCTTCCATGGCAGCCATGGGTCTGACTCAGGTAGTTCGGGGTCCAACCAGGGGCAGTGGTCACATGCCAGACTTAGTTTTCTTGTCGGAGCAGTGGCAGAGTGACCTGAGATTACAGGATTTAGTCATCTCACCTGTGCCATGGTCAGATCACTATCTGGTGACTCTTGACTTTCTGGGGGCGACACTTCATCGTAGGGAGGCAGGGCCTATTAAAATGGTCCGCCCTCGGCGACTAATGGATCCAGATGGATTCCAGAGGGAACTGGGGGATGTTCCTCTGGATCGGCTACACGATTCACCCGGGGCACTTGTCGACCTGTGGAATAGGTCAACAACAGTAGCCTTGGATGAAATCGCGCCACTGCGGCCTCTCCACGCCCGGGGGACTAGGTCATCTCCGTGGTTCACAGATGAACTGCGTGAACTCAAACGGGCAAAGAGACGCCTAGAGCGCCGCTGGGTGAAGACCCAGGATGACTCCGATTGGACACTAGCTAGAGCTGCTATTAGGGCCTACCTAGTGGCGATAGGGGTGGTGAGGCGGCAATACTTCACCGCCCTTATTGCCTCCGCTGATAATCGCCCAGCCGCCCTGTTCCGGGTAACCAGGTCCCTCCTTGGTAGGGGGGGATCGGTGCCCGGTTGGCAGGGTTCGGCTGAGGACTTTGCTGACCATCTGGTGGAGAAAATCGATCGGATTCGTTCAGGGTTGAATCCTGGCGTGGATGGGGAGGGTCGGGGGGGTGCCGGAGCACAGTCTTGCTGTACGATCTGGGATCAGTTCGATCCTGTTGTCCCTGATGAAGTGGACAGGCTCCTTGCAGCTGTTCGTGCCACTACATGTCCTTTGGATCCCTGTCCTACTTGGTTGGTGAAAGCCTCCAAGGAGGTAACAGGTGGCTGGATAGGGGGGATAATAAATGCCTCATTACGGGAGGGGGTATTTCCTGCACAGTTAAAACATGCTTTGGTGCGCCCCCTCCTGAAGAGGATGTCCCTCGACCCAGCTGTCCTTAACAACTACAGGCCAGTTTCCAACCTGCCCTTTTTGGGTAAGGTTTTGGAGAAGGCGGTGGCGCGCCAGCTGCAGAGTGTCCTGGAGGAAGCGGATTATCTAGACCCCTTTCAATCAGGATTCAGGCCCGGATATGGAACGGAGACGGCATTGGTCGCACTGATGGATGATCTCTGGCGGGAGCGGGACGGGGGTTGTCCATCCGTCCTTGCTCTTCTTGACCTCTCAGCGGCTTTCGATACCGTCGACCACGGTATCCTTCTGGAACGGCTCGAAGGACTGGGGATCCAGGGCACTGTGTTGTCCTGGTTTTCCTCATTTCTGGAGGGCCGTACCCAGTCGGTATGGTTAGAGAGTGAGAGGTCCAGCCCTAGGCCCCTTAAGTATGGGGTGCCTCAGGGCTCTGTGCTCTCTCCTCTCTTATTTAACATCTATATGAAGCCACTGGGTGAGATCATTCGTTCCCATGGGGTGCGGTACCATCAGTACGCGGATGATACTCAGCTGTACATCTCGGCCCGTGGGGACCCCAGTGATGCTGTTGAAATCCTATCCGGATGCCTGGAGGCCATTGGGGTCTGGATGGGGGCCAATGGGCTTCGGCTGAATCCCAGCAAGACAGAGTGGCTGTGGATAAGGGGCCCCGTGTTATCCAGGGAGTTACCACCTTTGGTACTGGATGGGGCTGTTTTGCCCCAGACAGACCCAGTGCGCAACTTGGGGGTTCTTCTGGACTCGCGGCTGCTGCTGGAAGAACAAGTGGCGGCTGTGGCCAGGAGGGCTTTTGCCCAACTTCGGGTGATTCGCCAATTGCGCACACTCCTGGACCGGGGCTCCTTGCTTATGGTCACCCATGCTCTGGTTACTTCCCGACTAGACTACTGTAATGCGCTCTACATGGGGCTGCCCTTGACGACCATTCGGAGGCTGCAGCTGGTCCAGAATGCGGCGGCCCGGGTGGTAATGGGGTGTGGGCGATATGCCCATGCCTCTCCGCTACTTCGGGAGCTGCACTGGTTACCAGTTTGTCTCCGGGTGCAATTTAAGGTGCTGGTTTTGACCTTTAAAGCCCTATATGGCAGGGGGCCAGGATACCTTAGAGACCGCATCGTCCCAAGAGTGTCTGCCCGTCCAACTAGAGCGGACCGGAGGGGTTCTCTAATAGTGCCACCAACGAGGGATGCACATTTGTCTAGCACCCGAAGGAGGGCCTTCTCCGTGTCCGCACCAACTCTCTGGAACCTCCTGCCAATAGACCTAAGACTCCAAAGTGAACTGCTGCCCTTCAGGAAAGGAGTGAAGACCTGGCTGGCAGGGCAGGTGTGGGGCCCGAATGGGACTATGGTGCCTGCCTGCTGGCTTGTATAAGAACTCTCTCTTCTTCCTTTTTATAGTGGATGGGATGGGTGGGTGGGATATAGGGGTTTTTAAAGGGGGTGGGTTGGGGTTTTTATAATGTTTTTACGTATTTTGTGTATTGTTGTGATGCCGCCCTGAGTCGGGTTTGCCTGAGCGGGCGGCATATACAAATTTGACTAATAAATAAATAAATAAATAAATAAATAAATACTAGTACTGAAGAGCACTTCCAGTGTACCTAGAACTGGACTGCATTACTGAGGGTAATGTACAGAGCAGAAAGGAAGCAGAAAACTTGAGAAGGCTCCAGACTAGTAAATCCGTCCTGGGTTTTTGTTGTCTCTGTTATAAGAGTCCTGGTGTCACAGTGGTTAAAACTGCTATACCGCAAGCCAAAACTACTGACTTTGTAAGTTTGATCCTAATGGGGCTTCAAGGCTGACTCAGACTTCCATCCTTCCGAGTTTGGTAAAATGAGTACCCAACATGTCAGGAGCAAAATGCAAGTTATTTTGTGAACTGGCCAGAGTGCACTAAACACTATGGGGCAGTATATAAGGGTAATTGCTCTTGGTGTTTTTAAAAAGCAAGACAAAATAGAAGGGGGTTTCTTTGTTATCCCGTTCAACGTCGCAATTCACAGGATTGCCACCAGAAAATGCCACCCACAGCTCTATTTGAGAGCGGACTAACCAACCCCATGGACTGCAGAACAAATGGTCAAACCAAACCAACTGGAACCCTAGCATTGTTCCAGAATGCACAGGACAGATTGCAATACGGATGGGATGGATCGTTATTGCTGAAAACACATCACCAGAAAACTAGGGTGAACCAATCTACATCCAAAGCAACGCAAATAGCAAGCTATACATCTATCAGATTGCCTATTAAGTCACAAGTACAGCAGGCCCATCTGAATTGATGGATCATAAAGGGAACTGTCTCCCAAATCTCCAGTGATTTTAGTAAGATGACCCTAGGGTGACTTATTATGATCAGCAGTGGGGGTTCAGCCAATGTCTTCTGGATTCTATAGCTGAGACAGCAATTCTCATCGTCTCTTAGTACATTTAGGAAGGAAGCGTCTAGAAAAAAAGCCTCCTGGGAAACCTTGAGTTTTGCACAGAGTTGGTATGCATGAATGAAAAAAAGACTAGAAACAGTCAACTTACTAGAGAAAATATGGTGGGTTGAGAACCTACCGCACGTGCCAAAAATGCATACAGTAGACCCTCGCATAACAATGTTACTTAGTTGCCCAAGTAGCATTGCTAAGCGATTTTTGTTGTTATGCGGGTTTCTATGGAGTTTCCCGCATATCAACGTTTTTGTCCAGATAATGACGGTTAGTTTAGCGTTGTTGTCCAGACAACGACACTAAAAACGTTGTTATGCGGGGGAACATGTGGTGCATAACGACGCATTGTTAAGCGAAAATGATGCTATCCGAATGCGTTGTTATGTGAGGGTTGACTGTACACGTTTTAAGAGATTTTATCTGTCTTACTTCTTGAGTTGAATTACAGTAGCAGTTTTTAGCATGGCGTTCAGACAAAATAATTAATACTAGCATCACCAAGCAACAAGCATGATAGTTGGGAAAAAATGGCAGACCTTTTTTGAAGTGGTATTTGAAATTCAACAACGTTGTGGAAGTACAATGACTTATGAACTGCTGACTTGACACCCCTCAACTTCTGCCTATAGGGGACCTTAAAGGATGTGGTGTACTGTAGAAAACTGGAGACACTAGCAATACTGTACTTCAGCAAAGAAGTGAAACAGCATGCACAATGATACAAAAAACACTTTGGTCAACGTTGGTCAAGCAGTAGTTCGCTGTAATCAGAAATGTCTGGACACTACTTTGAGCACCTCTTGTAATTGCAGAAGTCAAACATGACTTGTATTTTGTATTATTGGTATATATTAAGTACTGTACTACAATTTTAATAGTTTTCTCCTTCCTTTTTAAGTCAGGGGCCGGGTCACACTCCATCAGACAGTTGGTGGGGCCGAACTGGTGTTACCCCTGCCGTAAACGTTGCCATGAACGTGTCCACAGCTGTCATAAACGCATTTACCGCAGCCATAAACGTGTCCGTGGCTGTCATAAATGTGTTTACGGCTGTTGTGAACACATCCACAGCCGGCGGTGGTGCCGGCAGCTTTGTTTGGAGCAAGGTTAGGGGTTTGATGATTTGGCACCATGGGCCGGATATGGCCCACAGGCAGTAGGTTGCTGACCTCTGGTCTAATATTTTAAAAGTTGTAGGATGAAACTTATGAAGAAACAGAACAAATTACTGGGCAAGTCATGTTCATTCTCGCTCCTTGCTGGGACTTCCCCTTCCACCATTGAGATTTCTCAACTTTAAATTTAAAAAAATGTGTATCTCCTTTTCTCTTTGCACTGCCTGTTCAGTACCAGAGACCAACAAATGCTAAATATTTTAATGCCCTTCCTGGTGAATCCCATGAAAAAAAAGATGGCAAGGGAAATTGTAATAACCTTATGTAGAATGGCATTTCTCACAGAGAGGGGAAAAAAACACTAAAAAACTTCTGGGAACTCCTGTGAAATCTCTAAGGGAAGAAGCTTTTAGAGAGCAATTCTCCTACAACGAGACAGGTTCTTTTTAAAATCCAGTTTCCCTCTGAGAAAAAAGGCCCCCAATTCCTCTTCTTGTTTGTCTGCATGCTTTTTGTTTTGTTTTGTTGAGTTTTTTCTTCTTCCGCTGACTTTCAACCAAGAGACAAGCATGAAGGGTCTTTCTCATGTAATGGAGACTCTATTTTATCTTATTTTCTTTTGACTGTAACTGTAAGTAAAGATACTTTTTTCCTACTTTAAATGCTTCTTGAGTATTTTTAACATAAAAAGTGCTACTATGCTACTATGGACGGGGGGACCTGTTGATGAGACTGAGATGATCTGTCCATGTTTTATGTGCTGTTGAATTTTTTTAACCACTCATCCTGCTAACTAAAAAGAAAACAAAACTCCATGCATTAAAATATAGGAAGAACTGTGCTGGATAAGACTCAATGCCAACCAAATTCAGCATTTCATTCCCATCACAGCCAACCAGTTGCCTGTGGGAAACCTCTAAGTAGGTCACGAATACAAATGCACCCTTTCTGCTCATTCTCCCCAGCAGCTAACATACAGAAGAATCCTGCCTCTGGTATTGGAATGAAATATCCTTCATGATTAGTAGCCACTGATATCCTTGTCCTCCACAAATTTATTTAGCTCTCTTTTCAAACCATCCAAGTTGACAGCTATTGCTATTTATTTATTTATTATTTTGCGGTTGTAAACTTAGCATTCAAAATAAGGAATATGGTGCAAGCACTTAAATTAATTCAAATGCTAATGTTCTGCAGGTTATGGAGGTCTAGGGGAGATACACAGGTGGAGACTAATATAATGTCATGAGCCCACCCATTCCAAACTCAAAATGAGTTCTGGAACCATGATTTCTGGAACCATGATAACCTTTTTATATAACAGAAAGAGGTACCACCAGAAATTGTATGGGCTATTCAATGGAGCCCAGGTGTTGGCTTTGACTATATAAGCGTCAGTTTAATGAGTGTATCCTTTGCAAATATTTAATTCTTCCTCCTCTCCTTTAATCCTATGGAAATAAAAGAAAACCTGAACCAAACAAAATCAGCTGCTGCCTTTAATCTCTATCATGAAAACCAGAAAAGCAACTTCCTAGTTTATTTTGCAAAGAGAAAAGAAAGCCCCACTTTTCCCATAACACTTTCTTCAATAACTGTGAGAAGTTTCTCTGTTTGTGTGTGTGGCCTCAACATTTGAACCAGGAACAATAAGAAACAGTCAGCATGTTCATTGATAGAGCAGCTGGGTTTACAGTTAACCTCCCATCTTTTCTCTTAGATTAATGGGAGATCACATTTCCATAAGAATAAGGTCAATTTTAAATGTTCTGTGGAGGAAGGCAGCATCAATACAGAAGTGCTATGGAAGGCACTGAAGAGTTCAATTAATGAATATTAACAGCCTATGTTTAAATTACTTTTAGGACAATGATACTAAACCGTGGAGGAAAAAGGCAGAACAATTTTAAAAAGCTATGAGCTTTCAGAAGTGATGAAGGTTTCCTTGCCTGGATTACAAATGTTGTACTTTTAATTAAATCTACTTCAGAATTTCACACATAATATTCAGCCAGAGTACACTCCACGCAACAGAAAATGCTCCAAGCTGTCAATAACACAAGCATAACAATACCACCAAGCTCTTGATCAATCTTGTGCTACTGCTATCTATTTGCAACTGCAAATCATAAAGACAGGTGGATATATGTACAAGTCACACACACACACACACACACGCACACTCGCTCGCGCACGCACACATACACCATATCTGTAGGCTTAGCGTCCATAGTTTCAATTATCCATAATGTTTAGTGAAAAAAATCCTGAGTGCCACATTACCAGAGCTGACCACTAGAGGCAAATATATGCAATATAAAATATTATATATTGTTCACTGTTATCTAAGGTTTCAGGTATCCGTGGCAGGTCTCAGAACACATCTCCCACAGATATGGGAGGTGACCTGTACTTACTATTTACAGTGGAGCTCCAGGTTACAAATGCCTCAAGTAACATAATTATCGCGATACGAAAGGAAATCCATTGAAAATGATGCCTCAACTTACTTTTATTTGTCATACGAATAAGAGGCCACCTCACCTGTCCTCTAAGAAATCTGAATGTGAGTCAAGAAGCGACAGTTAGGACAGGATGCGGAATAACTGATTGGTTTAGAACAGGAAAAGGAGTACGACAAGACTGCATATTGTCATTCTGCTTATTTAACATATATGCAGAGTACATCATGCGTAACACAGGGCTGGAAGAAGCACAGGCTGGGATTAAGATTGCTGGGAGAAGTATCAACAACCTGACACATGCAGACGACATAAAGTGGTAGAAAGTGAAGAAGACCTAAAGAGCCTTTTGATTAGGGTGAAAGAGAGTGCAAAAGCTGGTGTGATACTCATCATCAAAAAAAACATGGCATCTGGCCCCATCACTCCTTGGCAAATAGAAGGGGAGGAAACGGAAGCAGTGACAGACTTTACCTTCTTGGGATCTAAGATCACCGTGGATGGTGACTGCAGCCATGAAATAAAAAGACGCTTACTTCTTGGGAGGCAAGCTCTGGCAAACCTAGACAGTGTAATAAAAAGTAGAGACCTCACCCTGCCAACAAAAGTCCGCATACTTAAAGAAATGTTATTCCCAATAGTAATGTATGGCTGTGAGAGCTGGACCATAAGGAAGACTGAGCACAGAAGAATAGATGCCTTTGAATTGTGGTGCTGGAGGAGACTCTTGAGAGTCCACTGGACTGCAAGGAGACCAAATCATTCAATTCTGAAGGAAATCAACCCTGACTTGCTCCTTGGAAGGACAAATACTGAAGCTCAAACTCAAGTACTTTGGCCACCAAATGAGAAGACTCACAAGAGAAGGCCCTGATGCTAGGAAAGATCGAAGGCAAAAGGAGAAGGGGATGGTGGAGGATGAGAAGGCTAGATGGCATCATTGATGCGGTGGGCACAGATCTGGGCGGAGGATAGGAGATGACAGAGAAGCTTGGCTTGCGGTGGTCCATGGGGTCGTAAAAGGTCGGACTCGACTGTGCGACTGAACCACAAATAGGTTTCTTATGAGCTTATCAATTCATTAACTTGACAGAGCACTCCAAGCCTAGCATATGGTTGTACTCCTCAAATATAAATAAAATAATATACAGTATAACTTCAGAATGTAAAAATGGCTGAAATCCTGTTGCACAGAATCACATGCACAGCAGGAATGAAATCATCAGCAATAAGAGCAATCCTCTGCTGAAGAAATGCTTCCTTTGGTGATTTCTGAGTGCACAGAACTCATACACAATGCAAAAAAATCACCAAGGGAAACTTGCAATTAATGGTGTTATGCTGCTGCTGATCATTTTTTCCCCACACACAGCTGTACAACTAGCCAGTGACTTCTGCACAAAATCAAAGTAGCACCTTTACTGCACAATGAGTATGAGGCAAAGAAGCAATGAGACAGAAGCAAACAGGATACCCTCCAGTTCCCAATTCCATGCTTGAGTAACTATGGCAGCAAGGTTAAATCCTGCAATGTATTACTCCTTCTATAGATCTTCAGTTGCCAAGCACTGAAACTGAACTTCTAAATAGGAAATTGGTCTTTATCTCTACCCTTAGCAGCACAATAAAATCAAAATCATTAGTCAGCTGAACTGAGGTGGGGGGTTTATTGGGCTGTCATAAATTGTGATTATCCTGCTAACCATTGCAAGGTCTCCAAGACTAAAAGAGGGATAATCAAGTTCCTCAAGCATTCCATTTATTCCATCTATAATGTATAGTGTATGTTTGTGTGTCTGTGCGTGCTTGTGTATGTAAGCATGCACATGCGCATGAAGAAGAGACTGAGGAGATGAGAAACAGAAACAGATGGAAAGTCAAAATAATTAGCTTCTCTGGCTACAACTCTCAGTATTTTAAAAAGCTGAGATATTCCATTCACTCGTTACTTAACATAAATATTCAACAAATAAAATTCACTAAAAACCTCTTTATCTCTTTTTTTAAAAAACAAGAAATACCAAATCCACAAGGCAACCTCCACTGTCCTGATTTTCAACTACAAAAACTTTGATGTATTAAGATTTATTCTGCTTCCTTACCCCCTCTTTCTTATCCTGATATTTTCCTGTTAACTATGTGGTTTCTTGGGAGGAGTTGAACGTTTTTAAAAAGATGAGTCTGAAAATATTTTGCCCTCTCTCTCACTTTCTTTCAAATTATCAAAACAGCCAATATCAAGCTCGCCGACTTCAGCAGTGTTTGCCTGAGGCTACAAGCCTTAATGTACAAATGCAGTTACACTGGAAAGGCTTAGAAAACGAAGAGTGTTTGCAATAAATTGGACTAATTGCAACAAAGCATTAGAAGACAATTTGTGCCCTCCTGGTTTTCTATGGCATTCAATTATCTAGCTCAAAGGGCCACTAGAACAGAAGTACAGATTATACTTTTCCACATTTTTTTAGCACTAACCTTTTTTAAAAATCACTTCTTTTGGGAAAAGAGAAAAAGGTCAGGCCCGCCCAACCCTGGGGAATTCCTTGACAGTGCATACTACATCTTCCACTACTAACCTATTGCTCCTAAAATATTGCTCTGTTACTCCTCAGTTCTTGCCCTGAAGCATCAAACACTAATTCTTAACAGCTTTGGTTGCTTTGACAAATCTTTCCATCACCAATATTTATAAGGTGCTCATTAATGCTCAGGTAGAAAGAAAGCTTCCGGAAGACTACAGCAAATGTTAGGGAAAGAGAATGACTCATACATAATTTAAGTGTGTCTCTTTCCACAAACAGCATTGAAGGAAACACTAAGATTTGCATAGCCTGATCGTTTAGTTTTTGAAACGTGAATTGAATGGGGTTTCAGAATGGGGCACTGTTCTCTTCCAGAGGACTTGAACTTCTGGTGTCTAGGCTGTTGAATTTTGTAGTTCTACCGCAGCACAGCAGTTGGGGGTGGGGTGGGGATTTTGTTAGAAACACATTTCTGCACAGAAATATCCATTTCACACCTCACAGAGATTGCCAATGAAATGGAACCCACCTTCCACTGCAAAATCCATACACGTCCATTATGTACGGAGGGAAGGAGACAAAGGCATTCACACATTTTCAAAATGTTGCAGGAGTAAAATGCATATTGTGCATGTGATAAATTGCACACGATTGCACTTTAGTCCATGGCAAAATATATATACAGTAAAACCCAGACTTAGATATGCCTCGAGCACATAATGATCTTGTGCTAAAACCATGTCCCGATTTACACAATTTCCTATGGGTTTGCTTTGAGTTACATAAAGATTATTTTTCTTATGGATTTGCTTCAATTTACATAAAAATTTCAGTTTTGCTATGGGTTTGCTTTGAGTTATGTAGAAAAATAATTTTTCTTATGGGTTTGCTTTGAGTTACATAAAAGCCAATTTAAGCAAAAGCTTACGGGATGGACTTTTTTTTCGTAAGTAGGGGTTTAACTGTATACATATGAGAAAACAGCAAATAAAATGTAGTTTTGGAGGAAGAGATACACCAATAGACTGACTTCCACATGTTGCCCAAGCTGGCTTAATAACTCAGTACGTCACTCGGTAAGGTTAAAAGTTCAGTTCCACACTGTACTTCCTATCAGCAGAGACACCTTGTGTAGCCTTGAGTAAGTATGGTCGTTCTGGGCGGACCCAGAAGAGGATGGTGAACCACTTGTGAGTGGTGAATCGTCATGTAATTATTATTAGAGCTGCACAGTGGGATACAAAAGCAGGAATAGAATGAGAATTCTGCCAGGATATCACTAAACTCAGAAGACTGAGAGATTTTCATTTCCATACTTCCATATCAAGCCCCCACTGACCGAAAGCAAAGCAAAACCATCAAGCACCTCTTTGCAAAATGATAGGATTCGCTCAGGGTTTAATCTTATATGGATGGGGAGGGTCAGGGGGGAGCCAGTGCACAGTCTTGCTGTGTTATCTGGGATCGGTTTGATCCTGTTGCCCCAGATGAAGTGGACAGGCTCCTTGCGGTGGTCCGCGCCACTAATTGTCCAATGGATCCCTGTCCCGCCTGGCTGGTAAAAGACTCTAAGACGGTGACAGGTGGCTGGGTCGGGGCTATAATTAATGCGTCTTTTCGGGAGGAGATATTTCCTGCACCATTGATACATGCTTTGGTGCGCCCCCTCCTGAAGAAGCCATCCCTCGATCCAGCAGTCATAACCAACTACAGACCTGTTTCCAACCTCCCCTTTTTGGGGAAAGTATTGGAAAAGGCATTGGCGCGTCAGTTGCAGGGGGTACTGGATGAAGCGGAATATCTGGACCCCTTCCAATCAGGATTCAGACCTGGATATGGTACTGAGACTGCATTGGTCACGCTGATGGATGATCTCTGGCGAGAGTGGGATGGCGGTCATCCGTCCGTCCGTCCTTGCTCTTCTTGACCTCTCAGCGGCTTTCGATACCGTCGAACACGGTATCCTTCTGGAACGGCTCCAAGGACTGGGGATCCAGGGCACTGTGTGGTCCTGGTTTTCCTCATTTCTGAGGGGCTGGACCCAGTCGGTGTGGTTGGAGAGCAAGAATTCCAGTCCTAGGTCCCTAAAATATGGGGTGCCTCAGGGCTCGGTACTCTCTCCTCTCCTATTTAACATCTACATGAAGCCTCTGGGTGAGATCATCCATTCCTACGGGGTGCGGTACCATCAGTATGCGGATGATACACAGTTGTACATCTTGGCCCGTGGGGACCCCAGTGATGCAGTCAAAGTCCTTTCCAGTTGTCTGGCGGCGGTTGGGGTCTGGATGGGGGCGAATGGGTTACAGCTGAATCCTAGTAAGACTGAGTGGCTGTGGATGGGGGGTCCTGTGCTATCCCGGGAGCTACCATCTTTGGTTCTGGATGGAGCTATTTTGCCCCAGACTGACCTGGTGCGCAACTTGGGGGTCCTCCTGGATTCACGGCTGCTGCTAGAAGAACAGGTGGCGGCTATGGCCAGGAGGGCCTTCGCCCAACTTCGGGTGATTCACCAGTTGCGCACGCTCCTGGACCGGGACTCTTTGCTCATGGTCACTCATGCTCTGGTGACCTCCAGACTAGATTATTGTAATGTGCTCTACATGGGGCTGCCCTTGATGACCATTTGGAGGCTGCAGCTGGTCCAGAATGTGGCGGCCCGGGTGGTGATGGGGTGTGGATGTTATGCCCATGCCTCACCACTGCTGCAGGAGCTGCCCTGGTTACCCGTTTGCCTCCGGGTGCAATTCAAGGTGCTGGTTTTGACCTTTAAAGCCCTATATGGTAGTGGGCCAGGTTACCTTAGAGACCGCATCGCCCTAAAGACGTCTGTCCGTCCAACCAGAGCGGACTGGAGGGGCTCTCTAATAGTGCCATCAGCCAGGGGGGCTCGCCTCTCTGGCACAAGGAGGAGAGCCTTCTCGGTGTCCGCACCGGCCCTTTGGAACCTCCTGCCTCTGGAACTGCGTCTCCAGACGGAGTTGTTGCCCTTTAGAAAAGAACTAAAAACCTGGCTGGCGGGCCAAGTTTGGGGTGCAGGTGGAGGGGTGGCTTCCGTTGGGTGGTTAATATAGGGGAGGATGCCTGCCCCACGGTTTCTTCAGTTCCTGCACCCTTCTCTTTTTAGGGGTGGGTTCTTATTGCTGGTTTTTATCTGTTTCATTTGTTTTTATCTGTTTTTACCCACTGTTGTGAACAGCCCGGAGTCGGCTTTGGCTGAGTGGGCGGTATAAAATTTTAACAATAAATAAATAAATAAATGAATGAATGAATGAATGAATGAATGAATGAATGAATAAATAAATAAATAAATAAGTTTGCTGAGATGGTTTAAACCCAAGAATTTTGAAGTATCTTAAATGTGCTTATTATGGACTAGACTTCACCGGACAAAGTAGGATCACATCCAATTAAACCTATACGGGTGTTCCAAGACACTCAAAATGTTCATAATCTTCAGTCACAACTAAAGCCGCTAATGATCCAAGGGGAATCAGCCTGGTGGCCGTTGACTAAAATTCTCATAATTCCTATCCCTTGCTGCCCAGGGCTTAGTGGATTTGTAGTCTAAAACATCCAGGAGACACTCGATAGTCAGTCCCTACATCTCATATAACTTGGAAACACCACTCTTGATTTATTCTTATGAATGACCTTGCGGAGAAACTGCAGCAGAAAAGCAAAAAGGAAAAACAAAAAAACAAAAAAGGAAACAGAAAAATTAAAAAGGCTCCAGATTGGTAAATCCATCCTTGATATTTGTTATCCATATCATAAAAGTCCTGGCGGCTCAGTAGTTAAACTGCTCTACTGCAGCCACACATGCTGACATTGTGAGTTCAATCCTAATGCAGCACAAGATTGATCAGCCTTCTATCCTTCCAAGGTAGGTAAAATTAGTATCCAGCATTTTGAAAGCAAGATGCTAATTACTCTGTGATCCACCCAGAGTCAACTAAGAGCTATGGAGTGGTATATATTATTGCTACAGCCATTGCTCTATTAATTGCTCTATTAAAAATTGGTCTGGTAACCTAATGTAACCCCATAGAATGGTCATCTTCAGAAGGCTGTGTGTCCACTTGAAAGAATGGATATCAATTTTTGTAAAAAATGAACAAATAATTATGCTAGCGGGAATACTTAGAATAAGTTTGTGCCATTAAGTCATTACTGACATATGTGAACTTTTCCTGGGTTCTTCAGGTAGATAACACACAGAAATGGTCTCCCATTTCTTTCTTCTGGAAGAGCCCGAAAGCTGTACAGTATGCCGATGGCTATGCAGGCTGGCTCCTCTCCCAGGAGTCACAGTGGGGAATCAAACTCCCAACCTCTGACACCTAAATACTTTAAAATAAATAAACCATATTGGGATCATGTGAAGTTACAAGTTGTTATATAAATGTAAGAGAAAAATTATCAAAGCCAATTATAGAGGCTTTCATGTAGTAGGTGGGAACTTTCCATAGAACCAAAGAAACTTCAAGGGGTTAAAAAGCCAAAGAAACCAACTACTGTATTACAAAAGCTTGTAACATGTCAACAAGCAATAAGTATAACTCTAAAGCCTGCAGATGGAAGATACACTTCATGCTAAATTTTGCTCGCAAGACAAGAAAAACGAGAAAGCGGCTGACCCAAAAGCAACCAATACAATAATATAAATTTGACTGATATATACCGTCACGGCAAAGATAGTAAACTATATAATCACGTGCAAAAATGTCTTTAATGTACCACGTGTGAGAATAAGTAAAAATAGTTAAACAGAAACGAGAAGCAAGTTGCTAACGACCATGATCAATGTATTTAGCGAGGGGCTCTAACAGGGAATTATTGGCTGAAATTATAGGTCTGCATGGAATGTTATTACTGTTGGGAACAATCTTGTGAACTTTGGGGAGTAAGTAAAAAACGGGAACTCTGGGAAATTTGTTAAACAGAAACCGAAACGTACTGTTAGTGATGTGCCCCATCACCAATCCCTCCTGCAAAACAACCGAAATTATATTGGATACATGTTTCGTGGGGTTGTTATCTAGCTTTAAATAACAGTTGGAATTAGATAATTGCGTAGTGGCTTCCTTCATGTAATCCGTTTTGTCGGATTACAAGTCACCGCCACCCTCGTCGCTTCTGGAAGCAGAAGTAAAATGCGCCCATATGGATGCATTTTACTTCCGCTTCCAGGAGCGACAAGGGCGGCGCGGGGCCGGATGAATCGCAGTAAACCCATTCATACGGATTCATGGGGGCTTGGGCTTCTGGGAATTGAAGTCCAAGAACATCTGGAATGCCAAGGTTCGCCATCACAGTTCTAAGCAGTCTCTTGGTCCTCTCATTGTCCTAATGAAATGTAGAGTCTGTAAAACTTATTTTTACTACAACACCCATAATCCTCTAGAAAGCACGCCATCTGGAATGCTTTCTTTGTAGTACAAAAAAAAGAGGGGCCATTCAGAGTGCCAGGAAAATGGAAAAAAACGTGCCACGACATGTCTTTTTATGCATTTCCTAACTCTGTGCCTCTTGCTTCTCTCCTTTGTCTTCTTCCCACTCAAGACCATAACCAGCACCAGTAACTGAATCTGACCTTTGGAAGTTGCAGAAAAACAACAAATGTGGAAGAATACCACCGACTAACATAAAGGAAGAACAGAAGGAAGGACTGACTGCTTCACTGAATAACAAAGGTCAGATATCCCGGCTCCTATCACTTCTGGTTGCTTGTCAAATCTCACTGCCTGATGTTGTACAGGAACAGCACTGCTTTCCACACCTATAAAAGGTAAAGTTAAAGGTCGCCCTTGTTCAAAAGCCAACCATATCCGACTCTAAGGTTCAGTGCTCATCTCAGTTTATAGCCAAAGAGCCAGCACTGTGTCTGCAGATGTTCCTGTGGACAAGCGGCAGGCACCGCAGTGCACGGAATGCTGTTTACCTTCCCACCAAAGTGGTACCTATTTATCTACTTGCAGTTTCTTTATTTCAAACTGCTAGGTTGGCAGGAGCTGGGGCAGAGACAGCCGCTCACTCTATTGTGCAGTACTCGGGTCTCAAAATTGTTGACCTGCCTACCTTCCAGTTGTCAAGTCCAGCATCTTAACCACTAAACCGTCTCCAAACCTTGGTGGGCAATATTGTCAACTAAAGATGGCTTTGCCAAGCTAAGCATCTTCTCTGCTAATTATTTGAAAATTTCTAAAGCTTGCTTACTATTTTCTGACATTTTTGATTAGGGAAAACAATGCCTTGCATGATCATGAACTTTGGTATTTTTATCGTAAGTTATATATTCTTCAGACCAAAGATTTACATCGAGGCGGTGGCTTGTTTTTAGGAAGCAGATGCTACTTTCTGTGCTGATGAATAATAGATCGTAATATTTCATACGTATTCTTTTCAAAATTCAGCAGAGGTTGACATATATAGGTTTCCAGATGTTTTGGAACACGACTCCCACAATCTCCTGAAAGTCATTTGCTGGCTAGAGATGATAGGCGTTCCGGATAATATCTGGAAGTCACAGCATGAAATTTATATAAGAAGTCATTCTGAATTTTGTTAAATCCTGCAAAATCAATATCTTTATTATTTCTTGGAATAAGAATATATTCATATTTATTTAATCTGAAAGAATATTTTTGTTGTTGTTCAGTTGCATAGTCGAGTTTGACCCTTTGCAACCCCATGGACCACCGCACACCAGGCATCCCTATCCTCCACCATCCTCAACCCGCCCAGCTCCATGTCCATTGCGTCTACAATACCATCTAGCCATTTCATTCTCTGCCGCCTCCTCCTTCTTTTGCCCTCCACCTTTCCCAGCATCAAGGCTTTCTCAAGTGAATCCTCACTTTTCATTCAATGTCCAAAGTACTTTAGCTTCATCTTCAATATTTGACTGTCCAAGGAGCAGTCGGGATTAATTTCTTTTAAAATCAACCTATTTGTTCTCTTTGCTGTCCAGGGTACTCTCAAAACTCTCCTCCAATACATTTCAAAGGCGTCTATTCTTCTGCGCTCAGCTATCCTTATGGTCCAGCTCTCACAACCATACATTACCACTGGGAATACCATTGCTTTGACTGCAGACTTTTCTTTGCAAGGTGATGTCTCTACTTTTAATTATGTTCTCCCCAGGTTTCTCATAGCTTGCCTCCCAAGAATTAGTTGCCTTTTTATTTCATGGCTGCAATCACCATCTGCAGTAATCTTTGATCCTAAGAAAGTAAAGTCTGTCACTCCTACTTCTTCCCCATCTATTTTCCAGGGAATAATAGGGCCTGTTGCCATTATCCTGGTTTTCTTGATGTTGAGTCTCAAGCCCGCTTTTGCACTCTCTTCTTTGAACCTAAACAAGAGCTTCTTTAGGTTTTCTTCACTTGCAGGGCTGGATGAATCACAAATTGGAATTAAAATTGCTGGGAGAAACATCAACAATTTGAGATATGCAGATGATACTACCCCTAATGGCAGAAAGTGAAGAAAGAATATTACATCCCCTCCAAACCTCCTTGGGTTATAATGGTCACAATCTAATAATGTGGCAGATGAACATGGCCAGGCATGCAATGAGTCAGATCTACCACACAAGCTTCTATAGCAGGGGTTCTCAACCTATAGCCCGGGGGCCAGATGAAGTCCAGACCGTGACACCATTTCATGTGCCCTCCCCCAACTGCCTTCGCCACACCGAGAAGTGCCATGTGTGTCAGGCAGAGCAAAATGGCCATCCAGCCCCCAAAGCTCTCTGAGGGAGCATGACCCGCCCCGTGGCTTGAAAAGATTAAGAACCTCTGTTCTATAGCCTGAGTTCCATGCAGGTCAATACAAAACCAAGCATAAACAGCAATAACTTTGGTATATAATAGCATTGAAAGAAAACCTTTCCTGTTTATAACAGGCACAAAAATGTCAAGGATTCTTTCAAATCGTGATAAGTAACAGACTGAATCCGACTGGTAATAATCCCAACTAGCATAGAGTCAATACATTCATGAGATTTGCACGAACAACACAGGTCTGCAACCCAAAAACTGCATAGGATTTTTTTTACTGTTTCTTATAGATTTTTACTTAGTGAAACCCAGAACAGGGTGAAAGATTTCAGTAGGATGTCCGTGATACCGAGAGACGCTACCAAGGAAGATGGAACGTCAATATGCTAGCTGACTACTGTTGGATGCTCAAACAGGAAACAGAAAATGGAAAGCAAGAATTTGTTCAGAGGAGCATAAAAGAGAAGAAAAGGTTTCACAGATAAAAAGAGTGAACACAGAATGTTAAGTATATTTTATAATTTATTTATTTTTGGCAGACCTGAGAAATGATTAACCATTCCGCAGCTGATTCAATGGGTATTTTCTGGTTTAGAGTAGCAATTGATTTGAACCAAGGTGCTTTTCTTAACCCCTTTTTCAATTTTAGCCTAACTGGAACTAGACAACCCAGCCAACTGGTATCGGGTATCTACCCTTGAAACTAGAATTAAGCCACACGCAATATCCAGAGGCCATCTTTTGCATACCATCAGTCCCCTAGCCTAACCCAGTAAAAGATCTGGTTCTGTAATAATTTCCAAGTACCATTTAGAAAGAAAAAAAATGGCAAGAGAAGAAGATGGCCCTGAATCAACAAAGGAACAGCTAAACAGAAGTGAAACATAAATCTAATTGTGACTGGAAGGGGAGGGTTTGAAATTATAGGAAGAGAATTTGACAGGAATTAAAAAAAAAGGAGAAGGTGTATAAATGTCTGTACTCGATAGTTATTATCTGTCAAGGAGAGCTGTTAATCCTCACAATAGTAGCTCCTCTACACTGGCAGCCAAATACTGTAAATACTTGAAAGGAAGAAGGAATAATCATTTCTACAAATCCATGCAAACTATGAAGCAGCTGCCAGGTCTAAACTGGAAATTTAGCAAGGAACCTTTACTAAACTTACTTTTCTTTCTCCTTCCTCCCCTCTCTCTTTTTAAACTGCAACCTGGAAACTTACTTTCTGAGCCACATGCCTGGGAAGACCTTGACCTAGCTAAGCCTTGAAGCCTTCTAATTTTGGTCCTTCTCCCAGGAGCATCATGGTCAGATATTTGCAAGCTGCATGTAAAGTAGTCAGAACCCGAAGTATGGAGAATTATGGTATTTGTATTTCAAATAACCCTTTTTCTCATCCTCAACAACATGGTTTCCAAACCTTTTCAAGCAGGGTGCCAGGTCATGTGTTCTCAGTCAGCTTCAAGAGCCAGATGACCATTTTGTCCTACCTGCATAATATGGGTGATCATTCTGTCCCAACAGTTTTAAATGGGTGGTCATTTTGTTTCTCAAATGCCCTTAGAGGGGTGTTGGGGCCACATGAAATGGTGCCACAGGCCTGATCCGGCCCTCAGGCCTTAGGTTGGGAACCCCTGCTCAACAACAACAAAAATCCTTACATTTGTGTAAAATACAAGGTTTTCATGAAACGAAACATTATAAATTTTCTTACAAAATTCTGAAAATATGAAAACACAAACATTCTGTTAATCGTTTACAGTGAGAAGAAAATGTTTTTTAAAATATTTTGTTCTCAGGTACAAAAATGAAATAAGCAAAGATTTACATCCATCTTGTCCACTATTCTGATCTTTCGACTGAAAATCCCTTAGCAGCAACAAACTTTAGAATCCCAGGAACACAATCTACATGTTCCTTGCACTCGAGATTTTTAAATATGTCACAGTCAACAGATTATTGTTGCCAACAAGACTCAGCAAAGAGCTAAGATCAGTGGTGGGCTCCAAAAAAATTTACTGCCACACTGTGACTGTGGTATGGTCAGCGTGGCCAGGGGGAAAGCCCTGCATTGCACCCGAATTAGGACTACTTTATTTGAAAATTTAGATGGTTCTGGTTCTGGCGAACTGTTGCGAACCTGCTCATGGCCACCCCTGGCTAAGATGAATGCTTAGCTCACTCTTTTGGCCTCTGAGAGGTCGCCTCCAGGCTCCATGTATCCATCTTTCATGGGCATTGGAGTACTGCAACCTTCCATTGAGCATTTCCTTTTGAACCCAGCTACAATGATACCTCATACAACGTCCAAACTTGGTTCCACAAGTTTGGACTTTATACGGATTTGGACTTTGTATGAGGCATGCAAAATCCTAGCCACGATGCCTCATACGTCAAAACCCTTGCCGCGATGCCTCATACAACGTCATTTCCATAGAGATACATTGTACTGTAACAGCACAGACTTCAGGGCAAAGTCAAGAAAACAGACAGGAAACTGACAGAACTTTAAGAAATCATTGTCTAAAGGCTAAAAACATTACAAAAACATGTCAAACAACCCTGATTGTCCAAGAACCTGAAGAATGCTGCAAAAATCCCAGGAATGCTTCTAAAAATTCTGACAAAAAAAATCAAAAAAATCAAAAATCGTGCTCAAAACCACTCCTAAACACTCTTCGCCTCGTGCAAAACCCACAAGAGCAATGCATGCATGTGTCCTGCCTTTTATACTGCCCAGGCACAATGCAGCCTGGGAAAACCCCAATGCCTGGGAAAACCCCAATTCCTTTTTTCAAGGAATTGAAAATTGCGTCTAATGTTTGGCGATGTTGTATGAATCCGATGTTGTATGAAGCGGACTTTGTATGAGGTATTACTGTACTTCTTTTGAACTCGGGTGTCATTTAAGGATGGTAAAGTTGACAATGCTGTTAATGAAGCAATGCGTATAGTGACAGGATGCCTTAGACCTACACCATTTGAGAAAATATACCCTCTTGTTGGTATCACTCCACCTAAGATCAGGAGAGAAATAGCAGCGGACACTGAGAGAACTAAGTAAGAGAATGACCCTCAACACCCTCTGAACAGATATGAGCCTCAAATCTGCCAGCTTAGATCCAGGAAGAGCTTTGTGGCAAGAACACACATTATTGAGGGTACATAAGAGCAAAGTCAAATTAGAAGATGGAGGAAGGACCTCACTGAACAAGGAACATTAAAGGAGGATATAGCTGAGGATCTCAATCTCCCCTATGTCGCTTGGAGGACCCTGAATAGGCTGAGGGTTGCAATGCCTAAATGCAAGACCAAAATGTTCAAGTGGGGTCTGCTGGTGGACAACAGCACACGGTGTGAGTGTGGATACAGAATCTGGCTCATTTACTGGTCTGCCGATTGCTGCCAGAGGCATGCACCGATGAGGACTTGGGTTTGGGCAATGACAAAGCCAAGAAAGTGGCTTCATTTTAGCAGGCCAGGGTTTGATTGGGACACGAAAGATTTATGGATGACAGAGGAAAGAATATGAATGGATCACATCTGGCACTGTCCTGTAGGTTGAGGCCATGAGGTTGTGGCACCAAGTCTATAAATCCAGATGGTTTCTTTAAGATGCCTGGAGCTGATGACATTCCTTTATTTCCAACAAATCAGGCAGGCTTTGATGTTCTGAATCACAGTGCCTAGCCACTAGTTGTTTCAGTTCCCTGGTCAAGACTGCAGACTTGCAATTCCTGATAGATAAGGCAAGAAGACAGTTCAAGTCTACTGATCATATTCTCAGGAGGCCTTAATACAAAGGCTGCAAGAGGCAGTAATTTCACAATGCTCTTTCTCTCCCCCTCCTTGTTGCTGTTTAAACCCCTTGTGTCTCCAATTTCAAAGTGACGTCCACAGCCATTATGATTGGCAGCACACATTAATCCGCGGAATGGAGCAGCCTATAGGGAAACATTGGTCACACAGAGAAGACTTAACGTGCATTCACATGTGTGCAAATGCACACACACACATTTCCTATTTCCCATGGAGACAGAGACTGTCTAACAAAACTAAGAGGCTAAGAATTTCCCACATTCCATTGTCTTAAGCCATTGTAAACATCAGCATACGGGTAGGGGTAATAACCATACTATGTAGACACAGATTTCAGAAAGAAACTCTTACTAAGAATGGGACAAGATAAATGTTTTCATTTCTTAAGCAAGCATTCATTTGCGTCTAATGTAGAATACCAGTATAAAGGGACAGAGATTCAGCTTCACTAGCAAATAGTGCACATCTTGTTTTCTCCTGCACAGCTATAAAACCAAGATTTAATTACAAATAAAAAGTGGTGGAAGGTGGTGGGGGTATTCACTTGCTTATATTATTTCCTCAGCTGATACTACCTGGGGACACTGAAACTATTTGAGCAACCTGGTTCTTTTGAGCTAAGATACCAATGGCCAGTGGCATTCTGGATCTGGACACATTTTTATTCCTGTGAACAAACACTTCTAGAAATTTAAAAGCATGTCAGGTCAATGGGTAAACACTGATTACGAGAAAGTTGCATAAAATTAATGGCATCAAGGACTCATGCTGGTCAAATAAATAGATTAATATACAATATTACATACACACAGCGATGCATGAGCTTAAGGTGCCTTGTCAAACTTACATCTGCAGTAAGCTTTAGAATTAGATAATAAAAAGCACATAGTGTAACAGACAGAATGATGGATTAAGATGCAGAAGCGCCTGGATTCAAATCCCCACTCAGTCATGGAAGGTCACCAGAGGTAAGGAACTGGTAAAGCCATCCTTAAATATATCACTTACAGTAGAACCCCGCATTATGAAAAAACTCCGTTCCACGGAGCTGTTCACTGTGTGGTTTTTAGGTTTATGCGAAGCAAATGGGAGATGCCCCGGATAACCAACAAAATGTTCATTATTCAGGGTTCCCACTGACTGGGTATACCCCAGTTACCAAAAAACCCGCATAACGAATGCTTCGTTATGCGATTTTTTTGTTATGCAAAGCGTTCATTATGTGAGGTATTACTGTACTTTTAAAGCCCTGAGAGTCACTGTAAGTTGGTTCTAACTTGATGAAACATAATAACATCCAAGTAATAATAATTTATTTATGTATTTAAAGTGTTTTACTCTACCTATTATCTAAAAAAGAGTCCATCACTAAGAAAAGCAGTGAAAAGCAGTGTTGAAAGAAAAAATAGTTTAAAATTAAAAATAACTGAACATATTAAACATGGTATATTAAAATGTTAAATTAAAACTATTAGTAATGCCAAAACAGATTTAAAAGCAATAAAAATACAAACCTGCAAAAATACATACCATTTCATTTTTTAAAAGTTTAATTTTTTTAAATTAGAAATACAGTGTTCTACAGTATTTCTGAGCCAGGTGTGTGGAATATGCAGTCTGTGGGTCACGTATACATTTTCCACTATAGTTTGTGTGCCCCCTGCCCATCACTACCAGAGCCACACAAACAAAATTTGAAAGTGGTGCTTGGAAAAAACCTAATGTCCATATTCCCTTCTGGAAGTAAAGGATGCTTGCCTTCACAGAATGTGAACATTCAATGCAAAAAGAGGACCCTCTTTGTCATTTGGATTTACTGGTTGACAAATCCCAAAATTCTCTATTTTGTGAGTTCTACCTGATCAACACACTGCCACAGAACCTTAGTTGTGCTCACCTAGAGAAAAGACCCGGCTTGAAGGATTCATGGCCTAGGCAGAATCCATACACTCTATATCGAGACAACGTCTGTCAGAATACCCTATCCCATGAGGCTTTAAAGGTTTCACAGAATCTAATGATTCCCACACAGTAATGGACCACTGTTTTCCTCTCTGACTGGAGGAATAGTGCCGGGGATCTAATGAAGGTAAAGAGGTTGTTTTACTTCCTACTAATATGGGACTTTCACTCCCATAATTAGCCCTGGAGAGATCCCACAAAAGAATGAACATGGAGCTCCACAAGAAATTAAAGTCCCATTCCTGGAAAACCACAATGACCAGATTATTTTCCTCTTTTTCAAATGTTACACAAGTGAATTCTCCCAACAAAAGTGTCTATTTCAAAATATTGTATATACAACACACTTGAATCTATGACAATGGTTCCAAACTAGTGGTCTCAGATGTTCTTGGACTACAGCTCCCTTATGACCAAACCACTGGTCCTGATGGCTAAATTTTTGGGGGGTTGTAATCTAAAAACAACTGGGGACCCAATTTGGGGAACCAAATTGCTGGCTTGTTTAAACAGTGAGACCCTCTCTCTTTTTATGTGTGTGGGTGGGTGGGAGTTTTTAATGGGGTTTTATGTGTTTTTAGTGGGTTTTAACATTGTCTATTTCTGTAAGCCACCCAGAGTCATCGTCGAGTTGGCCGGCAATAGAAGTATTAATTAATTAATTAATTAATTAATTAATTAATTAATTAATTAATTAATTAACTAACTAACTAACTAACTAACTAACTAACAACTAGTTTAGGGATGGGGGGAATTGTAAGAATTGAAAGTCAATTCAGACAGGAGAAAAATCCATGACAATAACACAATCTACATATTCTTTGCACTCGAGATTTTCAAATACACCCAAAAGATTACTTCTGTCGACAAGATCCTGCAAAGAAGCAACATGGGTGCTTATATCTCACTCTTTTGAGTTATCAGAGGTAGCTACAGGCTCGATGCATCCATATTTCTGACAAAGATAGAATCAACAAACTTTTTACACTGACACTGCTGCAATGTTACCCTCCAGTGTTTTCTGAGAAGATAAGACATCAGCTGTTCCAGTTCATTCCTTCTGGGTAATTTATTGTTTAAAAAAATCTTTACCAATTGCCTCTGACTCATCAGAACCACCTAATTACTCAAGTTTTTCTTTGAGGGAAAACAGCACCCCCCACCCACCCACCCGTGCTTTCAGTAGCCCTTTTCTATACCTTCTCAAGCATTACGTCTTCTGAAGGAGGCCAAGGCAATAAGGGCAGACAAAGCTTCACTCATGCATGCACATGGCCTCCCTGACCTCTGACTGCGGTAGCTCAGCAGCAGGCAAAGTGCCGTGATGGAAAGTGGCAAGGGGTTTCCTCGCGGAAATGGGCCAAACAGAGCCATCACTCTGACAGTGACAAAAATAATAACCATCTGCCATTGCGAAATGTAGGTCGGAGGAAATATGACAGGATACACCCCACAGCAGAAGTCTTAGGAAAGGAGATTGGAGAGGGAGAGGGAGAGAGGGAGTGACAGGTAGCTTCAAGGCATGTTGAGAAAGGCCCGTGTTTGTGGAAAGGGGAAAGAATGGCTGCTGTACATAGTTTAAAATCATCCTCTATCTTTAGCTGAATTTTTTTGAAATGGTAGACGTGTTAGTCTGTGTTTCCAGCATATCAGAGAATGGCACTTTAACGGATACAGCACCGGAACAGATACAGCACCTGAAGAAGAAGAGTCCAAAACAAGAAAAAGTTCATCTTCTGAAACTGAAGTACAGTGGTACCTCGGTTAACGTAATCAATGTGTTCTCCAGGTTGTTTCTTGCAGTGAAAATTACATTAACTGAATGTCCCATAGGAATGCAATTTCCCATAGGAATGCAATCAAAACCAAAATACAGTGAAACGTCACATAAAGAGCACCTCACTTAGAAACTAACTCGCTTAAAGAACAGAATTTTCTCCAAATGGTCATCTCGTAGAACAACTAAAAACTCACTTAACTACTAAATCGGGGTTTGCCAGGAGTCACGATTGGTCACTTACCATGGCTCCGGCACTTCCCCCAAGTGTTTCATTTAAAGAGCAATAACATGGAACGCATTATGCTCTTTAAGCGAGGTACCACTGTACATTAACCGAAACACAGTTTCCCATAGAAATGCATTGAAAACCAATTAATCCGTTCTGAAAAGAATCTGTAAACAGAGACACTATTCTTCCTCTATGCTCTCTTTGAACACTCCAGGCAGTACACCAGTTCTGGAAACCATATTATGACTTTTGAAACTCCTAGTCACAAACTAGCAGCCATTTATCATTTTTTTTAGAGTTTGTATTACTAGCATTAATGCATTATTTTTTTATCAGTTTTTACTAATTTGAACAAAACAAAATCGTGTTCGATTCTTCCGTCACACAATACCTCATCTGTCTGCACCGATTTACATCTCTTCTTTGGTTAGAATGGTTAGAATATAAGATTAAAATACCTAATTTTAAAAATATTTTTGAACAATGAGGAGAGGAGAAAAAGTGATCAATAAATTATCCCAATCTAGGAAAAAGCATCATCAATTCAAATGGCTGGCTTCATAAAAGATCGATGCAACTGTCAATGATAAAGGTAGTGATTAGTTTCGCAATTATTATAATAAAAATATTATCCTAATTTCATTAACCCACTATACTTCTATAACACTGAGTTCTTCAAAGTACATTTTTCTCTGCAAATGTGTTATACACAATTAAATTGAAAAGTGAGCTAAGCTAAATTGAATTGAACCAAATTGAATTATACCTGGGAAAGGAGGTATTTCAAACTGAGATCACAGTTCAAATCCAACCAGCTATGAAGGATAAGTACTGGTGAGGTTGGAAAATTCTCAGCCTAACCTATTTGACACTGTAATTGCAATGTCACAACACGGGAGTAAATGACCTGTCCTAAACAGCCTTAAATAGAACGTAATACTTGATTACTTCGTTGATCTGTATTTCACACGTCAGGTTGATGTGGTGAATCAAAGGATTGTCTTCCAAGATTTTAGCTGCCTCTCGCCACAGAGAGACCCTACCGCTACCGTAGCAGGTTCCGATGGCGCACAGGGAACGATGGCCTGAGTTTTCGATGCTCCTTTAGCCATTTTAACATGACAACACAGCTGGCTGGGCTCATGTCGAAGTTGGCCATGTTAGAGCAATGGCCAGGTGCATTGCCCGAGTACGCAAACCCACTTAGCTGACCTGCAGTTCCAGAACGGAGGACCATTCTGGACCACTAGCCGACACCTTTGTGGCATGGTTGAACCTACCGGGGGAATACACTTCCTGCCATCATAGCTGTCGGATGGCCAGGGTCACTGCTATGCCATGTTGAGGCGTGAGTTGGGATCTACAGCGGTAAAATGTAATTAGAGCTACAAATGGAAAACAAGCAAAATTACTTCACAAAAAGAGCATCAGAACTTGTAGCATGTGCATATTGAAAACTAGCTAGCTCTTCAGTGTGCAAACTCTGGTCTGTAAGGAATTAGCATTATGTCTCAAATGAGCTAAAGTTATGAGATGCTTCACATCCCTTTAAAGCAGGGGTCAACAACCTATGGCTGGCGGGCCAGATCCAGCCTGTGGTGCCAAATCATCCAGCCTACGCCCTTGCTCCAGCCACCGCCACCACTGCCACCAGAAGCGGCTGCAGATCCATTTATGACAGCCACAGATGAGTTTACAGCAGCGTTTATGGCTGGGGAGACCACCAGTCAGGCCCCCTCAATTGTCTGAGGGAATGTGACCTGGCCTCCAAACTAAAAGGGTTGCTGACCTCTGCTTTAAAGAATAAATGAAATATTGGCTAGGTTTTTGCTCTGGGGGGGGGGGACTAATCTAGTATCACTCTTCTCAATTGGACTATCTGTTTAGTTATGCACAGAAACTTAAGACACACCGCCCACCCTTTGTGTGAAAATACCACATGAAGGTCAACTTCCTTTTAGGCACAAATCCAAAGAGCAATAAAACTTCATCCCCTATCTCCACACCCAAAGCTTGGCATACCAAACCAACTTTACGTCAAAATGATGTACTGAATCTCCTTCACCAGACAAGAGTCTGAATGTATGTCAAACCACAATGAGCAAGACCTTGTCTAACAGACCTTTATATGAACCGGTTTTCAGACAAAGTGCCAGCCTCAGTAGATAATGCAGAAACAACAATTTAAGACTGATTTATTTCCCTTCCACCCCAACTGTTCATCTTACTTATCAAGGCCAGACGGACTGAGGCATCACCCCCCCCCCCCAAAAAAAGGGGGGGGATCTAAGTCATCACAAGCAGTTTTAGGGGAAGAACAACAAAATGCAAGTAAGAAATACAATGATAAAACTATGAATAGAAAGAAATTCATGGTAACTGAATTATGCAGCTAAGTTGCAATTTACAAGATGGTCAAGGAAATTGAGGATATATAGGAAGATGCAGAATAGACTTGAAAACAGGAGAACCACAACAGTTGTTCTGAAGCAGCCAATTTACTACATCTCAAGTATTATATTACTGTTGTCTATTATCAGGTTATCCATTATACTGTACATCCAAAAGCCCCTAAAAGTCACTTTGTTGTTGTTGGTTTTGCCTCCTTTACACTGATTATCTGTGTGCAATCATTTCATTCCTGAGTGGAGTTTCTCCAGCAAAAATCTTTTCAACCCAGAATAATTTATGACACGAAATGACTATTGCTATTGAAACACAGCCATACACTCACATTTCTGAGTCCCAGCTTGCATTGAAAGCTGGAGAACAAATCAACTAACATAACAGGAAAGATCGTAACAGACAGCAATCAGTTACTTCTCTGCACAGTAGTTAAAATAAGGAATTTGCACCAGAAAGAATCAGCAGTAGCCACATACCTGGGCAGATTGGGGTGGGGGAAATCCTTAAAGAAAAGCATGGAATCATGTTGACTATGTAACATGTATTATTAGAGACAATGACTTGGATTAGAGACCGTGTTCTCATGAATCACAGATGCTGGGGAACACATTTAGGAGGGTATAACTGCATCAATATTCCACTTGAGGGCTTCCCGGAGACAGCTAGATGGCTACTGCCTCGAACAGGATGCTGGACCTCACAGGATGTAATCTGATCCAGCCGTTCCTTTTTATGTTCTTCTAACAATACCAATGTTCATGCAAAATAGCTTAAGTCCCTCACATGGGAGCATCCTTGGTATCAGTGCTGTGGACCAGCCCCAGACCACAATTCCAATCCACAAACATTTTCCGCATTTAAGTTGGGACGCTCACCAAACCATTAATATATTTTATAGCATCGGCTTTACTGTAAGCTTCCTCGTTGCAAAGAAAGCAGACGATCAGTGGGAACAGCATGATTGTTACAGGAAAACTGGCTTCCCCTACCTAGCCACCAAGGGCGGGTGGAGGGAAGAAGTTGAAAAAAATCACAATAGATTTAGCTCACTAAAGCAAAAGCCATAGAGAATAATGACCAAGATGAAGCTGCCAAAGTAGTTGAAAAGAACTAAGGGGAACAATGTTCTCACTAAGGGTGGGATTTGAGGATTTTTTGCAATAGAAATCCCATAATTCTAACTGACAGGTAAAGGTCATTTACTTTCCCATCTGTTTACTTTCCCATCGAACTGGTACCTATGCATACCTGTCAACCTTCCCGATTTGGCCGGGATTACCCCGTAAATTGACGTTGATTGATGTCATAACCCGGCCCCCGCTGCCAAAACCCCGTAATTTGGCAGCGGGGGAAACACTTTCCGTGCATGCGCGGAAAGGTTTTACCCCTTCCACACATGTGCGGAAGCGCTACGTCGCTTGCGTAAGGGCTGCACAAGCGGCGTAGCGCTTCCACGCATGCGTGGAAGGGGCAAAACCTTTCCACGCATGCGTCGAACGCGACCTGCGCACAAGCGATGTGCGCAGGTCCCATTTTTCCGGAGCTGCGGGTTGACAGGTATGTACCTATGTATCTACTTGCAATTTCTTGCTTTCGAATTGCTTGGTTGGCATTAGCTGGGACAGAGATGGAAGCTCACTCCATCTGCACGCACTCGGGTCTCGAACTGCTGACCTGCCAACCTTCCAGTCGTCAAGTTCACTGTCTTAACCACTGAGCCACCGCAGTCCCTCTAACTGATAGACATATATCTAAATGGGATTCACCCAAGAGGAAGGTCTCAAATGGAAGTCTTTGCGTCCTAGCTAGGCCTAGCTTATGGTTAGCAATGGGAAACTGTCTATTTGAACAGGAAGCTATGTGGAACTAGCTAAACTTCAGGTTCTTCCAGTTGAAGCCTTTTCCCCAGATTGGAGAATTATGAAAGCCAAAAATCCCATGTCTAATTCTCACGCCTCACCAATCCAACCCTTCAAGGCACACTCACAATTTTGTAAGTTGTCTTTTTCATTCTTTTGCAGGCTTTTTGGTCTAAAATGTTCACACTCTTCCTCTGAGACTATAGTTTCTCTCCATCACAGACTATAAAAAAAGAGATCGCCCCTCGTGAACATGTTTTGTTAAAGGAACATAAGTATGCATATGAGGCTTAGATTGTGAAGGGGGAAAAGTCAGATATTTGCTTTAAAAAGGTTTGTACGGAAGAATGTTTTAGCCGCAGAGTTCAGAGAACTTTTCTATCAGGTGAAAAGAAGCTCTTACTTCATACAGCTCTTTGTGAAATGAAGTCTTCTTGAAAGAGAGGAACAAAAAGGAAATAAATCTTTTTCTCTCCTTAAAGTAAGCATGAACTCTTAGCAGATAGGCTAAGCATACATTCTGTACCAGATATATTCAGGAAACCAAAGAAAGATAAAGCATCAAAAACCTTATTTGCGTTTAAAGAAATGTGCAGAATGCTGAACCTTCAGAATTTCTTCAGACACGAACTGGCCAAAGCAATCAAATTTTAAAGGTGGGGGGAGGAGGAAGACAGAAGGAAAGAGCGAGATTAGAAGAATGACTTTCCATTTAAAATTGAAGTCTTTTTCTTCATATAAAGCAATTTTTAAAAAGAGAATCGTGTTCTATTCCGTGATATTTTGCTGATCCTTGCAAACATAACACAGGACTATGCCGATTAAGGAAGTATTAAAGAGAAAAAAGTGGAGGAAAATCTGAATTGAAAGGATTAGATTTTTAAAAAACATTAAAAGCTCACTTTCCCAAGGTCTATGACTTAATCAGATTAATAACATAATAATGGGAAATTCTCATTAAAATAATTGTAACTTAACTGATTCATAAGAATGTGGAAATGGCAAGGAGCCATTTCTAGAAGGCTTCTGAATGGCTGGCTATCATGTGAAAAGGATTCAAAAATAATACAAGCCAGTTATCCCCTACTATGGCTCCTCCAACCTATAGAGCAGTGTTTCCTAACCTTTGGTTTTTCGACTTCAATTCCCAGAAGCCAATTTCTCAAAGCACTGACTCCCTAAAGAGGCCAACCGCTATGGGCGGATGAACACCTTTAGGTGGGGTGATGGCCCCCCTCAGTGGAGGAGTGGAGGAGGAACTATTCTGATTCCCAATGGTCACGGAGGCGGAAGAGGCCATGTGAGATGGACTGGATGTAAAGGCACAACTTGTCAATATCCTCAAGGCTGTGGCAGTCCATTGCAGTCCCAGTGTTAAATCTTGCATGTCTCATTTCATACGTGCCGCAGGATACGGCTCCGTGATCAGTGTGGGTCACTTCAAGACTAGTTGGGATCCACCTTAAACAAATTAACCCCAATGGCATTTTTCCTGTTTGTCAGAAAATGATTTTTTTTGGGGGGGGGATGTATACTCGGACATGAGTAATTTAATTTAATTTAATTTTTAAATTTTTATGCCGCCCACTCAGGTGAACCCGACTCAAGGCAGGGTACAGCAATTAAAACATATAAAAGTAAATTACAACCCCAAGTCACCCACCCACCTACCCACACTCCTACCCCCACCCCATTTAAAAGAATAAAAGGGAATAGGAGGGATACAGCAACACAGAAGCAGAGACACTAACTGGATACTAACTGGAGATGAGCCAGCAGGTTGGGACCGTATTCCCATTAAGGCCCCACACCTGCCCTGCCAGCCAGGCTTTCAGACCTCTTTCCTGAAGGGCAGCAATTCTGTCTATAACCTGAATTCTGTTGGCAGGAGGTTCCAGAGGGCTGGTGCGGACATTGAGAAGCCCCTTCTTCGTGTGCCAGAGAGGCGGGCCCCTCTAGCTGAAGGCACAACTAGGGAGCCCCTCCGGTCCGCTTTGGTTGGACGGGCAGACACTCTTGGGACGACGCGGTCTCTCAAGTATCCTGGCCCACAGCCATATAGGGCTTTAAAGGTCAAAACCAGCACCTTGAATTGCACCTGGAGGCAAACTGGTAACCAATGCAGCTCCAAGAGTAGTGGGGAGGCATGGGCATAACGTCCACACCCCATCACCACCCAGGCAGCTGCATTCTGAACCAGCTGTGGCCTCCGAATGGTTGTCAAGGGTAGCCCCATGTAGAGCGCATTGCAGTAATCTAGTCTGGAGGTGACCAGAGCATGAGTGACCATGAGTAAGGAGTCCCGGTCCAGGAGCAGGCGCAACTGGCAGACTACTCTAAGTTGAGCAAAAGCCCTCCTGGCCACGGCCGCCACCTGCTCTTCTAGCAGCAGCCACGAGTCCAGGAGGACCACCAAATTGCGCACCAGGTTTGTCTGGGGCAAAACTGCCCCATCCAAGACCAGAGGTGGTAGCTCACTGGATAACCCTAGAACCCTGACCCAAAGCCACTCGGTCTTGCCAGGATTCAGCTGAAGCCCATTGTCCCCCATTCAGACTCCCAACGGCCTCCAGGCATAGCAGCCAACAATGACGATGCCACAACATCCTTTGTCTTTTTTGCTGTTCTGTTTTGTTCTTTTGTTTACTCTCAGATATGCTTGCACAGACTAACACGGCTACCACTTCAAATGTTTCCCAAAGTTAGCCCTCAAGTCTAATTTACAGAGTTGGACCAAATATTCAATCAGGGAAACATCACCACATTCAATGGAATTTCAAATGAATGAATAGAAGATCAAGAGAGATTCGGGAATTTAGGATGTGAATTAGGGGAGAAACGAAATCCTTGGAAAGGCATTATGATGTAATCTGAGGACTTCTTCCCACAACCACACAGGCCAAATTGAGAGAATGGAGTGTCTCAGCTGAGCACCAAATAATCAGCACTACGGCTTCCTCCTGCTCCATTAATGAAGAACATTACTGGGCAGACACAACCTTATTTGCTTACCATGGCATTGGCTACCACATCAAACTGAAAATAAATGGCTCTTTTCATCTTGTCTAGGTCACAGAATCTATAATCCTGATCCTATTGGAGACAGAAGGGTTGACTGCTTTATGAGTAAATGTGCCCTGTCCAAGCTAGCATTGATTCAGAAAGCTTCATGGGTAGTATTCAACTGGAATCATTCTATTTTCATGGCCAGTGTTAAATAGTTTTGCCTATATTATCACTCCTGATTTTGTACAAGGCATGATAATCAACCACAAAAGCAATTTTATTTCATATTTTATAAAATGCAACAGCATTACAGACTTATTACAAACCATCTCTGAAAGATAAATTTATTGCTAGATCAATATCCTAGCTTCATGTAAAACAGCTGCACAGCACATTGCAAATATTTCTTTCATTACAACTCAAATCCTAAAATATCAAGGGGACTTTATAATCTAAAAAAAAAATGCTGTACTGTATTTCATGAAACTATTTCCCTCTGCAGCATGCTGCTTGAAAATATTCTGGCTTTTATATATATTTTATATATAGTTTACCTTCCTACTGAAGTGCTCCCTATTTATCTACTTGCAATTTCTTGCTTTCGAACTGCTAGGTTGGCAGGAGCTGGGACAAAGATGGGAGCGGGAATCGAACTGCTGACCTCCCACCTCCCAGTCAGCATCTTAGCCTCCTGTATTGCAGCAAAAACTGTTGATGTTATAAGTTCAATACTGACAGAGTTCAAGGTTGACTAAGGCTTCCATCCATCCGAGACCGGTAAAATCAGTACCCAGAATATTTGGGGCAAAATGTTAATTACCTTATGAATTACCCAGAGAGTGCACTAAATGTTATGGGGTAGTACATAAGTATAATTGCTATTGCTATGGTTTATTAATATCAGTGTAGAGAAAACCATGTTTAGGAACAAGAAAGTTTATGGACTGGGGCAAGAAGCGCTTCATCCCTTATTTTCAGGAGAGGCAGGTCACGAGTAGAGTTACCATAATCCTATCCTCCCAAACTGGGACTGCCATGTGTAAAAGTAAAGGTTTGCCTTGCTCGGAAGCCCGTCGTATCCGACTCTAGGGTTCAGTGCTCATCTGTTTCAAAGCCGAAGAGCCAGCATTGTCTGCTTCTGCAGACGTATTCCATGGTCATGACTAGACACCGGAGCGCGCAGAACGCTGCTTACCTTCTCCCCGAAGTGGTCCCTATTTATCTACTTGCAATTTCTTGCCTTCAAACTGCTAGGTTTGCAGGAGGTGGGACAAAGACGGGAGCTCATTCCGCAAGCTGTTGCTGCCGCGACTTCAATCGAGGTAGCAATAAAATCGCACATTTTTTTCTGTCTTCCATTGCTATTGCTGTGCCACCTGTAGTGTTCAACAGAAGCACAGCTCTATTGAACGAAAAAAGTGCATATTTTTTCTTCAAACCCCCTTGGTCTGAAAAGCGGGAATTTTAAATGATTATTTTGGAACTGGGCCGGGACAGGTTCAACCCATGCAATTCCCGGTTTTCCGTTATGTATGCCATCCCTAGTCATGAGTCATCTATTGCTAAGGCTACTGGAGAAAGACAGGGTGACATAAAATGATTCTAAAGCCCACTACTTATTTCTTAACTTGACGGTTGAAAATCAGGTGCACTATGTCTGTACCAGTTGCAACTGACAGATGTACACAGAAGAGAGCATTTTCCATTTTAAGAGATAAACTATACCCAGGAGGTTTCTTTACACTAATAAATTGATCTCATTCAAACATAGGATGTGCCTGCATGCTCCATTTTGAATCCTGTTATTACCTGCTTCATCTTCAACAAGCAGCTTCTCCATTCTTCTCTATTAAGCTTACCAAACCCTTACATACACTTCAGAGGCCAAAATTATATTAGCTCTCAACTGCTGAATTAATTCAATTAAGTCCTCTTCCCTATTGTTGCGACTTCTGTGCAATTCCAGAATAAATTTAAAATTATCTCAAAAACACACTGGAGATTTGCAATGAAGGGTTTTGCTCTGGCTATAAGAAGAGCTAAAGGTATTTTGCATGTCTTTGAGCTGAACAACCTGAGAGACTGGTGTGGCATGTCCTCCAAAAACTGTTCCGAGGAGTTAAGAACAGGAAGACTATTGCCACGATGATAGCCAATAAACAGAATAGATACGGCACTGGAAGAAGAAGGGCATGTTCAACATTTCATAAAAGGAAAGCCCTATACCACAGCAGTTAAAGAGTTGAATCGTAGTGATGCTATCTGTGTTACAAAAGGCGCAAGAATGCAATCAAAAATGGAATGTCTCCTTCCCCATAACATTTAGCATCACTTGCTAAAGAGCCCTGGTGGTGCAGTTTTAACTGCTGTGCTGCAGCCAAAACATTGTGAATTTGATCCTGATAGGGCTCAAGTTCAGCCCAGCCTTTCAAGGTTTGTAAAATGAGTACCCAGCATGTCCGAGGTGAAATGCTAATTACCTTGTGATAATTACCCAGAAGTGCACTAAGAGCTATGGAGCAGTAATATAAGTGTATGCTATTGCTCCCATGTTATAAAACAGTGGAGGACAAAATACATTTTTGAAGAAAATGTTTTGCCCAGAAATAAAGAATAAACTGCCATTCTTATAAGTGTCCTGGAGCAGTAGTTTACATTATTAAACAGGTCACAGGGGCCCTGTTGTGTTCAACATGTGTAAAATAATGCCCATTTTTCAAAAGTAAAAATAGAATTTCACCTACTTCGCTGTCTATTTTATTTTACTCGTTCTGGGAGATGTATACAACTCCCAGAGGGTTCCAGGCAAAGAATACTGGCTTCCAGACTTGCCCAAGTTGTCTGCCCCCATTATGAAATAATGATATATGTTTCTCCATGTTGTGAACATTAAACAAAAATCTGCAAATATTGTTAAATCCTTCAAAATGAACTGGAAAGTGTAATTTATTTGCCCCAAGTAAATTCAAAGACTCAAGCATTCCCAGCATAGAAAGATCAGTACAATACTGGAGATGTATGGAAAGTCCCAGAAGGAAGGAGAAAAAAAATAGCAAACCTAATTTAGTCTAAAACAGCTGAATACATAAAAATTTAAAGCTAGTCTCTGAATACTTAAGAGACTTTTCTGGACATGGATGAATTATCGGTTTTGTGTTTGCATCAAATAAAGAAAAAAAATATCAAATTATTTCTATTCCAAATACAGCGGTAAAACAGAATAAGGAATCATATGGGTTTATGTCTCAGGACTTTTGAGCAGCAGAAGCTATACCTGCCTTCACGACTGAGGCTTTCCTGTTACCCCTGAGCTAATCTACAATTCTCACAATAGCCAGGGAACAATCTATTATTGCAAGCTACTCCTGCTATAGCTGGCTGGCTAGCTCAGTAGCTTAAGTATCTGCCTATGGAGCCAAGGTTGGGAGTTTGATTCCCCATTGTGGCCTTGGGCAGGCTGCAGAGTCCCATGGCATCCTCATAAGAAAGGTAAAAGAAACCATTTCTGTTTATTCTCTTGGAGTTATGGGAGGAAGAGAAGACTGAATGGGGTAATGTGGCTATATGACCACATTAGACCTACGAGACCAGTATTTCCCAACCTTTGGTTTTAAGGCTTCATTTCCCAGAAGCCTAAGTCAATTCCCCAAATAGACTGTGTAAATGTTGAAGTGTTGGGGTATGCTGGGGTACTCCAATGTGACTTGGCTGTGTATAGCAGAGCAAAGCAGTGGGCATGCAGCGTCAGCTGAGATGAATCTCACACAGACAAGCAGGCAGTAAAAGCAAAAGAAAAATGCTTTACTTTCAGCTTTGGTAAACACAGGAGAAAACAAAACACATGCTTGAGATAAACGGCTCTCAGCAAAGCTGGCAGCAGTCCAAAGTAGATAACAAGCGTCCAAACAAATAGTTCAAAGCAAAAGTCTTTTGCAGAGTTTACCTCTGTGCAATAGAAAGCTGTAACTCTGTTGCATAGGCAAAGCCACCAGCCTCTTTCCAGGAGCAGCCGGAGATGGTGGTAAACCAGGCCAGCAGTTTAAGTCGAGCAACTCAGTTCAGTCAGCAAGCTACCTATGCAGTAAACTAGCATGGAGCATAACAGTTCTGTCCAAAGGTATAGCCCTGCTCAGTATAGCCCAAGAGAATGCTCAGAGCGCATTCCGATATAGTAGAGAAACTGGTGAGTCACTCTGTGATCTGTTACACCTGGGGCATAGCACAGAGGAGCTCTTAAAGGGACAAACTGCGAACCAATACAATACCATGGAAGGACTATAAACCGTATTATCCAAACAGTACTGACTTAGGCTTCGGGAATTAAGCTCCCCCCTGTGGGATGTAGGCACAATGTTGGGAAACACTGTACAGTACTAGACAAAATCCTACTGCCGGGAAATTGGATCTATCTATATAAAGAAGACACCAGGAGAGGTGTGAAGTTCCTGCTGATGATACCAACTTTGGAAGCCCTCATAACCAGCCCTAAGAAGCCACACAAGACACCTTATAGTGGAGACTGCCCATTAGGAGAGTCTGCAGAGATAGCGTGTGGGAACTGAGTGGGCTAGGCAGTGGAGGAGTTAGGAAGATTTATATAGGTGATGTTCAACGATAAGGTTTCTTACTACAAGGCTGAGCAAGCTGGGTATTTCAGAAGCATGGAGGAGACCAAACTAACCTACTTTGAGGAGATAAGGGAGCCCTAGACTTTCATTCAGCGTGTTTAAGATGTTAAATGCCTGCTATGAGGCATTTGCATTTGTTTCACTTAATCCCAGAATTCACCATTCTATGAGTTGTACCAGCCAACCAGATACATACTTAAATTTTGCTCACTTGGAGCATGGCACAGAACAGGCTGAAGGTAAGCCCAGTTTTCTGTAGGAAAAAGAATCTGACCCTTATGGTTGCTGAGAACTCCAACAGTTGATAAACCTATGTTGACTAGCATCCTGTTAAGTGATGAAGGGAATCCTAACATATCTTCTCCTATAGATTCCGGACTAAAAATACCTATAGTTTCACCATTCAGAAGAGCAAAATATAAAATGACTCATTTGTAAGTAAGCAACGTTGGCCAATGTTGTTTTCTCCAAAACAGTTTTTCTTCCATAAATAATAATAATAATAATAATAATAATAATAATAATAATAATAATAATAATAATAATAATAATAATAATAATAATAATAATAATAATAATAGTTGTTGTTGTTGTTGTGCCATATCCGATTCCAAATGTTGGCGATCATCTTGGTGATCAACCATGAAGACTGTCTTGAGAATATAATGCAGTGGCCTGTCATCTGCCTTCCGCATCACAACATGACACTCATACCATTGTTCTAGTTCTGTGAGTCACTTTCTGGTCCTGAGCCCTTTTGGCACGCAAAGTCCTCATCTGCCCCAGAACAGTATTGATGAAGCTGCTGCCCTCCCTCAAGATGGATTCAAGTGGGATTTAACCCACTTGAAGACCATCACCCTTCCCTGTGGACTTTGCGGCCAAAGGCCGTTAGTCAAAAGGGTTGTCTCGTTAGTTCACCGCTGCCTAACTATCGCTGCTGAGTTGCTGGCAGGATGGTCTGCTCTATTAACATGGGTAGGATAACCTGGCCAGTCTATTAGATTTGCATTATTTCAACAAATTTGATAATTTGGCGGATTCCATCTTTGAGAGCAGCCATGTCACCAGGATCACTGTGAGAACATTCTTAGCAGTTTTCTCAGCACTTCGCCAAACTTCCAAACTAATAATTCCGTGCCAGAAGTTATTCTGGGTTGAAAGGATTTTTGCTGGAGAAAATCCACTCAGGGGACACCCGAGTGAGGTTCCTTTCATGTCCCCAATAACGTTTCCCACCAAAGTGGTCCCTATTTATCTACTTGCAATTGTTTTCAAACTGCTAGATTGGCAGGAGCTGGGACAGACAAGCGCTCAAACCGACATGCAGTTCTTGCCTGCCTTCCACCTAACAAGGCAAATTTCTTAAATGTTAGGGGATGTAAGTCATCGCCTCACACCCTAACTGGTTGCAAGGCATATTGTGTCTGTGATGCCTTTAAGTCCCTACTGCAGGGGCACACAGGTGCTGGGACTTTTCCCTGATGTGCTCCATGGACTAGTGTATTTAGGTCAGAGCAGGATTGCAGACCTTCAGCTACAATGCTCAACTTGCCTGACTCAACTTTATCTACTGACAGTCTGGGTGAAGACTCCTACGTGTTCCAGAACCAGCTACAAGGACTGAACTTTTGCACTGATCCTGATGATGGCATTTGCCTGCTATGCCATCTGTGCTTGCTGGACAGAGAAGGACTACTTGGGGTAAGCCTCCACCAAGAAGGACAGAGGCTGTAGAACTCTTCGGCATTGTCTGTAATTGCAGCTTGCATTTGCATTTACCCTGCTGGACTGGACTGCTACCAAACTGTATAGACTTGTACACAGCACAACTGGACTGTCTCAGTGAGGTTAACTGAGCAACCCAAGAAGACATATCTGTTTTGTGTTAGTTGTTGCACTGTATATACTTGCACCTTTTTGTTTCATGAGTGAACCTGCTTTGAGTTGTTCTTCTGCGCAAAGACCTGTCTGCCTGTTTTTCTCACAAGGGACCACCTTGCCAGGTGCGCACCTCTTGCTGGCCACTGCATACCACTCTGCTAACCGTTTAACATCAACATTAACCACGGAGCCACCACAGCCCTAACTTCCAAACAAGTGCACATGCTATCTAAGCAAACATCTTTAGAAAAGTGACATTAAATTTTAATTGGAGATTATGTATTGCACAAAATTCTTTCTCACCCTGAGCAAACATTTGAGCTTTCACAGTAGTAGGGAGCAAATATCAGTCTAACAACATGCACTGTTGTATACATTTCGCAGCTCCCATTGTTTGGCATTAGCAAGGCAGCAATAGTAAGGAGGCACGAGGTTTTGCTAGTCTCCATTAGAGACCAATGAAGCAGACAGCAGTATAATGCTAATTCCAGGCCTCTTGTTGGGTGCACCAGTGGGGTGAGGGGCAGCAGAAAGAAACCCAGTTCCCCAAGCAAATCTGGCTCATGATCCTTCTTTAATTGTCTGCTCTGCACACTTCACATTCATTTTACACAGCAGAAAGGAAATCAATGCACTTTATTTTTAGGGTTTTCTTCCCCTCCTTTCGTCTTTTCTTCCTTACCCCTCAGTGCCACAAACTCTATTAACATGATGTCAGGGAACATCAAAGCTATTTCCAGATCAATCAAGCCAACAAGAATAAAACCTACTCTCCTTTTAAAGTGAGCAGAAACTCGTGAGGCCGGCCGGTGGGATCTTGAAATATATTTCAAGAGAAGAGCTTTGCAAATTCACAGTAAATTTTAAAAAGAAACTTGTTTGGCAGGGAGAATCAAAAGGACTGTCACTGAAGCACTATTTTTTATTTCATATACCCAGGTCAAGTGTCGACAGGCAGAGAAGAAGTCAGGTTCATTTGAATTCAGGTCACTATTGCAGGGGTTGGGGTTCAGGACAAAGCAGACCACATTCTCCATCCATCCATTAGTCGTGAATCAACCGTTTCTGAATGTGTGGTCTCATTTTCCCCCCCTCTTTGCTTCAATATTCCGAATCATTTTGTAGCTGCTCAGAATTTAACGGCTGACCCCGGAGTCCAGGATGAATCTCTTCTAATTCACCTACTTCAAAGTTCTGAATTATTCAGCTAATGTGCTCCAAGGAAAGGCTATTTCAGATATGGCTATTTTTCCACCCTGGAGAATGCAGGGGCCAGGGGAGACACACTTTACATTCCATTCCAGGCTCTGCACATAAAAGACTCGATAATCAACATCTTTTGAGTTTTAATCTGGCTTGGAAGGAGAAAGAGGAGGAACAAATGGGGGAGGGTAGAGGGAAAAGACAGCCAATTGAAAAGGGAAAGGGACTTTTTAGAAAGGAGAAAAAGAGCTTGAAACATTAATAATTTCAGAGCTAACTCAACTATTTGGCAAGGCAAGGTTCTCTAGTGAAACACCTGCCAGCAAAGGGTGAGGTTTATCACTATTTCCAAATTATTTAAAATCGGAAGGTAATCAGTACCATAACAATTTGCCTTCCAAGCATGCCAGGAGGAATATGCAAAATACTATTGCAAAGTTGGACCCAAAGGAGGTATAGCTGTGCCCACATCTGATGAAAGGAAGGAAGACAGAAGTATAAAGATAGCAAGATCAAGCAACAAGCTACTGTTAGCTCATGAGTTCATTTCATTTCATTTCACCTTTAATTTGTATATCACTCTATTCTGCCCGAAGGTGACTCGGAGCCGTTTACATTGGTGCATGCTGTCTGCACAGCAGACAGCAGCAAAAGTGAACAAGAAACATACAATATAAAAATTTACAAAAATGTCAAAGGCATAATTAAAATTACACTCAGAAGAAAGCAATGACAGAAGCAAAAAACAGGATACAAGATACAAACGAATAGGCCCAAACAGGGCAAAAGACAAAGGTCCTCAGAAAGTGGCTTCGCTCCCCCGGCGATGGTGTGGCTACGGGGCGAGCGCAGGCCTTTGTGCGGCAGCGGCGGCAGCACTTTTCACCCCTCCGGCCAGGTGTGGTGCGGAGGGGGCGGTGGTGGGTGCAGGTGTGCTTCCTCCCCCAGCGATGGTGTGGCTACGGGGCAAGCACGGGCCTCTCTGCGGCAGCAGCACTTTTCACCCCTCCGGCCAGGCATGGCGCAGAGGGGGCGGCGGCGGGCGCAGGTGTGCTTCTTCCCCTGGCTATGGTGTGGCTATGGGGCGAGCGCGGGCCTCTCTGCGGTGGCGGCGGCACTTTTCACCCCTCCAGCCAGGCGTGGCGCAGAGGGGGCAGCGGCGGTGGGTGCAGGTGTGCTCGCTCCCCCGGCGATGGTGTGGCTACGGGGCAAGATAGGTAAAGGTCTTCCTTGCTTGAAAGCTAGTTGTGTCTGACTCTATGGTGCTCATAGAGCCAGTGCTATCCACGTCTACAGATGTTTCCATGGTCATATGACAGGCATGACTAGATGCCAAAGTGCATGGAATGTTCTTACCTTTCCCGCTGTAGTACCTATTTAGTATAGGTAAAGGTCACCCTTGCTCGAAAGCCAGTCGTATCCGACTCTGTTTCATAGCCGAAGAGCCAGCGCTGTGTGCTTCTGCAGACGTTTCAATGATCATGTGGCAGGCATGACTAGGCACGGAACAGTTTACCTTCCCACCGGAGTGGTCCCTATTTATCTACTTGCAATTTCTTGCTTTCAAACTGCTAGGTTGGCAGGAGCTGGGTCAAAGACGGGAGCTCATTCCGCCCTGCAGCATTCGGGTATCTATTCTACTTGCAATTTCTTGCTATTGAACCATAATGAAGGGGCGAATATTTAAGCAGCCTGTTTATCTTTACATTAATCAGGACCGCTTCGAACTAACACTAGGGCCAGCATAAGAATAATACCCACAACAAAAGGTTGTGGAAGACTGTGTAAGAAGAAGACCCATATATCAGCTTCCCGAAACGGCCAGTTTTCTTGAACCAGAGAAAGGCACTTTCATTAGCTCCTGCTTGAAAGACATATTCTCAATCAAGAGGCATAAATTGAAGATGATATAGCAAAGATATGCATGCAACGTTTTTCAGCATTAGCATGAGGTTCAACTAGAACACACCTGGGCTCTCTTCCAATGCTACAGCTCTTTGATTTTAATGAGTTCTGGTGATATCTAGTTAATCTTGGAAGCAAGAATGGGTGGCTGAACAAGTCCTTCGCTGACATTTTGCCTTTCAATGTATCTGGAAGCAGCAGAATAAACTGTGCAAAATAAAATGAAATCATGCACGTTTCCTTCATTTACATAACTCATGTACATCTAACAATTTGGCTCCTCTTGTAGCAGAATTCAGGTTTTCAGTATATATTATTAAACTACAATACATCATTCTGTTATCTATTAGTACACTGATATTCTCAAATTACCTAACAGTGCTCAGGCAATATCACAGAGCTTGAAACATGTGTTATAAGTACTAATTTTGTCTTCAACACTTTGTTGTAGTTAAGGGATAACAGTATCAGAATCATCACCTCCTTGCCTGATCCTTGCATACATTAAAATAAAAACGAACTCTTGTATAGGCAACAATCTGTCTTTGACAAAGATGTCATTCCTGCTGCACAGGCAGAGCTAAGCAATAGGACTGTGATGGCGAACCTTGGCACTCCAGATGTTCTTGAACTTTAATTCATAGAAGCCCAAGTTTCTGTGAATCAACACGGATGGGTTTACCTATGCGCAGTAAACCCATTTGTGTGGATTCACAGAGACTTGCACTTCTAGGAATTGAAGTTCAAGAACACCTGGAGTGCCAAGGTTCATCAACACTGCAATAGGATGCTAACTGCTATTTGTTTGTAGGTTGATCAAGATAAGGGATCTCAAAACAAAGGACTTTCAAAACCTCACGAGAAATCTGTCCCATAAGAAGTATGTGACATAGCAAGACAACACTTTCTTTCCCTCACTAACTTTGCACAAAATGGCTGTAACCACTTTATGAAGGCAAGCCTATCAGACAGCTACAAACAGAGAGATTATTTGTTTTTAAATACACTAAGAAACCCTCCAATATCTCTGCTTTTAATAAGCTTCTTCATTATGTGTGTCAAAGGACGAAGTCTCATTGTGACTTCTGCTTGGTTACTCCCACCATCCATCTGCTCCAAGCCTAAGAAACCCTAGAGGTTTATGAAGCTTAAACTTCACATCTTGAGAAAAATAGCTGCCTATACTATATTTTATCAATATACTGGACAAAAACAAGTACAAGTGAAACTCGGAAAATTAGAATACCGTGCAAATGTTCATTCATTTCACTTAAAAGGTGAAACAAATATATGAGATAGACTCACTACATGCAAAGTGAGATATGTCATGCCTTAATTTGTTATACTTGTAATGATCATGGCGTATGGCGTACATGAGATTATGGGATGATTATGGGGTACATTAGATTGGGGGATTGGGGTTTTCATAAACTGTAAGCCATAAGCATCAATATTATAACAAAGTAAGGCTTGAACTATCTCGCTTTGCATGCAATGAGTCTATCTCATATATTTGTTTCACCTTTTAAATTGCACTACTGAACTGAATGAACATTTGCACGATATTCTAATTTTCTGAGTTGCACCTGTAGATGTGATCTGAGTTTCGTGGAACCCCTCCTTGAACTGAGCCTGCTCTTCTTTGTTCATGTAGGCTACATTCATCACACCCAACAAAGGATATCTTAAAAATTTTGGAGGCATTTTAGCATTATGCATATCTGTGTTTAATAGCTTACAAAGACAGATTTTGTTTCTTAACCTTCCCCATTTTTGACAATTTCTGTGTGCAAGTAGGACTTCGCCTAACGCAGGATTTCCCTCCCAAAAGCATTACACTTTTTTTCCCTTCCAGCTATGAAATCCCGAGTTTGATTTCTCTGGGAGAAATGAACCCTCAGAGATATCCTTTTATAGACTCAGTGACAGCTGCCGTACAGTCGAAAATATTCCACTATATATACATAGGGTTATATATTGTCAATTTTCACCCAAAGAAGAGGCCTCGGTGCCAACAGATGCTAATTCTGTTCCACATCATTCCACTGCTTTAATATGTGTGAACACACATTCCCCCATGAGATCTCTGGGCAAAATTTTCTGGCAACTAAATGTCACTGAGAAAAATTAATCTGATTTAAGATCACAACTGCCTAGGGTCCATTGGGGAAAAGAAAATATGAATTCTTATTCATCTTCTAAGCTGCTCAAATTATCCCATCCGATTTTTTGTTTTACCCCATCTTCATGCAACAGGGAGTCTTAACAACCACAACTTATACTCACACTCAGAAGCTCTATATTTTGTTTTAATTAGTTAAATTCCCATGGCCTACCTACAGAATCAGGGATATGGTAGCTTAGTGGTTAAGACAATGAGCTTGATGACTGAAAGGTCAGCAGGTCAGCAGAGCAACAGAGTAAGTTCCCATCATCTGCCCCAGCTCCTGACAACCTAGCACCGTGACAGCAAACCTTGGCACTCCATATGTTCTTGGACTTCAATTCCCAGAAGCCCCCCATGAATCCACACAAATGGGTTTACTGCGATTCATCCGGCCCACGCCACCCTCGTTACTCTGTACGGGCGCATTTTACTTCCGCTTCCAGGAGCGACGAGGGCAGCATGGGCCGGATGAATTACAGTAAACCCATTTGTGTGGATTCACGGGGGCTTCTGGGAATTGAAGTCCAAGAACATCTGGAGTGCCAAGGTTCGCCATCACGGACCTAGCACCATAATGACGAACCTTGGCTTTATCTTATCAGCAATTGTAATAAAGATACAGTATATACAGTAATACCTCACATAAAGTCCACATTGGGTAATGTCATATTCACATAACGTCACGTTTTTTATGCACATGTGATGCCTCGCACAACATCCAAAGCTGCTCAAAAAACTGACATTATCCGAAGTATCGGTATAGGAACCTCAGATAATGTCCGTTTTTGACCATTTTTTGGACTTTTTGTGAGGCATCTCCCCATAGGAACGTCATAACGTCCAAAATTGCATAGCAACCAACTCCGTGGAACGGAGTTTGGACATTATCCGAGGTTCTACTGTATGTATGATATGAGAGATATCTCATATTGTGATTTTTAAAATAAAAACTTCAAAATTATGTATGTATGTGCTTTTAATTTTGCATGTTTCTGCTTTTCAAATCTTCATGCTTCAAGAGGCATCCTCAGCCGACTAGGGCAATGACGTGGCCAAAGAAACTTGGCGAAAACTCCATGTGGTCTAATGAGGCATTACTGACTCTTTCCCCCAGACCCTCTGCAAAATGCACCTAGGCATTCTACTGCCAAACAATAACTTTAACACCTGAACCTTATGGTATTGTGGAGGATTCTGAAAATTTTATATGAAAAGGTGTTAAGCTCTCAAGCTTTTACCCTGTTCTCCTTCAAAGATCCTTGGGAGATTTGCTGTTTTATTGTCACAAGAGTCCTATACAATTAAAAGGAAAGGTAATCGACAATCCCTAGCTGCTGACTTTCATGGCTTAGCAAAGATTTTGACTCAAGGTATCTTTAGTCAAGGGACTGTGGTGGTACAGTGGCTAAGAAGCTTGCCTTGTTAGCTGGAAAGTCAGCAGTTCAAGCCCCGAGTGCTGCACAACAGAATGAGCACCTGTCTCCATCCCAGCTCCTGCCAACCTAGCAGTTTGAAAGCAAGAAATTGCAAGTAGATAAATAGGGACCCACTTTGGTGAGAAAGGTAACAGAGTTCAATGCACTCCAGGGTCTAGTCATGCCTGCCACATGTCCATGGAAACGTCTGCAGAAGCCGACAGCGCTGGCTCTTTGGCTGTAAACAGAGATGAGCACTGAACCCTAGAGTCAGCTACGACTGGCTTTCAAGCAGTGGTGACATTTACTATCCTTAGTCAGTACTCAAAGACACTCCAATCTGTTTGTTTCTCATTTACCTGATTCATATTCAGTGCATTTTACCTGAATGAAAATGATCGCCCAATAAAGAGATCTGGGTCCATTAACAAAATGAGTAGAAATCAATTACTGTACTGTAAATGCATTTGTTTAAAGTTAATTGTGACTCAAACAATATGGTTTGAAGAGAAATGAACCCATGTTTCTTTAACTGCAGATGGTGCATTTATGTGTTCTGGCTCACTCTGTTTTAGGGAAAAGACTTTATACCCGTGGTTCCCAATCATACCTGTCAACCGCGGCTCCGGACAATCCGGGACCTGTGCAGAATGGTTCTGTGCAGGTCGCTTTTTACGCATGCGTAAAAGCCTTCTACGCATACGTAAAAGCGACTTGCGCAGAAACATTCTGCGCAACCCGCTTCTCCGCGTGCGTAGAAGGCTTTTACACATGCGTAGAAGGCTTCTACGATCCCCTTCTGCACAGAAGCCTTCTACGCATGCATAGAAGGGTTCTACGCATGCGGAGAAGGGAGCTGAGCAGAAGGGATGCGCAGTAACGCCTATCCCTCCGCTGCCAAATTACAGGGTTTCGGCAGCTCCGGGCGGGAAATGGAGAAAATTGACGCCGAAAAACGGGAAATCCCAGCCAATCCGGGAAGGTTGACAGGTATGTTCCCAATGTGGGGACCACAATGGAACTTCAATTCCCGGAAGCCTAAGTCAGTACATTGACTGATCGGAGCTTTGGGGAATTGACTTAGGCTTCTGGGAATTGAAGCCCAAAAACCAAAGGTTAGGAAACACTGCTTTATACTCAATAAAGAGCCTGCCAGGATAAATAGAAGCAGAAACCCTAATTCCGTGATGGCGAACCTTGGCACTCCAGATGTTCTTGGACTTCAACTCCCAGAGGCCCAAGCCCCAGTGAATCCACACAAATGGGTTTACTGCGATTCATCTGCCCTCGTCGATCCTGGAAGCTGAAGTAAAACATACAGGCACGTTTTACTTCCGCTTCCAGGAGCGACGAGGGCGGCCCGGGGTGGATGAATCGCAGTAAACCCATTCGTGTGGATTCACGTAACACTCGAATGAGTGGATATAATAACCACCAGCTGCAACACTGTAACCTTCTGTATCAGGACGCGAGCTAGTGACCTCTAGGGGGCAATAGGGAGCGCCTAGCTCACATGGTTCCAATTCCCCAAACAACTACAGCGCGGGAAGATTCCCGCCACCACCTCACCTGGACAAGAAGGGCGTGACGGGGAATGACATCACGCAGACAGTAGCCAATGGGCTATCGAGGAGCCACTTTCAAATGTATAGTCACAGTATATATTGAGCTGTTCATCCACCATTACCACATGTTCCCCCGGACCATCATGCAATAAAGATGTGTTAAGCCAACCCTTCGGCTGTTTCTATTGTCTTGGTTCTCATACACTAAACTGGCGACGAAGGTGGGATAATGGATCCCCACGGAATCAAGACAACGCAGGCCGGTTTCAACATCAACAAACCAGAAGAATGGGAGCTCTTCGAAATGGACTTCCAAAGCGCACTGATGGTGTCCGACATCTCAGACGAGGGGAAGAAGAGGGCCATTCTCATCCGGATGCTCGGGTTTCCCGCCATGAAGGTATTGGTGGACCTGGTGTCTCCGAAGAAGGTGAACGAAGTGCCGGTCAAGCAGCTCCTGAAAGCGATGCAAGACCATTTCCAGCCCTCGGTTTCGATGTTCTCGGCTCGGGACGCGTTCTGGAAGAGAGTCCAGGCGCCGGGTGAGTCCGTGGCTGCCTTTGCAGCGGCCCTCCGGTTGGCCGCCAGCCCATGCAAATGGGAGAACCTGGAAATCGCCCTCAGGGACCGCATGCTGTGCGGCCTGTGGGATGAGGAGGTTCAGCGAAAGCTGATGAACCAGGAGCCGCCCCCGACGCTGCACGAGGTCGTGAAGGAGGCGCAGGCGGCGGAAGCCACGAGAGCCGGGGTTAAGGGGTTCAGAGCAAGGCCCCCACAACCCGACAAGGCAGCGGGCTCGGTGCAAGCGGCCAGGCGGGCGCCACACTCCTCCACGGAGAGCAGCGAGGACGAGGACGTCCGGAAGGTGCGGAAGGATGGCCGACGCTGCGACGGCTGCGGGGCGGCCCATGACCGCATCAAGTGCCCTTTCCGGAAGGCCGAGTGCCACAACTGTGGGCGTCGAGGGCACATAGCCAAGGTTTGCAGACGGCGGCGCAGAGACCAGAAAGGCTCGACAGACCGCTCACCGAGGATCCAGGAAGGCGTCCGGCCCTCAAGGAAGCAGGACGGCGTGGGCCACATCTCCGACGACAGCGACGACGACACCGCAGTCCACAGCGTGTCCTTAGGACACCCCCGTTATTTTGTTGAGGTACTGGTGCAAGGGCCCCCCGTTAAGATGGAGATAGACTCGGGTTCCTCATATTCAATCATTTCCCAGAGGGAGTTTTTGGGAATTTCCCCCAACATGCGGCCCAAGCTCAGAGCACTGAGGTCTACGCTGCGGGACGTGCAGGGAAATAGCATTCCGGTGTTGGGGGTTGGAAAATTCAAGGTCCAATACAAGCAACGCGCCGCGGAACTTCCCCTGGTTGTTCTCAAGGGGGGGAGTTGTTGCCTCCTCGGGACTCAATGGTTTAAGCCCCTGGGTTTGTTCATTGGGGGGGTGCATGCCGTTGGGACTGACCCAATACAGGAGGTGTGTGATGCGCATCCCAAAGTGTTCAAGAAGGGACTCGGAAAATTCAAGGGACCCCCAGTTGCGTTCGACCTGGACCCGGAGGTCCGCCCAATAAGACTCAAACCGCGCAGAGTGCCTTTTGCACTCAAGGACAAGATAGAGGCGGAACTGGACAAATTGGTGGGCCAGGGGATCCTTGTTCCTGTTGATTCCGCGGAGTGGGAAACTCCGATTGTAACAGCGCTGAAGGCCAATGGGGAGGTTCGAATATGCGCTGATTACAAATGTACCATTAATAAGGCGATACGCCCAAATGCGTATCCGGTGCCGGTAGTCAGCCACCTGTTGGCCAGGTTACATGGGGGAAAGTGTTTCGCAAAGCTTGACCTGGCGCAGGCATACCAGCAGCTCTCGGTAACCCCAGCTGCAGCTGCTGCGCAGACAATAGTCACTCATAAGGGGGCGTTCCAGGTGACGCGCCTACAGTTTGGCGTGAACTCGGCGCCAGGCACTTTCCAATCGCTTGTGGAACGCCTCTTAAAGGGTCTGGAGGGGGTCTTACCATACTTTGATGACGTGTTGATAACAGGGGGGAGCGAGTCAGAATTGGCTGAGAGGCTAGACAAAGTACTGACGGTATTCGAAAAGGCGGGGTTGAGGCTGCGGAAAGACAAATGCGTCTTCTTCGCAAAAGAGGTTGAGTTCTTGGGTTTCCGGGTAACCCCTGCAGGCATCAAACCCTCCAAATCAAAGGTGACCGCTGTTCAAAATGCTCCTCGCCCCACCTCCAAGCCCGAATTGCAGTCGTTCCTGGGGCTCGTAAACTTCTACCATTCCTTCCTGCCTCGGAAGGCATCGGTAACAGAGCCGCTTCATAAGTTACTAAAAAAGGACGAGGCGTGGAAATGGGGCGAGAGCCAGGAAAGGGCATTCAATGAGCTATAGCAACTCTTATCCTCAGACGCCTTATTAACCCATTTTGACCCCAAGAGACCAGTGGTTCTGATATGTGATGCATCCCCAGTGGGGGTGGGGGCGGTTCTGTGCCACGTGTTGGAAAACGGGCGGGAGGCCCGGGTGGCATTGTACTCCAGGTCCCTGTCTAAGGCAGAGCAAAACTACGCACAGACAGACAGGGAGGCGTTAGCGATAATTGCTGGGACAAAAAAGTTCCACGACTTCCTCTATGGCCGCCCCTTTACCATTGTGACTGACCACAAGCCCCTGCTAGGCATTTTTACTGCAGACAAGCCCACGCCACAGATCCTATCCCCTAGGATGCTCAGGTGGGCCATTTTTTTAAATGCGTACCAGAACGCGCTGGTGTATCGCCCTGGAAAGGACATAAGCCACGCGGACGCCCTGTCGAGGTCACCCCTCCCCCACACAAGCAGCCACGTGTGTGAGGTGGAACAAGACCACCAAGTGCTCATGAGAGGTCTTAGATTCACCCCCCATTGTGCCCGCAGAGATCGCCAAGGCGACAGGCAAGGACAAGACGTTGGCCCTGGTCAGTTCTTGGATGCAGAAAGGGTGGCCAACGTCCTCCCCGGCGGCGGAGTTCACCCCATTTTTTAGGGAAAAGCTAGAACTGTCTTTGGAGAGGGGGTGCCTCCTGTGGGGCCAGCGGGTAATCGTCCCTGAATCCCTGAGAGCTAGGGTGCTTAAACTGCTGCACGTCAGCCACCCTGGAATTGTCCGCTCCAAGGCATTGGCCAGGAGCTACCTCTGGTGGCCCCAGTTGGACGCCGATATCGAGCACATGGTGGGCACTTGCGAGAGTTGCCAAAGCTCCCGGCCCGAAGAGGCTCGACTTCCGCACAGGGAATGGGATGCGGCAAAGGGGCCGTGGTCCCGCGTGCACATTGACTTTGCGGGCCCTTTCAGAGGGTCGCTCTTTCTCCTCATAGTGGATGCTTACTCCAAGTGGTTGGAGGTTATCCCATTTGCGAACACCTCCTCAGCCGCAACAATTAAACAATTGCGCAGGGTTTTCAGCATGTTCGGTATACCCGACACCCTTATTAGCGATAACGCTAGTTGCTTCACGTCCGACGAGTTCAGGGCATTCACCGACATCAACGCCATCCGGCACATCACCTCCGCGCCTTTCCACCCGGCGACGAATGGCCAGGTAGAACGCCTCGTGCGTACTACCAAAGACGCGCTGAGGCGCATGGGCCCCAGGGATTTAAACCTGCAGTTGTGTCAGTTTTTACTGGGATACAGGGTGACCCCCCTAGCGTCAGGATACTCGCCCGCGGAGCTCCTAATGCGCAGAAAGCTGACTACGATACTGACAAGGCTAGACCCTACGAGGGTGGAGGACACTGGGAGGAACATCGGGTTAGCGGGCACGAAGAGTTTCGAAATAGGCGCCCCGGTTCATTGCAGAAACTACGCTAGCGCAGGGCCAGCCTGGGTTCCGGGCATAGTCATTGGGCAGACAGATCCCGTGTCGTATTGCGTAGAGACCAGCACAGGTCTACTCTGGAGGCGGCACGCAGACCAACTCCGGCGCAGGGTCTCCGGAAACCAGAGCGCGGACAGCGCAGAACAGGATTCAACGTTAGGGTTCTCCCCCACCCGTTCAGCCCAAGGGGGAGGAGAGGGGGGCCAGTGGTCCCCACCAAGGGGGGAAGGGCCCCCACCAGGGGGGGAAGGGAATAAGTTTGTCCCCATAGATATCCTGAGGGATACCCCCACAGATACCCCAGTAGATGAATTTGAGTTTGAGTTACAAAACCGGGGGGAGGGTTCGGAGTGGTCCCCCACCCATCCAAGCGAGAAGCGGGGGTTTTCGTTAGCCCCCAGTGCCCCCGGTTTTCCCACAATGGAGTTTACCCCTACCCCAAAAGCCGCGGAGCCGCGGCAAGTCGTTAACGAGTCTCCCTCTCCCATTGCAGGACAAGAGACCAGGGAACACAGAAGCGATAGCGCCCCCGGGACAAGCCAGCCAGCCTTGCGCCCAAAACGCGCTTGCAATAAACCATATTGGATGAAAGACTTCGTCTCATCCTAGGGGGGAGGGATGTTGTATCTGAAACAGTATACCTTTAAGTAATGTAACACTCGAATGAGTGGATATAATAACCACCAGCTGTAACACTGTAACCTTCTGTATCAGGACGCGAGCTAGTGACCTCTAGGGGGCAATAGCGAGCGCCCAGCTCACATGGTTCCAATTCCCCAAACAACTACAGCGCGGGAAGATTCCCGCCACCACCTCACCTGGACAAGAAGGGCGTGACGGGGAATGACGTCATGCAGACAGTAGCCAATGGGCTATCGAGGAGCCACTTTCAAATGTATAGTCACAGTATATATTGAGCTGTTCATCCACCATTACCACATGTTCCCCCGGACCATCATGCAATAAAGATGTGTTAAGCCAACCCTTCGGCTGTTTCTATTGTCTTGGTTCTCATACACTAAAAAAAGTAAAGGTAAAGGTCACCCTTGCTCGAAAGCCAGTCTTATCCGACTGTATCCCAGTGCTCATTTCTGTTTACAGCCAAAGATCCAGCACTGTCTCCGTAGACATATGGCAGGCATGCCTTAACAACAAAGACCACCAATTTTCCCCCAGTATTAGGATTACAATAAAAAAAAAGATTTGTGCAAAATAGATTTTCACAAAATGTTTGTCAGAGTTCAGAAATGGAAAAAATGCTGAGAAACTCTCATAATCCTACTCCATAAAGAGAAACATGTTTAGATTTTTCCATTCTTCTCTGCAAGAACATGATATGTGAACTTTGTATCCTTAATTCAACATTACAGTAACAGCTGAATGCACAAGGATTCAAGGTCAGTGTTTACATTTAAGCATGCAGAGACCTCAGTTAGGTAAATGTTTTAGTCACTTTCTAGTATATTTGATATGTCAAATTAATGAAGAAATTTAAAGATTTTGTACAATTCTCATTTTAAAAAAACACTAAATGAAATGACGTTCTTTTCCAACATTTTTGTTGTTGTTCAGTCACACAGTCGACTCCGATCCTTACTGCCATCACATTTTCCATGGGACTTAATAATGCGCTAGATCGTAAATAGGTTCCAGATACTTTGATATCAATTTATTTCTAGGATTTATTTATCTTAGCTACCAGATGGCACTTACCACTAGCTTTGCCTTATTTTTCCCCTCACATGAAATGCCAGATTGCATCTCAATTTTTTCATCACGCTAAACCAGGGGTGGCCAAACTTTTCCCGCCACAAGCCAGTTACATAGTTGAGCGGGCTGGTCACGTAGTTCCTCCTGCCGTAGAATGTGTCCCAACTGCTGTAAACGTTTTTACAACATTGGCGGGTGCATTTACAGCAGTGATATGCACATGTGCAGGTGCGTTATACGCATGTGTGTTTTACTTCCGCTTCTGGTAGCAGTGAGGGTGGAGCAGGGCAGATGATTTGGCGCCACGGTTTGGGCCCGGCTCACGGGCCATAGTTTGGCCACCCCTGTGTAAAACCTATGTTTCACTATTAAGGTACAACTCCTGATTTTCAACGCAAAATCATAGACAGTGGTGAAACCACAACATACCTGACAGAGATCTGATCCTCGCTGTGCTTGTTTGCAAGACATAAATTCCACTCTTCTATGGAACACATTACTAGTAGCTAATGCAGAACCTGACCTTGTAAACCAACCCAGCAAATTGAAAATGAAAATGTTTACCGGCTCGAGTAAAATATTTCACCAGTGCAATCACCTGCCATGGAAAATCCCTACATAATGCTTCCAATTTCCGCACCACACTCCTTGATATACTATCCCATTTCTAGATCATCATCTCACTTCTTGGAACATTTCTTGCCATTTTTCACACCATTACTCAGCCTCTCCCATACACCTGTTCAGACATCTATCTCCTCTTTCATTTTTCTTCCCTGCAACCATATTAATCTCCAGTTTCTAGAATTATCTCCTTCACAGATCCCCAAATATACATTATTCAAATCAGCTACTATCTGAGACTGTGGCTATATGAAATGGCTACCATCCATTAACACAAAGTCAGTAAACACGAGATGTACATTAATTACCATTCTCTTTAATAATCTACTCAGTGCTCTGTTATCATCTCAAAGTGAACCAAAACCAGGCCAACCTGGCCATTAGAGGATATTCCATAAAAATAATAACCTTTACTATGATTCTTTCAGTGATACATGGCTTAGTAATCAAACTTGCAATGTAACATACTATTTACCTTTTAATAATCAACTGTAAAACCAAGCACAAGGAAGAAAAAGAATGTAAAACATATACTAGGATAAATATTTCTTTCTTCATTTGAAGATGTAGGTATGTGAGTGTTTTCTATCTTGGCCCTGGGGGTCCAAAAAAAGTTTTGGCACATTTTTAACCTAAATATCTAAGGAAATTAAACAAAAGAGGAATAATACCAGAAAGAGATTGGGGGATGCTGTACTGAACTAGATACTGTACTGTAATCTTGTTATACTATCCATTATCTTGATTCCTTCTCCCTCAAAACAGATTCGTATAGGTTGGGAATCATAGAATTAGAGTACTGTAGAACTGGAAGGAACCTCAAAGATGCTATAGCTCAGACCCCAACCAATGAAAGATACAGCTAAAGCACTTATTCACAGATGGCAATCCAACCTCAATTTTAAAAACTCTAAAAAAAAGAGTCTACTACCCTCCTTTACAATGTGAAACAGATCATACTGTCAGAAAGATTTTGACTAATGCAGTGGTTTCTCAATGTTTTCAGGTCACGGGCCTGACCACATACGCCAGGCAGCTGATCGGGCTGGTCAGGGGGTCCTCTCACCCAGGAGTGGAACTAAAACACACCCACGCATACACAGAACACATTTATGGCAGCATTCTGTGCATGTGCGGACACATTTTATTTCCGCTTCTGGGAGCGGTGAGGGTGGCACGGGCCAGATGAATTGGCATCGGTGGTTGAGTCCGGCCCATAGGCCATAGGTTGCAAATGCCTATCCTAATGTTTAGTCAGAATACCTTGTAATTTGTATCCATTTGTTTGAGTTCCCACCATCTTTCATGTGACAGACGTTCAGATATTTAGAATCAAATTTTCATGCAGGAGTGGACTCAAAGGGGTATCACCAAGTTCAGTCCTCTGATAAAAATAATGATTTCATGTCCGAGATTATTTTGGGTTGAAAGGATTTTTTTCTGGAGAAACTCCGCTCAGGGGACGCCCGAATGAGGCTCCTTTCATGTCTCCAAGATCTTTTCCCAGTGAAGTGGTCCCTCTTTATCTACTTGCAAGTTCTTGCTTTTGATCTGCTAGGTTGGCAGGAGCTGGGACAGAGACAGGCGCTCAAACCATCATACAGTACCCAAGTGTCGAACTGCCCACTTGCTGCCCTTCCATATGACAAGGCGAGATTCTTAACCAAACTGAGCCACCACAGCCCTCTGATGAAGCTGGATATTCATTGCTAAAATTTCCCTTCCAGAAGGCCATCTAATCATTGTTCAGAAATCTCCAAAAAAAGATGACAGATGTCACCAGCCCTATATTTGTGCAGCTGATTTTCCTCACTTAAATGTAGACTTTCATACCTTCCCTGTTGGAATTCATTTTGTCTTGGTCCAATTCTTCTACCTGTTAAGGTTATGGTGAACCCTAATTTTGCTTTCCAAGGTACCAGCTACCCCTGGACTCTGACTCTGGTGTCATTGGGAGATTTGATAAACATCCCCCACTACTTCTTCAGGCAAGTCATGTCATATATAAAAAGGTTAAACAGCACCATGCCCAAAACAGAAACCTATTGGTGTCCTACTCATTACTTCTATCCAGGATAATGAAGAACCACTTTATCAGCTTTATGGATGAGATGTTCATGTTTAGGGAAAACCCAAGAAAGAGACTCTTTCATTCAGTAATCAGATTTTATTCAGAAAATTCCAAAAGAGTCTCTGAAATTCAATAAATTGCCTCTCTCAGATTACTTCCATTTGATCAATATATGCAAACATTTTATCAAATAGCCCATCCACCATGATTTTTCCTTTACAGGTATCTCCATGCTTTAACACTGTTGTTTCCATTAGCCACCTTAGTAGCCCACCTGCCCGGCTATTTCCCTTACCACTCCTTGCCTTTTGTCTTATCAGCAGCAGGTTGACGCTTTATCTTTCCTGTGTTTTTTTTAACTAGCCAAATTACAAAACCCAAAACAAAGGAAACAACCCCCCCCCCCCCCAACAAAGCCAAGCACTTTCAGATTTAATGGAAGAACCAAGAACCTAATAATCAATGAATCTCCCCATTTGAAAAGTTGGGGGTAAAGGAACAAAACCCAGAATCTCTGTACACATCTCCAGTAGATAGTCTTTGGGTATAGTCTGTTAACCAACTCAAAACTACCCAGAACCATTATCTTAGTCACATTTTATCAGGCTATAAGCAAGAATTTTATGGGGGGTTTGTTGGAATGTACAGTACATATCCAATATTTCCCTTACCTACAGGCTTTAAAAATAGTTAGGTTAGTCTGGCATGACTTATCTTCAAGAACCCAAAGCGATTCTTAGCAATTACTGTACAGTACCTCTTTTTTTTTTTAACTCCTCACAGACCAACTGTTTTATGATGTTCCTAGAAACATGGTGCAGTGGTTAAACTGCTGTACTGTAGCTAAATCTGCTGACCGTGTGAATTCAATCCTGATGGGGATTGAGGTTGACTCAGCCTTCCATCCATCCTAGGTCAGTAAAATGAGTACCCAGCATGTTGTGGGTAAAATTCGAATTAACTTGTGAACAACCCAGAGACTGCACAAGCGCTACAGTATGAGGCGTTAATTGCTAGTTTTTCTGTTTTTTGTTGTTGGTTTTTGTTTTTTTTATTATTTATTTTTTTTTGTGGGTTTTTTTTTTGGGGGGGGGGGTATTATCACCAAGTCTATTGGTTGGTAATCGCCAGGCTCTGAGATTATGCCTGCAAGGGTTTTCTTTAGTACCACTGGAGGCAGTTCATCTGGCGCTAGACATGAATCCATTTAGAGTAGCCACATTTTCCATACTGCCTGTTGATCAATCATGGGAGATCATCTTTCCTCTGGAAGTTTGCCACTCCTTCCATTTTCTTATACATATACTCCACTTAAATCCCAGATCATCTAAATGTTTCTTAGGCAGCCACTCTAATTTCTTTACATTGCCTTCTTCATTTCTTTCTTGTTATAATTCTCAGAAACTCCCACTCATCGTAAACTTCCTTCTCTTGCAATACTTTTGGACTACGGGATTTCTCTCAGTATCCTGTTCAGCTTATTGAAATAAAGCAGGGGTGCCCAAACTACGCATGTTTTACTTCCGCTTCCGGGAGCAACAAGGGCTTTGCAGGATGGATGAATTGGTGTCGGGGGCTGGATCTGGCCCATAGGCCATAGTGGCCGGCCCCTGAACCACGTGACCAGCCCGCAGCCCAAAAAGTTTGGGCACCCCTGAAATAAAGTTTCTTAAAAATCAGAGTACATATCTGACTATACACTAATTAGCTTCCCCTTCCCTGTATATAATAAATGGAAGTTGGAAGTTCTTACTTTCACCCAAGGTTTTCACTACTTCCACCTCGCTAACCAATTCTTTCATGCTGATTAGGATCAGGTCCAAGACAACTAAACATGTTGTTGTTTCTTCCACTTTCTGGAAAATGAAATTGTCAGTCTACCCAAGCTTTCCAAATGAGCTATTCTTTATTACTGTACTTCCTACCTAAGCCATGTGAATGTTCATGGCTGACAAATAAATCCCAGAGAGGTCCACGAGATTACAACTGGCATCGATTCTCCTGTACTTTTTACTTTTGAACTTGATACTCTATAAGTGTGTAACTGTCACTGGGTTTAAGTTGCACAATGGCACTAGGATTGATCTCCTAGTGCTGCTTGATGAAAACGGTAATAGCATTACAACAGCTATCACTAAAGGCAACTTCAAGCTCCCTCTTTCCCTTCAAACTGATGCTTATGCAAGACTGCTTTTTCTATTGTTTCCCTTGCAGAGTGATAAATGCAAAATTACTACAGACACTAGACAGGCATTCAGAACAGAAAGATCCCCACACACACACACACACACCCAAAAAAAAATGTCTGATAGTAAAGAGATGTTCTACTGAATTAAAACTGCGGACACATTCTACATGTAAACTTCAGAAATGTAACTGTACAACAATGAATGTATCTTCAGAGAAATCATACCCCTACTTGAAATGGGTAAACTATCCCCCCCCCCCCACACACACACACACACACCTCACTAGTGAACTGGACGTGGCAAACCTAAAAGCAGAAAACAGCTGTTTCTTTCTCCAAGCCAGTTTCCAATACTGAGATGTCAACCATGCTCCTAAAAGCTCTACCCAGGAGCTTAATGGAATCCAAATGACAGTCTATTTCCCATAAACATAGTATTTCAGGCACAGGGAACCCAAGAAAATACATATTCGGTGTGTCTGTCATCTAAAAGGCCTCAGGTGCCTTGAGATAATTATCAGGCAGAGGTGAGGCAGGGGACATAAACAGAGTTGGTTTCCAATATTATAAGCTCATTATTTAAATGTTGATGCCCATCATGCTCCTGATAGAATTACAGGTCACAACTATATCCATGTGTTCAGTATTTGTAGTTTCAGTTCTCCATAGGTCTAAAAATCTTCAACGGAAAATCCCCGGAATACCCAATTATTTCCAATGTGCATTACCAGAGCTGGCAATTAGATAACAATAACAATAGCACCTGAACACCCTGCTGCTAATTCCCTAGGAGGAGTGAAGGGAGCCCAGATTTGGGGTGCAGTAAGGGTGGGGATATAGCAAGAAAGGTCTCCTTTGCTCAACAGCCAGTCATATCTGACTCTAGCAGGAGGTACTCATCTCCATTTACAGCGCTATCTATGTCTGCAGACATTTCCATGGTCATTGGCAAGCATAACTAGATGCGAGATCACAAGAAATGCTGTTACCTTTCCCGCTAAAGCAGCACCTATTTTTCTACTTGCGATTTCTTGATTTCAAACAACAAGATTGGCAGGAGCTGAGACAGATGACAGGTGCTCACTCCATCACACAGCACTCAGGTCTCAAACTGCCAACCTTCCAGTTGACAAGCTCAGCATCTTGACCACTAAGCCACTGCGGTCCCTTTTACATATGCATAAATCAAATAATATAAATTGCATTAGCAAATTGCTACTAGTTAAGAAGATGAGGTTTCTTCTTCTGACTATAAGCCAAGATATATGGCTGAGGTGGTATAAAGAATGCAAACACCAGGTTTTGAACTAGCAGTTAAGAATTGCTATTGCAATTTACACAATTTTACTTACGCCAGTATATGTAAGTAACAGTGCTGGAATCTTGAAATGAACATTGGATTCTGTTACAGAAATCTAACTTTGTTTTCTTTTACACCAGAGTTTGCAGAAAGTTTGCAGTACACTTAAAAATAAAGATGAACTCCATGTAACTCCATGGGAAAAGTAACTGAGAAACAGACGTGGCCATTAAATTAAATGCCAAAAGGGATGCAGGAATCTCATTTTTCTTGCATTTCTTAGAATCCTACCATAATTCTCACCCTATTTCAGTTATATAACACTGTGCAAGAAGTGCTTCCTCTCCCTCAAAATTAATGCTACTCTTAGTGATTTTTTTCACAACTATAGTAAATTTTCATAGGCTTTCCTTTTAGCATAAGCATTTATGCATGTTTCCCCCACTGTACACGTTTCCCTCCACTAATAATAATTTCATGTCAGAAATTATTCTGGGTTGAAAGAATTTTTGATGGAGACAGAGACGGAACTCAAACCGTCATGCAGTACCCGGGTCTCAAACTGACAACTTGCCGGCCTTCCAGCTAACACTGACTGAAGTACTGATGAGCATTTTGAACTGCCCAGGTGTTTTTGTGCATATTTTTCCCCACCCTAACACATTAAAAGCCTTGGAAATGTAAAAATGTCTAGGCAACACTGCACTCATCTCACTTTCAATCTCAGGAAGCAACACACAAGTCTTTTTTTCTTTAAAAAAATGTGAATCTAAGAATTTTATTTTCAATCTCCAACTCATGGCCAAAAGTTTCAGCACAAAGTCATCTGCAGTATGTACAACAGAACACACCAATTTAAAATGTTTCCCCATGGATATGAACTGATGTGATTTAAAGCAACATAAAATTTAATGAAATAAATAGGGAAATAATGTGCCTTGGTGTAACAACAGCTCTTAACTTCATGGTCTTTTCTGGAATTTTTTAATGACCTGATAACATAATGCAGTGCTTCACTAAACATTTACCAGGCCTCTTGTGTGTCTTTTCCACACGGCATCACTTGACGCTTCCAACGGTGTTGAGGTTTGAGAGACAGAACATCTTGGATATAACAACCAGATTAATCATTTCAGCTCTACTTTGAACTGAGCAGACAGCGTTGAAAAAGATCTCGGCTGAAAATTTATCTAAGATGTTAAACCATGTCCTGTAAATGGCACAAGAAAATGGGTTAAAATTATAGAACTAATGTTGGCAGGGTAATAGCTGTAAATTGGACACAGGCTGGTTGCCAGAATCTCAATCACTATGTCAAACTCCAACATGCAGGCATACCTTATCATACTGTCATTCGAACACCACTGGCTATTTCAAATGTGTACAACTTGTGACCCATCAACCTAAACAAAGCTCAAGCACTTTGTACTCTGCTCGCTGTTTGATCACCCGAGGCTGGCAACAAGAAGAGCTTTATCAAACTAGGATACCACAAACACACTGTGAGCACCTTTTGACTCAATTGATCAAATTTAGCAAAACCAGGCCACTACTGATGAGGGCTAGAACGGGGAAGTCACTGTTCTGTACAACATTGTTTTATTCAATTAGACACTCAGCAGGATTGTAGTAATATATTTTGGTGTGCAAATGCCCAGAAGTACATCCCCTATAGCTGCCCTGCCCTGTTGTTGTTCAGTCGCACAGTCGATTCCGATCCTTTGCGACCCTATGGACCATTGTCCTCCAGGCACCCATCCTCCACCATCCTCCTCAACCCACCCAGCTCTGTGCCCATTGTGTCTACAATACCATCTAGCCATCTCATCTTTGACCACCCCTTCTTCTTTTGTCATCTACCTTTCCTAGCATCAAAGCTTTCTCAAGTGAATCCTCTCTTCTCATTTGATGTCCAAAGTACTTTAAGCTTCATCTTTAATATTTGACCTTTTAAGAAGCAGTCAGGGTTGATTTCTTCTAAAACTGACCTATTTGTTTGATCTGCCCTAGGAAGGTCCTATATTACAACCCAGCTGTATTGATTCATAGCAACAAAGCTAGCATTATTTTAAATCACCAATCAGAGTATGCTTTTTGTAACCCTAACAGGTTTTAATTGCTCCTTTGTAACCAAAGTAGCCTCAAATATTCTGCATTGCATCTTGGACCAGGCAGGAGGATATGTCTAATTAACTGCATTCATTGTTTTATTTTTTAAAGAGAATTCAGGAAGGTGGGAATTGAGATCCCGACACTATTATCTGGCACCATCATGGAGCAGATATAGAGCTATGGATTTAGGCGGTGGTAAAGTTGGCTGTGGCGGTTCAAGCCAGCATTCCACCATAACAGAAGTTTTTGTGGCGCAGTGGTTAAACTGCTGTACTGCAGCCAGAATGTTGTGAGTTCGATCCTGATCTGAACACTGGGTTGACTCAGCCTTCCATCCTTCTGAGGTCAATAAAATGAGTATCCAGCATGTTGAGGGCAAAATGTTAATTAAATTGTGAACCGGCCAGAGAGTGCACTTAGCACTATGGGGTGGTATATTAGTGTATATTAGTTCCTTAACCAGTGTCCCACTTTTCTTCATGATTTAGTTCTTCTATTCAGACCAGGGGTTCCCAACCTTTTCAAGCCGTGGGCCGGGTCATGCTCTCTCAGTCAGCTTTGAGGGCCAGAGGGCCATTTTGCACTGCCTGCACGATGGAGGTGGCCATTTTGTCCCAACAGTTTCAAAATGGTGGCCATTTTGTTTCTCGAATGACCTTAGAGGGGTGAGGGCCACATGAAATGGTGGTTGGCTGGATCCAGCCAATGGACCATAGGTTGGGAACCCTTGGTTTAGACGGTATCACTTGTGTTGCTTTACTGTGGCTCCATCCTGCATCAGTCCACTAAACATACATATATAAAAAACACTACACAACACAAACACACAAGCATCCCGAATCCCATCCTTCCATTTCTATATATTTTGCTTGCAAGCTGATTATGAACAGTCACAAACTGTTTTCAATTTCAAACCCTATCCACAGAGCAAGACTTTTTTTAAAAAACGAATAAAATTCTCCTAATTTTCACAAAAACACTTAATTAATCATCTCGCTTCCCAAAATACTCTTCATAAATGTCAATGTGCAATTTCTACGGACTCCCTACTAGGAAAGCTAGAAATAAGTCAATTGCAGGAGCCAGCAAGTTAGTGGCTCCTTCTGGGATAATCACCTATCATAATGAAAACTGATTTTTTTTCCTTCTTTTTTTCCTCCTTTCCTTCCCAATGAAGAGCTATCTGCATGTGACATGCTGGGATTTTATACAACTGGCATTAGCACATTTATCTTCTGCTATGTCTTGAATTTCTTTCTCCTTTTTCTTATTTTCCTCCACAACGGTGTTGTCCACTTGGAGTTCATGTACTTAGAACAGGTAGACAGGTCAAGGCCTTTGAATTAGAATAACTAACCAATAACCTCTTTCAAAAAGCAGTGTGCCTCTGATTCTTAGATGTGAAGAAGAAAAAAGACAGAAAATACTTTGATTCTGCCTGCTTTTTGGGTTCCCAGAACATCTGGCTGTACACTGTGAGAAGTTATATCATCATTGACCTAGAACCTGATCAGCAGGAGTGCTGTCTTGGGCTTCTGGTAACTGAAGTCCAAGAACACCCCGAGTGCCAAGATTTGCCATCACTGACCTAGAACAGTTCTTAGATTCTTGTGTTAGAACCATAAATGTTACACCACATGCAGTTCCAAAAGGTTTCGGATGACACTTTATTACAATATCCATTATCCTTAACTACCAGCTGTGCAAGCTGTGGTTAATGGAAAAGTTGGGTTTCACTTACCAGTGATAACTTTCGTTCTTCGAGTATATAGTTTGTGAATACACACTATTGGGTTATGCACCTGCGCAGAACATCGATCGGAGGCTTTAAAGCTGATTGGTCTAAAGTTTTGGTGGTAAGACCACCCACTGTACCGCCCACCCTTAGGCGCCAGTTCGCCATTTTACCTCAGTTCCATACTTAAGCAAAGCACAGGATAAACCAAATGATCTCATCCGTGCTGCTCAAAACAGACACTGGCTGTGGCCGTCCAAAGCTGGGAACTTCTTGTGGCAAGAAGTGCACTGCTTGAAAGCCGCTGAGGCCATGAAAAATTTCTCCAGAGAAGGTAAGAGAACGAAGAACGTTCGAGAAGAAAGCCCCGAAGGGCCGGCCTACCAACACCCCCTTGGGGGAACCGGCGACCTGAGCAAAAAAGTGACTGAGTCCTATGAGAAGAAACAGCACTGGGGTGGCAATCCTGCCCTAGGGACAAGATCACCAGAAAAAAATTGTTCAAAAAAAGACTATACCATAGAATTGACAAAAAAAAATTGTGGAAGCTCTCAACGATCGTCCTGCTGCTGAGGCGGAAAGAAGAGAACTGAGGTAAAGTTTTGGGCGGTTTTACCGCCAAAACTTTAGACCAATCAGCTTTAAAGCCTCCGATCGATGTTCTGCGCAGGCGAAAAACCCAATAGTGGGGATTCACAAACTATACGAAGAACTAATGGAGGTCTGTCTGCAGGTTCTCTGCTTCTGCTTTATACGCTATGCCCCCCCTCCCCAAGAAGATTTCCATGAAAAGACACTTGCTTCAAGAAACAGGAGACTGAAGTAAAGAGCCCTTGTGGTACAGTGGTTAAACGGCTGTACTGCATCCTAAAATTACAGCAAAACCCCGGCATGTGACTGCCCTGGGTTATAAGTGCACATTTAATTTTAAAAATTCCTCGGATTACGGCCAATTTTTGGTTTGCAACTGAAGATTGTGCTACAGTATTTTAAACTCTAAAATGGTAGCTATCTCCCTGCCTTTTCCATGCCATTTGGGGACCTTATCCGACAATGATGATGACACCTTCACAGCAGTAAGCACTGCATTGTGACTTTGGTTGAAGGGGCAGCCATTTTGAATTCTGAAATTGTTGTCGGCCATTTTAAATTTAAAATGGCCAATGCAACAATTTCAGAATTCAAAATGGCCACCCCCTTCAACCAAAGTCACAATGCAGCGCTTACTGCTGCAGAGGTGCCATCACTGTCGATGGATAAGGTCCCCAAATGGCGTAGAAAGGGTAGGGAAATCGCTTCATCCCTCTTGTGCGGAAGGGAGAGGGTTGCACCTGGCATATTTTGGATTTGGGTGGGGGGTTGTTGGGGGGGGGGGTTGTTATTTTTGGTCTGGCCAGGACCTTTTTAAATTTTAAATACATCCTAATGGGAAATGTGCTTTGGGTTACGATTTTTTCAAGTTACGAGAGACTGTTGGAACGGACCTCCGTCGTAACCCGAGTTTTTACTGTATTGATTTTGTGAGTTTGATCCTGACGAGGTTCAAGGCTGATTCAGTCTTCCATCCTTCTGCGGTTGGTAAAATGACCAACTCAAGTTGTTGAGAACAAAATGGAAATTACCTTGCGATGAGCAAGTGCTATGGGGTGATATATAAGTATAATTGATATTGCTAAACTCAATGACATAATAAAAAGGCTGTGACCAAGATGAATACAAGACAATGAAAGTAAACTGGTCACATTCCTTTAAACTAGGGATTCTCAACCTGCGGCCCGTGGGCCGGATGCGACCCGTGGCACCATTTTGTGTGGCTCCCCACCGCCTCCACCACACCAGGAAGTGCCATGTGGTGGAGGAAGGGCAAAATTACCATCCAGCCCTCGAACCTTTCTGAGGGAGCGTGACCCGGCCTTCAGCTTAAAAAGTTGAGAACTCCTGCGTTAAATCAACACTGCTACGTATTTAATCACATTTGCAGATTTTGAACATGGCACATTACTCTCACCTTTAAGCAACATTAAGTACTGTAAAATCAAAACCAGACTCTTAAATAGATTTAATAAATCAGAAGATCAAACATGGCAAGTTTGCAGCTGATACAGATGAGCAATACAGAAATCACTCATTTACGGTATCTTTCTTGAATGTCTTCACTTCCAGTAGCTAACTATACAGGCCATCAAAATGTAAGTAATGTTATTAGTTACTTCTTCCTACCATGAAGTTAGCTGATCAAAGCAAAGGTGAACTCAGGGATCAGGGGAACTATACCTCAAATTTGGTGCAAGTTCAAGGACTGCATTCTCTTATCTGAATATTTAATTTCTACTTTTTTTAAAAAAAATGGACACTTTACATACCATAAAGATTTTCATTTATTTTTTGTTCTTTGAATTAGTTTGACTAAAAGGAATAAAAAAGGGGGTGCTTTAACCAGAAATTTAACACTGTGGAATACACTACCGGTGGAGCTGCACCAAGCCCCATCACTGGATAGCTTTAAAAAAAAAAACAATTAAAAACTTTTTTATTCAAGGAGGCCTTCCAGGGCATGGTCCCTTTAGCAATAAATTAGTCAGCTAGTTGATCCTCTGTGCCCTCACAGGGCAACTATTTTATTTTATTCTGGTATTGAGAGAGAGAGGAGAGAGATGTGTGTGTGTGTGTGTACTGTATTTTTAAATGTGTGCCTATTTTAATGTGTGAGTTAGCTACCCAGAGTAGGAAAATCCCCTAGATGGGCAGAGTATAAACAAACAAACAAACAAATAAGAAAAGCCTTACACCCACTTCTGATCAAAATAGTTTTAAAAACGAATAACATGGCAAGGTTGGTACCAATGCGCCCTAAAGCGCACAAGGTAACTTCCTGGGCAAAAAAATTAAAGGGGGGAAAATGGGGATTTCCAAACCAGAAGGATATGGGGGGCAGTAAATGGTCCTATAGAGCAAAGTTAGGGGGTCTCCCTAGCTCTAAAGCCAGTCGTGTCCAACTCTAGGGGGTGGTGCTCATCTCTGTTTTTAGCCAAAGGAGCCAGCGATGTCCATGGTCATGTGTCAGGCATGACTAGGTGCTGAAGCGCATGGAACGCTGATGCCAAAGTGATATCTATTTATTTACTTGCAATTTCTTGCTTTTGAACTGCTAGATTGGCAGAAGCTGGGACAGATAATAGGAGCAAACTCTGTCACTCAGCGCTTGGGCCTCAAACAGTTGACCTGCCATCCTTCTGGTCCTCATGTTCAGCCCAGAGTAGGAAAATCTCCTAGCTTGGCGGGGTATAAATAAATAAATAAAGCACTAAGTCATATGTTAAGCTAAATCCCATGATCCTCCCGATTCCAAAATGATATTCCATTCACGTTCTGAAGCTAAGAAGAAGGCTCGTATATTCCCTCCCCCCAACCCTTTCTAAAGTAGGTATTAGCCGATTTTTGCAAACTCTACGTTCCCCCCAAGTTTGAAGATGTTTCTTGGGGAAAGCTCGTGGCACTGGGAGGAAGAAAATGGTAAGTCTGACATGAGCTCATCTGCACTGGCCAAATTTAACAGCTGCAACTATTACCAACACACAAACGACCATGCTACATTTGACAACCATTACAAATGAGATTATGTTGGAAAAGGAGGAAGGAAAAAGGAAATGGAAAAAAAGAAATGAAGATGTAGCAGACCTACTTTCCCACTGCCACATATTTTCGAACAAGGATTCAAACCCTGCATTCAAATGGATAAAATCATTTCTTTGCCTTCTATCAGCTAGTTTGTTTGATGTTCAGCAAAGGATACGCAGCAGCCAGCATAACAGGGCCAAACAAAACTTTATTTCGGAAACTGAACATGGAGAGCAATGGCACAGCAGCGCCTATATATACTAACTACCCATTTTATGGTAAACCAAATCCCCAGTTCGGGGTTCTGTTGTGTATGTAAGGAAAATGTATTTGCCATTTTGGGTTCTTCTTCAGTTAAGGTAACGCGAGATTGGGGGTTCGCGCCATTATGCTTTGAGAAGCGCGAATTGTATCCAGTCCTGGATCACCCCATTCACTCCTGAGTTGCATCAACCAATCCCGTTAATTCCCGCTTAAATGTAACTACCCTTACCTGTATATAAGTTGCTGTGGCTCAGTTGAAATTGTGTTCGTATTAGATAGATTAGATTAGATAAATCTTTATTGTCATTGTCCTGCACAGAACAACGAGATTTATTACCAAATAAAGTTATGTGTTTGGCCCGTTATGTAGACCCATTTCACCTCTGCTTCTGAAAAAAATCAGCAGGATTCATTTTCCCCCTCTCTTTTGAATATCAAGTTGTTTTACTCACAAACATGAAAAATACCATTGGCTATCATAAAGTACTTAGAAATTAACTCAGATGTAATGTTTTGCTGATCTATACTCTAATTGGTCTTTATGCATTTCCACACAGTTGAGTTCAAAAAACAACAATCTGTATCTGAAGACAATATAACAAGTAATATCAAGTGAATCTACCGAGCTGCTTCTTCTAGTTCACTATCTTTGGTTCACCTTTTCTACTTGTTCACCTCATGGCTACTTTTACTTCAGAGTTGGGACTTCTGAACAATATTGTGCTGGATCCAAACTCATTTCCAACATTCTTCAGCCAAAATGTTCTTCCTCCTCCTATTTATCCCCCATTTATTTTGCCTTGAATAAACATCTGTAAGAGTCAGTCCTTTCCATGTTTCATTATATGACTAAAGTATTTACAGCTTCCTTCATTTTTGTGAGTTTTAGATCTCTTGGTCTTTCATGCACTTTAGTATTTCTTCATTGGTCACACTTTTAATCAAAGAAATCCTCATTATTCCATGGTAAATCCTCACTTGAACTGTTCTACCTGAGATAAAGTATAAAATTCCATGAGAAAAAGGAGAAACCAAAAATACATAGCAATATTAGTATTACTGGGCCAAACAGTACGGTGGTTCTCCACAAATATGAGCATCCATACATATAGATCAGGAGTTCTCAATCTTTTAAAGCCGGGGGAGGGTCATGCTCCCTTAGACAGCTTCAGGGGCCAGATGGCCATTTTGCCCTTCCTCCACTACATGACACTTCCTGGTGTGGTGGAGCCACATGAAATGGTGCTGTGGGCCACATCCGGCCCATGGGCCGCAGGATGCGAATCCCTGATAAAAATGGCACAGAGAGATAATGTAGCATATATTCTTGTTTTAAGAGATCTTAAGTGTTTCTTTCAAAATTAGCTTGTCTGATATTTGCTCTCCTTTCCGTAGCCTATTTTTCACAGCTTTCAAGTGCACAAGCGTTTCAACCAAAGCAAATGCTGCCATAAATATTTCAGGGCTTGGAATCAAAAGACAGCTGCTCCCCTTTCAGCATAATTTTTTTTTTCAGACTATGGGGAAACATGCAACATGACTACCATTACCCCTCATCCATAGAAGGCACCCCTTGATATTCATGAAATTGTGATAATTCCCCTACAGAGAATGATGTAATGAAAAGGAGAACATATGAAAAGAAATGGCCTTCAAACTTGCTAGAACCAGTTGGATCCAGCTCTACTCTAGACAACCTGAAAACTTTAATTATTTAAATTGTGACTGAAACTCTGGTTGTCCCTCGTTCGTTTTCAAGGAGTTCATGTAGGATGATCATTTTGATCTCAGCCTTTGGTTTACCCTGTGTGACAACACCATCTGCCTTGCTCACTTGTGCTGCAAAGATGTAGACAACACAAATCACTCTCCTTGCAGCAAAGAAAAATAGGAAACCTACAGAATTTTTAGTTAGGCTTACCTAACTTGCTATGGTTAATTCCAGCTAAGTGATAAGATGCCAGGGCACATCTCATTTCAGCAATCAGGCATGTGACCCAAAATATGACCACCCTGACCATGGTCAACCAGCTACAATTAAGCAAGCTATGCAAACTTTAGGCAAAAATCACCAAGATTCTGGTCAAAGTCTTATCATCTCTGATCATTCGTGAACAAGCAAACCATCAACCAAGAGCCTCATATGACTTCTTCTTTTTCTACATCCAGCTGGAGCATCTGACATTTTTTGCTCCATATATTAATAAACATCTTTATTATTAAACGACTTTGACGGCAAGGAAATTAATGGGGCAGCCTGACAGTGATAGTAAGAACTGTGGTGGCTTAGTTGGTTGATTGGACTTACGGTCCAGCTACATGTTCCCCATCCTTCTTCTGTCTCCAGCAATTCTTCAGCCTCAAAAGGGAAGTATTAGGACAACACAGGGCAAGACTGCGGTGGCTTAGTGGTTAAGACGCCGCGAATTGCGCCTCCCCGCCCCCTTCACTGGCGGGGAAGGTAAAATGAGCCCCGTCGGGCTCAAAGATGCCGACGCTGCGAGCTGTGCCTCCCCGCCCCCTTCACCAGTGGGGAAGGTAAAAGGAGCCCCGTCGGGCTCAAAGACACCGTCGCTGCCGCAAGCTGCACCTTCACGCCCCCTCCACCAGCGGGGAAGGTAAAAGGAGCCCATGGGCCTGAGTACGCCAGACTAGTCCCATTGGCACGGTCAGCCATGGGAGTTGGGAGCCCAGCTGTGGCTCGTCCTGGAGAGATTGGCTCTAACTGTGGGCGATCGGTGCGGCTTCCCCGGTCCGGCATTGGCCGCGGAGAAGTCAAAATTCCTGGCCTTGCAATGCTGCGGGTATATGAACTCCTGCCACTACCACCTTTTTTTGAGCTCCTTCCTCGGTCTGGCATTGGCCGCAGGGAAGTCGGAGCACCTGGGCTGCACTGTAATTGATATTATTGATATTATGACGTTGAACTGTATTAGAATTTTTGTGATATGCTGAATTGTATTTAATTTTGTATTGTGTTTCTGTATGATGTCCGGCTATTTATTGATATGCTCTTGTTATTTATGTTGGCTCTGTAAACCGCTTTGAGTCACTTTCGACCGAAAAAAGCGGTATAGAAATGCTACTATAAAAATAAATAAATAAATAAGACGCTGAATTTGATGACTGGAAGGTCGGCAGGTCAGCAGTCCAAGACCCGAGTTCTGCACGATGGAGTGAGCTCCCGCCTCTGTCCCAGCTCCTGCCAACCTAGTAGTTCGAACACAAGAAATTTCAAGTAGATAAATAGGGACTTCAGTGGGAAGGTATACAGCATTCCATGCACTCCAGTGTTGTCATGCCTGCCATATGGCCACAGAAAAGTGTGCAGATACGAACAGTGCTGTCTCTTTGGCTATAAACAGAGATGAGCACTGAACTTTAGAGTCGGATACGACTGGATTTGAGAAAGGGCGACCTTTACCTTTACCTGACAGTTATGCATCTTAGGAATCTCTTTTCTTGGGGACTGGAGTGTATGGTATATCCAACATACTACAACAACTATCTGTATATTCTGCAATGATTATGTTTATGAAAAGGTAAGTGGACTGCTCAAAACAGCCAGATCCCAGCTCCAGAATATACCAAAGGTTTTCAGATTTATAGAGGCCATGAAAACATTGTTATCAGACAAAAAAGAGAGAGTAAAATAACGCAATAGCAATAGCGTTTAATAAATTTGCAAGTGGGAGGGGGATATATTTATCATGTTGGGTTCATATACATTGATTTCTGAGTATACCATTTTTCAAAGTGTTCTGAAGACTGGAGGTCGGGTTTCAATACTCGAGAGCTGCACTTGGGGACATGAAAGGAACCTTATTCGAGTGTCCCCTGAGTGGAGTTTCTCCAGCAAAAATCCTTTCAAGCCAGAGTAATCTCTGACACGAAATTACTGTATAATAATAAAGTGTTCAGAAGAACAGATCAATGGATAGTGGTGGTGATGAAAAAGGAAAATGAGAAGATAGCAAAAAAATTTAAAACTAATTTCTTTCTCTGAAATTAGTCACTGCAAAATAAAATAAATGCCACAGGCCATTCTGCAGTGGAAAAACACGAAATGTTTTTTCTCTGCCTATATAAAGTTGATCAATGCAATTATTTTGCTGGGATACAAGGAGAATCAGACAGCATTTGCAAAGCAACTTATCAATTAAATGGATGGCATTAACATTGAGAAAACAAGATATGTTGCTCTATTGTTTTCTGAATTTGAAGCTATTTTCTGCTGTTCTTTTGACTCACATGTAACTTAAATCTGGCTGGCTAGAAGAATGGTTTGGGTATCTGGCTACAGAGCCAGAGGTTAGGTCAGTGATGGCTAACCTTGGCACTTCAGGTGTTCTTGGACTTCAATTACCAAAAGCCTAAGAAGCCTCCTGATGACAATCAGGACAATCTCAGGGGCCCCCTAAAAGAAGATAATAAATGGTGAACTGCCTATCTAGAAAAAGGCCCACCTTTTTTGGATAATAAAAGTCACGTTTCACTTCTGCAATTAGAAGAGGTGCTCAAAGTTGTTACCATCACTGTCCAGACAGTCTTGATTATGGTGAATTAATGCTTGAGCAATGTTGACCAAAATGTCCACTTGTATCACTGCACATGCTATTTCAATTCCTTCCCAAAGTACCACCAGCATAGCCGGTTTTTTATGGTACACCATAGGGATCTTAAGTCAGGAAGACATGGGGGAAACTCAACTGCATCTCTTCAAAATGGTTTTCTGCTCTTCAAATGACAACCGTGCTTCCGCCATTTTCTTTGACTGTCCCGCCTGCCGAAGGGATTCATATGTCCTACTACAAATTGCTACCATAATTCAATTCAACTTCTAAAAGACATAGATAGCATCTCTTAAAATGTATATACATTTTTAGTATTCTCTGTAATATGACCACTACTATGAATAACAATGAGAAATAACATTTGGATTTGCTTCCAGTATGATCAGTCCAACATACACTTTCCTCCCCCCCCTCTATCCCTGTAACAAGCCTGTGATTAAGAGCAGGTAAACATAAGGAAGGGCTGATCCAAGATTAATCAGCATCTGAAATCCAGCAGCAAACAGCAATTAAAGTAGGCCAGCTGATTCATTGGAATGTATGGAGATGCTGCCTTACCAAATCCCCACAGATTTAATGGGTCTGTTCTAGTGCCGGGTCTACCCTTGGAAGGGACTTGGTCCCAGTTTTGTGGGGAAAAAATACCTTCCATGCTAGTTGGGGGAATGAGAGTGTTCAACAAATGATAAATTGTATTCTTTGTGAATTCTTGTTACCTATTGGTGTGAGCTGAGAGTACCACAGAAAACTGGTTCTAATCTCTTGTCATAACTATCTGTAATGCGTGCTTAGAAGAAGAGGAAACAAAATCCCCTGTAAAACCTAAACACTGTGACTCAGACTGTGTACTGACACTAGCTTTTAAAAGCCCAGTAACATTTTAGTACAGCTTTACTTAAATTTTATGACCACGAGTTTGTAGCAGTAATAATAATTTATGACTCAGACCATATATATATATATACACCCTCTATTGGGGTTACCAGGGAAGGAAAGAAACCCCTAGTGTGTGGATATGTATATGTGGAAAACATGGCCTGTTTAGTTTCATGCCCCTTTACTTGATATGTTTATATTTAAAAGTTTCTATCTTGAAAGCTCAAGTCAGTGTCCTGCCATAGTTAAAAATAAAAGCCACATGTAAAATAGCTTCAGGTGCCAGCATCCTTATACAAAGTGGGATATTGGTCAATTCTAAAGCAGAGGCGCATACTGTCCCTATAGTCAGAACTCAAGGGCCATCCAAAACTTCAGTCAACTCCACAGATCTGTATCTATAAATCTTTTCCAGCAGTTTTAATCTTCATGAAGAGCAGGTTTTCTGCAAGGCTAATGAGTCCTGAGGTGCCTATTTAAGACTGAGCTACTTGCCAAATACTTTTAAATAACGAAACAAACAGCTTATAAAGGTATGTTGGTAATGGTAAAACCTATTCTTCTTCTACTGCTGTGTGACGATTACCATTTTATTCAGAAGAAACATGAAAATCTATGGGAGGATGATAAAAAATGAGGGATGAAGCCATTTTAGGTTTTTTTCCTATTATTCCAGATGTTCAGAAACCAAAATAATCCAATTCATTATAGAAATCAGTTTGAACATCTGCAGTTCCCACTTCTCATCTCAAGAGTGCAACCAAATGCAGACATCATCTTCATGGTCCAAATGCCAGCTATTTTCTTCCTTAGTTCCTCATCAGCCATTTCCCATTTTAATTCATTTAGCGTCTTACCTGATTATGCGCTATAAAGACCATAATATCTTATGACCTTCCAGTTTGGCCTAATAAAAGGTATTAACCTAACAGGGATTTTGGCATTTTCGACTTGCTAAACAGCCAAAGGTTCGGATGCAGCAAGTCATCCAAATTAGTAAGGAAATTGGCAACAACGAAGACCATATGGCTGAAGAGAAGAGAAAACCAAAGTGCTTAAAATAGCACAGCAGATGTGATATAAGGATTCTTGGTCAAGATAATGAGCTTTATATACAATGAGAAAGAAAATGATAGACCATGCAATCACATAATTTTGGGCCAGGGAGCCTGTGGGCTATAACTCGCTAAAAAAACAAAGAAGGAAAGTAGACTCTCACTACCTCCAACAAACTGAATGATTCAGTTAGCATGTTATAAGAATCAGGACTCCATGAAGAGGTAAAAGTCATATGTTTGTCCCACCACAAGGTTTACTTAGCTTTGCAGGCTGAAAATTTGTTTTGTGACTCATCATCTAGAAGGGCCTGGTGGCGTCTGTAGCAGAAGTTCTCCATAAGCTACTGTAATTTTGAAGGCCTTTCTCTCTGGAAGGAAAACATTTTATTGCCATCTAACTGCAAACCTACCATGCTGGAAAGTACTGATCCTTTAATTAACAGCCAACTCAAGTTATTCTGTTCCAGGCAGTAGAGGTAGTATCTTCTGCATGATTCTCTCCAAATCTAAGAGCCATGGGTGGTAAGGTGGTTAAACTGCTATATTGCAACCAAAACTTCTGACATTATAAGTATGATCCTGACCAGGCTCATGGTTGACTCAGCCTTCCATCCTTCCAAGGTCAGTAAAATGAGTACTTAGCCTATTGGTGGCAAATGCTAGTTGTGAATCACCCAGAGAATGCACTAAGTGTTATAGAGCACTATAGAAGTGTGATTGCTATTGCTATATCTACCGTGGCCCCACTGACTCACAAAAGTGCAACTGCCATCAAACTACAGAGATTCCCTATCCAGTCTACAGGACTAGTCTCACCAAAACAACAACTCTTCTTTATGCACTAACAGAGGAAGAAGAAATCCAGTCCCACTCCTCCGCTTGTTATTAATGTGTGGTAATAGAGCAGACCGTTTCATGTGGCCCACTGCCCCTCCAAGGACATTAAAGAAACAAAATGACTGCCCTTTTGAAGCTGTTGGGACAAAATGGCCATCCGGCCCTCAAAGCTGACTGAGAGAGCGTGACCCAGCCACCAGCTTGAAAAGGTCGGGAACCCCGGTCTACAATGACATACTACAGTTTATTGGATCAAATGTGTTTCAGACCCATTCCTCAACAGAAGTAGTTCCCAATGTAATAGAGCAGCAAGTGTCAGGCAGCTGTTAACTAACCTGACAACCAGGAGGACTAACAGCCTTGGGGGCTGAAGTCCACAGGGAAGGGTGATGGTCCCCAAGTGGATTAAATCCCACTTGAATCCATCTTGATGGGGCAGCAGCTTCATCAATACTGGCCTGGGACTGGGGAGGACTTTGTGTGCCAAAAGGGCTCAGGTCCAGAAAGTGACTAGCAGAACTGGACCAGTGGTATCTGTGTCATTCTGCAATGCTGAAGGCAGACGAAAGGCCACTGCATTATATTCTCAGGGCAGTCTTCATGGCTGAGCACCATGATAACCACCTATATTCGGTTTCGCATACGGCAGGAAAAAAAAGAGATTAGGGAGCAGATTGGTCCTGGAAGGTAGATTGCCTTGGGGCACTCTCTTCACATGAGCAACCTGCCATGTTCCTTTGATATGGCAAAGGCTCTTCCATTATGACATTTCACCTGTCCTCCTTAAGAACCAACAGCTCGACTCCAACAAGCAACCCTAATGGGAATTTCTGCTATTACTTCCAATCAGGGATCAGAAATAACAGTGAAAATTCTTCTTCCAGTGTTGCAGACTTTTTTTAAAAAAAAACCTGGCACTCCCTGATTTTATCTCTAATCATTGATGAGAGATAAGAGCAGACCTCCCTTCCCAGAACTAAAACACAAAGGAGTGTCTAGAACAGGGGTTCTCAACCTATGGCCCGTGGGCCGCACTGTCTGTGGTACCATTTCATGTGGCCTGTGTTGCCATTGCCACCACTGGAAGCGTTTAGGACACATTTACGACAGCCACGGATGCATTTTACAGCAGTGTTTACGATGGGGGAACCACCAGACTGGCACACTCAGCTGTCTGAGGGTGTGTGGTCCGGCCCATAGCTTTAAAGGATTGAGAACCCCTGGTCTAGAAAGAAAGGGAAAGTATAGGGTCAGAGAGGGAACCAGTCAGATATTCCCAAAGACAGGTGAGTGCCTCATAACAAACCAGACTATTTGGCCAGACAACAGTAGAACAGTAGAACAGTACAGTGGTGGCGATCCTTGGCACACCAGCTGTTCTTGCACTTCAATGGACTTCAATGACCAGAAGCCCAAGTCAAGCACTCCTGCTGATCAGGACTTCTGGGAATTGAAGTTCAAGAACATCAAGAGTGCCAAGGTTTGCCATCATTGCTATAGTAGGTCTCATGCTGGCTGAGATTTTCTGGGAACTGCCACCTGGAGATGTAACTTTTCTAAACTCTTCTACTGTTGTCATTATATACCACTGATGGCAAAACTTTTAGAGACAGAGTCCCCAAACAGAAGAGGGAGCGAACTCAAGCCTCCCAGTGGGGCCTGGGCCCCACATTGGGAACTACTTCTGTTGAGGAATGGGTCTGAAACACATTTGATCCAATAAACTGTAGTATGTCATTGTAGACCGGGGTTCCCGACCTTTTCAAGCTGGTGGCTGGGTCACGCTCTCTCAGTCAGCTTTGAGGGCCGGATGGCCATTTTGTCCCAACAGCTTCAAAAGGGCAGTCATTTTGTTTCTTTAATGTCCTTGGAGGGGCAGTGGGCCACATGAAACGGTGTCATGGCCCAGATCTGGCCCATGCGGCGTGGGCCTTAGTTTCGGAACTCCTGTTGTAGACAGATAATGAAGTTGCTTTATTCACCCTACATTATAGTAAAGTAAATGAAGTATCAGGACTAAATTTTAAATGCATGTGGACAATTGACTTCCATATCGGCATACTGTCTTCCTCTGTAGGAATTTTCATTAAAATAGATCAAAGGTACGGCAGTCTGCACTGAGACCACCAGCAAAACATTTAAAGAAAAAGCCATGGCTGGCCCACAAAGAGACAAAGGACATTCCTGATTAACGTACACACCAGCTCCCCTTTTGAGGCATATTTGAAAGAGACAGGAAGGGACGTCTATGATAGGCTGGTTGCACATGCTATGAAGCATAGGCTGGCAGAAATGATGGAGGAAAGATTAATTCAGGGAACTGCATATGTAGGTAAGAGCAGAGAGATAAATAATCAAGGTCTTGAAGAAGTAATGCAGAAATGACGGGAAGGTTTTGCTTGACAAGCCCGAGTGCTCAACCCCAACCAAACACCATTTATTGCTGAGAATTCAGAAGAAAGTAGAGGGGGAAAGTAAGGGAAGGGGAAGGAATTTCTTACCAGAATGGCTTCAGAAAATGACAAGGAGATTATGCATTACTGACACATTTTAAGGCTCTCCTGGGTTTTGGATTGCAGGCAGTGCTAAATACTGAAATTGTCTCCTTCTTCAAAGCCCTATTTGAACCACCGGAGGAAGGAACTGTAAAGCTCAAAATCATCAGGAGAGTCATCTTTCAGAAGGTAGGGCGTAAAGTTTATCATAATGTAGAATAAATAAAATCTTGCATCCAGGCTCAGAAGAACAGAGGTTCCCAAACTCTGGGCAGCCTTTTCCGAATTAAAACTGGAACCAAAACATCACTCTTTTGCCATTCTATTTGCCCACAAAGGGGCATCCCAGTTTTGAACAATTCAAAACTGGGATGGGTTTTGACCATCCAGATGTTGTTGGTCTGCAATGTAATTAGTGTCAGAAAATACACCCAATGGGGATAGCTGGGCAAGACTATAGGATAGCTCTATCTCAAGAGCCAGGAGTTGTTCAGACTAGTGTAAAGTGATTTCAGATAGATTTCTCAGAGAATGCTGGGCTCATGCAATTGTTTATCATCACTCAGTGACTGGTTTTGTTCAGGCCAGAGTTTGGGAATTCTTCAAGTGGAGAAACCCGTGGCCAAATCACAATACTCTGCCATATCTATGGTAATGCTGGAATAGAGGAATCATTACATGCTTAACCAGTCCAACACAAACGGATGAAGGCTGCATTGTAATAGCTGTCTGTAGCCCTAATACTTCCCTTTTGAGGCGGAAAAACTGCTGGATGCAGAGGAAGGACAAGGAACTTATGGTTGGACTGTAAGTCCCATCAGCCTTCTTCACCAGAACTAGTAATGAGATATGACGGGAGACAGTCTAATAACATCTGGGAGCTGTAAGTAGACCATCTCTTGCATAAGGAGATCTACACATGTTTCTGATATTTCCACATAAAAATGTTTGCATAGGTCTTAAAAATGAATGATGAAGCAGGTGGACTGGGAATCCTACATGTACCATATGGCAGTGGAGAAAACCTACACCCATTAAGGCATATATACAGTGCAATACATGAGATGTGTGATAACTCAGACTTCTCAGCATTCGCCCTCAAGTGTTCAAAGCTCTACTCATCCATCAGCAATGGTTCTTGTACCACAGCTGCTAACAAAGCTGTTCTTTTGAATCAGGCAATACTTATCAGCCAGCTGTTGTCTCACTTCTACTCCATGTTTAAAAACTGGGCTTTGGTAAAGTAAACTCTTTGGGCTATAAATCTCATAATCTCCCCAACAGCAAGGACAGGATGATCGGGGAATTCTGAAAACCATACTCCAAAAAGGGACATTTCCAGAATCTGCTTTAGGTCCACATTCCTTTTCTAAATATTGTACAGCCTTAAACTTATCTTTACTCAGAGTGGAAACAGAAGGTGGTAATGATAATCAGCAATTTGGTAACCTGAAATGTGGTGAATCTATCCAAGTATTCCCAGAATGCACAGTTGTGAAGAAAATGCAGTATTATATATGGTAATTTAAAAAGTGCAAGCCAAATTATCTACCATTAAATAGCAGCATAGGCAATTTATTAATAGGGCTTTTCTAAGGCTACAACCAATTACCCAAGACAATCTCCTTTTGTTTTACATGTGGTCAAAGTCTAATTTGCAGATTAGATAAAGGTAACGGTATTCCTTGCTTGAAAGCCAGTCATATCCGACTCTAGAGTGCCTTGCTAGTCTCTGTTTACAGCCAAAGAACCATCACTGTCTGCATCTATCTGCAGATGTTTCTGTGGTCATTGGCAGGCATGAATAGACACCATTTTTTCAGTGGCAGGAGGAGAGCAAATTGCTCGAAAATCACAAAAGGGAGGGAAGGAGAAGCCATAAGGTCAAGCCTCAGAATATCATAAAAATATGATAGACCTCATAAATCTGAATTGAAAGCCCACAAAATATCTCAGTAAGACAAAGAGAAACATGAAACCACAGGAAGCCAACACTCAAGTTTTGAAACACAGGCAAAGTAAAGACACAATATGAAGATGCCATGTGTAAATCTAAACATTAAAGGAGTCAGAAACATGTTAAATCATGAGTGTGAGAACAAAAGGCCTGCCAGTATGATGGAACTCAAAGAAATAGCTGATAACGGTCTGAAGGTACTGGATGCATTTCTAATCCGTCACTGGTGCTAAACTTGCCAGGACTTGATCAGCAAAAGAAAGGAAAACTATTTAGCACCATAAGCTACCTAGTCTCACTGCTGGAAGAATGGGATACAGATCTAATTAAAAATAATTCTGGTCATCTCTACCAAGTCCAACTTGCCAGTCAGTAAATGCACTAAGCTTCCGCAAGGGTCATCCTGCCACCAATATATGTTGAAGGAGAGTATGGACATCAAAAAGTAGTGCTGAATTATTTTTAATATTACAAGAGCAACATTTCGTAGAAGAGACAACACAGTGGAAGAAATTGAAATTAATCTTCACAATTCAAACCATTAATGAAATGTCAATCTAAAGATCTGATATGGTCAGAGTGTGGTCTGTAAGCCCTGAGCATCCATCACTACAAATGCCCCCAGTTGGATGATTCTAAAAGGGAAAAGGCCTTTTTTAACCTAAAAGAACCCAAAGGTGGTAAAAGATGACATGTATAAAGCAAATCACACATCCCCATTAACTGGAGCATGTGATTTGCCCTTAATAGGGGTAGGGGGGGAGATTCATCTTTAATTGGAAAAGGGATGCAAAATTAACTATAAAGAGGGAAAATACACTTCTCCCCTTCTTAAGGGAATGCCATTTATATTTCTCTGTAGTCATTCTCTCTTCTAGTCTTCTTTCCTTCTCAGAAGAAAGTCCACTTTGTCTGAAGTAGCAGACTTCATCCACAATAGCTCACATTAAAATACAGTACAGTATAGCACTTAGTTTTAAAATTGCCACAATGTTTTTTGTCTTTTGCTTTGACTTTTGTTTTGTTTATTGGCGGATATGTCTTCCTTTCTCAACTCTCCTTGCTTTTCACCTTCCACTAAATCAGCTCATGTTACATCTCTTTCCTTTTCCATCAACAACAGTTTCTAAACATGAGTGCCTTCTAAGGTTCTTGAATAGGCATGGGATTTTCAGAGTTTTCTGAACTACAGATCCCACAATTCTCCCTTCTGGAAGTTCCACCTGCCAGACAAGACACCTAAATGAGGCTCATTTGGGAGAAAAGGCTAAGACAGAAAGCTTTGTAAACTACCCTAAGCATAATTCGCTACTCAGAAAGAAAACTCTCAGCTGATAGTGGGAGACCTTCCTTTCTGCATAGGAAGCAGGGCAGAACTTGGTCTAGCTCAGTGATGGGCAGTCTTGGCCCTCCAGCTGTTCTTGAACTTCAATTCCCAGAGGCCCTGATCAGCAGGAGTGCTGATTTGGGCTTCTGGGAATTGAAGTTCAAGAACAGCTGGAGGGCCAAGACTTCCCATCACTGGTCTAGCTAGACCACAAAGTCTTCTAACACAGACCTTTCTCCAGCTCATTTAGCTACAGTAAAACCTCGCATAAAGAGTGCCTCGCTTAAAGACTAACTCGCTTAAAGAGCAGAATTTCTCTGAATGGTCAGATCGCTTAACAACTAAAACCAACCAAAAACTCGCTTAACAACTAAATCGGGGTTCACAATCCCCCCCCCCCACCAGAAGTCACAATTGGTCACTTAGGTGTTTTGCTTAAAGAGCAAACTCGCTTAAAGAGTAATCCCGTGGAACGCATTATGCTCTTTAAGTGAGGTACCACTATACAGTAAAACCTCGCATAAAGAGCGCCTCACTTAGAGACTAATTCGCTTGAAGAGCAGAATTTTCTCTGAATGGTTGCCTCGCTTAAGAACTAAAATCAACCAAAAACTCGCTTAACAACTGAGTCGGCCTTGGCCGAGTGGGCGGTATATAACTTTGGCAATTAAATTAAATTAAATTGGGGTTTGCAATCTCTCCCCCCCGCCCGAAGTCACAATTGGTCACGTACAATGGTGTTTTACTTAAAGAGCAAGCTCGCTTAAAGAGTAATCCCGTGGAACACATTATGCTCTTTAAGTGAGGTACCTCTGTACAGTTGTAAGGATCTACCTGATTGAATTCCTAAAAGGCAGAGTTATTTGTAACCTGAAAATCCCATGGCCACTCTTAACTTCTCCTTTCTCAAGCCCTTCAGCTTCTCCTACTCAAAGTAGCTCTATGGGACCACCTCGTTCCTGACCAGAACTCCAGCTAAAACAGCCAGCAATCCTCTGCCTATTACACACTTCTATGACATCGCCACAGTTCATCAAACTAAGCAAGAAAATGACCCTTGGCATCTTCTGAATGGATATGTGCCTCAAGTCAACTGACTCAGATCCAGGAAGAGCTTTATGGCAAGAACAAACATTCATGAGGGTACGCAAGAGCAAAACCAAATTAGAAGTTGGAGGAAGGAGCTCACTGGACAAGTGTTGTGTTTTGGGATCAAGGAGACAGCGGAGGCTTGATTCATGAAGAGGCAACAGGGCAAGATCGCCCGGTCGGAGTTTATTAGGAATAACAGACAAAGACATTCCAGAGAAGAGTATGCAATCTATTCTTATTGGTTACCTGCGCTAACATAAAGTTACTTAATTGGCTAAATATCAGCATGTCTGCCTCGTGCTCACCTTGCTAATTGGAAGAAAGCTGCGTGCTAGCTGAATGACTGCGTGCCATCCCTGGGCATAGTGGGGAGGGCCAAAAAGCCTTGAGTCAGAGGCCCAAACTGGGGCCTCTAAGTTACGGCGTAAAAACAGATGAGGTAAGGAGAACGATCACCCACGATTTATGACCATGGTGTGCCAATGAGCCACAGCGATCGTGCTGTGAATCTCCTCACATCTTCCCCCTTTTGTTTTTAAGAAGCTTATAAGCATAATAAATTTGGTCCTTGCGTGCACGAGGCCAGAAGCGAAATCCTTGCAGGCAGGTGGCTAGCAACGAAGGTATGCATTGAGTAAAGCAACAGGCAGGTATCAGAATGGCAAGAATAATTAAACCATACTGCAGGATGGTCCGTACCCAAGCTCCGTTGGGAAGCCAGGACCAAAAAGTGCTCCACCACGAAGGCAGAGGGTTTTGCTTAATATCAGAAACAATTTTGGTTAAAGAATCCAATTGGTTTTGTACCTTATTAGAATTATCGGATAAGTTAAAGCAACACATATTATGCACAGACTCACAACCTTGATGATGCAACATCAGCAAATAATCGATCGCGGCACGGTTATCTAAAATGGCGTTGCGAAGCTGAAATTGCTCCCTGTTCAGGAGGCTAATAGCTTGGGAAGTGTGATTAATGGCTTTTACAAATGCACAAGCAAGCTTCCCAAGCTGCCTTGCATTCCCGGCTGCCAGGCCAGGCACGCCAACAAGACTGATGGCTAAGGATGTGTACTCGGCCTGGAAAAGCACCTTAACAGTGCTATCGCAATCAGAGGGTAACTGCTCAGCGGCAGTACCCCCGGTGATGCGTTTGTGGGCGGGACGCTGACGGACCAGTGTAGTGCGGTTGGGCAAAGCAACAATCATACGACTAAGGCAACAAGTGGTTGTAGAGAGGTTAGCAGGAATATAGTTCCAAGTTCGTGACCCACAGGTCCAGAACCACCCAGAAGGCAACAGAATGTGCTGAAAGTTAAAATGAAGGTCCTCTGTTTCTCTCCCGGTGCAATTAAGACCGCGACCGGGCTGGAAACAGCGAGGCTTTGACTTATGTTGAGTACAGTTCACAACCCTGGCACATTTACTAGCATTACTAACAGCTACAATAGGAGTATAGAGAGACAGGGCATCACAAACCCATTTACATGTGTAGGGTACTGAAAACTCTTCCATGTACTTCTGGAGGTACCTTGAGATATGCAGTTACATAAGGCAAAATATAACATAAGCAAAGACAGGTCTTTCCCCAAGAGAATAAGCAAAACATTTAAGCATGAACAAAACATGAACATTTCTCTTCTTCCTTACATGAAGGAGGTTTCTGTTGCATTCTAGAAAGCATTTGTCACTCCCCAATTACATGAGTAAGGCATTACATTTCTTCTTCTCTCACTAGGTGTAAGTGAAAGAGGCATTCAATAACTTAAAACCAGCATAACATGGTAAATCAAATACAGTACAAATATCACTAGAGCATTTCACACTCATAGCATGAGCAGGTAGACAATTTTTTTTCTTAAAAAAGGTTTTCAGTTTTATAATGCAAACAAGGCCAATTCTTTTTTAGAGTCCACACAACTTTTTAGTCCAATTAAAATGTCCAAATTAAAAGTCCAAATGTTGATTGAAGCTTTCTTCTTCTCAGATTACAACTGAAACACTATCTTCTCTCCAGCACAGTTCTTGGCATGGCAAGGTTGAAATTAGGCCATAAATTAATTCTCACTGAATTCACAAGACAACCAGACAACCCCCCTTCTCAGCTTTTCAGTCAAACACACATTCCTTCATGCTCCGGCCACCCTGATGCTTGAAACTTGGAACAGCCCACTCGGATCTCTTTGTTTGAGGGGTGGGCAGTTCAAAGTCAGCCAAAAACTGGAGTATGTTTTCTCCCTCCTTGTATTTTTGCAAAAGCCTGCTGTCCATAGAGGAAGGATCCACCCCCTTTTCCTCTGGACTTCTTTCATCTGCAGCATCTGAATCTCAACTTTATGACAAACTGCATCTGTTAGTTTGTACTTGCAATAAGACCCCTTTCTGGGCTTGGGTTTTCTGCATTCCTCCTCTGGGCCATCCTTCCTGGCCACACGTGAGGAATCAAGTTTACTACTCAGCTTCTCCTGCTTTTGTGATGAGGGTTGCTTCAGGGGTGAGCTGAGGTCTCCTGTGCTGCTCTTGGAATCACACTCCTTGCTTCCTGCCACTCTGCATGCATTAATAACTTCAATCTGTGATGAGGTCCCCACCATTTGTTCCCAATCAGCTGGCACTAGTTGTTTTTTAGACTTGGCAGGCAGTATTGCAGCAGTACCATTTGCAAGAGCCTCTCTGTTCACTGGATATACAGCAACAGGTTCCATATCCAGCACAGCTGCAGTTAAAGCAGCAGAGAACAGGTCTTTTGTAGGGCTAAAAGTGCTTGATTGCTGCAAGGCAGGATATAATGTCCCATCTCCATTTCCACCCCCATCTCCATCAGGGGGCTCATGCTGTTGTTTCTCATATGATGGAGGGGCCGTTGCCAGAGTCCCTCCCTTGGCTGGGGGCAAAAGCTGTGGCAATGGTACAGTAAGCCTCTGGGACAACAAAATATTTTTTGGAGTAAAATCTTGCACTTCTTTTGTTTCTGCTCTTTGCCCATTATCCCGTTTGAGTGATCCAATTTCTGGGTACCAAGGACATTGGCATTCGACTTCCTTAGTGAAGCCTTCTATACTATTAAGCGTGATGTCTGGACATCCTCTCTCCTTGATGATTCTCTGCAATTCTTTTGCATGGGTCTTTTGCCCTAACGAAAGTTCCCCTCCCCCATACTCACAATCGGGAGCTCGAAAGCTGAGGGAGCCTAAAAAGGCTGTGGTGCACCAGGGGGCTATTCCAGCCGGTGAGTCGGGGAGTTGGGATCTAGCAATCACGACGCGGGTCACCAGATGTTGTGTTTTGGGATCAAGGAGACAGTGGAGGCTTGATTCATGAAGAGGCAACAGGGCAAGATCGCCCGGTCGGAGTTTATTAGGAATAACAGACAAAGACATTCCAGAGAAGAGTATGCAATCTATTCTTATTGGTTACCTGCGATAACATAAAGTTACTTAATTGGCTAAATATCAGCATGTCTGCCTCGTGCTCACCTTGCTAATTGGAAGAAAGCTGGGTGCTAGCTGAATGACTGCGTGCCATCCCTGGGCATAGTGGGGAGGGCCAAAAGCCTTGAGTCAGAGGCCCAAACTGGGGCCTCTAAGTTACGGCGTAAAAACAGATGAGGTAAGGAGAATGATCACCCACGATTTATGACCATGGTGTGCCAATGAGCCACAGCGATCGTGCTGTGAAACTCCTCACAGACAAGGAATAATATTAAAGGAGGATAAGACTGAAGAACTCAACCTCCTCTATGACACTTGGAGGACCCTGAATAAGCTGAGGGCCGCAGTGGCTAAATGCAAGACCAACATGCTCAAGTGGGGGCTGCTAGCAGAAAACAACACGCTGTATGAATGTGGAGATACAGAATCCGACTCATCTGCTGGTCTGCGGATTACTACCGATAACATGTACCAATGATGAAGGTGGCCTTATTTTGTCAGTTTAAAGTTTGACCTGGACACAAAAGAAGAACCACAGTTCAGCCCTTTGCAGCCAGAGGATTCCACACTACCACACAAGTCTTTATCTTTGTACTGAGATGCAAGCACAACACCACTGAATTGTCCAAAGTGAGTGCAGAATTGTAACCTTATGCTAAACATGAGAAAGAGTGATATAGATACACTCCTAGATAGATAAACCCTAAGGTTTCTATGCTATTGCTCACCACATTCTATTGCAGGTTAAACAACTATAGCTACCTGAACATACTCCTTCTGAGCCTGTTATTCATTTTTAAATTGAAAGCAGGAATTTGCTAAGAATTTCTGCTGAAAACCTGAGGGAGTTTAGTGCCCTAATTGGCTTGTGATACCTCTAGCAATGTGCCTCATTACTGGAAGACTGCATACCATTTTCTGAAAGAGCTTGTGGTAAAACAACCAATTATGCACCAAAAAAAAACCACCATGCTTTAACTGTGTTTACATTTGGCCTATCCTGCTTATTATATGAAAAGGACGCATTTTATTTTTATTATTATTTTTTATATACACAAGTTGCATCAATTCGTGCCAGCATGCTTAGGAGGCAATTCTGTGAATCTGCTGAAATCAATTCTGAGGTTGTTTATGCGCTTACACACTTGTTTCTTCTTAAAGCCTCCTCATTACACTTTTCACATAAGTTAGCTGAAAATTTTAACAGAAAAGTGACAATATGATTTTTCATTTCTTGCTGACCTTTTCAGCTGGACATACTAGCATGGGAGGAAGTCCTTTTATATGCAATGAAAATTAGGGTGCAATCAAATATCAGTAAAGTATACAATCAGATTATGCTGGAAAGGATCACTTTGCTGGGAGTAATTTCCCTTAAAGTAATCCTCCTGTGCATATAGGAATTACAGTACTCCATTCTAGATGATAGAATAGACTGTGGTGGTTTAGCAGTTAAGATGCTGAACTTGATGACTGGAAGGTCAGCAGTTTGAGACCCGAGTGCTGTACAATGGAGTGAGTTCCCATTTCTGTCACAGCTCCTGCCAACCTAGCAGTTAAAAAGCAAGAAATTGCAAGTAGATAAATAGGCCGGTGGAACGAGCGGCACCTGAGGGCTTTCCATCGCCCTCAAAAGCCGCCCCAGCCTCCACCAAGCCTGGCGGGGCTTTCGACTGGCAGCTGGCCGGTGGAACGAGCGGCACCTGAGGGCTCTCCATCGCCCTCAGAAGCCACCCCAACCCCCACCAAGCCCGGCGGGGCTTTCAACCAGCAGCCGGCCGGTGGAACGAGCGGCACCTGAGGGCTTTCCATCGCCCTCAAAAGCCGCCCCAGCCCCCACCAAGCCCGGCGGGGCTTTCAACCGGCAGCTGCCGGTGGAATGAGCGGCACCTGAGGGCTCTCCATTGCCCTCAAAAGCCGCCCCAGCCTCCACCAAGCCCGGCAGGGCTTTCAACTGACGGCTGGCCACTGCTGCTCCGCTTCTGCTCCTGGGACTAATACCCCCTTTTTTGTCTCAGCTGGAGCCGATGTCCTGGCGTTTTTGCAGCTGCTGCCGCCCTGGGGCCAACTAGACTGCTGTGGCCACCTTTGCTGCTGTAGCCGAGGTGCGGAGCTCCTTTCCCCGAGTTGTCGGGGTGAGTGATGGCTCCTATGACTTTCTCCAGCGGACATGGGGGTCTTGCTACGTTGGGTTCACTTTATTATATTTATATTTATTGTATTTTTATGATGTAATTATGTTGTGTAGTTTTTGGGTATTTTTGCATTTTGATACTATGTTTACAAATGCCTCAAGTTACATAAAATTCGACTTACATAATGATTTTATGCTAAAACCATGTCCCGATTTACACGATTTCCTGTGGGTTTGCTTCGAGTTACATAAACATTCTTTTTCCTATGGGTTTATTTCGAGTTACGTAAAAATTCATTTCCCTATGGGTTTGCTTCGATTTACATAAAAATTTCATGTTTCCTATTGGTTTTGCTTTGAGTTACGTAAAAAACATTTTCCTATAGGTTTGTTTCGAGTTACAAAAAAATTCAATAACTGACTTTTTTTCATAAGTAGGGGTTTTACTGTATTCCTCTTCCCTAGTGGTTTCTCTCTGAATAGAAATTTTATTAGGCATCATGGTAAACAGCCACCGAAAGACCTATTCTTAAAACCAGTAAGAGCCAACCAAGAAAACAAAATAATTCAAACAAAACAAGCACAGAAATGCCTGTTAAATTGCATATCTCTTTCTACACCAGGGGTAGCCAAACTACTGCCCGTGGGCTGGATCCGACCCTTAATGCCAATTCATCCTCCCTACGCTGCCCTCATCGCTCCTAGAAGCGGAAGTAAAACGTGTTTTACTTCCACTTCCAGGAGCGATGAGGGCGGCGCAGGCTGGATGATTGGCGTCAGGGGCCGGATCCAGCCAACAGGCCATAGCTTGCACACCACTGTTCTACACAGTGGCCCGTAAGTCCCTACCAGGCTACAAAGAGAGGGGGGCTCTGCTAGGGGAAGGAGGAAGTGCTCCCATTGGACAGCTGGGCAGAGGGGTGGGGTGCGAGCCCATGGAGAGGACAGGTAGGGATTTATTGGTCGGGTAAAGACTTATGGGCCACCCTGTAGGTAATGATGCCAATTACAACTGATTTTCCCAGTGTCCCTGAATTTCATATCTTTCCAAGAAAAGCTTTAACTTCAACATATAGTGAGTAGGCTACACATTCTGTTCATTCAACTGTTTTCCTTTTTTTTAATACATAAAACATATTCTTCATTATTTTAACATTTGCTCTTCTGTAAAATGTACCAAGCTTAACTACAAAAATTTAAAAAATAAACTTAGGAAACATATTGTTGCAGCAATGTTTGATAACATACCGTAGTCTGTCAGCAAATGTTGGTCCGACAAAGGGCTTTAGGGAATACAAACACAGAAGTAGTGTCAATTTTTTAAATTAGACAAATTAACTAACAGATTTCAGTGCTGGGGGAGACGAGTATCCTTAGATAAGCAGAGATATTTAAGAAGTCTAGTGGTTTCATAAAGACTCAAAAGTTTTGTTTATTATAAGCCCATTTGAAGACATCTGATGAAGCCAACTGCATCCCACAAAAGCTTATGGCAAACCAAAAATTTTAAAAAAATGCCAGTCTTTGAGATGCTACAGGACTCTACTGTTTTTGTTTCAGGACTTGAAGACAGATGCCACTTTGGATTTTTAAAGACATATTCAATAATAAATAACATATTTTGTCACACTAAAGTCATGCCAAATACAAACTATATAATATCAAAAGCAAAAAGACATTGTTTTTGCAAAGTACAATATTACAGCTTCCAATAAACATGAAAAATCCGTTACTGAACACAAAACTCAATATTTCAAAGACAAATGGTATAATAATAATAATTTCATGTCAGAAATTATTCTGGGTTGTAAGGATTTTTGCTAGATAAACTGCTCCTTTCATGCCCCAAGAGTTGGGACAGAGAGGGGCACTCAAACCATCATGCAGTACCCAGGTATCAAACTGCCAACTTGCTGGCCTTCCAGCTAACAAGGCAAGCTTCTTAACCACTGAGCCACCACAGCCCCAACAAATGGGATAAATTCATAGTAAAATATGCAATAAAAGATGATTTCGTTGATTAAGGGATTGCGGTGGCTCAGTGATTAAGAAGTTCACCTTGTTAGCTGGAAAATTGGCAATTTTGCAGTTCGAGACCCAGGTACTGCATGATGATTTGAGCGCCTGTCTCTGTCCCAGTTCCTGCCAACCTAGCAGTTCGAAAGCAAGAAATTGCAAGTCGATAAATAGGAACCACTTCAGTGGGAAAAGTTCTTGGGGACATGAAAGGAGACTCATTCGGGTGTCCCATGAGCAGTTCCTACAGCAAAAATCCTTTCAACCCAGAAAGTACCTTTGTGTGCTTCTGACACGATAAAAAAATGTTTGATTCAATCAAAGGAAGTTTGGGCTGTCCTGAGCTGTAAAACTCTGGAATTCACATGGAAAAAAATCACTTAGATGGGTATTCTATACGTATCAGAAACAGAAGACCTCTATGCAGAAAGCCAACACATCAGAAAGGGTAGAGAATTAAGTTCTTCACCAGCTACCTAAGGACAACCTCCGGGTTGGAGAGATAGGCAGGATATCTCTCAATGCCATTTCCAGGGAATCCTAAGCAGGTGAAGGCATGTGCTTGGGAATAATACTCTGAAGCAAATGGTGCGCCACTGTGTGTGACAGAATGCTGGAATGGATGGGCTGTGGCATGTTCCAGCAAGGCTTTTCTTATGTTCTAACTTTCCATTAGCCAGCATTTCGAACAGCAATTTCTGCCTAATCACCATCCTATCACATGGAGAGTGGCAACTGGGTTTTCTATATTTCTGCAGCCAAAAGCAACTTCAACTTAATTATTAAAACCCAGATTTTTTTTCTGAGTCGGGTTTTTATAGGTTTTTTAAAAAAAAGTTTGTTCTGGTGTTTTAGCCATGTAGGGCTCTCAGTTTTAAACCCATTTTAATTTTCAGCATTCTCTTTTCTACTGGCCTGGATCCAACTGTTAAGTCCTAACAAAATTAGAACCACTGAATAAATCGAGCACTGGTAATTATGCTGTTATGCAACTCGTATTGATTAAGCCGGGACTAGTGCTAGGCAGATTTGTGTTTCACAGTTCAATTTATTTATAGTTGTTGGTTTTTATACCATTCTTCTCTGCAAAGACATCCAGAATACTGTAGTGCACAACCAATGATAATACATATACATCAAACACAACAATAAAATATTTCATCATAAAAATGCAATGAAATAACAACTTAAATTCCTACTTGACAATTTTATCTTACATACATAAACAACAAATGTTTGCCTTGTAAATACCAGAATAGCAGCTTCATAACATCCAAAGGTGCACTAAAACAATTATCCAGTACTTTATCCACTCCTGAATTCCTGCAGAGGTCTTATACTTTGCAGGGACTCAGGAAAAGAATTCCAAAGTCTGGGGTGTTTTCCTAATACAGTACAGTATATTCACATTGGTCCGCTTTAACCACTGGTAGGACTGTGGTGGCTCAAGAAATTAAGACACTGACTGGAAGGTCAGCAGGTCAGCAGTTCAAGATCCAAGTAGTGCATGATGGAATGAGCTCCCATCTCTGCCCCTGCTCTTGCTAACCTAGCAGTTCAAAAGTAATAAATTACAAGTAGATAAATAGGTACCACTTGGGGGGGGAGAGGTAACAGCGGCATACAAGTGGGAAAACAGCTTTCCGTGCACTCCAGTGTCTAGACCAGTGATGGGCAGTCTTGGCCCTCCAGCTGTTCTTGGACTTCAATTCCCAGAAGCCCAAGTCAACACACCAGCTGGTCAGGGTTCCTGGGAATTGAAGTTCAAGAACAGCTGGAGAGCCAAGACTGCCCATCACTGGTCTAGACATGCCTGCCACATGTCCACAGAAACGTCTGGACATGCAAACAGCACTGGCTCTTTGGCTATAAACAGAGATGAGCACTGAACCCTAGAATTGGATATGATTGGCTTTTGAGCAAGGGCGACCTTTACTTTTACTAATCACTGGTAATATTAAAAGGAGCAGTTCCAGATGACCTCAATTGATATGGGGGGCTCATCTGAGTAGAGGTGGGACTTTAAAGATAATAACCAACAATTTGAATTATACATAGAAAAGCACTGGTACCCAATACAGTTCCTACTAAACTGATACTGTATTATATCATCACTGCAAGAGGCATCCATTAATAGCCCAGCTGCATTATGTCATACCAGCTGTACCATCAAGGGAATCCCGAATAGAGCAAATTACAGTAATCTAACTTCAAGATTAGTTGCATGGATCAGTATAGCCATATCTGCCTTCTCCAAGAAAGGAGAAAGTTTCAAGATCAAATTGCTGACACTGCCATAGTTTCCCTCCTGTTTCTCCCTTAGCAGCAAGACCATCATGTTGCCTGAGGAATTCTGGGAGTTGATGTTCCAAAAATACAAACATGCACACCTCTATCAGAAGCTACAAAGACTTTGCTAATGATGGAAGTCAAACCGCTCAATTGACACAAGTCATCCATCAACTACTCTGTGGTGATAACCCAGATTTGGCCACAAACCTTCACAGATTTCTACCAACCTCTATGGGATTCAAATGCATAACATTTTGACAGTCATATTTCTACAAATGTAAAAAAGTATCCTCTGCTTTTGCACTAAATTCAATGATAATTGAGAAATCAACTGTGATTTGAGAAAAGTGGAGAACCTGCCTTTCATTCCTGCTCTAGGAGCAGACATGTAGAGCAGGGGTCGGCAACCTACGGCCCACGGACTGCATCCGGCCCACAAGCCAAAATCACGCGGGGCCCCATGCCCCCGCCCCCACTGGAAGTGGTGTAAACAGCCATAAACAGCCATAAAATACGTCTGCAACACATTTACGGCTGTCACAAATGTGTTTTTCTGCATTTGTGGCTGTTGCTAACGTGTTTTTACGTGTTTATGACAGTCAGAGGCTTTTTACAGCAGCGTTTACAATGGAGGGGACCACCAGTCCAGCCCCCTCTACTACCTGAGGGAGCGTGACCCAGCCTCCGTCTTTAAAAGGTTGGCAACGCATGATGTAGAGAATGAAGACCAAAATATTGTTTTCCGATGTACAGTATGCATATTTATTTCCCATGTTGATGGAACTGTAGTAATGTTTAACTATTATGACAATAAAATACAAAACACACTCACAGTAGGATCCAATCATATTTAAACAATCCCTAAATCCTTTTCGAATCAATGGAAGAGTTAAGCATCACTTTAAATCCTCTCCACCCCAGTTGATGCCAATAAAGGCAACAATTTAATAGTCACAAGATTGTCCACTTAATTTTGTATCCTTAATCCTAATACAGTTTGACACATATCATGATTAATCCCTGGAAGATCCATGACTAATCTAGAGTATGATATTAACCCACCAAAGTCACTAGGAGCTTTGGGGGAGGTGTTTCATTGAATGTAAAAGCCCAGAGTCCATTGGATAGGGTGGTATATAAATCTATTAAATTAAATTAAATCAATAAACTCCAACGAAACCAGAGACATTGTCCTGATAAATTATACAACAGAAGAACTGCAACAAATGCTTACAAAGCTGGATAGAGAAGGCACAAAAATAGGTCTCAAGGTCAACAAAACAAAACAAAAGTTTATGAAATTGTAAGAGCTGTGTTGTGATTGAATAAAACTTAGCGAAGAACAAATCGAAGACGTGGAAAGCTACGTTTATTTGGGTCAAGCAGTCAGAATGGACAATGATTAAAAAAAAAGAAATATCTATAAAACAGAGAGCTGTGTGGGGTAAATTCAGAGAAGTGTAAGCCATCTTGAAGTCAAAAGCTAAACCAGAAACAAAGGCAAATTTGTTCAATTCTACAGTTTTTAAAGCAATGACGTATGGTAGCGAAATGTGGGCTATAACAGCTGCAGAAGCAAAACAGCTGCAAATAACACAACGAGCAACGGAGAGATCAATGTTCGAAATTTCACTTCAGAATAAAATAAAAAACGAGAACATCAGGTTGAGATAATAATAATAATAATAATAATAATAATAATAATAATAATAATAATAATAATAATAATAATAATAATAATAATAATAATAATAATAATAATAATGAATTTATACCCCTCCCTCCTAGTGCAAGCACCACTCAGGGCGGCTAACAACATAGAAAAAAATATATACAATATACCATATGCAATAAGCACAATATACAAAAAATAAAAAATACCCCTAATATACAATATAATAAAGAATACAAACATGGGCACGGAGCTCAGCTCACGCTCCCTACAAAGTCCAAGACTCAGTGCAGCAGGCGGGTCCAGTGCTCAGCGTCCAAAGAGTCCTCGGAAGGCAGCTTCGTCGTCCATTTTGAGGTCCTCCGAGCGAGCACCTGCCTCCCATTCCTGGGCCAAGTGGCATGGGCTCCAGGAAGAGGCATCGCAGCAGCAGTGGTGGCTCCAGCGTTGTCTCTTTTGAGCCCTCCGGGCGGGCGAAGCCTGGAGGGCGGAGGCTACGCACCTGCCTCCCATTCTCGGGCCGAGTGGCATGGGCTCCGGGAAGAGGCAACGCTAAAAGACATAGCAGAATACCTGATGAACAAATTAAGGTAGGCTGGCCATGTTGCATGTACAAGTGACAATAGATGGAGTGCCATAATAATGAATTGATATCCGAGAGATCACAAAAGACCTAGGGGAAGACCATCTCATAGATGGGGAAATTTTCTCAAAAAAAATTTGACCAACATGGGGAAGAACTGACAAGGACAGATCGCTATGGACAGAAATTGTGCAGAATGTTGTCGCGGACACGTCTACTCATACAAGGACTCCTCGCTGAAAAACAACTCCAAGGTATTCAAGGTAAAACCAGAGACAGAAAGAAACACAGAAATTAACAAAACAAAACAAGCACTGTTTCCTTCCAACATAACCACCTATCACCATGATACCTATACAGTACATTCTAAACTACGGGCCGAGCAGTTGATGAAGATTGTTGAGTTTGGGTAAACTCTTCACCATCAAGAAAAAAGTTTGTTTGCACAATTCCCTGTTTAATTGAAATGCTGTATTTATATACCACCAAATGGATTCCAAGGCACAGCGTACACCAATGAAAATATAAATCAAACAGTACCATCTAGGAGATCATAACATTTAAAAAACCCAAAAATACCTTAAACCTCAGGAAAATTAAAAAGAGATTAATCTTCTCTGTGATCTGGAGATAGGCCCATACTTTTATCCACAATCTGCATTTGGGCTTTGCCTGCTACTTGAAAATGAATTTCTTCCCTCCAAAAAGAACCCCCTTCTGATTCTAAATTTAGCCTTCATTATACCTCAGATGGTTATATAATAAGGCATGATAAAATACTAATTTAGAATTTAATATAAGACCATTTGTTGCATAGCACTTAGCGCACTCTCTGGGCAATTCACAAGGTAATTAACATTTTGCCCCAAACATGCTGGGTACTCATTTTACCTACCTTGGAAGGATGAGTCAACCTTGATTCCCATCAGCATCGAACTTACAAAAGTCAGCAGTTTGGGCTGCAGTACAATAGTTTAACCACTGAAGGATGCAAGGCAGGTCTTTCAGAAATAAGAAAAGATCGCAATCTCACACAAACTCTGTAACTCACTGCCAAGAAAAGTCCGCTGCTTCTCTGCTGTGCTTCCATCAGGAGAAAACAACATTTATAATCAAAAATCCCATGAGATGTAAGTAGATCTGATCCTGAAGAACCAAACTGTAATGGATTAAATCCAATTGTAAACACAACTAGAGACTTAAACTTCTTCTTCTGTGTCTAGGCCAGACGTGAAACTGCCAAAATGAAGGAACTGTTTGATGAGTTCATTCTGCAGTTCCTTTCGTATGAGCTAGTGTGAGAAAGTTTAGCCGGCAGCAACACAAGGTTGTTGCTACCGGGGTACACTTGACTGTGGTTCAAGAATACCACAATCTTCGAGGAGGCTCTTTCTGTGTACCCCGAGACTTAAACTAACAAGATAGACCATGGGTTCCTAACCTATAGCCTGTGGGCAGGACCTGACCCATATCACCATTTCATGTGGCCCACGTCACCACCACCACCACACCGGAAGCAGAAGCAGACACATTTACAGCTGTCATAAATGCATTTACAGCAGCCGTAAATGTAGTCGCAGCAGTCATAAACACATTTATGACAGCCTTGGACATGTTTTATGGCAGCATTTACATCGCTCAGCTGTCTGGAGGTGTGGTCTGTCCCGTGGTGCAAAAAAGTTGGGAACCCCTGGGATAGATGATGGATAAAAAACAATGACTAAGAAAAGAGTGTCTGAAATCCTGTTTGTGGATTTCAAAGCATTTCCTACTTCTGTGCTCATTCTCCCACAGGTCCCATGGACTCCTTTTCATCACTGGCAACATTTAGGGGTCACAGGATAGAGGGAATCTTTAGTTATTGAAAACTGCAACCACCAGTAAAGTGATTTCATCAGTAACAGATTTCAGTAGTTCAAGACTACCTTCTCCCATCGCATGGCCCTCAAAGATTGCTAATGAAAAGGAGTACACAGGACCTGTGGAGATAACACAAAACGTTTACAGCATTTGTCAAAAAGTCATCTCAGTTGACAAAGTAATCAAACTTATGCAAAGATGATTTTAGCTGCTGATTTATTATTTAAATGAGTTGTTTCATTTAAAATTGAGTGCTTTTTATTGTTATTGTTAAAATGCTTTTTAAAAAATCTTACTTCATCAGTTTTTATTTAAAATGTGTTATATTTCAAAGATCTCTCTATGAAATATGGATGATAAATTCCAATTCTATATTATGAGATCATATATTCATACAATCTAGTATTTAATTCTAAAAAAGAATACTAGGCACATGGCATATTTACTAGTTGTTTCGTCCGCGCCTCACCATTGCTGCGGGAGCTGCACTGGCTGCTAATATGTCTCCGGGTGCAATTCAAGGTGCTGGTTGTCACCTTTAAAGCCCTTCATGGTAGTGGACCAGGATACCTCAGGGACCGCATCGTCCCTAGGACATCGACCCATCCCACCAGAGCAAACCAAGAGGGCACCCTTCAGGTACCATCTATTGGGGAGGTGCGCCTCTCCAGCACAAGGAAAAGGGCCTTCTTGGTCATAGCCCCCCACACTATGGAACCTCCTCCAAGTAGAACCCCTCCAGGCCCAGTTGCTACCATTTAGGAAAGAACTGAAGACCTGGTTAGCAAAATGGGTCTGGGGGCCGGGATTGTCAACAAGCTCCCCTTTTTGGCTTGTCTGAGGCTCCCTCCTTCTGTAATTAATTTTTGACGTTAAGGTTTGTAGATTTTATATTTGTTTTTAGATAGTAAAGGGCACAGTGGGGTGTGTGTGTGTAATATTACTATGTTTTTAAGGGTTTTTTTAATTGTTTTATATTGGTTTTAACTCATGTACAAAGCCCAGAGTCCTTTGGATAGGGAAGTATATAAACCTATTAAATTAAATTAATTAAAGCAGCTCACTAACTGTAGACACAATAGACAGTGGGCAGGCAGAAAACTATTTAAAATCTAAAACTTTTTTGAAAAAATGCATTAAAATCAGACAAGTATAGCATTAAAATGCTTTAAAGACAGACAATTATTCATATCTACCCAGTTGTCGCTCCACGTTAATTTGCTTTGCTTGTTCCCTTGGCCTCCAATGCACCCTCATCTCCTCCCTCTCAAAATCCCTGGCCACATTCCCAATTTGTTGTTTCTGTTTTCCCTGTATAACTAGAGCTCTTTGGATTTCATCCAAAGCCTAGCACAGAAGAGAAAGAACACCCGAAGTGACAAATTGGGGTGGCCTGCTTGTCAATGCGAGGAGATACAAAAACAACAGTGAACCGAAGACAATGAAATTGAGTTCATGAGCAAAACCCTAGTATAAAAAGTGTTAGGAAACCCATCTGTCTGGTTCAGCCTCACCACCTTCTTGTAAGGAAAATAAGCAAACTATGGAGCTTGAGGCTGATGGATTCAAGAAAAGTAATTTTTCAACGTTCTGGGGAACAGTCCCATCTATGTTTCTCTGCATTTTGAAGGAAGGATAGGTTATGTTGAAAACTGTCCAGTCAGCCAAGCGTTTTGCTCTCTGAATGGGAATAACTCTGGTATGTTTCCCAATAAGTGGTGTACAGATCATCACTAGGATGCACCATTTTAATAGAATGCAAAGTCACAAATAAGAATAAGCTGACTACTCTAATTGTCCGATGAAACTGAGAAAACTCTAGCTATAAATGTCATTACAAAAATTCGTATAGTCAAAGCAATGGTATTCCCAGTAGTAATGTATGGTTGTGAGAGCTGGACCATTAGGAAAGCTGAGCGCAGAATAGATGCCTTTGAGATGTGGTGTTGGAGGAGAGTTTTGAGAGTCCCCTGGACAGCGAGGAGAACAAATAGGTCAATCTTAGAAGAAAGCAACCGTGACTGCTCATTAGAAGGTCAAATAGTAAAGTTGAAGCTAAAGTACTTTGGACATCAAATAAGAGAGGATTCACTTGAGAAAGCCTTGATGCTGGGAAAGGTGGAGGGCAAAAGAAGGGGGCGGCCAAAAATGAGATGGCTAGATGGTATTGTAGACACAATGGGCACAGAGCTGGGCAGGTTGAGGAGGATGGTGGTGGACAGAGGTGCCTGGAGGACAATGGTCCATAGGGTCGCAAAGGGTTGGAATCGACTGTGCGACTGAACAACAACAAAAATGTCATTAGAACTCTATGGCTACTGCTTGTTTATCTATGCATCAGGCACATTTCAGAGCCCAGAACATCAGGTCAGAAAATTAATTTGTTGTCCAGTTAGAAAAGGGGTTTTAATTCACTGGTGTTAAAACATTAGAAACTGAGAAAATAATTTATTCCTACTGAAGTAGAAACTGGAAACAAGCACATTTATTTATTCATGAGTTCTACCACACATTTCTTCCAATAGGTAAAGGTAAGTCGCTCTTGTTCGAAAGCCAGTCATATCCGACTGTAGGGTTCAGTGCTCATCTCTGTTTAAAGCCAAAGAGCCAGCACTGTCTGCATCTGCAGGCATTTCCATGGACATGTGGCAGACAGGCATCAACACGAGTGCACAGAAAGCTTTTTACTTTCCCACCGAAGTGGTACCTATTTATCTATTTGCAATTTCTTGCTTTCGAACTGCTAGGGTGGCAGGAGCTGGAACAATGATGGGAGCTCACTCCGTCGTGCAGTACTCAGGCATCGAACTCCAACCTTCCAGTTGTCAAGTTCAGCATCTTAACCACTTGAGCTACCATGGTCCCTCCTTCCAATAGAAGGACACTAATCAATAAATTCATTAATTAAATTTGCAAAGAATAAACAATAGAAGAATTGTTTTGCCCAATTTGTTTTTCTTTTCCAGGGGGGTCTGATTCTACTATAATAACTATTGTTATCCACGAATGGTGGTCCTAACATGTGTGAAAACTATTAATAGCATAGAACAAGGGTCGTCCTAACCCAAGATTTCATCTCTCCACCCACAGAGAAAACGACACCCAACAGCAACAATTCTATACAATGTCAACAACTTCCTTGCTTTCAAATGCAATGCTTCAACAAAACACTGCATAAAAATACAGTCGTAATAAAATGCTACTCATCCCATCCTCCATCCCACCAGCCGTTTTGTCCTACAAGTTCTGGAAGTTCAGAAACTATTGTTGTGCTGGCTGGTGCTCCTGATAGTTTTAGTCCAGAAAAATCCAGAATTTTCCCAATTCATTTTTAAACCTGTCATTTCCGCAAAATCCTTCAAATGTACTGTATTTGTATCCTCTCTAATACCTTCATAGGATGTTTAAGCAAGGGCTTTCTCAGTGGCGGAAAATGACTTCCATCAGTGTATAAAAGTAGTTTTATGTTGGTTTTAAAATAGCTCCTTTGCTTTGTATTTGTTTTTTAAAATGTGTCTATCGATTACTTTTATTGTGCATCACTTTATGGAGCTTCGTTGGCAGGCAACCGATAAATAAATACCTATGATAAATATACCAGACTTTTGTGAGCAAATACGGCATGTATAAACACCACTGTCAGGTTGCCCTGCCCTGCTATTTCAAGCCCTGGTTCACAGTCACATAAACCAGGGAATTTTCCCCACCCCAACCTCATAGAAAACAATCAGATTTCTCTTGTCCAAGGGATTTTCTCATGTGCCAAAATGGAAAAAGAGGAACTGTTCATAAAACATGTGGTTCCATATAGACATTTGGAAGTTCTAAACTTAAAGTGTGTTTAGTTACCTTTGCAATGCTTTGAATTGAAGTCCCAGAACACCTGGAGTGCCAAGGTTCACCATCACTGGATTAGATAGATCATACCTGTCAAGTATCCTGTTTTCCCCAGGAAAACCCCTTATTTTTACCCCTCTTCCCATCCCCATCCCGTTTTATTAATTTCCCCGCGATATCCCTTTTTTTTAAAAAAAAATCCTGACCGGAGCCCTCACAGGCGAAGCTGCATTATGTTTTTCCTGCCACCAGAGGCCGCTGCGCTGTGGCTTTTCGCTTGTGGAAAGGGAGAGAGAAAGAGAAGGTGGTGGGGGCCTTCTCTTTCATTTCCCTGCCACATGGTCATGGAGGCTTCGGTTTTGCTGCTACTGGTTGGAGCCACCATGGGACGGGAGTCTACTCTAGGTGAGCAATATTTCATATATGCAGGGGCAAATCAGCACTTGGTCTGGGGCAGAGACTTCTCTCTCACTCTCATGGTTTATTGAACTGTTTCTGCCCTGCCTCCTGGAGGCTTCCGTTTCTGTTCTAGTTAACTTGGGGGGGGGGGGTGTTGCTTGATCACTATATGAGAGAGAGAGAGAGAGCTGAGGTTTATTTTGCTTGCAGTTGCCTGGCTGGGTTCCTTTTACAGTAGGAAAAGCTGTGGCCGAAGGTTTCCCCGCCCTGCCCATCAGGCACCCCACCTTCTAACAAACCATCTGGAGGGAAATTAACTCTTCAGCTGCTGGAAGGCTTGGAAACTAATTGCCTTCCATAAGCTGGATCCGACATTCTCAGGTGTTGGTGCTTCAATTGGTTGCAGTGAGGAACAAATAGATTGCTCCTCCACCCTAATGGGGGTGGGTGGGTGTCTAGCCATGTGCAGGGCTAGTTCATTAAAGACAAGCTGCTTACAAGTTGGTAACCCTAGGGGGCTGGTTTACTATTCTGCACTTTGCTTCCCAGGAAAACATAATAATTAAAAATGAGTAAACAAGAAAGAAAACAAAAGTCCCCCAAGAAGATGGGAAAAGGGTTCTTTGGCCCACACAGCTTTGTGCACATTGCATCTACAATGCCATCTAGCCATCTTATTTTTGGCCACCCCCTTCTTTTGTCCTCCACCTTTCCCAGCATCAAGGCTTTCTCAAGTGAATCTTCTCTTCTCATTTAATGTCCAAAGTACTTTAGTGTAATCTTTACTATTTGACCTTTAATGAGCAGTCATGGTTGATTTCTTCTAGGATCGACCTATTTCTAACACCACATTTCAAAGGCGTCTATTCTTCTGCGCTCAGCTTACCTAATGGTCCAGCTCTCACACCCATACATTACCACCGGGAATACCATTGCTTTGACTATGCAATTTTTTGTTTGCAAGGTGATGTCTCTACTTTTAACTATGTTCCCCAGATTTCTCATAGCTTGTTTCCCAAGCATCAGTCGACTTTTTATTTCACGGCTGCAATCACCATCTGCAGCGATCTTTGATCCTAAGAAAGTAAAATCTGCCAGTCGTATCCAACTTTAGGGTGCAGTGCTCATCTCCATTTACAGCCAAAGAGCCAGTGCTGTCTGTGTTTGCAGACATTTTCATGGCCATGTGGCAGGCATGACTAGAACCCAGCAAGTCACATGGCTATATTTGGCCATGCCCACAGATTTGGCCACACCCACAGAGAGGTGTGGCCAAATTTCCCCTTATTTTCAAATCCAAAACTTGACAGGTATTAGATAGATAGATAGATAGATAGACAGACAGACAGACAGACAGACAGAGACAGACAGACAAATAACTCATGGATATAAGAGGGAGGAGACCTGTATAGAAAGTGTAACAATTGCAATGCTGCACTGGAGTTTGGAAAATCTAGATTAATGTCCCTCCTTACTCAGGTAACTCACTAGGTAATTTTGGACAAAAGACACACTCTCGGCCCACCTCTCCCATTGGTTTGCATTCTTTTTCCAGACTTTCATGGACAGAATACAGTGGTATCTCACCATAACGAATGCATCGTATAGTGAAAAATTCACACAACAAAGCATTTGTTATGCAATGGCGATACCCCGTATAATGTTTTTTTTTGTCATGCGGGTTTTTTGGTAACGGGGTATACCCGTTTAATGGGTACACCCGTTTAACAAACTTTTTCCGTTATGCAAGGTATCTCACATAGGGAACCGCATAATGAAAAAAACGCATAGAGAAGAGCTCCGTGGAACTGAGTTTTTTCATTATGCGGGGTTCTACTGTGCCTCCATCTGGGATCTCAATGGCAAAAAGATGGATGCAAACATAAAATCATACAAATACAGAATTGTAGAGCGAAATGGTTATCTCAAAGGATTGAATCCAATCCCTGCCAAGGCAGGAAACCCACACGTAAAGCATCCCTAACAACCTCTGCTTAAAAACCTCCAGGGAAAGAAAGTCCACACACTACCCTGGTAGTTGATTCCATTGTGAAATAGCCTTCATTGTTGGAACATTTTTCTTAATGTTTTGTCAAAATCTCCTCTCTTGTGAGTGGAATCCATTATTTCTGATCCTACATCAGTGGTTCTCAACCAACAGCCCACAGGCCAAACCCGGCCTGTGGTGCCATTTCATGTGACCTGCTGCTCTCGCTGCTGCCGCCGCTGGCTGAAGCTGTGCCATGTATGGTTCCTTTTTAATGTAAACAGAGCTGTTTACATTAAAAAGGAACCAATCATGCCATAGCTTCTGGCAGCGGGAGCAAAGGGCTCATTTTAAAAAAAACCACTCACCCTTTCCTGAGTGCTCCCTGCCTCCCCCCGGAACCCATGCCATTGGCCGGGGGAGGAGAGGCAGGTGGGAGCCACCGCCGCCGCCCTCAGAGCCTCACCCACTCAGAGGGCTGAAAAGAACAATGACGACACCCTCAAGTGCTCCCTGCCTCCCCCCAGAGCCCACGCCATCGGCCCGGGGAGGGGAGGCAGGTGGGAGCCACCGCTGTCTCCGCCCTCCGAGCCTCACTCACTCGGAGGGCTGAAAAGGACAAAGATGCCCTCGAGTGCTGCCTGCCTCCCCACGGAACCCACACCATCGGCCCAGGGAGGGGAGGCAGGTGGGAGCTACCGCAGACCATCGTCACCGACGTCCCAGGACCACCACCAACCCCACGCCACTGGCCAGGACTTAAAGGCCATAGTGGCAGTAGGACCATTATTTCCCTTTTTGGGGGCCCGGGGTGAGTTACTGTGTATGTTGTATTTTGTATTAGTGGGACGATTATTGTATTTTGATTTGTAACTGTAATTGTATTGTGTTTCTTACTGTATTTGTGTTGTAAGCCGCCCTAAGTTGGCCTGTGCTGAGTAGGGCGGGGTATGCCCGCGCCTCCCCACTACTCCGGGAGCTGCACTGGTTGCCAGTTTGCCTCCGGGTGCAATTCAAGGTGCTGGTTTTGACCTTTAAAGCCCTATATGGCAGTGGACCAGGTTACCTGAGAGACCACATCGTCCCAAGAGTGTCTGCCCGTCCAACCAGAGCGGACCGGAGGGGCTCCCTAGTTGTGCCTTCAGCTAGAGGGGCTCTCCTCTCTGGCACATGGAGGAGGGCCTTCTCCGTGTCCCCTCCAGCCCTATGGAACCTCCTGCCAAAAGAATTGAGGCTACAGACAGAATTGCTGCCTTTCAGGAAAGGTTTGAAGACCTGGCTGGCGGAGCAGGTGTGGAGCCCTAATGGGAATATGGCCCCAGCCTGCCGGCTCATCCCCAACTAGCCCAGTTGTGTCCTCCTTCTGTGTCTTTGCATTCCCCCCCCCCCCCCCGCCGCTCCTTCTTAGCTTTTAGTTTGGTTTTAAATGGGGTGGGAGTAATGAGGGTGGATGAATGGGAAGATGAGGGTGTTTTAACATGGTTTTAACTGTTGTACGCCACCCTGAGTCGGGTTTTACCTGAGTGAGCGGCATAAAAATTGAAATAAATAAATAAATATAAATATAAATTAAAATTTTATTATAACAACAACAACAACAACAACAACAACAATAATAATAATAATAATATTCTTATTATTATTTCCCTGAGCAGGCAATTAATCTCATTAGTGTCGGGAGGGGAGGGGGTCTGAAGCGTCCATTGATGGTTGGCATTTCCCTCCCTCCTTCCAGGGAGAAATAAAATGGCCAACCCTTTGAAACTGGTCGGACAAAATAGCCACCCCATTGTGCAATCAGGTCAAAATGGCCGTCCAGCCCGCTCAGCTGTCTGAGGGAGCATGACCCAGCCCACAGCTTGAAAAGGTTGAGAATCCTTGTCCTACATCCCACAAACAAAGCCCCACTAACCAGACAAGTCCACTCCATTTTCCAATAGACCAGTGTTTGCCAACCTTTAGTTTTTGGACTTCAATTCCCAGCAGCCTAAATCTATTCCCCAAAGAACTGATCAGCCAATGTACTGACCTAAGTTTCTGGGAATTGAAGTCCACCAGTGTTCCGCGGAACATACCTTTGGGAAACACTACAATAGACCTTCAAATACATGAAATGGCTAGCATATCGCCTCTCAGCCTTCTCTTGAAAACATGCCATGTCTCCTAAATCTTTCCTCAGAAGGCTTGGTTTCCAAACCGTTTACTATTCTGCTTGTCTTCCTCTGGATATGTTCCAGCTTCTCAATATCCTAATAAATGTTTAGATCTTTCCTGATTTGTATGCTCGTCTGGCATTCGTGACAAGGAAAATTCGATTAGAAACATGTTTTAATAAATAAGTAACCAACCTCACCCGCCCTCCCCTAGTCCAAAGATCTGCAATGGCTTTGGGCAGAACCCTCGCTTTAGGATGCACCTTGGCTACTCATTTTCTGGGCACTCCTCCAAGTGAGATGAATGCCAAACACTCTTATCAGTGTCTGCTTTATACACCTTAAGAGCTAACTCCATCAACTTAGAAGAAATTTAAAGCAAAAGAAAAACTTTGAAAATCATTCTGATGCAATTCTGTCACTGGTTGGGCAGAGGATAAAACACTTGATGCCTGTGCCTATCCCTTATACAAGACTCTCATGTGTGGTCTACAACAATTGACACCAGTGAGACAAGAAAGCCCTTGTGAAGAAGAAATTGTGCACGATATTTGGTGTTCTTGTAATATTTCTTTGCTGTTATCTCTCCACCTTTTTCTGGGTCTGCCTCGTGGTCTTTGTCCTTCTCTTTCCACATATGCCTTGTAAGGTATGGAATTCCAAGACATTTTCTCCAAATAGATAAACCCCATTATTTGTTATCTCTGTATGTAGTGCAAGAATGGTTCTATTCTAATTCTTTCCCTTATAACCTCATTCCTGTTGAGGAACTCTGCCCGCTCTAGCTATGGGTGAGCCACCACACACCCGGGCTTCCACCCCCACGCAACCGGGGCCACAAAAGCCGGGAGGTGCGGCGCGGCGGCAGAAGAGCTTCTCCTATCCCACTTTTTTCAGCTGGGTGTGAGTTGCAGGTTCTTTTTCTGAGTTTTTGTTTTCTTTTTATTATTGAGATGTTTTATTGTTATATTGTTTAGGGTAATTGATGTTGTATTGCTTATTCTCTTGATATTACATATTGTAACTGTATTGTAATATGTTCAATTATTGTAATTATTGTAATGATTACTGACTTTTTGCATTATTATTATTTACTTATTACTTTGTTTCGTGCATTTTCTAAGTTTTGTATTTGTTTTCTTGTGCCTGTAAGCCGCTTTGAGTTGCTTTTAGCAAAAAAATGTGGGGTATAAATTAAACTTTATAAGATTTGATCGATTTGATCCCTTTGTCACTTTAGCAGCCTTCCTTGGATATCTCATTTCCATAGTGACCAACTTTCGTTTATGTTTTGTTTTAAGTGTTGTAAGCCTCTCAAAGTCCAACCTTGTGTTTACATCAGGTGGGGTGGTAACGGGCCAAAGCAAGGGATTGCTAGGATTGGACGAAGTATGGTGTGGCCTTTTGCCACAGGAGCCTTACGGCAGCCATGAAGTCCATCCTGGGTCACCCTGAAATGATCAGGGCAAAGGGGTTTGGTGAGTTGTGATAGGCCCAGCAAGCCAGCAATAGATAGTACAGTAATACCTCACATAACGAAAGCATCACATAACGAATGATTCACATAACGATGTGTTCGTCATGCAAGGGAGATACCCCGGATAACCCTGGGGTTTTGAATGGGAACCCTGGATATTCTCCCATTTGCTTCGGATAATGCTAAAAATCACATAGCGAAGAGCTGTGGAACAGTTTTTTCATTATGCAAGGTATTACTGTATATATTGCTACAGAAATCCAAATGAAATACAAACACTGACATTGTGTGCAAAATGGTGAAATTCACCTGAATATACAAAAGATTAAAGAGTGCTTTGGCTGATGTTCCAATCATCATGTAGAGCTTCTTTCAAAACTGTCCAGGTTATCCTGCTATGGAGTAGACTAGATCATACTGCAAGCGACTCAATGCCAAGTGTCAGGCAACGGTTAATTAACCTGACAACCCTGAGGACTAACGGCCTTGGGTCCACAGGGAAGGGTGATGGTCCCCAGATGGATTAAATCCCACTTGAATCCATCTTGATGGAGGGCAGCAGCTTCATCAATACTGGCCTGAGGCTGAGGAGGACTTTGTGTACCCAAAGGGCTCAGGACCAGAAAGTGACTTGCAGAACTAGATCAGTGGTACAAGGGTCATGGTGTGATACAGAAGGCAGATGAATGGCCAGTGCATTATATTCTCAGGACAATCTTCATGGTATGGGTACACAGAAAGAGCCTCCTCGAAGATTGTGGTATTTCTGAATCAAAAACAGGACTACCCTGGTAACAGTAACCTTGTGTTGCCAGCTAACCTTTCTCATACTAGGTCAGGCCAAACAAATTGCAGAATGGACTCACCAAAAGGTCGCTTCATTTTGGAGTTTCATGGCCTAGACAAGGAAGAAGAAGCTTATTTTAAGATTATCAGGCATTCAAGAGCCTTTTGCCCGTTTTCTGAGCAACAGTCTGTCATAATGTGCTCCAGCAAGTTAAGGGTTTAAGAGCCCCCCCCCTCCATGCCTGTTCTTAGGCAGAGGTTAATGAGTGAAGGCTCTGTTGCAATTCATGCGGTCAGGTACCCTCTTTCAGACTCAAAGAACTGTTGGAATGACTGAAAAAGTACTATCCCACAGCAACATGTAGTAGATCATGGAACAAAACATGGGATTCTAAGGCAACAGATCAATAAGTAATTAGCACAAGCAGGCACTGTGCATTTAATAATCTGGGAAGACACACAGGGGGATTAAATCAACAATGTTTAATAAACCTTCTATAGCAAAAGCCAAATTTCTCCACCAAAGCCGTGCCCTTTTGTTTCTTTCACATTAAAGAGAGCAAGAGAGAAACTTTTAACAATGAATGGCATTTAGATCTTTCTCTTTTAGATATTCAAACAAGCGTTTCTTTCTCCATCAGTGGAATATAGACCCTTGAGCTGACCTGACAGCGGCCAAGTCATAATCGATCCTATGTACAGTTACAGTATAGCCTCCCTTTCCAGCAATCAGCTGGAGGAAGTTCTCTTTATTTTCACAACAAACCTGCCAGGTAGTTTAGCCTGACAAGAGTGTGTCCAACCAATCCAAATGAGTTTCACACTTCCCTGGGGATTTGAAAGCAGATCTCTCCAGCTCGTACTAAAAAAAAAACCACTACACCGAACTACATAATCATCATAACCAACCAGAATTCAAGTTGATGCCTTGTCTTCAAGCCATCTGGTGAACCAGCAGCCAAAATGAGACCACTGGACATTTCCCGCAAAGAACACCAAACAAATCAGCAACTTCACAAAAACTTGAAAAGTAAACTCTAGCAAAGAAAAGAAATACACCTGAAAATATTCCAACCCATCTCTTTCTCCTGCTAATACTGCTATGCAACATCTTGAAGGCTCGCAATACTTACTGCTTTCAAAGTGATCAGAACAACATGTGGCTGATTCTGCGCTCTTTAAAAAGCAAACACACCAAAAAAATCTCCACAATTCTGCAAAGTAGGTTTGAGTAAGAGAGCAAAAAGTTTCCAGTAAGCTTTTGATGCCTGGCCAAGACTTGAACCTAAAATGTATCAGATCAAAGCCCAGTTCTCATGTCTCTTACATCAGGGGTTCCCAAACTATGTCCTGCATCCGGCCTGCCCTGCCTGATAATCCGGCCCATTGTCACCTGCTCTGCTCCCGGAAGTGGAAGCAAAACATGCCCACATTCACAAAACGCTGCCGTAAATGCACCCGCAGCTGTCGTAAATGTGTTTATGGCAGGGTTTTGTGCATGCGTGGCAACATTTTACTTCTGCTTTTGGTGGGAGGAACCACATGACCAGCCCACTCAACCACGACCCAAAAGGTTTGGCCACCCCTGCTCTACATCATGACCAAACCATCACCCTAGCTTTCCTTTCTATCTCCTGTTGCTATTGTTCTCCAATGAAGAGGGAGAAAGGGTTGAGGTTTAACTGGGGTGGGGGGGTCTCCCCTCCTTAGCTGTAATTGAACCATTAAACCTTCTCCCCTTCTAAACCCAGTAAAGCCCTGGGCTCTCTCTAAAGTTTACAGTCTCTTGTACTTCTCTGCCAGCAACAACCTGAGCAATCATTCACAAACTTGGGAAACGGAGAGGTTTACAGAAACAGAGAAATAGCATTTGCTAAAGTGCTGAAGGAAGTCCAGTGACTTTTGCCTGTCGAGAATAAGCTCAGGTTGAAGCTGGTTTTGATATTGTGATGGAACACAAAAGAAAGAAAAAAGAGGGGGAGATACACAACTGGATTGCATCAAGGCAATAAGGCAAGGAGAGAAAGGCAGACCTATTTCCTTTGAAACCTTTTTATGGCAAGGTGAACAAGAGTCGCTGGGTTTGCTGCCTATTTATTTCTTGATTGTGCTTTCATGTTCCTTTACACTTGCATTTATTTTAATTGGATTTGGAACCAACAGAGAGAGAGACAGAAAGAGGCAGGGAACCAGCTCATTCCTAGCACCACCAATCCTCCAAACAATGCAGGGGAACTATACAAAGCACTCTCTCCACAGAAAGAAAGAAAGAAAAGAAAGGAAAGAAACCAACCAACCAACCTTTGCGTGCGCACACAGGAGCTCTTCCTTCCTCTTCTAAAAATCACAAGTCATATCCTAAGGCTGCAATCCTGGAAATACTGTTATCTGCTACCAAGACTGACTGGAACCCAAGGTGACCAAGCCAGAAGGCAGAAGTTGCCACAATGCCCACCACCTCCCAGGCAATTTGCGGGCGGGATGGAAGAACAGAAGTTTTGATTCTATTTTTTAAAAACCCACATTTACCAACAAGAGCCCCATCTGGAAAAACAGTTCCTTGACATTTATTTTCAGGGGGGGGGGGGGTTGCCTCTTTCCTTGGAAGAGAGGTTTCAAGCAAATAGCATTTTTTAAAAGACAGGGGTGATGGTGGGAAGAAACATTGGCCAGGGTATTTTCTGGCTAACCCACCGGACAGGGGCTGTTAAAATCATTAACTGGGAGGCTTTATGTAGGGTCTCCCATCTCAGCAACGGCTTGGCGGGGGGGAGGGGGGTTGAAATTGGCAGCTGCTAATAGGCTTCTGACTCCTATATCTTCCTTTTCTTGCCAAAAAAGATGGGGGGGGGGAAGTCTAGCAACCCCTCCCTTAGATAAAGGTCTCCCTTGCTTGAAAGCCAGTCATGTCCTACTCTAGAGAGTGGTGCTCATCTGCGTTTATAGCCAAAGATCAGTGCTGCCTGTGTCTGCAAATGTTTCCCTGGTCACATGGCAGGCATGACTAGACACCAGAGTGCACAGAACGATGTTACCTTCCCACCAAGTATATATATGTATATACTTGCAATCTCTTGCTTTCAAACTGCTAGGTTGGCAGGAGCTGGGGCAGAGACGGTGAAAAGATTTTTTGACACATCAATCATCAACGGGAGCTCGTCACGCAGCACTCGGGTATCGAATTGCTGACCTGCCAACCTTCCAGTTGTCAAGTTCAGTGCCCTAAACACTAAGCCACCGCAGTCCCCCACCCTCCCCCTTATCTGGGTGCAAAACCCTTCAACACAATGAGCTTGAGTTCTGGACCACAAAGCTTCACCACAACGTCCCCATCCTAGCCCTGTTTCTTTGAGTATTTTAATGCTATGGATTTCAAGGGGGGGGGGGGGGAGGAATATTTTCTTCCCAATCCTTCCAGTTTTGCCTCCAGACAATGAACAGAGGCGCGGGAGCGGGGCCCCTAATAAGTCATCCTTTACCAGGCTTATCTGGAGGTAAAGGTTTCCCTTTCGAAAACCAGTCGTATCCGACTCTAGGGTTCAGTGCTCATCTGTTTCAAAGCCGAAGAGCTAGTGCTGTCTGCTTCTGCAGACGTTTTCGTGGTCATGTGGTAGGCATGACTAAGACACTGGAGCGCACAGAGCGCTGTTACCTTCCCACCAAAGTGGTCCCTATTTATCTCCTTGCAATTTCTTGCTTTCAAACTGCTAGGTTGGCAGGAGCTGGGACAAAGACAGGAGCTCATTCCGTCCTGCAGAACTCGGGAATCCAACTGCTGACCCTTCCACCTCCCAGTCAGCATCTGTCTTAGCCACTTGAGCCACTGGAGACCCTCCACTTTTCCTGCCCCCCTCCCTTCGTCCCCAATTCCAGGAATTAAGGTCCCCTCTCTCAGTCATTCAGACAAATGCACTCTGCACCTGTTCAGAGGAATGCGATCTCTTCCGAAGGGCCAGGGGGGTCGTCGAAGGCTTGCCAAAAGGGATCGGAATGCGGAGCGGTGCCGTGCTTTCCTTCCACCCCACACCCCAAATCGACGCACACTTCTTCCACGCACCCGTTTCCCCGGGTCTATAGAGGGCACCGGATCAGGACCACGGCGATCGATGCCGGAGCGAGCGCCAGAGAGGAATGAATTAACCGACGGCTCCTGCTCCGCTTTTGCAGGATTCCCGGGGGGGAAGGGGGGGGGAGAAGTGCTGTTGGAAGCACCAATAAATGAATTTCTCTCGCTCCCCTCTAGGAGCTGCAAGGAGCAGCCGATCGCCTCCTCTCTCTCTTTTTATTCCACACCTCCACATCCCTGGGATTGTTTTCCAGCCTTCCACCGGTTGAAGCGCAAAAAACAAATCAAAACCCGGGTTTTCTCTGCCCGGGAAATCTGACTTTTTTGCAAATCACAAGCCGCGCTTTCCCACGCTTGGATCGCCGTGTGTTCTCTCCCCCACCCACCCACCCCAACATACTCGCATCCATACGCCACTTTTGCAACGGGCTCCCTTTAGATGCATCTAGCCGCCTTCCCCCCTCTCCAAAAAATTAAACCAGGAAAGGAAACTGGGAGACATTCATTGCCCCCCGTCGCCTCCCGCCGCCCCCCCTTATCCAAAGCCATGCATAGCAAGCCAAGCGCTCCAGAAGGCTGATCCAGCGGCAGGTGGGAAAATCCGATTTTTTAACTTGGGGTGGGGGTGGTGGGGAATATGTTCGGAGTCCCTTTTTCTCACCAGCGTGTTGGAAAGAAACCGGCGGACTATGCGGGGAGGGAGGGAATAGGGGAAAGAGAAGGAGATAAACCGGTAGCCACCGCTCTGCACCTTGTATTGCATGGCATTTACATGTAAGCAAAGCAAGAACTGAAACTGAATCGAAGACTTAAGGGAGGGAGGGAGGAAGGGAAGGAAGGAAGGAAGGAAGGAAGGAAGGAAGGAAGGAAGGAAAGAAAGAAAATTGCACATGCAAAATAATTCCAGGAAAGGCTAAAGCCCAGGAGCAAATTACCAATGTTATATGAAAATGTTATGCTTATTAAACACGCATTTAATAAACATAGCATTTTACATTTCCGTAACCTCCTTCCATGCAAATCTTTGCAAGAGTCTCCAACTTGACAGTACTGTATGTGTACATATATATTTATATATATGTATCGATAAACATCCTATTTTACGTTTTCATAACCTCCCTCCTTGCCATACTTTGCAGGGGTCTCCTTGACAGTATATACAGTGCTGCATATTAGTTGGCGAGGGGGTATTCCACTTCCAGGGGAAATAGAGGGGTTCTAAATACTAATAGCAGAGGCAAGAACTTTCCCTTTCTTTCAAAGCGCAGTCTCGAAAGCGACCCGCGCAAGAGACCGCCGGACTAGGTTTGCCAAAGGAATGGCCAAAACTTTGCAACGCCATCAGCCCCAAAGTCCCTCTCCGGACCGGCTGAAGCCTCCTCGGGGCCCCGATCCCTCCCAAAGCCTTTCCTGAGTGCGCACCTTTGCATCCGAAGAGCAACAGCCACCGCATCTTATCTGGACGGTTCACATTTTTTTTTAAAAAAATTATTAATTTATTTTATTTTTGCAAAAATCCCAAGTAACGCGTTACTCAATTTTACCGACCTCGGGAAGGATGGAAGGCTGAGACTAGTCAACCTGGAGCTGCCGGTCAGGATCGAACTTGCAACGTTTGGACAGCAGTGTAACCCCTGCGCGCATCCCAAGGGCCACCACCGACCCCCCATCCCCTCGCCGAGGAAAGCCCTCCTCCTACCCCCCCCCCCCCCCCCAGGGTCCGGCGAGCACCCACCCTTCCAGCCGGGGAAGATCAGCTCCGGAGCGTGGCCGCTTCCTCGCCGCGTAAGGTATCCATAGGGAGGGGAAGCCCGGGGGTGGGGGGAGAGAGAGAGAGAGCCGAGCAGCGCCGCGCAGCCACCGACGCCCCCCAGCAAGAAGGCGGCTCGCTTGCCTTGACCCGGCGCGGCGGCTTGTGCAGCTGCAGCAGCAGCAGCGCTTGACTGGGACCGGGAGGGAGGAGACGCCCGGCGCGCTCGGTAGCAACTCCAGACTCGGGGAGGGGGAAGAGGGGGGGGGGGAGACACCAAGCAAGGGGAGGGGGCGCTATTCCCTCCCTCCGGCGTTGATGGCAGCAGCACCGCCTGGAGGGAGGGAGGGAGAGAGAGAGCCCAAGCCAGATAAGCTGCCGGAGCTTCCCTAGTACAGTACTTCCAGTGCCTTCTCTGCCTCTCCTGCCTGCCCGGAGGGAGCAAGACAAGTCAAATGCCTTGGGCTTCCTCTCCTCCTCCTGCCCAACTTACCGCTTCCTTTGGGAGGATAGGAGGAGGGTTGGGGACCCCCCCTGCCCCCCATCCCACTCTTGCACCCTCCCTCGGGTAGAGAGTGGGGGGACTCTGTTTCCAGGGGAGGGGGATTATTTATTTATTTATTTATTTAGATTTATATCCCGCCCTCTTGCTCCAGGGCATCTCAGGGAAACAACATATAAAACATTACAATATAAAGCCCCATAAAAAAACTACAATTAAAAACTTTATAAAACCACCCCATGTCTAAAAAGACCCACGCCTTCCCACAATCATTGAAAGGACATGTGACATCAACTGTCTGGTGGAGGGGCAGATGGGACCCCCCCCCAATTCATCTCTTACCCCCACTTTTGGGTTGGGGGGGCTCCTGACTTCCTTTTCCCAGGGTGGGGGAAATTTGGGGGGACAGATGGACCCCCACTCTTCTGTTGCACTCACTTTGGGGTAGAGAGTGGCAGGCTCCAGTTCTTCCTTTCTTGTGGAGGGGGGAATTTTGGTGGGCAGATGGATCCCCCACCCACCTCCCTTTTGGGGGGCAGATGGACCCCACCCTTATCTTGCCCACATGCTCTGGGAGGGCAGATGGACCTCCACCCACCTCCCTTTTGGGGGGGCAGATGGACCACACCCTTATCTTTTCCCCCACCCTTGGGTAAAGAGTGGGATCCTGACCTCCCTTTCCCAGTATGGGGGGAAATTGGGGGGGGGGGGGCAGATGGATCCCCTTCTCTTGCATCCACCTTCGGGTTGAGAGTGGGGGGCTCCCGATCTCCCTTTCCTGGGGAGGGGGAATTTGGGGGGGGGGGTGCTCCGGCCCTTTGGAACCTCCGGCCAATTGAGCTGCGTCTCCAGATCAAGTTGCTGTCCTTCAGGAAAGGGCTAAAAACCTGGCTGGCAAAGCAGGTGTGGGGCACCAGCGATGGGGTGACCCCTGCCTGCTGGCTGATTTAGTAAGAACACTCTCTCCCTCTTTTAATCTCTTTTCATCTGTAGGGGTCGAAGTAATTTTTGGTGGCAGTTTTAATGGTTTTTTTTATTGTTTTTTTAAAATGTGATTGGTTTTATTTTATGTGAGCCGGCCAGAGTCTTCAGAGTTGGGCAGCAATATAAATCAGATAGATAAATAAATAAATTTCACATCTTGAAAGTGAATGGATGGAATCATTATCTGCTGTGCTAAGGACTTTGTTCTGAACAATGCAATTTTTTAAAATGTCATGAAAACTGTGCCATGAATGGTAAGGAAAATAATGTGTACTTGCAAACATATACATGTGCTTTTCCAAAAAAAAAAAAGTGTTTTGTTTCTATCAGTGTGGTGGGGTACACAGAAAGCGCCTCCTCGAATACTGTGGTATTTTTGAACCACAATCGGGTTTATCCTGGTAACGGCAACCTTGTGTTGCCAGCTAATCTTACTCACCAGGTCAGGCCAAAGGAACTGCAGAATGGACTCACCAAAAGGTGGCTTCATTATGGCAGTTTCACACCTGACCTAGACACGGAAGAAGAAGAATCACGGTGTGGCCAAGTTCTTTTGTTGGGATGTAAGGTACAGAAGACAGAAACCACTGAGCATGGCCAGATAAGGTAGAAGAAGATTTAAGGTACATAATTGTCTAAATATATTGTCTTAAACACCTAAACTCAAAGAAGCACTAGTGAGTTTGTGCATGCACAGAGTAATTTTTATGTCACCCCTGCAGAAGCATTAGAAGCCAAGCCTCTAAGGTTGAGGAATAAATAGCTTGAAGCAACAAATGATGACTAGCCAGCAGGCTTGAACCCTGATGCATTCCTTTTAGCGAATAATTTATGACAGTAAAAGGAGTGCATTGCAATTAAAGGCAAGCCTCTCACTTGAATGAGTATTGGCAAAAGCTTGCTCTGATGCATCACATGATCCGACCTCCAGGAATTTGTGCAATTGGAACTACTAATGTTGCTGGAAAATTGCCAGCTCCAGTTCATGCATTCAGGTTTATGCTTCAGGTAAGTAGAAAAATGTGTTGCGAAGAGAGGTGATTTCCTACAATCACCTCAACTGCTGTTTATGTGTTTATCCTTCATCTTAATGCCTATCATTTAACTCTTCTCTCATGGACTTCTTGGGATCGCAGTAGAATCAAAATGGTCATTTCCATTGGACTCTAAAATGTAGTCAAAGCAACCCCTAATCACAGAAGTCGCATGGTTAAAAAGTGAATGAAATACGTCAGTCAAATCTGAAAAAAAGCACCTATATTTTCTTTTGGGATGTTTGAACTACTTCTTGCGCCGTATCCAATTCCGAATACAGTAAAACCTTATATAAAGAGCACCTTGCTTAGAAACTAACTCACTTAAAGAGCAGAATTTTCTCTGAATGGTTACCTCGCTCAACAACTAAAACCAACCAAAAACTCGCTTAACAACTAAATCGGGGTTTGCAATTCCCCCCCCTCCAGAAGTCACAGTGGCGGTTCTTTTTCCAAGTATTTTGCTTAAAGAGTAACTCGCTTAAAGAGCAATCCCGTGGAACACATTATGCTCTTTAAGCTGTATGGGCGATCCTCATGGCAATCAGCCACGAAGAGTGTCCTGGGAATATAATGCAGTGGCCTCCAATTTGCCTTCCACATTGCAGTGTGACACCCGTACCAATGATCCAGTTCTGCAAGTCACTTTATGACCCAGAGCCCTTGTGCCACATAAAGTCCTTATCAGCCCCAGGCCAGTATTGATGAAGCTGTTGCCCTCCATCAAGATGGATTCAAGTGGGATTTCATCCACTTGGAGACCATCACCCTTTCCTGTGGACTTCAGCACCCAAGGTTGTTAGTCCGCAGGGTTGTCAGGTTAGTTGACAACTGCCTAACGATTGGCATTGAGTCGCTGGCAGTATGGTCTATTCTATTACCATAGCAGAATAACCTGGCCCTTATTTTCTCAATTAAGTGACAATCCTGTTGCAGGAAAAGAAGGGAAACAATACTCTGATAAACATTATTTAGTGAATGTTGACATTTACTGGGCATTATCATGGCATAGCATCACCTTTTTAAACTCCTAGTATACATCAATCAATATGACCATGAAATTCTAGGAGTTCAGTAGCAGAAAACTATTTTTTCCCAAAGCTATACAGACTGGCTGGTCTCCCAAAAAGCACAGTGGGGAATCAAACTCCCAGCCTTTGGCTCCATTGCCAGATATTAACTCGGTTAATGACCTTGCACACGCTTGCATGCATGCAAACACAAAGTTCATGTCAACATTTAAACCCAGAGGCATGGAAAATTTGGATTTTACTGATAAATATCAGGCTTCTATTACCTTAGAAGTGTTCTTCTGGGTGTCTTGAAAGCATATTTGTGAAATCCTCTGATGACTTTCATGGAAACTAGGTTTTTTGAGGAATAGTTGGAAGTGGAGGGTATATTTTAGACTAGAAAAGATAAAATAGGGGAGAGACATAACAATGGGTTTCAGTTATCTGGAGGCTTCTTGTCCAGAAGATGGGGGAAAGGGGGTTCAGCAAAAAATTGATAGATATTTCAAGAAGTTGATAGATCTTGATAGATATTTCAAGAAATATTAAGAGTGAGACTCATTTGGCAACTGTTTCAGGAGCTGCTGGGCTTTACTTCACTGGAGGCACTTGAATAGGTGCAGCTCCCTGGTGGCTCAGTAAGTAAAAGCACTGTGCTTAGAGACCGGAAGGACGGGGTTTGATTCCCTGAGAGCTGCACGATGGGCTCCATGAAAGGAGCCTCATTCGGGCGTCCCGTGCAAAAATCCTATCAACTCAGAGTAATCTCTGACACAAACACACACATTTGAATAGGTGCTAGCAAGGATTTGTCAGGGATACTGTGATATCATCTTGTATTGAAGAAAGGTTTGTTTGAAAAGTTAATTTTTGGTGCTCTAGTTTTCAGATACTGTGAAGTGTAATCCCAAAAAGCTTTAGGTGGTTCACCAAATTAGTTGCTTCCAAACTTTTATCATTCCATGAAGTGTCATTGTTCAGCACAATTCTGGCATCTCCCACATGGTGTTTAGTTCTTTCAGTCCTTATGAGAGGATGTACTGTAGTTTATCTTTGCCTTATTGCTTTCCTTTATTCTGGAAGACAGAACAGGGGAACCTGGGATCTTGCAGGCGATGTTGAACCGTAGTTCTCATCAGCGCCTGCTATTATACCCAGTAGTAAAGGTGACGGTAAAGTAGTTCACCATCATCTGGAGTTGCAAAAAACTCATGTTCGCCAAGGTATTCCAGACCCTCCACAAATCCCCAGTCATTAGCCTTGTTGACTGAGGCTCATGGGCTGTGTAGTCCAAAATATCTGGAAAGTATGCCAGCTTGCCAACTCTTAGAATGCCACCCACTCTCCATCTTCATCTTAGTTAGTTTGTGTTTTTCGCTGTTTAGGTAATTGGGGAAGTTGTAATCCAAAACATGGGGCTGTGGTGGTTTAGAGGTTAACAGTGAGATTGATGGCCACAAGGTCAGCAAGTCAGCAGTTCAAGACCCGAGTGATGGATGGTGGAGTAAATGTCTGTCATCTGTCCCAGCTCCTGCCAACCTAGCAGTTCAAAGGCAAGAAATTGCAAGTAGGTAAATAAGTACCACTTCGGTGAGAAGGTAATAGCATTCCATATCTAGGTGGGTAAAGTTAACAGCATCCTCCAGTCTTTATTTACTTCTAGATTGGAGAGTGCCAAATGCAGCCCTCCAAATGTTGTTGGACTGCAACTTCCATCATTCCAAACTAGTGTAGCTAGTTGGTGAGAGATGCTGGGACTTGTAGACTGACAACATATCAATGGTCCACATCATTCCTATTGTAGATAGAGGCATAAGAACCCCATAGTGGCTTGTGTGAGAGAACTAATGGAGAGCCCATCACACTGAGCATTTTTTGCTAAATAGACTGTACCCTATGAGACTGGTACTGCATCCTACTGTCCACACAACACTAGGTTGGAACTGGTATCAACAGAGTCAGAATGGAACAAAACTTAGTTTCTGAGGTCTCCCCCCGCTTGCAATATGGTAGTTATGTTCTGCTTTGATCTTGTTTAGGATCTGCCTAGACCAGGGGTTCCCATCCTTTTCAAGCCAGGGGCCGGGACACGCTCTCTCAGTGAGCTTCAAGGGCCGGATGGCCATTTTGCCCTGCCTGCATGATGGGGATGGCTATTTTGTCCCAACAGCTTCAAAGGGGTGACCATTTTGTTTCTCAAATGCCCTTGGAGGGGTGAGGGGGCCACATGAAATGGTGCTCCAGGCTGGATCTGGCCTGCGGGCCTTTGGTTGGGAACCCCTGGCTTAGATGGACTTTAGGATGACACTATTCTGTGCTGAGCTGCACTCTTTATGAGTGTCTATCATTTGATGGCATTTCTGTAAGTCATACTCCACCCCTCCATGCCCCATGGACAGAGAAAACCAAGAGGGACAGCAGAAGGAAGACTGGGTAGGAAAAAAACAAAGAAGATAGGCAATAGAAGAAGGATGATCTGTGCTGAGAATGAAACGCCATAGAGAATTCTAGTTGTGTGTATAGAGGTTATGCAATCCAGGGTATCTCATTCTATTTAGCAACAAATACCTTCTCCATGTGCAGATGTTTAGTGTCTTGCACGGAAGACAAAGAAGGAGTCGCAGTAAGGACTAACACAGGTTTATCGGTTGATGAACATGTGGTAATGGCGGAGGTACAGCTCATTATATACAGTAGCAGAATACATTTGAATCGTGTGCACGGTAGCTCATTGGTCGCTACCGGCGTGACGTCATTTGTGTCACGCCCATCTGCTCCAGGTGATCCTAGTGTGGGAAAGGTTCCCGCGGCTGCCGGTGATTTGGGGAATGAGAACCATGTGAGCTGAACGCTTGCAGCTGCCCTCTATGGGCAGCTTACTCGCGTTCCTTAACAGCAGGGCTACATTGTAATTGTCGTTCGCGGGTCTGCCGCTTCTCTCCTCGTTTCCTGATCTTCTGGACGTCGTCGTCCTCGCTGGAGCAGGAGTCCGTCGTCGTGGACGACTCCTCGGACGTCGCTGGTGTGCCGGCGGGCGGCTTGGGGGCCCGCCAGGCCGTCTTCGCTGATGTCCTCCGGGTCGCCTGTACTGGTGACTTGGCCCTTTCGTGGCCCCTCGGGACGTGGCCCCTCGGGACTTGAACACTTTGACCCCGCTCCTGGCCGCCTCGGCCGCTTGGGCCTCCCGCAGTACCTCGTTGAATGTGAGGCAGTGGTCTCGGGTCATCAGCTTCCTCTGGAGCTCATCGTCCCTCAGACCACACAACATGCGGTCTCGGAGGGCCTGGTCCAGGTCGTCCCACTGGCAGTGCACCGCTGCAAGCCTGAGGGCCGCCGCGTAGGCAGACACGGATTCGCCCGGTCGCTGGTCTCGCCTGTGGAACGCGACCCGGGCTGGGAAAATCGAAACGGGTGGCTGGAAGTGTTCGCCCAACAACTCCAGAATGCGGTCAATGGGCACCACGTCCACCTTCCGGGGAGCCACCAGGTTCATCAGGATACTCAGCATGGCCGGCCCCACCTGGGCCAAGAAGTGGGAGCGCATCTTCGCGTCGTCGTCGACGCCCGCGGCTTCCATCGCGTGCCGAAACTGGCACTCGTACAGTTCCCACTGTTCGGGCTCGCTGACATTGAACTGGTACGGCTTGACCTTGGGGTTCGCCATCGATCCCATCCTCATCGCCAATTTAGTGTCTTGCACGGAAGACAAAGAAGGAGTCGCAGTAAGGACTAACACAGGTTTATCGGTTGATGATCAGGATGAACATGTGGTAATGGCGGAGGTACAGCTCATTATATACAGTAGCAGAATACATTTGAATCGTGTGCACGGTAGCTCAATGGTCGCTACCGGCGTGACGTCATTTGTGTCACGCCCATCTGCTCCAGGTGATCCTAGCGCGGGAAAGGTTCCCGCGGCTGCCGGTGATTTGGGGAATGAGAACCATGTGAGCTGAACGCTCGCAGCTGCCCTCTATGGGCAGCTTACTCGCGTTCCTTAACAGCAGGGCTACATTGTAATTGTGGTCCTGTTACATTCATACATTTGTTAAAACAACATTGTACATACATACATAACAAGATGCCAGTACAGAAATTATCTCTTCAAATCTAGAACAAAACATACCAGAATAACCACGGACATCCTCACTCCCAGGATGAGTCTTGCAGCATGAATGGATGATGCAGATTCATGTATTACCAGCAGCCACGAGACAGGTGGGCAGGGTGGTGCTAGCTACAAAGGGCAAGCAGAACCATATTTGTAGGTCTTGCATTAAAAAAAAATTGATGGAAAGGCCTAACTGGGTCTTTGTCTCTACCATTCGAGCCTCACAGGACACTTGGAAGAGCAAAACCAAAGAAGATAAAATTAAAGTCCGGGTGATCCTTCACAGCAAAGAGAGTTCCTTCTTTACAAAGCAAAAAACGGCACAGAAAAAGGAGTCTGCTAAGGAGGCCAGCCCATGCAGGCTGCAGTTTCCCTGCCTCGCCACAGTTCTTTTGTGGCAGCACATGAAAAGTCTGAGGAAACAGCTTCACATTTTTGCATTATAATGAAGTTGTTGCTGATTTGTGTTTTTTCTGCCTAGGCCCGTGATAGCGAACCTTGGCATTCCAGATGTTGTTGGACTTCAATTCCCAGAAGCCCAAGCACCCTGTGAATCCACACGAATAGATATAATGTAATTTATCCGGCCCACGCTGCCCTCATCGCTCCCGGAAGTGGAGTAAAACGTGCCCGTACACTGAACTTTTGTTGCTAAAAAGACTGTATCCCATGAGACTGCTGCTGCATCCTACTGTCCTCACAACACTGGGCTGGAACTGGTATCAACAGGGTCACACTGGAACAAACCTTAGTTTCTGAGGTTTTTTCCCCCTTCCGCTTCCGGGAGCGACGAGGGCAGCGCAGGCCAGATGAATCGCAGTAAATCCATTTGTGTGGATTCACATGGTGCTTGGGCTTCTGAGAATTGAAGTCCAAGAACATCTGGAGTGCCAATGTTCACCATAACGGGCCTAGGCGATTCAGAGATTTGTAGTGCAATAGACGGAAATTTGTACAACTTTATTAAATGCCTCTGCCAAGGAAGTGGACTTGATCTACAAAAGCTCACATTAAAACATAGCAATCTTTAAGGTGCCACAATATTTATGTCTATATCTTTTTTTTCCTTGTCTGATGTATCTCTACTAACAATGAGTATTAGTTTTTTCGCACATTACTATAAAAGGGAAAATTGGATGAGAATTTTTTTGTATAATATATGTTCAGTTTATTTAAAAACGTATACCTGTCCTGTGATTCATCCTTCCTTCCTTCCTTCCTACCTAGAACTTAATAATAAGAAGGAGGGGAAAGCAAGTTTATTTTCTTCTGTAAATGTGGTGACATAAGAACAGCCTTGATGGAACAGGCCCTTGCTGGAACAGGACATGTTGAAGTTGTAACTTGTTACATGCCATCCAATTGCCTCGGTCAATAGCAACTCTGTGAATGATTCCAAAATTTCCTATCCTCAACAGGCCTGCTCACCTCTTGTTAACTCAAGGCTGTGTTTTTCCTTAGGGAATTAATCCATTTTGCATTTGGCCTTCCTCTTTTCTTGCTTCCTCCCCCTTTCCTAGAATTTGTCTTTTCTGAAGAATCTTGACTTCTCATGATGTGCCCAAAGTAGGACAGCCTCAGTTTCATCAGTTTTGCCTCCAGAGAGAGTCCAGGCTTGATTTCCTCTAAGATCCATTTCTTTGTCTCTTTGCCAGTTCAGGATATCTATAAAGCTCTCTTTCAGAACCATGTTTAAAACAATTTCCCCACCAATTAGCTTTCTTCACTGTCCAGCTTTCACACCCATATGCAGTAATCAGGAATACAAGACCAGGGGTGATCTTGGTCTTGATCTCTAATAAAACATCCCTACAGTTGATTATTTTTCCAAATGCTTCATTGCCTCCCTTTCAGATCTCAATCTTCTGATTTCTTGGCTTCAGCCTCCATTTGGATTGATTAATGAACCTAGGTATACAAAATCTTTCTTGCTGTTTAATGATGCTCTGATGACTGGGTGTTATGTTCTATTGATTTATTGATTTATTGGTTTGTTGTTTTATTCTTTTATTGTTCACTATTGTTTCATGCTTTTAATGCTTGTAAGCCACCAGAAGAGCCTGGCGTGCTGTGGTCCATGGACTCACAACGGGTCGGCCTCGACTGTGCGACTGAACAACAACAAGATGCCTGGAGTTTTATCTACCAGTGGGCAGAATATAAATGTTTGAAATAAATATGATGGGTTGACCGAATATCAAATGAAGAACTGCATATAAGATCAGGTGCAAAACAAGCATCAACATTGATTGAGTTTGTGAGTCATCGGTGGTCCAGGCATGTGTGCCGCTTCAGAGATGGCAGGTGGACGACAGCTATCACAGAATGGATACCACTTGACATAAAGTGACCACTAGGAAGGCCAGCAACCAGATGGGAAGACCAGTTCAGGGCAAAGTTCCCGAGGCCCTGGATGAGACTGACATGGGATCGGAAACCGTGGAAGACGATGCCTCGATCCGCCACATCAACTTGACGTGTGAAACACGGATCAACCAAGTAACCAAGTAAGTAAGTAAGAAATAAATACATAGAAATAAACTCATCATCTCCCTAGAGTATTCAAGTTATGACTCCAGAGAGGAAAACAAGTTACTTTTTAAAGACAACACCTATAGCATTGACAGTTGCCACATGGATCCTAAAATGTAACTTCTGAATTCTGGAAAGTGATGCCTATTTACAGTACAGTATTTATAGTACAGTATGCAGAGAGAGGTACAGTTTATAAATGCTAAGTAGTTAATTCAGCTTTCCTTATTAATCAATTCCCGCTGGCCCTGTAATGATCCCCCCCCCAAAAAAAATTTTTTTTTTTGCTGCTCTCTTCTCAACTGTCTCTAGCAGTTGTGTTGATTAGCAGAAACACCCTGTATGCCTTTGGGATATGTTCATCTTTAGATCTCTGTCTATGCCAGTGGAATAGTCAATAAGCACTTTTTTAGATGACAAGACAGTAATTGCATATAGTTAAGCAGTGCAGCTTGAGGAATACTGAAATGTTTCTAACAAGGACTAAGATAACTTGGAAGGAAACCCTCAGGTGAGGGTGATGAGGCATGTGCTCAGGATTGAGGCAGAAGCAGTGGTCTGCCTCAGGCAAAAATCGGACTGATTGACGAGAGTCGCCAATCTTTCCCAAACGTTGTACTGCAGCCGGGCAGAGAGATCTCCGCCTGGCATCAGGTTGTTGGCTTCCAGTGAAGCCGCCTGAATGCCTCCCCCCGCAAATAGGGAGAGGATCAGGATGATGGTGGCCATCACGGAATTAGTTGTGATCAGGGAAAAAGCTGCAACCAAGATGTTCTCCGGTGTCGGCTCCTTGTCCTTGCGCTGAACGATCTGCGCCGCTTCTTGGCATAGGGACTTGGCATCCCCCAGGTGATCTTCGGCGCTGTCATCTGCTGTCGCCACCTCCTCCGCTTGGCTCCCCCCGTCAGGGTGAGGTCCTCCATCTCCGGGATCGGATCCGGAACGGCCTGGGTCCACGCCATGGGACTCGAAGTGAGGCTTGACGCATCGAGCTGGAATCCAGATGACACCTGTAAGAGACATAATTGCAGCATACCCTCTTCCCCAGGTTACGAGTGGCGCCGGGCCCCTCCTGGAAGGATCTGGTGGCACTCGGTAACGCACCATCGGCTGCGGGAGAGCTTCCGAACGGCAGAAGTGCTTCTCCTGCGGAGTGCAATCCAAAAAAGCATTAAGGTGATTGTACGTGAACAATACCTTGTTCAGACAGTGCTGTGCCTGACCCTGAGATTTGGGGAGGGCAGGTAGTTCCCCCCTTTCTGTTTGTTTGTCAATGTAGGACTTAAGTGTCCGATTGACCCGTTCCACAATCGCTTTACCCTGCGGATTGTACGGAACGCCAAAGGTGTGCTTAATGTCCCAGGTGGCCATGAAGTCGGCCAGCTGCCTAGAGCTGTAGGCTGGGGCGTTATCGGTTTTCACGTGCCGTGGTTTGCCCATGGCCGCAAAGCAGGAAAGGAGATGCTGCTCCACATGGGAAGCCGTTTCTCCCTTCTGTGCTGTTGCCCAAACGAACTGTGAAAAAGTATCAATGCAGACGTGCATGTACTGCCATCTGACAAACTCTGGAACATGTGTGACGTCCATTTGCCACACCTGGTTGGCCTCTGTCCCTCATGGGTTGACCCCCCACGAGGGCCCCCCTACCGCCCCTGCACAATGCTGACAGGAACGGACTATGCTTTGGGCTTGAGAAAGTGGCAGGTTGAACTACCTTGCGAGCGCTTTGGCATTCTGGTGAAAGAATGCATGGCTTTGAATTGGAGTTGTGAAGACTCCCAAAACTGACCGTTGCTGAATTTCCTTTGCAGCCGCATCCGCTCTGCTATTGCCTGCGGAAATCGGACTTCTGATGTGGGCGATATAGAGCGCTTTGGTGCGGTTCCGCAAGTGAAATTGAGCCGTGAGAAACAGACTCAGCAAATTTTTGTCTATCGCGGGAGTGATGTATGCTCCCGGTAGACTGTGAAGCAAATTCCTAACATACTGGCTGTCAGTTATTATGTTCAGGCGTTCTTTGGCAAAGGTGCGCAAAGCGAGGTTCACCGCTGCCAACTCTGCCCGCTGTGCGGACTTCTGTGGAAGAGTTAGAAGCGTGCGCCAAGCTTGGTCCTCTTGCCAAGTTAAAACACCATATGTACGACCCCCATCCATGAAGACTGTCCTAGCCCCCTGAAGTGGAACCAGTGACATCAATTCACACAAACTGACTGCATTTGAAGCGAGACGAGTCTGGGGTCTTTCGGCAAATGGTATGCCAAGCATCCAGTGAATCCTTCCAAGGCAATTGGAAGCGAGTCACCGAGCTGCATCAGTTGCTGAACTTGCTCTTTTGTGAATGGGACCACGATTCTTGCTAAATCGTGCCCTGAGATGTCCCTAGCGCTCAGCCTTCCTTGGCAGATCACCGCGGAGACCAGTTCCTGCGGGGGAACGATGTTTCGGGAAGAGGTGTGTGGCAAATACACCCATTCCACGATACTCGCCCCTCATTCGGAGTCCACTCCTAGGGCTCCGGTGAACATGGATCCGGCCCGAACGATGTACAAGTTCAGGATCGGAGCATATGGCCCCTGACTAATCCTGTCTACCCATCTCTGGCTGAGAACTTGGTTGACCTTCTCGAGAGTCAAGCGTGCCTCTCGAGGAATTTGTATCCGGTCTGCCGGCTGCTTACCTAACATCAGCAGCGAGAAGTACGGTCTGGCCCAATTAATGTTTCCTAAAACCAGCTGTAATTCTACCAGGGTGACTGAATCCTTTAAATTGATCTGAGGCAAAACTGGTGCTGCGAAAGAACGGAGAAGCCGATGGCCCAAGTATGAAAACGGCTCGGTTCTCTGAACTTTCTCTGGGGCAATGAGTAACGCTTTTTTCCCCAGGGTGGCCTGGAGGTCTTTAAACATTTCGCTGCCGAGTTGCAGCGCTGCGACCAAGATGTCATCCATGAAATGACACACTAAAGCTGTGGGGTGAAGGTTTCGAAACTTTGCCAGTGCGTTGTGAACATAAATTTGGCACAGGGTGGGCGAGTTGAGCATCCCCTGTGGCAAATATTTCCACGCGTAATGTTGCGTAGGCTCTCTGGTTCACGACTGGCACTGTAAAGGCGAACCTTTCCCTGTTCCTAGGATCTAGGGGAATGGTATAAAAACAATCCTTAAGGTCTATGACCAAGATCTCCCAACCCTCGGGGATCATATTCGGATTCGGGATGCCGCATTGAAGCGGACCCACTGGCTGGATACATTTATTGATCTCTCTGAGATCGTGAAGGAGTCGCCACTTCCCTGACTTTTTCTTGATGACAAATATGGGCGAATTCCAAGGACTGGTGGACTGCTCTATATGTTCTGCATCTAGCTGTTCTTTTACCAGCTGTTTCAGGGTGACTAATTTCTCCCCTACTACCGGCCATTGCTCTACCCAGACAGGCGTGTTGGTAAGCCATTTAAGTGGCAGAGCCATTACCCGAAGGTAAGAGTGGCACGGTATTGCTGCAGAATGTCTCGCCCCCAAAGGTTGACGTGCACGTCCAGAATGTGCGGCCGGATGACCGCTGTGATGTCAGCTTCAGGGATCGTGACTTCCACCCCCTCCTGGCTTCTAAACACTTCTACCCCCCACACATCGGAGACCGGCTCAATAGCCCACTCCTGTGGTCACTGACTCCAGCTGACCACGCTGATGTCAGCTCCGGTGTCCAGCAACCCAGTAAACAGTTTTTTATTTAAAAATACCTCTATGACTGGTCGCCGCTTCCACTCTATGTTGGTTTCCACTGCCGCTAAGACCTGGTATCCTTGCACTGCCCCACTTGCGCTTGAGCAGTCTTCTGACCCAGACTCTGAGCTGTCCCTGAGCCTTCCCTGGCTGTCTGCTGGCGAGTTACAAGGAACCATGATCAGTTGCGCTAACATGTCTCCCTTGTGAATGGTTTGGGGTAGGTGTGTCCAGAGTTGAACTTGGAGAACACCTGAAAAATTGGAGTCAATGACTCCTGGAATTACAAGAATTCCTCGAGCTCCTGTGACACTACAAGGCAAAACTAAGCCTATGAAGCCTTTAGGCAGGGGTCCCATGTACTGGGAATCGACCAGATAGACTGTGCCTGGCAAGTCGCATGTGACATCTGCCTGGCAAGTCAATTCTAGCCCTGTGCTGCCTTTGGGGCTGGCCTGCGCCTTCGCAATGTCTGGAATGTGATTGGAATCTAATCCAGCTCTGGCTCTCCCAGAGTAAGGGAGGTCTTTGTTTAGACCGGGCCCAAAGACATGCCCGCGTTCCGGTTTCCCGAATTCGGACAGAATTTGGACCAATGGAAGCCTTTGTTACACCTCGGACACGGGGTGGTTGGAGCCTTGGGACGGCCGGCATGTTGGCCGCTGCCCTTGGTTCGGCACTCCCTAGCGAAGTGACCGACCTTGCCACAATTGTGACATGCTCCTTTGGTCTTGTTCTTGGGTTTCCTACCCCCTTGCACCGCCGCTGCCAACAGACCCATTTTGTAGGAATCTGTGCCAATGTCGGCGCAAGCCCTAATCACGTCCGTGAGTGTCAAGTCGGGATGATTGCCCAGTGACTGCAAGATCTTACAGCAGTCGAGATTGGCGTTGTCCTTAGCCAATTTCATCATGAGCTCTTGTTGGGCCTGCTCGTTATCAATCTGTCTACTGACTGCTTCCTCCAGTCGATTGATAAAGTCCATGTAGGACTCCTGGGCGCCCTGTTTGACTGCGGTGTAATTTTTGGCTGCTTTGCCAGTTGCTGGGACTTTGAGAAAAGCCCTGAAGGCTGTCTCAGCTGACAACTGAAGGGTGGCAAGTGGCAAGGTGGTCTGCGCATCGATGGACTCGAAGGCACCTGAGCCATATAGCTGGTCAGGAATTATTGCCCCGCCCATCCTGGCAGCCCTTGCCTGAGCCTCGAGATGATACTCGCTGTCCCATAGCAAATACTGGCTGGGGTTGAGCATCATTCGCATGACGGCTTTCCAGTCGTGCGGAATGAACATCGTGTTTTCACACACTTGCTGAAGCGTGCCCCTAGTGAAGCGACTCTGAAGTCCTGTCTCTGAAATGGCCTTCCGTATAGCCATGAGAAGCTTGTATGGAACTGGCAAATGAACTACCTGCTGCTGCCCTGTGAGGGCATCTATTTCCAAGTGAATTGGACAAATCTGGCTAAGCTCAGCTAGTTCTTCGGCTGGCAAATCCCCCTTTCTGATCTCTTCCTCATCTGTGTGCTGAAGGGCACTCTTGGTAGCTTGGGAACCGGTAGCTGTCAGAGAAGCACCAGTGCTCCTCATTCCATGCATTCCGCCGATGACGTCTGCAGCTGTCACCGAGGGAAAGCTCCCTACACTACCCTGCTTGAGCTGAAATGACGGATAGAGAGCCGTGGGTACTGACGGCTCTGATGGCGCTGGGGGTTCTTGGGTCTCTATCCGGACTGGGTCTACGTCTGCTAAGAGCTTCCTACATTTGCTCCATGTGCGAATTATACCATCTGGAGCTCTCGGGGGTTGCTGAATGCAGACTCCTATCTTATCCCAAAGCTGAAGGGTTAGCATGCCTACTTCTGGGTAAAGCAGACAATGATCCCTCAAGTACACCAAAAGTCTTGCTAGTTCCCCGCTGTGAATGCTTGTCTAGTATACCCTGGCCAGGGCCTTGAATTCCATTAAGTGAATTCTCAGACTAGCGGACGGACGTTGCCTCTGAGGACAAGTCTCCATATTACCTGCCGGTCCTTTGAAGTCTCCTTCTCGGGATGAGTCGACGCGTCTGAAGTCCAGGCAATAGGTTTTGTGTGATGAATCTCTGGGGTAGAACTCGGAGCGTGGGACTGCTGCCACAGGCCCTCGGTGGCCTCTGCGCTGGTCAGGGGTTTACAGCCGACCCTGAGCGGAACGCGTTTTTCTGTGCTGCAACTGCTGCGGAGCTTGGAGCAAGCTGTAGGATGCCTCTCTGAAGTGCCTCGCCACGTAGCTGTCCTCCCGATCGGATGGCTTTCCAACCGGAGCTGCCGCGCTGTCCTCCGGGATGATCGGACACGGTTCTGGCGTAGAACCGGACCACGAAGATTGCTTACTCATGAGTAGAATCACGTCTCGGGGTCACCAGATGTTGGATTGGGGCCGCGAGGCTGCCATTGGGTCCCGGAGGAGACTGGTCAAGCAATGAGACACGAGGCAAGATGGAGCAAAGACCAGTGATTTATTGAGGGAAAATCATCAGTATATATAGAAATACAGGGCTGTGTGTGATAGAATCGTCATCTGACAAGAATCACATCTCATGTTTACACGGGTTAATTGGGAACCTCTCCCGGGGAAGTTAATTAACTAAATTAAACACTGTCAGGGGAACTCCATTGTTCCATGCTTATCCTGGGGTAAACATGGCCACTGTTGGTTCTAGGGCTGTAGATAATCCGTAGGTGCGATATTATCTGTTATCTGACTTGTGAGTCAGCCATCCAATTTCCTCTTGTTCGAGCTGTTTGCCGGGTCAGTTGTGCGTGAATTAAACTATGGCTATTAATCCGTTCCCCAATTTCTGTCCCCTCGGACCCAAGTCTCAGGGAGCAATCTCCCAAGTAATGGCTCTGTCAGGGACAGTATGCCAATTCCGTGAGCGGAACCCGCAAATCAATTGTTTCATATCCTGTCCTAACTGTTGCTTCTTGACTCATGTATGGATTTCTCATTAGACAGATGAGATGGTCTGGTACTCCCATCTCTTTAAGGACTTGCCACAGTTTATTGTGGTCCACACAATCCAAGGCCTTGGTGTAGTCAATAAAACTTCTTTCTGGTACTCCTTTGCTTTCTCCATGATCCAGCGAATGTTTGCAATTTGGTCTCTAGTTCCCCTTCCTCTTTGGAACCCAGCCTGCACTTCTGGGAGTTCACAAGTATGCTAGATTTTAGGAAACCCAATTTTAATAAATAAACTCATAACAATGATAAATAAGGTTCCGTGGCAGGAGATTCTAACAGAGAAAAGAGTTAAAGGTAGATAGGATTTTCTTTAAAAGGAAAATTTAAAGAAACAACTACTGTACAAACAATTGCAACAAGAGAAAAAGGTGGAAGACAAAATAAAAGGCCATTGTGACTTCACAAAAAGCTCAGTCAGGGAAGACCTGAAAAGAAAAAAAAGGTCACTTATAGGAAGTGGCAGGGAAGGTCATGCCACAAAGAAAGAGTACAGACAAGTAGCAAAGAATAGCAGAGATGGCATTAAAAAGGCAAAAGTTGAAAATGAGCTGAGGTTAGCAAAAGTCACTAAAAGCAACAAAAAGCATTCTTCAGGTATGTGCTTAGCAAGAGGCAAAGACATGAAACAGTGGCTCAGCTACTCAGTGGGAATGAAAAAATGATAACAGATAAAAAGACAGAACTGTTTAATTCTTACTTTGGCTAGGTCTTTCCACACAAAAAACAGGCTACAACCCTCAGGCAAATGTGAAGTAAAAGTAGAGAGGATAAGATTGCATAAAGATAGATAAGCACACAGTTAACAAATGCCTTATTAAAAAGAAGGAACTTCAGACCAATCAGCCTGACATCAATCAAGGAAAGTTCTAGAGCATGTTGCGCAGTGGTCCCTCTGCAAGCACTTTGAAAGCAATGCATAAATAACACTGCATCACTAAAAATAAATATTGTCTGCTACTTGGTCTAATAAAATTCATGTGTCCTATAGTAAATCAAGTGTGCTGAATCCAAATCTGAAGTCCGATTCTGCCTAGGACGTCAGGATCTTAAATTAGCAAATCTCACCCTCTTGGTTAGGTTCTTTCATTGATCATGTGAGGTATATTTGCCACAAATGTAGCAAAAATTGTTCAGATTATTAACACAGTTGTGCCTAATCGTCTTTAGCTCAAAACATACTCACTATGGCTTAGCTGTACTGTCCAATAAGATGGTCTCGCACTAGCGACAAGCCCTTCATCCATCTCACCTTATATACCTATTTCTGATGTCAGCTCACTGACATGCCCAGACATGCCCGGCTGCTGCTGGAACATGCATGCTACCAGGGGACATGATTCAGCTGAGGCAGCAGCAGGCATAGTGGTAGCTGCAACTGTTATAATGTTCTCATGTAAAAATACATTACACAGTTACCAACCATTTGAACAGCTATAGCACACCTTAAAATCTCTACGTGATAGGCAAATTCTGAGTTCAGATTTGGAATCAGCACACTCGATATCATGTAAATCACATGTGTTATTCCCAGTAGCAAAATCGCTGTTGTGCAGTGATTAGAAGTCAACATGGATTTATCAAGAACATATGCTGCCAGACTAATCTTATCTCACTTTTTGAACAGGTATCCTCCCTGGTAGAAAGTGGGAATGCTGTGGGTGTAATATATCTCAACTTCAGCCAAGCTTTTGACAAAGTATCCCATGATAGTCTGTTAGTCAAGCTATATGTGTGCTGCAAAGAACAACCATAAGGTCAATACACAGTTGGTTAAACAGAATTCTACTCAATGAGTGCTTATCAATGGCTCCTTCTCAAACTGGGAAGAGGTAAAAAGTAGAGTGCCTAAACACTGAGTCCTGGCCTAGTGTTTTCAGTATTTTTGATCACTAAGATGACGGCATACAGAGAACACTTATCTGCAGATGACACAAAATAGTAAAAAATGGCAAATACTGTACTCTCGAAGACATGGAAAATTTCAAAAATATATTGATAGGTTTGCACACTGGGCTAAAAACAACAGAATGAAATTGACAGAGATAAATGCAAAGTTCTACATCTAGGGGGAAAATCATGCACAAAGTTAAAAAATAGTGGACACTTGGCTCAGTAAAACTTTATGTGAGAAGAATTTTGGAATTGTTGTAGATCATAAGCAGAATTATGAGCCAACAGTGTGGTAGGAAAAAGTCCAGTGCTATTTTAGGGTGCATTAACAGAAGTACAGTATAGTCTCCAAATCCCACTGGTTAGGCCTCATCTTGAGTTCTGTGTGCACTTCTGAACACTACACTTTTTGAAGGATGCTGACGGACTGGAGCAATTTTAGAGGAGAGCAACATGGATGATGAGGAGACTGGAAATTAAGCCCTGAAAGATCACAGGACATGTAATAACAGGCTCAAGTTACAGGAAACCATATATACAGTACTGTATAGCCTCATGATGGCAAACCTTGGCACTCCAGATGTTCTTGGATTTCAATTTCCAGAAGCCCCAACACCCTGTGAATCCCCACGAATGGGTTTACTGCGGTTCATCCGCCCCCTGCCGCTCCCGGAAGCAGAAGTAAAACGCGCCTGTATGAGCGACAGATGAATCACAGTAAACCCATTCATGTGGATTCACAGGGTCATTGGGCTTCTGGAAATTGAAGTCCAAGAACATCTGGAGTGCCAAGGTTTGCCATCACTGGCATAGGCTGACTATCAGGAGAAACATCTTAACTATTAGAGCAATATGACCATGGAACTAATTCCTCGTTAAGTGGTGAGCACTCCATTGTTGGAGGCATTTAAGAGAATTGTGTGTGTGTGTGTGTGTGTGTGTGTGTGTGTGTGTGTGTGTGTGTGTGTGTGTGTGTGTGTGTGTGTGTGTGTGTGTGTGTGTGTGTGTGTGTGTATTGTACAGAGTCCCAACACCCATCCCATATTGCTAGATATTTTGGTCATAAACATCCAAGAATGTATTTTTGGCTTCCATTGTTCTACTGAGGGTTTCTCTAACATTTTCTAATATTTAGCCAGTAAAATACGAACTGGTGTTAGCAGAAATATTATTTTGGCATCGTTGGAATCTGATTCTTACTGTGAGATTAGTTGTAGTTCATATCAGTTTTTACATTGCTAATCACATTCATCTAATGTTTTCTAGTCATAAGACAGAACAACCATAAATGAGCATTTCTAAAGACAAACTTAACCTTCTCATTTCTAAGCATAAGCTTAACCTTCTCTGAGTTCTTTGTTTCTCATATGTGCTTTAGACTTAAGACCTAGTACTTTTAGTCTTTATTAAGTAGCTCCGAGTCATTGTTTTTCAATATATTTTTGTGTATATGCAAAAGTGACCAGCTGACTGAAGACATGATTAAATAACTGGGGTACACAGAAAGAGCCTCCTCAAAGACTGTGGTATTTTTCAACCACAATTGGGTGTGCCCCAGACAATGGCCACCTTGTGCCAACTAATCTTTCTCACACTTTGTTGTTTTTCAGTCACATAGTCGAGTCCGACTGTTTACAACTCCATGGGTCACTGCACGCCAGGCACCCCATCCTCCACTATCCTTGGCAGCCCACTCAGCTCTACGCCCAATGTGGACACAATGCCATCTAGCCATCTCATCCTCTGCCACTCCTTTCTCCTTTTGACTTCAATCTTTCCCAGCATCAAGGCCTTCTTGAGTGAGTCCTCTCTTCACATTTGATGTCCAAAGTACTTTAGTTTCATCTTCAATATTTGTCCTTCCAAGGAGCAGTCAGGGTTGATTCCCTCCAGGATTGACTTATATATTCTCTTTGCTGTCCAGGGTGCTCTCAAAATTCTCATCCAGCACCACATTTCAAAGGTGCTCAGCTTTCCTTATGGTCCAGCTCTCACAACCATACATTGCTTTCTCAAGCTAGGTCAGGCAAAAAGAACTGCAGAATGAACTCCCCAAAGGTGGTTTCATTTTGGCAATTTCACGTCTGGCCTAGACACGGAAGAAGAAAAAAATTAAATAACTGGCATGTAAAAGGCTTGCATATGCTTATTATATGTTAATAACAGGTTAGATCAATATGACAGTTGGTAGTATTTTAATCAAAACTCACAGTCCTAGAAATTAAAATCTGAGACAGAAGGAGGTGTTCAAGCATCCAAATAAAGATATCTCTCTCTCTCTTGATTTCTGATGCAATCTTCAGTGAACCTTCAGCAGTGTGCAATTGAAAATAGTTTTCCCAGCGCACCATCATGAATTATGAAACATTGACATTTCATGTTGAATTAATGCTAAGGGCTCTTTAAGGACTCCAGTAGACTTAAGGTGCTTCCATGACAGGCCAAATATTAGGTACCTTGCAATTTGTCAGAACACAAGAAGTATTTGCATAATGAAAGTGACCTCTTAATTCAAATCCTTCCCCTGGGAAAGGCAGGCAGAAACAACGCTTTAAAGGTAATCAGCCTTTTATAAATCACTAAAGCATTTGATTCAAAGTACAATAGTATTTTCCCATGGATGGCATGTTAAACATAGGCTGTAAGCAGACTGGATGGGTTCATTTTTAAAAAAATAGGGTTGGGTGTTGGATTAGGACAAACCCCATATCCAACCAAAACCAGACTGGTTCGGTCTGATCTGTATGATCCTGGAGTCAAAACTAAGCAACCAGGGCCATAGCCAGGATTCTAGATGTGGGTGGGCAAATATTTTTTCAAGATGGGCAACAATGTTATATATACATGCCATATATATATAAGCAGCCGGGAGTTTAGGTAAAGGTAAAGGTTTCCCTTGCTCGAAAGCTAGTCGTATCCGACTCTAGGGTTCAGTGCTCATCTCTGTTTCAAAGCCGAAGAGCCAGCGTTATCTGCTTCTGCAGATGTTTCCATGGTCATGTAGCAGGCATGACTAGACACCGGAGCGCACGGAGCACTGTTACCTTCCCACCAAAGTGGTACCTATTTATCTACTTGCAATTTCCTGCTTTCAAACTGCTAGGTTGGCAGGAGCTGGGACAAAGACGGGAGCTCATTCCGTCCTGCAGTACTCGGGAATCGAACTGCTGACCTTCCACCTCACAGTCAGCGTCTTAGCCACTTGAGCCACTGCAGCTGGGAGTTTGAGGGTGGGCAAACTGTGAACTCAGGGTGGGTAACGCCCACCCTGGCCACCCCCTGGCTACGGCCCTATAAGCAACCCGGTTAAGTTATGGGGTAAAGGAAAGAAAATGTAAGAATTGATTTGTGTCCAGAGCACAACTGAAACTAGATAGGATATAAATAATTTCAGCTGTAAAATGAACTAACTTTAAGGGTACCTATTACCCTGTGGTGGCTCAGTGGTTAAGAATCTTGCCTTGTTACCTGGAAGGCCAGCAAGTCGGCAGTTCGAGAGCCGGGTATTGCATGACGGACTGAGCACCCATCTCTGTCCCAGCTCTTGGGGGTATGAAAGGAGCCTTATTCGGGGATCCCTTGAGTAGAGTTTCCCTCAAAAATCCTTTCAACCCAGAATAATTTCTGACACAAAATTATTATTACCCAACCATATGAAGCTAGCTATCTGAAATGTATCAGTTTTACTCCCCTTTATAGGATCTACTATGGCTTCAAATTTTGTGTGTTCTCCCTAAAAAACAAAAAAAATTACACCACTCTCATTTTTTCTAATACAGTAAAACCCCAACTTACAAATGCCTCGAGTTACATAAAATTCAACTTACATAATGATTTTATGCTAAAACCATGTCCCGATTTACACGATTTCCCATGGGTTTGCTTCGAGTTATATAAACATTCTTTTTCCTATGGGTTTGCTTCGTGTTGTGTAAAAATTCATTTCCCTATGGGTTTGCTTCGATTTACATAAAAAGTTAATGTTTCCTATGGGTTTGCTTTGAGTTACGTAAAAAAAATTTTTTTTCCTATGGGTTTGCTTTGAGTTACGTACAAAAATAATTTTTCCTATGGGTTTGCTTCAATTTACAAAAAAAGGTGATTTGACCAAAAGCCTACGGAACATACTTTTTTCGTAATTAGGGGTTTTACTGTACAAGGATTATGAATTGAATTATGAATTGATCCTTTGCACAAATTAATTCAGATGGGTCACAATTTATTCCTGGGTACATTCCAAAGCCCTACAATGACGTCCAAATTGAATGGGGAGGGCTTGTACACAGTCTTATACTTCTATTTAGTTTAGTTGATTAATTTAGGGTACAGTCCTATGCAGAATTTCCCGGAGATGATTTCTACTCAACAACATGAAATTTAGATTTGAGTGGCAATGTACAGAATTGGTCTAGAAGTCAGCATAAAGTTGCTAATAAGAAGAATGTATCAGTTTTACTCCCCTTTATAGGAATAAAAGGAGAGTCTAGGTCTTTTTCCCCTGGCAGATTCATGCACTGGTTTTAGCAGATAGCATCTAGATCTGTGGTTCCCAATGTGGGGCACACGCCCCACAGGGGGGCAACTCGATTTTTCAGGGGGCAATTTGAGAACGAGTTAGACCAAGTTAATGGCCTTTTAGGCTTCTTCCACATGAATAAGAATTTACTTTTTGAGTAATAAATATAATATGTCACGGGCGAGGGGGGGGGATCAGGATTTTACAGATGCTTAGGCGTGAGGCATGGCCAAAAAAAAAAAAAGGTGGGAACTACTGATCTAGATAGAAGAGGCATTTCTCGATGCCTCTCTAAAAGGGGGATTCGGCTTTTTTAAAGCCAAATCCTTGCCCCCTCTGTTTTCTTCAACATAAGGATTTGGATTAAAAATGGTTCACACAAACATGATGTGACAGCTGAAGCAAGAAATGTGGCACAGCCACTTTCTCTTTGACTTTTGGCAGTTGTGTGTGCAGAAATGTCTTGGTGGGGGGGGGGGGGGGACATAAGAACATAAGAACAGCCTTGCTGGAACAGGCCACAGCCCATCCAGTCCAGCATTCTGTCTCACACAGTGGCTCACCATTTCCTTCAGGGTATTATTCCCAAGCAGATGCCTTCACCTGCTTAGGATTCCCTGGAAATGGCATTGAGAGATATCCTGCCTATCTCTCCAACCCCGAGGTTGTCCTTAGGTATCCATAATTATAGCCATTGATACCCTTGTCCTCCATGAACTTGTCTAATCCTTTCTTAAAGCTGTCAAGACTGACAGCTGTCACCACTTCTTCTGGCAGGGAGAAATACTTTATCTTATTTGTTTGAGAACTAGCACCCAAAAGTATCATGGAGTGCCCCCTAGTTCTAGTGTTGTGCGATAGGGAATACAGTTTTTCCTTATCAACATTGGAGGGTGGGTCATGGTTTAAGACAGGGGTTCCCAACCTAAGGACCATGGGCCAGATCCAGCCCAAGGCACCATTTCATGTGGGCCCCCATCTCTCCATGGGCATTCAAGAAACAACATGGATAGCCCTTTGAAGCTGTTTGGACAAAATGGCCATCTCCATCATGCAGACAGGGCAAAATGTCCATCTGGCCCTCAAAGCTGACCGAGAGAGCGTGACCTGGCACCTGGTTTGAAAAGGTTGGGAACCCCTGGTTTAGGATACATAGTACTTCTTCTTTACTTCCACTTTTACCCCTTCGGGTGTTGAGGGAAGATATGCTTACAACCCTACTTACTTTAGAGTAGAACGCCTGGATACAGTACATCGAATGTCTCTCTGAGACTGTCTATCTGTCTCTCCCTCTCCCTCTCCCTCCATCTAAAAGACAACCTCCCAACCACTGAAAAGTGTTTCTGGAAAATTAAATGAAAACTAAAATTAATTGGCTAGAGGGAGAAAATATTTTAAAGCCTCCCTTAAGATTTTTTTTAAAAAAGAACCCTGGAGGCACAGTGGTTAAACTGCTGTACTGCAGCCAAAACTGCTGACAGTATAAATTCAATCATGATGGGGAATCAAGGTTGACTCAGCCTTCTATCTGTCCAAGTTTGGTGAAATGAGTACCCAGCATGTTTGGGGCAAAATGCTAATTACATTGTAAACTGCCTAGAGAGTGCACTAAGTGCTATGGGATGGTTTAGAAATGCAGTTGTTATTGCTATTTTTAAAGATACAGTATTTCCAGATGCTGTCTGGTGCAAGTCTACACATAAAGCGTTTTGTAATGTGAGTGCTCCTCATTGTAGCCTTCTTTGCCATTCTTCTTGTTGGCCCCTGGAGTTGAGCAGTTTGTGAGGTGACATGTGCAGATGATTTTCAGAAGAGACATTCCATCAGACAACAAGGTCCTAAACAGTTAGGTGCACAGACACAGAAATGTACAGGTAAAGGCCATCCTAGCTTAAAAGCCAGTCATATCCAACTCCAGGGTTTGGTGTTCATCTCTGTTCATAGCCAAAGAGCCAGCATTGTCTGTGTCTGCAGACGTATCCGTGGACATGTGGCAGGCACGACTAGACACCGGAGCACATGGGACACTGTTTCCTGTCCCCAAGCTCTTTTCCCATCAAAGTGGTCTCTAATTATCTACTTGCAATTTCTTGCTTTCGAACTGCTAGGTTGGCATGAGCTGAGACAAAGACAGGCACTCAAACCGTCATGCAGTACCCTGGTCTCAAACTGCCAACTTGCTGGCCTTCCCAGCTAACAAGGTGAGCTTCTTAACCACTGAGCCACCGTAGCCCATCAGAAAACTTCAAAGGGAAAGTTAAACACTCTGACTCTGGCTGTTAAAATTTGCAGGCCTATGACGATGCTCGAACAGAATTTGTGCCCTTTTTATAGGCTTACTTTGATTTTGGGAACTGTGGCTGCACTTGTATCTTCTTTGAAATGGTGCCTTTAAAGATTTGGCTCATAACCAGGGCAGATTGTTCCAGCTGTCCCAAAAGCAGCAGACAGAATAGATAATGCATTAATTCCCAGGTTCCCTCCTTGGCTCAAGATTTGTAACAAGTAGCCTAGTTTTGGTACGGTTTACGTCAAGTTCCTATGTTTCAAGCTGCTGTCGACATGCACAGTACCTGTTTCCTTTCCCCAAAGCATACATAAATAATGTGTTTCAAAATGGCAAACTTTTTGTACTCATTTCAAAGATGCCACCTTGCATTAGGAGAGACATCTCTCAGTGAGGGATTTAAGGAGATCAAGCATTCTTTCGCCTGTGCTGCTTGTCCCAGATTCTACTGAAAAAGCTGCTCTGTACAGAACCCTGGAAGTTCAAACTTCTCAGAAACTATCTTGATCCTGGACAAATTTATTTCAACACTTCTTATTCTTGTTCTCCAAAGTCTTTATTTTTGGCATATATACCAGTGACAGGTTTTGGGTCGGGGGAGATATTCTTTATGGATTCTTTGTCCACCTAATTCCATCTGCTTCCAGATGTGCTGTTCCTTGGAACAGACTGTGGGCATGAAATACACTCTCATGCAACTTCGCTGCATGATAATCATTTGGGGAGAAGAGGAGGTGAAGGCAACAATCACAGAACCCTGTGTGAAGTCCTTCATGGAGGGCCATGTCTTCTTTGCCTCTTAGCCATTGTATAAACTACAAGGTCACAGAACATGCATTCCAACCATTTATAGGAAAGATATAAGGACAACATGTTGTGGGGAAGAATGGGGATACATGACACCTAAGAGAAGGCGGGGAGATAGCTAGAGGTAGAATCAAAGGTCAAGAGGTCAGGGATGGGAATGGAATGGAAGGAAAACTTTAATTGTATTTAATCAGCCTTTTCTTCAGGCTGAGGCAGATTAAAGCATTTAAAGGATTGCAAGATAAGAAATCACTTCAAATGTCTGTATTTATTATTTTCAGCTCTTCATAACTAACGATTGTTAGCCTTGTTTTTGGAGGGAATACTCTTCTGTTCTATATTGGGTGATAACCATAGCTGTCAAGTATCCCTTATTGGCTGGGAAAACCCCTTATTTTACCCTCTTTCCCGCCGTCATCCCTTATTAATTAGACTGCAAAGCCCTATTGCTGCCATTGGAGGGCAGCACAGGATAACCATAGCTGTCAAGTATCCCGTATTTGCTGGGAAATTTCCCTTATTTCCAAATCCAAAACTTGACAGGTATGGTGATAACAAGTGAAGCTGCTGGCAACTAAAGTCTCAGATCAAGGAAAGGGTTAATATGAAATTACAGGATAGTTAGTTTTTTTACCCACTTAGAGCAACAGTAGCTTCTTGGCTTTGAGAAACTATTTGAGTAAGATTTCTAAAAAATAAATGAAAATTTGTTATATTAAAAAATCAGCATTCGGCTCATAAATAAACATAATAATAATAATCATCCTTGTTTCATCTAAATTTCATTTGTTGTCTTCCCAATGAATACACTGCTACTGTTCCAAAGCTGAGTGTAGCACCTGATTGATAAGACGTGAGAAATTCATTTATTCTTGGGAAAACAGAAATCTTGCATGCACTAACTGGGTATCAATGAGACAGGGCTTTACCCCCTATTGTGATTGTTCTTTGCTAGTAACTTGATTGATAAAGTTATTTCCCTGCCTCTGGCATTTGAAATAAGTCCCCAGTCCCTCTTCCTATTGTTCTATTGTTTCTTCATAGTCTTCTCTTCTTTCAACAATGACCATCCAAGCAAAAAACTGAAGTCTTCATTTTTAATCTTGTTTTCTTCTGCCTGTAAACGACAGATGGTAGCTGTAAAGGAAATATATCTCTTTTCTACTTTAAATGTTTCTGTGCTATTATCAGACAAATGCTAGTATATGTGCAAAGAGGGTGGGGGAACCATTGGGGAGCTGATGAGATGAAGCTGATCACCTCACATTTCTGTGATGTTTTCTATCTAATACATTGCTAAATAGAGGGAATAACCACAAGGGGGCAAATACTAATGCAGCGGAATCTCATAAAATAATTGTCCCATATAGCAATGAAATCGCATAACAATTAGGGGGGTTGGGGGGAAGGGGGAATGGTGTCCCACATAACAATTTTCCCTATGGAAAAAACCGTACAACAATTTTTCAATGGGAATAACCACTTAGCAAAAAATTGTTGCATGATGCATCCCATAGGGAAAATCGCTATACAATGCATGTATCGTATAGCAATTGTTTTGTACAATGGATTAAAATCATTGTATGAGGTACTATCTCGGCTACTAGGGGCGCAAAGCACAATTTTCCATAGGGATGCAATGAAAACCAGTTTCAAGCCTGTTATTTTTATTTTTCAATGCATCCCTATGAAGATGCATCGATTTACATAAAACCCATATTTACATAAGAAGCTACGGAACAGACATTTTTCATAAACCGGGGTTTTACTGTACTTTCTACCAATATCAAAGCCAGCTAGTGGGCAGAATAGGACAGCTGCCTGCTAGCTGTTTCTCTCAGCTCACAAATCACTCTGCCTCTCAGAGGATAAAAATCAATGCACATAGTGACAGGACGCCTCAAATCTACCCCAGTTGAGAAAACATATCCTCTTGTTGATATCGCCTCACCTAAGATGAGGAGAGAAAACAGCAGAGGCCAAGAGAACTAAATAAGAGAATGACCCTTGACATCCTCTGAATAGATATGTGTCTCAAGTTCACCAACTCAGATCCAGGAAAAGCTTTATGGGATGTGTAACAAATCCCATTACTCAAAAGAAGGACTGAATCCTGAATCCTGAATTTTAAACTTGTCTTCTCACGTCTCCTGACCTAAATCTAGGCTGTAAGTAAGGTAGCGCATAGGAAATTAAACCACTCCAATCATCTTCCAGTCCTGCCCATTCCCTGTGGTTTTTATCTCCTCAAACAAGCTTCATCCTTTTGCCATTCCCCTAAAGGATTCCAGCCAATTACTACACAGTATCACATGTCTGTCCAATTTAAGTTCCATTTCCCTAAGAACACGAGGGTTGAGATGTTTAGTGTGGCAAGCAGCTTCTGCCCAGTGATACCCACAATGCAACACTGCCATACCGCTTCAGTGTATGCACACACGTACGCACACGCACACAAATCTCCATACAGATTCGAATAACACACAGGCCCCATTCTAACCATGACAGGATGAACAAACATTCTTGAGGGTAGGCAAGAGCAAAATCAAATTAGAAGATGAAGGGAGGACTCAATGAATAACATTAAAGGAGGATATGGCTGAGGAATTCAACCTTTCCTATGTCACTTGAAGGACCCTGAGCAGGCTGAGGTATAGAGTGCCTAAGTGTAAGGCCAACAAGCTCAAGTGGGCGCTGCCGGTGGACAACACAACATGCTGTGTGAAAATGGAGAGATACAGAATTTGCCATTTGCTGGTCTGCTGATTACTACCAGAAACATGTACAGATGAGGATTTAAGTTTGGCCAATGACAAAGCGACTGAACTGTGCGACTGAACAACAACAACAACAAAAATGACAAAGCCAAAAAGGTGGCTTCTTTTTGGCAGTTTAAAGTTTGACCTAGACACGAAAGAAGTAGAAGAGGATAAAGATAATGCATGCCAGTTGGCTCCTGTCCTCTTAAACTTGTCTAATTTCGTAAGATCTGATGGAGAATCTTTTCCCATTTCCAGAATTAGTCTTTCCCAGCTATTAGACACATGGAATGGATGAAGGGGAGTCATCTTGTTCCTCTGGCAACAAAGGGTCTTCAGCTATCCCAATCAGTGACATATGGCATATGTCAGAGCAAATCATAGTCTGTAAACTAGCTTTCACTCAATTCTTGAGTCCTACTCAAAATGTTTGTTTGGCCTCTTTCATTAACCCTTTCATTCCATCTCAGTTGAACAAATTCTTCAGATGTCTTTCATCCAGACACAGGTTAACACACTTAGTGGCAACTGGCAGGAGCATAGCACCAAATGAATGAACAATTTTGGAAAAATAAATAAAAGAAGGCCCATTCCATCAATAAAAAAGGCTTTTTAAATCCCAGCATTGTTGCGTTTCCCCCCCAATGAGGAAGAGTAGAGGTTGCATTTTGCAAATTCTGGCATTTCAGAGTTCTATAAATAAAAATACACATTACACAAAACCTTGTAGCTCATAAGAATCTTTTGCTCAAGGAAAACAATATCTTAATTAAATCAGAAAGAGATAAGTGATTGTGGAGGAGTTTTTGGTAACAACACAGCTTGCAAAAATACAGTAAAACTTACTTCCAGGTGTGGGGTAAGCTCCAGTTTCTTATCAAGGCATGAGAGATGTAAACATAGATATATGTTGCTTTCCCTCTTGTTCTGAAAGATAATTTGGCCATGTTTGTCAAAAGTCACAATTTTATTCCAAGAATGTGAAAATGGAAACATTTCCGATCAGTATTTGTTCCACATAGTGTGATTTGACAGAATAGCCTGCTATGAAAAAGGACTACGGACATTCTCTGATTACTAACCCCATACAGTCAATATTTACAGCACATTTAGAGCCTTTCACCTCCTGCAGGCAGTGAATGAAGGGCTATGTTATAAAGAACCAAAACCCTATTTAAGACCAAGGCTGAAGTAATTTTACTTGGAAACATTTAGATTGAGAACATTAGCTTTGTTAACAACTCCCAGTGCTAGTCAGCTCTAGCTAGGGACTCTGGGAGCTGTAGTCCAAAACTCACGCTAGAGCAGTGTTTCCCAACCCTTGTTTTTTGGACTTCAATTCCCAGAAGCCTATGTCAATTCCCCAAAGCAGTGATCAGCCAATGTACAGTAAAACCCCAACTTACATATGCCTCGAGTTTCATAAAATTTGACTTGCATAATGATTTTGTGCTAAAACCATGTCCCGATTTACACGATTTCCTATGGGTTTGCTTCGAGCTACGTAAAAATTCATTTCCCTATGGGTTTGTTCACTTTACATAAAAATTTCTTTTTTCCTATGGGTTTGCTTCGGAGTTACATAAAAACCAATTTAAGCAAAAGCCTACGGAATGGACTTTTTCCATAAGTAGAGGTTTTATAGTACTGACTTAGGCTTCTGAAAATTGAAGTCTCCTTGTGGGGCATGTGCCCCATGTCGGGAAACACTGTGCTAGAGAGAGATGTGTGTAATATCTACTGTAGCTGCTCACATACCTTGAACTTGCATGCTGATTGTGAAATAAAAAGCAACTGCCATTTTCAGCAATGAAAGTATTGAATGGTTTGGGGACTCACATCTGGAAGTAGGAGGAGCTCCTATTATGATTGCAGCTTAATGGGAAACTTTTAAAGGTACAACTATCCTACCTCAACAAACCATTGGTATTATCCTTTCAAAATGGAGTAAGATATGCATGCAAGAGGAGTTTTCTGCCTCCTGCCTCTACAATCTCATTTTCCAATGTGATGTTTTGCAGTTCTCTTCTAGTAAAGAAAAGGCTGGCAGGTGCAAGCAAACAGGTCAGAATCCAGGGGCCTGCTTGCAGTAGGCTGTGACAACTTGGTTGTCTTTTTCAGTCTCAGAAAAGCTTTTCCCATTTGTAGGCAGACACAATCACACAGTGGGGAAAAATACAATTTGATCCCTGTGAAATCACACCTAGGAAACTTGGTTTCCTCAGGTCAATTCACTCTAGTAATCACACAGGAATCAACAGAGAAAGAGGGGAGGAAATTGGCAACCAACCTTGTTCGCAGCTTTTTAAGGTAGCACTGCTATGGCCATCTAGATTTTCAGGAGGCTTGCTTACAGTAGAGCTACCTTAACAAGCTACAAACAAAGCTGATAATTTCTTCCTCTCTTTGCTGACTTCTTAATCTTTTTTCTTTGGCTACCTGGGTGCCCAAGCACAACAACACAGAGAGAAAGAAAGATTTAAGCACCAGGATTGAGGAGAGTTTTCAATGGCAGTCATTTTCCTTGATGCCCCACCTCTGTCTCTGCTACTGTAGCTGGATGGAATGACTTCAAACAGAATGGATACAAAGATCTGCACATCAGGTCAAGTGATCACATTGCTTGAAGTAATGCACAATTGCATTCATTACAAAAAAAAAGTAGAAGCACCAGCTGCGGAGGAAAAAAAATTGAACAGGAGAGGAACGCTCCAGGCTAATTCACATTGACTTCCACATCGTGTACTCAATGGAAAATAATGTGAAATTGACTGTCCTGAGCCTAGAGCATTTCTCAAAATATTTGCCAAGGTAGTCACCCCATCATGTCTGGAGCATAGAAGCAAAGTCATTATTGTTGCTGAAATTCCAGGAAAAGAAAGCTGACATTACAGTCATAGGCAATCTATTAAGGTGTGGTTTTGTTCTCATGGACAGACAGACAGACAGATAGACAGACAGGCAGGAAAGCAAGGTTATGAGGAATTTCATTGTTATATCTTATTTACAGTTGTATCCCTCCTTCTAAGGAACTCAGGGTGGTGTACCCTGGTGGTACAGTGGTTAAACTTCTGTACTGCAGCTAGAATATTGTGAGTTTGATCCTGAATGGGGATCAAGGTTGACTCAGCATTTCATCCTTCTAAGGTCAGTAAAATGAGTACCCATCATGTTGGGAGCAAAATGCTAATTACTAAGCTCTATGGGGCAGTATATACACCTAATTGCTATTGCAATTGCTAGTGTGCATGGCTTGCGTTCTCCCAAGTTTATCTATACCTATAAATCTGTGCATTAACCGTTGTAATTTGACAAAGGATCGTGTACCAGGCCCCACTAACCCCGACCGAGCATTCGTGCACTTGCCTGAACTGGGTACCGAGGTAACTGGCGGCTTGAGAAATGCGACAGTGGGGCAGGAGACCCACGAACGCAAACAAAAGGAAAAGACTTCACTTCCCAACGTTCCTTGCGCCGCGCCACGACACAGCCAATCAGGCTGAGCGGCGCAAGCAAAAGGAACGTTCAGAAACGCGCCATGGCCAATCAAAAACAAGCCGCAGGGAAAAAAACGCTGCACAAACGGTAAACACAAACCAAAAACTACTTGCCCCAGAGTTATGTGCACCATGAGCGCCCAGAACGCTGAGAAGGCCGCCGCGCAAAAAAATAAAAAACAAACAAGCGGCCTAAAGCGCCTCTGGGGTTCCCGTGGCCTGGCCAGCGAGGCCAAGCTGCGTGAAGGGAAGCCCACCCCCCAACGCCACCTGAAGCAGTGCTGGGGTTCCCGCAGCCTGGCCAGCAAGGCCGTGCCATGGGAAGGGAAGCCCACCCCCCAATGCCACCTGAAGCGGTGCTGGGGTTCCCGCGGCCCGGCCACCGAGGCCAGGACACGGGAATGGAAGCCCACCCCCAATGCCTCCTGAAGCAGCACTGGGATTCCTGTGGCCTGGCCACCGAGCCCAGGCCGCAGAAAGGGAAGCCCACCCCACACACAAGTCCAAAAAAACCCCAAAATTAAAAATAACCATAAAAAAATAACAAAAAACACAAACACCAACTAATAAACAAAACCACTAACAAAACACCTAACTAGAAAACTAAAAAACCACAAATCACAAAAACAAACAAGAAAAAATAAAGAAAACCAGAGATAACCAAACCTAAAACTAAACCAAAACAAACAATAACAAAAATAAACACCTCCGAGACCACCACCACTAAACCTTCAAAAAACAAACACCCTAAATAAATAAAACCAGCCAACTCACCTGCACACGTCCTCCACGATGTCCGGAACAGAAATGAAGAAACAAAGACGACTTACCGGAAGAAACACCACCCAGAGGCCAGAAGAGAAAAAACACCTAAAATGAAACCAAAACCCCTAGCAGCCACACCTGCAGGGCACAATCGTAAAAACAACTCAAAAAGACTCAACAGCCCCACCCAGAGGCCACAAGAGTAAAAACAAGTCAAAAACATAACAAAATATCACAATTTCACAAAAATCACAAATAAAACCTAACCAAAATAAAAACATTTCTAAAATCCAGTGTTGAGTTTTAACTCAAATAAAGACCCAAAACATCTAAGCACAGTTTAAAAACATTGAATGTAAAAAAAATATGTACTTTCACATTTGTAAAATTATTACCTACATTAAAACTATTAAAATAAAATACACATAATAAAACATGATTTGGTTAAATAATTTTTTAAAAAATATATAGCATCCTTTGTTCTTTTTAAAATCCACAAAACCCCCCAAAAAATCTGATCACAGTTTATAACAGCCCGTGTGTATAAAAAAACATTTTAAAAATGACAATTACAGACGAACCTCTTTTTTACAAACATTAACTAAAAAAAAACCTTCTAAAACAATTTGAAACAGCCCGGCACCGCCGGGCAATCTCTGCTATTTTTAACTAAAACCTTGTGAAGTGCTTCACACTGAGAAAGAGAAAGAAATGTCATGTTCTAAGACCATTCAAGTTCTCAAGTCACAATTCTGATTCTTGATTGAAAGATGAACAGACCAACAAAGGCTATCCTGGAACAGATAAAAAGTCAGAATTACTCAGAACAAAGTCTTAATCTTGAATTTCATCTAGAAGTCTTTGCCCATGCTTTTGTCCATGATGGAACAGCGGACAGGTAATCAAAGTCTGAAGCAAGTAAGCTTGGTCTCTAGGCGCAAACTAAAGTACCTTATCAAAAAGGAGACTTGCCCATTAGGGTGGTTCAATGAATACATTTGGAAGCATGGTTTCTATCTCTTAGGAAGAGTGATTGGAAGCAAATGCTGCTTCCTGACTTCCTGAAAATGATTTGTGATTCAGGTTGGGTCTGGATGGCCGATTCAGCAGTCAATATGTTCCAGGGAGACTGGCTGCTGTCTCAAATCTGGGCACAAACACACCATTAAACATCACTGCGTACAACATTTCATTTCCTGCGGGCCCCATTTTACACAGCAGCTAGCAAGTGGCTTCACTCTTCACTGGGCCCTTTGGCTGGTGCATACTGAGCCAGATGTCTCTCTTTTTCACAAAACAACTGTGCCAATGGTCCTACGCAGGGGGGGGGGGGGGGGGAGAAAAGAACAGTGCCATATGTGTACCTGGGAAGATTACGCCTTTGCTTCTCACGCAGAGGCAATATATTGGCCCACATATCTCCAAATGTCAGATTGCCCAGGGCAGTTCCATGTAAGAGGGAGATACATCTAACAGAGCTGCAAGAAACTCCACTGTGAGTGAAAAATGCTCCTGTCCTTCCTAAAATAACCTCATGCAGCTAAAGTAGCAAGTTTTTCTGCAGCCTGCAGTTGGGTCTTGTTTACATACAGAATTAGCTGCCTGGAGATTTTTTTATTTGTGTGCAACAAAGCTTATACAAAGACAGCATAATGTGGTGAGTGTGGAGATAAGATGATGCACAATTATGGGAAATGCAGTATTTCTCTGTTAAACCCTGTTGGCCAAACATTCTTGTCTATCTTGCCTTGTGAAGGTTGATTTCATTTTTATATTTGCTCTATCATATTCCATTTCCAATGGGTTTGAAGTTATATTTCTACAAACTTTACGTTCCTAGGAAACATATAGAGAGCTCCTAACAGAAAAGAATAGTACTGTAGTAGCAGACTTATTTTCTCGAAGGAGAACTCATCTTCCGCTATTGATGTTCTTTTACGATTTCAATTTTATAGATTCATTAATGTGCGAACTGTACAGACTATAAACTACAATTTTTACAACCACAGCCATACTTTTGAGTGAGGAAAAGATCTGAAATAATTGTTCAGAATAGCTTTTGCTGATATTCTCCCCCCTGGCTGATTTTATTTGATTCTTTGATCCCAGTTTATTTTTATTGTTGCTGCATATGTATATTGATTTACCGCCACAGTGTTGTATTAGTCTTTGAAATATAGTTTTTACGTGGAGTTAGGGTGATATAGTTGAGAGGATTTTATCCATCTTGTATTGTACTGCAGTGGCTCAAGTGGTTAAGATACTGAACTTGAACACTGGAAGGCCGGAATTCAATACCTGAGTACTGCACGACAGAGTGAGCTGCTGTCTCTGTCTTAGCACCTGCCAAAATAGCAGTTCAAAAGCAAGAAACTGCAAGTAGATAAATAGGGACCACTTGGGTGGGAAGCTAAACAGCATTCCATGCACTCCACTGTCTAGGCCTGTGATGGTGAACCTTGGCACTCCAGATGTTCTTCGACTTCAATTCCCAGGACCCTAAGCACCCTGTGAATCCACACGAATGGGTTTACTGTGATTCATCCGGCCTGCGCTGCCCTTGTCACTCCCAGAAGTGGAAATAAAACACACCCGTACGGAGCAACGAGGGCAGCATGGGCCGGTTGCATTGCAGTGAACCCATTCATGTGGATTCACAGGGTGCTTGGGCTTCTGGGAATTGATGTCCATGAACATCTGGAGTGCCAAGGTTCGCCATCATGGGTCTAGGCATTCCTGTCACATGTCCATGGAAATGTCTACAAACACAGACAGCACTGGCTCTTTGGATATAAACAGAGATGAGCACTGAACCCTAGAGTCAGATATGACTGGCTTTTGAGCAAGGGAGACCCTTACTTTTATCTATTTTACTTATGCCTTTACGTACATTGCCTTGAGGGACCACCTAAACAGTAGGTTGCCATAGAAATAAAATACATAAACAAATAATGCAATATTTTGTTTTATTTGTTTATAAAATTACTTCTGAGTCACTCTTTGACTCAGAAAAGCCCAGAAGGCAACTTAAGGTTTTAAACAAATTTTAAACTTACAAGGAACATCAAGCATGACTTCAGGTCCCGATGGTTGCCCTGGAATCTGTTTTTTAAAGTGCTCCTAGAATATCACAAGGTTTTCAGTACTGGCATGCATTCATGTATTGTGCCCATTGATGCAATGCATTGTGCATATATGGACTTTTATATTACAAGGATATGGTATCATTTTATTCATCCCCATTCTTATTGCCAAGGAGTGCAATAACCACAGGACCATTGTCGTTGGCTGCTACTCGTGCCTGAGCACACATTTCTTTCAGTGGTGGGCATAATTTTTTTTGCTACCACACTGTGGGTGGAGCCTATGTTGTGGTCAGGGCCTATGTTGTGGGCAGGGCCTATGTTGTGGGTGGGGCCTATGTTGTGGGCCGAGCCATGTGACTGGGTGGATGAGTGATCTAGTCATGCCTCCCACGTGGCCATGAAAATGTCTGCAAACAGACAGCACTGGTTCTTTGGCTGTAAATGAAGATGAGCACTGCAGCCCTAGTCAGATATGACTGGCTTTTGAGCAAGGATGACCTTTAACTAAACAGGGCCAAAACCTCACAGCCAATTTGAATACCAATCAGGGATCTTCTGTTATTAGGTAAAGCCGTAAATGTAAAGGTTGTCTTTGCTCTAAAGCCAGTTGTATCCAACTCTAGGGTTCAGTGCTCATCTCTGATTCCAGCTAAAGAGCCAGTGGACTTGATCCACAAAAGCTCACATTAAAATACAGCAATTAGTCTTTAAGGTGCCACAACATTTTTGTCTTTTTCTTTTGTTTACTCTCTGATATGCTTGCACAGAATAAAACTTTTGAAATTGCAGCCGTGTTAGTCTGTGTTTCAAGCATATCAGGAAAAAACAAAAAGACAAAAATATTGTGGCACCTTAAAGACTAACTGGTCCAGGGAACTCCACAGCCCTCATTCCCCACTTACTGGAAAAACCCCTTAGTCTGATCCCCAGACCCTGCCCAAGGCTCCAAGCCTCCCCACCCCAGGGAACTCTGTTTACCTTCCCACTCCCAGCAATGTGGTCCCTGTTCTCTCTCCCCACGATGGAACTCTCTATACCTTCCCAACAAAATACCCTCTGTGCTCCCCCCCCCGGAACTCTCTATACCTTCCCAGCAAAATGGCCCATGTGCTTTCTTCTCTCCCCCCCCCCCGCATGGAACTCTCTATACCTTGCCAGCAAAAATGGCCCCTGTGCTTTCTCCCACCCACCCACAGAACTCTCTATACCTTCCCATGAAATGGCCCATGTGCTTTCTTCTCTCCCCCCCCCCCCCACGGAACTCTCTCTACCTTCCCACAAAATGGCTCCCGTGCTTGCTCCCCCACTGTTATGTATGCATATCAATGTACTGTAAAGCTATCAAGATAAAAATGTATCCATCACAATCACAATGTATCTCAGCTGAAAGGAACGCGAGCAAGCAACCCCTTGGGGCAGCTGCGAGCGTTCAGCCTCACATGGTTCACATTGCTCAATCACGGACAGCCGCGGGAAATGCCTCCGCATTCAGCAGAATGAAGATACTCGCATTCAGCAGAATGAAGATACTCGCATTCAGCAGGAAGAAGATACAACTGCGAGAGTAAGGCGTGCCTGGGCGAGGCCACGCCGACAGTAGCCAATGAGCTACCGTGCTGCAAGATTCAAATGTATAGTCCTCAGTATATAATGAGATGTACCACCACCATTACCCCCATGTTCCCCCCGGATCATCATGCAATAAACCTGTGTTAAGCCAACCACTTTGGCTGTTCATTGTCTTTGGTCCCATACACTAAACTGGCGACGAAGGTGGGATATGGCAGCCCACGGGACCAAGACATGCGCCGGCTACGAGATCAAGAAGCCGGGAGATTTGGAGCTGTTCGAGATAGACTTCAATGGGGCGCTCGTCGAGCTCGAAGTCACGGACGAGGCCAAAAAGAGGGCCATTTTTGTCAGGCTGCTCGGGCACGAGACCAAGCAGACTTTGGTGGACCTGATCGCGCTGAGGAGGGTGAGCGACTTCAAAGCTAAGGAGCTCCTGGCAGTGCTACGCGCCCACCTCCGGCCCGCGATAGCAACGTTCCCCGCTCGAAGCGCGTTTTGGAGGCGAGTCCAAGCGCCCGGGGAGTCGGTCGCCGATTTTGCAGCGGCCCTGCGACTGGCCGCCGGCCCATGTAAGTGGGAGAACCCAGAAGTCACCCTCCGGGACTGCCTGCTGTGCGGCCTGAGGGACACCGAGACTCAGCGCACGCTGATGAAACAAGAGCCGCCCCCCACACTACAAGAGGTCCTAGATGCGGCGCAGGCCGCGGAAGCCACGATGCCCGGGGTTCAGGAGCTCCAGGACTGGCGGCCGAAGACGGCCAAGGCTGAGAGCTCGGTGCGTGCAGCCCGGCGAGCCTCAAACTCGTCCGCGGAGAGTGGAGACGACGAGGACGTGCGGAGGGTCCAGAAGGAAGGCCGGCGTTGCGACGGCTGCGGCGCCACCCACGCCCGCGCCAAATGCCCCTTCAGGAAGGCCGAGTGCCATAACTGAGGCCGGCGCGGGCACATCGCCAAAGTCTGCAGAAAACGGCGCGAGACCAGGAGGAGTTCGCCAGACCGCTCGGCGAGGCAGGACCGCACCACGAGGCCTCCGGACGGCAACCGGGCCACGAGGAAGCAGGATGGCGTGGGGCGCATCTCCGATGACAGCGAGGACGACGCCCCGGTGCTCAGCGTGTCCGTCGGACATCCCCGATACTTCGTTGAGGTAGTAATTCAAGGGGCCCCTGTTAGGATGGAGGTGGACTCGGGTTCTTCATACTCTATCATTTCTCAGGGGGAGTTCCTGAAAATCGCCCCCCACGTGCGGCCTAAGCTCAAAGCATTGAGGGCCACACTGAAAGACGTGCAGGGGAACCGCATCCCAGTGTTGGGGGTTGGGAAATTCCAAGTCCGTTTTAAAAGGCATGCCGCAACGCTCCCCCTAGTTGTCCTCAAGGGAGGTAACTGCAGCCTCCTCGGGACTCAATGGTTTCAACCCCTGGGTTTGTTCATCGGGGGGGTGCACGCCGTGGGAGTACACGCCACCGGGACTGATCCAATACAGGACGTGTGCGACGCGCATCCCGAGGTCTTCAAAAAGGGACTTGGGAAATTCAAGGGCCCCCCAGTGACTTTTGACTTGGACCCTGAAATACGACCAATCAGGCTAAAACCGCGCAGGGTGCCTTTTGCACTCAAGGACAAGATAGAGGCAGAACTGGACAAATTGGTGGGTCAGGGGATTCTTGTGCCCGTGGATTCTGCGGAGTGGGAAACTCCGATTGTAACAGCACTAAAGGCCAACGGGGAGGTCCGCATGTGCGCTGATTACAAGTGCACCATCAACAAGGCAATTTGCCCTAATGCATATCCGGTGCCGGTAGTCAGCCACTTGCTGGCCAGGTTACACGGGGGGAGGTGTTTCGCAAAGCTTGACCTAGCCCAAGCCTACCAGCAGCTCCCGGTGGCCCCCGCCTCAGCTGCGGCACAAACCATAGTCACCCACAAGGGGGCGTTCCAGGTGACGCGCCTTCAGTTCGGCGTAAATTCGGCGCCCGGGATTTTCCAGTCACTCGTGGAACGCCTCCTAAAGGGATTAGAGGGGGTGTTACCCTACTTTGATGACGTATTGATAACGGGGGGGAGCCGGGCGGAATTGGCAAAGAGGTTGGGAAAGGTCCTAACAATATTCGAAAAGGCGGGGTTGAGGTTGCGGAAAGACAAATGCGTCTTCTTTGCGACCGAGGTAGAGTTCCTGGGTTTCCGAGTAACTCCTGAGGGTATACGGCCGTCCCAATCCAAGGTGGACGCCATCAAAAAGGCCCCTCGCCCCAAATCCAAGCCCGAGCTGCAGTCGTTCCTCGGACTGCTCAACTTCTACCACTCCTTCCTTCCGCGCAAGGCAGCCGTGGCGGAACCGCTACACAAGTTGTTAAAAAAGGACGAGGCATGGAAGTGGGGCGACGACCATGAGCGGGCATTTAACGACCTAAAACGACTCCTGGCGTCCGATGCCGTACTAACCCACTTCAACCCCAAACGCCCGGTGGTCCTGATATGCGATGCATCCCCAGTGGGAGTGGGGGCGGTGTTATGCCACGTGCTAGGAAACGGGAGGGAGGCCCCAATAGCGTTCTACTCCAGGTCCCTGTCCCAAGCAGAGAGAAACTATGCCCAGACAGACAGGGAAGCGTTAGCGATCATTGCGGGAACCAAAAAATTTCATGATTTTGTGTATGGCCGTCCCTTCACCATAGTGACCGACCATAAGCCCTTGCTAGGCATTTTCACCGCAGATAAGCCCACGCCACAAATCCTGTCCCCGAGAATGCTCAGGTGGGCCATTTTTCTCAACGCGTATCAGCACGCGTTGGTGTACCGGCCAGGGAAGGAGATCAGTCACGCGGACGCCCTGTCAAGGTCTCCCCTTCCCCAGGACTGCAACCACGTGGGCGAGGAAGAGCGAGACCACCAGGTCTTAATGATAGAGGTCCTAGATTCGCCCCCGGTAGTACCGGCCGACATCGCCAAAGCGACCGGCAAGGACAAAACGTTAGCGACAGTTAGCTCCTGGGTGCAGAAAGGGTGGCCGGTATCGTCCCCAGCAGCGGAATTCGACACATTTTTCAAGAAAAAAGTAGAATTGTCCCTAGAGAGGGGTTGCCTTTTGTGGGGACAGCGGGTAGTGATCCCCACGTCTCTCCGGCCGAGGGTGCTTAAACTGCTGCATGTCAGCCACCCGGGGATCGTCCGTTCCAAGGCACTGGCCCGTAGTTACTTTTGGTGGCCCCAGCTAGACGCCGACATCGAGCACATGGTCGGCACTTGCGAAGCGTGCCAGAGCTCAAGGCCAGAAGAGGCTCGTTTGCCACATAGAGAATGGGACGCAGCAAGGGGGCCCTGGTCCCGGGTACACGTAGATTTTGCTGGCCCGTTCAGAGGAGCGCTCTTCCTCCTTGTTGTGGATGCGTACTCCAAGTGGTTGGAGGTAATCCCAGTTTCGAGCACATCCTCGGCCACAACAATTAAGCATCTACGGAGGGTCTTTACCACGTTCGGTTTACCCGACACCCTCGTGAGTGACAACGCTAGTTGTTTCACGTCCACCGAGTTCAGGACGTTCATGGATCTCAACGCCATTCGGCACGTCACCTCCGCCCCTTTCCACCCGGCCACCAACGGCCAAGTAGAGCGCCTCGTGCGCACCACAAAAGACGCGCTGCGGCGCATGGGTCCCGGAGATCTAGAATTACAAGTGTGCCAGTTCCTGCTAAGGTACAGGGTCACCCCATTAGCGTCAGGGTACTCCCCCGCGGAGCTGTTAATGCGTAGGAAGCTGGCCACCGTAATCACCAGACTAGACCCCACCAGGGTAGAAGACAAAGGGCGGAACATAGGGATAGAGCCCACCAAGAATTTCAGCGTAGGCACCCCCGTGCACTGCAGGAACTACGCCAGCGCAGGGCCAGCCTGGGTGCCGGGCGTTGTAATAGAACAAACCGGCCCCGTCTCGTACCGCGTGGAAACTAACACAGGCCTCCTGTGGAGGCGGCACGCGGATCAACTCAGGCGCAGGATTCACGGAGAGCAGGACGAAGACGAAAATAGCCACGAATCAGCGTTAGGGTACTCCCCCACCCGCTTAGCCCAAGGGGGAGAAAAAGGGGGCCAGGGGTCCCCACCAAGGGGGGAGGAAAGGGAATCGATCCTCAGAGATGTTTTGCGGGAATTTGCAGCAGAAAGGAAGAGCCCCGATCTCACACATATCCCTCGGAAGCTTCCCCAAAACACAGATTCCCCAAGAAGTTTAGATTTTGATTTACAGTACCAGGGGGAGTTAGCGGAGTGGTCCCCCACCCGTCCTAGCGAGAAGAGGGGTTTCAGTTCAGCCCCTGGTACTTCCAGTCCCAGTAGCCCCTGTGAGTTAGAATGCAACATAGCGCCAATGTCCCGGAGACCGACACCCCCAAGACAGAAGGCGACGGCGAGTCCGCCCACCACAGTCGCAAGGTCACCCGAGCGGATAACAGAAGGCGGCAGAACCACGAGGGCATCCTCATCGGTTCCGCGGTTCACGATAAGAGGGTCCCCGGGGTCCGAGGGCAACAGGCAGGGGTTCACCTCCCAACTGTTCATTCCATTTCCGTCCCCCAGCGCAAAGCAGGCACAGACACCCCACAGAGCCGCTAACGAATCCCCATTCCCCGTTGCAGGACAAGCCTCCACGGAATCAGGGATCACAGGCTCCCCCGTACTAGGTCAGGCGCCCGCACGCCCCAAGCGTACGTGCAGCAAGCCACAATGGTTGCGGGACTTCGTCCCATCCTAGGGGGGAGGGGTGTTATGTATGCATATCAATGTACTGTAAAGCTATCAAGATAAAAATGTATCCATCACAATCACAATGTATCTCAGCTGAAAGGAACGCGAGCAAGCAACCCCTTGGGGCAGCTGCGAGCGTTCAGCCTCACATGGTTCACATTGCTCAATCACGGACAGCCGCGGGAAATGCCTCTGCATTCAGCAGAATGAAGATACTCGCATTCAGCAGAATGAAGATACTCGCATTCAGCAGGAAGAAGATACAACTGCGAGAGTAAGGCGTGCCTGGGCGAGGCCACGCCGACAGTAGCCAATGAGCTACCGTGCTGCAAGATTCAAATGTATAGTCCTCAGTATATAATGAGATGTACCACCACCATTACCCCCATGTTCCCCCCGGATCATCATGCAATAAACCTGTGTTAAGCCAACCACTTCGGCTGTTCATTGTCTTTGGTCCCATACACTAAACCCACTACCACCCTGCACCCACACCCCCACGGAACTCTATTTACCTTCCTCTTCTTCTTCCTCCTTCTAAGCTGCTGCTGCAGTCGCACTCAAGCGGCTGGGGAAAGGGGTGGGAAGAGCTTGCGCTGCCCAGAGCAGCCGTGCCACAGCTGCCACCATTTCTAGCAGCAGTAGCAGCACCAAGACAACGCAGTGCATAGGGGGAGTGGAACCCCAGGGAGGCAGCAGCCACACCATGGCCAGGCTGCCATCCCGGGCCATCAACTCCATGCGTGCACTCTCAGGCACATGTACCTAGGACTTGTAGGATGGGTGGGACAGGGCAGGGAGGGGGCATGGCCACCAGAAATTTTTACACCCCCCCCCCCCGCAGACCGGTGTGGACCAGGAGCTGCCCACCACTGATTTCTTCCCAATAAAATGGAAAATACCATTGGCATGAATTTGTTTAAGGTGGATCCCAGCTTCTCATGAAGTTACCCACACACTATGATCATGGAACCATCTCCTGTGGCACGTATGAAATGAGACATGAAAGATTTGACACCGGGACTGCAATGGACTGCCACAGCCTTGAGGATATATATTATTAAGGTGCACCTTCACAGCCAGTCAATCTGGCATGGCCTCTTCTGACTCCATGACCATTGGGAATCAGAATAGTGAAGTGGTTCCTTCTCCACTCATTTTGTCTTTGGGCCCAATATGATGGTTTCCAGTGGCATTTCCTCCACTGAGAGGGACTATCACCCCACCTAAATGGGCTCATCCATCCGTAGCTGTTGGCACCTTTAGGGAGTTAGGTTAGGTTAGGACCAACAATGAAGGAATTAGAAAAGATCATCAAGTGTAAGGATGTGTCACTGGAGACCAAGGTGAAGCTCACCTTATGTTCTGATAACCATGTATGGGTGTGAAAGTTGGACAGTAAGGAAAGGTGACAAGAAATTAAATTATTCATTTGAAATATGGTGCTGGAAGAGAGCTTTGAAGATACCCCAGACTTCCAAAAACGTGAATACCATAAGTAGATCATAGAGCAGAAAGATGAAGTAGAGGCAGTCTTACTTCAGGCACATCACAAGAAATTAAAAGCTTCTAGAAAAGACAATAATGTTGGGAATAGTGGAAAGGAGCAGAGAAAGACCAACTACAAGATGTATTGACTCCCAAAGAATTCAAAAGCCTTGAGTTTACAAGAGTTAAGCAGGACTGTTGAGGACAGTACATTTTGGAGATCACTCATTCATAGGGAATTGATAGCATGTATTAATAGCTAAGTGTTGTCTACTTTTACTGAGGTTTTCCAAATTCTCTGGCAAGGGTCTTTCTGATGATCAGAAAGTCCAAGGATTGAATCTGGGACTGTGCTTTTTTCATCCTTCCAAGAGTTATAGTGGCTAGGCCATGTTTTGATTTCTTGGACTACATATCCCATAATTCCTCCATTCTGGGAGTTCTTTTTGGCCTACATAACCTAAATGTGTTTCACTTGGGAGAAAGGCTTAAATAGGAGGTTGTGAAGCTTAGCTAGCCCTATGTCAGCCCACTCTTCCTGTCCCTACCTTGATGTTGTCAAAGACTTTCCTTCTGAATGGAAAGCTAAGTAAAGCAAGGCCTAGCTAAACCTCAAATCCTTCCAATTTTGGTATTTTCTCACAGCGGGGCCATAAAAAGCTGCCATGCCACTGACCATCTCTAGCTACCTCCCCCGTCCCGTCCAGTCAATGGAGGTGGGAGCACAGCTGGCCCACGTTTTCCCACGGTGAGGCCATGAAAAGCTGCCGAGCTGCCGACCATCTCTGGCTCCCTCTCCTGGCCTGCCCTGTCAGGGGAGGTGGGAGCACAGCTGACCCATGTTTTCCTGTGGCAGGGCTGTGAAAAGCCGCTGCTGCCGAGCCGCCACCCATCTCTGGCTCCCTCCCATGGCCTGTCCGGTCAGGGGAGGTGGGAGCACAGCTGACCCACATTTGTATTGTAATTTTGTAAGGTTATAAATTGTATATTTTTTAGTAATTTTTTTGTTAATTCCCTTGTAACTGTACTGCATTGTGAATTGTATTGTTTATGTAATGTATTATATATTTATGCTGTTTTGTATTACTATATTATTCTACAGCAATTGATATTGATATGTTGTTGCCGCCTTGAGTCGGCTTTGGCTGAGAAAGGTGGGGTATAAATTAAAATTGAAATGAAAAATGAAATGAAATGAAATTTTCCTCCAGGTGATCCACATTTAAGTGTTCATAAGTTGTGTATAAATTAAATAGAGCTCCCTGAATGGGGAACTATGAGATGTGTAGTTCAAAACATCTGAAAATTCTATCCCTAACAGTAACCTCTATCCTTAAGAAAGGGGTTTAAATCAATGCCCTACTTTACCAGGTGAACAGAGTGATTCTTCAGCATCAAATCTTTTCCTAGTCTGTTCATCATCTTTACTTCTATTTTTTGGCTCACCTTGGGAATGATTGAACACTGCCTGGAAACCTACTGGCAGGGTTATAAGTTTTGTGTTTACCTGCTAATTACAGCTAATTGATGAGGTGTTGGGGTATATCTTGGTTGTGCAATCAGGTCAGTGGTGTGCGCCAGCCAGTTTGGACCGGTTTGGGCATACCGGTAGTAAATCCCAGTTGGCCCCACCTACCTCCCCACGCTGCCCACCTCATCCTCCTGAAGAGGCTTTGAAGGTGAACCGCTCCATTTCCCCTTTTGTCCAAAGCTTTTCTGGAGTTCTGTTTCACCTGAAGCGCCTCCCTGGCCACTCCGGAGTGGCTCAGGAGGTGCTTCAGGGTGAAATGGAGCCCCCCAAAAGCCTTGGACAAAGTGGGAAATGGCTTTGGAGGGGTCTGGCTCCATATCCCCTTTCATTCAAGTCTTTTTTAGGGCTCCATTTCACCATGAAGCACCTCTGCAGCCACTCCAGAGTGGCTGGGGACACGCTTTGGGGTGAAACGGGACCCCAGAAAAGCCTTGGACGAAGGGGGAAATAGCTTCGGAGGTGAACTTCGAAAGGCTCTGTGCAACTGAGCAACAGCAACATACTGCAGAGCAGACACATGGCCAACAGGCCATGCTCACCCAGTCACATGGGCGCACCCACTGTATGGTAGTAAATTTTTTTGAAGCCCACCACAGAATCAGGCATGGAACCAAGACACCCCACAACACCCCATCGATTATTTTCAATTAACCATTAGTGTGATGTGGTCACAAGCCTTGCCTGCTTTCCATTATATTGCTTATTGCTATCCTTTTATAATTGTTGCAGTTTTGTCTTTGGAACAAAAAGGAGACTGAAGTGGCAACCTTTAGCAAAAGAACAAAGCAGCTCACTACTCAGGTGATTTTGAGGTTGGTGTTTTATCTATGTATTGAGTAAGATCTGAAATAAATGGAACATTTCTTTTAGTTGAGGAAAGGGGGAGAAAAGAGCTGTAGAATATCAAACAGCTGGTGGCAGAGAGAAAAGTAAGCTAAAAATCTTGTGAACATTTGTGAGCCATTCGATCATACTACCTTCTTGCCCAGCAGGTTCACAGTCTGCCAAAAGCAAGATGTGCAATGTTTTCTTTCATTAGGACAGCCTTACAATGAAAAGAAAGAACTTGACCTTTGAACAGTCCATCAAGAAAGAACGGGCATCAGCATTTTCTGTGGTGGCGGTGGTGGGAAAAGACAGCTCCATATTTTAGGTACAAGAAGGGGAGTGAGGAAAAAATGTTGAGAGATTTAAAGAAGATGGCTGACCATACCTGCGGTTGTGTGACCCTTGTTAGATAACAAAGCAATACATTCTATTCTTGTTCTCGAAGGATAGCTTTTCTTATTGAAAAAGGTTTTGACTTGGCCATGTACAAGGACAGTCCTGAATGACAGAACTTTTTTTAAAAAATTCAATACACTATTCCCCCTTTGTCAATCTGTGTTGGTGCTTTTCTGAAGTATGAAAGAAGCCTTAGATAATAGTAAGGCAATCTATGACCTCGGTCGCACAGAGAGATAAGATGTAGAAAGCTTTGTTATGATAGTACTAGGCTTGCATACCATTCAGCATGTAGACCAGTGGTTCCCAACGTGGGGCCCATGCCCCACAGGGGGACTTCAATTCCCAGAGTCCTAAGTCAGTACTTTGGCTGGGTAGTGCTTTGAGGAATTGATTTAGGCTTCTGGAAGTTGAAGTCCAAAGACCAAAGGTTGGGAAACACTGATGTGGACTGTTGATATCTTGATGTGGGAAAACAGGAAAACTCCATTTGAGGCACAGGAATGGTAATGTGTTGTTAATTGTTGATTTTAATATTACAATATAAAATAGTAGATAGTCATCCAGTAATGCTATGTTGTGAAAGTTGACCGGTAAACAACTCTTTCGGGGGAACTTCCCTTCTTCAGACAACTTAATAGCCTTACTTTCTAACTTCTGTAAAAACAATTAATACATACTAAATTGAATGACATTGAATTTGAAATATAATATTCTTATTAACAATCATAAATATAATAACAACTCACCTGGTTACATCATATACATATGCATAGTAGCATCATTCTTATATTGGGTCCTAACCTCACATTGTGTTTTCTTTCTGGGCTACGGACTTACTGTATCTAAATGCTATATCCTTTTATATGGTTATTATTATTATTATTATTATTATTATTATTATTATTATTATTATTATTATTATTATTATTATTATTATTATTATTATTATTATTATTATTATTATTATTATTATTATTATAGAAGTATAGGAGTACATAGAAAGAGCCTCTTTGAAGAATGTGATATTTTTGAACCACAATCAGGCGTACCCTGGTAATGGCAACCTTGTGCTGCTGGCTAATCTTTCTCACACTAGGTCAGGTGAAAGGAACTGTAGAATGAACTCACCAAAAGGTGCCTTAATTTTGGCAGTTTTACATCTGGCATAGATTAATAATAATAATAATAATAATAATAATAATAATAATAATAATAATAATAATAATAATAATAATAATAATAATAATAATAATAATAATAATAATAATAGTATAGGCTTCAAGTTGTATGAAGTACTATTTATGGCCTCATGTGTCCATTTCTGGACACAAGTTTTTAAGAAAGATTAAGACAAACTTAAATAGATTTAGAGAAGGACAACCAGAATGATCAGTGGACTGGAAACCAAGCCTTATGAAGAAAAATTGAAAAAACTGAGCATGTTTAGCCTTGATAAAAGGAGACTGAAAAAAGGTGACACAATAACACTTTTCAAATACTTGAAAAAATGTCTTAAGGAGATGCAGGACGCATAATAATAAAGGGCTCAAATTACAGGAAGCCAGATTTTGGTTGAATATCAAGAAAAGCTTCCTAACTGTTAGACAATGGAGTTAATTACCTTGAAAAGGTGAGGTGAACGATCCAGCGCAGGAAGCATCCAAGATAAAATTAGAAAACCACCTGTCAAATAAACTTTGATTTTTAGCAATTTGTGTTTTTTTAAAAAAAATAATCATATTTTCTTTTGTATTTTATTTCTTTGAAGCATATAATACGCCTCAAAATGTGTGACCATCAGAGGTACAGTGCACTTTAAGACAACAAGAAAGTTTTTATACTGGGTTAGACTATTGGCTCATATAGGACAAAAGTGTTCAATCAGATTAGCAGTGACTCTCCAGGGTTTGGGACAGAATTCTTGTCTAGTTGTAATTGGTGAATGAAAATTTCTGGTGACCTTCTGTCCTGCTATTCTCTGTGGTAAACCCTGCTTAGTTTTTGAAATCAGAATAGTTTGGTTATGCCATCCTGGTAATGCATTATAGCCCATTATCTGGCAATGAGTCTTAGGAGATACAGGAGAGATAGGTTAATGAGACTTGAATTGCCTGAAACCCAAAGAGGCAACAGTGGAGTCAAGAAACAGACTCAATGGAGGCCATGAGTCTTTAGGGCAGTGATGGTGAACCTTTAAGAGACTGAGTGCCCCAACTCAACAGACTGCTATCCATGCCACAGAAGGGTGAGGTAAACTCTGTGTTGTGGGAAGGGATGGAGCTTTCCCATTGGGCTGCTGGACAGAGGGGCAGGGCAAACTCTGTGCTGGGGAAGAAGTGCTCCCATTGGGCTGCTGGGCAGAGGGGCAGGGCGAACTGTGTGCTGGGGTGATGGCATGCATGCCCTCAGAGAGGACTAGGAGTGTTCCCTCTGGCACGCATGCCATAGGTTAGCCACCACTGCTTTGGACTTCCCCAAAGCTCATCTTATCCAGGACTGCCTCCATCCTGGTAGTGCTACCAATGTGAGTTTTGCATTTGGCAGCTCTAGCTTAATGGCTACAACCACATTTGGAAAAGCTTCTGTAAATAGATATGACCAAAACGCCCTATGCAGAAAAGAATGCATTAACCTCCTTTAACCTTTAAATTGAGACTACACTCCACCGTGGTTGCTACAACACTGTTCATATGTCAAGAACCACGTGCTGGCATTTTTTCTCATACCAAAATGCTAAAGGTGTCGTTGTGGGCCATAGCCTTAAGACCACATTAGTCATATTATTCATGCAAACAATGTTCTGTGTGGGAACACAATTCAGAGAATGGATATAGATTTATAAGGCATCGTAGCAGAAAATAGTTTTAATCATTACACTCCCGGCATTTTACAAGGGATTATCAATTAGCCATTGAGATTTAGCAAGTGCTTTAGGTCAGAATCACATCCTTGCAGAATAAAAATCATGCTGCATTTTGCAAGAAAAGCTATACCGACGTAATTGGTTACAGGATATTTTAACAAGTTAATTGCAAGTGGTATATATAGGACAATTCAAAAATTGGAGCGGACTTGGTGTTTAGAAATCTGTTAAAGATCATAATTTTCATCTTTTCCAGAGCTGTTAAAATTGCATTTTTAGGTTATTTCCTCCAGTTGTGGCATGAAGCTTTGTCATAAATATTAATTGCTTTAGATACAAGGAACTAATTTTTGAGTTATTATTCTCAGCCAGGGCTCCTCAACCTTTTAAAGCTGGGGCCCGGGTCACATCCCCTCAGACAGTTGAGGGGCCAGACTGGTGCTGTAGGTTGAGGATCCATATTCTAAGCAATCTTTCCCCATCCCTGGAAATTGTTTCTCATGTCTCCATTGATGTAAGAGGCCATCTAGTTTTCTCTCTGTAACCTGCTTATGACAATGGAGTCAAACCCATTCAAGTGTCCTTCTGGCTAGGTAGCATCTACCAGTTTCCTTAATACTCCTTAAAACAGTTGCCATTATTGTGATGCCTGAGAATATTATGGCCTCTAGAACTTTCATATGCATCAGTGACCCAGTTATAGTACTTTCCATCAGAAATCTGATTGTCACCACAATTTTGCATCTCAGGTATCAACTAAGAAACACATGCACCTGTCTTTGTACATGCAAGTGTTCCATTAGCTTTTGACTGCTAATTGTTTAAAGTGCGGTTGCCGTATTTTCTTAACATACACATGTACTCATGACCTTCAAAATCCAATAATCCTTCACTTTTAGTCTTTTGGTCGAAGTAGACCAATAGCTATATAATACAATTTTAGATTCAGCAAACCAAACCCTCCTTTTTCTTTAGCATTTTGCAGGTACCTATGTTTGATTTGCGAAGCAATTAACAAACAGAGGAGCAAATGTTAGAATGAGTGTGAAGTGATGGAAAACTCAAAAAAAAATGTTGAGGGCAGAAGTAAGGAAATAATGAAATGTTACAGTTTTCCTTTCTCACATAATTCATTTTTTTTTAAAAAAAGGTGTCTCTTTATGTTTCCAATTTGCAAAATGGAATTTGCAAAATGAAATAGATTCTTCACCCAACTGCAAGGGCCAGAGTTTTACTACACATAGTTATTTCCACCATGGAGAGGTTCATATTATATTGCCTTTGTACAGATGCTAAAGATGAAGACCCTTTCCCTGTTCTCATGACTTCAGTAGTGTGAGTGTCAAAGTCATAACTTATTTGAAAGAGTGTCTATATGAGTTAGAGGGAAACAGAAGCAAAGGATTTGCGAATACAGAAGTGGCAAGAAAATAACCATAGGCTTTTTATTTCAAACTTGTTTCCAACACCTCTTATTATTCACCTTGGTGAGGAAAAATGTTATTAAATTACATAGCTAATAAACAAAGAAAACCCATTTGTAGAATGATAAACAATCCCCTATTCTATAAAAAGTGAATGATTTTCCCCCTTAGAAAAATAATCATTGCGCGCCAGAAATTTAAATTTAATTTATAGTGTCTATTATACATTGATAGGGAATAATTATATATTAGTCTTGCATCCTGATGACCTGTGAAAGGTTCCACTTGTGATATAATTAAGAGAAGCTTCACTGGAGAGGTTGGTAGAAATATGATTGAGTATGTACAGGTACATTCCTTCTGCTGATGGGATGTGAGAAAGTATTAATGTGGAAGGCCATTGTACTCAAAATATGGAGTAATTACTCTGATTACAGAATATATTTATTTCATTAATATGGTGGGTGCCTGAGTAGATAGAAAATGGACTAGAGGCCAGTAGCTTTTGCTCCATGCAATTTTGTCATAGGTCACCATACTACCCTGTATGCCTGAAATCTCATCTGATTTTGAAACCTAAACAGGGATTCTTCTTCTTCCATGGCTAGGTCAGATGTGAAACTGCCAAAATGAAGCCATTTGGTGGACTCATTCTGCAGTTCCCTTTGACTGACCTAGTATGTGAAAATTTAGCCAGCAACACAAGGTTGCCGTTACCAGGGTATGCCCGATTGTGGTTCAAAAATACCCTAATCTACAAGGAGGCTCTTTCTGTGTACCCCTCCTAGGGTAATGAAAGAACTCCAGTTTAGTCCTTCTGCTAAACCCTGTAGGCAGTGTGGTTCTGCTCACCCCCAACTCCATTTGATTGTAAACATACATGGAAAGAGCAAGAGAAATGACACAGAAACCAACCTTTTCAAAGAAGGGAGGGTCATCTCAATTTTTAATCTTTTCCCTTTTTAGGCATTTTCTATTTAGGATTAATTAAACATGTGGTAATGGAAAGGCGTTAGTCCCAGTTCTTCAACAGTAACTTTTCTTATACAACAAGCAGCAATCTGAACTAGGCACCCTCTTCTAGCCATGTAACACATGTTACATGGTGAGAAAATCATATCCCCAATTACCAGAACAGCTCGTGGACCAAGCATGGAGTATGATCCTCACTCCAAATACTGAGATGATCATGTGGATGATCTGTGTAGAGAAAGTTCTTCTCTTCAGATTTTCAGTTTCTACATGTAGACAGTCTTCTTCTTTCATTCTTGACTTTGTTATTGGCCATCACTACATGTTTCTGGTAGTAATCAACAGACCAGCAGATGAGCCACATTCCCAAAGCGTGTTGTTGTCTGCCAGCAACTCCCACTTGAGCATGTGGGTCTTACATTTAAGAACTTTGATTCTCAACCTATTCAGGGTCCTCCAAGTGACATAGAGAATGTTGAGTTCCTCAGCCCACTATCTTCTCCTTAAACGTGGGTATGAACTGCATTTCCTTGGTTGCAGGTGGCAATTTTCATCATTGGTGTGAGGTGAAAAATGACAGAGAAAAAGTTCTTTTTTTTTTTAAAGGAAGAGAAGAAGGAAAAACTACTGCCATTATTGATTCCTTGAATTCCTTGATTTTTCTCAGCTGCCTGGAACAAATTGATGAAATATCTGTTTCATCTTATGGCCCATTAAAGAAGTACCAGTGGGGGAAGGAGGGTATATTTTGCTCAGCACACCATTACCTTAATTGAAGGGATGTGGCCTCAGCTCTGCTCCAGTGAGAAGATTTTTTCTGTTCTTAGCTTTGTTTTGAAAACTAGCAACAATCTTTTGATCAGAGGTGATGCTACAAGGGGAAAAATATTTATATGCCCTGGGAAGGATGCTTCTTTTAAAAGGTCATAGATTAGAGGTTCCCAACCTAAGGCTCATGGGCTGAATCCAGCCTGCAGTACCATTTCATGTGCCCCAACAACTCCAAGGGCATTTGAGAAACAAATGGCCACCCCTTTGAAACTATTGGGACAAAATGGCAGCCCCCATTGTGCAGGCAGGGCAAAACAGCCATCCGGCCTTTGAAGCTGACTGAGAGAGCATCACCAAGCCCCCGGCTTCAAAAGTTTGGGAACCCCTATCATAGTTAGTCTTCTTTAAAATGTCTGAATGAAAACAGACAAACTTGCCTCATAGTCAACAGAAATTTACCCTAACATTAATTGCAGAGGCTGGCTGCTTCTGTGGTTGCCATGACAGTCAAAGGTGATGGTTGACAGGACTTCCAGCCCAGTGATATCTGGAGGACTAGTAATTGGCCATTCCTATTTTACAACTTGGGACCATGGTGGCTTAGTGGTTAAGACGCTGAGCTTGACAAACAGAAGGTTGACAGATCAGCAGTTTGAGACCTGAGTGCTAAATGATGGAGTGAGCTCCCATCTGTCTCAGCTCCTGCCGACCTAGCAGTTTGAAAGCAAGAAATTGCAAGTAGAGAAATAGGTACCACTTTGACAGAAAACATAACAGTGTTCCATGCACTCTGGTGTCTAGTCATACCTGTCATATGACCATGGAAATACAGAAAAGCACTGGTTCTTGGGCTGCGAATGAGGATGAGCACCCCACCCTATAGTTGGATACAACTGGCTTTCGAGCAAGGGGGAATTTTGCCCTTACCTATTTTACAGATTCTACTTCTCCCATTATGAACATTCTTCCCTTTCTAGTGCATGCTGAAATGTCACTAGGCTTGTCTCAACATCTCAATGAAAATATACTCAAACTGTGGAATTCTCTAGATATCCATGTTTTGATGATTGAAGAAAGTTATTTCTAGCTTCTGTGGCTGCAGAGCCAACTTGAAAATGTGTCAGCAAAGAGAGAAGTTTTGCTTTGCTATGTCACATCAAGCTCAATCTAGTTTTAGCGCTTACTGTTTTGTACAGTAAAGAGACAAATGCTTGTAGACATTCACAAACAGCATCATTTGGCGTAGCTATTCTTTTCTCTGGATTCCCAGCATACAGAATCAAAGGGTTTAAGTGGAACCCTGCTGCAAAATGTCCTAGAGTGAAGTATTTCTGTTCCTCTCTTAATTCACAATTCCCCTAGGTTCGTGATGACAACCCTTGGCACTCCAGATGTTCTTGGACTTCAATTCCCAGAAGCCCAAGCCCCCATGAATCCACACGCCTATATGGGCGCGTTTTACTTCCGCTTCCAGGAGCGACAAGGGCAGCATGGGCCAGATGAGTTGCAGTAAACCCATTTGTGTGGATTCATGGGGGGTTGGGCTTCTGGGAATTGAAGTCCAAGAACATCTGGAGTGCCAAGGTTCGCCAACACAGCCCTAGGTCCACTCCCAATCAATTAGTGATAATTTAATTTCCATTGAACATCTCAGTAACCAGTCCTTCTTCAGATATTTTGCTTTCTCTTTCCCGTTTATTTTTGGTGTTGAGTGGGTAGGTGAGATGCATAAATTTGCGTTCATTTACATCTTGGATCTGTCCTTTAGGAAAATGTCACTTTGGTCTCTGAGATCAATTAAAAATAGCTTCTTAGTGTGAAGCAAGGATGACCCATCCATACAATGAGATCACTCTTTCTACACGATTTATATCATTGTCTCTCTCTTCCTCCATCTTGCTTTTCTCAACCACTCAATTGAAAGGCAGAAATAGATGTTAATCTCGCCCATGTATTCACACCCAATGTCTGTCAGGGTTCTTCAAAAGAGAATGCCCACATTTCCTTAACTGTAATAACTCAGGGTGGGTGGGGGCAAGGCAGCAACAGCAACAACAACAACACAAACACACCCAAATCCAATAACGAAAAAGACACATACAAAAAAGCAAAACAAAATAAACCAATGATAAAGAAACTTGGAATGGAAGCAAGTGTTTATGACAGGTATTCTCAACCTGTGGCCCACAGGCCGGATGCGGCCCACAGCACCAATTCATGTGGGGCATACCTGTCAAGTTTTGGATTTGGAAATAAGGGAAATTTCCCAGCAAATACGGGATACTTGACAGCTCTGCTTATCCTGTGCTGCCCTCCAATGGCGGCAGTAGAGCATTGCAGTCTAATTAATAAGGGATGACGGTGGGAAAGAGGGTAAAATAAGGAGTTTTCCTGGCCAATAAGGGATACTTGACAGCTATGATGTGGGGCACCACTGCCCCCACCACACCCGAAAGTGCCATGTGGTGGAGGAAGGGCAAAATGGTTGTCTGGCCCCTAAATCTGAGGGAGTGTGGCCCAGCCCAGCTTTAAAAGGTTTAGAGCTCCTGGTTTATGAATACACTGGGCTACACAGAAAGAGCCTCCTTGAAGATAGTGATATTTTTGAACCAATATCGGGCATACCTTGTGTTGGCTAATCTTTCCCATGCTAGGTCAGGTGAAAGGAACTACAGAATGAATTCCCCAAAGATGGCTTCATTTTGCCAGTTTCATGTCTGACCTAGACATGGAAGAAGAAGAATGACTACGTTTAACCTTGCATTTTCCAAATGGTGCTCTGTACCACAATAGCTAAAACAGCATCATTTGAGTGCCAAGCTGTGTTGATTTGTGGGATTGTAGTTGTTAAAGGAACTGGTATGATTGAAAGATATGGTTGCATGATTCTCATAATGGGGTAGAGAGGGAAGCAATAGAAATTCTTCTACAGGCAAATAGGTGAGAGTTTAATACTTTAGAAAGAGCCAACTAAAACACTGTGTTTTAAAGCCATTTCGTTTTCTGCTGCTCTGGGGGCTGCTAAGAGAGTGACTGTGGGATTTTAAAAGGTGTCATATTTAAAGGACAGGAACAAGTGACAGTCTTCTCCCAGAGGATTTGGGTCAAGACAGGACATGTTAGGAATAGGTGAAAAGAGGCAAGGGAAAAAAGAGGCATACAAAAGGACAGCATGTATTGAAAAAGTGGAAGGAGAAAAGGAGGTAGCAAGTTTAGGAGAAGCTGAAAGAACAACATCTTCCTAAAATCATCAACTTCTATGCTTTTTCAGGCAAGGGCAAGGAAAATACAGTGGAACCTCGCTTAACAAATTTATTGCGTTCTCCGGGACGGTTTGCACTATGAAAAAATTGTAAAGCAAATTTCCCATAGGAATGCATTGAAAACCAAAGTTTTTTCAACCAAAACATGTTTAGTAGTGGCTTTGAGCGCGATTTTGGATTTTTTTGAATTTTTTCATCAGAATTTTTAGAAGCATTCCTGGGATTTTTTTGCAGCATTCTTCAGGTTCTTGGACAATCAGGGTTGTTTGACAAGTTTTTAGCCTTTAGACATGATTTCTTAAAGTTCTGTCAGTTTCCTGTCTGTTTCCTTGACTTTGCTCTGAAGTCTGTGCTGTTACAGTACAATGTATCTCTATGGAAACGATGTTGTACGAGGCATCGCGGCAAGGATTTGGACGTTGAATGAGGCATCGCGGCTAGGATTTTGCATGCCTCATACAAAGTCCAAATCCGTATAAAGTCCAAACTTGTGGAACCAAGTTTGGACGTTGTATGAGGTATCACTATATCAGCTATTTTCTTGACTGACAAAGTCTTTGGACTACTTGAACTAAGTGTTGGGACTCAATCATCTAAAACCTGGACATTCTAGAAGGCATCTGATTCACTTCCGAATACTAAATTCTATGAAACTTTGGTGTGATCTGGCTTCTGATATTTTCTAGATACAAGCTCTCATTTTCACCAAGAAGGAAAAGTAGGACAGGAAGACATTTTATAAACAGATACACGTGCCCATAAGCCAAGGTCAGCAGATGGAGTTCTGTAATCCATGCTTTTCATCTCTGAGTCTTCAAATGTGGCTGCACAAAATCACAGACTTTCTAGCAATCGTCTCTCTGGAGATAATCCGCCACCTGCATTTTTTGCGATTAATTAGTGGTTTTAACTGCATATTTTGGTTGGATGGTTTTAACTGTGTGTGTGTTAAATGGTTTGAATGATTTATTTGGATTGCATTATTTTATTCAAACTACATGGGGGGAGGTGGTTCTCTGGAATGAAAGGTATGAGAGAAATTAAGTAAGCACATTTACTTTATTACAAAATGTGGTGTTAAGGCAAAAGATAACATTGCCTTGTTGAAGCTAAGCAGGCCAGGATCAGGCTACTGCAAGAACAAAATGTGATCTCTGAACCTTGAGTTCATTTGAGTTCTGTGAAGGAAAGGTTAGATGTGAAAAGAACACATTTATTTCTTATGCACATTCATATACAATGAGATAGTAGAAAGCATTTTTACAGATGCACATGAATTCCTTGGCATAAATCTGTACATAGAAGGGACAAATCAAAGGACAGAAAAACACGATTGAAATAACAGAAGGCATTCATTCAAAGGAAGACACATGGAGGGCCATACTAGAAGGGGAACACATATTTCATGCAATTAAACCATTCTATATTATATAATTTTGTCGGAGCTGGCTGCATAGATCAGTGGTTTAGACATGTGGCTGTGGAGATGTCCCACTGTGACTCCTGGGAGAAGAGACAGCCTATGCAGGCATGGGAAAGCTGCAAGTTCCAGGGCAGTCTCAGAAGAAGGGGATGGTAAACCACTTTTATGTCTCTTCTATGTTGTGCCAAACACAACTTTTTCACCACTTGAAGAAATACCTTTTCTCTAAACGTGCTAAGCATATCATGTAGTATGACTCAGAGTCCTCTTCTTAGGAATTATAGAGCATCAGTACCGGGCAGTGTAAGTTGTTTTTAAAGTCGAGAACAGGGTCTGTCTCAGCCGTGCCAGATGTAGACTGTTTCAGTAAGTTTGGGAGGAAGTACACAATGTCTTTAGGGAAACAATGATGTGGAGAACATAAAACAGATCAGTGAACTCATTCTGTGGTTAAGGAACGCTGAATTATTTTTGAGAAGTGGGTTCTGAAAAATAAGGGGAGGGGAGAATGAAATGGTATGGCTGGAGTCTTGAACCAAAGTGCTCCATGCAACAACAATTGGTTACTGTATTGATTATTCTATACATAATGATTACATGTGTTTAATTATTATAATACTTACATTTACTGTATTCTTAATTATCAGTTTTGAGGTTGTGATAAGTTTGACAACAGAAATATTATCATAAAAATCTACCATTAGATTGACTGTCAAAGACTGGTAAGGCCTAACTAAGGACCTAAGAGCTGTTAAGGTATCATCTAAGTCAGTGTTTCCCAACCTTTGGCTTATGGACTTCAATTCCCCGAAGCCTTAGTCAATTCTCAAAAGCACTGATCAGCCAAACTGACTTAGGCTTATGGGAATTTGAAGCCCAAAAACCAAAGGGTGGGAAACACTGGTCTAAGTATATAGGCAGTTCTTATAAAGTTTTTTTTGGTAAAGTTTGTGGAGAAATTCTAGCCAGAAGGTGGCTACAGAAAAGGAGATCAGGTCAGAGATTGACCAAGCACTTGTTGAGAATCCAGCTCAACAAGGGTGCAAGCATAAAGTCAAAAGAAACTGAAACAGCAGTCAGAGTTAAAGGTGCGCAAGAAAGAGAAGTGCTCCGGCACCGGGGAGCAAGTTTTTATTGAAAAATACACAGGTTCCACAGGATGTATTACGACAGCATACACAGGATGTATACGCAAGCATAGGTGCAGTGGTATTCAGCCAATAATATGACATTCTCTATAGCATAACCATATATGGCATGACCTATATCTCTTACTAGTACATGCGCAGTAGCTTATATCCTGCCAGACTAGGCCAAAGCCTATTCTCTGTGGCGGTACCCTTGCAAAAGCTGTTACCTGTATATTCAGCAGTAGCTACGATCTAACTTCAGCTGTAAATAGCTAATACCAAAAGCATATATATGAAGATTACATTGAGACGCTTTTCTGCATCAAACCAGCTCTGCATAAAGGTAGAATCTCTGCTCAGAAGTAGAATCTCAGAGGCAGGAAGCGCTTGTTGATGCAGGAAGTATCTAACCGCAGTCCTAGTTGTGGTCAGCGCAAGAAGAGCTAACCTCAATTGCCAGCTATATGCCACACAGTCAATGTTTTAAGCTAAAAGTTTCCAGCTAAAATGTTTTAAGCTAAAAGTATAATGAACTCCCACATTTCCACTTCTTAAATTTATTTTTTTCTGCGGGACATCGTTTGCCAATTATACACACGCTGGAATTCAATCTCGCTATCAGATTCTGAGTTAACATCTTCATATTCCACGTTATTTGTTGGCAAACAATATACATATTCCCCATCATCATAGTTCTCCTCTGCCACACGGGGAACGGCTCGATAATTACCCTGACAGATCTCATTCTGATAGCGAGCTTGATAGATATGGTTTTGAGTAAACCCTGCGGATCTTCCTGATGCATGAAAACAGTTTTTACTCACAGCCATAAGATTTGGTACACATTGAATACAACAACATAACATAATGCAGCTTACTATAAAAACACCTATGGCAATTAGTATTTGTCTTAACCACCTTGCTCCCGGCAAGCAGGACCATAATGCATCCTACCATGCTGGCAAGGCATTCTGTAAAACAGCACATATTCTGAACTGCTCACAACCTGAGGCTTCCTTTCTATTCAGTAGATACATCATTATGCACATTATTAGTCACAATCTCCTACAGATCCTGAAGTTCTTTCTCAATCTGGCCTAAAACCAATCAGGGTCAAAATTTATCTAAACAATATCTGGCTTTCAAATAAATTGACTATCTATGTCAGGTGATGAAAGATGAGCATCTTCATCCATAGTAGAAAACATTTTTTAACACCATAAAGTTGCAAGAGGGAGTCAAGAGGCCCACCTACAGTACAGGGCAACAAGCTCCTCTAAGAAACATGAACATGCCATGTTTGATGACCAGTGCCATGTTATTACAACCCTCTCCACAAGAGATTGCACCATGGAACTAGACATGAAACATGCCTGACATATTGAATAACACCATTGCAATATAACAAACTCAGTTACATATATAGGGTTACAGTGAAAAAACTCTTCCAGGCATTTTCATAATTGTATTACAAGTACAGCAAAGTCCCAAAATACATTTCAGGTAAAAGATCAAAAACACATAGTTAAAGCAGTCTGTTGGAGGGGGGGAGGAAGAAGGCTGGTCGCCCCCCCTTTCCAAGAGACTACATTTTGGCTGTTTGCCAGCCAGCTTTTCAAGAGCGACTCCTTGAATGTGTGAGGGTCTCCTCCTCTCGGATAAGACCCCTCCCATCAGGATCCTCCCTTTGACCCTCCTCCTTAGGGTTTACCCCCAATGACCTTCCAACAAGAAGACATGTCAATCACACCAGGTTCCATCCCTTCTTCCCCAAGTCTGCCATGTGGCCATGGCTCCCAGGTGTCGCCATCTTGCAGAGGCATCTCCCCCTCTCTTTTTCAGGAGGCAGGAAACATGGAATGAGCAGGACCTTCATTCCACGACACCCCCCTCATTAGGGTGACAAAAACCATGATCTTCTTGTAAAATCATGCTTTTTGTCATAGTTCACTGTATGCATTTTTAAAACAGGCAAGCACATTTTTAAAACAGGCAAGCACATTTCCTTTCTTCCTTACAAGAAAGTTTCTCTAACAATTCTAGCAAACAAACTACACATATCATTTTAACAACATTTCCCACCAGCAGAACATTTAGACAATTTTAAAGAGGTTTTCAGGTTTTATAATGCAAACAAGGCCAATTCATCTTTAAATCCACACAAACTTTTTAGTCCAAATTAAAATGTCCAAATTAAGAGTCCAAATGTTGATTGAAGATCTCTTCAGACTAGAATTTAAACACCATCTTCCCTCCAGCACAGTTCTTGGTCACAAAACAACCAGGCAACCCTCCGCCCTCCAAACAAGCACATCTTTCAGCTTTTCAGCTACTCACTCAGGCCTTCACTCTCCAGGCACATCCATCTGTATTTCAGCAGGTAGAAAATGCAAGAACCCAAAAGAACAGCTTCTCCAGAATTTGCACGTAACTTAGCCAAAAACTGGAGTATATCTTCTCGCACCTTGTATTTTGGTAGAAACCTGCCATCCATAGAGGAAGGATCCATGCCACGTTTTCTCTGGGCTTCTTTCAGTTGCAGTATTTGAATCTTAACCAAGTGAAAAACTGTCATGTTGGATTTGCGAGAAGACCCCTTTCTGATTTTGGGTTTTCTGCCTTCCTCCTCTGGCTCATCCTTCCAATTCCTGCCCCCAAGTGAGGAATCAAGCTTATCACTCGGCTTCTCCTGCTTGGTCCTCTTCTCCACCTTTCGTGATGGGGGGTACTTCAGGGATGAGCCAAGGTCCTCTGTGCTGCCCTCAGAACCCTCTCTGCCTGCCATTCTGCATGCAGTAATAGCTTCTATCTGCGATGAGGTGGCAGGGAGGGAAGGAGCATTTGCAACTATTGAGGCACTGCTGATGATTGGAAATGTAATAGCAGCCTCCAAGTCCAGAACAGCCGCAGTTAAAGCAGCAGAGAACGGGGTAACAGTACTTGATTGCTGCAAAGCAGGATAAAACGTTCCACCTTCATCAGGGGGTTTCGGAGGCAATTGTGGCCCATATGGCGGGGGTGCTGTTGGGGATAGAGGATCTCCAGTAGCAGGTGGCAGTATTTGTGGCATGGAGGTGGTCAGGCTTTGAGCCAAAAAAATGTTCTTCGGTTGTTTATTATTCAGATCAGGAGGATCTGGTGGGGTGGCAAATGGTGGTGGTGCCGTAGGATCAGAGTCCCGTTTTAAGTCCGGTCTTTGTAACGGACATGGCAGCAGAATCTGCGGCAGAGGCACTGTCACTACTTGATCCAACAAAATATTTTTCGGGGTGAGACTTTGCAAGCAGATTCGTACTTTGCACCACAGGAGTTGTACAGTTACACTGACTCTGGGGGGGGGGGTTGAAATTGAGTCCCAATTTTGTCCCACACTTGTAACTTTAAAGTCCCGTTTTCTGGGACCCATGGACAAAAATCGTAAATTGCCTTAACGAGTTGCTCTATTTCATTGATTGATACTGCATGTCCATTTTTCTGCAGGAGGTGTTTAAGATCCTGACAATACTTTTGTTGCAGAGAAGAGAGACCACTGCCCATGTTGTCTTGTCTTGTCTTGTCTAAGTACTCTAACTTGACTGTGTCACTCACCCGGGATCCTTACACGGATGACGAGGGACGTCCTGGACCTAGCCGGTCGTGGGTGAGGACTGTGGGGCCGCAGCGCTGAAGTCGTGAGCGTGGTCAAAGTGAAGGGAGATTGTAATCTGGATCCGGTAGATTACAATCTGATTTGCCTCACACGGGGGGCACCAGATGTGGAGAAATTCTAGCCAGAAGGTGGCTACAGAAAAGGAGATCAGGTCAGAGATTGACCAAGCACTTGTTGAGAATCCAGCTCAACAAGGGTGCAAGCATAAAGTCAAAAGAAACTGAAACAGCAGTCAGAGTTAAAGGTGCGCAAGAAAGAGAAGTGCTCCGGCACCGGGGAGCAAGTTTTTATTGAAAAATACACAGGTTCCACAGGATGTATTACGACAGCATACACAGGATGTATACGCAAGCATAGGTGCAGTGGTATTCAGCCAATAATATGACATTCTCTATAGCATAACCATATATGGCATGACCTATATCTCTTACTAGTACATGCGCAGTAGCTTATATCCTGCCAGACTAGGCCAAAGCCTATTCTCTGTGGCGGTACCCTTGCAAAAGCTGTTACCTGTATATTCAGCAGTAGCTACGATCTAACTTCAGCTGTAAATGGCTAATACCAAAAGCATATATATGAAGATTACATTGAGACGCTTTTCTGCATCAAACCAGCTTTGCATAAAGGTAGAATCTCTGCTCAGAAGTAGAATCTCAGAGGCAGGAAGCGCTTGTTGATGCAGGAAGTATCTAACCGCAGTCCTAGTTGTGGTCAGCGCAAGAAGAGCTAACCTCAATTGCCAGCTATATGCCACACAGTCAATGTTTTAAGCTAAAAGTTTCCAGCTAAAATGTTTTAAGCTAAAAGTATAATGAACTCCCACAAAAGTTAGTTTATTCATGACTAATAAATCCAAAATTTCCAGATATCTAGGGAGTCCTTTAGGTATTGCTCCAAGGGCTCCGATCACTATGGGTACAATGACAGATTTCTTCCTCCATAAATACTTCAATTTATAAATCACAATATTTTGTGATTTTCTCTAGTTGTTTGTCCTTAATTTGCGCATTTCCAGGTATAACAATATCAATAAACCAGGCTTTCTTCTTTTCCACAAGATTTATATTGGGTATATTTTGAGTTAGATGTCTATCTGTTTGAATTTTAAAGTCCCATAGGATTTTGACTCTCTCATTTTCCAAAACTTTCTCTTACCTGATGTTCACCACCACTACACAACATCAGAACTCCACAGAAAATCCTAATTCTACAACTAACAACTTTATTTGGAACTGACTATCTATTTAGATGTTACTGTAACAGTTCTTAGGTCCTTGGTTAGGTCTTGAACTGTTAATTTTATACCAGTCTTCACTGTGAATCTATATAATAATGATGATGATGATGGTAATGATCTTGATTTTCTAATAATTTTCTATTAATCCTTACTGCATTCAAACCCTACATTTTGACGTTTCCAATGAATAATTTTTAAACTCCTGCCATGACATTGCGAATAATCACTCTGTGAAATTTTGCTGCATTCACTGATCAGATGATCTACTGTTTCTTCTTCTTCATCATCATCATCGTCATCATCATCATCATTTGCAAAAAGCAGATGCTTACTAGGTTTTACAGAGGAAAGGTAAACATGGATTGGGAAATACTCAGTTTATTCTATTAACAAAATAACAGTGGCTAAAGAATCATTTGGGGTAACCAAGGAGGAGGAAGCAATTAATCTATTGCCAATTAAGATAAATAGGAAAAATAAGGAATAGGTACTGCTATAAAGAGGGACAGCTGTGATGCACTGTGCACTTTTGACTTCTTCCAATTTAAGCAACAGCCATGAGCAGGAAGAACAGATTGCAGTGCCAGATTACTGGAATATGATTTCTAATTGTGAAAATGCCTCTTTTCAGCATTCCTGTTTTGGAGCTAGGTACAGGTAATTGGCAAGCCCATACAGAAAGCTAGGTTACATCTGTAGGTAGAATTCTGTTTCAACATGATTCTTTCTTTTTCTGTAATTTTCTTTCTTCTTTTTCTGGTTTGGGCTTTAACATCTTGTAGAAAGAATTGGAGGTCAATGCCAGGCCATCGAAGTATGCTTCATGGGGGTTAGATGTGTGGAAAACAAATGTGATATCTTTTAATGAATAATGGGTAAGCTTATGATTCTGTACTTTTGTGAATGGCCTGGAGTGGATATCAGCAAAATATTCTTAAACAGGAAGGACAGCATCTACCCCACCTGAATAAGAAAAAAATTACCTACTGGAAGAAAAGTCAAGGGAGGGATACTTTGGCCTGAAGACACTTTGATGACAAATATGGTAATTCTGGTGGTTATTTTATGTTTTTATTTAAAAAGCCCCACAAACTATGATTGGGATAAACTGCAGTATCTAAGAACATGACTAGGACACATTCAAGAGCAGTTTTTATGCAAAAATATTAAATATTAAAGTTGTGAGTGGAGCTGGAGCCAAATCAAACATGTTTGTAGTTTTTGAAGTGGTAGCTGTATTAATACGAAAGCATATCACACAAAAAGCAAAAGCAAATTGAAGAAAACAAAAGAAAACTGCTATACAGTATTTTAAATTAAGTGTCAACCTGTAATATTTTGAATGTATACATGCTAATATAATTAAGGAAGGTGTATAAAAAGTAGCTCTGAAAATGCACACTGTAGTTTAACATGGAGTTTGTAAAGGCTATAAACTCCTGCATTTTTAATGTGCTTTAAATATTGTTCGTAGAATTTTATTGTACTTTTTATATACTTACTTAAGTTTCTTGTTCCTACATTTTATATTGGCCATTAGCAATTCACAAGAATGGAGTTATTTTAAGCATTTGTGCCTATGGTTTTCATAGTCATATTATGATGTTAAGACTTTTTAAATACTTCAACAACTGTAAAGTAATCTGTGCTAATGGAACAAGGAAAAATTTAGATAAATAAAGCTTGTAGAAATAGATGGACTGACGTTGACTAGAATTATTGCAGCTTTGAAAGAACATTTACCTTTATACTCATATGAATTTTGGTATGGTTGAAAATAGTTGTCTGGTTTCACTCTGGATTTAACCATTTGGGGGGACAAACCCCAGAGATGATGCGTACAGGCTCCAGACCTTTTCCCTAAAGGTCTATAAAATTTTGTAGAGCTCCGGGGAAATAATCAGGCATCTAATCTGAAAAGGGGTTCTAAGGTATCACTAGAGATGAAATACCACAATGGTAGCGTTGTTATTGTTTGCTCTTAACCATAGCTTGAGATAAAGAGATAAAGTTCCTAGATATGCTAAATGATTGTTCCCTGGGACAGATGGTTGAAGACCCAACTAGAGGTACAAGAATCCTTGACTTGATCCTGAGTAATACTCAGGATCTGGTGCAAGATGTTAATGTGACTGATCCAATAGGGAACAGTGACCACAACTCAATTATGTTTAACTTGATCATAGACCGCAAGTCACTGATAAAATCTAACACAGAGACCTTAAATTTTCAAAAAGGAAATTCCCCAAAGTTGAGGAAACTAGTAAAAAAGAAGCTGAAAGGGAAAATTGAGAGAGTCCAAACACTCCAAGAGGCATGGAGGCTGTTTACAAAAACAATAACAGAGGCTCAATTGGAATGCATACCCAAAAGGAAAAAGGGCACTGCCAGGTCCAAGAGGACTCCAATGTGGCTTACAGGAGCTGTTCGGGAAGTGATCAAGAGCAAGAAAAGCTCATTTAGAAGATGGAAGGCTTGTCCGAATGAGGACAGCAGGCAGAAACATAAATTCTGGCAGAACAAATGCAAGGCAACAATCAGGAAAGCAAAGCAAGACTTTGAGGAGCGTATAGCTAAAAATACTCAGAGAAATAACAAAGACTTCTTTAAGTACATTAGAAGTAAGAACCCAACTAGGAAGGCCATTGGACCATTAGATGACAATGGAAGGCAAGGGGTTATTAAAGAGGAAACAGAGATTGCAGAGAGACTCAATGAATTCTTTGCTTCAGTATTCACTGAAGAAGACAGAGGCCACATGCCCAAAACAGAGCCTATCTTCGTAGGGAGGGAAACCGAAGAATTAAGCCAGATAGAAATAACCAGGGAGGAGGTCCTTGCATGTCTTGTTAAACTAAACACTAACAAATCACCAGGACCAGATGGCATCCATCCACGAGTTCTCAGGGAACTTAAAGATGAAATTGCTGATCTCCTAGCCAAAATATATAATCTTTCCCTCAAATCAGGGTTTGTGCCTGATGACTGGAAGGTAGCGAATGTAACACCAATTTTCAAAAAAGGATCCAGGGGTGATCCAGGAAATTACCGACCTGTCAGTTTGACATGTGTCCCAGGTAAAGTGATGGAAACCATCCTAAAAGATAGAATTAATAGGCACATAGAAGAGAAGGCGCTGCTAAAGGAGAGCCAACATGGCTTTTGCAAGGGCAAATCATGCCTCACTAATCTGTTGGAATTTTTTGAGAGTGTCAACAAGCATGTGGATAAAGGGGATCCAATTGACATTGTTTATCTGGACTTTCAGAAGGCTTTTGACAAGGTCCCACACCAAAGGCTCTTGAATAAACTTACCAGTCATGGAATAAAGGGACAGGTCTTGTCCTGGATCAGCAACTGGCTAAGGGACAGGAAACAGAGGGTAGCACTAAATGGATACTTCTCCAAGTGGAGGGAAGTAAAGAGTGGGGTCCCCCAAGGTTCAATACTGGGACCCCTGCTTTTCAACCTCTTCATAAATGATCTAGAGGTAGGAGTAAAAAGCAAGGTAGCCAAATTTGCTGACGACACTAAATTATACAGGGTAGTGAAAACTGTGAGAGATTGTGAGGAGCTCCAGAGGGATCTCTCGACACTGGGGGAGTGGGCAAAACAGTGGCAAATGAGTTTCAACATTAGTAAGTGCAGAGTGATGCATGTTGGGGCAAAGAACCCCAATTACATTTATAAACTGATGGGGTCTGAACTCTCTGCGACAAACCAGGAAAGGGACCTTGCTGTCCTGGTGGACAACTCAATGAAGGTGTCAACCCAGTGTGCCTCAGCAGTGAAAAAAGCAAACTCAGTGTTAGGGATCATTAGGAAGGGTATAGAAAATAAGTCAGCAAGTGTCATTTTGCCTGTTTATAAATCTATGGTGAGGCCCCATCTGGAATACTGTGTACAGTTCTGGTCACCATACCTCCAGAAGGATATTATGGAGTTGGAGAAAGTGTAGAGGAGGGCAACCAGAATGATTAGGGGACTGGAACACCTTCCTTACCATCTGAGGCTGCAACGGTTGGGCCTCTTCACTCTTGAACGACGACGTCTAAGAGGTGACCTGATTGAAGTTTATAAAATCATGCACGGTGTGGACAAAGTAGATAAGGAAAAACTGTTTTCCCTATTGCATAACACTAGAACTAGGGGACACTCCATGAAACTTTTGGGTACTAGTTCTCAAACAAATAAGAGAAAGTACTTTTTCACCCAGAGGATTACTGGTCTATGGAACTCCCTGCCAGAAGAAGTGGTGACAGCTGTCAGTCTTGACAGCTTTAAGAAAGGATTAGACAAGTTCATGGTGGACAAGAGTATCAATGGCTATAATTATGGATACTTAAGGACAACCTCCAGGTTGGAGAGATAGATAGGATATCTCTCAATATCATTTCCAGGGAATCCTAAGCAGGTGAAGGCATCTCCCTGGGAATACCCTGAAGGAAATGGTGAGCCACTGTGTGAGACAGAATGCTGGACTGGATGGGCTGTGGCCTGTTCCAGCAAGGCTGTTCTTATGTTCTTATGTTCTTTACCAAAAAGACAATCCCCTTTTCAGGGTTTTCTAGGTAGATGATCCACAGAATTTATTTACCATTCCCTTCTTCTGGGGGCATCTGGACCCTGTCAGCTTGCCTATGGCTACAGAGGTTGGTTCTTCTTCCAGGAAGCACATTAAGGAATTGAATTCCCATCTTCTGTCTCTGCAGTCAGTTCCCTAAATTACAGAGCTATACAGCCAGTTTGGTGGGGTATGTGTGTGGAATTTTTGATACTTAATTCTCCTGTGATTACCTTTTGTTGAACATTTGTTATTATTTATGACTCTGGCAAAACAGGGGACTTGGAGGTTGCAACTTTGATCTCCTAGCAGACATAGGGACATTAGCATAGTTGGATTAGCATAGATGTGTTGGTAGCTTGTCTACCTTGCAGAATTTATTTGGGCCCTGAGGTCTGAATGGTAGGGAGCTTGGTGAGAGGCTTTATGAAAGTGCTTCACCCAGGAGGCTACCATGACAAAATAGCCTGCAACACAGCCTGAAAAATCAATGTGCTATTGGATATTGTAATTAAACATGCCTCCCCGCATACTTCCAATACACAGATTTCCCCAAGAGAACATGGGCCGCTGCATGAGAGAAGTGACCCAGACATACCATGTTGAATAGCAATGTGAATGAGGTTAGAAAGCTGACTTGAAGGTGCTACATAACTGTCGAACAGTAGCAGTGTTGAGGAAAACTGGGAAACATCATAAACATGATATACAGGCAGCCATTCATTCATATGTAACATGTCTAGGGTTGCCATATGTCCCAGTTTTCCAGGATTTTTCCGGATTCAAGTTGTCCCGGCTGGTTCAAGAAAGAACATGTAAAAGTTCTGTATTTTTAAATTTGAACAAAGGAAGCAAGATCACCCCTCACCAAGGGATTTTTGGCAAAACGTTAATTCACTGCCTCCCTGCCTTTCTTTCAATTATCCTGCTTGAAAGCGGTGAAGGCAAAACAGCATCCTGAGAAGTCCGCTGGGGAGGGGAGACACTTGCAAGCAAGATAATTGAAAGAAAGGCAGGGAGGCAGTGATATAACTCTTTGCAAAAATCCCTTGGCTCACCTTAAAGTTTGGCAGACAAGGAGTTGTCCTCAGCCCTTTTCCCCGAAAGCCGGGAAGGAGCAAGAAATACCCATGTCTAAGAAGCCAAAACTCCACCATACACTGGGACAGAGGATTACTTCCTCACGTGACTACAAAGAATTAATTGCATAGGGTCGGTATTCCTAGAGAGGAAGGGAACAGGGTGGACAAAAATTGAAGAGTCCTCCATCGCACAGGTCCTCCTCCAAAATAAGTCCCTTCCTAACTCTTTCCGGAGGGAAACGGAGGCGCCATGGGCTGCATTGCTGGTCCGGGCCCCTCTTTAGAACTTTCTCCAAAGGGATCCTCGTGTGGGGTTTGACGGTAAGTCTACTTCACTGGGGTGTGTGTGAAGGGAAGGGTGGGGTGACCTCAGGGAAAGAAGGGTGGTTTCAAGAGTGGCCCAAGAAATTTTATTCAAAAAATAAAAAATAAAATAAAAATAGAACCATCAAGAATAGTCTTTTGCAAGAAGAATCACACATGGAAAAACCTCTTGACTACAGTTTATTTTAAACTGACGAAGGCTGTCTGCTCTGGACGGGGATTCCACAGGGTCTTAGAGCCACGGTCTCCCTGACAGCCCCATCTGACACATACACAGTTTGAAGAATGCAATGATGTCACATGGCTGTCCCGGTTTGGTGGGAGAGGATTATGGCAACCCCAAACATGTCCCTGCAGTGACATGATAACTTCATGTGAAACAGAAAGTAGAAACATGTATCTCTAAAGAAATGGTGGCACCATTGGACGAGCTGTAAGATAAAGGTCAATGTTTTCCTTGCTTAAAACCAGTTATATCTGACTCTAGGTGGTGGTGCTCATCTCAATTTACAACTAGATGTTTCTATGGTCATGTGGCAGCCATGACTAAACATGGAAATACATGGAATGCTGTTACCTTTCCCACCCAAGTGGTCCCTATATATCTACTTGCAATGTAAGATATATCTGCTTGTAAGATGTATCTACTTGTAAGATGGAAAGAATAAGTACCGATCCAGGGACAAGGCATTTGACCATCTCAAGTTCCTAACTAGAGTTCCATGTCTAGGTTTGAGAGCCATTGAAGGGTTTCATCTGTGGCAAATCCTCTATGCAAATCCTCCAATGTGCCACTAAACACGTGTAATGGACACTTAAATATAATGTGGTCCATGGTTTGGTCTTCTCCACAGTTACACCTGGAAGAGGAATTCCATCCCCATGTGAACCGAGTGGCTCCCCATCTACCACAGCCGGTCCTCACTCTGTTCTGCATCCTCTATTGTCATCTGGGAAGGGAAAATCTGGCTGGCCACTCGCAGGGGTTCTTAACTATGTGATGATGGGGAATTGGGGATAGATGTTGCCAGAGTTCCATCCAGGCATCTGAGATACTGAAATGGTTATTCTGTAGGTTAATTGCAGTGTCTAGATTTTATTAATTGGGCAAAGGGGGCAGGTGATGAAGTCAGTGGAAAATATTTGATTTGGGGATTTGTCCAAGGCCAGAATTTGTTTGGGGTTTTACATTAGCAGAAGTACAAGTTCTTTGGGAGGGGGGGGCATTGTACAAGGACCTAACTGAAGACAGAGTAAGTCAAGTGGTATTGCCTGCGTGGAAGAATGACCAAGAGACCTTGCCCTGACTATAGGTTGGCTGGGAGATTTTGGATCTGGCAGTCCAAGAAGATAATTTTTTTCCTGACTTCTGTTGAGGAACATGTATTTCTATGTAACAATCAAAGAACAACATTCAAAAGAGCTAAAGCTGGCAAATTAGGAAGAACAAAGATTTAACTAGCTATCTTTGTCATAATTATGAATAATGTATTATTTACTCAATATGTTTCACTAACTAGAGGTTTCCATTGTGCAAATGTTTGCAGAATGGTGTGGTGCAGTGTAACTTCTGCATATTTCCTTGTGCAGGTAGATATGCTGTGTGATTGCCCATCTGGATACTGGCTTGAGAATTTAGATTTCAAAGGGGGATCAAGGTCCACTTTAGTCATTCATTCATTGCACAGTGGTTAAATGGCTGAACTATAGCCGAAATATTGTGAGTTCGATCCTGGTGGGGATCAAGGCTGATTTAGCCTTCCATTGCACAGTTTATGATAATTAAAAACATACCAAACAGAATCAATCAATCACTCAATCACTCAATCAATCACTCTATCTATCTATCTATCTATCATTGAGAACTGGCTGGTTGGAAATTGCTGGCTGGAAATTGTGTTCTAAAAAACATAACTTGGAAAAGATACTTTGAGGCCATGTTGGCAGGGAGATTTTGGCACGGGCAGTTCAAAAAAGCAACTTTTCCAATTTCTGTTGGAAAGCATATAGCTGATTTGTGTGTAATAAGCGGGAACAACACGAAAAAGAACCAAAGCTGGCAATTTAGGAACAACAAAAACTTAACTACTTATCATTGGCATCATTATGAATAATGTATTGCTTTTTTAACATTTCTACTGTGCTGAGACTTGCGTGGGCAGAAATCATGATAGGTGAGAAACATGCAATGATTTAAAACAGTTCCATTAAGCCTACAAAATGTTTGAATCAGCCATGTATTTTAAACCTCATTAATTAAATTAATGGCTGTAAATCCTGATAAATTATGTTCTTTGAGCAATAAGACTTTTCCTCTGAGCATCCCTGAGAATTTTATAACTAGAGAGAGCCCTGTAGCTTAAGAGCAAAGAACTTCCCTTTAGGATAATTGAAAACATTGCCAGATTGAGGTTGCATTGAAATATCCTGAATCTGACAATTCGTATATAATGTCACTTTTGGAGCGAAGAAAATTATTTTCCAAAGGATTACGCTTTTTTAATAAGGGGTTCTAATTCACATAGGTGGTTTGTGACTGGAGCAGGGTGTGTTCACCATTACACAGGTCTGTGTGCTGCCCCGGAGATTCACCAGGTCAACCATAGGAGGAATTTTTTCTTGTGTTACTGTATTTTTATTGTGACTGTGTACACCTCTTTGAGTCACCCGCTGGGTCGAGTGAAGCGGTATAGAAATTAAACATGATGATGATGATGAATATACTGTATAAGCTTTTTCTGTTAGTCTTTCTGTAAGAAAGGAGTTTGTATGAAGCCCCTCCCTTTACATCCCTCATAGCTCAGTGGTTAAACTGCTGAACTGCAGCCAAAACTGTGCTCATGATCTGAGTTCGATCCCAATGGGATTGAAGTTTGACTCAACTTTCATCCTTCTGAGGTCAGTAAAATGAGTCCCCAGCATGTTGGGGGCAAAATGTCCTCATAGTCAAAGCACTGGTTTTCCCAGTAGTAATGTATGGCTGTGAGAGCTGGACCATAAGGAAGGCTGAGCACAGAAACCTTTGAACCATACCTGCCAAGTATCCCGGATTGGCCGGGAAATCCCGTATTACTGCACTCGTTCCCGCCGCCATCCCTTATTTGAATGGCAGGGAAAGGGGTTACTGCACATGTGCACCCATTGCAAATGGGCTCTGCGCATGCGCAAAGGGGTTCTGCGCATGCACAAAGGAGTTGTTGCTGTGCATGTGCACCTGGGCCAGAGCAGTTCCCGTATTTTCCAGAGCCGCGCTTGATGGGTATGCTTTGAACTGTAGGGTTCCGCAGAACCAAAACAGTTGCCAGTATGGTCTCACGCACAGACATTTTACCATGACAGCTTACTGTCTCTAAATTTCCGCATGGTCATCACCCATGTGGCCATTGCAAGTTTTGCACTCACATGTGAAAGACCGACAAGGTAGAGATTCCCAGTAGTAATTTCAAATTACAATTATCTCATTTCACCAATTGTAACTCCCATGATTGTATCTACATGATCCTGTGTACCTGTGATATGGCATACATCGGACAGTCCAGGCGACCACTTAAAGTTAGATTGGGCGAACACTAATCTCAGATCAGAAATAAGGTTATTACCGCACCCATGGTCGCACTTTTTTTAAATAAACAACATACTTACAAAGATTTGAAAATAGTCGTCCTGGAATCATACCATCAACAAAGACACCATATCATAGATGCGGAACGCTTCCTCCTCCAAAGGGAAGCCTTTTATATACATCGCTTTTGCACCCTGCTCCCTCATGGCATGAATACTGATTTGGATTATTCTGCTTTTTTTATAATTCCGACATTAGGTTCTTCTGTTCGTCTCCAGGTTCCCTTTAAGTGATACATTAAGGTTTTCACACATGTGTGCTGCTTTTATGGCTTAGTGCTTAAATACCCTCACCTTTCTAGTCCCTTCAACACTTTAGCCCAGGATGAATTACCCATATGAGGTTGTTTAGAAGCTTGCTATATTCTTACAGGTATTTTATGCTTATACTTATGTTTGTTATATTCATATGAGGTTCCTTGTTAATCCTTTTAAAGGACATTTTATACTTTTATATAATCAACTTTCTATTTGCAGTACTATATTTTCATATGGGCAACATTACTTGTATATTGTATAGTGTTCCTCCACAGACTCTTGATAAAGATCTCGAAATATCCACTTCATACCGGAAGGATATTGACATTCAACATTCGTTATTGTTGCTACATCTTTTGAACTGTATTACCACTACGTTACGCACGAACTTTATTTCCAGGATGGTGTTGCTCCCGATTTATCTATCTTATGAACTGTTTGTCACCGTACTTTTTGAAATATTTGCTTTGCCATCTGCATACGTATTTTGCATTGTACTTACCGCGGGTTCACCTCCCCAGAAGCTCATATTGACTTTACGGTCGGATGTATTTTTTGTATTTCTTGTACCGGTGACACTCTCGATACATTGTTACTTGCCTCCTGGATACATATATATTTTTTGCGTTCACTACTATTTTGTATATACAGTGATTAGATGTATGCTTTAATTGTTCTAGTTAACCTTGTTGTTATTAAAGTGACTACTTTTTGAGATTGCCCACCCTTTTCAGATGTTTTCCTCCCTCCTAATCAACTTTAGTAAGTGCAGAATGATGCATGTTGGGGCAAAAAACCCAATTACATTTATAAACTGATGGGATCTGAACTCTCTGTGACAAACCAGGAAAGGGACCTTGGTGTCCCGGTGGACAGCTCAATGAAGGTGTCAACCCAGTGTGCCTCAGCAGTGAAAAAAGCAAACTCAATGCTAGGGATCATTAGGAAGAGTATAGAAAATAAGTCAGCAAGTGTCATTTTGCCTCTTTATAAATCTATGGTGAGACCCCATCTGGAATTCTTTGTACAGTTCTGGTTGCCATACCTCCAGAAGGATATTATGGAGCTGGAAAAAATGCAGAGAAGGGCAACCAGAACGATTAGGGGACTGGAACACCTTCCTTACTATCTGAGGCTGCAACGGTTGGGCCTCTTCACTCTTGAATGATGGCATCTAAGAGGTGACAGATTGAAGTTTATAAAATCATGCACGGTGTGGACAAAGTAGATAAGGAAAAACTGTTTTCCCTATCACATAACACTAGAACTAGGGGACACTCCATGAAACTTTTGGGCACTAGTTCTCAAACAAATAAGAAAAAGTTCTTTTTCACCCAGAGGATCACTGGTCTATGGAACTCCCTTCCAGAAGAAGTGGTGACAGCTTTAAGAAAGGATTAGACAAGTTCATGGAGGACAAGGGTATCAATGGCTATAATTATGGATACCTAAGGACAACCTCCAGGTTTGAGAGATAGGCAGGATATCTATCAATGCCATTTCCAGGGAATCCTAAGCAGGTGAAGGCATCTGCTTGGGAATACCTTGAAGCAAATGGTGAGCCACTGTGTGAGACAGAATGCTGGACTGGATGGGCTGTGGCCTGTTCCAGCAAGGATGTTCTTATGGATAACAATACAGAAAGGACTGAGTTGAGATGTTTCAGCATTTCCAGGACAAGTACAAGGCAGAGTAAGTTACTATATCACTTATTCTTCTTTCTCAGCAAGGTGTATATGTTATTTTGTGTAACAAAAACAAAAGCATTGAGGAACAGATGAATTTTTAAAAAAATTCATAATGGTTTAGGCATAGCTAATCTCTGTTCTTGACACACTGGAGACCAGATTGTACAGGCTTGGTTGCACATGTTCCTATGGCTAATTTTGCCTTGCATCACCAAAGGGAATATAATGGCTTCTTGTTCTCTTCTAGCTCTATTCTTCTATGACTCCATAAAATAATTGGCTGCTCAACATTAGAGACATAGCCCAGAAAAGCCCCCTCATAACATGTGTTTGTAGAGCATAACCAGACAAATGGCAGGCTTTGTTTGTACTGGCATATCTGGCACAATCCATGGCTTGGACAAAGGAATAAAAATGTTCTTAGTTAAATGTGGATTTAACAACTAGGGAAATATTTGTATGTTTGTAAGCAGTTTGATTCTCGAGTACTGTAGGGCGGAATGGAATCTCCTGCCTGTGGAACTGCGTCTCCAGACGGAGTTGTTGCCCTTTAGAAAAGAACTAAAAACCTGGCTGGTAGGCCAAGTTTGGGGTGCAGGTGGAGGGGTGGCTTCCGTTGTGTGGTTAATATAGGGGAGGATGCCTGCCCCATGGTTTCTTCAGTTCTTGCATCCCTCTCTTTTTAGGGGTGGGTTCTTATTGCTGGTTTTTATCTGTTTTATTTGTTTTTATCTATTTTTACCCACTGTTGTGAACCGCCTGGAGTCGGCTTTGGCTGAGTGGGCGGTATAAAAATTTAACAATAAATAAATAAAAACGAGTTCCTGTCTTTGTCCCAGCTCCTTCCAACAATGTTCTTATGGATAACAATACAGAAAGGACTGAGTTGAGATGTTTCAGCATTTCCAGGACAAGTACAAGGCAGAGTAAGTTACTATATCACTTATTCTTCTTTCTCAGCGAGAAAGAAGGGACCACTTTGGTGGGAAGGTAACAGTGTTCTGTGCACTCCGGTGTCTAGTAATGCCTGCCACATGACCACGGAAATGTCTGCAGAAGCAGACAGCGCTGGCTCTTCTGCTTTGAAGCAGAGATATAAGAGGTACACAAGCTTTAATTGCGGGCAACGTACAGTCTTCCATATGTTTGACTGCAACTCTGACCAGTTCTGGCCAACATACACAACACAGAGGGCCATCCAGGACAGGTGAAACCTTGATGTGGTGGGTCTGTTCAAGGACATCAGACAGAATTTAACGGAGCTATCCAAGGTGCTTGGCCCTATTTTGAAGATAGGCATCACAACCTTGAATGCTTCTGTCAATTTCAGATCAAAACCTATAGAGAATCACCACTGCCATAAGCTCAGCAACATCAGCATTTAGTAGTAAGAGTTGGTGTACGTATAACAGCATAAGCACAATGGCCATCGAGTGAAGTCACTCATCGATATGGCTGCTATTACTAAGTCTTGTAATTCTGCAAGGTGCAGAGATGCCTACAACAAAAATGTTGTATCATGGGAGGTTCCTACAAATGTCTCCTTTCAGGATATTCATTTTATTTTATTTTATTTGTTTCCACTTGTATGCTGCCCACTCACAATATGACTCAGGGCAGCTAATGGGCAGCTAACAAAGTATCACAAAGTATCACAGAATATCACAAAATATCAGATAAACATGAAAAGCACAATAAATACCAATAAATAAATACAAGCAATAAAACAACAAATAAGTCGGGTAAATCACATTGGCCTCTGTTAGCACTGCAGCTAGACAATAGTGAGGCCCAGGGGTCAGAGTCTTTGACGGAGTCCGGGTTCAACATCCTGCAACAGAGTCTGGGGTCAATGTCCACGACGGAGTGCAGTTTGTCTACTCCCCGACCCCAGGAGGAGGGTCGAAGGCAGCGGCCAGAGGAGGAGGAGACACAGCGCCAGGCGTCTTCAGGTGCCTTGGGACCCAGGCCGCCCTTTATCCTCTCTGGCGTTGGTGTGGCTGGAGGAGGAGGAGGAGATTCAGCACCAGGCATCTTCAGCTGCCTCAGGACCCAGGCAGGACCCCGCCCTTTATCTTCTCTGGCATTGGTGTGGCCGGAGGGGGAAGAGATGTGGTGGGTGTGGAGTGTTTCCAACTTCCAGCTCATATTCTATTTCATTTCCCTTTCGACTTGGTTTTCCATTCTCTGCTCCAGCCTGCCAGAATTCAGCAGCCATGGGTGGTTTCATTTTCTATGTATCTCCTATATCACTTCTTAAGGGACTGTGGTGGCTCAGTGGTTAAAAAGCTTGCCTTGTTAGCTGGAAGGTCAACAAGTTGGGAGTTCAAGACCTGAGTACTACATGACAGAATGAGTGCCTGTCTCTGTCCTAGCTCCTGCCAACTTAGTAGTTCGAAAGCAAGAAATTGCAAGTACAGTGGAACTTCGGTTAACAAACAGCTCGGTTAACATGAAAATGGCATAACAAAATGAAATCCATAGAAAATAGTGGCTCGGTTTACGGATTTTCCCCCTGGAACGGATTAATTGGTTTTCAGTGCATTCCTATGGGAAACTGCATTTTGGTTAATGTATTTTGGTTTTCAATGCATTCCTATGGGAAATTGCATTCAATGCATTCCTATGGGAAATTAGGTTAAAGTAATTTTCACTGTAAGAAAAGTCCCAGAGAATGCATTAGTTACGTTAGCTGAAGTACCACTATAGATAAATAGGGACCACTTTGGTGAGAAAAGAGCTTGGGGACATGAAAGGAACATCATTCGGGTGCCCCCTGAGTGGAGTTCCTCCAGAAAAAATCCTTTCAACCCAGAAAGCACCTTTGAGTGGTTCTGACATGATAACAAAAAACAAACACCTCACTTCTTGAGCTTTTCCCCACAATGAGTTTTAGGAAATCCAATTCTGAGACTCTCATCAAAACCATCATCTCCAGTTGTAAAGTAAATAAGTGAAGGTTTTTAACCTATTGACCAAAGTTTTCTGAATCTTTGAAATTTCTAATATCAAAGATATATGGCTCAAATAAGAGGGAAAAAAGAAAGAAATGGGAAAAGGGAACTCTTGTCCTAAACCATCTGGTGAATAATTGGTGGATAAATCTCTTTCAATCTTTCAGAGCAAAGCGATATTTGCTGTCATCCATTGCTGGAAAGTGGAGCCTCACATGTGATTTGGAAGAAAGTCTCTGACTACCAAAGCACAAGGAAACGTCAAGGCTAAGCCTGACATCCTGTATTCAGTTCCACTTAACAAATGGTATGCTAAAAATGGAAAACACAGAACAGAAGGCAACCAGCATGACAGGGGGTTTCTTTGGTGCTTCAGGAAGGATGAAGTTGGCAGGCAGGCAGGAGGAGGGAGTGAATTCTTTGAAAATCAAGAGCTCAGCAGAGGACCTCATGAAAGTAAACACAATTTCATAAGGGGAGCAGAAAAGATAAATGCTACCAAGGTGGCTATTATTAGCTCATATTGGCAGCAGGAACACAGAAGCACTTCAGATAGGGGGAAGCACTTTGAAGAGTTTAAGTGGAATTCCTTGAGCATGAGCATATGCATACATACAGGCAAACAGACATACATACAGGCAGACAGACAGATACTGAGTGTAGTTAGTATATGGAACATGGCACAGCATATAGTAGGTGAAACTGCATCCAGAGTTATTTGAAGATGAAATACATATTTTTAGAAGAGATACAGCCTAATCCTTTGTATGTTTACTGATGAGTCTGTTCTACTTTTTCATTGTTGGATCTACTCAAAGCTTTGAAATGGTGCTTCTCAGATTACAACTTCCAAGACCTCATAGGTAACTTATCTGTGGAGTGTTTCCAACTTCCATCTTTTTATTTGGTCCATACTCTCTCCTCTTCTTCACTCTCTTACTTCTTGGGATAAAAATCAGTCTATCTGGACTAAACATGGAATCCGTGTTTTCAAAGCATATGCATTTTGGTGGGTATGTTTTTAAACATTTGTGCGAACCGCATGCATTTCCTCCCAATGATGACAACGTATTGGTGCATGTCTAAAATGTGTGCACAGGTTTCAGAGAGATGCATTTTCTTGTATGTGTGTGCAGAGCAGCTTCTGGAGCACAAAAATGCCTGGCTCACACATAATCTGGGAAGTTTTGTGTTGGATTGGGGCCGTGAAGCGGCCCTTGAGGTCCCGGAGGAGACTGGTCGAGTAACGACATGAGGCAAGATGGAGCGAAGACCAGTGGTTTATTGAGGGAAAATCATCAGTATATATTATGTTCAAGGCTGCGTGTGGTAGAATCGTCATCTGACAGAAAATCACATCACCTGTTTACCCGGGTTAATTGGGAACTTCTCTTGGGGAAGTTAATTAACTAAGGCAAATACTGTCAGGGGAAATCTATTGTTCATGGCTTGCTCAAGAGTAAACATGGCCACTATTTGCGCTAAGGCTTGGGCTAATCTGCAAGTGTGGAATTACCTAATTCCTAACGTGAGTTTAGCTATTTAGCTTCCCTCTGCAGAACTGCCTGCCAGGTCAGATATGGGTGAATCAATCTTATGACTATTAATCCGCCCCCCCAATTTCTGTGCCCGCAGAGCCCAGTGACCAGGAGCTTTCTCGACCGGTGTGGCCTCTGCCAGGGGCCGTTTATGCCAATTGTGCTCACGGATACCGCACTCCCCCTTTTCTTGTTATTTTTGGACCTGACAGACGGCCCTGCGCAGGAGGGGCATCAGCTGGTGTGGGGGGATGACGTTTCGGGGTTCCCTCCATGGGGGACATCTCGATATCAGTGAGGGAATACATTGCACGAAACAACACACTGTTGTGCCCAGTATTACCACCCCCACAATCACCTTGAGTGTCGTCTGAAGCCAACCCCATGGGAACCACAACCGCAACGAATCCCACCACCCCCATGAAGCATCCTCCTTGATGTTCTTAACTAGGGTGCGGAGGTCTGTGAGCTGGCTCTGTACCTTGCATGTGTTGTCTGTAAGATTAAAGCAACACATGCCGTGGACAGACTCGCAACCCAAATGATGTAACAACAGGGGATAATCGATGGCTGCTTGATTATCCAGTATGGCATGGCGAAGCTCTGTCTGCTCCTGATTGAGCAGCGCTATTGCTGAGGAGGTGTGGTTAATGGCTCTTGCTAAAGCGCAAGCCAATTGACCAATTCTCCGAGTGTTGCCAATGGCTAAGCCTGGCACACTGAATATACTGACTGCTGCCTGGTTTTTCAGAACTGTGGGTCTGAATCCAGACTGCTTTCTGTAGCAAGGCAAGATATTGAGATGTGTCATTGATCTCTTACTGTGACCTGGGGTGATTCTAAGCTATCTCTGCAGCTTCTGGCGTTGTGCAAATGCCCTTCTAGTACCTATGGGGAGGTGTGAAAATAACTTACAATGGCTGGGGATTGCCGGCTACCGGGTGCTCAATCTTTCCAAGCAATGGGCCGGTGCAAACATGGGCCGGTCTGGCTTCCCTTGGTGGAAGCTGGCCGTTATTAACAACATACGACCCTATGTATACAGAAATTCAAGTGTCCCTTGCAAATCTCAACTGGAGCATTGTACAAGGCATGAATAAATAAAGAGCGACTACAGATAATAGCAATAGAAAACATTCAGCTGCTTCTTGAAGATGAGGCTTCCCTTCTTGGTGGGGTTTCATGTGTAACTTGAGCTTGGAAACGTCTTGTTTTGTGGAAAAGCATGGTCCTCAGAAGTAGCACTGAGTATGCAAAATGTTCATAGAAATGTCTTTGGAGATGTAAGTCATAAAGGAAGACGGACAGCTGATGACATCCAAGGCTGGTGCCATCCTTTGCAATAGCCGAACTTGGCATCCGGGCCTGATTCTGGCCTCTGGGACCTGCATGGGGAAGAGACTTGTTTGGGAGATAAAAATTCTGAAAGAGTTAGTTGGTTTTTGCACTTATAGGATAGCAATTGCTGTGCAACTATGGGATGTTGTTCCCCCCTTTCTGTTTGTTTGTCAATGTAGGACTTAAGCGTCCGATAGACCCATTCCACAATCGCTTGCCCCTGCGGATTGTGCGGAACGCCAAAGGTGTGCTTAATATCCCAGGTGGCCCCCAGCTATAAGCTGGGGTGTCATCGGACTTCATGTGCCGAGGTTCGCCCATGGCCGTGGGAAAGGAGATGCTGCTCCACATGGGGAGCCGTTTCTCCCTTCTGTGCTGTTGCCCAAACAAACTGTGGGAAGGTATTAATGCAAACGTGCATGTACTGCCATTTGTCAAAATGTGGGGCATGTGTGACGTCCATTTGCCACACCTGGATGGCCTCTGTCCCTCGTGGGTTGACCCCCCATGAGCCCCCCCACACTGGTGCTCCTGCACGATGCAGACAGGAACGGACTATGCCTTGGGCTAGGGAAAGTGGCAGGTTGAACTGCCTTGCAAGTGCTTGGCATTCTGATGAAAGAATGCATGACTCTGAATAGGAGTTGTGAGAAACAAACTTAGCAAATTTTTGTCTATCGCGGGAGTGATGTACGCTCCTGGTAGACTGTGAAGCAAATTCCTAACAAACTGGCTGTCAGTAATTATGTTGAAGCGTTCTTTGGCAAAGGTGCACAAAGCGAGGTTCACGGCTGCCAACTCTGCCCGCTTGCGGAAGAGTCAGGAGCGTGCACCAAGCTTGGTCCTTTTGTCAAGTAAGAACCTAATATGTGCGACCCCCATAAGTGAAAATTGTCCTAGCCCCCCGAAGAGGAACCAGTGACATTAATCCACACAAGGTGACTGTCTGCGTATGAAGCGAGACGAGTCTGGGGTCTTATGGCAAACCTTGGCGCATGACATGCCAGGCTTCCCTTGGGTAAATTTCTCATGAAGGCCCCCCTGCGCACATCCACCCATGGCATGCATGCACACTTTTACTGGAGCTATTCTTGTGCTCCTGTGAAAAGGGTGCCAGATGCTGGCTTAGCCTTTTGCCTGTGCTTAGACTAGCAGCAAAAAAAAGGAAGGGGTGGCCTGAAAATGCCTGTATCTGATTGAAAGTGTGACCTGACTGCATTCTTAAAATGGTCCTAGGCAGTCCTGGCCAATGAGTGGCACTCTGCACATTCTCAGGAGCTCAGGGACTAATCCTTCCTCTGTGCTCAGGAGTTTGTGAAATATGTCTGCTCATTAGAGAGGGTGCTGTGGGCCAGGTGCCATACTTAAGATGACCGACTAAGACTTATTAAAACAAGCCAACTATGACGTGCCAGCTGTAAGGAAATAATACACAAAAATGAAAAGACACACAAGTTAAACATTTCCAGCAGGGAGTTCCACTGGCGAAAGGAGGAAAGGAGGAAAGACAAGTCAGAAGTTAGCACAGTGAGAATGCAGCAACTCTTATCATAATGAAATCAGATGAGGTCAGATAATTAAGACAACCGGGTCCTCCTGTTGAGAAATCCCTACCAGTAATTAACTCTGGACCCTGTGAAAGGAAGCAATTTAAGACTGTAGAAATAAATAAATTGGTTACTATTAAGGCCTGGAGAGGAGTTTTGTTCCTGTAAAAAGGTAACGATTAAGCATTTTCTGAATATACAGAGCGCAAGGATGTTTGCGTGCTTTTTCCTGTGAAAGGGGTACAATGAGTGAGTTACTTTACACAGATTAAAGTCAAAATACCAGAACAGTATCTTTCTTAAGAGAATGAAGGAGAGTTAGAACGATTCTCAACCCGCGGCCAGATGTGGGTAAGTGGGCCAGATGCGGCCCACATTGCTCTGCCACTACCTCCACCAAGCCAAGAAGGGCTGTGTGGCGAAGGAAGGGCAGGATGACTGTCCGGACCCCCGGAGCTGCCTGAGGCCCCGGAACTTGGCCCCTGACTTTAAAAGGTTGAGAACCGAGGTTACAAGATGATAACACAGTACACACATGAAGACAATGCAGTTCTCTCATTCCTAGTGAGATACGTGACTAAGGGACATTCAAATACCTTAAAACACAGAGATGGGGGTTTGAGGAACACAGACGTAGGGAGGGGCCCCATAGTTTATGATTTAGTGAGGAAAACTCATAGAAGTGATTTTTGTTTTCAGATCGCGCTTCTGAAAAGAAAAATCTGTTTTCCTGAGTGGCACGGATTGCAAAACCGGTTTCCAAGAGTGGCTTAATCCTTTGACAAAGAAAAAGGTCTCAAGGGAAGAAGGGGGGTCACTTTGTCCTATTGCAGGTTAGGATTCCCCCCCCCTCTTCCACCCTCCTGCCTTCGTTGCCCTTAAGCTGCTAAGCAGGCAAGGCAAAGAGGTTTTGCTCACCATGTTTTCTCAAACCTTAAATAGTTCCTGCCCATGAGCAGAGTGCAAACTGTTTAACACATATTTCACAGTGACATTACCACGCAGCTACACACAAGGAACACTTTTTCAATCATACTGTGGTCATAGAGACAAGGCTTTTGCAATCATACACAGTTCTTGCAGTCACACATTCAGTGGTGCACCACGCATACACACATTTATTTACGCATTCGCACATTCCTCCCCTGATCTGCAGTGTTCTATCCTACACATGAGGAGATGACTTATACACAGCTGGCCCTTTACAACCATCTGGGTGCTTCTACTTAGGGGTGAGTTTCTCTGGGCTACTCCAAGGTGAGACAAGTAGGTTCTGCCTGTGCCTTGGGAGAGCTCGGGGTACTGTTGCTGGGATGGTTCCTCTGGCATAGCCAGGGCGATGGCTGCCTCCTTTCTAGCCTGGGCCAGATTCCCGGATCTCGGTGCTGCCTCACGCTCCAGTGCCAGCGTGGCCATTTGGTATTCAGACAACCTTTTGAAGATCTGCCTGGTCTAGATTGGCATTCTCTTCTAAGGCGTCTCATTTTTCCACACTGGAAGCAGGCGCCTTGGGGTTTTGGCACTGCTCTGCGCCTGAGTGTGGTAATGGGTCTGCTCTGGAGCCCTGCGTGGCCAGGGGCCATGCAGATTTCCGTGAGCAGTGGGCGCTGAGCAGCCCTGCCTAAACGTGTGTCTGCCTTCAGATAGGCTGAACACGGCAGTTGGGCGCTAGCTAATTGTGCCACTGGCAATTTCCCCGTGAATGGATCTTCCTCACCCATGCGCTGAATGGAGTTCTTAATTGGCAGGGAACTTGTAACTGTCAGAGAAGCGCCAGGGCTTCTCATGCCATGAATTCCTTCAGTGACGTCTGCAGCTGTCACTGAGGGAATGCTCCCTACACTGCCCTGCTTAAGCTGAAATGACGGATAGAGACTCATTGGGGCTGATGGTTCTGACTGCGCTGGGGGTTTCTGGGTCTCTATCCGGACTGGGTCTACCTCTGCTAAGAGTTTCCTACATTTGCTCCATGTGCCAATTACGCTGTCTGGAGCTTTTGGTGCTTGCCGAATGCAGGCTCCTATCCGATCCCAAAGTGTGAGGTCAAGCACGCCCGCTTTTGGATAAAGCGGACAATTGGCCTCCAGGTACGCTAAGAGTTCCGCTAACTTCCCGCTGTGAAGGCGTAAGTTATATACCCCGGCCGGGGCCTTGAATTCCATTATATGAATTCTCTGGTTAGCGGATGGATGTTGCCGCTGAGGACAAGTCCCCATATTACCTGCCTGGTCCTTCGAAGGGCTTCTTCTCGGGACGATTTCGATGCGTCCTTTTAGGCAATAGGTCTCAGCGTGACGAATCTCTGGGATGGAGCTCGGAGCATGGTCTCCTGCCACGGGCCCTCGGTGGCCTCTGCGCTGGAATCAGGGTTCACAGCCTGCCCCTGAGCGGAACGCGTTTCCGCGATGCAAGCCGTAGGATGCCTCTCTGGAGTGCCTCGCCGCGTAGTTGTCACCTCGGCCGGATGGCTTTCCGACCAGAGCTGCCGCGCTGTCCTCCGGGATGAATCGGACACGGTTCTAGCGTAGAACCGGACCGCGTAGATCGCTTACTCACGAGTAGGATCACGTCGGGGTCACCAGATGTTGGATTGGGGCCGTGAAGCGGCCCTTGAGGTCCCGGAGGAGACTGGTCGAGTAACGACACGAGGCAAGATGGAGCGAAGACCAGTGGTTTATTGAGGGAAAATCATAAGTATATATTATGTTCAAGGCTGCGTGTGGTAGAATCGTCATCTGACAGAAAATCACATCACCTGTTTACCCGGGTTAATTGGGAACTTCTCTTGGGGAAGTTAATTAACTAAGGCAAATACTGACAGGGGAAATCTATTGTTCATGGCTTGCTCAAGAGTAAACATGGCCACTATTTGCGCTAAGGCTTGGGCTAATCTGCAAGTGTGGAATTACCTAATTCCTAACGTGAGTTTAGCTATTCAGCTTCCCTCTGCAGAGCTGCCTGCCAGGTCAGATATGGGTGAATCAATCTTATGACTATTAATCCGCCCCCCAATTTCTGTGCCCACAGAGCCCAGTGACCAGGAGCTTTCTCGACCGGTGTGGCCTCTGCCAGGGGCCGTTTATGCCAATTGTGCTCTCAGATACCGCAGTTTTGATATGGGGAAACCCAGAAAACAAGTAAGCAAAAGTGTTTTATCACTACTTGACTCACAAATAAGCACAAATGGGATTTGCAGGGATGGGTGAATAAATCTAGTTACAGTCTAGGTAACTTTTACATATGTTCAGCTATAAATTTATTCCATCTTTTCCCCCACATTAATCTGCAAATTATTATTTTTAAATAAATCCTCCTTTAAATTCACAGTTAATACAAACTTATTTCTCTCTCAAAGTATACACTCAAAAATGTACTTTGACATTTTCTTATTTGAGCTAAGAACTGTGTCAGAACATTCAGGAAGCACAGACATCTGTGATTAACTCTGCTCCCTGTGAGTACCTATTAATTTCATTTCAGAATCTGATATAATCCCTTAAGGAACTCAAATAAGAATTCACCTCCAAAAGCCCAGACAATACTAAAGAATAGCAAAGAATTGCAACTACAGAGAACCATAAAACCACAGGTTTTGGTCTACAGGAAACAAAATCCTTCACTTCAGCCAACTAACTAGTGGTTATGTTAGCTGTGGAATTCTGGGGACTCCATTTTTTAAAAAAGTGCAATTTCTGAGTAATGGCCTAAATTTGATAGTGAATTGCAAGTAGAATAGACACACTAAATTTAAAGGGACATGGTAAATCAGCATTTATATAAAATCCATTTATTTTTTTAGTATTGTGTGATTGGGATTACTAATTAGATTTAGGCCTCTAACAATAGGTCAAACCAAATAAGGATGAAATGTTTCATAGAAAGAAGGCTGCCATTATCCAAAAGAATGGGAACCTGTTTGGAAAATAATCTTCTGAAAGCAGACATGTCAGAAGATGTGGAATCATTGCTGGTTCATCAGATGTTATTTCTCAGATGTTCGTAATGAGACCCCAAAGAAACTATTCTCAGGTAATTAGAGATGTGGAGAGAGAAGCCTATGAATAAAATAAATACATGTTGTGTCAGAAATTACTCTGGGATGAAAGGATTTTTGCTGGAGAAACTCTGCTCAGGGGACACCCAAATGAGGCTCCTTTCATGTCTCCAAGATCCATTGTGCAACACTCGGGTATTGAAACCCAACCTTCCAGTCTCCAATCTCAGCATCTTAACCACTTAGCATATGAAGAAATTATTTGGGTAACCAGAATCTGGGTGCTTATGACTTCAATGATCAAAACCTGTATCTTAAATTTTGTCTGAGAATTAAATTGCATCTGGTGAAGTTCTTTAGTTTAGGCAGAATATAGTCCGTCTGGACTGGATAACAACCACATTGTTGACCAGCGGGTGAAGAACGGTTTTCAACAGCAGACCAACACAAAACAATTACAGTAATCATCATCGTTGACTGCAACTCATATCCGAGAATGCATCCACCCCACACACCCCCAAAGCAGAAAAGATGTCATTGATGTGAATTTGTTTAAGGTGGGTCCCAGCTTGCCATGAAGTGATCCACAAACTATGATCTCAGAGCCATCTCCTGCAGCACACACAAAATTAGTCTTGCTGAATGCAGGATTCAACACTAGGTCTGCAATGGACTGCCACAGCCTTGAGGATATTGACAAGGTGTGCCTTCACAGCCAATCCATCTAGCATGACCTCTTCCGCCTCAATAATTGTTGGGAATCAGAATTCCTCCTCTGCTCATTTTGCCATTGAGCCCAATATGATGGTTTCCAGTGGGATTTCCTCCTCTGAGGGGGCCATCACCCCACCTAAAGGGTATCATCCACCCATAGCCGTTGGTCCCTTTAGGGAGTCGGGTTAGTTAATCACTGCCTGACACTCAGCGTTGAGTCGCTGGCTGTATGGTCTACTCCATTACCGTAGTGAGATGTCTGGCCAGACGTTCAGTAATGAATTATAGTAACAGTCCCCATGGAGCAATGACTAGGATACAGTACTGCAGTCAAACATCTGCTCACAATCTGAGTTCAGTCCCAATAGGATCAAGGTTGACTCAGCCATCCACCTTTCCAAGGTTGATAAAAATGAATATTTAGGGTGTGGAATAATGCTAATTACCTTGTGAACCCAGAGACTGCTGTAAGTGCTATGGCGTAGTATACAAATGTAACTGCTATTGCTATCTTCTATAGAGGTTTCTGGAAATGAGGAAAGGGGAAAGACAGATAGATGCTTTTGAGACACCTTATATTTTATTGGGTGATTATATTATTGCATATCATCTAAAAGATTTAAACCTTGTACGAGTACCACCCCCTGCCACATATCCTATGATTATCCATAAGACCATTACCTATCCAACTTTGTTTTTGTTATCCAGGGTAACAGGAGCATTTGGTTACAAACTACGGTGAATTTAGGAGTGAGCGGAAATCTTTCCCCAATCCAATTGCAGGTGTCAAGATGAATGGGTAGAGAGAGGGTGAGGAAGTGATCATAGTAATTTTCCAGGATTGAAAGATGAGATAGTATATGTGACTGTGCTCTGTTGTAAAGGCTATTGGCCCCCATTTTTCATGAATTCATCTGAGAAAGACTTAGATGTATACCATTCCCTGATGAATTCTGGGTAATAAAAATGACACTGCTGTTTCTTGCAATCTGAATAGCTGATGATTAACTAGCAGCAGCCCTTTGTTGAGCGTTACGTATATTCTCCCCTTTAACTAAAGATTCTTGCTACTGACTTTGTTGTCTATTGTTGGGCTTTATGTGACGTCTGAGTGTTATTCCAATATAATGATTCTGTTATGGTTACAGTTTTATGTTTGTGTTTAAGGGCCCCTGGAGAGGTCAGAGGTGGAAGACGCTACGATCTGTCAATGAGAATTGGAACAATAGAGTTTACTGATGTATGCTCTCATAGTAGGTAGGTTCAGTCTTAGCTTAACTGTGTTAAAAAAATACCAGCTGAAAATGCAACCTAGGTTCAAGATTCTAGAATGTATTTCCAACAGCTTCCATGTATTTCTCAAAGAAAGGCATCTGACATCTCATCTCCTAAGGGCTGTGGTGGCCCAGAGGTTTAGAAGCTCGCCTTGTTAGCTGGAAGGCTAGCAAGTTGGCAGTTCAAGACCCAGGTACTGCATGACGGATTAAGTGCCTGTCTCTGTCCCAGCTCTTGGGACATGAAAGGAGCCTCATTTGGGTGTTCCCTGAGTGGAGTTTCTTCTGCAAAAATCCTTTCAACTCAGAATAATTTCTGACACGAAATTATTGTTATTATCTCATCTCCTATTTGCTTGGGTCTTAACAGTCACATCTTGTTTTCACACCATCCCTTGTAAAGATTCTTCTTTAATTTGATCTTTCTCAAACCTTCCTGGCCCGAATCCTATTGCTAGTCTAATAGAATCTATATCTATAAAGCAGAGATGTCCCATTGTGGGTCCTGAACATAAACCCACACCTATGTAGTGTCCGCGACCAAACTGCACACACACATACATGTCACATCAGAGAAAGTCAGTGTTGGGGTCCAGACTGTAATGGGGGCCCCTGTGCCCCACAAAAAAACAAAAAACTACAAGTTCCATTGGCCACTGTGGCACACCACAGCCAATAGGGGCAGGCAGCACCAGCACGAGAGGGGCGGGGCAATGGCCACATGGTTGCCACACCAACAGCCACAATGGGCGTTGGCACACAAAAAACCTGCAGCCTTGGAGGGCTCCCTGGCCTGTCTCTGGTCCTTACTGGTTCCTCCCCCACTGCCCTCTTTTACCTTTCTTCCCCAGCATGGCGTGCCCTGGCCATTTTCTCCGGTGCATCATCCATGCGGCCCCCGACAGTGTGATCTCATCTGTCCCGCACCCTGCTCCTGGTCTCCGCCTGGTATCCGGGCCTCACTCGCCTCTCCCCCCTGCTGGCCTCTTCTACCTTTCCGGGCCTTCCACAGCTGGCCCCAGCCTCCTTCTCCGTCTCTTCGCCCAGGTGGGTCCAGCAAAGGGTGGTGGTGGGTAGGACGCATAACTAGACTCCTCCTCCTCAGGCACTCAATGGGCTGTGACCATGAGTAGCGGCCACAGCTTCCTGCAGCATCGCAGACTCCGGAATGGAACATAAGGAATCCCATGCGAGTTCGGCCACCTACACACCGCCACCCTTACGGGACCTGCCTGGGTGAAGAGATGGAGAAGGAGGCCGGGGCCAGCCATGGAGGGGCCATACATGGTAAAAGAGGCCAGCAGGGGTGGAGAGGCAAGCGAGTCCTGGATACCGGGCAGACCCGGGGAGAAAAACAGAAATGGCGTCAGGTGGCTGGGATCACCCTTTTGGGGCCCAAAGGGACGATGCGCTAAAGAGGATGGCCAGGGCATGCCACAGCATGGATGAAAGGCATAAGAGGGCAGTGGGGGGAGGGAGGAGAAACCGGCAAGGCCCAGGGGGACCACCGGGAGCGTCTCCGGTTGACCACAAAGCACCGGGGGTCAGCCCGCTAGCCCAGGGGGTGAGGCTGAGAAGCCCCAGCCACTGGGAACTGCCCCCCCCAATGGATGCCGCGAGGTAAGACAAAACACCCCAAACACCGCCCAGGTGGAGCCGGGCACTCAAGCTAGTATGCCCATAAAATCAATAAATAAGTGTTGACTTGCCAACCAGAAATTGATTAAATGAGTCTACTCTAGTAAGGGATTGAACATGAGATACATTGATTTAATAAAAGTAACCAATTCCTTTAATTTGCATGACCTGAGCAGTATACAGTTTTCACGGTTAGGACTTTTTGGAGGTCACTTGTTCACACAGTCAATAGAGCAAAAACTAACCTAATGGCAAGTAACAACTCTGGATAGCAATTGCATTTAATTTAGATTGTCAGAATCCCTTTTTTTTCTTATCTCATCCAGTATTCACTTTGCATGTAACAACGTACAATTTATATACCATCTTTTATGTACAGATTATACTGTTTTTGTACTATCAACAAAGTTCTGCTAACATGAATTTTGCGGAAAAGGTAAGGTAAAGGTATAGATCTCCCTTGCTTGAAAGCCAATCATGTCTGACTTAGGGTGGGCGGGCGATGCTCATCTCTGTTTACAGCCACTGTCTGCATCGCCAGATGTTTCCATGGTCATGTGGCAGGTGCTGGAGTGCATGGAATGCTATTACCTTTCCCACCAAAGTGGTACCTACTTATCTACTTGCAATTTCTTGCGTTCGAAATGCTAGGTTGGCAGGAGCTGAGGCAGAGACGGGAGTTCACTCCATCATGCAGCACTTGGGTCTTGACCTGCTGACCATCCAGTTGTCAAGTTAAGCATCTTAACCACTAAGCCACTACTAACCAGTGGAAAAAGGAGTGTCATCTAAAAACCAAAGATCAGCACCTGGGGAAAAACAGAAGGTTTCATAGGTGCACAGAAAACTGGGGAGGGGAAAATCCCTAAGGAGTCATCCCAACCAGTTGAAGACTCAAAGGCTGAAATCTCATTAGAACATAAGAACAGCCTTGCTGGAACAGGCCACAGCCCATTGAGTCCAGCATTCTGTCTCACACAGTGGCTCACCATTTCCTTCAGGGTATTCCCAACCAGATGCCTTCACCTGCTTAGGATTCCCTGGAAATGGCATTGAGAGATATCCTGCCTATCTCTCCAACCCAGAGGTTGTCCTTAGGTATCCATAAGTATAGCCATTGATACCCTTGTCCTCCATGAACTTGTCAAATCTTTTGTTAAAGCTGTCAAGACTGACAGCTGACACCACTTCATCTGGCAGGGAGTTCCATAGACCAGTGATCCTCTGGGTGAAAAAGTACTTTCTCTTATTTGTTTGAGAATTAGTACCCAAAAGTTTCACGGAGTGCCCCCTAGTTCTAGTGTTGTGCGATAGGGAAAACAGTTTTTCCTTATCTACTTTGTCCACACCGTGCATGATTTTATAAACTTCAATCAGGTCACCTCTTAGACGCCGTCGTTCAAGAGTGAAAAGGCCCAACCGTTGCAGCCTCAGATGGTAAGGAAGGTGTTCCAGTCCCCTAATCATTCTGGTTGCCCTCCTCTGCACTTTTTCCAGCTCCATAATATCCTTCTGGAGGTATGGTGACCAGAACTGTACACAGTATTCCAGATGGGGCCTCACCATAGATTTATAAAGAGGCATAATGACACTTGCTGACTTATTTTCTATACCCCACGGGAGTAACATTTATACTTGAATTACCATTACATATGAAATCTGCATGCACATTATCTGTTGCACACTGAATTGCGTGAATCAGTATTCAACAAATAATGCCTATAGAGATTTCTCAGTTTATGGGAATTCATTTTCAAAAGTTAGGCTGTTTACATAACTGCACAATAAGATTTCAGCCAGTGATAGGGAGAGCTGACCACCTATTGATATTAAAAAGAAAGAAAAGAAAAGAAAAACATATAAAGGGAGTGGGAATGAAATGGAGTAGGCAAACCCTGAATTACCAACTGAATCAACCAAAGCCTGGTTCAAATTGATTTGTGTAAGGATCAGATAAAATTAGAATGGCCAGATTTAGTAATGGAACAAAGTGAAACAAATTTACAAATCATTTTCTCTATGGAACACAAATTGAATTAGATAAGGCACAAATCACTTCAGCCTTTCCCCTCACCTTTCTTTCTTTTGTAAGAAAGCAAATTTTTATGATGACTCACACACAAAACTCTGAAATCAGTTGCCTGAAATTTGGTAGGCCTCCTTCACTCTTTGGAGATTATCATATATCTATATATATTTCATGGACTTCACTTCAAACACACACAAACATAAACACAGTTTTTCAGTGTGACTCTACAGAAGGGTTACAAGTCGACTAAAATGTGAGGCATAGGTTGAATTGGTTTGGATGCTAATCACTCTGAACCAAACCAGGATACATTCCAAAATCCTGCACTGGCCTCTGAATCAGATTGGAGAGCCTATATATATCCCTGAACTGGAATATTCTGTGAAAGGACTTTGTTGGCTGGGAGGGGCTTCTGGGCGAAGATGTCTAACTGCTCCCATCCTTATACTAATAGTAATCAACTGCAGCTGCAGATGGGGATTGCAGCCATGAAATAAAAAGGCGAATGATTCTTGGGAGACAAGCCATGAGAAACCTGGGGAACATAGTGAAAAGCAGAGACATCACATTACAAACAAAAATTAGAATAGTCAAAGCAATGGTATTCCCAGTGGTAATGTACGGATGCGAGAGCTGGACAATAAGGAAAGCTGAACGCAGAAGAATAGATGCCTTTGAAATGTGGTGTTGGAGGAGAGTTTTGAGAGTACCCTGGACAGAGAGGAGAACAAATAGGTCAATCTTAGAAGAAATCAACCCTGACTGCTCATTGGAAGGTCTAATAGTAAAGACGAAGCTAAAATACTTTGGACATCAAATGAGAAGGGAGGATTCGCTTGAGAAGGCCTTGATGTTGGGAAAGGTGGAGGGCAAAAGAAGAAGGGGGAGGCCAAAGATGAGATGGCTAGATGGGATTGTAGACACAATGGGCACAGAACTGGGAGTGCTGAGGGGGATGGTGGAGGACAGAGGCGCCTGGAGAACAATGGTCTATAGGGTCGCAAAGGGTCGGAGTCGACTGTGCGACTGAACAACAACAAAATCAACCTTTGCCCATGCAATAAGAAGTCTTGATTAGTCGCCCAATTGCTTGCACGAACACACATGTCCAAAACCGCTAGCACTCTGTCAAAATTGTGGAGCAGTTCTTCAAATTGGTGGCATATAATGATTGCTACATTCACTTTGTCTGCCTGTAATATCATCAATAATGACCTGAAAGGATTTTTTTGGCATTTTGTTGGGTGGAAAGCGTACTTTCTCCTGTCATTTGAGGAATAATAGGCTTATTTGTTATCTGGATTTCTTGTTATTTTTGAGGCTTAGAAAAATCTGCAGATTGATTCCCGCCCCCTCCCTCCATGATAGGCCACCCCTGTGATTGTAACAAGGCTCAACTGCCAAAATAGTATTGGGATGAACGATTGATTAAGTTTATGCTACAATCTTTTCCCCCCAGTGTTTCAAGCTGAATTGATAGTATGGGTACACCCACAATTCTGAAATGCTGTCATGTGTGAATAACCCTGCTTTGGTAAGTTTTGCCTAGATTCAACTTTTATTAATATTAAAACACCTCTTGGAACTGTGGAACAGAATGAATAGGATTGCTGAGGAAATGACACTGAAAGTAATTCTGCTTTTCTCCTCCAAGCACCCGTAGGGAATATACACTCAGAAGAAATCACCAAGCTCATCAGAACAGCAATCTGAAAAGGCCAGCCTTTTCAAAATAATGAAGGCCGTGGACAAACTCCACCAGCGTGTACGTGACAGATTGTTTTAATGATTCACTTTGTATATTTTGACAACTTCAATCCTGCTTATTCAATTATGGTTCTTGTCAAGACTTTAACGGTGTAAGCATGACGCCTGATCTTTTACTTTGCCTTGATAGCTTAATTTTGTTATGCCTTATCGAGAAAATAATTGACTGTTGCTAACAATTTATTTAAGCAGTTTGTCTCGTATAAATCCCATTGAAATGAATGGGCCTGCATGAGAAATCTGGATGTTTATACTGGTTAGCTTTTGGCTGCGAACAGAGATGGGGAAATCTGTTAAATTTCCCATTTCCCCCCTGTCTTTGGTTCATTTCATCCCAAAATTTGATAATTTTTCATTTCTTAAACATTTCAATTGTAAACGTAAAAAAAGGTGTTAGAGGAAAAAAGTTACCAATTTTATGTGTAATACACAGAGTTGCTAGATTTCAGGGCACTAGTAAGAAACTATGGGACCTGAATGTGTTTCGCCATTTTTCCAGGTGGGGAGACTATATATATATATATATATATATATATATATATATATATATATATATATATATATATATATATATATATATATATATATATATATATATATATATATATATATATATATATTAGTTTTTGTTGACAAAACAAAAACATTAAAGGAGAAAGGGGATAACAATAATACAATGACAAAAACAAATTAACCAAATTTATGCACATCTTGTATATAAATTAAATCCAATAACATAAATAATACACACTAACATTAAAAAAGGAAAAAGAAAAGAAGCTCACAAAAGCAAAGAAGGAAAATTCTTTATTTATACTAAGAAAAAATCTAATTTATATAAAAAAGAAAAGAACATCTTCCAATTCCCAAGAGTATTAACTTCCACTTTAATGTTGAGCTTTTTCTATATGAATCCTAATAGTTGTATTTCTTATTGTATCTTTTCCAGTTTAAATGTACAAAACCAACCCGCAAATAACCCTCATTATAATATCTCCATAAGTATTGGTCCAGTGTTCTATGAGAGGGTTCCAAAGCTTCCAAAAAACGTTTGGTGTGTGTGTTTCTAAAGTCTGTTGAATGTTTTTCCATTTCCTCCAAATCCATTAACTTTTTAGTCCATTTTGTTGTGTTCGGTATATCTAGTTCTTTCCAGTTTTGCATAGATAATCTTTGCAGGTGTGCACATTATCCTTTAGAGTTCTGGGCGCATACCTGTCAATTTTTGGGAAATTACTGTCAGACCCCTATATTTTACACTCTTTCCCGCCATCATCCCGTATTAGTTAGACTGCAATTTGACTGGAGTTAGACTGGAGGCCAGCACAGGATAAGCATAGCTGTCCAGTTTCCTGTTTTGGCCGGGAAATTTCCCTTATTTGACAGAAATTTCCCGAAACTTGACAGGTATGTCTGGGTGAGGAGCCAAATCTTAAGGCATAGCATCTGTCGTAAGAGTTGAGATTCTGGTCTGCTTCTTTTATGTGCAACCGGGAATGGCTGCCATTTTGTTCTTTGCCTCAGACAGCAAAGCATCTCTACACCATCTCAAAAGGCAACCCTTAGACTGACTTCCTCCTCACCCGCTTTGCAAAATTTAGTCGATCTTTCTCCATCTTTTCCTGACATTACTACAAAGTGTGTTTCCATTCTTCTGCTCTGCCTTATTGTGTTCCACAGCCAGGGCATGGGGTAGATTGAACCAGACATGACAGGAAGCCTGGGAAGCCTGTGCCTTTGCAAGTTGTTAGATTCAAGACTTCATCAAATACAGGCAGCATGGCCATTGGTCATATCTCACAGGAGTTATGGTCCACTCCATTTCATACTTCTCCAGTGCAATGATGGGAAGGGACCTCAGACAGAAACCTGTTTCAAATAATTTCAATCTATCTGGACCAGTGATGGGCAGTCTTGGCCCTCCAGCTGTTCTTGAACTTCAATTCCCAGAGGCCCTGATCAGCAGGAGTGCCATCGGCCAGGGGGGCTCACCTCTCTGGCACAAGGAGGAGAGCCTTCTCTGTGTCCGCACCGGCCCTTTGGAACCTCCTGCCTGTGAAACTGCATCTCCAGACGGAGTTGTTGCTCTTTAGAAAAGAACTAAAAACCTGGCTGGTGGGCCAAGTTTGGGGTGCAGGTGGAGGGGTGGATTCCATTGGGTGGTTAATATAGGGGAGGATGCCTGCCCCACGGTTTCTTCAGTTCCTGCACCCCTCTCTTTTTAGGGGTGGGTTCTTATTGCTGGTTTTTATCTGTTTTATTTGTTTTTATCTGTTTTTACCCACTGTTGTGAACCACCCGGAGTCGACTTTGGCTGAGTGGGTGGTATAAAAATTTAACAATTAAAAAAAAAACAGCTGGAGGGCCAAGACTGCCCATCACTGATCTGGACACTGTGCACTGGACTTGAAAGTTGCCATTCTTGAACAGAAAAATTATAAGATGAGGATCCAGAGAGAGACAGCAGAGATAATGTACATACATATGCTGGATACCCATCTCAAAGGTTTGAATATTATTCAAGGGTTTCTGTGACATTATCAAATTTGATACATCACAACTAACAGGTTGTTAAATGCTGCTATATATGTTGTTATATTATGCCATCTTTACAGAAACTACTTCAGTACAATTCTCAGCCATACTCTCAGGCTACCTCTCAGAACAAATGAAGAACTTGGTGCTATGCCTAAATACAGCAGTTAGACTTTAAAGTGCCACAACATTTTTTTGTCTTTCTCTTTTGTTTACTCTCTGATATGTTTTTCATCAGCATTTTTCTCTTGGGGGTTTTCAGCCCTTGGACCTCCTATGTTTTCGCCAAAGAAATTGCACTTTTTCATATAAGTCCAGCAATGCCCACATTCTGTTTGGCCATGTTCAGCACAGCTGTCTTGAGTAACATAAATGCAAAGCAGAGGAAAATATGAGCCAATAATGAAGGGTGACCTCTCCTTGCTACAGCATGGCTCTTCTTTAAATCCTCCACTAGGATCATTAGTACCTTGTTATAAATGCAACGCTAAAGGTTATTGTCATTGCTAGAGCTGCCAATCTCCTTCACAAATAATGAGAGCATGGCAGGGGAGGTGGTGGGGAGAAGCCACAATGAGCTTCTGTTGGAAACACTCAGAATCAGTCAACTCTCTCCACTGATTCCCTTTTTTTGGAAATGAAAAAGAGCTTTCAGGATCCTTGGAAATGGCAGTTAAGACTAACAGATCTCCACAGCTCCTTTGGCACCAAAAGCTCTTAACTTATATACAGTACTGGCGTAGCTGGAAGGAGAATTGATAGCAGAAGGCTGCCATGCATGGAAATCCTTTATTTTGATTTGTACTACCCCAGCACAGGGCATCATGGGTAATTAAGGGAGGGCTGCCTCCCCTTTATTGATTTATTGAATAAAGAAGGTTGCAAGCAAACAGGAGAAGGCTGTAATCCTACACTCACAGTTACTGCATAGTACACCCCATTGAATTCTGTGGGCTTTCTTTTTTGAGTAGGCATGTTTGGGATTCATTCATTCATGGGCTCATTTTATTGATAACTGCCCCTTCTGCCAGTAAAAGAAGCTAGGATGATGCTTATAAACACAGACCAAATTTGGAAGATTTTTTTTCTCAGGGTGGAAATATTTTCACAGAGAGCTGCAATAATGGGCATCAACGAGGACACACAAGTGGCTCTGGTGTAACCATTGTTCCATTGCCCGTGAGATGCCCAGATCTATACTTTCTACCAAGCTCAATAATATAGGCCATGGCCAGATCAACAGGATATGTATTCTAATAGTTTTGAAATGTACCAGGGTGGCTGTTGTACTACACAAAGTTCTCAGAATATGAGGGAGAATTCCATTACACTAATTTTCATACTTGTTTCTTCAGAGTAAAACCTCCTTTTTTCTGGGGGCCACTGACTCCTTACAGGGCTCAGAAGTTGGTTACTGACTCTCTGCAGTGATTAGGGGTCATGCGACCAAGATGGGCTGGAGGAGGCGAAGGCTTTGCCTAGGCAACCCATTCACCAGGGCTGTGTCTGCTTTCTTAGTGGGCAGCAAGTAGGTCAGCAGTTCAAGACCCGCGTACTGCACAATGGAGTGAGCTTCCATCATCTGTCCCAGCTCCTGTCAACCTAGAAGTTCAAAAGCAAGAAATTGCAAATATACAAAGAGGTACTGCTTCAGCAGGAAAGGTAACAGCATTATTTGCACTTAGGTGTCTAGTCATGCCTGCAACTTGACCATGGAAAAATGTACAGATGCAGACAACGCTGGCTTTTTCACTGAGAACTTGGATGAGCACTGCTCCCTAGAGTTCGATACAACTGGCTTTCAAGAAAAGGAGACGTTTACCTTTACTACTCTGAACACTCCTGGCTATGTCTGATTCAGGAAGCCAAAAGAGGGCATTCCTGGTTACTCATTGGATGGGGGGGACAATCAGGAAGGCATATCAGGGACCTCCTGATTTTTCCTGATAGCCTGAAGATCCATTGTGGCCATTCAACATAGACGATAGTGGGCTAGACACCCCAGCAATCTAATTCACTATAAAGAAGCTTCTTATGTTCTTCATTAGCAAATAATCAGTGGCAGAGCCGCCGCCGCTGCCACCGCTGCCACCGCTGCCACCGCCGCCACCGCCGCCACCGCCGCCACCGCCGCCACCGCCGCCACCGCCGCCACCGCCACCACAAAGCTCCTTCCCCCGGTCTAGCCAGCTGGGGGAGTGGGTGCACAGCTGATGGGAATGAGGCTGAGGGGCCATAAAAGATCAGCTCACCTTGTCTCCACCACCACGGCGAAACTCCTTCCCCTGGTCTAGCCAGCCAGGGGGAGTGGGACAGCTGATGGGACTGAGGCTGAGGGGCCATAAAAGACCAGCCTGCCACACCCAGCCAGTCAGTGGGAAGTCGAAACAGCTTGCCTTGCAGTTTCGGTTCGATATGCCTGCCCCCGGTGAGAGCGTGGGCGGGGTAGAGAGACTGCCCCAGTTACGGCACAGCTGGCGCGGCCACGAGGACCTTGTTCGTTAGTCTGGGCTCCTTCCTCTGGCCTGTCCAGCTACAGGGGAGTAGGAGCAGCTGTGAGATGCCTCATGACTTTAAAAATCGCTCCGAGGTGCTGCTGCCAGTCCCGGGCTCCTTCCCTTTGCCTATCCGGCCATGGGGGGAATAGGAGCAGCTATGAGCTGTGCGCTTAAGAACTTCTCATGGAAGCCGTCACCGTTGGGGATGTGAGCCAGGCTCAGTTGGTGATGTCGAGCTCTGGGCCCCGCGGTAGCGTTGAGCCCGGGCTCCGTTTGAGGATCCCAACTTGTGTTAGGTTTAAACTGTATCTTCTGTTCACATGTTATAATTTGCATTTTTGCTATAATGTGTTTTCGTCTATACTGTATTTTTGATATGACATATGCACAAATTGTGTTTTTGCTATATTGTTATGTGTTTATTGCTGAATTTATATCTTATATACTGTATTCTGTAACTTTTGGAACATGTTTGTAATGCCGCCCTGAATCTGCCTGTGCTGAGTAGGGCGGGGTAAAAATTGAAATTGAAATGGTGAAGAAATCGGACTGTGACAATAAGAAGGCACTTCAAAATCCCATGTGCAATTTGCTGATTTTGTTTCTGTCTGCATTTGCATTTTTGAATGTCAAATTCTTTTGGTCTCAGATCTGCAATTGGAAAGTCTTGGTAAATTCTTCAAAAGGAAACAGAAACAGAATTCTCTTCCACCAAATTCAATGGGTAGGATTATTCCCAGCATTTATTCATGACATATATGCCTGCCATATACGATATGTTAAATGTGGGACCTTAAAAAGAAAGGAATATGCTAAGCCTAACTTAAAAGATGGAAAAGAGTTAGCTGAAGCAGAAGAGATAAAAATAAAAAAAAGTTGGCAAGAGTACACAGAGGAACTCTACAAAAAGGACCTCAACACTCCTGATAATAACAATAATGAGAAATTTGAACTTGAACCAGACATTTTGGAGAGTGAGATCAGAAAGGCACTAAAAAGCATTGCAAACAATAAAGTTAGTGGAAATGATGGTATCCCAGTTGAATTTTTCAAAGCCATAAAAGATGATGGAATCAAACTACTGCATTCAATATGCCAGCAAATTTGGAAAACAAAACAGTGGCCACAGGATTGGAAAAAATCAGCGTACGTTCCAATCCCAAAAAAAAGACAATGCCAAAGAATGCTCAAATTACCGAACAATTGCGCTCATCCCACATGCCAGCAAGGTGATGCTCAAGATAATACAGGATAGACTTCAGCAACATGTGGAGAGAGAACTATCAGAGGTGCAGGCCGGTTTCAGAAGAGGCAGGGGGACTAGAGACCACATTGCCAACATACTTTGGATCATGGAGAAAACAAAAGAATACCAGAAACAAGTCTACTTTTGTTTTATTGACTACACCAAGGCTTTTGACTGTGTGGACCACAACAAAATGTGGCAAGTAATTAAAGAGATGGGAATACCAGAATACCTCATATGCCTCATGAGAAATCTGTACACGAACCAAGAGGCAACAGTTAGGACAGAACACGGAATGACAGAGTGGTTTGGAAAAGGAAAAGGAGTAAGACAAGGCTGCATTTTATCACCCTGCTTATTCAATCTATACACAGAGCACATAATGCACAATGCAGGGATGGAGGAATCACAATATGGGATCAAAATTGCTGGGAGAAACATCAACAATTTGAGATATGCAGACGATACCACCCTAATAGCAGAAAGTGAGGAAGACCTAAAGAACCTCTTGATTGGATTGAAGGAGGAGAGTGCAAAAGCTGGCTTGAGACTCAATATCAAGAAAACCAAGATAATGGCAACAGGTCCCATCAGTCCCTGGAAAATAGATGGGGAAGAAGTAGAAGCAGTGACAGATTTTACTTTTCTAGGATATAAGATCACTGCAGATGGCGACTGCAGCCATGAAATAAAAAGACAACTGATTATGGGGAGACAAGCTATGAGAAACCTGGGGAATATAGTAAGAAGCAGAGACATTACCTTGAAAACAAAAATTCGCATAGTTAAAGCAATGGTATTCCCAGTGGTAATGTATGGGTGTGAGAGCTGGACCATTAGGAAGGCTGAGCGCAGAAGAATAGTTGCCTTTGAGATGTGGTGTTGGAGGAGAGTCCTGAGAGTCCCTTGGACATCAAAGAGAACAAATAGGTCAATACTGGAAGAAATCAACCCTGACTGTTCGTTGGAGGGACAAATAGTGAAGATGAAGCTAAAGTACTTTGGACATCAAATGAGAAGGAAGGACTCACTTGAGTAGGCCTTGATACTGGGAAAGGTGGAGGGCAAGAGAAGAAGGGGGCGTCCAAAGATGAGATGGATAGATGGTATTGTGGACACAATGGGCACAGAGCTGGGCGGGCTGAGGAGAATGGTGGAGGACAGAGGTGCCTGGAGGAAAATGATCCATGGGATCACAAAGGGTCGGAATCGACTGTGCGACTGAACAACAACAACAACTTAGCACTAGCATGGTTAAATACATACAGATTCAAACCCAGACTTTTACCAAATAAATCACTCCGAGTTCTGAACTTAGATGAACAAATATGTCAGTTTTAGTTTTCTGCCATAACTTTTTTTTTAAAACTCTTGAGTGAAATTTTGGTTCCTGTTTCAAATTTTAAGCAACTTATGAGCCTTGGAAAACTGTGGGAAATGTCCTGAATCAAAGGTCTAGCCCCATTCCCCTTCTGGTTTGCTGCCAGGTGTCAGTGGGAGATAGTGGTTGACTGATAAACCCAGTCCTCTACATCTTCAGGGCCATTTAGCTTTAGAAGCCAGTTCACATGATGTTATTGATGATGATTTATGGGCCAGGACTCTTGACTGAGTTTTTGAAAGAAAGAGTTTTCATTGTTCATAACTGGCTTACAAACAACAGAGCAGATATTGGCCTGCGCCTCTGCAGGTGCAGCAGAATTTTAAATGTGATCGCAATTAAATGAGAAGTGGAATACCAACCACCGACAGGATGCTAGCAGTAATAATACAGGAGAGGCAAATTCTCTGCAGTATTGATTGTATGATGTTTCAGTATGAGAATGCTTCAAAGCACAGTTGCTGTACAATAGCATATGGGCTACTCTTTTTTTGCTGTTGTTGCTGCCGCCAGACTATTTAATTCATTGCAATGATGCCGCGTGTGCCTCTGTGGTGGTAATTAGATCAGATGTATGCTACAAGCAGAAGATAAAACGCTTCCTTGATTGTTGCTTAAATTCTGTGGTTCTCTCAGTTTTTGGCCCTTTGATAGATTTTCCTTGTTCTTTGTGAACTTACAAAGTGTGTCTCATAAAGGCAATTAGGAATATACAGGGCTCGAAATGGTGGTGGTGAAGAAGAGGTGTATAGAATTAATGTATGTGAAGCAATATAAGCAAAAGAAGCTGAGGTTTGTGCAAACAACATTCTTTCGACCATTGCAGTGAGGCACGAAGCCAGGATTTTGCTGGCAGAGCCATGCTAACTAGTGTTGAGTTGTCTATATAAAGGCACATGGCTTGTGATATTATAAATTGCAACATTGACTAGATTTATTGTTCAGAATCTGGCAATGCTGAGGGAGCAAGGAATATAATGGACATCACCAGCACAGATGTGTGCTAGGGATGTAATATACAGTAATACCTCATACAAAGTCCGCTTCATACAACATCGGATTCATACAACATCGCCTAATTCCTTGAAAAAAGTTGCCTCATACAAAGTCTTGTGACGTTGTATGAGGCATTGGGGTTTTCCCAGGTTGCATTGTGCATTGGGGGGTATAAAAGGCAGGACACATGCGTGCATTGCTCTTGTGGGTTTTGCATGAGGCAAAGAGTGTTTAGGAGTGGTTTTGAGCGCGATTTTGGATTTTCTTGAATTTTTCCATCAGAATTTTTAGAAGCATTCCTGGGATTTTTGCAGCATTCTTCAGGTTCTTGGACAATCAGGGTTGTTTGACAAGTTTTTGTAATGTTTTTAGACTTTAGACAATGATTTCTTAAAGTTCTGTCAGTTTCCTGTCTGTTTCCTTGACTTTGCTCTGAAGTCTTTGCTGTTACAGTACAATGTATGTCTATGGAAACGACGTTGTACGAGGCATCGCGGCAAGGATTTGGACGTTGTATGAGGCATTGCAGCTAGGATTTTGCTTGCCTCAAAAAAGTCCAAATCTGTATAAAGTCCAAACTTGTGGAACCAAGTTTGGACGTTGTATGAGGTATCACTGTACTGTATTCTTCTGTTGTTACACAGATATTATTCTGGACTGCTTTTAATTATTTTATTTTGTGCCCTCAGATGCAGATAAGTTGAAAACGTTTCATACCAATATGCACTAAGCGTTATCCACCTACCTGTTTCCAGTGGTTGGCACCAAATTTTGTTACTACCACACCGTGGGTGGGGCTAACTCTGTGGGTGGGGCCTAATATGTGGGTGGGGCCAAATCTGGGCATGTGACTTGTTGGGATGGCCATGTGCTTTAGTCATGCCTGCCACATGTCCATGACTGCATGGTGGCAGAGAGGCAGAGGAGGCTGAGGCAGGCAGCCTCGTGGCTGAGGCCCTCGGCGGCCTCAGCGGTGGTGCAGCGCTGGCCTTCCTCCAGAGGCCCTCGGCAGCCTCTTCAGAGACGGGGCGGCAGCGGTGGGCAGAGCAGTGGCCAGAGCAGTGGAGGAGGCGAGCGGCAGAGGAGCTTCAGTGTCGGGTGGGCAGACAGAGGAACCAGAGGCAGCGGCGGTGGGTTTGAATCTGGGCCATGCTGCAGCCATGCCTGCTTTGCCCCTGGTCTGGGGGTGAGGAGGAGGAAGAGGAAGACACTCCTGCCTCTCCCCCCCCCCCCCGATCCCAGGGAGGAGTGGAAGAGTGAACTGCGACCGCCTGACATGGCTGGCCTGGGGCTGGGGGGGAGAGGAAGACGGGCAGTCTCCCCCCCACTAGTTTGGCATTCCTGCCTCCACTCCCCCCCCATGGTCCCAGGGAGGAGAGGAAGAGGGAACCACGACTGCCTGACGCGGCTGGAGGCCTGCCCAATGCCTCCATTCTGCTGCCGCCTCCACGCTCAAAGCAGGAAATGCCAGCTTGGCTTGGCTTGGTGCACATGCACAAGTGGGGAAGTGGGCGTGGCCACCATTAATTTTGAACTTACAAAGTGTGTCTCATAAAGGCAATTAGGAATATACAGGGCTCAAAATGGTGGTGGTGAAGAAGAGATGTATAGAATTAATGTATGTGAAACAATATAAGCAAAAGAAGCTGAGGTTTGTGCAAACAACATTCTTTCGACCATTGCAGTGAGGCATGGACCAGGGTGGACCGGGAGCTGCCCACCACTGCCTGTTTCCATCTAAGGTGGAAAGAGTGTGCTAAAACTAGACAGTCTAAAAACAATTTTAAAGAATCAAAGTAAGGTGCAGATACCACTTGATTAGCCTACACACACTGGGACTCTATCAAGGTATGTAAGTGGGGAATCAAACTCCCAACCTCTGACTCTGCAGCTGGATACATAAACTACTATGCCTACCAGCATGGACAAATACTGAACATAGTCTGAATTAACCATCTGTGAACATAGAATCATCAAATAATTGATTTGGAACCATCAATTCCAACCCCCTACTCCATGTAGGAGTACATGTCAACGAATATTCCAAATATGGTTGATTAATTTTTTTTCTTGAATGCCTCCACTGTTTAAGTGCTCAACACCTTTCAAGGAAATTGGTTCCATTGTTTTAACCGTTAGGAAGTTTCCCTGACATTAAATGGAAATCTGGTTGCTGTAACTTGAGCCCATTATTACATATCGTGCATTCTTGTTGATCAGGAACAGATCCTGCCCGTCCTTTTTATGACAATCTTTCATGTATTTTAAAAAAAATACTATCATGTCCCCTTACACTCTTCTTTTCTCAAGGCTCATCCTGCCCAGTTCCTTCAGTCTTTCCTCACAGGGTTTGGTTTCCACTTCTCTGATCATCCTTGCTGCCTGAACTTGCCTGAACTTGCTGAACTAGGCAAGCAACCTTCGTAAAGTATGGTGTCCAAAAGTTGACACTGTACTTAACAAGAGGACTAACCAGTGCCTAACAGAGGAGAACTAGTACAGTACTTCATGGGATTGGAGGCTATACTTCTGTCAATGCAGCCTAAAATAACATATTCTTTTTTTTTTTTAGGCTCCTTCACACGGTTTGTTCATAATCACCTTGTGATCTACAACAATTCCAAAATGTTTCTTACTGAACCATCTGTCCACCATCTTTTAAAATTGTGTTTCTTTTCCCCCTAGGTAGAACTTTCCATTCTGCCTATTAAATTTCATTCTGTTGTTTCTCACCCAGATCTAGTCAATGGATGAGGTAACAACCATTTCAACATTATTGAAGTAGCCCATGTCTGGTCAAAAATAATCTAATCTTTTGAACATTCTAATTTGTGCTATATTTCATCTATATTTCACACAAGTCCATAATTTAAAGTTATGTAATTCTCTGAAGTGAATAAAGACTTTGATTTGGATTGCTGAACTAAGTAGGGGATTGGACTCAAAAGTTGTGTATAGGCTACTTTCAACTCCATGATTCTATGATTCTGTGACAGTTGGCATAGAGGGACTGAAGAGCATAGTGGTTAAGATGTTGAACTTAATGACTGGAAGGTTGGCAGATCAGCAGCTCGAGATCCAAGTACCGCATGACAGAGTGAGCTCTCATCTTTGTCCCAGCTTCTGCCAAGCTAGCAGTTTGAAAGCAAGAAATTGCAAGTAGATAAATAGGTACCACTTTGGTGGGAAGGTAACAGCATTCTGTGCATCCTGGTGTCTACGCATGGCTGCCACATGTCTGCAGATGCAGATAGCACTGGCTCTTTGGCTTTAAACGGAGATAAGCACCAAACCCTAGAGTTGGATACAACTGGCTTTTGAGCAAGAGCTACCTTTACCTTTATGACAGTTGGCAGTTTAAGCAGTATGAAGGGAGTATGCATGCAGGGCCATTTGCTTCAACCCCAAAAAGTTGACATTGAACTGTTTAAAAAAGAGACAGACCTCCCAAATGGTCCATCCAAGGCAATTATCTCCTGAACTCCACTGCAATTTTGCTGTAAGCAGCAATTTGGATGTAGAAGTGTTTTGCTATAACCAATTCTTGTTTGCACAGCAGTGCTCCTAATTAAGTTGAAATGTCACCACCTTATTCATATCCTCATGTATTTTCTTACATTCACCTGTTTTAAAGGTCTCTCCCTACAGGAAGCAACCTCATTTGAAACTTGCAAAAGAGGTCTTTTTTGTTCCATATCATGCAAGGCATATATGGAAAGAGGAGAAGGACAAAGAGCACAAGGCAGACCCAGAGGAAGGTGGAGAGACAACATCCAAGACATATTACAAGAACATCAAATAATGTCAGTAGAGACTGCTAGAAGTGCCAGAACAAGAATATTGTACTTCCCTCAACACCCAAAGGGGTAAAAGAAGAAGTAAAGAAGAAGAAATGTCTCCTTAAAAAGTTGTTTTGTACAAGAAATAGTGCTTCACCAAAATAATGAGTTCATTAGGCTCTGTCACTCTGCCTTGAGTGATAGTGGCTGTCCTTTTCAGTTTGAAGACTAAGATGCGGAAGATTGAAATCAAAAACTTTCTGTGTGCTAATAATAATTGCATAACATCAATATGATTCTGATTTATGGCATTCTTTCTCAGGGATTTCTAGGTATAAAGTACTCAGAAGTGGTTTATCATTCCTATCTTCTGGGGGTAATAGGGACCACTTCGGTGGGAAGGTAACAGCGTTCCGTGCGCTCCGGTGTCTAGTCATGCCTGCCACATGACCACGGAAACGTCTGCAGAAGCAGACAGCGCTGGCTCTTCGGCTTAGAAACAGAGATGAGCACTGCACCCTAGAGTCGGATACGACTGGCTTTCGAGCAAGGGAAACCTGGGACCTGGGGGGGTAATCTGGGACTGCATAGCTTGCTCATGGTCACACTGAGGAATTGCACTCCTGACCCTTGGCTGTGCAACAAGGTGTCCCAACTCAGTGAGCTATCCTATCCACTACAGCAGGGGTTCTCAACTTATGTCCCAGGGGCCAGATGCGGCCTGCAACACCATTTCATGTGGCCCTCTACTGCTTCCACCAAACGCAGAAGTTCCATGTGTGGCAGGCAGGGCAAAATGGCCACCTGGCCCTCAGAGCTGTCTGAGGGAGCATGACCCGTCCCTCAGCTTGAAAAGATTGAGAACCCCTGCACTACAGAGTGAGTGCCATTTGTACCTAGCTATTGGCAAAGCACTAGATACCAAATGTGGTGTACAGGGTGGCTCATAAGTCCATACCTGGCCTGTAAGTTCCTACCCATCCTCTCCATGGGCACGCTCACCCATCTGCCCAGTAGTCCAATGGGAGCACTTCCTCCCTCCTCCCAGCACAGAGTTTTCCCCACCCCTCTGCCTGGCAGCCCAATGGGAACATTTTCTCCCTCCCAGAAGAGCCCTGCTCTCTTTGTGTCTGAACAACATTAAAGGCAGCTGTTACTGTGGCATTTGGAACAATAACCCCTGTTACGTTGAGGGAAATGTCTTACAGAAAATGGTGTTGTGTAATATTATGCAGTGAGAATGAGGGACAGCATACAGATAGACTGGATATGTAAGATATATGGATGGGTAGGGACTTACAGGCTGGGTAGAGACTTACAGTCCACCTTGTAGTTGATAGAATGAGAGACTAGGAGTCAGGAGGTCTGGCTTCAAATCTCCACTTAGCCATGGAAGCTCACTGGGATTGTGGAACTGGCAAAACTACAGTACTTGTAAGTCAGTTTTGCCTTGATGGCAAATAACAACAACTGACAAAGCTTAATTTATGTTGCTAGGTTCTCTTGTGTGCTAATAGAGTGAAACTTTTCCCCCTGAGTGTGGCTGGGTCTAACGGGGTGATGAAGACTTTTAAAAATACTAAATTAGGAAAATTTATTTCATTAGTATCCCATCTTTCTGCCAATGCAAAACCCAAGATGGCTGACAGAATAAATTAGAAATATATACAGCTCTGTCCCCAAAAAACTCAAAAACCATGACAAGAAGCTATCTTGTTAAAGCACAACTGAATAAGTTATAATTTAAATAGAACTGAATTAATACAATTTATAAGTCACTAGCTGGGGTGCCCGGCTTCGCTCGGGTGGTCCCAACCCAGCTAGCTGAGTGCCAGTGTTGAGCGGGAAACCCACTGGCCAGGTGTGGGCCTGTGATGTGAGCTCAGTGATGACATCACAACCCCCCCCCCAGTTGGCCTAGCACTGGGGCAGACACAAATCCACCTTTGCAGATCAATTTAGGAGGACCCCCCCATGGGCTTCGGGACCCCGACAGTGACTTGCTCATGTGTGCAAGGTACGTGTGTGCCGAATCTCATGGGGTTTGGTCAAGGGGTGCGGCAACCCATTCTGGACACCGAACCCACACCTTTGCTTTATAGGTATAGATTTTAAAGCACAAGAAGAAAAGGAAAATCACAATGATAGTAAGATTCATCAACAACTAATCAGTGGCCAAAGGCCTTTTTTAATAATATGGCTGAGTTGTGTGATTGTTGTTGCCATTGTTGTTTTTGTTATCTCATCTAAAATTTCTAACCTTGGCAAAGTTTACTGTGCATGCAGTTGTCATGCAGAAAATAGACCCACAGAATCAAGGAGAGAATTCATCCAACTTCACAGCCTGCAAACAGAAGAGGTGGAGTTGAGAACCATTTTGACACAACTGACAAAGGCCTTCCCTGACATTTTGAGAATCATTGCCCCAGAAAATTTAGTTTGTCTGTTCATGATATGAATCTTAAATTAGAGCTGGAATAAAAGAAAAGAAATCAGCTACCAGCAAGTATGCACAGCTCCCCCAAATTAGGGGGAAAATATTTTCCATGGTATATTTCTCCTTGACTTCATAATCATCCTTTTGGTTGGTGTTGAAGGGGAAAATTACGCACATTGCAAAGCTATGCAAAGAATGCCTTCCAGCCAGGACAGGCTTATAACAGATCACAATCCTAGTTTAACCCTTTCTCCATGTGTTGGATTTGCTAGGCTTAGACCCTCCTAGATGTTAAAGGAGATACTGTACATGCAGCTACAGATTTTGCCAGTGTGAATTTCCAGCAATGTGGAACACTGAGATGTTTAACCTCTCCATTAACAAGGTTCAACCATCTGTTCATTTCAGTCGGCTGATCGGGGAGGTCTGCCCATCAGGAACATGAAATTTCTTTTAGGCTGTGTTTGCCTATATTTCTGTGTGACAGCCGGCTTGTATGTTAAGCAAATGTCAAGACAGCTTTCCCCACCTTTCAGCTGCAGAAATGTTTTGGAAAGTAATCCTGAAGTCAGTGGAAATTATACTTGAGGAGGAAAAAACCCTAATAAACATTGGCTGTAAATAGCATGTTATTTGTCATAATCACTGAAGATGACAAAGTCACAAAATGCTCAGCAAGCATCAGTGATCTGCTTTCGATCTTCTCATTTAAAATAACAAACACAGCAATACAGCCCATTATCAGGGCGGCTATGCTATTAAATCTATTTTGTTTCTCAATGATCTGACAATTATTACAGAGATGTGTACAATGTGCTCATATATTCAAATATAATTGATTATATTCAAATATGTAAGTTTGTTGTACATATCTGTTTAACTATTTTGAATGTTGGTGAAGTCAATGTAAAATAATTTGTGAGATAAAGTGACTTCATGACTATGTGTAAACCTCTTAAAATCAGGCACCGCAGTTGCTTAGTGGTTTAGATGCCGAGTCTGATAATCAGAAGTCATCGACTGAAGGCTGCACAATGGAGTGAATACCTGTCATCTGTTCCATGGCCTGCCAACCTAGCAGTTCAAAAGCAAGAAATTGCAAGTAGATAAATAGGTACTGCTTTGGTGGAAAGGTAAACAGCGTTCAGTGCACTCCAGTGGCTTTCGAGCAAAGGCTACCTTTACCTTAATGGGGTTAGATTACTCATGACTAATTTAAGTCCCATTTACTTCTGTGAGTCTGTTCTAGGGGAGTAAATGTTATCATTTCTCACATAGGAGACTAGGGAACTTATCACCACCACCACCACGAACCACCACCACCAGCACAGCTGGGTGATCTGGCAAAGTTGAAAAAAAAAAGCTGGTTATAGCCACAATATGGGCTTCCATGAGCCTTGTCAGGATTCAATTTCTTCCAACATGTCTTCATTCATTCCATCATTGAGTCCAGGCAATCCACATGGCGCTGAACTGCATTTCCTGAAGAAGATGTCAAGGAAAGTCAGAGTTGCATGCCAGCAGGGATACTCCTAGTGTACTGTAAAATGAAATGAATGATAAAACTTGATTGTGGCCTAACTTTACTACCACTTCAAGTAAATAAAGTATTGAGGAGGTGGAGGTGGGTGGGTGGGTGGGGGGAGAGACAGTGCTATGTCTAGACATGGAATGTTTCGATTTTTCTCACTATAACTACTATAATTCACTATGTATTCTCCAAGCCAGAATTTTCTCAGAGGATTTTCAATACATATCTTAGGTCTGTGATGGTGAACCTTGGCACACCAGATGTTCCTGGACTTCAATTCCCAGAAGCCCAAGCCCATGTGAATCCACACAAATGGGTTTACTGCGATTCCTCCAGCCCGTGCCGCCCTCATCACTCCTGGAAGCGGAAGTAAAATGCACATTCATTGCTACTGGGAAGACCATCGCTTTTACTATGCGTACTTTTGTTGGCAGGTTGATGTTTCTACTTTTTATTATGCTGTCTTTTATTATGGTACCTCTGTACCTAGCAGCTCTCAAAATACTACCAGTCCCACAAACCACTGTAGTCCCCAATGAAGCTTAACAGGTCTTTGAAATGACTGCATAGAAGAACATGCTGGACCTCAGGTATGTGTTGAAAGTGCTCTGAGCACTTGGATTTATTTATTTATTTATTTATTTATTTATTTATTTATTTAGCTACAGATATCATAATTCCTGGTGAATTGTGGCAGTTGTAGTGAAAAAAAAATTGGGAAAGCCCTGGTGGCACAGTGGTTAAAAGGTTGTGAGTTTGATCCTGACCAGAGCTCAAGGTTCACTCAGCCTTCCATCCTTCCATGGTTTGTTAAAATGAGTATGTTGGGAGCAAAATACTAATTAACTTATGAACTGCCCAGAGAGTGCACTCATTGCTGTGGGGCGGTATATAATGTGATTGCTATGTTTTTTGCTTTGGAAATCCGATGCTTAGTTATATTGTCGCAAATGTTGCTCAGGACTTGGAAAAGTTACTTTTTTGTTCTACAACTCCCAGAACCCCTCTAGCCAGGTTTTTAAAAATTGCTAATAAGAGGGAGGAGGAGGAGGAAGAATCTTACACAGAGAGATCATAAACCATATTTCGCTTTCCCTATTATTAATCAGAGAAACAAGAGAGTTTAAAACTAATAATTTTGCCCTTAACTTGCCAATCCACTGATTACACATTTCCACCACTGATAAAAAATTGGCTCGTAAAAATGGCTGTTAAAATAATAGGCTATTGATAAGCCAACAAGAGCCTATAATCCAAGGGCATTTCTATTATTGTATGCTGGGTGCAATTAACTGCTTTGTGTATTTCTTGCTCTTTGCTCACCTGTTCAAAATTTGGCAGGTTAAGTGGTGGTGTGCTAAATTTAATTGTCAATCCCCACGAGAGCAGACCTGATGAATGACTGGAGTTTGTGAAAACAAAATTTATTTAAATTCCATTGATTAAATGTTTCTGATCTAGTTGAAGAGGCAGTGTGATGTAGTGCAGCATTTCCCAACCTATGTTCCACGGAACACTGGTGGACTTCAATTCCCAGAAGCCTAAGTCAGTGCATTGACTGATCAGTGAAGGAATTGGGGCCACTGGAGGGCCGGGGCGCCCGGAGGATGACTGATCAAGTAACGACACGAGACAAGGAAGCAGGATCGATCAGTACTTTAATGGCAAAAGGCAATATCATTTATAGGGAAGAAAACGCAACGGTGGCAAACTGTCATCTAACAGCGCATTACCTCATACGTTGATTCAGGTTAATGGGGAAACCTTCAAAGGGGAAGTTAATTAACTCGGGCAAACACGGGGAAAGAATGACCATTGTGTTGGGGATTAGGCAGGGACAAACATGGCTTATTTGCGCCAGGGATTTCCCAGACCGGGAGATGAGTTTATTACACTTAATGTTACACAGGAGTTAGCTATCTGCTTACTTGGCAGCGTCGCGGGTCAGGTCACGGTAATTGGGTGAATCAAACCCTATACTTTATTCACCCCCCTTGATTTGGCGGCCGCAGAACCCACTCGCAAGGAGCGTCTCTCACTGCAGTGGTTTCAGGCGGGCCGTTCCATGCCCTATGGGGCATGGGGAATCCGCATCTCCCCTTTAATTTTTCTATTTAAGGACCTGAGCGGCGACCTTACGCAAGATCGGCATCAGCTGTTGAGTAGGGATGACGTCACGGGGTTTCTCTCTGGGGCGGCACTGGGCGATCAGTGAGGGGATGCATTGAGCCAGGCAACATATCATAATGCCTATAATGACAATCCCGACGACTATCTTGAGTACCGTTTGCAACCATCCCCAGGGAATCCATGACCACATCCAATTCCACAGAGAACTCCACCAAGCCCCCCATGCAGAGCCTTCTGTGATGCCTGCAACTATGGTGTGGAGATCCGTGAGCTGGTTTTGGATCTTGCGGGAATTATCAGTAAGGTTAAAACAGCACATTCCATGAAAAGACTCACAACCCAGGTGATGTAGCAAGAGGAGGTAGTCGATAGCCGCTCGATTATCAAGGACGGCATGGCGAAGCTCTGCCTGTTCCTGATTAAGGAGCGCTATCGCTGTGGAGGTATGGTTAATGGCTTTAGCCAAACCGCAAGCTAAGCGGCCAATCCTCCGTGCGTTACCGACGGCCAAGCCCGGCACGCCGATTAGGCTGACCGCCAGTGATACATACTCAGCGGGACTTAACACCCTGAAGCTGCTGTCACAGGAGCTGTCTAACTGGGTTGTGCGTGTGTGCCGTATGAGTGGGGAAACATTAGTAATTGATACATTTGCGTCAACAGTGCTTGGGGCAATCATGTCCTTGGTAGGAAGTAACAGTGTCAAACGACTGATACAACACATCGAGTCCGACAAATTCGCAGGGATGTAGTTCCATGTGAACTGGTTACAGGTGAAAAACCACCCAGGAGGTAGGGTGACATATGCATACAATGAGATGAGCGTCTCTGGTTTGGTACAAGTCCAGTTGCCGCTGCCAGGGTCCACGCAGCGGCACCGCGCCTGACCGCCTGAGGTGCAGCCGGTCATGCGGGTATAGGCAGCGTCCGGGCTGATCGCCACTCGAGGGGTATGAAGAGCGACCGCATCAGCCGGCAAGGTTGACACAAGCTTCTGTCCCCCCCAGCGCGCATATGCTGAGAAGGCAGTAGGAGAATGTGGTCCAGAAAAGGCCTTCAGCAACCAGTCGCCATCCTTGGTGCGTGCGTCTGGAGTGTGGCACACGGGGATGAGACAGGTGCTGAGGATAGACGCAGAACCAACGCCCTGCTGTAAGCAAAAATCGGACTGGTTGACGAGACCCGCCAACCTTTCCCACAAGTTATACTGCATTCGTGTAGAAAGATCTTCACCAGGCGGCAAACCGTCGGCCTGGATCGGAGTAGCCTGAACGCCTCCCCCCAAAAGCAGGGAAAGGGCCAGGATGATGGTGATTGCCACTGTGTTGGCATGGAGTTGAGCGAAGACTGCAGCTGTGAGGTTCTCCGGTGTCAGCTCCTTCTCCTCGCGCTGGACGGTGTCCTGGGCGTCACGGCAAAGAGCTTTGACCATCCCCCAGGTGATCTTGGGCATCGGTGGCCGCTTCCTCCGGCGGATCCGCTGGGTCAGCGTGAGGTCCTCCATCTCCGGGATCGGACTCGGGTCGACCTGGGTCCACGCCATGCGGTTCCAGATGGGGCTTGACACACCGGGCTGGAATCCAAACGACACCTGTAGGAGACATAACTGCAGCATACCCTCTTCCCCACGTTATGAGCGGCACCGGGCCCCTCCAAGAAGGGTCTGGTGGCACTCGGTACCGGACCATAGGTCGCGGGAGAGGCTCCGAGCGGCGGAAATGCCTCTCCTGCAGCGTACAGTCCGAAAAAACATTAAGGTGATTGTAAGTGAACAATACCTTATTTAAGCAAAACTGTGCCTCTCCTTGCGACTTGGGGAGGGCAGGAGGTTCCCCCCTTTCTGTTTGTTTGTCAAGATAGGACTTTAGCGTCCGATTGACCCGCTCTACAATCGCCTGTCCTTGCGGATTGTAGGGAATTCCAAAAGTGTGCTTGATGTCCCACGTCGCCATGAAGGCGGCCAGTTGCCTAGAGCAGTAGGACGGTGCGTTATCCGTTTTCACGTGCCGTGGCTTGCCCATCGCCGCGATGCAGGAAAGGAGGTGCTGCTCCACGTGGGTAGCCGTCTCCCCTTTCTGCGCCGTGGCCCAAACGAACTGGGAAAAGGTATCAATGCAGACGTGCATGTACTGCCATCTGCCAAACTGCGGCACATGCGTGACGTCCATCTGCCATACCTGATTGGCCTCAGTCCCCCGTGGGTTGACCCCCCACGAGGGCCCCCCCGGCGCTCCTGCGCAATGCTGGCAGGAGCGGACTATACCCTGGGCTTGAGAGAGCGGCAGATTGAACTGTCTGGCGAGTGCTTTGGCATTTTGGTGAAAAAATGCATGACTTTGGATTGGAGTAGTGAAAACTCCCAAAACTGAATGTTGCTGAATTTCCTTTGCGGCCGCGTCCGCTCTGCTATTGCCCGCGGAAATCGGACCCGGTAGGTCTTGGTGACTTCGGATGTGGGCAATATAGAGCGGTTCCTTGCGGTTTCGCAAATGAAATTGAGCGGTGAGAAACAGACTAAGTAAATTCTTGTCTATCGCGGGAGTGATGTAAGCTCCCGGTAGACTGTGCAACAAATTCCTTACATACAGGCTGTCAGTTATGATATTCAAACGCTCCTGGGCGAAGGTGCGCAAGGCAAGGTTCACGGCTGCCAACTCTGCCCGCTGAGCGGACTTCTGTGGAAGAGTTAACAGCGTGTGCCAAGCTTCGCCCTCCTGCCAGGTCAAAACACCATAGGTGCGACCACCATCTGTAAAAACTGTCTTGGCCCCTTGGAGCGGGACCAGCGAGAGCAATTCGAACAAGCTGACTGTTCCTGTCTGGAGCGAGACCAGCCTAGGGTCCTTGGGCAAATGGTACGCTAAGCTTCCCGTGAAACCTTCCAAGGCTATCGGAAGCGAGTCACCTAGCTGCATCAATTGGTGAACTTGTTCCTTAGTGAACGGGACCACAATTTTGGCCAAATCCTGCCCTGAGATGTCCCTAGCTCTCAGCCTTCCACGGTAGACCACCGCGGAGACCAGCTCTTGGGGCGGAACGATGTTCCGTGAAGATGTGTTAGGCAAGTAAACCCACTCCACAATTTTCGCTCCCTTCTCTGAGTCTACGCCTAGCGCCCCAGTGAACATGGATCCTGACCGTACGATGTACAAATTCAGGATCGGGGCATAGGGCCCCTGGGCGATCCTATCCACCCACCTCTGGCTGAGAGCTAGGTTAACTTTCTCGAGCGCCAAGCGCGCGTCTCGAGAGATTTTTATCCGGTCTGCCGGCTGCTTGCCTAAGGTTAGCAGCGAGAAGAGCGGTTTCAAAAGATCCGTATCCAATCGGAAATACGGTCTGGCCCAATTAATATTCCCTAAAATCTGCTGTAGCTCTACCAGGGTGACTGAGTCCTGTAGATTTATCTGAGGCAAAACCGGTGCGGCAAAAGAACGGAGAAGCCGATGACCCAAGTAGGAAAAGGGCTCGGTTCTCTGCACTTTCTCAGGGGCAATGAGTAGACCTTTGTCCCCCAGGCTGGCCTGGAGGTCGGAAAACATTTCGCTGCCAAGTTGCGGCATAGCGACCAAGATATCATCCATGAAGTGACAAACAATAGCTTTAGGGTAAAGGCTTCGGAATTTTTCCAGCGCGTTGTGAACATAAATTTGGCACAGGGTGGGCGAATTGAGCATGCCCTGTGGCAAAAATTTCCACGCGTAACGGAGCGTGGGCTCACTGTGGTTCACAACCGGCACCGTAAAAGCAAACCTTTCCCGGTCCCTGGGGTCTAAGGGGATTGTATAAAAGCAATCCTTGAGATCTACAACTAGAATCTCCCACCCCTCGGGAATCATATTAGGATTCGGGATGCCGCATTGAAGCGGACCCATGGGCTGAATACACTTATTGATCTCCCTGAGATCGTGGAGGAGTCGCCACTTCCCCGACTTTTTCTTAATCACAAAAATTGGCGAGTTCCAGGGACTGGTGGACTGTTCTATATGTCCTGCGTCTAGCTGCTCTTTCACTAGCTGCTTGAGGGCAACTAATTTCTCTCCCACAACCGGCCATTGTTCCACCCAGACCGGAGTGTCGGTGAGCCATTTAAGTGGCAACGCCATTACCCGAAGGTAAGGGTGGCACCGTACTGCTGGAGAATGTCTCGCCCCCAAAGGTTGACGTGCACGTCAAGAATGTGCGGCCGAATTACCGCCGTGCCGTCAGCCCCTGGGATCGTGACTTCTACCCACTCTCGGCTCCTGAACGCTTCCTGAACACCGCCTACCCCCCACACATCGGAGACCGGCTCAATGGCCCACTCCCTTGGCCACTGGCTCCTGCTTATCACGGATACATCAGCTCCGGTATCGAGTAGGCCTGAGAACACTCTCTTGTTCAAAAATACCTCGATAACGGGGCGCTGCTTCCACTCAATGTTGGTCTCCACTGTCGCTAAGACTTGGTATCCTTGCACTGCCTCAACCGCGCTCAGGCGGTCTGCTGAGCCGGGCTCTGAGCTGTCACTGAGCCTCCCCTGGCTGCCTGCTGGCGAGTGACAAGGAACCATGATCAGTTGCGCTAAGGAATCTCCCTTATGAATGGTCTGGGGCAGGTGTGTCCAGAGTTGGACCTGGAGAACGCCTGAAAAATTCGAGTCAATGACTCCTGGAATTATAAATATTCCGCGGGCTCCAGCTACACTACGGGGCAAAACTATACCTAAAAAGCCTCTGGGCAGGGGACCCATGTACTGGGAATCGACCAGATAGACTGTGCCTGGCAGGTCGCATGTAACGTCTGCCTGGCAAGTCAGCTCTAGCCCTGTGCTACCCTTGGGGCTGGCCTGTGCCCTCGTAGTGTCTGGAATGTGCCTGGAACCTAGTCCAGCTCGGGGAAGTCCTGGTTCTGGGGAATGAGTGAAGCCTCTGTTTGGACTGGGGCCAGAGACATGCCCGCGTTCCGGTTTCCCGAATTCGGACAAAACTTGGCCCAGTGATAGCCTTTTCTGCACTTCGGACATGGGGTTTTCGGGACCTTGGGCTGGCTGGACCTTTGCCCGCCTCCCTTGAGTCGGCACTCCCTAGCGAAGTGACCGACCTTGCCACAGGAGTGGCATGCCCCCTGGTTCTTTCCTTTGGATTTTTTACCCCCTTGCACCGCCGCCGCCAGCAGACCCATCTTGTAGGAGTCTGTGCCAACGTCGGAGCAAGCTCTAATCATGTCCGATAGGGTCAGATCAGGACGATTGCCTAGGGACTGCAAAATTTTACGACAGTCCAAGTTGGCATTGTCCTTGGCTAACTTGATCATGAGCTCTTGCTGGGCTTGCTCATTGTCAATCTGCCTGGTGATTGCCTCCTCCAGGCGATTGATAAAGTCCATGTAGGGCTCTTGGGCTCCCTGCTTGATAGCGGTGTAGTTTTTAGCCGCCTTGCCAGACGCTGGGATCTTGAAGTACGCCCTATAGGCGGCTTCGGCGGACATCTCTAGCGTGGCTAGAGGCAGGTTGATCTGAGCGTTGATGGGCTCGAAGGCACCTGAACCATATAGCTGTTCAGCAATTACTGCGCCTCCCATCCTAGCGGCCCTGGCCTGAGCCTCAAGCCGATACTCGCTGTCCCAGATCATGTACTGGCTAGGGGTTAGCATCATCCTCATGACGGCTTTCCAGTCGTGAGGAATCCACATGGTGGCTTCGCACGCCTGCTGAAGCGTGCCCCTGGTAAAACGACTTTGGAGCCCTGTCTCTGAAATTGCTTTCCGTAAGGCCATGAGAAGCTTATACGGGACTGGGGAATGCACTACCTGTTGCGCGCCTGTGAGCGCGTCCATCTCTAAGCGGATGGGACAAATCTGTCGAAGCTCAGCTAGCTGTTCTGCTGACAATTCCCCCTTCTTGAGCTCTATCTCTGCTGTGCGCTGAAGGGCACTCTTTACAACTAGGGAAGCCGGTGCTGTCAGAGAAGCGCCTGCGCTCCTCATTCCTTGCGTTCCTTCGGTGACGTCTGCAGCTGTCACCGGGGGAAGGCTCCCTTCGCTGCTATGCTGATAGCTGAATGACGGACAGAGCGCCGTGGGCGCAGTCGGGTTGACTGGCTGACTTGATGACTTTTCTAACGGGGGTTCTTGGGCCTCTATCCGGACCGGTTCGATCTGCTCTAAGAGCCTCCTACACTTTTTCCATGTGCTGACTACCCTGCCGGGCGCTTTGGGGGGTTGCTGGATGCAGTCTCCTATCTGATCCCAGAGCTTCAGGGTTAACGTACCTACTTCTGGGTAAAGTAGGCAGTGTCCCCTGAGGTACGCCAAAAGTCTCGCTAGCTCTCCGCTGTGAAATCGCAACTTAAAAACCCTGGCCAGGATTATGAACTCTCCCTCTCGAGTTCTTTGGCTAGCGGACGGACTTGGTCTATGAGAGCAAGTCCCCATATTACCTGCGATGGTCCTCTGAAGTTTCCTCCTCGGGACGAGAGTCGACGCGTCTTTGCAGGCAACAGGTTCGGGCGACGAGTGTCTGGGGTAGCCCTCGGAGCGTGGACCTTCTGCCACGGGCCCTCGGCGGCCTCTGCGTTGTCAGGGGCTCACAGCCTGCCCTGACCGGAACGCGTTTTTCCCTTCGCAAACCTCCCAAAGCCGGGAAAAAGGTGGTAGGAAATGTCTCTTTGGAATGCCTCGTCGCAGGCCACCCCTCCGATCGGCTGGCTGCCGGCCGGAGTGCTGCGCAGTCCTCCGAGCTGCTTTTGGTCGTGGTTCAAGCGTAGAACCAGACCGCGTGAAGCGTTACTCACGAGTAGACCTCTCCAGGGTCCTTTACTCACGAGTAAATCACGTCGGGGTCACCAGATGAAGGAATTGGGGCCACTGGAGGGCCGGGGCGCCCGGAGGATGACTGATCAAGTAACGACACGAGACAAGGAAGCAGGATCGATCAGTACTTTAATGGCAAAAGGCAATATCATTTATAGGGAAGAAAACGCAACGGTGGCAAACTGTCATCTAACAGCGCATTACCTCATACGTTGATTCAGGTTAATGGGGAAACCTTCAAAGGGGAAGTTAATTAACTCGGGCAAACACGGGGAAAGAATGACCATTGTGTTGGGGATTAGGCAGGGACAAACATGGCTTATTTGCGCCAGGGATTTCCCAGACCGGGAGATGAGTTTATTACACTTAATGTTACACAGGAGTTAGCTATCTGCTTACTTGGCAGCGTCGCGGGTCAGGTCACGGTAATTGGGTGAATCAAACCCTATACTTTATTCACCCCCCTTGATTTGGCGGCCGCAGAACCCACTCGCAAGGAGCGTCTCTCACTGCAGTGGTTTCAGGCGGGCCGTTCCATGCCCTATGGGGCATGGGGAATCCGCAGATCAGTGCTTTAGGGAATTGACTTATGCTTCTGGGAATTGAAGTCCAAAAAACCAAATATTGGGAACACACTGATGCAGTGGATAAGGATGGGGCTGTTGTGAAAAGTGAAAGTGAAAACACATACAAAAGGAGTATCTTACACTTGTTTTCAAGTTAAGAGTGAACCTCTTAAACATGATTCATTTAAAGAAAAGAGGGAAATATTTTTTTCCCCACATTCCTCTCCTTAGTTAAACTTGTCCTTCACCTCAGTTGCCTGGGAAATTTCCCTTGCTCTGCTACCATTCTGATTTATAAGTTGTGGATAGAGAGCAAGAGTAGAAATCATGATACGGGTTCAAATCTCTGTTCAGTCAAGGAATTTAGCTGGGGAGTGGCACAAAACCACTTTAAAATCTTACACATTTGGATTTAGTCTGGCATTCTAAGCTAGGGGTATGAAGAAGTCTCACTGTTCTTGAGATTCTACTAAACCATCTCCAAGATTTACCTAACTTAGTGATGGTGAACCTTTTAGAGATTGGGTGCCTAAAGTGCAACCCAAAATCTACTTATTTATCACAAAGTATCAACACAGCAACAGGGGAGGAAGGAAACGCTTCCATTGGACTGCTGGGCAGAGGGGCAAGGCGAACTCTGTGCTTGGAGGGAGGAAGTGCTCCCATTGGGCTGCTGGGCAGAGGGACAGGGCAAACTCTTTGCTGGGGTGACTGCATGGATGCCCACAGAGAGTGTTCCGAGTGCCACCTCTGGCACATATGCAGTGATGGGCACCAAATATTTTTACTACCATACTGGGTGTGGCCAAATCGGTGGGCATGACCATATCGGTGGGCGTGGCCAAATCGGTGGGCATGTGACTTGCTGGGGGTGGCCATGTGACTGGGTGGCCAATCTAGTCATGCTTGCCACATGGCCATGAAAATGTCTGCAAACACAGACAGCAATGGCTCTTTGGCTGTAAGTGGAGATGAGCATTGCACCCTAGAGTCAGATATGACTAGCTTTTGAGCAAGGGCAACCTTTACCTTTACCTATTGTTAGATCCAAAGCTGCCAGTCATATCTGACTCTAGGGTTTAGTGCTCATCTCTGTTTATAGCCAAAGAGCCAGCACTGTCTGTTTGTAAATGTTTCTGTGGACATGTGGCAGGAATGACTAGACACCAGAATGTTGTTATCTTTCCCGCCGAAGTGGTCCCTATTTATTTACTTGTGGTTGCCAGGAGCTGGGACATAGATGGGAACTCAAACCATCATGTCACCCTTCCAGTTAACAAGGCGAGCTTCTTAACCACTGAGCAGCAAAAAGACAAAAAAAGTTGTGGCACCTTAAAGACTAACTGCTGCTCATGGAGCGACACAGGGAGTGGTGGGCTCCCTAAAAATTTACTACCACACTGTGGGCATGGTATGGTGGGCGTGGCCAAGGGAAAGCCCTGCGTTGCACCTGAATTAGGACTACTTTATTCCAAAACTTAGATGGGCAGGGCCAGCCAGAATTTCTACTACCGGTTCTGGCAAACTAGTGCAAACCTGCTGATGCTCACCGCTGTCCACGGCCCTAGTTCCCCCCTCCCTGGGAAATCCCTGATCCAGGCTCTGGGGGTGGGGGAGCTACCTACAGCCTTCTTGTCAAGCTCAGTGTCTTAACCACTAAGTCATAGCAGCCCTTGGGGTTATGGATAAGCGCATAAATAAATTGGACATGTACTTGGTTATTCCCAAGAAAGTCCTAATCGATCTATAATGTGATCTTGCAAGCATAAATGAACAAGAGATTTGGGGGGTGCATTTTGTGAAAAAGAACATAGGTTACACAATGTAGCTTCTGTCTTGTACTTTGGTACTCATCTTTCATGGCTCAATCTCTACAGTCAAACATAGCATGCACCTTCCTTGTTCCAAGGCTGTTTAGATGAAGGTTTCTCAGCATTTAAGGGAAATGATGTTGCTCTCAGTGAAATGATATGCAAGAGCAATTCAACTTCAGTAGATAAGAAAAGCACCTGAGATTATGGATGTGACTAAACTGCCCCTTTTACAAAGAACAAGAAGGCCTTTGCATGCAAATAGGAAAAACGTCAAGAAAGTGGGTCTTTTAAAAGCTAGTTTGAAGCATAACCTCATTAAGTATGCACATAAAGACTGATAGCACACAAAACACATTATTCTAAGTGATGGAACATGTGGACGGGTCCTGTTGAAAAACATTGTTTGAGAAACAGCATTAGTGCTCTGTTAATGGGATATACAGTACTGCTTGATAACTCAGGCTTGGTGTATGCATGCAGCAGCATGATGTGGCTGGAGGATCTGGAGTACTTTGGGCAGTAGGCATTGGATGAAGGTTCTGAAAGGTCATTGACCTCACATGACTCAGAGCAATAGTAGTGTAATAGTTAGAGTCTTTACTCCGGAGAGATCCAGTTTCAATGTCCTGCTGAGTGATGAAATGAATTGGTAGAAAGGTGGGAGCTGTATGAAATGGGCAAGCAAACAACCACAACAACAATGGATTTTCTTCTTCTTCCATATCCGAATCCAAATATAGGTGATCAGTCATGAAGACTGTCCTGAGAATATAATGCAGTGGCCTTTCATCTGCCTTCCATAGCGCAGCATGAACACTCCCCCCACCCCACCCGGGTACCACTGATCCTATTCCATGAATCACTTTTTGGTACTGAGCCCTTTTGGCACACAAATGTCCTCATTAGCCCCAGGCCAGTACTGATGAAGCTCCATCAACATGGATTCAAGTGGGATTTAATCCACTTGGAGACCATCACCCTTCCCCGTGGACTTCACCACTGTTATATCCGGCCCTTATAAGCACCAGTCCAAGACAATGATGAGCAAACAGCAACAGTCTTCATTTAACAGTCATTTAGAGATGAGCTTACAAGGCGTTCCAGATAGCGAGATGGCTATACAATCCTAATGGAGTCAGTCCCTCTGGACTCTTACCCGTAGTGGGCAATAAACTAGCTAGCATAGGAGTGTAGCGTTAGAGAGGGACCCAGGCCTAGCACTACCCAGGCTACCTGTACAGAGTAGGAAGTATAGATCTGATCCGGCCCCACCCTTGTTTACCCGTGGGGCTTATATAGTATCTCCTTGGCAGTGGCTCCTGGATACAAGTTAGCGACCTGCCCAGACAAACGTTACTAACCAATCATAACAGGAAATATATGTAATTAACCAATGGAGAACAGGATCCAAAACTGTAACCAATTTTAGGGCTTGGATTAGCATAACAAGTGTGCCCTTTTGCAGGGGTTTCGCACCACTTTAGGCTTCTGTTTAGAATGGTGGGAAACTGCCATTTTCTTCTTGCAAGAGCGCTCCTTGCGCTCCTTGCAATTGTGCCTCAATACACAACAACCACCCAAGGCCATTAGTCCCCAGGATTGTCAGTGTAGTGAACCATTGCCTGACACTCAGCATTGAGTAGCTGGCAGTATGATCTACTCTATTACCGTAGCGAGATAACCTGGCCGGACAGACTTTTTTCACACTGAACAGTTAATCTATGGGCTCTGTTATCACAGGATGTGGCCATGGCCACCTGTTTTGATGTCTTTGAAAGATACGTGGAAGGTAAGTTTGTCAAGGCTATATGGCAAGAACAGGGATGGGATTTCCAGATTTTTCCAGATTATGAACACCACAATTCTCCAGGAACCTTATAAACATCTCTGCTTAAGTGTGCTTCCCGGAAAGAAAGCTCCCAGCTGGCAGTGGGGCAAGGAGAGAAAGCTTGGTAGAGCTAAGCCTAGCTATGTCTTGAAGCTTTCTAATTTAGGCCATTCTTTGAGGCACATCACATTAAGGTGTCTGTAAGGTAAGTAGAAAGACCAGATGGAGAATTATGGCATTTGCAGTCTAGGAAATCCAATAATCCTGTTTGAGACAAGAAAGAAGAGAGGAAGCACTGAAGAAAGGTTGAGATTAATGGTTTTTTTTAAACCTGGAAGAAACTGGGCATATTTGCTAAAAATAATAAAGAATATTTTTGGATAAGGAAGTGTTCCCTTGTTCCCCATCCCAACACCAATGAGAAAACCTATTGCCTTCAACTTCTACTTTTATGCTTTCCAGAGGCATTTTGTTGCTACTGGAGAATCAAAATGCACATGTCTGGGAGACAGCCTCATTCAACTGTTTGGCTTGTTGCTGAATGAAACTGCTTAATGAGGGACAGCACTTTCCTTTCTTTCCATACATATTCCAGAGAAGTATTAAAAAAACACAGGCAGCTAAAATGATGCAGTCCATCATATCACCTGTTTCCTCTGTGCCAAGTTTTAGATGGTAAGGCAGGCTTGTATCATTCTGTTATTATTATTCCGTGTCTAGGCCACACATGAAACTGCCATAATGACAGCTCCTTTGGTGAGTTCATTCTGCAGTTCCTTTTGCCTGATCTAGTGGGAGAAAGATTAGCCAACAACAGGAGGTTGCTGTTACCAAGGTACGCCTGTTTGTGGTTCAAAAATATCACAATCTTCAAGGAGGCTCTTTCTGGGTAAGGCATACCTATGGCCCTTCAGAAAATGGTGGGCATCAGCAGGTTTGTACCAGTACGTGTGTACCGGTAGTAAAAATGTCTGGCCCTGCCCACCTCCCCACCTGTTGTGTCCTAAAGCATGTGCCTTTAAACAATGTATCTATCCATGTGTATCCAATGCAACCTATTCCATGTGTAACATTGTAACCTCAGCTGCATCACTGTAACCCTAATAGGACGCGAGCTAGTGACCACTAGATGGCAATAGCAAGCGTCCAAGCTCATTGGTCCAAGACTCACCTAAGAGCAACAGCGCGGGAGGATTCCCGCCACCACCTTCACCTGGACAAGAAGGGCGTGACCTGAAATGACGTCACGCGGACAGTAGCCAATGGACTGTCAAGGAGCCACATTCAAATGTATAGCCACTGTATATATTGAGCTGTTCATCTGCCATTACCACATGTTCCCTCTGACCAGCATGTAATAAAGTTGTGTTAAGCCAGCTCTTCGGCTGTCCTGGTGTCTTTGGTCCCATACACTAAATTGGCGACGAGGATGGGATAATGGCTGCCCACGGGACCAAGACATACGCCGGTTTCGACATCAAGAAACCGCAAGATTGGGAACTCTTCGAAATGGACTTCCAAGGCGCGCTGGTGGAGTTCGAGGTGACGGACGAGGCGAAGAAAAGAGCCATCCTCACCAGAATGCTCGGGCACGACGGCAAGAGGGTATTGATTGACCTCATCGCACCCAAAAAGGCGGCTGAATTCAAGGCAAAGGAGCTCCTGAAGGTGTTTCGAGACCATTTCCGGCCCTCGGTGGCGATGTTTCCCGCTCGGAGCGCGTTTTGGAGGCGAGTCCAAGCGCCTGGAGAGTCGGTCGCCACCTTCGTAGCGGCCCTGCGTCTGGCTGCCGGCCCATGCAAATGGGAGAACTTGGAAGTCACCCTCAGGGACTGCGTGCTATGCGGCCTGAAGGACGCCGGGATTCAGCGCACGTTGATGAATCAGGAGCCGCCCCCCACGTTGCAGGAGGTCCTGAAAGCGGCACAGGCCACGGAAGCCACGAAGGCCGGGGTGCAAGAGCTCCAGGACTGGCGGCCGAAGGCCGACAAAACAGAGAGTTCGGTGCACGCAGCCCGGCGAATTTCGAAATCGTCCGCCGAAAGTAGCGACGACGAGGACGTCCGGAGGGTCCGGAAGGAGGGCCGGCGCTGCGACGGCTGTGGGGCGGCTCATGACCGCGCCAGGTGTCCTTTCAGAAAAGCCGAGTGCCACAACTGTGGACGACGCGGGCACATCGCCAAAGTCTGCAGACAACGGCGCAAGGACCGGAGGAGCTCGCCCGACCACGCAGCGAGGCCAGACCGCTCGACGAGACTCAAGGATGGCACCCGGCCCACGAGGAAGCAGGATGGCGTGGGCTGCATCTCCGACGACAGCGACGATGATGCCCCAGTTTTCAGCGTGTCCATGGGACACCCCCGTTACTTTGTTGAGGTACTGGTGCAAGGGGCCCCTGTTAGGATGGAGATTGACTCTGGCTCCTCATATTCTATCATTTCCCAGAGGGAGTTCTTGAGAATTGCCCCCCGCGTGCGGCCCAAGCTCAAAGCATTGAGGTCCACGCTTCGGGACGTGCAAGGGAACAGTATCCCGGTGTTGGGGGTTGGGAAATTCCAGGTCCAGTATAAGCGGCACGCCGCGGAACTCCCCCTAGTCGTTCTTAAGGGGGGTAATTGCAGCCTCCTCGGGACTCAATGGTTTCAGCCCCTGGGCCTGTTTATCGGGGGGGTGCACGCCGTTGGGTCTGACCCAATACAGGAGGTGTGCGACGCGCACCCCGAAGTCTTCAAAAAGGGACTTGGGAAATTCAATGGACCCCCAGTAACTTTCGACCTGGACCCGGAGGTCTGCCCAATAAGACTCAAACCGCGCAGAGTGCCTTTTGCACTAAAGGACAAAATAGAGGCGGAACTGGACAAATTAGTGGGCCAGGGGATTCTTGTTCCTGTTGATTCTGCGGAGTGGGAAACTCCAATTGTCACGGCATTGAAGGCCAATGGGGAGGTTCGCATTTGCGCCGATTATAAGTGCACCATTAATAAGGCAATCCGCCCTAATGCATATCCGGTGCCGGTGGTCAGCCATTTGCTAGCCAGGTTACATGGGGGAAAGTGTTTCGCTAAACTCGACCTGGCACAGGCCTATCAGCAACTCATGGTAACCCCTGCCGCAGCTGCTGCACAGACCATAGTCACGCATAAGGGGGCGTTCCAGGTGACGCGCCTCCAATTCGGCGTGAACTTGGCGCCTGGGATTTTCCAGTCGCTCGTGGAACGCCTCCTCAAAGGGCTGGACGGCGTTTTGCCATATTTTGATGATGTATTGATAACGGGGGGGGGAGTGAGGTTGAGTTGGCTGAAAGGCTAAACATGGTCCTGGCGGCATTCGAACAGGCCGGGTTGAGGTTGCGAAAAGACAAATGCGTCTTCTTCGCGAAGGAGGTTGAGTTCTTAGGGTTCCGAGTAACACCCGAGGGGATCAAACCGTCCAAATCCAAGGTGGCCGCCATCAAGAAAGCCCCTCGCCCCACATCCAAGCCCGAGTTGCAGTCGTTCCTAGGGCTCTTAAATTTCTACCACTCCTTCCTTCCACGGAAGGCTGCGGTGGCTGAGCCGCTTCACAAGTTGCTCAAGAAAGATGCGGCATGGAAGTGGGGCGATGACCAGGAGAGGGCATTCACGGAACTGAAACAACTCCTGGCGTCTGACGCCATTCTGACCCATTTCGACCCCAAACGGCCGGTAGTACTGATCTGTGATGCATCCCCGGTGGGGGTGGGGGCGGTGCTGTGCCACATGCTGGAAAACGGGAGAGAGGCCCCGATAGCGTTCTACTCCAGGTCCCTGTCCCAAGCGGAGAGGAATTACGCCCAGACAGACAGGGAAGCGCTGGCGATAATTGCAGGGACCAAAAAATTTCACGATTTTCTTTATGGCCGCCCTTTCACCATCGTGACTGACCACAAGCCCCTGCTAGGCATTTTTACCGCAGATAAGCCCACGCCACAGATCCTGTCCCCGAGGATGCTTAGGTGGGCCATTTTTCTCAACGCCTACCAGCACGCGTTGGTGTACCGGCCCGGGAGAGAAATCAGCCATGCGGACGCCCTGTCGAGGTACCCCCTCCCCCAGACACACAGCCACGTGGGCGGGGAGGAGCCGGACCGCCAGGTGCTCATGATAGAAGTCTTAGATTCGCCCCCCATAGTACCCGCCAATATCGCTAAAGCGACAAGCAGAGACAAGACGTTGGCGGCGGTTAGCTCCTGGGTACAGAAAGGGTAGCCAGCGTCTTCCCCAGCGGAAGAATTCGCTCCGTTTTTCAGGAAAAAGTTGGAGCTGTCCCTAGAGAGGGGGTGTCTCTTGTGGGGGCAGCGGGTGGTGATTCCCACATCCCTTCGGCCGCGGGTGCTTAAACTGCTGCACGTCAGCCACCCCGGAATCGTGCACTCCAAAGCGCTGGCCCGTAGTTACTTTTGGTGGCCCCAGTTAGACGCCGACATCGAGCACATGGTCGGCACTTGTGAGAGTTGCCAATGCTCCAGACCGGAAGAGGCCCGTCTTCCCCACAGGGAGTGGGACGCGGCTAAGGGGCCGTGGTCCCGGATACACATAGATTTCGCGGGCCCGTTCCGAGGAACTCTGTTTCTCCTTGTTGTGGACGCTTTCTCCAAGTGGTTGGAGGTCATCCCAGTCACGAGCAGCTCCTCGGCCGCAACAATAAAGCAGTTGCGGAGAATTTTTTCCACGTTCGGCATACCCGACACTCTAATTAGCGATAACGCTAGTTGCTTCACGTCCGCTGAGTTCAGGGCATTCACAGAGATTAACGCCATCCGGCACATCACCTCCGCCCCTTTCCATCCGGCCACCAATGGCCAAGTGGAGCGCCTCGTCCGCACCACGAGGGACGCGCTGCGGCGCATGGGCTCCGGGGACCTCAACCTGCAAGTGTGTCAGTTTCTGCTAGGGTACAGGGTGACCCCGTTGGTGTCAGGATACTCCCCCGCGGAGCTCTTAATGTGCAGGAAACTGACCACCATCCTCACTAGGCTAGACCCCATGAGAGTAGAAGACAAGGGGAAGAACATCGGGCTAGAGGCCACAAAGAGTTTTAGCGTAGGCGCCCCCATGCACTGCAGGAACTACGCCAGCGCGGGGCCAGCCTGGGTACCGGGGGTGGTCGTGGAGCAGACCGGTCCCGTGTCGTACCGCGTAGAGACCAACACAGGTCTACTCTGGCGGCGGCACGCGGACCAGCTACGGAACCGGGTCCCGGGAAAGCAGGGCGCTGAAGGTGCGGAGCCGAATTCAGCGTTAGGGTTCTCCCCCACCCGTTTAGCCCAAGGGGAGGAGAGGGGGGCCCAGAGTCCCCACCAAGGGGGGAGGAGAAGGAATTTGTCCTCGTAGATATCCCGCGGGATCCCCCAGCAGAGTTTAATTTTGAGTTACAGAACCGGGGGGGGGGGGGTTTCGGAGTGGTCCCCCACCCATCCAAGTGAGAAGAGGGGTTTTACATTAACCCCTGGTGCCCCCAGTTCGCCCACAACGGAATCTACCCTGTCCCCTAAAGCTGCAAAACCGCGGCAAGCCACTAACGAGTCTCCCTCTCCAATTACAGGACAAGGGTCCAGGGAACAAGGAACTGGGAGCGGCCCCCGGGGGGGCCAACCCATATCGCGGCCCAAACGCGAGTGCAAGAAACCATCTTGGTTAAGAGACTTCGTCTCATCCTAGGGGGGAGGGATGTTGTGTCCTAAAGCATGTGCCTTTAAACAATGTATCTATCCATGTGTATCCAATGCAACCTATTCCATGTGTAACATTGTAACCTCAGCTGCATCACTGTAACCCTAATAGGACGCGAGCTAGTGACCACTAGATGGCAATAGCGAGCGTCCAAGCTCATTGGTCCAAGACTCACCTAAGAGCAACAGCGCGGGAGGATTCCCGCCACCACCTTCACCTGGACAAGAAGGGCGTGACCTGAAATGACGTCACGCGGACAGTAGCCAATGGACTGTCAAGGAGCCACATTCAAATGTATAGCCACTGTATATATTGAGCTGTTCATCCGCCATTACCACATGTTCCCTCTGACCAGCATGTAATAAAGTTGTGTTAAGCCAGCTCTTCGGCTGTCCTGGTGTCTTTGGTCCCATACACTAAACCACCCACCTCCTCCTCCTCATAGAACAGGCTTTGGTGGGGGCTGGCTCCATTTCCCCCTTCATCAAAGGCTTTTCTTGGGCTCTGTTTCACCCCAAAGTGCATCCCCAGCCACTCCAGAGTGGTTGGGGAGGCAATTTGGGGTGAAACACAGCCCTGGAAAAGCCTTGGACGAAGGGGGAAATGGCTTCGGAGGGGGCTCTTCACTATAGAGCTATGAAAATAGAAGCCTCTTCTATTTTCATCACTCTATAGCAAACCTCTGAAGCCATTTCCTCCTTGTCCAAGGCTTTTCCAGGGCTCCGTTTCACTCCAAAGCACATCCCCAGTCACTCCGGAATGAACTCTGTGCTGGGAGTGGCTGGGGATGTGCTTTGGGGTGAAATGGAGCCCTGGAAAAGCCTTGGACAAGGGGGAAATGGCTTCAGAGGTTCGCTATAGAGTGATGAAAATAGAAGAGGCTTCTATTTTCATAGTTCTATAGTGAAGAGGAGTCACATGGCCAACAGGCCATGCCCACTCAGGCACATAGCCACACCCACAGTGTGGTAGGAAATTTTGTTGATGCCCACCACTGCCTTAAGATTGTGTTTGGACCACAACTCTCAGCAACTTTAGCCAGCATAGCCTGTGGTAAAATATGTAAAACAGTGCAATTTTATAAATTACCTATCCTTGCAGTAAATAATAATTTAGTGTCAGAGATTACTCTGGGTTGAAAGGATTTTTGCTGGAGAAACTCCGTTTAGGGAATGCCTGAATGAGGCTCCTTTCACGTCCCCTTGCAGTAAAGTACTACTAACATTGGTGACACTACATGAGCCAGTAAGATAATCAATCATCTCCCCTACGGTTCTGCTATATGTCTGAATCTCACGGATAAGCTTCTTACAGTTGCCATCCTTAAGCAATTTGAGCCAGGTTATGATTTTTGGTGATGCATACAACTGAAATCAAAAACAGCATTTTCCATAACTTTTCATAATCATTATATTCTGCTTTTGGCAACAGGTGCTTGGAATTTGCGTGCAGGAATTGACAGCTTACTGTTTTACAAAGAGGATTTGCTTCATATGATATAGTAATGGAGATCTCATATATTTAAGGGCCAAACTTGATGTAATGTTTTCTTTACTTCCAAAAGATTGCTTTTTAAAATTATGAAATAGGTAAGGGAGTTTTATAGAAAGGGGGAAAATCCATGCAAAGACCTTGACAGATCTCTAACAAAGGTCCAGTGGGATTTACGCCTCCATAAATGTGCTTAGTATTACATTTGTTTAATTTTCTTCAAATCTATATTTTCAGTGAAGTACCAGTGAATGTTTCCAGACATTAAGATGGTTTACAGCTTTGAAGGTGCTGGCTGATTGTGGACATTGTCATGTGGGGATACTGCTTCTCTGAAGAAATGTTCAAGTGAAATGCTCTAAGTTGGAGGAAGCATGAGATAAAGCAACTAGAGTAAAAACAGTTGGATACACTCTTTATCATATATGTTGGATTGTTGTCTTTGAAGGCAGAGAAGTCAGGAAGAAAGAGCAATGAGTTTGAATCCTCTTCTCAGCCTCTGCAGAAATTTGTGTATTACAAAGGGTGCAATCAGATGGGCATTTCTCCTGTGATTTCGTCTTAGTTGGGGAGGGCTGGTTTGCTTCTTCTGCTGATGACTACATGATGCATGTGCCATCGATGCCTGCCCTGCCCTTCTTCTTTGGGACCTTGTTAGGGACTATTGGTTGGGTTTTTTTTGGTGTTGATAGGGCCATTTGGTTTTGGTTCAATTCCAGCATGTGTGACCAAGGTGGCTGGTTGGCTATCCCTTTGATGAAACCAAGTACCAATCTTAAGAAATGGAAGGCTTCCTTTTGGGTCACTTTTGGACAGGAAGGGAGACGAAGCATCCATTTTCTTTTTAATCATTTGCTTAACGACACAGCACATCAGCGATACTTTGACATAGCTTTAAAAATATTTCAAAGTATCATTGATATGTTAGCCACTTAATGATACTGTAATTAGAAATTGGTCTGGTTGTGCTAAACTGGGTCACTTGGGATGAGATGGTTGATCCTTGTACTGTACATGGATGTAAGAATTCCAAATGGAATACTATAACTCAAAGTTACTTTGTTAAGCACGTTCAAGACCAAGGCTGAGATAAATTGTCTATCTTGTAGCACTCCTCAACTTCTCAATGCTGGCACTCTGATGCTAGGAGAAATAAAAAAGGGAGGTTGCTCATGAGTGTGTTGAGGGTGAACCAATAGAGGATTTGGATCAGGTCAATGGCCAATTATTTCGGAAAAAAGAATGTCTTATCATGTGTCAAGGTTCATAAATTAGAAGGTGGCATGAAATCATTTATCCTTCAAAAGCAATGTATGAGGCTTTGTTCATAGACCTATAAGAGTCTGCTAAAGCCAACCTAGCAGTTCGAAAGCAAGAAATTGCAAGTAGATAAATAGGGACCACTTTGGTGGGAAGGTAACAGCGTTCCGTGCGCTCCGGTGTCTAGTCATGCCTGCCACATGACCACAGAAACGTCTGCAGAAGCAGACAGCGCTGGCTCTTCGGCTTAGAAACAGAGATGAGCACTGCACCCTAGAGTCAGATACGACTGGCTTTCGATCAAGGGAAACCTTTACCTTTACCTTTAAACCCAGATATGTACTGCTTAACACATCATTCTTTAAGAATGGGAGGGGGAGGTGTTGCCAAAGTTTTTCTTTCATTCTTTCTCCTTTGCTTTCTTAACTGTTTAAATTCTGCGCTTGTTGGCAGAGTAAAATTTCTTATCCTCAAGTTTTACAGTAACAAAGGTGTTATTTCATTTTGCCTTCCTGTTTCCTTCTGTTGAGGAAGTGAGTGCCATGATCTTGCTCATGAACAATAGTTTAACTTTTTAAAAATTTTAGAAATACAATTTTTTTTAAAAAAAAAAAAAGGAAGGAAAAAATCCCATCCTTCCGATCAATTATTCTCAATTATGGAGGAATTTCACACATTAGCCCATAGCCATAGATCTAATCCAGCATTTCCCAAACTTTGGTTTCTGGACTTCAATTCCCAAGACCCTCAGCTGGTCCCCCAAAGCACTGAGGACACAATGGATTGACTGAGGCTTCTGGGAATTGAAGTCCAAGAATGCAGGTTTGGGAAACACTGATCTAATCAATCATTTTATCTCACCACAGAGTGGCCTTACTATTAGTTAGAATGAGACAACTTTATCATATGGTTAGAGCCGTGATGGAGAACCTTGGTGCTCCAGATGTTCTTGGACTTCAATTCCCAGAAGCCCAAGCACCCTGTGAATCCACACGAATGGGTTTACTGCGATTCATCCGACCTGTGCTGCCTTCATTGCTCCCAGAAGCGGAAGTAAAATGCGGGCAGCGCGAGCCGGATTAATCACAGTAAACCTATTCATGTGGATTCACAGGGTGCTTGGGCTTCTGGGAATTGAAGACCAAGAACATCTGGAGTGCCAAAGTTTGCCATTATGGGGTTAGAGCATCAGGAGAGACAAAGTTTCTCCTCCCTTCATGGTTGCAAGATGCCAGGATCTGAGAGGACCTCAGAGTTAGATATTACAGGAAGGGTGACTTGGAAAATTTCAGGTACCATGGGAAAGGTGATTTCCCATGTCACCCCACCTTCAATGCCTGGCCCCAAGAACCCTTCAGAGATGGACATATCAGAACTATCAACTCTACAAAGAGCTCTCCAAACTTATGCTGCTGGGAATATTTTGGGATGGGAAAAGTTGTTGCTACTGCTATCACTAGCATGATGATTAAGGTTGAAGTGGAGCTTCAGACGATGGGAGGACTTGAGTTGCCGCTATCCCACCTCCCATTAATTGTCAACAAAGCACTTCATTGCCCGTTGCTCAGCCTTGAGAAAATGAGAACCAAGCATTGCAGAGTTGTCTGGCTGGCTCAGTGTAGAGCTCGCTAGGCTTCTGGGAGTGGGAGATACAATGGTGTGATGAGGCCTGCAGAGTAGACAGTGCCAGGTCGGCTTTCCCTGTGATAGCTTCATATGCTGACAATGTGAAACGATTCTTTGCTGCTGGTGGGGAAACATGCTAACGTCTAGGTGGGAGACCTGTGAATGCTTGTGGCAAAATGTGAGAGGCATTTATAGCTTATAACAACCGCACTATATTCCTGACATTAAAAAGTATGATAAATGGGAGAGGGCAGCAAATGTATAAGAACAGCAGTTGGTAGTAAGGTTAACTGCAAAGCACTACTTTCTTGCAGGGGCCATTCAAACTGCTGTCAGGTTCCCTTTGTGCTAAATAAACTCAGTTAACTAGGTCACATTTTACAGGGGGAAAATGAGCCACTGTTTTCTTCTTGTTGTTGGTTTGTTTGAGAGTTGATTTTAGAGTTTTTGGAAGCTTTGGCTTTACATTATAGATGTGCCTAGTTTGACTGCACGGACTGTTTTGGAGACAGGCTTTCTTCTGTGTTGCATTCAGAAATTCCCTTCACTGTCAAAGATAGGGGTCAGGCAACACCAGTTCTGTCTGTCTGCAGCAGCACACAAGAAAGCCAGCACTGATTGGCTAGTGCTGGTAAAGTGAGAAACCCTTTCCCCTTGTACCTGGTGCAATTTGCTTAGATGGATTTTCCTTAGACAGTAAAATGAAATTGGCAACTATATCCCTAGCCAGTCTGGCCATGTTATTCTTCTATATGAATAGAGTAGACCATACTGCCAGTGATGCAACACCGATTGTCAGGCAGTGGTTAACTAACCTGACAACACTGAGGACTAACTGCTGGGTGGTGAAGTACACAGGGAAGGGTAATGGTTTCTCAAGTGGATTAAATCCCACCTGAATCCATCTTGATGGACGAAAGCAGCTTCATCAATCCTGGCCTGGAGCTGATGAGGACTTTGTGTGCCAAAAGGGTTCAGGACCAGAAAGTGACTCATGGAACTGGATCAGTGGTACGGGTGGCGCGCTGTGATACGGAAGGCAAATGGAAGGTGACTGTATTATATTGTTTCCTGGACAATCCTCATGACTGATCGCCATGATGATAATCAATCTTCGGAATAGGATCGGGCACTTGAAGAAGAAAAAGAAGAAGAAGAAGCTCTATCCCTAGCTGTAGATGACTTGTGACCAGAAAAGGGGGTGTTCATCCAAACTGTTCATCACAGTTCTCCCCTGGCCCGATATTGTGACAAGTTGTGATAATAATAACAATAATTTCCTGTCAGAAATTATTCTGGGTTGAGAGGATTTTTGCCGGAGGAACTCCGCTCAGGGGACGCCCAAATGAGGCTCCTTTCATGTCCCCAAGATCTTTTCCCACTGAAGTGGTCTCTATTTATCTACTTGCAATTTCTTGCTTTCAGTCTGCTAGGTTGGCAGGAGCTGGGACAGATATGGTCTCTCAATCTGTCATGCTGTACCTGGGTCTCTAACTGCTGACTTGCCAGCCTTCCAGCTAACAAGGCAAGCTTCTTGACCACTGAGCCACTGCAGCGCCTGAAGTTATAGAGAATTCTTAACCCAGCAATGTGTCCTCTAGTCCTCTTCTTTCTATATGGGGCTGCCCTTGACAACCATTCGGAGGCTGCAGCTGGTCCAGAATGCAGCGGCCCGGGTGGTGATGGGGTGTGGGCGATATGCCCATGCCTCACCGCTACTTCGGGAGCTGCACTGGTTACCAGTTTGTCTCCGGGTGCAATTTAAGGTGCTGGTTTTGACCTTTAAAGCCCTATATGGCAGTGGGCCAGGATACCTTAGAGACCGCATCGTCCCAAGAGTGTCTGCCCGTCCAACTAGAGCGGACCGGAGGGGCTCTCTAATAGTGACATCAACTAGGGGTGCACATTTGTCTAGCACCCGAAGGAGGGCCTTCTCCGTGTCCGCACCAACCCTCTGGAACCTCCTGCCAATAGATATAAGACTTCAAAGCGAACTGCTGCCCTTCAGGAAAGGAGTAAAGACCTGGCTGGCAGGGCAGGTGTGGGGCCCGAATGGGACTACGGCTCCCGCCTGCTGGCTATTGTAAGGATTAAGAACTCTCTCTTTTTCTTTATGTGGTGGGAGGGATGGGTGGGCGGGATATGGGTTTTTTAAATGGGGTGGGATGTGGGTTTTTTATAGTGTCTTTTATGTGTTTTTAGAATTGTTGTAATGCCGCCCTGAGTCGGGTTCTGCCTGAGTGGGCGGCATATACAAATGTGACTATAAATAAATAAATAAATAAAATAAAATAAAATACCAGTGAGATCCTGAAAACAGATGTGAAAACAATGTCCCTTCTGATGAAAACACATTTATTGATCACGGATCCCTTCCAGAATTAACATGGGGGCATATTTCAGCAGGAGAGGAAAAAAATCAACTTTTGTTTCTAGGTAAATCTGTAGAAGCCAAGGGAAAGGTGTCTATTGTTTGAAAGCCAGCTGTGCCCATTTCTAGGGGTGCTGTGTGCATCTACACACATTTCTGTTGTCATGTGGCAGGCATGACTAGACAACAGAGTGCATATAACACTGTTACCTTTCAAGATTAGGGTTACCATATGTCCCGGAAAACCAGGATTGTCCCGAATTCAAGGTCGGAAATATTGTCCTGGCCAGTTCAATAAAAATCATGTTAAAGTCCCGGATTTAAAAAACTTACTGATTATGTATTATAACACACCATTAAAATAAATTCAAATTCTCGCCATCAAATGAGCGTTTTCTTACCACATTGGAGTTGGAGTATACCTGGAGACAAATCTTAATGTCCTCGTCTAACACCACCGCCTGATAAGTGTGACCAATGTGTTTCCTGGAACTGAGGACGTTAAGAGTTGACCATGGTGCGACTTCTCAGAAGTACAACAGATCATCTTACAGTAAGAATTAACTGTTGTAAATAAATTCATTTATGTATTGATATATTTAATGTGAAAGTGTTTTATAGCTGTAATTATGTTATGTTGGTTTTAAAAAAGGCTATTTTGTAGATAACCCACCCATTTTTGTCAAGTATATCTCTGTCCCAGTTTTGTGGGAGAGAATTATGGCAACTCTATTCCCGACAAAGCAGTGCCTATTTATCTACTTGCAATTTCTTGCTTTTAAACTGCTAGGTTGGCAGGACTTGGGACAGACGACGGGAGCTCACTTCATCTCACAGAAGTCAGGTCTTGTACTGCTTACCTGCCAACCTTCTGGTCATCAAGCTCATTGTCTTAACCACTAAGTCATGGCGGCTCTTAGGTAAATCTGTACACACCTTTAATTAGTTGTATGGCTTTTACCTCATTGGGGTGATGAATTTCAGATGCTTAAAGTGCTCTCTCTCTCTCTCTCTCTCTCTCTCTCTCACACACACACACACTTTTTTGTTGGGGTGCAATTCCCTGCTATCTCTTCCTTAGCCTTCCTGTCCATGCAATGTGCAAAAACCAGGTGGCTTTATAGAAGGTGCTCATTTTATCCTGGGGATTTTCATATTTTCAATGAAGGCTTTCTCTCCCATCCCTTGTCAGGCATCCAAACAAATTCTTCCACAGGTTTCAACTTGACTTCTCTGGGATAAATCCATCCTATGAATAGGCAACTACAGGTTTGGCTCCCTGATCATCTGTGTCATCTCTTTTAATTACTTGTAAGATATTTTCCTCCCTAAACTGAAAGAATGCACGGATGTTCTCAAAATGTAAGAAATGTAGTTCCAGAGCGAGGGGGGCACTGCCAGAAATGGTTGCTTGGCTGCATTCCCGGTGAATGTAATTTAATAGGTGAGAAGTAAAATTTGTGTGAGAGATAATGGTGTGATAGTCTACATTTAAATGAGATTGAACTGGAGGAGATGGACCTTTTCTCGGTGATTAATTTGGGATGAGACTGAGCCCACCCCATCTCCCACCCGGCAAGAGTGTCTGCTTTGCCCATTCATAAATTTATTTGTGTTTCTTTGTTGCAAATGCAGCATTTTTGAGTAGCACAAGTCTTCTTCTTTTGTGTCCCCAGCAAACCCTGGACTGCCAGAATGAAGCCATTGTCTTGCCTTTGTCATTGCCCAAACATAAGCCCTCGTCGGTGCATGCTTCTGGCATTAATTGGCAGACCAGTAAATGAGCCGGATTCTGTATCTTTCCACATTCACAACATGTGTTGTTGGCTGCCTGCAAACACCCCCCCCCCCCACTTGAGCATGTTGGTCTTAAATTTAGGGACTCTAACCCTCAGTCTATTCAGGGTCCTCCAAGTGACATTGGGGAGGTTGAGTTCATCAGCCATATCCTCCTTTAAGCTTCATCTTCTAGTTTGGTTTTGCTCTTGCGTACACTCAAGAATGGTTGTTCTTGCCATAAACCTCTTCCTGGATCTTAACCGGTGGACTTGAGGCTCATATCCATTCAGAGGATGTTGAGTATCTCAAGTAACCTGTAGACATTAAAGTAGTAATAAACAAAGTTCTCATTATTTCACCTCATGTCCACCACCATGTATGTGGAACCTTGAGTCATGTAGCAATTCTTATTTTTTTTTTGTTTCTTGGACTACAAATCTCATAATTCTCTATACTGGTAGTTCTGTATGACAAACAGACACCTACCTTTATGGGTTGAGGCACAGCTAGAGGTCAACAGTCCTAAAAACATAATCTGAGGGTCCCCCTGGACTCACAATTCCTGCTCAAAGAGCAGGTGGCAGTCGTGGCTAGGAGGGTGCGTGTCATATGCCAGTTACGCCCGCTCCTAAATCGGGACTCCTTGCTCAAGGTCACCCATGCTCTGGTCACCTCCAGACTTGACTACTGCAATGCACTCTGCATGGGGCAGTCCTTGATGACCATTTGGAGGCTGTAACTGGTCCAGAATGCAGCTGCTTGAGTGGTGATGGGGTGCAGGTGGTATGCTCATGCCTCGCCACTACTTCAGGAGCTGCACTGGTTACCAGTATGCCTCCAGGTGCAATTCAAGGTGCTGGTTATTACCTTTAAAGTCCTACATGGTAGTGGGCCAGGATACCTAAGAGACTGCATCACCCCAAGAACATCTGTCTGCCCCACCAGAGCGGACCGGAGAGGCTCTCTAACTGTTCCATCTGCTAGAGAGGCACATCTTTCTAGCACCAGAAAGAGGGCCTTCCAGTGTCCGCTCTGGCCCTATGGAACCTCCTGCCAACTGAGTTGTACCTACAGACAGAGTTGCTGCCCTTCAGGAAAGGTCTGAAAACCTGGCTGGCAAAGCAGGTGTGGGGCCCCAATGATGGCATGGCCCCTGTCTGCTGGCTGATTTAAATATTAATAATTCTTTCTCCCTCTTCATAAGTGGTAGGGGTCGGAGTAATACCCGGTAAGAGTTTTTAACAGGTTTTTTAAAAATTGGGATTTTAAATTGTAGTTGGTTTTTATCTTTTGTAAGCCGCTCAGAGGCATAAATCTTGAAACAAACAAACAAACAAACTAATCAATCAACCAACCAACCTGTGGCTCTCCTGGAAAGTTTTGAGACTTAACTGGGATTAGCTGTGTCCTGTTTCTGCCCCAATGCTACTTGGGAGCTTTCTTTCTGAACAGGAAACATGAACAGAGTAAACCCTAGCTAAAACTCATAGTTTTCCAGTTAAGAACATAAGAACATAAGAACATAAGAACAGCCTTGCTGGAACAGGCCACAGCCCATCCAGTCCAGCATTCTGTCTCACACAGTGGCTCACCATTTCCTTCAGGGTATTCCCAAGCAGATGCCTTCACCTGCTTAGGATTCCCTGGAAATGGCATTGAGAGATATCCTGCCTATCTCTCCAACCCGGAGGTTGTCCTTAGGTAGCCATAATTATAGCCATTGATAGCCTTGTCCTCCATGAACTTGTCTAATCCTTTCTTAAAGCTGTCAAGACTGACAGCTGTCACCACTTCTTCTGGCAGGGAGTTCCATAGACCAGTAATCCTCTGGGTGAAAAAGTACTTTCTCTTATTTGTTTGAGAACTAGTGCCCAAAAGTTTCATGGAGTGTCCCCTAGTTCTAGTGTTGTGCGATAGGGAAAACAGTTTTTCCTTATCTACTTTGTCCACACCGTGCATGATTTTATAAACTTCAATCAGGTCACCTCTTAGACGCCGTCGTTCAAGAGTGAAGAGGCCCAACCGTTGCAGCCTCAGATGGTAAGGAAGGTGTTCCAGTCCCCTAATCATTCTGGTTGCCCTCCTCTGTACTTTCTCCAACTCCATAATAGTTGAGACCTTTCTCTTTTGTAGCCACATATAGGTTTCTTTAAGGTTTCTGTCAGGGCAAAGGCTGTGGCTAGGACACTGAGCTTGATGACTGGAAAGTCAGCAGGTCATCAATTCGAGACCCAAGTACTGCGCAACAGAGTGAGCGAGCTCTGTTGTCTGTCCAAGATCCTACCAGCCTAGCAGTTCAAAAGCAAGAAATTGCTAATAGATATATAGATACCACTTTGGCAGGAAAGGGAACAGCGTTCTATGTGCACCGGCATGTAGTCATGCCTGCCAAATAACCATGGAAACATTGGCAGACACAGAAAACACTGGATCTTTGGATGTAAACGGAGATGATCACTGACACCTAGAGTTGGACATGGCTGTCTTTTGAGCAAGGGAGACCCTTACCTTTACCTAAGGTTTCTATCTTCCAGTATGGAGGGGAGGGATGTGGATTTTTTTAATCCAAGAAACCCCAACATCTCATCCCTATTTCCTTATCTCATAATAATCTCCAAACCTCAGCCAGTCAACAACAGTTTACTAAATGATACAGTGGCCATATCCAAATTCAGAACAGCTGTGATGACATCTAACCTCCAGTAGAAAAGGGAGGAAGAGGAAGGGTGTGGGTGGGTGGAAGAACTTTAAACATTATAGCATCATTTATTTATTTATTTATTTATTGATAAATTTTTATACCGCCCACTCAGCCAAAGCCGACTCCGGGCGGTTCACAACAGTGGGTAAAAACAGATAAAAACGAATAAAGCAGATAAAAACCAGCAATAAGAACCCACCCCTAAAAAGAGAGGGGTGCAGGAACTGAAGAAACCATGGGGCAGGCATCCTCCCCTATATTAACCACCCAACGGAAGCCACCCCTCCACCTGCACCCCAAACTTGGCCCGCCAGCCAGGTTTTTAGTTCTCATCATAAGGTACAACTGTGGAAAAGATTTCCATGTAGAGTGGCCATGTGTCTTATTTAGTAAGGACAGTTCTTCATTTGAAAGGCTATTAGGGAGGCCTAATGGAGAATTCTGGGAACTGTAGTCCAAAAAGGTAACTTTCCCCAACTTGAGTTGAAGAATGGTGAAAATTGGACAGTTTTAAGACTTTAAGGGTATAAAGGGGCTTTTTGAGCCAATTATCTTTTTCAAAACTAAAAAAAAAATCCCAGGAGAGATAGAGGAGCCATGTTGCATATTCTTGCTGTATACTAAATAGAAAATACATTTTGAGTTTTACAATAATTTCTGGCTACATAGGCACAGTTTAAACAACACTCCTGATCATAAACATAATACACACACACTTCTAAAGGAGTAGCAATGTTAGATTGTTGTAGCAACAAAAAAAAACTTCTGTGGAACATTAATGACTGACTGAGTTATTTTGGCATGTCTGTCTGTCATTCTGTAGTCATGGCATAGGAAAAGATGGATAAAATAAATGATATTATAACAAGAGGTGCCTTTAAGCATATAACAGTGATGGCAAACCTTGTCATGCCAGCTGTTCTTGAACTTCAGTTCCCAGAAGCCCTGATCAGCAGGAGGGCTAACTTGGGCTTCAGGTGATTGAAGTCCAAAAACACCTGTAGTGCCAAGGTTCGCCATCATTGGCATAGAGGGTTGCAGTCTGCAAAATGATTCCATTGTGGAATGCTTGTCTTCAGTCATAGCCAGCCATGCTCTTTTAAAAGATACTCCATTCCGTCCCAACCTCACAGTTTTCTACCTTTCCAAAAAACGGTTGAATTCATTTTTCAACCTTCTGTGATCCAGACAGTGATGAATCCTCATTAGTTTGGTTTGGTTTTGTGGAAGGTTGAGGTAATTATTTCCTTTCCTTTTATTTATTTTTTTTGCTCCCTTAAGTTTCTTCTTTCTTCTGGGGGGAAAATTGTGCATGCCTGCAAATGTTGTGATTCTCTTGAGCTTGCTGACATGTCCCTGTCGTTTTGCAGAAGTCCTGTTTGCACCACATTTGCTTTCCTCATACATTTAATTCTTTCTCCTCTCCCTTTCACTCACATACATCCTCACCCCTGTGAAAGGCTTCAATCAACTGTAAGTTTCAAAGGTCACATGCTACAATTTTTATATGTATAGTTATTAAGATAAAAACGTCTGGATTCCCTTAAATCTTTTCTTCTCTATTCTCCCACAGTGCTTTATCTACATTTTTGGTACATGCATAAAAACTGAGTTTGTAGATCATATTAGGATAATTAAATTATTATGACAGAAAGGTTGTTTGAGAAAATGTCCATGTGTAATGTTAACATTACCCTGTAAGAATGACTCATGAGCAAATCTATCTGTTCTAAAGGCTTCCCTTATTTCGTCTTGGATGTTGACACGCATTGCTTTAGCTGAGGTTCTAAAGTGTTTTATTGATTCTCTAAAGTGATGTATTGATGCACTGGAAAGGCTTAAGAAGCATTAATGATCAAACAGGAAATATATACTTCATATCCACCTGACAAAAGAAAGAAGAGGAAGAGGTGGAAAAAACATGACAGCTGCACTGAATATCTCTAGCATTTTAGGACTGTTGTGTCCAAGACCATCAGCAGCCTGGTTTAGATGAACATTCATTCTCTGCCTTACCTCTCTCTGATAACAATGTTGGCACACAAGCAAAGATTCTGGCTTGGATTAGGCCAGAGTCCCCTCTTCTGTATGAACAAGGGAAGGAAGGTTTAATGTTACTTAACAAACTAGGATAATGGTCTTGAGAGTGGGAAAATCAATTCTTTGGAATATTGGTCCCACAATCTCACTGCTACCATGACATCTTGTGGGGTATTCTGGGATGTGTTGTGTAAAAGAAAGTTGTGATTGTGCCCTAGGACACAATCCTTGTGAAGATGGCTAAGGATCAATTGTGCTAATGCCATGCCAATATTCTAATGGCCTCATCTAGCACTGAACCACTATTGTACTTGTGTCACTGATCTGGGGAAGATTTGACCTAACTCAGCACCTAATTTCCCCCCATTTTGACTCTTTAATTATCAGATCTTTGTTATTTCGGCTGGCAAATCAATCTGTAAACAAATTTCTGAGGTCAGCTGTCAAGAAGACAGTTTTTGCTGGCAGAGAATTGTAGACAGACATTTCACCAAGCAGCAAATTATTTCCCCAAATCTTGTCTCCAGCAATTGGATCTTTGAGTTAGGGTTGTGGTATTGTTTTCCTGGTTAACTAATATTAAGCTGAATCTTTTGGAATATAGCCATATTAGTCTGTGTTTCACACATATCAGAGAATAAACAAAACAAAATGAAAACATTGTAGCACTTTGAAGTCTAACTGTTTTGTTTTGTTTATTCTCTGATATGCATAATGTTACACTGGCGATCCATCTTCCCATGTTTGGAAACTATACTATGCATAATAATAGCTAAATTCAAGGTAGGCATTTCAATACAAAATTGATGGCAAGAGGAGAGTGTAGAGTAGGGGTGTTTGGCCTCAATGTTTATTCTTGATTTCATGCATCATTGCTTATTAAGACTTGAATGATCACTTAAATTGGGTCAAGATGACGTGGGAATGATACGCTCTTGATAAAGAGGACATAAGAGTGTCCTAGGCATCATGCTTCACTTTTCTCCCCCACCCACAATGTGTGCCCACACTTTAATAGATAAAATGCAGAGTAAAAGATACACTAAAACAGTGATGGTGAACTTTGACATTCCAGGTGTTCTTGAACTTTAATTCCCAGAAGTCCTGATAAGTTAGTTTGCTGACTTGGGCTTCTTTTAATTGAAGTCCAAGAACACCTGGAGTGCCAAAGTTCACCATCACGGCACTAAAACATAGTCACGGAGAAGGAGATAAACCCATTCTTTGTGCCTTTGCCTTCCCTGGTGAGAAGGTTTAAATGTCTCTGAGCAATGTATCAGTTTTGTATTTTGGTCATGCTGTAATATGAAATAATCTGTATTGAATCCGTGTTTCCCAAAACTAGTGTAATGCACTCACTTTGAAATCCAATGTCTATTATCTTCTTCTTCAAGTGCCGTATTTGATTCAGAATATTGTCTTATCGTTATAGTGATCAGCTATGAAGATTGTCCTGAGAACAATATAATACGGTGGCCTTCCATTTGCCTTCCGCATCACAGAGTGAGACTTGTACCACTGATCCAGTTTTGCAAGTCATTTTCTGGTCCTGAGCCCCTTAGTATACAAAGTCCTCATCAGCCCCAGGTCAGTATTGATGCTGCTGCTTTCCTCCATTAAGATGGATTCAAGTGGGATTTTACCCACCTGGGGACTATCACCTAAAGCCATTATTCTTCAAGGTTGTCAGATCAGTTATATGGAATCTATTCCCACAAGCCTAGAAGTGGAACTTGATTTTTTTTTAACAAAGGGAGTATTGCAACTTTGGAAAGTTGTACTTTGCTGCTGCTGTTCCCAGTGACCATACTAACTGGGGGATTGTGAATGTATTGCTCATATATATTATTTCCAGGTTCCAGGAAGGATTTCTCTACCCCATGAGAAGACTACGGAGCCATACACTTTGACATCACCAGGTTCCATTACCAAAGTTCCTTAGCCAGTAATTTCCCCTTTACTTTCCCTGTGAGCACTCCATCTGAATCTGGAAGATCCCCTGTTCTGCTCCTCCTTTATCTTTCCCATGCATCATTTTAAGGCAATGAAAGGAAGCAAAAATCATTATCTAAAAGTTACTTTTCAGAGTTTTTCAGTTATGGGTTGTCCACCTTTGCAAAACTATAAAAATTGACAGGTATCCGTTAAACTAGGGAACAGTTCATTGAAGAGGAGGAAAGGAGGAATGGAATGGCTGGATATCCTATCCTGAGATTTGCATTGGCATATTTTAATATCTAACCCCATGTCTTAAGTGTGTTCCACTGTGCCTGGAGCAGCATCAGAGGAACTGGTTTCATTATACAATTGCCCTAGTTGCCAAGGAGGTGTTTTAATGTAGGCTTTGCCAGTCTGCTGTGGAAAGCCTGAAAGAGTCACATTAACTAGCTCCCAAACTGATGATGATTTTATATAAACAGGGAAAGAGAGATCATAAAATGGGATAAAAAGTGGATAAAGTCACTGGATACCTTAGCTGCTTTCAGCACCATCAATCATAGACTATTCCATTTACATTGGCATAAGTTTGGCTGTTTTCCTCTGATTTTCACGATCCTTATCATATTGTACTTCTTGCTATTTTAATGCTTGTTCATCAGTATCTGTTTCTCTTCCACAGCTGGTATCTTTCTGTTGGAGGAGCATTTTACACCCTGGTTACCTATAACCATGGTTAAAAAAGAAGGTTCTGTAGAGAACCTTTAGCTGCTGATGTATCAAATGCTGATGTATCAAATGCTTGGGAACCTGAAGTACAACAGTTATAGGATAGCTTTAGATTGCTCTAATTCAAGCCCTGTATACCTGATTTGTATGTTCTATACCAGGAAAAGAAACACCCTGAAGCTTTATTTAAGGGGTCCTCAACCTATGGCCAATGGGCCGGATTCAGCCCATGGCACCAAATCATCTGGCCTGTGCCCTTGCTCCAGCTGCCGTTTCCTCCTCCTTCTCCTCTATCTTTGCCTCCTCTGCTTGGCTTGGCGTGCCCCTAATGACACTCTGTAGCAGGGTGGATGTTATAAGGCTTACAACAACCGCCCTGCTATGGAGTGCCATTAGGGGCATGCCAAGCCAAGCAAAGCAGAGGAGACAAGGATTGAGGCAGCAGTGGCAGAAGCGGCTAGACACTGGTGCACATGGAATGCTGTTACCTTCCCAAAGAAGTGGTATTATTATTATTATTATTATTATTATTATTATTATTATTATTATTATTATTATTATTATTATTATTATTATTATTATTATTATTATTATTAATAATAATAATAATAATAATAATAATAATAATAATAATAATAATAATAATAATAATCTAGGCCAGATGTAAAACTGCCAAAATTAAGGCACCTTTTGGTGAGTTCATTCTGCAGTTCCTTTCACCTGACCTAGTGTGAGAAAGATTAGCCAGCAGCACAAGGTTGCCATTACCAGGGTACGCCTGATTGTGGTTCAAAAATATCACAATCTTCAAGGAGGCTCTTTCTGTGTACTCCTATACTTCTATAATAATAATAATAATAATAATAATAATAATAATAATAATAATAATAATAATAATAATAATAATAATAATAATAATAATAATAATCACCATATAAAAGGATATAGCATATTATTATTTATTCATTTATATCCTGCTGTTCTGGCGCAAGCACCACCCAGAGCAGCTAACAACATATACAAAGAAATACATACAGTCATAAAACAACTAAAAACCCAGCCCAGACACTCCCTAACCCCTTAAGAAGATAAAGACAGTAAAAGCTAACAAGATAAAACCATACAAAAAGCTGCATAAAAACAGCTAAATAAAACATCTGACAACTCCCAGCAGTGACCTGTAACCTAGGGCAACTAGACTAGCCAGCGGACCTGGGCCATTCCACAAGATGGATCCCAGACCTGCTGGTACAGCCAGGTCTTGAGTACCTTCCTAAAGGGGAGCAGCTCCATCTGGAGGCGCAGTTCCGATGGTAAGAGGTTTCATAGGGCTGGGGTAGACACCGAGAAGGATCTTCTCCTGGTCCCAGTCAGATGTGCTTCTCTCGTCGAGGGGACCACCACAGAGCCTCTCTGGTCTGCTCTCGTAGGACGGGTAGAATGCCTTAGGGTGATGGGGTCCGGGCAGTAGCCCGGTCCACTGCCATAAAGGACTTTCAAGGTCAAAACCAGCACCTTGAATTGCACCCAGAGTTGCAACCAGTGCAGCTCCTGGAGCAGTGGTGAGGCATGAGCATAATGCCCCCACCCTGTCACCACCTGGGCAGCCGTGTTCTGGACCAGCTGAAGCCTCCGAATGGTTGTCAAGGGCAGCCCCATGTAGAGCACATTAAAATAATCCAATCTGGAGGTGACCAGAGCATGAGTGACTGTGAGCAAGGAGTCCCAGTCCAGGAGTGGGTGTAATTGGTAGATGACCCGAGCTGTGCAAAGGCCCTCCTAGCCACGGCCGCCACCTGCCACCTGGTAACTACTTATCTACTTGCAATCTCTTGCTTTTGAACTGTTAGGTTGGCAGGAACTGGGACCGATGACAGGAGCCAATTCTGTCACATAGCACTTGGGTCTCGAACTGCCGACCTTCTGGTCATCAAGTTCAGCATCTTAACGACTTAGCTACTGTGGCCCTATATACACCTTAAAGATACCTAAATTGGAAGGTTTTCAGGCTTAGCTCCATGCAAGCTTCCTATCCCTGTGTCAGTAAGTAGCTAGTAGCTCTCTAGGTAAGGTACCCCATCCCCAAAATAAATTTGGCATCTCCTGAACATGAAGTCTAATCTCCAGAGTGGACTCACTGACTCCACAAAGTGGGAGTCACCAGCTGCCAACAGGGCAGGTGTGGGGCCCTAATGGGAACACGGTCCCGCCTGCTAGCTTATGTAAACAATTAAGAACTCTCTCTTCTTTTTTATAGTGGGTGAGATGGGTGGGTGGGATATGGGTCTTTTAAAGTGGGTGGGATATGGATTTTTTAAAGTGTTTTTATGTGTTTTTAGAACTTGTTGTAATGCCGCCCTGAGACGGGTTCTGCCTGAGTGGGCGGCATATATAAATATGACTATTAAATTAAATTAAATTAAATTGATCACCCGTTTTTCTTCCTGAGAAGACACCAGTAGGAACCACACAGCAACCTTCAGATAGAAATGGTTTTTTTGTTGTTTCTTTCCTTTTTAATACAAGTTTTTCAAAACTTTCCATATTTTTCAAAACTTTCATATTGCAAATGGAAGAAAAAGCTGGAGGACAAAAAAATTCAAATGTGAAAGAAACTGAAATGTATGGATCCTACAGTTCTGAAGACTTAATTGGGGTTGGAGGCAGGCAACTATATTATATTAAACTTGGATTGTCACCTCTTCTTTTCCCAAGTGTCTCATCATCTTCAACACACATATGATATGGACTGCGCAAAGCACACATGGCAAACAGATACAATATGATAGACTTTATGCTGGGAACAACTGTATCTGTGGAGTTTGGCTAGTGCAGTCAAGTGAAAATTTCACTTTATTTTTTACTGAAAAATCTACAAAAAAAATGCATATCACAGATTTAAGATAGAGATGTTTGTTGTTGTTCAGTCGCACAGTCGATTCCTTTATTGCATTTATATGCAAAATTATTATTATTGAACTTATGAAGACATTTGAAAATTTTGGTAGGTTATTATGGAGACCCCTGCTAGGTGAGAGCCTTGTCAAGGCACTGGGGCTTGAGTGGTCTAACTAGGCAGTGTTGGCTATCACTTAGTCCAGGCCTAAGACTCTCCAAAGTGCCCTCCGTCAGTTCCCTTGGGCAAGGTGAAAGCAGAGGGCACACATCATAGCCTGCCTAGATAGCGGGTGATGTAATATCCAAAAGGCTAAAAAACTGCACGCAGATGGACTTGATCTCATCGCAGAGATGTCTACCATTGTATGGACTCCTCGCTGAATAACAACTCCAAGGTATCCAAGGCATCAAGGTATTATGGAGAACAAAACAAATGAAATATTCAGCCATCTGCACTGGTCAGAATGAATACTACTGCTATTCATGGTAAGGAGGCATCATGTTGTTATCTGTCTGCAGTGTAGCAGCTAAACACCTGTGAAGTCTGCTTTGTGGCTGTTAAAGAGCTTGTCAGGAAAAAGAACTCTAATTCAGGACTGCAAACATGCATGATAGTATCAAACTGGGCTTTGAAAAACTAAACATAACTGCTCTGTTTTACTTTCTCCTGCTATCAAATTTTAAAAGGAATTTGCAAATTTTGGAAAATTTTCATTGTGGAAAAAACCCACAGATTCTAATCCACCCATTTCTAACCCAGCTATGGTGTTGGGGATGTATTCACCTGGTAGGTTCAGCCATGCCACAAAGGTGTTGGTTAGTGGTCTGGAATGGGGAGTTCCCAATTCTGGAACCGTAGGTCACCTAAGTGGGGTCAGGTATTTGGGCAATGCACCTGGTCAGTGACTTTGACATGAGCCCAGACAGATGTGTTGCCATATTTAAAATGGCTAAAGGAGCATTGAAAACACAAGTCTCAGTCCCCCATGTGCCATTGGACCCTGCTATGGTAATAGTAGGACCTTGCGATGGTGAGAGGCTAATAAAATCTCAAAACAGTGGGAGACGATGCTTCGATCTGCCATGCCAAACTGACATGTGAAAAATGGATCAACCAAGTAACCATTATAAACATCATAATTATGTATATGAGCCCTTATGGCGCAGTGGTTAAACTGCTGTACTGCAGCCAAAAACTGCTATTGATGTTGTGTGTTCAATCCTGATGGGAATCAAGGTTGACACAGCTTCCCATCTTTCCGAAGCTGACAAAATGAGTACCCAGCATGTTGGTGGAAAAAATATTTATTTATTTATTTGTTTATTTATTTGGTTATTTAGAGTATTTATATCCAGCCCTATTGGTGCGAACACCACTCAGGGAGGCTACCAGCATGAAAAGAAATACAGTGAAATACAAAAACAATAAAAGCATTGAGAGATAAAAACATTACTATCTAAAATACATCCCTATCTAAAATAAATCTTAAAACACATACACCCTCCAATACCCTCCCTAACCCCTTAAGAGAAGCAAAAACAAAAAAGAAAAGGCAAGAGTTAAAACAGAGGGGGAGGAGGGAGGAGATAAAAACAGACAAGTCAGTTGTAGGCACTAATTATATAAGCCAGCGGGACTAGGCCGTCACACCTGAACCACAGAGAGAGTACACTAAGTGCTATGGGGTGGTGTATAAGTGTAATTGCTATTGGTATAAAATCATGGGTATCCATAGTAGGAAGAGATCCAGTCTGGCCAGGTTACTCTACTATGGTAATAGAGTAGACCATATGGCCAGCGATTCAACATTGAGTGTCAGGCAACAGTTCACTAACCCAAAAACCCTGAGGATTAATGGCCTTGGGTGTCGAAGTCCACAGGGAAGGGTGATGGTCCCCAAGTGGATTAAACCCCACTTGAATCCATCTTGATGGAGGACTGCAGCTTCATCAACACTGGCCTGGGGCTGAGGAGCACTTTGCATTCCAAAAGGGATCAGGACCAGAAAGTGACTCATGGAACTGAATCAGTGGTACAGATGTCAGGCTGCGATGTGGAAGGCAGATGAAAGGCCACAGCATTATAGTCTCAGGACAGTCATCATGAAGATCACCAATATTCAGATTCAGATATGACAGAAAAAGAAGAAGGAAGAAGAGGAGGGGGAGGAGAATGGGAGTGGAAGGCAGGCTGGTTCCCCCCCTGTAATCCTAAATTAATTTTATTCTAATGTACTGTTTTGCAGACAAATCCCCAAGGCTTTCCTGTAGGAAATAGGCTCAAGCAATACTACAGTGCAGAGGAAAACAATTCCTCTCAAGTGCCCTTCTTGACCTAGATCTCCTTTGCCAGTGGCTCTCTGCCCAGAAGCTTCCTATACATCAAATGGATGGTTTCCTTCCAAGCTGATGAGGAGTTGAGAATTGACTGTCTGATAGGGCAAATATCAAATGCTCCTGTACTCCATCTATCATCAAATGCAAGCCTAAGGGAAAATTCTGGAAAGAGGAAAGGTTTCTCACAAATATCGACTGTCAAGGTCCTTTAATGTCTCCAACAGCCCTCGGGCTCTAAGTCCTTCTATCACACTTTAGTCTTTAGGAACAATAGCCTAATATAGCTCCTTCTTCTCTTCTTCCTCTCTTTTCCCTGTAGGGTTTTCTGTGGCCTTCCCACACATCATAAAAAAGGAAGGAATTACTGGAGAGGAAGCAGAAGAGGGCTGTCTAGGAAACATAAAAAGTAGCAAGGTTTTTTTTTTTTTGAGGGGAGAAGTCCTCAGTTTAAATCAGAGATTCTCAACCTGCGGCCCATGGGCCGGATTTGGACCATGGCACTATTTCATGTGGCCCCCACCGCCTCCACCACACCAGGAAGTGCCATGTGTTGGAGGAAGGGCAAAATGGCCATCTGGCCCCCGAAGCTGTCTGAGGGAGCGTGACCCAGCCCCCAGCTTTAAAAGGTTGAGATCTCCTGGTTTAAACAAAATAAATATCCTGGTAAATGAGGCCTTAAATGCCAAAGTGGCGATCCCAGTCTGTGTTAATGATGGCAGAGAAAGATATATTCCAGCTAGTCTGCTGAAATAGGAAAGTGTGATTTGATAAAATGTTCCCTACGTGGATATCATTTCTAGCCCCTTTAGATATAGGGTGATGTTATGTTTGTGATAGAAGTGCCTCCATACTTCACAGCTGATCTGGAAGACATTGCCAGTTTGCAGGGAATTCTGGGAAGTAGACAGCTGCAAGAAAAGTTGTGCTTCTCTAGCAAATAATGCTCAACACCTTTTCTACTAGATAGATTTCAACTTCAAGGCCTCTGTGATAAGGTGTGAGAGATAAACTAGTATAAACTATATATTATGGGTCAAGAAAATAGTGTGAGTGTGATTTTTCTTTCTTTTGAACACAATCTATCTAGAGCAGTGGTTCCCAACCATTTTTTGGCCATGCCCCACCTAAGCATTTCTAAGCATTTCTAAAATGCTGATGTCCCCCCCTCTGTGATGTATAATTCTTATTATTTAAAAAGTGAACTCACATTAAGGAAACCTTAAAACCCATTATCTTGGTCTAAACAAGCTTCCAAAGACTCATTCTCAAATTGCCCCCTTAAAAATCAAATTGTCCCTCTGTTGTGTCCAAGCGTTATTTGTTATAACCGCTTGAGCGCCATAATGTCTACGGCGCTATTGCATGCCTTTTTCAAAGGTGCCATTTTCAAAGGTCTGTCCGAATAGCTGATTCGTCAGTACAAAACTTCCCGCTTCCCTGGAACCCTGCTGAAATGTATCAACCTGTATAACTGCCATTCCCCACTGTATATAAGCCAGCCACCTTGTACATGTTCCCGAGTCAGGTATTATGAGCTGAATAATAAATCACTTGTGTTTGACCCGATCCTGCTGGTCAGAATACTTATTCAAGCACTGGACTCAACACCCTCTGTAGTGTGTGTGCCTCACATTGGGAACCACGGTGCTAGATCTTGGTGGCACAGTGGTTAAAAACTACTGTGCTACAGCAAAACTGCCAATATTGTGAGTTAGCTCCTAACAGGGCTCAAGGATGATTCATCATTCCATCCTACTGAGATTGGTAAAATGAGTACCCAATATGTTGGGGGCAAAATGCTAATTACCTTGTGAACCACCCAGAGAGTGCGCTAAGCCCTATGGGTTGGTATATAAGTGTATTTGCTATTAGACAGAGCTGACTTATGATTTATCTTACATAACAGAGTGTTAGTAAATACAGTTGCCATATCTATTAAGTACTTCATCTAGGAATTGGGCAACTGTTGTGAAAATTCGGGCAGAGAGTCACTTAGTAAGTACAGTATTGGTAAGAGGGTAAATTTTCCTCTCCATAGTTTTTATGGTCACGAACCTGTGTTTTTGGATACTCCAGGATGCAAGTCTCACTGAGGTAAAGCTGAAGGACTGTAAATGCATAAAGCCTTTACACTTAAAAATAAGAAAAAAAGATTTTCTGTTCTGCCTTCCTCCCACACTACATCCCATAATGTCCAAATCAATTAAAAGCCCGTCTGAAAGAGAAGAAGACATTTGCCTGTGGTGGAAGGACAAAAAGAAAAGGGCCAATGTGACATTTTACTGCTTTGCATTCTAGTTTATTTCCCCTGTTTTTATTTATTCTCTTCTTTTTATTTCAGCACATATTGACACCTCAAATATCACACCAGGGCCTCGAGAACGTTGGGGGTTTAGATGACGATGCCTGCAGTATGTGTCAAGGTGATAATGTTTTCTTTTCTCCTTAAACATTTTAAAAAAATATCAACTCTATTCAAATCCATCAACATGGATGCCAAGAACATTTCTTTCAAGCACATGCTAACCTAGTGGACGTGCTGAAAAACATCATAGTTTGTAAACCATCTCTGCCAATCCCTGATACACCAATATTTTATTCATGATTTTGGTGCTCCTGGCCATTTACTTCTATGCCCTTCCATTCCAGCAAATCTAATTAATGTACAGTAAAAGTCCGTTCCATAGGCTTTTGTTTAAATTGCTTTTGCTTAAATTGTTTTTTTATGTAACTTGCTTAAATTGTTTTTTATTTAACTTGCTTAAATTGGTTTTTATGTAACTTGAAGCAAACCCATAGGAAAAATTATTTTTAGGTAACTCGAAGCAAACCCATAGGAAAAATTATTTTTAGGTAACTCGAAGCAAACCCATAGGAAAAATAATCTTTATGTAACTTGAAGCAAACCCATAGGAAATCGTGTAAATCGGGACACAGTTTTAGCACAAAATTATTATGTAAGTCGAATTTTATGTAACTTGAGGCATTTGTAAGTTGGGATTTTATTTATTGACAATGCCTCTCCATCAGTTAATTGGGAACACCACAGGTTCTTTCTGCTACAGCTGAGCCAGGTGTCTCTTAAACTTCAGCAAACCTGCAAAACAACAGCCTGAAAGAGAAGACAAGCCAAACAGCAACCAACAGGAGGTTAATTGTCTAAAGCCAGTATCAGAATTTGCACTAGAGATGCAAAATGGTGCCATTTATTTTCTTTCACTGCATTTATTTACTTCAGGCATGTCTATGGCCTGGCTTTGTATGCATTGCTTCCAACCTTTGTTTTGAAGCAAGTAAGCAGCAATAGAAAGCAAGAAAGCAGCAAGTAAAACGACTCTAAAACCAATACAAGGTGGATTTGGTATCAGTGATTTTTTGGGAACTGTACTATGGTTTTGAACTAGTCAAAGGTAATGAGTGAGCTAATGAATATCTTTCTCATTTCAGTTGCAAACAATATTGGCTGAGATTCAGGGCTAACTTTGGTAATGTTGACTCTAAATACACAGATCCATCCCATTGTCTCGGAAAGTTCCATGGAGGTACAGATTGACCGATGTGAATGACTGTTGCAGTCATTTGAGGCAACATCACTGGGAAATTACCATGACCGCCCTGTCTCTTTCCAATATTTTCATGTCATATGATGTTTGTACACTAAATACTAATGTTGCATAGGCAGAATCTGAGGCACTGAGGACCTGACTAACAGAGACAGCCTTATAGTCAGAGGTAATGAGTTACTTGCCTCATGCCCAAGTTTTCTGCTATCAGATGTGGTGAAGGAAGCTATTCCAATGATGACTCATCCAGTTGGTTTTTCTATACAGTGAAACCCCGACACACAAATGGTTCGACTTACAAAAAGTTTGACATACAAATGGAAATCCTTGCTAAAAAAATGTGACATGCAAATTTTTAATAGGAAAAATCCAACATACAAAAAATATATGTTAACATCCAGTGGCCGCTTCAGTTAATGCAATGTGTTTTCGACATACAAATTTTTTGACGTACAAATAACCCCGTGGAACAGGAAAAAATCGTATATAGAGGTTTTACTGTATATGGAATGGGGCGGGTTGCCATCTTGTCCTACATTCAAATCTCACCATATAGAATGTTTGTTTAGGCAGGGGTTCTCAACCTATGGCCAATGGGCCGGCCCCGGCCCTTGGCACCATTTCATGTGACCCATGTCGCCGCTGCCACTGGAAGTGGAAATGGAAGTAGCCATAGGTTTAGAACCCCTGCTTTAGAGCTCGGAATATCTTCATACCTTCCTCTGAAATTCCCCCAGTCACCACTGGAGCAGGGAGTTGTGGGAAACTCAGCTGTCTGAGGGGGCATGGTCCGGCCTGCAGCTTAAAAAGGTTGAAAACTCCTGGTTTAGGGAATTGCAAATAGAAGATCACCAGTCTGGTCAGGTTATCCTGCTATAGTAATAGACTAGACTAGTGATTCTCAACCTGCGATCCACGGGTCGGATGCGGCCTGCAGCACCATTTCATGTGCTCCCCCCTGCCTCAACCACACCAGGAAGTGCCATGTGGTGGAGGAAGGGCAAAATGGCCATCCGGTCCTTGAAGCTGTCTGAGCGAGTGTGAGTTGAGACCTCCTGGACTAGACAATACTGCCAGTAGGCCAATACCATTCATCAGGCAGTGGCTAACTAACCTGACAACACTGAAGATTAATGTCCTTGGGTGGAGAAGTTCACAGGGAAGGGTGATGGTCCCCAAATGGATTAAATCCCACTTGAGTCCATCTTGATGGAGGGCAGCAGCTTCATCAATACTGGCCTGGGGCTGATGATGACTTTGTGTGCCAAAAGGGCTCAGGACCAGAAAGTCGCTCACGGAACTGGATCAGTGGTACGAGTGTCATGCTGTGACATGGAAGGCAGATGAAAGGCCACTGCATTATATTCTCAGGACAGTCTTCATGGCTGATCACAATGGGGATTGCCAATATTCAGAATATTTGGCCCAATCCATATCTCTCATCACATGGGGTGGCTGGTCAAATATGCCCAAGGTAAAAGATCTCAAACTAGCGAAGGGCTAGGCTGTCCTTTGGCAGTCTTGATTCCCATTACTTGAGAAGCATATATTTTGGCTAGTTTGATGTTATGGCTTCTTTTCTAAAACAGGACCAGGAGAGCTGTAAGCATCACTTGGCAGAATACAATAAAAATTATGGTTCCAGGGGAAAAAGAATTTATATAGCAGAGGTATACAATGTTTATAAATAAGCTTTGCAGTGGGCGATTCCCTAAAATGGAAAATTATATGCAAAGGACATATCTGAGCATTTTTTAGATGTGATGCCTGATCCAGAAATAGCTTCTGACTATATCCACCCACCCACATACACATATCCCTTAACCTACCTAGCAACAGTAAATTATTTTGATGGGACTTGGACACCTACTCTTCTCATTCAAACAGAAACGACAATAACAACATAAATATTAAATGCTGTGAGAGATTGCCATTGATAACTTGTGGTTTTATAGCAATTTTTCCATATATTTTTTTAAAAATCGGTCTGAGATTATTGCTGTATTTGTAATCAGCCTGTATAACACAATAGAATCAAATCATATAGATTTTTATGTTTTTATCTGCTTGTGCTTATTTTTTTGTCATTTACCGTGTATTGTGTTCTGTTTTGTGAGCCACCCTGAGTCGGGTTTCCTGAGTGGGCAGCATATAAGTATAAAAAAAATACAGTGATGAAACCATAATAAAAAGGAGTAAATTTAATTTAATTTAATTGTCACATTTATATACCGCTCACTCGGCCAAAGCCAACTCAGGGCGGTTCACAATAAAAATTGGGAAAAAAACACATGTTAAAAACAGTTAAAACTACCCACCCCCTAAAAACAAGGGGTGCAGGATCCAAAGGCACCATGGGGAAGAGTTCTTCTACACCAACCACCCAATGGAGGTTACCCTTCCACCTGCACCCCACACTTGACCCGCCAGCCAGGTTTTAAGTTCTTTTCTGAAAGGCAGCAATTCCGTCCGGAGACGTAGCTCTGTTGGCAGGAGGTTCCAAAGGGCTGGTGCAGACACGGAGAAGGCTCTCCTCCTTGTGCCAGAGAGGCGAGCCCCTCTGGCTAATGGAACAATTAGAGAGCCCCTCCGGTCCGCTCTGGTTGGACAGACAGACGTCCTCAGGGCGATGCGGTCTCTTAGGTAACCCGGCCCACTACCATATAGGGCTTTAAAGGTCAAAACCAGCACCTTGAATTGCACCCGGAGACAAACTGGCAACCAGTGCAGCTCCCGGAGCAGTGGCAAAGCACGGGCATAACGCCCACACCCCATCACCACCCTGGCTGCCGCATTCTGGACCAGCTGTAGCCTCCGAATGGTCGTCAAGGGCAGCCCCATGTAGAGCGCATTGCAATAATCTAGTCTGGAGGTGACCAGAGCGTGAGTGACCATGAGCAAGGAGTCCCGGTCCAGGAGTGGCCGCAACTGGCGAATCACCCGAAGTTGGGCGAAAGCCCTCCTGGTCACAGCCGCCACCTGTTCTTCTAGCAGCAGCAGCGAATCCAGGAGGACCCCCAAGTTGCACACCGGGTCTGTCTGGGGCAAAATAGCCCCATCCAGAACCAAAGATGGTAGCTCCCGGGTTAATGCAGGACCCCTTATCCATAGCCACTCAGTCTTGCTGGGATTCAGTTGTAGCCCATTAGCCCCCATCCAGACCCCAACAGCTTCCAGGCACCTGGAAAGGACTTTGACGGCATCACTGGGGTCCCCATGGGCCGAGATGTACAGCTGAGTGTCATCCGCGTACTGATGGTACCGCACCCCATGAGAACGAATGATCTCACCCAGCGGCTTCATGTAGATGTTAAATAGGAGAGGAGAGAGCACCGAGGACTGAGGGGCCTAGGACTGGACCTCTCACTCTCCAACCACACTGACTGGGTCCGACCCCTCAGAAATGAGGAAAACCAGGACAACACAGTGCCCTGGATTTCCAATCCTCGGAGACGTTCCAGAAGGATACCGTAGTCAACGGTATCGAAAGCCGCTGAGAGGTCAAGAAGAGCAAGGACGGATGGGTGACCACCGTCCCGCTCCCGCCAGAGATCAAAAACAACAGAGGTGTTTTTGAATTGTTCCACTAAGTCATCAACACAGTAGAAGAAAATGCAATTCTAGCCATGAGGTAAACTAAGCTAGTCTGGGCTTGTTCAGGGTCAGGTTTGTTTCAGATTTAGAATACCAAAAAATCCTGTAAAGTCGGCCCTGTGTGCCCTGTCTCCCTCAATATTTGGTGTCTCATTCTTGTATTTTTGCTCTGTTTTGTTTTTATATGTTACTTTGGTCCCTTATGCCAATACCTTTATAAAAAATTCTACTATACCAGTGAGTAAACAGATTGGAAGACTGTGGTAGCTTAGTGGTTGAGACACCAGAAAGTTTTCAAGTTGGGACCTGAGTCCTGCAAGGTGGAGTGCGCACCAGTTGTCTGTCCCAGCTGATGCCAACCTAGCAGTTTGAAAGAAAGAAATTGCAAGCAGATAAATAGGTACTACTTTCCCCGGAAAGGTAATAGTGTTCCATGCCATCCGGCATCTAGTCATGCCTGCCACAGAATGCAGACAGCACTGGCTCTTTAATTGTAAACAAAAATAAGCCTACCTACAACTGGCTTCCGAGCAAAAGCTTTACCTTTAGAGATATTGGGCAGTTAGGTCATCCTATATCCATGATGGCAAACCTTGGCATTCAAGGTATTCTTGGACTTCAATTACCAGAAGCTCAAGTCAACACTCCTGCTGATCAGGGCTTCTGGGAATTGAAGTTCAAGAACAGCTTGAGTGCCAAAGTTCGCCATCACTGTCCTATATATCTTTGTATGAAAATGCAACAGTTCGTCAGATTGCTGTTGAACATGAGCTGTAGCAATTACATAACTTTCACTAGTTTTACCAAAGCCTGTTGAGTCAATTTCCCTCCACACCACCCCCGCTGCCTTCATTTCAATCTTGGCTTTTTGAAAGTCAAATGAACAAGTCCAGCAATTCAAGGTGCTGGTTTTGACCTTTAAAGCCCTATATGGTAGTGGGCCAGGATACCTAAGAGACTATCTGTTGTGTATGCATGTTCACTGCACTGATAAGAATGTAACCACTCCATTTACAATGTATCTCAGCTGTAAAGGAACGCGAGCAAGCAGCCCATAGAGGGCAGCTGCGAGCGTTCAGTCTCACATGGTTCACATTGCTCAATCAATCAAGGTCTGCCGAAAACGGCGCGAGGCCAAGAGGAGTTCCCCAGACCGCTCGGCGAGGCAGGACCGCACCACGAGGCCCAAGGACGGCACCCGGACCACGAGGAAGCGGGACGGAGTAGGGCGCATCTCCGACGACAGCGAGGACGACGCTCCGGTTTTCAGCGTATCCACGGAGCACCCCCGGTACTTCATTGAGGTTGTAATCCAAGGGGCCCCTGTTAGGATGGAGGTGGACTCGGGTTCTTCTTACTCTATCATCTCCCAGGGAGAGTTCCTAAAAATAGCCCCCCACGTGCGGCCCAAGCTCAAAGCGTTGAGGGCCACGCTGAAGGACGTGCAAGGGAACCGCATCCCGGTGTTGGGGGTTGGGAAGTTCCAGGTCCAGTTCAAAAAGCGCGCCGCAACGCTTCCCCTAGTCGTCCTCAAGGGAGGTAAATGTAGCCTCCTTGGGACTCAGTGGTTCCAGCCCCTGGGGTTGTTCATTGGGGGGGTGCACGCCGTGGGAGTACACGCCGCCGGGACTGACCCAATACAGAGCGTGTGCGCACCCCGAAGTTTTCAAAAAGGGACTCGGAAAATTCAAGGGGCCCCCAGTGACTTTCGACCTGGACCCTGGAGTACGTCCAATCAGACTTAAACCGCGCAGAGTGCCTTCGCACTAAAGGACAAAATAGAGGCGGAGTTGGACAAATTGGTGGGCCAGGGGATTCTTGTTCCTGTTGATTCTGCGGAGTGGGAGACTCCAATTGTAACAGCGCTCAAGGCCAACGGGGAGGTCCGCATATGCGCTGATTACAAGTGCACCATCAATAAGGCGATTCGCCCTAATGCGTATCCGGTGCCAGTAGTCAGCCACTTGTTGGCCAGGTTACACGGGGGGAGGTGTTTTGCTAAACTCGACCTGGCCCAAGCCTACCAGCAACTCCCGGTGACCCCCGCCGCAGCTGCTGCGCAGACCATAGTCACCCACAAAGGGGCGTTCCAGGTATCGCGCCTCCAATTCGGCGTGAATTCGGCGCCCGGGATCTTCCAGTCACTCGTGGAACGCCTCCTGAAGGGGTTAGAGGGGGTGTTACCCTACTTTGATGACGTATTGATTACAGGGGGGAGCCGGGCCGAATTGGCAGAAAGGTTGGGAAAGGTCCTGGCAAAATTCGAAAAGGCGGGGTTGCGGTTGCGGAAAGACAAATGCGTTTTCTTCGCAACTGAGGTTGAGTTCCTAGGGTTCCGTGTTACTCCCGAGGGAATAAGGCCATCCCAATCCAAGGTGGCCGCCATCAAAAAGGCCCCTCGCCCCACCTCCAAGCCTGAGCTGCAGTCGTTCCTTGGGCTGCTCAACTTCTACCACTCCTTCCTTCCTCGGAAGGCAGCCGTGGCGGAACCGCTACACAAATTGTTAAAAAAGGACGAGGCATGGAAGTGGGGCGACGACCAGGAAAAGGCTTTCAATGACCTGAAGCGACTCCTGGCATCAGATGCTGTACTGACCCACTTCAATCCCAAATGCCCAGTGGTCCTGATATGCGATGCATCCCCGGTGGGGGTGGGGGCGATGTTATGCCACGTGCTGGAGAACGGGAAGGAGGCCCCGATAGCGTTCTACTCTAGGTCCTTGTCCCAAGCGGAGAGAAACTACGCCCAGACAGACAGGGAAGCACTAGCGATAATTGCGGGGACCAAGAAATTTCATGATTTTGTGTATGGCCGCCCCTTCACCATAGTGACTGACCATAAGCCCTTGCTAGGCATTTTCACCGCAGATAAGCCCACACCCCAAATCCTGTCCCCGAGAATGCTCAGGTGGGCCATTTTTCCTCAACGCGTATCAGCACGCATTGGTGTACCGGCCCGGGAAGGAGATCAGCCATGCGGATGCCCTGTCGAGGTCCCCCATTCCCCGGGATTGCTGCCACGTGGGCGAGGAAGAGAGGGACCACCAGGTCTTAATGATAGAGGTCCTAGACTCCCCTCCAGTAGTACCGGCCGACATCGCCAAAGCGACCGGTAAGGACAAAACGTTAGCTACAGTTTGCTCCTGGGTACAGAAAGGGTGGCCCGTGTCTTCCCCAGCAGCGGAATTCGACACATTTTTCAAAAAGAAATTAGAATTGTCCCTAGAGAGGGGTTGCCTTTTGTGGGGACAGCGGGTAGTGATCCCCACGTCCCTCCGGCCGAGGGTGCTTAAACTGCTGCATGTCAGCCACCCCGGGATCGTCCGCTCTAAGGCACTAGCCCGCAGTTACTTTTGGTGGCCCCAGCTAGACGCCGACATCGAGCACATGGTCGGCACTTGCGAAGCGTGCCAAAGCTCCAGGCCAGAAGAGGCCTGTTTGCCACATAGGGAGTGGGACACAGCAAGGGGGCCCTGGTCCCGGGTACACGTAGACTTTGCTGGCCCGTTCAGGGGAACACTTTTCCTCCTTGTGGTGGACGCGTTCTCCAAGTGGTTGGAGGTCATTCCAGTCTCGAGCACCTCCTCGGCCACAACAATTAAACAGTTACGGAGGGTCTTTTCCACGTTCGGTTTACCCGACACCCTCGTCAGCGATAACGCTAGCTGTTTCACGTCCGCCGAGTTCAGGACATTCATGGATCTCAACGCCATTCGGCACATCACCTCCGCCCCTTTCCACCCGGCCACTAACGGCCAAGTGGAGCGCCTCGTGCGTACCACTAAGGACGCGCTGCGGCGCATGGGCCCCAGAGATCTTGACTTACAACTGTGCCAATTCCTGCTACGGTACAGGGTCACCCCACTAGCGTCAGGGTACTCCCCCGCGGAGTTGTTAATGCGCAGGAAGCTGGCCACAGTAATCTCCAAACTAGACCCCACAAGGGTAGAGGACAAAGGGCGGAATGTAGAGATGGATTCCACAAAGAGCTTCAGCGTAGGTGCCCCCGTGCATTGCAGGAACTACGCCAGCGCGGGACCAGCCTGGGTGCCCGGCATTGTAATAGAACAAACCGGCCCCGTTTCATACCGCGTGGAGACCAATACAGGCCTCCTGTGGAGGCGGCACGCGGATCAACTCAGGCGCAGGGTCCCCGGAGAGCAGGACGAAAACGAAAATAGCCACAAATCAGCGTTAGGGTACTCCCCCACCCGCTTAGCCCAAGGGGGAGAAAAAGGGGGACATGGGTCCCCACCAAGGGGGTGGAAAGGGAATCGATCCTCAGAGATCTTTTGCGGGAGTTTGCGGCGGAAAGGAAGAGCCCCGATCTCGCACATAACCCTCGGAAGTTTCCCCAAAACACAGATTCCCCAAGAAGTTTAGACCTTGATTTACAGTACCAGGGGGAGTTAGCGGAGTGGTCCCCCACCCGTCCTAGCGAAAAGAGGGGTTTCAGTTCAGCCCCTGGTACCTCCAGTCCCAGTAGCCCCTGTGAGTTAGAATGCAACATAGCGCCAATGCCCCGGAGACCGACACCCCCAAGACAGGAGGCGACGGCGAGTCCGTCCACCACAGTCTCAAGGTCCCCCGAGCGGGGAACAGAAAGTAGCAGAACCACAAGGGCATCCTCGTCGGTCCCGAGATTCGTAATGGGAGGGTCTCCAGGGTCACTTCCCAGCTGTTCATTCCATTTCCATCCCCCAGCGCAAGGCAGGCACGGACACCCCACAGAGCCACTAATGAGTCCCCGTTTTCCATTGCAGGACAAGCACCCACGGAGTCAGGGATCACAGGCTCTCCGGTATTAGGTCAGGCGCAAGCACGCCCCAAGCGCACGTGCGGCAAGCCACATTGGTTGCGGGACTTCGTCCCATCCTAGGGGGGAGGGATGTTGTGTATGCATGTTCACTGTACTGATAAGAATGTAACCACTCCATTTACAATGTATCTCAGCTGTAAAGGAACGCGAGCAAGCAGCCCATAGAGGGCAGCTGCGAGCGTTCAGTCTCACATGGTTCACATTGCTCAATCATGGACAGACGCGGGAAAACCTTCCCCGCATTCAGCAGCAGGAAGAAGAACTACTGAAGAGAGGCGTGCCTGGGCGAGGCCACGCCGGTAGCGGCCAATGAGCTACCGTGCTACAAGATTCAAATGTATAATGCTACTGTATATATAGAGATGTATCACCACCATTACCTCATGCTCCACCCGATTATCATGCAATAAACCTGTGTTAAGCCAACCCTTCAGCTGTTCTGTTGTCTTTGGTCCCATACAGTAAACTATCTGTCTGTCCCACCAGAGCAGACTGGTGGGGCTCCCTATTGGTGCATCGGCTAGAGAGTCCCACCTCTCTAGCACTAGAAGGAGAGCCTTTTTGGCATCTGCTCTGGCCCTATGGAGCCTCTTTCCGACTGAGCTGCATCTCCAGACAGAGCTACTGACTTTTAGGAAAGGTTTAAAAGCCTGGCTGGCACAGCGGGTGGGTGGTGCGGCCGATGGGGCAGCCCCTCCCCCATGGCTTATATGATGGCCATCCGGGGTTTTTAGTTTACTTTTTAACTTACAGGGATTGTGGGGAGGGTATTTTAATGTTTTTTTTAAAAAATAGGAATTGTAGTGGTTTTACTGCTGAGGGATGTTTTTTATATTTGGATGTTTTTATCATTGTTGTAAGCTGCCGAGAGTCGCCTCGGCAAGGGGGCGGCAATAGAAATCAAAACAAAGAAAGAAATCGACATATGCACCTAATTTTTGCTTTTACAAAAAAAAATGCTCCACTCTCTTGCAAAAGGATCAAACTTGACCGAAGTCTAGAATGTCTGCCTATCTATTTATGCCAGTGATGTCTCTTAGCAGTGGTTCCCTTGCGTTTCACGCACAGCTCAGATGTTTTACTGCAGTTCCAATTAACTGTAGATGTCTAGGACATGCTGCGTACCACATACTGGCTGTGCTTGTAAATTTTAAATGATAGCCCCCAAAATCTCCTAGCTAACATGGTTTATAGACTGTCTGGGGGATTTTGACATTTGAAAGTCAAAAAGTAACATTGCCAGAAAAAGTATCTTCCACTGGGTTCCTGTCTATACAGGTCAGATGACTTAATTCTCATAGTAGGAACGTTTTGGCTCTATAAACAGTGTTATTTCCCATTTTTAACTAAGTGAGTCTAATTCAGGATATTAAAATATATCTGTCTCATTTTTGTTGCATTTCCCCATTCCAAAAGTTTTCTCACACTATCCCAATACGGATCTTTAGTTGTGCATGTTTTTCTCATTTTGCCTTATTTTCTTACTCTTCTGGCAAGATTTTGTGCAGAGTTTTCTCCACTGAAATGTCTTGCAAGTCTCTGAAATGGGGGGAGGTGGAGGTGGATTTGCTAAGCAAAGTGGTCTTCTTCCCATTGATAATTCTGAGAGGTGCAAAACTGGGCAGTACAAAATGGATCTTTTCCTAGGGAAATGTGAATCCAATGAATATCTTGTCCATCCCACTCCAAAGAGATTCCTTTCTTTCTGTGACTGTGTTTCCAGTCAGTGACAACTATTATTGCTTCTAATTTGTGGAGAGAAGTTCCTCATATTTCTGTCACTCCAGAAGTATAGCACTTATGAGAACAATGTATAATGTTACAACATGAGCAGGAAATCAAATCATTAATAAATGTATAGAGAATTGCCTGGTTTTAAAATAATGTATTGGAACAATAAATATTCAAATAATAAGGTACCATCTTCATTATAGTTGTTCCTTGCATTTTTGTACGTTAAAGTAATCCATTCCCTTTTGCTAATACAAAGGTGTCGGTAAGTTCTTCAGTAGAGGTCAGAAGTAAGTTACAGTAGAACCTCGGATAAAGTCCAAACTCCGTTCCACAAGCTTGGAGTTTATCTGATTTTGGACTTTATCCCAATCAAATGGGCGATGCATCAGATAAGGTCCAAAAAATGGACTTTATCCGAGGTTCCTATACCAAATACCTTGGATAACGTCCATTTTTTAGCGGTTTTGGACTTTATGCAATTCACATGTGCATGAAAACCGTGACTTTATCCAAATTGGACTTTATCCGAGGTATCACTGCACTTGCAAAGTTGCAAGTTACTTCCAAATGACACTTTTCACTGTAACAGGGTGGTGGGAGTTACTTTCAGGCTTGCAACAATGAAAATTCATTATTTTTTCAATGAAATGGGCATCTCTCTCTCTTTTTTATTCATTATTTCTCTTAGTATACCTGTATGTGGTTAGCATGGGAGGGTCATTTGGATGGTACATTTGCTGCATTCCACTTTTTGTGGAGGAGGAGGAGGAAGGAGGAGGAGGAGGAGGAGGAAGGAGGAGGAGGAGGGGCGGGAAAAGGAAAAACAGAGAGGCAAGCTCCAAAGGAAGAAAAAAGGGAAGGTGCAAAGTTAATGGGAGGGGAAAGCAAGTTAATTGAGCGGGAAAATAACTGTAAGGGTGCCACAGAACAATGGAGGTAGCTGGAAAAATATATATGTTGAATTTGGAAAAAGGAACACTTATCACTTGGAGTATATGTGAGCATTAAAATTTTTAACACATCCTGTTGGAACTGTGTTGGGATTGTGGGCCAGATCCGGCCCATGGATCGTGGAAGTGACTGATCAATAAAGGCATATGAGGCAGAGTTGGGCAAAGATCAGTAGTTTATTCACCAGACGGCAGCATAATTATACTCTCGGGCCACTTGCAGAAAAGGTTGAGCATGGCCCGACACCAGCTAATTAATACAATACACATTTCATCAGGGGTGATAATTACTAGGGAATAACCAGACAGGTTAGCCACTGGTCTAATCCAATCATGGACTGCTTTTCTGGAGCTATCTAATGCAAACATGGGATGACAGTTTACTCTTGGGATCGGGGGTTCTGTGGAGTTAATTAACTTGCTGTATGTTTACCTTGAGTTACATATCTGTGACCTCTGCACAACCATTGTTCTCAGAACTGCTGGCCAAAGCATGGTGAATCAATCTAACTATAAACTGATATCAAATCCCGTGCCCCCAATTTCCATCCCCAAATGGTCCTTAGCGGGGCACGCGGCTTGTTCGCCAAACCCCAAACCATCCAAGGACAGTTTGTGTCAATTCTATCCTACGGGATATCTACATTCCCTCTTTCTTTTATTTCTAAATGGGGCTTGGCCAATAGCTTTGAGAATTATGGCATGAGCTGACGTGGAGTGTGGACATTCTGAGGCTCTCTCCATGGGGGACACCTTGACATCAGTGAGGGAATACATTGCATGAAACAACATATAGCTGTTCCCAGTATTGTCACCCCCACAATCACCTAGAGTGTCGTTTGTAGCCAATTCCAGGGGAACCAGGACCATAATGAATTCCACCACTCCCACGTGGCATCCTCCTTGATATTTTTAACCAAGGTATGGAGGTTTGTACCTTGCGAGAGTTGTCCGTGAGGTTAAAGCAACACATGCCACTGACAATTTCGCAACCCAGGTGATGGAGTAGTTATGGAAGATGTCCTCAGGTTGAGAAAGCTCATGTACCAGCCTGCTTTTCTGTAGCTAGGCAAAATAATGAGATGTGTCATTGATCATTGGGGGTTTAATTTCTCTTCCCCCCAGTGGCAGAACTGGTTTTCTAAACTGTCTCTGCTACTTCTAGTGTTGTGCAAATGTCTTTCTTACACCTATAGAGAGGTGTGAAATGACTAACAATGGCTAGGGATTACTCTGACGGCTGGGTACTCAATCTTTCCAAGCAATGGGCCGGTTTTGGTTTCTTCCCCCACCTGTGGTCAGGACGTGTATGCAAACATATGTATGCAGAATTTCAAGTGTCCCTGCAAATAAATGCAGCATTTGTACAAGGCATGAATGAATGAATGATACAGATAAGACATTCAGCTGCTTCTGACAATGGAAGCGTGGCGCCAAAATGGCCGCCGCGCTCTTTGCGGGCCCCCCCCCACCGGACGAAGCCATCCGGGTAGTTAGGGGCGTGGCCAGCACCCTAATAAAAGGGCTGGCCACGAGGCAGCCGTGCTGCCATTTTGGCGAAGCGACGGAGCGGAGAAGTTTTTCCTCCTTACCTCCGTCGCTCGTGTCCTCTTGGGGGAAGCCTTTTCGGGCAGCTTTCTCTTGTTTTAGGCTTCCTAGCTACCTTAGCCATGCCCTCGAAGAAGAAGGCAGCCGCGAACGTGGCTCGATCGGCGCGGAGGCGTCAGCCGGGTCGGAGGACCGCGACTGCGCCCGTTCCGCAGCCACCTTTAGCGGACCCCACCGGGAACAGTGGGATGGGATCGGTAGCTCCTTGGCCTGATGCGCGGAGCATACCTGCTGCCCCGGACGGGGCCTCGGCCCTTGGCCCGCAAACAACGACCACGGCCCCTGCCATGGTCTGTGCGGCGGGGCCCTCTTGCCCGGGTGCGCAATTCCCTATGGGGGGTGCGAGCCACGGAGGGTGGTTGGGTTCCCTGCCTTTGCAGGGCGTTCCCACGGCTCCCCAGGGGCTGAGCATGGGCTCTTGGCCTTATCTGGCCCCTGGGGCTCAGGGACCTGGACAGGTACCCGTGAATTATGGGCCGGTTGCCCAATTGCCCCCTGTTGGGGCCGAGGCCTATGTCGATGTGGAGGCCCTCCTGGCCCGGGTGGCGGCCCTTGAAGCGTCCTTGGCAAGGGCCAACCAAACAGGGGTGTCTCTAGGTTTTCAGGCGCCCCCTTTGGCCGCCGAACAGCGGCCGGCGATGGGTCGGGTTGAGCCGCCTGAGGCGCGCGGGCCGGTGGTGGCCACTGCCTCGCAGCTCCCCACCCCACAGGTGCAGCAGTCTGGTGCTGGTCTGGCCCCGTCGACGAGCTCAGCTTCGGTTGTGAGCTCCGACGCCCCCAGCGGGCCGGAACCCCCGGTGGGGGCGGCCCGCGGGGGTGCAGCGGGTGAGTATGCAGTCCAAGCTAATGCACCCACACAACTGACTTCCTTGGGGGGGGGCTGTTCAATGGCCTTGGCCTCACTCGGGTGGCACGGCGGCCCAATGGCCCCCGGCCCACCCAACGACTTTGCCCGTGACACAGGGCCTGGGTCGGGGTGGTGCCCCCAATGTGCTGGGAAATGTGTTGGGGATCCCCGGGCTGGCTCAGGCTAATTTTCCTTTGCCCGTAGTTCCCTCAGTGCTGGTGTCGGCTTTGCCAACAGCAGGGTATTCCTTGCCCTTGGGGGACCATTTGGCCCAGTCTACCAAGGAAAAGATTTGGAGGGGCGAGTGTGTAGATATCTTCTCCCTTCTAAATAGGGAGCCGACCAAGGAAGAGAGGGAAGGGCTGGACGAGAAGGATAAGGAGCAGGCACGTCGTCGTAAGCCGCCATGCACGTGGGCAAATTGGTTGCCAGCGTACCTGATTTACATGGCCGTTTACCTCAGGGCAAGGCCGGATTTGGCTATCCCTATGGTCCAGTATCTGGACAATATTTACCGGGCTATGGTTGACTTCCCAGGTCCGTCATGGCTGGCTTACGACGAAGAATTCCGCATGAGGATTCCACTGCACCCAGAGATGAGGTGGGATGAGCCCTGCCAGAAGCTGTGGCTTCTGTATATGACCCCCACGCGCCCATTGTGGACATGCGGTCCAACGAGCGGCCCCGGTACAGGTACCCCGCCAAGTGGCGGAGCAGGGGGTTCCAGCCCGCCTGCTGTGCTGGACCTTCTCGTCCAATGGTTCTTGCAACAGGAAAAATTGCAAGTACAAGCATGAGTGCCCCTCTTGTTCTGGCCCCCATGCTGCCTCTGCCTGTCCCAGGCCGGGAGGATACAGGGGCAGGGGTAGGGGCGGACAAGGGGCAGGTAAGACTGCCATGGAGGGAGCGGGTTCACCAAAAGGCCCCCTCCCCAATTAATGTCGACATGCTGGAGCGTTGGCTCGCATTGTACCCGAGGAGAGCAGACGCTGTGTACCTCCTTCAGGGTTTTCAACTGGTTTTTCATATTCCTTTCACGGGGGATAGGTCACCGCAGGATGCACCTAACCTTTTGTCACTTAGGGGAAGGGAGGAGGTGGCTGCCGCCAGCATTAATAAGGAGATTGCTGCGGGCAGGGTCGCTGGCCCTTTCCCCGCACCCCCGTTCCCCAACCTTAAAGTGTCTCCGCTAGGACTAGTGCCCAAGAAGTCCCCGGGCGAGTTCCGCCTGATTCACCATTTGTCCTACCCAGCCAGCCACTCGGTCAATGATGCTATCCCTGATGACCTTTGTTCTGTCAGGTATACATCCTTTGACCAGGCATCGCGCATGGTGCGCTCATGTGGCCCGGGTGCACTGTTGGCTAAGTGTGACATTAAGTCGGCGTTTCGCCTCTTGCCCGTGCACCCGGGTGACTTCGAGTTGCTGGGTTTCAAATTCCGGGGTGAATATTATTTTGACAAAGCCATGCCATTCGGCTGTTCCATATCCTGCTCGGCTTTCGAGCGTTTCAGTACCTTCCTGCAGTGGGCATTTGTCCGTAGGTCAGGGTCTCAGTCTGTAGCCCATTACCTGGATGACTTTTTATTCGGGGGTGAACGGGGCTGGGACACGTGCACACGTCTCCTCAACACATTTCAGACGCTAATGGAGGAACTCGGTGTCCCTTTAGCGCCCGAAAAGACCGAAGGCCCGTCTAATAAGTTAATATTCCTGGGGGTGGAAATTGACACGGTAGCGCAGGCGTCTAGGTTGCCCGCAGACAAGGTGTCAAGGATAGTGGCCCTTATATCGGACTTGCTGGCTAAGCGCAAGGCATTCCTTCGGGAACTGCAGGTGCTACATGGACACCTCAATTTCGCTTGCAGGGTGGTCGCACCTGGCAGGGCATTTGCCCTGTGCGACGCCATGGCAGGCTTATCCAGGCCCCATCATAGGGCGAGATTGACACGGGGCATCAGGGCAGATCTGCACGTATGGCTCCAGTTCCTGAGGGAGTTCAATGGGGTCTCATTTTGGAGGTCTGACCTCCTGGCTTCGCCCCAATTTCAAATTCAGTCTGATGCCTCGGGATCCCTTGGTTATGGGATGTACTTCAATGGGAAGTGGGCATATGGTGGATGGCCACCAGCCTGGTCAGGCACGGGTCGCCTGAGGGATCTCACATATTTGGAATTTTTTCCCATACTGGGGGCCTTGATGCTATGGGGTGAGGAGTGGGCCAACTCTGTGGTGCATTTCTGGTGTGACAATGCGGCTGTTGTCCACATTGTCAACTCACAGACCTCTAAATCTCCCAGGGTCATGGATCTTGTGCGCCAGTTTGTATTGCGCAGCCTGCACCTCAATGTACTGTTCAGAGCCAGGCATGTCCCGGGGGTGAATAATGATATTGCTGATGCTTTGTCCCACCTGCAGATTCCCGGTTCCGTGCCTTGGCTCCGGATGCGGAGGAATTTCCCTCGCCACTACCGCAGGAGATATGGACCATTGGCAAGGAGAGGTGAACCGGGCGATAGGCATGTCACTGGCGCCACGCACGCGTAAGGCGTATCACCACGCGTTGGTTTCATTTCGGACCTTTTGTTCCCAATCTCGCCTGCCAGATACCTGGCCGATCCCAGTGGCCCACATCCTCCGTTTCATGGTTTACCTGCACGCCCAGGGCCTGGCACCCCGCACCATAGCATCTAGGCTATCAGCGCTGGCTTTTATGGCCAAGGTGGGAGGTCACGCGGACAGTACCGCTGATTTCCGGGTGAGACATGTTTTGGAGGGGTGGGTGCGGGAACGTGGGCGTTGCCTGGACGACCGTCACCCAATTTCCCCTGGGGTACTTACCCAACTGGCACGAGGCTGGCATGACCTATGTTTTGATAGGTATGAGGCAGCCCTGTTTCGTGCGGCTACAACGGTGGCCTTTTTTGGAGCGCTCCGCATCAGCGAGCTTGTGATGCTGTCTAAGGCGGATGCAAGTCATAGGGCACTGGAACTCGAAGATGTCTATGTTGCAATGATTGGGCTCAGTTGAGGATACACTCCTCTAAAACAGATCAGCACGGCGTAGGCAGTTGAGTAATACTGCTACGATGTTCCTTGGAAGACATCTGTCTGGTTGGTGCCCTACAGGAGTTTCTTGCACTGTGTGGCACGCACCATGCCCCGTTTTTCTGTCACCAGGGTGGGTCTCCCCTCACCCAGCCATTCCTGCAGGATGGGGGCGGTTTCTACTGCAGCTACTTTTGGGTACTCTGGGGCTGAAATACGCCGCATGGGAAGGTGGGGATCACATTGTTTTCAGTTTTGTGTTCACCCTCTTCAACCGTGAGTGCCAGTTTAGTCACTGCAATGTTTCTCACCCCCCTTTTTTCCTTGACAGACCCTGGGTGTCGTTTTACACCGGTGACAGTAGGGCTGGTGGGCCGTTGCCACGTGCACAGGGCAGCGCGTTACGCTGCACAGGGCAGCGCGTTACGCTGCACAGGGCAGCGCGTTACGCTGCGGCGACAGAGTGGGACCCCGACTGGGACTGGGTGCATCCGCACATCTCAGGTGGTGTGGTAAGCGCGGCATGTTATGGCGGGAACTGTTGCCATTCCTTTTCTACATCAGGGATGCTGACTCGCCTGATGTCCTGGTTATTCACCTTGGGGGCAATGGTTTCGGACAGGTCACTGGCCTATCGTGGAAGCTTGCGATTTGCAGTCACCTGGCCTACTCACATTATGTGTGGCCTGCCACACCCCTCATTTGGTCGGACATGATACCGCAGTACGCTTACAGGGGAGCGTTTGGCCTCCAGGCGCTTGACCGGGCTCGTCGCTCCAGGGCTATTGCCCGGTTCCTTTTTGATATGGGTTGGGGACGCGTCATTCGCCTCCCCATCATCAGTCTGCAAAATTATGAGCTTTATTCAGGGGAGGGGGCCCATCTGTCGCGAGGAGGTATGGACCTCCTGCTGAGTGATTGGCGAGCAGGCCTGTCGACCGAGCTGACGGTCTTGGGGGGGGGCGTCGAGCCTTTATTGAAGCCTCTCTGGGTGGCGGGTAGCACTGGTAAGGTAAACATTTATGACCCACAGGTATCCGGCAGGTTCGCAATTGACTGGACAACACTAGATAGGCATAAGTTGTTTAAACGTTGTCCGGTCAACGACGAACCAGGCGAGGGGGTGATGGTTACCACTAGACAGCTGGAATCACCCCCTGATTTTATGGATACACGTCAGAGGGTGGGGTCATTAGTTAGATATTGACTACGGTCAACAATTTGTTTGTTGTCAACAAACAAATTGATACAAATAGATATATTGTAACAATTGCCGTTGGCAATTTTGGGTGGTACCTTACCAGTGTTACTTCGGCCTGCTTGCCCTAAGAATTATGATTGGTCGTTTTACCAATAGAAATTTATAATTCGGACTAGGGCATGAATCAATAAATGTGGCCCAATGCCGTTATCCACTTTCATTTGTGTCTGAGTCCATTATTGGGGGGGTGCGCCTGCAATGGAAGCGTGGCGCCAAAATGGCCGCCACGCTCTTTGCGCCCCCCCCACCGGACGAAGCTATCCGGGTAGTTAGGGGCGTGGCCAGCACCCTAATAAAAGGGCTGGCCACGAGGCAGCCGTGCTGCCATTTTGGCGAAGCGACGGAGCGGAGACGTTTTTCCCCTCCACCCCCTCCCTAGTTAACAGTGTGATTTCTTGGTCGCTTTGGGGCCGGGTGGGAATTTTTGGCTGGGACTCGCAATTGGCCCTTGAGTCCTGGCTTTTTCGCTCATCCCACACTGTTGCTATGGTTTGATATAGGGGTTTGTTCTGTGCTGCTGTTGACTTTGGTCACATTGGCGGGTAGCACTGGTAAGGTAAACATTTATGACCCACAGGTATCCGGCAGGTTCGCAATTGACTGGACAACACTAGATAGGCATAAGTTGTTTAAACGTTGTCCGGTCAACGACGAACCAGGCGAGGGGGTGATGGTTACCACTAGACAGCTGGAATCACCCCCTGATTTTACGGATACACGTCAGAGGGTGGGGTCATTAGTTAGATATTGACTACGGTCAACAATTTGTTTGTTGTCAACAAACAAATTGATACAAATAGATACATTGTAACAATTGCCGTTGGCAATTTTGGGTGGTACCTTACCAGTGTTACTTCGGCCTGATTGCCCTAAGAATTATGATTTGTCGTTTTACCAATAGAAATTTATAATTCGGACTAGGGCATGAATCAATAAATGTGGCCCAATGCCGTTATCCACTTTCATTTGTGTCTGAGTCCATTATTGGGGGGGTGCGCCTGCAATGAGGCGTAACTTGAAGTGTCCATAAATGGTTTGGAAAAGGAAAAGTCCATATTGTGTAAAAGTCCATATTGTGCAAAAACAGCACCGTGTGTCTTTATGCTTGCAAGGTGTCCACCCCAAAATCCACCCCCTTTTCATGCCCAAATCATCTTTGGAAAATGTAGATCACAAGAGAAGACGGACAGCTCATGACATCTAGGGCAATGGCTGGTGTCATCCTTCTGCGATTGGTATCTGGGCCATCTGGGTCTGATTCTGGCTTCCGGGAATGGATTCTGCATAGGGAGGAGAACTTGCTGCAAAAGCAGCTTGTTGGAGACAAAAATCTGAAGAGAGTTAGTTAGTTTTGCAATTACATGATAGCAACTGCTGTGCAACTATGAGATTACAGGATAGCAACTGCTGTGCAACTATAGGATGTTGTTCCGCCCTTTTTAGTAAAAAACAAACAAAAAACAGGACAGGGCAGAATAGTATTCCACTCCCGCTGGGCTGGCCTATTGCCATCTAGACATAGCAGGTCTTGCTGGGAGTTGTTGCCTGCAAATCCTGAAAGAGGGAGCGTCTTTAATGAAAAACATGTGGAAGAAAAGATGAGAACATTCAGCAATTAGCATAGAAGAACAGATATCCCGTGGAAAAGGAACTCATCTGGATGCATAGTGTGGAGGTGTGGAAAACCTCTGCAAAGGAAGCATGCCATGTCACCCTAAGGGTAAAAGCATGTAGAGGTGAGAATCTGAGTGGGAAACAACAGCCCTTCGGTGAAGGCTTCAAAGCAAGGCTTTGAATGCTTTTTTTTCCAAAAAAACTTTACTGCTGGCAGAACATGCTTGGCAACCAAGCTGTTTTTGTGCAGTGAAATTCTGTGTGCTACAGAAGTTTGAGTCGTGGGGACTCCTGACACCAGTTTCTGAAACATTAGTCTGTAGCTTGCTGTGGTGTCTGAAACCCTCATTCTATGTGCAGGATGGGACATATGGCCCAGCGGTGGCTGGGAAGATGGCCAATTGCATCACAAACGTGACCTGGCCCACGTCTGCTTATTTGACTGAATTCTTTAGGCAGCCTTTGGCCGCCAGCTAAGGTCTGGCTCTTTGCACATTCTCAGGAGCTCAGTGACTAATCCTCCCCCCCCCCAGCTCTGGAGGTGGCAGGATGTGTCACTGCCTAAGCTGGGCATGTCATACTAGAAATGACAGACTAAGACTTATTAAAAACAAAAAGCCGAAACAATCTTTGATGTACCATGCTGTAAAGAGACAATATGCAAAGAAACAATATGTTAAAATGAAAAAAAGACACGGGTTGAGCGTTTCAAGCAGGGAGTTCCACTGACATGAGGAAAAGAACTCAGAAGTTAACACAATGAGAAAGCAAAATTCTTATCAGGTAATGAGATCAGATTAGGTCAGATAATTAAGACAGTTGGCTGGGATTCTCCTGTGGAGGAATCCCTACCAATAATTAACTCAGAAACCTGTGAAAGGATGCAATTTAAGACTATCTAAAGTAGAAAGAAATAAATTGGTTATTTTTAAGGCCTGGAGAGGAGTTTTGTAAGAAATTCAAGAGTCATTCCTGTAAAAAGGTAAAGATTAAGCATTTTCTGAATCGCAATGTTTGCCTGCTTCTCCCTGTGAAAGGGGTACAGGGAGTAAATTGCTTTAAATGGGTTAAAGTCAAAATACCAGAACAACAACTTTCTTAAGAGAACGAAGAAGAGTTTAAATGGGAATTCTCAACCTGGCCCACAGCATTGTTCTGCCATCACCTCCACCAAGCCAAGAAGGGTTGCGCGGTGAAGGAAGGGCAGGATGACCGTCCGGACCTCGGAAGCTGCCTGAGGCTGCGGAACCTGGCCCCTGACTCTAAAAGGTTGAGAATTCCTGGCTATAAGGAGAGCAGTTTTAACTGCCTGAAAAGCAAGGGGTTAGTGATCCTTTTCCTAGATCAAAATTCCATTGGAGTGAGCTTTAACTCATTAAACACATTAAGGCAATGCTAGACAAAAATGTATGCTTAATAAAACATGTGATTTGAAAGTATTTGAGAGACATTTAAAAGACATTTAAACACCGAAATAGGGGTTCGAAAAACACAGAAATAGAGAGGCCCCATAGTTAATGAAGATTTTTCCTTCCTCGTGAGAACACCTGGCTTGAATGAAAAACTCATAGAAGTGATTTTATTTTCAGTCGTGTTCATTTTTGCAATCATACTGTGGTCATAGAGACAAAGCTTTTGCAATCATACACGGTTCTTGCAGCCATACGTTCAGTGGTGCACCACGCATACACACATTCATTTACGCATTCGCACATTCCTCCCCCGATCTGCAGTGTTCTATCCTGCACATGAGGAGATGACTTATACACAGCTGGCCCTTACAACCATCTGGGCACTTCTGCTTAGGAGTGCCTGTGCCTTGGAAGAGCTTGGGGTACTACTGCTGGGATGGTTTTTCTGGCATAGCCAGGGCGATGACTGCCTCCTTTCGAACCTGGGCCAGATGCATGCCAGAGGGCCGGATTCCCGGATCTCGGTGCTGACTCGCCCACCAGTGCCAGTGTGGCCATTTGGTTTTAGGCTTATTTGAACAACCTTTTGAAGATCTGCCTGGTCTAGATTGGCATTTTCTTCTAAAGTGTCTCATTTTTCCACACTCGAAGCCGGCGGCTTTGGGTTTTGGCGCTGCTCTGCGCCTGAGTGTGGTAATGGGTTTGCTCTGGAGCCCTGCATAGCCAGGGGCCGTGCAGATTTCTGTGAGCAGTGGGTGCTGAGCAGGCAGGTAGACAATAGTCTGTCTGCCTGAACGTGTGTCTGCCTTAAGACAGGCTGAACACGGCAGCTGGATGTTAGCCAGGCGCGCTGCTGGATGTTCACATGACTCTGCCTTACTCCTCTGTTGGGCTGCCCTTAAGGGGTCTGAGCTCCCTAAGTTCTTCCTGCCCCCATGCTGATGTTGGCTATTCCGGTAGGGACATGCTGGGGCATTAACTGATGGCTCATTATTAACTGCTGACTTGGCCCCCACCCGGACTGATCTGATGACTTTTCTATACTGGCTCCATGTGATGAATTGTGTTGAAGCTCTTGGCACTTTACTGATGCAGGTCCCTATCCTACCCCAAAGTTGGAGACTAAGCATGCCTGTCTCTGGATGAGACAATTTCCCCCCAAGTACACCAAAAGATCCGCTAACTGGGCGCTGTGAAGGCGTGTACGGTTTACCCTGGCCAGGGCCTTGAACTCCATTAAGTGAGTTCTCTGGTTAGCGGTCGGACGTTGTCGCTGAGGACAAGTCCCCATGTTACCTGCCGGTCCTTTGAAGTTTTCCTCATCGGGACGGAGCGACACGTCTGAGGTTAGGTAACAGGTCTGGCGTGATGAACCTCTGGGAAGGAACTCAGAACATGGACTGCAGCCACAGGCCCTCGGTGGCCTCTGCGATGAAGTCAGGGTTTCACAGCCGACCCTGAGCGGAACGCATTTCCGATGAGCAGGATGCCACAGAGCTTTGGAGCATGCTCTGCCTCTGGAATGCCTCGCCTCGTGGCTGAGCGCAGTTCAGATCGGATGGCTTTCTGACCTGAGCCGCCTTGCTTCCCCCGGGAAGAAACGGACACGACTCTATGCGTAGAGTAGCACCACGAACGTCGGGCCGGATGGCCAGGATCTGCCGTTACTCATGAGCAGATCACGTCTCAGGGTGACCAGATGTTGAGATTGTGGGCCAGATCTGGCCCATCGATCGTGGAAGTAATTGATCAATAAAGGCATATGAGGCAGAGTGGAGCGAAGATCAGTAGTTTTTTCACCAGACGGCAGCATAATTATACTCTTGGGCCACTTGCAGAAAAGGTTGAGCATGGCCCGACACCAATTAATTAGTACAATACACATTTCATCGGGGGTGATAATTACTAGGGAATAACCGGACAGGTTAGCCATTGGTCTAATCCAATCATGGACTGCTTTTCTGGAGCTATCTAACGCAAACATGGGATGACAGTTTACTCTTGGGATTGGGGGTTCTGTGGAGTTAATTAACTTGCTGTATGTTTACCTTGAGTCACGTATCTGTGACCTCTGCACAACCATTGTTCTCAGAACTGCTGGCCAAAGCATGGTGAATCAATCTAGCTATAAACTGATATCAAATCCCGTGCCCCCAATTTCCATCCCCAAATGGTCCTTAGCGGGGCACGCAATGTGTTTGCCAAACCCCAAACCATCCAAGGATGGTTTGTGCCAATTCTATCCTACGGGATATCTACAGAACTGGATATTATAAAACTACTTATTGCAAGGAGTCATTGTCTCAAATGTTTTTTTCTTCGTTTGTAACCTTCACCGTTTGGCCATATATCTTTTTTGTTTGGCCATATATCTTTTGTCATGTGGTAGGGAGGACTAGACACTAAAATGCACAGAACACTGTTCCCACCGAAGCAGTACCTATTTATCAACTTGCAATTTCTTTCTTTCAAACTGTTAGGTTGGCAAGATCTGCAACAGACAACAGGGGCTCACTCCATTGTGCAGCACTCAGGTCTTGACCTGCTGACCTGCTGACCTTCTGGTTGTCAAGCTCAGTGTCTCAGCCACTAAGTCACCACAGTCCTCATTTAAGAGTTATACAGAGATAAAAAGCAACACTCCCCCCAAAAAACAAAAAACAAACAAACCCTCCCATCCTGATGGTCCTGACCTCAGACTACACGCTGCTTTGGATATTCAGATTATTTCAGCTCTCCCTGCTTTCATATGTTATCTCAAATCAGGCCATGATTCTATAGCAGTTCTATGACAATCAAGCTGCCTACTAAGTAAGAATATCTTTCAATAGAATTTCATTTAATATTGCTCTTGACATCTATATCTCTAAAGCAAAGGTGTACGTAGGTATGTCATTTATGCATGGGTCCCCCTGTGACCCACCCCCTGACAACTGGTCTGGGCCTACCTTATGCACCCTGTCAGTCAAAGACGGGGTTCTGGACGGTGTGGGTGGGGCACCAGCCCCGCCTGAGATAATCGCACTGGCACGCCAGCGCCCTGACATCACTACCGGGCGCCGAGGATTGCATCAATGGCACCTGATGCAGGCATATGCACATCACCAGCGGTGTCCCTGCAACACCAGAGGCCACCTACAGCCTGACCAAGACTCCACCGCACCATCTAAAAACGCGGCCTGGGAGGTGTCGCAGAAGGGGCCACCTCAGCTATTCCGCACCACCCAGCCTTGGCCTCGCCACCTGAAGACACAGCTAGGCGAGGTGCCGCTGTAGGCACAGCCTCTGCCCTGCCGCACCACCCAGCCTCGGCCTCACTGCCTGAAGACGCGGCCAGATGAGGCAGCAACATAGGCACAGCCTCTGCCCTTCCGCACTACCCAGCCTCGGCCTCAGTGCCTGAAGACGCGGCCGGGCGAGACACTGCTGTAGGTGCAGTCGCTGCTCTGCTGTGTGACCCAGCCTCCAACTCAGATGGTAAATACCACATGGGCCAGTGGGTCAGGGAGGGTCCGTCCTAGATGAAGGATGGGCACCTCTGCTAGTGCTGAACTCAAATATGCACATCCAATCTCGTTAGATTGTACCTGTCTGGTCAGGTTATCCTTCTATGGTAAAAGAGTAGACCATACTGCCAGTGACTCATCAGGCAGCAGTTAAATAATCTGACAACCCCGAGGACTAAGGGCCTTGGGTGGCAAAGTCTGCAGGGAAGGGTGATGGTCCCCAAGTTTAAATCCCACTTGAATCTATCTTTGTATGCCAAAAGAGCTCATGATCAGAAAGTGACTTGTGGAGTTCAATCAGTGGTACGGTGTCATGCTGTGAGCAGAAGGTAAATGAAAGGCCACTGCATTATATTCTCAGGACAGTCTTCATGGCTGATCGCCATGATGATCACCAATAATCGGAATCAGATACAGCATAAGAAGAAGTTAGATTGTGTATGGTCATTACCATATGTCTGGCCATCTGGGAAGTAAATGCCAAATGTTTGAACCTGATGTCTAAACATTAGAGTATACTGGCAGGGAATCTAGGAGTTGTAATTCCTTCTTTCTTGACAACACTTTCACACGTGTTATATTCTTGTTGTATTTGTGGCCAGAATTTTGAAAATGCCTTTTCCAACATGGTCCATCCCATGTCTCACTAAAAGTCTTCTTTTGTGTCCTGATCATTTGCCAAAATGAAGCCACTTATTTGGCTTTGTCATTGGCCAAATGTAAGTCCTCATCTGTACACTGAAAGCGATTCTTTCAGTACCCATTTATTTCCTTGTAAGACAAAGATGTCTGGAAAGGCAAACAGGTAGGGGCAATGACAGGCACAGCACAAGAGATAGGGAAATAAAGAAACCCTCCAAACCCTCCCAGATAGCTTAGCTTCGAAAAGGGATGGGCATTAACATACAACTGATATGGATGAACAATCAATACCACTAATGCAGGGCATACAGACATTGAAATATCTTGATCACCTAATGGAAAATGCAAGGCAATAGAAGAACATTGATAAAAGTGATGGAAAAAATGGGTTGCTTCTCAGATGGATTGTTAGCATTGAACAGCTTAGAGTTTCACCTGACAGCTTATCTCTAGTTTTTGATGATGATGGTGGTAGTGATGGCACAGCAAGGCTTTTAAAGTGAGGGAAGAGAAACTGGCTTATTGAAATCGCACCTTATCATAACATATGATTTGATATTTGGCCAGTGATGACATATCCTCTTCTAGTTTCTTTCCCCCTTTCTTCATCACCAGATAACAACAGCTCAAGCCAAGTGTGAAATTGTTGCTTCCCACCACCTTCATGAACATCTTTTCAGGTGTTAGAGATTTGCGAGGTCAAGCGATTGCACTGATCCTGCTCTTATGCACCCCAAGCAATGTGTGATCATTTCCCCAAGTCTTACTGAAACCCCAGATTACACAAACGTCTTTAAAGTACCACATGAATGCATTTGCTGCAGTACAATAACTGTGCTACTGCCCCTGGAAATCTCTCTCTCTCTCTCTCAGGAATTCCTGACTTAACCTACCGTAAGCACATGTTCATATGATTGTTTGGAAATGTAGTGTTGCATGGATTTAAAAGCACAATGGAATGGGGTGACTCATTGGATAACTCTTGGTTATGTTGATGATGTGATTTTCATATTCAGGATTAGAATAATGAGAATTTAAGATGCTGTGTTGGACTAGGGCAAAGGAATATTCCATACAGATGCCAATAAGGAGCTCTTGGGCAGCTGAAGTACGAACTATAATTTTGTTGTGTCCAAGCATTTATTAACGTATATTACTTATATTACTTTAAGTTGCAATCATCATTAAGTCATTGCTGTGTTTGCGCCCTTTTCTGTAAGGCGCCTATTTCATATGTTTTCTATGTTCCTTGATTGGTTCCGCACAGGTTTCCCGTATTAATTAAGACTGGGCAAATGTATCACTGTAACAACTGGTGTTGTTATATAAGTGCTATCTCATCCCTGTTTTCCCCCAGTCCGTATTCAGTCCGTATCATGTTTGTATCATGTTTGAACCCCGTTTTGTAACAAACTGAACTGAGCTGTAATTAATCACTTGTTGGTTAACCCCCCATCTGTCATAGTGTTGCTCTTAATACGCGGACTCAACAAATTTCTATTCATGTTATTCCAGCAACAGGCACATAGAAGCTGTCTGTCCATCCATCCTTCCTTCTGTCTAATTAAATATTTCAGCATAGGTCTAAGTCACCTTTATAGTGGCTGGAAAAAGTATCCAAAATGTACTTGTGAAAAACTGTGCACATTTTCTTTAATGTGTTGGGAGGAAGATCGTCCTAACACAGCATCTTGCACCAAGAACAAATAGTTTTTCAACATTGATTGCATGAAGATGAATCAAGTCAAAATTCCAGTCAAGGAATTAATGCCCGAGATAATTTTTCCTCTTCATTACCAAATTATTTTCTTGTTGTATCATCTTATCTGCTAAGCTCTCACCTGGTTAAGGAACATCATTAAAGGAGGATGCCTTAAACCTACGCCAGCTGAGAAAATATTCCCTCTTGTTGGTATCATTCCATCAGGAAAGAAGTAGCAGCAGACATTGAGAGAACAAAGCAAGATAATGATCCACAACATCCTCTGAACGGATATGAGCCTCAAGTCTGCCACCTCAGACCCAGAAAGAGCTTTATGGCAAGAACAAACATTCTTGAGGGTACACAAGAACAAAACCAAATTCAAAGATGGAGGAAAGAGCTCACTGGGCAAGGAACAACATGAAAGGAGGATATAGATGAGGAACTCAACCTCCTCTACTTCACTTGGAGGACCCTGAATAGGCAGAGGTTTGGAGTCTCTAAATGTAAGACCAACATGCTCAAGTGGAGGGCTGCTGCCACACAACAACATGCAGTGTGAATGTGGAGAGATACTAGAATCCAGCTCATTTACTGGTCTGCTGATTACTGCCAGAAACATGCACTGATGAAGACTTATGTTTGGCCAATGACAAAGCCAAGAAAGTGGCTTCATTTTAGCAGTCTAGGGTTTGATCGGGCCATGAAAGAAGAAGAAGCTTGTACATGTCACTGGACAATGAAGGCATATTGAATAAGTAACCAATACAGAGGTAGAATGAGATTGTTTCATTCAATGATTGTGGACCTTTCATATAATTTTCTAGGGGATGTCTCATGACTGCTAATGAGAAAATGGGAGATGGGTGTATAAAGAAAAATTGTCTGATTATATGAGGTATTACTCTCCAGGACTGGAGTTCTGATTTTAAAGGCATGGAAAGATTTTCTCAATAATCTCTGTGTGACATTAGTATACATATGTTGACTTCCAATTAATAGCCTGACTCTGTTGTCTTCTGGTCTCGGCCATCACTGTGTACCAAAATTGGACTTCCATCTGTGGTCTGTCTTTGCCACTGATCTAGTGGTAGCAGACAGTGGCTGAAATCCTGGTGTGGAGTTATTCATGCATAATGTGTAGGATAAATTGAGAGGAAGTATCATTCATGAATAAGTTCAACAGGCATATTGCACAACAACACCAAAGTGGGCAATATGATTGACTGTGCAACCATGACATGAAATGTGTAATCATGAACTGTCCAGTCAATTTAATTCATTACAGCACAGCTGTGCCACGAACTATGCAAAGATTCATATGATCAACTGCACAACACTGGTTCCCAGAATGTAAGATTCAGCACAGATCTTCAGGCATAACTTTATGTTGCAATGACATGAAAAGCCTTTCAGCCATAGGTTATTACCAAATTTGCCAAATACCTTGCAAGTTAAACTGTAGAGGGAAAAGATAATGCCTATGTATCTGTTATCATCTGATATTTGAAATGTGATCTTTTTCTGCTTAAAATGAAAATAGAAAGGAAGTCAGAATAACTGGGTCATGATATCTGTTGTTGATATTTGTCTTACAGTAATTCATGGTTGAGAGTTTAAGTGCATTTTTACATTTAAGAAGATAAGCTTACTCCCACACTGTTACAGAAGATGACTCATTGGGACTAATAACATAAAAACACATTTTGTTTTGGGTTTCCACATTTGTCTGTAGTTTGAGCTCCTACTGATATTTCCCATTGTCTCATTTAATTAGAAGCATTGACACCACTTATAGGATTTATGCATTTAATTAACTGCCTTCAGACAGAGAAGCTTCAAAATAATAAATGAAAGTATATTTTCAAGCTGCAATATGACTTTACATTACTTTTCTTAATCAGGAGGTATGAAGAACATGGGCATAATTGGTTTCTTTACCACAATCAAGAAAGTGGAATGAAAAACAAAAACAAAAAGCAAAAACAAAGCCGCTTCCAGTAGTAATTTAGATTAAGCATTTCCTTGTTGAAAGGTTATTCATTAAAATGTTTACATCTTGGGTTAAAACAAGACACCTAACAATCCAGAAGCATAAATATCAAATGCAATTAAAGACAGCAACCAACACAAGAAAAGCAAAACCAACACAATATATTTTGTTCAGAAGCCATACTCCTTCAGTAGCAGTTAAAAGGCATTTCTTTTGATATTATCTGAAAGGGTTGAGTTATTACAGTAGCATACATTGAAAAGCCAGGATTAGGTGGGCTTCTCTTGGTCAATCATTCTATCAAAATGGTACTATGGCCGAAGAGACTCCATCTCCCAGAGTGCTCACAGTTTGCTATACCTCAGACATGAGGTGGACCCAGGAAATATTACTTTTAAGAACTATGAATTTCTGTTGGATTGCAGCTTAGGAGCAAAGCTTGGGAAATATACCATGTTTACCCTAACTTCCCCGAATGTCATAGCCAGCATGGTGACTTCCAAGAACGCCACTAGCCAACATCCTTTTAAGTTAAGGTGTTCTATTTGACTGTAGGTCAGAGGTTTGCAACCTACGGCCTGCGGGCTGGTCCCAGTCTCCAATGTCATTCCATCTGGCCCATGGCAATGCCCTCAGAAGTGGAAGCACCCGTGCATACACAAATATGCCCACACATGCGCAAACGCGCCTGCTGTCAGGTGAAAACCACGTGTCTGGGTTGCTCAGCTGTCTGAGGGGGAGTTGTCTGGCCTGTGGCATAAAAACCTTGAAAACCCATGCTGTAGGTGATGTGATGAGCTTAGAAAACTTCTCATTTTTGGACTAAATTTCATAGAATGCCAGCATGGCTGCATGGCTTCTGTAAGCTGTAAGGCAAAACAATTTCCTGGACTCTGAAACCAGTTTTTCATATCTCCAGCTACTGTTTCACTGAGGTCCTGAATGTTGAAAACTATCAATCTAAATTTCACCACTTTGATATCCTTTCTTCTTCAGGTGTCATATCCATTCTGAATATAGGCTTTCACCATGGTGAAAGTCTTCCTGTTTTAAACTCAACAGAACAATTCTGAGGACATTCCATGCTAGTCTCTCAGCCATGAAGTCCATCCACATCCAGATTGAATAGTAGAAGGAATTTGCTTTGTGAGACATGTGGTCAGGAGTCTCATGTCATGGTGACTACATTTTGAAACAAGAAATGTTTGTGAATATTTTTTCAGAGGCAGCTCATCATAAGATAGCACAAGAGTAATCTATTTTGTATGTTAGGAGTTGATTAAAGATAGTGGCTAACTCTCAAGAAACAGCACAGCTGGTGTACCAGAATAAAGTCATCAATAGATACTTCTGACATTTATTGACACCTGAATATCACCATACTTGTAGCTTTGTATCCCCCCCCCCCCAATTTCCTCCCCCCGCCACGTCTATTGTATCTTCGTACCTCTGTGGACCATGTGCCTCTTCAGTGTTCTAATAGCAGAGCTAATCAAATTGCTTAATCAAACATCAGGTCAATTTTAGCTGAAGATGCCAGGCTTTGAACTCAAAAGCATAGTTTCTTCCACTGAAGTGTAGCCACTGCTACAATTTCCTTGCCTTGCTGTGTTTTCAATCTTCTCCCCCTCTTTTTCTCGATCCATGCTTTTACCACCTGTTCCTTTCATAAACACTCTGTCTGTCTAATCCTTTGAGACAACTGAGCTCAATGAGAGGCAGAAATTCATCAGATAGGTAACTTTCTGCCAGCAGTCTGAAAATGGCATAGCTGCTTGTTTCTACTGTTCATGTCAGGTGACACACATCTTCAAAGAGAAGGGCCTGTTTGTGTTTTTTGACTATAGCTCCCGAAATTTCTCAAGCAGATAGGCCAATGCCTGTGTAACTTTAGAAGCTGTAATCAAGAATAAAAAATATACCAATTTCTGGTCAGAACAATAGAAGATAGTACCTGGTTATTGTTCATTTCAGTATGACTTCACTTCCACAGTTTCCCAATCCCTGTGGTACAGTGAAGTCAAAGTGTGAGGAGCAAAGTGTTGGGACTTTTCTTGATTAATAGAGATGATGAGGCCATCTGGAAATGTTCTCAGGTTCCCCTGTTTCTTGTGAATCAATGGAAGACAAGTGATAGTCCAAAAAACAACCTTCCTATAGTTCTGAGTTTTTTTTAACCATTAGGTTAACCATTAGGTTAAGTATTTGAAGGGTGGCTTCGTCTTGAATTCTTCTCCTCCTTCTTCCTGTGCGGTATCAGATTCCAAATATTGGTGACTGTCATGGCAATCAGGCATGAAAACTGTCATGGTATGATTTATACCATGTGCTTTAGCCCCATCCAAGATGGAGATTTCAATCTAGGGGAGACCCCTTTCTCACCTACCAAAGGTATCAGAATGTGTAAACATACTGGCCTCATGGGTTGGGAGAGAAATAAAACCTAATGTGTGATGGACATGCTGTGTGATCATTGGCTGGACTCCTTTAGAGGAATGGCAAGGAGGTGGAACTTGAGGGAGAAGATATAACCCAGATAAGGTGAGCCCAACACACACACTCTCTTGGATCTTAACTGCAATCATGTAGCTGATTTAGACAGAGGGAGGGCCACACTGGCTTTTCCCCAGATAGCAGCTTTCTTTATTTGCTATGCTTTCCGAACTTTTGCTGGACTTTATTCTGTACTTTACTTTGATTTCAATATACTGTACAGTGGAACCTCATACAACAATCACTCCGTATAACAACAAAATCTCATAACAATTAGGTTTGGGGGGAAATGGCATCCCGCATAACAATTTCCCTTATGGAAAAAAGCATACAACAAATTTTCAATGGGAAAACCCACTTAGCAAAAAATAAAAATAAAAAAAATTGTTGTACAATGCATCCCATAGGGAAAATCGCTATACGATGCATGTATCGTATAGCAATTGTTTCGTACAACAACGAGCCCCATGGAATGGATTAAAATCATTGTATGAGGTACCACTGTATTTTTAAAATACCTGAAGAAGCCTGGAGTGATTACTTGGCTAAATGCTACCTTATTTACCCTAATCTAGAATCCTGGGTTGCTCCGTCAGGGGGCGGCAACTCAAAAGGAAGCATGAAGGACATTCCCGCCCACCCTCCTCTGTGCCCTGCCACTGCCAGAAGAGGAGGAGATGGTCCGAGCTTTACCAATTCAACTTACTGATAAAGAAATTAAGGAATTTCAAAACTTATTAAATAATTATTGTAATGGGGGATGTAGACCCAGAATATTAAAGAAAATGTGGTATTTATCTCAAAAAGAAGGGGGTTTGGGAATACCGAATTTGAAGAATTATTATAAAGCATTTCATATTAAAAATGTTGTAAAGATTTTAATGAAGGAGACAGTTATTTGGGAAGAAATTGAAATGAAGGAATTAAAAGAAGTGGGCAAAAGTATTTTCTTACGTAATGAAATAGGAAAAATATCGGTTAAAAATAGAATGCTGAGGTCAATGTTGGGAGTATGGAAGAAGGTTAAAATGAAATTAGCTCCGAATATATCACCGATAATTGAAACTGAAGATGTGAAAAAATTTCCAATAAAAATTGATAAGACGGTGAAAGAAATTCTATTAAAGAATGAGGTCTTCCTGCTGAGGGATTGGATATGAGTCTGTAGAGATAAAGTGAAGAAACGAGAGCTATATGTACAGATAATGCAAGCGCGGCGCCAAAATGGCCGCCGCGCCCTTTGCGGGCCCCCCCCACAGGACAGAGAATCCGGGTAGTTAGGGGCGTGGCCAGCTCCCTTATAAAAGGGATGGCCACGAGGCAGCCGAGCTGCCATTTTACCTCAGCGACGGAGCGGAGAAGTCTTTTCCCTTGTGTCTCCGTCGCTCTTTAGCTTACCGGGAAGCCTTTTTGGTGGCGGTTCTGCCTTGCTGGCTTCCCTTCTTGCTTCCGTGGAGATGCCTTCGAAGAAGAAGGCAGCTTCGAGTGCAGCTCGCGCTGTTAGGAGGCGCAACCCAGGTCGGAGGACCGCGGTGCCGCCTCCTCAGCAGCCGCCTTTGCCGGCCCCTGCCGGGGCCAGCGGAATGGGGTCTATTGCCCCTTGGCCCGATCAGAGTGCGGGCGCGGAAGGCGTTCCGGCCCGCGGCCCGCGAGCGGTGGACACCGCTCCTGCACCTGCCCACCCTGTTGGGCCTACTCATCTTGGGTCGCAGCCTCCCCCTGGGCCCTCTAGCCTTGGGGGGTGGTGCGGCCCCCTGCCTTGGCAGGTTTCTCCACCGACCCTGCCGGGCTTCGGTGCTGGCCAATGGCCATATTCGGGTCCTGGGGTACAGGGACCTGTCCCCGCGCCTGGACCAGGCGGGCCGGCCGGCCCTTTGCCCCTGGTCAACGTGCACACCTTACTGGCCCGCATCGCAGCCCTGGAAGCGTCGTTGGCTCGGGCCAGTCAGGCGGGCGCCCCCTTCGGGGTCCCTTTTGAGGCGATGTCGGCAGGAGGACAACAGCCGGCAGGGAGGGTCGAGCTGCTGCAGGCGCGTGGCGCGGTTTCGGCCACTGCCTCGCAGCTCCCCAGCCAGCAGCCAGGTGCGGGTCAAGCCCCGGTGATGAGCTCTACGTCGGTCGTGAGCTCCGACGCCCCCAGTGGGCCGGAACCCCCGGTGGGGGCGGCCCACGGGGGTGCAGCATGTGAGTATACGGTGCAAGCGAGTACATCCACACACATCCCCAATATGGGGGGGGGGGTTTCAATGGCCTTGGCCTCGCGCGGGTGGTGCGGGGGCCACGCTATCAGCAACCCACCCGGCGACGACGGCTGCCACCTTGGGTACTGGGGTGGGTACTTGTTCTTACACTCCGGGGAATGTGCTGGGGGTGGCTGGTTTAGCTCAGGCCCCTTTTACTAGGCCGGCTGTGCCTTTTTCGGCTTTGCCGACGGCGGGGTATTCCTTGCCACTAGGTGATCACTTGGCACAGACTACCAGAGAAAAGATATGGCGGGGGGAATACGTAGATATCTTCTCACTCCTGAACAGAGAGCCCACCAAGGAGGAAAGGGAGGGACAGGATGAGAAGGACAAGGAGCAGGCAAGCCGCCGTAAGCCGCCGCGTACCTGGGCCAATTGGCTCCCCGCTTATTTAATATACATTGCGGTGTATTTGAGGGCGCGGCCAGATTTAGCTATTCCCATGGTCCAATATTTGGACAATATATACAGGGCAATGGTTGATTTCCCGGGCCCCTCATGGCTAGCATATGATGAGGAATTCCGTATGAGGATTCCCCTCCACCCCGAGATGAGATGGGATGAGCCGTGCCAGAGGCTTTGGCTCTTGTATATGACGCCTACACGCCCTGCCCCGGGAGATAGATACCATTGCGGACATGCGGTCCAGCGAGCGGCTCCAGCGCAGGTTACCCGCCAGGCGGCGGGGCAGGGGGTTCCAGCCCGCCTGCTGTGCTGGACTTTCTCGTCCAATGGTTCCTGCAATAGGAAGAATTGCAGGTATAAGCATGAGTGTCCCACATGTTCGGGCCCCCACGCAGCCTCTGCCTGTCCCAGACCTGGGGGGGCACGAGGCAGAGGGAGGGGTGGACAGTGGGCTGGCAAGACTGCCTCGGATGGAGCTGGTTCTCCAAAAGGCCCCCTCCCCAATTAATGTGGACATGCTGGAGCGTTGGCTCGCATCGTACCCGAAGGGGGAGGATGGGGAGTATCTCCTTCAGGGTTTTAAGCAGGGATTCCGTATTCCTTTCATGGGTGATAGGTCCCCTCAGGATGCCCCCAACCTGTTATCCCTCAGAGGGAGGGAGGATGTGGCTGCGGCCAGCATTAAGAAAGAGTTAGATGCGGGCAGGGTCGCTGGACCTTTCCCCGCACCCCCGTTTCCCAATTTTAAGGTGTCGCCACTGGGCTTGGTCCCCAAAAAGTCCCTAGGCGAGTTTCGCCTTATTCATCATTTGTCCTACCCAGCCGGCCGATCGGTCAATGATGCTATTCCTGATGACCTCTGTTCAGTCAGGTATACATCGTTTGACCATGCATTGCGCATGGTACGCTCGTGTGGCCCGGGTGCCTTGCTGGCCAAGTGTGACATTAAGTCGGCTTTTCGCCTCTTGCCAGTGCATCCGGGCGACTTTGAGTTGCTGGGTTTTAAATTTAAGGGAGAATATTATTTTGATAAGGCCATGCCTTTTGGCTGCTCCATATCATGCTCGGCATTCGAGCGTTTTAGTACCTTCCTAGAGTGGGCTTTCGTCCGCAGGTCAGGGTCCCGGTCTGTAGCCCATTACCTGGATGATTTTTTATTCGGGGGTGAACGGGGCTGGGACACGTGTACACGTCTCCTCAACACATTTCAGACGCTAATGGAGGAACTTGGTGTCCCTTTAGCGCCCGAAAAGACCGAGGGCCCATCTACCAAGCTAGTATTCCTGGGGGTTGAGATTGACACAGTAGTGCAGGCTTCTAGGTTGCCGGGTGATAAGGTGTCCAGGATAGTGGCCCTTATCTCGGAATTGCTGGCCAAGCGTAAGGCATCCCTGAGGGAACTGCAGGTGCTACATGGTCACCTCAATTTTGTCTGCAGGGTGGTCGTACCGGGCAGGGCTTTTGCCCGGCGCTTATGCGACGCCATGGCAGGGTTATCCAGGCCCCACCACAGAGTCAGGCTTACCCGGGGTATCAGGGCAGACATGTTTGTCTGGTTGCAATTCCTGAGGGAGTTCAATGGGGTCTCATTTTGGAGGTCTGACCTCCTGGCATCCCCCAATTTCCAGATCCAGTCTGATGCCTCAGGATCCCTGGGTTATGGGATGTACTTCAATGGGAAGTGGGCCTATGGTGGGTGGCCACCGGCATGGGCAGGCACAGGTCGCCTGCGGGATCTCACATACCTGGAATTTTTCCCTATTCTGGGGGCTTTGATGCTATGGGGCGAACAGTGGGCTAATTCGGTGGTGCATTTCTGGTGCGACAATGCTGCTGTTGTCCACATTGTCAATGCACAGACTTCCAAATCGCCCAGGGTTATGGAACTAGTGCGCCATTTTGTGCTGCGCTGCCTGCGCCTCAACGTCTTGTTCAGGGCCAGGCATGTCCCTGGGATTAATAATGATATTGCTGACGCTTTGTCCCGCCTGCAGATCTCCCGGTTCCGCGCCTTGGCGCCGGATGCGGAGGAATTTCCCTCGCCACTCCCGGACGAGATCTGGACTATTGGCAAGGAGAGGTGAACCGGGCGATTGGCCTGTCACTAGCGCCACGCACGCGTAAGGCGTACCAACAAGCATTCAATTCTTACAGGGCATTTTTGGCTCAATGTCACCTGCCAGAGACCTGGCCTATCCCGGTGGACCATGTTCTGCGGTTCATGGTTCACCTGCATGCACAGGGCCTCGCACCTCGCACCATAGCATCCAAGCTCTCGGCGTTGGCTTTTATGGCCAAAGTGGGAGGTCATGTGGATACCACCTCTGACTTCCGTGTGAGACATGTTTTGGAGGGGTGGGTGCGCGAGCGCGGGCGTTGCCTGGACGACCGGCACCCTATTTCCCCAGGGGTTCTTACCCAGTTGGCCCGGGGCTGGCCAGGCCTCTGTTTTGATCATTATGAGGCAGCCCTTTTCCATGCAGCCACAACGGTGGCATTTTTTGGAGCGCTCCGCGTCAGCGAACTCGTGATGCTGTCTAAGGCGGATGCAAGTGGTAGGGCACTGGAACTCGAAGATGTCTATGTAGCCAAAGACTGGGCCCAGTTGAGGATACGCTCCTCTAAAACAGATCAGCATGGCGTAGGCAGTGGTGTAAGACTGCTACGTTGTTCTTTGGCAGACATCTGTCCGGTTGGTGCCCTACAGGAATTCCTGGCACTGCGTGGCATGCACCACGGCCCGTTTTTCTGTCACCAAGATGGGTCTCCCCTTACTAAATTTCAGTTTTGGAAGGTGACAGCCAGAGCCCTCACCAGGGTGGGCCTACCAGGTGCCCGTTATGGCACACATTCGTTCCGTATTGGTGCAGCCTCTACAGCAGCTGCTTTTGGGTACTCTGGGGCTGACATACGCAGCATGGGGAGGTGGGGCTCGCAGTGTTTTCAGTTTTATGTGCGCCCACTCCCGCCATGAGTACCAATCCAGTCACCTTACCGCCTTTTTTCTCAATTTTCTTACAGACCCTGGGTGTCGTATTACACCGGTGACAGTATGGCTGGTGGGCCACAGCTATGTGCACAGGGCAGCGCGTTACGCTGCGGCGACAGAGTGGGGACCCCGACTGGGACTGGGTGAACACGCCAGTCTCACATGGCATGGTAAGCCTGGGATGTTATGGCGGGAGCTGCGGCCTTTCCTTTTTTCTGGTCTGGGTGCTGACCCGCCTGACATTCTCATCATCCACCTGGGGGGCAATGATTTGGGCCAGGTCACCGGCTTATCGCTCAAGCATGCGATTTGCGAGGAACTCGCCTACTTGCATTATGTCTGGCCTGCCACAACCCTGGTGTGGTCGGACATTGTTCCGCGCCATTCTTACAGAGGGGGCGTTAACCTCATGGCTCTTGACCGTGCTAGGCGCACGGTCAATAGGGCGGTGGCGCGGTTTCTTGCCAACAAGGCTTGGGGACGGGTCAGTCATCACCCCGATATTAGCCTGCAAAATTATGACTTATACGCAGGGGATGGGGTCCATCTGTCGCGAGGAGGTATGGACCTCCTGTTGGGAGATTGGCGAGCAGGCCTGTTGACCGAGCTGACGGTCTGGGGGGGGCGTCAGGTCTTCTTTGAAGCCCCTCCGTGTGGCGGGTAGCACTGGTAAGGTAAACAGTATGACCCACAAGTATCCGGCAGGTTCGCAATTGACTGGACAACACTAGACAGGAATAAATTAGTTAAACGTTGTCCGGTCAACGACGAACCAGGCGATGGGGTGATGACGATTGCTAACCAGCATGCATCACCCCTGTGATTTCACGGATACGCGTCAGAGGGTGGGGTCATGAGTTAGTTATTGACTACGGTCAACAATTTGTTTGTTGTCAACAAACAAATTGATACAAATTGATACATTGTAACCAATTGCCGTTGGCAATTTTGGGGTGGTACCTTACCAGTGTTACTTCGGCCTGCTTGCCTTATGAATTATGATTGGTCGTTTTACCAATACAAATTTATAATTCGGACTAGGGCATTGAATCAATAAATGTGGCCCGGTGCTGTTATCCACTTTCAATGTTGTCTGTGTCCGTTATTGGGGGGGTGCGCCTGCAAAGTTGAATTGGTTTCAGATTGTGATTGTAAATAAGTGGAATAATAATTATCTGAGGGAACATAGTTTGGAAAGAAGTAGGACTGAATTTGAGGAGTTAATATGGAAGGTTAGAATGAAGGAAATTGGAATTAAAGAAATGGTTAGTAAAATCTATAAGATAATAAATACAGAGGGTAACCCACAATAAATATTAAAAAATGTATGGGAACAAGATTTGAATATGAGGATAACACAAAAGGAGTGGAAAAACAAATGGGGAAAAAGAATTATGAGATCCATGTCTGTCAGGGTAAAAGAACATAATTTTAAAATGTTATGGAAGTGGTACTTGACCCCATTGAGATTGAATCAGATAGATAATAAGAATAATAAAATGTGTTGGAGATGTAAAAATACTTTGGGTACATATGTACATATGTGGTATGAATGTAAAGTGGTAGAAAATGTTTGGGGAAAAATTGAGAATGAGATTGATAATATTAATGGGATTGCATCTCAAATTGGGGCCAAATAACATTTTGTTGATGGATGTGGATTATATGAATTTAGATGAAGATAAGAAAGAATTATTGTCTATAATGCTTACAATGGGTAGAATGTGTATTGCAAAAAATTGGAAGAATGATGTAATATTAAAAGTAGAAGAGTGGTATAAGGAGACGTGGGATCTCGCATTGAATGAAAAATTAACATGGGAGTTAATTTTTTAAAAAAAAGGTATAATTAAAGATAATAGATTTTGGAGCATATGGCGACAGTTTGTGGATTATTCATTGACGAGAGATGGTACAAATAAACTGGCACCAGACCAATTGAAGTTTTGGGTACAGTAGAAATTAATGGGAAATACCACATCCTCCAGGGCAATGTATAATACCCAGGGTGTATGATGTATTCAATGCATTTTGGAACATACTTGGTAATGGTAAAAATAGAAATATAACAGTTTTAAATAATTTTGAAGAACTGAATAAAAAGTAGAATATAGATATAAAGTAATAGATTTAAGATATGTAGATAAGATTGGAAGATAATGGTTATTAATGAGAAAAAAATATAGCACGGAATTTTGATACTCTAAAATTGTGATACAATCTTATGTTATAATAGATTACCAAGTAGATAATTAGGTTGAATATTAAAGGGTTCCCCCCCTTTTATAATTATATATATTCTTATTGTATGTTGGATAAGTAATGGTATTGTATTTGTATTCTTGATTTTTCTTTGATTGTGTTGATATGTCTGTATTTTTATATTATGTTTTGATTACTTGCTATATTTTTGAAAAAATTAATAAAAAAATAAAAAAGGAAGCATGAAGGACACTCCTGCCTGCCCTCCTCCGTGCCCTGCCACCGCCAGTGGAGGAGGATGAGATGGTCCGAGCCAGGTGCAGCCACTTGGAGGCTCTCGCCCATCTTGTTCTGGGCCCCTCCCGCCCAGGAAATCACTTTGCTGCTCTTTTTGATGCTTTGTGGTAATTTGAATTTGTAAAGTGTATTACTGTGTATTTTGTTTTTTTGTACACTGCTTTATTGTGTATTTTGAACTCTGTATTTTGTTTTATTTTTTTATACCTTACTAGTTGTGTATTTTGGACTATATTGTGTACCTATTGGAGGTACACAAAACCGCTTTGAGTCGCCTGTTGGGCTGAAAAAAGTGGTATATAAATTCAACTTTATTATTATTATCACTCGTGAGTAAGGTCCTTTTGTGACAAAGACTGTCCTGCAAATATAATGCTGTGGCTTTTCAAATGCTGTGGCTTTTCATCTACCTTACAGCGTGACACCTGTACCACTAATCCAGCTCTGTGAGTCACTTTTTGGTCCTGAGCCCTTTTGGCACACAAAGTCCTCATCAGCCCCAGGCCAGTATTTACGAAGTTGTTGCCTTCCATCAAGATGGATTCAAGTGGGATTTAATCCATTTGAGGACCATCATCCTTCCCTGTGGACTTTGGCACCCAAGGCCATTTGTCCTCAGGGTTGTCAGGTTAGTTAACCATTGCCTGACACTCAGCATTGAGTCTCTGACAGTATAGTCTACTCTATTACCATATCAGGATAACCCAGGCAGGCTTGGGACTTGAATAGACAATGCTTCAATTAAGCTTTACAGATGATCTGTTGCTGGTGGAGGTGAAACAGCCTGGACTTTTGGGTGAAAATAAACAACACAGCTACTTGCGTTTTCCAGCTTTCTTTGGGTATACAGTTATAGAAGTCCTAATGATGGAATCCTCAATTTTAGAATTTACCATTTCACGACCTTAGTTCATATGCCATTTTCTGTTTGAATGAATTCTTCTGCTTTCCTGTAAAAAGCAGATGCAGAGTAGCTGGAAAGGGTTGTCTGTGGTTAATTATTAACCATTTTAAATAATTTACACTTTAATTTCCAAGTGCGACTTCTTGAAAAAAGTTAACTCAAATCTACTGTGATATTTTTAAAATAGCTTTTCATGCATGAACTGGCCACAGATTCTGTGTTTTTGGAGAATGTAACAGTTGGTAAAAAGTAACAAGCGCTTGAAAGAATGGCTAGATTTGGAGCCCAGTAGTTTTGGAAGGGTGTAAATGTAAACCCCTATGGGCTATTTGGTTCAGCCCAATGGGTGGGGAGATCCTAGTACGGGTTCTGATTCAGGATTTGTTAGAAAGCGCAAGAGAGCTAGGAAGCAGTAATGGCTATTCCCATAGTTGATAATCAGGCTTTTGCCACCTTGGTTTAGGTAGTAGAATTTCAATATTTTTGTTCAGGAGCAGCACTGGGAGGATGAATTCACATGGTGATCTTATGTATTCGTATTTTACTTTAGGATTTTAGAGACTGTGAATGTGGAGCCAATTCCTTTATGCTTTAGATGTGGTACTATGGTCTGGCTGGACATCCCATTACAATAATGGAGTAGACCATACAGCCAGCGACTCAACACCGAGTGTTGGGTGGTGGTAAATAACCTGACTCCTTAAAGGGGCCTACGGCTACGGGCGGATGAGCCCCTTTAGGTGGAGTGATGGTCTTCTCAGAGGAGGAAATGCTACTGGAAACCATCCTATTGGGCCAAATGGCAAAATGAATGGAGGAGGAACTCTGATTCCCAATGGTCATGGAGATGGAAGAGGCCATGCTAGATGGACTGGCAGTGAAGGTGCACCTTGTTAATATCCTCAAGCTTGCGGCAGTCTGTTAAATCTTACACATCTCATTTCATATGTGCTGCAGGAGATGGCTCTGAGATCATAGTGTGTTGGTCACTTCATGGCAAGCTGGGATCCACCTTAAACAAATTCACGCCAATGCCATTTTTCCTGATTGCCTCGGAGGGTGAAGGCAGCCCAGAACCAACTGGCCTCCAAGACCAGCACGCTGGGGCAGGAAAAAAAAACCCATATGCTTGGATCAAGTTGCTGACGACGGTATTTTGCTTGATAATTTTTGAAGTGGTAGCCTTGTTAGGCTGTCCAAGCATATCAGATTGTAAATAAAACAATGATTCTTTTGTACCTTCCTACTATTTGCAATTGAATGGAATAGCTGTAGCTATTCCTTTACCACCAGGATTCTTTTCCCTGCTCCTCATTTGTGTCATGAGTACCCAAAGCACAGTGCTTCTCTCCTGTTTGCTGGCTTTGTTATGGGGAGAAGATTCTCTCCACTCACTCAGTAATTCAGCAGCTGCTGCAGAATGTTAATAACAATCCTGTATCCCCAACATGATTAGGCCATGGTGTCTTCATGGTTAAGACGCTAAGCTTGATGACTGGAAGGTTGGCAGGTCAGTAGTTCAAGACCTAAGTGCTGCATGACAGAATGAGCTCCTGTTGTCTGTCCCAGCTCCTGCCAACCTAGAAGTTCAAAAGCAAGAAATTGCAAGTAGATGAATAGGTAGTGGTTTGGCATGAAAGGTAAAGTGTTCCGTGTGCTCCAGTGTCTAGTCATGCTTGCCACATGTCCATGGAAACGTTTGCAGACACCGACAGGTCTGGCTCTTTGGCTGTAAACAGAGGTGTTTAGAGTCGGACACAATCGGCTTTCGAGCAAGGAAGACCTTTGCTGTTATCCCCAACATGAAGATGCTGAGAAGAAGAACAGAGTGTTCTGAACAGCATCCTCTTAGCCTCTTTTTCTCAAAACATTTTGCCATCCAGACTGGGCAGTAGGGATGGGATAGCAAAATGGCACTGTAGAGGAAAAGGAAGGTCTTTTTCTTGCCTCTCACCTCATTATCACTGTTATGTCTGGCCCTTGCAAACAATAGTCCAGACAACGATGAACAAAACAGCAACAGGTCTTTATTTAACAGTCTATTCAAGATGAGCTTACAAGGCGTTCCAGACACAGTCCCATGGAATCAGTCCCTCCGGAGTGTGCCAAGGAAGGAGGCAATACCTAGCTACTTTTAGAATTGTAGCATAATGCAGGAGACCCAGTCTAGCACATTGCTGGCTACCTGTACGGAGAGGGAAGTATAGATCCGGTCCGGCCCCACCTTTGTTTACCAATGGGGTTTATATAGTGTCTTCCCGGCGGTGGCTTCTTGATACAAAGTAGCGACCTGCCGGACAACCGTAACTAACCAATCATAATAGGGAATATATGTATGGAGAACAGGATCCAAAACTGTAGCCAATCACAGGACTTTGATTAGCCTAATGAGTGCGCCCTATGCAGGGGTTTTCGCGCCACTTTCTGTTCCTAATTTGGATGGTGGGAAACCACCATTTTCCTCTTGCAAAGGCGCTGCCCATGCTACTTGCAAAAGTGCCTGAATACACAACAAACACCCCACCTCTCCCAAGGCAAATCCTAAGGAAGGAGAAGAGCTTTTCCTTGCTCCCTCATTATAATCCACATTCAAAAAAGGCCAAAGTTAAGGGAAACATCTGGCTACAGATTGGCAGGCAGATGGGGTATCTTTTGCGTTGAGAAATGCAGGTACTCTTGAGCCTATAGAAATTGAACTGCAGCCCAGACATGCCATGACTGTAAACCAGAAGTTGGAGTTCTCTAAGATCTACTCAGACATTATAAATCTTTGTATAATTATCAAGAATAGAAGGGAGTTCTCTACTTCATGCATATCACTTCCTTCCTTCCTATAGCAATTACACTTATATACTGCCCCATACCACTTAGAGCAGGAGTTCCCAACCTTATTATGCAGTAGTCCTGACCACACCCTCCCTCAGACAGCTGAATGGGCAAAACTATGCCCTCGAAAGTGGAAGTGGGTGCATTTACGGTTGTCATAAATTTGGCCACTTGCGCATTTACGACAGCCATGGGTGCATCTACGCATGCACATTTTATGGCTGATGTAAATGCTTCCACTTAATCTTCCAGGTGCAGCAGAGGCGACGTGGGCCACATGAAATGGTGCTTTGGGCTGGGTCAGGCCTGTGGGTTGTAGGTTGGGAACTCCTGACTTAGAGCACTCTCTTGGCCGTTTACAGTGTAATTAGCATTTTGCCCCAAACATGCTCAGAAGGATGGAAGGCTGGTCCCAAGAGGGACTAAAACCCATTTCTGGTTTTATTATCATTCTGCATGTGCAGGGTGGTACAGCTGATGTGGAGGATCCCGGCTACCCACTGTTCTATAAGCCCATGCCCAAACAGAAAAACCATTATGAACTCTCAATAGAGTTGGAAAATACTCAGGGTACTATCTCTGTGTGTCCAGTTGTGCCCAACCTTGATTTAACTCTTGAGAATAGAGAGGTTTTGTCACATTTCTTCTTGGGATGGGACAGAATTTCATTTAATTTCTTTAAATTAGACCTTTTCAGAATGTGAAGCTTTTGTCATAAATTCAGTAGAAAGAAAATGATAATTAAAACAAACTAGAATTTGGGTGATGGTAGTGGTGAATCTGATAAGACAATCCATAAACACACACTTTAATCTTTCAGCTCTTAGATGTCTAGCTGTGATTCTCTGCCTCTAGTGTATACAGTATAGAATTAGGACCACTTGGTTCTTTTCACTAATAGAATCTTAATCATTAACAGCCATAGGTCAAAGAAATGTACGCTTTCTCTCCCTACTTGGAACTTTATACATATTGAATTTGATCAGTATTGATTTGATTTGATTTATTCGATTTGTATGCCACCCACTCAGCATACGCCGACTCAGGGCAGCTCACAAAAATCACAACATAAATCAACAATATACAAAGTAAGTACACAATAATAAAATATACAAAATTTAATCTACAAAAACACACATTATAATATACGACAGCATAGTACAATACTATAATATAATAATAAAGTCACAACCACATAGAAAAATTCCCAACACAAAGTCCAGGAATGAGGTGGCAGGCGTCCTCAGCCTCAAGGCGGGACCGTCTTCTGCTTCTCGAACAAGACAATAGAGTACAAAATATAATAGAATACAGCAACATATAACAACAATACACAAGTCAAAATGTCATGTCATCACAGAACAATATACATCACAAAAGTACAAAGAGAAGAGCATTTCAAAGCCTAACAGTACAAACTGTTGAGAATATTGTTTGGATTGTTTCAATAGTAACTTAGCAAAATGTACAGATGCCTTCATAAAAAGTTTTTAAAATATAGATACAGTGGTACCCCATACAATGAATGCTTCGTATAATGAAAAATCCATACAACGAAGCATTTGTGCAGCAATCGCAATACCCCGCATAATGGGGTATACCCCGCTTAATGTAAACCCCGTATAATGGAACCCCCCCCGTTATGCAGGGTATCACCCATTTGATCCGCATAACAAAAATAAAACAAAAACAAAAAATTGCATAACAAAGAGGTCCGTGGAATGGAGCTTTTTTGTTATGTGGGGTACCACTGTATAGGAGAAATATAATTAAAGAATTCCATCCTTCCCTAATACCTCTTCATTTCACCCATGTGGGAAAATGCCTTAATGTCATTTAAGATCCTTGGAAAGAGACACACATATACGCACACAGAAAGACAAGAACTGCAGAACTTTGCTTCTTGAGAAATGTAAAAGAGCCAAAGGAATGGATTCTGCTGATCAGTGGCCCAATGAATGTACAAGATTAATGTAGGATAAAGATGCTGATACACATGGTGAAGACAGAACTGACTACCCTATATCAGAATGGTAAAGCTGAATTTCTGCAGTGCGCATAACATCAAGAAGACAGTATTGTAATGATGACTGTAACAGATTACTATTGGCTTGTTAACGTATGGTATTTTTCAGCTGTGTGTCTTTGTTTGGATGAAAAGCAGACACAGATATATTATGCTACATTCCCACTGATTCTCAGGCACTCAATTTTCTTATCAGCAAAAAGAATTAAAATGAGCTAGAGGGGTGGGAAATGGACGCTCTTGTCTGAGCTATGTATTTTGGCTAGCTGTTCATTTGACACAATCTTGTTGCTATTTCTATCCTACTATTGCTCAGCGCTTCTTAAGTTTGTCATGTAAATAGCCAAAAAACTTGCTTCTATGCTCAATGTGCAAGTATTTTCAGATGCTGGCAAAATTAATAGGCGAGAAAACAGAAAGGAGATCAGCTGAGCAATAAAATTGGATATATTATGTATGTACAGTACTGTGTGTGTGTGTGTGTTTTAAGAAGAAAGAAAAGAAAAGGAATCAAATGGTAAGGTTTGGAAAGGGGCATGCAAGGTGTCTTTACAGTAAGAGAGTTATCAAGTAGCAGTGATGTGACTAGAATCCACAGACAAAAGAGCTTCAAAGGCAGTCAATGTCGTCTCTGACCTGGGTGAATTTCCCTTGAGCAGACCTGGCTTTAGAATGTGCTTGTGTTTCAGTAGCTATTGATAGAGAGATGTTCATCTTGGTATGCTAACCATGTTTGGCTGGATCCAGCCTGTGGCACAGCTGAAATACAAAGTATGTGTCCGTATACTCTGCAGGGATGCCAAAAATGTGGCTCAGCCAAACCTCTTAAGAAATGAATAGGAACTGCCTATAACAACAACAACAACAACAACAATTTTGTGTCAGAAATTATTCTGGGTTGAAAGGATTTTTGCTGGTGAAACTCTGTTCAGGGGTCGCCCAAATGAGGCTCCTTTCATGTCCCCAAGATCTTTTCCCACTGAAGTGGTCCCTATTTATCTACTTGCAATTTCTTGCTTTTGAACTACTAGGTTGGCAGGAGCTGGGAGAGAGACGGGCACTCACTCCGTCATACAGTACTGTACTCGTGTCTCGAACTGCCGACTTACTGGCCTTCCAAATAACAAGGTGAGCTTCTTAACCACTGAGTCACCACAGCCCCTAGGAGCTGCCTAATAGCTTAATACTTTAGTTCTTCTGACTCATGAATGTCTGCACTCCAAGTGGGAGTGGTTGACAAGTTTGGTTCAACATATATCCCCCCCCCCCCCACAAATGCATAAATCTCATTAGATTCAAGATGAAAAGTTTGTTGGCACTAAAAACATTCAAATATGGGATAAATGCAAACGAAAGATAGGAACTTTAGAAAAGTAGTAACCTGTAGTTTCCTTACCATATGTTGTACACACAGGCACGAGACTGAATGAACAACCAAACATGCAACAGGGCTGTGATGAGACTGTAAGAGAGAGCTGGCTTGCTCATATGCTTTGGTTAGGTAATTTGTGATTTGTGCTCCACAAATCCAGTAGGATTCTGGCCATTCTTCTTCTTCAGGTGCTGTATCCATTCCGGATATTGCCTGCCATCATGGCAATAGTCTTCCTGTTCTTAACTTCTTGGGGCAGTTCTTCCGAGAACATTCCACACCAGTCTCTCAGGTTCTTTAGCCATAAAGTCCATCTACGTAAGTCTTTTCCTCAAGTTGGCTGTGTGCCCACACTCCAGCTGCCTAAGAGGATCCAGAAGTTTGGCTATGGCCTGTATTTCCATCTTGTTTAGGCGATGAGATTGTGTCTCTTCCCAGAGATCTTCTCTTGAATAGCGAGTTAGAGTATTCTATATTTCATGTCTTTCCTCATGGTACTGGAGGTTTCTTTGTTTAATGCTCTTAAATGATTCTTGTTCTTTATCCATCTGGCACAACAGTTCTACTTTAGTCACATGGTCAACCCGTGATAGCCTTAGCAGCCATCTCTAGATCCATACTTCAAAAGCTTTGATTTTCTTTTCAGATGCTTTAGTCCAGGGGTTCCCAATCTAAGGTCCATTTCATGTGGCTCTCCACACCTCCAAGGGTATTTAAGAGACAAAATGGCCACCCCTTTTGTAGTTGTTGGGACACTATTGCCACCCCCATCATGCAGGCAGGGCAAAATGGCCATACAGCCCTCGAAGCTGAATGAGAGAGCGTGACCTGACCCCCGGCTTGAAAAAGTTGGGAAACCCTGCTTTAGTCAATGTCTAAGCTTCAACTCCATATAGCAGGGGTGCCCAAAATACAACCCATGGGCTGGATCCAGCCTGTGGCACCAAATAATCTGCCCTGAGCCATCCTTGATGCTCCCAGAAGCAGAAGTAAAATGCACCTGCGCATGTGCAAAACACTGCTGTAAATGCACACATTTATGACAGTCACAAGTGGATTTATGGCAGCTTTTTGTGCACGTGCTGGTGCATTTCACTTCAGCTTCCTATAGGAGGAACCACATGACCGGCCCACAGCCCAAAAAGTTTGGCCACCCCTGCCATATAGCGACACTGGGAACATGTAAGATCTCACTATTCGGATCTTTGTAGCAAGAGTTAGCTCTCTACTGCATAACAAATGTCATATCTTTATTAAGGTGGAGTTTGTTTTTTCTAATTGTATTCTAATCTCTATCTCAGGATTCCAATTTTCATTTGACATACTCCCCAAACATACTTCTGACCATTAATAAAATGAAAATCTTGCAAAAAGAAAGGTGAAAAAATTCCACTCACCCCTTTTGACCATTATCTATTTATTATTTAGATTTATTCCAATAAGTTCTGGATAGTGTCCATGGCCATATACACACACACACACACATATATAAACACACACACACATATAAACACACACACATATATAAACACACACACACACACACCTCTCTCTCTCTCTTCTGGAAAATCTGTTTGTTTTATTCTGTTTTTACTAAAGTTAATATGTGCTATATAAAACATGTTTCTATTTTCTCAAGGATTCTTTGACATTACTGCTCTACTGCATAATTTAAACATCCATTTATCTATACATCTATATGATATCTGCTATCAGTCTACTTAACTGAAGCAACATTAAATGTTAATTCAGCAATGTTGCTTGCTGCATGATTTACACAGGTCAATAAAAATATTAATGGAGGCAGTTGGAAGTAGATTCTGCTGTTTCCTTGATTTCTCCTGACATGTGTCTAGTAATCTGTAGCTTCTGTGTAGAATGCTTACATTAACCATCCTTCACCGTTTAATCAGATCTGTTAACATTTGTTGATATAGTTCTATGGACATTGTTCCTCTTCATCTCTTTTGGGTGAGTGACTATGGCATTTGTTGAATTTGTAGACTTGTGAAGTAACATTTGCCTATTATTTATCTGCAGTTTGTGTTTTCATTTACAATCCCCATTTGCCTTGTTGTCTTTTGGGTGGAAAAAATATTATTCGTGCTGCTTTGACATACAGTGTGGTTGTTATTACTCTTTTAAGCTATAATAGTTATCTGTCACACTACAAAGATGTTCAAAAATTCCTGGTGATCTTTGACTAGTAACAGGAGTGTGCTAGGAACAGGAGTGAATTCTAAATCTTGAACTGGGTCTGAATACTTGAATGGATCAGGTAGATGGCCAAACTAAAGTGGCACTTCTTTGAAGTGGTACTAAATATGAATGCTGTTGAAGAATTTACCAGATAGGATTTAGAGGAATATAGACAGCATGTCTTCAGAAGCAGAGTTATTTCTCCTGAAAATTGGATGAGAACGAGAAGTTTAGTTTGTTTTTCTTCAAGTAAATTTTTTATTTACAAATTCAGTTTAAGAAATCAAATATTTATATACCAGGGGTGGCCAACCATTTTGGGCCACAGGCCAGTCACATGGTTAAGTGAGCCGGTCACGTGGTTCCTTCCATTGGAAGTGGAAGTAAAACGTGCCCGTGCATGTACAGATCGCTGCTGTAAATGCAGCCGTAGGTGCATTTACGACAACATTTTGCATGGGCACAGGCACATTTAACTTCCACTTCTGAAAGCAGTGAAGGTGGCATGGGCCAGATTATTAGGTGCTGCAGGCAAGATCTGGCCAGTGGGCCATAGTTTGGGAACCCCCTGATATAAACAGTCCTTTTGTTGTACAATGGTCTAATCATATACAGTTGTCTAATCATACATAGACCATCGAACCATAGCCAACTGTGTGGTTTGTAGTGACTTGAGAAAATAACTTCAACAGAACACACACACACCATTCATGCCTTTTTGCACTTGGGTTCAGCATAATGTCAACATCCAGGTCTACATTGACAGCCTGCCTTCATGTCCACATCAACAGAGCATCTCATTTCTAAATCAGAAATTTAATGAGACTGGACTTATCAAGATTAACCTTACCTTGGATACCTTGGAGTCGTTATTCAGCAAGGATTCCACACATCAGCTGACATCTCCACGACAACATTCCACACATGCAAATGGACCCGAGAAATCAAATCCATCTCTATGCAGAATTTAGCCATTAAGATATCACTGGCCTGCCATTTCCATCTCGGCTCCCTCCTTCAGCCCGGCCGGTTGGGGGAGGTTGGGAGCAGGCCAGCTGTGCCTTGTCCCAGCGGGACTATGAAAAGCCCTTGCCGTGGAGCCTCCGGAGCCGCCATTTCCATCTCGGCTCCCTCCCTCAGTCCGGCCGGTTGGGGGAGGTTGGGAGCAGCCCAGCTGTGCCTTGTCCCAGTGGGGCTATGAAAAGCCCTTGCCGTGGAGCCTCCGGAGCTATCATTTCCATCTCAGCTCCCTCCCTCAGCCCGGCCGGTTGGGGGAGGTTGGGAGCAGCCCAGCTGTGCCTTGTCCCAGTGGGGCTATGAAAAGCCCCCACCGTGGAGCCTCCGGAGCTATCATTTCCATCTCAGCTCCCTCCCTCAGCCCGGCCAGTTGGGGGAGGTTGGGAGCAGCCCAGCTGTGCCTTGGTGAGGACTTAAGCTGCGTGCTGTTGCAGCTCATCTGAGCCTTCTCTGAGCCTTCTCCCCTGGTCCGGCTTTTGCTGCAGTGACGCTGCTGAAGACTTGAAGCTGGGCTCCGATGTGTAGTTGAGCCCAGTCCTTGTTAAGTCCTCTTTAAGGTCATTGAGCCATTGCTCTGACCTCCCCCCTCCTTTTTGACTTGCTATTTATGATATTGTACCCTGAAATTGTATTGTTCCCCTATTGTATGCTGTTATGTAATTCTGCATTTTTTCTTGTAAAAAGAAAAATATTACTATTGTAATATTGTATCTCTGTATGTTCCTTATATTGTGAACCGCTTTGGGTCATCTGTTAGACAAGGAAAGCGGTATATAAAAATAAAAATAAAAATAAATAATGTCACCCGCTGGCTAGGCGGACCAGGATGTGTACCCTCTGTTTTCACCTTGCCCAAGGGATTTGACGGAGGACCCTTTGGTGAGTATTCATCCCGGTCTAACATCTTTGAAAAGAAATGGGCAATACTGCCTAGTTAGACCGCTCAAGCCCCCATGCCCTGACAAGGCTCTCACCCAGTGGTGGGATTCAATTTTTTTTACTACCTACTCTGTGGGTGTGGTATGGTGGGTGTGGACAGGGGAAAGCCCTGCATTGTACCCGAATTAGGACAACTTTATTTCAAAACCTGGATGGGCGGGGTCAGCTGGAATTTCTGCTACAGGTTCTGGCAAACTGGGCCGAACCTGCTGAATTCCACTGCTGCTCTCACCTACCAGGGAATCAAGATTAACATCCCTCAGAAAATAGACTGAGTTGATTTAGATGGGACTGGGGGGGGGGGAAGCATGGGTTTGTATTTATAGAATGTTAAAGCTTTATTCTAAAAACCTTCAGAAGAAAACTTGCTGTTGATTTTAAATAAATAAATAAATTTATTGAATGAATGAATGAATTTTCAGTTTTGTATCTTTAACAAAGTCAGTTTTTAGTAGCTGACTGAAAGTTCTACTTGAAGAAGTGCAAAGTGTCCCATCACAGGACAATATGGATCCTGGTATTTCACCACTTCAAACAATTGTTTACAATATAAGTAGGTGTTTTTAAAACAGCCCTACAACATATGAATGTTCCTTTTACAGTAATACCTCATACAAAGTCTGCTTCATACAACATCGGATTCATACAACATCGCCTAATTCCTTGAAAAAGGTTATCTCATACAAAGTCGTGTGACTTTGTATGAGGCATTGGGGTTTTCCCAGGTTGCATTGTGCCTGGGCAGTATAAAAGGCAGGACACATGCGTGCATTGCTCTTGTGGGTTTTGCATGAGGCGAAGAGTGTTTAGGAGTGGTTTTGAGCACGATTTTGGATTTTTTTGAATTTTTTCATCAGAATTTTTAGAAGCATTCCTGGGATTTTTGCAGCATTCTTCAGGTTCTTGGACAATCATGGTTGTTTGACATGTTTTTGTAATGTTTTTAGCCTTTAGACGATGATTTCTTAAAGTTCTGTCAGTTTCCTGTCTGTTTCCTTGACTTTGTCCTGAAGTCTGTGCTGTTACAGTACAATGTATCTCTATGGAAATGACGTTGTATGAGGCATCACAGCAAGGATTTTGCATGCCACATACAAAGTCCAAATCCGTATAAAGTCCAAACTTGTGGAACCAAGTTTGGACGTTGTATGAGGTATCACTGTATATTGATTTGCTATAGAACAGAGAAAAGCATTGAGGGTTGGTGGGAATCCATCTTACGCTGTTTTTGCTCAAAGGCAGCCCAAGATACTTTTCTGCCTTGGGGCCTTGCAGAAAATGCTTCCCTCCAATGATACAGTGCAGACCACCAGAATCAAATTATCTGGAACCTGAGGAAGAGAATCTTACAGGAGATGCTTCCTTTTCGTTGCAGTGAAAATGTGAACATAATGCTAAAAAATCCATCTGGATTCTTCTGTGTATTCTTTCTTTATTGTTATCATAACATTGCACACTTGTGAATTATAAACATATAAGAAATAATTTGGGCCTTGTATAAAATCATACCAGTCAAGTTGTCGGTGTCCAAATATGGAAAGGTTTCCTGGCGCCGCCATTGGCGCATGTGTGCCACTGCCTCTGATGTCAGAGGCAACGATGTTTATGCGCAGAAACCCCTTTCCTGGCTGTTCAAATACAGGATGATGGTGGGAAGGAGCGTGACAGAGCGGTGAATTACGGGAAATCCCGGCCAAAACGGGATACTTGATAGGTATGTATAAAATATAGGTAAAATTCAAAACACATTAAAATCTTAAAATATACTATTTTTTGACCAGAAGTAGATTTGAAGATGCAATGACAGCATCTTTGTCACCCGGCTATTTAAACCTATCTCCAGTGACAATTATCAACCAACATAGTCATAATGTTATGTGTTGCCAAGAAAAAAACCCACAGCATGCCATCAGTAATGATATCAAATCAAATCGCATTGACTGTCAGTAGGTATAAGTGGTTCAGACATTTTGAAAAGCAAGGCATAGAGATATCAGTGTAGCCACACGCTATGGTGTTTTTGATCTAGTTACATTGGTTGGACAAAAGTAGTAGACTGGTCTGCATGACCATGGTATAGGCTGGGAAATAAATAAATAAAAGATCCCAGGACTGCTTCACACATGGATGTATTCTAGTGTGTGCCCTTATAAAATATGGGCATCTGTTATTTCTTTTGAGGGATATAGTTGGTCACCTATGTGTTGCTCTGTAATCTATAAAGCATTATAATTCTGCTTAGTAAGGATTATGTGCATAGCAGTTGGTTAAATTATACTTTAATGTTGCAATTCTCATTTGGAGATGTGAAGATAGCATCTCTGTTGCTTGAATATTTAAACTTAATTTCAATGACAATTATTAATCAGCATTAATGTGTAAAAATATTGTATTGGATTAGTGGAAATGAACTTCCTTATTCCTCCCCTATAACAGCTCCTTAAAATGCAACTGGGCACCTTGTTGAATGGGTTTCATATGTTGTTTGTTTGTTTGTTTGTTTATGTTTAATTGGATTTATACCCCGCTCCACTCAGCCCAAAAGGCCAACTCAGAGCGGCTTACAACACAATAATATAAGTACAATTACAACAAAAAATTAATATACATACAATTAACATACAATTATAACAATATAATAATACAAAAATACAATATAATCATAACACATCAAAATATAGACATAATATAACAGCATGAAAATACAATAGGAAAACAATAGTAATACAATACAATAAATTACACAATGAATTATACAATAGACATTTAATTACACAGTCCCTCGGCTACTAATCCCATGGCCCGCACATTATTGAACAGAGCCAAAGAAGAAGACAACCCGGCCCCAACACAGCCGAGGCCAGGAAATGGACCGGCAACTCTGGCGGTGCGGCTTTGAATGTCCCGCCGCAACAACGCTAGTCAGCTGTGCTCCCACCTCCCCCACCGGCGGGGCGGGGGAGGGAGCCGTGGTGGACTGCGGCTCCGACGGCGCTGGCGGTGCGGCTTTGAATGTCCCGCCGCAACAACGCCAGTCAGCTGTGCTCCCACCTCCCCCACCGGCGGGGCGGGGGAGGGAGCCGTGGTGGACTGGCAGGTGCCGCTCGTTCCACCGGCCGGCTGCCGGTCGAAAGCCCCGCCGGGCTTGGTGGAGGCTGGGGCGGCTTTTGAGGGTGATGAAAAGCCCTCAGGTGCCGCTCGTTCCACCGGTCGGCTGCCGGTCGAAAGCCCCGCCGGGCTTGGTGGAAGCTGGGGCGGCTTTTGAGGGCGATGGAAAGCCCTCAGGTGCCGCTCGTTCCACCGGCCGGCTGCCGGTCGAAAGCCCCGTCGGGCTTGGTGGAAGCTGGGGCGGCTTTTGAGGGCGATGGAAAGCCCTCAGGTGCCGCTCGTTCCACCGGCCGGCTGCCGGTCGAAAGCCCCGCCGGGCTTGGTGGAAGCTGGGGCGGCTTTTGAGGGCGATGGAAAGCCCTCAGGTGCCGCTCGTTCCACCGGCCGGCTGCCGGTCGAAAGCCCCGCCGGGCTTGGTGGAGGCTGGGGCGGCTTTTGAGGGCGATGGAAAGCCCTCAGGTGCCGCTCGTTCCACCGGCCGGCTGCCGGTCGAAAGCCCCGCCGGGCTTGGTGGAAGCTGGGGCGGCTTTTGAGGGCGATGGAAAGCCCTCAGGTGCCGCTCGTTCCACCGGCCAGCTGCCGGTCGAAAGCCCCGCCGGGCTTGGTGGAAGCTGGGGCGGCTTTTGAGGGCGATGGAAAGCCCTCAGGTGCCGCTCGTTCCACCGGCCGGCTGCCGGTCGATGGCACAGAAATGGAATCCCTTTTAATACAATGAGCATATACTATGAGGGGTGGCCAACCTTTTGTTGTTGTAGGCATGACCATGCCCCCAGACAGCTGAGCAGGCCGGACCACACCCCCAGAAGCGGGTGCATTTATGGCTGATGTAAATGCATCCACTTCTGCATTTATGACAGTTGGAGGTATGTTTTATGGATGACATAAATGTGCCTGCTTCCATTTCTGGGTGTGGCGGGGACAGTGGTTCTTTGGGAAAGACAATCATGCTGCTTACCAAAGAAACCTATAGACTTCAGTTTGCAAGAGCTCAACAGGACTTTGAGGACAGGACATTTTAGAGATCACTCATTCATAGGGTAGCCATAAGTCAGAGGTGACCTGGTGGGATATAGAAACAACAGCAACAACCTGCTCTGCATGAAAAATGTTATTGCTTCTTCCTCAAATGATCTTATGTACAGGAAGGTTGGCAGGTCATCAGTTCAAGACCCAAGTGCTGCATGACGAAGTGACCTCTCGACTCTGTCCCAGCTCCTGCAAAAATAGCAGTTTGAAAGCAGGAAATTGTAAAGAGGTAAATAGGTACCATTTTGGTGGGAAGGCAAACAGTGTTCCATGTCTAGTCATGTCTGCCACATGTCCAAAGAAATGTCTGCAGTTGCAGATAGTGCTGTCTCTAGGAGTTCTCAACCTCTTTAAGCCAGGGGCTTAAAGCTTCGTGGACCGGACTGCCATTTTGCCCTTCCTCCACCACATGGCACTTCCTGGTGTAGTGGTGGTGGTGATGGGGGCACATGAAATGGTGCCTTGGGCCGCATCTGGCCCTCAGGCCACTGTTTGAGAATCCCTACTGTAAATGGATATGACTGGTTTTCAAGCAAGGGTAACCTTTTTTTTAACCCATAAAGACCTATTTAGCTCCTGGATGTTGCTGAGATAGTGTTCATCTTTGGGAGAGGTATGTCCATCCTGTCCACCCCAGTCCGAGCTGTGACTACAGTTACATAAACATGGCATCTCAATTGATAACAAACCCTCTTTGTGTCGCTTTCTCATTAGCACTTATGATTGAATTTAGAATCTAAGAGGCACCTTCAGCATTAAGAAGTCATATTAGAAGCGCAGAATGAGCCAGACATCCGCTGAGGAAGTCAATATTTTATGTACACACAACATGAATTAAATTAGCATGACGGTGCTGCACTGGGACGTGTTTGATGCACATGCTGTAAAATAAAGATAAGGGATTAAAAAAAGACCCTTGAAAACTTGAGATGAGAAGAGCTGTAGAAGTACTGACCACAAATTATTTGAACGGATAAGCCATTGGTATTACTACCCTGATGGATTTAATTGTGTTTTAATTACACTTTAATAGGATGGCTCTATTGACATCTTAAATTGCCTTGAGTGTTCTGGAAAAAAAGATTATACATTTGAAAAAAGAAGTCATGTTTTTGTAAAAATTTCTGTTTTAAAGAGCATTAAAATGATTTACTGTAGATTTAAGTCTCCTTGAGTTCATTGGTGTTTTCTCTTAGTAAAGTTCTTCTTTCGTGTCCCAATCAAACTCTGGACAGCCAAAAGGAATCCACTTTCTTTGCTTTGTCATTGGCCAAACTTAAGTCCTCATCGGTGCATGTTTCTGGCATTAATAAGCAGACCAGTGAATGATCTGGATTCTGTATCTCTCCACATTCACACAGCCTGTTGTTGTCCACCAGCAGCCCTCACTTTTAGGGACTCCAACCCTCAGCCTATTCAGGATCCCCCAAGAGACATAGGAGAGGTTGAGTTCTTCAACTATATCCTCCTTTAATGTTGTTCCTTGCCCATTGAGCTCCTTCCTCCATCTTCTAATCTGATTTTGATGCTGCATATCATCAAGAATGTTTATTCTTGTCACAAAGCTCTTCCTGGATCTGAGCTGGTGGACTTGAGGCTTATATCCGTTCAGAGGATGTTGAGGGTCATTCTCTTGCTTAGTTCTCTAGGTGTCTGCTGCTTCTTTTCTCTTTATCTGACTTAGGTGGAGATAATTCTTAGCAATGTGGGGGATACCATTGCTGCCTCATAGGTAATAACCATACCAAACCAGAACGAAGGCTTATCAGTTTCTGCTTTCAATGTGGGACTTACAAAAGTCTCAAGCTGGCTCAATCAAGTCCATTTTAAATGCTAATCCTTCAAGAAGTCAACTTTCTTTCTTTTGAAGGAAGAAATGCATTCAACCATTATAGCCCATTCTATATGTGGGTGGCAGCAGAAACGAGCAGAAAACTGGAGTTGACAAAAATGTGTGTGCTTTGCAAGCATATGATAGATGATTGGGAAAGGCCAGCCAAAGATGTGTAACATAATATGGTTGAGAAGTGCATAGTAGCAAAATCTCACAGAGATTTAGCATAGATTAAATAAGAGTTTATGAGAGATTTTAGATATAATTAAATACTGGTGATAAATCACTGAGTCATTAAAAAACAAACAAACCTGAATTCATAATCAAGTTTGTGACCAACTTCACTGGTCTTAGGTTTCTGAATTAGATAATCAGTTAATATGTTTCTGAATATTTTTTTTAAAAAAACGTAGCTCAGATATGAGCCACAAGACAAAGATTTTCATCACTGATGCCACTAGAACCCACAATAGCTTTATTGGTAATATAAATTTGCCATGAGGCATGTCTACGCTCGACTATATACTACATAGGAATGAAATTTCTGGATATTCTGTACAACAGATACTGTAATTCTCCATTCTTGGAGTCGTACCTATCTTATAAACATTTTGATGTGATGCACCTGACAGGAAGGGCCTAAATTAAAAGGCTAAACCAGGCTTCACAAGAAAGACAGCTCACTGCTGGTGCTGGGAAACAGAATCAGGAAGTTTGGTTTAGCCAAGTTTTCTAATTTAGTCTTCTCTCTTTGGTGCTTTATATTTAGGGATAAGATGCTGACCTTTACAAATGGAAGGTCAGCAGTTTGAGACCCAAGTGAGAGCCCATCATTCTGCCAACCTAGTAGTTTAAAAGCAAGAAATTACAAGCAAATAAATAGGTACCTCTTTGGTGGTAAAGGTAACAGCATTCTGTGCACTCTGGCATCGTCATGCCTGTCACATGACTATGGAAATGTTTGCAGATGCAGACAGTGCTGGCTCTGTGGCTGTAAACAGAGAATGGTACCACGCTAAGAATTGGACATGATTGATTGATTGATTGATTGATTTGATTTGATTTATTCAATTTGTATACCACCCACTCAGCATACGCTGACTCAGGGCAGCTCACAAAAATCATAGCATAAATCAACAATATACAAAATAAATGCACAATAATAGTAAAACAATATACAAAAAATTCAGTCTACAAAAAACAACACATTAATATAATATAATATAATATAATATAATATAATATAATATAATATAATATAATATAATATAATATAATATAATAATAGAAAGAGTTCCCAAGAGCACATAACATAATATAAAACAATTCCATAGTACAACAGCCTCTCTACTCCGGCCACAGGCAAATCCAAGGGCGGCGGTGGCGAAATCCTGCCGTGCACCGCCGTAGCAGCCCTTTGTGCCCCGGGGTGGGGTCCAGATGCTGCCGGTGGTGGAGGGTCCCATCATCACCTGTCACTGCAGTGGGAGCATCCTCCACCACCCGAGCAGCTGCAGCTGGTCCGGTCCTCCTCCTCCAGGCGGTGATGGGGCCCAAAGGTGAGCGGGCAGGAACATCCTCCAGGTCCTGGGGTGCAGCTGCCGTTATTCTTCTCTGGGCAGGTGGAGCCTGGAGGTAGGCGGGCAGGAGCATCCTCCACCGCCTGAGTGGCCGCAGCTGGTCTGCTCCTCCTCCAGTGGTGATGGGGCCCAGAGGTGAGCAGCAGGAGCATCGAGGATGGAGAAATATGTTACTTGTATTCCAGAAAGCTCCATTTCTAATATTAACTCAGACACCATTTCTTCAGCACTTCTTCCCCAGCTTGGATTGAAAAAGGGCCTAGATGGTAATTTTCCAACATTCTCCATTCCACGAAGTGTGTGAAAGAAAAACATTCACACATGACATTTTCCATTCCCACCTGTCTAAGCCATAAGGAAACAAGAGGATATGCATGGTCAGGGGATGTTTGATTCATTCAGTAAGCCATCTATAGTCTCATGAAACTATCACAATGGGAGTTCCAAACATCATAACTGGATGTATAAGAAAGCTGCTCTCAAGTTTTAGGTAGAAAAAAGTTTGGCTGTTCCAATTCCACATTGAGCTGAGGGAAAGCCAGTCATCAACTAGGTCAAACATAATGGCACAAAATGATCTGTAGCTTCCATACATTTCAAAACAATAGGAATGATCACTCTCTGAAATCTAGGTTACAGTTATAGGAGTCTACCATTTGAGGTTTTTCAAGTTTCTCACTTTTCAAGTCTTCTGGTTTGTTTTGAATTTTGAGATACCCACCCATCCAAACTTGGGCCTGAACTTTTTCAAAACAAAAATTTGGCCTCAAATTTTGTATTTGTTGTTGTTGTTCAGTCGCACAGTCGATTCCGACACTTTGCGACCCCATGGACCATTTTCCTCCAGGCACCTCTATCCTCCACCATTCTCCTCAGCCCACCAAGCTCTGTGCCCATTGTGTCCACAATACCATTTATCCATCTCATCTTTGGACGCCCCCTTCTTCTCTTGCCCTCCACCTTTCCCTGCATAAAGGCCTTCTCAAGTGAGTCCTCCCTTCTCATTTGATGTCCAAAGTTCTTTAGCTTCATCTTCACTATTTGTCCCTCCAATAAACAGTCAGGATTCATTTCTTCCATTATTAACCTATTTGTTCTCTTTGCTGTCCAAGGGACTCTCAGGACTCTCTTCCAACACCATATCTCAAAGGCATCTATTCTTCTGCGCTCAGCCTTCCTAATGGTCCAGCTCTCTACTTTCCAGGTGCTGATAGGGCCTGTTGCCATTATCTTGGTTTTCTTGATATTAAGTCTCAAGCCAGCTTTTGCACTCTCCTCCTTTAATCCAATCAAGAGGTTCCTTAGGTCCTCACTTTCTGCCATTAGGGTGGTATCATCTGCATATCTCAAATTGTTGATGTTTCTCCCAGCAATTTTGATCCCATATTGTGATTCCTCCATCCCTGCATTGTGCATTATGTGCTCTGTGTATAGATTGAATAAGCAGGGTGATAAAATGCAGCCTTGTCTTACTCCTTTTCCTATTCCAAACCACTCTGTCATTCCGTGTTCTGTCCTAACTGTTGCCTCTTGGTTCGTGTACAGATTTCTCATGAGGCATATGAGGTGTTCTGGTATTCCCATCTCTTTAATTACTTGCCACATTTTGTTGTTGTCCACACAGTCAAAAGCCTTGGTGTAGTCAATGAAACAAAAGTAGACTTGTTTCTGGTATTCTTTTGTTTTCTCCATGATCCAACATATGTTGGCAATGTGGTCTCTAGTCCCCTTGCCTCTTTGAGCATTTTTTCACAATTGTTAGGCTGTGGATAGATAAGGTCTCTATCGAAAGCCCTCTGGTTTTGGTATTTCAAAAAAAGCTCGAAAAGGAAAAAGATTACAAATAGAATTTAAAAAACCCAGAGAAAGTGAAACTTGGAGGAGGCGTGACCAATATGGCGAGGTGAGAGGAGCTTTTCCCCCCATGCTGCTGAAAAGGAGGGCCACTTTAGTGGATAAATGTAGATTAAACTACCAAAATTTTGAAGGAAAATAATTAAGAGACTTATTATTATTGTTGCGGATTTTCAGGAGAAAGGAGTGCCTGGAGCATGGAGGCTGTCGGACAGGCTAGTTACATCGGCCCGTCCAAGCCCGAACCCGGCAGTGGAATGAGTCGAAAAGGTCTGAGATATTTTTGACTTTTGTGGAGATTTTACGTGGAGCTGATTTTCCCGTGAGCTGAGCGAGGCAGACTGAAGGGCAGGAAGAATAAAGGCCAAAAATTGTAACAGCGCCTGCTGGTCGTGGATTACTGTGAGGCTACTTTTGTTTTCTGGAAAGTTTCGGACGGGCTATTTACGTTCGCCCTCAGCCTGTGAGAGGGGGAAAGAGAGCCGAGCCGAGCTCGGGAGTGGATGGAATCTTTGGACTTAAAATAAGGTTGGGGATGCAACCGGCAAAAGGATTGGATTTTGGAAGTGTGGAACTTTGCTGCCGTGATCCGTGAGTGTGTGGGTAAGAGTAGGTGGCTGGGAATCAGGGCTGGGAGGGACTACTCAGGGCTAGCGGAGGCCGATTTCGGAGGGTCCTGTTCGGCCGCGTACCTAGCGCACGCTGAGAAGACCCGCAGAGAGCAAGTGTTGTTACTCTTCTGTTTTCCTTTTTGAAAGTCGTCCACTCAGAGCTTTAGTAATTTGGACTTAAGTTCGAGACTGGTTTTGGGGTCTGCAGAATTGCATGAGAGTTCAATTGTGAGTGTGACTGGAACCTTAATTTGGAATTTTATGGAGAGATTATATTGTGAACATTTTAAAAAGACAAAAACTGTGCTTCCTTGGTGCAAGTTAAAATGGCGCTGAGAGTGGATTGACTGAGTGTGTGGGACACTGAGTGACGCCGCCGGCAAGTTGGTTAAGTCTACGCGACATTTTCTCTCTCCACTTTTGATAAGCTGTTTTGGGTCTGTTTAAGGTCATACCTCACAGACACTAAATAAAGAGGACTCGCATTTAAGACTGGACATATCATTTTCCTCCCTCCTTTTTCAGTTCTTCTGAAGACAGTAGTATAAGAATTGATTTTTTGGCATTAGATGGATACAAAGATTTCAACCCTTAAGGATAAGACTCAAAGATACAAACTATCATTGAAATAGTTATCTAACGCGTCTGGATTTATAGCCAACTACCTGGATTTTCAAACACTGAGTCTTTGATATTTGTAATTTTTCTTTGTTTCATTGGACCATATATTCCCCCTACCTTTCCCCCTCTTCTTCCTTCTGTTTTTTGTTTTTCTTTCTCTCTCCCCCATTAAATTTTAATTATTGAATTAATGATTATTGGCTCATATTATTAATGTTTGATTAGATTGAGTATATTATTGATTTAAGGGGAAGGGAGTTAATAGGGGGGGAGGGAGGAGAGAGGAGGGAGGGAAGAGAGGGGGAGGGGAGAGGGAAAAAAGTATTGGCATAATAAAAAAAGTGAATGAGCCGTCAGGGGCGGGGTGGGGATAAAGATAAAAAGCCACTTTGGACCAGAGTAGATCGTGAGTCATCATCTGACAGAAGTTACAGAAGATTGATAAGGATGGAGGAGGAGAGGAAAGGTGCCTCGAAGGGTTTACAGCTGGAGTTAAAGGAGACAAAAGAGCAGGAGAGGGTGAGAAAGATACTAGAACAACAGCAGCAACAACAGCAATCACAACAGCAGAAACCACAGAGATCAAAAGACAACAAGGATATGGGATCACCTAAGACTGAATATGAAAAAATAAAAGAAAGATTAGACCACATGGAAATGAATATACAGAAAGATCTACAAAATAGTCAAATTAGATTACAAAAAGATGTTCATGGTCTGGAAGAGACTTGGATGAAAGACAAAACTGAGGTTATGAAAGGGCAGTTAAAACTACAAGAAATGATGGCTAATCTTATTAAAACTGTAAAATCAGATCATGACAAACTTGAAAGAGCTCAGGATGTTCTCAAAAAAGGACAGGAGAAGGTTAAGAAAGAACAAGGTAAATTAGTAAAGAGATAAAGGAGAAAGATAAGGAGAGAGATCTTAAGGTGGGGTCACAAGAGAAGAGATTGGAACTGGTGCAAGAACAATTAAGATGTGTTAACATAGTAATAAGAAAGATTCCAGAGAAGACCCCGGATCAGTTAAGGCTTAGAATTTTATCTTGGTTGAATGGGCTAGGAATGGGAATTGATTTTGGCCCTGAACGGATTATGAGTGTTTTTCGTTTAGGTGCAAAAAAAGGTAGAATTGGTGCCAGAATTGTTTTGTTAAAGTTTGCAAATGTTTCTGATAAATTGAATGTTTTGGCTTTTGTTAAAAAAAACTGGGATGCAAGTGTTAAAGATGGAAGGAGTTGACATTGAGATATATAATGACATCTCTGTTCAGGAAAGAATTTGGAAGCAAATGATGAAGCCAGTGACTAAAAGATTGATTGATAAAGCTATAAAGTACAACTGGAAATTTCCTAAACGATTGACTTTTTCCTATTTAGGTAAATGGTTTGTAATAGCTCAAGATATGGATGTTTTGTATGTTATGGAGCAAGCAAAATTGGTAGAAAAAGGAACAAAAAAATGGGATACTCTAAAAGAAGAATTAATCATTTCAGGAGGTTATATGCAAAGAGATCAGGAAGAGGAAGTGCTGGACATGCAAGGTGCGGTAGGAGGTAGTTAATTGGGTTAATAGCAGTATTGGGAAATTATTAACATCAAGAAGAGTTCACATGGCCAACATGTTCCCCCTCCCCCCCTTGATTAGCAAGGATCATTATTTTGAAAGAAAAGTGGGGAGGGTCGAGAAGAATTTTTATGTGTGTTTTGTGTATTGTTATTTGAATATGTATTTTTCTTTCTTTCAATGTAGGGTAATGGGTAAATTTTGGTATAAGGGAGTGCACGCCCATAGGAGGATGTGGTGGACACAATTAAGAAGATTTGGTGATCCATGAAGAATATCAAGTAGTTACATGGAATGTGAAAGGTACTGGCTGTCAAGTCAAATGTAGAAGAATAGAATCAGCTCTTAGGAAAAATAGGCCAGATGTAGTCTTTCTTCAGGAAACTCATCAAAAGTCAAATGAGGTAAATAAGTTATTCTTAGGATGGACAAAAAATTATGAAAAGGCTTATGGAACTTTAAAGGCAAGAGGTGTTGCCACATTGGTATCAGAGAGATTAGGTTTTGACATGACTAACAGTATAGCAAACCCAGATGGTAGATATTTAATTATAAAAAGTAGGATTGACGAAAAAGATATAACTTTGGTTAACATTTACGCTCCCAATGAGGGCCAAGAGAAATTTTTAGATAAGATTCATCAAATATTGAGGAAAGAAGGCTCTACAAATATGATAGTGGCAGGTGACTTTAATTTGACAAGGTCAATGGCAGACAGTACAAATATAACTCGGGACAGAGAGAGTAAATTAAAATTTTTAGATAATTGGATGAATCAGTTAGGTTTGAAAGACACCTGGAGAGAGTTGAAAGGATCGGAAAGGGCATACGCATATTTTTCACAGGTTTACAAAAGTTATTCAAGGATAGATTACATATTTGTTACAGAAAATATGGTTAAAAATTTGGATGATATAGAAACAGGGATCTTTAAAGAGTCCAATCTTGCAAAAGCGTTAATGACATTAAATTTAGAGGGTGAAAAAAAAGAAACAATTGGAGATACAATCCAAAATTGTACAGAGATTCTGAGTGTAAATTACAATTAATCCAACATTGGGAAGAGTCCTGGACGTGGAATGATACGGGAGAAATAGGATATCATACAGTATGGGATACCATGAAGTCGATATTTAGGGGGGAAAGTATTAAATTGGCAAGTATTAAAAACAGACAGTTTAAGGATAATCAAGATAAAATTGAGAAGGAAATCAAACGATTACAGGAAGAACATGTAAGAACAAAGGACACGAAGACATTTGACAGATTGCAGAAGTTAAGAACGGAAGTAATAGGAAAAGATATAGATAAGGTACAAAGGAATTTAGTTTATTTGAGGAGAGAATATTTTGAATTTAGTAACAAAAATTCAAAAATGCTGGCGAGCAGCAAAAGAAAAAAGAACAAAAGGGAAATTGGAGTTTTGATAAAGGATGGAATAAGATATAACAAATTAAAAGATAAAATTAAGATAGTTAGAGACTTTTATCAGGAACTATATAAGGAAAAAAGATAGATGAAGGAAAGTTAAGAGATAGGCTAACAAAACAAATGGGGGAAAAGATATCACAAGAGCATAGGATGAGAATGGATGAAATGATAACTGAGAAAGAAATAAAAGATGTGATTGGTAAATTAAAGACGGGTAAAGCCACAGGAGAAGATGGATTGCCAGCAGAATTTTATAAAGAGTTTAATGTAGTAGTGGTTCCAAGATTATTGAAATTATTTAATAATATAATGGAGGGGGGAGTAATACCGACTTCATGGTATCGAACGATAATTGTATTAATTCCGAAACTGGGTAAAGATGTTGAAAAAGTGGAGTCATACAGACCAATCTCTTTAATAAATCAGGATGCAAAAATTTTTACGATGATATTGGCAAATAGGTTGAATGATGTCATGAACAAGTATATACATAAGGATCAAGTAGATTTTCTGAAAGGAAGGTATATGGCAGAATTAACAAGGAGGGCTCTGGATTTAATAGATTTAGCAATACGAGATAAGGAAAAAGTTGGTTTGTTATCATTGGATGTATTTAAGGCGTTTGATTCTCTTCAATTGGTAACAATTAACGAGATAATCAAAGCCCATGGATTTGGAGATAGGTTTAAGGCGGTGATTGCACAACTTTATCATCGAGGTTCAGCCCTTATTAAAGTAAATGATGCTATTTTGGATGAGGTTAAATTAGAGGCTGGAACACGACAGGGCTGTCCACTATCTCCTATATTATTTATTATGGCAATGGAGATATTAGCAAATGCTGTTAGACAAGATAAGAATATTGAAGGGATTGCAGATAACAAGATAAGTTTGTATGTAGATGACACCTTATTAATCTCAAAGCATACTTTGAAGGCACTAGATAGGATTCAGGAACATCTAGAAGACTTTGAGGATATGACAGGATTGAGAATAAACTGGGACAAGTCTGAGATGATGTTAACCAATATAGATTTGGAGGACCAATTGAAAATTAAAGATAAATTCAAAATACAGGTAAGAAAAAGTTTGAAATATTTGGGAATTAATATTTCATATAATTGGGAAGATCTTAAGAAATTAAATTATGAAGAGCAAAAAAAGGAAATTAAGGCGAAAATAGTACAGTATAGTAAATTGAAGCTGTCTTGGTTTGGCAGAGTTGTGCTTTGTAAAATGATGTTATTACCAAGATTAAACTTTTTGTTTGAAGCTCTCCCGATACAGTTAAAAGAGAAAGAAATCAAGGAATTTCAAAAGATGTTTAATAATTATTGCAATGGTGGACGTAGGTCTAGAATAAATAAAAGTTTATGGTATTTACCACAGAAACAAGGTGGATTGGGTTTACCAAATCTTAAACATTATTATAGAGCTTTTCAGGTTAAAAATATTATAAAGATTTTAAGGAAGGAAAAGGTAATTTGGGAGGATTTAGAGATGACAGAAGCAAATCAGATCGGTAAACGTTATTTTTGGACAAAGAGAAGAGTAAAATAAAGGTTAAAAATAGAATGATGAAGGTCCTATTGGACACGTGGAAAAAGGTGAAAAATGACTTGGTCCCAGATTTATCCCCAATCAGAGAAATAGAGGACTTTAAACAATTTCCAATAAAACTAGACAGTAAATTGAAGGAAATTTTGATTAAAAATGAGATTTTCCTGTTGAAAGACTGGATAGTAATACACACACACACACACACACACACACACACACACACACACACACAGAGAGAGAGAGAGAGAGAGAGAGAGAGAGTGAGTGTTAAAATTAAACTGGTTTCAGATTATTCTAGTTGATAAATGGAATGCCAAATATCTGGCTCTGGCTCTAGCCTAAATAGAGATAGAACAGAGTTTGAGCAATTATTATGGAAAGTAAGAAATGGTGAAGTGGCTATAAAAAGACTGGTGAGCAAAATTTATATAATATTAAATAGAGAGGGTACACCACAAGAAACACTGAGAAAGATCTGGGAGCAAGATCTTAAAGTTAGTATTACAGAGATAGAGTGGAAAAATAAATGGAAAAAAAGAATTATGAGAACGATGTTGGTCAGAGTAAAAAAACACAATTTTAAAATGCTTTGGAGATGGTATCTGACCCCGGTGCGGTTACATCAGATGGATAAAAATAGAAGTCAAATGTGTTGGAGATATAAAGATAAGTTGGGTATTTATGAACACATGTGGTGGAGTTGTAGGGTAGTAAAAGAATTTTGGACCAAAATAGAGAAAGAAATATTTAAATTTGTAGCAGGAAACTTTAAGCTAGGGCCAGGTTTAGCAATATTGACAGATACAGGGAACATGAATTTAGATAAGGATAAAAATGAGTTACTTTCTATATGTATGACAACAGCAAGACAATGTATTGTGAGAAATTGGAAAAATGATCAGACTTTAAAGTTGGAAGAATGGTATAAGGAAATGTGGGATCTTGCTTTAAATGACAAATTAACATGGGAGTTGAATAAGAAAAAGGGTATTATAAAAGAGAATAGATTCTGGCAAATTTGGCAACCATTTATTGAATTTGCAGGTAGCAGAGGACAAGGAAACAGTCCAGTACCGGAATTCTATAAGTTTTGGAATGAATGAAAAGAAGTGTCTACCGCATCCTCCAGGGCATTGTATAGTCACACATGGTGAATTAATGATTTTCCCCCTCTACCTCTTATTATTATTTTTGTATGCATTTAAGAAATAGGTAAATGGTATTATTATGAATAGTAACATTAGTTTAAAGTTATGAGTTGTCTTGTAATTTAGAGTGGAAACTAAAAAGACAAGGAAGAGAAACATACAAGTTCCAGACTGACTAACACAACTTATTACTATGTCGATAATAAATAACCAAGAAGTTTATACTACCTAATGAATATGTATATTTTCTGTAACAATGATACTTTTCCCTTTTATATGTTTATGTCAATGCATTTTTTATTTTTATAAAAAATTTGTTTATGTATTTGCTTAATAAAAACTTAAAAAAGAAAGTGAAACTTGTTGATCCACCTCTTATGAACCACACAACTAAATCTGAATCCTATATATTTTGTCTCAGAAGTTCTATTTTAAAAATCTTATTACCAGAACTTTGATGTTTTGGTAGAAATGCGAAGCAGCCAGCATAACAGGGCCAAACAACTTTATTAGGCAGTCAGAACATGGGGAGCAATGGCGCAGCACTGCTAAATATATACAATCGGGAATGGATACATTTGGGTGGGAAACAACAGGATTGGACGGGAGAGGAGTGGGGTGACTGGAAGGTCATCGGACCGGAGTGAAAACTGTACATGACTTAGGCAGGAACGCAGTTTTAAGATCATATTTTAAAATTAAGAAGAAGGAAACAAAATGGAGGATCGTACTGATCCCAATTATATTACAAATCATTACAGCAATAAATGTATTCAAACACAACAAGAACACAATCATTTAAAAATATTTTGCAGTGTTTTGAGCTATGAGTTACACTGGGTCTTCTGGAAGGAAGAATGAAAATGCTTGTGAGACCTTGTTTGTAATTTATTCACATTTAGAAGTCTAGATTGGATCAACACATACCAGAAATTCTTGTAAACATGAATTCCTTAAGCTTCCCCACCATCAGAGAACAAATATGTGTACCTGTAACTGCTGAGTTATATTCTTCCTTCTCTTTGAAAGCCATATGTTCACCTTTGTAAAGCTTTGTTTTTCTCTGTCTTTCTAATAAACGAATAAGCCTTCTTGAGACCTGCACTGATGTTGGAGACAGGTAGGCATCTGATATGTGATTTTAATTCAGGTCCAGCTCTTTGTAACTGCCTTCCGCAGCATGAGGAAACCTACCTCACACTTCCAAAGATGAAACAATTGCTTCTGTGTTGATTCTGTCAATGCACATAAGATACATTAGCCACCAAATTTACTCAACAGACAGAAAAAGGGTCAGCAGGGACTGGTATCTGAGAAGAAAGTTTGTTTTACACCGTCTCAGCAGAATAAAAGATGACTCTATCTAGCGCCTTTCATTTTCAAGGTGTCCCAAAGGACTGTGGAATAATGAACTCCATACCATAGCACATCAAGTGACAGGCTGAGGAGAAATATGTCAGGCCTTGAATTTTCTACAGCTGTCTATAACCTTGGATTTTCTATCCATCGTGGAGATGTAAGTAGCTTAAAACAAAATAATCTCCAAGCACATCGATTGTTTAAATACCTAATTATGGCATCAGAATGAAGGTCTTTATCTTTGAGTAGATCATATTGGGCAGAAGGAATGATATATTTTTGGATTAACTTCTAACTGAGTGAAGGAAATGAATCTATCTGAAACATTCATCACTGGAATATTACATTTAAACAGAACTCATTGTTCTATTATGTGCTATCAAGTCAGAACCAACATATAGCAACCTTAATAGGATCTTAAGGTAAGTGGAATATTTATGGAATATCAGTTCCACAACTCAACCAGTGAGCTAAGATTTGAACCCAGCATTTCTGAATCTTAGTACTGTATATTACTTTATCCACTACACCACACTGGCTATCCAAAAATTCATCAGACAAAGTAAAAAGTTAGAAAACAGAAAATTCATTAAGTGGTGTTGACATTTAAACTCAACATATTACATTTGCGTTATTAACATACTGACTAGAATCCTAGTAGTGCTCATGCAAGGATTGTGTAACTTCATTTGGCTAATTGCAGTTAATGCATGAGCAGCCAGGAGCATTTCAGTCCTTTGTCTGGTCATGCACCCAACTATGCTATTGAGAACTGCCCTTGTGTCTCATCAATTAGCCACAAAAGGCCACCGCTTGTTGTGCAAAACTAATGCAAACACAAATAGGATTTTAGTCATTCATGGAAAATATGAGCTTATATACCTGGGATTCTCAACCTGCGGCCTACCGTGCCATTTCATGTGGCCTCCCACTGCTTCACCCACACCTGGAAGCGCCATGTGGTGGAGGAAGGGCAAAATGGCCATCCGGCCCCTGAAGCTATCTGAGGGAGCATGACCCGGCCCCCGGCTTAAAAAGGTCGAGAACTCCTGTTATATACTCACTGAAAATGGAATATGTTATATTCCTCCCTTCCTAAAAGAACAACACCTCTCTTTGGAAGCTAGGTTTATAGCTTCTGATCCAACTTCAGCGTTATAATGAAGTAATGAAGTTGGGTGACAATACTCATTAATCCATTTTGCTAACTCAGCCAAGAATTTATGGTATTGCAATGACTTCTGGGAATCACAGTTCTAGGCCATTAAGGCCACACACACACACACACACACACACACACACACACACACACACACACACACACACAGAGAGAGAGAGAGAGAGAGAGAGAGAGAGAAGGGGGAGAGTGTAAAAACCCAGCTGACCAGCCCTAGTTTTATTTCCTTAGTATCGCCCTGTACAGATAACATTTTTAGATAGTTTTATGAATGAGTTTTTATTTGTTTTAACTTGTTTTAACTTGTTTAACTTGTTTTTATTAGTTTTGCCTTGTTACAAGTGGCCTGAGAGAGATGGTCTATGTCAGTGATGGTGAACCTTTTAGAGACTGAGTGCCCAAACTGCAACCCCAACCCACTAATTTACTTCAAAGTGCCAAGGCAACATGGCAACAAGAGAAGGAGGAAGTTCTTCCATTGGGCTGATGGGCAGGGTGAACTCTGTGCTGGGGGGAGGGAGGAAGTTCTCCCATTGGGCTGCTGGGCAGAGGGGTGGGGTTAGCTCTGTGCTGGGGGAGGGAGGAAGCACTCCCATTGGGCTTCTGGGCAGATGGGCAGGGCAAACTCTGTGTTGGGGGGACTGGATGGGTGCCGACAGAGAGGGCTTTGAGTGCCAACTCTGACACACGTGCCATAGGTTCGCCGCCACTGGTCTATGTGATCCCAGGTAACTACTGAGCTCATCATTACCTCAGTCCGGCTTCTCCCAAATCAGATGAAGTCCAACATATGAAAACAAAACCCTGCCTTCAATCTCGAATGGATCATGTTTGAGAAATAGTTATTTAGAAATAAATCACAAATGCAGCACTCATTGTACAAGCTAAGCTATAAGCATATAGTTTCTTTTCATGCCCTATGCTTCACAGGCTGTAAACGCTAATGCTTAGGAAGATGTAAAATGCTTCTTGCACTGACAAGACATTAGGGGTTACTGGAGGTTACTTGAGGGAAGACTTTAAGTGCTAGAACCATGCAGAAACCAATCTTATTTGGCCAAATGACCATGTTGTTTGCCCCATATGTTCTGGTGGTAGGGCATACCCAGGTCAGACGATCCTAACAGGTGTTATGCATTAACGCCTGACTTAGTCATCTTTTGCATTCTCACCTTGTTCCCAGTTTCTTAATTGTTGAGATGCTCTGCAATCATTTTGTTAATTAGTGAACTATAAACATCAAAGAAGTTAGGCGTATAGCTAACTCATGTACTTAATGAGCAGGTGCATTGCGTGAAAGAATGTATAATGCCTAGGGATTTGAGCCATTGCTGATCTTCATCACAAAAAAGATTTTGGAGAGATGCTGAACCATTGATTTCAAGGGTTTGTTTGTTGCTGTTTTTTGGGTGCTACTGGTATTTACAGAAGGGGCAGGAGTTTTCTTCCTATACTCTTATTTTATTGCTTGTGCTTTTTTGCTGTGCTGCTTCTTGTTTCTTTAATAAAGAAAGAAACAACTAACAGCAGCCTGTGAGAATGCAGAGAAGAACAAAATATCGCCCATATGACGCTATGCACACAACGCCCCTCAACGTGCACTGAGGAGGACCTTATGTTGGCAAGAGGAAATGCTGTCTATGTGGCCTGATATTGGACGGATGTCATCTAATTCCTGTTTGTTTTAGATATGTTAATTTTAGCTTTGTACTGTATGTTATTATATGCTTATGGTGCATGAAAAGAAAGAAAATAAAGTTTTGGCCTTTCCCCTCCATAGATGTGTCATCATCACTGAATTAACAAGGTAGAAGATGCAATGATTTGCATGGCCCCTCCTTTTAATCTCTCTGAATTTCTTTATTTGTGTCTTGTGTTTATCCTAATGAAGTGACTCAAGGTAGAGTATGACAGCTTTAAAAAGTATGCAATATTTAAACTCAAGTTAAAGGTATTACTATCAAAAGACAATTCACCTTAACCAGCATTAAAATGCCACTGTTTAAAACAAATTAAAAGAAGCATATCCCATGAACAATGGTATCAAAAGCCATAAAGTAATCCATTTGCTTCCAACTGGGCTGCTCTCTCTGTCTGGAACAGATGATCAGCCAGATCAACCAAGCCTGTTTTAGTCCTGGTGTGAAACCAGATTGAAATAGTTCAAAATAATCTGTTTTCTTAAAGATTGTCCGAAGCTGCTCAGGCAGGTTTCTATTATAATAGCTCTGGTGGTGCAGTGCAGTGGTTAAACTGCTTTAATGCTATTATAGGAGTTCAATCTGGGCCAAGTCTCAAGGTTGTCTCAGCCTTCCATCCTTTCAAAGTCCGTAAAATGAGTATCCAGCTTGTTGGGGGCAAAATGCTAATTAACTTGTCAACCATCCAGAGAGTGCGCTAAGTGCTATAATGCGTTATATATGTATGATTGCTTTGCTTTGTTTCAATCGAGAGTTTTGAGTTCACACTATTCTCAATATCCCTTGAAACATGTAAAGGTGTACAGAGAGAATTTTAGGAATTTCAGTATTAAGATTTACTGTCAAATAGCTAACTAACTGAGCTCTCTGGAGCCGAGCTCCTATCCCAAAAAAGCTTTTAAGAACACAATGGATGGAAGACAGTGAACGTATTGGGAGTGACATCTAAATATGAAATATTAGGCAGATCCTTATGGTCCGTATGGAACTTTTCCTCTGAAAGAACAAGAGACAGCAGGTAACTTTTTGGGGTCTATTTTTAGTAAATTATTTTACCCTAAAAAGTTGCTTTGTATCATTTTTCTTTTTCACCCATTTAAACATCAACAGCAAAAACTGCAGCTGAATCTGCAAACAGAAATACCTCCAGGTTGTAAAACATCTTGTTACGCCACTTGTAACAAGCCAATGTGACAACTTGTAAGATGAGACATTTTGGCACATATAGATAGTGAAAGAATTATATGTCAGTTAAAAATAGGTTAGGACAAGTTCAGGAGAGAGAGAAAAAAATCATACCAGTTTATATGCCTAATATTTTTTAAAGTGTCAAAGTGTCTGTCTCAGAAATATGGAGCAAACATAATTAAACAGTCAATGGGAGAGAAACAAAGAAAAAGTCAAAAGTAAAATAAGATTTCTGGCTTATTGCTGGGAATGGTACATGAATGGGAAAACCCTGGGCCATTCTGCCTTTTCTACTGATGAAAGAGAAGTAATGTAATTTTCCTTACTTTAATGGCAATATTATTACTTAATTGTAATTCAGTTAACGCATTTCTGTACTCCATTTTGAAGCAAAGCTTCCTCAAAATTATTCATAGAAGAGAGATACAAAATAGATAATATAATCAGCTTCTTCTTCATCATTGTCTACGACTGAGACATAAATATTTTAAATAGGCACAATAATAAAAAGCACAGTATACAATAGGGTGGGTAGCTGTAACCTTTTGGGAAACCACGTTTATCCCCAACACCTGCTGTGGGCTATACTGTGCCCAGCTAAAGTGAAAAATGAGTGAAAAATAAAAATATCACACAAAATCATAATGGGAAGTGCTCAAAATGCCAATTCAGGATTTGGTCTTTTAGGGTTTTTAAAAAGATTTTTTTGGGTAGTGGTGGTGAGGAAATTATGTGCACAACTGGAGTGTGTCTTGTACTGTATATAGTGGCCTATAGTGGCCTATTTTGGCAATATTGGGGTGCATTTTATCCTCCAATGTGTCTTATACACCGGCAAATACGTTAGTTCTCTAGATGTTAGATCTGTCTATGGAGATTTTCAACAAGATGCTGAACTGCTTTTTATTAGGCCTGACCTAGTTCTGGGCTTCTTGTTTAAAATTTCGACTAGATTTCCCTTGAAGCCATCTGCAGTTTTGTGATCATACAAAGCTGTTCACTTAAAGGTTATAAATAACAGATACATGCTGTCTGGTTGGTTCTGATGGCAAAACTTTTGCAGAATTGCCTAAGTGCAGATTTTCTGTTCTTTTCTTCTTGAGATGCTCAGGGACTGTGCAACTTGCACAGTGAGAAATACTCTTAAGCTCTGGCTCCACAACCAGGTGCCTAACCCTCTGAGCTATCACGACAGCTCTCTTGATACCCACTAAACAAAAGCAGTAAGAACAAAATATCCTAAAACCTAGTTTTGAAATGGAATTCCTTCACTACGCTTTCAGCAGAAAACAAAGACATAAAGTGAACGGATGGAGCGGAAAGATAATCTGTGAAGAGAAGTTAAATTTGAACAGAAAAAAAAAATAATGATAATAAAATTCATTGATCATAATCTCCTCCCTTCATTGTGTTGCTGATAATAAGGAATGCTAACACATTGTCAAAATTCATCTTGTTAATACATTCTTAGTACTACAGGCTTGCGTCATGTCTTGGCTTGTACAGTCGTTATCGCTCTGAGAACAACAAAAACATGCTGTGTAAATGAAAATTCATTAAAATCTCTTTCAAAACATACTACAACCTCATTTATTTGCAAGGAATAAAAACAGACAAATCTGTAAAATGGATCGCAACTTTAAGAAAGAAAAAAGATCAGAAAAAGATGAAGGAAGAAGCACAGAGCATGGATTTGAATACTGTATCTTCTGGAGCTTGGTGACATATTTTGGCTTTGGACATCCATCCATCTATGCCTCCTTTTGTGGGTGGCTCACAAGCATAAAATAGTATGCTTTTCTTTTATCCTGCATGTGCTCTTAACTAGAGCTGCTGCTGAGGAGCCAAACAAAGGAAGTGAGCACTGGTAAGTTTTGCAGTTGGAGTAGAGCTGCTTTAGAGGCCTCCACTAATTTAAATTGATAATTTAAACTGCTGAGAGCCACCTCTGTTCAAACAGAGGAAGCAGTTAGAAGCTTCCAGAAGCAGGGGGGCGGAGCCACACCAGGCCCTTCCCTGAACTGTGACTCATAGAGGCGGAGCTACACTAGCCTTTAAAAGCTCTGCGCTCTTTCAGGGTCAGCCCTTTTGATTCTTCATGTGCTCTTAAGCAGAGCTGCTGCTGAGGAGAGCCAAACAAAGGAAGTGAGCACTGGTAAGTTTTGCAGTTGGAGTAGAGCTGCTTTAGAGGCCTCCACTAATTTAAATTGATAATTTAAACTGTTGAGAGCCACCTCTGTTCAAACAGAGGAAGCAGTTAGAAGCTTCCAGAAGCAGGGGGCAGAGCCACACCAGGCCCTTCCCTGAACTGTGACTCATAGGGGCGGAGCTACACTAGCCTTTAAAAGCTCTGAGCTCTTTCAGGGTCAGCCCTTTTGATTCTGCATGTGCTCTTAAGCAGAGCTGCTGCTGAGGAGAGCCAAACAAAGGAAGTGAGCACTGGTAAGTTTTGCAGTTGGAGTAGAGCTGCTTTAGAGGCCCGCGCGCCTAACGGCGCGTGATATTTCAAACTGAGAGCAAAGGAAGAATATAGTCTTACTAGATAGAAAGGTAGTAAACATGTACATTTTTGAGGCCCAGAATACTGCACTTGTTAAAATGGATTCTGAGGGAACAGCTGTAGTTACCTGCAATACTTGTGCCATGTTTGTGTTCTTGCCAAAGCATATGGAGAACTACACTTGCAGCAAGTGCAAGCTGGTTGCACTACTAGAAGAGAAGGTCCAGCAGCTAGAGGCCCGCATAACTAACCATCAACAAATTAAGGAGCTTGAGCTGTTCTTGGACAGAGCGGAGCAGACTATGCTGGACAAAGAAGAGACAGGGCACAGTTCTGAGGGAGAAGGCCCTTCACTAACTCAGGAGGGAGATGTTTGGAGGAATGTGACTCAAAGGAGGATAAGAGTAGGGGATCACTCTGAGAGTCTGAAATTACAGAATCAATTTGAGGCTCTTTCCCTCATCACACCTGATGAGGAACACACAGAGGAACAACTGGTTCCACCTGATGATCTCTCCTTCATCACACTTGATGAGATCCAGGAAGATAAACAACAGGAACAAACTGAGGTTCTCTCCCTTAATATGGTTGATGAGGTGCATGTAGATGAACAGATTGCAGGAGAGAGGCTCCTTGTACTAGGCGATTCAATAATTAGAAATACAGAGAAATGGATTTGTGATGCACATGATAACCGTATGGTGACTTGCCTGCCAGGTGCAAAAGTTGCAGACATCACGAGAAATCTAGATAGATTGTTAGAGAGAACTGGGAACGAGCCAGTGGTCATGGTACACGTTGGTACCAATGATGTTGGGAAGGCCAAGTGGTCTGTCCTGGAAGCCAAATTCAGGTTGTTAGGAATAAGATTGAAGTCCCGGACTTCCAAGGTAGCATTTTCAGAAGTGCTGCCTGTTCCTTGTGCAGGACCTACCAGGCAGGCAGAGCTCAGAAGCCTGAATGTGTGGATGAAGCGGTGGTGTTGAGAGGAGGGCTTCAGGAACTGGAGAACATTTTGGGACAAGCCAAATCTGTTCAGGAGGGATGGGTTGCACTTGAACCATGATGGGACCAGATTGCTGGCACTCAACATCAAAAAGGCTGCAGAGCAGCTTTTAAACTGATAACTGGGGGAAAGCCGACAGGAGCTGGGCAGCATCCGGTTCGGGAAAGTGTGTACTTGAGTAGTGAGGAGGATGCAAAAATTACTGAGCAGAGCAAGGAGCTAGTCACCAGCACTCTAGCAGAAGGATGCAAGAGGCAGTCTAACAATACAACTGGACTCAAAAGACTGTATCAGGAAAGCATATATAAATGCTTGTATACAAATGCCAGAAGCCTCCGGAACAAAATAGGGGAGCTGGAATACTTAGCAATAGATAAGAATATTGATATTATTGGTATCACTGAAACCTGGTGGATGGATGATAACCAATGGGATACAGTTATCCCAGGCTACAAACTGTACAGGAAAGATAGGAAGGGGCAAACGGGAGGTGGTGTAGCCTTGTATGTCAAAGAAGTGATAAAATCGTATGAATTGGAATATCTAGGTGATTTGGAGTCACCATTAGAAACTCTGTGGGTAAGAGTACCAGGCCACAAGGATGGTCTAACAGTAGGCATATACTATCGGCCTCTGACCCAAACTCTTGAGGGAGACTGGCAGTTGGAGAATGTTGTAAAGGAGGCATCCAAGAAGGGAAGCCTGGTTATAATGGGGGACTTCAATTACCCTCACATAGACTGGGTGAACTGTTGTTCAGCACATGATAAAGAGATAAAGTTCCTAGATATGCTAAATGATTGTTCCCTGGAACAGATGGTTGAAGACCCAACTGGAGGTACGAGAATCCTTGACTTGATCCTGAGTAATACTCAGGATCTGGTGCAATATGTTAATGTGACTGATCCAATAGGGAACAGTGACCACAACTCAATTATGTTTAACTTGATCATCGACCGCAAATCACTGATAAAATCTAACACAGAGACCTTAAATTTTCAAAAAGAAAATTTCCCAAAGATGAGGAAACTAGTAAAAAAGAAGCTGAAAGGGAAAATTGAGAGAGTCCAAACACTCCAAGAGGCATGGAGGCTGTTTACAAAAACAATGACAGAGGCCTAATTGAAATGCATACCCAAAAGGAAAAAGGGCACTGCCAGGTCCAAGAGGACTCCGATGTGGCTTACAGGAGCTGTTCGGGAAGTGATCAAAAGCAAGAAAAGCTCATTTAGAAGATGGAAGGCTTGTCCGAATGAGGACAGCAGGCAGAAACATAAATTCTGGCAGAACAAATGTAAGGCAACAATCAGGAAAGCAAAGCAAGACTTTGAGGAGCGTATAGCTAAAAATACTCAGAGAAATAACAAAGACTTCTTTAAGTACATTAGAAGTAAGAACCCAACTAGGAAGGCCATTGGACCATTAGATGACAATGGAAGGCAAGGGGTTATTAAAGAGGAAACAGAGATTGCAGAGAGACTCAATGAATTCTTTGCTTCAGTATTCACTGAAGAAGACAGAGGCCACATGCCCAAAACAGAGCCTATCTTCGTAGGGAGGGAAACCGAAGAATTAAGCCAGATAGAAATAACCAGGGAGGAGGTCCTTGCATGTCTTGTTAAACTAAACACTAACAAATCACCAGGACCAGATGGCATCCATCCACGAGTTCTCAGGGAACTTAAAGATGAAATTGCTGATCTCCTAGCCAAAATATATAATATTTCCCTCAAATCAGGCTTTGTGCCTGATGACTGGAAGGTAGCGAATGTAACACCAATTTTAAAAAAAGGATCCAGGGGTGATCCAGGAAATTACCGACCTGTCAGTTTGACATGTGTCCCAGGTAAAGTGATGGAAACCATCCTAAAAGATAGAATTAATAGGCACATAGAAGAGAAGGAGCTGCTAAAGAAGAGCCAACATGGCTTTTGCAAGGCAAATCATGCCTCACTAATCTGTTGGAATTTTTTGAGAGTGTCAACAAGCATGTGGATAAGGGGGATCCAGTTGACATTGTTTATCTGGACTTTCAGAAGGCTTTTGACAAGGTCTCGCACCAAAGGCTCTTGAATAAACTTGCCAGTCATGGAATAAAGGGACAGGTCTTGTTCTGGATCAGCAACTGGCTAAGGGACAGGAAACAGAGGGTAGCACTCAATGGACATTTCTCCAAGTGGAGGGAAGTAAAGAGTGGGGTCCCCCAAGGTTCAGTACTGGGACCCCTGCTTTTCAACCTCTTCATAAATGATCTAGAGGTAGGAGTAAATAGCAAGGTAGCCAAATTTGCTGACGACACTAAATTATACAGGGTAGTGAAAACTGTGAGAGATTGTGAGGAGCTCCAGAGGGATCTCTTGACACTGGGGGAGTAGGCAAAACAGTGGCAAATGAGCTTTAACATTAGTAAGTGCAGAGTGATGCATGTTGGGGCAAAACCCCCCAATTACATTTATAAACTGATGGGTTCTGAACTCCCTGCGACAAACCAGAAAAGGGACCTTGGTGTCCTGGTGGACAGCTCAATGAAGGTGTCAACCCAGTGTGCCTCAGTAGTGAAAAAAGCAAACTCAATGCTAGGGATCATTAGGAAGGGTATAGAAAATAAGTCAGCAAGTGTCATTTTGCCTCTTTATAAATCTATGGTGAGGCCCCATCTGGAATACTGTGTATAGTTCTGGTCGCCATACCTCCAGAAGGATATTATGGAGTTGGAAAAAGTGCAGAGGAGGGCAACCAAAATGATTAGGGGACTGGAACACCTTCCTTGCCATCTGAGGCTGCAACGGTTGGGCCTTTTCACTCTTGAACGACGGCGTCTAAGAGGTGACCTGATTGAAGCTTATAAAATCATGCATGGTGTGGACAAAGTAGATAAGGAAAAACTGTTTTCCCTGTCGCATAACACTAGAACTAGGGGACACTCCATGAAACCTTTGGGTACTAGTTCTCAAACAAATAAGAGAAAGTACTTTTTCACCCAGAGGATTACTGGTCTATGGAACTCCCTGCCAGATGAAGTGGTGACAGCTGTTAGTCTTGACAGCTTAAAGAAAGGATTAGACAAGTTCATGGAGGACAAGGGTATCAATGGCTATAATTATGGATACTTAAGGACAACCTCTGGGTTGGAGAGATAGGCAGGACATCTCTCAATGCCATTTCCAGGGAATCCTAAGCAGGTGAAGGCATCTGCTTGGGAATAATACCCTGAAGCCAATGGTGAGCCACTGTGTGAGACAGAATGCTGGACTGGATGGGCTCCTGTGGCCTGTTCCAGAAAGGCTGTTCTTATGTTCTTATGGTTTAAGAACTGGTACAAAATAAATGTATCTTGCTGGATAGTTTAAAATAAACCGTGTTTCAGCAAGATTAGGTGCGTTCCAGCTGAGCATCATGTATTCCTTGTTATTTGAATTGAAATTGAACTTGATAGAACTGACACAAATGTAGGCCATTTTGTAAATCGAGATGCACCCTAACTCAGAGAAGAACTCCAAATTTTTCCAATTCATCTCTCTCTCTCTCTCTTTTTTTTGCAAAGCCCTGTTTGGAATAGTATCAGAGCAGTGTGATGTTTGGATAACACTGGTTTGTTTGTTTTTGTGTCAGAGATTACTCTGGGCGAAATGATTTTTGTAGGGGATGCCTGAATGAGGCTCCTTTCCATCGTGCAGCTCCTGGGAATTGAACCCATGTTTCCGGTCTCCAAACCTAGTGCCTTAACCACTACGCGCACTGGTAAAAATAATGTGGTATGTATAAGTGGGGGGAAATTGTAAGCTTTCCAGAACTTACTAATTTCCAATTGTTTAGCTGTGTGCATGCTTTTTAGAAGCTCAATTTTCATCCTTCATTCTGATACTGCGGATCTGATATTTTTAATTTTTTTTCTTTCTTAATCTCACTGCACCAGAATATAGCTTGTTTGACACGGGCTGGAGCCAGAGTTTAAAATGCCTTGATGCTTAATATCTGTTTATGTGCGACATTCCTTTCGAATGTCCTTGAACAATTCCTTTCCTCCATAGCAGAGCCTGTATAATTTACAGAGCATATAGTCTATGCTAATGAGGTACTAGAAATATCAACAGCATTTGCAAATTAAGAATTAGAAATAAGCTCTGTAAAGGAGGCCTGGGAAGGCAATGTATATGTGCTAGCACAAGTGTTCCTGTTTCCTGCCAGCTGTTGATAACAAATATTCCTTTTTATGCTATAGATTTTATTTAACAGACGTTTATTTGCTCCCTTTAAAGGCAATTGTTATATTTTATCTTTATGGCAGTTTTCATCTGGAGAGATGTTGCTTATTGAAAAGCAAATGTGTTCGTTAACTTTTAACTGAGTCATAGCCATCTGAAGCTGGTTTCATATGAGATGCATAAACAGCGATAGAAAATGCCAGTGTAACTTGCACATCTCTTCAGTTTTAACTGTTTGCAGGTCTTGTGCAAAGTTTGGTAAAATTTGTATTTGGATGGAAGCTTCAAGATTCATCAGACATTTTGTTTGTGCTATATGCCATTAAGTCATCTTTGACTTAGGGTGACCTTATGAATGAGAAATCTTCAAAATGTCTTGTCCTCTGCAACCCTGCTCAGCTCTTAGAACTTTAAGTCTGTGGTTTCCCTCATGGAGTCAAGCATCATGTTTTGTCTTCCTCTTTTCCTTCTGCCTTCCATCTTTCCCAGCATAATTACTCTCTCCAGAGAATCTCACTTTCTCATGATTTACACAAGGTGGGATAGCCTCAATTTCATCATTTTTGCTTCCAGAGATAGTTTACGCTTGATTTGCTCTAGGACCCGCTTGTTCATCTTTCTGGCAGTCTTGGGTATCTGCAATGCTCCCCTCCAGCACCCTATTTTAAATAGCTCAATTTCCCCCCTGTCAGCATTCTTTACCATCCAGCTTCCACACCCATACATGGTGACTGAGAATACAATAACATGAATGATCTTGGTCTTGGTCTCCAGTAACATATTCTTATATTTGATGATCTTTTCTAATTCCTTCATTGCTACCCTTCTGAGACTCAGTTGTCTTTGGATTTCTTGGCTGCAGTCTCCACTTGGATTGATGATTGAACCAAGGTATAACAAATCTTTCACTATCTCATTCTTTTTATTGTCAATTTTAAAGTTATGCAGTTTTCTTTTAATAATTTCTGTTTTCATAATGTTCAACTGAAATCCTGCTTTAGCACTTTATTCTTTCACTTTTGTTAAAAGTTGTTTCAAGTATTGCTGTTTTCTGCCAGTATATGACAGTATGACCTACCTACTTTCGACTCTCTGCTGGTACACCTATTTCTAGTGTTTGGGGATCTTGTACAGAGCTTGAAACATTACACAGGCAATGTGGATGACACACTTTGGGACCCTGCAGCAATCACCAGAGCATGGAACAACCCAGCACACAATCCCTTGTTATATGTACCAAGGAGGTTCCTTGGGGCCAGTTGTGGATTGAGACCTAATGTCATATATAAAGTAAATGCTTTTTATATAGTTTATATTCTATACCAGTGATGGTGAACCTTGGCACTCCAGGTGTACTTGGACTCTAATTACCAGAAGCCCAAGTCAACACTCCTGCTGATCAGGGCTTCTGGGAATTGAAGTTCAAGAACACCTGGAGTGCCAAGGTTCACCATCACTGTGCTATACTGTGATTCTGTCTGTTCTGTCTGAGTGGTTCAGTCTCTTTTTGACTCAAAATGTGTTAGTCTGAGAAACTTTCATTTGCTTGAGATATTTTGTCCTGTTTTATTGCATCCAAGATGAAGTGAATTGCTGTATTATATTTTTGTCATCTACATGACAACTTTATTTGAACACAGGCCTTGTAAGTAAATATTATTTTATCTTTTGCTAAAGCCATACCTGAGTATTTGTTCACTAGGGGAACAAAAAGAAAAACGGAATTGAGGAGGGTTTTCAGTGGTTCAAGTGGCTAAGATGCTGACTGGAAGGTGGAAGGTCAGCAGTTCGATTCCTGAGTACTACAGGTCGGAATGAGCTGCCGTCTTTGTCCGAGTTCCTGCCAACCTAGCAGTTTGAAAGCAAGAAATTGCAAGTAGGGACCACTTTGGTGGGAAGCTAAACAGCGTTCTGTGCCACATGACCATGGAAATGTCTGCAGAAGCAGACAGCGCTGGCTCTTCGGCTTTGAAACAGAGATGATCACTGAACCCTAGAGTCAGATATGACTGGCTTTCAAACAAGAGAAACCTTTACTCCAGTTCAAAGTATTCAACCTTAATCCTTGGCTACATGCTAGATGCACCACCCTGCAAAGATTATACAACACTAACTGATTACCCTGCAAAGATTATACAACACTAGCTGATAATGGGTCACTCCTGCCTCCCTTCCTCTGTCTCTCTCTTCCCTCACCCATCCCACTTCTCCGTCGATGGTACGCCTTTATCCTTCCCATACTTGTGTCCCCTTTGCATCCCTAACTGTGACTGTGACATTAGCCAGCTCAATTGCATCACGACGATGTCACAATTGGATGACCTACCAGGAGCTATGATATTAGCAATGCTATGACAACACTGGGTCACACACACAACCTCCTGTTGAGTATACTTCCCTTTGCAGATCAAGTTAGGGTTGTACACCCCCACCCTTCCCTGCCGTGGCCGGGGGGAGGCAGGGAGGGGGGACGTGGACGTGATCCATTCTCCTTTCCCTGCTGGCGCCCAGGGGGAGGCAGGGAAAGGGGGAGGCGAACACAATACATTGTCCCTTCCCTGCCGGCGAGGCAGGTATCCATCAGGGGAGGTGCCTTCCCTGGTGGATCCCTGGCTGGTGCCTTTGCATTTCCTCCTCAGCTGTTTCTACGGCTGCCCTCGAAACAGCAGAGGAGGAATGTCAGGGTGAGATGCAGGTATCCATCAGGGGAGGTGCCTTTCCTGGCGGATCCCTGCCTGGCACCTTTGCATTTTCCCCTCTGCTGTTTCGAGGGCTGGCTCAAAACAGCGGTGGAGGAATCATGGCAAGGGCGAGAGCAGGTATCCATCAGGGAAGGCACTTTCCCTGGTGGATTCCTGCCTGGTGTCTTTGCATTTTCCCCTCCGCTCTTTCAAGGGGTGGTTCAAAACAGCGGAGGGGAAATGGCAAGAGTGAGAGGCAGGTATTCGTCAGGGAAGGTGCTCTCCCTGGCGGATCCCTGCCTGGTTCCTTTGCATTTCCTCCTCAGCTGTTTCGAGGGCTGCTCTCAAAACAGCAGAGGGGGAAATAGCAGGGTGAGAGGCAGGTATTCACCAAAGGATAGGCACCTCCCCTGACAGATACCTGCCCCTCACCCTTGCCATTCTCCCTCTGCTGTTTCAGGTGGGAGGGGTGGCAGGGCCTCACCCAGCCATGTCGGGTCCTCAGCTGTGGTGCGTGCACACACAAGGTGGCCATTGGCTTCAGCGTTTGCGCGCTGGCTGTCCTGCCTCCTCTGCGCTCAGGCCATCCTGCCTGATTGGCTGTGGCATGCCGTGGAGGATGCTAGGACTTGGAGGTTTTTTTGTTGACATTTGAGGGGCGTTGGACCCACTATCGTTCTCCAAACCCTTGCGGGCGATGATGTCAGGGAAATAAGGTAAGTGTTCCTGGCGCATTACGGGATAGGCTGGATGGGTGTGGAAACGCATTCCTCACACACATGGCCCTACCCCTTTCTTATAGGTTAAGATATATAGATATAGATAGAAGAAGATTATGAAAGCATTTCCCTGCTTTGGTAGGTCCCCTGTTGCATAATCAATCACACAACTTCTTGTGTGACCAATCTTGTTGGACTGAGCATTCAAAGGGACCTTGCTACATTGAGGACAACATTTATATAGTTGTGGTTCTACAGTTAAATTACATAACAGGCTATTTGCCAATGTTTGTTTTAACAGAATAAGAACTCTTGAACCAATTAAGTAAATTGAGCAGTTTACTAGGGACTGCAGTGGCTCAGTGGTTAAGAAGCTCACCTTGTTAGTTGGAAGGCCAGCAAGTCAGCAGTTCGAGACCCAGGTACTGCATGATGGTTTGAGCACCCATCTCTGTCCCAGCTCATGCCAAACTAGCAGTTCGATAGCGAGAAATTGCAAGTAGATAAATAGGGACCACTTTGGTGGGAATAGATCTTGGGGACATGAAAGGAGCCTCATTCATGCATCCCCTGAGTGGAGTTTCTCCAGCAAAAATCCTTTCAACCCAGAATAAATTCTGACATGAAATTTTTATTATATACCAATTAACTTAAATTTATTTTGAAAAGTTCTTATATTGAGCATGTAGATAACTTGATATTTTAAAAAGATTAGCCCAGGACTTTAAGTACACAACTCTAAAAGGTTAACATTTAAATCCCTTGGTCTTCAGCCATGTTTTTCTTTCTTATTTCAGATTACCACCATTTTCTTCTGAAAAGATCCTCATTGTTAACATGGGCTATTAGAATGTGGTGACCTCTCGGTTGGAGTTAGCGGTCGAATTTCAGTTTCTTTGGGGAGAATTTATCAACATTCTCCACCCACCCCCACCCCCTTGGAAAGAAAGTGTGGTTGTAAAAACTTAGAATATTGGAGAAAACGAAAATGACACATAGATAATGTGATAATGTACAGATAACGTAGTTTGTGTGCCAAGACTATGAGACCTACAGCATTGTCAAAAAGTGGAATAAAGTATCATTATTAATTTGTAACTTAGCCATGGAACATTTATGAGGATAAACACCCAATGGAGCAGTTAAGCTTATACCTAGTAGGTTAAGATACTATATAATTGGAACATTTCATGGTGTGGCTTATCGACTAAGCAGGTCTACTTCATTTTCATTTTTTAATGTGAGTTTTTGACTTTGCTCTACATGCCAAAGATATGGAGTCATCTCTTCTTCCCCATGGAAAAGAAATGATGAAGGAGGGCGAGCAGAAGCAAATGGATGTGCCAGGAAACCTTTCAGACCTTAAAATTCATTGTTACTGGAAGCTCATGGAAGGAAATTATTTCTCCTAGAGGATAACTGATGACAGCAGAAACATATAAAGGAAGACAGAATCCAAAAATCTGCTGTATGGAGAAGGTATTCTGTAGGCTTGTCCAAAGAGATAATACATAGGAATACCACTTCAAACCCCAGGAGAGAAGCCAGTTGGCAAACCATGAGAGATCTGGAAGCTCTTAAGTCAGAAATACCTTTGTTCAAGTGAAATAATCTGCTGTACGAGTAATAGAACCAATACATCATTGATATTAAAGTGATGTCTCATGTGAAAGTACATTAGAGATGCTGAAATAGAAATACTAATTGTTAGCTGTGCAGAATTGCACAGTTTGTATGTTCCACAAACCTGGCACAAACCACTAATGGTGTATTGTGGATAAACATGGATTGATCTCACCATTCTTACAGAGCCAGGCAGGGTTATCCTAAATAAATAATTTTCATGTCAGAAATTACTCTGGGTTGAAAGGATTTGCTAGAGAAACTCTGCTCAGGGGATGCCCGAATGAGGCTCCTTTCATGTCCCTGAGATCCATTGTGCAACACTCGGGTATCGAACCCCAACCTTCCAGTCTCAAAGCTCAGTGTCTTACTCACTAAACCACCACAGTGCTGCTAGGGTTATCATATGACTATTACATTTCCATTAGGAATGTGCAATGGTGTCTTCATTTAGTTTAGGATTTGATTCAGATTTTCAGGATTAGGTTTAACATGGTTTGGACTAATTTGGACCTTGAAATCCTAATCTTCACACTACTCAGTGATTTGCTTAGGAAAATTAAAATGGCTTTAACCCTATTTTGTGTTTTTCATAGACATGCATTACACTTGAATTGACCTTAGACCCTTGGAGAGGATTACTCCTGTCAAATTCCAGGTAAATAAACTGTAGGTGTTTGTATATCAGACATCCTTTTAAAAATCCTTTAAAATGGCTATAATTTTTTTGCTGTATCACATTAGTATATGAAATTTTGGGACACTTTTGTTGTTGTTCAGTCGCACAGTCAATTCCGACCCTTTGCGACCCTATGGACCATTGATCTCCAGGCACCCCTGTCCTCTACTAACCTCCTCAGCCTGCTCAGCTCGGTGCCTGCTGCGTCCACAATACCATCCAGCCATCTCATCCTTGGCCGTCCCTTTTCCTTTTGCCCTCCACCTTTCCCAGCATCAAGGCTTTCTCAAGTGAATCCTCTCTTCTCATTTGGTGTCCAAAGTACTTCATCTTCATCTTTACTATTTGTCCTTCTAAGGAGCAGTCAGGATTGATTTCTTTCAAGATTGACTTATTTGTTCTCCTCGCTGTCCAGGGTACTCTGAAAACTCTCCTCCAAAACCACATCTCAAAGGCTATTCTTCTACTCTTCTGCACTCAGCCTTCCTAATGATCCAGCTCTCGCATCCATACATTACCACAGGGAATACCATTGCTTTGACTATACGGATTTTTGTTTGCAAGTTGATGTCTCTACTTTTCACTATGTTCCCCAAGTTTCTCATGGCTTGTCTCCCTAGAATCAGTCGCCTCTTTATTTCATGGCTGCAGTCACCATCTGCAGTGATCCTAGATCCCAAGAAAGTAAAATCCATCACTGCTTCTACTTCTTCCCCGTCTACTTTCCAGGTGCTGATAGGGCCTGTTGCCATTATCTTGGTTTTCTTGATGTTAAGTCTCAGGCCAGCTTTTGCACTCTCTTCTTTCAACCTAATCAGGAGCTTCTTTAGGTCTTCCTCACTTTCTGCCATTAGGTTTGTATCGTCTGCATATCTCAAATTGTTGATGTTTCTCCCAGCAATTTTTATCCCATATTGTGATTCCTCCATCCCTGCATTGCGCATTATGTACTCTGTGTATAGGTTGAAAAGGTAGGGTGATAAAATGCAGCCTTGTCTTACTCCTTTTCCTATTCCAAACCATTCTGTCATTCTGTGTTCTGTCCTAACTGTTGCTTCTTGACTCTTGTACAGATTTCTCATGAGGCATATAAGGTGTTCTGGTATTCCCATTTCTTTAAGTACTTGCCACATTTTATTGTGGTCCACGCAGTCAAAGGCCTTGGTGTAGTCAATAAAGCAGAGGTATACTTGTTTCTGATATTCCTTTGTTTTCTCCATGATCCACCGTATATTAGCAATGTGGTCTCTAGTTCCCCTGCCTCTTCTAAAACCTGCCTGCACCTCTGGCAATTCTCTCTCCACGTGCTGCTGAAGTCTATCCTGTATTATCTTGAGCATCACCTTGCTAGTGTGTGGGATGAGCGCAATTGTTCGATAATTTGAACACTCTTTGGCACTACCTTTCTTTGGGATTGGAACGTATACTGATCTTTTCCAATCCTTCGGCCACTGTTTTGATTTCCAGATCTGCTGGCATATCGAATGCAGTAATTTAATTCCGTCATCTTTTAGAGCTTTGAAAAATTCAACTGGGATACCGTCATCTCCACTAGCTTTGTTGTTTGCAGTGCTTTTTAGGGCCTTTCTGACTTCACTCTCTAGGATGTCTGGCTCAAGTTCAATGTTCTCATCATTGTGATTATCAGTGGTGCTAAGGTCCTTTTTGTAAAGTTCCTCTGTGTATTCTTTCCATCTTTTCTTAATCTCTTCTGCATCAGCTAACTCCTTGCTGTCTTTGTCCCTTATCATGGTCATTTTTGCTTTGAATGTTCCCTTGATTTCCCCAATTTTTTTGAAAAGATCTCTAGTCCTGCCTCTTGTGTTGTTTTCCTCTAAAGGATGATTCTTGATTCTTCATATCAATAGATTCAGATTTTTTATACTACCCACCTTTAAAGTTAATTTTAATGTAGCTACAGTTTATAAATATATGTGTTGTTTTCCTGTCTATGGCAGCATTTATGGTTTATGGTATGTTTGGTGCATGTGCTCTACAATTGACTCTGCAAAGACAAAACAAATGTACTGTAAAACCTTGCATAAAGAGTGCCTCGCTTAGAGACTAACTCACTTAAAGAACAGAATTTTCTCTGAATAGTTGCCTCACTTAACAACTAAAACCAACCAAAAACTCGCTTAACAACTAAATTGGGGTTCGCAATCCCTCCAACCAGATGTCACAATTGGTCACTTACAATGGTGTTTTTCTTGAAGAGCAAACTCGCTTAAAGAGCAATCCCATGGAACACATTATGATCTTTAAAGGAGGTACCACTGTATTAAGCAACACAGGCTGGAATCAGAATCAAACATAACCAAGAAACAGATTATTACTTAAATAAACAATAAGCACAAAAATATGATTGGGCAACACTTCAGATTAATAAAACAAAGATTTGAGAGTCCTCCAAAATGTCTTCTCATTAAAGGCCCTGTTTAGCTCTCGGAAACATAAGACTTCCTTTATGGACTCCCATCTTGCTGCCTCAAGCTTTTGCTAACATTATTTTCTTTTCCAGAGAGTTTTCTTTTATTTCGTGTCCAAAGTGCTACAGACTCAGTTGAATCATTTTTGCATCAAGAGCAGTGGTTCCCAACGTGGGGCCCATGACCAACAAGGGGACTTCAATTCCTGAAGCCTAAGTCAATACATTGACTGCTCAGTGCTTTGGAGGATTGACTTAGGCTTTTGCGAATTGAAGTCCAAAAACATAAGGTTGAGAAACACTGATCTAAAGAGAAAGCAGGCTTGATTTGATCTAGGACTCATTGTTTGTCTTTCTGGCAGTCTAAGGTATCTTCAAAACTCTCCTCTAGGGCCATCTTTCAAATAGATCAGTCCCCCCACCCCAATCCCCGTTCCTCACTGTCCAGCTTTTAATATCTGTGCACTGTAAACAGGAATGTTAGTAGTGGTTTAAGAAAGCAAAAGAATGAAGAGCTTCCTGACATGACTAAATATATAATTTCAGTGTAATCTTACAATCCTTCCTTACAACTCTGTTCTTGGAAAGTGTTGTAAATGAGCAAACACTAGCTCTCCTTCCCACTTGTCTTTCACACCATAGTGCCTTCTTCTTCTTCTTTTGTGTCCAAAATCAAACCCTCGACTGCCAAAATAAAGTCACTTTCTTTGCTTTGTCATTGCCCAAACCCAATCGGTGCATTCTCTGGCAGCAATTGGCAGAACAGTAAATGAGCTGGACTCTGTGCCTCTCCACATTCACACCATGTGTTGTTGTCCGCCAGTAGCCTCCACTTGACCATGTTGGTCTTGCATTTAGGGACTTTGACCCTCAGCTATTTCAGGGTCCTTCAAGTGACGTAGGGGAGGTTGAGATCCTCAGCTATATCCTCCTATAATAATAATAATAATAATAATAATAATAATAATAATAATAATAATAATAATAATAATAATAATAATAATAATAATAATAATAATAATAATAATAATAATAATAATAATAATAATAATAATAAGTTTTATTTCTACCCTGCTTTCCTAGCACAAGTGCCACTCAAAGCGGCTTACAACATATATAAATACAGTAACACAAATATAATTACACCAATAATCAACAATAATACCGTATAAGATTAAAAAACAAAAAACATAGTATCAGTATATCAAATAATACATAATTACATAGCATAAAAAAATATTCAATATTAACAAAATCCCCAGGTGATGGAGCACAACTCACATCCCCGTTGGCGCCCCTGCCCAATGTCTTCAGCTGCAGTAACATCAGCCTGTCTCCCTGTTCTTTGTCCAGCAAGCTCCTTCCTCCATCTGCTAATTTGGTTTTGCTCTTGTGTAACCTCAAGAATGTTTGTGCTTGCCCTAAAGCTCTTCCTGGATCTGAGCTGGTGGACTTGAGGCTCATATCTGTTCAGAGGGTGTCAAGGGTCATTCTGTTGCTTAGTTCTCTCAGTGTCTGCTGCTACTTCTCCTCTGATCTTAGGTGGAGTGATGCCAACAAGAGGATATTTTTCCCCCAACTGGTGTATGTTTGAGGCATCCTGTCACTATACGCATGGCTTCATTAACAGTGATGTCAACTTGTTTTGCATGTGTGGATGCAATCCATACTGGAGCCGCATACTCTGCTGCAGAGACAACCATAGTGCCATTTTCCTCATATAGTTTTGTTTTACATTTCAGAGAACTACTGTCTAGTTGTCGGGTTTTTTACTGTCTTAATCATTGACTCATCCTGAAATGACCTGGACCAATCGGGATCTACTTTAATTTGATTAGGACCAATCTGATTTAATCTTAAGCATAATTTGTTCAGGAAGAAAAAAAATGGTTGCACAGCCCCAATTTCTCTGAATGGCAGGAAGTAGGTTTTTATGAATGGGTGAGAATTTTGGTCCAGTTTGAGTTTTTTAAAAATAAAAATGTACTTCCTCTTCCTCCTTGACATTTAAACTTGGCATTTAAAAAATATACAAGAAAGTACAATACAGTGGAACCCCACATAACGAACACTTCACATAATAAAAAATTTGTACAACGAAGCGTTCATGCAGCAATTACGATACCCCGCATAATGAACAAGCTCCGTTACATGGAGCTCTTCGCTATACATTTTTTTCGTTATGCGGATCAAATGGGCGATACCCCACATAACGAAAAGAAAATGTTCATTATGCAGGGTTTTCATTAACCGGGGTATACCGGTAAATGAAAAAAAATCATTATGCAGTAGAACAAACGCTTCGTTTGTTCTACTGTATATGCAACTGAGACATGGAAAATTACAATGAAGATAGCCCAGAAGCTCATGTTTCCAACAAAGATGCTTGAGAAAAATTCTTGGCATCACTGACTTTGATAAGACTACAAATGAAGAGGTTCTGCATAGAAGTAGGTTGTCCAGCCTGGATCACATTATAGCCAAACAAAGAATGAGGTTTGCAGGATATATCATGAGAAAATAGTGATGGACTGGGTGCTAAAAGGGGATAAAAGGAAGCCAAGTATATGAAAGAAAACATGGAGAGTGAATTTTAGAGAACATTTGAATAATATACAATTCCCCTGGGTAGAAGGACTGAATGTACAGTAGCAGCAAACTGAACTCACCAGTGGAAACTGATTGACCAATATATGACCTTTCAGGCAAGGACATAAGAAGAAGAAAATGTTGAAGAAGATGTTCTCTGTGTTGTTCCTCTATGGCCAACGCTTGTGCAAGGGGGAATCCAGTAGCCCCTCCCATGGATGGAGTGAAAAGCCCAATTGAAATCAATGGGGTGACTTCTGGTTTGAATAACTGCAAGCTGGAGATTGAGAAGCACATTGCTCTATCTATGGAGCTATAACATTTTATTATTAAAAAACCAAAGGAATAAAAGACAGCATTCTTAAAAGTCTGGCTTTGAATTCCTTATGCATTTGACCTTATTTCTGGTGCTAAATTAAGTTTGCTGTGTCTGTTTTTGCTGAGATAGCCCTACATTAGTGTGAAAGCAGGTATGTAATGTTTTTCCCCCTTGCTGGGAATAGCTGCTTAATCGATTTGATTTGTGCAAATAGGGAAAATAGAATTTTGGTTAATTTCTGAAATGTTTATTAAAGTTTGAAAAGAACTAGGAGTTCAGAATATTTAGAGAGTGTAAGCAAATGGAACTGTTAGATCTCCCCACCTTTAGTAGCATTTGTCAAGTTTTGGAAGCTAAGATTAGGGGATCCACACTGGGGTGAGGTTTTGCATTCAACAAACAGCCTTAAGGAATCATTTCCTGACAGAAACTAATGGAGAATGCTAAGTAACAATAAGCATTTCAGATAGCGCCTCCATCAATCTACAGTACTAATACGCTGAACCCAAAGAAATGTTATGTCAGTCAGGGTTTTCTTGACAGGATATACAGTATAGGACCATTTTGCTTATTTATTGCCTCCAATTCTTTTAAATCATGCAGCTTTTTTCCCAGTGGCTATCCTTGCTTCTTATGCCTGGAACTGCCTTCAAAGATTTCAACACAGGGTATGATTTTTTTGTCTTTGAAGTCCTTCCTCAAAGACCCTTTTCCTTCAAAAGGTTGCTACAACTCCATAGTTTCCATTGCCTCATAAAATTAAACCAGTCTGCCAAAAGGGGAAGCATATTTGCCAATTTATCCCCCCTTCTTCCTTTTCTGTTTCTTTTGCCTGTCTGCAAAAAGATGCAGGAGGCAGGTGGTACCTTTATTGGATCACTAAGAAAAACAAAACGTGTGAGCTTTCGTGGTTCAAGACCACTTCTTCATGCATGTATTAAAATGTTCATGGCATGTTGGTCTGCCAGGCTCCATTCTTAAGAACAGCAAAATATAGCAACTGGCTAAGGGACAGGAAACAGAGGGTAGCACTAAATGGACACTTCTCCAAGTGGAGGGAAGTAAAGAGTGGGGTCCCCCAAGGTTCAGTACTGGGACCCCTGCTTTTCAACCTCTTCATAAATGATCTAGAGGTAGGAGTAAAAAGCAAGGTAGCCAAATTTGCTGACGACACTAAATTATACAGGGTAGTGAAAACTGTGAGAGATTGTGAGGAGCTCCAGAGGGATCTCTCGACACTGGGGGAGTGGGCAAAACAGTGGCAAATGAGTTTCAACATTAGTAAGTGCAGAGTGATGCATGTTGGGGCAAAGAACCCCAATTACATTTATAAACTGATGGGGTCTGAACTCTCTGTGACAAACCAGGAAGGGGACCTTGGTGTCCTGGTGGACAACTCAATGAAGGTGTCAACCCAGTGTGCCTCAGCAGTGAAAAAAGCAAACTCAATGCTAGGGATCATTAGGAAGGGTATAGAAAATAAGTCAGCAAGTGTCATTTTGCCTCTTTATAAATCTATGGTGAGGCCCCACCTGGAATACTGTGTACAGTTCTGGTCGCCATACCTCCAGAAGGATATTATAGAGCTGGAAAAAGTGCAGAGGAGGGCAACCAGAATGATCAGGGGACTGGAACACCTTCCTTACCATCTGAGGCTGCAACGGTTGGGCCTCTTCACTCTTGAACGACGACGTCTAAGAGGTGACCTGATTGAAGTTTATAAAATCATGCACGGTGTGGACAAAGTAGATAAGGAAAAACTGTTTTCCCTATCGCATAACACTAGAACTAGGGGACACTCCATGAAACTTTTGGGTACTAGTTCTCAAACAAATAAGAGAAAGTACTTTTTCACCCAGAGGATCCCTGGTCTATGGAACTCCCTGCCCGAAGAAGTGGTGACAGCTGTCAGTCTTGACAGCTTTAAGAAAGGATTAGACAAGTTCATGGAGGACAAGAGTATCAATGGCTATAATTATGGATACTTAAGGACAACCTCCGGGTTGGAGAGATAGGCAGGATATCTCTCAATATCATTTCCAGGGAATCCTAAGCAGGTGAAGGCATCTCCTTGGGAATACCCTGAAGGAAATGGTGAGCCACTGTGTGAGACAGAATGCTGGACTGGATGGGCTGTGGCCTGTTCCAGCAAGGCTGTTCTTATGTTCTTATGTCATGGAGTTAGGATGCCACTCCCTGCCCATGTGACCTTCTTTGAAGCATAGCTTCCTTTTGCGGCCAGACAAAGGAATACAGATTCCATGTGCTTCCAAGCAGGTGGCAAGACTTCAATTTGGTATGCATACCGTACTAGGAAATGAAGCTACACTTCAAAGAGGGTCACATGGACGGAGATACCAGATACTTAAATGTGATCTCTTTAAGTGGTTAAAGATGTCTGTTTGTGCTTTTCTTCACCTCTGTATCTTGTATTCCAGTATGCTTTGTTTTGCATTTAGTCATCCGAAGGTAATCATGGGATTAATTTGGAGATCTGGAGAGCTGAAGCATTATATCTTTGAGGAAATCCTGTTTCCAGAGGAAGAATGGTGTTTATCACAGAGCAGTTATTTTAATTCTATGCTAAGTGTGTGTTGAGTCTGGCACTTAAGAAGTATTCTGACCAGCAGGATCGGGTCAAACACAAGTGATTTATTATTCAGCTCATAATTCCGGACTGGAGAACATGTACAAGGTGGCTGGCTTATATACAGTGGAAACAGCAGTTACACAGGTTGATATTTTTGGGCGGGCTTCCGGGGAAGCGGGAAAGTTTATACTGACGAATCAGCAATTTGGATAGACTTTTGAAAATGGCGCCTTTGAAAAAGGCACATAATAGTGTTGTAGACATTATGGCACTGAAGCGGTTATAACAATTAACGCTTGGATACAATAGTGTGTCATCTGGTTTTGCACTCAGAAGCCATGACAAGATGTTAGGTTTAAGTAAGGACAAAACATCTTTTGTTTTGAGTATTCAAGCCTCTTTTAACCTCTGGGGTTTGGCAACAGGAGCTATGATTCATTCCAGAAGAAGCTGAACTAGAGTCCACTCATAAGGCAGACTGAATTACCCTTTTTCCAAGACAGAAGGTAGGTGAAACACTAGTTCTGGGACATGTTGCAGGAACAGAGAAAAGAGAAAAGGGTCCAACAGAAGTTTTGCATTTCTAAATAAATAGCTTCCAATTGATTCAGAAAGCAATTATGCCTTAATGTGAACTGGAACAAATGCTACATGGATTTTAGATACTGTATTCTAGGTTAGTGACAAGAAAGATGAGGAAGATGGGCTTGGTACATAAAGCCCAAGCAAGATAATTATTTTGCTCTCCACAGCACTGCTGAGGCAATAATTGAAATACTATGTTTTATTATACAAGGACAGTGCTTTCCTAAAGACGTAGACAAATGAGAAACTTCTCTGGGTGAGAGAAGGGAGAAAAAAAATCGGATTTCAAAAAGGAGAAGGGCCCCAATCCATGAAAAATAGATTAGTTATGCTACAGTGCTGTTGGTGAAAATAAAGAGGAACATCCTATAATACGAGTCTAATTGATTTCAGTAGGGTTTAGGCACAGGTGATCTTTCTCTGAGGACACAGATTAAAACCCAAAATGGCTTTAAACAGACATTTTGTTGTTACATGTGTCTTAAAGTTGAAATTGACCTATAACGACCCTAAAAGGGCTTTCAAGATAAGTGAGATATTTGATGAGTGGTGTTATCAGTTCATCTCCATGGCTGAGCAGGGAATTCAGATCAAAGCCTCCCAAAGTCCTAGTCTATTGCTCCACCATATTGGATATTTTCACAGACACTCAACTGTTTAAAAATAAAATTCCAGTATTCATGATTTGTAGAAGAAAATTTGAACTTTTTCAGGGTTGTTGGTTGCTCCTTCTTCTTCTGCGCTTAGGTCAGATGTTAAACTGCCAAAATGAAGCCACCTTTGGTGGATTCATTCCATAGTTCCTTTTGGTTTACCTATTGTGAGAAAGATTAACTGGCACAACAGAGTTGCCTGGAGTACGGCCAATTGTGGTTCAAAAATACCACAATCTTTGAGGAGGCTCTTTCTGTGTACTTCTGTTGGCTAAGCACCAAAATTTGTATAGTCAAAGCAATGGTATTCCCAGTGGTAATGTATGGGTGTGAGAGCTGGACCATTAGGAAAGCTGAGTGCAGAAGAATAGATGCCTTTGAGATGTGGTGTTGGAGGAGAGTTTTGAGAGTCCTCTGGACAGCGAGGATAACAAATAGATCAATCTTAGAAGAAATCAACCCTGACTGCTAATTGGAAAGTCAAATAGTAAAGATGAAGCTAAAGTACTTTGGACATCAAATGAGAAGAGAGGATTCACTTGAGAAAGCCTTGATACTGGGAAAGGTGGAGGGCAAAAGAAGAAGGGGGTGGCCAAAGATGAGATGACTAGATGGCACTGTAGGCACAATGGGCACAGAGCTAGGTGGGTTGAGGAGGATAGTGGAGGACAGAGGTGCCTGGAGGACAATGTTCCATAGGGTTGCAAAGGGTCGGAATCGACTGTGCGACTGAACAACAAGAAATTATTTCCAAACAGAAAGAATGGAAGCTCTCAGTCAGATAACTGGTCAGTTTAGGTCACTATTGCATACAATGCATAAAATAAAAAGTATTTGGATCTTGTGGTAGATCTGCTATATAAATTGGCAAGAATTTTCTACCTCCAGCTGTGTGATAATAGCAACATTACTCGCCATTCACTTAAAGGAGAGCTGTTAATCTTACAACTTCTTGCTCTTGATAAGAAGTGGACAAAAACAAATACAGTACTCTCTTTTCTCCCTATAGAATTATTTCTCTAGGTAGGCTTTTGCTTTTGAGAATTCCTGTGGTAAATTCTTGCGGGATTTCTCAGGTGTTTCATGGCATTTCCCAGAAGAAATACCAATCTGTGCAAATTATTCCAATCCCTGTATAAAATGGTGTCTTTCATGTGCAAAATTCCCTGGAGATAACAACGAAATGCAGAGAATTGTTGAATAAAAGGAGAAATATGGGTGGCAGAGGGGAAGGGGAAGAAAGTGAAACTTGGTATGTCATTTTCACAGGACATTGGGAAATTTTCCTGGTACTGAGGGAAATATAGTGAAGAGACTTGGCATAGCAGTATTGGTCAGGCTAAATTGTTCTCTTATGGATGCCATCAGAATGGGTATTTTTATTTTATTAGTAGAATTATTGTTAATTTATGTATATTGTTTGTTGGTTGTTTATGATGTTTATATTATGTCTCTATTTGATTTACTTATGTTGATTTTCTTAATGTTGTTAAATGCCCAGAGTAGTGAATGCACTAATTGGGGCATGGTATAAAACCAACCAACCAACCAACCAACCAACCAACCAACCAACAAACAAACAAACAAACAAACCACAGAAAATAATTAAGAATGAGAATTTATTTTTATTTTTAAAATCTTTTTTATTTTTGAGTACTCTCTATATTTTGCCCATTATCCACCTTAGGAAGCCAACTGGAACTTTCCTCTGGATGGTGGACAAAGATAAAAGTTACAAATTGAGCACCAAGTGCTACAAATTACACTTTAGGCTTAGAGCATATCCAGACTGCTACTTGTGATGCAATTTGGAGTTGTTTTTGTAGTCACTGGAAGATGAGGAAGGAGCTGTATCAGTTTAGCCCACACCCCTCCATTCAAAAAGAACAAGCAAATTACCGGTAAACACTTCCATTGTTGCTCTTTGGAGGGGCAGGGAAAGTGTACTAATTTTCCATCTTCCTAGCTCATCATTGTAGTGCTGCATCAGCTGGAATAGTAAAAAAGTTATTTTCCTAAAATTTTCTTTATAGTTCCAGTTGTGAAACTGTTCAGAGTCATGGTCTCAATTGGTACTACAGAAAGAAAAAAAAATACATTTCTCTCTCTCCTAACCAATGCACCACCACAATGATCGGATAGGAAGAAAAATAATAAATATACTTTCCCTGTCCCTCCACAGAGGAGCAGGAAAAGTGTGTAATTTCAACATCAGATATGCTGAAGGGGCTCATTGGCTTCGTCGGTATGCTGGATGCTTACAGCAGGAGCAGCCTTTGTGACTGCAATGTCCTATTATAGGCCATCCTCAGCATCCATAGATAATGGGAATGACATTTATGGAAGCATCTCTCAAAGTTGAACCTCCTGATGAGGGTTCAAAAGGCACATCTTGAGAACAACTGGGATCACTTGGGCATCTGACTTTTCTAGATGCTAGGACAAAAGCAAATCAGCCTCCCCCAAAATACCACAGAGAACAGATTTTATGCCAGGCTGGAAAGACTCTTAGTGGTCTTCCCAACTAATTCACTACCTGGTCTTGTCATCTACATTACTGAGAGGGGTCCTCAGTCTGGAGACACACAACCTCTGTGACAGACCACATCAAGGATCAGGTCAAAGACTGGGTTGATCTTTTTCTGTGTACCACCTATTTGGACACAGAGTTGGTTGAAGCGAAGGTTTAATCCCATCCTTTATATGCCTGCTGTTACAAACAATTCTTCTTGGACTGAGCTACAAATAATACTGCATGAGCATTTCCTTCCACATTTCTCTCTCTTAACTATTCTCCTTTGGAAAGCATGTTCATTTCCCCTCCCCCAACCCTTTATTGACTTTTAGGCATTCTGTCAACATTTAAACCAGATAACACCTGTACATTTATAAAAATGCAGGAAGGGGAACATCACACATTGAATTTGTCAATTACAGCAAAAACTACACCGAAAAAAAAGTTTGTGAGAACAATTCAGCTCGGTGCGCTATTCCTCTTACATGAAAGAACGAGTTCTCATGCTACCTGCTGCCAGCATGGAAGTGGTACAACCCAGGGGCAGGTGTATCACACAATGCTCATGAACACATTGTTTGGGCTTGCAATGTGGGATCCATGCTGCTGCTAAAAGTAGCCTCACAGTGCCATTGGAGTTATGGCAATAGGTCACAACAAACCATTCCCATAATGGGAGCACCATAGTAAAGGTCAAGGTTGCCCTTGCTCAAAAGCCAGTCATATCTGACTCTAAGGTTCAGTGCTCATCTCTGTTTAAAGCCAAAGAGCCAGAGCTGTCTGAGTCTGCAGACATTTCCGTGGACATGTGGCGAGCATGACTAGATACAGGAGTGCATGGAATGCTGTTTATCTTCCCACCAAAGTGGGACCTATGCTTTCGAACTGCTAAGTTGGCAGGAGCTGGGACAGACGATGGGAGCTCACTCCATTATGCAGCACTCAGGTCTCAAACTGCTGACCTGCTGACCTTCCAGTCGTCAAGTTCATCATCTTAACCACTGACCCACCACAGTCACTGGGAGCACCATGCTGGGTTTGAAAAAAACGGTGGTCATGACAAGTTAAAAGATGTGTACAAAGCTGTGTTCACACTTCATTTTGAAATCTCATTTAAAACCATTCAGTATCATGAACAGAGAGAGCAGTTATTATTATTATTTTAAGAAACGCTTCGCTCAGTGAGACCTCGCCAGAACACAGCTGCATTAAGAAGTGAAGAAATGCTGTTGAATAAACAACAATCTCTCTGGAACTGGCATATAAATATTAATTAGAGATGGAAACAAGGCAGCATTTTAAACTGTTTCTATTAATTTTTTGGCTTGTTTCCAATATTCCCCACAGCATATGGGACTTGCCTCCCCATTTAAATTCTCCAAACAATCAGTCTCTAGCTTAATTTCAGTATGCAGAAGGAAGCTGGAAGCCAGAGACAATTGCTCAGCTGTAGAACCTTTATTTCCTTAGTGAAAAAAGTGGGGGACATCTCCACATTGATGTCTAAATTGTTTCTATAACTCAGTGTCTGACAGTTTCCATTTCTGTCCTCTAAGAACCACACAGTCATCTCAAGCTGAGGAAACTGAAGTAAAGGGATCTTCCAAGAGGTAGAGAAACTCCCTAGTGAAGGCAAGAAAGCACCAGCAAGGGGAAGAGCGGTGGAGAAAGGAATGGTGTGGTTGATGTTGAAGCAATATGGGAAGAACTTGAGAAAGGAGAGGAAGCCATTGCCTCTGGAGGACAATACCCTGCTGGGACCAACCCTGAGGGACAGTAGCATGAGGAGATTGAGGAGTTGTGTGAAGGAGAACCTCAGGTGAGCCAGGACCCTGCCATGGAATCATCAGGCATGAGAGAGGAAGGTAGAGAAGCCACCCTATGGGGGGAGCAATAAAGATACAAACATCACCATTCCCATTGAGAATGAGTTGCAGTACCTAGGTAAAAGTAAAGGTTTCCCTTGCTCGAAAGCCAGTCGTATCTGACTCGTCTTTGTTTTAATGCCAGCGCTGTCTGCTTCTGCAGTACCTACAGGTGGGCTTCTGTTGTTGTTCAGTCGCACAGTCAATTCCGACCCTTTGCAACCCCATGGACCATTGCCCGCCAGGCATCCCTATCCTCCTCAACCCGCCCAGCTCTGTGCCCATTGTGTCAACAATAACATCTAGCCATCTCATTTTCTGCCACCCAGGGTATGGCCGAATGTGGTTCAAAAATACCACAATCTTCATGGTAGCTCTTTCTGTATAAGGACTGTGCACTAGTTTTAGACAAACCTCAAATTCTAAACTATATTGGGTTAATTCAGACCAAATTGGATGAGATGTGGATCAAAGCAGAATGACTAGATTAGCTCTAGAGTGAAATGAAGTGAATTTGCAAATTAATTTGAGATCCAGAACATAAAGTGGGTACAAATTGCTTCAGGTTATTAGTTCTGAAAAGGCAAATTTAAAGATCCCTAATAATTAAACCTCTGAAGCTAGGTGCCTGAAATTTGCTAGTTTTAATCCCTTCTTTAGAGTATGTCATGTGGCCAAATTTAATGCACTGCAAAACTGAAGACATTAACCACTATTTCGGTTTGCCAATGCCAGTCAATGGCCTCTGCTGGGGCCATAGATAACAAAGCATGCTACACAAGTACTGTATGCTTGATTGCACTGCACCTTAGAATAGTAAACCTACAGGTGAAACTCAGAAAATTAGAATATTGTGCAAATGTTCATTCATTTCACTTAAAAGGTGAAACAAATATATGAGATAGACTCACTACATGCAAAGCGAGTGATGTCATGCTTTAATTTGTTATAATTGTGATGATCATGGCATACTGCATACATGAGATTATGTGAAGATTATGGGGTACATGAGATTGGGGGGGTTGGGATTTTCATAAGGTGTACGCCATAAGCATCAATATTATAACAAAGTAAGGCTTGAACTATCTCGCTTTGCATGTAATGAGTCTATCTCATATATTTGTTTCACCTTTTAAGTTGCATTACTGGACTGAATGAACATTTGCACGATATTCTAATTTTCCGACTTTCGCCTGTATATAGAATCATAGCATAACTGAATTAGAAGGAGCCTTTTAGGCCACTGGGTCCAACCCCTTGCTCAATGCAAGAATCCAAATGAAAGCAGATCTGACAAATCGTTGTCCAATTATCTCATGAAAGCTTCCAGTGTTGGCGTGCTCACCACCACTTGAGGCAGTTGATTCCACTGTTGTACTACTCTACCTGTTAAGATGTTTTCCCTTATATTCAGCCTATCTCTGCCTTCTTGTAGTTTGAGTCCAAAACTATATCCCCTGCACTCTAGGATGATGGAGAACAGATCCTTCCCTTCCTCTTTTTGATTATCCTTCAGGTATTTGAGAAATACTATCATATCCCCACCCCCCAAAAAACAACAACAACCACCCTCTCATTTTCTTAAAGCTAAACATGCCCAGTTCCTTCAGTATTTCCTCATATGGCTTGCTTTCCAGTCCTTTGATTATCCTTGTTGTCCTTCTCTGTACCTGCTCTAATTTGTTTGCATCTTCCTTACAGTGTGGTACCCATATCTTTCTGAATGAAGAATAAAACACGGCAGCCAAAGCTGAAACTTCTCCTGACCCCTAAATGTAAGACCAACATGCGCAAGTGGGGGCTGCTGGCGGACAAGCACTTGCTGTGTGAATATGGAGAGATACAGAATCCAGCTCATTTACTGGTCTGCCGCTTACTGCCAGGAGTATGTGGTTTGCCCAACAACTAAGCCAAGAAAGTGGCTTCATTTTGGCAGTCCAGGGTTTGATTGGGACATGAAAAAAGAAGATGCGACTCAATTTAACCCAATGTAAACAAATAGGGCAGTGGACTCTGGGACTTCCAGTTTTAAAAAGTGACTGTTCCCAATGACCCAGCTGTGGCCAGCCTTAGCATGTCCCTGCTGATCACAGCTGACTGGCTGGCAAAAGTTTCAGGATGCTCCATCAGTTCTGTTGCTTGATACACAGATTTCCTTATGGGAGAATATAGTGGAGTATTTAATGAAAGAAAATTCATTAATTCAAATGCTCACCGGACGGATACATGCCACTGCTAAAAGCAAAGAGATTGAGATGCTTTTGTGGCATTACAGAGCGGTCTGGGAAAGCATGCAGCTCAACAGAAATAATGAGGCAGCTTTTTGCGAGCTCCAAAATTCATGACCCACCCTGAGCCTTGGGATAAGGAAGGAAAGACATCTTTATAAATGCACCCATCTGCTGAGCTCAACAGCATGAAATGTCAAGCCAAGAAGCATTCCCCAGAATATCAAGTGGTTGGGGTGGGTGTGGGGGGAGGATCATAAATCTCTGCATAGGAATTACTTTATCATCAGGTGAAAATTCAAACAGTGTGCAGCAATATATAGACAGAGAGCTATAGATATATTCTGTTTATTTCAAACCTGGTACATTAGAGATTGGGGATTATTCGTTTTAAAAGGGGGAAGGAGACAGAACAGAGCAGGAATTGACCTCCTCAGAGGTATGGAGAATATGGCAGTGAAATGGAAGCAAAACACCTGCATTATGTCAAAGACAAGCTGCTAAGGGAGCATACAGAGAACAAAAAGATGATGGGGTCACAGATGGCAGTGTGCCCCATGTCACTTGGATCACTGAGATGCAGGTCACCTGAGCTGCATCTTTCACAGTCGTCCTTCACCCCCTGAAAGAAAGGATCACAGGAGATAAATTATGCCTCCCATAAACAGACTGTTCCTCAGCCAGCCAGGTACTGGGAGCCACAGAGTACAGATGGCATTTATACAAAAAGTTGTTGCTGGCAGAGGTAAACAAATAGTTAGTGGCATGTGGCTAAGCCTGCATGATTCCCTGTACAACATGTCCAGTGTCATACCTGCTGGTCAAATCTGTTTCTGGCAGCTTAGTCATCCAACAGATTTCATATATGTCTGAATATGGCAGCCTAGTTGTCAATATAAGAGATATTTACATAGATACTTTGGAGGAGAGAGAGGAAGAGAAATTGCAATGGAATCTAATATGCAATTTAGAGAAGACAACAACAATGATGACAACAAGGACAATGACAACGATGATGATAATACCACCACCACCACCAACAACAACAACAACAAGAAGAACAACAACAAGCAGACAGTAGAGAAAAAAGCATAGCTTGAATGACTATATTATGAAAAGTGAAGAGCCTATGCTTAAGGAAGTTAATAAAGTAGAACTTTTGAAAACAGTGAAGAAGAAAGCTGAATACAGAAAGGAAAGGATTGAAAGTCGAGCTGCAAACTGGAAAAACAAGCCTATGCCTGTTCAATACTTGATAAACATAGAAGAAAAGGCTGACCAAAAGTTGACATGGGGAGAGTTAAGAACAGGAGTTTTGAAGAAGGAAATGGGAGGATTTATCTTGGCAACTCAGGAACAAGTTTTGCCAACCAGTTGTATGAAGACTAAAATACAGCATGTATCCAAGACTAGGAAATGCTGGCAGGAATTTAAGATTCAGACAAATAGACATCTGACTCACAACACAACTGATATAACTGTTGTGGAAATGCAAGCGCGGCGCCAAAATGGCCGCCATGCTCTTTGCGGCCCCCCCCACCGGACTTGGACATCCGGGTAGTTAGGGGGCGTGGCCAGCACCCTTTAAAAGGGGTGGCCACGAGGCAGCCGCACTGCCATTTTGCGAAGCGACGGAGAGGAGAAGTTTTTCCCCAATTGCTCCGTCGCACTTTCCTTTAGCCGGGAAGCCTCTTTTGGGCAGCGGTTTCTTCTTCGCTCCTTTTCTTCAGCTTCCCAACGATTCGCGGCAATGCCTTCCAAAAAGAAGGCGAATGCGAACGTGGTTCGCCCTTCAAGGAGGCGCCAGCCGGGTCGGAGGACCGCGACTGCGCCCCCTCAGCAGGCCCCCTTTCCGGGGGCGCCCACTGGGACCGGTGGGATGGGGTCGATTGCCCCCTGGCCTGAGGCTGGGCAGCCTCAGACCGGCCTGGCAGGAGCTGTGGCCCCCGGCCCGCAATTAGCAGCCACCGGCCCGGGCCTGGCGCATAACCAGGCTGGGCCTTTGGACCTTGGCACGCAGCTTCCAGCGGTGGGCTTTAACCAAGGGGGTTGGCTGGGTTCCCTTCCCTGGCAGGGCATGCCCCCGGCCCCTCCGGGGCCGGTGGTTGGGGCATGGCCATATTCGGGCCCCGGGGTCCAGAGACCTGGCCCGGCGCCAGCGACCAGTGGGCCGGCCGGCCCTTTGCCCCCCATCAGCATTGGGGGCTATGTAAACGTTGATGTCCTACTGGCCCGCGTAGCGGCCCTGGAGGCATCTTTAGGGATAGTTAATCCATCTGGGGCACCTTTTGGTTTACAGGTCAACTCAACGTCTGCCGGTCCTTGGCAGGCGGCCGAACGGGTTGAGCTGCCTGAGGCACATAGGTCGGCGCCAGCCGCGGCCTCGCAGCTCCCCACGCAGCAGATGCAGCCAGCAGGTAGTGGTCAGGCCCCATCTACGAGCTTGGTTGCGGTCGCGAGCTCCGACGCCCGCAGTGGGCCGGAACCCCCGGTGGGGGCGGCCCATGGGGGTGCAACTTGTGAGTATACGGTTCAAGCTAGTGCACCCACACCACAACCCACAACGGGGGGAGGCTTACAGTGGCCGTGGCCTCGCCTGGCTGGGGCGGCGGGTCAGCCGCCGCCGGCCCATCCGGGAACGGCTCCAACACTCCAAGGCCCCACTTGGGGCGGGGCACCCTGTCCTGCAGGGAACTTACTCGGGGTGGCGGGGCTGGTCCAGGCTCCTTTCATGGTGCCCAGCACTGTCAATGTGCCGGTGTCGGCGTTGCCGACAGCAGGTTATTCGTTACCCCTCGGGGATCATCTGGCCCAGGCCACCAAGGAAAAGATATGGCGGGGGGAGTATGTGGACATTTTCTCCCTCTTGAATAGAGAACCCACCAAAGAGGAGAGGGAGGGGCAGGACGAGAAGGACAAGGAGCAGTCACGTCGACGTAAGCCGCCACGCACGTGGGACAACTGGTTACCCGCGTACCTTATATACATGGCGGTGTACCTCAGGGCCCGTCCTGACCTGGCTATTCCGATGGTCCAGTATTTGGACAACATATACCGGGCGATGGTTGATTTCCCTGGCCCGTCGTGGTTGGCTTACGACGAAGAATTCCGTATGAGAGTGCCCCTACACCCAGAGATGAGGTGGGATGAGCCCTGCCAGAAGCTGTGGCTTCTGTACATGACCCCCACGCGCCCTGCGCCAGGGGAAAGGTACCATTGTGGACATGCGGTCCAGCGAGCTGCTCCAGCCCAGGCACCCCGCCAGGTGGCGGGGCAGGGGGTTCCAGCCCGCCTGCTGTGTTGGAGCTTCTCGGCCAATGGTGCGTGCAACAGGAAGCAGTGTCGATACAGGCACGAGTGTCCCTCTTGTGCTGGCCCCCATGCCGCCTCCGCGTGTCCTAGGGCAGGCGGACTGCGGGGCAGAGGTAGAGGTGGACAGGGAGTGGGCAGAACTGCTGCAGAGGGAGCTGGTCAAGCAAAAGGCCCCCTCCCCAATTAATGTGGACATGTTGGAGCGTTGGCTCACGATGTACCCGAGGAGGGCGGATGCAGCTTACCTGCTTGAGGGTTTCCAGCAGGGGTTTCACATTCCTTTCACAGGGGACAGGTCCCCCCAAGATGCCCCCAACCTGTTGTCACTCAGGGGAAGGGAGGAGGTGGCTGCCATGAGCATTGCTAAGGAGGTTAATGCTGGCAGGGTCGCTGGCCCTTTCCCTGTCCCTCCATTTCCCAATCTCAAGGTTTCCCCGTTGGGGTTAGTGCCCAAGAAGTCACCGGGGGAGTTCCGTTTGATACACCACTTGTCTTACCCGGCTGGCCGTTCGGTCAACGATGCTATCCCTGATGACCTTTGTTCGGTCAGGTATACATCTTTTGACCAGGCCCTGCGCATGGTGCGCTCATGTGGCCCGGGTGCACTACTGGCTAAGTGCGACATTAAGTCCGCGTTCCGTCTCCTGCCAGTGCACCCGGGTGACTTTGAGTTGCTGGGTTTCAAGTTCCGGGGTGAAAGGCCATGCCTTTTGGCTGCTCCATTTCATGCTCGGCATTTGAGCGCTTCAGCACCTTCCTGCAATGGGCCTTTGTTCGCAGGTCAGGGTCTCGGTCTGTAGCCCACTACCTCGATGATTTCTTATTCGGGGGTGAACGGGGCTGGGACACGTGCACGCGTCTCCTAAATACATTTCAGACGCTAATGAAGGAACTTGGTGTCCCTTTAGCGCCCGAAAAGACCGAGGGCCCTTCAACCAAGCTCACATTCCTGGGGGTGGAGATTGACACGGTTGTGCAAGCATCCAGGTTACCTGTTGATAAGGTTTCACGGATCGTTGCACTTATTTTGGACTTGCTGGCCAAACGTAAGGTGTCCCTTCGGGAGCTCCAGGTGTTACATGGTCACCTCAATTTCACTTGCAGGGTCGTCGCACCTGGCAGAGCATTTGCTCGACGCTTGTGTGACGCCATGACTGGCTTGGCCAGGCCCCACCACAGGGTCCGACTGAACAAGGGCATGAGGGCTGATATGCTCATCTGGCTTCAGTTCCTAAGGGAATTCAACGGGGTGTAATTTTGGAGGTCCGACCTTTTGGTTTCCCCTCGTTTTCAGGTTCAGTCGGATGCATCAGGGTCCCTGGGTTATGGGATTTACTTCGAAGGGAAGTGGGCCTACGGCAGATGGCCGCCAGCCTGGTGGGGCACGGATCGTTTGCGCGATCTCACGTACCTGGAATTTTTCCCCATTCTGGGAGCTTTGATGCTATGGGGCGAGGAGTGGGCCAATTCGGTCGTTCATTTCTGGTGTGACAATGCGGCAGTTGTCCACATTGTCAACTCACAGACGTCGACATCTCCCAGGGTTATGGAACTGCGCAGCCTACGCCTCAATGTGCTTTTTAGGGCCAGATATGTTCCGGGTATTAATAATGATATTGCTGACGCTTTGTCCCACCTGCAGATCCCCCGGTTCCGCGCCTTGGCCCCGGACGCAGAGGAATTTCCCTCGCCGCTCCCGGACGAGATATGGACGCTTGGCAGGGAGAGGTGAACCGGGCGATCGGCATGTCGCTCGCCCCCCGCACGCGTAAGGCGTATAACCATGCATTCAGTTCACTCAGGGCCTTTTGTGCCCAATCACGGCTGCCTGAAAGTTGGCCCATCCCAGTAGCTCACGTCCTCCAATTTATGGTTTACTTACATGCCCAGGGCTTAGCTCCCCGCACCATAGCATCCAGGCTGTCAGCGCTGGCATTCATGGCCAAGGTGGGTGGTTTTGCTGACAGCACAAATGATTTTCGCATACGACATGTTTTGGAAGGGTGGGTGCGGGAACGTGGGCGCAGCCCGGACGACCGCCACCCGATTTCTCTAGGGATACTTACCCACCTTGCACGGGGTTGGCATGACCTGTGTTTCGACAGGTATGAGGCAACCCTGTTTCACGCGGCTACTACGGTGGCCTTTTTTGGGGTGCTCCGCATCAGCGAGCTGGTGCTACTGTCTAAGGCGGATGCGAGTCGTAGGGCACTGGAACTCGAAGATGTCTATGTTTCCAATGATTGGGCTCAGCTGAGGATACGCTCCTCTAAGGTTGATCAGCACGGTGTAGGCAGTGGTGTAAGACTGCTACGATGTTCCATGGCAGACATCTGTCCGGTTGGTGCCCTACAGGAGTTCCTTGCACTACGTGGTACGCACCCTGGCCCGATTTTCTGTCACCAAGATGGGTCTCCCCTTACTAAATTTCAATTTTGGAAGGTGACCGGTAAGGCACTAGCCAGTGTTGGCCTCCCTGGGGCTCGTTACGGCACCCATTCATTCAGGATAGGTGCGGCTTCCACCGCAGCTGCGTTTGGGTACTCTGGGGCTGAAATACGCAACATGGGAAGGTGGGGATCACGATGTTTTCAGTTGTATGTTCGCCCTCTTCAACAGTGAGTACCAGTTAAGTCACTGCCCTGTTTCCTTTTTTCCTTGACAGACCCTGGGTGTCGTCTTACACCGGTGACAGTATGGCTGGTGGGCCACAGCTATGTGCACAGGGCAGCGCAGTTTGCTGCGGCGACAGAGTGGGGACCCCGACTGGGACTGGGTGCATCCGCAAGTCTCAGGTGGTACGGTAAGCGCGGAATGTTATGGCGGGAACTGTTGCCATTCCTTTTCTCCATCAGGGATGCTGACCCGCCTGATGTCCTGAATATACACCTTGGGGGTAATGATTTGGGACAGGTCACGGGCTTATCGCTGAAGCATGCGATTTGCGGTGACCTGGCCTACTTGCATTATGTGTGGCCTGCCACAACCCTACTTTGGTCGGACATGATACCACGGCACGCTTACAGGGGAGGGTTTAACCTCCAGGCCCTTGATCGGGCTCGGCGCTCGGTGAACAGGGCTATTGCCCGGTTCTTTATGGACAAGGGTTGGGGGCGCGTCATATGACACCCCACCATCAGTCTCCAAAATTATGAGCTTTACACAGGGGATGGGGTCCATCTGTCGCCGGGAGGTATGGACCTCTTGTTGGGAGATTGGCGAGCAGGCCTGTTGACCGAGCTGACGGTCTGGGGGCGGCGGTGAGCCTTTGTTGAAGCCTCCCCGTGTGGCGGGTAGCACTGGTAAGGTAAACATTTATGACCCACAGGTATCCGGCAGGTTCGCAATTGACTGGACAACACTAGACAGGCACAAGTTGGTTAACGTTGTCCCGTCAACGATGAACCAGGCAATGGGGTGATGGCACGAGCTAGGCAGCATGCATCACCCCGTTATTTTACGGATACGCGTCAGAGGGTGGGGTCAGTAGTTAGATTATTGACTATGGTCAACAATTTGTTTGTTGTCAACAAACAAATTGATACAAATGGATACATTGTAACCAATTGCCGTTGGCAATTTTGGGTGGAACCTTACCAGTGTTACTTCGGCCTGCTTGCCTTAAGAATTATAATTGGTTGAATACCAATAGAAATTTATAATTCGGACTAGGGCATGAATCAATTAATGTGGCCCAATGCCGTTATCCACTTTTACCAGTGTCTGAGTCCTTTATTGGGGGGTGCGCCTGCAAAGAAGAAGCCTGGTTTATTGACATTGCTATATCAGGAGATGCACAAATTGAGGACAAACAACTGGAGAAAATCACAAAATATTGTGATTTGAAAATTGAAGTTGAGCATTTATAGTGGAAGAAATCTGTTGTTGTACCCATAGTGATTGGTGATTGGAGCCCTTGGAGCAATACTTAAGGACTCCCTAGATATTTTGAAATGTTATAACTTATAAAGTTTTAAATATAAATATTACTAGCAAGGGTTGCCCGGCGTTGCCGGGCTTTCCCCCCCGTGTTTTTTAATTTGAAATGAGCCAATTTTATTTTTGCAATAGTTTTACATTGTGTTTGAAGGTTAAATTGTGTTGTTTTTTTTAAAAATTGCTTAGTCTGTAATTTTAATTTTTCAAATGTTTATTTATGTTAAATTTGTTTGGCTTGGCTGTTATTAACTGTGATCTGCTTTTTTGGGTTTTTTTGAGGATTAATAAAAGAAGAAAGTATGATATAATAACTCAGCACAGGATTTTTAAAAGTTTCTATTGTATTTTATTGACATATATTTTTGATTTGTGTGAAAGTGTGTTTAGTGTAATTTTTTTACTTGTTTTTGTTGGTGTGACCTTTTGTGTATAATTGTGAATTTGTGTTTTGTTTGGGGCTGTTGTGTGTTTTTGAATTGTTTGTACTATTGTGGCCAGCAGGTGGTGCTGGTAGGGGTTTTTGTATTTTGACTTTTGTTTCTCTCCTGGCCTCTGGGTGGAGCTTCTTCTGGTAAGTAGGGTCTTTCTGTATTCATTTCTTTTCCAGTCCTGGTGGAGGTAGCACCTGTTTCGGTACGTTTGCTTGTTTTCTTTCTTTTGTGTGTGTGTGTGTGTGTGTGGGTGGGTGGGAGTTGGAATTTGTATTTTTTGTCTGTTTGTTTTGTTTTTGATTGTGTCTTTGTTTACTTCTTATTGTTTTTGGTGTTTTTGTGTATTTTTGGCTGTGTTTGAGTGTTTTTAGTAATTTTTTAAAAAGTATTTATTTGGTGGTGGGGAAGGTATGTGGTCATTGGGGGTTTGGATGGGTGGGCTAGGTGGTGGGGAGGGGGGCATGGTCATTGGGGGTTAGGAAGGGTGGGCTAGGTGGTGGGGAGGGGGGCATGGTCTTTGGGGTTTAGGAAGGGTGGGTTAGGTGGTGGGGAGGGGGGCATGGTCATTGGGGGTTAGGAAGGGTGGGCTAGGTGGTGGGGAGGGGGGCATGGTCGTTGGGGTTTAGGAAGGGTGGGTTAGGTGGTGGGGAGGGGGGCATGGTCGTTGGGGGTTAGGAAGGGTGGGTTAGGTGGTGGGGAGGGGGGCATGGTCGTTGGGGTTTAGGAAGGGTGGGCTAGGTGGTAGGGAGGGGGGCTTTATTGTTTTATGGTGCTTTGTTTGTGTGGAGTTGTGAAAGTAGATCGGGGTTTCCCCTTTAATATCAGTGGGTGGGGCTTGCGACCCCCCTCTCCGCTGGCTTTTCTAGGGTTGGGAGGTTTGTGGGGAGAAAAGGGGAATGTTTCCCAAACCCTTCTGGACTCAGGACACCAGGGAGAGGGGATCGTTTCCCTCCCCCCCTCCTTAAAACAACTCCGTTTTTAAAGAGTAGAAAAGACGGAGTTTTTTTAAGGAGGGGGGGTGGGAATCGATCCCCTCTCCCTGGTCTCCTGAGTCCAGAAGGGTTTGGGAAACATTCCCCTTTTCTCCCCACAAACCTCCCAACCCTAGAAAAGCCAGTGGAGAGGGGGGTCGCAGCCCCCACCCACTGATATTAAAGGGGAAACTCCAGGCGCCGTGGGTGAGGGAAAGAAAGCCGGCTGGTGTGTGTTTGGCTGTGACGCGGTGAGTTGTTTTTCTTTTTAATTTTTCGGGCGCCGTTTTCCTCAGCGTTCTGTGTGCTCATGGCGCACAGGACGCTGGGGCTTGTAGTAATGGGTTGGTGCTTTGTGTTTGTGCTGCGTTTTTTTAAATGGTTTTGTTTTGATTGGCTGCGGCGCGATTCCGAACGCTGCACCGTGCTAGAGCCTCTCAGCCTGATTGGCTCTGGCGCGGCGCGGCGCAAGGAATGTTGGGAAGTGAAGTTCTTTCCCTTTCTTGCCGTTTGTGGGGCTGAGGCCCCCGTGCCGGATTTTTAAATCCTTCGTTGACCTGCGTAGGCAATTCGGCCGTGCGCACGAAGGGTGGGTGCGGGTCAGTAGGGCGACGCATAGCAACCTATAGCCAGTTCCAATGGTGAACACTTGGATTTATAGGTTAAGATAACTTTACAACCCCCAACTTTATTTTGATGTTGTTCAGTCGAATATTCGAGTCCGAACCATTGCGACCCCATGGTCTTTCACACGTCAGGCACCCCTATCCTCCACCGACCTCATCAACCTGCCCAGCTCTATACCCATTGCATCAACAATGCCATCTCATTCTCTGCCGCCCCCTTCTTCTTTAGCCCTCCACCTTTCCCAGTATCAAGGCTTTCTCAAGTGTATCCTCTCTACTCATTTGATGTCCAAAGTACTTTAGCTTCATCTTCAATATTTGACCTTCCAAGGAGCAGTCGGGGTTGATTCCTTTTAAGATTGACCTATTTGTTCTCTTTGCTGTCCAGGGTACTCTCAAAATTCTCCTCTAACACCACATTTCAAAGGCATCTATTCTTCAGCGCTCAGCTTTCTTTATCGTCCAGCTCTCACAGTCATACATTACTACCAGGGATACAATTGCTTTGACTATGCGAATTTTTGTTTGCAAGGTGATGTCTCTACTTTTGACTATGTTCTCCAGATTTCTCATAGCTTGTCTCCCAGCATCAGTCTCCTTTTTATTTCATGACTGCAATCACCATCTGCAGTGATCTTGGATCCTAAGAATGTAAAGTCTGTCGCTGCTTCTACTTCTTCCCCATCTATTTTCCAGGGACTGTTAGGGCCTGTTTTTGCCATTATCTTGGTTTTCATGATGTTGAATCTCAAGCCAGATTTTGCACTCTCTTCTTTCAATCTAAGCAGGAGTTTCTTTAGGTCTTCTTCACTTTCTGCCATTAGTGTAGTATCATATGCATATCTCAAATTGTTGATGTTTCTCCCAGCAATTTTAATTTCAACTTGTGATTCATCCAGCCCTGCATTGCACATTATGTGTTCTGTATATAAGTTAAATAAGCAGGGTGGCAAAATGCAGCCTTGTCTTACTCCTTTTCCTATTCCAAACCACTCCGTCATTCCGTATTCTGTCCTAACTGTTGCTTCTTGACTCATGTACAGATTTCTCAGGAACAACGAAGAAGGCGGCTTGGAAGTGATAGGGATATCCGAAAGAAACACTCCCAAAAAGAATTATGATGAAGACAAAAATTTAATGTGCTAAAATAGTGCTGATAAACACTCTACTAATCGTTGACTAAATACTACTTGAGAATCTACCAGTATCAATGCATGTACAGCAGGCGCACTTGAGTATACAATATGATTACACTCAAAAATACTAAATATAAGTACATGAAGAAATGCTCTCCCTCTCCCATGCAGTCCCGTGTGGAAAAACCAAGGCAATATCTATGTTCATGAGGCCAGCATAATGTTTAGTAAATGAGATGTAATTCATACATAGTATGAACATCTATGTTCGTGAGGCCAGCATAATGTTCAGTAAATGAGATGTAATTCATACGTAGTCTCTCTTACATTGAAAAACAGGGGATACCCCACCAATATCATCACAACAGCACGGAACAGAGTAAATACACGTCCCAGGAATAGCTTACTCAAGGACAACATGAGAACCTCTCAGGATGACTCAAGATTATTCTGGTCCCTTGACTATACTCCCCTGGCCAGTAGGATTAAAAATATCATACTGAGACACTGGCACATTTTGGACACTGTACCGGGCTGCCAACAACGTCCGACTATCGGGTTTCGTAAGACGAACACCATTGCCAACTACATTTCTCGGGCTGACATCATTCCTCGTTTAGTCAACTCCAGGACTCCGACTGGACATTTTGCGTGCGGACACTGTAAGTTTTGTACTTACATGTGGCGCACCAATCACGTACAATTACCGTCCAGCAATTTCTCTTTGAATTTAACCTCATACTCTAATTGTAACACTAGCGAGTCCATTTACATGATCTTGTGTTCATGCAAATTGGCATACATGGGGCAATCCAGACGACCCATTAGGGTACGTTTGAGCGAACATATCTCTCGTATAAAAAACTGTACTCTGAATGCACCCATGGTCAATCACTTCATAGATAGGAAACATACTTACAAAGGATTGAAGCTGGTGGTGCTTGAAACATACTCACCTAATAGGAACTAGGTGACTGACGTCGAACGTTTTTTATTACAGAGAGAGGCATTCTACATCCATCACTTTAAAACATTATCACCCCAGGGCTTGAACACGGATTGGGACATATCCGCGTTCCTGTGAACCGCCTCCTCAGCATTGCTCACTGCTACTCTTGCCTCTTTGCTTTAACTAGTAGGTTCAGAGATACTCAGCTAATCACTTTCAGATGTGTTTTTTTCCAAAGGATATTTAATGAGTCCTCACTTAGCTCTAGGTTAACGCGAGAACACAATAAGAATTTACTATGGAGGTTTCTGCGCGCGTTATTCAGCATCAATAGGTATGTCCTTGCCCAGTTGTCCTATCTTGTGCTATCATGATTACATAGTGGTTATAATTGTTTCATAATTTTGCATAACGCTATTACGTTATTTGCACAGTGATGTTGTATATGTTAGCTTGTGTGTTCTTTTTACTGTATGTCTTAGACTCTTGAGAAAGTCTGTCGAAATGTCCGCTTACCGGAGGGACATCGGAAATCCTTGAACACCGCTCCTCTCCTTTTCCTGCGTTGGATTTGCGTGGCACCATCTCTAATTGAAGAAACTCACGTTTGGCCAATTCAAAGCAGAACTTACCTTTTGGTAAGCCCTATATGGTAGTGGGCCGGGTTACCTAAGAGACCGCATCGCCCTGAGGACGTCTGTCCGTCCAACCAGAGCGGACCGGAGAGGCTCTCTAATTGTTCCATCAGCCAGAGGGGCTCGCCTCTCTGGCACAAGGAGGAGAGCCTTCTCCGTGTCTGCACCGGCCCTCTGGAACCTCCTGCCAACAGAGCTACGTCTCCGGACAGAATTGCTGCCTTTCAGAAAAGAACTTAAAACCTGGCTGGCGGGTCAAGTGTGGGGTGCAGGTGGAAGGGTAACCTCCATTGGGTGGTTGGTGTAGAAGAACTCTTCCCCATGGTGCCTTTGGATCCTGCAGCCCTTGTTTTTAGGGGGTGGGTAGTTTTAACTGTTTTTAACATGTGTTTTTTAATTTTTATTGTGAACCGCCCTGAGTTGGCTTTGGCCGAGTGAGCGGTATATAAATGTGACAATTAAATTAAATTAAAATTAACTTAAATTGGACTACGTATGAATTACATCTCATTTACTGAACATTATGCTGGCCTCACGAACATAGATATTGCCTTGGTTTTTCCACACGGGACTGCATGGGAGAGGGAGAGCATTTCTTCATGTACTTATATTTAGTATTTTTGAGTGTAATCATATTGTATACTCAAGTGCGCCTGCTGTACATGCATTGATACTGGTAGATTCTCAAGTAGTATTTAGTCAACGATTAGTAGAGTGTTTATCAGCACTATTTTAGCACATTAAATTTTTGTCTTCATCAGATTTCTCAGGAGACATATAAGGTGTTCTGGTATTCCCATCTCTTTAATTACTTGCCACATTTTATTGTGGTCCTCACAGTCAAAGGTCTTGGTGTAGTCAATGAAACAGTATTAGACTTGTTTCTGTTATTCCTTTGTTTTCTCCATGATCCAACGTATGTTGGCCATTTGATCTCTAGTTCCCCTACGTCTTCGGAACCCAGCCTGCACTTCTGGTAATTCTTTATCCATGTGCTGCTAAAGCCTATCCTGTATTATTTTGAGCATGACCTTGCTGGCATGTGGGATGAGCGCAACTGTTTGATAATTTGAGCATTCTTTGGCATTATCCTTTTTTTGGGATTGAAACGTATGCTGACCTTTTCCAATCCTGTGGCCATTGCTGTGTTTTCTAAATCTGCTGGCATATAGAATGCAGTATTTTAACTCCATCGTATTTTAGTGCTTTGAATAATTCAACTGGGAAATCATCATCTCAATTAGCTTTGTTGTTGACAGTGCTTTTAAGGGCCCTCCTGACTTCACTCACTAGAATGTCTGGCTCATGTTTAATGTTCTGATCAATGTGATTATCAGTTACGTTGAGGTCCTTTTTGTAGAGATCCTCTGTGTACTCCTGCCATCTTTTCTTAACCTCTCCTGCATCAGCTAAATCCTTGCTGTTTTTATCCCTTATCACAGTCATTTTTGCTTTAAACGTTCACTTGATTTCCCCATTTTTTTTTGAAAAGTTCTCTAGTCCTTTCCCTTCTGTCGTTTTCCTTTATTGCTTTGTATTGTTCGTTTAAGGTTTCCTTACTTCTCCTTGCTTTTCATTGAAGATCTGTATTCAATTGATTAAATTTTTCTCTTTCGCCTATGCTTTTTGCGTTTCTTCTTTCCTCTGCTATTTTAAGAACCTTATCAGACAACAAGTTTGCTTTCTTACACTTGTCTTTTGGTATGGTTTTACTTGCTGCCTCCTGTATGGTGTCCCAAATTTCCATCCGTAACAGTTCTTAGGTCCTTAGACATGGAACACTGTATATCTTTCCACCGAAGAGGTACCTATTTATCTACTTGCAATTTCTTGCTTTTGAACTGCTAGGTTGGAAGGAGGATAAGAGCTATCGGCCTCGGTTGCTACTCGTTATCAGAGTATAAATTGAAAATCATTTTCACAAAAGAAGAAGGACAAACAGGAAACATTCCATTGGCGTGAACTTGTTTAAGGTGGATCCCAGCTTGCCATGAAGTGACCCACACACTATGATCATGGAGCCATCTCCTGCGGCACGTATGAAATGAGACATGCAGGATTTAACACCAGGACTGCAATGGAGCAATAGTGAAAATTAAACAGTTGTTAGGGTAATAACATTCACCATTGAAATATGCATACTTAAAGCCTGCTCCAGGAAACATAGCTAGGAATAAAAAACTGACACTCTTAAACACTTTTGTTTGTAAATGTGCTTTTGTAGTACCTTTAAATGGTGTAAGCCTCTAGTTATCTGTCCGCCACCATATTCAAACAGCACATTCACAGTTGTACACATTATTGGGATGAAAGCCGAGAGCTACGATAAATGACAAATAGTTTAATTTTCTCTCGTGGAGATAGAGAATATCTCATGTAATATAGTGTATTAATTTCAATGGTGAGCACTTAAAATATGAAAAGCTGCAGAGTTTATGAGGTGTGTTGCTGCTTCATGCAGGCCCCTGAAAATAAGTATCTGGTAGCTCTAAATATATGTTTGAGCCATAAAAACCTTTAATCTTTGTCTCTGAAATATACACCATAAATCACTTGTAAACTTAAGATAAGCAAGATTTTGTTGATAAACATATAATAGGATGCACAGTCTTTGGCAGCCAGAAGAAATGAGAAGGAACAACGTCTCTGATGTATAATCTAAAGAAAAGACTCAATTTATGCTCCCTGTCTTACACCAAGATCTCCATCAACTCTCTTGGAATAGTGACTCAAGAAAGCAACCTGCCATTTTGCCATGTGAGCAAATTAATGCACTTTCTCCACTTTTGTTCAGAGGGGCAGGGAAAGTGTAATTGTTTGTCTCCTCTTGCCAGATTTTATGGACCTGGGTTATTTTCCTCCTTTGATTACCAGCCAAAATTCATGCAAAACCCCACACAAATATCACTTTAAAATAAACACACACACACACACACCCTGGAGGGTTTGAGATAAACTGCATTAAATGGTAAAGGTCACCCTTGTTCGAAAACAAGTCATATCTGACTCTAGGGTTCAGTGCTCATCATTGTTTCATAGCTGAGAAGCCAGTGCTTTCTGCTTCTGCAGACATTTCCGTGGTCATGTGGTAGGCATGACTAGACACAGGAGTGCACGGAACACTGTTTAACTTACCACCGAAGTGGTCTCTATTTATCGACTTGCAATTTCTTGCTTTCAAACTGCAAGGTTGGCAGGAGCTGGGACAAAGACGGGAGCTCATTCTGTCCTGCAGTATTCGGGTATCGAACTGCTGACCTGCCACCTTCCAGTCAGCGGCTTAGCCATTTGAGCCACTGCAGTCCCTCATAACCTGCATTAAGGGCATATAATGCAAGATTACATGTGTCTTGTGTATATAAGTACAGTAATACCTCATACAAAGTCCGCTTCATACAACATCGGATTCATACAACATCGCCCAATTCCTTGAAAAAAGTTGCCTCAAACAAAGTCATGTGATGTTGTATGAGGCATTGGGGTTTTCCCAGGTTTCATTGTGCCTGAGCAGTATAAAAGGCAGGACACATGCGTGCATTGCTCTTGTGGGTTTTGCATGAGGCAAAGTGTGTTTAGGAGTGGTTTTGAGTGCAATTTTGGATTTTTTTTGAATTTTTTCATCAGAATTTTTAGAAGCATTCCTGGGATTTTTGCAGCATTCTTCAGGTTCTTGGACAATCAGGGTTGTTTGACATGTTTTTGTAATGTTTTTAGCTTTTAGACAATGATTTCTTAAAGTTCTGTCAGTTTCCTGTCTGTTTCCTTGACTTTGCCCTGAAGTCTGTGCTGTTACAGTAGAATGTATCTCTATGGAAACGACGTTGTATGAGGCATCACGGCAAGGATTTGGATGTTGTATGAGGCATCGCAGCTAGGATTTTGCATGCCTCATATAAAGTCCAAATCCGTATAAAGTCCAAACTTGTGGAACCAAGTTTGGGCGTTGTATGAGGTATCACTGTAGATTTAAATCAATTTCATCAGCATCAACTCCAACACAAATGAATTACTTTTTAAAAGGTGTAACCATACCTGTTGCCATTTTTACAAACTATAGCTGAAAGCAAAACAGCTTGGGCTGGCTTTCCTGTAGAAATACACTGAAGTTACAACTTTCAGACAGGTCTGTGATGGGGGGATGACTAGTAAAAAATGCAGTAAATGTTGTGGAAATGGTATAGAAAGTTTGAAGAGTTCATAGTGCATATATTTGTCTTTGTATGCATGCATAAACACAGCTTATTTGGCTTTTGCCTTAGGTAGCAAAATGTGTTGGGATCATACTAAAAACAGCTTAAGGGTGGGAGTGGACAAGAGATTTTGCAGAGTGGAGAGAGTTAAACATAAGCAGTCAAGAAGAAGACTGAAAAGGAACTAAATTTTTTAATTTAAAAAAAAGTTATGACCATACTATTTCAAGTATAAAATGCTGCCTGCGGGGGAAGATAACACTCTGGGAAGTAATATGTCAACAATGTATTAAACAAATATAGCATATTAAGAAAGATATGGCCAAATCATAACATTCGGAAGCAAGTTGCATTTATAAAGAAAAAGGGAGGATCCCACAGTCTTTTAAGCTAAATTTACTACACCCTCCATGTGCCAATGAATTACCTCCTAAGGTTGGAGCTCCTGCAAACCTCACAATACTATATCTCTATTAGTTAGATTAGATTGATTACTCCCCTATTCATCAAATAAAGAGGCAGGGCACATATTTCTGGTATAAGGCTTGACCACATTTATTAAATAAACTAGCTTATTACCCAGCCTTGCTCAGGTTTTTCCCCTTAAAGGAAGTATAGTTTCTTCAGCATCATTGTCTCCAGCCTGTAAACTTCAAGTTCTGTCTAGCCACGGGCAATGAGGGCTTCGCAAGCCGGATGAATTGGCGTCGGGAGCCGGCCTTGGCCCATGGGCCATAGTTTGGCCACCCCTGTTCTAAAGCCACCATCTATTCACATCATAAGGATTTCCCATCCTTGGAGGTTTTTTAAAAGCAGGAAAGAGAACCTCCAAGAAGAGATGCAAGATTGGCCAACCCGGCTCTCAGTCAATAACAGTTGTATAGTTGTATTTGGTTTGTTTATTCTTCAATCTCTTATTGTTATTGTAAAGTTTTTTTAATGGGTTGTATATCCCAGATGGGTGGGATAGAAATGCAAATAATTAAATAAATGCAAATAAATAAAAATGCAAATAAATATATACAGTTCTGACACACTGAAAAGGAAATGGGATGAGGTTTAAGAGCAACTGGCGTTCTTTTATCCCTCTCACCTCACTCCGGCAAAGGAGGAGAGAAAAGGGCAGGGGGGCACCTTGGTTTAGGAAGCACTGCATGCAAACAATGCTGGGCCAAACAACTGAAGGTGGTGGGAAAAAGGGAGCCCAGAGAAGGCAAAACGTGGTGCCGCAGCCACCCCTCCACCCCTGCCTCTGCCACCCTAGATGTGCCATTCCCATTTCCTCCCTCTTCTTCTTCTTCCTCTTCCTCCTCCTCCTTAGGCCCTGCAGGGTAGCTTGGGTGACCATGCATCTCTGGGGGAGCTCATGTGTTCCCGCTGCAGCCTCAACCAGTCTGCTCGGCCTTTTCCCGTTTTCACTCCTTTGTCTCGTTTTCACTCCTTTGACAGCAGAGGCGTTGGTGTCAGGAGCGACGGAGTCCTGGCGCTGTTGCTGCTGTTGCTACTGCTGTTGCTGCTTGTGTCAGAGAGAAATCCTGTCACCCTTCAAGTCCTGCTGTCTTCCCTCCCTGCCACCAAGGAAACCCAAGAGGCCACCTCTTTTCAAGTGCCAGTGGTGGTAGGAGCCAAAGCTGTACAGGCTTCCCTCTCTCCTAGGCCACACTTCCTTGGGTCACATGCTCCTTAAGGGGCCAATAGCAGTGGGACACTCAGCTAATTTCGTTGCTGCTACTCCGGCCAGTGGGGGTGTCCCCTTTGCATCCCACTTTGGAGGTATACACCCCCAAATGGGTTTCAAAACCCCTACAGTGCTGATCTCACAAGCCCAAGGTAGGTGTGTGCCAATTTTCAGGGAGATTGGTCCAGGGGTGTAGGTTCCTATAGAGTACATACAAGACCACACCTCTGTTTTATAGATATAGATTGAATCCCCCGACCCATGGAGGGGCTGGTAGTACGATTCCTGATACCGGAGCAGGAGACACTTTGTTCCTACTTCAGACTGGATGGTTGAATCCCTCGTCCCTGGGGAAGTACTATAATTGAGGTACATAGAAAGAGCCTCCTTGAAGACTGTGAATGCTAATCTTTATAACACCAGATCAGGCCAAAGAAACTGAGGACTGAATCCACCAGAAAGGTCTTTGTCAAGACCAACCTTAACAAGGATCCAATAAATATTGAGGGACTTTTCAGTAATAAAAACACTCTACTGGAGGACATGTGCAGGAAATATAAATGTGACTTACTTCTGCTCCAGGAAACAAATTGGGGGACAGCAAGGTACTGACCCAAAGTAGATGGAATGGAACTAGTGATTGAGAGACCACATGACCAGTAGTCTCCTTTTCTCAAGGCTAATTATTTAAGTTCATACAGAACTTTGGAGCAAAACGTTTCCAGCATTGGTGTGCTCACTACCTCCTGCGGTAATTGGTCCTATTGTTGTACTGTACTTCTCTAGAAGTTAAGAAGTTTTTTCTCCTGATATTCAATATCTATCTTGTTCCCTGTAACTTGAGTACATTATTACTTGAGCTATTACTAAACTATGTAGGAGTTTTAGAGTAGACCCTTCCCCTCCTCTGTATGGTGATTTTTCCTTTGCTTGAAGAGTACTATCATAAACTCTCTCAGTCTTCGTTTCTTTAATTTAAACATGCCCAGTTCCTTCAATCTTTCATCATAGTGTTTGGTTTCCAGCCCTGTGGTCATCCTTGTTGCCCTTCTCTGAATTTATCCCCATTTGCTGGCATCCTTCTTAAAGTGTGGTGTTTTGAACTGGACACGGTACTCTAGATGTGGTCTGAATAGTGCTGAATAAAGAGGGAATGGTACCTCATGGGTTTTGGAAATTATACTTTTGTTAATACAGTGTAAAATAGCATTGGCCTTTTTTGCAGCTACCTCACACTATGTGGTGGCTCAAGTGGTTAAGACGCTGAACTCGCTGACTGGAAGGTCAGGGTTTGATTCCCGGGTACTGCATGATGGAGTGAGTTCCTGTATCGGTCCCAGCTCCTGCCAATCTAGCAGTTCAAAAGCAAGAAATTGCAAGTAGATAAATAGGGATCACTTTAGAGGGAAAGTAAACAATGTTCCGTGCACTTCGCTGTTGAGGCATGTCTGCCACATGTCTATGGAAATGTCTGCAGAAGCAGACAGCGCTGGCTCTTTGGCTATAAACAGATGAGCACTGGACCCTAGAGTTGGATATGACAGGTTTCCGAGCAAGGGCAACCTTTATCTTTACCACACTATGCAGGATGCCAGCAATTTCTGGAAAGCGGTAGTGGAGATGTTTAGGGGAATGGGGCAGAAAGTTGCAGACATGCTTTTGTTAATGATGTAAAGCTTGCTCAGAAATCTAACTAGTCATTCAATGTTCCCTAACCACACCAAGAAATACACTCTGCCCGTTCACTGTCTTCTATAATTTTTCTACAGTGCCGACACCCGTGAGAGTTTCTTCTACAATCAACATCATAGTTGAGCAGCATTTGTGTCTTTAACATCCAAATGATTGCTCTAAGCCCCGAATTACATTGGTTCCCAGGAATTGCAACCCATAGAAGGGCTCACCAAGCTTTTATGGTTCAATCAGGCAGAACACGAAAGTCATTGTTATTGTACTGCAAACAGCATCTAACCATCCGACTTCTGGTGCTGCTCCCTTCTCAGGACCTCTTTATGGTCTCTTTATATGAGCTGATCTACTGCACTCTCTCTCATTCTCCTATGTTTTGTCTTGCACGTGTCCTCTCCTGACCTCCTGAGAGCTTTCTGTATCAAACAAGAGCTTGCTTTTCTCTTTCGGATGAAGCATAGCTCTCAAGCAACTGCAGCTTTTTAATTGGCAAGTTTGATTTGTAGAATGCCAGCACCAATGGATTCATTTGTTTTGCCTTCTTCTTCAAAAACAAGGTAATTTGGATGATGGTGAAGATCGGGGGCCTTGTCTTATCTCTAGATCTGTAGTCTTCAGCTGCTTTCACTTAATAATAATAATAATAATAATAATAATAATAATAATAATAATAATAATAATAATAATAATAATAATAATAATAATAATAATAATAATATTTTGTTTGCCGCCCACTCAGGGGGCCCTGACTCAGGGCTTCTTACATAATCTAAAACCCCATACAATAAAAACAGTTTAAAAAAACCCCACCCACATTAAAATCTCACCCACCCACCCTGAGAGGCAGAGAGAGGGTATATCTCAAGGTAGAAGCCAGCGAGCAGGAGCCACTTTGCCCTCAGGGTTCCATACTTGTCCCACCAGCCAGGTTTTTAGTCCTTTCCTGAAGGGCAGCGGCTCCATTTGCAACCGTAGCTCTACTGGTAGAAGGTTCCAAAGGGCTGGAGCGAACATGGAAAAGGCCCTTTTCTTTGTGCCAGAGAGGTGAGCCCCCCTGGCTGATGACACAATTGGGGAGCCCCTCGGGTCCGCTCTGGTTGGATGGAAAGATGTTCTTAGGGCAATGCGGTCTCTTAGGTATCTTGGCCCACTACCATATAGGGCTTTAAAGGTCATAACCAGCACCTTGAATTGCACTCGGAGGCAAACTGGTAACCAGTGCAGCTCCCAGAGCAGGAGCGAGGCATGGGCATAATGCCCACACCCCATCACTACCTGGGCTGCCGTATTTTGGACCAGCTGTAGCCTGTACTTATGCAAGAATAATCTTTTAATGTTCAACTAATCATGGTGTCCACCCTCCCCTTGGTCATGGTTTAGTTGACCACCAGCAGTCTAGTTACAGTGCCCTGAGTGCCCTAGGAGAAAGAAACGACATGATGAAACAGCTGCATTTTAAAACATCTAACCAAGCAAAGAGCTCTGCTTTTGACATTGCTATGCCCCCACTACTCTTTTTGACTCTGACTGGTTGGGTTTTGACTGGCAATGTTTCCTTAGATCAACTGAATTCCTCTGAAAGGAGTTCACAAGTGAGCAGCTAACAAAGGTGACTGACAGAGCATGGACAGGCTTGTGTGGGGTCAAGAAAGAGCTTGGTAGCTCAAGGCAAATTGTGTCGAACTGCATAGAAAGTCTTGCGGAAGAAGACCATAGATGTGGTGTGGAATCATGAATCCTTGTATGCTATCACCATTCTGTCCACACAGAGTTCACTTACCCATCCACTTCACAAACAGAATGATGATGGGATGAGCAAGGAGAGTGATGCCCACTGGCCACACATGAAGTCAAGTCAGACTTTCTGTTGTAGGGAAGGATGTAAACTTTGATCTGGTTCTTCTTCACATGTAAACAAGAGAATGTAAGACTGCTCCTTGCAACAAGATGACAAGATGTTTACGTTGCTTTCAGAGATAACATAAGCATTTTTGAGATGGGGTTCTCTGCCAATATGAGCAACCATTCTCATATTTTGGTACCAAAATGTGTACATGCAGAAAAGTGCCTAAACAAATCTGTACTCTGTGAAAAACAAGCACCAAAAATATATGCAAATTTCCGGGAAGTGACTTTTTTAAAAAGAAAGAAAAGCACGCCCACATTCTAATCTCAAGAGCCAGGTTGTAGTTGTAAATGAGATGCAGGGAAATAGATTGGGATGGCTGGATAGCTTAGTGAGTCAGGTTATTGGTTGCAGAGCGAAAAGTTGGGAATTCAGTTCCCTACTATGCATCCCACAAGAGGCAACCAGTGAGGCCTTTGGCAAACTGCACAGTCCCAGGGCACCCCCAGAAGAAGGGAATGGTAAGCCACTAAAGAGTACTTTATACTTAGAAAACCTTGGCAATGGCTGCCATAAGTCAGAATTGACTTAATGGCATGCAACATCTATACTCCAATTGAGCTATTTAAAGCCCTAAAAGACGATGCTGTTAAAGTGCTGCACTCAATAAGTGAGCAAATTTGGAAAATGCAGCAGTAGCCATAGGATTGGAAAAGGTCATCTTATATTCCAATTGCAAAGAAGGGCAATGTCAAAGAATGCTCATGCTATCATACAATTGCACTCAACTCACATACTACAGAGCTGTAGCCAGGGTGTGGCCAAGGAGTGGCCATTGCCCACCCTGAGTTAGCAGTTTGCCCACCCTTAAACTCCCATTTTTTTTCTGGCTACGGCAAGGTCATACTAGCAAGGTCATGCTCAAAATTCTACAGGCTAGGCTTCAGAAGTATAGGGATCAGGAAATACCAGAAGTTTATGCTGGTTCTGAAGAAGCGGGGGAACTAGCGACCAAATTGCCAACATTCGCTAGATCACGGAGAAAGCAAGGGAGTACTGGAAAAATGTCTACTTTGGATTCATTGACTATGCCAAAGCCTTTGATTGCATAGATCATAACAAACTGTGGCAAGACCTTAAGGAGATGGAAGTACCAGACCATCTCACCAGTCTTCTGAGAAATGTATATGCAGGTCAAGAAACTACAGTTAGGACTGGGTATGGAATAAGTGATTAGTTTAGAATAGGAAAAGGAGTATGATAAGGCTGTATATTGTCATCCTGCTTATTTAATTTATATGCTGAGTACATTGTGTGTAATGCAGGGCTGGATGAATCACAATCCAGAATTAATATTGCTGGGAGAAACATCAACAACCTGAGATATGCAGATGGCACTACCCTAATGGCAGAAAATGAAGAAGATTTAAAGAGCCTCTTGATGAGGGTGAAAGATGAGAGTGCAATCATTGGCTTGAAACTTAATATAAAAGAAAACCAAGATCATGACATCCAGCCCCATCACTCCCTGGCAAATGGAAGGGGAAGAAATTGAAGCAGTGACAGACTTTTGAGAGTCCCCTGGACTGCAAAGAGATCAAATTTGTCAATCCTAAAGGAAATCAAACCTGCCTGCCCCTTGGAAGGAAAGATGCTAAAGCTGAATCTTAAATAGTTTGGCCACCAAACGAGAAAAGAGGATTCCCTGGAGAAGGCCCTGATGCTAGGAAAGATTGAAGGCAAAAAGAAATGGGGATGGCAGAGGATGAGATGGTTAGACAGAATTGTTGACATGGTGGGCTTGGATCTGGGTGCACTCTGGAGAATGGCAGATGACAGAGAAGCCTGGCATACTGTGGTCCAATGGAATTGCAAAGGGTCAGACTCGACTGTTCGACTAAACAACCACAATATTTATATTATTATTTTTCAGATATGTAAATCATAAACATCATGAAAATGCAGATGAGGCATGCACAGTCCTTCTGGAAACAGATGTACAGTAATACTCCGGATAATGACAAAGCTTGGTTCTACAAGTCGTATTGTTATCCGGTTTTTGTCCTTATTCGGTCCATGTATTGGATATCATTAAAAAAAACCAGCCGGCTGCCTCTGGAAGGGTCAAGGAACTCGATCTGCACTGTTTCCGACACCCCCTGACCTTGCCGGACGGTGCTGCAAGCCAAAACGCTGGGGAAAACTCCTTCATCAGCTGCAGGTTTTGGCTTGCAGCACCACCTGGGGAGGTTGGGGAACGTCAGAAACAGCGCAGATTGGTTCCCCTGACCCTTCCAGAGGCAGCAGCTCACCCCCACAAAAAAGACGATCTCCTACTTTGTCACACTGTTTTGGGCCGAAAAAAATCACCATCTTTGGGTGCATTTTTTGGGCTCTCCACCTCCCCAGAAGCCTCTGGGGTGTGGGTGGGAGGAACTTTTCCATGCTATTTCCACCTTCCTAGAAGGTCCCTGGGCCACACAACAGCTGTTGTGTAGCTCATGGACGTCCTAGAAAGGCAGGAATAGCGCGGAAAAGGTACTCTCCCCAAAGTTTGCTGGGGAGGTGGAGAGCCGGAAAAATGCACCTGAAGAAGGCGATTTTTCGGCTCAAACAGCATGACAAGGTAGGAGATCAAACATGATGCACTGTATAATGACACAGTGACGGTATCCGGTGCACATCTTTCCTAAAAATTTGCTGTCATTATCCAGATTTGTCCTTATCCAGTGCTGTCATTATCTGGAGTTCCACTATACTTGATTTGCCATGATGATTCTTCTTAATCAGAACTGCTGGGTTGAGATGACATATCAGACTCCTGGGAATGGAGGCCACCACGTCCCATATTGCTACACACCACTGCAGAAGAGATGAGGTAGTATAAGATGATTAGTAGCAGCTTTGTCTCTGATTTCCACTGCTAGAGAAGCCAGGCTTGTTAGCAGCTTGTCTCCACAGGGGGATTATGCCACTCTGGACTGAGGGAGACAAGCAAAGCAAAACCTTGTGCACATTGAATATAATTAATGTAAACACTTGGAGGATTTACAGCTGAGAGAAATTTAAAAAACAACCAAACAAACCCAACACCAATTAAAAATATAAACAAGCTGATGTGGAAAGGAAAGTAATTTAGGGAAGGGTCAAAATCTGAGCGTTAAGACTGGAGCACAATAAGAAATTTTGGAAGATCAGTAGAATAATATGATTCAGATGATAAACCAACATTTCTAGTTACAGTTATTAATTAATAGGGAGTTTAATTTCTGAATGCTAGTCTTTATGTCACCATTTCCTGCTTAATGAGAATCAAATATGCTCAGTGGGCATAAAATGCTGAGTTTGGGCATCCGGAAAGAAGGGTTGCACACAGAGCACATAATGTGCAATGCAGGGCTGGATGAATCACAAGTTGGAATTAAAATTGCTGGGAGAAACATCAGCAATTTGAGATATGCAGATGATACTACCCAGAAAGTGAAGACCTAAAGAAGCTCTTGCTTAGGTTCAAAGAAGAGAGAGATTGCAGCCATGAAATAAAAAGACGACTAATTCTTGGGAAGCAAGCTATGAGAAATTTGGGCAACATAGTTAAAAGTAGAGACATCACCTTGCAAACAAAAGTCCACATAGTCAAAGCAATGGCATTTCCGGTAGTGATGTATGGTTGTGAGAGCTGGACCATAAGGAAAGCTGAGCGCAGAAGAATAGACGTCTTTGAGATGTGGTGCTGGAGGAGGATTTTGAGAGTGCCCTGGACAGCAAAGAGAACAAATAGGTCAATCTTAAAAGAAATCAACCCTGATTGCTCCTTAGAAGGTCAGATATTGAAGATGAATTTAAAGTACTTTGGACATCAAATGAGAAGCGAGGATTCACTTGAGGAAGCCTTGATGCTGGGAAAGGTGAAGGGCAAAAGAAGAAGGGGTGGCAGAAAATGAGATGGCTAGATGGCATTGTTGATGCAATGGGCACAGAGTTGGGCGGGCTGAGGAGGGTGGTGGAGGATAGGGGTGCCTGGTGTGCGGTGGTCCATAGGGTCATGAAGGGTCGGAATCGACTGTATGACTGGACAACAACAAAACATGGCAACATTTTGTTTCAGATTCTGGATAATCATTTATTTATTTGTATATTTGTATCCCGCCCTCCTGGTGTAAACACCACTCAGGGCGGCAAAACAACAGAGATAAAATACAGAATTCACAAAGCAGTTAAAACATCAATAGTAAAAACATTACTAAAATCCCCCAACACATAAAACCAACACTTAATATTAAAAAAACCCTACCTCTACCCTCCCTCTCCCACATTAAAACAATAAAACAGGAAGCCCAGGATGGGTAAGACCCCACATTCAGGCTAGACAAGCCAACCGGACTGGGTAGTGGAGTCAAACGTACTCCACACCCGCTGGCATAGCCAGGTCTTAAGCATCTTCCTAAAAGAGAGTAATTCTGACTGGAGACGGAGTTCTGGTGGTAGGAGGTTCCACAGGGCTGGGGCAGACACGGAAAAGGCTCTCTTCCTGGTCCCATTAAGATATACTTCTTTCACTGATGGGACCACCACTGAACCTCTCCTGCCTGCCCTTGTAGGATGGGCTGAATACCTTGGGGTGACGCGGTCTCTTAAGTATCCTGGTCCAATGCCATGTAGGGCTTTAAAGGTCAAAACCAGCACCTTGAATTGCACTCGGAGGCACACTGGCAACCATTGCAAATCCCCAAAGCACTGGCGAAGCACGGGCATAATGCCCTCACCCCATCACTGCCTGGGTCGCCGCATTCTGGACCAGCTGAAACCTCGAAAGGTCATCAAGGGCAGTCCCATGTCGAGCATGTTACAATAATCCAATCTGGAGGTGACCAGAGTGTGAGTGACCATGAGCAAGGAGTCCTGGTCCAGGAGCGGGCGCAACTGGTGGATGGCACGAAGCTGTGCAAAGGACCTCCTGGAATAACATTAAAGAAGGATATGGCTGGAGAGCACAACCTCACCTGCATCACTTGGAGGACCCTGAATAGGTCGAGAATTGGAGTCCCTAAATGCAAGACCAACGTTCTCAAGTGGGGACTACTGGAAGACAACAACACACTGTGCGAATGTGGAGAGATACAGAATCCAGCTCATTTACTGGTCTGCTGATTACTGCCATAAACATGCACCAATGAGGACTTAAGTTCGGGCAACCACAAAGTGAAAAAAGTGGCTTCATTTTGGCAGTCCAGGGTTTGATTAGGACATGAAAGAAGAAGAATCAATCAGCTTTCAACTTGAGGCCATTTGTCAGAAAGGAAATCCACTTATCCATTATGTTAGCAAAAACCTTTGGGAGATTTTTTTTGGCAACATTTATTGGTGAAGATTTAATTTGGGCCAATGACAAAGCCAAGAACACGGCTTCTTTTTTAGCAGTTTAAAGTGTGATCTGGACATGAAAAATAGAAGAAGAAACCTACAAAATGAGGGAAAGAGCCAGTGTGATTCAGAAGTGACTTGAAGGCACATAAGAACAAAAATTATTGTTGCACCTGAAGAAGATTGCCCAGTTTAAATCAGAGTTAAAGACAAAAACCATAATAAGGGAGATCAGAAAACTTTATGTTCCCCATCAACTGCTAGCAGCACTTGGAGAACAAAATATAATTCTGGTGGTTCAGTGGATAAACTGCTGTACTGCAGCAAAAAGGTTGTGAGTTCGATCCTGGCCAGGGGTCAAGGTTGATCCAGCCTTCCATCCTTCCAAAGTTGGTAAAATGAGTACCCAACATGTTGGGGTCAAAATGCTGATTAACTTGTGAACCACTTAGTATAATAAGTCTAACTGTTATTGCTATAGACCAGTGGTTCCCAATGTGGGACCTACGCCCCACAGGGGGACTTCAATTTCCAGAAGCCTAAGTCCATTGGCTGATCAGAGTATTGGGGAATTGGCTGAGGCTTCTGGGAATTGAAGTCCAAAAACCAAAGGTTGGGAAATGCTGACCTAGACACAGTCTTCCCACAGTCAAGTGAGATGCACATTCACATTGATTTTATTTAAATGATACGAGTCATTTCTCATTTTTCCTCTGCACACATAATGGAAGCGTGGCGCCAAAATGGCCGCCGCGCTCTTTGCGGGCCCCCCCCGGACGAAGCCATCCGGGTAGTTAGGGGCGTGGCCAGCACCCTAATAAAAGGGCTGGCCACGAGGCAGCCGTGCTGCCATTTTGGCAAAGCGACGGAGCGGAGAAGTTTTTCCCTCTTACCTCCGTCGCTCGTATCCTTCCAGGGGAAGCCTCTTTTGGGCAGCTTTTTCTCTTCTTAGGCTTCCTAGCTAACTCAGCTATGCCCTCTAAGATGAAGGCGGCTGGCAACGTGGCTCGATCGGCGCGGAGGCGCCAGCCGGGTCGGAGGACCGCAACTGCGCCCGCCCAGCAGCCACCTTTAACGGAGCCCACCGGGACCGGTGGGATGGGATCGGTGGCCCCTTGGCCCGATCCGCGGTGCGTGCAGGTTGCCCCGGACGGGGCCTCGGCCCTTGGCCCGCAAGCGATGACCACCGCCCCCGCCAGGGTCCGTGCGGCTGGGCCCTCTTGCCCGGGTGCACGGTTCCCCATGGGGGGAGCGAGCCACGGCGGGTGGTTGGGTTCCCTGCCTTTGCAGGGTGTGCCCGCGGCTCCACAAGGGCCGGGCATGGGCTCTTGGCCTTATCTGGCCCCTGGGACTCAGGGGCCTGGACAGGTACCCGTTACCTATGGGCCGGTTGCCCATTTGCCCCCTGCTGGGGCTGGGGCCTTTGTCAACGTGGAGGCCCTTCTGGCCGGCGTTGCGGCCCTTGAAGCATCCTTGGTGAGGGCCAATCAAACAGGGGTGCCTTTAGGATTCCAGGCGGCCCCTTTGGCTGCCGAACAGCGGCCGGCAACGGGTTGGGTTGAGCCGCCTGAGGCGTGCGGGCCGGTGGCGGCCACTGCCTCGCAGCTCCCCACTCAACAGGTGCAGCAGTCTGGTGAGGGTCTGGCCCCGTCGACGAGCTCAGCTTCGGTCGTGAGCTCCGACGCCCCCAGCGGGCCGGAACCCCCGGTGGGGGCGGCCCGTGGGGGTGCATCGGGTGAGTATGCAGTTCAAGCTAGTGCACCCACACAACTGACTTCCCTGGGGGGGGGGGCTTTCCAATGGCCATGGCCTCGCACGGGTGGCCCGGCGGTCCAATTGCCCTCGGCCCACCCGGCGACTTTGCCCCTGACACAGGGCCCGGGTCCGGGTGGCGCCCCCTGTGTGGTGGGGAATGTGTTGGGGATCCCCGGGCTGGTACAGGCCCCCTTTGCTTTGCCCGCAGTTCCCTCTGTGCCGGTGTCGGCACTGCCAACGGCAGGGTATTCCTTGCCCCTGGGGGACCATCTGGCCCAGTCCACCAGGGAAAAGATCTGGAGGGGAGAGTATGTAGATATCTTCTCCCTTCTTAATAGGGAGCCGACCAAGGAGGAGAGGGAAGGGCTGGACGAGAAGGATAAGGAGCAGGCACGTCGTTGTAAGCCGCCACGCACGTGGGCAAACTGGTTGCCAGCGTACCCGATTTACATGGCCGTTTACCTCAGGGCTAGGCCGGATTTGGCCATCCCTATGGTCCAGTATCTGGACAACATCTACCGGGCCATGGTTGACTTCCCGGGTCCGTCGTGGCTGGCTTACGACGAAGAATTCCGTATGAGGATTCCACTGCACCCAGAGATGAGGTGGGATGAGCCCTGCCAGAAGCTGTGGCTTCTGTATATGACCCCCACGCGCCCGGCGCCTGGGGAGAGATACCATTGTGGACATGCGGTCCAACGAGCAGCCCCGGTGCAGGTTCCCCGCCAAGTGGCGGGGCAGGGGGTTCCAGCCCGCCTGCTGTGCTGGACCTTCTCGTCCAATGGTTCTTGCAACAGAAAAAATTGCAAGTACGAGCACGAGTGCCCCTCTTGTTCTGGCCCCCATGCTGCCTCCGCCTGTCACACGCCGGGAGGATACGGGGGCAGGGGTAGGGGTGGACAAGGGGCAGGTAGGACTGCCACGGAAGGGGCGGGTTCACCGAAAGGCCCCCTCCCCAATTAATGTCGACATGCTGGAGCGTTGGCTCGCATTGTACCCGAAGAAAGCAGACGCTGTGTACCTCCTTCAGGGTTTTCAACTGGGTTTCCGTATTCCTTTCACGGGGGATAGGTCACCGCAAGACGCACCCAACCTTTTGTCACTTAGAGGAAGGGAGGAGGTGGCTGCCGCCAGCATTAATAAGGAGGTCGCTGCGGGCAGGGTCGCTGGCCCTTTCCCCGCGCCCCCTTTCCCCAACCTTAAAGTGCCCCCTCTAGGACTAGTGCCCAAGAAGTCCCCGGGCGAGTTCCGCCTGATTCATCACTTGTCCTACCCAGCCGGTCATTCGGTCAATGATGCTATCCCTGAGGACCTTTGTTCTGTCAGGTATACATCATTTGACCAGGCATTGCGCATGGTGCGCTCATGTAGCCCGGGTGCACTGTTGGCTAAGTGTGACATTAAGTCGGCTTTTCGTCTCCTGCCGGTGCACCCGGGTGACTTTGAGTTGCTGGGTTTCAAATTCCGGAGAGAATATTATTTTGACAAAGCCATGCCATTCGGCTGTTCCATATCCTGCTTGGCTTTCGAGCGTTTCAGTACCTTCCTGCAGTGGGCATTTGTCCGTAGGTCAGGGTCTCGGTCTGTAGCCCATTACCTGGATGACTTTGTATTCGGGGGTGAACGGGGCTGGGACACGTGCACACGTCTCCTCAACACATTTCAGACGCTAATGCAGGAACTCGGTGTCCCTTTAGCGCCCGAAAAGACCGAAGGCCCGTCTAATAAGTTAGTATTCCTGGGGGTGGAGATTGACACGGTAGCGCAGGCGTCTGGGTTGCCGGAAGACAAGGTGTCAAGGATAGGGGCCCTTATATCGGACTTGCTGGCTAAGCGCAAGGCATCCCTTCGGGAACTGCAGGTGCTACATGGACACCTTAATTTCGCTTGCAGGGTGGTCGCACCTGGCAGGGCATTTGCTCGGCGCTTGTGCGACACCATGTCAGGCTTATCCAGGCCCCATCATGGGACCAGATTGACACGGGGCATCAGGGCAGATATGTACATATGGCTCCAGTTCTTGAGGGAGTTTAATGGGGTCTCAATTTGGAGGTCAGACCTCTTGGCTTCACCCCCATTTCAGATTCAGTCTGATGCCTCGGGATCCCTTGGTTATGGGATGTACTTCAATAGGAAGAGGGCCTATGGTGGATGGCCACCAGCCTGGTCAGGCACGGGTCGCCTGAGGGATCTCACATATTTGGAATTTTTCCCCATACTGGGGGCCTTGATGCTATGGGGTGAGGAGTGGGCCAACTCTGTGGTGCATTTCTGGTGTGACAATGCGGCCGTTGTCCACATTGTCAACTCACAGACCTCTAAATCTCCCAGGGTCATGGTCCTCGTGCGCCAGTTTGTATTGCGCAGCCTGCGCCTCAATGTACTGTTCAGGGCCAGGCATGTCCCGGGGGTGAATAATGATATTGTTGATGCTTTGTCCCGCCTGCAGATCTCCCGGTTCCGTGCCTTGGCCCCGGATGCGGAGGAATTTCCCTCGCCACTCCCAGAGGAGATATGGACCTTTGGCAAGGAGAGGTGAACCGGGCGATTGGCTTGTCACTAGCGCCACGCACGCGTAAGGCGTATCACCATGCATTAGTTTCTTGTCAGACATTTTGTACACAATTTCAGCTGCCAGATACCTGGCCGATCCCGGTGGCCCACATCCTCCGTTTATGGTTTACCTGCATGCCCAGGGCCTTGCACCCCACACCATAGCATCCAGGCTGTCAGCGCTGGCTTTTATGGCCAAGGTGGGAGGTCATGCGGATAGTACTGCTGATTTCCGTGTGAGACACTTTTTGGAGGGGTGGGTGCGGGAACGTGGGCGTAGCCTGGACGACCGCCACCCAATTTCCCCTGGGGTTCTTACCCAACCGGCACGGGGCTGGCATGACCTATGTTTCGATAGGTATGAGGCACCCCTGTTTCATGTGGCTACAACGGTGGCCTTTTTTGGAGCGCTCCGCATCAGCGAGCTTGTGATGCTGTCTAAGGCGGATGCAAGTCGTAGGGCACTGGAACTCGAAGATGTCTATGTTGCAATGATTGGGCTCAGTTGAGGATACGCTCCTCTAAAACAGATCAGCACGGCGTAGGCAGTTGAGTAATACTGCTACGATGTTCCTTGGAAGACATCTGTCCGGTTGGTGCCCTACAGGAGTTTCTTGCACTGTGTGGCACGCACCATGCCCCGTTTTTTTTGTCACCAGGGTGGGTCTCCCCTCACTCAACCATTCCTGCAGGATGGGGGCGGTTTCTACTGCAGCTACTTTTGGGTACTCTGGGGCTGAAATACGCCGCATGGGAAGGTGGGGATCACATTGTTTTCAGTTTTTGTGTTCACCCTCTTCAACCGAGAGTGCCAGTTTAGTCACTGCAATGTTTCTCACCCCCCCTTTTTTCCTTGACAGACCCTGGGTGTCGTTTTACACCGGTGACAGTATGGCTGGTGGGCCGTTGCCACGTGCACAGGGCAGCGCGTTACGCTGCACAGGGCAGCGCGTTACGCTGCACAGGGCAGCGCGTTACGCTGCGGCGACAGAGTGGGACCCCAACTGGGACTGGGTGCACCCGCACATCTCAGGTGGTGTGGTAAGCGCGGCATGTTATGGCGGGAACTGTTGCCATTCCTTTTCTACATCAGGGATGCTGACTCGCCTGATGTCCTGGTTATTCACCTTGGGGGCAATGGTTTCGGACAGGTCACTGGCCTATCGCGGAAGCTTGCGATTTGCAGTCACCTGGCCTACTCACATTATGTGTGGCCTGCCACACCCCTCATTTGGTCGGACATGATACCGCAGTACGCTTACAGGGGAGCGTTTGGCCTCCAGGCGCTTGACCGGGCTCGTCGCTCCAGGGCTATTGCCCGGTTCCTTTTTGACATGGGTTGGGGACGCGTCATTCGCCTCCCCGCCATCAGTCTGCAAAATTATGAGCTTTATTCAGGGGAGGGGGCCCATCTGTCGCGAGGAGGTATGGACCTCCTGCTGAGTGATTGGCGAGCAGGCCTGTCGACCGAGCTGACGGTCTTGGGGGGGGGGGGTGTCGAGCCTTTATTGAAGCCTCTCCGGGTGGCGGGTAGCACTGGTAAGGTAAACATTGATGACCCACAGGTATCCGGCAGGTTCGCAATTGACTGGACAACACTAGATAGGCATAAGTTGTTTAAACGTTGTCCGGTCAACGACGAACCAGGCGAGGGGGTGATGGTTACCACTAGACAGCTGGAATCACCCCCTGATTTTACGGATACACGTCAGAGGGTGGGGTCATTAGTTAGATATTGACTACGGTCAACAATTTGTTTGTTGTCAACAAACAAATTGATACAAATAGATACATTGTAACAATTGCTGTTGGCAATTTTGGGTGGTACCTTACCAGTGTTACTTCGGCCTGCTTGCCTTAAGAATTATGATTGGTCGTTTTACCAATAGAAATTTATAATTCGGACTAGGGCATGAATCAATAAATGTGGCCCAATGCCATTATCCACTTTCATTTGTGTCTGAGTCCATTATTGGGGGGGGGTGCGCCTGCAATGGAAGCGTGGCGCCAAAATGGCCGCCGCGCTCTTTGCGGCCCCCCCCCCCACCGGACGAAGCCATCCGGGTAGTTAGGGGCGTGGCCAGCACCCTAATAAAAGGGCTGGCCACGAGGCAGCCGTGCTGCCATTTTGGCGAAGCGACGGAGCGGAGAAGTTTTTCCCCTCCACCCCCTCCCTAGTTAACAGTGTGATTTCTTGGTCGCTTCGGGGCCGGGTGGGAATTTTTGGCTGGGACTCGCAATTGGCCTTGAGTCCTGGCTTTTTTGCCCATCCCACACTGTTGCTATGGTTTGATATAGGGGTTTGTTCTGTGCTGCTGTTGACTTTGGTCACATGGGCGGGTAGCACTGGTAAGGTAAACATTTATGATCCACAGGTATCCGGCAGGTTCGCAATTGACTGGACAACACTAGATAGGCATAAGTTGTTTAAACGTTGTCCGGTCAACGACGAACCAGGCGAGGGGGTGATGGTTAACACTAGACAGCTGGAATCACCCCCTGATTTTACGGATACACGTCAGAGGGTGGGGTCATTAGTTAGATATTGACTACGGTCAACAATTTGTTTGTTGTCAACAAACAAATTGATACAAATAGATACATTGTAACAATTGCCGTTGACAATTTTGGATGGTACCTTACCAGTGTTACTTCGGCCTGCTTGCCTTAAGAATTATGATTGGTCGTTTTACCAATAGAAATTTATAATTCGGACTAGGGCATGAATCAATAAATGTGGCCCAATGCCGTTATCCACTTTCATTTGTGTCTGAGTCCATTATTGGGGGGGGGGGGGTGCGCCTGCAAAGCAGTACTTGCAATTGTATAAAAATACTATTTCCTTAAAAGCTCTCTTTTGCCCTTTTTTAGATGACAAATATTTTCAGGTGATGTGGTTGCCCAAGTGAAGTTACATAGTTAAGTACAGGTTGTGTTTTTGTCACAAAGAAGTCCTGCTAAGCTCTCCTTCTACTATAAAAAGCTCCATGAGAAAGAAGGAAAGAAGGAAAAGAAAGAAAGAAATTTGCTAAAGTAGCAGGAAGCAAGTTTTGTTTTTCCCTGCCTGACAGCTGTAAATTATTCATTATCTTTAATGGAGGAAGGATAAAAAGAAAGAAGACATAGCCTGGCCTAAAAATGTATGTGAGGACATCAGAATTTATCGGCACACCTTTAAAGTTTGAGATGAAAAGAACTCTATCTATTAGAGGAAATTTGGGCATAGTTTTTCTAGAGCATTTCTGGGAACAGACAGTGTTTTTCATATGAAACATGGACGAATTTGCAAAACCAATTGAGTGCTGCAATTGGGTATCTCAGGTGTCAGGAGAAAAGCTTTCCCTTCCATTTAAGTTTGATTCTTGTCCTCTTTCTCAAGGAACCCTGAATAAAATAGCTACAGGTAAAGGTAAAATAATGGGCAGAGCATACTTGGCTAAAGTAGGAGAGGGGAATGTTAGGTCCCCAGGTGTTTATAGACTTACAGTGGCCATCTGTCCAAGCCTGCTTGGTCCATAATAAATGACTGCAAGAGAAGCAATCGAAAAAACAGGTTGAATAATTAAAAGCTAAGCTGCATCAGCATATAAACTAGTAATAAGATGGCTGGTTAGGTAAAATGGTGCATAGCAACTGGTCATGGCTGTTAAACCATTGGTCAAAGGGGGAGGAGACCTCAATATCCTCCCAAATGTCTGTTGTGAGATTGTAAACAACAACAACTTATCTCTCTATTTCTCTTTCTGTCTGTCTGTTTATCTATCTACATTTATACCCTATCCTTCTGATGAAAGCACCACTTACAATATAATAATAGCACAGCCCTTTGTAATGCCATAGATACTAGCCAGGTAGCACTGCCACATGAGGCTCACAGACATCATAGATCTATGCTGTTAGCCAGCAGGCACATGTTGTCACATAGGCAATATAATTAATTATCTATGCTCATAAACAAGAACATTTTTCCTCCTTTCTTGGTAAGAGTAAAGGTCTTTCCCCCTTTTGTTTTTGTTTTATGTTTTTTGCACTTTGGCACTTTTTTTAGCAAAAAACAAAAACCCTATAGATGTGTATTTTGCTCAAATCTGGATTGTGCAGAAAAATCCATTTCTTTTGTGCAAAATATGAGGGTTTTAAGCAATAAAAGGGTACAGCTTTCATGCAAATATCTCAGGTTTTTATATTTTTTAAAAAATAACATTACTGCTGATGGAAAAAAATGTGTTTATCTTTTCTGGCTCATTTATCAACCAGTGGGAGCTCATTTATACCAAGGATGAGAAAATCTGCCTATAGTTGAAAGAAAAAAAAGAAAGAAAGAAAAAAGAAAGAAAGAAACTCTTCCTCTATTGACACAGTATGGTTGAACTCCTCCAGTTGTGTAACTTTGCATGAACAATGTGAAGCTGTAACCGATTCAGAAAATCATGGTGTGTTGCAAATCCCATTCATGAACCTACTCACAGTATTGTGCAATGGTCACTGTAATTGAGGTTGGGGTTATTTTGGACTTTGTTTCCATGTGATCGATTGCACGATCGAATTGTACAATCCTCATTGGTTGGTCATAATGTTCAGCACATGTTGTTGTTCAGATGCACAGTTGAGTCCGACCCTGTTGTGTTCTATACTGTACCTTTTACAATGTATCCATTCACGTGTATCCAATGTAACCATGCTTGTGTAACATTATAACCAGCAGCTGCTTAACTGTAGCCCGTGCAATAGGACGCGAGCTAATGACCACCTGGTGGCAATAGCAAGCGTTCAAGCTCTCCTGGCCCAGACTCACCAGCAAACAACAGCGCGGGAAGATTCCCGCCATCACCTACACCTGGACAAGAAGGGCGTGACTGTCCATGACGTCACGGGGACAGTAACCAATAGACTGTCGAGGAGCCACATTCAAAATGTATAGCCACTGTATATATTGAGCTACCCATCCGCCATTACCTGATGTTCCTCCGGATCATCATGCAATAAACCTGTGTTAAGCCAATCCTTCGGCTGTTTCATTGTCTTTGGTCCCATACACTAAATTGGCGACGAAGGTGGGATTATGGCTGCCCACGGGACCAAGACATGCGCCGGTTTCGAAATCAGGAGACCGGCAGACTGGGACATCTTCGAGATGGACTTCCAGGGAGCCCTGGTGGAATCCGAAGTCACGGATGAGGCAAAGAAAAGGGCCATCTTCACCAGGATGCTGGGGCCGGACACCAAGAGGGTCTTGGTGGACCTGATCGTGCCGAAGAGGGCGAGTGAATTCAAGGTGAAAGAGCTCATGCACATGCTGCGCGAGTACTTCCGGCCCTCGACGGCGATGTTCCCCGCTCGGAGCACGTTTTGTGCGGCCTGAGTGATGCCGAAACTCAGCGCACATTGATGAACCGGGAGCCACCCCCCACGTTGCAGGAGGTCCTGAAGGAGGCACAAGCCGCGGAAGCTACGAAGGCCGGGGTCCAGGAGCTCCAGGACTGGCGGCCAAAGACGGGCAAGGCAGAGACTTCGGTGCACGTTTCGGTGCACGCGGCCCGGCGAGTTTCGAAGTCGTCCGCGGAGAGCAGCGACGACGAGGACGTCCGGAAGGTCCGGAAGGAGGGCCGGCGTTGCGACGGCTGTGGAGCGAACCACGACCGCGCCAAATGCCCCTTCAGAAAGGCCGAGTGTCACAACTGCGGCCGCTGCGGGCACATCACCAAGGTCTGCAGGAAACGGCGCGAGGCCCGGAAGAACTCGAGAGACCGCACGACGAGACCCAAGGACGGCACCCAGGCCATGAGGAAGCGAGACGGCGTGGGACGCATCGCCGACGACAGCGAGGACGACGCACCGGTGTTCAGCGTGCCCGCGGGACACCCCCGTTACTTTGTTGAGGTACTAGTACAAGGGGCCCCCATTAGGATGGAAATTGACTCGGGTTCCTCATATTCCATCATTCCCCAGAAGGAGTTTCTGAAAATTGCCCCCCCACGTGCGGCCCAAACTCAAAGCTTTGAGGTCCACGCTACGGGACGTGCAAGGGAACTGCATTCCAGTGTTGGGGGTTGGAAAATTTCAGGTCCAATTTAAAAAACACGCCGCGACTCTCTCCCTAGTTGTTCTTAAAGGGGGGAATTGCAGCCTCCTCGGGACTCAATGGTTCCAGCCCCTGGGTTTGTTCATTGGGGGGGTGCACGCCGTTGCCATTGGGACTGACCCGATTCAGGAGGTGTGCGACGCGCACTCCGAAGTCTTCAAGAAAGGACTTGGGAAATTTAAGGGACCCCCAGTAGCCTTCGACCTAGACCCTGAGGTCCGCCCAATAAGACTCAAACCGCGCCGGGTGCCATTCGCACTCAAGGACAAAATAGAGGCGGAACTGGACAAACTGGTGGGCCAGGGGATTCTTGTTCCTGTTGATTCTGCGGAGTGGGAAACTCCAATTGTAACAGCACTAAAGGCCAACGGGGAGGTGCGCATATGCGCTGATTACAAGTGCACCATCAACAAGGCCATTCGCCCTAATGCGTATCCGGTGCCGGTAGTCAGCCATTTGCTGGCCAGGTTACATGGGGGAAAGTGTTTCGCTAAACTCGACTTAGCACAAGCCTACCAGCAGCTCTCGGTGACCCCAGCCGCAGCTGCTGCTCAAACTATAGTCACCCATAAGGGGGCGTTCCAGGTGACACGCCTTCAATTCGGCGTAAACTCGGCGCCTGGAATTTTCCAGTCACTCGTGGAACGCCTCCTGAAGGGGCTCGAGGGGGTGTTGCCTTATTTTGATGACGTATTGATAACGGGGGGGGGGGAGTTGGGCCGAATTGGCAAAGAGGTTGGGCAAGGTTCTGGCGATATTCGAAAAGGCGGGGTTGAGACTGCGAAAAGACAAATGCGTCTTCTTCGCGACCGAGGTCGAATTCCTAGGGTTCCGGGTCACTCCTGAGGGAATAAGGCCGTCCAAATCTAAGGTAGACGCCATCAAGAAAGCCCCTCGCCCCACCTCCAAGCCCGAGTTGCAGTCGTTCCTAGGGTTGCTGAACTTTTACCACTCCTTCCTCCCCCGGAAAGCAGCCGTGGCCGAACCGTTGCACAGATTGCTTAAAAAGGACGAGGCATGGAAGTGGGGCGACGAGCAAGAGAGGGCATTTAGTGAGCTAAAGCAGCTTCTGGCATCTGATGCCATCCTAACCCATTTCAACCCCAAGCGCCCAGTGGTCCTGATCTGTGACGCATCCCCGGTGGGGGTGGGGGCGGTGCTGTGCCACGTGCTGGAAAACGGGAGGGAGGCCCCGATAGCGTTCTACTCCAGGTCCCTGTCCCAAGCGGAGAGAAACTACGCCCAGACAGACAGGGAAGCATTAGCGATAATTGCGGGAACAAAAAAGTTCCACGACTTCCTGTATGGCCGCCCCTTCACAATCGTGACCGACCACAAGCCCTGCTAGGCATTTTTACCGCAGATAAGCCCACGCCACAGATCCTGTCCCCAAGGATGCTTAGGTGGGCCATTTTTCTCAACGCGTATCAGCACGCGTTAGTGTACAGGCCCGGGAGGGAGATCAGCCATGCAGACGCTCTATCGAGGTCCCCCTCCCCCAGGATAGCAGCCACGTGGGCGGGGAGGAGCCAGACCACCAGGTGCTGATGATAGAGGTCCTCGACTCGCCCCCAATACTGCCTGCCGACATCGCCAAAGCGACCGGCAAGGACAACATTTTAGCAAGGGTCAGCTCCTGGGTGCAGAAAGGGTGGCCAGCGTCTTCCCCGGCAGCGGAGTTCGACCCATTTTTTCGAAAGAAGTTAGAGTTGTCCCTTGAGAGGGGGTGCCTTCTATGGGGCCAGCAAGTAGTGATCCCGGCGTCCTTACGACCGCGGGTACTCAAACTCCTGCACGTCAGCCACCCTGGAATTGTGCGCTCCAAAGCCCTGGCACGGAGCTATTTCTGGTGGCCCCAGCTAGACGCCGACATCGAGCACATGGTCGGCACTTGTGAACCCTGCCAAAGCTCCAGGCCAGAAGAAGCCCGCCTGTGGGACGCGGCGAAGGGGCCGTGGTCCCGGATTCATGTAGACTTTGCTGGCCCGTTCCGTGGGATGCTTTTTCTCCTTGTGGTGGATGCCTTCTCCAAGTGGTTGGAGGTCATTCCGGTTACAAGCACGTCCACGGCCACAACCATAAAGCATTTGCGGAGGGTTTTTTCCACGTTCGGTTTACCCGACACCCTCGTAAGCGACAACGCAAGTTGCTTCACGTCCTCTGAGTTCAGGGCATTCACAGAAATCAACGCCATTCGGCACATCACCTCCGCTCCTTTCCACCCTGCCACAAACGGCCAAGTAGAGTGCCTTGTGCGTACCACCAAGGACACACTGCAGCGCATGGGGCCCGGGGACCTAAACCATCAAGTGTGCCAGTTTCTGTTAGGTTACAGAGTGACTCCCCTAGCGTCAGGATACTCCCCCGCGGAGCTGCTTATGCGCAGGAAACTGACCACCATACTAACTAGGCTAGACCCCACGAGAGTAGAGGACAAGGGGAAGAACATTGGGATAGAGGACACAAAGAGTTTCGACGTGGGTGCCCCCGTGTATTGCAGGAATTACGCTAGCGTGGGTCCGGCCTGGGTACTGGGCGTCATCTTAGAGCAGACCGGTCCCGTCTCGTACCGCGTCGAGACCAGCACAGGTCTACTCTGGAGGCGGCACGCAGACCAGCTCCGGCGCAGGGTCCCCGACGAGCAGGGCACGGACCGCGGGAAACAGGATTCAGCGTTAGGGTTCTCCCCCACCCGTTCAGCCCAAGGGGGAGGAAAGGGGGGCCATGGGTCCCCACCAAGGGGGGAGGAAAGGGAATCTGTCCTCGTAGATATCCTGCGGGATCGGTCAGCAGAGAGAAGGGAAGCCGATCTCATAGATATCCCGCGGGATCTCCCCACAAATACGGATACCCCAACAGAGTTAGCTTTTGATTTTCAGAACCGGGGAAGTTTTGCGGAGTGGTCCCCCACCCGTCCAAGTGAGAAGAGGGGTTTTTCGTTAGCCCCGAGTGTCTCCGGTCTGCCCACAATGGAGTTCTTCCCTTCCCCCTAAACCGCCAAACCACGGCAAGCCTCTAACAAGTCTCCCTCTCCCGTTTCAGGACAAGGGACCAGGGAACGAGGAAGCAGTAGCACCCCTGGGGCAGGTCAGCCCACATCGCGGCCCAAACGCGTTTGCAATAAGCCATCTTGGCTGAGGGACTTCGTCCCATCCTAGGGGGGAGGGATGTTGTGTTCTATACTGTACCTTTTACAATGCATCCATTCACGTGTATCCAATGTAACCATGCTTGTGTAACATTATAACCAGCAGCTGCTTAACTGTAGCCCGTGCAATAGGACGCGAGCTAATGACCACCTGGTGGCAATAGCGAGCGTTCAAGCTCTCCTGGCCCAGACTCACCAGCAAACAACAGCGCGGGAAGATTCCCACCATCACCTACACCTGGACAAGAAGGGCGTGACCGTCCATGACGTCACGGGGACAGTAACCAATAGACTGTCGAGGAGCCACATTCAAAATGTATAGCCACTGTATATATTGAGCTACCCATCCGCCATTACCTCATGTTCCTCCGGATCATCATGCAATAAACCTGTGTTAAGCCAATCCTTCGGCTGTTTCATTGTCTTTGGTCCCATACACTAAAGACCCTTTGTGACCCCATGGACCATTGCACGCCAGGCAACCCTATCTTCCACCACCCTCCTCTACCCACCAAACTCTGTGCCCATTGCGTCAACAATTCCATCTAGACATCTCATTCTTTGTCGTCCCCTTCTTCTTTTGCCCTAGACCTTTCCCAGCATCAAGGCTTGCTCAAGTGAATCCTCTCTTCTCATTTGATGAGAAGAGATGTGTACATGTGTACAGCACATGTACACAAATGTTAATTTGTAATTTTCAAGGCAAAGAAAATGTCAGTTGTTGTCTTACAATAAGCCTTGTTTCCTACAGTTAAAGATAGGCAAGTGTTAAATTTGCTTTCATCAATGTCCTTCTCTTCCAGTCACAAAACCATTGCCAATATGGGGGAGATTCTCCTTCAGCTCAGTTTGTGTTCACAAGTTGGAGTTGCAAAAATAAGCAAATAAACAAAACAGATTAAATCTCAGTAACAAAGCAATAAAACTGTATTTGTTTTCAAAAATGGAGAGTCACAGATACATAGAAGTGTGAAGTGGGTATCAATGGACATAAAGTCAGTTGTAGTATGGAGTGGAATTTTCAAAGCAACAACTAGGCAAGCAGAAAAATGCATTTATCAAAATATTTCCTATAAAGCAATACTACAAGGACATTGTTACATGCTCTTGAAATGCATTTTATCTATTGTACCACTCTGTTTCACCCAGTGGTGGGTTCCATTTTTTTAAACTACCTACTCTGTGGGTAGGTGGGTGTGTCCATGGGGAAAGCCCTGCGTTGCACCCAAATTAGGACTACTTTTGTTGTTGTTCAGTCGCACAGTCGATTCCGACTCTTTGCGACCCCATGGACCATCTCTCTCCAGGCACCCCTGTCCTCCACCATCCTCCTTAGTCAACACAGCCCCGTGCCCATTGTGTCTACAATACCATCTAGCCATCTCAACTTTGGCCATCCCCTTCTTCTTTTGCCCTCCACCTTCCCCAGTATCAAGGCCTTCTCAAGTGAATCCTCTCGTCTCATTTGATGTCCAAAATACTTCAACTTCATCTTTGTTATTTGTCCTTCTAAGGAGCACTCAGGGCTAATCTTAACCTATAAAACCAAGGGTTAACCGTTGGAACTTGCTATAGGTTCCTACAGCTGGCCCTACTTGCCTGCACTCACCCTTCGGGAACACGGGCGGACTGGGTCCGCAGGTCAACGAAGGATTGAGTAAAGCAGCAGTGGGGCAACAGCCCCACAAATGCGAAAAAAGGGAAACAACTTCATTTCCCAATGTTCTTTGCGCCGTGCTGCGCCACAGCCAATCAGGCTGAGAGGCAGGAGCACAAAGAACGTGGGGAAATGCGGTGCGGCCAGTCAAAAATGAGCCGCACAAAAAAAAAAGCACAAAGGGAAAGCACAAATGAAAAAATACAATACCCCAGTATCCTGCGCGCCGTGAGCACGCAGAACTCTGAGAAAGCCGGCGCGTCCCAGAGAAGCCAGCCCCCATTAAGTAAAGCCCCCTGCTGGGCCTCCTAACCGCGGGCCGCAAGCCAGCCCCTGGTAAGGGAAGCCCACCCACCCCCGCCGCTGGGCTTCCTTACCGTGGGCCACAAGCCAGCCCCTGGTAAGGGAAGCCCACCCACCCCTGCTGCTGGGCTTCCTTACCGTGGGCCACAAGGCAGCCCCTGGTAAGGGAAGCCCACACACACCCCTGCCACTGGGCTTCCTTACCGCGGGCCTCAAGGCAGCCCCTGGTAAGGGAAGCCCACACACACACCCCGCCGCTGGGCTTCCTTACCGCAGGCCGCAAGGCAGCCCCCAGTAGGGGAAGCCCACAACCACCCCACCACTGGGCTTCCTTACCGCAGGCCGCAAGGCAGCCCCCGGTAAGGGAAGCCCACACCCCCCCACCGCTGGGCTTCCTTACCGCGGACCGCAAGGCAGCCCCCGGTAAGGGAAGCCCACACACCCCCGCCGCTAGGTTTCCTTACCGCGGGCCGCAAGGCAGCCCCCAGTAAGGGAAGCCCCATCCCCCGCTGCTGGGCTTCCTTGCCATGGGCTGCAAGGCAGCCCCCGGTAAGGGAAGCCCACAAACCCACCCTGGGCTTCCTTTCCTCGAGCCAGCCAGGGAAGCCAGCCCCTCTCTCGCTCTCTCTCTCTGTCTCTCTCTCTCTCTCTCACACACACACACTCACAGCTTCTCTTTCTCTCTTTCACACACACAGCTTCTCTTTCTTTCTCTCTCTCCTCACACACACTCACACTCACAGCTTCTCTTTCTCTCTCTCTCGCACACACAGCTTCTCTTTCTCTCTCTCTGTCACACACACAGCTTCTCTCTCTCTCACACACACACAGCTTCTCTTTCTCTCTCTCTCACACACAGCTTCTCTCTCTCTCTCTCTCTCTCTCACACACACAAACAGCTTCTCTTTCTTTCTCTCTCTCTCTCACACAGCTTCTCTTTCTCTCTCTCTCTCTCTCACACACACTCAGCTTCTCTTTCTCTCCCTCTCCCTCTCTCTCACACACAGCTTCTCTTTCTCTCTCTCACACACACAGCTTCTCTCTCTCTCTCTCTCTCACACACACACAGCTTCTCTTTCTCTCTCTCTCTCTCTCACACACACACAGCTTCTCTCTCTCACACACACACACAGCTTCTCTCGCTCTCACACGCACACAGCTTCTCTCTCTCTCACACACACAGCTTCTCTCTCTCTCTCTCTCACACACACAGCTCCTCTTTCTTTCTCTCTCTCTCTCACACACAGCTTCTTTCTCTCTCTCTCTCACACACACACACAGCTTCTCTTTCTTTCTCTCTCTCTCTCTCTCACACTCACACATATTCCTCTTCTGCTCCTTTCCCTAATGAGCTCTCTCTCTCTCACACACACACAGCTTCTCTCGCTCTCACACACACACAGCTTCTCTCTCTCACACACACACAGCTTCTCTCTCTCTCTCTCTCACACACACAGCTCCTCTTTCTTTCTCTCTCTCTCTCTCTCACACACACAGCTTCTCTCTCTCACACACACACACAGCTTCTCTTTCTTTCTCTCTCTCTCTCACACACTCACACATATTCCTCTTCTGCTCCTTTCCCTAATGAGCTCTCTCTCTCTCACACACACACACAGAGCTTCTCTTTCTTTCTCTCTCACACACAGCTTCTCTTTCTTTCTCTCTCTCTCTCTCACACACACATATTCCTCTTCTACTCCTTTCCCTAATGAGCTCTCTCTCTCACACATACACAAACACACACACACAGCTTCTCTCTCTCTCTCTCTCTCTCTCTCTCTCTCACACACACACACACACACACACACACACACCACTCCTGCCTTGCCATAAATTTTTAATATGTGTGTTGGTGATTGGAGTGGTATTCTATGGGTGGTGGTGGTTGTGCACACCCAAAATCACCCTTAACCACCAACACACACTTTTGAAAAAAGACACATTATAAAACATTATTTGGTAAAATAAAAAAAGGAAAAAAATTATCATCCCTTGTTCTTTGTTTTAACCCCCTCCCAAAAACAAAAACAAAAACAACTGATCAGTTTATAACAGCCCGGCAACGCCATCCTCCTCAGTCCACACAGCCCCGTGCCCATTGTGTCTACAATACCATCTAGCCATCTCATCCTTGGCCGTCCCCTTTTTCTTTTGCCCACCACCTTCCTCAGCATTAAGGCCTTCTCAAGTGAATCATCTCTTCTCATTTGATATGCAAAATACTTCATCTTCATCTTTACTATTTGACCTTATAATGAGCACTCAGGGCTAAACTCTTCTACTATTGACCTATTTGTTCTTCTCACTGTCCAAGGGACTCTCAAAACTCTCCTCCAGCACCACATCTCAAAGGCATCTATTTTTCTTCTCTCAGCCTTTCTAATGGTCCATAAAAAAAACCACCTCATTTTAAACAGCCCGACAACGCCGGGCAACATCTGCTAGTCTCTTCTAATATTGACCTATTTGTTCTCCTCGCTGTCCAGGGGACTCTCAAAGCTTTCCTCCAGCACCACATCTCAAAGGCATCTATTTTTCTTCGCTCAGCCTTTCTAATGGTCCAGCTCTCATAACCATACATTACCATCGGAAATATCATTGCTTTGACTATGCGGACCTTTGTTTGCAGTGAGATGTCTCTACTTTTCACTATGTTCCCCAGGTTTTTCATAGCTTGTCTCCCAAGAATCAGTCGCCTTTTTATTTCAGGGCTGCAATCTATCTGCAGAGATCTTGGATCCTAAGAAAGTAAAATCTGTTACTGCTTCTACTTCTTCCCCATCTATTTTCCAGAGAATGATAGGGCCTGTTGCCATTATCTTGGTTTTCTTGATATTGAGTCTCAGGCCAGCTTTTGCACTCTCTTCTTTCAACCTAATCAAGAGCTTCTTTAGGTCTTCTTCACTTTCAGCCATTAGGGTGGTATCATCTGCCTATCTCAAATTGTTGATGTTTCTCCCAGCAATTTTGATCCCATATTGTGATTCCTCCATCCCTGCAGTGCACATTATGTGCTCTGTGTATAGATTGAATAAGCAGGGTGATAAAATGCAGCCTTGTCTTACTCCTTTTCCTATTCCAAACCACTCTGTCATTCCGTGTTCTGTCCTAACTGTTACTTCTTGACTCATGTACAGATTTCTCATGAGACATATGAGGTGTTCTGGTATTCCCATCTCTTTAATTACTTGCCACATTTTGTTGTGGTCCACACAATCAAAGGCCTTGGTGTAGTCAATGAAGCAGAAGTAAGCTTGTTTCTGGTATTCCTTTGTTTTCTCCATGATGCAACGTATGTTGGCAATGTGGTCTCTGGTCCCCCTGCCTCTTCTGAACCCAGCCAGCACCTCTGGTAGTTCTCTTTCTACATGCTGCTGCAGTCTATCCTGTATTATCTTGAGCATCACTTTGCTAGCTTGTGGGATGAGCGCAATTGTTCAATAATTTGAATTTGAAATAAAGTAGGACTACCTACTTTATTTCAAAACTTGGGTGGGCGGGGCCAGCCAGAATTTCTGCTACTAGATCTGGCGAACTGGTACGAACCTGCTGATGACCACCACTGGTTTCACCTGAGCTCTATAAATACATACTTTCATATTAACTCTACCAATGCCCAAGTATGATCACTTCCACTTCCTTCCTTTTCATCTCTCTTTCTCTTCCCATCCTTTTTCTCTCTCTTCTTTCTCTTCTTCCTTCCTCTTGACCAGTTCCATATGGTAGTTTTTTAAAAAAAAATGTGGGGAAAATGCATAAGTGTTTTTTTTTGTGTGTGAACTTTTTCCAATTAGCTGGCTGGTCCCTATTTATTATGTCACGTTTTGTATACATTTAAAAAATGTATGCAGTGGAGTTTTGTGCCTTTTTTGAATGTATTCCTGTGTTCTGTTTAACTGTTTTACTTCCCTGTTCTACAATCCTGCAGATGTAAGGAATTTCTAACTTAAAATTAAATTAGTTTCTGTATTCAGTCTGGGAGGCATTCAGTTGGGTAAACAGTTGAAAAATGACAACAAAGCAGAAAAGGCAAAACATTGAACAGTGAATTTCTCATGGTCATTTCACAGAGAAAGAAAGCTTACCCCTATTCTGCATACCAGCTTTTTAACCGCTGTTGTGAATTGTGAGTGATATCCACATGTATGAGGAAAGTGAGATGTTGCATTTGGTGGGGACAGTGTCATCATAGAAAGAAAGTCTGGGATAACTTCAACTTCAATGGCAGGGATTGGGTATGACATCTTTGAGCAATGTCCAGAGATCATTGGTATTCAAGTCGTAATGTCACCCCTTCTACCCACACTGATCACAGCTAAAGACATTTTAGATTAAGAGACATTTGTGCTGTATTGTCAAGTTGTACCTGATATATGACAAATCTAATAAGGGTTTCCACGCCCCCCCCTCCCATGGCTTAGTGGTTAAAACACTGAGCTTGATGACTGGAAGGTTGGCAGGTCAGCAGTTTGAGACCTGAATGTTGTGTGATGGACTGAGCACCTGTTGTCTGTCCCAGCTCCTGCCAACCTAGCAGTTCGAAAGCAAGGAATCGTGAGTAGATAAACAGGCACAGCTTCAGCGGGAAAGGTAACAGTGTTCTATGTGCTTCCACATCTAGTCGTGCCTGCCACATGACCAAAGAAATGTCTGCAGAAGCATATTGCACTAGCACTTTGGCTGTAAATGGAGCACTGCCTCCTAGAATCAGACACGACTGGTTTTTGAGAAAGGGAGACATTTACATTTACTAATAAGGTTTTCAAGGAATTAAAGATATTTAAAGATTGGTTTTACCATTTCCAGCTTTCTCCATCAATTTCTATGGACAGTCAGAGATTTGAATCCATGTCTCCTGAATCCTAGTCCAACCCTCTATTGATTACACTATACTAGCTTTCAGAGGTGTTAGAATGAGCATAGTGTATCCTTGTTAAGTTTCCTGTTTCCATCTTGAAGCTTTTCAGAACTGGGTCCATTTTACCTTGCAAACTCTGCACACCACCCAAAACCACAAGAAAATGTGTGTTTCCTATGCACATTTTCCAAAAGGTTTGCATGTTGTGTGTGGCATGGGGTGTATGATTTCTTTTCCCAAATGAGTGCTTCATGCATGCATGTGATTTCTAAATGTCTCCATTTTCTCAGGCATGTTTTACAAGCCTTGGAAATATATCTTAGCTATTGTTCTCACTGAATTAAGGTTGTGCAATGACTTTAGCAGGTTTGGAATGGGCAGGAATTACTCACATTTGAACAGCTACCTAGTTTCTAACTGCTCTTAAAGATCTGTTGGGCCAACCATTGAGCTGGGTAAGACCAGCAAGTAAAAAAAGCCAAATAACAGGCACAGAAAGCAAGTTGGGTAGAAGGAGAGCTGGAATCTAGAAGTTTGGACTTAAGCCATCTTCCTTCAGTCCTCAGACAACATACTCAGTTAGGGTGGCACCGGGCAACTGTCAGGTGTGTGCTGGCATATCGGGCAATCGTGATTTTCCCACCCCACTTTTGCTTCTGGTGTCCTGGGGCATCAATAATAATATTTGTATTATTTTATCTGCCCAGCCTGCTGCACGTTAGATTAAACCACCATTGCTCCAAGCTCCCTACTTCAGATTGAAGCAATGTTTATTCTAAAATGCTGGAGGCTGGGTGGAGCTAGCAATGGGCAGTGACAAAGCAGTTCCTGGGGGCAGCCTTCTCCCCTGCACCCTTGGTCGCCATCCCTTGCTTGCTCCGTCTATGCTGCACTTTAGATTAAAACATTGCTTCAAGGCAAGGAGGGAGCTTCGAGCAATGGTTTAGTCTAACGTGCTGGATGCTGGGTGGAGCTAGCAAAGGGAGGCAACCAAGCAGTTCCTGCAGCCTTCTCCCCTGTCCCCTTGGCCGCCGCCCCTCACTTGGTCCACCCAGCACAGCAATGTATGGAATTCCCCCCCCCCCAATCCCAACCCCCAAATAGGTGCCCCCACCACTCCCTGCCCAGCGCCTTCCCATGGTGCCCAGCACACCCATGTCAAATGTGGATATCTAAGTGGAAACTGTGTTCTAGAAAATGGGAGCGGGATAAATTCTGGTGAAAAAGCTAACTGAAACAACTGCCTCATTCACCCCTATTTTGTTCATGTATTTTAGGGGTGCCCAAAATTTTCTCGCCAGGGGCCTGACCATGCACCTTCAGTCAGGTGTGCGGGCTGGTCACGTGGTTCCTCCCAGTGGCAGCACATGAAACTGCCACATTTCTGAGCATTTTCTCCTCCTCCAACACTAAATCTTGGAGGAGGGAGTATAGGGGGAGCCTTTTTGTACCCTATTTTAACTTTTTCCGGTGCATTTTTGCATGAAAACACACTGATTCTGGCACTTCCAGTGATGTCAGAATATTTCCAGTGCCGGCAGCAATCCGGCCCATGGGCTAGCCCCAGCCCATAGTTTGAGCTCCCCTTATGTATATGATCGGTCGGATGGATGGATGGATGCCAGCCCACCAGCCAAGTTTAGATTTTAATCACAACCAACTGAATATGAGCCTGAACTGTGGTGGCTTAGTGGTTAAGATGCTGAACTTAATGACCAGAAGATCGGCAGGTGAGCAGTTTGAGACATGAGTACTGCACGATGGAGTGAGCACCTGTCTCTGTCTCAGCTCCTGCCAACCTTGTTGTTGTTCAGTCGCACAGTCGATTCCGACCCTTTGCGACCCTATGGACCATCGCTCTCCAGGCACCTCTGTCCTCCACCATCCTCCTTAGTCCACACAGCCCCGTGCCCATTGTGTCTACAATACCATCTAGCCATCTCATCTTTGGCCGTCCCCTTCTTCTTCTGCCCTCCACCTTCCCCAGCATCAAGGCCTTCTCAAGTGAATCCTCTCTTCTCATTTGATGTCCAAAATACTTCAACTTCATCTTTGTTATTTGTCCTTCTAAGGAGCACTCAGGGCTAATCTCTTCTAATATTGACCTATTTGTTCTCCTCGCTGTCCAGGGGACTCTCAAAACTCTCCTCCAGCACCACATCTCAAAGGCATCTATTTTTCTTCGCTCAGCCTTTCTAATGGTCCAGCTCTCACAGCCATACATTACCACCGGGAATACCATTGCTTTGACTATGCGGACCTTTGTTTGCAGTGAGATATCTCTGCTTTTCACTATGTTCCCCAGGTTTTTCATAGCTTGTCTCCCAAGAATCAGTCGCCTTTTTATTTCATGGCTGCAATCCCCATCTGCAGAGATCTTGGATCCTAAGAAAGTAAAATCTGTTACTGCTTCTACTTACTTACTTACTTACTTACAAAGTAAGACATTGGAAATAGATAAATAGGTACCACTTTGGTGGGAAGGTAAACAGTGTTACGTACACTCTGGTGTCTAGTCATGCCTGCCACATGACTACAGAAATGTCTGCAAACGCATGACAGTGCTGGCTCTTTGGCTATAAACAGAGATGAGCACTGAACCCTAGAGTCAGATACGACTAGATTTCGAGCAAGGGCCACCTTCACCTTTACTTTAAATCAACATGGGAACCCCTAGTCTTATTTGATACAATCATGTATTCAATCTATACCTATAAATCCAACGGTTAACCATTGGAACTTGCTATGTTTCTGCATCCAACCATCCTATCCCGTATTGAGCCTCCTGCACTCGCCCGAACCCGGTCCGGAGGTTACTGCAGGGTTGAGAAAGGCACCAGTGGGGCAAGAGCCCCACGAATGCAAAAAAGGAAAAGAACTTCACTTCCCAACGTTCTCTGTGCTGTGCCGCGCCACAGCCAATCAGGCTGAGAGGCACGAGCAAAAAGTACATTGGGAAACGCTGCGCGGCCAATTAAATTCGAGCCGCAGGAAAAAAAACGCCGTCCCACCGTCCTGCGTGCCGTAAGCATGCAGAATGCTGAGAAAGCCAGCACGTGAAAAATAAAATTACAAAACGCAATGGGAGCGCAAGTCCCCAGCAGACGGATGATGCAGCGCTTCATAGCCTCGCAAAACAAAAATCCAAAAAATCCACCACGAGACACCCACCGGCCTTCTTTCCAGGAGTAACGGGGAGAAGAGGGACTCCCTCTCCTCCACACTACCCAGCTGAAGACACGGCGAGGCCACCGCCAGCCTCAAAGAAAGTTGAGCTGGGGTGGAAAAAAACAAACAAAAATAGGCAGCAGTTCATCAGGGGAAGCACCCTCCCTGGCGGATGACTGGCTGATGCCTTTGCACTACTGACAGAGGTAATACAAAAGCAGGAGCCAGCAATCCGCAAGGAAGAGTACTACCCCTTATGGATCGCTGCCTGCCGATCTCCGCTAAGGTAATCCGGGAGAGAAAGGAGACAGAGAGGAGAGAACCATCGTCAGGCAGAGAGCTCTTCTCTGCCTCCTTCTCCCCCGATCTACCTAACAAACCTTACCAGCCAGTGGAAGAACGGGCTGACTGCCAGCTCCTCCTTTCCCCCATTGCTGCATTGAAACCAAAATTCAAAGCAGCAATGAGGAAAAGAGAAACCGACAGGCAGCCCATTCTTCATGCAAACCTACACACCAACAACAAACACCAAAATTAATAAAAATTAATAAAACAAAAACAAATAAATAATTAAAAAACTATTAATAAACAAAAATGTAAACCACAAAATACACAAACAAAAACATCCACAATACCACAAAAGCACAGACAAAACACCTATCTACAACACGAAAATACCTAATTCTAACAACACAACAACCACAAATAACACAAATAAACAACAATGAAATAACAAAAATAAACAACACCAGAAATAAACAAACCAATTACACAAATCTAAAGCCCAACCAAAACAAAAAGGAACAGACAGAAACATCTCGCAGCCCACCACCACAAAAACAAAACAAAGAAAAACCCCAGAAGAAAGAAAACCAGAGAACTCGCCAGCACGTCCTCCCTCCACGAGATCGGAACAGAAATGAAGAAACAAAGACTACTTACTGGAAGAAGCCCCACCTAGAGGCCAGGGGAGAAAAAACACGTGAAATGAAAACAAAACCACTAACAGCCCCACCTGCAGGGTAGATAGTAAAAACAACTCAAAAACAATAAAGCCCCACCTAGAGGCCACAAGAGTAAAAACAAGTCAAACAAATAACAATATGTCAAAAGTTTACACAAATAGCAAACATATGTTACATAAATAAAATATTTTTATAGCATCCTCTGTTGATTTTTAACTCAACCCCCCCCCCCCCCCCAAAAAAAAAAAAAGCGAAACACAATTTAGTTGCCGGGCAAACTATGCTAGTAATTTAAATAATCTGAGCTAAATATTTACAGGTTCTTTGGAAACAGAGGTTTAAGATATAGATTAAAACATAACCATTAATTGAGCTGATTTTTTTTAAAAATGAGATCAGAACTGAAACAGGAACAGAAAAACTGAGGTAAAGAAATTTTGGGAGGTTTTTGACATTCAGGAGATCAGTATGAATCAAGCCAGATTGTTCTGTTCCCAAACAGGAAAGGTTTCTAATTCAAAAAAAGTTGTTCCAGTTGTTCTCTTTTCTCTGTTTCCTCTCAGCTTCTTACAGACCACACCAACTGTCAGCTTTTTCAAACTTCCTTTTCCTGTTTCTTTGCTGCAAAACCTTCCCAGTGGGAAAGAAACTGTTAGCCAAGATCACAGGCCTTATATGTTTATCAACTTTAATAGGTGAATTGAACTTTGAGCTGCTCAAGATTTGGCAGGCTTTGCCAACTTCAAAAGTACAAGCCAACCCCTTGAATAAATGTGAGCCCATGTGGCACAATGGTTAAACCTCATTGCTGAAGAAACAAGGAGGATCCTCATTGCCTGACATGCTGTAGTGGTGGAAACAGGCACCATGCAGCATGAGAAGGAACTACTACTAATACTGCAGTTAAAGCTATGCTCATAACTTGAATTTGATCCCAATGAACATAAGAACTGCCTTGCTGGAACAGGCCACAGCCCATCCAGTCCAGCATTCTGTCTCACACAGTGGCTCACCATTTGCTTCAGGCTATTCCCAGGCAGATGCCTTTACCTGGAAATGGCATTGAGAGATGTCCTGCCTATCTCTCCAACCCAGAGGTTGTCCTTAGGTATCCATAATTATAGCCATTGATACCCTTGAACTCCATGAACTTATCTAATCCTTTCTTTAAGCTGTCACCACTTCTTCTGGCAGAGAGTTCCATAGACCAGTGATCCTCTGGGTGAAAAAGTACTTTCTCTTATTTGTTTGAGAACTAGTACCCAAAAGTTTCATGGAGTGCCCCCTAGTTCTAGTGTTATGTGATAGGGAAAACAGTTTTTCCTTATCTACTTTGTCCATACCGTACATGATTTTATAAACTTCAATCAGGTCACCTCTTAGACGCCGTTGTTCAAGAGTGAAGAGGCCCAACCATTGCAGCCTCAGATGGTAAGGAAGGTGTTCTAGTCCCCTAATCATTCTGGTTGCCCTCCTCTGCACTTTTCCCAGCTCCATAATATCCTTCTGGAGGTATGGCAACCAGAACTGTACACAGTATTCTAGAGATTTATAAAGAGGCAAAATAACACTTGCTGACTTATTTTCTATACCCTTCCTAATGATCCCTAGCATTGATTTGCTTTTTTCACTGCTGAGGCATACTGGGTTACACCTTCATTGAGCTGTCCACCAGGACACCATGGTCCCTTTCCTGGTTTGTCACAGAGTTCAGACCCCATCAGTGTATAAATGTAATTGGTTTTTTTTTGCCCCAATGTGCATCACTCTGCACTTACTAATGTTGAAGCTCATTTGCCACTGTTTTGCCCACTCCCCCAGTGTAAAGAGATCCCTCTGGAGCTCCTCACAATCTCTCGCAGTTTTCACTACCCTGTATAATTTACTGTCGTCAGCAAATATGGCTACCTTGCTATTTACTCCTACTTCTATATCATTTATGAAGAGGTTGAAAAGCAGTGGTCCCAGTACTCAAGCTTGATTCAGCCTCCCATCCTATTGAGGTTGTGTCGTGTCTGGCTCTTAGAAAGAATAGTCCAGGCAACGATGAACAGAAAAACAAGAAGGGTTTATTGTAAAGTCCTTCTGGTTACTCTTACAAGGCTTTCCGGACATCAAATGGCTACACAAGTCCCATGTAATCAGTCTCTCTGAATTCTACCGTAGAAAGCAATGTCCTAAGCTACACCCTGTGGGTGGGTGTATAGAGAAGACCCCAGGTTAGCCCTCTGTGGCTTAACCTGCAGCGGTAATGGGAAGCATAGATCCGGCCTGGCCCCACCCTTGTTTACCCGTGGGGATTATATAGTGTCTCCCCAGCGGTGACTCTGTTACAATGTAGTAACCCGCTGGACAATCATAACTAACCAATCATAACATGATATATGAGTATTAACCAATCAGGAACAGGATCCAAAGTTGTAACCAATCACAGAACTCTAATTATCATAATGAGCGCACCCTAAAAGGGGAGATTGCACTCCAAATCTAGCTCCTATTTCTGATGGCAGGAAATCACCATTTTGTCTTCGCAAGGCGTCTGAGCAACTTGCAATTCTGCCTGAATACACAACAGGTTGGTAAAATGAGTACCCAGCATACTTGGGAGCAAAATACGAATTGTGAACCACCAGAGAATGTTTAAAGTGCTAAGGGGCAGTATAGAAGTATAATTGCTATCAACAAACAAATAAATTCCCCATTCCAATTTCAGGAAGAACTGAGCTCCAGAAGAAAGCCACCATGTTGAGTGGATGAGATGGCTCAGAATTCCATGAATGTGCTAAAAATGAGCCCATTTCTATTGGCACATATCTTGAGTTAATCCAGGAAGCTGAAAAAATTGAATAGCTTGCTTTGGATTAAACTATATAAATTCCAGAGTGCACATAAAGGAATTGTTCAAGTGGTGAAACACATCTGATTGTCACAGCAGGTACTTTGCACAACTGCTATAGTTTGCAAATGAGCTGCTTTTGGTCTGATATTTTTTTTCCAGATTTGTGCCTCTGGCACATTGAGATGATTACAACTTGGATCATATCCTTGTCGCCACATGATGTCAATATCTCACAGTTCGGGAGACGTAATAATGGGCTCAAATAACAGGAAGGCAGTTATAGGCTGAATATCAGAGAAAACTTCTTAACTGTTAGAACAGTACAGCAATGGAAACAATTACCTTGGGTGAAGGTGAGCTCTCCAGGGCTGGAGGAATTCAAGAGAAAACTGAACGGCCGTCTTTCAGTTGTTCTCAATGGCTTCATAAACCCCTTCCAACTAAATCTATACCTATAAAAAGGTGTGTGGGCCATTTGTGTCCAGCATACGTCGCCACACCCGGCCCAACCATCCTGTACTGAGCCACCCACACTTACCTTTAGACCCTCCGAGCATTGCTGCAAGGGACAATCGCCCCACAAAGACGAACAAAAAAAAAACCTACAAGGCCAGCCCCTCTTCTCTCCACGGCCCCAGCGAGGAAGGCCGGCACCGGACCCGCCGTGGCTTTGGCAGGGTTGCGGAGAGAAAAGGGAGTCCCTCTTCTCTCCATGGCCCCGGCAAAAAGCTTCCCTCTGGGAGATGGAGCCCAAGAACAGCGCTCCATTTTTGTCCTCCATCTCCCAGAGGGAAGACAACGCCTTCCACGGAAGATGAGGGCCGAAAACTTCGGCCCCCACCCACTGAGGAAAACGAACAGCTTCCCTCCGGGAGACGGAGGCCGAGAATGGAGCACTGTTGTTGGCCTCCATCTACCGGAGGGAAAACCATACGGAGCTCGCCCCATGTGTGTGTGTGTGTGTGTGTGTGTGTGTGTGTGTGTGTGTCCTTACTGAGGCTATGGGGGGGAGGAGGGGGAGCCCCTTCTCTCCCCATGCAGCTTCAGCATGTGTGTGTGTGTGTGTGTGTGCACCCCAAAACCACCCCTACCACCGACACCCCAAAAAAACTTGCCCAGCACTGCTAGTTATTCTATAATTATATGATGTACCATATTCCTCTAAGGGACCGTGGTGGCTCAAGTGGTTAAGATTCTGAACTTGACAACTGGAAGGTTGGCAGGTTAGCAGTTCAAGACCCGAGTGCTGCATGGAGTGAGTTTCCATCTAAGTCTCAGCTCCTGCCAACCTAGCAGTTCGAAAGCAAGAAATTACAAGTAGATAAATAGGTACCACTTCGATGGGAAGGTAAACAGCATTCCATGCACCCTATTCCATGCATGCCAGCATTCCATGAATGCACGTCTAGGCATGCCTGCCATATGTCCACAAAAACATCTGCAGATGCAGACAGCATTGGCTCTTTGGCTGTAAACAGAGATGAGCACTGAACCCTAGAGTTGGATATGACTGGCTTTCGAGGAAGGGTGACCTTGCCAAATTCTCCTCCATTGTTAGATTTAATACAGGATGGTGCTCCAGCAGCAGAATGTGGGAAAGGGTGGAGAGAAAGTAGCACTCCTTAACCCTTCCCCTTCCTTATCCACTGGAACATAGGGATGTTTTATATTGATTCAGAACATTAATGTATCTAGCTGTCACATTGATTGGCAGCAGCTTCCTACTGTTTTAGGCACATGGACACATTGGGGTTGAACCTGAAACTTATGAGACCTACAAAACTGCAACCATTTCACTGTCTTTCTAGTCCCCAGTGCTTTTAGAGTAACGTCCCTTGGGATTTACAGCTCTTCTCAGGAGCACTTTCATTACAAAATTGCATTGGGAAAATACTCTGTGTATTCTTACTTCTCACTTAAGTGAAATGATATTTTATTGGGCCACTAGAAAAACAGTTTCAGGCAAGGGAAAGTCCATCTGGCCTGGGGGCCGGCAGTTGGCCATTCTCAACACAACCACATGTAGCATGTGTGATTTTTCCTTACACGCAGTTGTTATCTGGGATGAGTTGCCAAAGCATGTCAGCAAATAAATGTGTCCTGTTCACACTCAGCAGTGCACTGTCTGTCAAACCATCAAGTTGTTTCGATGAAATTAGATCAATGCACAAATTTCGTTACGGCTTCCATGGAACATTATTTATAAATGGCAGATGCTGCAGCTCTCTTCTGTTCCCTCTCTTTTAGGGAAGCCCCTGCCCCAAATGTATGACAGATAAAGTGCACAATTTCTTGGAAGGAAAATGGATGTGTGATATGCTTTTTGCACACAACCCACCATGTTGCCTTTTTCAACCATGGTGATGGGTGCCCATTTGTGGCTGGTGGGTTGGAAGGCAAAACAGCCAGTGATGGATGGAAGCAAGGGCAGAACAGACAAACAAACATAGTGAATGGACAAACATATGCTTACAGACATTTGCACAAACAAATACATACAGCCCCACTCAAGCAGGCATACAAATATTCTTTTCATTTTCTCTCTCTCCTGCTCCCTCATGTGCGTGCATACAATGCATGCACAAAGAGAGGGACTGGAGCATTTACTTGCCTTCTCACCATCCAATGGGGCTGCAATGGTTCAGAGATTAAGAAGCTCACATTGTTAGTTGGAAGGCGGGAAAGTCAACAGTTCAAGACCCAGGTAATGCATGACAGATTGAGCACCTGTCTCTGTCCCAGCTCTTGGGGTCATGAAAGGAGCCTCTTTCAACCTAGAATAATTTCTGACACAAAATTATTATAAGTACCATCCAATCACTTCACAAGTCAGTTGAGGAATAAGGAAGATAAAAGAGTGAGAAATGTTTCTCCACTGTGCTCTTGTTTCTCTCTGTACCTGGCTTCAGCCTGTAAAGAAAAAAATTAAAGGCACTACGTTTGGTACTCCCACTACAGGGGGCCAAAATAGGTAGGAATTTTTTAAAAATATGGTTGTACTACGATCTCTGTCTTCATTTTGACATGGTGTCAGGTCAAAGACTTCATGTGCAGTCAAAAGCTGCCGTAGAATTCTCCGCAAATGGGCATGTGGATTCAATTTAGATGAGAGCCATCTGGAACATAGACCATAAACATGTTGGTGTTGCAACAAGCAAGTGTGAATCTCTATCTGGAGCAATATGTGGTGGATTATGGGATTATGGTTTAGGCTGTTCTTCCTGCCCTCACCATTTAGGAATCTTTTTACAGAGGCCATACAAACATCAGAGCACCAAAAGAGCCATGTTCCGTCAGATTTCAAGCCCATTTAGTCCCTCCTTCTGTTCTCCATGAAAGCTAACCAGATGCCTAGTGGAGGTTACAAACTAGAAATGGATGCAAAAAACCCATCCTATTTGTGTTCCCCAGCAACTGGTAAGCTTCACCCCTTCCAAATAGATATACAGTATAGATATACATTTTTCACATTCATTTTAATGAACACATTTCCCTATTCCGTTCTCATCTGAGTTTCCCACTGAATGAAGCGTGTGTGTGTGTGTTCCTCCCGAAAAGCATGCATTAGTCATGTGTATGCTTTTAAATGTCAGAAAAGCACAGACTTCACATTTTGAAGCCCAAAATGGTTATGTTTCTTCTATAAGTTGTGGAATTTGCCCTTTGCAAAGCTCACCTTAAAATATGATTGGATCCAATTTCTCATCCATGCTTTGTTTAAGGAGGCAGACAGAAGAATGCCTTAAAGTTATTTACCGGTGGAACATGCTAGTCAGCAATGCTCATAACTTCCTTTTCTAGTTCTTCTTCCTCTACCATATCCAATTCTGAATGTTGGTGATCATCATAGCAATCCACCATGAAGATTGTCCTGAGAGTATAATGCAGTGGCCTTCCATTTGTCTTCCGTATCACAACATGACACCCATACCACTGATCCAATTTCACAAGTCACTTTCTGGTCCTGAGCCCTTTAGACACACAAAGTCTTCCTCAGCCCCAGGTCAGTATTGATGAAGCTGCTGCTCTCCATCAAGATGGATTCAAGTGGGATTTTATCCACTTGTGAACTTCACCACCCAAGGTCGTTAGTCCTCAGGATTGTCAGGTTAGTTAACTGCCACCTGATGATCAGCATGGAGTCGCTGGCAGTATGGTCTACTCTATTATCATAGCAGGATAACCTGACCAGTCTAGAATTACTAGTTAATTGCTCTTAATTATCTAGGCACACACCAGGAAAATTCAAAGTGGGTGATAAATGTAAGGGTCCAGGGCATGGGTAGCTGGCAGGTGACACAAATATCAAGACAACCAGGTAATAGGCTGAACACTAACCATATCTCAGTCAAAAGCCCAAGTCTGAGTGAACCCAGAGATGCAGGATTGGTCCAGTTGACAAAAGTGGGGTCCAAATGAACCAGAGGTCAGGTAACCAAAAAAACAACGTGGGAGAGTGTGCTTGGAGGCTGAGGCAAGGTGAGGACAGAATTCCAGGAGCAAAGATCCTGAGAAAGCATAAGAAGTGCTCACAAGAACTGGGCAGAAGTCTTCAGAAACAGGAACAAGCAACAAGGTAGAGATCTTGAACAACAGGAACAAGGCAAGAGATCTAGGAGCCAAGCAACTAAAAGTTTGCTGACCTTCACTGCTGGGAGGAAGAGCTGGTTCCTATATAGCTAAACCACCCAGAGTTTCCTGGTAGAGCCTATGAAGGTCCAGTACCTTCTCCAGGGCTCTCAGTTGGGGCTTAGCAGTTGCTATAGGGTGAGGATCTAGACCTGCAGAACGTAGAGCAGCTGGTCCCAGGCTTAGGGTTCCACTCCTACAAGACTGAGAGAAGCAGCTTCAAATCTTGTCAGAGAGGAGCATGAGTGGAGTTAAGTGAAGATTAAGAGGGACTGTGGTGGCTCTTTTGGTTAAGATGCTGGACTTGATTACTGGAAGGTTAGCAGTTCAAAACCCAAGTACTGCATGATGGAAAGAGCTCCTGTGTATGTTCCAGCTCCTGCCAATGTAGCACTTTGAAAACAAGAAATTGCAAGTAGATAACTTTGGTGGAAAGGTAAACAGTGTTTTGTGCACTCTGGTGTCCAGGCCTGCCTGCCACATGTCAATGGAAACATCTGCAGATGCAGAGAGTGCTGGCTCTTTGGATTTAAACAGAGATGGGTACTGAACTCTAGAGTAGATATGACTAGCTTTCGAGCAAGGGCAACTTTTACCTTTACCTAAGAGGGCATAGCTTCTCATCCTGACTGAGAACCAAGCCTTGAAGCATTACTTTCTTGTATTATAACCCCCACAACACTTGCAAATTCTAGCTAAATTCAATGCAACTTGGCTGTAGAATGGGTGTTTCTGTGTCTACAGAAACAAAAGAAAGCAAGAGAGAGAGAGAGAACTTGAAGGTCTGGAAATAACTTTTTCAAGTTGCCTTGCTGTTTGACCTGATGCTCAAACTTGGTGTCAACCTTTGCATTGGATTTGAAGTGGCCTTGGAAACTGTATGACCCTCAGCCACATGTGAAGCTTGTTGGCTCAAACATGCTCTAAACATTAGAATCTAAAGGAAACCAAAGCAGGGTATGAACTCCTTTACAACTTGGTGTGGCTTGAGAAAACAGGAAGGGTATATCAGACAAAAGCTGCTTGTGAGTACAGCAGGTCATGGTAAGCCTTTGAGATACACAGCTATACAGTAAATGGCACAAACAAATCAAGCTGTCTTATGGTGAATTATGGCACACACTCTTTCCTAGGTCTGCCTGGGAATGAACCTCAGATGTTCTGCTTTCAAACAAATGTTCCACCACTGATCTACTACTCCTCTCCTGATGGGGAGCCTGGACAATATCCTTTGCTTGGTAAGACTAGGAGCCATCCACATGAAAGTGCCTTAATCACTCTAGATCAGGCAGCCATGAGATGTGACTGCCAAGTTCAACATGGGAGGTATCTGGCACTCCTTCCTCTGCAGGTTTTGTAGCAAAACCAGGATCCTTTTCATGTCCCATGGTGACCCATCATAAATAACTGTTGAGCTGCATTTGACCTGGTAGGTTAAAGCCCATGCATGTTTAGGCTTAGCTGGTTCATGGGGTCAAACATAATCCAACAGTTCTTTGACATGTAAGAAGTGCTTGTGAGAAGGCAGAGCTGGCTTAATATCCTTTAATTTGGAGGATGGGGAAAATAATTTGCCTGGCTTAAGCCAAAGTTACACATCACAAAGAGGAAGATGTCTGCCTACTGGGACTTCACACCGTCTCTTTCGCTGCTTGAGGAACTCCAAACAAGATGATTTCTTTCTTCTGATCCAAAAAAACTGAAGGCACATTCCCAACAGCTGACTGCCTTTTTTGCTACTTTAATTTGATACTACAGATGTTTTATTAAGTGAATTGTAATATCCTCTTACCTAGAAAGTAAAACATCAGGTGGTGATGTAATGGGAAGCCGTGCTTTTTATGTTTCTCCTGTTCCCTCTCTCTTGGCCTTTATTCGTTTAAGTGCATAGACAGGTGTTTCAAATAAGTCAGTCACACAGCTTTTTATGCTCTTTGAATCTCACATTCCTTGTTCCACAGTTTATCCAGGCCATATATTAACAGACTTGGCGTGTCTAGTCCCCAAAGGGGGTGGGGGCGAACCTGGAGCGAAATGGTATGGTTCATGGCTTAATCTTGCTGTTATTGTGTTTCAAAGTTCTGCTCTGATTTCAATTTCTGTCAAGGTTTGACAGCCTCCATAGTTGCTGTGCCAGAGGTTCCTTGCAATATAGAAAACTAGGGTCAGTGTAGGTCTAAATCAGGGGTTCTCAACCTAAGCTGGGGGCCGGATCATGCCCCCTCAGATTGCTGGTGGGCCAGACTGGTGTCCCCCCTGCCACCGCTACCACTGCCAGCAGGAGCACCCCAAGCCCCCACAATCCCCCCTGCCACCTCTGCTAACACCCCCATGCCACCACTGCTACTACCACTGCCACCACTAACTTCCACGCCACTAGTCTGACCCACAAACACTCCCCCCATGTTGCTAACACCCCCTGACACCACTGCGACCAACACTCCCCCCCCCATGCTACCAGTCTGGCCTGCAAACACTCAACCCCATGCCGCTGCCACCATCACTTCTCTGCTTACCGGCCTGCTGTAGGCGAAGGCCTGCACTTGACCAGAGTGGCTCCCGGGAAAGACACGGGCAGCCATGTGTGTCTGCTGCCACCGCCACCTTACAACATCTGCCCTGCTATGGAGTGGTGATCAGGACACACCAAACCAGGTGGAGGGGAAAAGGATGGCGGAGACCGTGGTGGCTGAAGTGAGAGTGTGGGCCAAATCCGGCCCAGGGGCTATAGGTAGAGAACCTCTCTGGTCTAAATGATCCAGCAAACATGCTGTTAAATGCAGAGACCCCTAAAATTCAAATGCCCCATTTGCATCCTTGCATGAGTTTGCCTCATTCCCCATGCTGTAAATTAGCCTGTTTTTGGTTTGTGATAGCACACTGCTACTGAAGGAATTATACATTTTAGCCTGCTATTTGGTAATACCATTATTCTGATTTCCCAAATAATTCACTACGTTGTTCATTATTAGCAGATTAACGTTACCAACAGAGCAGGAAAATGTGTTGCCTAAAGTTTTTAAGAAGTACAGTAGTTTGCTGTTCCGACCGATGCCAGATATAATATTTGTTACTTCCCAGATCACTAGTTACAAATCATAGGATCATAGAATAAATGAGTTGGTAGGGGCCTTTTAGGCCATTGAGTCCAACCCCCTGATCAGTGCAGGAATCCAGATCAAAGCAGATGGTTGTCTATTTTTTTTTCTTGAATGCTTCCAGTGCTGGAGTGCTCACAAACTCTTGGGCCAGTTTGTTCCACGGTCATACTGCTCTAACCATTAACATGTGTTGCTCATATTCAGCCTTTGTTTTGAGGAGTCCTATAAACCACATGGAGGTTTGCCGCTCCACTGAAAGCAAAGCCATGCTTTTCATTGTTTGCAGAATCCAGATAGGGATGAATGATTCGTATTTTATTTTCCCAGCTTATTGCTGGAAACTGTGCCCTCAGTTTAAGAAAGATACATCTTTGTCACATGCGAAAAGACAACAGCAATTATTCTATGAGAGGAAAACAAAATGTCATACATTCCGTCTGCAAAATCTTTGCAATTGGCAATAAGGAAGTTAAGAACAAAGGAATGAAATGCTGGAATTGGAGTGCAAGATAACAATAATCATTGCTTGAAGTCTTCAAAAATGGACCCTTTCACCTCCATTTACATTCTAATTTTCTCTCCAAATAGAGTTATTTTCCTCTGGTCTTTAAATATGTAACATGTGGCTTCATAAGAATGTTGTCTGTTTATATAACAAAAGAGGAAGAAAACAGAATGACAAGTGGTGCCAGAATGTAAATAAGTAATAAAATAGGTTGATACCCTATTTCAAATTCAAATTGGAAAAAAATCGGGGAGGTTTACCACACTGAATACAATCCTCTACCCATATATGGCATGTCACCTGATACATGTTAATGTGCTTTCTAATTTTGCTGCTTTTCTGAAACTACAGGTTTAGAAAGGATACACAAACCTTTCCAGTTTGCCGATTAAATTTACATAGGAGAGGGGAGCTCCTAAGTTTAACATACAGCATTGTACATAACTTTATTTCTGTAGTTGTGATTCTTGGTTTTGCCTTCCTTTTTTATTGTTGATATTTTATTGTTCTGTTCAGGATTTTTTTTTAAAATAGAAAGGATTGTTTCACAACTGGCCATCTCTCCCCCTCCTCCTCACGAAGAGATGCAAGCTCAATTATAATTATCTCATTGTAGGGTTTCAACTTACAAAATATTCAGTAGAGAGGTTTAATATTGATGCCTTCTGTGCGGTACTAACAAAAGTCAGCTTCATTGTCACTGCTGTTTTTTTGTGAAAGATTCTCTGCCAGTTTTTTCTTCTTCTTTTGTGTCCAGGTCATACTTTAAACTGCCAAAATGAAGCCATCTTTTTTGTCATTGGTCAAACTGAAATCCTCATCTGTGCATATTTTGGGTCGTAATCAGCAGACCAGCAAATGAGCTGGATTCTATGTCTCTCCACATTCACAAAGCATGTTGTTATGTGCTAGCAGCCCCCACTTGAGCATGTTGGTCTTACATTTGGGGACTCCAACCCTCAGCCTATTCAGGCTCTTCCAAGTGACATAGGGGAGGTTGAGTTCCTCAGTCATGTTCTCCTTTAATGTTATTCCTTGTTCAGTGAGCTCCTTCCTCCATCTTCTAATCAGCCTAGACTTGCAATTGAATCCAACTTCTTGATAGAATTGCTCTCAACTTATGTGGCACAACCTCCTACCATGTTAAGGTATGCTTCCAAGAGGGCAGCAGGTAAAAGAGCAGCCAAAAAAGAGGAGGCCCAAATATGATATGGATTGACTTTGTAAAGAAAGCCATGGCTTTGAGTTAGGAATTGTTGATCAAGGTTGTTAATGATAGGAAGTTTCAGAGGTTACTCATTCTTAAGATTGGCTTAAATCATCACCATTATTTGTTTGCTTGAACATTTATAGCCCTCCCTGAATCAGAGGATCTCAGGGCACTTAAAAAGCAGCATAAAACAATTTTAAAAGATAGAATATTTAAAATAATTTAAAGTCAAGTAGTAAAATATTAAAACATTATAACTATTAAAAGAATTGCACCAAAATCTAAGTAGGCCTACTTAATACTACTACAGTGGAACAGCTTGGTTAACGAAAAAATCACATAGCAAAAGGAAATCCATAGAGAATAGTGGTTTGGTTTATGGGTGTTTTTTTTTGAAAGGATTTATTGGTTTTCAATGTATTCCTGTAGGAAGCTACATTTCGGTTAAAGTATTTTGGTTTTCAATGCATTCCTATGGGAAATTGCATTCAAAACATTCCTATGGGAAATTCAGTTAAAGTATTTGTCGTCATAAGAAACGTCCCAGAGAATTTGGGACGTTTCTTATGACGACAAATACTTTATGCAACAGCCATAAATGTGTCCCCGGCTGATTCCAGTAGCAGCAGCTGAAACACCAGTCCGACCCTCCAGCTGTTTGAGGGTGCATGACCTGGCCCCCGACTTGAAAAGGTTGGGAACCCCTGCAATAGATCTTAGTGACAGGTTTCTATAGTGGCAGGCTTCTATAAAGAGAGACACTGTAGCAAGTGTGCATGATGATAATGCGTTCAGATGCATTCATAGTTGGCTTGGAAATCACACTCAAAAAGTGTTCAGCAATGATTGTAAACACATTTGATGTTGCCTTCAGGTAGAGTACCACAGGGTTCTTTCCTGGGCCTTGCAGTTCTCAAAGTGTTTATCATTGCCATTAGATGAAATGTCGTAGAGGAATGTTTAATCAGGTATGCAGATGACATGGCACTAGGAAGGCCATTTAACACCTAAAAAGACAAGAATAAAATTCAAAATGACCATAATAGCTGTAGTTGATCACAAAATGAACAGAAGCCAGCAAATGTGATGTTGCCCCGATGCAATTTTTAAGCTGTGTTAAACACCAGATTTTCCCAGCCCCTTTATTGCACAGTATCTCATATATGCTTGTAGAAGGATATATACAAATTGTAATGAGATAGAAAAGGGTGGTGAAAATGGCTCATACTCCGTAAGAAAAGAATTCCTGAATGATTTGAAGGGCTGTCAAAGCAGATGGCTTAGGCTTTTTTTATTGGTGCTCCAGAGGGCACAATTAGATTAATGAGGTCAAATTAAAAGGAAACAGATTTTGGTTGAATATTAAGAAAAACGTCACAAGTGCAATAGCAGTTCTAGAATGGAGCCAGTCGCCCAAGGTGGTGGCCTCTTTCGTAATCTTTTGGTTTGGAGCAGCTGGTGATCTTTGTTCTGAAAAGAATAAAACTTTTGAAAACTTACAAATGGCACCATAAATTTGATGGAGATACCTTGAGAGGAAATGGGAGAGAGCAAAGCATTTTGAATGTTCCGTTTCCAAAACTCTGTTGTGTATTTATATGTTGTTGTTTTTTTTATTTAAAAAAATGCTAGTACAGAATTGGGGTTGCCCTGGTCTATTTTTCCTGAGAAGTTTCTCATTCTTACCACCTACATCAGGAGTTCTCAACCTTTTAAAGCCGGGGTCCAGGTCACGCTCCCTCAGACAGCTTTGGGGGCCGGATGGCCATTTTGCCCTTCCTACACCACATGGCACTTCATGGTGTGGTGGAGGCAGTGGGGGGCCACATGAAATGGTGCCATGGGCCTCAGGTTGAGAATCTCTGAGCTACATGACAAACGAATACAAGAACATTGCCTCTATGCTAGAAATAGATGTTGCTCTTCACTTTGGCTGCCCTGCCGACCATCCAGTCATCAAGCTCAGCATCTTAACCACTAAGCCACTGCAATTCCCAGACAATAATGCTGGGAAAAGTGGAAGGCAGCAGAAAGTGAGGAAAGCCAAAAGCAAAATGGATTGATTCCCAAACTATAACTATTTCTCGGTCCCATGATGGGAGGCTGCTGCGCCCGGCACCCCTCCCTTTGGCCCACCAGGCAGGGAGTTCAAGGGACGCTGGAGCCACACCACCTCTTCCTGCTGGCCCTGTGGGGGAAGAGGCAGGTGGGAGCCATTCAGCCATCACCACCAGCGCAGATGCCCTCATGGACATTTGAATCACGGGGCGCCTTTGTGACTGCTGGGTGGTTGAGGTTGATTGTTGTGGCCTTTATAATGTATGTTATTTTCTTGATGTGATTTTTTTTGAGTTGTATTGTATGATACTATGCTTATTTTTTGATGTGATATTTTGTATTGTATTTTGACTTTGAATATTGCTTTTCGAATTGTACTGTATTGTATTGTATTGTTTGAGATGTTGTTGCCGCCTTGAGTCAGCCTCGGTCAGAGAAAGGCGGGGTATAAATTAAATTTGAATTGAATTGAATTGAACCCAAACTATAACTTGCACAACTTGAGCAGGACTGTTGAAGACAGGATGTTTTGGGGATCACTCAATCATAGGGTCGCCAACTTGATGGCATGTAATCACAACAATATTAAAAGGAACCATGACTGCACATCTACAGCACTAAGTCTCTCTTTTCTGTTGGTGGTTAATGCCCTGACAAAAAGCCCAGATCCTGCCTATCTTGAAGTCCTAATGTTACATGTGTTTCTTTGGAAGGTCAGAGCGGCATGAGAAGCCATTTGGAATCAATCATCAGATGAGTCAGAGAGTACCCCAGAGTGCTTTTTTTTTTTTTTAAAGAAATAGGCATTGGGTAGCTCTCCAAAGAAATGGGAGGGAGTTTTCTTGGCAAGAGAGATGCTTACCGCTCCACTCAAATTTAGACTCGACTCACAATGTCATGCTAAATTAACGGCTCTGGCTGTATAGGACATACTTGGCAGACTCTGCAGGCAGACGCCTTGAGGTTTGCATGGCTGTCGGGCTCATTAGCTTCCTGCATGTTTTAGAGAATCGCGCAGAGACAGAAGCTCTGTTTGAATGTTTGTCTCCCGAAGCAGGCTTATTGTCCTTTCCTGGCTCCATATTTCAGGGAAGCGGAATCTGCCATGACATCAGTTAGTGCTGCATTCTTCTCAGTAGAAGTCTTAGTATTTATTGGATTTTTAAAAAAGTTAACATCCACTCAACCTCTCCAGGATTTCTGGGTTAGCGACACACATTGAACGTTGCACCTTGTCTTGATGAAAACGGTATTCTCAATTGTTCTTCTGGGTGGCCCACCACTCAACAGCCCCTGTGTGGAGTCACTGTGTGCTATCTCTTCTCTCTGGCTGTTCCACTTTTGCGTATTGTTGCAGGAGAGAGAGGACTGGGTGGCCATCCTAAGGACTCGGTGCCAGAAAATCCAAACATAGGACTTTGTGGTTATGGCTTTTGCTCTGCACAGCTCCCGGAAACTTTATTTTCCTTTTTCAGGTGGGGCATTTAGCCAGACCACCCTGCTAAGAGATAGACTGCCCTCTGAATAGCTCTTGCAAATGTCCAACAGGATGGTCATTAACATGATGATTTTGTGACCCAGTTTGAAAAGTAGTAGTCTCAGAAATCCTACTTCCTCACTTCCACACCACGGTAATGGATAGAGTAAACATTTTGTAAAAAAATATACATTACAGTTTGATAATCTATTCTAGGGATGGGATTTTCAGTTTCTTCCCCCCTTTTGGGGGGATAACCGATGCCATAGTTCTCCATTGAGAGAGCCTAGCTATGTCCAGGTTTCCTGTTCCTGTTATGGTGCTAGCTGAAAGCTGTGTTTCTGAACAGCAGGCTTGGGCAGAGCTAGGCTTAGCAAGTCCTCCAAGCCACCCAGTTCAGGCCATTCTCCCAGGTGAACCATATTGAAGTGTCTTTAAGGTATAATGAGTGGGCCATGGTGGCTTATTATTTAAGATGCTGAGTTTGATGACCAGAAGGTTGTCAGGTGAGCAGTTTGAGACCTGCGTGCTGTGCAAAAGAGTGAGCTCCCATCATCTGCCCCAGCTGCCAACCTAACAGTTCAAAAGCAAGAAATTACAAGTAGATCAGTAGGTACTGCTTTGACAGGAAAGGTAACAGCATTCCGTGCACTCTGGCATCTAGTCATGCCTACTACATGACTATGGAAATGTCTGCAGATGCAAACAGAGCTGGCTCTTTGGCTGTAAATGGAGATGAGTACCACCCCCTAGAGTCAGATACGACTGGCTTTTGAGCAAGGGATACCTTTACCTTACTAGGCTATAGGCTTGATTCTAAAGGGCTCTCCTCATGTTCCCTATCCAAGGCCGGCATCAGAAATTTCTGGTCCTGGTACACGCCCCCCCCCCATTTTGGCCACACCCTGTGGTTTTCTGTGCATGCATGATTTGTTTATGCATGCGCACATCAGTGGTTTCCCGCTGCCGGTGGGCCCCCATCATCTCCGGGCCCGGGGCAGGAGTCTTGATGGTCCCCTCCTGATGGCGGCCCTGCCCCTATCTAATCAATGAGGAATACTAAAAAGAATCAATTTGTATTTGTGTCTTATTCAAACATAGGAAGCTGTGCCTTTCAAAATGTTTTCCGCAAAGAAAGGAATGTTTGGTGGACTCTTCCAAAATTTAAAAAATTTGCCTGGAGTACTCTGCTGTGTGATTTGGTGCTGTGTGTTCATCTACAAACACAGTTGAACATATAGGTGGTAAAAGAAACATTCAGGGATCCAGAGAGCTTACATCCGTCTACAGAGCACCATCAGTTTCCCCAAAAGGCCATTGGAGGCTTACCAAGTTTCCCCCTGCAAATTGCTGTTTAAGACTTATTTTCCAAAAATGACTTCTTTCCAGCTTTCTCATCATCATATGGGGCTTCTGCTTAGAGGTTACATGAGGATGTAGGGCAGGGATTCTCAAGTTGCAGCCCATGGCACCATTTCATGCACCATTTAATCACCTCTACCACATCAGGAAATGCCATGTGGTGGAGGAAGGGCAAAATGGCCATCCGGCCCTCAAAGCTGTCTGAGGGAGCATGATCCGGCCCCCGGCTTAAAAAGTTCGAGAACTCCTGATGTAAGATCTACTCATTCTGCTAGTAGTACAACAATGGCTTGCTGACCTGTACACCTTGGCAAGGAGGTAATCAGGTGATCTAACAGATGCCCATTTCCTTACTTGACACTAGACAGCATAATTTCCATTATTATAGACATCTGAAATCTGAGTCCTCCCCTCCAGCAAATGATTCACTACATGCTTATTGTATCTTCTAAGCGTGACAGCCAGTATTTCCTATGTAAATAATGGAAAATGAGGCACGGTTCTTTCATTTACATAAAACACAGCTCTACGGGGGATCAAAATCCTTCCCAAATGAACCTTATTGATGCAGTGCACTCTGTCAGGAAGCAGAGAACACTGCATCAATAGATGGTGAAAAAAATAATTATGTATATAATTTACATTCCTTAATCATACATGGATGGGATTGTCCAGCCGTGCCTAACATTCCATAGGAGGGTGCACATGAAATTTCCATAAATAATATGAGCCGCAGCATTAGACATGCACAATTGTTTAATGGGTGAAGAAAATAGAGACAGAGATCATGTAATAATATGCTTGAAATCTTTATTTAGAACATGCCAAAACATATTGTGCATTTGTTGGTCAGTGAAATCTTAGGGAAAGGTGTGTGTGTTAGGGACCAGTGGCTGAAAGGAATGAACGTAGGGTCTGTATTTCTACTGTTAACACTGTGGGCATTATGCTCCCTTTAATTAGACCTGAAAATAATCCCACATCCAATATTGATTTGTCGTCACTTTTAGCGCAAATCAACTGAACTCCAAAATATTATTTCCTTTGCCTTCTGTTTCCATCTCTGGACAAACAGCTGAAAATAATGGATCACTAGTAATGCAGCAGTCCCAGGGCATTCTAGAAGAATAGTAAAAACACTTGTGTCTCTTCTTTACCTAGAAAACCCCGGAAAGGGTCACCATGTGTCAGAATCAATATGACAGCATACAATTATTAGAAGTAATGATGGATTATTTGATACCAGTAACTAGTTACCTCTAGAGCGGGGTGCCCAAACTATTGCCCATGGGCTGGTTCCGGCCTGTGGCACAAATTAGACCAGCCCGCACTGCCCTCAGTGCTCCCAGAAGCGGAAGTAAAATGTGCATGCGAGTGCATAGAACGCTGCCATAAATGATCCGCAGTTATCGTAAATGCATTTACAACAGCCACAGGTCATTTACGGCAGTGTTCTGCGCATGTGTGGGCATGTTCTGCACACATGCATGCATGTTTTACTTCTACTTCCAGATGGGAGGAACCACATGACTGCCACGTTTGACTACATGACTGACCTGAGGCCCAAAAAGTTTGGGCACCCCTGCTCTAGAGGTAATGGAGAATATAACTTGTTGGTACAATAAGTAATTACTTTGAATTATTTTCAAAAGCTGCTTTGAAAGGGCATTTATGGAAATATTTTGACAAGAATTATTCATGTTCGATGCATTCACTTATTGACTCTAATTCTCCCCACTAAAAAGTAATAAAAGATAATTTAAAAGTGGTGAGCAGCACATCCAGTATTGTAATGTGTTACCTTTTCAAAGCTGTTAATGGGTACTAGCAATCAGTTAATTTTCAAATAGTAAGAGTAGCAAGAAAAATACTTTTTAAAAGAAGCTTTCCAATCTTTCTTCCAAATATCTTCCAGTTTTCCAAATCCGCTTCAAATAAGCTTTTAAAATTGGTTCCCTAATCAAGGTTTAAAATAACAAATCAAGGGTTTTAAACATCTGAATGTTGAATAACGGGAAGATACTGAGAGACGGTGAAGAAAGAGAATTGCTGTGTGAGAGGAGAGAAACTGTATATGAGAAAGGGATAGAATGGAATGGAATGAGATGGCGCTGACAGGGACAGCCTGAGAATTTTTGCTACCTGAAGCAAAAGCCAATCAGGAGCCATCTTTCATTTCATATATAATAGAATCATAGTGTTGGAAGGGGCCTTTTAGGCCATCGAATCCAACCTACTTCTCAAATACAGGAATCCCATTCAAAGCAGATCTGACAGATGGTTTTCCAAATCTCTCTTGAATGCTTCCAGTGTATCGTACTGCTCTAACCCTTAAGATGTTTTTACTAATATTCAGTCTGTATCTGGCTTCCTTTAGTTTGAGCTTGTTATTACACATCCTGCTCTCTGGGTTGACTGTGAATAGATCCCACCCCTGCTGTTTATGACCATCTTTCATGGGTTTGAAGAGTGCTATATCTTTTCTCAGTCTCCCTTTCTCAAGGCTAAACATGCCTAGTTTTTTCAGCTTGATTTCCATGCCTCTGATATAGAAGTTGTCAGGTATGATAGTTGAATCCTCCCTCAGGACTAGATGCTATCCTCCGGTACCCTTGGAGGCAAAAGTCTATGTTAGAGAATATCATATTCTATCAGAGAGTCAGAGAACTGTTGGTGTTCTCACTGCCATACCACCCAGTATTGCTGTCTGAGTCAAATGCCTCACAGACAGCCTATTGGTACAGACAGTTCTGGGTTCTGAGAACAATTGCAAATTTTCAGTCCTTTACATTTGTCACCATTACTCCTACCAGCAGTGACAGTAGGAGAGGCAAAGATATCACTTCCAAGATGGTGACGCCTCTGTATTGCTCATGTGTTGACTAGAGGAGGTGCTCATGTAGAGAGATAATCAGCTCTTTCTTGACTTGCTCCAAACACAATATAAAATAGAGCAAGCATCAGAATTTGAAATAGGCAGCTCAACTATCTGAGCAGCTTGTGGCTTCATTTGTTAAAAGACTAAAGCAAAACATATGCTAATATAACACACACACACACCCAAAATCTCAGTACTATTTTCCTCACCTGGCTTTGTTATTTTGACTTCATTCCCACAGGACAACCCCCCCCCCCCCCTTGGGGCAGATGATGAGTTAATGCTGTTTTAGATGACTATTGATTAGCTTAGATAGTTGACCTGCCCCTTTGGAAAACGTAACCTGTTTGAAGATGTAGAGAAATCCTCAATATCAAAGTAAAATATTCTAAACAGGCCTGTATAGCTTCACTTATTTCATTTTTGCAAATGAGAACAAAACATCCCATAGGTTTTCTCCCTACTGGTTTAGATTACAAGAGATTTTGTGTGTGTGTGATTCCATTTGGCATTTTTTGGCAAAAAAATCCTGAGGGGAAACATTGTGCAGAAAACCTTGTAGTTTGCAGAAGTACATTTTTTAAAAACATTATCAATAGCAATATATATATATATATATATATATATATATATATATATATATATATATATATATATATATATATATATATATATATATATATATATATATATATATATATATATATATATATATATATACTCAGCATGTTGAGGGAGAAATGCTAATGACCTTGTGAATCATCCAGAGAGTGCTCTAAGTGCTATGAGGCAATATATATGTATTGGATGATTCACAAGGTCATTAGCATTTCCCCCTCAACATGCTTGAGTACTCATTTTACCAACTTCAGAAGGATGGACAGCTGAGTCAACCTTGATCCCATAAGGATCAAATTCAGATAAAGAATAGAGTTTTGGATGCTGTATTGCATCTTAAACACTGTGCCATTTACACAAAATGTATGTTTTGCATTAAAAAGCATTTTTTCTTTGCAATTGCATTGGCCAGGTTATCCTGCTATGATAATAGAGTAGACCATACTGCCAGCAACTCAACACCGAGTGTCAGCTAGTGGTTAACTAACCTGATAACCCTGAAGACTAATAACCTTGGGTGCTGAAATCCATAGGGGTGGATGATGGTCTCCAAGTGGATTAAATATCACTTTAATCCATTTTGATGAAGGGCAGCAGCTTCATCAATACTGGCCTGGGGGTGAGGAAAACTTTGCGTGCCAAAAGGGCTCAGGAACTGAAAGTGATTTGCGGAGCTGGATCAATGGTATGGGTGTCACACTGCGATGTGGAAGGCAGATGAAAGGCCATGTCATTATATTCTGAGGACAGTCTTCATGGCTCATTTCGGTATTGGATAAGGCACAAGAAGCAGAGGTAAAAGCAAAAACTCTTGTGGCATTTGCTTGTTTTTTTTGGCAAGATGCCTCCTTTTTTGTTGTTGTTTTGCGCGTTTTACTTCAGCTTCCGGGAGCGACAAGGGCCAGATCCGGCCCCCAGGCCATAGTTTGGGAACCCCTGCTCTTCAGACTTTGTACAAATTAAAACATCATAAAATATACTCAAATCCACAAATGATAAAGAAAAAAAACCCAGAGTCATAATATACAGACAAATCCATTTAAAAAACCCCACAGATTAATAAAATCTATAAGAAGCAGCAAAACCACGGATTAAAACCAAACCGCAGTGGCTTTTGGAAATGTGGCTGTTAAAAAAAACTGAGAAAACATAAAAGTTTTGATACAGGAAACCAGTAATATAGCATGAAATGGTTTTGTCAACATGAGGGAAACCTTCAAAAGCACAAGGAAGAGCTGAGACAGCTATACATCAGAAAGTAAAACTAAAGAGGACATTTGCATGAAATTATATGTACTGATTTATATGTATGATTTAGCTAGGATTAAAATGCATCCCACTTCCATGTGTCCAGGTGACTGATATATCTGCTGGGTCATTCATCCAGATACTGAATGGAAATGGGCAACTTCAAGGTCCCTAAAACTTGCTCCTTAGAGTTCTTCAAATCAAGCTTGGACTGGTAGCACTTTGTAGAGACATCTTCATAAGGAGGTTGTGCGCTTCAAATGGAAGGCAGTTATCTGTGCAAGGGAACATGTGAGAATTAAAGGGAAATCATTCCACTAAGAGTTTGTGGGAACCACTGGGAAAAACTGCTCAATCCTGTGATTCAGGAGGGATACAAAGAACGTCTCCTGAAGGTGATCTAAGGACATGGACAGGTATGTATGGAAAGGAGTGTTTCTATCAAACCAAAACTGGGTCTCAAATCAACTGATGTTAAAGTAGCGAGCTGTGCAGAGCTTGTGTTAGTATTAAACTGATAGTTTTCACAGAAATCATTTGAATGAAACAAATGATGAACAAACAGAACTTGAAGGTCCCATTTCCTGGTGGAGCCATTAGGAAGGATGGATGTAGCAGATGGACAATGTCTTGAACAGGTGGGGGTAGATAACATTGTGCGAAAATTAGCTAAATAAACCCAAGGGAACATTTTTTTGGTTATGGGGTTCCCTCCCAAAATTGTGCTTACTATATATAACTATAACTAGCTATAAATCTCCCTCCCTCTCTCTGTATACACACATATGTAGATATATATCCTTTTTTGAGACAGATGTAGTGATGTGTATGTAGTTCTTACTTGTAGAACAGGGCTGCCCAAACTGTGGCGCACAGGCCGAATCTGGCTCCAATGCCAATTCATCTGCCCCCTGACACCCTCGCAGCTTCTGTCAGGAATGTCGTTACTCACGAGTAGGACTTTGGCCCACAAGTGGTTGGGATTCCTGCTTCTGGGCTGCCACTCTCCTAGCTAAGCAGGATTTGCTGTAAGTACGGTAGTGCATAGCCAAGTACACACTCCAGTTGTCTTCTGGTATTTTAAAAGTGTAGTGGCTCAAGTGGCTAAGACGCTGACTGGAAGGCAGGAGGTCAGCAATTTGATTCCCGAGTACTGCAGGACGGAATGAGCTCCCCTCTTTGTCCCAGCTCCTGCCAACCTAGCAGTTCGAAAGCAAGAAATTGTAAGTAGATAAATAGGACCACTTCAGTGGGAAGGTAAACAGCGTTCCGTGCGCTCCGGTATTTAGTCATGCCTGCCACATGACCACGGAAACATCTGCAGAAGCAGACAGCACTGGCTCTTCGGCTTTGAAACAGATATGAGCACTGAACCCTAGGGTAGCAAAAGTAGTTTACAGAGAAATTAAGCAAATGAAACAATTTTAAATCAGAAAGCACATTAAAACAAAGCAAGCTTATCTAATTGTGGAAGCCCAGACGGCCCTCTTCTAGCTTAAGCCCCTACATGTTCACAGCTCACCCTTAGCACGAAGCACCAGATCAAGAGAAAGTTCTGCTCTTCCCTCTGGGTTTTATCTCCTCACACATGTTTCACCTTCTTGCCATTCCCCTAAAGGAATCCAGTCAATGAACATACAGTATCACATGTCTATCAGACTTTAAATTTCGATTCTTCCAAACCATGAGGCTAGCATGTTTTGACGAACAATCCCTCTATGGAATGTGGCTTAGCTCCCCCCCCCCAGTTAGAAATCTCCATCTTGGAACGAGGCAATACCCTAACAGCTCCTGGAAGAGGAAGTAAGACAGGCCCATGCAGGCGCAGAACACTGACGTAAATGCATTCTGTGCATGTGCAGGGGCATGTTTTACTTCTGCTTCTGGTGGGAGGAACCACGTGACTGGCCTGATCAGCTGTCCAGGGGGCATGGCTTGGCCTGCAGCCCAAAAAGTTTGCGCACCCCTGCTGTAGGATATAGATTCCTGTTTATTCCACTACCTATTCCCCCCCTCCATTTATTATGAACAAAATATATACTTCCAGCATAATAAGTTTAGAAATGTGATAAATAAATGTGAGGAGGTTCACAGCACGATCGCTGTGGCTAATGGCAAACCATGGCCTAAATCATGGGTGATCGTTCTCCTTACCTCATCTGTTTTTACGCCGTAACTTAGAGGCCCCAGTTTGGGCCTCTGACTCAAGGCTTTTTGGCCCTCCCCACTATGCCCAGGGATGGCACGCAGTCATTCAGCTAGCACGCAGCTTCTGTCCAATTAGCAAGGTGAGCACGAGGCAGACATGCTGATATTTAGCCAATTAAGTAACCTTATGCTATCGCAGGTAACCAATGAGGATATATTGCATACCCTTCTCTGGAATTTTCTTTGTCCTGTTATTCCTAATAAACTCCGACCGGGCTATCTTGCCCTATTGCCTCTTCATGAATTAAGCCTCCGCTGTCTCCTTGATCCCAAAACACAACATCTGGCGACCCGCGATGCGATTGCTGGATCCCAATTCCCCGACTCACTGGCTGGAATAGCCCCCTGGTGCACCTCTCAGCTTTCGAGCTCCCAATTGTGAGTATTGGGGGGGACTTTCTTTAGGGCAAAAGACCCATGCAAAAGAATTGCAGAAACTCATCAAGGAGAGCGGATGTCCAGACATCATAGTCTAGAAGACTTCATTAAGGAAGTCGAATGCCAATGTCCTTGGTACCCAGAAATTGGATCACTCAAACGGGATGATTGGCAAAGAATTGGAACAATTTTATTGAAAGAACCGAGGGCAGCGGTTCATCATTTATTGATTTGGCAAAGAGTTAATGAGGCAGTCAGGAAATTGGTACCAGCAGAGGCATCCCTGACCAATCCTCTGACTCATCCACCCGAGGACCCACCACCTCCTTATCCAAAAGTGCTGCCTGCTATTTTACCACCTACGGCACCATTGGTGCCGCCCGTCCCGAGCCTGGTTCTCCAGGCGCCACCCGCCTACCCTGGCGGTGTGATGGGAAATGTTCGCTCTGCCATACATCGAGCCAAGAGCGATGGGGCTTTGTCTCTGGAGGAGGCGGAAGAGTGGCAAGGAGAGAGTCCTTCTGCTTTTCCCATTATGGTTGAGATGGGGGTGGGGGCAGATGGGAATCCAGAGGAACGTATCCATTGGCAAGCTCTGTCATATACAGTAATTAGGGAACTTAATAAAGCTGTTAGAGAGGCTGGTGTCCGATCACATTTTGTGCAAGGGTTGCTTGAGGGAATTGGAAACGGGTACACCATGTTACCCCAAGACTGGAAAGATTTGTTTCGAATGATTTTGACTGCTTCACAGTATGTTGTCTGGGATAGTGAATTCCGAGCGGCTGCAGTGGCGGCAGGTACGCCACAAAACACCCCTGAGCAGATTTATGGAGCAGGTGCATTTGCTACCCTCCAACAGCAGATGCAACTCCCCCGGGAGTCTTTCCACCGCACGTTCATGTGCGTTATGAGAGCCTTTAAAAGGGTCCCCGTCTCTGGGAAACCCACACGCTCCTTTACTTCCACACGGCAGCAGCCCACTGAACCCTACCCACAGTTCATTGATAGATTGAAGGAAGCCATACAAAGACAGATAGACAACCCTGATGCCCAAGGAGAACTCCTGAAATGGCTGGCTTTTGAGCAGGCCAATGCCGATTGCAAGAAGATTTTGCAGAATGTCATTCACTGCCCTGAGTATAGTTTAGCTGACATGATTCAAGCCTGTATGGAGGTGGGCACTCAAACACATGCAATGGCCCTTCTGGCTGGAGCGCTTCGTGCCGGAAACAAGCCCACTGGCAATTGTTTCAACTGTCAGAAACCGGGCCACTTCAAGAAAGACTGTCACACCCCCGGAGGGGGAGCGCATAAGGGGGGTGGAAAGGATGTCAAGCGCCCCAGCAAGAAGTGCCCCCGGTGTGGCAAAGGATACCATTGGGCTAGCCAGTGCAGAGTCAACCCCTCACCACAGGGAAACTAGATACTGGGCCCTCCCTGGGCCCCGGAAAAATAAAGGGGACATGGGTCGATCAGCGCAAGGCTGCTACTGCTGGCAGCGCTGGACTCGATCTCGTTAACACACAGGACATGACAACTGCATTGCCTGGGGAGCTTATCCTGATGCCTGCCGACCTTACTGGCCCCTTGCCAAAAGGGACCGTTGGTCTGGTACTGCCACGTTCATCAGCGGCCAAACATGGCATCATGATAGTTCCTGCGTGATAGACGCAGACTACACAGGCATCATTTATGTACAATTTTGGAGTCACCTCCCATTGCAACTGCGCAAGGGGGACTCCTGGGCACAATTGATCATTGTTTCTTATGAGACCCCAGGGGGAGCGGAGCCCGCCCTTCGCAGAGGGGGGTTTGGTTCCACCCGTGCCGGGGCCGATGGAGACACCTATCATCCACAGGTTGCCGCCCTTCAAGAGCAGATAGGACAGCAGAAGCCGACCCGTAAGTATTGGGTAAACGGTAAGTTGTTGGAAGGATTGTTGGATACGGGGGCAGATATTTCTGTGATAGCCGCTGGGCACTGGGATCCCTTGTGGCCAACCGAAACCGCTCCCTCAGTTTGGGGCATCGGTGGTAGCCAGGCCTCCCGGAAAAGTGCTCAGTGGTTATCTGTCAGTCTCCAACCTGGCGGGCCTGAGATCGCTCGCATCAAGCCCTGTATTTTACAAATTGATCTCAACTTGTGGGGGAGGGATTTGCTGGCGCAAGTTGGCACCACCCTCATAACTCATGAATAGCCATCAACATTGTGCTCTTCCACTCTCATGGAAGACTGATCAAGCCGTGTGGGTGGAGCAATGGCCACTTCTGCAAGAGAAGTTGACTGCGCTTAAGCAGCTCGTTCAGGAACTACTGGATGCGGGTCACATTGAACCGACTAGTAGTCCGTTCAATACCCCGGTATTTGTCATCAAAAAGAAGTCCGGGAAGTGGTGGTTGCTCCATGACCTGCGGGAGATCAATAAGATAATTGAGCCGATGGGCTCGCTCCAGTGTGGAACCCCGAACCCAAATTTGATACCCCATGATTATGAGATGGCTGTCATTGACCTCAAGGATTGTTTTTATACTATTCCCCTTCAGGAAAAGGACCGGAAGTATTTTGCTTTCACGGTCCCAGTGTTGAATAACTCCCAGCCCACAGTCCGGTACCATTGGAAGGTATTGCCAATGGGAATGCTCAATAGCCCCACCATGTGTCAGTTTTATGTAAATGCAGCTCTCATGCCGTACAGAAAGGCTTACCCTAATTTGGTTATATATCATCACATGGATGAAAAACTGACCGTTTGAAGACCGATAACGGCCCCGCCTATTGTTCTACTGCCCTAGCAGAGTTTTGTACCCGCTGGCAGATTGTCCACACATTCGGCATCCCTTATAATTCTCAGGGACAGGCCGTGGTTGAGCGGGCCAATAAAACCCTGAAAGAGGCACTGGATCGCCAAAAAAGGAAAGGGGGGACTATCCCCCTCTCACTTCCGGAAAAGGAGGAGTGGCTTGCTAGTGTACTGTTCACGCTAAACCACCTTAACTTGTCTCAATTTAATTCTCAATTTTTATCCAGGGCTCAGCGTCACTACCGCCAGCTTGAGGTTCTGCCTGCCCCCCAGGTCCAGTACAGACACCTGCCGGACCCGGAGTGGAAAGGGCCTGTTCCCCTCATCACCTGGGGAAGGGGCTACGCCGCAGTGTCTACGCCAGAAGGTCCTCTTTGGGTCCCTGCCCGGTTTGTTCGACCGTGGAAGCATGGCATGGCATCAGGGTCTCAGCAACCCCATTCCAAACTTCGACCTTCACTTGCACGAGCTTCCGGAGAGGAGACGGAACCGAGGGGGAAGGCGAAGGGGGCAGAACCCGCCGATAACCTGGGGCCAGGTGAAAGCATTGTCGGATGAAGCCCAGTCCGTGCTGGACGAAATCCGGGTGGAAAAGACTCCTGAGAACTTTGTTGTTGCTATCATAGCTTGTCTAAATGCTAATTCTATAATGATTCTTTGTTGCTACATGCTTCTCTTTCCAGGAGCGCTTGCCGTCCAAGATGAGCTGTCCCAACGCTTTGAGTATAACCTGTGGTATAAGCTTGCCCGCATTTCTAATCAAACTGAGTTTTGCCTTAAGCAAAGCGTTGACTCCTATCACCTGTTAAGCACCTGTCTTATTCCCATTTGCTACAGTCCCCAAAACGTCAGTAGGTCAGTGTTGGGTTACGATATGGCCGACTTTAATGACCAGGTCAAAAACAAATATGCTCTTAGCCCCTTTTGGGGAAAGGCAACCAAAAGGCTGCCCTTTGATGCCCTGTCTCTCTATACTCCTATTGTAGCTGTTAGTAATGCTAGTAAATGTGCCAGGGTTGTGAACTGTACTCAACATAAGTCAAAGCCTCGCTGTTTCCAGCCCGGTCGCGGCCTTAATTGCACCAGGAGAGAAACAAAGGACCTTCATTTTAACTTTCAGAACATTCTGTTGCCTTCTGGGTGGTTCTGGACCTGTGGGTCACGAACTTGGAACTATATTCCTGCTAACCTCTCTAAAACCACTTGTTGCCTTAGTCGTATGATTGTTGCTTTGCCCATCATCAAGGTTGTGAGTCTGTGCGTAATATGTGTTGCTTTAACTTATCCGATAATTCTAATAAGGTACAAAACCAATTGGATTCTTTAACCAAAATTGTTTCTGATAATAAGCAAAACCCTCTGCCTTCGTGGTGGAGCACTCTTTGGTCCTGGCTTCCCAACGGAGCTTGGGTACGGACCATCCTGCAGTATGGTTTAATTATTCTTGCCGTTCTGATAACTGCCTGTTGCTTTATTCAATGCATACCTTCGTTGCTAGCCACCTGCCTGCAAGGATTTCGCTTCCGGCCTCGTGCACGCAAGGACCAAATTTATTATGCTTATAAGCTTCTTAAAAAAAGAAGGGGGAAGATGTGAGGAGGTTCACAGCACGATCGCTGTGGCTAATGGCAAACCATGGCCATAAATCATGAGTGATCGTTCTCCTTACCTCATCTGTTTTTACGCTGTAACTTAGAGGCCCCAGTTTGGGCCTCTGACTCAAGGCTTTTTGGCCCTCCCCACTATGCCCAGGGATGGCACGCAGTCATTCAGCTAGCACGCAGCTTCTGTCCAATTAGCAAGGTGAGCACGAGGCAGACATGCTGATATTTAGCAAATTAAGTAACCTTATGCTATCGCAGGTAACCAATGAGGATATATTGCATACCCTTCTCTGGAATTTAGTTTGTCCTGTTATTCCTAATAAACTCCGACCGGGCTATCTTGCCCTATTGTCTCTTCATGAATTAAGCCTCCACTGTCTCCTTGATCCCAAAACACAACAAATAAAGAAATATTTGTCTCCATGGCAGCATTAAACAAATGTGTGTACTCTATATTCTGTGGGGTCAAGTCACCAATTTCAATTTACAGTACTTACTACCAGGTAGAAATGCTATAACCACAAAAAGGAGATTTTTTTTTTTAAAAAAAGAAAATTTCCCCGTCTCCCTCAGTCTCAGCTGACTGAAGAATAATCTCTTTACCAATGCTGCCCTAGTCTAATTGTAAAACTAAATAGTATTTCACAGAAGGAAATAGCTAACTTGTTTCACAAAAAGCAAGCATAAATTTCAGGTTGGTGCTACTTTATTAAAAGTGGGTTCAAAAACTTTTAACAAGAAAATAATACAGCAGCTAGACTGCTTGTGGGACCTAGGGTATTTGAGATATTTTACACCAATTCTTTTCTGTTTACATTGGCAGCCTATTTCAGCTAGTGCTCTGCCAAAATCTGTCCTTTGATTTCCTGAAAGTTTCCCCCCCAGAAAAAGAGGCTTCTGTTTTTCCGTCCCATTCTCAGGATGGTTTAGAATTTATTTTGAATTTATTTAGGTGGGTGCCTTGGGGTTTGTTTTATCATTGAGATGGTTGACGGCATTGCGGAGTGTTCTTCATTTTCTTATATATCTGTCCAGCATACTTCATAGTTTCGTGGATTCATGGTCCTGCTGTAGTTCTTCTTTTGTGTCCCAATCAAACCCTGGATTGCCAAAATGAAGCCACTTTCTTGGCTTTCTTGTTGGCCAAACGTATGTCTTCACCGGTACATTTTCCTGGCAGTAATTGGCAGACCAGTTAATGAGCTGGATTCTGTATCTCTCAACATCCACACAGCGTGCTGTTGTCCACCAGCAGCCCCCACTTGAGCATGTTGGTCTTGCATTTAGGCCCTCCACCCCTCAGCCTATTCAGGGTCCTCCAAGTGACTTAGGGGAGGTTGAGTTCCTCAGTTAATATCCACACAGAGCACATAATGTGCAATGCATGGATGGAGGAATCACAATTTGGGATCAAAATTGCTGGGAGAATGTTAGTTCCAGCCCTTATAAGAACGAGCCCAGGACAACGATGAACAAACAGCAAAAGGCTTTATTATAACAGTCAGTAGAGATTAGCTTACAAGGTGTTCCGGATCCCGAGATGGCTATACAATCCTAACGGAGTCAGTCCCTCTGGACTCTTACCCAGCAATGGGCAATAAACTAGCTACCAAGAATTGTAGCATAATGGAGGGACCCAGGCTTAGTGCTACCAGACTACCTGTACGATGTAGGAAGTACAGTGATACCTCATACAACGTCCAAACTTGGTTCCACGAGTTTGGACTTTATACAGATTTGGACTTTGTATGAGGCATGCAAAATCCTAGCCGCGATGCCTCATACAACGTCCAAATCCTTGATGAGATGCCTCATACAACGTCATTTCCATGGAGATACATTGTAGTGTAACATCACAGACTTCAGGGCAAAGTCAAGGAAACAGACAGGAAACTGACAGAACGTTAAGAAATCATTGTCTAAAGGCTAAATACATTACAAAAACTTGTCAAACAACCCTGATTGTCCAAGAACCTGAAGAATGCTGCAAAAATCCCAGGAATGCTTCTAAAAATTCTGACGAAAAAATTCAAAAAAATCCAAAATCATGCTCAAAACCACTCCTAAACACTCTTCGCCTCGTGCAAAACCCACAAGAGCAATGCACACATGTGTCCTGCCTTTTATACTGCCTAGGCACAATGCAACCTGGGGAAAACCCCAATGCCTCATACAAAGTAGTTCTTGTAGACTTTGTATGAGGCAACTTTTCCCATGAAATTAGGAGACATTGTATGAATTCGATGTTGTATGAAGCGGACTTTGTATGAGGTATTACTGTATAGATCCGGTCTGGCCCCACCCTTGTTTATCTGTGGGGCTTATATAGTGTCTCCTTGGCGGTGACTACTGGATACAAGGTAGTGACCCGCCAGACAAACCTTACTAACCAATCAGTGCAGGGAATATATGAAGGTAACCAATGGGGAACAGGATCCAAAATTGTAACCAATGACAGGGCTTGGATTAGCATAACTAGTGCACCCTTTGGCAGGGGTTTCGTGCCACTTTAGGCTTCTAATTAGGATGGCGGGAAACCGCCATTTTCCTCTTGCAAGAGCGCTCTATGGGCTACTTGCAATTGTGCCACAATACACAACAGAGAAACATCAACAATTTGAGATACGCAAAAGATACCACCCTAATGGCAGAAAGTGAGGAAGACCTAAAGAAGCTGGTGCTTACGTTGAAAGAAGAGAGTGCAAAAGCTGGCCTGAGACTCAATATCAAGAAAACCAAGATAATGGCAAAAACAGGCCCTATCAGTCCCTGGAAAATAGATGGGGAAGAAGTAGAAGCAGTGACAGACTTTACTTTCTTAGATTCCAAGATAACTGCAGATGGAGATTGCAGCCATGAAATAAAAAGGCAACTGATTCTTGGGAGACAAGCTATGAGAAACCTGGGAAACAGTTAAAAGTAGAGACATCACCTTGCAAACAAAAATTCGCAGTCAAAGCAATGGTATTCCCAGTGGTAATGTATGGTTGTGAGAGCTGGACCATTAGGAAAGCTGAGTGCAGAAGAATAGACACCTTTGAAAAGTGGTGTTGGAGGAGAGTTTTGAGAGTCCCCTGCACAGTGAGAAGAACAAATAGGTCAATCTTAGAAGAAATCAACCCTGACTGCTCCTTAGAAGATCAAATAGTAAAGATGAAGCTAAAGTACTTTGGACATCAAATGAGAAGAAAGGATTAACTTGAGAAGGCCTTGATGCTGGGAAAGGTGGAGGGCAAAAGAAGAAGGGGGCGGCCAAAAATGAGATGGCTAGATAGTATTGTAGACACAATGGGCACAGAGCTGGGTGGGTTGAGGAGGATAGTGGAGGACAGAGGTGCCTGGAGGACAATGGTCCATCCTGTCACAAAGGGTCAGAATTGACTGTGCGACTGAACAATAACAACCCTCAAGAATGTTTGTTCTTGCCATAAAGCTCTTCCTAGATCTGAGCCAGTGGGCTTGAGGATCAGATCCAGCCAGAGGATGTTGAGGGGTCATTCTCTTCACTGTAGTTGTGACTTACTACAATAAGAAACGGGATTTCAGCCAATATGTACCTATGTTTGCCTTGACTTGGCATACAGTACTTAATTCTGATTAGAAGAGTTAAAAGATAAAGAAGCACAAATTAAACCTCTGAAGGAAAATTCTGCAACCTTCAGTCTTAGACTGATTTATTAGAATTTTGGAAGTGGTTGATTATCTGCAACTCCATCACCATAAGGACAAGAGGGACCCCGGTGAATTCATAGTGATACAGTTAGCTGCATAATGCGGTAATTATATCTGGGAATATAAATCCTTGTTTGTAGGCAATATTTGGTACCTTACTCTTCTCAACTACAAGGATTGAATGAAATTTTCTACTATTCTTGTTTTTGACCATGAGTTACAAAGATGTGGATCTCCCATTGCACAAAATGTATGGACAGTATGTGCAAAACTTGCACAAAACCTGGATGATTATTTCTTAAATTTATGGAAATTGATCTAATGGGCCACTGGCCTCTTTCTGAAAAATCAGTTTTACTATAATCATGGTGCATGCTTTAGGACACTAATTTTGTGCAAATTATAGAGACCTTTGCAGGAAACAAGACAGCTCTTATGCCTGGCTGGTGGTAAGAAATCTCACAGTGCTTTCAATTCCTTGTCAAGGTGTCTTGTTGAGACATCCCATATCAACCATTTAAGGCATTTAGTAAACATTTCTCACATTACTGGTCTTGAAAGAAACAGAAGGCACCACTTTCCCAAAGAATATATGACATTTTGACGATGGAAGTGGTTCATTAGAAAGGAGGCTTTCTCTAGCTGTTTCCCAAGGGAGTCAAACATTATAAATAGGAAAGCTCATCCTTTTAAGGCAAGAGAAGATAAAGATAATTCATACTTCAGCCCTATGTGCACTTACTAAAATTCCTTCATAAGGCTTAGTCAGCCTTTTGTCTAAGTACCCACATGTAAGACTAGGCTATACAGTATAGCTGAATCCTATGATACTCCTATGATAGTGCATTGAAAGTACAGTAAAACCTCGCACAAAGAGCACCTCTCTTAGAGACTAACTCGCTTAAAGGGCATAATTTTCTCTGAATGGTTGCCTCGCTTAACAATTAAATCCAACCAAAAACTCGCTTAACAATTAAATTGGGGTTCACAATCCCCCCGCCAGAAGTCACAATTGGTAATTTACAATGGTGTTTCACTTAAAGAGCAATCACTCTTAAAGAGCAATCCCATGGAAAACATTATGCTCTTTAAGGGAGTTACCACTGTACTGTACTCAGAGGTACTTTCTTGTAGATAATATAATAATTTCATATCAGAGATTACTCTGGGTTGAAAGGATTTTCGCTGGAGAAACTCTGCTCAGGGGACGCCTGAATGAGGCATCCCCTGAGTACAGCCCCTGAGTACAGTCCCTGAGTATAGCTCTCGGGCATTGAAACCCGACCTTCCAATCTCCAAACTCAGCATCTTAACCACTAAGCCATCAGAGGAGCTGCTTCTTACAGATGGAGGATGAGGATGAAACTATGCAGAATTGTCACAAAATGCAAAACAAGTATTTTAAATGTATCGAGTTGTAATATCTTAATCAGTATTTAGCATGGTTCTCCATATTTTCTTTTGGAAGTAAAAGCAGCCTTTTGCTGAATATTCTGGAACAAACAACACAGTCGTTTGCAAATATTTTAAGCCAAGCAGCAAATGCCATCATTCTTTCCATCATATGAAAAAAGAGGAAGGCAAGTGACATAATGAAACATGCAGAATGGCATCTCATCTGCTTACTGTGCATAATTATATCAGGCGACTACGTGTTATAATAAACCTCTGTTTGGAACAATTAACATTTTGAGAAGCAGTTTAGTGCCTGTATTTATAGGAAAGCTTTTCTAACAAATTGCTACTAAGGCAGAAATGAAACTGAAAAAAGAAATACATCATATGTTACAATAGCAGATATTATGATAGGCAATGCTATCCATCATCTGTAAATCCATGGAAAATATGGCAACCAGAACTGCATATAGATTTCAAAAGCATTATCATTGTTCATTTTTAGAATGCTGCTTGTATTTTTAGGAATTATTATTGCAACGACATCTGTGACAACTACAGGTGTGTGCTGCCTTCAGACAAACGTGCAAATATGGACTGAATCGAGGCTGCATTGACAGTTCTGTATTGACCACAGAGTAGACAAAGAAATCCCTGGTCACCCACGAGGCAGGGTAGCACCCTGCAGAGATGTTCATGTTCAGTGATACATTGTTGAGTTTAAAAATGGAATGATTAAAGAAAGATGCACCATGGAATGAAAGAGAAACTAAATCCATACATAATATTAAAAAGTCTGAGCAGATGCCGAAGAAGAAGGAGATTGACAGCTGCCTAAGAAAGTTTTCCCTTGGACATATGAACTGCTGAAGTTCTAGGGAAGGTCTCTGAGTGAGGTTTGGAGCAGCTGCTCTCTACCAGGCCACAATTAGGGCAAGTCAAGGGTGAGGTTGCCCCATGTGCCAAATGTAAAGAGTGCTCTTCTTCCTCCAAATTGTCTCAAAATTGGCCAAGCAACCTGGTTTTCTTCTATAAGAAAATGCAGCAGTAGACCAGGTCCTGGGGTGAACACCACTATTGGGCAGTAGACCATCCGTGGTGCATAAGGGCCATAGTGGCTTAGTGATTATGATGCTAAGCTTGATGACCAGAAGGTCAGCAGACCGGCAGTTTGACACCTGAGTGCTGTGTGGTGGAGTGAGCTCCTGCCATCTGTCCCAGATCTTCCAACCAAGCAGTTCAAAAGCAAGAAATAGCAAGTAGATAAATAGGTTGTGCTTCGATGGGAATGGTAACAACATTCCATGTGCTCCGCATCTAGTCATGCTTGGCACAAGACCATGGAAACGTCTGCAGATGAAGACAGAGTTGGCACTTTGGCTGTAAAGAAAGATGAGTGCCACCCCCTAGAGTCGGACACAACTGGCTTTCAAGCAAGGGAGGCCATTATCTAGAGTAGATTATTCCACTGGGGGATAGCAGTGGAAAGATGGTTGGTCTACCAAGCTCTGATGAGACAAAGACAGATTCACCCACAGCTTGGTAGAAGCTTAAAAGAGGAGGTAATGTCTAGATCAGTGGTTTTCAACATGGGGGACTTCAATTCCCAGAAGCCTAAGTCAGTACATTGGCTGATCAATGCTTTGGAGAATTGACTTAGGCTTCTGGAGATTGAAGTCCAAAAACGAAAGGTTTGGAAACACTGGTCTAGATGGTGTCTCCTCTTCTTCCCATGTGAATATTGCTCCAACACTCCCCTGCAAAACTTCTATGCCTACAGAAAAGTATTTTTTTTCCTTTATGAATCTAAGCACACACAGAGATGCAGAAAGACAGGCTGATGGATTGTAAGACACAGCGTTCATAATGCATGTCCTTCTATTTTTATCATCTTTGTAACAAACCATCAGTTACCACACTTTCCCATTTTTCTCAAAAATGAGTACAATCTCTCGGAGACCAAGACAAACAATTTCATCATCATGTGATCAGAGGCCCCCCCCCATGTTTGTAGTTCCTGATTAAAGATGAACCAGATCAAGATTTAAATCCCTAGTCTGGACATGGTTTTTGTTAAAAGGCATTTCTGAAAAAAAAGTTGGGATTCTGGCTCTGTCACAGTGGGATTATTAACACTGATGGATTCTGCAATAGGATGGTTTCCTTGTTTCTGCAAAAGCAGAAATCAAAGATGTCTCAATTAATGTGTAAGGCAGGAGGTGGGCTCAGAAGACAAGCAGTATGTAACGAGATGTAAATAAGGGCCCACTTAGTGGGCTAGATGGATTTATTCTGGCAGTTCTTTTACATTCTTGTCCTAATCCAATTAAGTTAGTTGAAGCAGATGTTCAGCTGCTGTGAATGGCAATTCTAGTTGAAATCGATGGACCACTTGGGATATCCACCATTAGGAAATGTAACTCTATTGAGCATCGATAAAAAGGTGTACAGTAATACCTCATACAAAGTCCGCTTCATACAACATCGGATTCATACAACATCGCCTAATTCCTTGAAAAAAGTTGCCTCATACAAAGTCGTGTGACTTTGTATGAGGCATTTGGGTTTTCCTAGGTTGCATTGTGTCTGGGCAGTATAAAAGGCAGGACACATGCGTGCATTGCTCTTGTGGGTCTTGCATGAGGCAAAGTGTGTTTAGGAGTGGTTTTGAGCGTGATTTTGGATTTTTTGAATTTTTTCATCAGAATTATTAGAAGCATTCCTGGGTTTTTTGCAGCATTCTTCAGGTTCTTGGACAATCAGGGTTGTTTGACATGTTTTTGTAATGTTTTTAGCCTTTAAACAATGATTTCTTAAAGTTCTGTCAGTTTCCTGTCTGTTTCCTTGACTTTGCCCTGAAGTATGTGCTGTTACAGTACAATGTATTTCTATGGAAATGACGTTGTATGAGGCATCGCAGCAAGGATTTTGCATGCCTCATACAAAGTCCAAATCCGTATAAAGTCCAAACTTGTGGAACCAAGTTTGGACGTTGTATGAGGTATCACTGTATTTGACAGCATACCGTTTTCTATCTAAAAAGCATCTTCATATTATGTTTTTGATAAGATCAAGGATGCTATTTCTTCCTCCAGTCTTCCTTCTTTTGATAGCAAAATGGATTTATTGACAAACAAAATCAAGGAATTCCAGGACGGATTACTATCCTTTAAGAACAAAAAACTCAATCGTGACCGCAATGATTATAAGAACTCTAGAATTTATAAATGGCAATTTGCCCGTCCTACTACGTTCAAACAGGTCACTTGGCGCCGACCCTTGGAAGACACTGACTTCGAGACTACTGATTCAGATATCGCAGATTCTTCTGCAGACGAAAGGATCCGAACACCCTATAATACCAGACTCCACCGCAACAAACAGTCCACCAATAAACATATTCCCAGCAATAATTTTTTAGGACAACGCAATGTCCGCAAGAACAAAAGGAAATAAGATCTTCCTTAGTTTTCAACCTATCTCAGAGAGTCTTAACGGTAAGGGAAATAGAACTCCTGGATCTTGGTTTAGGGTTCGTACCTACTCCTAAATATTCTTCATTCAAAACACGTATTGATATTTACAAACTCATCCGTTTACTTAAATTGCGTTTTTACTTTAAAGATAACCCTGGCAGCTCCAATCCATTCTCTCCTCGATCCACCTTCTCACCTGCTGTAGATAACCCTGCAATTGAAGTTTTTCGTAGGGTAGTTCTACGAGACATTTCCACTCTTGAAGAACGCCATCGTGTCTCGCATAATTTATCCCTTAACGATATCCACCTTCTTGAAAATTTGGGAAATGATCCCGACATTATTATCAAAGCAGCTGATAAGGGTGGCGGGGTAGTAATTATGAATAGGACCAACTATTTAGAGGAAGCACATAGACAACTCTCTAATCCTCTCTTTTACACCAAATTAGAGAAAGATCCCACACCACATGTTTCTAACGTTATTAAAGTTGTTTTACAGGAAGGACTTGCTTTGGGTTTCATTTCAGAATCGACTTTCCGTTTCCTTTACAAATCACATCCACGAGTACCCATTTTTCATTTATTACCTAAAATTCATAAGCTTCAATCCGGTTCCAATCTTGTACCATGCAGACCCATCATATCTGCCAACGAGGGCCTTTTAGAACCCATTTCCATTTTCATAGATCATTTTATATGTCCTTTTGTCACTAATACTCCCTCTTATGATATTTTGATTTATAAACGCTATATTGATGATTTGTTTTTTGTTTTTTCTAACCCAGCTTCCTTATCTGGTTTCTATACTTGGATTAATTCTTTACATTCGAATTTAACATTCACTTATACTTCTAGCTCCATCACAGTTTCGTTCCTTGATTTAGAAATTTTTATTGCTAATAATCAGCTTAACATGCGCCTTTTCAATAAACCAACGGATAGGCATGCCTATCTACAATTCCACTCCCATCATCCATTTTCTTTAAAAAGCAATATACCATATAGTTTGTTTCTTCGAGCAAAAAGGAATTCCACACTCGATTCTGATTTCCAATCGTCTGCTATTAACATCCGTAAGTCTTTACTCATCAGAGGCTATCCCACTCATATCATTAACCATGCTTACTGGAAAGTTACCAATAGAACCAGACAGTCTATGTTTCAACGAAAATTGAAAAATGCAAACAACAACAACATTTTTTGGTCCATTGATTTTACTCCACTTGCACACCAAATAAAGAAAACTATACATCGCCACTGGCATATCCTGGATTCCATTTCTGGTTGTAAAGATAAACTTACCATTGGATTCAGGAAAACTAGAACTCTAGCTGGTATCCTTTCGAAAACTGATTGTCTTTCTCCTGTCTCAAGTCCTTCGGTCCTTCCGCCTGGACATTTTCCTTGCGGCCATTGTAAGTTTTGTTCTTATATGTGGAGAACCGATACTATTTCCATTCCAAATTGCACTTTCATACATCATCTTTCACGGTTTTCCAATTGCAATTCTCGCGACATCATTTATATTCTAATTTGCCCTTGTGGACTATCATATGTTGGACAATCTTCCAGACCATTCAAAACTAGACTAGGAGAGCATATTTCACGTATTCGTAACAAGGTTTTTACAGCACCTCTTGTCTCCCATTACGTTGACAAGCAACATGCTCCAACAGATCTAAAGGCTGCTGTATTGGAATCATTTTCACCACGCAAATTTTATTCGATTAACAAAGAACATTTCCTGTTACAACGTGAAGCTTTTTACATCCATCGTTTTTCTACTTTACATCCCCATGGTTTAAATACAGAACAGGATTATTCCTCTTTTCTTTAAACTCATATTTATTTCTGTTTTGGTTTCGTCTTGTGGTCGCCCTTTAAGAGAATTCCCCTTATTATAATCCTTTTGCTAATTATTGGTATTCATTTCACATGTCCCCATATATGAACTATATATAGGTTGTACTAATTGAGTTTGTTTAACGCTCACACCCGCTATCAGTTTCTACTTAGAGGTGTTAACAGCGCATTATTACAGGTATTGTTTTTGTTAGTTATGTTTCTATACCTAATGTTCTTGAGTGCTGTTTATGTACCTTGTTATATACTTCAATATTTGCATGTCTTATTTATTTGGTGTTTATTGTCACTTCGGGTTTCGATGTTTTACAGATCTTGACAAAGATTTTCGAAATATTCTCTACCGGAGGAATATTGACCTGTTCTACTCTTCTTCGTACCCGTTTAGTGGCATATTCTTAGCCCTTCTGACTGTTTTACTGTCATTGATAAATGCATGTCCCGAACCGGACTTACAAACCTTCCATGGATTTCGCATTGAGCTCCTAAGAAGCACCTCTCAGCGTCGTTCTACTCACCTACGTCGATACAGCCCACCTGGCTGACGACCTGTTCTACTCTTCTTCGTACCCGTTTAGTGGCATATTCTTAGCCCTTCTGACTGTTTTACTGTCATTGATAAATGCATGTCCCGAACCGGACTTACAAACCTTCCATGGATTTTGCATTGAGCTCCTAAGAAGCACCTCTCAGCGTCGTTCTACTCACCTACGTTGATACAGCCCACCTGGCCGACATTAATAACTTTTCCTGTCCTTTTATACGGATTACCACGTAATCAGAGCTGCGATACAGCTTTTGAACTTGTTACTGTTCCACGGACATTTGCACCTACCCATTAGGTTTCACCACGCTGACTTTCGAGCAAGTGCGGACATCTTACGTGCTCAGTCCTCTCCAGTGCCGTTGGCAACTTATGGTGTTTTTCTATCTAAACTGTTGATATATCGCTAGTCCGGTTCTTGAGTATACGTTTACTTGTATTTGTATTTTTATCTGCATTTTCACTTATTAAAAATATTACTTCTTATATATAATTCTGCTCCTTGGGGTGCATTTTCTCTCCTCTCCCTGTCTTTTGACACCCCTGCCGTTTCCCCTCCCTTCTGGGCAGTATAAAAGGCAGGACACATGCGTGCATTGCTCTTGTGGGTCTTGCATGAGGCAAAGTGTGTTTAGGAGTGGTTTTGAGCGTGATTTTGGATTTTTTGAATTTTTTCATCAGAATTATTAGAAGCATTCCTGGGTTTTTTGCAGCATTCTTCAGGTTCTTGGACAATCAGGGTTTTTTGACATGTTTTTGTAATGTTTTTAGCCTTTAAACAATGATTTCTTAAAGTTCTGTCAGTTTCCTGTCTGTTTCCTTGACTTTGCCCTGAAGTATGTGCTGTTACAGTACAATGTATTTCTATGGAAATGACGTTGTATGAGGCATCGCAGCAAGGATTTTGCATGCCTCATACAAAGTCCAAATCCGTATAAAGTCCAAACTTGTGGAACCAAGTTTGGACGTTGTATGAGGTATCACTGTATTTGACAGCATACCGTTTTCTATCTAAAAAGCATCTTCATATTATGTTTTTGTTTGACAAAAACTATTTACATTGGGAAGGCATTATTGTGGATAATAAGGCAGCTTTTTTAAAACAGGGAAAACAATAAAACAAAAGTATGGCTGATGTCATAAATAAAGAATCTACACTATAAAGTCACATTGTTCCACTGAAACCACACTGTGTTTTTGTACATAAGAGCAAGGTCCTACCAACATCTGAACATCCCTTTGTTCTAGAAATTGATCTGTATTTTTGTTGGACTTATACCAAAGTGAAATACGTAAACTCTGTGGAGGAGTGGCATATGTCCTTTCTCAGCTATGAGGGAGGTAAGAGAATTGCCAAAATATTCAAACCATTGAACCCCCACCCACCCCGTACCATCTGAACCATGAAATTTCCCCAGTCACTTGAAATGTTCCAGAGATGTTTCTCCTCAAGGAGAAACATTCCAACTTGGTTCGAATTAAGGATTGCAACCCTTGTTTTGATTTCTCTTGCATGTGAGGTCAAGGGAATGCAAGATATTTCTCCTTGTCCTTGATGCTTTCAATAAGAAATGAGAATGCAAATGAGAACTGTTTTGTGCAAATTAGCTCAAATTGTACAATTAAAGCTTTAAGGCAGGGATTCTCAGCTTGTGTTCCCACAGGCTGAATGCAGCCCTTGGTGCCATTTCATGTGGCCTCCCAACACCTCCACCATACCTGGAGGTGCCATGTAGGTGGTGGAAGGGCAAAATACTGTCTGGCTCCCGAAGCTGTCTGAGGGAGTTTGACCTGGGCCCTGGCTTAAAAAGGTTGAGACCTCCTGCTTTAAAGCAATTGTGCACAATATGTGAAAGGATTATGGTAGCTGCGGTTGGTTTTCTTCTTTTTCCATGGATTCTTATAGATGAGAAGCCATGGAGGGGGTGTTTGTGTCTTGTGAAACAATCAGCAGCTCATTCTATACATTCTTTGTTTCACACACAAAGGCACACATGGATACAGACATGCACAGTTTTTGGCTGCAAGCAGGTTTCCTAATCTTCATAACAAGATTAAAGGTAAAGGTAAAGGTTTCCCTTGCTCGAAAGCCAGTCATATCCGACTCTAGGGTCCAGTGCTCATCTCTGTTTCAAAGCCGAAGAGCCAGCGCTGTCTGCTTCTGCAGATGTTTCCTTGGTCATGTGGCAGGCACGACTAGACACCAGAGCACATGGAACATTGTTACCTTTCCACCGAAGTGGTCCCTATTTATCTACTTGCAATTTCTAGCTTTCAAACTGCTAGGTTGGCAGGAGCTGGGACAAAGACGGGTGCTCATTCTGTCCTGCAGTACTTGGGAATCGAACTGCTGACCTTCCACCTCCCAGTCAGCATCTTAGTCACTTGAGCCACTGCAATCCTGTTCATAACAAGATTATACAGATCCAAACAACAACAACAACAACAAATTTTGGAAACACAACTGAAATACTAAAAATTGTGGCTTTTGGAGGTACAGTGGTATGTCATACAACTATTTTAATCCGTTCCACAGGGCTCGTTGTTGTACGAAACAATTGTTATATGATGCATGCATCGTATAGCGATTTCCCCTATGGGATACATCGTACAACATTTTTTTCCGCTAAGTAGTTTTTCCCATTGAAAAAAAAATTGTACAGATTTTTTCCATAGGGAAAATTGTTATGCGAGACGCCATTTCCCCCCAAACCTAATTGTTATGCGATTTCGTTGCTATATGGGGCGATTGTTGTATGAGGTTCCACTGTATAACTCAATTGAAGAGTCCTGTCATGATAATCCTAATGCTGAACAGAAATCCCTTTCTTGTTCACTCTCTCTCATACTGAAAAAGTGACACACAAAAAGCCAGTGTCTTTCCTTTTCCATTTGTATATTGTTGGTACCTTATTTTTCGTTGTATTTGTTTCCTTCTTTTAATGGTGCTAAAATGAGTCAGCTGGGAGACATGCATTGTAAACGAGCTTGTTAAGATCAAGCGTTTGGAGGGAAGGGTAAAAAAAACACCAAAAAAACCTTTCCTGAAACCATCTCCTTTCAAATGCCGTTAATGCAGTGCACTCTTATATCTCCTCCTTTACCACTGCAATAACAAGAATGACATAATGTGCATTTCACATTAGCAGTTTCTTCATCACGGCTTCTCCTGTTTAGCTATGCCGCAGGGGGTGAGATGTAGCAAGGAAGGATCAGTCACTACAAAAAACAACAACAGTAAGCCAGACTGCATTTAAGTTTATCATAATGGAAGGGTTTTGGTTAGCATGAGCGCGAGCAAGTTGAGAAAGCCACCTATTTTTTGTTTGCAGGGAGGAATGCTTACAGAACTGAGATGTCCTGCCAGAATATCCTTCAGAATTGCCCTTTATCATTTATTTCCCCCCATTTACAGTATTATAAACCTTTCTATATACTGCTTCTCATCAGTACAGTTTTATTTTACTTATGTATTTAAAATATGTTTATCCTTCCTTTTTCCCTATGAAAGCACCCAGGGACGCTTTCATCATTTAAAAAAACACACAATATAAAAGCTGAAAGACATAAGAACATAAGAACAGCCTTGCTGGAAAAGGCCACAGAAGCCCATCCAGTCCAGCATTCTGTCTCACACAGTGGCTCACCATTTCCTTCAGGGTATTCCCAAGCAGATGCCTTCACCTGCTTAGGATTCCCTGGAAATGGCATTGAGAGATATCCTGCCTATCTCTCCAACTCCGAGGTTGTTCTTAAGTATCCATAATTATAGCCATTGATACCCTTGTCCTCCATGAACTTGTCTAATCCTTTCTTAAAGCTGTCAAGACTGACAGCTGTCACCACTTCGTCTGGCAGGGAGTTCCATAGACCAGTAATCCTCTGGGTGAAAAAGTACTTTCTCTTATTTGTTTGAGAACTAGTACCCAAAAGTTTCATCGAGTGTCCCCTAGTTCTAGTGTTGTGCGATAGGGAAAACAGTTTTTCCTTATCTACTTTGTCCACACCGTGCATGATTTTATAAACTTCAATCAGGTCACCTCTTAGACGCCGTCGTTCAAGAGTGAAAAGGCCCAACCGTTGCAGCCTCAGATGGTAAGGAAGGTGTTCCAGTCCCCTAATCATTCTGGTTGCCCTCCTCTGTACTTTCTCCAACTCCATAATATCCTTCTGGAGGTATGGCGACCAGAACTGTACACAATATTCCAGATGGGGCCTCACCATAGATTTATAAAGAGGCAAAATGACACTTGCTGACTTATTTTCTATACCCTTCCTAATGATCCCTAACATTGAGTTTGCTTTTTTCACTGCTGAGGCACACTGGGTTGACATCTTCATTGAGCTGTCCACCAGGACACCAAGGTCCCTTTCCTGGTTTGTCGCAGAGAGTTCAGATCCCATCAGTTTATAAATGTAATTGGGGTTTTTTGCCCCAACATGCATCACTCTGCACTTACTAATGCTGAAGCTCATTTGCCACTGTTTTGCCCACTCCCCCAGTGTCAAGAGATCCCTCTGGAGCTCCTCACAATCTCTCACAGTTTTCACTATCCTGTATAATTTAGTGTCATCAGCAAATTTGGCTACCTTGCTTTTTACTCCTACCTCTAGATCATTTATGAAGAGGTTGAAAAGCAGGGGTCCCAGTACTGAACCTTGGGGGACCCCACTCTTTACTTCCCTCCACTTGGAGAAGTGTCCACTTAGTGCTACCCTCTGTTTCCTGTCCCTTAGCCAGTTGCTGATCCAGGACAAGAACTGTCCCTTTATTCCATGACTGGTAAGTTTATTCAAGAGCCTTTGGTGTGGGACCTTGTCAAAAGCCTTCTGAAAGTCCAGATAAACAATGTCAACTGGATCCCCCTTATCCACATGCTTGTTGACACTCTCAAAAAATTCCAACAGATTAGTGAGGCATGATTTGCCCTTGTAAAAGCCATGTTGGCTCTCCTTTAGCAGCGCCTTCTCTTCTATGTGCCTATTAATTCTATCTTTTAGGATGGATTCCATCACTTTACCTGGGACACATGTCAAATTGACAGGTCGGTAATTTCCTGGATCAACCCTGGATCCTTTTTTGTTACATTCGCTACCTTCCAGTCATCAGGCACAAAGCCTGATTTGAGGGAAATATTATATATTTTGGCTAGGAGATCAGCAATTTCATCTTTAAGTTCCCTGAGAACTCGTGGATGGATGCCATCTGGTCCTGGTGATTTGTTAGTGTTTAGCTTAACAAGACATGCAAGGACCTCCTCCCTGGTTATTTCTATCTTGCTTAATTCTTCGGTTTCCCTCCCTACGAAGATAGGCTCTGTTTTGGGCATGTGGTCTCTGTCTTCTTCAGTGAATACTGAAGCAAAGAATTCATTGAGTCTCTCTGCAATCTCTGTTTCCTCTTTAATAACCCCTTGCCTTCCATTGTCATCTAATGGTCCAATGGCCTTCCTAATTTAACAATACTGAAAAACCAACTCACTGAATACCAGGATAAAAATAATATATAAAATTACATAAAATGGATTTAAAAGCAGCAAAGCACAAGCAATCCCCCTTTTAAAAAAAAGAAAACTCTGTTAGTCATCCAGACACTGAGAGAAAGTATGTAAAGAGAAAGATCTATGCCTTCTGAGTTTTCCTTACCTAGAACGTCCTGGAAAATGTCCCCATAACTCTTAATTGATTGTGTGGCATTGCCCGCCACCCCTGAGTGAAGAGACGGACACATGTCATGGGTTCAAACATGGGCCACTTTATTAAGCCAAAATAAGTTGTTGCAAACTATTGCGCTGGGGACTAAGTAGTGTGGGTGCATGATAATAACTCAGGCCAATACCAGAGAATTTGGATCCCAAATAATAGGGACAGCAGAAAAGCTCTGCAGATAGGCCAGCACTGTGTCCAACAGTGTGGCCAAGCTATGCAACCAGGGAGCTGGCAAAGAGTCCTGATCAGCTATCTCAGGTCTGCGGCTATTAAACAGCCATGAGACCATACCTGTCAAGTATCCCGGATTGGCTGGGATTTCCTGTTTTTTCGCACTGATTTTCATCATTTCCCGCCCGGAGCTGCTTCTACCCCGGAATTTGGCAGCGGGGGAAAATGAGTTACTGCGCATCCCTTCTGCGCAGCTCACTTCTATGCGTGCATAGAAGGCTTTTACACATGCATAGAAGGCTTCTGTGCAGACGGGGATACGTAAAAGCCTTCTACGCATGCATAAAAGCCTTCTACGCATGCGTAAAAGCCTTCTACGCATGCGTAGAAGTGAGTTGCGCAGAACGTTTCTGCGCAGGTCCATTGTATGCATGCGTAGAACAGACTTGCACAAAAACATTCTGCGCAGAAACATTCTACGCATGTGTAAAAGCCTTCTACGCAAGCGTACAATGGACCTGCGCATAAACATTCTGTGCAGGTCCCGTAATCTCTGGAGCTGCACTTGACAGGTATGCATGAGACACCCCAAATGATAGTGCTGTCTGAGGTCCCAAATTAACCGAGACCCCAACCGAATAACTAAACAGGCCATTCTGATTAAAATCCCGCCAAAGAGATCAGAATAACCTCCGCCAAAAACTTAACCTGCAGCAACAGTATGGGATGGGTGAAAAAAACACGACCCCAAGAGCCAAACAGGGGTCATGCAAAAATTCCCATCTAGCCCCGAAGCGACTGGATAGCACACTGCTACTGAGGGAGAGAGGGTGGGATTTGTTTCTCAATGCCAAGCAGTTAAAGAGGGCAAGGCAGGAAGGAGCCACCGCCTATAATGGCTTCTTGACTCCTCCCTATCACACCAGGTAGGCCGGCCTGCAAGAGCATGCCCATCTCTTCCCGGGGGAAGCAGGCAAAGCCAGCACAGGTGGTTATTTTACCCCCAGTGCTGGTCCATATGGTACAATCATTAAATCCCTAGTAATGGACTGCCGGAAGAAGGGAGATGATAATGGGAACAAACCGTCTTGAGGTCTAGTAGCTTAATGAACAACCTGATCTGTCAGCAGACATGCACTAAAATCTGTTTGGAGAAAATGCAGGTATTTCAGTAGAGATTTACCTACTGAGAGATTCCTAATGGTTTGAGTTGCACACCATTCACTGGGTCATTATCTTTCAACTGGTGCAATAGGATTGCAGTTTACTGGTACCCTTTTGTTCTTTTAACTGGTATGAGTGGAATACAGGGTTTTGGCATTTTTCTTTTCTTCCTCAAGGAACACTAGTTTAAGCTGGTGTTTTTCCTCAGTGTTTTTAACTCCATCCTTGAGAGAGATGGCTAGTTCATCTTCAGACTTCTGGATCATACAAGCTCCCCATAAAATTTCAAATGTGGTTTTTTTAAAATGAGGACTGTTAAACCAGATCTGATTCTGGAAATTGGATTCTGCCTTTCACTCGTATGTATTCAGGACAGCAGTCTCCTAAAAGACACTGCATGCTCAGAAACAGAGACACAGAGACAGAAAGGAGAGTCGATTAAAAAAAAAACCAACCCAATAACAACTCACAAATCATTAATGAGGGGTGACATTTTAAGGCTGCCTGAATCACATATGCTCCCTTTGCGGGCTTTCTGACCAACTAGCTTACTTTATTGATAAAACAATTCACAGATGTGCCAAAGAGGTCAATAACTAAAGTTTCTGATACACCACAAGTTTCTCAGCTGTTTAGCAAGTATCACATGTTTACCCATTCTTTTCATTATCTCTTTTTTGCACAGAAGAACCTTTTAAGAATATGCAGCAATTTCCTCTCTTTTCTCCCTTAATTAAGGGTCTCATTGAGATAAGCACGGTTTTAATCATTTACATGCAAAAAAGAAAAAATAATAATAAGTATCCAAAAGGTAGCTTTGAATTTAAATAAGGAGAAATATGATTCTGCTTGTTCCCCCAACCACAAAAATATTAAGGTACAGCCTTGGCTGATCTTCTCTTCTTCCTTCATGTCTAGGTCAGACTTTGAACTGCCAAAATGTAGCCACCTTCTTGGCTTTGTTGTAGGCCAAATTTAAATCTTCATCAGTACATGTTTCTGGTAGTTACCGGCAGATCAGGAAATGATCTGGATTCTGCATCTCTCCACCTTCACACATGTTATCCGCCAGCAGCCCCCACTTGACCATAGGGTTTAAATTAACTCTCAGCCAAGGAAATGATTGCGTGTGTGTGTTTGGAACAGGTAAATGTAAAGGTCACCCTTGCTTGAAAGCCAGTCGTATCCCACTCTAGGGTTCAGTGTTCATCTCTGTTTACAGCCAAAGAGCCTGCACTGTCTGCTTCTGCAGACGTTTTCCATGGACATGTGGTAGGCATACCTCAATACTCCTTGTCTCATAGAAGTGATAACCATGACAGTAGTAAGAACTGCACAAAGAGAGGCAAATGTAGCTTTCTCCTGTCATCCTCTCTGACATTTATCCTATCATGCTAGCAAACAGTGTGACAGGTTGCAAGAACTATGCCAGTGATGGTGCCCAAGGAGAAGGAGGCGGCACGCAGGCAGGCACCATGAGTGTCCACACACCTATGTGATTTTGCTGGCATGCCCCCAGCTTAGGCATGTGGGTGCTGTGCATGTGCACTGCTTGAGAAATGCTGGTGATACCATAAGTGCACCTACTCCCCCCCCAGGGTGCTCCCCACCCCCGACTGCTCCCAACCCCTTGGTACTCCCCACCATCCCTCAGGCCCTCTGCAAACCCCACAAATGCTACCCACCCCGTCAATTGCTCCCCACCCCTGCAAGGACTCTTCACCCCCACGAGTGCTCCTGACCCCCCCAGGTCTCCCCACCCCCCAGGGCCTCCTCACCCCATGAATGCTCCCCACCCCACCACAAGTGCTCCACACACCCCCAAGTGCTCCCCACTTTACCTTGCCCATTTTGGTGGAAGGAAGAGGGGTGGTGGGGAAGTGGTGCCAGCTGGGCTGGGTGGGGCTTCCCCTCGATTGCCCACATGCCAGAAGAAAGGTCTCTTTGTGCCATATCTGGCATGCGTGCCTTAGGTTCACCACCACGGGACTATGCAATACACTCTTCTTGCTGATGAACCAAGTGTTTGATGTATGCTGATTCTGTAACCATTTTCAGGGTTTTCTAGGTATAGAATACACAGAAGTGGCTTACGATTCCCATCTTCTGGTGGCAACCTCTAGGACTGTGCAGCTTACCCAAGGGTACACAGGTTGGATCTTTCCCTAAGAGGCTCAGTGGGGAATTGAACTCCCAAATTCTGGCTCCATATTCAGATACCTAAACTACTGAGCTATTGATTGTAGTGTAGTGGATAGAGTGACAGACTAGGACTCCGGAAGCCTGGGTTCAAATTCCTGCTTAGTTTTAGAAACTCATTTTGGGTGTAGAACTGTAACACCACTCCTTTAAGTAAACATCTCACTTTCCTTGGAAGCACTTTTAGGTTACTGTAAGTTGATTCAGGTGGCTTAGTGGTTAAGATGCTGAGCGCAACAACCGGAGACCCGAGTGCTGTGCTACGAAGTGAGCTCACATCATCTGTCCCAGCTCCTACCAACCTAGTAGTTTGAGAGCAAGAATTTGCAAGTAGATAAATAGGTACCACTTCAGCGGGAAAGGTGACAGCATTCTGTGCTCTTCATTATCTAGTCATGCCTGTCACATAACCATGGAAATGTCTGCAGACACAGACAGCACTATCTCTTTGGCTGAAAACAGACAGATATGAGAGTTGGACATGACTGGCTTTTGAGCAAGGACTTGACGGCATAAACCTAAGGATCAACACAGCTACTCACTGTAATAGTGGCACTCCAGCTGTTTTAGGCTGTTTTAGCCCCTTCTTCAGTCCACAAATTGATTTATTTCATCAGAATGAAAATTATGATGCCAATGACCATGAACATCTGAGAAGCTTCCATCAGAAGAACTCTCCTCCATTCTGGGGAAAACAGTGTTGTTAGATGCTCAGAGAATTCAACTCCCTTTACAACAAAGAGACTGTATTATGAAACATGCTTTTTTGGAGGTCCCTGGATAATAAACATATGCTCCAATTTTTGCAGTGACATTCCTGCCTTTGTAATAGATCCCATTACATTGTTTTGCTGTTAGCTTTTATAGAGATGTTTAAAGTCCTGCTATTTGTAAGATGGTCTAGCTGCTGTTGGAACAAAAACATAGCACGGACATCTTGCTAGAGAATACTATAGGAGCAATTTTCTCTCTGTTCTCTCCTATTAATGGAAGAGGTTAATCCCAGGCTTTTTAGTAACAAGAGATCATTTTCACTTGCATGTGTGTGTGGAGAGACTCCGGTTTATGAGTCTGAGACATTTATCCACAAGTACTCTTGCTGGACTCTTTCTTTGCTTTTCTGTTCCATGATGATACTTAATTTTGAAGAATGTTTTTTTAAAAAATAGAAACTTTTAACAATACAATTTTTTAAATAGTGCCAGAAGCACACAAAGGTGCTTTCTGGGTTGGAAGTATTTTTTGCTGGAGGAACTCCCCAAATGAGGCTCCTTTCATGTCCCCAAGATGTTTTCCCACCGAAGTGGTCCCTATTTATCTACTTGCAATTTCTTGCTTTTGAACTGCTAGGTTGGCAGGAGCTGGGACAGAAATGGGTGCTCGTTCGTTCATGTGGAAGTGCCAACTTGCTGATCTTCCATCTAACAAGGTGAGCTTCTTAACCACTGGGCCACCACAGTCCCATAACAATACAGATGCTGTATCAGATTATTAGGGTTCTCAGATTTCTCTGTCTTCTTTGTTACCTAGTGGAGAGGACAAATTTCATAGCAAACTGTGGTGGAGGGGAAATGTTGTGTGTGTGTGTGTGTGTGTGTGTGTGTGTGTGTGTGTGTGTAATCAGAATTGTTATGGGGGCAATTTAAGCCTACCATTTAAACCTACCATTGATCTTGAGCCAAAACTCTACCCATAATTTTCAGCATGGGGTACAAAACCTCTTGTCTTATCCTTGCAAGAAAAAGGGAAAGGCATTTGTTCTCAACATGAATGGGGGGGGGGTATTGTTTTTGAGAGAGAGAGGTAAAACTTAGATTTTGTACACTTCTGAAACCAATTATACACATTTCTGAATAAGATGCACAATGTTTGGAAAAACATGATTCATGTTGCTAGATTCAGCAAAAGTTGAAGCCTTGGAAAGGTTGCTTCTGTCTCTTTGACCAGATTGCTTTTTTTTGTTTCGCTTTTGCTAGGTGTTTGCTTACAGAAAAGGTGCTACTTACCTTTACAATAGTATATTTTGTGAAAAATGCAGGACAGCAGCAACTTTTTAATCATTGCAGGTGTGCAGAACTGCATTGCATGGGTAGGGGATAGTTACACTTCCCACGCACATTCCTTCTATCCACATTCTTTCTGTGTAAAATGGGTACTCGATGATACTTCTTCTTTCATGTCTAGGCCAGACATGAAACTGCCAAAATGAAAGGCACATTTTGGTGAGCTCATTCTGCGGTTCATTTTGCTTGCCCTAGTGTGAGAAAGATTAGCTGGCAAAACAAGTAGGCTCTTTCTGTGTACCATTACTCAATAATGAGACTATCATTGATAAGATTCCCCCTTTTGGCCTCCTCCTCCTCCAATTGTCTTTCTGGAGTCAAAGGATCAACCAACGAGAAGTTGTTCTTGCCTAGAGGAATGCCCAAAATATCTGATAATTTATAAACTTATTTTCATGAAGGCACTGTGGCCTTCAATGTTGTGGTTAACCCCTTGATTTGGGTTCCATCTGGATCTGCTGCTGCGTTGCCTCTTTCCGAACCCTCTCCACCTGGCCGGGAATGCGAGGCAGATGTGCTGCCTCCACCCTCCAAGCCTCGGCCACCCGGAGGGTTCAAAAGAGACGATGCTGGAACCCCACCACTGCCACCGCCACTGCCACCGCCACTGCCACCGCCACCGCCTCCTCCTCCACCACCACCTCCTCCTCCTCCTCTGCCACCACCTTTGCCTCTGCTGCCTCCTCCACCTCCTCCACCTCCTCCTCCGCTGCCACCGCCTCCGCCTCTGCCTCTGCCGCTGCCTCCGCCTCTGCCCCTGCTGCCGCCTCCTCCGCCTCCTCCGCCGCCTCCGCCGCCTCCGCCGCCTCCGCCGCCTCCGCCGCCTCCGCCGCCTCCGCTGTTGCTGTGCTGCCTTTTCCCAGACCCTCTTCGCCTGGCCAGGAATGCAAGGCAGGTGTGTCATCTTCACCCTCCGAGCCTCACCCACCCGGAGGGTTCAAAAGAGATGATGCTGGGGGGCGTGTCAGGATGGAGAGCTGAGAGGAGTGAACTTTCTTCCGCTCAGAAAGGAGGGAAATGAAAGTGACTGTTAAAAGTGAAAATAGTTCCTGAGACTTGTAAAAAAATGGATCAGAATATCTATAAGAAAAAATAGTGGCGGAAAATATCTTGGTTGGTCCAAAGTTGTGCCCAGAAAGGGAGAAAAACATGAGTTTCGATCTTGGAGAGAGCGGGGGATGGGCGGCCCATAATGGCGACGACTCACCAAAGCTTTTAGCTGAAGAACGGACGGTTTGGAAAACGGTGTGGAGATCGGCTCGCTGGCAAAGTTTGACAAAATGCAGGCAAACAGATAAGCGGACGATCAGATCGAAAAGGGTAAGCCCGGTGGGGATCCGAAAGGGGGAAGCTGAAGCAAGCCTCGCTCGGCCCCACCGGTCCTTTCGACCGGAGCCGCGCAGAGCCTAGCGGTGCCGGAAAATTGTTAAGCAGAGAAGTGGAGAAGCCCTGACGGTGAGCAAACTTGTAAAAATAGATGGGGAAGGAGAAAAGGAGAAGAAAAGTGAAGTAATTAGGACCGGACCTTTTGTTTTTGTTTTTCACGTCAGTGGAGCGCTGATAAGCCAGGGGCCAAGTAACAGTGATAATACTGGGACTTTTTGTTTTCTTTTTTTTCTTTCCCCTCTTTGTTGCTGTTTGAGTTTTGGACTTTGAATTTTGGGTATTAAAGAAAAAGAGAGGAAGAAGAAGAAGCTGGACTTTTGGAGAATTGGATCTGGTTTTGCCTTGCATATTTTTTCCGAGGCATAAAGAGGAATAAGATGGTACTGGGGCCCTGAAATGTGCTGTGAGAGATAAAGTGTTGTTTTCTTTGAATTTTGGAGAGCAGACGTCCGACCTTGTCTTTGCTTTATGTTTTTGTTTCTTCTCGGCTTGGAACAATATAAGGGTTATTTTTCCATCTTTGTTTTTTAAGTTGGACAGTGTTTGTAAGCTGCAACAGTAACATAAAGTTAGTTGCCGGAAGAGAAATAAAATATCAGCTCTCTTTTTCCTTTTCTTGTGGGGCAAATATTGAGGATTTTTTTTCTTTTATTTTTCTTTTTTTAGCTCCCTGCTTTTTCTTGTCTCCCCTCCCATTGGGAGATAAAGATTGAGGACTAAATAGGGAATAAAGTGGAAGAACAGCGATCAGGATTTTTTTCTTTTTTTTCCTTTTCTTTTTTCTTCCCCCTTTTTCCCTTTCTCCCTTCCTTTTTTTGTTCATCCGGTGGTAAAATATTAAATATTTAAAATATTAAAACTTAAGAGGGAAATTAATTTGGTTTAATTGGGATTACCGTATTTTCCCCCCATCCCTATATTGATTTGAACTTTGGTGGATATATATTTATATATGTGTGTGTACATGCGTATGTAGGTATACATGCATATATTTGATAGAGGGGGAGGGGGGAGGGGAGGATAAAGGTCTAATATTGTATCTGGAAATAAGTATATTAAAATTGGCTAGAGTCAATATATAAGGTGGACTTAAACAGTAAATTGTTCATGTAAACTGTTAAAGTCACGTAATTGGAAATATACTTGGATGAAACGGCAGGGGAGAGGGAGAGAGAAGGAGAAGAAATTGGCCTGGACAAGAGTGGAAAGACCAACCTCTTCGGACAGGAGTTTTAGAAGGCTTACAAGGTTGGAGGAGGAGGAGGACGAGATGAAGAAAACAACGCAACAAGAGATGAAAGATTTGAAGGAGCAAGAGACAGTGAAGAAGATAGCACAACAACTACAACAGCAACAGCAGCAGAAGGCAATAACATCTCCAACTATGATTGCACCAACTGCGGTAAAAACAATTGTTATAACAACAGCAAAGGTAACAACAGCAACAACCGCTACAACAACTGTAACAACTACAGCGGCGACAGCAGGGACAACACCGACAACGATCGTAATCACAGCTACAGTAACAACACCAACAACACTGGCAATGAAGGGGGCGGCAAGGACCTAAATCTGAATTTGAAAGATTTAATGAGAAAGTGGATAATCTGGAATACAAAATTGGAAATATGTTGGCTCAAGATAAACAAGAACGAAAACAGGATATGCAAGACATGCTGGCAGACATCTTGAAGGGAATTGATGGTTTAAAAAAAAGGACAAGACAACCTTAAAAAAGAACAAGAAGTGATTAAAAAAGAACAGGCAACGATTAAGGAGGAGGTTATGGAATTGAGAAAGAGAGAGAAAGAAAGGGAAAACAAGGTTGGAGATCATGAAAAGAGATTGGAAACCATAGAAGAACATTTAAGACGAGCAAATGTTATAATTCGAAAATTGCCAGAGAACTCCCCAGATAAATTAAAAGAAAGAATAGTGAAATGGCTTGACGAAATTATGGAAGATGGCTTTACACCGCAGGATGTTGTAAATGTATTTAGGCTGGGTTCAAGAAGGGGTAAAACTGGGTCAAGGAATGTCTTGTTAAAATTTGCTAATGTGTCAGACAAACTGCGTTTAATGGCTCTCATACGGGAAAAAGGTGCAGATGTGTTAAAAGTGGAAGGCTTTGATATCGAAGTGTACAATGACATTCCAATTGAGGATCGCTTCTGGAGACAATCGATGAAACCAATCACAAAGCGACTCCAGGATAAAGGAATAAGATACAATTGGAAATTCCCACGACAATTAAGCTTTTTCTACCTGGGAAGACGCTATTTGATAAGTGAAGGTCCTAATGTCTTGGATGTAATGGTAGATGCAAAGTTACTGGAAGCAGGAACTAAAGAGTGGTTTGATCTGAAGGAAGAATTGATTATATCTGGTGGATATAAAAGGCGGGAGAACAATGGAAATGAGAACATGCCTAAAGGTGCGGAAGGAGGAATTGTTCTGGGTGGAGATTAGGTTCAGACCTCCTCGGGGCTCCCACAGTTTGTCGCACCTCCCCCCTCCCCCCTTTGTACTTCAGAGGCTATTTGTAAAAAAATGGGGAGGGTTAGTAGTAGAATGTTTAGTGTGTATTTTTTAGTTGTTCTTTTTTCTTTCTTTTATTTGTTTAAGGTGAAGGAAGTGTTACATGTTAATCACATGCCCGTAGGAGGAAGTGGGAAATGTAAAAAATTATGGGAGGAAAATAATAGATGAGGAATATAAAAGTAATAACATGGAATGTGAAAGGTACTGGTTGTCAAGTGAAGAGAAGGAGATTAGAAGCAGCACTTAGAAAAGATAGACCGGATATAATCTTTTTGCAGGAAACCCATCAGAAATCGGAAGAAACCAACAAGCTATTTTTAGGATGGACTCAGTTTTATGAAAAAGCATATGGTACTTCAAATAGGTTGGGATTTGAGATGGTAAAAAGTATTTCAGACCCAGAAGGTAGATATCTGATAGTAAAGGGGAAAATAGATGAGGAGGAAATAACATTGGTGAATTTGTATGTGCCAAATGAACATCAAAATAGTTTTTTAGATAAGGTGTACCGAATCTTGGAGAAAGAAAAAACAATAAAAATGATTGTAGCGGGAGATTTTAATTTAATAAGATCAAATATAGATAGTACAAACATAACAAGATGTCCGGGAGGAAATAAAATGTATGTGCTAAATAATTGGTTGAAATCTCTAGGGTTGAAAGATACATGGAGGGAACTTAAAGGATTGGAAAGGGCTTGTACATTTTTCTCACAAGTCTACAATACGTATTCCAGAATAGATTATATATTTGTTACTGATAATTTGATAAGAAACTTAGAAGACATAGAAATAGGAATTTTCAAAGAGTCTGATCATGCAAAAGTATTATTGGAAATAAAAATAGACGCTACAAAGATTAGGAAAAATTGGAGATATAATGCTAGATTGTTTAGAGATAAAAAGTGTAAAGAGCAAATGGTAGAAAAATGGGAAGAAAATTGGAAGTGGAATGATACAGGGGATGTTAGATTTGGTATTGTATGGGATACAATGAAAGCAATATTTAGAGGCGAAAGTATCAGGCTGGCAAACATTAAAAATAAACAGTTAAAAAGTAAGCAAGAAGGAATTGAAAAAGAGATTAAATGGTTGCAGGAGAAACATGCAATATCCAAGGATAGAAAAGTTTATGAAAGAATGCAGGGCTTAAAGAAGGAATTAATAGGAAAAGATATTGAAAAGGTGAAAAGAGATTTGGTATATTTAAAAAGGGAATACTTCGAATATAGTAATAAAAACTCAAAACTTTTAGCAAGAGCGGCTAAGGAAAAAAGAAACAGAAGAGAAATAGGGACCTTAGTTGATAAGGAAGGTATAAGACATAACAAGATTAAAGATACATGTAAGGTGGTTAGAGAATTTTATCAAGATTTATATTCTAAAAAGAAGGTAAATATAGATAAATTAAAAGATAAATTGGGAATGCAAGTTAAAAATAAAATAAGTCAGGAACATAAACAAAAAATGGAAGAATTAATAACTGAAAAAGAGATAAAAAAAAGTAATAACTAAATTGAAAGCAGATAAATCACCGGGAGAAGATGGATTACCTGCAGAATTTTACAAAGAGTTTAAGGACATAGTAACTCCAAAATTGTTAAAATTGTATAATGGTATACTTAATGGGGAACAGATACCACCATCATGGTACAGAACAATAATTGTTTTATTACCAAAACCAGGAAAAGATCCAGAAAAGGTAGAGTCATATAGGCCTATTTCCCTGATAAATCAAGATGCCAAGATTTTTATGGCGATATTGGCAAATAGATTAAACAGTTTTATGGACAAATATATAAATAAAGATCAGGCCGGATTCGTGAAAGGTAGGCATATGGCAGATTTAGTAAGGAGAGTTGTAGACCTGATTGATGTTGCAGGACAAAATAAGGAGAAAGTTGGGTTATTATCACTAGATATCTTCAAGGCATTCAACTCCTTGCAATGGATAACAATCAACGAGATAATTAGAAGCTATGGATTTGGTGATAGGTTTATAAAAATAATAGAACAATTATATCAACAAGGATATGCCAATATTAGGGTTAATGATGGTTTAACAGAGGAAGTGAGATTAGAGGCTGGGGCAAGACAAGGGTGCCCTTTATCACCAATATTATTCATTATGGCGATGGAAATATTAGCAAATACAATAAGGGAAGACAAAAGCATAGAAGGAATAATGGAAAATAAAATCAGTTTATATGCGGATGATACTCTGATAATTATGAAACACCCTAGAAGAACCATGGAAAGTATCCAAAAACATTTAAAGGAATTTGAGCAAATAACAGGCCTGAAGGTAAATTGGGATAAATCTGAAATGATCTTAAGTAATATTGAAAAGGAGGAGCAACGGAAAGTAAGGGACGAATTTAAACTGCAGATTAAAGAGAGTTTGAAATATTTAGGGATAAATATCTCTAATAAGTTGGATGACTTGAAAAGATTAAACTATGATAGACAAAAGAAAGAACTTAAAGATAAAATTTTGCAATATCAAAAATTAAGGTTGTCTTGGTTCGGCAGAATAGCGTTGGCCAAAATGATGTTATTACCAAAATTAAATTTTCTGTTTGATGCCTTACCAATTCAACTGACAGATAAAGAAATCAAGGAATTTCAAAAATTATTAAATAATTATTGTAATGGGGGACGTAGACCCAGAATCTCAAAAAGAATGTGGTATTTATCTCAAAAAGAAGGGGGTCTAGGAATTCCTAATTTAAAGAATTATTATAAAGCATTTCATATAAAGAATGTAGTTAAGATCTTAATGAAGGAGCCGGTTATTTGGGAGGAAATTGAAATGAAGGAACTAAAGGAAGCGGGTAAGAGCCTTTTCTTAGATAAGGAAACATGGAAAACACCAGTTAAAAATAGAATGCTGAGGTCAATGCTGGGAGTATGGAAGAAAGTTAAAATGAAATTAGTTCCAAATATTTCACCGATAATTGAAATAGAAGATTTGAAAAAGTTTCCAATAAGAATGGGCAAAGAGATGAGAGAAATCTTGTTGACGAATGGGGTTTTCCTGCTAAAAGATTGGATACAAGTCTGTAAAGATAAAGGGATGAAACGAGAGCTATATACTCAGATGAAGTTGAATTGGTTCCAGATAGCGATGGTGAACAAGTGGAATAATAAATATTTGAGGGAACAGAGTCTGGAAAGACACAGGACAGAATTTGAGGAATTAGTGTGGAAGATAAGGAAGAAGGAAATTGGAATTAAAGGAATGGTTAGTAAAATTTATAAAATAATAAATATGGAAGTTAATTCACAAGAAATATTAAGAAATACATGGGAACAAGATTTGAATATGAAGATAACAGAAAAGGAATGGCAAAATAAATGGAGAAAAAGAATTATGAGATCTTTGTCGGTCAGGGTAAAGGAACATAATTTTAAAATGTTATGGAAATGGTATTTGACCCCTATGAGAGATGGATAAAAAGAATAATAAAATGTGTTGGAGATGTAAAAATACATTGGGCACATATGTCCATATGTGGTATGAATGCAAGGTAGTAGAAAATTTTGGGGCAAAAATTGAGAATGAGATTGATAAAATTATGGGATTGCGTCTCAAATTGGGGCCAAATAACATTTTGCTGACGGACGTAGACAATTTGTATTTAGATAATGATAAGAAAGAATTGTTGTCCATGATGCTTGTAATAGCTAGAATGTGTATCACAAAAAATTGGAAAAATGACTTAGTGTTAAAGGTGGAGGAATGGTATAATCAGATGTGGGATCTCGCATTGAATGAAAAACTAACATGGGAGTTAAATTTTTAAAAAGGTATAATAAAAGAAAATAGATTTTGGAATATATGGCGAAAATTTGTTGATTATTCATTGAGGAGAGACGGAACAAATAAATTGACACCAGACCAAATGAAATTTTGGGTACAATAGAAATTAATGGGAAATCCCACATCCTCCAGGGCAATGTACATAGCACAGGGTGACGATGTATGTAATGTGATTGATATTGTTTTTGGAAAATACTTTGTAAAATTCAAAACAGAAATACAATAGACCTTGGCAAGGTTGAAGAGTTTAATAAAAGTAAAGTATGGATATAAAAGTAGAGTTGAAAAATGTGGACTAGACATGGAAGATAATGTTTAATAATAAGATAAAAGTATAGTGTGTAAGTAAGAATATTTTATACTGAAATAGAAATCAAGGCTATGACAGATTGTTTGTTCTTTTCCTTTTTTTGATGTATATGTAATGTTATGTCTTTTATTCTATATATATAGTTCTTTTTTATTGTGTTAGATTATTTGTTTTTTATTATTATGTTTTGAATGTTGTCATTATGTTTTGAATGTTGTCATATATTTTTAAAAATTAATAAAAAATTTATTAAAAAAAAAGAGATGATGCTGGAGCCCCACCACCGCTGCCACCCGATGCCGAGGTGAGGAGCTCCTCCTCCCGGTCTGGCAAACCAGGGGGAATGGTCGCATCTGCGCCGTCTCCTCGTGGCAATGAAGGGCCCTGTTTGTGCTCACTAACACCTGACTTTGGGGCTCAGAGAGTAGAGCTTTTTCCCCAGTCTGTTGAGAGCGTGGAACTTTGGGCTCTGTGGGAACCATAAGGACACAACCTTTATGGGATTGTGATAATTGTGCTGCTTTTTTGATTATACTGTATATTGAATATTGTAATGCATATTGATTCTGTGCTGCGCTGCTTTGTTAGTTGGAATTTTTGTGGTATATTTTAAGATACTGTTGTTTATAGACTAGTCTTTTTTGCATTGTGTTTTTGTAATATTGTATTTTTTTTCTTTTGGAAATGTATGTTTAAATGCTGTTGAACTGCCTTGAGTCACCCACCCGGTCAAAAAAGGTGGTATATAAATAAAACTCTATCTACCTGCCTACCTACCTACCTATCTATCTATAAAAGCATTTCTACTGCTCTGACATCTCAGAAATAATCTATACTTATAAATCCAAAGGTTAACCGTTCGCACTATCCTGTACCGAGCCTCCTGCAGTCGCCCAAACCCGGTACGGAGGTAACTGTCTGGTTGAGAAATGCACCAGTGGGGCTGAGAGGCGCGAGCAAAAAGAATGTTGGGAAAGCGGTGCGGCCAATTGAAATCGAGCCGCAGGAAAAAAACTGTCGCACAAAAGCAAACCACAAATGCAAAACAACAAGTCCCAGCGTCCTGCGAGTCATTAGTGCACAGAATGCTGAGAAAGCTGGCATGCAAAAAATAAACTTACAAAATGCAACGGGAGTGCAAGTCCCCAGCAGGCAGACTCAGCGCCTCACAGCCACACAAAACAAAAAGCCACAAAACGTCACCACGAAACACCCGCCATCCTTCTTTCCCAGAGCAACGGGAAGAAGAGGGACTCCCTCTCCTCCACGCTACCCCACCGAAGACACAGTGAGACCACCTCCGGCCTCAAGGAAAGTTGAGCCGGGGTGGAAAAAAACCCCTAAACACAGGCAGCAGTTCTTCAGGGGAAGCACCCTCCCTGGCAGATGACTGGCTGATGCCTTTGTACTTCCAAATACAAAAACAACAGCCAGCAATCCGCAAGGAAAAGCTCCACCCCTTACGGATCACTGCCTGCCGATCTCCAGTTAGGTAAGCCAGGAGAAAAAGGAGACAGAGATGAGAGAACCATCATCAGGCAGAGAGCTCTTCTCTGCCTCCTTCTCCCCTGACCTACCTAACGAATCTTCCCGGGAGAAGAACGGGCTGACTGCCTCCTCCCTCCTTTCCCCTATTGCTGCATCTAAACCAAAATTCAAAGCAGCAATGGGGAAAAGATAAATCCACAGGCAGCCCGTTCTTCAAGCTAAACTAACCACCAAAAACAAACACCAAAATTAATAAAAAATAAAGCAATAATTTTTTAAAAATTAATTTAAAAAATAGCCACAAAATACACAAACAAAAACATCCACAATAACACAAAACCACATACAAAACACCTAACTACAACACGAAAAAAACACAAATTACACAAACAACAACTAATTACACAAATAAACAACAATGAAATAAGAGAAATTAAACAAAATCAGAAATAACCAAACCAATTACACAAACCTAAAACTCAAACAAAACAAAAAAGAACAAACAGAAACACCTCCCAGCCCACCACCACAAAAGCAAAACAAAGAAAAACCCCAGAAGAAAGAAAACCAGACAACTCACCAGTACGTCCTCCCTCCACAACGACCGGAACAGAAATGAAGAAACAAAGAGACTACTTATCGGAAGAAGCCCCACCCAGAGGCCAGGAGAGAAAAAACAGTGAAACTAAAACAGAACTACTAGCAGCCCCACCTGCAGGGCAGAATAGTAAAAACAACTCAAAAAGACACAACAGCCCCACCTAGAGGCCACAAGAGTAAAAACAAATCAAAAACATAACAATAAATCACAATTTTACACAAATCACAAACACATGTCAAAAAATAAAATAAAAATATTTATAATATCCTGTGTTGAGTTTTAACTCAAATAAAAACTCAAAACATCTAAACACAGTTTAAAAACATTGAATGTTAAAAACATGTACTTTCACATTTTAAAAAATATTACCTACGGTACAACTATTAAAAAAAACAACCCACAAACTAAAACATTATTTGGTTAAATAAAACAATTTGAAAAAATTATATCATCCTTTGTTCTTTTTTTAATCCACAAAAAAACCCAAAAAAGCTGATCGCACTTTATAACAGCCCGGTATCGCTGGGCAAACAATGCTAGTATCAGATAAGAAAAAGGTTGTGACAACATAAACTCTGTGGGGGAGGGGGAAAGTACATATTCCTTATTGCAGTGATTGTTTAAGCATTTTAAAGCCTGCAAATGGAGTGCAGCATAAAAGTGGCTTATTTTTAAGTACATTTTAATTGGCTCCATAATAGCAGGCTATACAAAATCAACGTCATAGATGTACAAATAAAATTTAATTTAGCATGCATGGAATAAGCAATACAAAATAATATCTAAAAATACATAAAAGCATTAATGAAGCATATAAGATAATTACAACTTTAGCAAAAATGGTTCCAAAGAGGTATAATTCAGTATATTATGGACTTTGAAACTGGTTGTCCAGGATAAACAAAGGAGTAGAACATATGCATTAAGTCAGAAATTGCATTGTAGAAACAGGAATAGGCAACCAGCTGAACCAATTTAGGATCCACAAGGGCCTGCTGCTAGCATTTTTTTCAGCTTACGTAAAAACTCAGTTTGGTACCATATTTATTCGTGTATAACGCGCAAAATTTTATACCAAAAAAAGAAATCAAAGTTTGGGTGCGCGTTATACACGAGGACTGGGTGCGCGTTATAAACGAGCCTCTTTTACTTCCTTTTTAGAATTGGGTCGGCTGTCTATTGCTGCGGCGGGTGAAGGGGAGGCGGGGGGGTGGCTTTGAAGAAATTGACGGGATCTGATTGGGTGGCGCGGGAGACGAGGCATGGCCCGGAGGTAGCTCGCAGTTCGAGCGAGGCTCCTGGGGGTCGGAAGTGCTCGTTTCGGATTGCATTTTCTGCAACAGGTGGGTCTGATTATCCCCCCCTCCCTCAATATTTTAAGGCGTGCTCTTTTTCACCGATATAACTGGTTCCCCTTTAGATGGCAACTCTTTGGTGTATCTGATGATGAATCTGACTTTGATGCATTTTAAAGTAAGGGGAATGAGTGGAGCTCTCTCTCAGTGGTCGTAGGTGATGTGCTGCGGCCAATCCTAACAGCACTCAGGATATAGTCAGTGGAAAAGAGTTTGAAGCATTTTTAATGCTTTTTGGCATTGTGCTTACACCAGTTTACGTTGTCAATAAATGTTTTTTTCATGGCCGCACGTGTTCAGCAACGTTTTTTATGTCAATTTCAATGCGTGGTGTGAAACAAAATTTTATACCGAGGTTTCATGGAAAATTAGGGGTGCGCGTTATACACGAGTGCGCGTTATACTCGAATAAATACGGTAAGTCTGTGCACATTGTGGCACTTCTTCTTCTTGTGCCGTATCCAAATCCAAATATTGGTGATCATCATGGTGATCAGCCATGAAGACTGTCCTAAGAATATAATGCAGTGACCTTTCATCTGCCTTCTGCATCGCAGTGTGACACTCGTACCACTGATCCAGCTCTGTGAGTCACTTTCTGTTCCTGAGCCCTTTTGGCACACAAAGTCCTCATCAGCCTCAGGCCAGTATTGATGAAGCTGCGGCAGCAACAGGCGCCAGGATCATCCTCACCATTAGCATCCTGGGCCCTTCCCTGCCCCTGGCCGGGGCTCAAAAGGCCATGGCAACGGCATGACTGCACCGGTGCTCTCGGACCCTGCGGCTGGGACGGAGAGGCCACCACAGCAACGGACACCAGGACCACCTTCACCATCGGCATCCTGCCCACGGCTTAAAAGGCCACAGCAATGGCAGGACTTCGCCACCGCCCTCAGGCCATACCTATCAAGTTTTGGATTTGAAAATAAGGGAAATTTCCTGGCAAATACAGGATACTTGACAGCTATGCTTATCCTGTGCTGCCCTCCAATGGTGGCAATAGGGCATTGCAGTCTAATTAATAAGGGATGACAGTGGGAAAGAGGGTAAAAAAGGGGTTTTCACGGCCAATAAGGGATACTTGACAGCTATGCCTCAGGCCCTGCAGCCAGGACAGAGAGGCCACAGCAGCAACAAGTGGCAGGTCCACCCTCACCACTGGTGTCCTGGGCCCCGCCCCACACCTGGCCGGGGCTCAAAAGGCTGCTGTGGTGGTGGGTGGTAGGACTTTGCTGCCCCTCCCTGGACTTACTTGCAGTTGGGGCAGAGAGGCCGTTGCAGTATTGTGATGTGGTATTGTTTCTATTGATATATTGTTGGGATTGAATATTGTATAATCTTATTGTATTGTCATTTTTTTGTATTGTTATTTTTGTCGCATTGTTATATTTTATTGTATTGCCATATTTTTTATTGTATTGCAATGTTTGATTTGTTGTGAGCCGCCATGAGTCGGCGTATGCTGAGTGAGCGGCATAAAAATCGAATAAATGAATGAATGAATGGATTCAAGAGAGATTTAATCCACTTGGGGACCATCACCCTTCCCTATGGACTTCACCAAGGCCTCTAGTCCTCAGGGTTGTCAGGTTAGTTAACTACCGCCTGACTCTCAGCATTGAGTCACTTGCTGTATGGTTTACTCTATTACCATAGCAGGATTACCTGGCCAGACAAGCATTATGGTTGCACCACTTCAAATCTGAGGGCAGAACAATCCGTGGTTTAGATGGGATTACTCTTTCCACATATAATGGGTTCTCTCGGACTGAGGGTTCTCTCGGACTCAGAATTACACCTGGTCAATCAGGGTAGTAGATGTACTTAGAAGTGCTTTTGCCTATCTAGGTTGGTATTGGTTTATAGATTATTTTGGGATGGGAAGCATACTGAGTGTGAGGGGAATTTCATGGGGGAACTTGCAAACAATTCAACCTTAAACTCAACTTTCATTGCTCAACCACATACTCCAACATTTTTACAAAGGCTGGTCTGTTGTTGCATAGCTTCTTCTTCTGTGTCTAGGCCAGATGTGAAACTGCCAAAATGAAGGCACCCTTTTGGTTAGTTCATTCTGCAGTTTTTGCCTGATCTAGTGTGAGAAGGATTAGCCAGCAACCCACTGTTGCCGTTACCAAGGTATGCCCAATTATTGTTCAAAAATATCACAATTTTCTAGGAAGCTTTTTCTGTGTTGCATAGCTATACCAGACACATACATACATACATACATACATACATACATACATACATACATACATACATACATACATACATTTATTTATTTATTTATTCTTCAAATTTCTAGCACTTGATTGTGCCTGGAAATGCATCAGTACCCAATGCAGCTATTCAAGGGCATCACATGCTCCCTATATCTGACCCTGCTTAAGTGTCTGGCTAGAACATTACGGACCTGCTGAAATTTAAAACACTTTTAAAAGGCAGTTTCCTCCCAATCATATTCTAGTAATACAAATGGGATGTAACTAAGGCAGGTGTTACCATAGTCAGAGATGTTATTTCCAGGAACAGGCTTTACTGCTGATAATCAGTTCAAAGTTCATTTCAGGAATACACCGGGACAGCAGCTTTACTTGGAAACGTGAAGTGAAGACCATCAGACACTGGATCAAGTTGGGAGGAAGCGACCCAGGTTTTATTCCTACTCAAAACCTCACCCCAGGTGCCCTATGTCAAGCATGAGATGTCACAAAACTAAATCAATACAATTCTGATTAGCTGTACTTTTGGCTGCAATACAACAGAGAACAATTTATACATAGCAAGAGATAGTTAATACTTGGCAGTGACTACTGTGTTCTTGGCAAATATGCAAGAAGGGAAAGTATTACTGATATAAGTATAGGCTGAAATGAGATGTATCCAACTTCTGCCAGGCAACTTAGTCTTTTGACTTTGTCTGGTAATTTTTCACCTTGCTGTCACCTTTTGGAAATGGGTCAAAGGCCATCCCTTCATTGTTTGCCCCAGCTCCTGCCAACCTAGGAGTTTGAAAGCAAGAAATAACAGTGTTCTGTGTGCTTCGGCATCTAATCATGGCTGCTACATGACCACAGAAATGTCTGCAGACACAGACAGCACTGGCTCTTTGGCTGTAAATGAAGATGAGCACCACTCCCTAGATTCGGGTACAACTGGTTTTTGAGCAAGGGAGACGGAAAGCACCACTAGAAAGAGGTACTGGTAAAATATTTCCAAGTAGTTTAAATCTAGAGAAAGCATTGGGGAGGATTGTCAGAAGTCAGAAGCAACTTCATGGATTAGAGTTAAAAGTCTAACCTTAATCTATACAGAATTGTCTTTGCAAAAGCGCCTGAAAACTTCATCTAGAGTAGAGTGTATGATAGCAATATTATACCAACTTCATGATTTCAAATTTGTTTCCAGCCTCATTTCAAATCGTTATCTTTAAGTGATCTATCAAGCCTAGATGTATGTGATGTCAATTCCATCTCTCAAGTCAAGAGCTGCTGTGGCAAAATGTCTTCCTCCAACTTAACATCTCATTTCCAGATCACAAATATGGAGAGAATGGGCAGTATAGCTGGTGTTATACTCTGGTACCCATTTTCATCAGAAGAACACTAGATTCTTCTTCTTTTTCCATGTCTAGGCCAGATGTGAAACTGCCAAAATGAAGGCACCTTTGGGTGAGTTCATTCTGCAGTTCCTTTCGCCTGACCCAGTGTGAGAAAGATTAGCCAACAACACAAGGTTGCCATTACTAGGATATGTCTGATTGTCGTTCAAAATACCACAATCTTCGAGGAGGCTGTGTACCCCAGCACACTAGATGATTATATGGAAGAGGCCCATTTTACTGGTGGTAACCATATTGACAAACTTACTTTGCCTTTTAGTACCAACTCCAAACACTAGTTTGGCACATTCATTTGACCTGGGTGGAAGTATGATACTTTGGGTTCTCTGTATTTGCAGTTGCTCCTTCTGACAGATGGTGTAGCTTTTATGCTTGTGTGTGTGTGTGTGTGTCTATTGTCAGATAGGACTGCAGTGACTTAGTGGTTAAGACTCTGATCTTGATGACTGGAAGGTCGGCAGGTCAGACGTTCGAGACCAGAGTGCTGCACAATGGAGTGAGCTCCCATCTCTGTCCCATCTCCTGCCAACCTAGCAGTTCGAAAGCAAGAAATTGCAAGTAGGTAAATAGGTACCACTTCAGTGGGAAGATAAACAACATTCCATGCACTCCGGTGTCTAGTTATACCTGCCACAGCTCCACGGAAACGTTTGTAAACACAAACAGCGCTGGTTCTTTGGATATAAACTGAGATGAGCACTGAACCATAGAGTCGGATATGACTGGCTTTTGAGCAAAGGCGACCTTAACTATTGTCAGAAATTTGCAACAGAATGGTAGGATGTGGTTGTTTAATACCTTGACATGGGGAGAGGTGGAAGGAAGGAAGGGATATGGATTCAATGCTCGCATGGCATGTTTCCAGCCCCTGACATCTTGTACCATTGTGCCCTGCTTAACATTAAAAAAATCTTTGTTCTATAAAAACAAAACAAAAACAAAAACAAAAAACCCTTAATGCATTGATACCAATGAACAAGCCTTGAAGAGCAGCATGAGCCAAAGAAAGCATTTTGGATGCTGAAAGTTAAGGTTAAGATAAGATGCACAATAATCTCAGGGACTCTAATGGGGTCTGTTTATATTTCCTATTAAATAGACCTGTGCATGGTTTTTCTCTTGGGCCGGTGCCAGACTTTGAAGGTGACCTTGGAAATTTGGTGAGCCTCCCACATTCAAGGTGAAAACATGGCCAATTCATCTGGCAACATGAATCACTTCAAGATACAGACTGCAAATGTAACTATTAATATGGAATCTGTCTTTCGACCTGTCACCAGGGATTCTTATTCCTTTCCCTACCCTTTTGGGGAAAACTAATGCCCACTCAATTAAAAAAGCAGCAGCAACAGCAAAATTTAAATTATGTGAGTACAGAATAGTCTTGCCAGATGATTATTGAACTAGCTTGTCAAAATTCTATTCCTAAAATAATAATTTTTTTTTTTTGAGAATTAAAAGTCCTGTTTAATTCATTAACTCCAGGTCTCCAATTAGGAACAAATCTCCAAAGAAAAGTGCTGTTTAGTTGGGCACTTAGCTCTCCTATGCTCATTTTGTAACCACGGCTGTAAAACTGTTAAGGCAGCCTTTGAAATCTGAGCATCGGGGAGACGTTTGTTACAGAACGTTAGATCACCAAACGTCAGAGAACAAAGATGCAATCAAGTTGCAAGCCGAAAAACGACTCTAAAGTTTAATTTCTCTTTGGAGGGCTTTTAATAATGAATTGCTTTATTTAAGGAAGGGACTTTCATAAAAGCGCAGTAACCAAAATGAGTTTTTAAATATATAAAGTAGAGAAAGGAGAAGAGAAGAGATAGCATTAGCTATAGCATGGAGAGGATGAGTGATACTGAGTGTCAGGCGGCGGTTAACTAACCTGACTCCCTAAAGGGGCCAACGACTATGGCATTTCCCCAGTGGAGGAAATGCCACTGGAAACCATCATATTGGGCCCAACGGCAAAATGAGCCGAGGAGGAACTCTGATTCCCAATGATCATGGAGGCAGAAGAGGCCATGCCAGATGGATTGGCTGTGAAGGCACACCTTGAAAATATCATCAAGGCTGCAGCAGTCTATTGTAGTCCCAGTGATGAATTCTGCATGTCTCATTTCATGTGTGCCACAGGAGATGGCTCTGTGATCATAGTGCGTGGGTCACTTCATTGCAAGCTGGGATTCACCTTAAACAAATTCATGTCAATTACTTTTTTCCTGAGTATGAGATGGCTAGATGGCATCGTTGACACAGTGGGCATAGATCTTGGTGAGCTATGGATGATGACAGATGAGCCTGGCGTATGGTGGTCCATGGGGTCATAAGGGGTCGGACTCAACTGTGTGACTGAACAACAAAATAGCACTATTTTCTGAATACAGCAGGGATAGAGAAACCACAGTCCTTCAGATATTTTTGGACTACAACTTCCTCCATGTCTGCCCCTTTGCCTAATTAGGGAACACTGATGGAAGCTGGATTCCACCAATATCTGTAGGACTCCTAAAACAGTCCTGTCACTAAGAAGGATTATGAGAATAGAACTGGAGCAATCTAGTCTGTAATCCCTGTTTAGTCTTGAAGATAAGTCTGTTTTGCCCCAGACAGACTCGGTTTGCAACTTAGGGGTCCTCCTGGATTCTGGGCTGCTACTAGCAAATCAGGTGGCAGCTGTGGCCAGGAGGGCTTTCTCACAGGTTTGCATCATCCATCAGTTGTGTTCGCTCCTGGACTGGGACTCCCTGCTCATGGTCACCTCCAGGTTAGATTATTGCAATGCGCTCTACATGGGGCTGCCCTTGTCAACCATTCGGAGGCTGCAGTTGGTCCAGAATGCGGCAGCCCGGGTGGTGATGGGGTGCGGGCATTATGCTTGTGCCTCACCATTACTTCGGAAGCTGCACTGGCTACCAGGTTGCCTCCGGGTGCAGTTCAAGGTGCTGGTTTTGATCTTTAAAGCTCTTCATGGTAGGGGATCAGGATACCTTAGAGACCACATTGTCCCAAGAGTGTCCACCCGTCCAACCAGAGCAGATCGGAGGGGCTCCCTAATTGTTCCATCTGCCAGAGGGGCCCATCTCTCTGGTACACGAAGGAGGGCCTTTTCCGTGTCCGCACCGGCCTTGTGGAACCTCCTGCCTGTAGAGTTGCGGGAGCAGATGGAGCTGCTTTGTTGTTGTTGTTGTTCAGTCGCACAGTCGATTCCGACCCTTTGCGACCCTATGGACCATCGTTCTCCAGGCACCCCTGTCCTCCACCATCCCCCTCAGTCCTCCCAGTTCTGTGCCCATTGTGTCTACAATACCATCTATCCATCTCATCCTTGGCCTCCCCCTTCTTCTTTTGCCCTCCACCTTTCCCAACATCATGGCCTTCTCAAGTGAATCCTCCCTTCTCATTTGATGCCCAAAGTACTTTAGCCTCATCTTTACTATTTGACCTTCCAATGAGCAGTCAGTGTTGATTTCTTCTAAGATTGACCTATTTGTTCTCCTCGCTGTCCAAGGTACCCTCAAAACTCTCCTCCAACACCACATTTCAAAGGCATCTATTCTTCTGCGTTCAGCTTTCCTAATTGTCCAGCTCTCACATCCGTACATTACCACTGGGAATACCATTGCTTTGACTATTCTAATTTTTGTTTTCAAGGTGATGTCTCTGCTTTTCACTATGTTCCCCAGGTTTCTCATGGCTTGTCTCCCTAGAATCAGCCGCCTCTTTATTTCATGGCTGCAATCTCCATCTGCAGTGATCTTAGATCCTAAGAAAGTAAATTCTGTCACTGCTTCTACTTCTTCCCCGTCTATTTTCCAGGAACTGATCGAGCCTGTTGCCATTATCTTGGTTTTCTTGATATTGAGTCTCAAGCCAGCTTTTGCACTCTCTTCCTTCAAACCGATCAAGAGATCAAAAGTCAAAGGAGAAAGGAAAAAATACAATCATTTGAACACAGAATTTCAAAGAAAAGCAAGGAGAGATAAGGAAAACTATCTAAAAGAACAGTGCAAAGAAATGGAAGAAAACAACAAAAGAGGCAGAACCAGAGATCTTTTCAAAAAAATCCGGGAAATCAAGGGAACATTTAAAGCAAAAATGACCATGATAAGGGACAAAGATGGAAAGGAGCTAGCTGATGCAGAAGAGATTAAGAAAAGATGGAAAGAGTACACAGAGGAACTCTACAAAAAGGAGCTCAACACTCCTGATAGTCACAATGATGAAGAAATTGAACCTGAGCCAGACATCTTGGAGAGTGAAGTCAGAAAGGCCCTAAAGAGCACTGCAAACAACAAAGCTAGTGGAGATGATGGTATCCCAGTTGAATTTTTCAAAGCTCTAAAAGATGATGGCATCAAATTACTGCATTCAATATGCCAGCAGATTTGGAAAACAAAACAGTGGCCACAGGACTGGAAAAGATCAGTATATGTTCCAATCCCAAAAAAGGGCAATGCCAAAGAATGTTCAAATTATCGAACAATTGCGCTCATCCCACACGCTAGCAAGGTGATGCTCAAGATAATACAGGATAGACTTCAGCAGCATGTGGAAAGAGAATTACCAGAGGTGCAGGCTGGTTTCAGAAGAGGCAGGGGGACTAGAGACCACATTGCCAACATACGTTGGATCATGGAGAAAACAAAGGAATACCAGAAACAAGTTTACTTTTGCTTTATTGACTACACTAAGGCATTTGATTGTGTGGATCACAACAAGATGTGGCAAGTGATTAAAGAGATGGGAATACCAGAGCACCTCATATGCCTCCTGAGAAATCTGTACATGAACCAAGAAGCAACAGTTAGGTCAGAACACGGAATGACAGAGTGGTTTGGAATAGGAAAAGGAGTAAGACAAGGCTGCATTCTGTCACCCTGCTTATTCAACTTATACACAGAGCACATAATGCGCAATGCAGGGATGGAGGAATCACAATATGGGATCAAAATTGCTGGGAGAAACATCAACAATCTGAGATATGCAGACGACACCACCCTAATGGCAGAAAGTGAGGAAGACCTAAAGAATCTCTTGATCGGTTTGAAGGAAGAGATGGAGCTGCTACCTTTCAGAAAAGAACTAAAAACCTGGTTCGCGGGGCAGGTGTGGGACCCAGATGGAAGAGTGGCCCCCGCCTGTTGGCTTATAAATTAAGCCCCCATTTCTTTTAATTGTCAATGAAGGCAGTTTTTTAATGTGGGTGTTTAAGAGGAATGGGGTAGGTGGGTGGGTATGTTGGGTTTTAATTGGTTGTATTGTTTTATGTGTGTTTTAACTTGTTGTGAGCCGCCCAAAGTCGGGTTTACCTGACTGGGCAGCATATAAATTTGAATATAAAATAAAATAAAATAAAAAATCAATCCTGACTCAATCTTCCCCACCCCGCCAAATTTTGATAAAAACAGAACAGAGGAGCATGTTTTGAAGTTGGACATAAGAAGAAGTTATGTACCATTGTAAATGATTAATTTGTGTTGAAGACATATAGAGACAATACAAGAAACAAAACATACTAAAGAAACAAAAAAAATCAATATACACAAACAATGAAAAAAAAGAGGAAAAATATACACACCTATCCTAATACATTTTTATACCTATCTTTTTAAAATCAAAATCTTAACACCATCCTAAAAAAATAATAATAAAAATCTCTTAAATTTTGACTTAATGGTTATTCTCTAACATTAACTAATGTTCCAATACTCATTTCCCCATAAAGTCATAATATGCAATTATGGATAGGATGGGCAAAACAAAAGAAAAAATACAATAATACAATTATAAATAATCATCACCCAGTGTCTATTTACATTGCCCTGGAGAGTTCAGAATATCTCATTATTTTATTTCCAAAATTCACTTTGTTCAGGTACAGGTCTGTTTCTATCCTCCCCTATAAGGGAGTGATCCACAAAAGGTTTCCAAATATTCCAAAATCTATTCACTTTTAAATTATCCCTTTTTTTCTTAATCTCCCAAGTCAATTTATCGTTCAATGCTAAATTCCACATTTCTTTATACCATTCTTCAGTTTGTATAGTTACATCATTTCTCCAGTTTCTAGCAATACATTGTCTAGCCGTAGTAAGCATTATTTCTAATAATTCTTTCTCATCCTTATTTAAATTAATACCATCCACATTTGTTAACAGAGTGGTACCCAAATCCAGTTTAATTGTCTTACCCAGTAATTCTCCAATCTCTTTTTCAATTCTTTTCCAAAAATCTATTACCACGTTACAACCCCACCACATGTGCTCACAGGTTCCAATTGTATCCTTACATCTCCAGAACTTGCATATTATTTTGAAAAGCTGCATATTATTTTGAATGGCTGCCTTTGAAGAGAGTTCAGAAACCACAGCATGGCTCAAGCTGGCTTTAGCCATACTGCGTACATCAGCTTTGGCTCTGAGCACATCCACACATGCAAAACAAGTTGACATTGCTGTTAATAAAGCAATGCATTTACGGACAGGATGCCTCAAAACCTACACCAACTACATCCACACACACAAAACAAGTTGACATTGCTGTCACATTTAGTGACTAAGCATGAGAATGACTCTTGACATCCTCTGAACAGATATGAACCTCAAGTCTGCCAACTCAGATCCAGGAAGAGCTTTATGCCAAGAACAAACATTCTTGAGGTTATGCAAGAGCAAAACCAAATTGGGTGGAGGAAGGAGCTCACTGGACAAGGAACAACAATAAAAAGTATATAGCTGAGAAAATCAGTGTCCCCTACATCACTTGGAGGACCCTGAATATTCTGAGGTTTGGAGTCCCTAAATCCAAGACAGACATGCTCAAGTGGGGGCTGCTGGTGGACAACAACAACACACTGTGTGAATGTAGAGAGATATAGAACCTGGCTCATTTACTGATCTGCTGATTACTGCCAGAAACATGTACCATTGAGGACTTAGGTTTGGCCATAAACAAATCCAAGAAAGTGGATTCCTTTTGGCAGTCCAAATTTTGATCTGGACACGAAAGAAGAAGAAGCTGGCTTAAAATACTGTTAGCAGACTGCTGACTAGCACAGGTTATAGGAAGCATGAAACTCCCTTATTACACTAGCTTCACTGGCAGCCAGTCTGGTTTCAAGCCCCATTCAAAGAGCTGTAAAGGCCAGGAGGCTAAAGACCCCCGTGGCCAAGGGAGGCTGAAGACACTGCCGAGCCACTGTGTCCTCTTTGGCCCTTCCACCGGCTGGGAGAATAAAGAACCTCCATGGCCATGGGAGGCTGAAGATGCTGCTGCTCCGCCGCTCCCACCTTGGCCCTCCCACCAGCCAGGAGGATAAAGAGCCCCTGTGGCCACAGGAGGCTGAAGACGCTGACATGCTACTGCACCCTCCTTGGCCCTCCCACCAGCTGGGAAAATAAAGAGCCCCCGTGGCCACAGGAGGCTGAAAATGCTGCCACGCTACAGCACCCTCCTCAGCCTTCCCACCGTCTGGGAGGATAGAGAGCCCCCATGGCCATGGGAGGCTGAAAACATTGGCACAGCACTGTGGCTCCATGGCCAAAAAAATGCCTCCACTGTCGCTGCCTCTGTACTCCTTCCCTCAGCCCGTCCAGCCTGGAGGGAAGTGGGAACAGCTGTTGTGGCTACGCAGCCAAAAACGCCACTGCCTCCTCCTCAGGACTCCTCCCCTCGGCCCGCTCAGCCTGCCGGAAAGCTTCTGGGGTTTGAGTTTTTTGCAATATTATATGTATTTTTATTGTGTATTGTTTTTGAAATGTTTTTGTACTATTGTAATGTGATACTTTGTAATTCTTTTTTATTGTACTATGGTAATTGTGATGCTTTGTGATTCTTTGTTAGCCACCCACAGTTGTGATGTGAGTGGAGCGGCATACACATTGAAGTAACAACAACAACAACAACAACATTAATAAAAAACAATTGTATAGCTTGGGTCATATCACCTCAAATGAGCCTTCTCAGCTTCTGACCTGCCAACCTTCCAGTCATCAAGTCCAGTGTCTTAACCACTAAGCCACTGCAGTTCTAGATCTTAGCTAGTAAGAAGTTAAACCAGCAGATTACTCTGCTGGCAGGTCTTTGAGATCAACCAGCCAAGGACAGTTCTGTTGTCAATTGGAAGGTGATTTGTGCTATGAGAACAGGCCAGTGTTTAATCCTAACCCTCCAGAGCTGTTGCACTTTAAAAACAAAACCAAACCAAATATTGCCTTGTTAGCTTTGGGGGAAGATGGCTTAGAAGCATAGCTCTGCTCTTGTTCAAATTAAAAATCAGAGTGGAAAGAATGGAGGGGTTAAAACACACAACTCATATCTGAGTTGATGTGAAATGCTCCTGAGACTCATATTTCTGAGTATGAGAATATACATCTCAGTGACATCTCCATTTGTAATACTCTGATTCTGACAGCCGAGATTACTGCCTGAGCTTCCCCCACTTCACCCCGTCATCACAAATCACTGAAGTTTTCTCCACATGCTGATACTCATTCCTCAGTGTTTTGGCCTGGGCTGGCTTCAGAAACTGGGTGAATTGGAAAGCGACTGTAACATATCTCATTTAAAAACAATTGAAGTAAGGGCAGTAGAATGTTTTCCCTGACAATAGATTAGGTTGTTCTAATTTTATGGCAATTGGAAGGAAACGGTATACTTTAAATATCGAATAGAGAGAACAAGTATAAAACAAGTCCTATTTGTTATTCCTTTTGGTACAATACCATTGATACAACTTTCATTGGGAAATTGCCATAAATTAAGAAATCTTTTTAAGCCTTTTCTATTGAACAGCAGTCATAAGAACATAAGAACAGCCTTGCTGGAACAGGCCACAGCCCATCCAGTCCAGCATTCTGTCTCACACAGTGGCTCACCATTTCCTTCAGGGTATTATTCCCAAGGAGATGCCTTCACCTGCTTAGGATTCCCTGGAAATGGCATTGAGAGAGATCCTGCCTATCTCTCCAACCCGGAGGTTGTCCTTAAGTATCCATAATTATAGCCATTGATACCCTTGTCCTCCATGAACTTGTCTAATCCTTTCTTAAAGCTGTCAAGACTGACAGCTGTCACCACTTCTTCTGGCAGGGAGTTCCATAGACCAGTGATCCTCTGGGTGAAAAAGTACTTTCTCTTATTTGTTTGAGAACTAGTACCCAAAAGTTTCATCGAGTGTCCCCTAGTTCTAGTGTTATGCGATAGGGAAAACAGTTTTTCCTTATCTACTTTGTCCACACCGTGCATGATTTTATAAACTTCAATCAGGTCACCTCTTAGACGCCGTCGTTCAAGAGTGAAAAGGCCCAACCGTTGCAGCCTCAAATGGTAAGGAAGGTGTTCCAGTCCCCTAATCGTTCTGGTTGCCCTCCTCTGCACTTTCTCCAACTCCATAATATCCTTCTGGAGGTATGGCGACCAGAACTGTACACAGTATTCCAGATGGGGCCTCACCATAGATTTATAAAGAGGCAAAATGACACTTGCTGACTTATTTTCTATACCCTTCCTAATGATCCCTAGCATTGAGTTTGCTTTTTTCACTGCTGAGGCACACTGTGTTGACACCTTCATTGAGCTGTTCACCAGGACACCAAGGTCCCTTTCCTGGTTTGTCGCAGAGAGTTCAGACCCCATCAGTTTATAAATGTAATTGGGGTTTTTTGCCCCAACATGCATCACTCTGCACTTACTAATGTTGAAGCTCATTTGCCACTGTTTTGCCCACTCCCCCAGTGTCAAGAGATCCCTCTGGAGCTCCTCACAATCTCTCACAGTTTTCACTACCCTGTATAATTTAGTGTCGTCAGCAAATTTGGTTACCTTGCTTTTTACTCCTACCTCTAGATCATTTATGAAGAGGTTGAAAAGCAGGGGTCCCAGTACATGGCTTGGGACTGGAAATAACTTATGACGTTTTCTTATCTTGCAGCAAATTGCTCCTGAGAAGTTAACACCAAAAGTGTTCTGCCTGGGAAAGTGACAAAAAGGATTTTTAGCCAATGTTTCCCACCTTTGGGTAGATTGTGTGTGTGTGATGGGAGAAGAAGATGAATGGAGTGGAAGAATACTAAGGTAAAGGTCTCCCATGCTTGGAAGCCAGTCATATTTGGCTCTAGGGAGCAGTGCTCATCCCTGTTTAAGCCAAAGAGCCAGTGCTGTCTGCATCTATGGATATTTCTGTGGTCATGTGGCAAGTGTATCAAATGCTGTTACATTTCTTTCCAAAGCAGTACCTATTTATCTACTTGTAATTTCTTGTTTTCGAACTGTTAGGTGGGCAGGAGCTGGGAAGGGTTGGCAGGAGCTCACTCGCACAGCACTCGGGTATCAAACTGCTAACCTGCCAAAATGCTGGTAATTAAGCTCAGGGTCTTAACCACTAAGATTGTGCCCCCCCCACCACTTCGCTGTGGAATATCTTTTTTAAAAAATGGCTTGTGGGTCTTGGCTTTCTCTGTGTTTCCGCTGGGAAGGAAAACAGCATTCCACGCATTCCGCTGTCTATTCATGCCAGCCACATGCCCACAGAAATGTCCACAGATGCAGGCAGCGCTGGCTCTTTGGCTATAAACAGAGATGAGCACTGAACTCTAAAGTCGGATATGACTGGTTTTTGAGCAAGTGTGACCTTTACCTAATGACTGCAGTGGCTCAAGTGGCTAAGACGCTGACTGGGAGACGGGAGGTCAGCAATTTGATTCCCGAGTACTGCAGGACGGAATGAGCTCCCATCATTGTCCCAGCTCCTGCCAACCTAGCAGTATGAAAGCAGGAAATTGCAAGTAGATAAATAGGGACCACTTTGGTGGGAAGGTAACAGCATTCCGTGCGCTCCGGTGTCTAGTCATGCCTGCCACATGACCACGGAAATGTCTGCAGAAGCAGACAGTGCTCGCTCTTCGCCTTTGAAACAGAGATGAGCACTGAACCCTAGAGTCATATATGACTGGCTTTCGACCAAGGGAAACCTTTACCTTTAATGAGTGTGAAGCTGTATAGTTCTACTATATGTGTGTGGAATATCTTTTTTAAAAAATGGCTTGTGGGTCTTGGCTTTCTCTGTGTTTCCGCTGAATCTTTTCACTGATGCGACTCTGCAGAAATCATGCATCTTTGCTTTTGGAAGCCTGTATTAGCTGCCACAGCCACAAGAGAAAGGTGCATGCAAATATGGCTAGATGTCGTGGTGATGATCAGTGGAACTTGAGACAGTTTCAACATACAGCTCCTGAGATTCATTCATGCCAAACTGCCTTAGAAAACATGGGGGTCAAACAACTAAGCGGTTATAAACTCAGTCGCTTCTCCCCCACCCCGCTCCCAGGTATATAAAGCAAAACTTTTATCTCCGATTGATTTGCCCAATTATTAATGAGAAATGTCTGACTGCATAATCCAACTCCGTCTTTAGGTCTATGGAATTGACAGCTAAATCTGGCAGCTGGCTTTGAGGAAGGAAAGGGAAAAGGGAAAAAGAGAAATGAATTTCATGTTGCATTATTCATACAGCTCTGTTACCAGACTCAGGCGAATTTCATTACCCTGTATTGGGGCTTAACGTGTGTGCGTGTGTGTGATATCCACAGATACATAGTCTTTAGGATAACGCTTTAACCATCAATAACATGGTGTTATTACAGACAGGAGCGCTGGTCGACCGGGTAATTTTCCCCTATTGGATGAGCATGGAATTAATCACTCAGATACACCATGGCTTCACTCTTTATCAGTCAGCTGGAAGACTATCTGAACATAAAAGAATCCAATAAACTAGCAAGTAAATAACAGCTCTTCTGCGGCAGATCAAGGTATCCCTGCTTCCTGCCATAAAATCACTAAAGTAGAAAATGGCTGTGCAGATAAACTAAGAAGAGCAACTTTAGCTTCAAAGTAGTGAGGAACAGAACTCCTGTCATGTGTGAGGTGGTAAACTCACTCTGTTTTTTTTTATCATGAACTTTACTGTAGCTAGTCAAGTTTCTGAACCCTATCCCGAAAACAGATTTAGCCTCCTGGATAACGATGGAAGTGTAATTTGGAAGTACAGTAGAGGGCTTTAAGAAGAGTCTACTCCAAACTAGGATTGAGTCACCGAAGGTTAATTATATCAACAGAGTAGGTGAACCTGCCCAGTATAGGTACTCTGAACTCCTTTGTTTAAGGCAGGGTCTAAAATAATCTCTAGGTCTGATAAATGCAAAGATTGTCGGGTTGTTCTATATCAGGAGTCCTCAACCTTTTAAAGCTGGGGGCCTGGTCACGCTCGCTCAGACAGCTTCAGGGATCGGATGGCCATTTTGCCCTTCTTACACCACATGGCACTTCCTGGTGTGGTGGAAGTGGTGGTGGGCCACATGAAATGGTGCCATGGGCCACATCTGGCCTGTGGGCCACAGGTTGAGAATCCCTGTTCTATATCTTTCACTGTTGAAGAAGCCTTTGAGCCTAGATAGCAAGGAGGCAGCTTTGATTCTATCACACGGGCTCAGAATAAATTTCCCAAGATGGAAGAGTAAACTTTTCTAATTTTCCAACTTCCAGCTAGCTTACACTATGAAATCTAACACCACTGCATCATTGAATGAACTTGATTGTATTGCCTCCATAGACTTCTTTGTCCATTATACAGTACTGTGCAAAAGTCTTAGGGTTTTTTAAAGCAAAGTTTTAATCACCATCCATAATTACAAAAAATACAGGGAACTTGTAGATAAAATTCAAACACAAATTTCAGAACAAAACAGCTTCTTCAGGCAAAAGTCAATATTTCATCTAACCTTCCTTGACTCTAAGGATATCTTGAACTCTTTTGGGGAAACTGTCATGTTGCTTTCTGAAGTAATCTTCCAGTACATTATACCAGCTGTCCTTCAGCACTTCCCAAAGTTCTTCTTTAGATTTAGGTTGCCTTATTTCTTTCTTTGTCCAGGTGATCCTATAATGCCTCTATAATATTTAGGTCCAGACTCTGAGGAGGATAAAACTGTCAGTGATTTATCAGCAGTTTTTCTCGCTACATATGATTTCATTGCATTAGCAGCATGTTTGTGATTGTTATCATGCTGAAACAAAAACCAATCCCCAGGTGCTTTCCAGAAGGAAATACATCATGAATTAAAACCTGTCTGTACTTTTCAGCATTCATGATCTCATCAATATGGACAATATTGCCAACACCACTGGTAGATATGCAGCCCCAAACCAGGGCAGAGCCTCCACCATGTTTCATTAGAGGCTGCAAGCACTCATTTTTTTGATCTCTCTCCAACTCTTCTTCTCACATATTGAGATTGGATCTCAAAATCTGAAACTTGGATTCATCACTCCATAATACTCTTTTCCATCAATCTTCATTCCAGTCTATGTGACTTTTCCTTCCGTAAAAGTGGTTTCATGGATGCTTCCCTTCTATAAAGACCATTCCTGATCAAGCTTCTTCAGACTGTAGAAGAGTCAACCTGGTATCCCAATGAAGCTCCCAGATGCTGAGCTAGGTCCTTGCTAGACTTCCTTTAGTCTCTCAAAGAAGAAACTTTGAGGGATTTCTTGGCAGAATTTGAAAGTTTTTTAGGCCTTCCAGTCCTTTTTTCCCCCTTGACCTCTCTTGATTCTTCATATTTATTTACAACAGCTTGAATACCACATCTTGAGTATCCAGTTTCTCTTTTGATTTTCCTTTGATAACAGCCTTGCAGATGCAAAAGGATGATTTTATGTCTGTCAAATTCTGTGATTCTTGGCATTTTGTCTGGAATGATGTATTTGTAAGTTGGTCTTATTAGCAAGCTTCCAATGAATTACACCAGGAGTTCTCAACCTACAGTCTGTGGCGCCATTTTATGTGGCCCAGTGTCCTCATTCAAGTGGCAGAAGACGCGGAAACAGCCACGTCTGCATTTACGGCTGTCATAAATGCATTTATGACAGCTGTAAATGCTCACGCGGCTGTCATAAACGCATTTACAACAGCCACAGACACGTTTTATGGCAGCGTTTAGGACCACTAGTCTGCTCGCACAGCTATTTAAGGGAGTGTGACCCGCCCATGGCTTGAAAAGGTTGAGAACCCCTGAATTACACTCATACAGCATGCAAGTCATGGTGTAAAACACCTTTTTCACATCAGTCATTTTACCCTGTAATACTAGGACATATACAGGTATTAGCAATGACAGTACTTGGGGTTCCATTCCATTTAGGTTTATGGAAGCCAGGTGTCTGCTGATGCTCAAGTGTAAGGGGTGGTCACAGGCAAAATCCTAGCCAGGTGCATGGAGGCTGTGAATGTCTGGATGGGGGACAACAGGCTACAACTGAATCCTGGCAAGACTGAGTGGGGTCCTGCGTTATCCCGGTAGCTACCATCTTTGCCCCAAACAGACCCGGTGCGTAATTTGGGGGTCCTCCTGAACTCACAACTACTGCTCGAAGAGCAGGTGGCAGGCATGGCCAGGAGGGCGTTTGCACAACTCCGTATCATTCACCAATTACGCCCACTCCTGGACCGGGACTCCTTGCTTACGGTCACCCATGCTCTGGTCACCTCCAGATTGGACTACTGTAACACGCTCTACATGGGCAAAGAAGGTGGCATATAAATCGAGTAAAATAAATAAATAAATACTTGCTACTTTAGCCTATAGAAACTGGTTTTTCTGAGTACTTGTTTTCGAGTACTGAATACCAATTTCCTGTATTTCCTGGTTGTATTCTAATAGAGAGACTGATAAATAATTATATATGGTAGGAGTTCACAACCTTTTAAAGCTGGGGGCCAGCTCATGCTCCTTCAGACAGCTTTGGGGGCTAGATGGCCGTTTTGCCCTTCCTACAGCACATGGCACTTCCTGGTATGGTGGAGACAGTGGGGCCCCCACATGAAATGGTACCGTGGGCTGCATCCAGCCTGTGGGCTGCAGGTTGAGAATCCCTGATATACGGTCATTATACCATTCTTAGAACAACAAATCTAATGGTGGCCTAAGATTTTTGTTTACTACAGTATCTTGAGATGCATATAAGGAATTCAGATCAAGCTTTACCACCTTTCTCTTCTTGTTGTTTTAGCTTTTTGTAGCAGCATCTTGCCTGATTAAGAAGTCTGTGACTTTGAAATCTTGTACACCTTTTTGTGCTGTTGTGATTTGCCTAGTAAAAGTATAATCCTGTTATGTATCTTTGGAATTTGTTCTATGACTAACATATTGCTCTTGTTTTTCACAACCTTATGCAACAAATGCTCATCTGTTGATTTCAGCTGCATGAGTAGGAACAATCCTTCTTCTCCCCTTGATTTCTGAGCTACTATGAAGTGGATATATTTTCATTACAATTCAACTCTCTGAGTGCCACTGCTTATGTGGCCAAAACTGCAATGCCCACAGTAGAAATACCAATGCACATACCATTCTCTTTGATTTGGTCCCAATTATTTGTCTTATAAATCACAACTGACTTTCTTTGAGTTGATTTATGGCCCTTCCTTTTCGATTTGTATGCAAATATTCTGGAATATTTGTATATTAAGTATGCCCAAATAGGATAACTTGAAAATGGAAAAGCTAAAGCAGTGTGACCTGGGATGAAAGGAGGGGATGAAACTCAGTACCATCATCTACTTCAGGAATTCTCAACCTGTGGCCTGTGGGCCAGATGCGGCCCACAGCACCATTTCATGTGCCTCCCACTGCCTCCACCACACCAGGAAGTGCCATGTGGTGTAGGAAGGGAAAAATGGCCATCCTGCCCCCAAAGCTGGCTGAGGGAGTGTGACCTGGCCCCTGGCTTTAAAAGGTTGAGAACTCCCTGATCTACTGCTCTACTTCCAGTGTTCAGGCAAAGCTTCAACCGGTTTCCTTCCTTCCTCTGACTAGAAGCTGTGCAATATAGATAGCTGTTAGATCCTACTATACCTGTCAAATATCCCATATTGGTCAGGATGTTCCATAGTTCATCGCTCGTTCCTTTCCTGCCACCGTCCTGTATTTTGAACGGCAGGGAAAGGGGTTACTGCGCATGCGCACCCATCAGAGGCAGCGGTGCACATGTGCTAAGGGGTTCTGTGCATGCACAAAGGGGTTCTGCGCATGCGCAAAGGAATTGTTGTTGTGCATATGCGCCCGGGCTGGAGCAGTTCCCATATTTTCTGGAGCCATGCTTGACTAGTATGGATCCTATTCTGCTCAACTTCTGCACAATGGAACACATTCTACGTGCAGGAGCACTCAATCATTTGATCAGCAGCAGTGGTTCCAAACGTGGGGCCTAGGCCCCACAGGAAGACTTCAATTCCCAGAAGCCTAAGTCAGTACATTGGCTGATCAGTGCTTTGGGGAATTGACTTAGGCTTCTGGGAAATGAAGTTCAAAACCCTAAGGTTGGGAGACACCATAGCTGTCAAGTATCCCTTATTGGCCGGGAAAACTCCTTATTTTACCCTCTTTCCCGCCATCATCCCTTATTAATTAGACTGCAATGCCCTATTGCCACCATTGGAGGGCAGCACAGGATAAGCATAGCTGTCAAGTATCCCGTATTTGCCAGGAAATTTCCCTTATTTCCAAATCCAAAACTTGACAGGTATGGGAGACACTGATCTACAGTTTCAAAAGAAAAGAAGAAAAAGCCCAGATCCTGAAACGAAAGTGGTATGAATCTCTCTCTATTCCAAATACACTGTCCTAATAAAATGGGTATTGATAGCAATAGCAATTACACTTATATGCCGCCCCATAGCACATAGCACACTCTCTGGGTGGTTCACAGTGTAATTAGCATTTTTGCCTACAACATGCTGAGTACTCATTTTACTGACCTCGGAAGGATGGAAGGCTGATTCAACCTTGAACCCCATCAGGACTGAACTCTCATCAGCAGTTTTGGCTGCACTACAGCAGTTTATCCACTGTGCCACCCAGGTCTCATAGTAAATGTAAAGATTTCCCTTGCTTGAAAGTCAGTCATATCTGACTCTAGGGTTCAGTGCTCATCTCTGCTTCATAGCCGAAGAGCCAGCACTGTCTGCTTCTGCAGACGTTTCTGTGGACATGTGGCAGGCATGACTAGACACCGGAGTGCACAGAACACTGTTTACCTTCCCACCGAAGTGGTCCCTATTTATCTACTAGCCCTGATTATTAAAGACTGAAGATTTTGTTCTTTGGTCCTCCGTGCTTGGAGTTTCCAGGTCAGCTTTTATTGCTCATTGGCACTTCGGCAGCCAATTTATTTCAGCTTTTGGTTTCCTGTGTCTGCTGCAATATCACTTTTCTTTTCCTGGATTAGTATTTTTTTTATTCAACTTTTTAATAATCCTCAAAGTGTCAAAACAATAATCGGCACTCCAGTTCCCTTACTTTCACTTTGGATCATTTGAGAAATGCGCAAACAACCCTTCAGCTTCTAGGATTTCAGCTCCTAGAATCTCTGAACACCTGCAATGTTCACAGGGACAGCTGGGAGTTGAAGCACAAATCATTTGAGATGGATGTGGGAGGGGAATGGGAAGTGCACTGCTCACTCGACTGCTTCCAATTTCAGATTTTCTTACGGGAAATGGGAAGTTTTGAGGGGAAGATCTTCATGAGTTCCTTTTAAACATGCTTAGAATCCTGCATGCAACCAGGAATATCATGCTTGGGCTCCTGTTTGCATGGAAGATTTGGAGCAATCTTATCTGAATATGTTCATATTTTCCATTCAATACACAGCAGCTGGGTGTGGTGTTGGCAGAGATGCTATTTTGTGTCCAGAGTGCTCTAAGAATTGAAAATGAATCCAACCATTCCAACAAAAATAGCCTGTTTATACTCCCAAGGCTCGCTGTAATGCATTCTAACTTGAGAAGTGACAAATTTTTTTAAAGAAAAAGTTTGATGGAATTTTTGGAAAAATAGAATGTGCATTAAAGAACATAGACAATTTAAATTGCAAATGACTAGAAAGTTATGCTGCTAAAAAGGTGTACAAAGATTTTTTTTAGTCACCAGGGAATAAACACATGTTAGGTAAAATATATAAACCAATTTGCGCATAGACAAAATGTGTTTAAAAATGGTTATGAATATTGATGCTGGAAGAAGAAAACAAGGCCTTGGTACAATATACAAAGCAAAGATGGAACGAAAATGTCAGGGGGAAAATATGAACAAAATTTAAAAGGAGAGATTTTCACAGACCTGCTGAAAATCCATAGAGAAGAATACCAGAGGAAGGCTAAAGCTATATGTGTGGTATATTATTAATACACAGCACTGCATGCCTCTATGTGCAGACAGACAACTCTTAAAAGAATAATTTCCCTCTTCTCCATGTAGTCTCTCTAATCTTGTCTATGACAACTTTGGCACTAAGTGAGTTTTTTGTTGCTTTAAACGTTTCTTGCACATGATTGCACTGAAGTTTGTGAGTCCTGGGTTGTGAGTCTCTGACTCTGGAATATCCATCCCCTTCAGTTACAATGTCACCCCATGACAATTTAAAATTATCCATCATTTCTGCCTTATCTGGGCTTTCATGTTGTTATTAATCAGTTGTAGATTATCAGTCATGTTTAGGTGAAAAGTGTCTTAAAATTCCTACTTCATCCATCAAAGCAACGGCCCTAGGGAACTGGGCATTAATATTTCGAGGGCACCTGTCAGTTTGTGATTGAGCAGGAATTTGAACTTGTATTGAAACTCCGAGCACTCTATCAAGTGAACCACATGAGCTGTGAGAATGAGCCAAGATTTGCTGTGTTTCTTGGCCATCTCATACACTCAACAAGATAAGGATATACCCTTACTCTGCTGTAGTCCAGGTCCTAGCAGATCCTTAAAAACATGGATTCTGGAGATTTTCTGTTATTTCCTTTTTTACAAAAAAATCTTATTCAGACAAGGTAAAGGTTGCTCTTGCTCAGAATCCAGTCATATCCGACTTCAGGGTTCAGAGCAAATCTCTATTTATAGCCAACTAGCATTTTTTGCCCGGCACTGCTGGGCAGGTTTTCTGTGTGTGTTGGTGGTTGGGGTGGTTTTGGGGGTACACACACACACACACACACACACACACACACACACACACACACACACACACACACACACACACACACACACACACACACACACACACACACGGCCCTCGCCTGGAGGAGAAGGGGGCTCCCTTCTTCTATCAGGCAAGGCCCAAACGGGGGTGCCTGCTTTGGCCCTCGCCTGGCGGGGAAGGCGTGCGCTTTCCCCATCATGCAAGGGTCAACCAGAGCGCTGGATTGTGTCCTCGCCTGGCGGGGAAGGCAAGCACTTTCCCCGTCATGCAAGGGTCAACCGGAGCACAGGATCGTGCCCTCGCCTGGCGGGGAAGGCATGCGCTTTCCCCACCATGCAAAGATCAACCAGAGCGCTGGATTGTGTCCACGCCTGGCGGGGAAGGCATGCACTTTCCCCGTCATGCAAGGGTCAACCTGAGCACAGGATCGTGCCCTCGCCAGGCGGGGAAGGCATGCGCTTTCTCCATCATGTAAGGGTCGACCTGAGTGCTGTATCATGCCCTCACCTGGCAGGGAAGGTGTTTGCCTTTCCCGTCAGTCTAGGGTTGACCGGAGTGCCGGATCGTGCCCTTGCCTGGTGGGGAAGGTGACCGGAGGGCTCCTCTCCTGAGGCCAGCATCAGCCTTCGTTGCTGGGGCTGTGGGGAGATGAAGGGCTCCCCTCCTTCCTGCAACCCCCGCCGAAGCCGCAGCGAGGCTGGTGCCGGCCTCGCTTGCTGGGACCGCAGGGATGGCTTCCCTCCGGGATATGAAGTGTCTTCCTGAGGGAAGTAGTTTGCACGCATTGGCGTTTTTTAAAAAAACTCTCGTGCTGGCTTCCCCACCTCCTCCGCACTCGTGCCCTTCAGCCTGATTGGTTGAGGGGTGGTGCGGTGTGGAGGATGCTGGGATTTGTAGTTTTTTGTTTGTGTTTGTGGGGTGGTTGCCCCACTCTTGGTGACCGGACCCTTGCGGCGACCCTTGGACAGTGATAAGGTAAGTGTGGCTGGCTCGGTACGGGATGGTTGGGCCGGGTGTGGCTGCTAATGCTGAACACACACCAACCTACCCCCTTCTTATAGGTAAAGAAGAGCCAGCACTGTCTGTATCTGCAGAGATTTCCGTGGACATGTGGAAGGCATGGCTAGACACTGGAGTGCATGGAACACTGTTTACCTTCCCACTGAACTGGTACCTATTTATCTACTTGCAATTTCTTGCCTTCAAACTGCTAGGTTGGCAGGAGCTGGGACAGAGACAGAAGCTCACTCTGTTATACAGCACTTGGGTCTCGAACTGTTGGCTTGCTGACCTTCCAGTTGTCAGGTTCAGTGTTTTAGCCAGTAAGCTACTGCAATCCCCTTGTATTCATACAGACAAACAACAACAACAATAACAAAAAAAACACAACCAAGCAGAATTTGATTTTCTGCTGATAGAGCAAGCGTGGGAGAGAACAAAGAATATAATAACATTTCCACTTTAATTTGAAGAAACCCATGAACCCTTAACAATTTCTGTTGATGGTGACTAGATGTATGTCCTATGTGATTGCTTGGTGACCAACAGTTAGGAAGAAACATACCTTGTGACTGAAGCAAGAGAGTGGCACTTGAAATGTTGAGGGGATGTGCCCCGCCCCACTGTCCTGGTCTATGAGTTGCCACTGGAACGAAAATATATCTGACACTGCCATTTACCTCATCTGTATTGACTTCCTGCTATACAAACTTAAATTTTTAGAGTTCCTTCCGTCATTCCTTCTTTCTCTCATGCTTCTTTAACCTTCTCTTGGAGAGCAGATGGTTTGGCTTTGTTCCTCAGCGCCTGGGGCCAGCCATGGCTCTTTCCATTGCCAGCTTGGTACCTAGAACTAGGATTTCTCCAAGTTTCATGTTTTCGTGTTTTTCTGTATTAAAAAGTTACATTTCTTATTTTTCTAAGGCTTCTTCTTTCCAAGAGAAATTATGAGATTTCATATTGGCTGCATTCACTACTTAATACAGCTTCCTAGTTCACCTTGCTTACAACTCCAGTGCTCCCTGATGAGATTCTGGATTGAAGTTTTTTTGTTCCCAGTTTATTTTGTGGGCATCATTGTTCTGGTTCCACATCCATGAAAAGTGCCAGAAAAAAAGGTTTTGGGGTGGGGGTGGCATACAGAGGTATTTTGTCCTTATTTGACTTCAAGGTTTGCCATTCCATGCACACAGTGAAAAGTGAGACAATTGTCTCTACATGGTTGTTTGGTTATCCTGTACAAGAAAACTACAGTAGAACCTCGGATAAAGTCCAAACTCTGTTCCACAAGTTTGGACTTTATCCGATTTTGGACTTTATCCGAATCAAATAGGCGAAGCATCAGATAATGTCCAAAAAATGGACTTTATCCGAGGTTCCTATAACAAATACCTCGGATAACGTCCATTTTTAGGGGTTTTGGACTTTATGTGATGCATCATGTGTGCATTAAATCATGACTTTATCTAAATCAAACTTTATCTGAATCAGACTTTATCTGATGTACCACTGTACTGGTATTTCTGTCTCAGGTAACAAAATGATGTCTGTTGTAAGAAGAAAAAATTACAGTGAACCATGCCTTTCTTTTCTTGCAGATAGACTACCGTGATCTGATTTATCTGAGCTTGAGAAGAATTTTGAATCTAGAGCAAAATGCAATATCCGAACTATAGTATGATGTGGGGTATACAGAAAGAGCCTCCTTGAAGCTTGTGGTATTTTTGAACCAAAATAGTGTGTACCCTGGGCAATATCACCCTTGTTGTGCCAGCTTATCTTTCTCACACTAGGTCAGGCAAAAGGAACTACAGAATGAATTCACCATAAGGTGACTTTGTTTTGACAGTTTAAAGTCTGACCTAGAAGAATTGTCTCATGTGTACTTTTAAAACCACATATCAGTTGTTTTGAACCAACCACATTGACTTCTAGTTTGTTTCTGAACTCAATTCAAAGTCCTGGTTGTGACTTACAAAGTCATTGATGGTCAAGATGTTTGAAAGATCACCTCCTTGGAACTCCCTGCCAGAAGAAGTGGTGACAGCTGTCAGTCTTGACAGCTTTAAGAAAGGATTAGACAAGTTCATGGAGGACAAGAGTATCAATGGCTATAATTATGGATACTTAAGGACAACCTCGGGGTTGGAGAGATAGGCAGGATATCTCTCAATGCCATTTCCAGGGAATCCTAAGCAGGTGAAGGCATCTGCTTGGGAATACCCTGAAGGAAATGGTGAGCCACTGTGTGAGACAGAATGCTGGACTGGATGGGCTGTGGCCTGTTCCAGCAAGGCTGTTCTTATGTTCCTTCCATATTTGCCATGTCCATAATTTGAGATCTCCAACAGCAATTCTGTTGGGTACCCATCATTTTAGGAACCTCACAGGTGAATCAATAAGACAAGCATTTCTTTGTAACAACAGCTTGATTTAGGAACTCCTTTTCAAAGAAAATATGGGTTATTTCATCATTTATGAGCTTTCAGCAGGCCCCTAAGATGCAATTTGTTGTGAGCTAAACTTGCTGCAAATCCCAGGAAGCCTGTCCAGGAGGATAACATCGGTGACAGTATCAAAGGTTGCTGAGAGATCCAAGAAGGCCAACAGGGTAGGTCCTTCAGAATGTCATCTAGCAGAATGATTCAGAACTTTGGTTCTGAGCTCTCAGAGAAGTGGATGCTGTGGCTTGGGAACCCTATGCTTGCTTGCTCCTTGTGTGCTCAAACCAAAGCCACACTGAGAAGAGTGGGTTACCTCTATGGCTCCACAACCTCTTCAACAGTGCCTTTACTTTATGAGGCTCATCTTGTTTGTCAACACACTGTGCCAAACATAATCCCTAGCATGGAGATGTGGAAAACCCGCAGTCTTGTTGTTGTTCAATTGCATAGTCGAGTTCAACCCTTTGAGTCCCCATGGACCACTGCATGCCAGCTAATCCTATCCTCTGTCATCTTCCGCAGCCCACTCAGCTCTATGTCCATTGTTTTGCTTTATTTCCCTGGATCCCATCTTCCCATCTCAGTGCACAAGGCTCTGTTTTCTTTTCCCCAAAAGACATTTTCCATAAGCATTTCTTTGGAAAATACATATTTGTTCATTCATTTTTCCCCTGGATATACATGCTCTTATGCAGCTCTCACTCATAGACTAAAGAATGTTTGTGCATATTTTTCAATTTAGTTGTTCAAATGTTATAAATGCACACATGTTTTTATGGATATTAAATATTTGCAAGGCTTTGCAAATAGGCATACCTCAAAAAAAAAAAAAAAGGTCAAGTATGCCTTACCTTGCAGTGATTCTCCAGAAGTTAAAAAATGAAAACTTTCTGTGAGAATTTTCAAACTATTATATTATACATCTTTCTCCTCTTCACCTAATAGGCAGACATCTACATGTAGCCCACCAGGGGAAATGCCTCAACTTGCAGGCTTTGAGATGGAGAGTGGATGCCTGCCTCAGGTAGGGTCCTCCTCCTCCTTCTTCAAGTGCCATATCCAATTCCAAATATTGGTGATCCTCATGGTGATCAGCCATGAAGCTTGTCCTGGGAACAACATAAAGCAATGGCTTTCCATTTGCCTTCCACATTGCAGCATGACACCCATACCACTGATCCAGCTGCTGCCCTCCATCTAGATGGATTCAAGTCAGATTTAATTCATTTGGGGACTATCACCCTTCCCTGTGGACTTTGCTATCCAAGGCCATTAGTCCTCAGGGTTGTCAGGTTAGTTAACCACTGTCTGACAATTGACATTGAGTCACTGGCAGTAGAGTCTATTCTATTACCATAGCATAGTGATGGTGAACCTTAGCATTCCAGCTGTTCTTGAACTTCAATTCACAGAAGCCCAAGTCTCTGTTAGTGTGGATTCACAGAGACTTGGGCTTCTTGGAATTGATGTCCAAGAACACCTGGAGTGCCAAGGTTTGCCATCATGGCCATAGCAGGATAACCCAGGCACAATTAGGGGCCACAAGTCCCTTTTTGATCATAACAGCATGCTGGGACAAGGGTCATGCAGTACAATTGATTTATTAGAACAAGTAACTGGCAACAGTTTAGCTGACATAACTAGTTCCATTGTCATACTGCTCTAACAGTTAAGAGGGTTTTCTTGATATCAGTTAATATGTGGCTTTCGGTAACTTGAACCCATTATTGTATATGTAATGCTCTCTAAATACTCTTAAAGATGGCATGGAAGCTGAAACACATGGAAAATGTGGCGGCTTGGCTAGTGTCAGAAGGATGGAGATTTGACTATATTTTGCCAACTCTAGACCTCCTGTGGTGGCTACCTGTCAGTTTCTGTGCCAGATTCAAGCATTTGGACTTTCATAAAAGCCCTATACCAGGGATTCTCAACCTGTGCCCGATGGGATGGAGGTGGCCCACTGCACCATTTCATGTGGCCCCACCATCACACCAAGAAGTGCCATGAGGTGTAGGAAGGGCAAAATGGCTATCTAGCCCCTGAAGCTGTCTGAGGGAGTGTGACCCGGCCCCCAGCTTAAAAAGGTTGAGAACTCCTGCCCTATACAGCTTGGGACCTTAGTACATGTTGGAGCATTTTCTTTGGCTAAATACTACCTGGGACACCAAGCTTCTACAGAAAAATTGTACTTCTAACCCTACCTCCTAGTTTCTGCTAGATGGGCAGCATATAAACATAACAATACATAAATAAATATTCATCTCAGACATTCCTTTGGATGTACTAAGTAGAGTGATGTTCCCCTAGTCATCCTCCATCCCACTTTTTGAATTAATTCATTCCTTGTGCACATGTTTTTGTCAATTATTTAAATTAACAAGAAACAAAATCTTTAAAAATAGGATAGAAAATGTAAAATTGTCTGTCTTTTCAACCTTGCCTGTCAAAATTAAAAACAACAAGAAATAAAATATTTCCCACAAAAGGTCAAGAAGAAATCAGATGGTTAGAATGCAAGGACGATGACTTTGAAATTCATTGCTTTTGTGTTATTGCACTGGGTCTCTGGTATTTGTCAGCCTTATTAAAAAAATGGCACAGTACAATATACTTGGTGGTTCCAACGATCCTTCCAGCATATTTTGGTCTCAATCCCATGCAGTAGGGAATCTCTTACTGCAATAATATTTTATTCTTCTTTTTGTGGGGTGTGGGTTCAGTGTCTCTTCTTGGCTGATCTTCAACCTCTCTCTTGTCTGCCTGCAAGGTCTCCTGTATGTTTTCCTCTGCATGCTGTCTGCCAGGCTCCACGTCAAGAACCTGACATTTTGCAGTTCTGCTGGTCTTCTTCTTTTGAGCCTAACTTGACCCTTTTCCATGGTGCTTCCTCCACTATGTTTATTCTATCTTCTGCTTTGTTTTTCTATTCTTCCACTTCTAGTGCCTCTCTTGGCTGCCATTGCTCAAGACCTGGCCAGAGTCCTCGGGCCCCGCCTTCCCCCTCGCCCTTGGACTTAAAAGGCGAGGGGCGCCCGGGTGAGCCTGCCGCCGCTGCGCGTCCTGCCCCTGTGGGGGTGAAGAGAGGGCCATTCCACCGGCCTCTCCACCTGGCCAGCGTCCTCGGGCCCCGCCTTCCCCCTCGCCCTTGGACTTAAAAGGCGAGGGGCGCCCGGGTGAGCCTGCCGCCGCTGCGCGTCCTGCCCCGGTGGGGGCGAAGAGAGGGCCATTCCACCGGCCTCTCTACCTGGCCAGCGTCCTCGGGCCCCGCCTTCCCCCTCGCCCTTGGACTTAAAAGGCGAGGGGCGCCCGGGTGAGCCTGCCGCCGCTGCGCGTCCTGCCCCTGTGTGGGCGAAGAGAGGGCCATTCCACCGGCCTCTCCACCTGGCCAGCGTCCTCGGGCCCCGCCTTCCCCCTCGCCCTTGGACTTAAAAGGCGAGGGGCGCCCGGGTGAGCCTGCCGCCGCTGCGCGTCCTGCCCTGGTGGGGGCGAAGAGAGGGCCATTCCACCGGCCTCTCTACCTGGCCAGCGTCCTCGGGCCCCGCCTTCCCCCTCGCCCTTGGACTTAAAAGGCGAGGGGCGCCCGGGTGAGCCTGCCGCCGCTGCGCGTCCTGCCCCTGTGGGGGCGAAGAGAGGGCCATTCCACCGGCCTCTCCACCTGGTCAGCGTCCTCGGGCCCCGCCTTCCCCCTCGCCCTTGGACTTAAAAGGCGAGGGGCGCCCGGGTGAGCCTGCCGCCGCTGCGCGTCCTGCCCCGGTGGGGGCGAAGAGAGGGCCATTCCACCGGCCTCTCCACCTGGCCAGCGTCCTCGGGCCCCGCCTTCCTCCTCGCCCTTGGACTTGGAGGACTTTAAAGGCAGGGGATTTCGTGGGTGGTCTTGGATATTTCTTGTGATTTCTTGTGATTTTTTGTTGTTAATTGCATCTTCAATATTGTATTTTTGATTTATTATTGTTATACTGTGCTTTTTGAATTGTGTGCTTTTGATATTGTGTTTTTGAATCTTCTGTAAGCCGCTTAGAGTTGTTCCATTGGTTCGAGAGAAGCGGGATATAAATTTAAGAAAATAAATAAATAAAATAAATCTATCTACTCTTCATAATGCTTAAATGAAGGCTGACAAACCCTACATTTTGGCTCCCAGAGGAACAGAAATTCCTTTTACATCCCTGATCCCTTCTTTCCTGTCTCGTTCCCATTATCAAAACTTTTAAAAACACGAGCCTTTCCTTAGGAGGGATGGCTTAAGTCAACAACCAGTTTGCTTCAGGCATGGCTTAGGTCAACAACCAGTTTGGATGCTGTTGTAATGGTTTCTTCTCCCCCAGAGGATCAGGGCCGCTCGGTGCAAGGAAGGCACAGGATACGGAAGTGTGGTGGAAAAGTCAGTCCCAGTCAAGTTGGGTGATCTGTATTTATTGACTTGCATTCTCGATCACTTGCGCACAGAGTGCGCATGACCCCTATTACAGAAAGCTTGCTTAGGTAGCATGTTGCTGGCCAAGGTACATTTGCCAGCCTCAGAAGGCAGACTAATCAGCAGATGTAGCGAGACTCACTGTTTCCATCCTATCTCAGAGTCCTTGTAAACTCCGGGCTTCTACAATTAATTGTTTGGTCTAGCAACAGCTTAGTATCTCCGTGGACGTGAGTGAGATACTGTGAGCTGTTTACTAGGTACTGTGACATTTGGGTGACTTCTGTCCTACTCTCAGCCAAGGCAATATGGAGTCTCTTCTGCTCACTATCACTATTAGCGTTTACCCAATTTCTCTTCCTGCATAGCCAGGTTGGTCTCCAGCCCGTGTTCTAGCCAGACAGACCAATCGGGAAAGGATGCAGATGTGGAGGCCTGCATATATGTAGATTCAACTTTTCCTAGTGCACCATCTGCCACAAATCTAGCATGTTTTTTCCATCGTTCTTACAACATAGGAGAATTACCAGCTATAGAGTTTTCTGTGGAGGACTGGATGGAAGCATCTCAAGTTGACAATTCTTCTTGTGAATTGTAGGACTGAAATTTAGGCATACCTTGATATAGTTTTGGAGCTGAAAATTCCTAAGTTAAAACAGGGTCACTGATGTTTGTATTATGTGAAAATTGTTTCTCAATTTAGTGCATGCTTCTGCAGACATTTCAAGGCTTTCTGAGACCGGAGCTCAGGTGGAATGTAATCTGACCTTTACCTTGATTTCTCCCAGAAAAGTAAAGCTGGGTATTTCATCGCAAGCACGAAAAACCAATGTACTTTCTTTCTTGGTGCCTTGGATGCTTTGTTTCCCTTGAGGTCTTTCTGACTCAAATCCTCACTTATTCTCTTGCAACTAGCTTCCTGAAAACTTTTCCTTCTGTCCTTTTCTTTATAGATCAAAGTCACAACTCTATCAAACCTCAAAGGCTTCTTGCCAGCTCTTATTGGCCACCCATGTAACCTAGCCTAAGTTTATCACTTCCCTTTAGAGCAGGAAATATGGTGACTGCTCTTTTCCATTATAGATCTTCTAGGATCAATACCTTGCACCTGAGTAATTAAATGAGAAAACAGAAGTGGAGGATGTATGGATAGAAGAAAAGAATCCATACATTGGTTGCCTCATCACCATAATTAGGCAAATGATTAGTCATTTGGGGGTATTCACTGTTAAAAGCTTGCCTCTATAAAGTATTGTTCAGATATTATTTCTCACTCTTCAGTGTTTTTGGGTGCCCTGCTATTTCTGTACTTTCCTGCCTTTTGACATATTTACATTTTTGCAGTGAATTCATGCAAGTCCACAACATGAGAAAGCTTGCTGTGTTGGTCTGGGAGGTTATATTTGCAACATACTATTGTAAATAGTTAGTTATGGATCATTTTTAAACCTGATTTTCCTTACATTTGCAAATGTCTTCATATTCAAAATGGAAAGAACATGAGAATATAAATATTCAAATGTGGATTAAACTGAAAGTAACAGTCTATCTGGTATTTTCATTTTAAAAGGCTGGTTTTGAATCTATGTGTACCCAGCTATATTAACATTGAATTAGGGACACTACATCTTTTTTTAAAAAATAAATAAATAAAGTAAGAGGTTCCTCACCATGTGAGAAAACGGAACTGACAGATTTTATTGTATCAACCTAGTACAGTAAAACCCCACTTTACGAAATGAATGCGTTCTCTGGGACATTTCGTATTATGAAAAATTCTTAAAGCGAAACACGATGCAAGAATACCAAGTATTACCAGAAGTGGCCACTAGAGGTCGGTGTATACCATGTAATTTATAAGGAAGCTTGCTTCATATTGCAAAACAAATTTGTCTTGCGAGGCATTGTTTTTAATGGATTTTTATTTGTTAAGTGAAAATTACTTTAATTATAAAGTTCATAAAGTGGGGTTCCACTGTACTTTGAAAGCAAGAAATTGCAAATAGATAAGCAGGTACCGCTTGGGCAGGAAAGGTAACGGCTTTCTCTGTGCTCTGACATCTAGTCATAACTGCCACATGACTATGGAAATGTCTGTAGACACAGACATCGCTGGCTCTTTGGTTGTAAACAGAGAGATGTGCATCTCCCCCTAGAGTTGGATATGACTTATTCCAGAGCTCTTGCTCGCATATCGAGTTTGACATGAGCAAAAACACACTAAATGTGGTGAAGATCTTAACTTATAAGAATGGGATGTGGCCGTGCGTGTGCGGAACGCGTTTCCACACACATGCAGCCTATCCCGTAATGCGCTGGCCACACTTACCTTTTATCCCTGGGATCATCCCTGCAAGGGTCCAGAAGCCGAGAGTGGGGCCAACGCCCCATAAATGCGAACAAAAATAATAACAACAAAACCTAGCATCCTCTGGGCCACGTCACGCCTCAGCTAATCAGGTAGGAGGACGCGAGCGCAGAGGAGGCGGAACAGCCAGTGTGCGAATGCTGAACCAACGGCCTCTTCAGCGTGTGTACACTCTGTGTACACAGAGGAGGGGAAATGGCAGGGTGAGAAGCAGGAGTCCATCTGGGTAGGCATCTCCCCTGACGGATTCCTGCTTCTCACCTTTGCCGGCAGAAGACAAGAAGCCTCTGACCAGCTGAGGTGAGCCCCACCCCTCCTCCCTTTTGCCAGGAGAGGTAAAGGGCCGTCGGGCCGGCAGAAGACAAGAAGCCTCTGACCAGCTGAGGTGAGCCCCACCCCTCCTCCCTTTTGCCAGGAGAGGTAAAGGGCCGTCGGGCCGGCAGAAGACAAGAAGCCTCTGACCAGCTGAGGTGAGCCCCACCCCTCCTCCCTTTTGCCAGGAGAGGTAAAGGGCCGTCGGGGCCGGCAGAAACAACAGCCTCTGCCCCTCCTCCCTTTGCCAGGAGAGGTAAAGGGCCGTCGGGCCGGCAGAAGACAAGAAGCCTCTGACCAGCTGAGGTGAGCCCCGCCCCTCCTCCCTTTTGCCAGGAGAGGTAAAGGGCCGTCGGGGCCGGCAGAAACAACAGCCTCTGCCCCTCCTCCCTTTGCCAGGAGGTTGTTGGGACCACCCTCACCATCGGCGTCCCGGGCTTCTGCCTCCCTGCGGGGGGCTCAAACGGCTGGCGGCTGTGGATGAATTTCCACTGCCACCCTGGAGACACCTGCGGCCAGTCTGGAGCTCGCTGGGACCACCATGCCATCGGCGTCCCGGGCTCCTGCCTCCCTGCGGGGGGCTCAAAAGGCTGGCACCTGCGGAAGAACTTCCACCACTGCCCTGGAGACACCTGCGGCCAATTTGGAGATCACCGGGACCATCCCACCATCGGCGTCCCAGGCTCCCGCCTCCCTGCGGGGTCTCAAAAGGCCAGCAGCCATGGCGGGATTTCCACCCTGCCCTGGAGACACATATGGCCAGTTGGAGCTCGCTGGGACCACCTCACCATCGGCATCTCAGGCTCCTGCCTCCCTGCAGGGGGCTCAAAAGGCGGGCGGCCACGGAGAAACTCCCACCGCCGCCCTGGAGACACCTGCGGCCAGTTGGATATTGCTGGGACCACCCCCATCATTGGCATCCCAGGCTCCCGCCCCCCTGTGGGGGGCTTGGTAGGCCAGCGGCCACAGCGGAGCTTCCGCCACCACCACCCTGGAGACACCTGCGGCCAGTCAGAGATTGCTGGGACCACCCCACCATTGGCGTCCCGGGCTCTTGCCTCCCTGCGGGGGGCCCAAAGGGCCGGTGGCCGCGGCAGAATTTCCCCTGCCGCTCTGGAGACACCTGCAGCCAATCAGAGCTTGTTGGGATCACTTCCACCATTGGTGTCCTGTGTTCCCACCCCCCTGCGGGGGGCTTAAACGGCTGGCGGTCGCACCGGAATTTCCACTGCCGCCCTGGAGACTCTTGCGGCCAGTCGGAACTCGCCGGGACCATCAATATGGGAAGAGAGACTGAGAGGGTATGTTTTAAGTGGGTTAGGGAGGGAGGGAGGGAGAGATGGCCCTGCCAGCCAGGAAGATGGGGCGACACTCCGTCTGGGTTAATGGTGGAGGTTCCAGGGGCCCATTTAGAGGTTGTGACGGGCATGGGGCGTTATAGCGGGAACCGTGGGGCGGGCCGCACTCGGGGAAGGCGGGACCGATGCTTAGTATCTGTCCCACGTTCTGGCCCCCCGGTTTCACCTCTAGGTCCTGAGCAGCTGATCCAGGGTGACCCCACCCTTAGGCTGCTGCTGATGAATGCCAGGTCGGTCTGTAGTAAGGCGCCCCTAATACAAGATTCTATTCTGGGAGAGAGGGCCGACCTGGCATGCATCACTGAGACCTGGCTGAGACCAGAGGATGGGGTGCCTCTATCAGAGATGTGTCCAGCCGGGTTCGGTGTTTGGCACCAGCCTAGGGATGAGGGCAAGGGCGGTGGTGTTGCCATTATAGCCAGGGAGTCACTAGGAGTTACCAGGGCCACTGCTCCACAAATTCTGGGTTGTGAGGCCCTGCTTCTGCGGCTGGGCCCAAAGGGTCAGTTGGGGGTCCTACTCCTGTACCTGCCCCCTTGCAGGGTAAGGGACTCCCTGCCTGGGCTCCTCGAGGCTGTCTCAGCGTTGGCGTTGGAGTTCCCTAGGCTGATGGTTCTGGGGGACTTCAATTTGCCTTCGCTGGGGTCCGGTTCCAGGGTGGCTCAGGAGTTCATGGCTTCCATGGCAACTATGGACCTGGCTCAGGTAATTCGGGGTCCTACCAGGGGCAGTGGCCACACACCAGATTTAGTCTTTTTTGTCGGAGCGGTGGCAGAGTGATCTGAATTTACAGAAGCTAGACATAACACCTGTGCCATGGTCAGATCACTATCTGGTGGCTCTAGACTTCCTGGGGGCAACACATCATCGTAGGGAGGCAGGGTCTATTAAAGTGGCCCGCCCCCGGCAACTGATGGATCCGGATGGATTCCAGAGGGAACTGGGGGCTTTTCCCCTGGATCGGCAACACGATTCGCCCGAGGCACTTGTTGACCTATGGTGTGGGTCAACGATAGCTGCCTTGGATGTAATCGCTCCACTACGGCCTCTCAGAGCCCGTGGAGCTAGGTCATCCCCGTGGTTCACAGAAGAACTACGGGAGCTCAAACGGGCAAAGAGACGCCTTGAGCGCCGCTGGGTGAAGACCAGGAACGATTCCGATTGGACACTAGCTAGAGCCGCTATTAGGGCCTACCTAGTGGCGATGGGGGTGGTGAGGAGGCAATACTTCACCTCCCTTATTGCCTCCGCTGATAATCGCCCAGCCACCCTGTTTCGGGTGACCAGGTCCCTCCTTGGTAGGGGGGGGGGCTGTGCCTGGTTGGCAGGGATCGGCTGAGGACTTTGCTGACCATCTGGTGGAGAAAATCGATCGGATTCGCTCAGGGTTTAATCTTGGCGTGGATGGGGAGGGTCAGGGGGGAGCCAGTGCACAGTCGTGCTGTGTTATCTGGGATCAGTTTGATCCTGTTGCCCCAGATGAAGTGGACAGGCTCCTTGCGGCGGTCCGCGCCACTAATTGTCCATTGGATCCCTGTCCCGCCTGGCTGGTAAAAGCCTCAAAGATGGTGACAGGTGGCTGGGTCGGGGCTATAATTAATGCGTCTTTTCGGGAAGGGATATTTCCTGCACCATTGAAACATGCTTTGGTGCGCCCCCTCCTGAAGAAGCCATCCCTCGATCCAGCAGTCATAACCAACTACAGACCTGTTTCCAACCTCCCCTTTTTGGGGAAAGTATTGGAAAAGGCAGTGGCGCGTCAGTTGCAGGGGGTACTGGATGAAGCGGAATATCTGGACCCCTTCCAGTCAGGATTCAGACCTGGATATGGTACTGAGACTGCATTGGTCGCGCTGATGGATGATCTCTGGCGAGAGCGGGATGGCGGTCATCCGTCCGTCCTTGCTCTTCTTGACCTCTCAGCGGCCTTCGATACCGTCGACCACGGTATCCTTCTGGAACGGCTCCGAGGATTAGGAATCCAGGGCACTGTGTGGTCCTGGTTTTCCTCATTTCTGAGGGGCCGGACCCAGTCGGTGTGGTTGGAGAGCGAGAAGTCCAGTCCTAGGTCCCTAAAATATGGGGTGCCTCAGGGCTCGGTACTCTCTCCTCTCCTTTTTAACATCTACATGAAGCCGCTGGGTGAGATCATCCGTTCCCACGGGGTGCGGTACCATCAGTACGCGGATGATACACAGTTGTACATCTCGGCCCGTGGGGACCCCAGTGATGCAGTCAAAGTCCTTTCCAGCTGTCTGGAGGCTGTTGGGGTCTGGATGGGGGCAAATGGGCTACAGCTGAATCCTAGCAAGACTGAGTGGCTATGGATAGGGGGTCCTGCGTTATCCCGGGAGCTACCATCTTTGGTTTTGGATGGGGCTATTTTGCCCCAGACCGACCCGGTGCGCAACTTGGGGGTCCTCCTGGATTCGCGGCTGCTGCTAGAAGAACAGGTGGCGGCTGTGGCCAGGAGGGCCTTCGCCCAACTTCGGGTGATTCGCCAGTTGCGCCCGCTCCTGGACCGGGACTCTTTGCTCATGGTCACTCATGCTCTGGTTACCTCCAGACTAGACTACTGTAATGCGCTCTACATGGGGCTGCCCTTGATGACCATTCGGAGGCTGCAGCTGGTCCAGAATGCGGCGGCCCGGGTGGTGATGGGGTGTGGACGTTATGCCCATGCCTCACCACTGCTGCGGGAGCTGCACTGGTTACCAGTTTGTCTCCGGGTGCAATTCAAGGTGCTGGTTTTGACCTTTAAAGCCCTATATGGTAGTGGGCCAGGTTACCTTAGAGACCGCATCGCCCTAAGGACGTCTGTCCGTCCAACCAGAGCGGACCGGAGGGGCTCTCTAATTGTGCCATCGGCCAGGGGGGCACGCCTCTCTGGCACAAGGAGGAGAGCCTTCTCTGTGTCCGCACCGGCCCTTTGGAACCTCCTGCCTGTGGAACTGCGTCTCCAGACGGAGTTGTTGCCCTTTAGAAAAGAACTAAAAACCTGGCTGGCGGGCCAAGTTTGGGGTGCAGGTGGAGGGGTGGCTTCCGTTGGGTGGTTAATATAGGGGAGGATGCCTGCCCCACGGTTTCTTCAGTTCCTGCACCCCTCTCTTTTTAGGGGTGGGTTCTTATTGCTGGTTTTTATCTGTTTTATTTGTTTTTATCTGTTTTTACCCATTGTTGTGAACCGCCTGGAGTCGGCTTTGGCTGAGTGGGCGGTATAGAAATTTGACAATAAATAAATAAATAAATAAAAATAAAATTTCTCTCTCCGCTGTTTTGAGGGCTATCTTCTAAACATCGGAGGGGAAATGGCAGGGCGAGAGGCAGGAATCCATCAGGGGAGGTGCCTTCCCTAGTGGATGCCTGGTGCCTTTGCATTCCCCCCTACATTGTTGGGCTGTCTTCGAAACAGCGGAGGAGAAATGGTGACGGATTCCTGCCTCTCGCCCTTGCCGTGTCTTTGGCCATCCCCTTCTTTCTTCATCCTCAACCTTACCCAGCATCAAGCCTTACTCAAGTGAATCGTCTATTCCAAAATAAGCCACCCCTCAAAACCACCCCACCATCCAAAACAAAATCAATACCAGCCTGGCAAGGCTGGGCAATAAGCTAGTATAGACATATGGAATGACTATATAGGTAAAGGTAAAGGTCTCCCTTGCTTGAAACCCAGTCATGTCTGACTCTTGGGTTCAGTGCTCATCTCTGTTTACAGCCAAAGAGCCAGTGCTGTCTGCATCTGGAGACATTTTCATGGTTATGTGGCAGGCATGATTAGATGGCAAAGTGCATGGAACACTGTTACTCCCCCCCCCCCCAAAAGCAGTACTGTACCTATTTATCTACTGGCAATTTCTTCCTTTCAAACTGCTAGCTTGGCAGGAACTGAGACAGATGAAGAGAGCCAATTTTGTTGTACAGCACTCAGGGATTGAACTACTAACCTGTTGACCTTCCAGCCATCAAGTTCAGCATCTTAGCCACTAAGCCACCATGGCCCCTGGAATGACTGTATGTTTCTTCAATAAATTCTGGTTTAAACCAAATTGAATTCAAATTCTCACCCACCCCTAGAGAAATTTCCCAGCAAAATCTGCTAGTAGAGTTAGGGTCATTTACGATGACTGTTATCTTTGGTAACTAAGGTTACGTTAACTTGATATTGGGATCCTACTGAGATGGGGTCCCTGTATGGGTCAAACAGTTTGGGTTACTCTGAGATCCATTTTTGGTTTCCAGAAGACAAGAGAACTCAGATGGCTATGTTCCTTTTTGGATACTTAGCATTCCATGTTTCATGGCCCTGAGCCATAGAGTGGATGTCAGGGTATGTTTCGGAAGGGTTTCCCTTTGTTTTAATGTGCTGCGATTTCCTTTTCTTCCCTTGTGAGGTTGACTGAGCTAGGATTGTATTTTATCTTACACTTGCAGCTGCCCTGGAAATATCTGATGGAAGCAGTTGCAACAACAGCCCAGCTTTACATGGTGGGTGGCATGTTTCCATAAGGCCAGTGGTGGAGATGGTGGCTGTTGTATTTATTTTCAAAACTGCCAGCTTAAAAGACTTGTTTCCTCAGGGGAACAAAAAGGGGGGAAAAAAAGAAAGAGATGTAACTCTGAAAAGTCTAACTGAGCCTTTCCTGACAGGGTCTCTCTCAAAAAGAAGGCGGAAGGAAAGGCAGGGAAAGGGCAGGCACCTGTTTCTCTGAATCTTTTGACAGCTTGTCCCTGGGGGGAACACAGTACTTTCTTAAATGTTGGCTTCCACAAAACCTGTTGCAGAGGTAGAGACCGTTGGGGAAATAAATAAATAAAGCAATGGCCACCTGTTCTGCTGGGAAAAGAATGTGTTCTCCCAGAGGATTTCAGCATTACTTGTGTGAATATTGCCTTAAAATTATTATACGACAGGCAAGTATTCAAGATGGAAGAGCGAGGGGTGGATAGGTAAAGGTCACCCTTGCTCGAAAGCCAGTCATATCCAACTCTAGGGTTCAGTGCTCATCTTTGTTTAAAGCCAAAGAGCCAGTGCTGTTTGCATCTGCAGACCTTTCCATGGACATGTGGCAGGCATGACTAAACACCAGAGTACATAGAACGCTATTTATCCTCCCACCAAAGTGGTACCTATTTATCTACTTGCAATTTCTTGCTTCCCAACTGCTAGGTTGGCAGGAGCTGGGACAAAGACGGAACCTCACTCTGTCATGCAGCACTTGGGTCTAGAACTGCTGACCTGCCAACCTTCCAGTTGTCAAGTTCAGCATCTTAATCACTAAGCCACTGCAGTCCTAAGGGGTAGCTATTGTTGTATAAATAGAAATATGTTTTGCACGCACAATGGTCAATCTGCATTCCTTCCAGGTAGCACTCAGGAAGAACTTTACCTGAAACCACAGGGAACAGTACTGAATGAATGGTCTAATTTAGTGGCCAGAATCTTACTGTGGGGATTACACTGCCAACAGTATGATGGCATCAACTGTAGTGGTGAATTACAGCTAATTAACAAGTTGCTTCTTGTATTGCTGATCACATGTTTGCAGAAATAAATTGTAATGCGCAAATGCTCACAATGACATACATCTGTTGATGTTGCCAAAATACGTGTAAGAATGGCTGGCCGCAAGAAAGACAGGCGGAGGCAATCACGCGGTGAAGTCCAGCCCCGATCAGAGTCGAGGATACATATTTATTACCCTACCTTGGGGTTCGTGACACGTGCCTATGACGCTTGTGACTCCCCTATACAGAAGGCTTGCATACGTGGCATTTTCTGGTGGTCAGCTACAATGTCCGCTCTTGGACGTTGCTCTGTGGTTAACGGACAGCCCGCAGTTAATTACATCGGGCTGGCGAAATCCATTGTTCCTGCCCTAATCTCAGGGTCTAAGTGTATTGACTCCAGGCATCTAACTTTGTCCTCTGTCTGCCTTGGCTTGTTTGCCTTACTCTACTGTAGCCATCAGCCAAGGTTTGCCTTACTCTACTGTAGCCATCAGCCCAGGTTTATGATTCATCTCTAACTAGCCCGCTTCCCAATTTCCTTTCCCGCAGAGCTCAGTTGATCTCCGGATCTGTTGAAAGCTGAGCGAACCCCTGCCAATTATTCCTATGGGCAACCCACAATATGTTTGGCTTTTGTTACTTAAAAAAAAAAAGTATTTAGAAAGGGAAGGGGGGCGATCCTATTATTGGGACTGCCCCTTGAAAGCTGAGTGACAAGTGAGTCACAAAATGCAATTTTTAATGGGGAAATTATGGTAGAAAGGTAGAATGGAACATATTGAGCCCTGATGCCTCAGTGGTTAAACCGCTGTACTGCAACCAAAAGGTTGTGATTTTGATCCTGACCAGAGATCAAGGTTGATTCAACCTTCTGCAAACATGTAGCCAACATGTTGGGGGCAAAATGTTAATTACCTTGTGAAGCACCCAGAGAGTGCACCAAACACTATATGGTAATATATAAGTGTAATTGCTATTGCTAAAAAGGAGAAATCAAAACAATGTTTTGTTTCAGATCTCTTTTGGTAATGCCAGCAAGCACAGCAGCAGCAGCAGCAGCAGCAGCAGCAGCAGCAGCAGCAGCAGAAGTTTTCACTTGCATATCACCCCATAGTGCTAAACACTCTCTGGTTGGTTCACAAAATAATTATGCAAACTACAGTTTGCCACTCATTTTACCAATTTCGGAAGGATGGAAAGCTGAACCAATCTTGTGCCCATCTAGATCGAACTCATATTGTAAGCAGAGTCTTTGACTGCTTAACCACTACAGCATGGGGGCACTAAAACAGGTGAGATATGTCCAAAATGTTAGTTTTTATAGTTGGACTATAAGTAACAGGAAGGCTACCGTGTATGTTGCCTTGAGCTCCTGGTTGTGAATGCAAAATATAAATGATGATAATGTATTTTAATTGGACTATCCAGAGTATTCACAGAAAGTACAAAAAGGCAAACATTTCTAGCATATCCTTCCAGCACTGTCCCTTGGTTAATCCAAAACCTCCTGTTTTATTACAGCTTCCTATGGATGTGCTAGGTAGCAAGGTGACTTAACTGGAGACAACAGCATCATACAAGGTGGTTACAGAGCCATCTCCTGAAGCACGTATGAAATGAGACATGCAGGATTTAACACTGGGACTGCAATGCAAGCGTGGCGCCAAAATGGCCGCCGCGCTCTTTGCGGGCCCCCCCCCCCCACCGGACGAAGGCATCCGGGTAGTTAGGGGCGTGGCCAGCACCCTAATAAAAGGGCTGGCCACGAGGCAGCCGTGCTGCCATTTTGGCGAAGCGACGGAGCGGAGAAGTTTTTCCCTCTTACCTCCGTCGCTCGTGTCCTTTCAAGGGAAGCCTTGTCCGGTGCAGCTTTCCTTTTCTTAGGCTTCCCAGCTAGACCAGCTATGCCCTCTAAGAAGAAGGCAGCTGCGAACGTGGCTCGATCGGCGCGGAGGCGTCAGCCGAGTCGGAGGACCGCGACTGCGCCCGCCCAGCAGCCACCTTTGGCGGAGCCCACCGGGACCAGTGGGATGGGATCGGTGCCCCCTTGGCCCGATGCGCGGTGCGCGCAGGCTGCCCCGGACGGGGCCTCGGCCCTTGGCCTGCAAACGGTGACCACTGCCCCTGGCATGGTCCGTGAGGCTGGGCCTTCTTTCTGGGGTGCACAGTTCCCCACGGGGGGAGCGAGCCATGGGGGGTGGTTGGGTTACCTGCCTTGGCAGGGCGTGCCCACGGCCCCTCAAGGGCCGAGCATGGGCTCTTGGCCACATCTGGCCCCTGGGGCCCAGGGACCTGGACAGGTCCCCATGACTTGTGGGCCGGCTCCCCCTTTGCCCCCTGTCGGGGCTGGGGGCTATGTTAACGTGGAGGCCCTTCTGGCCCGCGTAGCAGCCCTCGAGGCATCCCTGGCAAGGGCCAACCAAGCGGGGGCGTCTTTTGGGTTCCAGGTTGACCCTTTGGCTGCCGGGCAGCGGCAGGCGACGGGTCGGGTAGAGCTGCCTGAGGCGCGTGGGCCGGTGGCGGCCACTGCCTCGCAGCTCCCCACTCAGCAGGCGCAGCAGACTTGTACTGATCGGGCACCGTCGACGAGCTCAGCTTCGGTCGTGAGCTCCGATGCCCACAGCGGGCCGGAACCCCCGGTGGGGGCGGCCCGTGGGGGTGCAACGGGTGAGTATGCAGTTCAAGCTAGTGCACCCACACAACTGACTTCCCTGGGGGGGGGGGGCTTTTCAGTGGCCATGGCCTCGCACGGGTGGTCCGGCGGTGCAACTGCCCCCGGCCCACCCGGCTACTTCATCCCTTACCCAGGGCCCGGGTTTGGGTGGCGCCCCTTATGCGGTAGGGAATGTGTTGGGGGTGCCCGGGTTGGTACAGGCCCCCTTTGCCTTGCCCGCAGTTCCCTCTGTGCCGGTGTCGGCACTGCCGACAGCAGGGTATTCCTTGCCCCTGGGGGACCATCTGGCACAGTCCACCAAGGAAAAGATCTGGAGGGGCAAGTATGTGGACATCTTCTCCCTTCTTAACAGGGAGCCCACCAAGGAAGAGAGGGAAGGGCAGGACGAGAAGGATAAGGAGCAGGCACGTCGTCGTAAGCCGCCACGTACGTGGGCAAATTGGTTGCCAGCGTACCTAATTTACATGGCTGTTTACCTCAGGGCTAGGCCGGATCTGGCCATCCCTATGGTCCAGTATTTGGACAACATTTACCGGGCTATGGTTGACTTCCCGGGTCCGTCGTGGCTGGCTTACGATGAAGAATTCCGCATGAGGATTCCACTGCACCCAGAGATGAGGTGGGATGAGCCCTGCCAGAAGCTGTGGCTTCTGTATATGACCCCCACGCGCCCGGCGCCTGGGGAGAGATACCATTGTGGACATGCGGTCCAACGAGCGGCCCCGGTGCAGGTACCCCGCCAAGTGGTGGGGCAGGGGGTTCCAGCCCGCCTGCTGTGCTGGACCTTCTCGTCCAATGGTTCTTGCAACAGGAAAAATTGCAAGTACAAGCATGAGTGCGCCTCTTGTTCTGGCCCCCATGCTGCCTCCGCCTGTCCCAGGCCGGGAGGATTCAGGGGCAGGGGTAGGGGTGGACAAGGGGCAGGTAGGACTGCCGCTGAGGGAGCGGGTCCACCGAAAGGCCCCCTCCCCAATTAATGTGGACATGCTGGAGCGTTGGCTCGCATTGTACCCGAGGAGGGCAGACGCAGTGTACCTCCTTCAGGGTTTTCAACTGGGGTTTCGTATTCCTTTCACGGGGGATAGGTCACCGCAAGACGCACCCAACCTTTTGTCACTTAGGGGAAGGGAGGAGGTGGCTGCTGCCAGCATTAATAAGGAGATTGATGCGGGCAGGGTCGCTGGCCCTTTTCCCGCGCCCTCGTTCCCCAACCTTAAAGTATCTCCACTAGGACTAGTGCCCAAGAAGTCCCCGGGCGAGTTCCGCCTGATTCATCACTTGTCCTACCCAGCCGTTCACTCGGTCAATGATGCTATCCCTGATGACCTTTGCTCGGTCAGGTATACATCCTTCGACCAGGCATTGCGCATGGTGCGCTCATGTGGCCCGGGTGCACTGTTGGCTAAGTGTGACATTAAGTCGGCTTTTCGTCTCCTGCCGGTGCACCCGGGTGACTTTGAGTTGCTGGGTTTCAAATTCCGGGGTGAATATTATTTTGACAAAGCCATGCCTTTCGGCTGTTCCATATCCTGCTCGGCATTCGAGCGTTTCAGTACATTCCTGCAGTGGGCATTTGTCCGTAGGTCAGGGTCTCAGTCTGTAGCCCATTACCTGGATGACTTTTTGTTCGGGGGTGAACGGGGCTGGGACACGTGCACACGTCTCCTCAACACATTTCAGACGCTAATGGAGGAACTCGGTGTCCCTTTAGCGCCCGAAAAGACCGAAGGCCCATCCACTAAGCTAGTATTCCTGGGGGTGGAGATTGACACGGTAGCGCAGGCGTCTAGGTTGCCGGGGGACAAGGTTTCAAGGATAGTGGCCCTCATATCGGACTTGCTGGCTAAGCGCAAGGCATCCCTTCGGGAACTGCAGGTGCTACATGGTCACCTTAATTTCGCTTGCAGGGTGGTCGCACCTGGCAGGGCATTTGCTCGGCGCTTGTGTGACGCCATGGCAGGCTTATCCAGGCCCCATCACAGGGTGAGATTGATGCGGGGCATCAGGGCAGATATGCACATATGGCTCCAGTTCCTGAGGGATTTCAATGGGGTCTCATTTTGGAGGTCTGACCTCCTGGCTTCACCTCACTTTCAGATACAGTCTGATGCCTCGGGATCCCTGGGTTATGGGATGTACTTCAATGGGAAGTGGGCCTATGGTGGATGGCCACCAGCCTGGTCAGGCACGGGTCGCCTGAGGGATCTCACATATTTGGAATTTTTTCCCATACTGGGGGCTTTGATGCTATGGGGTGAGGAATGGGCCAACTCTGTGGTACATTTCTGGTGTGACAATGCGGCCGTTGTCCACATTGTCAACTCACAGACTTCTAAATCTCCCAGGGTCATGGACCTAGTGCGCCAGTTTGTATTGCGCAGCCTGCGCCTCAATGTACTGTTCAAGGCCAGGCATGTCCCGGGGGTCAATAACGATATTGCTGACGCTTTGTCCTGCCTGCAGATCTCCCGGTTCCGCGCCTTGGCCCCGGATGCAGAGGAATTTCCATCGCCACTCCCAGAGGAGATATGGACCTTTGGCAAGGAGAGGTGAACCGGGCGATCGGCATGTCGCTGGCGCCACGCACGCGTAAGGCGTATCACCACGCGTTGGTTTCCTTTCGGACATTTTGTACCCAATCTCGACTGCCAGATACCTTGCCGATCCCAGTGGCCCACGTCCTTCGTTTCATGGTTTACCTCCATGCCCAGGGCCTTGCACCCCGCACCATAGCATCTAGGCTGTCAGCGCTGGCTTTCATGGCCAAGGTGGGAGGTCATGCGGACAGTACCGCTGACTTCCGTGTGAGACACGTTTTGGAGGGGTGGGTGCGGGAACATGGGCGTAGCCTGGACGACCGCCACCCAATTTCCCCTGGGGTCCTTACCCAACTGGCACGGGGCTGGCATGACCTATGTTTCGATAGGTATGAGGCAGCCCTGTTTCATGCAGCCCTGTTTCGCTCCGCATCAGCGAGCTTGTGATGCTGTCTAAGGCGGATGCAAGTCGTAGGGCACTGGAACTCGAAGATGTCTATGTTTGCAATGATTGGGCTCAGTTGAGGATACGCTCCTCTAAAACAGATCAGCACGGCGTAGGCAGTGGTGTAAGACTGCTACGATGTTCTTTGGCAGACATCTGTCCGGTTGGTGCCCTACAGGAGTTCCTTGCACTGCGTGGCACGCACCATGGCCCGTTTTTCTGTCACCAAGATGGGTCTCCCCTCACTAAATTTCAGTTTTGGAAGGTGACTGGGAAGGCACTGGCTAGCGTGGGCCTCCCTGGGGCCCGTTACGGCACCCATTCATTCAGAATTGGGGCGGCCTCTACTGCGGCTGCTTATGGGTACTCCGGGGCTGACATACGCAGCATGGGGAGGTGGGGCTCTCAGTGTTTCCAGTTTTATGTTCGCCCCCTCCCACCGTGAGTACCGTTTTAGTCACTACACATTTCTTCCTTCCCTGTTTTTTCCTTGACAGACCCTGGGTGTTGTATCACACCGGTGACAGTATGGCTGGTGGGCCATAGCTACGTGCACAGGGCAGCGCGTTACGCTGCGGCGACAGATTGGGGACCCCGACTGGGACTGGGTGCATACGCAAGTCTCACATGGCACGGTAAGCCCGGTATGTTGTGGCGGGAGCTCTTGCCATTCCTCTTTTCGGCAAGGAATGCTGACCCGCCCGACATTCTGATCATACACCTTGGGGGTAATGATTTGGGACAGGTCACTGACTTATCGCTGAAGCATGCGATTTGCAGTGACCTCGCCTACTTACATTACGTATGGCCCGCCACAACCCTTGTTTGGTCAGATATGGTCCCACGGCACGCTTACAGGGGAGGCGTTGACCTTCAGGCCTTGGACCGCGCTAGGCGCATGGTGAACAGGGCGGTGACCCGATTCCTTTCGACCAAGGGCTGGGGGCGGGTCAGTCGTCATCCCGCCAGTAGTTTACAAAATTATGGGCTTTATGCAGGGGATGGGGTCCATCTGTCGTGAGGAGGTATGGACTTCCTGCTGGGTGATTGGCGAGCAGGCCTGTCGACCGAGCTGACGGTCTTGGGGGGGGGGCGTCGAGCCTTTATTGAAGCCTCTCCGGGTGGCGGGTAGCACTGGTAAGGTAAACATTTATGACCCACAGGTATCCGCCAGGTTCGCAATTGACTGGACAACACTAGATAGGCATAAGTTGTTGTCCGGTCAACGACGAACCAGGCGAGGGGGTGATGGTTACAGCTAGACAGCTTGCATCACCCCCTGATTTTACGGATACACGTCAGAGGGTGGGGTCATTAGTTAGATATTGACTACGGTCAACAATTTGTTTGTTGTCAACAAACAAATTGATACAAATAGATACATTGTAACAATTGCCGTTGGCAATTTTGGGTGGTACCTTACCAGTGTTACTTCGGCCTGCTTGCCTTAAGAATTATGATTGGTCAATTACCAATAGAAATTTATAATTCGGACTAGGGCATGAATCAATAAATGTGGCCCAATGCCGTTATCCACTTTCATTTGTGTCTGAGTCCTTTATTGGGGGGTGCGCCTGCAATGCAAGTGTGGCGCCAAAATGGCCGCTGCGCTCTTTGCGGCCCCCCCCCCACCGGACGAAGGCATCCGGGTAGTTAGGGGCGTGGCCAGCACCCTAATAAAAGGGCTGGCCACGAGGCAGCCGTGCTGCCATTTTGGCGAAGCGACGGAGCGGAGAAGTTTTTCCCCTCCACCCCCTCCCTAGTTAACAGTGTGATTTCTTGGTCGCTTCGGGGCCGGGTGGGAATTTTTGGCTGGGACTCGCAATTGGCCCTTGAGTCCTGGCTTTTTTGCCCATCCCACACTGTTGCTATGGTTTGATATAGGGGTTTGTTCTGTGCTGCTGTTGACTTTGGTCACATGGGCGGGTAGCACTGGTAAGGTAAACATTTATGACCCACAGGTATCCGGCAGGTTCGCAATTGACTGGACAACACTAGATAGGCATAAGTTGGTTAAACGTTGTCCGGTCAACGACGAACCAGGCGAGGGGGTGATGGTTACAGCTAGACAGCTTGCATCACCCCCTGATTTTACGGATACACGTCAGAGGGTGGGGTCATTAGTTAGATATTGACTACGGGCAACAATTTGTTTGTTGTCAACAAACAAATTGATACAAATAGTTACATTGTAACAATTGCCGTTGGCAATTTTGGGTGGTACCTTACCAGTGTTACTTCGGCCTGCTTGCCTTAAGAATTATGATTGGTCAATTACCAATAGAAATTTATAATTCGGACTAGGGCATGAATCAATAAATGTGGCCCAATGCCGTTATCCACTTTCATTTGTGTCTGAGTCCTTTATTGGGGGGTGCGCCTGCAATGAACTGCTGCAGCCTTGAGGATATTAAAAAGGTGTGCCTTCACAGCCAGTCCTTCTGGCATTACCTCTTCCACCTCCATGACCATTGGGAATCAGAATAGTGAAGTGGTTCCTCCTCTGCTCATTTTATACCTGTCAAGTATCCTGTTTTGCCTGGGAAAACCCTATAATTTTGAGCCCCTAATCCCACCATCACATTTTTTTTGTAATTTCCCATATTTTTAAAAAAAAAATCAGAGGCAAATAAACCTCCCATATATCATTGTGGTATATCTTTATGAGGTATGCAGCTCATACTAAAGAAGAGGAGTATTGGGCTCCTTCTGGTGGAAGAACAACCACATAAGCACAACTATTTCCCCTCACAGGGAATAATGCATTTAACAAGCCAAGCTTACTAATATTTCCATTCTATATATCCCCCTACTCTCTCCCCCACCCCATTCGACTGCATTTCATATTATGGTGATTTTTCATGGAACTGTTTTTTACACTTTAATCAGTTAATTGTCTCCTGTCTTAGTGTTTTTTGCCTCAATTTCATTTTTTAAAACTCTGTGTTTAGGAGAAAACCATGGAAGTATCCTGTTTATGCTGTATGCAAATATACTTGAAGCCGATTGGCTCATTGACTTCCCTTTAACACCCTCTTTCCCAGGAGAGAGAGGGCTTCAAGTATATTTGCATACAATATAAACAGCATACTTCCATGGTTTTCTCTTAAATACAGAGTTTTAAAAAATGAAATTGAGGCATAAAACGCTAACACAGGAGACAATTAACTGATTAAAATGTGAAAAATAGTTCCATGAAAAATCACCATAATATGAAATGCAGTCAAATAGGAGGGAGAATAGGGAGGAATATAGAACAGAATTGTTGAAATAAATCTGGCTTGCTGGCTGCTTTTTTCCCTGTGAGGGAAAGCAGTTTTGCCTATGGGGTGGTTTTTTCTCCACCAGGAAAACTCAACATTCCTTTGTGGCTCATCTTCTAGGCTCTTGGATGTGCCTAGATTTTGGGGAACATAAGAATAGCCTTGCTGGAACAGGCCATGGCCCATCCAGTCTAGCATTCTGTCTTACACAGTGGCTCACCATTTGCTTCAGGGTATTCCCAAGGAGATGCCTTTACCTGCTTAGGATTCCCTGGAAATGGCATTGAGAGATATCCTGCTTATCTCTCCAACCCCGAAGTTGTCCTTAGGTATCCATTATTATAGCCATTGATACCCTTGTCCTCCATGAACTTGTCTAATCCTTTCTTGAAGCTGTCAAGGGGAGAAGGGTGTGTGGCCTGGGAGAGAAGGGTGTACCCTAAATTTTCCATTATTTGCATGTCCAAAGCTTGACAGGTATGGCTCATTTTGCTGTTGGGTCCAATATGATGGTTTCCAGTGGCATTTCTTCCACTGAGGGGACCATCGCCCCACCTAAAGGGGCTCATCTGCCTGTAGCCGTTGGTCCCTTTAGGGAGTCAGGTTATTTACCAATGTTCAACATTCTGCTTTGGGTTACTGGCTGTACGGTCTATTCCATTACTGTAGTGGGATGTCCAGCCACACAGAAAACAGCATTTACCTCTTGTTTATATCTCTAGCTTACATCTCTTTGCATGTCTAAAAATTGAATTATAACCATATGGAAGCTATTTAGCTAACGTTCTGTACACATACAAAACATTTATGTGGCTTCCCACATTATCCTGCCATATATTACAACTTGACAAGAATTATACATTGGTATCCCTTGTTTTTGAAGAAATCAGTTAATGTAAATATGTATACATGCATTTACACACATAAAAGAGTTTACCCTCTTTTTTTTGGCAACAAATGTGAACTCAGTTTTACATTACTCTGGGAATTGAACAGAACGCTTGTGAATGATCTTTGTTTCAACCGATTTGATTTTTTTTAAAAAAAAAATGAGAAAAACAGACGTTCCCTAGATTGGTCTTGGGCAAATATAATTCCCTGTTTCTGTGGCAGTTTTCACTCATTGTCAGAGCACTGATCTGTGTTTGCAAATGTGAGGTGCATGTTATTTCTGTGTTCATCTGTAATCAGTGTGTGTATACTAAGGATGTAACAAATGGCTAAACTTTTCCTTGTGTCCCAAATCATAGAGATACTCTACCAAAAATAGCTGGCAACTTCTCTAGTTTTTTTTGTCTTACATGAGTGTAGAAGGACCAGTGCATTTTTCATAATCAGAAGCATTAGCAAACCAACCTAATTCAACCAATTAACTAACCAACCAAACAACACCCATCCACCCCTCAAAAAAGAAACCTCACACAAAATTAGTGAAGGTTTATAACACACCTGAAACAATATGAGGCAGAAGAAGTATGAGCAGAAGGAAAAGAGAAGCAATCACTTAAACACAAAAGTCTGGTTTCCTTATTAGACATTTGATTATCCCAAATAATCAACTTATAATAGCAATCAAACAGGGATTTTGGCTTGGCCGCCGCGTTGCCTGCCCCAGGACCCACTTCATCAGCCTGGGGATGCGGGGCAGCTGCGTCGCCCACACCCCTCCCATGCTTGAGCCAGGAAGGGTTGAAAAGGAGCAGACGCCAGACTTGCCGCTACCGCCGCCGCGTTGCCTGCCCCCGGACCCACTTCATCGGCCCGGGGATGCGGGGAAGCTGCGTCGCCCACGCCCCTCCCGTGCTTGAGCCAGGAGGGGCTGAAAAGGAGCAGACGCCAGACTTGCCGCTACCGCCGCCGCGTTGCCTGCCCCAGGACCCACTTCATCAGCCTGGGGATGCGGGGCAGCTGCGTCGCCCACGCCCCTCCCGTGCTTGAGCCAGGAGGGGTTGAAAAGGAGCAGACGCCGGACTTGCCGCTTCCGCCGCCGCGTTGCCTGCCCCGGGACCCATTTCATTGGCCCGGGGAAGTGGGGCAGCTGCGTATGAACTTTGTTTAAGTGTATGCTGTATTTTTTCTTTTCTTTTTTGAATTGTATTTTGTAATTTTGAAACTGTGTAATTTTCTATGATATGTTGTGAAGCCGCCCTGAGTCGGCTTAGTGCTGAGTTGGGCGGGGTACAAATTAAATTGATTGATTGATTGATTGAAAATCACTAGAAAAATGTGGTGCAGAATGACTTTTGAACATAACTTGACAAGCTCTTTCCCAAACTTAACTGGAAAGAGACATAAAGGCTAGAAACTTAGCTGTGTAACATTCTGTGAATCTTACATTTCAGTTAAACCAGGTAATACTTGCTTCCACCTTGTATTAACATATGAACGGTCTGTGGGACTCAAAGAGCAACATATTGTATCACGTTAAACCAGGGATGGCCAAACTATGGGCCACAGGCTGGCACCATTTCATGTGGCCCACCACTGCCCTCACTGCTGCCGGAAACAGAAGTGAGGACATTTATGACAGCTGTAAAATGCACTTGCGCATGTGTAAACATGTAAACCTGCCGTAAATGCTGTCGTAAATGCACTTGCGGCTGTTGTAAATGTGTTTGGGAAAGATCAAAGGCAAAGGAGAGGGATGCGGCAGAGGATGAGATGGCTAAGGCATCATTGACGCAGTGGGCATAGATCTGGGTGGGTTACAGAGGATGGCAGATGACAAAGGACCATGGTGAGTGGTGGTCCATGGGGTCGTAAAGCGTTGGACTTGACTGTGTGACTAAACAACAAAACAGCATGGAATTACAACTGCATACTAATAGTTGGCAATGAGACTTCAAAGTAACAGTGACTTTATTAACATAGGCAATGAAAATATGTTTGTAACATTTAACCCCCACCCCACTCCCAGTCAGGATGCTAAAGTTGACTTGGCTATGTATCTGGAAACTGGTAAGTGAAGACTGGCTAAATTCCTGTTTTTAGTGTAGTATACTGTATTAGAGTAGGTCCAATGAATCAATGGAGATTTAGCGAGTCAACTGCTTTGTAAGTTCCATTGATAAAAATGAGTCAACTTTATTTGCTGCTTAATATGGTAAAGTAACTTGCTGTTAGAGTAGGCCAATTTGAATCAATGGAACTTCATAGAGTTGATTCATTCTAGTGCAGGGCTCCTCAAACTTGGCTCTCCAGGTGTTCTTGGTCTATCAGGAGCCCAAGTCAGCACACCTACCGATGGGGGCTTCTGAGAACTGAAGTCCAAGAACATCTGGAGAGCCAAGTTTGAGGAATCCTGGTCTAGTGAAATATTGACTATGTTAAGCAACAGGATTCCAGGCTCTGTTTTTAGGACGGCTCATGTGTTGGTAACTTATTACTATACGAATAAGGGCAAATTCCCTGGATTAAAAAATGAAGCCAGAATTTGAAATGCTACATACTAAAAAATTACACACGCCTGGTGTGGACCATAGTAGGAAGATGTGAAGAAGTTAGTACAAAGATAGGGAAGAAGAAGAAAAATGATGAGTGGAAATAAAAAGATTTTTTAAAACCATGCAAAACTGTAAGGCATGGGAAAACAGGTTGTCTATCTGTCAGTCAGGCTGTCTGTTGGTAGGATATATTATTCCATATGCTGCTGCCTTCTGCATACTGACAGGACTCCATCTTCTTTCTGTGGCGAGAAATGCAACCTTTCCCTCACCATGCAGGGAAAACCCCTTGGGAAATTACTATGAGCTGGGAAGCTAATAAAAAAGGTAATTTCATGGGAGCAAAGTCATAATTAATTCCACCGTCTGCTAGAAGATTTCTGCAACTGTAGCACATAGTTATTTCTTCTTAGTTTTTCTTCCCATGATATGGGTTGAAAAGGCCAAAATGTTTTACTGAACATCAGCAAATTTTGCCAGTGTATGCCATGAGAATAAAATAGTTTGGTTCTTTATACCATCAGCTAATTAATCACTAGAAAGTAGGCAGTCCAAGAGCTAGCCACTGCTATTACCAGCACCCAGAGAAGCTAAATAGAATAAAACCATGTCTTCCTTTAGACAAGTGGTTCAGTTGTGTAAATTCTATGAAAGATAATGAGGTTTTGCTTTGCATATTGGTTTGGAAGGGCACCTTGTACACAGATCAAATTAAAACACAAACAGAACAGATTTGTCCTCTATCTTTACTCATGTAAGCTCACACCCTTCTTGTGAAATATTTCCTAATTTCACTGACAAAAATGCCCAAACAATAAATGTTGAAGATAATAATAAACGAATCTTCTTATATGGTCTTTGTATTCTTAATGTTATTTTTATTTTGCAAACTCTTGTATATTAACTTGTAATGTCATCAAACAGAAACCAAACTCAGATACTTCTCTGCACAAAAAGTCTTCAAGTTCCTTTTGTAATCTTGACAATAGTAACCAAATTCAAATATGTTCTCTTCAACTTCTTCACTATGTCCTTTATAACAATATGAAACAATGATTCATTCCTCTGTTACACTTGCTATCTCTCATCCAAAACAGCTCATAAACTCGTATTCAGTGGCACCTAACACTGTAATGCAGAAGTGAGGACATGCCGCTCTCCAGATGTTGATGGATGGCAACTCCCACTGGCTGTAGCCAAGTTAGCCAATGGACTGAGTAATCATGAGAATTGTAGTCCAACTGCATTTCAAGGGCCACATTATTCCACTGCTTTACATAATGCAACTATGTAATGTACAATGACAATGAACAGTTGTGTGGTGCCCTCTAGCATTTAGCAACTCTTGATCCTTCTCAAGTTACTGCCTTTTCCTCCAGTTGTTTCTAGCTCATAGGGGAATACTCAGAGGATTTTGAAGAAAATTCTTGCACTAAAGTCTGCAAAATAATAATAATTGATTCTTCAAACTTTCCAGGGGTAGCCATTTCTGGGCTCTCACAACTGGCTTTTGATGAGACCATGCACACAGAAAATGAATGCACACAGCAAGATATGATGAGTAATTTACTTCAGAGACTGGCTTAGCTAGACACAGGTGTCATGGAGATGCTCTGAATGCTAAATACTCCAAACCTATCACCATGAAATACAGCACATGTGGTTCTGTAACTGAGACACACTGTGGAAATCCTCCACTTTTCTGTCCCAGCTGGATGCTGTGTTCCTGTTTTTATTTTAAGGACGGGCAAAGCTTGAATTGTATGGAAATGCTCATTGATGCATGAACTCTTTTTCTCCTTCTTTACTTCCTCTTTTATCCTTTCGGGTGTCAAGGGAAATACAAGGTTCTTTCTCTGGCACCTCAATTGGCCTCCACTGGCATTACTTGGTGTTCTTGTAATATGTCCTTGATGTTCTCTCTCCATCATCCTCATGCCCTTTGTCCTTCTCCATTTTCCACATATGCCTTGTGTGGTATGGGATTCCAAGACATTCTCTCCAAATGGGCAAACCACTTTATTTGTTGTCTCTGTATGTAGCGCAAGATTGGTTCTGTTCCAATTCTTTCCCTTACAATCTCATTAATAATTAATGTGTTTAAATAAGATTATAAACAAAAAAGATAATTTGAAAAGGTCAGAGTACAGTAAAACTTCGTGTTATGACAGAGGTCTGTTCCAACAGCATCCATCGTAAGGTGAAAAAATCATAACCTAAAGTACATTTTCCCATAGGACTGTATTGAAAATAAAAAAATCCCAAATGGACCAATAATTATAAGCCTCCCAGCTAATCGGTATCAGCTGGGAGCCTTCTTTGGCGCTTCGCTCTAGCCTGCCTGCGTCTTAGGTGTAGCTGTTTCCTGGACCTCTCCCTGACTGAGGGTTGATCACTGTCAGAGCCAGACTCCTGATCTGACAGGTCAGCTGCCGGTGAAAACAGACTTGGGCCAGGCGCAGGCTGAGATCCCTGGCTCAGGGCATCCTTGGGCTTGGGTGCAGGCAGAGCTGGGCTGGGCATAGGGAGTGCCCCATGATCCGGGTCCTCATCGGAATCGGAGGAGGGCTGGATCACAACACTAAGGTTTTAAGAGATGCAGATATTTATAAGTTGAAGAAGCTGGGCCTCAGTGCATTCCCTCAGCTATGGATCTCTGCCAAACAGAGCAAGCTGAAGAATTCTGTGTTCTAATCCAAGCTGATCATATGTGTAATCAATTTTCTTTAAATTGTGAGATTCACGTGAAAGCCCCCCCAGACTCAGACATCCGGGTGAGTTAGGGGGCGTGGCCACGCCTCTATAAAAGGGGTGGCTACGAGGCAGCTGAGCTGCCATTTTAGAATGCGACGGAGCGGAGAGGTTTTCTCCGCCGCGTTTCTTGCTCTCTTTGCCCTTCGTACCTTTTGCTTTGAACGGAGTTCTTTGCTCTTCGCTACTGCGGTACTCAGGGCACAGGAACTGATCCCTGGCCAGGGATCCATCGGTAGGCAGCTTCTTCGGGAGACATGGCTCCCAAGCTCAAGGCTCCGGCGGTCAAGCCGCGGCCGAGGGGAAGGGCTTTCCCTACCCCTCCCTCTACTGGGGGGCAGCCTTCGGGTCGGAGGACTCGGGCTGCACCCCCCCCCAGCTGGGCAGTGGGATGGCCTTGCCCACCGCTACCAGTGGGGCTGATCAGGCTTCTACTGGTCAGCCCGGCATAGGCCTCCAGGCTGGGCTGGCACTGGCTGGCTCCTCGGGGATCCCTGCCCCTGGAGGGCATTTTCTTGGCTCGGGACAGGGTGGCCCACTTGGACCTGGTGGCAGTTTCTGCCCCACCATTCCTCTGGCCCCCCACGGGCCGGAGTTTTGGGCATGGCCCTACTCTGGCCCTGGATCCCCATTTGGGTTTCCCATCCAGCAATTGACCACCGGGTCATCCGGCCCACCTTATACTGGGGGCTCAGAGACTGTTGATGCGCTTCTTGCACGTATTTCGGTGCTAGAGGCATCACTGGGCATTGCCCAACCACCTCCCGATGGGGGTTTAGCTGCTGCTTCTATTACGGCCCCTTCGTCGGTCCTGGCAGACACGTCAGCCGTGACTCTCCAGCGGGCCGCCAACAGGGTCGAGCTGCTCGAGGCCATCAGGCCAGCCCAGGCTGGCGCCTCACAGCTCCCTGCACGTTCGGATTTGCTGGTGAGGAGCAGTCAGGTGTGGCCCCAGAGCTCGATGCCTGTCGCGAGCTCCGACGCCCGCTGTGGGCCGGAACCCCCAGTGGGGGCGGCTCATGGGGGTGCGACTAGTGAGTATCCGGTTCAATTTAGTGCACCGACACTGTCCAGTCACACTGGGGGGGTACAGTGGCCATGGTCACGCCAGGTTACTGTGGGTGGGCAGTTGCTTCCACACTACCCTGTTAACTCCTGGTTGCCAAATGGCCCCTCGGTTAGGTCAGGGGTGTCCGCCCCCGGTGGTATGCCAAGCGTCGCAGGGGCTATTCAGGGCCTGCTGTGCATACCCTTCATCCAACATGTGCCAATGGCAGCTCTGCCAACGGATGGTTATTCCTTGCCCCTGGGTGATCATCTTTCACAGGCCATGAGGGATAAGATTTGGCAAGGGGAGTACGTTGATATTTTCTCCCTCCTGAATCGTGAGCCCACCAAGGAGGAGAGGGAGGGACAGGATGACCGGGACAAGGAATTGTCCCATCGTGGTAAGCCACCGCGTACCTGGGCCAATTGGTTGCCGGCATATCTTATATATATGGCAGTATACCTGAGGGCCCGGCCTGATTTGGCCATTCCGATGGTGCAATACCTCGACAACATTTATAGGGCGATGGTTGATTTTCCTGGCCCGTCGTGGTTGGCTTACGATGAGGAATTTAGGATGAGGGTGGCCCTACATCCTGAGATGAGGTGGGATGAGCCCTGCCAGCAATTGTGGTTCTTGTATATGACTCCCACGCGTCCGGCGCCTGGTGATAGGTACCATTGCGGCCATGCGGTGCAGCGGGTGGCTGCGATGCAGGTTCCCCGCCAGCCGGTGGGGCAGGGGGTTCCAGCCCGCCTGCTGTGTTGGAGCTTCTCAGTTAGCGGCGTGTGCAACAAGGGTCAGTGTCGTTTCCAGCACGAGTGTCCCTCTTGCTCTGGCCCTCACGCCACCTCTGCGTGCCCACGGGCTGGTGGGTCACGAGGCAGAGGTAGGGGCGGGCAGGGGGCGGTCAGAGCTCCCTCTGATGGTGCTGGCCACGCAAAAGGCCCCCTCCCCAATTAATATCCCCATGCTAGGACGATGGCTTTCCGCTTATCCTAGATGGGATGATGCGAGGTACCTGCTAGAAGGCTTCCAGTTTGGCTTTCGTATACCATTTAGGGGTGTTCGGGGACCGCAGGATGCCCCGAACTTACTTTCTCTAAAGGGCAATGAGGAGGTCGCTGCACAAAGCATAGCTAAGGAGTTGCAGGCTATGAGAGTTGCGGGGCCCTTTACTGAACCACCATTCCCTAACTTGAAGGTCTCTCCTCTGGGGCTAGTCCTGAAAAAGACCCCAGGTGAATTTCGCTTAATTCACCATCTCTCTTACCCTGTGGGTTCCTCAGTCAATGATGCTATTCCTGATGACCTTTGCTCAGTCAGGTATACGTCGTTTGATCAGGCCCTACAGATGGTACGCGCCTGTGGTCTCGGGGCCCTCCTGGCAAAGTGTGATATCAAATTGGCATTCCAATTACTGCCAGTGCACCCCGAGGACTTTGAGCTGTTGGGTTTTCATTTTCTGGGAAAATTCTATGTAGATAAGGCCATGCCTTTTGGCTGTTCTATTTCATGTTCGGCATTTGAACGATTTAGCACTTTCCTCCAATGGGCCTTTGTTCGCAGGTCAGGGTCCTGGACTGTAGCCCATTACCTCGACGACTTTTTGTTCGGGGGTGAATGGGGCTCGGACATGTGTACACATCTCCTTACTACATTTCAGGCCCTTATGCGGGAACTGGGTGTCCCCTTAGCGCCTGAAAAGACCGAGGGCCCAGCCACCAAGCTCACCTTTTTAGGCATCGAAATTGACACTGTTGCACAGGCATCCAGGTTACCCATGGACAAGGTGGCTCGGATCTCTGCGGCGATTCGGGCACTGATTGCCAAGCGTAAGGTGTCCCTTCGTGAGCTACAGGTACTTCACGGCCACCTCAACTTTGCCTGCAGGGTGGTGACACCAGGCAGAGCTTTCGCCAGGCGTCTGTGTGATGCCATGGCTGGCCTATTAAAATGCCACCACAGGGTCCGGCTCACCAGGGGTATACGGGCAGACCTTTCAGTTTGGCTCACATTCCTCCAGGAATTTAACGGGGTCTCTTTTTGGAGATCGGACCTTATGGTCTGCCCTAAATTTCAAGTACAGTCGGATGCCTCCAGCTCTCTGGGTTATGGGATTTATTTCGAGGGGCGGTGGGCATATGGCTGATGGCCTCACGCATGGCAGGGCACGGATCGTCTCTGCGATCTTACTTTCCTGGAATTTTTTCCCATTTGGGGGGCACTAATGCTATGGGGCGATACGTGGGTCAACTCAGTGGTCCATTTTTGGTGTGACAATGCTGCAGTGGTGCACATTGTTAACGCTCAGACGTCCAAATCAACTAGGGTCATGGCATTGGTCCGTCAATTTGTCTTGAGAAGTCTATGCCTCAATGTGCTGTTCAAGGCCAGACATGTACCAGGCATTAATAACGATATTGCTGATGCTTTATCCCGCCTGCAGATCTCCTGGTTCCGTGCCTTGGCTCCGGAAGCAGAGGAATTCCCCTCGCCACTCCCGGCCAAGATTTGGTCATTTGGCGAGGAGAGGTGAACCGGGCGATCGGCATGTCTTTGGCACCTCGCACGCTTAAGGCGTATCAACATGCTTTCATACAGTTTAGAACCATTTGTGGGCAACTACGGTTACCCGAAGTGTGGCCAATACCAGTAGACCAGATTTTACAATACATGGTTTATCTTCATGGTCAGGGGCTGGCCCCCCGTACTATAGCCTCTAGGCTTTCAGCACTGGCATTTATGGCCAAGGTGCGGGGCTTCACCGACTGCGTGAATGATTTCCGCATACGTCATGTTTTGGAAGGGTGGACACGTGAACGTGGCCTTCACCCGGACACACGTCGCCTGATTTCAACAGAGGTTCTTACCCACCTTCCACGAGGCTGGCATAACTTATGCTATGATAGGTATGAGGTGGCTCTTTTTCACGCAGCTACCACTGTAGCCTTCTTTGGAGCGCTCCGCATCAGTGAGTTGGTACCACTGTCTAAGGCGGATGCGTCTCGTAGGGCACTGGAACTCGACAATGTCTATGTTACATAAGAGTGGGCTCAGTTGAGGATACAGTCCTCAAAGGTTGATCAGCACGGCGTAGGCAGTGGAGTCAGACTGCTATAATGTTCCATTGAAGACATCTGTCCGGTTGGTGCCCTACATGAGTTTTTGGCAGTGCGTGGTACCGCACCCTGGCCCGTTTTTCTGCCACCAGGATGGGTCTCCCCTTACTAAATTCCAGTTTTGGAAGGTGACTGGCATGGCACTTACCAGTGTGAGCCTCTCTGGGGCTCGTTACGGCACCCATTCATTTAGGATAGGCGCCGGGTCTACTGCGGCTGCGTTTGGGTACTCTGAGGCTGATATACGCAGGATGGGTAGGTAGGGATCCATGCACTTTGCATTGTACGTACGCCCCCTCCATGCATGAGTACCAGTTATGTCATTATTCCTTTTTTCCTTCTTTTACAGACCCTGTGAGTCCCCGCACACTGGTGGCAGTATGGCTGGTGGGCCACAGTTACGTGCACTGGGCAGCGCAGTATGCTGCGGCGACAGAGTAGGGACCCCATCTCGGGCTACGTGCAGCCGCACATATGCGATGGTACGGTAAGCGCGGTATGAGATGGCGGGAACTGTTGCCATTCCTGTTTTCCATCAGGGATGCTGGACCGCCTGATGTCCTTATCCTGCACCTCGGTGGCAATGACCTCGCACAGGTCACTGGCCTCTCTTTAAAATTCATGATTTGCAAGGACCTAGCCTATTTGCATTACGTATGGCCGTCCACACGGCTGCTATGGTCGGACATGGTGCCGCGACATACTTACATGGGAGGCGTTGACCTCCATGCCCTTGACTGCGCTCGCCACTCGGTAAACAGGGCTGTTGCCCGGTTCCTGGCAGACAAGGGCTTGGGGACAGCCATCCGGCACCCTAGGATAGGCTTGCAGGATTATGATCTCTATGCAGGAGATGGGGTCCACTTGTCGGACAGAGGTATGAACCTCTTTCTTGAGGATATGCAAGCAGGCCTGGGGACCGAGCTGACAGTCTGGGGGGCGGGGCGTTGAGTCATCATGGACGCCTCCCCGTGTGGCGGGTAGCACTGGTAAGATAAAGATTTATGACCCATAGGTATCCGGCAGGTTTGCAATTGACTGGCCAACACGTAGACAGGTACAGGGGAAATAGGTTTGGCCGGTCAAGGGCGAACCAGGCAAGGGGTGATGGCAGGAGCTTCACAGCCTGCATCACCTTGATATTTAACGGATACATGTCATAGGGTGGGGTCAGTAGATAGTTTATTGACTCCGGTCAACAATTTGTTTGTGTCAACAAACAAATTGATACAAATAGTTACATGTAGCCAATTGCCATTGGCATTTTGGGAGGAACCTTACCAGTGTTACTGCGGCCTGCTTGCCTTAAAGAATTACAATTGGATGATTACACCAATTGAAAGTTATAATTCGGACTAGGGCATTATTCAATAAAAGTGGCCCGATGCCTTTATCCATATACCGGTGTCTGAGTCTTTCTTTGGGGGGTGCGCCTGCAATGAAAGCGCGGCGCCAAAATGGCCGCTGTGCTCTTTGCGCCCCCCCGGACTCAGACATCCGGGTGAGTTAGGGGGCGTGCCCACGCCTCTATAAAAGGGGTGGTCACGAGGCAGCCGAGCTGCCATTTTAGATGGCGACGGAGCGGAGAAGTTTTCCCCTCCACCCCCTCCCTAGTGAACAGTGTGATTTTTTTGGTCGCTTCGGGGCCGGGTGGGAATTTTTGGCTTGAACCTACAATTGGCTCTTTGGTTCTTGCTTTTTTGCCCATCCCACACTGTTGCTAGTGTTTGAGAAAAGGGGTAAGTTGACTTTGGTCACTTTGGCGGGTAGCACTGGTAAGGTAAAGATTTATGACCCATAGGTATCCGGCAGGTTCGCAATTAACTGGCCAACACGTAGACAGGTACAGGGGAAATAGGTTTGGCCAGTCAAGGGCGAACCAGGCAAGGGGTGATGGCAGGAGCTTCACAGCCTGCATCACCTTGATATTTAACGGATACACGTCATAGGGTGGGATCAGTAGATAGTTTATTGACTCCGGTCAACAATTTGTTTGTGTCAACAAACAAATTGATACAAATAGTTACATTTGGCCAATTGCCATTGGCATTTTGGGAGGAACCTTACCAGTGTTACTGCGGCCTGCTTGCCTTAAAGAATTACAATTGGATGATTACACCAATTAAAAGTTATAATTCGGACTAGGGCATTATTCAATAAAAGTGGCCCGATGCCTTTATCCATATACTGGTGTCTGAGTCTTTTTTTTGGGGGGGTGCGCCTGCAAAGAGCTTGGGTCCAAGCTATCTAAATGACAACTTTATAACTGTTAAGATTTTCAGAGGAGAACTTTCCCTCTGCCCCACCACCTTCGCTGGCACACAGGAGAGGCCCTTCTTTGTTGCTACCCCCAGACCTACCTCCCACAGGAAACTAGTCCCCATTTTTGCTGTCCTTCTGTGTGCAGGTGAAGATAGTACTCTTCAAGCATGATCCTGTCAATGAAGGCAGTCTAAAAGGGGGCTGTTAAAATGAAATTTCTCTTGCCTTGTTTTTTTAAATGTGCTTTTATTTTTGTCCTTATGCACTATTTTAATATGATATTAGCTTAATTTTAATATTTTTAGCACTTATAATGTGTTTTTAATGATGCAAGCCACCTTGAGACTTTTATCGGCGAAAGGCAGGATGATAATATTTTAAAAACATCATTAATAAGTAAACATGCTTTTTAAACACTAGATTTTGCACTGTAGTTGCATGCTGAAAATCCACAAGTTATTTGAATATATGTATTTATGCATATTTATTTACCTAATATCCTGTCTTTCTCCCTGTTGGGGCTCATTCCAGACATGAAGAAAAAAGATATCACTTAAAAGAAAACACAGACAAATCGCAGTACAGTAACACCCCGTATAACGAAAATAATTCATTCTATGAGGCACTTCGTTATACTTTTTTTCTGTTATACATGCATGCATCATACAATGAAAATCCCTAAGGGAAAATCATACAACAAAACTCTCTATGAGAAAAATCATAAAATGAAAAAAAAAATCGTTGTACGATTTTCCCCAAAGAGATGCATTGCATCGTATAACAAATTTACATTATACAGGGCACAATGTTTTTTTAAATCTTCTTTGTTGTACAATGTTTTCATTGTACAATGCATTTGTTATATGGGGTTCTAAAGGTAAAGGCTTGCAATTTCTTGCTTTCAAACTGCTAGGTTGGCAGGAGCTGGGACAAAGACAGGAGCTCATTCCGTCCTGCAGTACTTGGGAATCGAACTGCTGACCTCCCACTTTCCAGTCAGCATCTTATCCACTTGAGCCACTGGAGTTGCTAAGTCCGGTCCTTATAAGCAATAGTGTAGACAACGATGAACAGAACAGCAACAGGCTTTTATTAACAGTCTTTCAGCTACAGCTTACAAGGCGCTCCAAACACAAAGATGGCTATACGAATCCCATGAAATCAGTCCCTCCAGACTCTGCCAAAGAACGCTGGCAATGACTAAGCTACACTTGTAGTGTTAGCGTGTGGAGGACAACCAGGCCTAGCCGTACGGGCTACCTGTGTGGAATAGGTAGTATAGATCCAGTCCAGCCCCACCCTTGTTTACCCTTGGGGCTTATATAGTGTCTGCCCCAGCAGTTGCTCCTTGATACAAAGTAGTGACCTGCCTGACAATCTCAATTAACCAATCATAACATGATATATATGTATTTAACAAATGAGGAACAGGATCCAAAACTGTAACCAATCATGGAACTCTGATTAGCATAATGAGCGCATCCTGAGAGGGAGATTTCATGCCAACTTTGGCTCTAAATAAGGCTGGTGGGAAACCGCCATTTTCTCCTTGCAAGGCGCTGCCCGCACAACTTGCAAAGTGCGTTAATACACAGGAGTCTCTACTGTATTCTTAATTAAGTTATTGGATTACAATCACACTGCCTTAGCACAGTTTAAAAAACACAATCAGAAGAAGTGCAACATCCACTTGCTGGATAAAAGGTCTTTCCTTATCAGTCAGTCTGTATCCAAAGGCTTGTGTAATTCAAATGTCTTTATCTGCCAGTGGAAGCACAACAGAAAAGGCAGCCTGGATATGCCTAGAAAAGAGCTTTTTATCCTCTGTCTGCCTATGAAAAGGATAGTAAGCAAGCCTTATGCTGAGCTGGTTGCTGAAATTATACATGGGATTGAATAAAAATTTTCTTTAATTCTCTCAGGGTAGGAAAATGTATTTATTTGTTGGATTTATATGACAGCCTTTTTTGCCTAAGCAACCCAAGGAGGCTCACAACATCACTTAAAACCCATACCCAATACCAGTTAAAACCAAATACTATAAAACTCTCTAAAACATCCCCGATCCCCTTAAAAGAAGGACACCCGGGCAGGAGTAAATAAATATAAAAAAACCCGGCCAGGGCTAAATAAGCCAGCAGGGCTGGGTTGTGGTACCAGTTGTACCCCACACCTGCTGGCATAGCCACATTTTAAAAGCCTTCCTGAAGGGGAGCAAAATAAAGGCCTTATATTCAGTGGTGGGATTCAAATTTTTTTTACTGCCTACTCTGTGGGCGTGGTACAGTGGGCATGGCCAGGGGAAAAGCCCTGCGTTACACCTGAATTAGGACTACTTTATTTCAAAACTTGGATGGGTGGGGCCAGCTGGAATTTCTGCTACCGGTTCTGGTGAACTGGTGTGTACCGGCTGAATCCCACCACTGCTTATATTTGTTTACACAGAGACAACCTCATCCTTAGACAAAGTAGGATAACTGCCCTGGGTGCCGATCACAGGGAAGGAGGGGCAGCAGTGAGGTGTGTGTGTGTGGCGGGGGAAGATATAGGTACTACTTAGACTTTCTTATTCTCTCTATACCACCTTACTGTCCTCATTTAGGGAGGACAATGCTGTCCCAACCTCACAGTAAGATCCAGCCATCACTTAGCTAGGCTGATGCATCTGAAATGCTAGAAAAGCCTGACCTCAAATTTACAGTTCAGCAACACAGTTTCAAACAAACCATCTTCAGTCTTGTTAAGAAGGATAGACCCAAGTGCTGTGTGATGGATTGAGCTCCTGTCTTTGACCCAGCTCCTGCCAACCTAGTAGTTTGAAAGCAAGAAATTGCAAGTACATAAATAGGTACCACTTTGGGGGAGGGGGGGGAGGTACCAACATTCTGTGCGCTCAGGCTTCTAGTCGTCCCTGCCACATGACCATGGAAATGTCTCCAGGTGCTGACAATGCTGGCTCTTTGGCTGTAAAGGGATGTGAGCACAGCACTTCCATTGCACAAGACTGGCTTTACCTTACTCATAGAATGACATCATTATTTATGAATGTAGATCACACGTTAAATCACAAATAATAGAGTATGCATTATCTTAAGATTCCCATTATATTTTAGCACTATCCAATTGTTAGTCTCAGCTACACTCTTTCTTTTAATTGATTGACAGATTGGTTGTATTGATTTATATCTTAATCTTCCTCATGAGAACAGTAGGCACATTCAATGAATGCGACTTAACATAAAGGCTTGTTTATTCAATTGCTCTGTGCTAACTGGAATTAACAATTGGGCTTAAACTTGTATCAATATTTCTTTATAGTTCCTAAGAAATTACTCATCCCTATTGGGTTTACTGCTGTTTTTGTGACTTTGAATGGACTTGGGTCAGCTGGGCTAGATGAAACTCTGGTTTTCTTTAACTAATGAATTTGGTTATTGGTTTTACTTTTAAAAATATGTAGAGTTTTTTTCTCATTGGGCGCCTTAGGTTTCTTGATTTATATTTCACTTATTGATGCTGGACTTATCGTTAAAATAATAATAATTTTGTGCCAGAAATTTTTCTGGGTTGAAAGGATTTTTTTTAAAGTCAGAAGGACAACTGAACCAGTCAGACAGACAGTCTAAACTTAACTAGCAACAGCAGTATAAGAACACCACACTAGTTGGCTTTCTTTGTTAAAAAACAGCCAATGACTATGTTAGTTAAATGCTGGCTCTTCCCATCTCGATGTTAGTGTACAAAAATAAATAAATACAAAGCATGATTGGATTGCCTGTTGTAAAATCAACAGTCCAAACATAATATTCTTCATCTGCAACTGCATTCTTAATAGGATCCACTTCTTTAAAGAGTACAGTATCTGCTGTTCCTGTCATGATCAGGCAGCTGTTAGAAACGATTATCATAGGGACACTATTCCACTCAAAAGGTGTTCAGCAGTTATCGTATGATTCAGGAGCAGGAGCATATGGCAGGAGCTGGGACAGGTGTTCAGCAGTTATCGTTTGAGTCTCCCGTTGGGCTGAAATAAAGCGGTATATAAATTAAAATTGAAATCAAATGAAATGAAATTCAATGTTTAGTAAATGTTGCCCTTGCTCAAAAGCCAGTTGTATCTGACTCTAGGGTTCAGTGCTCATCTCTGTTTACAGCCAAAGAGCCAGTGCTGTCTGTGTCTGCAGGCATTTCCATGGACATGTGGCAGGCATGCCTCAACACCAGAGTGCACAGAACACTGTTTCCCTTCCCACCAAAGTAGTCCCTATTTATCTACTTGCAATGCCTTGCTTTCGAGCTGCTAGGCTGGCAGGAGCTGGGACAGAGATGGGCGCTCACTCCGTCATGCAGTACCTAGGAATTGAACTCCAACGTTCCAGTGAGCGAGTTCAGCGTCTTAACCACTTGAGCCACTGCAGTCCCTTCAATGTTTAGAAACAAATCATTAAGGTAATGAACTTTACTGGAAATGAACTACTTGTTTCACAGCAAACATGGTTCTTCTTATTTTGTGTCCAGGTCAAACTTTAAACTGCCAAAATGAATTCACCTTCTTAGCTTTGTTGTTGGCCAAACTTAAATCCTCATGGGTACATGTTTCTGGTAGTAACCAGCAGACCAGAAAGTGAGCCAGATTCTTTATTTCTCCATATTCACATAACATGTTGGTCTTACATTTAGGCACTCCAACCCTCTGCCTATTCAGGGTCCTCCAAGTGACATAGGGGAGGTTGGGTCCCTCAGCCATATTCTCCTTTAATGTTATTCCTTGTCCAGTGAGCTCCTTCCTCCATCTCGTAATTTGGTTTTGTTCTTGTGTACCCTCAAGAATGTTTGTTCCTGCCATAAAGCTCTTCCTGGATCTGAGTCACACAATCATGGTGAGATGTTCATGATGAAAATACAGTGTAACAAAGTGCCACATGATTCAGTGAACACATTTTACAGTTGAATGAGACTCATGCGATTCCTGCAAACACAGGAAAGTATGTCATGCACCAAACCCAAATGCGGCAGAGGTGAGTTATGGACCTTTTCCGGTTTAACTCTGTCCTACGAAGTAACATCCAGTTGATAAGAATAAAATGAACACAGTCAACATGGTGACAGACCTATTACCGGTGTGGCAATTACATTTGGCAACTGTATTTTATAAGCCATGCTTCTAAAGGTTCATCTCGAACATGGAGCCAAATTATTTCTGATTAAGATCTTTGTGTAGGACCTGTTTGCACTGAAACCCTGTTCAATTTTTCCATATGAAAGTGACCTCCTCCTTTCATAAATTTAATCTCTCACTCTGGAATTTTTGCCTTGCTGTTTTTAGTTCTGATGAGAGTGAACAGCTGGCTTGGACTGTGGATTTTGTGGACTGCGTTCAGTTGTTATTCTTCTTTTTTTCTTACTCAGGCAGTGCCTATGTCACTTAGTCTGGCTACTGTCTGACGTGTCAGTTTACATTGCTCAAACCCTCAGCTGTTCTTTTCTTTCATCCTGTGGATTGCACTTTTTCATTAGATTTAAACATGCTTTTAAAGAAAAGAAGAAATAAAAAACCCATAAAATGATGATGGAGCCAATCAGTTGCCACAGCAACCTATAAAATTGATGAAATCTGATCCTAAAGCTTCCAAGAGGTTCAATGCAAAGGTTTTTGCATACCCAGTTGAGCACGTACTTATCTGTCCATCTTGAAATTGATCAGAATGGCATCTGAAGAGGCACTGCTCTAAATGTTTTGAAAATACAATGCAAACCATGAGTGGGGGGATTGGCTTCAAAACTCCCATCAAAGTTTTGATGTGCCTTACAAAGATGAACACAAAGGTTGGAGAGGTTTTAAATAAGGACAAAACAAGGGAATTGCATAGTACCTTTGGATATTGTCGTGTCTGGTATTGCAGATGTAATCTAACAGTGGCTTTTCAGAGTTTTGTCATGTCCTGTCTCCTAACCCCAGTTTCAGATGTCTGGAATTGAACGTTGGAACATATGCCTACTTTTCAATTGTATGCGATAATCTCTCAATGCTTAAAAGTGCAGTTTCAAAAAAGCATTGCAAATTTTCATGAGCATTTCCAAAAGCAGACACTCTTCCAGCATACCTCATTGTATTCATCTGTATTAAACTGAGAGCTCCACAAAGTATAGACTTCTATCCACAGCTGGCACTTAGGTCCACATTCAGTTTTGCGAGGAGAAATTCTTGCCAAAGATAAATTAGTTTCGATTCCTCACCCATCTTGATCACGAACGTGAATACTGCTCAATCCCATTATGGATACAGGAGTTAATAAAATGTATTGAGCTCTCAAGGCCAATTTTCTCCAAAATCCATGGCAGGGACAATGATGGTCTCCTTGACACCTCAAAATTGCCCACTCCTATATTACATGCACAAGACTATGCTACAGTGGCCTGAATCCCATTGATGTACACACATAGATAAGTTAAGTTCCGTAATTCACAGTTGCAGGCGCACCCCCCCAATAACGGACACAGACAACATTGAAAGTGGATAACAGCATAGGGCCACATTTATTGATTCAATGCCCTAGTCCGAATTATAAATTTGTATTGGTAAAACGACCAATCATAATTCCTAAGGCAAGCAGGCCGAAGTAACACTGGTAAGGTACCACCCCAAAATTGCCAACGGCAATTGGTTACAATGTATCAATTTGTATCAATTTGTTTGTTGACAACAAACAAATTGTTGACCGTAGTCAATAACTAACTCATGACCCCACCCTCTGACGCGTATCCGTGAAATCACAGGGGTGATGCATGCTGGTTAGCAATCGTCATCACCCCATCGCCTGGTTCGTCGTTGACCGGACAACGTTTAACTAATTTATTCCTGTCTAGTGTTGTCCAGTCAATTGCGAACCTGCCGGATACTTGTGGGTCATACTGTTTACCTTACCAGTGCTACCCGCCAATGTGACCAAAGTCAAGATTAGGAACACAGAAAGACCCCTATATCAAACCATAGCAACAGTGTGGGATGGGCAAAAAAGCCAGGACCCGGAAGCCAATATGGGTCCCAGCCAAAAATTCCCACCCGGCCCCGAAGTGACCAAAATATCACACTGTTAACTAGGGAGGGGGTGGAGGGGAAAAGACTTCTCGGCTCCGTCGCTGAGGTAAAATGGCAGCTCTGCTGCCTCGTGGCCACCCCTTTTATAAGGGAGCTGGCCACGCCCCTAACTACCCGGATTCTCTGTCCTGTGGGGGGGGCCCGCAAAGGGCGCGGCGGCCATTTTGGCGCCGCGCTTGCATTGCAGGCGCACCCCCCCAATAACGGACACAGACAACATTGAAAGTGGATAACAGCATAGGGCCACATTTATTGATTCAATGCCCTAGTCCGAATTATAAATTTGTATTGGTAAAACGACCAATCATAATTCCTAAGGCAAGCAGGCCGAAGTAACACTGGTAAGGTACCACCCCAAAATTGCCAACGGCAATTGGTTACAATGTATCAATTTGTATCAATTTGTTTGTTGACAACAAACAAATTGTTGACCGTAGTCAATAACTAACTCATGACCCCACCCTCTGACGCGTATCCGTGAAATCACAGGGGTGATGCATGCTGGTTAGCAATCGTCATCACCCCATCGCCTGATTCGTCGTTGACCGGACAACGTTTAACTAATTTATTCCTGTCTAGTGTTGTCCAGTCAATTGCGAACCTGCCGGATACTTGTGGGTCATACTGTTTACCTTACCAGTGCTACCCGCCACACGGAGGGGCTTCAAAGAAGACCTGACGCCCCCACCCAGACCGTCAGCTCGGTCAACAGGCCTGCTCGCCAATCACCTAACAGGAGGTCCATACCTCCTCGCGACAGATGGACCCCATCCCCTGCGTACAAGTCATAATTTTGTAGACTAATATCAGGGTGATGACTGACCCGTCCCCAAGCCCTGTCGACAAGAAACCGCGCCACCGCCCTGTTGACCGTGCGCCTAGCGCGGTCAAGGGCCAGGAGGTGAACGCCCCCTCTATAAGAAAGGCGCGGGATAATGTCCGACCAAACTAGGGTTGTGACAGGCCAGACATAATGCAAGTAGGCGAGGTCCTCGCAAATCGCATGCTTGAGCGATAAGCCGGTGACCTGGCACAAATCATTGCCCCCAAGGTGAATGATGAGAATGTCAGGCGGGTCAGCACTCAGGCCAGAAAAAAGGAAAGGCCGCAGCTCCCGCCATAACATCCCAGGCTTACCATGCCATGTGAGACTGGAGTGTTCACCCAGTCCCAGTCGGGGTCCCCACTCTGTCGCCGCAGCGTAACGCGCTGCCCTGTGCACATAGCTGTGGCCCACCAGCCATACTGTCACCGGTGTAATACGACACCCAGGGTCTGTAAGAAAATTGAGAAAAATTGAGAAAAATTGAGAAAAAAGATGGTAAGGTGACTGGATTGGTACTCATGGCGGAAGTGGGCGCACATAAAACTGAAAACATTGCGAGCCCCACCTCCCCATGCTGCGTATGTCAGCCCCAGAGTACCCAAAAGCAGCTGCTGTAGAGGCTGCACCAGTACTGAATAAATGTGTGCCATAACGGGCACCTGGTAGGCCCACCCTGGTGAGGGCTCTGCCTGTCACCTTCCAAAACTGAAATTTAGTAAGGGGAGACCCATCTTGGTGACAGAAAAAACAGGCCGTGGTGCATGCCACGCAGTGCCAGGAACTCCTGTAGGGCACCAACCGGACAGATGTCTGCCAAAGAACACCGTAGCAGTCTTACACCACTGCCTACGCCATGCTGATCTGTCGTAGAGGAACATATCCTCAACTGGGCCCAGTCTTTGGCAACATAGACATCCTCGAGTTCCAGTGCCCTACAACTTGCATCCGCCTTATACAGCATCTCAAGCTCGCCGGTGCGGAGCGCTCCAAAAAAGGCCACCGTTGTAGCCGCATGAAGTGGGCTGCCTCATTTCCAAAACAGAGGCCAGGCCAGCCCCGGGCCAATTGGGTAAAAACCCTGGGAAAATCTTGCATCCGCCTTACTCAGCATCTCAAGCTCGCCGATGCGGAGGGCTCCAAAAAGGCCACCGTTGTAGCCGCATGAAGTGGGCTGCCTCATTTATCAAAACTGAGGCCAGGCCAGCCCCGGGCCAATTGGGTAAAAAACCCTGGGAAAATCTTGCATCCGCCTTACTCAGCATCTCAAGCTCGCCGATGCGGAGGGCTCCAAAAAAGGCCACCGTTGTAGCCGCATGAAGTGGGCTGCCTCATCTATCAAAACAGAGGCCAGGCCAGCCCCGGGCCAACTGGGTAAAAAACCCCTGGGTAAATGGGGTGGCGGTCGCCCGGGAAACGCCCGCGCACGCGCACCCACCCCTCCCAAACGTGTCTCACCCGGAAGTCATTGGTGCTGGCCACACGACCTCCCACTTTGGCCATAAAAGCCAACCCGACAGCTGAGATGCTATGGTGCGTGGTGCAAGGCCCTGGGCATACAGGTAAACCATGAACCGCAGAACATGGGCTACTGGGATCGGCCAGGTTCCTGGCAGTCAGAATCAGGTACATAATACTCTGAAGGAACTAAATGCGTGGTGGTACGCCTTACTCATGCATGGCGCTAGTGACAGGCCAATCGCCCGGTTCACCTCTCCTTGCCAACGTTCCATCTCTCGTCCGGGAGTGGCAAGGGAAATTCCTCCGCATCCGGGGGCCGAGGCACGGAACCGGGAGATCTGCAGGCGGGACAAAGCAGCAGCAATATCATTATCAACCCTTGGGACATGCCTGGCCCTGAAGGGAACGTTGAGGCACAGGTTGCATAACACAAACCAACGCCCTAGCTCCACAACCCCGGGCAATTTGGAAATCTGTGCAGTGACGATGCGGACCACAGCCGCGTTGCCATGCCAAAATTGCACAACCGAGTTGGCCCACTCTTTGCCCCATAGCATCAAAGCACCCAGGATAGGGAAACATTCCAGCTACGTGAGACCATGCAGGCAACCCTTGCCTGCCCAGGATGGTGGCCACCCACCATAGGCCCACTTCCAATTGAAGTACATCCCATAAACCCAGGAATCCTGAGGCATCGGACTGCATCTGAAAGCAAGGGGGAGCCAGGAGATCAGACCCCAAAATGACACCCCGTTGAACTACCTCTGGATCTATGGGCAGACGAGCACGCCTGCCCCGATACCCCGGGTAAATCTGAGCCTGTGGTGGGGCCTGAATAATCCCGCCATGGCGTCGCACCAGCGCAGAGCAAATGCCCTGCCCGGTGCGACGACCCTGCCAGCAAAACTGGGGTGACCATATAGCACCAGAAGTTCCCTCAGTGATGCCATGCGCTCGGCCAGCAAGACCGAGACAAGGGCCACTAGCCTTGACACCTTATCCCGCTGCAACCTAGAATCCTGCGCTACCGTGTTACTCTCCACCCCAGGAATACTAGCTGTGGAGATGGGCCCTCGGTCTTTTCGGGCGCTAAAGGGACACCAGTTCCTCCATTAGCGTCTGAAATGTGTTGAGGAGACGTGTGTACGTGTCCCAGCCCCGTTCAGCCCCGAATAAAACCATCCAGGGAATGGGCTAGAGACCGAGACCCTGACCTGCGGACAAAAGCGCAATCTAGGAAAGTGGTGAAACGCTCGAATACCGAGCCCCAATGGAATAGCCAAAAGGCATGGCATCATTGAAATAATATGCTCCCCGGGACGGGGGTGCAGGGACAGGGCCAACGACCCTGCCCGCATGGACCCTATGTCAAAGCTGGCAGCAGCCACCTCCTCCCTCCCCTTAAGGGATAAAAGGTTGGGGGCATCCTGAGGGAACCTATTACCCATGAAAGGGATCCGGAACCCCTGCCTAGAACCCTGAAGGAGATAACCTGCATCCTCTCCCTTCGGGTACCGTGTGAGCCAACGCTCCAACATGTCCACCTTAAATGGGAAGGGAGCCCTTCGGTGAACTAGATCCATCTGCGGCAGTCTTGCCAGCCCCCTGTCTGCCCCACCCTCTGCTCCGCATCCTTCTAGGCCTGGGACAGGCAGAGGCCGCATGGGGGCCAACACAGGTGGGACACTCCTGCCTGTATTTGCAAGTCTTCCCATTAGAGGAGCCATTGGACAAGAAAGTCCAGCACAGCAGGCGGGCTGGAACCCCCCGCCCCGCCCCCTGGCAGGTGACCTGTGCTGGGGCCGCCCGCTGAACCGCATGCCCACAATGGTATATCTCCCCGGGTGCAGGGCGCGTGGGCGTAACGTACAAAAGCCGCAGCCTCTGGCCTGGCTCATCTCGCCTAATCTCGGGGCGCGGTGAAATCCGCCTACGGCATTCCTCGTCACAAGCCAACCACGCTGGGCCCGGAAAGTAAACCATCGCCCGGTAGGCGTTGTCCAAATACTGGACCATCGGAATTGCCAGATCCGGCCGGGCCCTAAGGTACACTGCCATGCATATGATGCAGGCCGGCAACCATTTGGCCCACATACTTGGTGGCTTGCGACAACGTGCCTGCCACTATCCTTCTCATTCTGACCCTCCCTCTCTCCTTGGTGGGCACACTGTTTAGGAGTGAGAAGATATCCACGTACTCCCCCCGCCAAATTTACCCTCTGGCGGCCTGTGCCAAGTAGTCACTCATCGGTAAGGAATAGGGGCTTGGACCAACCCGACCACCCAAAACATTCCCCTAAGGGTAGGGAACACCCCCCACCCCGGGGCCCTGGGTGTTAGCTGTCATCGCCGGGGAGGCGTCAGCGGGTGCACCGCCACACCACCCGCGCGAGGCCACGGCCATTGGAAAGCCCCCCCCCATATTGGGAATGTGTGTGGATGTACTCGCTTACACCGTATACTCACATGCTGCACCCCCGCGGGCCGCCCCCACCGGGGGTTCCGGCCCACTGGGGGCGTCGGAGCTCACGACCGACGTAGAGCTCATCATCGGGGGACCTGCACCTGGCTGCTGGCTGGGGAGCTGCGAGGCAGTGGCCGAAACCGCGCCACGCGCCTGCAGCAGCTCAACCCTCCCTGTCGGCTGTTGTCCTCCTGCCGACAGCGCCTCAAAAGGAACCCCAAAGGAGGGGGGGGGCCCGCCTGACTTCCACGTTGACCTGGGGCCAAGGGCCGGCTGGCCCGCGGCCATTTTGGCACCGCGCTTGCATTCTGCTAAGTAATGAGCCATCACATGTTAGGAAGTGCACAACCACTAAGGTAACAGGCACACTGTTTGTAATGTGATCTGAGCCTCATTAGTTAGTGGCAATTCATTACATTGAGTTATGCAATTTAATTTAAAGGTAAAGGTCTCCCTTGCTCCCTTATTGTAAAGGGTGAGTGTTGCCAGGCTTTACAAAGCCTTTATCATTAGTACTCTTTTGGCTGAGGAGGCTTAAAGCGAAAACTATCCTCAGAGGGTTGGAGGGTTTGTCTGGTCCAACGCGGTACAAATCCAGGGCAGATTTCCCAAGTCTGAGTGCTCATGACCTGAACCTTGGGATATCCAAGGCTATCATTGGAGGGGATCGCTGACAGCGTGCTCTGAAGAATGTTTGTTCTTGCCATAAAACTCTTCCTGGATATGAGCCAGTGGACTTGAGGCTCATATCCATTCAGAGGATGTCAAGGATCATTCTCTTGCTTAGATCTCTTGGCATCCTCTGCTACTTCTCTCCTTATCTTAGGTGGAGTGATACCAACAAGAGGATATATTTTCTTCAACTGGTGTAGATTTGTGGCATTCTGTCATTATATGAATGGCTTCATTAACAGCGATGTCAACTTGTTTCATGTGTGTGGATGCATTCCATACTTTGGTTTGAGTAAGTGAGTGAAATACTTCCTTCTTTGCCTTAGACACTAAGATCTATTTGAGTGTCTGTCTATATAAAAGATTGCTTTCATTTACTATAAAAATTCCATGTTCATTGGTTTAGAAGTAAACTAATCTGATCCATACACTGTAGACCCGTGGTTCCCAACTTGAAGGGATTATGAAATCAACATATGTCCTGTTGATTTAGTAGCCAAAATCCTGTTGCTTAAACTTTTAAAAGTAGCAAATTACACAACAATAGGCCCTTTGAAACAATGGTAATATGACAAACCAGCTTTTTGTTAAGTTCTATTGATGCAAACGGCCTTATTCTAGAGTAAATTACTACACCAAGCAAGAGGATTTGGGCCACTAAGTCTACTCCAGGTGTCCAGTATTTACAATAATTATTGTGAAATGTAAAATCCAGCACGAGGGAGGTACCATTTTGCTCTCCCCTTTCCTCCCTTGCAAACAAACACAGGGTGTGTCCAAGAAAGAGTTTGTATCTGTTGCTGAATTTCATCATTCCTTCCCCCATGATATATCAAAAACTTCTTAACCAACAACAAAACCAATTTGAGGCCATGCTGCTATTTGTTTCTGTTCGCTATATAGGCAACAAATGTCAGGTGTGCGTTGAAACAGAATGACACTAACAGAGGTGCCCATCCTTTGTCCGGATGGACCCTCCCCGGCCCCTGGCCTGTGAGTACTTACTGTCTGAGTCTGAGGCCAGGTAGCGTGGCAGGGCAGAACCTGCGCCTATGGCGGCACCTCGCCCAGACGTGTCTTCAGGTGGTGCGGCTGAGGGCGGGAGGCGCAGCAGGGTAGAGGCTGTGCCTATGGCACTGCCTGGCCTGGCCACGTCTTCAGGTGATGCAGTAATGCATGCGTGCCTGTGTCAGGCGCCAGCTGGCACACACAGGCACACCAGCAGAATTGATGCATTCCTGTTCGCCTGGTGGTGACGTAGTGGTGCTGGCGCGTTAGTGCGATCACCTCTGGTTGGACTGGGGCCCCACCCACACCATCTGGACACCTGTCTTTGACTGATGGGGGGCATAAGGTAGGCCCAGGCCAGTTGTCAGGGGTGTGGGTGGCAGGGGGAAGGCATATGCAGGTCATACCTAGGTATGCCTTTGCTTTAGAGATATAGATTTATAGTTTCCTCTTTGGAGGACACATATTAAAGCTCTGTATCATAACATATAATTTTCACCCAGACTTCTAGTTGGCAGTTAATTTTTAACATGGCTCATATTATTAACCAATTAAGGGCAAAAGGACCAGTAATGTGAGTTTCACCCACTAATTCACAAGCAGAATCAACATTTCTTTTCAAGCATCCCAATTGCTATGCTATTAATCCACTTCTGTTTAACTTGGTGAAAGGGTGAGGTTATTTGTGGTCCATTTCAGTTACATGTGTGACCAATCATAAATCTTCCTGTCTCCATTTCTTCGGATTTAAAAAAAATGCAAGAAAATGTGCATTGTTTACATCTTTTCCTTCAAAAAACAAAATCTCAATCCAGTTGCTAGTCCCAACTAGAGTAGATCAATTAAACCAAATAGGATTTACATAATTGTTAATTAATACTCAGCAGTAATTCAATGTGTTAAATGAAATAGCAATTCTCATTAGGTCTCAACTTTTGTATGAAATGAGCATGTTAAAAATTTATTTTCTTCTAAAATATGCATTTTCTAATGCAACTATCCCCTGAATTGTGCATTTTAATGCATTTCTCAAAAAAATACAAATTCTTTTTTGAACTATTTGCAAACTCTGGATCTGTATGCTATCCATAAACTGGTGAGTTTGTGATTCACATGTTACTCAGAGATATGTGAATTTGGTTGGGTCATTTAAGCATGTGAAATGAACAGAATACTGAACACCTCTGATCCTCGAGGAAGAAATCAGTATATTTTTTAATTAATCCTGTAAATGTCTTCCTTACTATTCACAACCACCAAAGACCATGTCAAATATCCCTTTGAGCCTCAGCTGGAGAAGAGGCATAGCTGGTGCACAATCATGTGTTTGTGTCTTCTGGGTAAAGGTGCAGGATGTGAAAATCTATAAAATGTGAGCTTCTTGAGATCCTCAGATTGTGTAAATCTCAAAACTTTTTAAAAATGTCCTTATTGAGTTGTTCAGCTTTTTTTTGGCATGGACATTTATGTCTATTTGCATATATTTTTTTTAAATACGAATTTTTGCACATTTTTGAAATCTGCACATTTGCTGTCATTAACTAAACTTTTGGGTGTGTAATTTTTTTAGATATATGGTTTTAACTCCTTTTTTTCAACAGCCCTGGTGGCACAATGGTTAACTTTTTTATTTGACATTATAACTCTGATCCTGACTGGGCTCAAGGTTGACACAGTCTACCACCCTTTCGAGGTTAATAAAATAAGTACCCATCATATTGGGAGCAAAATGTTAATTACCTTGTGAACTGCCTAGAGAGTGCACTAAGCTTTGGGGCGGTATATATGTGTAATTGCTATTTTTTTCTGGTACTACAAAATCACGTTACAAGCACAGAAGTATATAAACCTCAGGCCAAATGTAGCATTTGGTTCTACAGGAAGATGGAGAAGTTAACTTGCTAAATTCTTGCTACAACATCTTGGTCCAAATCAATTTGTCTGTTCCAACTAGAGTGGGTCCACTACATCAATGGAAACTTGATCAAATATTTATTTAAGTTCTGTTGATTCAGTAGACTTACTCTAATTAGGGCTAAAAATGGAACACAGGAAATTATCTTGAAGTGGTAGCCATGTTATTCTGTGCAAGTATATCTGAGAGCAAATAGAACAGCAAAAGGAAATTATCTTATAATGTTCAAGGAAATTATCTTATAATGGATGAAATCCTATTTGAACACCTTGACATAATCCAATCAACAGTGAAATCAGAAAATTCCCCTATCTTATGCCCCCCAAAAGCTTCCCCACAATGAAAGGTATTTGAAAGGAGCTAGGGGGCCATGGTGACTTAGCAGTTAAGAAGCTGAATTTGATGACCAGATGGTCAGCAGGTCAGCAGTTCAAGACCCAAGTGCTGTGCAATGGAGTGTGCTCTTGTCACCTGTCCCAGCTCCTACCATCCCTAGTAGTTTGAAAACAAGAAATTGCAAGTTGATAAATAGATACTGCTTTGGCAGGAAAGATAGCAGTGTCCCGTGTGTCTAGTCATGCCTGCCACATGACCACGGAAACGTCTGCAGATGCAGACAGCATAAACCGCTTTTGAGCAAGGGAGACATTTATATTATGGAATATTCGGAGGTGGAGGAAGTGGAAACACTTTATTTCTGAAAAATGGCTGTGGCTGATAATATAATCTGCTTGACCCAATATAATTCACAGAACAGCGTTCCAGCCACTGAATCGGAACTTATCTACCTACCTCAGGCAGTGATTGTCCAGGTAATCAGAGAAGATTCTTTTTTAATCCCAGTCTAAAAAAATCCCTCGTCTACCACAATGGTCTCTCAGGGGATACAAACAATTAATCAAGCATGACACTGCTTAACTACTGATATCAGGTGAAATCAAATGTATTCAAGGCGATATATAGGCTACCAATCAATTTAAGTGACGGGAGCAGATTTCTGACACATCCCTGTTGATAGGTATGGCTGGTTCCAGATTGGAGTCTGTGGAATATTTGAGGTCTTAGTCTCCTCATTTTCTACCCTTAGGTTCACTGTTGAGGTCTGGTACTTAAGAACTTCACCTTCAAATGATACAGGGATGGAGGAGAAGGATGTTTTTCTTTGTGTTGCTTCTATTTTACTTTACTCAAGTCTTTTCTCTGCTTTCCTTTTCTGCTACAACCATTGAGCTGGCTGAAAAATGCTGCCGAAAAATGTGGAGGCTTCTACTGATATATACCCCAGTGGGATCAAGGCATGTTTATCAACTTTACAGGCCCAAAGAGTCGCCAGAGGTAGAATTTATAACTCCCTGTTTGGACACATAATTTTTTTTCTCCTGCCAGGAGGAAGAACGTATCTTCACAAGGCAGGCAAGAGAAGTTCTGGTAAAAAAAGGGAAAACTCTAAGATACATTAATTTCATCCCCCCACCCCCCCCACCCCTTGCCCAATAGTGTTTAGGAATTCAGTTTGGAGCTGTAAAGATAATGTAAGAGACTGTTCCAATGGTGGTAATGAGGATTTTAGCAATCCTTAAATATATTTTTGTGCAATGAATTGCATTGATATCCCCTTCTCTCCTGACCTGGTACCATTACAACTTTTCAGGAAAAGTAGATGCAGTACACAGAGAGAGTTGTCTCAAAGATTGTGGTATTTTTTAACCACAATAAGTTGTACCCTGGTAATGGCAACCTAGCATTGCCAGCTAATCTTTCTCACAGGCAAAAGGAACTGCAGAATGAACTCACCAAAAGATGCCTTCATTTTGGCAGTTTCACGTCTGCCTAGACATGGACGATGAAGAAGGAAAAGCAGTTGGAAACAATTGTAGCCCAATACCGCACACAAATACAATGGGGGAACAGCTATTTTTTCACTGTAAATTATATTTTGGCTGCAATAAAAAAACATAAGATATTAATTAGCGTAACACTCTAAATTTATTAGTGCATCTAGATAGGTATTTTATTAATGTTTATAATTTATTTTATTCTGTTTGGATAGTCCGTCTCAATATTACTGTTTGGTGGGCTGTTCTTTATTTCATTGCTATAAGCCACCCAGAGTGCTGCATGCACCAATTGGGGCAGGGTGACACATAAAATAAAATAAATCATCAATGTCGCACCATTGCAACAAAGAACTTGAGGTAATGAGCAATTAAACAGACACCACCACCCCCCGCCCAGTATAATTTAACCATGAGAAATAGTATGGTGATGGACATTATAACTAGGAAAAGGATGGATTTACCAAATCTCACCATTCCCTGGAGTAACTACAGAACTGGATGCAATTTGGAGTATGACCCCCCCTCCCCCCCCACACACACTTTTGAAGCATTTTCTGAAAGAAAGGTTGGGCTGGGGCTTGGCAGCATGCATACATTTGGAAAATGTGTGGGGAAAGTCTATGCATTTCTAAAATCCACACAAAATACACAAAGAGAGCAGCTTAAGCAAAGAAGTCTTTGGCTACTGCCCTAACTGGGTGTTTAGTAGCAAGATCTGAATACAATTTCAGAAAAGTAGTTTTGGCTACAACTCCTTAAACACTTCAGACAGGGTGACCATGATAGCCAAGAGATTATTAAGACTAAGTTATTGGCCATATCTCAGGCCTCCTATGATGTCACCTGATGGTAAGAATGTGATGCCATGTGCTTTGGCTGAAATGTATAGTAAGTTGCAGCTAGAGTAAGCCTACTGAATCAGTGGTGATTTGGTGAGTCAACATCTCTGTGGGTTCTACTTTTTCAACAGGCCTACTCTAGTACAATTTACTACTATATTTCAGATGTTTTGCTTCCCAATGTTCTTGTAAAGTTCTGTATCATAATCAATTCAATCAATCTCTTTCTACATATTGATAAATCTTATTTTGTTTCCCAAAAGATGTACAGTGGTACCTCGCATAACGAACACATTGCATAGTGAAAAGTTCACATAATGAAGCATTTGTTATGCAAGGGAGATACCCCACATAACAAAAGAAAATCATTCATTATGTGGGGTTTTTGGTAACCGGGTATACCCAGTCAATGGGAACCCCGGATGACGAATATTTTTGTTCGTTATTCAGGGCATCTCCCATTAGTTTCGCATAACAAAAAAAATCACATAGCGAAGAGCTCTGTGGAATGGAGTTTTTTCATTATACGGGGTTCAACTGTATCTTCATTCATGCTGTCACCAGCTATGCATTGGAATACTACTCCAGCAAGCTTCTGGGATGCTATATTTATAACTATGGTTTTCAAACTGCTGCTAGAATAATTTTTGAAGCTTTTAAGAAAAACTGTTTCAATTCCTTAGAGTGTCTTCTTTCTTTAGAGCAAGGGGTTAAAATTATATGCTTTGCTTTCCTGATCCACCCCCACCCCAAAGTTTTAAACACTAGGGACCCCTCCACTACATTGTCAAGGTTTCAATGGAATTCCAGAGAAACAACTTTTGTGGAGATCAACGTGATGCAAAATGATACACCACTGGATAATTGTAGCTAGATGTTGTGAGGAACAATTAACTCTAAGCTGTCACTATACATCAGTTGAAATTCTATACTTTTCTACAGATACTGTCAAATTCAGCCTCGCACAACATGCCAACAGCTGTCTACATTACTAAAGTGTTTTCAAAGTCCCCACCTGCACCCCAACAATGATGAGGCGATTTTGTAGATAACCTTGTCTAGGTATATGTGGTTACATGAAGATTGTATCAAAGCTGTTTTTCATTGATATATTAATAGCAGCTTTGTGTTTGCCTCCCTAATTAGACCTGCTTCTCTTAAGCCTTGTAATTTTACCTCATTTTCCATGGTTCTGCAAAGAGTACACATACTCCTTCAAGGTAAGTGAATAAAGGAAGGCACAAGTCCTTTTTTGGAAAAAGTCTGGTCATTCCCTTTTCAGTATAAAGTATGGAATGATCTTTCGCATTTCACCCCCATCCCTTGGAAAAGAAAAATGGACAGTCTGCACGCTTCTTGGTTAAAGGAAACAAAGACTTTTATAGCACATGTTTCCTTTTATATCATGTGCAGCTACTTTGCCACATATCTATCTTTGGAGAGCAGAAAGTGGAAAAGAGAGAAAAACAGCTAACAAAGTTTAGTGTGAGGGACTAAAGACAATGAAACAGCCGAAAGGTTGGCTTAACACAGGTTTATTGCATGATGATCCGGAGGAACATGTGGTAATGGCGGATGGGTAGCTCAATATATACGGTTGGCTATACATTTGAATGTGGCTCGTTGACAGTCTATTGGTTGCTGTCTGCGTGACGTCATAGATGGTCACGCCCTTCTTGTCCAGGTGAGGAGGTGGCGGGAATCTTCCCGCGCTGCTGATCAAGGGTGGATCTGGGCCATGAGAGCTGGACGCTCGCTATTGCCATCTAGTGGTCACTAGCTCGCGTCCTCTTATAAGGGTTACAGTGATGCAGCTGGAGGTTATAATGTTGCACACAGAAAGGTTACATTGTTTCCACATGGCTAGGTACATTGTTAAAGGCACAGCTTTACAGAACACAACATCCCTCCCCCCTAGGATGAGACGAAGTCTCTCAACCAAGATGGCTTGTTGCAAGTACGTTTGGGCCGTGATGTGGGCTGAACTGCCCCGGGGGTGCTACCGCTTCTTTGTTTCCTGGTCCCTTGTCCTGTAACGGGAGAGGGAGACTTGTTAGTGGCTTGCCGTGGCTTGGCGGCTTTAGGGGAAGGGAAAAACTCCATTGTGGGCAGACCGGGGGCGCTTGGGGCTAACGAAAAACCCCTCTTCTCGCTTGGACGGGTGGGGGACCACTCCGAGAAACTCCCCCGGTTCTGAAAATCAAATCCTAACTCAGTTGGGGTATCTGTATTTGTGGGGGAATTCCGCGAGGTATGTATGAGGTCGGGTTCCTCCTCCGCCGAAGGATCCCGCAGGATATCTATGAGGACAGATTCCCTTTCCTCCTCCCTTGATGGGGACCCACGGCCCCCTTCTCCTCCCCCTTGGGCTAAACGGGTGGGGGAGAACCCTAACGCTGAGTTTTGTTCCTTTCGGTCCGTGCCCTGCTCCTCGGGGACCCTGCACCGGAGCTGGTCCGCGTGCCGCCTCCACAGTAGACCTGTGCTGGTCTCCACGCGGTATGAAACGGGGCCGGTTTGCTCCACGACAACGCCCGGTACCCAGGCTGGGCCCGCGCTGGCGTAGTTCCTGCAATGCACAGGGGCACCTATGCTGAAACTCTTTGTGGCCTCTAGCCCGATGTTCCTCCCCTTGTCTTCTACTCTCGTGGGGTCTAGCCTAGTGAGGATGGTGGTCAGTTTCCTGCGCATTAAGAGCTCCGCGGGGAAGTATCCTGACGCCAACGGGGTCACCCTGTATCCTAGCAGAAACTGACACACTTGCAGGTTGAGGTCCCCGGGGCCCATGCACCACAGCGCGTCCTTCGTGGTGTGGACGAGGCGCTCCACTTGGCCATTGGTGGCCGGATGGAAAGGGGCGGAGGTGATGTGCCGGATGGCGTTAATCTCTGTGAATGCCCTGAACTCAGCGGACGTGAAGCAACTAGCGTTATCGCTAATTAGAGTGTCGGGTATGCCGAACGTGGAAAAAATTCTCCGCAAATGCTTTATTGTCGTGGCCGAGGAGGTGCTCGTGACTGGGATGACCTCCAACCACTTGGAGAAAGCGTCCACAACAAGGAGAAACAGAGTTCCTCGGAACGGGCCCGCGAAATCTATGTGTATCCGGGACCACGGCCCCTTAGCCGCGTCCCACTCCCTGTGGGGAAGACAGGCCTCCTCTGGTCTGGAGCATTGGCAACTCTCACAAGTGCCGACCATGTGCTCGATGTCGGCGTCTAACTGGGGCCACCAGAAATAGCTCCGGGCCAGGGCCTTGGAGCGTACAATCCCGGGGTGGCTGACGTGCAGCAGTTTGAGCACCCGCGGTCGTAGGGACGTAGGGATCACTACCCGCTGGCCCCACAGAAGGCACCCCCTCTCCAGGGACAACTCTAGCTTTTTCCGAAAAAATGGGTCGAATTCCGCTGCCGGGGAAGACGCAGGCCACCCTTTCTGCACCCAGGAGCTAACCTTCGCCAAGGTATTGTCCTTGCCAGTCACTTTGGCGATGTCGGCGGGCAATATTGGGGGTGAATCTAGGACCTCTATCATCAGTACCTGGTGGTCTGGCTCCTCCCTGCCCACGTGGCTGCTATCCTGGGGAAGGGGGGATCTCGACAGGGCGTCCGCATGGCTGATTTCCCTCCCGGGCCTGTACACCAACGCGTGCTGATACGCGTTGAGGAAAATGGCCCACCTAAGCATCCTCGTGGACAGGATCTGTGGCGTGGGCTTATCTGCGGTAAAAATGCCTAGCAGGGGTTTGTGGTCAGTCACGATCGTGAAAGGGCAGCCATACAGAAAATCGTGAAATTTTTTCGTCCCCGCAATTATCGCTAGCGCTTCCCTGTCTGTCTGTGCGTAATTTCTCTCCGCTTGGGACAGGGACCTGGAGTAGAATGCTATCGGGGCCTCCCTTCCGTTTTCCAGCACGTGGCACAGCACCGCCCCCACCCCCACCGGGGATGCATCGCAGATCAGGACCACCGGGCGCTTGGGGTTGAAGTGGGTCAGTATGGCATCAGACGCCAGGAGATGTTTTAGTTCACTAAATGCCCTCTCTTGGTCGTCGCCCCACTTCCATGCCTCGTCCTTCTTCAGCAGTTTGTGTAGCGGTTCAGCCACTGCTGCCTTGCGGGGGAGGAAGGAGTGGTAAAAGTTAAGCAGCCCTAGGAACGACTGCAGCTCGGGCTTGGAGGTGGGGCGAGGGGCCTTCTTGATGGCTGCTACCTTAGATTTGGATGGTTTTATTCCCTCAGGAGTCACACGAAACCCTAGGAACTCAACCTCGGTCGCGAAGAAGACGCATTTGTCTTTTCGCAGTCTCAACCCCGCCTTTTCGAATATTGCCAGAACCTTTCCCAATCTCTTGGCCAATTCAGCCCGACTCCCCCCGTTATCAACACGTCATCAAAATAAGGTAACACCCCCTCTAGCCCCTTCAGGAGGCGTTCCACGAGTGACTGGAAAATTCCAGGCGCCGAATTTACGCCGAATTGAAGGCGCGTCACCTGGAACGCCCCCTTATGGGTGACTATGGTCTGTGCAGCAGCTGCGGCAGGGGACACCGAAAGCTGCTGGTAGGCCTGTGCCAAGTCGAGCTTAGCGAAACACTTCCCCCCGTGCAACCTGGCCAGCAGATGGCTGACTACCGGCACCGGATACGCATTAGGGCGGATCGCCTTGTTGATGGTGCACTTGTAATCGGCGCATATGCGGACCTCCCCATTGGCCTTTAGTGCTGTTACAATTGGAGTTTCCCACTCCGCAGAATCAACAGGAACAAGGATCCCCTGGCCCACCAATTTGTCCAGTTCCGCCTCTATTTTGTCCTTGAGTGCAAACGGCACCCGGCGCGGTTTGAGTCGTATTGGATGGACCTCCGGGTCTAGGTCGAATGTCACTGGGGGCCCCTTGAATTTCCCCAGTCCTTTTTTGAAAACTTCGGGGTGCGCGTCGCACACCTCCTGCACCGGGTCAGTCCCAACGGCGTGCACCCCCCCAATGAACAAACCCAGGGGCTGAAACCATTGAGTTCCGAGGAGGCTGCAATTTCCCCCTTTAAGCACGACTAGGGAGAGAGCCGCGGCGTGCTTCTTAAACCTGACCTGAAATTCTCCAACCCCCAACACTGGAATACAGTTCCCTTGCACGTCCCGTAGCGTGGACCTCAACGCTTTGAGCTTGGGTCGCATGTGGGGGGCAATTCTCAAAAACTCCCTCTGGGAAATAATTGAATATGAGGAACCTGAGTCAATTTCCATCCTAATGGGGACCCCTTGCACTAGTACCTCAACAAAGTAACGGGGGTGTCCCACGGACACGCTGAATACTGGGGCGTCGTCCTCGCTGCCGTCGGAGATGCGGCCCACGCCGTCCCGCTTTCTCGTGGCCTGGGCGCCATCTTTGGGTCTCGTCGAGCAGTCTTGTCCCGCCGAACGGTCTGTCGAGCTCCTTCGGGCCGCTTTCTGCATACCTTGGCGATGTGCCCGCGGCGGCCGCAGTTGTGACACTCGGCCTTTCTGAACGGGCATTTGGCGCGGTCATGGGCCGCTCCACAGCCGTTGCACCGCCGGCCTTCTTTCCGGACCCTCCGGACGTCCTCGTCGTCGCTGCTCTCTGCGGACGATTTCGAAGTTCGCCGGGCTGCATGCACCAAAGTCTCTGCCTTGCCCGTCTTCGGCCGCCAGTCCTGGAGCTCTTGCACCCCAGCCTTTGTGGCTTCCGCGGCCTGTGCCGCTTTCAGGACCTCCTGTAACGTGGGGGGGTGGCTCCTGGTTCATCAATGTGCGCTGAGTCTCGGCGTCGTTCAGGCCGCATAGCACGCAGTCCCTGAGGGTGACTTCTGTGTTCTCCCATTTGCATGAGCCGGCAGCCAGTCGCAGGGCCGCCGCGAAGGCGGCGACCGTCTCCCCGGGCACTTGGACTCGCCTCCAGAACGCGCTCCGAGCGGGGAACATCGCCGTCGAGGGCCGGAAGTATTCGCGCAGCATCTGTAGGAGCTCTTTGGCCTTGAATTCGCTCACCCTCTTCGGTGCGATCAGGTCCACCAAGGTTCTTTTGGTTTCTTGTCCGAGCATCCTGGTGAAGATGGCCCTTTTCTTTGCCTCATCCGTGACTTCGGATTCGACCAGTGCTCCCTGGAAGTCCATTTTGAATATCTCCCAGTCCCCCGGTTTCCTGATTTCGAAACCGGCGCATGTCTTGGTCCCGTGGGCAGCCATATCCCACCTTCGTCGCCAATTTAGTGTGAGGGACTAAAGACAATGAAACAGCCGAAAGGTTGGCTTAACACAGGTTTATTGCATGATGATCCGGAGGAACATGTGGTAATGGCGGATGGGTAGCTCAATATATACGGTTGGCTATACATTTGAATGTGGCTCGTTGACAGTCTATTGGTTGCTGCCTGCGTGACGTCATAGAAGGTCACGCCCTTCTTGTCCAGGTGAGGAGGTGGCGGGAATCTTCCCACGCTGCTGATCAAGGGTGGATCTGGGCCATGAGAGCTGGACGCTCACTATTGCCATCTAGTGGTCACTAGCTCGCGTCCTCTTATAAGGGTTACAGTGATGCAGCTGGAGGTTATAATGTTGCACACAGAAAGGTTACATTGTTTCCACATGGCTAGGTACATTGTTAAAGGCACAGCTTTACAGAACACAACACAAAGGAACAAAAGAGAAGGAAGAGGGGAGTCTCAAAAACAATAAATACCTCTTAAGTTAGCCACAGGTATAAGATATCACTGGGATTCATTAAAGTATGCATGGCTATTTTTCTAATACTGCTTCAAAACTGTATCAAATCATTTCATCTTCTGAGAAAGAATAACAACTGGTGCCCCTCTGCCCATCAAACTAAAATGTTGAATCTAGCAATAATATTTTGGCACAGGAGGCTGAATCCCACACACACCTTTCCTCATCTCTAGAAATCGTCAGTAAAGTTAAAGTTAAAGGTCTCTCTTGCTTGAAAGCCAGTCGTACCTGGCTCTAGAGTTTGGTGTTCATCTCCATTTAAAACCAAAGAGCCAGTGCTGTCTGTGTCTGCAGATGTTTCTGTGGTCATGTGGCAGGCATGATTAGACACTGGAGCACACAGAATGCAGTTACCTTTCTCATCAAAATGGTACCTATTTATCTACCTGCAGTTTCTTGCTTTTGAACTGCTAGGTTAGCAGGAGCTGGGACAGACAACAGGAGCTCACTCCATTGTGTTGCACTCAAGTCTTGACCTGCTGACCTTCTAGTCGTCAAGAGTAGCATCTTAACCACTAAGCCACAGTGGCCCCTAGAAATCATTATCAAGTGATAAATAACAAACAGTTTGGTGCCTTTTTCTGCCCGTTCAAAATCTGCTGTCTGAGGTCATATTTTAGTAAAGTCAGCCAGGCACTCTTCAGAAGAGATGCCTATCATCTTTACTGGTATATATTTATGTGTACAAAAATATTTTCCCTGTCAAAAAGTGCTCAGTGTATGAAAATAATAACAAGCCAAAAGCTATGTTTAAAGAAGACAAACTGTGCAGTGTTACAATTCGCTAACACAAGTTGCAGTATACTGTTATGCTGCGGCAAGCTTGGAGAAATTGTAAAAGAAGATTAAATGAAATTAAGGTGAAGATAGCCCTCCATGTTCTACTTGTAAGATCACCAAAGGCCTTTCTAGTCTAAGAGAAGAGACTTGGAGTCAGAGTCACACTCATTTCACAATCGTATGCTTTTGTGTTCACTTTTCTCATTTAATTTTTTAGATTTTGACTGCTGTATTGCAACCAAAAGGTTGTGAGTTCGATTCTTCCCAGGGCTTTAGGCTGACTCAACCTTCCATCCTTCTTAGAACAGTAAAATGAGTATCCAGCATGTTTGGGGCAAAATGCTAATTAACTTGTAAACTGCCCAGAGAGTGCATAAGTGCTATGGGGTGGTATAGAAGTGTGATTGCTTTGCTTTGTGTTACACTATTTTGGAGATTCAACCTCTCCCTTACTGTCTTCTTTTATTTATTCCTTACACACACATACACACACTCCAGTGGTTTCATTACTTTATTTTACATTTTTCCCTTCTGATTTTCCCCATCAGAATTCACCTGGATCAATTTTCCAGCACATTCTCCTGAGTCTTCAGGAGTCTGTTCTTTGAAATAAGTAGCTATATGACTTACTTTCTTTCTTAGCCTTTTAACTCAAAGCCTGGTACAGGATTAGGGGCAAATATAGTGTTTTACAAAAGAGCTGACTGTAGCTAATCTTGCATAACCGTAATTTCCTGTGATACTTAAACCCAGATTGTTCTGCTTTATACTTTTCATTTCATCATTGCATGGTACTGCAAGAAATTTATTGATTTTCCTGTGATTTCTTTTATACTGTGCCTTCATTTCATTACTCTTATTCCCCATTTATCTGCTGTGATTTAAATAAGCTTTCAAAAGAATTGCACCTGTGAATAGCCTCAGCTCACCTTTGATTACACTTTTTGCCAACTGGGGCAAATAAAGGATTTCATTCTTAAGATTCATTTGTTTAGAGAAGGTGATGTGTACTGAATCCAGCTTCCTATTCTTGCCTTCCATCCGGAAAAAGTATCAGTGCTATAGACAAGATGACAATCTCTCATGGGGTACCTGGATACTGATTCCCATGTGAATTTAGTTTATACCCCCGTCTAGAATAAACCCAATATACCTTATGGGGCTTTGGTACAGGCTTTCTGAAGGACATCTTTCTGTATGAGCCTCCCTGGTTCTTAAGCTCTTCTCTTAATTCTACTGCACCTTATCAGCACATTTCGTCAAGATATGAGAGACCTCTTAGTGGCAGTTTGTGAAATGCCATCTCTTGGTAGGATAGGTTACCCTGCTTTCTCCACTCCTACAGCAGACATGTGTAGACCTTCCTTTCTAAATAAGTATATAATGCCGCACAACAACGATTTTGCTACTGGGAATAACACATGTAATTTACATGATACTGAGTGTGCTGATTCCAATTCTAAACTCAGAATTTGTCTATCACGTACAGATTTGAAGGTGTGCTATAGCTGTTCAACTGGTTGGTAATTGGGTAATGTATTTTTACATGGGAACATTATAACAGTTGCAGCTACCACTATGCCTGCTGCTGCCTTAGCTGAATCACATCCCCTGGTGGCATGCATGTTGCAGCAGCGGTTGGACATGTCTGAGCAAGGCAGTGAGCTGAGGTCAGAAATAGATATATAAGGTGAGCTATACCAAGGGCTTGTCTCCAGTGCAAAACCATCTTATTGGATAGTACAGCTAGGCCACAGTGTTGTTTGCAGCTGTTGATTGATCTTTGAATCAACAGCATGTCATAAAGCAGGTGGGTTTGACTCATTGAAGCCAACATCAGTTATATTCAACTTCCTCTATTTTGCACCTAGGGTGTAGCTGGGTTACTTAAAGAGGTGACCAGGTTTGCTTCCCATTGATCTCATTTGCTTCCCAATTAGTGGTAAAATAGTCTCTGCAGGCGATTTACAATTCCCCTATGTAAGATAGTCACTAGAATATATATATTTTTTCTAATGGATTATTGATCTGGTAGACCATAACAGCTTCTATGACCATGTGTTAATCTAGCACCAGAGCATGTGTGCTTCTAGTTTACCTGTTGCTTTTAACACTTATTAACAATAATGAGAAATACGTGCTCCTATGGAAGAAAGAGGTAGGTATTAGATTGCATGCTACAAATCTTCATCCCACCAATTCCAATTATTAAGTGAAGATAAAGTATTTATTATCATTGACTAGTATCGATGACTCTATAAATCTAGCATTGTATCTGTGTGTGGAAATGTGAAAACTAATGAAGTTTCCCTGGTCTTCAGGAGTGAGCTTTGAATTTGTTCTCCCCTCTTTATTTCTTCTCTTTCAGAGACCAATAGAGTCTTTTAATGATGGATCTGTAAAGGTTTCTGTTTCCATTGTGTGTATGGAACCTCTTGAAGGCATTCCACATTGTAGGAGGAGGTAGTGCCAAGAAGGAAGAGTCTTGCTCCAAGTTATAAAAAGCTCTTCATTGAGCTCTAAAGAGTGGGCTGTGGTACTCACCAAGCTTTCCTCTGGTGCCACATCTTCAATAAACCAATTTTCTCCCATTAACTCCCCCCCTCTGTCCAGCTTTCCCATCTGGATGTAATAATTGTAATCCAGGAGTGAGCCACAAGTAGTGGAGGTTTGGATAGTCATCTCCTTTGTAAGTTCCAATCATTCAATACTTCCTTCCTTCCTCCCTCCCTTGGCTGGCTAGTTGGTTACTACTTGATGTCAGCCACTAATTGGGACTATAGTAGTGTAGGTGACCTTGGCTTTAAGGTGCCAGTGACATAACTTTTCATTTGATAATCTTTTCTAGTTTCTTCATTGCTACTCTTCTGGGTCTCCGTCTCCTTCTGATTTCTTGCCTGCAGTATCTCTTTGGACTGAAGAGTGAACAGGCATATGCAAAATATTTCACTATTTCAATTTCTTCATTCTCAACAGTAAAGTCACATAATTATTCAGTGGTCATTATGTTTGTTTGTACAGTTGTAGCCACTTTCTCCTTTACTAAGAATTGTTTTTCAAGACATTGCTGCTGTCTCCCAATAATGTGGTATCATCTGCATATCTTAGTGTTTTGATCATTTCTCCCCATCCATTTCCACTCCTCACTTCTTCATCCAGTTCACTTTTCAACATTGTATTTGTGCATAATAATTTCTGTTGCTCTAATAAAAGGTTTAAACAGCTGTATGAAAAATAATTGGTAATGAATGGGCTATTAATTTGTGATAAACATTGAAGGCCCAGTAATTGTCTTGAAGAGGGTAGATGCATCTGGTGTTTTAGCTCTGATCATGATGCCTTGGTTGACCCTATTATGAGCCCGAGATCATAATGAAGGCTGGCCTCCTGATTCTTGTGTATGCAATAAACAGGCTCATAAATGGATTTGGCCTCATGATGGTATTACTCTCAGCTTTACTGAGACACTCAAACTGCTTTAAGATGTCTATAAAAGAAGAAATTGTAACATCTAGAGTGGCTCTAAAAAAATGGTACCATGAGACAGCTTCAGTTTTCTCAACACATCTCATTAATGTAATGGCTCTGTCAAATTATGCATTGGTCTAAACCTCTCTGCTTCAAGTCTAGGTATTGCCACTTTTGAGAAACTAACAATAAGAGTAGCTTCCTGGCTCTCTCTTGAAGAATATAGGCCCATACTGATGAACTGGGGGAAATTCTCCATCTTCTCCATTAGCCAAATTCAGTTAGTGCAGCTATTCATGGCATGGAGACAATCATGTTGTAGATGTGAAGGGCGAGAGACCTGTCATGTTAAAAAGAAAGGAGTCTGTATCCCTCAACAGTTGCCAGAAACATGGATGGATACAGAGGGATTCAGTGCCACCTTTAAGAGCTGAGCTTTCAAAGCCATTTTGCATTTTCTCCCACGGTCTATTGGCATTCATCTCAACTTCTCTGTGCCAGAGTTTTGAGGTAATTGGTAACTTTTGGAAGGTTCTTTCCCAAAAATGAACGGAACAAATTTCTCATTCTTTCTTATAAAACTCTTTGGATGTTATAAGCAAAGAGGTTAAATATACCTTTTTACAAGGTTTGTTGCATTTTGCACTTTTTTTGTTTCTCTCGATTTTGTTTCCTGCGTTGAAATCAACCAGCTTTCATTGATTTCGACAAAAGTCAGGCCAAGTTATGAAAATGAAAAAAAGGAGTAAAACAACTGTTTTTGACCCAGCTACATACACTTTGCTGCCATCACCATCTGCCATGGCTTTAAACATTTTAGCCCCTAGTCGATTTCTATTGGCAAGCTGTAAATGGATTTATAATAGGAGTGTATTGCTGACATATTTGAGACAGAGTGGTCCAAATATAGGCCTTGAAGAAGAACAGCTGAGCATGATATTATACATTTATTTCATTTTAAGTGAATCATTAACAGCAGGGCTTAATTTCTGCCAGGAATCACCAGGGCGCCTGCATGCAAATAAATGCCAGAGCTCTTAGCTCTGGTATGTATGAAGTAAGAATAAAACACTTCTGAGCCGTTGCAAAAATGTATTCACTGAATAATGGGTGTGAGCCTCCACATGTCAGGGATTAGAAGTCTTCCAAATGAGACATGGATATTTCCTTATAGGACAAGGAATTAGTGCTAATTTTCTAACAACCCTTCCACCCCCCAATATAACCGCAGACTAGAGTCCTATGTATTTTAGTCTTGTAATTTAACTATATATATTTCTCTGATGTCTCTGACATAGGCTATGTGTAGTCACCAGTGAACTTTCATGGGTCCATTGTAGACTTTCTTAGAGTTGAATTCACATCGCTTGTGCAATTTGTCAGATCATGCTCCCATCTAGTATAGATCTATGCACACAGATTATATGTGCCTCTTCCACTGTTCAAGCTGGAACAAATCTAGAATACAGGATCAGAAGTGCTTCAGACCACTTTTGTGGTCAGATTTGCAGGGCTACCCAGAGATTTATGGGTCCTGGTGAAAGGGTGATGTTGAGAATAAGGGAAGAGGAACCCAGTTATCCTTTTCATGACCACCTGCCCCTACACTTAAATCTTCTTTTGGATAAACTTCTTTCTGTTATCCATGTCTCAATCTTATCGGTCTTCTGTTTAGGGCAGTGTTTTGCAAAGCACTGATTGGGAATTGAAGTACTCCTACATCGGGATCCACTGGTTTAGGGCTTGTTGCTAGGCTTCTCCATTACTCAATCAAGAAGAAATCCTCCCTGAAGCCCAGCATCATATTATACTTTTGTCTGTAATAACTGCCAGAGAAACATACTTTTCAATGACACCTTCCTCTGAAAACTTAGGTAGTATAGTAGGACTACTAGCTTTCAAGTCACTAGCCAAAGCCTTACAATGATGCCTGAGCTCCCATCTCCCTGAGCTCCCAGATGCCACTGGGGTTCTCTTGCTCAGGGTGAAAGTGTTATGTGTGTTGTGCTTGTTTTAGTGCTTTGGTTTTGTGCAGCAAAATAGCAAAGAATGGGGAGAGAGAACTGTGGAATAGAGATGGTAGATACAAGAGTACCACTGACATGGTTCTTAAGGACAACCTCGGGGTTGGAGAGATAGGCAGGATATCTCTCAATGCCATTTCCAGGGAATCCTAAGCAGGTGAAGGCATCTCCTTGGGAATACCCTGAAGGAAATGGTGAGCCACTGTGTGAGACAGAATGCTGGACTGGATGGGCTGTGGCCTGTTCCAGCAAGGCTGTTCTTATGTTCTTATGTTCTGTGGGGCTGTTTTCTAAAGGAACACAGTACATTTTGCAATAATTTGAAATTTGATCCAAAACAAATGTACAAAATCAACTCATATTTGATGCTACAAAGAAAGCACACATTCCACAAACGAGCAAAATGCCAGACATAATCCAAACATAATATCTATAAAACAGATCTCTGTTTCTATATGCGCGAAAGGCTCCTGCACCGCTGGGCTGATCTCACTGAAATTTGGCACATAAATACCTTGGGCTTGTGAGATCAACACTGTGGGGGTCTTGGATCTCATTTTGGGGTTTATGCCCCCCAAAATTGATTCTTGATCCTCAACCAATCCCAAGGGCTGACCAGGTCTGGGCCTTTGTGACATCATGGGGCCCCACTCCTTGGCCAGTGGAGTTGGCAGGGCAGGGTAGGAGTCCAGTGGACAGAGGAGGAAAGGAAAGAGGCTGCCAGGGACCCTCAGGAGAGGAAGCAGGCAAGTTCTCTTGCTAAGTGGGTAGCAAGTTCGCAAAACAGATGCCTGCCATCTTGGTGAAGCTATTGAAGCCACCTTGAGAAGGGCAGCTGGTTAGGTCATGTGCCGTGTTTTGGGTTTCGATGCCCTTTGAGGGTGCTTTGGGCCTTACAAATATAAAAACACAGGGGTGACAAAAACCCAAGCAAGGCCGGGTACCCAGCTAGTTAATAATAATTGCATGCCATCAAATTAATCCAATTTTGAAGGTTGCTTTTTGGTGAAATCTGGAAGCACCCTCAAGATCTACGACACTTCTTAGTGAAATTTGTCTGCCTCATTGAAAGTTACCCGATAAAAATCCTCTTGGCTCCTTTCAAAATTCCTCAGATGTTTTGCCTTGGAGGAACTCTCAAAACTGGTTTTCAATTTTGTTTTAGGTGGCATTGCAGAGACAACCATACTTGAAGTTACAAGTGAGATTTTGAAAGATCCTTGGATGCTTTCATTGTGAAACTCATTATATCCATGAAGGAATACTGTTAATATGAATGCATCTTACCCTGTATGTGATTTAAGAATTAATACTGACAGAGCCCCCTAAGATAAATTCCACCAGAATCTAATGTTCCTTCCATCAACACATACTACTTAGCAACTGACCTTCAGTTCTTGTGGGGAGAATTAACAACAGCGATGAAAGATATCAGTGTATCCAGATTACTATTAACAACAGAATGCTATGAGTTCTTGTCTATAGGTAGCTTGGCAAAATTTGCTCATACACAGCAAAATACAGCAAAGAGCAGTTAATTGTGTAATTCTAAATAAACTAGAACTAGTTCTTTACAAGTCACTGGCATACACTGACTACCTATCTCAGCTGTTGCTTAAAGGTTTTCAAAGGGTCTGTAGGTTTCCAGGCCAGTGGAAGGTCAGGCGTCACCAAAAGGTGAGTGATGGGTACAAATGGAGTTGGAGTTGTGCTTTTGCCACACAGGAAGCCATTGGATATGTAAAGTGCTGCTCAAGTAATTACCTATATGAAAGCTTCAACATAGATTTCCAGGCAACAGATCAATCATAAACTACAGGTCTTTTGTCTGACAGTATGCTATAGCTGGGTAATGTGTGAGTCCCACATTCAGAAGCAATGTTAAAACAAGAACTATTAAAGTCATGCTTATGATAATCATTTTTTCTGAATAATGTGGAGCCATTAACACATGTAGCTCAATCATCGTTAAAACTGTTTTAAAGAGCTGTTAGAGATATAAGAAATATGTTTTTACAGGTGGTCAGAGATTCAATGCATGTGATAGTCTTTAAAATTTCACACTTTGCATTAAATCCTTGTACTTCAACATGAATTATGGATGCATTATACTTGATAGCCTAGGCTGCAAAGCCTCTCTTATTCCAGTGCTCCCTCCAAAAACAAAAACAAAAAACAAACAAAACCAAAACATATTTTTCTACTTGTAGGCAAGATGCAAATATTTTGTTTCTGCCAGTATTGGCAAGTGTTCCCACATTCATAAGAATAATATGGTTTCTGATTGCAGGGAGAGCAACTTTTTGCCTGGGCTTTTAAAAATCAGAAGCACCGGATGAGTTGCTTGTATCTTTCTCATCAATCAGTCCATCCTTCTGTCATTGATTACTGAATATACTTTGTTTCACAACAGCAAATGTTTTTTTGTATGGAGACATTTTGCACAAATTATGGAAATCTGAAGACAGGAAAAACAACAACATTTCTTCATCTGTAGTCACAACGAAGGCAAGAAATTTTACCAGACTTCTTCACAATTTTTTTTATTGTTGAAGGGAACAGGAGATTGTGACTAAATATTATTTATTATTAATTAGAGAGAATTATTGAATATTCCTGAGAGATGTTAAACTGTGAAATGGACTGCTGCAGATGGAGATAAACTCCTTTGTTGAAAATTTTGTAAACAGAGATTAGATGGCCACTTATCAGGAATGGCTTCATGGTGTTTAAGTGGTTAAGATGCTGAGCTTGGAGACTGGGAGGTCAGGGTTCGATACCCGAGTGCTGCACGACAGATCTTGGAGACATGAAAAAAGCTTCATTTCGGTGTCCCCTGAACGGAGTTTCTCCAGCAAAAATCCTTTCAACCCAGAGTAATTTATGACATGAAATTTATTTATTTTTATCAGGAATGCTTTCCCGCTTTGGAAAGGACTTGGCCTTCAGGACCCTATAAGTCCTCCAGGTCTACAGTTCTATGATTTTGTGAATTCACAGTCATACACATTGAGTCTATCCTGAGCCCAATGGGAATCTTTCTGCATGCTAGAAAATACATATGCCAGTGGAACCCCAGGTTTTTCCATCGCTGAAGTAGGAGGATGAAAAGCATTAATACTGCAACCCCTTCATCACTATCCTGTATGAGAAGCAATGGTGGCTGCACAAAACATCTAGTGCTGCTTCCCATAATATGAACCAGACCTAAATGTCTGACAGGTTTTAATGCGTCCTCCACTAAAGCTAGACTTTGCTGGCAGGTGGTGCTTGAAGATCACCTTTCTTTTCTCAAGCTGCTAGGTCATCCCACTCACAGTGCCTTACTTTGACAATTCCTCAGAGTAAGACGATGGAGGACATTTAACTCTATGGAGATCCAGGTTTAGGATTTCCCCCCTGCTACAATACTGCCCAGGGGCTTGTATGCTTGATAACTGACTGGTATTGCTTTTTAGAGCCACTAAGTCTTTCTCGCATCAGGGTGAGTTTGGCTAGATATTAGGAAAGAGACATCTTCTACCATCCAATGTAGACACCACCACCACCACCACCTCCACCACACTACACTGCAACATGCTCAAAGCAGCTAGAAACAGGAGCAATAGAAAACAAAAATGCATAGGCCCCTAAGATTATGATTTTCTTCTTTCGTGTCTAGGCCAGACATGAAACTGCCAATTTGTAATCAGAATAACAACACAAATATTTGACCATAAAAATCTATCTTGTTGACTGCAACTCGTATCCGAGAATGCATTTTCCTCCTGAAGCAGGAAAAATGTCACTGGCATGAAATTGTTTAAGGTGGATCCCAGCTTGCCATGAAGTGACCCGCACACTATGATCTCGGAACCATCACCTACAGCACACATGAAGTGCGACATGCACTGCAAAGGACCCCCACAGCCTTGAGGATATGGACAAGGTGCACCTTCACAGCCAGTCCACCGGGCATGGCCTCTTCTGCTTCCATGACCATTGGGAATCAATGTTCCTCCTCCACTCATTTTGCCATTGGGCCCAATATGATGGTTTCCAGTGGCATTTCCTCCACTGAGGGTGACCATCACCCCACCTAAAGGGACTCATCCGCCCATAGCCATTGCCCCCTTTTGGGTGTCAGGTTATTTACCACTGCCTAACACTCGGCATTGACTCACTGGCTGTACGGTCTACTCCATTACTGTAGCGCGATGTCTGGCAAAGTTGACAATCATTCAACTAATAATTAGCAATAGCAATTACACTTAGTGCACTCTCTGGGTGGTTCACAAGGTAATTAACATTTTGCTTCCAAGATGCTGGGTACTCATTTTACTGACCTCAGGAGGACGAAAGCATAGTCAACTTTGATCCTGTCAGGATTGAACTCACAACGTCAGCAGGAGTTTAACCACTGTGCCACGAGGGCTCATCATTTTAATATTATTTATCAACAATGCATATACCAAAATCCAATATGCCAGTTGTTTCTATAATCAAACATTAACACAAATGAGCAACTAGTTTGTGTTAAAAGCCAGTTGCAAGAAATAACAACGAGCTTCTTGCAGCCTGCAGCAGATGGTTTTTCTCATGCCATTCTCTTTCACCCTGGGGCAGTTTTCACAGCGCCAACTAATGCAGGGGTTGTGGTATTCAGTGTTTCCCCTTGGGTTCTGGTTTCCCCAGCAGCTTCTACAGTGCTTGCACTGACCGGCAAAAACAAGATGCTCCTTGCTTTGCCAGGTAGAAAGATCCACGTTGCTTAATGTCCTTCAAAAGAAGTGAGAGAAAAAGAAAAAAGAGGAGATAAAAAGGGAAACAGAATTAACAGAAAACTATTGTGTTACTTTCTATATATATAAAAGAGAGGTGTATGTTAGTATGTCTGGTATAGAAATCCATACCCCTGTCACAATTGTGCTGTAATTTTGCACACACCTACCTTGCATGTGCAAGACGGTCACTGTCATGGTCCTGTGTCCTGTGGGGGAGCATGGCCCCACAAAATGGGGAAAACAGTGGGAAATACAACTCCCAGGGTGCCTCAGGTGCTGGAACGCGGTGGGGCCCCCCTCACAATCTCCAGAACTCCATGGACATGTATGCGCTCACCTCGCATGCTACACACCAGGGCAGACAGGGCCAGCGATGGCAGCACAGAGGGGGACACCCCGGGTGAAGCCGGGTACCAAGTATACTTATGATAGTGATTATTCAAGCAGTAAGAGACTCTTTGCTAACTTGTCAGTTGCTCCCTCCACAGTGTCATGGAGCAATGGGACATGCTAACAGTGGCAGAATTGGTCATGTGAATGACAGCCAGCAAATTGGGAAAAACGTGCTGTTGCATGCACAGGATTTTGCAATACAATTTGGCCCAAGGTTTCATTTCATTGCTCTTCTTCAAACATAAACAGAAGACTTGCTCTCAGTGGTAGATCACCTGCAATGCTGTCAATCCTGGGATGATTGAATACAAAAGGCATTTTTGTCATTTTTACACAACTGAACCTAGGAAGACAACTTCTTAGGTTCACTTTTGTAGAAATGACAAAAATGCCTTTGGAACTGCCCTCAAATGGCAATGGTTCAGTATACATTTATTTAGGTCTAACATGCAGGTTTGTAAAAATGCAAAGTGTACCTCTTGGGAGAGAGTTATAATTAATATGATCACAGCAGACATGAAAAGGGAATTTAACTCTTTCTTCCCTTACTCTGTCTCTGGACACTGATCTCTTTTCTGGAGCTAATATTGATTTTAAGGGGAATCCCCAGCTGACACAAGAGAAGAACGCTTACCTTGCATCCGTTCAGCAAACATAGAAACTGAAGCAACAATAATAACTTGCAATCAGTATTAAGGTGATGTTCATCTCTGCTTAAAGCCAAAGAGCCAGCGCAGTCTTTATCTGCAGACATTTCCGTGCTCATGTGCTCAAAGTATATAGAGCACTCTTACCTTTCCTGCTGAAGCGGTACCTATTTATCTACTTGCAACCAACTTCCTATTTTTTAAAAAATTCTCTGTTGTTGTTCAGTCGCACAGTCGACTCCGACCCTTTGCGACCCCATGGACCATTTTCCTCCAGGCACCTCTGTCCTCTACCATCCCCCTCAGCCCTCCCAGCTCTGTGCCCATTGTGTCTACAATACCATCTAGCCATCTCATCCTTGGCCTCCCCCTTCTTCTTTTGCCCTCCACCTTTCCCAACATCAATGCCTTCTCAAGTGAATCCTCCCTTCTCATTTGATGTCCAAAGTATTTTAGCTTCATCTTTACTATTTGACCTTCCAATGAGCAGTCAGGGTTAATTTCTTCTAAGATTGACCTATTTGTTCTCCTCGCTGTCCAGGGGACTCTCAAAACCCTCCTCCAACACCACATTTCAAAGGCATCTATTCTTCTGCGTTCAGCCTTCCTAATTGTCCAGCTCTCACATCCATACATTACTACTGGGAAAACCATTGCTTTGACTATTCTAATTTTTGTTTGCAATGTAATGTCTCTGCTTTTCACTATGTTCCCCAGGTTTCTCATCGCTTGTCTCCCAAGAATCAGTCGCCTTTTTATTTCATGGCTGCAATCCCCATCTGCAGTGATCTTTGATCCTAAGAAAGTAAAATCTGTCACTGCTTCTACTTCTTCCCCGTCTATTTTCCAGGAACTGATGGGGCCAGTTGCCATTATCTTGGTTTTCTTGATATTGAGTCTCAAGCCAGCTTTTGCACTCTCCTCCTTCAGCCCAATCAAGAGATTCTTTAGGTCTTCCTCACTTTCTGCCATTAGGGTGGTATCGTCTGCATATCTCAGATTATTGATGTTTCTCCCAGCGATTTTAATCCCATATTGTGATTCCTCCATCCCTGCACTGCGCATTATGTGCTCTGTGTATAGGTTGAATAAGCATGGTGACAAAATGCAGCCTTGTCTTACTCCTTTTCCTATTCCAAACCACTCTGTTATTCCATGTTCTGTCCTAACTGTTGCTTCTTGGTTCATGTACAGATTTCTCAGGAGGCATATGAGGTGCTCTGGTATTCCCATCTCTTTAATTACTTGCCACATCTTGTTGTGGTCCACACAGTCAAATGCCTTAGTGTAGTCAATAAAACAAAAGTAAACTTGTTTCTGGTATTCCTTTGTTTTCTCCATGATCCAGCGTATGTTGGCGATGTGGTCTCTAGTCCCCCTGCCTCTTCTGAAACCAGCCTGCACCTCTGGTAATTCTCTCTCCACATGCTGCTGAAGTCTGTCCTGTATTATCTTGAGCATCACCTTGCTGGCATGTGGGATGAGCGCGATTGTTCGATAATTTGAACATTCTTTGGCATTGCCCTTTTTTGGGATTGGGACGTATACTGATCTTTTCCAATCCTGTGGCCACTGTTTTGTTTTCCAAATCTGCTGGCATATTAAATGCAGTAATTTGACGCCATCATCTTTTAGCGCTTTGAAAAATTCAACTGGGATAGCATCATCTCCACTAGCTTTGTTGTTTGCAGTGCTCTTTAGGGCCTTTATGACTTCACTCTCCAGGATGTCTGGCTCAAGTTCAATTTCTTCATCATTGTGATTATCAGGAGTGTCGAGGTCCTTTTTGTAAAGTTCCTCTGTGTACTCTTTCCATCTTTTCTTAATTTCTTCTGCATCAGCTAGCTCCTTTCCGTCTTTGTCCCTTATCATGGTCATTTTTGCTTTAAATGTTCCCTTGATTTCCCCAATTTTTTTGAAAAGATCTCTGGTTCTGCCTCTTTTGTTGTTTTCCTCCATTTCTCTGCACTGTTCTTTTAGGTAGTTTTCCTTATCTCTCCTTGCTTTTCTTTGAAATTCTGTGTTCAAATGGTTGTAGTTTTTCCTTTCTCCTTTGACTTTTGCATTCCTTCTTTCCTCTGCTATTTTAAGAGCCTCATCAGACAACCACTTTGCTTTCTTACTCTTCTTTTCTTTTGGTATGGTTTTCTTTGCTGCTTCCTGCATGATGTCCCTCATCTCCGTCCATAATTCTTCCGGTACTCTGTCTACCGAGTCTAAGCCATTAAATCTGTTCATCACCTCCACCGTGTATTCTTTAGGGATGCTGTCTAGGTGATATCTTTCTGGTCTCCGTGTTTTCCCTATTTTCTTTAGTCTAAGCCTGAATTTTGCGATCAGTAGGTTGTGATCTGAGCCACAGTCTGCTCCAGGTCTTGTTTTTGCTGACTGTATGGAGGTTCTCCATCTTTGGCTGCAGAGTATGTAGTCAATCTGGTTTCGGTGTTGGCCATCTGGTGATGTCCATGTGTAAAGTCGCCTCTTGTGTTGCTGGAAGAGAGTGTTTGCTATGACCAGTGCGTTCTCTTGGCAGAACTCTATCAATCTTTGCCCTGCTTCATTCTGTGTTCCAAGACCAAATTTGCCTGTTATTCCCTCCACTTTTTGATTTCCTACTTTGGCATTCCAGTCTCCTAATATAATTTGTACATCATTTCTTGGTGTCTGTTCTATGAGGTGTTGTAAGTCCTCATAGAACTGGTCCATTGTGGCTTCATCTGCACCAGTGGTTGGTGCGTATATTTGGATCACAGTGACATTGAAAGGTTTGCCTTGAAATCTGACTGACATCATTCTGTCATTTTTGAGATTGTATCCCATTACTGCTTTTCTCACTCTTTTATTGACAATTATGGCTACTCCATTTCTTCTAAGGTTTTCTTGCCCGCAGTAGTAGATATGATGGTTTCCAGAGCTGAATTCGCCCATCCCTGTCCATTTGAGCTCACTGATGCCCAAGATGTCAATGCTTATTCTTTCCATCTCGTTTTTTACCACTTCCAGTTTTCCTTGATTCATAGACCTCACATTCCATGTCCCTATGCAGTATTGTTCCCTGCAACACTGTATTTCTCCTCCTCCTTTCGTATCCCTCCCCCTTTTCAGATCTGCTATGCTGAGCATCCCCTTGTTTTGCCTTTTGTTTTGGTCCATAGGGTTCTCTTGGCAAACTTTGTGGCGTGCCAAATTCTCTGGCCATGATTTTATTCTGTTTCTTTCTAAATGTAATCTGTGCTTTAACCCCTCTCTTCATATCATCTCTCACTGGGAAGTTATTTTGAAGAGAACTGCAGGTGGGATGAGCTATATGTGTCAGCCACTCATGTATAATGATTGAAAGCTACAGAGCTGAGATGTCATTTCTAGAAGTCTGTAGAGACTATGATTGGAGTAGCATGTATGAGAAATGGCAGTCAGTTTGATTTCAGTAACTCAGACCAAATTGAATTACAGATTAAAATATATTTTAAAAGAACATGTCTTGCACTTCAGGAGTGAATAGTATGGAAAAGCCATACAAAGAAAATTAACATCAAAACTGTTCACAAGGGAACATTTGCTAGATTGAATATGTAACTATATTTCAAATGTAATAACTTAGGTTCATAATTACTAGTGATTACTGAAATATTATCCTAATGGCATGCAAATTTAAATGCACCTTCTTATTACATACAATCATTATAGATAAAATGCCTCTTATTACGCATTTTTAGAATTTTAAGGAGTCTAAACGAAATGACATACATTCCAAGTGGTAAACCATTCTTTAAAAATAAAATAAAATTGATTTTTTCCCCCAGAAGATGTTTAGATTTCACTCCAGTTCCAAAGGTATACAATCTACTGAACGATGATACTTCCATAATTGTGAAACTTCCAATTATAGTGTATTGTTTTTATACAGTGAAATGTCTCGTATTGTTCAGTTGAGCTGGTTTAGTGCAGAAGTCTGTAGCTGAACTTCCACAAAGTAAGTCAAAGTTGTCCGTCTGGCTGGGAATAAAAACTCACATAAAATTATTTTTTTTAAAATATTTTTATTAATTTTCAAACAAAATTACAAAACTAAAACATTTATAACATTACAGTACAGTACAATACAATAAAAAAGAACAAATGAACAAATATACATTGAATACATTCACCCTCACCCACCCTTCACCTCCCAATCACCCTCACCCAGCCCTTCACCATCTTCTGTCTTCTTCACTCCCCTTGTCCTTCCATTGAAGGACCGCCTCCGAAGTGCCGAAGAAGGGGAGGGAGACCGGAACTAGAGCGGGTTCTTGCTATTATTTAAGACATTAAATGAATTTTATTGTTCATAGCAAAGCAGCTGTTTCTCTTTCCCTCCTGCTAATGGTTGTCACACCATTACTCATTTTATTACATTTCCTTCAAGTCATTTCTATTCAGATTTTAATCCCAAAATTATCCCACCTTTTTTTCCCCTTCTTTTTTTCTAATGTTGCTATAATAATCAAAATTATTCAATTTTCTTTCTATAACTAGTTGCAGATTCTTACCCTTGTATTTCTATTTATCTATATACTGCACATCCAATTCTCTGCGAACCTTAACATATATCACCTTATAGTTATAATCTATCTATCTATTCATCGATCTAGTTAATATTAACACACCTTGACAGAGGATTATTTACATATTTCAATCAATCAATCTCTTTCTAGAACCAAACTTCCTCCATCTTAGGGCAAAGCAATAAAGAAACCAGGGTCACAGCAAATAAAGATTTTTTTTTTAAAAAAAGAAACAATTTCCAAAACATCATACTCTACATGTTACTTTATGTTCTGGGCTAACCTCCCGTAATTAAAAGCTCTTCTTTAAGTTTCCTTCATTCTTCTAATCCTTCCTTAACAATATTACATGATTGTAATATAACCAAAATCTCAATTTATTTACTTATCAAAACAACTTTTCTTACACAGAAGATTCTTAACTGTTATATTTGCTACCAATTATAACTCATATCCTTATCCCTTGACTATTTTAATTTTCTTCCTCCGCAATCTTTCTTCCTTTGTTATATCCTAATAGATAAGAGTAAGACGGATTCTTGCTAATATTTAAGACATTAAATAACTTTTGTTGTTCATAACATGCAGCTGTTTTTCTCTCTCCTTTCCTCCTACTAATGGTTATTCTACCATTACACATGTCATTACCTTTCCTTCAAATCTTTTCTATGCAAATTTTTGATCCTAAAGTTATCTCCCTTTCTTTCCCTCCCCCCTACAATTACTGTACTAGTTAAGCTTATTCAATACACTTTCTGTACCTATTGCAAATTCTTACTCTTATATATTAATTTATCTATATATTGCACATATGATATTCTCTGCAGTCTTCCCCAACATATATTTCCTCATAATCTTAGACCCCATTAACAAAAGGTTTTTTACATGTTTTAATCTCTTCCTACATAAAATTATAAAGATAATAGTTTCCATGTAGGAGAATCTGTAGACTGGGTAAAAAGTACTAGGCTGTATGAATGTTTTTTTATTTTTATTTATTTATTCTTAGATTTTTATGCTGCCCACTCGGGGAAACCTGACTCAGGGCAGCGCACAACGGTAAAAACAGATAAAATACAGTAAAATATAACAAAACATTAAAACCCTCACTCAACCACCCACCAACCCACCGTCCCACTCCCACCCCACTTAAAAGACTAAAAAGGGAATAGGGAATGGAGGAATACCGCAGTACACAACACAAAAAGGAGGGACAGTTGAGCTCTAGTTGGAAATAAGCCAACAGGCTGGGGCTGTATTCCCATTAGGGCCCCACACCTGCCCTGCCAGCCAGGTTTTCACTCCTTTCCTGAAAGGCAGCAATTCTGTCTGTAGCCTTAATTCTGTTGGAAGGAGGTTCCAGAGGGTTGGTGCGGACACGGTGACGGCCCTCCTCCGCGTGCCAGAGAGGTGAGTCTCTCTAGCTGAAGGTACCACCAAGGATCCCCTCCGGTCCGCTCTGGTTGGACGGGCAGACACTCTTGGGATGATGTGGTCTCTCAGGTATCCTGGTCCACTGCCATATAGGGCTTTAAAGGTCAAAACCAGCACCTTGAATTGCACCCGGAGACAAACTGGTAACCAGTGCAACTCCCGGAGCAGTGGGGAGGCATGAGCATAATGTCCACACCCCATCACCACCCGGGCAGCTGCATTCTGAAACAGCTGTAGCCTCCGAATGGTCGTTAAAAGTCAGGACTTGAGCAGGAGAGCATAGTAACTAACAGAAGTTCCTTTGGTTGAGAAAATATACCCTCTTGTTGGTATCACACCATCTAAGATAAGGAGAGAAGTAGCAGCAGACACTGAGAGAACTAGGCAAGAGAAGGACCCGCAACATCTTCTGAATGGATATGAGCCTCAAGTCCGCCAGTCCAGATCCAGGAAGAGCTTTATGGCAAGAATAAACATTCTTGAGGGTACACAAGATCAAAACCAGATTAGAAGATGGAAGAAGGCGCTCATTGGACAAGGAACATCATTAAAGGACCAACAAGCTGAAATGGAGGCTGCTGGTGGACAACAACACACTGTGTGAATGTGGAGAGATACAGAATTCAACTCATTTACTGGTCTGCTGGTTACTGACAGAAACATGCACCGATGAGGACTTAAGTTTGGCCAACGCTAATAGAAGAAGAAAGAAGAATGTGTGAAAAGGATATTTGAAGGAGAAGGAGGCTTGTAAATGAAGAGAAAAGATGATTGTGCAGGGAAGCATAATGGGAAAGTAGATTCTATTTTTAAAGTGTCCAAAGGTATGAGGGACAAAAGGTATGAGGGACTGCAGTGGCTCCAGTGGCTAAGACACTGACTGGAAGGTCAGCAGTTTGATTCCCGATACTGCAGGACGGAATGAGCTCCCGACTTTGTCCCAGCTCCTGCCATCCTAGCAGTTCAAAAGCAAGAAATTGCAAGTAGATAAATAGATAAATAGGGATCACTTCCGTGGAAAGATAAACAGTATTCTGTGTATTCTGGTGTCTAGTCATGCTTGCCACATGACCACAGAAATGTCTGCAGAAGCAGACAGCACTGACTCTTCGGCTATGAAACAGATATGAGCATTGAACCCTAGAGTTGGATACAACTGGCTTTTGAGCAAGGGTGAGATTTACCTTTACTAAAGGTATGAGGGGCAATTTTCTTGACCAACATGTGGGAGTGGGGAAAAGGAAACAGTAAGTTGAAAAGTGAAGATCTAAGGAATCAACAGTTGTTGGAGAAACTGAACTTAAGAAAGATACAGTATTTAAGAGAAAATGGGGCAAGCAAAAGGTTCGCAAATTGTTGAGGCAAGACAAAGTTCACATAGTATCTTGTTATTAGGGGAGCTATAAATTATTGTCAAGATAGAAATGGGCAAACAAAGGATGTTTAAGGGACTATGGATTATAGACCTTACTACCAAGAGGAATAAACTTAATAAATATAGAGAAATATTTTCCACTTGTAATTTCCACCAAGACTGCAGAATTATGAACTGACTAAGTTAACTCAAGAAATGCAGGAGATATGACTGTTTGACGAAATCTTAATTGCATGAGTAAATTGGAACCAGAAGTAATTTCTTTTTTGTGTTATATTTACTTTGAATCATTTGGAGCAGCAGATTAAGATACTAACTCTGTGTGAGGACTACTGTATTTCAAATGAATCAATGTTTTTCCTGTCAGCTTTCTTTAATTTCAGATTATGCATGCATACATGATAATCAGGAATACAAGAGTGTGAATGATCTTGATTTTGGTTGCTGGTAAAATGTGCTTACACTCTACAGGTAGACAATCTTTTCTAGTTCCTTCATCGTAGCCCTTCTGAGTCTTGGTCTTCTTCTGATGCCACATGTATGCAAATGCACAATAGTCTCTGAGAATAATAAGACTGTGTATATTGTCTAACAAATCAAGGTGAATTTCTTTGCAGGAAGGAAAGAAAACTGTTGTAATTAGGTAAGGAGCTTAAGTAGTGTGAGTATGCAGATGTGAAATACAACAAAAGTAAATCTGATAAATCTTCTCAATCCCTAAAAAAATGTCCACCATTATAATTTCCTATGAGGGTGTTTCCTATGATGATAATAATTTCATTTTAGAAATTATTATTATTCTGGGTTGAAAAGGATTTTTGCTGGAGAAACTCCACTCAGGGGATGCCCAAATGAGGCTTTTTTCATGTCCCCAAGATCATTTTCCACCAAAGTGGTCCCTATTTATCTACTTGCAATTGCTTGCTTTTGAACTGCTAGGTTGGCAAGACCTGGGACAGAGATGGAAGCTCACTCCATCATGCAGCACCTGGGTTTTGAACTGCTGACTTGCTGTTCTTCCAGCTAACAAGGCGAGCTTCTTAACCACTAAACCACCACAGCCCCTATTTCCTATGATGGTATGATTGAGACTCAGAGGATGAAGAATAATGAGAGCAGACGCTAGCCTAATTCCAATCTTGATCCAATTAGGCCTGACACCTCAAAGCTTTCTAAACTTCTTCTTCTTCCTTGTCTAGGTTTGGTGTGAAACTGCCAAAATGAAGATACTTTTTGGTGAGCTAATTTGGCAGTTCCTTTTGGCTGACCTAGTGTGACAATGAAAGTGCGGTGCCAAAATGGCCGCTGCGCTCTTTGCGGCCCCCCACCCCACCCGGACTCAGACATCCGGGTGAGTTAGGGGGCATGGCCACCACTCTATAAAAGGGGTGGCCACGAGGCAGCCAAGCTGCCATTTTAAAATAGCGACGGAGAGGAGAAGTTTTCTCCATCACTGTTTCTTCATTTCCCCTTGCTCCTTCCCGGCTGGGAAGGAAGGATTTTCGCACGGAGCCTTTGGCTTGCTGGCTCCTCCGTGCCTTTTTTGTGCTCTTTGATCCCTGGAAAGGGATCCTGCTCCTTCTTTAAGATATGCCTCCCAAACGGAGGGCCTCGGCGACGAAGCCGCGGCCAACGGGGAGGACTTTTGGCCCTGCACAACACGGGGGGCAGCCCTCGGGTCGGAGGACCAGGGCTGCGCCCCTGCAGCAGGGCACGATAATGGTTTTACCCACCGATACCGGTGGAGTGGGGCAGGCTGGAGTATGGCCCTCGGCTCCCCAGCCTCAGGCCGGCCCTTTGGGGGCTCCGGCCCTCGGCCTGCAGTTGCCGCCCATGGGCCGGGACAATGGGGGAGGGTCTGGTGCTGGCACACTGCACGGTTTACCTCCGGCCCCTCATGGGCCGGAGTTTGGGCATGGCCGATTCTGGCCTGGGCTCTCAAATTGGGGATCCTGGTCTAATGCTTAGCGGGCCGTCCGGCCCACCTGGCCCACTTTATACTGGGGGTTCTGTGCGGTGCTGGAGGCATCCTGGGGATTACACACAAACCCGTGGGAGGGGCCCCTTCCTTATATACTGGGGGCCCTTCATGCCCGCCGGTTACCTCGACGGCCGCCACACTTCAACAGGCGGCCGGCCGGATCAAGCTGCTTGAGACACTTCGGCCGTGCCTGCCGCTGTCTCGCAGCTCCCTGTTCGTCCTGAGCTACAGCCAGGGAGTGGTCAGATGTGGCTCCAGAGTTCCATTCCTGGTCGCGAGCTCCGACGCCCGCCGTGGGCCGGAACCCCCAGTGGGGGTGGTTCACGGGGGTGCACCTAGTGAGTATGGTTCAAGTTAATGCACCCACATCACAATCCACTTCCAGCGGCGGGGTTCAGTGGCCATGGCCTCGCCAATTTGAGGCGAGTGGGCATCAGTTGCCAGCCTATCCCAGTGCCCCTTGGTTACATACTGGCACGACATTGGGGGTGGGGGTTTCCGCCCCCGGGGCAGTGCCGGGCATCGCATGGGCTGGCCAGGTCCCGCTGTGTATGCCCAGTGTACCTCATGTGCCGGTCACGGCCTTGCCGACAGCTGATTATTCATTGCCCCTTGGTGATCCGTTGTCCTGGGTCACGAGGGACAAGATTTGGCTGGGGGAGTACGTGGATATATTATCCCTATGAACCGAGAGCCCACTAAGGAGGGGAGAGACGGACGGGGTGGCAGAGGCATAGAGCTGTCCCGCCGGAGTAAGCCACCACGCAGGGGGGTGCCCGCCCCCGGGACAGTGCCGAGCATCGCAGGGGCGGTCCGGGTCCTCCTGCATATGCCCTTTATACAGGATGTGCCGCCGATGGCTTTGCCAACGGCTGGTAATTACTTGCCCCTGGATGATTATTGGCCGCAGGTCATGAGGGGTAAGGGCTGGAGGGGGACAGGTGGATATTCCCCCTATTGAACTGTGAGCCCACTGCGGAGGAGAGAGAGGGACAGGATGACTGAGACAAAGAGCTGTCCCATCGTCGTGAGCCACCGCGCACCTTGGGCCAACTGGTTGGCGGCATACCTTGTATATATGGTGGTATGCCGCAGGGCCCGGCCTGATTGGGACACCCTGATGGTTCCATCCATCGCTAAGATTTACAGGGCGATGGTTGACTGGATGGGCCCATGCAGTTGGCTTACGGTGAGGAATGCGGATGAGGGTGGCTCTATACCCTGAGAGGAGGTGGGACGAGCACTGTCAGCAGTTGTGCTCATGTACATCACTCCCATGTGACTGGTGCCTGGTGATAGGTACCATGGTGGCCATGCTGAGCAGCGGGCTGCTCAGACACAGGCTCCACATAACTGGTCGGGCAGGGGGTTCCAGCCCGCCTGCTGTGTTCGACCTGCTCAGCTGGCGATGTGTGTGCTAAGCGCCAGTGTCGTTACCGACTTGGTGTCACCTTTTGCGCCGGCCCTTACACCGCCTCCGCGTGCATGCGGGTTGGTTGGTTACGGGGCAGAGGTAGGGGTGCACAGGGGCGATCAGAGCTCCATCTAAAGAACTAGCCTTGACAAAGCTTCCCCCCCTCCCCAATTGGTGTACTCAGGCGGGAGAGATGGCAATCAGCTCATCCAAGAGGGGATGGGGCGGGGTACCTCCTGGAGAGTTTTCCATGGGGCTTTTTGTATTCCATTCAGGGGTGTTAGGGGTCCCAGGATGCTACTAATCTGGTTCCCTTGAAGGGTAATGAAGAGGGGGCTCCACTGTGCACAGCTGAGGGAGTTGGGGCTATGAGAGTAGCGGGGCCCGTCTTGGAACCACCTTTCCTAAGTCGCCTGTCTCCCCTATGAGGCTCGTACCGAGCTAGGACCGGGGTGAATGTCATTAATCCTCCATTTATTTTACCCTGTGGGTTATCCATTCAGGGATGCCATTCCTGATGACCTCGCTCAGTCAGGTACTCGTAGTTGGTTCGGCCCCTATGGGTGGCACGCTCACCCAGTCCTGGTGCTGTTCGGGCACAGTGCGATATGCACTCGGATTTCAGATTATTGCCAGTGCACCTAATGGATGTGCAGCTATTGGGTTTTTAGGTCCCGAGGGGAATTTTACTTAGATAAGGCCAACCCCTTCTGACTGAGTTAATACATGTTCAGCACTCGAACGATTCAGGATTGTCGTTCAGTGGGCCTTTCCTCATGGGTAGGGGTCTCGGTCTCTAGCCCATTACCTCGACGACTTTGGGTTCGGGGGTTAACAGGGCTTGGACATGTGCACGCGTCTCCTCATTACATTTCAGACACTCAGGTGGGAACTGGGTGTCCCCTTGGCGCCTGAATAGACCGAGGGCCCAGCTACTAAGCTCACATTTCTATATCGACTCTGTCGCGCGGGCACCCGGGTTAACCATGAACAAGGTGGCTTGGATCTCCGCGGCGATTGTGGCATTGATTGCCAAACATAAAGTGTCCCCTTGTGAGCTACAGTTACTTCATGGCCACCTTACTTTGGCGTGCAGGGTGGTTCCGTCCGGCAGAGCATTGGTCGGCGCCTGTGTGACGCCAAGGCTGGCCTGTTACAACGTCGACACAGGGTCCGGCTGATCAGGGGCATACGGGTGGGCCCTCTGGTCTGGCTCAAATTGCTCCTGGGTTTTAACGGGGTCTCTTCCTGGAGATCAGACCTGATGGTCTGCCCTAGATTTCAAGTACGGTCGGATACCTCCGGCTCCCTGACTTATGGGGGTTTACTCTGGGGGTGGGTGCACGGATCGCCTCCGCGATCTTATGTTCCTTGCGTTTCTCCCCATTTTGGGGAGCACTACTACTATGGGGCGATGAGTGGGCCTACTCAGTGGTCCAATTTAGATGTGACAATGCGGCAGTGGTGCATATTGTCAACACCCAGACATGCAAATCCCCCAGGGTTAGGACATTAGTTTGTCTATTCCTTTTGAGAAGCCTACGCCTAAATGTGCTGTTCTGAGCCAGACATATTCCAGGTATTAATAACGACATTGCTGCTGCTTTCTCCCGCCTGCAGATCCCCCGGTTCCGGGCCTTACTCTGGAAGCAGAGGGGTTCCACTCGCCACTCCTGGCCGATTTTGGACGTTTGGTGAGGAGAGGCGAACAGGGCATGTCATTGGCACCTCACACACGTAAGGCATATCACCATGCGTTCATGCGTCGTGTTTGGGAGGGGCGGGCACGGGAACGTGTCCGCCGCCCATACACGCGTCACCCTAGTTCCCAGGTTTTTTGACCCACCTTGCATGAGGCTGCCATTACTTATGTTCAGATAGGTGTGAGGTGGCTCTTGGCCACGCAGCTATCACGGTAGCCTTTTTGGAGCGCTCTGCATCAGTGTGTGGGTGCCAGAGTTGGTACCATCTGTGTAAGGCGGATGGGTCTCGTAGAGCACTGGAACTCGACGATGTCTCTGTCACACATGAGTGGGCTCAAGTGGGGATACGGTCCTCACAGGTTGTTCAGCACGGCGTAGGCAGCAGAGTTAGACTGCTACGAAGTTTTATTGGAGACATCTGTCCAGTTGGTGCCCTACATGAATTTTCGATAGTGCCTGCTGCGCCCCCCAGCCTGTTTTTCTGCCACCAGGATAGGTCTATCCTTGCCGAAGTAATGTTACGGAGAGTGACCGGTGCTGCGCTTCGCGGTGTGGGGGCCCGTTTTGGCACCCGTTTATTTAGGATAGGCGTCGCGTTGATCGCGGCTACGTTTGGAGTACTCGGAGGCCGACATGCGTGTACGCGCAATTTCTTATATGTACGTGCCCTCACTGTGTGAGTACCTAGTTATGACCTTAACCTCTTCTTCTCTTTTACAGATCCTGTGTGTCTCTACACACTGGTGGCAGTGGGGCTGGTGGGCCGCAGCTATGTACACTGGGCAGCAGTATATGCTGCGGCGACAGAGAATGGACCCCGACTTGGGCTCTGTGCATCCGCACGTATGCGATGGTATGGTATGCGCGGCACAAGGGGGCGGGAACTGTTGCCATTCCTGATGTCCGTCGGGGATGCTGGACCGCCCGATGTTCTTAATAGGCACCTCGGTGGCAACGATCTTATATGGATCACTGCTGTTACTAAACGGTCGAGGGGCTGTGACCTGGCGTTTTTATCACGTATGGTACACACGGTCGCTATGGTCTAACATCGTGCCGAGACACCGATTTAGGGGAGACGTGGATCTCCGTGGTTCGAACTGTTCCGGCAGTCAGTGGACAGGGCTGTTGCTCAGTCCCTTGCTGAGCATGGCTGGGAGACAGCCATTGGACACCTGAGGATAGGCTTACAAAAATTTTGCCGGTAGGCAGGGGAAGGGGTCCACCTGTCGGCTGGAGGTATGTACCTCGTTCTGGGTGTGGTGCAAGCAAGCCTGGCGACCGAGCTGACGGTCTTGGGGGGGGGGGGGCGGTGAGTCATCATGGACGCCTCCCCGTGTGGTGGGTAGCACTGGTAAGGTAAATATTTATGACCCATAGGTATCCGGCAGGTTCGCAATTGACTGGCCAACACTTAGACAGGTACAGGTGTAATAACGTTGACCGGTCAATGATGAACTAGGCAAGGGGTGATGGCAGGAGCTTTTCAGCATGCATCACCCCGTGATTTGACGGATACACGACAGAGGGTGGGGTCAGTAGATAGTTTATTGACTATGGTCAACAATTTCTTTGTGCCAACAAACAAATTGATACAAATGGATACATTGTAGCCAATTGCCGTTGGCAATTTTGGGAGGAACCTTACCAGTGTTACTGCAGCCTGCTTGCCTTAAGAATTATAATTGGATGAGTACCAATTGAAAGTTATAATTCGGACTAGGGCATTATGCAATAAAAGTGGCCCAATGCCTTTATCCATATACCGGTGTCTGAGTCTTTCTTTGGGGGGTGCGCCTGCAATGAAAGCGCGGCGCCAAAATGGCCGCCGTGCTCTTTGCGGGGCCCCCCCACCCGGACTCAGACATCCGGGTGAGTTAGGGGGCATGGCCACCCCTCTATAAAAGGGGTGGCCACGAGGCAGCCGAGCTGCCATTTTAAAATAGCGACGGAGAGGAGAAGTTTTCCCTCCACCCCCTCCCTAGTGAACAGTGTGATATTTGGGTCGCTTCGGGGCCGGGTGGGAATTTTTGGTTGGAACCCACAATTGGCCCTTGGGTTCTGGCTTTTTTGCCCATCCCACACTGTTGCTGAGGTTTGATATAGGGGTTTTCTTGCTCTTGACTTTGGTCACTTAGGCGGGTAGCACTGGTAAGGTAAATATTTATGATCCATAGGTATCCGGCAGGTTCGCAATTGACTGGCCAACACTTAGACAGGTACAGGTGTAATAACGTTGACCGGTCAACGACGAACCAGGCAAGGGGTGATGGCAGGAGCTTTTCAGCATGCATCACCCCGTGATTTGACGGATACACGTCAGAGGGTGGGGTCAGTAGATACATTGTAGCCAATTGCTGTTGGCAATTTTGGGAGGAACCTTACCAGTGTTACTGCGGCCTGCTTGCCTTAAGAATTATAATTGGATGAGTACCAATTGAAAGTTATAATTCGGACTAGGGCATTATGCAATAAAAGTGGCCCAATGCCTTTATCCATATACTGGTGTCTGAGTCTTTCTTTGGGGGGGGGGGGTGCGCCTGCAAAGATTAGCTGGCAATACAGGGTTGCCGTTACCAGGGTAAGCCTGATTGTGGTTCAAAAATACTAAAACCTTCAAGGAGGATCTTTCTGTGTACCCCAGCTTTTTAAATTCAACTCATCACTACTGATCTTGAGGCCTTCATGCCTAAACCCAACACTTTGTTGTTGTTCAGCCGCACAGTCGATTCTGACCCTTTGTGACCCCATGGACCATTACCCTCTAGTCACCTCTGTCCTCCACTATCCTCCTCAGCCCGCCCAGCTCTGTGCCCATTGCGTCTGCAATACCATCTATCCATCTCATCTTTGGCCGCCACCTTCTTCTTTTGCCCTCCACCTTTCCCAGCATCAAGGCTTTCTCAAGTAAATCCTCTCTTCTTATTTGATGTCCAAAGTACTTTAGCTTCATCTTTACTATTTGATTGTCTAATGAGCAGTCAGGGTTGATTTCTTCTAAGATTGACCTAGTTGTTCTCTTCGCTGTCCAGGGGACTCTCAAAACCCTCCTCCAACACCACATTTCAAAGGCATCTATTCATCTGCGCTCAGCTTTCCTAATGGTCCAGCTCTAACATCCATACATTACTACCGGGATTACCATTGCTTTGACTATATGGATTTAAAACCCAACACGGGGACAGCAATATTGGAAGCGCGGCGCCAAAATGGCCGCCGCGCTCTTTGCGGGGCCCCCCCACCAGACGAAACCATCCGGGTAGTTAGGGGCGTGGCCAGCACCCTAATAAAAGGGCTGGCCATGAGGCAGCCGTGCTGCCATTTTGGCGAACCGACGGAGCGGAGAAGTTTTTCCTCCTTACCTCCGTCGCTCGTGTCCTCTTGGGGGAAGCCTTTTCGGGCAGCTTTCTCTTGTTTTAGGCTTCCTAGCTACCTTAGCCATGCCCTCGAAGAAGAAGGCAGCCGCGAACGTGGCTCGATCGGCGCGGAGGCGTCAGCCGGGTCGGAGGACCGCGACTGCGCCCGTTCCGCAGCCACCTTTAGCGGACCCCACCGGGAACGGTGGGATGGGATCGGTAGCTCCTTGGCCTGATGCGCGGAGCATACCCGCTGCCCCGGACGGGGCCTCTGCCCTTGGCCCGCAAACAATGACCACGGCCCCTGCCATGGTCCGTGCGGCGGGGCCGTCTTGCCCGGGTGCGCAGTTCCCTATGGGGGGTGCGAGCCACGGAGGGTGGTTGGGTTCCCTGCCTTTACAGGGCGTTCCTACGGCTTCCCAGGGGCTGAGCATGGGCTCTTGGCCTTATCTGGCCCCTGGGGCTCAGGGACCTGGACAGGTACCCGTGAATTATGGGCCGGTTGCCCAATTGCCCCCTGTTGGGGCCGGGGCCTATGTCGACGTGGAGGCCCTCCTTGCCCGGGTGGCGGCCCTTGAAGCGTCCTTGGCAAGGGCCAACCAAACAGGGGTGTCTCTAGGTTTTCAGGTACCCCCTTTGGCCGCCGAACAGCGGCCGGCGATGGGTCGGGTTGAGCCGCCTGAGGCGTGCAGGCCGGTGGTGGCCACTGCCTCGCAGCTCCCCACCCCACAGGTGCAGCAGTCTGGTGCTGGTTTGGCTCCGTCAACGAGCTCAGCTTCGGTCGTGAGTTCCGACGCCCCCAGCGGGCCGGAACCCCCGGTGGGGGCGGCCCGCGGGGGTGCAGCGGGTGAGTATGCAGTCCAAGCTAATGCACCCACACAACTGACTTCATTGGGGGGGGGCTGTTCAATGGCCTTGGCCTCGCTCGGGTGGCACGGCGGCCCAATGGCCCCCGGCCCACCCAGCGACTTTGCCCGTGACACAGGGCCTGGGTCGGGGTGGTGCCCCCAATGTGCTGGGAAATGTGTTGGGGATCCCCGGGCTGGCTCAGGCTCATTTTCCTTTGCCCGTAGTTCCCTCAGTGCCGGTGTCGGCTTTGCCAACAGCAGGGTATTCCTTGCCCTTGGGGGACCATTTGGCCCAGTCTACCAAGGAAAAGATTTGGAGGGGCGAGTATGTAGATATCTTCTCACTTCTAAATAGGGAGCCAACCAAGGAAGAGAGGGAAGGGCTGGACGAGAAGGATAAGGAGCAGGCACGTCGTCGTAAGCCGCCACGCACGTGGGCAAATTGGTTGCCAGCGTACCTGATTTACATGGCCGTTTACCTCAGGGCTAGGCCGGATTTGGCTATCCCTATGGTCCAATATCTGGACAATATTTACCGGGCTATGGTTGACTTCCCGGGTCCGTCATGGCTGGCTTACGATGAAGAATTCCGTATGAGGATTCCGCTGCACCCAGAGATGAGGTGGGATGAGCCCTGCCAGAAGCTGTGGCTTCTGTATATGACCCCCACGCGCCCGGCGCCTGGGGAGAGATACCATTGTGGACATGCGGTCCAACGAGCGGCCCCAGTACTGGCACCCCGCCAAGTGGCGGGGCAGGGGGTTCCAGCCCGCCTGCTGTGCTGGACCTTCTCGTCCAATGGTTCTTGCAACAGAAAAAATTGCAAGTACAAGCATGAGTGCCCCTCTTGTTCTAGCCCCCATGCTGCCTCCACCTGTCCCAGGCCAGGAGGATACAGGGGCAGGGGTAGGGGCGGACAAGGGGCAGGCAAGACTGCCATGGAAGGAGCGGGTTCACCAAAAGGCCCCCTCCCCAATTAATGTCGACATGCTGGAGCGTTGGCTCGCATTGTACCCGAGGAGAGCAGACGCTGTGTACCTCCTTCGGGGTTTTCAACTGGGTTTTCGTATTCCTTTCACGGGGGATAGGTCACCGCAGGATGCACCTAACCTTTTGTCACTTAGGGGAAGGGAGGAGGTGGCTGCCGCCAGCATTAATAAGGAGATTGCTGCGGGCAGGGTCGCCGGCCCTTTCCCCGCACCCCCGTTCCCCAACCTTAAAGTGTCTCCGCTAGGACTAGTGCCCAAGAAGTCCCCGGGCGAGTTCCGCCTGATTCAATCCCAAGGAATTGGGAGATTTAAAAAAAAACACATTTGTCCTACCCAGCCGGCCACTCGGTCAATGATGCTATCCCTGATGACCTTTGTTCTGTCAGGTATACATCCTTTGACCAGGCATTGCGCATGGTGCGCTCATGTGGCCCGGGTGCACTGTTGGCTAAGTGTGACATTAAGTCGGCGTTTCTCCTCTTGCCCGTGCACCCGGGTGACTTCGAGGTGCTGGGTTTCAAATTCCGGGGTGAATATTATTTTGACAAAGCCATGCCATTCGGCTGTTCCATATCCTGCTCGGCTTTCGAGCGTTTCAGTACCTTCCTGCAGTGGGCATTTGTCCGTAGGTCAGGGTCTCGGTCTGTAGCCCATTACCTGGATGACTTTTTATTCGGGGGTGAACGGGGCTGGGACACGTGCACACGTCTCCTCAACACATTTCAGACGCTAATGGAGGAACTCGGTGTCCCTTTAGCGCCCGAAAAGACCGAAGGCCCGTCTAATAAGTTAATATTCCTGGGGGTGGAAATTGACACGGTAGCGCAGGCTTCTAGGTTGCCCGCAGACAAGGTGGCAAGGATAGTGGCCCTTATATCGGACTTACTGGCTAAGCGCAAGGCATCCCTTCGGGAATTGCAGGTGCTACATGGCCATCTCAATTTCGCTTGCAGGGTGGTCGCACCTGGCAGGGCATTTGCTCGGCGCTTGTGCGACGCCATGGCAGGCTTATCCAGGCCCCATCATAGGGTGAGACTGACACGGGGCATCAGGGCAGATCTGCACGTATGGCTCCAGTTCCTGAGGGAGTTCAATGGGGTCTCATTTTGGAGGTCTGACCTCCTGGCTTCGCCCCAATTTCAAATTCAGTCTGATGCCTCGGGATCCCTTGGTTATGGGATGTACTTCAATGGGAAGTGGGCATGTGGTGGATGGCCACCAGCCTGGTCAGGCACGGGTCGCCTGAGGGATCTCACATATTTGGAATTTTTCCCCGTACTGGGGGCCTTGATGCTATGGGGTGAGGAGTGGGCCAACTCTGTGGTGCATTTCTGGTGTGACAATGCGGCTGTTGTCCACATTGTCAACTCACAGACCTCTAAATCTCCCAGGGTCATGGATCTTGTGCGCCAGTTTGTATTGCGCAGCCTGTGCCTCAATGTACTGTTCAGAGCCAGGCATGTCCCGGGGGTGAATAATGATATTGCTGACGCTTTGTCCCGCCTGCAGATCTCCCGGTTCCGTGCCTTGGCTCCGGATGCGGAGGAATTTCCCTCGCCACTACCGCAGGAGATATGGACCATTGGCAAGGAGAGGTGAACCGGGCGATAGGCATGTCACTGGCGCCACGCACGCGTAAGGCGTATCACCACGCGTTGGTTTCATTTCGGACCTTTTGTTCCCAATCTCGCCTGCCAGATACCTGGCCGATCCCAGTGGCCCACATCCTCCGTTTTATGGTTTACCTGCACGCCCAGGGCCTGGCACCACGCACCATAGCATCTAGGCTATCAGCGCTGGCTTTTATGGCCAAGGTGGGAGGTCACGCGGACAGTACCGCTGATTTCCGTGTGAGACACGTTTTGGAGGGGTGGGTGCGGGAACGTGGGCGTTGCCTGGACGACCGTCACCCAATTTCCCCTGGGGTACTTACCCAACTGGCACGAGGCTGGCATGACCTATGTTTCGATGGGTATGAGGCAGCCCTGTTTCGTGCGGCTACAACGGTGGCCTTTTTTGGAGCGCTCCGCATCAGCAAGCTTGTGATGTTGTCTAAGGCGGATGCAAGTCGTAGGGCACTGGAACTCGAAGATGTCTATGTTTGCAATGATTGGGCTCAGTTGAGGATACGCTCCTCTAAAACAGATCAGCATGGCGTAGGCAGTGGAGTAGGACTGCTACGATGTTCATTGGCAGACATCTGTCCGGTTGGTGCCCTACAGGAGTTCCTTTGACTGCATGGCACGCACCATGGCCCGTTTTTCTGTCACCAAGATGGGTCTCCCCTCACTAAATTTCAGTTTTGGAAGGTGACAGGGAAGGCACTGGCCAGAGTCGGCCTCCCTGGGGCCCGTTACGGCACCCATTCATTTAGAATTGGGGCGGCCTCTACTGCGGCTGCTTATGGGTACTCCAGGGCTGACATACGCAGCATGGGGAGGTGGGGCTCACAGTGTTTCCAGTTTTATGTTCGCCCACTCCCACCGTGAGTACCTTCTGAGTCACCATGTATCTCTCCTTCCCTGTTTTTTCCCTTGACAGACCCTGGGTGTCGTATCACACCGGTGACAGTATGGCTGGTGGGCCATAGCTACGTGCACAGGGCAGCGCGTTACGCTGCGGCGACAGATTGGGGACCCCGACTGGGACTGGGTGCATACGCACATTTCACATGGCACGGTAAGCCCGGTATGTTGTGGCGGGAGCTTTTGCCATTCTTCTTTTCGTCGAGGAGTGCCGAACCGCCCGACATTCTGATCATACACCTTGGGGGTAATGACTTGGGTCAGGTCACTGGCTTATCGCTGAAGCATGCGATTTGCGCGGACCTCGCCTACTTACATTACGTATGGCCCGCCACAACCCTTGTTTGGTCAGATATGGTCCCACGGCACGCTTATCGGGGAGGCTTCGACCTTCAGGCCCTGGACCACGCTCGGCGCATGGTAAACAGGGCGGTGGCCCGATTCCTTTCGACCAAGGGCTGGGGGCGGGTCAGTCATCATCCCGCCATTAGTTTGCAAAATTATGGGCTTTATTCAGGGGATGGGGTCCATCTGTCGCGAGGAGGTATGGACCTCCTGCTGGGTGATTGGCGAGCAGGCCTGTCGACCGAGCTGACGGTCTTGGGGGGGCGTCGAGCCTTTATTGAAGCCTCTCCGGGTGGCGGGTAGCACTGGTAAGGTAAACATTTATGACCCACAGGTATCCGGCAGGTTCGCAATTGACTGGACAACACTAGATAGGCATAAGTTGTTTAAACGTTGTCCGGTCAACGATGAACCAGGCGAGGGGGTGATGGTTACCACTAGACAGCTGGAATCACCCCCTGATTTTACGGATACACGTCAGAGGGTGGGGTCATTAGTTAGATATTGACTACGGTCAACAATTTGTTTGTTGTCAACAAACAAATTGATACAAATAGATACATTGTAACAATTGCCGTTGGCAATTTTGGGTGGTACCTTACCAGTGTTACTTCGGACTGCTTGCCTTAAGAATTATGATTGGTCGTTTTACCAATAGAAATTTATAATTCGGACTAGGGCTTGAATCAATAAATGTGGCCCATGCTGTTATCCACTTTCATTTGTGTCTGAGTCCATCATTGGGGGGGTGCGCCTGCAATGGAAGCGTGGTGCCAAAATGGCCGCCGCGCTCTTTGCGGGCCCCCCCCACCGGACGAAACCATCCGGGTAGTTTGGGGCGTGGCCAGCACCCTAATCAAAGGGCTGGCCACGAGGCAGCCGTGCTGCCATTTTGGCGAACCGACGGAGCGGAGAAGTTTTTCCCCTCCACCCCCTCCCTAGTTAACAGTGTGATTTCTTGGTCACTTCGGGGCCGGGTGGGAATTTTTGGCTGGGACTCGCTATTGGCCCTTGAGTCCTGGCTTTTTCGCCCATCCCACACTGTTGCTATGGTTTGATATAGGGGTTGTTCTGTGCTACTGTTGACTTTGGTCACATTGGCGGGTAGCACTGGTAAGGTAAACATTTATGACCCACAGGTATCCGGCAGGTTCGCAATTGACTGGACAACACTAGATAGGCATAAGTTGTTTAAACGTTGTCCGGTCAACGACGAACCAGGCGAGGGGGTGATGGTTACCACTAGACAGCTGGAATCACCCCCTGATTTTACGGATACACGTCAGAGGGTGGGGTCATTAGTTAGATATTGACTACGGTCAACAATTTGTTTGTTGTCAACAAACAAATTGATACAAATAGATACATTGTAACAATTGCCGTTGGCAATTTTGGGTGGTACCTTACCAGTGTTACTTCGGCCTGCTTGCCTTAAGAATTATGATTGGTCGTTTTACCAATAGAAATTTATAATTCGGACTAGGGCTTGAATCAATAAATGTGGCCCATGCCGTTATTCACTTTCATTTGTGTCTGAGTCCATCATTGGGGGGGTGCGCCTGCAAAAGAGGCCTGAACAAATTGGGAACTATCCTTGGTGCTGCATTTTCTGGCTGCCTTGCTGGTTTTCAAGGTTAGCCAGAACACTACACACTTGGGATGTGACAAACAGTTTTTCCAATGCTGAGACTTCCCACTGAAACCTCCTATGTGCCAGTGATGCTTCTTGGTTTCCCATAAAAAAGACCTCTTTATTATTCTTTAGTATTTGACCTGTTCCTTTGCACAGGAAACTGGCAAATTCTGTACCATACAATGTCATTTCTGGCCATCCTTGTGCAAACAAGGTGCCATTTTGTGTACACATTGTAATAACTTCCATCCATCTGAGTTTGGTGAAATGAGTACCCAACATGTTGCGGGCAAAATGCTAGTTACACTGCGAATTGCCCAGAGAGTGCACTAAGCTCTATGAGTTGGTATGCAAGTATAATTGCTTTGGCTTTATAAATATATAATTGTAATTCTGTACATACTGGTATTTCCTCCAGAAAACAATTACCGCAAATATCCAAAAAATGCACAGAGATTTCTCAGATTTATTTACTTTTTGATTTGTTTGCTTACATGCCACCTTTCTCTCAGGGTGGCTCACAACAAATAAAACTATACAATGATCACAAATTTAAAACTAATATGAAAACTCTATTAAAACAATTAAACAATCAGAAATATTAAAGCCACACATTAAAAACAATTTAAAAACATTTTAAAATCTCAAAGTTCAATAACTATAGCATTCTCAAATACCCACTTATTCCTTAAAATGTATTCCTTCCCTGCCAATAAGATGCGGGTTAACTTAACTTCATGGGAAAACACATTCTAAAACCTAGGAGGAACACTAAGAAAACCTTACAGAAAAAAAGGGATTTCCCCCTGAGTTTAGTGTCAAGATCAAGACATAGTGAGCTTCATGTCTCTGCCATTCACACAAATATCCATTCAGGTTGATCTCTATAATCTTAAACGGCTGTATAACAGAAGTAACGCATCCAGGTCCTCACACAGAATTTTCATAGCATGTGGAGCATTATAATCTACTCTTATGTTATACTCCCACTCAATGATAAGGAACATATTAAAATGTATTGCAGTTTTACTCGGATCTCATTTGAAAGGTACACATACATATGTACACCAACAAAATAAATTTTGCACCAGCAAATGTTTCCAAAAAATTTCCCAAATGTTTTTGATAACACAATGAATAAGTGGATTTCCATTCTAACACATGTCCTTGAATTGAAAGCTGTCTGGTGAAATAAATGCTATGTGTTTTATTTTTAAAAAGACAGTACAGCCAATTTGGAAAACCTTGGTGAACGTAGATAGAGGGTGACATGTTTTAATGAGTCTATTGGGAATGCCTGAGGGACAATTTGAGTAGCACTATCTGATACCCTTGGAGAGGTTGACAAAAAGAAAGATGCTAGTCATGTCTGGGACATTTTCTGAAGGTCAGCTGCCTGCTTTCTTACACCTTTTAGGTTCACAAGATACAGGAAGATGGTTTCAAATTGAATCTTGTGGATAACATGATGTTTATATTGCATATTGCATTTTGTATTGTTGTATATGTATTGCATTTTTGTACTACTGTATATTGTATCTTTGTTTGGATTTTGTAATGAATTTTTTTTGTAAACTGCTTTGGGTCACCCTAGGGTGAGGAAGGCGGTATATAAATATTTAATTTAATTGTCAAATTTATATACCGCCCACTCGGCCAAGGCCGACTCAGGGCAGTTCACAATCACAATTTAAAAACATGTTAAAAACAATTAAAACTACCCACCCCATAAACAAGGGGTGCAGGAACCAAAGGCACCATGGGGAAGGAGTTTCTTTTACACCAACCACCCAATGGAGGTTACCCTTCCACCTGCACCCCACACTTGGCCCACCAGCCAGGTTTTAAGTTCTTTTCCAAAAGGCAGTAATTTCATCCGGAAACGTAGTTCTGTTGATAGGAGGTTCCAGAGGGCCGGCGCAGACACGGAAAAGGCCCTCCTCCTTCTGCCAGAGAGGCAAGCCCTTCTGGCTGATGGAACAATTAGGGAGTCCTTCCGGTCCGCTCTGGTTGGACGGATGGATGTCCTTAGGGCGATGTGGTCTCTTAAGTATCCTGGCCCACTACCATATAGGGCTTTAAAGGTTAAAACCAGCACTTTGAATCATACCCGGAGACACACTGGCAACAAGTGCAGCTCCCGGAGCAGTATAATAATGAGAGGGTGGTGGTGGTGGTGGTGGTACAATTTCTCAAAGCATATTTTTGGAAGATGCAAAAGATCATTAGGCCTTTTCTAACTTCAGTTTGTTACTACAAAAAGGGGATTCCTTTTACACTGGTAACTTCCTATAAAATCAGTTTTTCAAAAAACAAAAATTATTAGAGAAAATTGTTAGAAGAATTTTTCATCCCATGTGAATTTTGGGGTAAAACTGTAATTGAAATACCTAATTACTGTTGTTTGTTGTATGGTTTAGTAGAAATAGAAGTTGTTTGTTTTTTGTAATTTATCAGCCTGTCATTTTCTGCTAGTGTATGTGCATGTGTTGCTTCATATATAGACGGGAGTTTGCACAAATTATATTTTTGCAAATTATAAGACCTGCAATGAGGATTTTTTAAAATAAATAAATAAAAGATATATCAAATGAATGGAAAAATCTTTTGCATGGTGCCATATCTAAAACATTACCACAGGCAAGACATTTTTCTCATCTCCAGTGTCCACATCTAAGACATATTTAAAGAACGCAAGAAAGTAGACTAGCCTCTGCTCTCAGTATTCTGTTAAGAAAACAATTATACATATATTTGTTGGGAAGGATACTGAAAATAGTTAACCCAATCTCTTTATATGTATCTAAAATCTACCTTACTCAAACAATGCTTCTTCTTCTTCTATGTCTAGGCCAGACATGAAGCTGCCAAAATGAAGGCATCTTTGGTGAGTTCATGCTGAGGTTCCTTTTGCCTGACCTAGTGTGAGAAAGATTAGCCGACAAAACAAGGTTGCTGTTACTAGGGTACGCCCGATTGTGGTTCAAAAATACCATAATCTTTGAGGAGGCTCTTTCTGTGTACCCCACCCAGTTAAGCTCAGAGTCCACAATGGTTTGCATCCAGATGTATCTCCTTAACCTATTATCATCACTCTAATGAGTTGAGCAGATGGTCTATGGAACTAACAAAAACCCCTCAGTGTTATTTTATAGGTCCCAAAGCTTAACAGAATCTTCGAGGAGGCTCTTTCTGTGTACCCTCCAACAGTGCTAAAGTTACTATGGTAATAAATATTAGAAATCTTTGTATCAAGCATGTTTCCTCAGCTAGGCAAGGCAAAACACTATTGAATATATGGGTGCCGCGTTTCAGAGCACCCGTGTTTCAGTCTGTGGCGGGGCAATGGTTGGTACTAGTGAAAGAACAGGAAATCAGATGGGATTAACAAAGGTCTTCATAAAATCTCTCTGATTTATGCTAGGTGGGCTCAGGAAAGATTCAGGACTTTGCAGCTGAAACCAGAAAAATCGCCAGGTTGGAAGGAATAGATCTCAATTAATTCTCAGGTATGTGGCAACAAGTCACAGTTCCCAAGGAAAAACACCATTTAAAAAAAGGAAGTCTTCACTTGTATGAGCTTGGTGAGTCCTCTTCCATTAAGATTAGTGTATTTAAATACTTTTCTGATTGCCTTTTTTGAATCCAGCTTTGCATCACTTTTACCACATACATAATAAAAATATCAGTGGTTTTGTTACACCATTGCTCCATCCACAGTCTCACTTGCAATTCTTCTGCTACTTGGATTCAATTCTCCAAGTATGGCTGGTAATGGTTTAAGCCAGGAGTGCCCAAACTACAGCCTGTGGGCTGGATCTGGTCCCTAATGGCAATTCATCTGGCCCATGCCACCCTCGTCGCTCCCGGAAGCGGAAGTAAAATGAGCCTGTATGGGTACATTTTACTTCCGCTTCTGGGAGGGATGAGGGTTGTGTGGGCTGGATGAATTGCTGTTGGGGGCCGGATCAGGCCTGTGGGCCATAGTTTGGGAACCCCTGGTTTAAGCAGAGAAAATGGCAGCCTAAAATCTATTTCATCCAGTTACAAAACACAAATTGCAAGGCATGTTTTACTTCTGCTTCTGGTGTGAGAAACCACGTGACCGACCCATTGAACTACATGACCAGCCCACTGAACCATGTGACTGGCCCATAGCCTGAAATGTTTGGGCACCCCTGGTTTAAGCAGCTTCTTATTCCTTCCTGGAATTGTCTAAATATAACACAGAAGAAATTATTTGGGCTGTACATAGTGCTAGATGCTTTCCTAACCCCAGCCATTGCCCCCAAATAACTAGGCCACTTCACACCCTATAATGCATAGATTCATTCTTAAACTTGTCTGCCTGCAGAGCATTCAGGACCAATGGGTGCACACTTCTGCTTTATTTGTACAGATAGTATCAGACACCTAGAACTGCTTATATTGCTTGTTATTCTATTATTTATGGTTTGGGATATACATTTCATATTTGTTCATTTTGTTCATATAGACCAGTGATGGTGAACATTTTAAAGAGTGCCCAGACAGAGGAGCAGGGTGAACTCTGTGCTGGTGGGAGGAAGCATCCCCATCGGGCTGCTGGGCAGAGGGGAGGGGCAAACTCTGTGCTGGGGTGGGAGGAAGTGCTCCCATTGAGCTGCTGGGCAGAAGGGTGGGGCAAACTCTATCCTGGGGCAACAGCACATGTGCCCACAGAGAAGGCTGTGAGTGCCACCTCTGGCATGCGTGCCATAGGTTTGCCTCCACTGATATAGACCATGAACAACATCTAATGCTTCCTAGAGTTACATGTATTTTTGCATATATATCAGCTGATTCTGGTTCAGATTCAAGGCTTTGATGATGACCTACAGAGACATGAATGGGTTGAGTTCTGGTGATTTGGGGAGAGGAATTGCTTCTTGAACACTGAGATCTGTGGAGAGAGAGTCCTACATGTCCCATTTTTAAAATTTCATGTCCAAGTCAATTTTAAACTGCCAAAATGAAGCCAACTTCTTTGCTTTGTTGTTGGCCATCCTTATTTGTACAGGTTTCTGGTAGTACTCCATGCCCCATCCAAGAGAAGAATGCATCCATCTCAGCTGTAGCAGCTCAGTTATGGAATTCTCTCCTTTTAGATGCTCATCTGACAATGACACTAAACTCATTTCAGAGCCAATTTTAAAAATGGCTGTTCATCAAAGCCTTTTGGTCAGTGATGGCCAACCTTAGCCCTCCAGGTGTTCTTGGACTTCAAATATCAGAAGCACTCATGACTTGGGATTCTGAGATCTCAGGATATGAGGTGGAGTATAAATACCATAAACAAACAAACAAGCAGACACAGCATCATTAATTTTCTTTATCTCCTCTCTTTGTTTTTTTGCCCTCAATTTATACTTTCAGACATTTCTTTCTCATGGTTGCTTGCCAGTAAGACTTTTCCCTCCTGTAGGTTTGGAACAATGATACCTGAGGCTTTTCTTCTCATTGGAGAAGGATGATGATTTTCCTAGTACCTTGGCATTGGTGAAGATGCTATTTGGTTCAGAGAGAGAGAGAGAGAAAGAGAGAGAAGCTGAATATGTAGGGATTCAAACATTGACTTTTAAGAGTTAAAGCCACAAAGGCTTGCTTCTCAATTCAACTGTGTCAATATTTGTTTCTTCCATGCTCAAAATCGCAAGTGTTTTTAATCTAAATATGAAGATATTTCCAAATGTTGGCAAATGTTTAACAAGACCAGACTGAAGTAACAGCCTCACTCCTCTCTAGTTACTACGCCTTGGAAAGAATAATAATAATAATAAATAAAATAAGTGTGATGTGAAGAAATGCTTTTTTTTCACACACCTTGGCTTTGATAATTCTATCAATGAATTTTATTGTAAATTCTAGGATTATTAAAGAGATTATTCTAAGATTATTAAAGAGAGGAACTCATTCTCATCCTCTTTCTCTCTGTGATGCTTAATTTTATTGAACTTCATCATGAATTTGACTTAACCTAGGATTGATGGTGTCCAGCTCCAGGATCATTTTCACTGCTTTCTTTTGGTGCTTTCCCCAGCTGTTGGACTTTAGCACAAGCATTCCAGTTGCCTGACCTCCAGCTCCACGCATGGCTAATATTAAAGACACAGAGACAGTGGCTCAATTGTCAAACCCCTTCTCAGATCTTATCCTTTATTTAAATAATATGTTTTATCTTTAAAACATAAAAACATACAACAAATGAAAAAAAATCATTTACACATAACATGTAGGTACAAATATAGTGTAGACCTGTCACCCAGGGGGTAGTAGTTCTTGTCTAAATCAATTACTTAAACAAAATTGTACAAATTACATGAGTCTTTCCCCCTATTTCCAAAATGTCATATAATCATTTCTAGGTTTAACTCCTTTAGATTTTCCCAACGCACATTCAATAAATTCTCCCCAAATGTCAGCAAACTCATTTTTCTTAATAGTACCTTTTCAGTTTTAATTCACACGTTAATTCACCATCAATCGCCATTTTCCACATTTTTAATATTATTCCTCTAATCTTAAATGTCTACCGTATATACTCAACTATAAGTCATCCCGGATATAAGTCAAGGTACCTAATTTGGACCTCTAAATCTAGGAAAATAGATTGGTTGAAAATGCAGCAGCTGCTAGTGAGTTTCAATAATTAAAATACATGAAAATACAGTAAAATTAGTTAATTTAGACATTTGTGTGGGTACATTTTTGAGTGTTTACATTGACCCGAGTTTAAATCGAGTCCCATTTTTTGATTGGGACGTATACTGATCTTTTCCAATCCTGTGGCCACTGTTTTGTTTTCCAGATTTGCTGGCATATTGAGTGTAGTAATTTGACGCCATCATCTTTTAGCGCTTTGAAAAATTCGACTGGGATACCATCATATCCACTAGCTTTGTTGTTTGCAGTGAATGCTCAAATTACCGAACAATTGCACTCATCCCACACGCCAGCAAGGTGATGCTCAAGATAATACAGGACAGACTTCAGCAGCATGTGGAGAGAGAACTACCAGAGGTGCAGGCCGGTTTCAGAAGAGGCAGGGGGACTAGAGACCACATTGCCAACATACGTTGGATCATGGAGAAAACAAAGGAATACCAGAAACAAGTTTACTTTTGTTTCATTGATTACACTAAGGCATTTGACTGTGTGGACCACAACAAGATGTGGCAAGTAATTAAAGAGATGGGAATACCAGAGCACATCATATGCCTCCTGAGAAATCTGTACATGAACCAAGAAGCAACAGTTAGGACAGAACATGGAATGACAGAGTGGTTTGGAATAGGAAAAGGAGTAAGACAAGGCTGCATTTTATCACCCTGCTTATTCAATCTATACACAGAGCACATAATGCGAAATGCAGGGATGGAGGAATCACAATATGGGATTAAAATTGCTGGGAGAAACATAAACAATCTGAGATATGCAGACGATACCACCCTAATGGCAGAAAGTGAGGAAGACCTAAAGAACCTCTTGATTGGGCTGAAGGAGGAGAGTGCAAAAGCTGGTTTGAGACTCAATATCAAGAAAACCAAGGTAATGGCAACAGGCCCAATCAGTTCCTGGAAAATAGATGGGGAAGAAGTAGAAGCAGTGACAGATTTTACTTTCCTGGGATCAAAGATCACGGCAGATGGGGATTGCAGCCATGAAATAAAAAGGCGACTGATTCTTGGGAGACAAGCCATGAGAAACCTGGGGAACATAGTGAAAAGCAGAGACATCACATTGCAAACAAAAATTAGAATAGTCAAAGCAATGGTATTCCCAGTGGTAATGTACGGATGTGAGAGCTGGACAATTAGGAAAGCTGAACGCAGAAGAATAGATGCCTTTGAAATGTGGTGTTGGAGGAGAGTTTTGAGAGTACCCTGGACAGCGAGGAGAACAAATAGGTCAATCTTAGAAGAAATCAACACTGACTGCTCATTGGAAGGGCTAATAGTAAAGACGAAGCTAAAGTATTTTGGACATCAAATGAGAAGGGAGGATTCACTTGAGAAGGCCCTGATGTTGGGAAAGGTGGAGGGCAAAAGAAGAAGGGGGAGGCCAAAGATGAGATGGCTAGATGGTATTGTGGACGCAACGGGCACAGAGCTGGGAGTGCTGAGGGGGATGGTGGAGGACAGAGGTGCCTGGAGAACAATGGTCCATAGGGTCGCAAAGGGTCGGAACCGACTGTGCGACTGAACAACAAACAACATTTTTTGATCTCATTTTGTAGGCTAAAACCCCCAACTTATACTCAAGTATATATAGTATATATCATATTTCCCATTTTTTTAGCAATTAACATTGCTCCTATCCAATCAGCTCCTATCCTAATACCCTCCTTCATGGATCATTGTTTTTGGGTTGGAACTACATGTAACCAGTTGTAACCACATCACATCCTTTTCTACTACTGTCTGGTCAGACATCCCACTATGGTAATGGAGTAGACCTTACAACCAGCTACTCAATGCCAAGTGTTGGGAGGTGGTAAATAACCTGACTCTCTAAAGGGGCAAACGGCTATGGGCAGATGAACCTCTTTAGGTGGGGTGATGGTGGGGACCCTCAATGGAGGAAATGCTACTGGAAACCATCATATTGGGGCCAACAGCAAAATGAACAGAGAAAGAACCACTTCACTATTCTGATTCTCAAAGGTCATGGAGGCAGAAGAGGCCATACCAGATGGACTGGCTGTGAAGGCGCACCTTGTTAATATCCTCAAGTCTGCGGCAGTCCATTGCAGTCCCGGTGTTATATCCTGCATTTCTCATATCATACATGCTGCAGGAGATGGCTCTATGATCACAGTATGTGGGTCACTTCATGGCATGCTGGGATCCACCTTAAACAAATTTACACCAATGGCATTTTTCCTGAAAAAATTCTCGGGGGAAAATGTATATTCGGACATGAGTTGCAGTCAATGAGGATGACTGTGTGGATAGAAAGGGGGAAAAACATCATGCAGTGCTATGTGCTTGGATTTCCCCAGGCTGTGAAAAGCAACATCCAGTGAAATGAAGTACATCAGAATATAATGATGTTGCATCATATTTTTTTTACAGTAATAGATGAAGCAGGAGAGAGACAGAAAAGGGATCAGGAAGTTGCTGCTCTTAGCAGTCACCACACATTACATATCACATTTCCTCCCAGCCCTTACCCTTTTCTGGTGCTATGTTGACAAATGATTTCCAAGCTACAAATAGTGGAGATTTTTTTTTTTGCCCTGATGGTGATGGTTTTAACCTCTGCCATCCTAACATACAGTCCACATGCTTTGAATTACTAATCTGATCTTTCTCCTGTTAGATCTGCTCCTTTCATCCATTCACTTTCTGATATGCAGCTCCAAACAGATGGGCTTGTATGTTGGGCCAAACAGATTTGCTTGACCATTAGGCTAACAAAAAATGAGTGTTGACACTGTACAACTCCCATAGCCCGACTAGGTAAAAGGTAAAGTTAAAGGTCACCCTTGCTCAAAAGCCAGCTCTATCTGATTCTAGAGTTTAGTGCTCATCTCTGTTTACAGCCAAAGAGCCAGCACTGTCAGCATTGCAGATGTTTCCATGGACATGTGGCAGGCATGACTAGATGCCAGAGTGCACGGAATGCCGCCTACCTTCCCACCAAAGTGGTACCTATTTATCTACTTGCAATTTCTTGCTTTTGAACTGCTAGGTTGACAGGAGCCAGTACAGAGACGGAGCTCACTCCATCATGCAGTACTCAGGTCTCGAACTCCTGACCTGCTGACATTCCAGTCATCAAGTTCAGTGTCTTAACCACTAGGCCACGACAGGCCCTATCTTGCCTACTGTGCTGTTAATGGTGAAATTGTTGACTCCAGATCTATCAACTTGCCACCTGGGGTACACAGAAAGAGCCTTCTTGAAGACTGTGGTTTTCTTTCTTTCTTTATTCATGTCAGATGCACCACCAGCATATAATGACATACAAAGCTAAAATTAACATAACAGAATTACATAACAGCATACAATAGGGGAACAATACAATTTCAGGGTACATTATCATAAACAGCAAGTCAAAACAGAGGGGGCGGGGAGATGTCAGAGCCATGGCTCAATGACCTTAAAGAGGACTTAACGAGGACTGGGCTCAACTACACATTGGAGCCCAACTTCAAGTCCTCAGCAGCAAAAGCCAGACCGGAGTAGAAGGCTCAGAGAAGGCTCAGATGAGTTGCAAAAGCGTGCAGCTTAAGTCCTCACCAAGGCACAGCTGAGCTGCTCCCACCTCCCCCAACCAGCCAGGCTGAGGGAGGGAGCCGAGATGGAAATGGCGGCTGTTTCCATCTCGGCTCCCTCCCTCAGCAGAGATTTTTGTTTCTGCTTTGGTGGTTGGTGACCAAATAGCAGGTATGTTTCCACAGAGCTTGCTTTGACCCACTCTTTCTGAGCAGCACTTTCTTTGTGGTATTTATGAACCACAATGAACCTCCTGGGGTACACCACAATTGGGTGCAATCATCTCCCCCTTCCCGGCGGGCTTCTTGGGGGTGCTATTTTGCCTTCGCCACTTACAAGTAGGATGATTGAAAGAAAGGCAGAGAGGCAGTGAATTAACTCTTTGCAAAAATCCCTTGGTGGGGGTGATCTCGCTTCCTTTGTTTGAATTTAAAAATCCAGGATTTTTACATGTTTTTTCTTGAACTAGTCGGGGCAATTTTCCTGTACTTGAATCTGGGAAAATCCTGGAAAAATGGGACATATGGCAACCCTACACTCGGAGCCATTTCTGTGGACACCTGTGCACTGAGTTCACCTCGCCCCTCTGCCCACTAGCCCAATGGGAGCATTTCTTTCCTCCCTTGTTGCTGTGTTGGCACTTTGCAATAAATAAGTGGGTTTTGGGTTGCAGTTTGGGCACTCGGTCTCTAAAAGGTTCACCATCACAGGACTAGAGTGTACATTCATGGGAAGCTAGAAATCTTGCTGGTGTAGGTCGAGGAATGTCACTGAGGAGTCTCACATTGGCAAGATGCAGAGGATTATTGAGAATGGTGTTTTTTTTAGTTCTCTCCACATTCCTAATCTCACATTTCTGCTAGAACTGTTATCGGTCAGACGCAACCTGGCAACACACTATGACAACAACAACTCTGCATGACTATAGCTCTAACCCAGCAAGTATCTTCTTAGTATTCATATTTTTAATTCTGCCCTTGAGACTGAGCTTATACTGTTCAGACCAAAGACTGAGAGTCGCACTATGGAAGCTACTGAGGCTTGTGATGAATATAGGGGTGATGTGTGTGTGTGTGTGTGTGTATGCATATTGTATGTTCATTTTCCCCCCTTCTGCCCTTAAGGAAGAATTAGAGGGCGGCAGAGAGAGAAAATGAAAAAGAAGATCTGCTCTCTATACATCTCAAAGCCAGGGGAGCAGGTGTTTGCACACTATCCTTAGAATAGAGGAAGGCAAGACTGAGGAGAAACCTGCTAAGGGCAAGATGGCACCTAGATAAACAGCTTGACAGATGGTCTGGCCAATTAATATGAAACATTCCAAATTCATAAACAAGTAGAGAGGAAAATCTTGGCCTTTCTTAGTTTAAGGACAAGGGCTGTGGTGGTTTAGTGGTTAAAATGCTGAACTTGATGACTCGAACGTCAGCAGTTCGAGATCCGAGTCTTCATGATGGAGTGAGCACCTGTTGTCTGTCCCAGCTCCTGCCAACCTTACAGTTTGAAAGCAAGAAATTGCAAGTACATAAATAGGTACCACTTCAGCAGGAAAGGTAACAGATGGAGACATCTGCAGATGCAGACAGTGCTGGCTTTTTGCCTGTAAATGAAGATGAGCACCATCCCCTAGAGTCGGTCATGACTGGTTTTCAAGCAAGGGAAACCTTTACCTTTTACCTAGTTTAATGACATTCTTCAAGTACAATGATACCTCATACAACGTCCAAACTTGGTTCCACAAGTTTGGACTTTATACGGATTTGGACTTTGTATGAAGCATGCAAAATCCTAGCCGCGATGCCTCATACAACGTCCAAATCCTTGCCGCGATGCCTCGTACAACGTCATTTTCATAGAGATACATTGTACTGTAACAGCACAGACTTCAGGGCAAAGTCAAGGAAACAGACAGGAAACTGACAGAACTTTAAGAAATCATTGTCTAAAGGCTAAAAACATTACAAAAACATGTCAAACAACCCCGATTGTCCAGGAACCTGAAGAATGCTGCAAAAATCCAGGAATGCTTCTAAACATTCTGACGAAAAAGATTGAAAAAATATATATCCAAAATCGCGCTCAAAACCACTCCTAAACACTCTTCGCCTCGTGCAAAACCCACAAGAGCAATGCATGCATGTGTCCTGCCTTTTATACTGCCCAGGCACAGTGAAACCCGAGGAAAACCCCAATGCCTCATACAAAGTTGCAGCGACTTTGTATGAGGAAACTTTTTTCAAGGGATTAGGCGATGTTGTATGAATTCAATGTTGTACGAAGCGGACTTTGTTTGAAGTATTACTGTAGTACCAACAGGATCCATGTGAACTACAGTACAGTATATTCTTTTATAAGAATTTAAATGGTATTCTTTCATCACCAGGAAGAACAGGCAGGGAAGATTTTTTTGCTAATTCTCTATCCTCTCTGCAACATGTTTTGCTCCCCTCTTCATGCTCTAGAGCAGGGGTTTCCAACTTTCTCAAGCCGGAGGCTGAGTCACACTCTCTCAGTCAGCTTCAAGGGCCGGACAGCCACTTTGCCCTGCCTGCATGATGGAGGTGGCCATTTTGTCCCAACAACTTCAAAGGGGTGGCCATTTTGTTTCTTGAATGCCCTTGGAGGGGTGGGGCCACATGAAATGGTGCTTTGAGCCAGATGTGCCCCACGGGCCTTAGGTTGGGAACTCCTGCTCTAAGAGCAGTGGCTCCCAACTTTGGATCCTGAGATGCTCTTTTACTACAACCTTCACTATTGGCTGTGCTGGACAAGATTTGATGGAGCTGTAGTCCAAGAACATCTGAGGAGCCAAGTATGGGAACCACTGCTCTAGAGCGAAAGGGATCCAAGTTTAATTCCACACCTCTGAAAAACAAGTTAAGTTCTGGTTTATTATTTTGGCACATATCTCAAGTATAGCAGTCAATTTGTATGTTGTAATAAGACAATAATGAAAATTAATATTGTTGAATATTGCTGAGATCCTGTTAAAATAGCTATGCTTGTGGTAGGGTGGCAAGTTCTCCAGAAGGGAATGATTTCAATTTTAAAAAAAAGAAAAAGATTTTCCGCTTCTCCCTATGGCTTTTCTGACTTGCTAATGGCCCCTTTCATTCAGTGGAAGCTGTTGGGATCTGCAGAGTAGGAAGAAGTCTTTTATTGCTAAAAATCATCAACACTAGATTATGTTACAGGCAGAGGGAGAATTCCAATAGTTAAAGATTCCTTCTCATCTCCTGTGGCTCCCATGGCTCCATAAATGAGAGAAACCACAGGAGAGAAGCGGAAGTATTTAATTATTGAAAGTCTTCCCTGTTGGTGACATCATTTTCTTTCTTCAGTGGATGTCAATCACTCTCTGGGCATTTTCTGTCCAGAGAAGGCAGATTCTGAATTCAAGCTGTTACTATACAGACTACACCACTATGTGATTTTCAGAGGTCCCCATTCCTTCAATCTATAGCTTGTAATTATATATATTTAAACCTAAAATTTAGGGAACCATATCAATTTCCTGTAACTTTAGTCAGCACCTTATAATATGAGGGGGCAAAGAAAATGGGTTCATGGTTACCAATAATACAGAGAAAATTGACCATTTTGTATCCCAGATTGTTGCTTTATGTACAGTAGGTGCATACATCACTCTATACCAGTGGTTCCTAATGTGAGGCCCTGGCCCCACAGGGGAACTTCAATACCCAGAAGCCTAAGTCAGTACATTGGCTGATCAGTGCTTTGGGGAATTGATTTAGGCTTCTTGGAATTGAAGTGCAAAAATCGGATTCGTTCAGGGCTGAATCCCGGCGTTGATGGGGAGGGTCAGGGGGTCTAATAAATGCATCATTATGGGAGGGGGTATTTCCTGCACCACTAAAACATGCTTTGGTGCGCCCCCTCCTGAAGAAAATATCCCTTGACCCAGCTGTCCTTAACAACTATAGGCCGGTTTCCAAACTGCCCTTTCTGGGTAAGGTTTTGGAGAAGGCGGTGGCACGCCAGCTGCAGAGTGTCCTGGAGGAAGCGGATTATCTAGACCCCTTTCAATCAGGATTCAGGCCCGGGTATGGTACGGAGACGGCATTGGTCGCACTGATGGATGATCTCTGGCGGGAGCGGGACGGGGGTTATCCATCCGTCCTTGCTCTTCTTGACCTCTCAGCGGCCTTCGATACCGTCGACCACGGTATCCTTCTGGAACGGCTCAAAGGACTGGGGATCCAGGGCACCGTGTTGTCCTGGTTTTCCTCTTTTCTGGAGGGCCGTACCCAGTCGGTGTGGTTAGAAAGTGAGAGGTCCAGCCATAGGCTTCTCAAGTATGGAGTGCCTCAGGGTTCGGTGCTCTCTCCTCTCCTATTTAACATCTACATGAAGCCACTGGGTGAGATCATTCGTTCCCACGGGGTGCGGTACCATCAGTACGTGGATGACACCCAGTTGTACATCTCGGCCCGTGGGGACCCCAGTGATGCTGTTGAAATCCTATCCGGATGCCTGGAGGCCATTGGGGTCTGGATGGGGGCCAATGGGCTTCGGCTGAATCCCAGCAAGACAGAGTGGCTGTGGATAAGGGGGCCCATGTTATCCAGGGAGCTACCATCTTTGGTACTGGATGGGGCTGTTTAGCCCCAGACAGACCCAGTGCGCAACTTGGGGGTCCTTCTGGACTCGCGGCTGCTGCTAGAAGAACAGGTAGTGGCTGTGGCCAGGAGGGCTTTTCCCCAACTTCGGGTGATTCGCCAGTTGCGCACGCTCCTGGACCGGGGCTCCTTGCTTATGGTCACCCACGCTCTGATCACTTCCCGACTAGATTATTGTAATGCGCTCTACATGGGGCTGCCCTTGACGACCATTCGGAGGCTGCAGCTGGTCCAGAATGTGGCAGCCTGGGTGGTGATGGGATGCGGACGATATGCCTGCACCTCACCGCTACTTCGGGAGCTGCACTGGTTACCAGTTTGTCTCCGGGTGCAATTCAAGGTGCTGGTTTTGACCTTTAAAGCCCTATATGGCAGTGGGCCAGGATACCTTAGAGACCGCATTGCCCCAAGAGTGTCTGCCCGTCCAACCAGAGCGGACAGGAGAGGCTCTCTAATAGTGCCATCAGCTAGGGGTGCACATCTATCCAGCACCCGAAGGAGGGCCTTCTCTGTGTCCGCACCAACCATCTGGAACCTCCTGCCAACAGATCTAAGACTTCAAAGAGATTTGCTGCCCTTCAGGAGAGGATTGAAGACCTGGCTGGCAGGGCAGGTGTGGGGCCCTAATGGGAACACAGTCCCCGCCTGCTGGCTTATGTAAACAATTAAGAACTCTCTTCTTTTTATAGTGGGTGGAATGGGTGGGTGGGATCTGGGCCTTTTAAAGTGGGTGGGATATGGGTCTTTTAAAGTGTTTTTATGTGTTTTTAGAATTTGTTGTAATGCCGCCCTGGGTCGGGTTCTGCCTGAGTGGGCGGCATATATAAATATGACTATTAAATTAAATTAAATTAAACCCAAGGTTTGAAAACACTGTTCTATACTATTACAGTATGCATATGATTAGGCATGAGTTATTTCTTTGTGTCATTCCTTGTGGTTCTTCAGCAGGTTGGGAATGTAGCCAAATGTATGGAGGCTACTTAGCAAGTCAAGGAGAATACTGATGGCCAATCTTGTGAAATCAGAGAGGGTTTCATATCTAGTTCTCTTCTGTAAACATTGGTAGAATTTAACATTTTAACCGTGTTTGCTTTGGCACTGTCCTTTAGCTGTTTTCAATGCAGTTCTCATTATAAGCTCATGGAAAAACTGATCATTTATTAATGTCAAAGAAACGTGAGCAAGAAAAGAAACAGAATATGTCTAGGGCCCTCATCCAATCATTATAGTGCACAGATGGCTGTGTATAACACAATATATGCTAGGAAAGGTAGGTTCATATCCCTAGGTGTATCAAAAGGTCTATAGGAAAAGCATTCCACTTAGATTAGTATAAATAGTTTTATGCCCCCCCCCCCCCGACTCTTTGGATGACTGCTAAATTCACCTAGCCCTGAAAATGAACAGAGAAAACGAGGTGTTCCTGCTTTCTCCTAGGACATAGTATGAGTCAAACATCTCAAGTTAACAAATAGAGATATTGATAGATATTGCAAGACTATTTCCCTGTTCATAGCTCTGTGCTGGACTTTACTGTTAGGGGCAATGATGTTAAAATAATTTTTGTGGCATGAGAAGTATCTCAAAGATGGTAGCCATGGATAGCTGGTGCCCACTGGGGTTGGAGTTCACTACGTGATTCTTGGGAGGTCAAGTACGGGTGCGTTTTACTTCCGTTTCCAGGAGTGGTAAGGGCGGCGTGGGCTGGATGAATTGGTGTCAGGGGCTAGATCTGGCTTGCAGGCTGTGTTTTAAGCAGAGAAAGTGGCAGCCTAAAAATCTATTTCATCTTGTTGCAAAACAGATTGCAAGGCACGTTTTACTTCCACTTCTGGTGGGAGGAACCATGTGACCAGCCCACTGAACCATGTGACCAGCCCACTGAAGCACATGACTGGCCCACGGCTTGAAAAGTATGGGTACCCCTGGTATAAACAATTGTGCAAGCTTTTAAGAGCAAAGATTTTGCCAATTGACACTTTCTCCCATCTTAATGCTCACAGCAGATTGATGAAAGATGTGTTCACTTGCAAGCTTGCACAGGTGTTTGCATTGTTGCACAATTGTGTGGCCTTTTGGATGGCCTAATTAACATTACCATCTTAGTATGTAGATTATAAACTATTCCCTTCACTGCAAATCTGGATTATTTTAGAAGAGACCTACTGTATGTAGTTCATCAGGCATTGGTTCTACAGGACATTTCTTATAGGGCTTAATAAACCTCCTTCTCTTGTCTGACAGCATAGGACATGGAGAAACAAGAAAGTTCTCTGAACAACCTGGCAGACTATATTATCTGGTTTATGGGCCAAGAATGTTTTTGGGGGTCACAATTTGATCACGTATGTTCTGGAACAACAGCTGAGCACAGAGTGGCCTTGATAAGAAGAAAGTCCAATCAATTTCAGATCTCAAATATTTCAAACTATGCAATAATGATTCAGTTCATGCAAAGCAAATGGTTTCCATGGGACTAAGGGTCAGAACCAGCTGGAGTTTTGAAAATCAATATTTAATAACAATATTTGTTCACTAAGCTCACAGGGAAAGCCAATAGAAAAGAAAATGTATTCCCTGAATATGTTCTTTCAAACCAAGCACATTTACATATTACCTCTCTGCAGGATAAATGCATTAACTAAGTGAAACTTCTGAACTAGATTAAAGTAAAGAAGGGGAGTACTGTATATTAAAATGTGACATGAAGGAACCTAACATGATCTGTACCTCTTGGACTAATTTACAGAATGGAACTTATTTTTTCTTCCAAATTTCATAATGTTTTCATAATGTATTAGCAGATGTCTGCCCGGACAACCCGCTATGGTAATGGAGTAGACAGTATAGCCAGCAACTCAACACTGAGTGTCAGGTGGTGGTTAACTAACCTGACTCCCTAAAGGGGCCAACAGCTGTGGGTGGATGAGCACCTTTAGGTGTGGTGATGCCCCCTCAGTGGAGGAAATGCCACTGGAAACCATTATATTGGGCACAACAGCAAAATTAGTGGAGGAGGAACTCTGATTCCCAACAGTTATGGGGGCGGAAGAGGCCATGCCAGATGGACTGGCTGTGAAGGCACGCCTTGATAATATCCTCAAGGCTGCAGTAGTCCATTGCAGTCCTGGTGTTAAATCCTGCATGTCTCATTTCATGTGTGACACAGGAGATGGCTCCGTGATCATAGTGTGTGGGTCACTTCATGGCAAGCTGGGATCCACCTTAAACAAATTCACACCAATGACATTTTTCCCGCTTCAGGAAAAAAATGTATTCTTGGATACGATTTGTAGTCGACGATGACTGTGTCTCTTACCACAAAAAATCTTTCACAACACTCTTCTTCTTCTTCTTCTTCACTACCACAACCACCACTGGTTGTTGAGGGATATTGAGATGTATCTCACAATACACTGAAAACCAATATTCTGATAGAGAATAAACAGTTATGCTTAGTGTAGACCCGTCTAGAATCCTATTTACATATGCAATTATGTAAGGGTAATCCTATGCATTTCCACCCCTGCAGCAGTTTCACCTATGTGCACCTGTTCTTTGCACCTGATTTCAGGAAGGGGTGTCTGTAGCTGGAGAAAACATTGCGTCATTTCCTTTCTCTGAGTGATTTTTCTTCAGGAGATTCATTGAAATTAATGTGTTAAATGTGACATGGGCCCTACCAAAAGTATATTCCATGGAATGAATAGGATGTGGTGATCACAATTACTTTTAATTCTCATTGATTTCAGTGACTTTATTCTTCATAGGGAAAGGGATAGATTTAGCACAATGAGACTTAATTCAGTCCTGCCTAAGTCCTATTGATTTTAATGGGACTATTCTAAGCATAACTGAATCTGTTTTAAAACCATTATTGGAATTAAAGGATTTTGGCTCATAAACACCCAGGTCATCTGTGCCTCCTTTCCTAGATCACACCCTCTGCAGACTACAAATAGGGAAGAAGAATCAGAGATGAATGATAAGACTGGAGATTATCTTGCACACAACTTTCCTTCTGCCTCTCATTCAGAATGGAATGAAGTGCAGAAAGGGAGATGATTTGTAATTGTGCATTGTCTGCTCAAGTCTTGGATATGGATCTCAGTGATGAGCTGGAAATTGTGACTGGGGGCTTTTTCTGCAAGGCTAGATTGGAGCAGGGTGGAGTGGACTAAATAGGATCACTGGGAGGTCCAGTATGCCATTTTGTGTGATCGTTATATCCAATCCAAATGGCATATGAATCTCAAGCAACCTATTTGGTTTGCTTTTTAGAAGTGTTAGGTATGTGTCTTATGAGTGATCTAGTTGAGAACTGCTGCAGCTCAGTACACATGCCTAATACACAAATACACTTCTTTCTCTTGTGTTAAAGGGCCAGTCAAGAGACTGCTGCTGTGGCAGTTAGTTCAGCCACGGGCAGTTACTCAACCAACTCCTTTTAGACCAGAGGTTCCCAACCTAAGGCCCGTGGTCTGTATCTGGCCCATGGCACCATTTCATGTGGCCCCCCACCCCTCCAAGGGCATTCAAGAAACAAAATGGCCACCCATTTGGAACTGTTGGGACAAATGGCCACCCCATCATGCAGGCAGTGCAAAATGGTAGTCTGGCCCTCGAAGCTGACTGAGAGAGTGTGATCCGGCCCACGGCTTGAAAAGGTTTTTTTTTTAAATAAACTGATTCAGCACATTTTCCAGATCTTCTTCTTCTTTGCTTCCTCTTTTATCCCTTTGGGTGCTGAGGAAGATACAAGGTTCTTGTTCTGGCACTTCTAGTGTCCTCCACTGGTGTTATCTGGTGTTCTTGGAATACATGTTCCTCTGGGTCTGCCTTGTGCTCTTTGTCCTTCTCCTCTTTTCACATACGCCTTGTATTAGTATGGGATTCTAAGAATTCTCTCCAAGTGGCCAAACCACTTTATTTATTATCTCTGTATGTAGTTTAATAGTTTGGCTCTACCCCTGTTCTTTCCCTTATAATCTCATTCCTGATTTTATCCCTTCTAGACATTCCAGCAACCCTGGAGATCAGAGCTACTGGGAATTGAAGTCCAAGAACATTTGGGGGCCTAAGGTTGGGAAACCCTGCCTGACATGCAAGCACACAAATTACTAGGGTACTGTTAACTATTCTCTACTCTCACATCTAAGGCGATAATATTAAGCAGACCTCCCAGAAACTGCAAAAAAATAATAATCTATATATTTCATTTTTTTAAATAATCTGTAAATCTGCAGAGACTGATTTATTAAGGAAATCATATGGGGCTATAGGCTTTTGTGGGAAAAAAAATGATTTTCCTCATTAATATGGAGAAGGTGATGCTTTCAGAAAATTGCATACCAGCTTGGAGTAGACCTGTTGAAACTGGCCAGGCGTGTCACATGCAACTTATTTCTGTCCCACTGATTTCAGTACAGTACTGTATATCTAAAACTGGTGGTGCAGTGGTTAAACTGTTATACTGCAACTAAAAGGGTGTAAGTTCGATCCTGACTCAGCCTCCCATCCTTTCAAGGTCAGTAAAATGAGTACCCAGCATGTTGGAGCCAAAATTCTAATTAACTTGTGAACCGCCCAGAGAGTGCACTAAGCACTTATATGGGGTGGTATATAAGTGTGATTGCTTTGCTTTTGCTTTAAAACTACAACAGAATCTAGATATGTGGGAAGCTTTGGGTGTTGCCATTATTAGACCACATGTCCTAATGCTTAATCTTGTGTAACTTATTCCCATGGGAGTTTCTGGAAACTGAAGTCCAAATCAGTTAAAATCTCTTTATTCTGCTTCAGTTCTTATTAAAGTTATTCAAGGGAGATCTGAGTAGGTGACACCAACCAAGAGCTCCGAACCCAGAATTCAGCACTTGTACAAGGGAAAACTTGTACAAGGGACTGCAGTGGCTTAGTGGTTAAGATGCTGAGCTTGAAGGCTAGAAGGTTGGTGTTCGATACCCGAGTGCTCCATGACGGAGTGAGCTCCCATCTCTGTTCCAGCTTCTGCCAACCTAGCAGTTCAAAAGCAAGAAATTGCTAGTAGATAAATAGGGACCACTTCGGTGGGAAGGTAAACAGCGTTCCATGCACTCTGGTGTTTAGACATGCCTGCCACATGTCCATGGAAATGTCTACAGACACAGACAGCTATAAACAGAGATAAGCACTGAACCCTAGAGTTGGATACATCTGGCTTTCGAGCAAGGGTGATCTTTACCTTTACTTTACCTTACAAGGGAAAACAAAAGAAAACTCACATTAAAAATATAGCAGTTAGTCTTTAAAGTGCTGCAGCGTTTTTGTTTTCTGATATGCCTGAAACACAGACTAACACGGCTACTATTTCAAAATAAAACTGAAGATTCAGTAGCAAGAACCCAACTAATCCACCTTGTTTTGGCAGTCAATGTATCTTTTATGTAAAGATTCCTATTTAAGAAGATAGCACTTGAGACACCATGTAACTATTTTGTTTTCTTCCCAGTTGCTTCTTTAGAAAAACCATGGGAGATTTCAGTATCGGATGTAATTGAGTGCATTTCAGAAAAGCAGGAGAAGCAATCTGTAATTATGTGGTTTTTAAAAAATCATTGTTCAGGCTCTTCAAACTGTAATACAGTAAAAGCATAACCTTAAAAGGATTGGTACTTAATACCTCTGATTCATAAAGCAGTTGTTTCATTCCCCATAGACACAATTTTGTCTTTAGATTATAGCCACCAGTGGTAAGGCAAAGCAATAAGGATGATAATGGGGTGTTGGTGCAGTTTTTAAAAAAACCCAAAGTGCTTAACTTCAAGATCTGGAAGCAGGGAAGCCAAATAGCACAGAAGGAACTCTATATTGTTACAAAACCAAACAAATCAGTAGTGACTAAATACAGACACTCAACAGTACTGTCATACCTTAAATTATTGGGGCAGAGGCAGTGGTAGGCATCAGCTTGTTCACACCAGTTTGCCAGAACCTGTAGCAGAAATTCTGGCTGGCCCCGTCCATCCAAGTTTTGAAAAAAAAAACCTAGTCCTAATTCGGGTGCAACACAGGGCTTTCCCCTGGCCATGCCCATCATACCACACCCACAGTGTGGTAGTAATTTTTTGGGAGCCCAGCACTGGGCACTATGAGAAACCTGGGGAACATAGTTAAAAGTAGAGACATCACTCTGAAAACAAAAATTCGCGTAGTCAAAGCAATGGTATTCCCAGTGGTAATGTATAGATGTGAGAGCTGGACCATTAGGAAAGCTGAGCGCAGATGAATAGATGCCTTTGAGATGTGGTGTTGGAGGAGAGTTCTGAGAGTCCCCTGGACAGCAAGGAGAACAAATTGGTCAATATTAGAAGAAATCAACCCAGTCATTGGAAGGTCTAATAGTAAAAATGAAGCTGAAGTACTTTGGACACCAAATGAGAAAGGAGGATTCACTTGAGAAAACCTTGATGCTTGGAAAGGTGGAGGGCAAAAGAAGAAGGGGAGGCCAAAGATGAGATGGCTAGATGGTATTGTAGACTCAATGGGCACAGAGCTGGGCAGGCTGAGGAGGATGGTGGAGGACAGAGGTGCCTGGAGGTCAATGGTCCATAGGGTCGCAAAGAGTCAGAATCGACTGTACAACTGAACAAAAAACAAACAAACCACTGGGCAGAGGGTTGCATTTAAGCAGTTATAAAGTTATGGTAACCATTGCTCTTGTTGAGAAATAGTGAATGGGTGCAATTAATTTCAAAAAAGTAGTTATATTAAATACAACACAGCTTGGAAATGATGTGCTAGTTTGATTTAACATGTTAATGTTAAACTTCATAGTCTGGCCAGGTTATCCCGTTATGGTAATAGAGTAGACCACTATAAGAATTTACTCACAAGTAAGCCCTTCATGCTTCTGCGTTGCTGCCTCCTGGCTAAGCAAACCAGGATTCTAGATTAATGTAGATAAGGTAGCATAGAGCCAAGTAATCACTCCAGGTCTCTTCAGGTATTTTAAAAGTATATTAAAATTAAAGTAAGGTACAAAATAAAGTTCATCAAAAGTTCAGAAAGCATATTAAAATAAAGAAACCTGCTCTTTAGGGAAAGCCCAGCCTGCCCCCCTTCTGGCTAAAACAATTACATGGTTGCAGTTCAAAGTCCAAGAGAGTGTCTCCTCTGCCCCCACCTTCTGGTCTTTTATCTCCTCCCTCAGGGTCCGCTTCCCAGCCATTCCCCTAAGGGATTCCAACCAGTGATCTTACAGCATGACATGTCCATCACACATTAGGTTTAATTTCTCCCAACCTCTGAGGCTAACATGTTTACATTCCAATCTCTCTCTGGTCTAAAGGGACACCCACACATTGAAATCTCCATCTTGGATGGGTTAAAGCGCAAGGCAATTGGGTGGGCAAAATCTCATGGAAAAGTGCAGCTCAGAACTGGGCTTTTTCATGACAGACCATATTGCCAGCAATTCAATGCCGATCATCAAGTGGAGGTTAACTAACTTGACAATGCTGAGGACTAATGGCCTTGGGTAGTGATGTCCACAGGGAAGAGTGATGGTTCCCAAGTGGATTTATCCTATTTGAATCCATCTTGATAGAGGGCAGCAGCTTTATCAATACTGGCCTGGGGCTGATGAGGACTTTTTTAAAAAGTGATTCACAGAACTGGACTAGTGGTACAGGTGTCACACTGCGATGCAGAAGGCAAATGAAAGGCCACTGCATTATACAGTCCCCAAGAGAATCTTCATGGCTAATCTCCATGAGGATAGCCAATATTCAAAATCAGACACAGCACTTTAATAGTAATTACACTTATATACCACCCCATATTGCTTAGTGCACTATCTGGGTGGTTCACAAGGTAATTAGCCCCCCCCCCCCAAACATGCTGTTTACTCATTTTACCACCCTCAGAGAGATGGAAGGCTGAGTCACCTTTGATTCCAGTCAGGATCGAACTCACATCTGCAGTTTTGGCTGCAGTACAGGAGTTTAACTACTGCGCCATCAAGATGCTACAGAGCCCTGCAAAAAAATAATAATGCAGATTTTGGTTTAAAGTGACAAATGCTGATTTTGGTTTAATGTGATAATGCACGAAGGAAAAATTCATGCAAAGAAGAAAAGTCAAGGAGATAGATGTTTTTCTATTTATCTGGGAAACAGCAGAACAATATGAGGAATATTAGGTATGTGGCCTTCATAAGACTAGGCCAAAAAGCAGCTGTCTTAAATAAATCTGTGTTGAGTTTCCTGAAGTTGATCTCATCAACATCTAGAAAACCAGAAAGAGCTAGTTTTATAAGGGGAAAATTTTGCGCCAGATACCAACTGTTCATAGGGAGAACAATTTGTGAATAATACTTTGTAGTATGTAGGACATGTCTTTAAGAGAAAGGCCTTTTTTCCTTTCTGTATAGGTGTGCTTTCCTTATAAACCTAACTTCTGACTGCTTACTTACTTACTTTATTTATTTATTGTTAGTATGTTGACATTTTTTGAAAAAAGTACTGTACTTGCTTTATGTAGTTCAGTATAATCATACTGTCATTTTCCAAACCGAATACCCATAGGCTAGAAGGAAAAGGTTATGGTTGAACATATATACCCAAAAATTCAAAACAAAAGAAAAATGTGGTAAACAGTATATTTTCAAAAACAAACTTGGTGGTAAAGCAAAGAGATACTCACCAAGACTATTCCACTTACACAAAGAGAGATGTTTTTATGATTCACAAGATGAATGTATTAAGTTACAGAAAATTCTTCTGAAAGTTTTAAGGCTGCCATGCCACAATCAAGTATAGTATTGATCTTTCTTAGTCTCCAACTCATCCTAGGGCATAAGTCCAAGATCAATCTATTACATGATAAATGCCCTCACTAATTCCTTCTTGAAGGCAGAATGTCTGTGTATATATAATCCAAGAAATATAAAATTAGAGAAAACTGCTGGAACTAGAGTGAGCCATTAGGATCCTCCCAAGCAAAGTTAACTATCTTGATTTAGTTTGCATTTATCCAATTTGTAGTCTGTGAGAGAAAAAAAACCTCCTTTGGTTTTATATCATTTAGAAGAAACCACTGGGTGCAGATTCTTTCCCCTCTCTTTTCCTTTTCACATTACTCACAAACATATGGACAAAAATGCTTTAATCATTGAGAATATACATACAAAAATAGATCTGTTAATGTGTCAAACTAGGTAGATTAGGAAATATGGATATCAAAACATACAGAAATGTGTACATGAAGAAAAGAACCCTGGTGATGCAGCGGGTAAACTGCTGTGCTGCAAACAAAAGGTTGTGAGTTCAGTCCTGAAAAGGTTCAAGGTTGACTCAGCCTTCCATCCTTCCAAGGTCAGTAAAATAAGTACCCAGCATGTTGGTGGGCAAAATGCTAATTAACGTGTGATCTGCTCGGAGAGTGCACTAAGTGCTATGGGGTGGCATATAAGTGTGATCGCTATTATTATTGCTATAGCAATGAAAGCTTATAACTTGATTTGAAATAAATGGATGAAAATGAATGTGAGATTTGGATAAAGGCAGTGAAATAGAGAATGAGAAATATCCACATTATCACTTATAATAACCACTGTTTTGCATAGGAAATGATACTATGGCCAAAATCCTGTGGCTTAGCATAGTGAATTGCACTAGAACAGGCTCATCGACTTAATGAGGATTTGGTGAATCAACTCATTCACAAGTCCCATTGATTCAAATGGGCTTACTCTAACTATAAGTCACAGTTAGAGTAAGACCTTTTTAATTAATGAAATATACAAAGGAGTTGCTCACCAACAGGGATGGCGGGTGCACCTTGTCATGTGTTGTGTATTAATAAGGTATGTTTTAAGATTTATAATATGTGCTTTCTACTTAGATTTGAGTTTTGTTATATGCTATGTAATTTTGTTTAGTTACTGCTTTAAACTAATACAAAATTAAATATTAAGTTGCTCACCATATTCCAACTGATTCAATGGGTCTGTTCTAGTACAATTGATTACACAAAGCTATAGGATTTTGGTCAATATATTTGAAATAAAGATGACCTCCAATTATATATAGAAATTTCCAGAGGGTAGCTCTGTCTTGTCTGAATTTAGCTTTAGTTGGGAATTATTAAATGACGATTGCTCAAATTAATCCAGCAAGAGTGCCCACTGGAGAATTTTCGGCGAGAGGACAAACTTGTATAGTGATATGTTAGTTTATTTTACACACACAGCATGCTCCACTGTGAAACCATGGCCAGAATTCTATTAGTATTTGTATAACTTTATGTGGCTAATTGCAACTAATTAGTAAGGTGGATTACTAATCCTTTTACACATCAACCATATCACCTCCTCTGCTGCGTGTCTTTCTAATACCATATTTACATGTTGTAGCATATTTTTATGATGTCTTATTGTATTGTGTTTATTTGTAAGGCATTTATTATTCACTGTCCTGTGTGGCCTTCAGTCTGGCTAGTGGGGTACACAGCATTCTTCTTCTGCATTTGTTATTTATGGTAAAATTGAAAGCTGAAAATTGTAAATACTTTTGAAGATAACCTTTACTATAGAGTGGATGGGGAAAAGGCACATCGTGCAACCTGTGGCAGGCAGTGGGAGATTAATTAAATCCTCTGGTTGATTAAGTGAAGTTAGACCCTGCTTAGTTTCAAAACACACACAACAAGCCTTGAATCTCATCTAGGCTGTGACTATATCCTATTAGTTGAGATCAATAAGCAAATGCGTATCAGGTTAAAAAAAATGAAGACAAAAAAGTAGTGGCATGTTTAATAGCTATATTTTAATGTGAGCTTTTGAGGATCTGGTCCACTTCCTCAGATGTAAGAGTGGTTCCCAACATTTTTTTGGCCACACTTAAGCATCTCTAAAATCCTGCCCCTGCCCCCTGGTGACATATAAATCTTATGATTCAAAAGGTAAACTCCTATTCATGTGGAGGAAGCCTAAAAGGACATTCACTGTTAATAACTCATTCTCGAAATGACCCTCTTAAAAATCAAGTTGCCCCCCTGTGGGCAGAAGCTGCAAATTGTGTGAGTCAGTGTGGCATTTCACACCTAGCAACAACTAAAGACCCCTATTTGATATTCAGTTCTAAGGGGAACCAGTAAACTAAGGTACACACATACAACTTTTGTCAAAAGCAAATGGATCATCCCTTTGTTGACTGATAAAGGACAGTGATTGTTTCACCATCAACAAGATCCTTATTATTTTTTATCCTTCATGTGGTTATATATATATTTTGTAATGTCACCTGTCAGGTACGGTTGCTAGCAATTTTGTAATGTCACCTTATCACCATCCCTTATTAATACCTGCTCTGCTATAACCTACCTCTAGGTGTTCATAAGTTCATGAGAGCAGCTATTAAGTATCTTTGTAGACATCACTGCCTATCAGTCAATGACAGATGCATAGGATGCATTAGCAGTCACAAAGTAACTGTGGGATTCAATTAACTTATTAATAAGACATCAAGATGTTTTAGAGCTTGCTGTGGGATGTGATCCACTCAGATAAATCTTCTGAAGTACACAAGTGTCAAGTAGAATGAATCACCTTTCGAATGACATTGAAGATGTAAAAAGGTGGGATGGTTAAATCGTCAATAGTGAGCGTGTATTTGGAGGATGGTAATGGTACAGATTCTGTACTATATAAGGTGTAAGAAACAACAAAGCACAGGAATTCTGGCACTGTGTCATATCACTTCCACTTCCCAGATTTAGGTGGTATGTACTTTGGACAGGTTTCTGTATATCTCTTTAGCTTAATGAATCTGCATTAAGGGGCTGTGGTAGCTCAGTGGTTAAGAAGCTCGCCTTGTTAGCTGGAAGACTGGCAAGTTGGCAGTTCGAGACCCAGGTACTGCATGACGGATTTAGTGCCAGTCTCTGTCCTATCTTTTGGGTACATGAAAGGAGCCTCATCTGGGCATTCCCTGAGCGCAGTTTCCTCCACAAAAATCCTCTCAACTCAAAATAATTTCTGACATGAAATTATTATTATCTGCAATGCTGGTTAGCTATCAATTATGCCATTAAATGGACCTATGTATGCCTCGTAACAATATCATATGCAGAAATTCCTTATTTAAAAAGGACTGACCTATGTATCTCAGAGTACAGGACATCTAATAATAGACTCAAGTTACAGGAAAACTGTTTAAGAGGTACAACAATGGAAGCAGTACTGTTAATTGCTATTTTATAATTGTAAATCGAACAATTAATTGTATTATTGTTCTGTGTTTTGTATTAATTGTACTATTGATTGTGATTTGATATTTTTGTAAAGTTTATTGTGATTCTCATTATGATTGTATTTTGCACTGTACATGTGGGGCTTCTGAAAAGAGGTTTTCCCCTTTGTCCTGATGCTTTGTTATTGGAGGGTTGATACTGTATTATTGTGATTATTGTTTCCCTGTAATTGTACTGATCAATTATTGTGTATTTGTATCTTTATATTGTAACATTATGTATCTTAATATGTTATTAGCCGCTCTGAGTCGGCCGTGAGTTGAGTGGAGCGGGATATAAATTTAAATAATAAATAAATATAAATTTAAATAATAAATAAGCAGTTATCTTGGAAGGTGGCGAGCTCTCCAACAGTGGAGGCATTGAAGAGAAAGTGAAACAACCATCAGATATACTTTGATCTGGATTCCTGCACTGAAAGGAGTAGAACCTTTCCAACTCTATTATTCTATGTTTCTAGTCTAATATTGCTGAATCTGACTGGCAGCAGTTCTCTAACATGTCCTAGCCCTACCCTTGTCATAATACATAGATTCTCATCCAGGTAATAACCAAGGCAGACCATGCTTAATTTCAAAGGCAGACTCTGCTTAATGGATTTTTTATTTATTTATTTATTAGTCAAATTTGTATATGCCGCCCGCTCAGGCAGAACCCGACTCAGGGCGGCATCACAACAATTTAAAAGACATAAAAACAATTCTAAAAAATAATTATAAAAAAACCCCCCAACCCACCCCCTTTAAAAACCCCCATGTCCCACCCACCCATCCCATCCACTATACAAAGGAGGAAGAGAAAGTTCTTATACAAGCCAGCAGGCGGGCACCATAGTCCCATTCGGGCCCCACACCTGCCCTGCCAGCCAGGTCTTCACTCCTTTCCTGAAGGGCAGCAGTTCACTTTGGAGTCTTAGGTCTATTGGCAGGAGGTTCCAGAGAGTTGGTGCGGACACGGAGAAGGCCCTCCTTCGGGTGCTAGACAAATGTGCATCCCTAGTCGGTGGCACCACTAGAGAACCCCTCCTGTCCGCTCTGGTTGGACGGGCAGACACTCTTGGGACGATGCGGTCTCTAAGGTATCCCGGCCCTTAGATAATAATTCCCATAATAATGGGAATTATTCGATGAATAGGGTACACCAACCCTTGTGTCAGCAGTAAGCATGATCTATCCCAATTTTGCAGCAGGAAAAGAAGAAATCTGCTTATTTTTCAAGGATGTAAAGTTTGATGTGTGGCCTCCAGCAAAGTAGCATACAGTATATTGCTTCTTTTTCCCCTCCTCGACTTTTCTGAAGTAGAACTTTATTGGTCAGTTTCTCTCTTTTATATTGCCTTTTGGGGAAAGATTTATGCTATTATGTCAGTGGAGAGGTCTAGTATGTACTTTATCTTTGTAGCAGTATAGCATCCTTGTAACTTTTAATAACAATGTGATTTTTTTTGGTCTATGCTACTAGGCTATGGAACCCACATTGTATTTCTTGAAGCATGCTTGTCATAGTCTTTTACTATAGGAGAATGAGTTGAATTGGAGCTTGGCAAGTTACTTTTTTGTCTTGCTGTATCTGGGCCTTGAATAGAGTGACTGATTAGGACTCAGAAGGCCTGGATTCAAATCCCTGCTCTGCCCTGAAAGCTCATAGCACATAGAACCAGTAAAACTAATCCTTAAATGTCTTGCTTTCTTGAAAGTCCTATGAGAGGTGGTATAATATAGTTCCAACCTGATGGCACATAGCAATAAGTATCTTTAGCCAGATTCCAGCCCAAGTCAGTGTTGATTTTTCGCTCTTTTATAGGATTTCCCAGATCACATTTATACATACATGAGCCACAACATACGGTACCATATCATATGTATATTGCTTTAACAATTTTCTGGTAAAGGTGTAGCCCTTGAAATCTCTGCTCTTCTGAAGCTTAAGTATCCATCCATCCATCCCACATTGCCTCTCCTTTTGAAATGAATAGGAGAGTCACTTTCACAGTAGGATACCTCGACTATTCTATATATTTGTCTAATGATCACAAAAGTGGACAACTGCTTAGTGTTCAAGGGCTATACCCACCCCATATCCACTCCCCTGAGCCTCAAGGGGCTGTATCTGTTTCTCTGTTTTTAAAAGAACATTTTGAGTGAAGGGATAGGTTCAAAGTTGAAAATTGCCCACCCCATGGGATTCTTCAAAGTGTAATTGGTGAGTCTATCCTGAGTCTTCTTGTAGAGAGAGAGAGAATGGAAGTTAAACTGAGGAATGCAGTCCAGAGTCTACATAAATCTCATTCTTGGTGTATGATATTTCACAGTTAGTGATGAAATCTATTAACAAATCACAACTAGATTATATATGATTAAATGAAGGAGTAGTCTTTTCAGATCTCCACTCTTTTCGTAGGCCTACCCTAGTTATAACTTACTATTTCTGGAGGTCTTCAAGTAAATGTTGATCAGTTATTGAAGATATTTTGAATTCAGATGTCAGATAACTGCATGGCCTAAGATGTTACTATGAGGTGGCCTAAAATGTTACTATGATTGTATGATTATATATGACTTAACAGATGAAAAAAGAAGTCCAGTTCTGGGATTTCCCACTGCTTGGCATTTCTTTATGAATGACAGTGAACACAAGAAGTCATCCTATAGATCATTTTGACTGCTGTCATTGGCATTGTTGACATTTAGGCTGCCCTTGATTATGTAATTCAGCATTCTTTTTCCAGTTGGCAACATTGGCATAATATTATATAGCAATATTCAGCCATTTTCTGATGTTTTATATTGTAGACCAAGTGCCATATCTGTTCTAAATATGGGCTATCATCACGGCGATAGTCTTCCTGTTCTTAACTCCTCGGAACAGTTCTTCCAAGGACATTCTACACCAGTCTCTCAGGTTCTTTAGTCATGAAGACTGTTGACGTCTGGGACCTCTCTTCCCAGGGAGTTTCCGTTGTATAGCAAGTTGGAGTATTCTGTATTTCATGTCATTCCTCATGATATGATCAAGGTATTGGAGCTTTCTTTGTTTAATGGTCTTAAACAGTTCTTGTTCTTTATCCATCCACTGCAACACTTCTACATCAGTCGCATGGTCAACCCATGATGTCCTTAGCACCCATCTGTAGATCCACATTTCAGAAGCTTCGATTGCAGACACAGAAGCACAATATCCCAAATTCATTAACTGGAGGTTGTTGTTTTTTTTTGAAGGATTGAATTATTCCATATAGGGCTTGTAAGTCAAGGCAGTGGAAGGCTACCAAACGGCTCATTCCTCCCATTGATAATCTCCAAGTCCTAGAGAAAAAGTTCCCCCAAACAGTAATTGGTTCCTGCAACAATATTTTACTTACTATAAAATGTAAATTGTTAAGTCTGTTCTCCAGATCTCATATTATGCACGCTTATTTCCTTCTTTGTTGATTCCAAGAGTAATAGTAAATTATTAATCACATTTTCAACACTGAAGGGGAATTTGAATGATCTCCAGGCCCCCACAGAGTTCTGAAGTAACTTTCTACAGTGGATGGCTGTTTAATTATTATCATCATTTGCAGATTCACACATGCAGTATTTTTCCCAAAGCAAAAAATTTTCAGTGGCATTAAAACTTTAACCATCCTAGTGTATTAATAAAGCACAAGCTATGAAGAAGCTGGTGGAATATATGCACAGAGGGAAATGCTCCTTATATCCTAGATCTCCAATTTAAACTGGAATGTTCATATAATTTTAATAGTGTTACAGAGGCATCTAATTTAAGGAAGGATATATTCTAGTTTTCAGTGCTGTTCTTTCAGAAGTCAAGAGAAAAGAAGTACCAATACTTTCCGTCAATCATAGGCTGCCCTTTTTAATATTTCTTTCTTGTCCTATCCTGGATAATAATAGTAAAATTTAAAAAATGAACAACAGTAGAAATAACAATCATGAGTTTCACAAGTGTGTTAATTAAAATTTCTCTCTAATTCCCATTTCCTCTGTCGTCTTCTTCTTCTCTCTTTTTGCCACATTAGTTTGATGCTATTTTTAGAAGCAGACACAAAAACCTCCTTTCATTTTTTTGCAGCTTCAACTAATTCAATCATTTTATAAAAAGCTCCCATTAAATAACAATTTTCTCTATTTTATGCACACAGCACATAAATATGCATGATTTTGGACCCACTTTTTGTTCAGAACATTACATTATATATTTTTGAGAGGTGTGCATATTGAAGAATAACTGCATGCTGGTTCATGTATGTATTTTGGAAGGAAATATTCTGCAGGTTCTCATCCAAACATGAACTGGAGAAAAAGATCCCCCACCTGTATAATACCCAAGAATTTTAAAGAATTCAGAATATACAGTAAAGGTAAAGGACACCCTTGCTCAAAAGCCAGTTGTATCCGACTCTAGGGTTCAGTGCTCATCTCTGTTTATAGCCGAAAGCACTGTCTGCATTTGCAGACATTTCCATGGACATGTGGCAGGCATGCCTAGACACCGAAGTGCAAAATGTCCTTTTCCCAAGAGACATATGGTGGTGGTGGTAGTGGTGGTGGTGATGATGATGGGGGCTGGAACCTGTAAGACCGCCCATTAAAAACATGTTTTTTAAAATCAATATTGTATTTCAGTTCCACCTGTGTACCTTGGGTGGAGGGATGGGCAATTTTCCTATGTTTTAAGTCTCTCCTGCACTCCCTGAACTGAGTTTTGTTCAAAATATTTTGGCCACAAGAGGGCTTAAGGAACATTTCTATTTAAAAAACACACACCATATTTGTAAGGAATTTTGGGTGAGGGTTAGAAGTCTTAGGTGTGGTTTTCAAGGATGCAGAGATGGGTGCTTTGGTCTCTGGGAATGAATGTCTTAGCTTTTAGCTTCTTCACTTGTCACTCAGGATAAATGCTGAGAAATTGAAGGTCATGCATGTGAACTCCACATCCGGGGCATAGGGAATAATACCCGAGTCACAACAGCTGGAGAAAGGGGAGAAGTTTATTTATGTGGGCAGGGTGATTGCTCATAATGGAGATGTATAGGTGAACATAAAACTCAGTCTTGGAAAAGCAACAAAATTCTAGAATAATATCTATATATCATCTTTGCAGGCGCACCCCCCAATAACGGACTCAGACACCATTGAAAGTGGATAACAGCATTGGGCCACATTTATTGATTCATGCCCTAGTCCGAATTATAAATTTGTATTGGTAAAACGACCAATCATAATTCTTAAGGCAAGCAGGCCGAAGTAACACTGGTAAGGTACCACCCAAAATTGCCAACGGCAATTGGTCACAATGTATCAATTTGTTTGTTGACAACAAACAAATTGTTGACCGTAGTCAATATCTAACTCATGACCCCACCCTCTGACTCGTATCCGTGAAATCACGGGGTGATGCATGCTGGCTAGCTATCGCCATCACCCCGTCGCCTGGTTTGTCGTTGACCGGACAACGTTTAACTAATTTATTCCTATCTAGTGTTGTCCAGTCAATTGCGAACCTGCCGGATACCTGTGGGTCATAACTGTTTACCTTACCAGTGCTACCCGCCCATGTGACCAAAGTCAACAGTAGTAGCATAAGAACCCCTATATCAAACCATAGCAACAGTGTGGGATGGGCAAAAAAGCCAGGACCCGGAAGCCAATGTGGGTCCCAGCCAAAAATTCCCACCCGGCCCCGAAGCGACCAGAATATCACACTGTTAACTAGGGAGGGGGTGGAGGGGAAAAAACTCTGCGCTCCGTCGCTTAGCTAAAATGGCAGCTCGGCTGCCTCGTGGCCACCCCTTTTATAAGGGAGCTGGCCACACCCTAAACTACCCAGATCCTTCGTCCTGTGGGGGGGGGGGGCCCGCAAAGAGCGCGGCGGCCATTTTGGCGCCGCGCTTGCATTGCAGGCGCACCCCCCAATAACGGACTCAGACACCATTGAAAGTGGATAACAGCATTGGGCCACATTTATTGATTCATGCCCTAGTCCGAATTATAAATTTGTATTGGTAAAACGACCAATCATAATTCTTAAGGCAAGCAGGCCGAAGTAACACTGGTAAGGTACCACCCAAAATTGCCAACGGCAATTGGTTACAATGTATCAATTTGTATCAATTTGTTTGTTGACAACAAACAAATTGTTGACCGTAGTCAATATCTAACTCATGACCCCACCCTCTGACTCGTATCCGTGAAATCACGGGGTGATGCATGCTGGCTAGCTATCGCCATCACCCCGTCGCCTGGTTCGTCGTTGACCGGACAACGTTTAACTAATTTATTCCTATCTAGTGTTGTCCAGTCAATTGCGAACCTGCCGGATACCTGTGGGTCATAACTGTTTACCTTACCAGTGCTACCCGCCACACGGAGGGGCTTCAAAGAAGGCCTGACGCCCCCCCCCAGACCGTCAGCTCGGTCAACAGGCCTGCTCGCCAATCACCCAACAGGAGATCCATACCTCCTCGCGACAGATGGACCCCATCCCCTGCATACAAGTCATAATTTTGTAGGCTAATAGCGGGGTGACGACTGACCCGTCCCCAAGCCCTGTCGGCAAGGAACCGCGCCACCGCCCTATTGACCGTGCGCCTAGCGCGGTCAAGGGCCATGAGGTCAACGCCCCCTCTGTAAGAATGGCGTGGGATCATGTCCGACCAAACCAGGGTTGTGGGAGGCCAGACGTAGTGCAAGTAGGCGAGGTCCTCGCAAATCGCATGCTTGAGCGATAAGCCGGTGACCTGACCCAAATCATTGCCCCCCAGGTGTATGATGAGAATGTCAGGCGGGTCAGCACTTCTGCCTGAAAAAAGAAAAGGCAGCAGCTCCCGCCATAACATCCCAGGCTTACCATGCCATGTGAGACTGGCGTGTTCACCCAGTCCCAGTCGGGGTCCCCACTCTGTCGCCGCAGCGTAACACGCTGCCCTTTGCACGTAGCTGTGGCCCACCAGCCATACTGTCACCGGTGTAATACGACACCCAGGGTCTGTAAGAAAATTGAGGAAAAAGGAAGGTAAGGTGACTGAATTGGTACTCACGGCGGAAGTGGGCGCACATAAAACTGAAAACATTGCAAACCCCACCTCCCCATGCTGCGTATGTCAGCCCCGGAGTACCCAAAAGCAGCTGCTGTAGAGGCTGCCCCAATACGGAATGAATGTGTGCCATAACGGGCACCTGGTAGGCCCACCCTGGCGAGGGCTCTGCCTGTCACCTTCCAAAACTGAAATTTAGTAAGGGGAGACCCATCTTGGTGACAGAAAAACGGGCCATGGTGCGTGCCACGCAGTGCAAGAAACTCCTGTAGGGCACCAACCGGACAGATGTCTGCCAAAGAACACCGTAGCAGTCTTACACCACTGCCTACGCCATGCTGATCGCTTAGAGGAGCGGATCCTCAACTGGGCCCAGTCTTTGGCAACATAGACATCCTCGAGTTCCAGTGCCCTACAACTAGCATCCGCCTTAGACAGCATCACAAGTTCGCTGATGCGGAGCGCTCTAAAAAATGCCACCGTTGTGGCTGCATGAAAAAGGGCTGCCTCATAATGATCAAAACAGAGGCCTGGCCAGCCCCGGGCCAACTGGGTAAGAACCCCTGGGGAAATAGGGTGCCGGTCGTCCGGGCAACGCCTGCGCTCGCGCACCCACCCCTCCAAAACATGTCTCACACGGAAGTCAGAGGTGCTGTCCACATGACCCCCCACTTTGGCCATAAAAGCCAGCGCCGAGAGCTTGGATGCTATGGTGCGAGGTGCGAGGCCCTGGGCATGCAGGTGAACCATGTACCGCAGAACATGGTCCACCGGGATAGGCCAGGTCTCTGGCAGGTGAAATTGGGCAGAAAATGCCCTGTAAGAATTAAATGCTTGTTGATACACCTTACGCGTGCGGGGCGCCAGTGACAGGCCGATCGCCCGGTTCACCTCTCCTTGCCAATGGTCCACATCTCGTCCGGGAGTGGCGAGGGAAATTCCTCCGCATCCGGAGCCAAGGCACGGAACCGGGAAATCTGCAGGCGGGACAAAGCGTCAGCAATATCATTATTAACCCCTGGGACATGCCTAGCCCTGAACAAGACGTTGAGGCGCAGGCAGCGCAGCACAAACTGGCGCACTAGGTCCATAACCCTGGGCGATTTGGAAGTCTGTGCATTGACAATGTGGACAACGGCAGCGTTGTCACACCAGAAATGCACAACCGAGTTGGCCCATTCCTCGCCCCATAGCATCAAAGCCCCCAGGATAGGGAAAAATTCAAGGTATGTGAGATCGCGCAGGCGACCCGTGCCTGCCCAGGCCGGTGGCCACCCACCATAGGCCCACTTCCCATTGAAGTACATCCCATAACCCAGGGATCCTGAGGCATCAGACTGGATCTGAAAATTGGGGAAGCCAGGAGGTCAGACCTCCAAAATGAGACCCCATAGAACTCCCTCAGGAACTGTAACCAGACAAACATGTCTGCGCTGATGCCCCGGGTGAGCCTGACTCTATGGTGAGGCCTGGATAACCCTGCCATGGCGTCGCATAAGCGCCAAGCAAAAGCCCTGCCCGGTGCGACCACCCTGCAAGCAAAATTGAGATGACCATGTAGCACTTGCAGTTCCCTCAGTGATGCCTTGCGCTTGGCCATCAAATCCGAGATAAGGGCCACTATCCTGGACACCTTATCCCCTGGTAACCTAGAAGCCTGCGCTACTGTGTCAATCTCCACCCCCAGGAATACTAGCTTGTTAGATGGGCCCTCGGTCTTTTCGGGCGCTAAAGGGACACTGAGTTCCTCCATTAGCATCTGAAATGTGTTGAGGAGACGTGTGCACGTGTCCCAGCCCCGTTCACCCCCGAATAAAAAGTCATCCAGGTAATGGGCTACAGACCGGGACCCTGACCTGCGGACGAAAGCCCACTCCAAGAAGGTACTGAAACGCTCGAAGGCCGAGCATGATATGGAACAGCCAAAAGGCATGGCCTTATCAAAATAATATTCGCCCCGAAATTTGAAACCCAGCAACTCAAAGTCGCCCGGATGCACTGGCAAGAGGCGAAAAGCCGACTTAATGTCGCACTTAGCCAGCAGGGCACCCGGGCCACACGAGCGCACCATGCGCAGCGCGTGGTCAAAAGATGTATACCTGACCGAACAAAGGTCATCAGGGATAGCATCATTGACCGATCGGCCGGCTGGGTAAGACGAATGATGAATAAGGCGAAACTCGCCTAGAGACTTTTTGGGAACCAAGCCTAGGGGCGATACCTTAAGATTGGGAAACGGGGGTACAGGGAAAGGGCCAGCAACCCTGCCCGCATCTACCTCCTTCCTAATGCTGGCAGCAGCCACCTCCTCCCTCCCCCTAAGGGATAAAAGGTTGGGGGCATCCTGAGGGGACCTATCACCCATGAAAGGGATACGGAACCCTTGCTTAAAACCCTGAAGGAGATACTCCGCATCCTCCCCCTTCGGGTACAATGTGAGCCAACGCTCCAACATGTCTACCTTAATTGGGGAGGGGGCCTTTCGGTGAACCAGCTCCATCTGTGGCAGTCTTGCCAGCCCACTGTCCGCCCCTCCCTCTGCCCCGTATCCCTCCAGGCCTGGGACAGGCAGAGGCTGCGTGGGGGCCTGAACAGGTGGGACACTCATGCCTGTACTTGCAATTCTTCCTATTGCAGGAACCATTGGACGAGAAAGTCCAGCACAGCAGGCGGGCTGGAACCCCCTGCCCCGCCACCTGGCGGGGAACCTGTACTGGGGCCGCTCGCTGGACCGCATGTCCACAATGGTATCTTTCCCCTGGCGCTGGGCGCGTGGGCGTCATGTGCAGAAGCCAAAGCCTCTGGCACGGCTCGTCCCACCTCATCTCGGGGTGCAGGGGCCCGGAAAATCGACCATCGCCCTATAGATGTTGTCCAAATATTGGACCATCGGAATAGCCAAATCCGGCCGTGCCCTCAGGTACACTGCCATGTAGATTAAATAAGCCGGCAGCCAGTTGGCCCAGGTACACGGCGGCTTGCGACGACGTGCCTGCTCCTTATCTTTCTCATCCTGCCCCTCCCTTTCCTCCTTGGTGGGCTCTCTGTTTAGGAGTGAGAAGATATCTACATACTCCCCCTGCCATATCTTTTCTCTGGTGGCCTGTGCTAAGTGGTCACCCAGTGGCAAGGAATACCCCGCCGTTGGCAAGGCTGAAACCGGCACCGAAGACACCGCAGGCATCTGAAAAGGGGCCTGTGCTAGCCCAGCCACCCCCAAAACATTCCCCCCAGTGTAAGAAACACCCCCGACCCCGGGGCCCTGGGTGGCAGATATCGTCGCCGGGTGGGGCGCCGGCGGCTGGGCCACCGCACCAACCTCGCGAGGCCAAGGCCATTGGAAAGCCCCCCCCATAGCGGCAATGTGTGTGGGTGTACTGGCTTGTACCGCATACTCACATGCTGAACCCCCGCGGGCCGCCCCCACCGGGGGTTCCGGCCCACTGGGGGCGTCGGAGCTCACAACCGACGTAGAGCTCATCACCGGGGCCTGACCTGCACTTGTCTGCTGGCTGGGGAGCTGCGAGGCAGTGGCTGAAGTCGCGCCACGCGCCTGCAGCAGCTCAACCCGTCCCGTCGCCTGCTGTTGCCCAGCCGACGGCGCCTCAAAAAGAGCCCCAAAGGGAGCCTCAGCATGACTGGCCCGAGCCAAGGACGCCTCCAGGGCTGCAACGCGGGCCAGTAAGGCCTCCACGTTGACCTGGGGCCAAGGGCCGGCCGGCCCGCCCGTTACAGGTGTGGGTACAGGTCCCTGTACCCCAGGACCCGAATAGGGCCATTGCCCAACACCGAAGCCCGGCAGGGTCGGTGCAGGCACCTGCCAAGGCAGGGGGCCACACCACCCCCCAAGGCTAGAAGGCCCCGAGGGAAGCTGCGACCCAACTGCCGCAGGCCCAACAGGCTGGGCAGAGCCAGGAGCGGTGTCCACCGCTTGCGGGCCGCGGGCCGGAGCCCCTACCGGGCCCGCACTCCAGTCCCCCGCTTCCGGCCAAGGGGTGATAGACCCCATCCCGCCGGTCCCGGCGGGTACCGGCAAAGGCGGCTGCTGGGGAGGCGCCACCGCGGTCCTCCGACCCGGGTTGCGCCTCCTGACAGCGCGAGCCGCACTCGAAGCCGCCTTCTTCTTCGAAGGCATCGCAATCAGAGCAAAGGGAAGCCGAAAAAGGAAGGTTCGCCGCCAAAAGGCTTCCCAAAGAAGGTAAGGAGCGACGGAGACACATGGAAAAAACTTCTCCGCTCCGTCGCTTAGCTAAAATGGCAGCTCGGCTGCCTCGTGGCCACCCCTTTTATAAGGGAGCTGGCCACGCCCTAAACTACCCGGATCCTTCGTCCTGTGGGGGGGGGGCCGCAAAGAGCGTGGTGGCCATTTTGGCGCTGCGCTTGCAATATCTCTATATCTCTGAAAACTAAACTTCATTTGTTCACCACCATAGTGATCCCAACAGCCACCTATGCCTGCGAGACTTGGAAGACATCAACTGCAGTGGCTCGGTGGTTAAGAAGCTTTCCTTGTTAGTTGGAAGGCTGGCAAGTTGGCAGTTCGAGACCTGGGTATTACATGATGGATTGAGATCCCGTCTCTGTCCCAGCTCTTGGGGACATGTAAGTAGCCTCATTTGGGCATTATAAGTATATATATATAAGAATATAAGAACATAAGAACAGCCTTCCTGGAACAGGCCACAGCCCATCCAGTCCAGCATTCTGTCGCACACAGTGGCTCACCATTTGCTTCAGGGTATTCCCAAGAAGATGCCTTCATCTGCTTAGGATTCCCTGGAAATGGCATTGCGAAATATCCTGCCTATCTCTCCAACCCAGAGGTTGTCCTTAGGTATCCAAAATTATAGCCATTGATACCCTTGTCCTCCATGAACTTGTCTAATTCCTGAGTGGAGTTTCCCCCCACAAAAATCCTTTCAACCCAGAGTAATTTCTGACATGAAATTATTATTGTTACAGCAAGTATCAACAAGAGACTTGATGTCTTCCAGCAGGGATACCTCTGCCAAATTTTAAAGATCTGCTATTTCAACCACATCACTATTTCAACCACATTACTAACAAGGAGGTGCTTTGAATGAGTGACTTGTGCAAATTGCATAACATCATTGCACGAAGAAGACTCCACACAGCAGGCCATATTTTCCATATGGTGAAAAACAGGATCCCTTAACTGGCAATGGGTTGGACCCCTCCTAATACCAAATGACAATGAGGATGCCTTCAAAATACCTGGTGAGGAATCTTCATGGAAGACTTGAAGACCCTGGAAATGACATGGGAGGATGCGAAAGCACTCGCCCAAGACCAAAGCTGCTGGAGGTCCCTTGATGCCCAATATGGGACATAGCATTGAAGGATATAATATTATTTTGGCCACTCTCTAGAGGACACCACATCGATGTTATATTTTTTGTTTCAGTATAAGGCAACATCATGTGTTTTTACAGCTGTCTATTTGTGTTTCCCTTTATAAGAACCTACATCATCATGGTTAGGCCAGTTCACAGTTCAGTGTTTTATTCAACTGGCCTAAGCATAATGATGTAAATTCTTAAAAATATTTGGAAATAAATCAAACCTGTTCATTTCCTGCTGATTCCTGGACAGCTCCAAGCAAAAAGGAATTTGGACCACCTCTTGTCACTTTGTACTGATGGGCAATGAATGATTTTACACAGCAAGGATGGTTTGGAGGAAAATTGGATTGCTTTCATTGAGTGGGGATCTATCATTCTCTTCTTTCCTTTAATAGAGTACACAGCAGTATGTGTGGGTGTCCTGTTCACCTCTGCGGCTCTTTTTGCTCTCACCATAAAATTGATTTTCTCAAGTTAGCTCAAGAGGTGAAATCAAAAGCCTTGCAAAATGGCCTTTATGATGTCAAACTGGTCTTGGCTCATCTTGGAATGTGTAGCTCACTCCAGCAATTTTTGCAGCTAAAGAAAGAAAAGGGCAAGAGAGGAGGGAGATCTTGTCATGAATCAAGAAGTGAGTACATAGAAATAATGAATAAAAAAGAACCAGTTCCTTATAGTCAATCCCTTTTTGACACAACTAAGGCACAATAAATTTGTATTATTATTTGAAATTATTGACGGCAACTTCACTTTACTTGTACTGAAACTTTTCAGTTACTATTATAATTATTTGGGGATACAGGAGAAGTAATATCATAAAATGGACATATCTAAGGATCTTCACATAATTTCTATCAGAAGCTAGCAGCTTGTAACATCTTCTTCTTCAGGTGCCATATCCATTCCAGATATTGGCTATCATCATGCCAGTAGTCTTCCTGTTCTTTGCTCCTCAGAACAGTTCATCTGACAACATGCCACACCAATCTCTCAGGTTCTTCAGCCATGAAGTCCATCTACGTCCAGGGCATCTCATCCCAGGGATCTTTTCTTGTAGGAGCGAGTTGGAGTATTCTCTACTTTATGTTGATCCTCATGATATGGCCAAGTTATTGGAGCTTTCTTTGCTTAATGGTTTTAAACAGTTCTTCTTCATCCACCTGGCGCAACACTTCTACATTAGTCACATAGTCGACCCATGGCATCCTTAGCAGCCATCTGTAGATCCACTTTTCAAAAGCTTTGATTCTCTTTTCAGATGCTTTAATCAATGTTCAAACTTCGACTCCATAAAGTAACACTGGGAATATGTAACATCTCACTATTTGGATCTTTGTAGCGAGAGTTAGATCTCTACTGCATAACAAATGTTGCATTTTTATGAAGATGGATATTGGTTTTTCTATTTGTAATCCACTCTCAACCTCAGGATCCCAATTTTCATTTAACATACTCCCCAAATAGACAATTTTATCCACTCTTTCGATGTCTTGTAATATCTAGATCATTTAAAAGTACTCATTTTAGTATTGTTTACAAAATATGTAAGACAGCCATAATGGTAATTGACTACTAGAGGGGGCTTGGAACTGTAACTATTTATGAGTTACTTTTAAAATTAACATTCAAAGCTTTGGAATTTGTGTAAGAGAAATAAAAATCCCCTAACCTACTACTGTAAGCAAGCACAAAATGCAAGCGCGGCGCCAAAATGGCCGCCGCGCTCTTTGCGGCCCCCCCCCACAGGACAGAGAATCCGGGTAGTTAGGGGCGTGGCCAGCTCCCTTATAAAAAGGGTGGCCACGAAGCAGCCGAGCTGCCATTTTACCTCAGCGACGGAGCGGAGAAGTCTTTTCTCCTGTGTCTCCGTCGCTCATTAACTTACCGGGAAGCCTTTTGGCGGCGATTTTCCTTTTGGCTTCCCTTCACTCCGGTGGAGACGCCTTCGAAGAAGAAGGCAGCTTCGAGTGCGGCTCGCGCTGTTAGGAGGCGCAACCCGGGTCGGAGGACTGCGGTGCCGCCTCCCCAGCAGCCGCCTTTGCAGGCCCCTGCCGGGACCGGCGGAATGGGGTCTATCGCCCCTTGGCCCGGAGCGGGTGAACAGAGTGCGGGCGCGGTAGGGGCTCCGGCCCGCGGCCCGCGAGCGGTAGTCACCGCTCCTACATCTGCCCACCAGGTTGGGCCTGCTGCTCTTGGGTCGCAGCCTCCCCCGGGGCCCTCTAGCCTTGGGGGGTGGTGCGGCCCCCTGCCTTGGCAGGTTTCTGCACCGACCCTGCCGGGTTTCGGTGTTGGCCAATGGCCATATTCGGGTCCTGGGGTACAGGGACCTGTACCCACGCCTGGACCGTGCGGGCCGGCCGGCCCTTGGCCCCAGGTCAACGTGGAAGCCTTACTGGCCCGCCTTGCGGCCCTTGAAGCGTCGTTGGCTCGGGCCAGTCAGGCGGGGGCCCCCCTTTGGGGTTCCTTTTGCGGCGCTGTCGGCAGGAGGACAACAGCCGATAGGGAGGGTTGAGCTGCTGCAGGTGCGTGGCGCGGTTTCGGCCACTGCCTCGCAGCTCCCCAGCCAGCAGCCAGGTGCAGGTCAGGCCCCGGTGATGAGCTCTACGTCGCTCGTGAGCTCCGACGCCCCCGTGGGCCGGAACCCCCGGTGGGGGCGGCCCGCGGGGGTGCAGCATGTGAGTATACGGTGTAAGCGAGTACATCCACACACATTCCCAATATGGGGGGGGGCTTTTCGATGGCCTTGGCCTCGCGCGGGTGGTGCGGCGGTGCACCCGCTGACGCCTCACCCGGCGATGGCAGTTAACACCTAGGGCCCCGCGGTGGGGGGTGTTCCCTACCCTGAGGGGAATGTTTTGGGTTGGGTTGGTCCAAGCCCCTATTCCTTACCGCTGAGTGACCACTTGGCACAGGCCGCCAGAGAGTAAATGTGGCGGGGGGAGTACCTGGATATCTTCTCACTTCTAAACAGGGTGCCCACCTAGGAGAGAGGGAGGGGCAGAATGAGAAGGATAGTGGCAGGCATGTTGTCGAAAGCCACCAAGTATGTGGGCCAAATGGTTGCCGGCCTGCATCATATGCATGGCGGTGTACCTTAGGGCCCGGCCGGATCTGGCAATTCTGATGGTCCAGTATTTGGACAACGTCTACCGGGCAATGGTTTATTTTCCGGGCCCAGCGTGGTTGGCTTGTGACGAGGAATGCCGTAGGCGGATTTCCCCGCACCCCGAGATTAGGCGGGATGAGCCAGGCCAGAGGCTGCGGCTTTTGTACGTGACGCCCACGCGCCCTGCGCCCGGGGAGATATACCATTGTGGGCATGCGGTTCAGCAGGCGGCCCCAGCATAGGTCACCTGCCAGGGGGCGGGGCGGGGGGTTCCGGCCCGCCTGCTGTGCTGGACTTTCTTGTCCAATGGCTCCTCTAATGGGAAGACTTGCAAATACAGACAGGAGTGTCCCACCTGTGTTGGCCCCCATGCGGCCTCTGCCTGTCCCAGGCCTAGAAGGATGCGGGGCAGAGGGTGGGGCAGATAGGGGGCTGGCAAGACTGCCGCAGATGGATCTAGTTCGCCGGAGGGCTACCTCCCCTGTCACGGGGGACATGTTGGAGCGTTGGCTCACATGGTACCCGAAGGGAGAGGATGCGAGTTCTCTCCTTCAGGGTTCTAGGCAGGGGTTCCGGATCCCTTTCATGGGTAATAGGTCCCCTCAGGATGCCCCCAATCTTTTATCCCTTAAGGGGAGGGAGGAGGTGGCTGCTGCCAGCTTTGACAATAAGGTCTATGCGGGCAGGGTCGTTGGCCCTGTCCCTGCACCCCCGTCCCGGGGAGCATATTATTTCAATGATGCCATGCCTTTTGGCTATTCCATTGGGGCTCGGTATTCGAGCGTTTCACCACTTTCCTAGATTGCGCTTTTGTCCGCAGGTCAGGGTCCCGGTCTGTAGCCCATTCCCTGGATGGTTTTATTCGGGGCTGAACGGGGCTGGGACACGTACACACGTCTCCTCAACACATTTCAGACGCTAATGGAGGAACTTGGTGTCCCTTTAGCGCCCGAAAAGACCGAGGGCCCATCTCCACAGCTAGTATTCCTGGGGTGGAGAGTAACACGGTAGCGCAGGATTCTAGGCTGCAGCGGGATAAGGTGTCAAGGCTAGTGGCCCTTGTCTCGGTCTTGCTGTCCGAGCGCATGGCATCACTGAGGGAATTTCTGGTGCTACATGGTCACCCCAGTTTCGCTGGCAGGGTCGTCGCACCGGGCAGGGCATTTGCTCTGCGCTGGTGCGACGCCATGGCGGGATTCTCCAGGCCCCACCACAGGCTCAGATTTACCCGGGGTATCGGGGCAGACGTGCTTGTCTGGCCATAGATCCAGAGGTAGTTCAACGGGGTGTCATTTTGGGGTCTGATCTCCTGGCTCCCCCTTGCTCTCAGATGCAGTCCGATGCCTCAGGATTCCTGGGTTTATGGGATGTACTTCAATTGGAAGGGGGCCTATGGTGGGTGGCCACCATCCTGGGCAGGCAAGGGTCGCCTGCATGGTCTCACGTATCTGGAATGTTTCCCTATCCTGGGTGCTTTGATGCTATGGGGCAAGGAGTGGGCCAACTCGGTCGTGCGATTTTGGCATGGCAACGCGGCTGTTGTCCGCATCGTCACTGCACAGATTTCCAAATCGCCCGGGGTTATGGAGCTAGTGCGTTGGTTTGTGTTATGCAACCTGTGCCTCAACGTTCCCTTCAGGGCCAGGCATGTCCCAAGGGTTGATAATGATATGGCTGCTGCTTTGTCCCGCCTGCAGATCTCCCGGTTCCGTGCCTCGGCCCCCGGATGCGGAGGAATTTCCCTCGCCACTCCCAGACGAGAGATGGAACGTTGGCAAGGAGAGGTGAACCGGGCGATTGGCCTGTCACTAGCGCCATCCATGAGTAAAGCGTATCACCACGCATTTAGTTCCTTTAGAGTATTATGCACCCGATTCCGACTGCCAGGAACCTGGCCGATCCTAGTAGCCCATGTTCTGCGGTTCATGGTTTACCTGTATGCCCAGGGCCTTGCACCACGCACCATAGCATCTCAGCTGTAGGGTTGGCTTTTATGGCCAAAGTGGGAGGCCGTGTGGACAGCACCAATGACTTCCGGGTGAGACATGTTTGGGAGGGGTGGGTGCGCGTGCGCGGGCGTTTCCCGGGCGACCGCCACCCCATTTACCCAGGGGCCTGGCCTCTGTTTTGATAGATGAGGCAGCACACTTTATGCGGCTACAACGGTGGCCTTTTTGGAGCCCTCCGCATCGGCGACCTTGAGATGCTGAGTAAGGCGGATGCAGGATTTTCCCAGGGTTTTTACCCAATTGGCCCGGGGCTGGCCTGGCCTCAGTTTTGATAAATGAGGCAGCCCACTTCATGCGGCTACAACGGTGGCCTTTTTGGAGCCCTCCGCATCGGCGAGCTTGAGATGCTGAGTAAGGCGGATGCAAGATTTTCCCAGGGTTTTTACCCAATTGGCCCGGGGCTGGCCTGGCCTCTGTTTTGGAAATGAGGCAGCCCACTGCATGCGGCTACAACGGTGGCCTTTTTAGAGCGCTCCGCACCAGCGAGCTTGAGATGCTGTATAAGGCGGATGCAAGTTGTAGGGCACTGGAACTCGAAGATGTCTATGTTGCCAAAGACTGGGCCCAGTTGAGGATACGCTCCTCTAAGACAGATCAGCATGGCGTAGGCAGTGGTGTAAGACTGCTACGGTGTTCTTTGGCAGACATCTGTCCGGTTGGTGCCCTACAGGAGTTCCTGGCACTGCGTGGCATGCACCACGGCCCGTTTTTCTGTCACCAAGATGGGTCTCCCCTTACTAAATTTCAGTTTTGGAAGGTGACAGGCAGAGCCCTCACCAGGATGGGCCTACCAGGTGCCCGTTATGGCACACATTCATTCCGTACTGGTGCAGCCTCTACAGCAGCTGCTTTTGGGTACTCTGGGGCTGACATACGCAGCATGGAAAGGTGGGGCTCGCAATGTTTTCAGTTTTATGTGCGCCCACTTCCGCCATGAGTACCAATCCAGTCACCTTACCGTCTTTTTCTCAATTTTCTCAATTTTCTTACAGACCCTGGGTGTTGTATTACACCGGTGACAGTATGGCTGGTGGGCCACAGCTATGTGCACAGGGCAGCGCGTTACGCTGCGGCGACAGAGTGGGGACCCCGACTGGGACTGGGTGAACACGCCAGTCTCACATGGCATGGTAAGCCTGGGATGTTATGGCGGGAGCTGCGGCCTTTCCTTTTTTCTGGCCTGAGTGCTGACCCGCCTGACATTCTCGTCATCCACCTGGGGGGCAATGATTTGGGCCAGGTCACCGGCTTATCGCTCTAGCATGTGATTTGCGAGGACCTCGCCTACTTGCATTATGTCTGGCCTGCCACAACCCTGGTTTGGTCGGACATTATCCCGCACCTTTCTTATAGAGGGCGTTCACCTCCTGGCCCTTGACCCGCTAGGCGCACGGTCAACAGGGCGGTGGCGCGGTTCCTTGCCGACAGGGCTTGGGGACGGGTCAGTCATCACCCCGCTATTAGCCTACAAAATTACGACTTGTACGCAGGGGATGGGGTCCATCTGTCGCGAGGAGGTATGGACCTCCTGTTGGGTGATTGGCGAGCAGGCCTGTTGACCGAGCTGACGGTCTGGGGGGGGCGTCAGGCCTTCTTTGAAGCCCCTCCGTGTGGCGGGTAGCACTGGTAAGGTAAACAGTATGACCCACAGGTATCCGGCAGGTTCGCAATTGACTGGACAACACTAGACAGGAATAAATTAGTTAAACGTTGTCCGGTCAACGACGAACCAGGCGACGGGGTGATGGCGATAGCTAACCAGCATGCATCACCCCGTGATTTCACGGATACGCGTCAGAGGGTGGGGTCATGAGTTAGATATTGACTACGGTCAACAATTTGTTTGTTGTCAACAAACGAATTGATACAAATTGATACATTGTAACCAATTGCCGTTGGCAATTTTGGGTGGTACCTTACCAGTGTTACTTCGGCCTGCTTGCCTTAAGAATTATGATTGGTCGTTTTACCAATACAAATTTATAATTCGGACTAGGGCATTGAATCAATAAATGTGGCCCGATGCTGTTATCCACTTTCAATGTTGTCTGTGTCCGTTATTGGGGGGTGCGCCTGCAAAGAAATGCAGCCAAACTAACTCTCCTTGCTTTTTACCTAACATCATAAAAATGGCCAATGAAGATTAATGGTCATGCTCAGCTTTCTGAAAATAAAAATTATGTTTGCTAAGTGCAATGCTACTCTATAATTTGTTTGCAGAGGCATGACAAAAAAAAGAGATTTTATAAACCCTAACCTCTCCAGAGTCCACTTTGCATTGAGACATCTAGCCCCACTGTGCCAAAAGTACTTCTCAAATGTCATGCTGTTGTGTCCAAAGGATTATTCATGTTTATGCATACTGCCGCCATTGGCGCCACACAGTCTGTGGTGAAATGGCGCACCTTTCGAAAAGGCGCGGGTTTCAAAGTATTGTCAAAAGATGATTCACTATTGCATGTTTTCCCGCTTCTTTGGAAGCCCGCACAAATGTATCCATTTCTGTAACGGCCATTCTCTCTGTTTATAAATTGCTACCCTTGCACCTGTTTCCCCAGTCCGATTTCCCTGCTGCAAATAAACCTTGTGTTGTTGTTAACCTGATCATTGCTGGCTAGACTGCTTATTGGTTCAGGACTCAACACGTGCTCAGTCCTATCTGGAGATCCAAGCAACTAAAGTGAAGATGTTCCCGTGTAAAGCTACATTATCTTCTAGTTTGGATGTCATACTAATAGGGAGTACAGGAATCTGCTTTATGTGTATCAGATCTTCATTTATGAAGTGTAGGACTGCTTATCCCATTGATGTCAACACCATCATTTTTTGGTTTCCTCCCCTTGTTTTTCCTAGAACCTCACTAGAAATTTCCCTCTCATCCAAGCTCCATGTTGGACTGTCTTTGCACAAAATTCTGGCTTGGACTCCTGGAAATTGAAGTCTAAGAACATCTGGAGAGCCAAGTTTGTAGGTGCCTGAAGCAGAATGGCTGTCTTACTATATATATATATATATATATATATATATATATATATATATATATATATATATATATATATATATATATATATATATATATATATACATATATACATATATATATATATATATATATATATATATATATATATATATATATATATATATATATATATATATATATATATATATATATATATATATAAAGACATGAACAACTCCCCCCATCCCAAAATCCTTAAATGTTCATACAATTAACCAGTAGTCATTCTACATTACTTCAATTAAAGTGTTAATTGTGTTACAATTGTACTGTGTGTTGCTTTGCTTAACCTGCGACAAACTCATTCCCTTGTCATACCTTACCCTTTCTTACAGTGAGCAGAATAATTTTGCAGTTTCTCAGCCTCCTGAGCAAGGATTTATTTATTTATTAATTAAATTTGTATACTGCCCATCTGGGATATTTTCCCACTCTGAATGGTGTACAACAATTAAAACCAGAGATACACAATCAATAACAATTGATGTTATCCAAGGGTGCCAGAGTCCAAATGTAGACTTTCTAACTGGCCATAGGGAGAATGTTATGAAAAGCCTCTTTAAAAGGAACAGTTCTCAGATGTTTCTTAAAAATGGCCAACGATGGAGTCTGGCATAGCTCCACCAATACAACATTCCATAGTATGAGCACTGCCAATGAATACATCAGGCCTCCAAGGGAACATCTGTCCATGTAGGGACACAACTGTACAATCTGATAAAATTGGTAAAATGCAGCTTTACATACAGCTGCAATTCAACGTTCCAGGGTCAAAGACACATCCATAATCACCTGATCCCTAGACCAGTCACACCCAAAGAAAGGGCCAGGCCACCTACTCAGACAGATGGTCCCTCCAACACAAGGACCTCCATCTTTTCAGGATTGAGCTTCAGCTTGTTAGCTTTTGTCCATTACATTATCCAGGAAAGACTAGCACAACACTGAAGCATATCCATTGCAGAGGATGAAAAGGAGAGATAAAGTTGGGTATCAACTGGATTTAAATCCTTATTTTTTTCCCTCAGTAAAAAACAAACAAATTCTGAGTTATTAAGAAGTAATGAGGTTTCCTTTGGTGCCTTGCTTTGGGTCTTCCATGGCTTGAAAATCTTTTTTCATCTGAATGAGAAGAAGAGTTACATGAACAATATGAACCCTTCACCATTTTTAGGACTCCAGTTCTCAGAATTCTCCATTCAACATGAACCTTCGAGCAATTGCTGTGCTGATTCTGGTTGTAAAATAGAAGGGGTCTGATCTCCAACTGTTTTTCTAGGGGTGGTTACAGAAGATGGCCTTGTATGGGCGTAGGGTGGGGACAGGGTTATATCTCTTCTGTCTTTAACCACCAAGGAAAAGGGGTGGTTGTTTGTTTTTTGGGTGTTTTTTTTTGGGGGGGGGTGTTGTTGAAAAAACGTGGTCCAGTTTTGTAGACTTTACTCATTTTTTTGTCTCCAAATATTGCACAAGACTCTGTTATCTTGTTTCATGTGCTTCTCCTGTAGCCGCATCCAATTAATCTCCAGAGGACATTAGTTCCATACTAATGAGCCTGTGAAGAAAATCCTTCCAAACTGCCTGGGCAAGGAATAAATTTGTGTCCTTCGACTCCACACAATATAATGCTGTTGTATTCCCCCCTCCCCCTCCCTCAGACTCTGCTGACTCATGTGAAATTGCTCTTGCGTGTTGATCAGAGGAATCATTCTGGCCATTTGATTTTAATGTGTGCTTTAAAATATTGTTAACCTTTCAGTGTTGGTTGCCTGCATTCTCCTGTTGCTGTTCAAATTAATTGCACAGAAACAGCCAAAGGGGGAAAAAGCTAAATTTTTACACCAAGGAAGAAGAGAACCCACATAAAGCAAAAAGAGGGATTGCACTTAGATTTTATGAATGCTTCAACAAGATATCTGCTGGAGCAGAAGAAACATGAACAAAGCAAAAGCTTCCTCAGACATCTTTCTAGAATCAGGACACTGAAGTAAAAAACATCAAGATGATACAATCTTGGTTTGAAATTGAAAGGGATCAAAAGAATGGAACCTTGAGTCTTTGTGGGGTAGATTGCAAGCCAGACCAGTGCACCAGTCTTTCCCTTTGCTATTGCTAACTTACTCTTTCCTGTGCTTCATGGGACAATCCTCATAGGAAAGCAAAGCAATCACAGTTATATACCACCACAGAGCTTACCCGTCAAGCACGTCTCCTAGAAATATGGGAACTGCTCCATCCCGTGTGCACATGTGCCACAACAACTCATTTGCGCATGCGCAGAACCCCTCTGTGCATGCAACAACTCATCTGTGCATGTGCAGAACCCCTTTGTGCATGCGCAGAGCCCATTTGCGATTGGCGTGCATGCGCAGTAACACCTTTCCCCGCTGTTCAAATACGGGACAGTGGCGGGAAAGGGGACGAACGAGTGGAGAAATACGGGAAATCCAGGCCACTCCGGGATACTTGACAGGTATGCCACATAGCACTTAATGCATTCTCTGGGCGGTTAATTAGCATTTTGCCCCCCAACATGCTGGGTACTCATTTTACTGACCTCAGAAGGATAGAAGGCTGAGTCAACTTTGAGCCCTGGCTAGGATCAAACTGGTTGCAGTAACCACTGGTTTAACCACTGCACCACCAGGAAGCTCCTCTGTAGGTTGGGTCAAATGGCTGTCCTGACTTCTCAATGATTCACACAGGAAAGCTAAACCCTAACCATGTGGTGGCAAACCTATGGCACACATGCCAGAAGAGGCACCCAGAGCCCTCTATGTGGGCACACGTGCCATCAACCCAGCACAGAGTTTGCCCCACCCCTCTGCCCAGCAGCCCAATGGGAGTGCTTCCTCCCTTCCCCCAGCAGAGTTTACCTCACCTGTCTGCCCAGCAGCTGAATGGGAGCACTTCCTCCCTCCCCCGCACAGAGTTTGCCCTGCCCCTCTGCGGTGCAGACGGCAGCCTGTTGAGTTTGGGCATTCAGTCTCTAAAAGGTTCACCATTACTGCCCTAACCACTTCCATGATGTTCCCGTCCAACTATTATATCCATCATCCATTTGTCTGATCTTACATTGTCCAATGAGAAGTTGGGGTGCCAGGGCTGTGGGGCAATTTCTCCCTGGATATAGCCCATCCAGTGGTTAGCTCATCCTGGCTCAGTTGTCCTTCATCAATCATCCCCAACTGTAATAAAGTCACAGGGCTGGCCCTGGGAGGGAAGAGATAAAGAAGGCTGTCTCCTGACCCTCAGAGATTGCTACAATTTTAGCACCTGCCCACTTGGTCTCCATCTTATGGTCTTTTTGTATTGCCATTAACCCTTGGGGACAAGCTCTTCACAATGTCAACTGAAGGAGTGCCCAGAAAGTCACCAAGAGCAAGTGAATGAGGTGATAACAAACCTTTTGACTTTTATTATTGTTTGTGCGGACTAGGATGGACAAAGTAAGAAAGTCAGGAAAATACTTACACTATCCAGATCCTACCTTAATGTATAGATTGACTAGCCCATTGAGAAGAACACTGAACCCACGCTCTTGGAAGCAATATGCATAAAGTAAACTTCTGCTTGTGTGTTGCAGAGCCCTGGCAAAGCGTGGTTCCCCATAAGAATGAACAGTATTGAAAAGAGGCTTTGTTGCCCACCCTGAAAAAAATATTCACCCACCCACATCTAGAATCCTGGCTTCCAAAGATATCCCAATACAATCTGGAGTGATTTGTGCCCCATTCAGTACAATTTGGGTCCTCAGTCCAAAGCAGTTTGCAATTGTAAAGTCAATGAACAGGAAAATCAAAACAGTAATAACTTTATTTTGGATTTGCACTGATATACCTGAAATTTGGAGACATGATCATAAAGAGAGGAGTAAACCTGCCAAGTATAAGGTGGGTAACTTTAGGAGACCTCCTCCTCCTCCTGCCATATCTGAATCTGAATATTACCAATCCTCTTGGCGATCAGCCATGAAGACTGTCCTGAGAATATAATGCTGTGGCCTTTCATCTGCCTTCCACATCGCAGCCTGACATCTGTACCACTGATTCAATTCTGTGAGTCATTTTCTGGTCCTGAGCCCTTTTGGCATGTAAAGTCCTCCTCAGCCCAAAGCCAGTATTGATGAAGCTGCAGCCCTCCATCAAGATGGATTCAAGAGGGATTTAATCCACTTGGGGACCATCACCCTTCCCTGCTGACTTCAGCACTCAAGGCCATTAGTCCTCAGGGTTGTCAGATTAGTTAACCGCCACCTGACACTCAGTGTTGAGTCACTGGCAGTATGGTCTACCCTATTATCATAGCAGGATAACATGTCAAAACTTGCAGGAGGCCTACCAGGAAGTTTAATTTTTTAAAGAAAAGGCTGAAGCAATTTCTGTCCCATCTGTGTCAATTTGTGCTCCTGGTATTAATTGGTTTGCTAAGTTTGGTCATTCCACTTTAGGACACCATACAGATCAGTCTGATTAAGATCAATTCAGTGAAGGATCTGTAGCTTGTTTGCACAGTCTTGGTCATCTGTTTTGCAGTCTTTGACATGTCACACAGCCTTCCCTCTTTAAGACATGAAAGCCCTGCAGTAGAGACAGCCAGAGTGGGCAGATCAATTAATATATTGTTTGATACATCAACAGTCTCAGGGTAGGGTGCTGTCAATAAAATTATATGGCAGGAATTTTTTTTAAAAAAATAATACTGTCAGAAAGTGCTAAATATGATCTAAATCCATACATTATTTTTTTCTAGGACTGTGATGACTAACCTTGGCACTCTAGCTTTTCTTGAACTTCAGTTCCCAGAAGCCCTGATCAGCAGGAGTGCTGACTTGGGCTTCTGGTAATTGCAGTCCAAGATCACCTGGAGTGCCAAGGTTCATCATCACTGTTCTAGGATAACAGGAAGATAGTAAACCGCCCTGAGTTGGGTTGTACCTGAGTGGGCAGTATATAAGCGTGAAAAATAAATAAATAAATAAATAAATCAGACTGAACTTTCAGGCTGGCAGACTTCTCTGACCCCTGCATTTCTCAGAAGCACACCATCCCCTTTGCTGGAATGTAATAGAACGGCTCCTAAAAGTAGAGCTTTTTAACAGGGAATACTATAGCTGTTAATTCTTATTTTAATTACAGTAATACCTCATACAAAGTCCGCTTCATACAACATCGAATTCATACAACATCACCTAATTCCTTGAAAAAAGTTGCCTCATGAGGTATTGGTTTTTTCCCCAGGTTGCATTGTGCCTGGGCAGTATAAAAGGCAGGATTTTCCTGAATTTTTTCGTCAGAATTTTTGGAAGCATTCCTGGGATTTTTGCAGCATTCTTCAGGTTATTGGACTATTCTTTGCCACAGTGGAAAAGTAGGTAAATGAGGGCAATTTTTTTGGTGGGGTGGGCAATTGTTTGCTGCTGTGGTTTATAAAAACAGTACATGCTCCATAATTTTTCTTATGTTGGTCTTTTTGGGGGGAGCACTGTTTGGTGGGGTGGGCAATTGTTTGGTGTTTGCTGCTGTTTGGATGATTAACACTGTGCTGCATGATGGGACATATTGGCATCCATTTTGTCCTTGCTTCCATCCAGTAATTGTTTACAGTAGCTTGTACAAAATGGATGATCGGCCGCATGGCTGCAAATTAACACTGTGCTGCATGATGGGACATGTTAACTTTTAAACCTGCACTTCAAAAGTTTTCAAAAGTTAAAAGCTTGTTGTATGGTTTGTCCCCTAAAACCAGGGTTGTTTGACATGTTTTTGTTATTATTTATCCTTTAGACAATGATTTTTTAAAGTTCTGTCAGTTTCCTGTCTGTTTCCTTGACTTTGCCCTGAGGTCTGTGCTGTTACAGTACAATGTATCTCTATGGAAACGACATTGTACGAGGCATTGCGGAAAGGATTTGGACGTTGTATGAGGCATCGCGGCTAGGATTTTGCATGCCTCATACAAAGTCCAAATCCATATAAAGTCCAAACTTGTGGAACCAAGTTTGGACATTGTATGAGGTATCACTGTACTATAAGCTGAGTCCATTCAATTCTCTTGTAATACTTTGTTGTTGTTTTGTGCCATCAAACTTACATCTGACTTACAGTGAGCCTTAACAGGATTTTGAAGGTGTGCAAGATATTCAAGGAATGGTTTGCTACTGCCACTCCCTCTCTACAATTTTCCATGGCTAAACAAGGAATTAAACCCAGGTTTCCTGAATCATTATTTGACACATTATTTAGTACACTACACTGGCTCTTATTTTAATATTAAGTAAATGTCTCCCTTGCTTGAAAGCTAGACATGTTCAACTCTAGAGTTCGGTGTTCATCTCTGGTTACAGCCAAACAGCCAGTGCTGTCTGTGTCTGCAGACATTTCTGGGGTCATGTGGCAGGAATGACTAGACGATGGAGCACATAGAATGCTTTTACCTTTCCAGCCAAGGCAATACCTATTTATCTACTTGCACTTTCTTGCTTTTGAACTGCTTGGTTGGCAGGAGGTGGAGCAGATGACAGGAGATCATTCTGTAACACAGTACTAGGGTCTCAATCTGCTGATCTGCTGACCTTCTGGCCATTAAACTCAGCATTTTAACCACTAAGCCACCATGGCCCCATTTGAATATTAGATCATGTTTAATTTTGCTTCTGTTACTAGATATCACTGTCATTTTATCTATACTTGTATGTTAATCATGTTGTGAGCCTGGGGTGTGTGTGAGTCATTTCTAGTAATAGTAATTATATTTATATACTGCCCCATAATGCTTAGAGCACTCTCTGGGCAGTTCACAATGTAGTTAGCATTTTTGACCTCAACTTGCTGGGTACTCATTTTACTGACCTTAGAAGGATGGAAGGCTGAATCAACATAAGAACATAAGAACATAAGAACAGCCTTGCTGGAACAGGCCACAGCCCATCCAGTCCAGCATTCTGTCTCACACAGTGGCTCACCATTTCCTTCAGGGTATTCCCAAGGAGATGCCTTCACCTGCTTAGGATTCCCTGGAAATGGCATTGAGAGATATCCTGCCTATCTCTCCAACCCGGAGGTTGTCCTTAGGTAGCCATAATTATAGCCATTGATACCCTTGTCCTCCATGAACTTGTCTAATCCTTTCTTGAAGCTGTCAAGACTGACAGCTGTCACCACTTCTTCTGGCAGGGAGTTCCATAGACCATTAATCCTCTGGGTGAAAAAGTACTTTCTCTTATTTGTTTGAGAACTAGTACCCAAAAGTTTCATGGAGTGTCCCCTAGTTCTAGTGTTGTGCGATAGGGAAAACAGTTTTTCCTTATCTACTTTGTCCACACCGTGCATGATTTTATAAACTTCAATCAGGTTACCTCTTAGACGCCGTCGTTCAAGAGTGAAAAGGCCCAACCGTTGCAGCCTCAGATGGTAAGGAAGGTGTTCCAGTCCCCTAATCATTCTGGTTGCCCTCCTCTGCACTTTCTCCAACTCCATAATATCCTTCTGGAGGTATGGCGACCAGAACTGTACACAATATTCCAGATGGGGCCTCACCATAGATTTATAAAGAGGCAAAATGACACTTGCTGACTTATTTTCTATACCCTTCCTAATGATCCCTAACATTGAGTTTGCTTTTTTCATTGCTGAGGCACACTGGGTTGACACCTTCATTGAGCTGTCCACCAGGACACCAAGGTCCCTTTCCTGGTTTGTCGCAGAGAGTTCAGACCCCATCAGTTTATAAATGTAATTGGGTTTTTTTGCCCCAACATGCATCACTCTGCACTTACTGATGTTGAAGCTCATTTGCCACTGTTTTGCCCACTCCCCCAGTGTCAAGAGATCCCTCTGGAGCTCTTCACAATCTCTCACAGTTTTGGTACCCATCAGGATTAAATTAACATCAGCAGTTTTTACTATAATACAACAGTTTAATTACTGCACCACAAGGGCTCTAGGAGAAAGATGGGTTACAACTTAACTCCAGCAATAAATAGCATTTACACAGTAGTAAAAAGAAAGAAAGAAGAAGCTCCGATTGTTGTACAGAAGATGAAAAAATGATTTAGAATGTGGTAATATATATTTTTAACATACAACACTGAAACAATCTTGAGTGTTAAAGAAGTTACTCAAGACTACAGGTTAGCCAAGCAGCATTAATTAGTTTCTCAGGTATCAACTTCTTTTCATACATTCAAGGTTAAGGAGCAATTTGAACCTAGATATTTTTGGTGTTAAATCTACCATATTATTTGCTGAACCCCTCCAGCATTTCATGCCCATCCTTTACTATGTTCCTGTCTCTCTACATCTGTCCCTCTCAGAAATCCTGGATACGAAATGACACACTTGGTATGATGGTGACTAGCTCCTGGCTCTTTCTTCTCTCCAAGGTTTCATGGCAGCTGAGCCCAAGCCCAGAAAGCCATGTCATGTTTCAGAGTCTTCTGCGATGTATTTACAGAAACAGACAGATACTAAAATGACAGCTGGAGGCTGAATGGCTGTTGTAGACACCCTTTAGAGGGAAAACAAATCCAGTGGCTATGTTTGGTGAGATAAAAACAATAAAGGCTGGTGGGTATGGAAGGAAGAAGGGGAAGGTAGATTGAATCTGACAAATGATACTATGTCTTCTGATAGTTAACGTTTAGGAATGAGAAACCAGAGAAAAAACATACAAGGAAAACTTTATTTCTAGCTATAAGTATGATGAGCAAGGAAGCCCCATTGATTCTCAATGCAAGGGAGGAGGACTATCAGATCTAGTTATCATAGCCAACAGTGAGGGATCATATGAGTTTTGCCCCACAGGATATGGAAGGCTGCACATTCAATATTTTCCCCTTGTGTATGTTATATGGGCACATTTAGCTGTTATTTCACATGTTTATATCAGACCTTTTCTTTGAGGAGCTCAAGGCAGCATGAATGGTTCTTCTCTTTCATGCGTCATCTTCATAACTTGTTGAGGTTGTCCACAGGCTAAGAGAGAATAACTATATTCACTGACTTATTAAGAATGTGGAGAAGACACGTGTTGAGGAATGTGTGGTGGTGTTCCTATGTCATTGTTTTCCAAAAGCAGAAGTAACAATCTGAAATAGGTGATGCTATTGTGTCTGTGGAGTCTTTCCATGTGAATAAGAAACTGATTCCTAATCTCTGCCCCAGGTCCAGGTAGAAAGGCTCAATAGATTTAGCTGCCTTCTCCTCTTCAGAGTGTTGTTTTCATCTACTGAAAGACAACACAAAAGATAGTGGGGCTGATGTGCATCCTTCAGTGTGTGTAGTCTTCACATGCTTACCAGTTAACTGAGTTAGACTGATGACTGGCCCAAAACCATCCAGTAAGTTCCATGGCTCAGTTTTCATGTGAAAATGAACTCCTAATGTCACATTGGTGGCTCCTAATGTCACATTGGTGGCTCAGCTGAGCTTTCAATATGACACTCAAATCTCAGTCCAACAATCTAAACAGCACTCCACACTTCCTATCCTATGATGCAAGAGAGGGTGCCTACTATTCCCAACCCATGGTTGACAGGTGGGTTATCAAATATTTTTCTCTTTCACTAGAAATGTTGGCATTGAAGAAAACAAGAAAATCTGATGAGACCTCTGCACTGCACCCTGGTCATTCCTGACTATTCACGACGTCTCTTTTGAAACACTCTGTATGGATTGCCACAGATTTCAGACTGCTGGTATCTGCCCTTGACAACTGGCTTCTGCTAATGCACTAATGCAGGGGTGCCCAAACTTTTCAGACCCTGGGCCAGTCACATAGTTCAGCAGGCCAGTCACATGGTTCCTCCCACTGGAAGCAGAAGTAAAATGTGCCTTGCAATCTGTTTTACAACAGGATGAGATAGATTTTTAGGCTGCCATTTTCTCTGCTTAAACGAGGGGTGCCCAAACTACAGCCCACAGGCCGTAGTTTGGGCACCCCTGCACTAATGCTTTCTAGAGCAACTTATCTGTATAACTTCTAGGCCAGGACTGAGACTTCGTTTGAACAACTTTTCATTGGCTGACAAGACAGTGGATGTAACAATAGGATAGAATTTCTTATCAGTTCTTTATTTAGCAAAATTCTTCAAAATTTGCCAGTTTCTATTTATTTGGAATGGAAAATAATTGAGAGTGGAGAAATAAAAATCAAATGTTAGAGAAACCACACAGGCAGATTCATCCCTGTATACACAGGACCATAAGTGCTTAATTCTTAAAAGTCTATGTTTGGAATCCTTTGTGTACTACTGAACATGGGTTGCACCTATTTTTCCTGGAGATTTCCTCATATGGCAGATGGGTATACCCTGTACCTCACCTTGCTGGGAATAAGTTACTTATTTAAATTCACCAGGGTGGAAGAGAACAATCATTTCAGATCCTTTTTGAGCAATTTATCAGTATTTCCTAATCTCTCTCTGTCTGTGGATGTATGTGTGTATAAGATAGGGGAGGGGGGAAGAGAATGAAATGTTGTACCCAAATGCTACCTCAGCTATTCCTTCTGAACATGGCTTCTATTTTCCTCCGTGTTTGTCACTTTCATTGCATCGCACACGTAGTGTCTGACCTTGGATCCGCATTATGTCTTCATCCTTCTTTGCCCTCCTGCAGATCTATCTTAGTGTTCTGTCACTGGGTTATGTTGTGGCCAACAGCTGAGTCCTCTTATAAAGTAACTGAAAATGGCTTGGAGAAAACCGACCAATGGAAAGGAGAGGTGTGAAAACATGTTACTCTTTTTGTTGTGTTTTCTTAGAATCCTGCCAATGTTCTCATCCTACCCCAGCACTAAGACTTTTCTTTCCTAATAGAAAGTGATATGTTCGTGATGTTTGTGATTTTTCCAAATTTATGCATTTTTGCATGAATTTTTGTTATTTACCCAAGTCTGTCTGTGTGCATTTTGCAATGTACAATTTTACTCCTGCACATTCTCCAGATGTTCGGATGGGTTTGTGTTCATTTTTCTTCACTAAAATGCATTGCATGCTTTGGAGATGTTTAGATGCCAGTCTTAGGTTGTGCGATGAGGATATTTTTATAATGAAATGCAAATTCAATAGATTCTTCTTGTCTCCCTAATGGATGGAGATTAGTAGAACAAATCCACATTGTATGTTGTGAGTGCCAGGGAAAGGGTTGGCTTTGTCATTAGGTACAGTAAGACACTCTCTATAGGTGCCAGATGCAAGAAGAAGGAACCAAGCTGTTGGAGGAACAAAGAGTGCATTGTGCAATCTGCCCTATGCTACCTATGCTACTCTACTTCTTAAGGTGCCTTATTTCTTGTGTTGGACAAAGACTCATCTGCGAGAAGAACTAAGGTTTTCTTTTCTTTCTTTCTTTTAATTAGATTTTCAGACATTAAAAAATTACATTGAACATAAAACAAAAGTACATTAACAAAACAACAATGACAAAATAAAAGAAATAAAACAGGATGAAAACAGATTTCTACTTTTGCATTTTGTATTTGCCCATCCTTCGTTTTTTCATAGATTGGAGGAAATAATATTTTATACATCACCATTGGCAGCCAATTGTCTTGTGCTGATTGTGAATAGTGATGAAAATCTTGGGTATGTTGAGTTCTGATGCCATGTGAGTTACTTTATCAAAAATATCAGTTTAATAGAGCACCCCAATAGCAAATTGGTCCTAGTAATGAACTAGCAAGAATTTCATTGATCAGCATTCTGGTTCATCTCAGGAATGGCATGAGAAATCGTAAAGAACATATTTTGGGCGTGCAGGTCTATTATTGGTAAAGAGTTCCCAAAACCAGTAGACACATATTCTAAATAAAGAAATGGTAACATCAATACTCAAGCTAAGAATGAAAATGTAAACAGGAGATTTTGTGCATATAGAGAGCCAAATCTACTGTTAATCAGCTGTAGCATAGACTAATAGAAGTCAATGGGATTTGAGTTTGTTGTGGTTAACAAGCACAGGGTATTTTACTGGGTCTGCTCTAGATAGGTCTAACAGATGATGGAAGCTCCTTTCCTGACAATCCACTTGAAAGGTTCAAAATAGCATCTGTCTGCAACTCGCATCAAACGGCTTAGCAAAATGATCCATCTTTTACAGAAGGCATTGCCAGAAGCTACTTGGTTCATTACAGAAGTGAACTTCAACTTACCACTACAGAGCTGTATATCCATCACCAGGGAACTGAAGCCATTGTTGTACTAGCAAGGAATTTACAGCTGCCATATAGTATTCTTCTTTCATGTCTAGTTCAAACTTTAAGCTGCCAAAATAAAGCCATCTTCTTGACTTTGTAATTGGTCAAAACTTAAATCCTCATCAATATATGTCTCCTGTAGTAATCGGCAGACCAGCAAATGAACCAGATTCTGTATCAATCCACGTCCACACAAGGTGTTGTTGTCTGCCAGCAGCCCCACTTGAGCATGCTGGTCTTACATTTAGGGACTCTGACCCTTAGCCTATTCAGGGTCCTTCCTGCAGAGACACTCAGGGCCAAAGCTGATATACACAGTGTGGATGGTTGAGCTTCCCATGTGTAGTTTGTCATGTACAGTAAAACCTTGAGTTACAAATGGTTCTACTTACAAAAAACTCTCAAAATCTCCGAAAAAAATAAGAATTTTTTTCCAAGATATGAATTTTTTTGGGGGGGTGTCTCCTGATGTTTCCCATGGTGGTAGGAGTGTGTTTGGAGCATTTCCGCTCCATTTTTGGAATTTTTGTTGTGTTTTGGCACCACCAGAAACTTCCCCCGTTACTGAGAAGTCCCCCCTTCCCCACAACAGCTGATCGGCGGGTACTTTTCCTGCAATTACCAGAGATGGCCACTAGATGGCACTGTCAGAAATGTGCTAAATATGCATTGAAAACCAAAATACACTTCCAGAGCTCAGAAAAAAAGCCAAATAAATGTCTTTTATCTGTTCAAATCTCTTTATAAAGTGGCCAAAATGCAGTGAAAAATTCCTAAGTGCACTTTATGAAGAGTTTTGAACAGAAAAATATATACATCTTTTGGCTTTTTCCCTGTATTTTTAACTTTTCAATGCATTCCCATGGCAAACCATGTTTTGAGATGAATTTTTCAAGATACAAAAAACCCCAAGGAACGAATTAATTTCATATCTCAAGGTTTTATTGTAATGAAAACAGATGATTGATCAATTTGGCCCCACTGATGATGATGATGATGATGATGATGATGATGATGATGATGATGATGATAATAATAATAATAATAATAATAATAATAATAATAATAATAATAATAATAATAAAAATAAAAATAAAAATAAAAATAAAATTTAATTTATACCCTGCCTTTCTTGGCCGAGGCTGACTCAAGGCGGCAAACAACATAATTAATACAATAAAATAATCCCAAAATACAATATAGCAATACAAAAAAATAAATCAGTACAATAATAAACAGTACAAACCACATTATAAAAAATTCAAAAATATACATCAGCATCAAATATCTTTTAACATCACACACAATCCTCCTCCATCCCATCGAAAACTGGCCAAAGGCGGGCAGGCAAGGGACCAAGGTCCACATAGTGAGGAGGAAAAAATCCGTGGCCAACTAAACCCAAGAAAGGCACCGAACAATCTCAGTCCACTCCCCCAGGTGCCCCCACTTCACCTGGCCGGTGGGACTAGGGGAAGGAGCTTGCGGCTGCACCTGCCTCCCACCCTCAGGTACGGTGGAATGATGACTCACATCAGCTGTCTAGGTTTCTAGGTAGAATTATTTCCTATGCACACTCCACCCTTGAACCTTGGGACCTTCTGTATCTCAGCATGGAGATAAGTACTCTACCATGGAGATGTTCCTGAAGATGTTTTTGCTTTCCCCAAATACCACCTTCATTTTATCCAGCTCTTTCTTTCACATTGGTTTGCAAGTTTTTGTTTTCTCCCATTTCTCATGGCAACTCATGCATATTTTGATATATACCTTTGCCTAAGGTGTGCTTGTGAGGGTTTCTCCCTTGTAAGTATTTTATTTGCATACATTTAAGAAGAAATGAGGGAGAAAGGCAGCGGGGAGGATTTCTTGTTTTCCTCCCAATGGAGTCAAGAAACCAAAACACAAGTGAATGCTTTTGTTAATATACAGATTAAACTGGATACATTTCCTAAATGTGACTAATGCAAATTCTCTTCCCTCCCTAGCTGCTAGTTATGAACTTTATGATCTGTATCTTACAGGAAGCCCTTGGGAAAAGCAGCCGTTGCAAAAATTTCCTACGAGCAACTCGACTCTTTCATTCACACCTATGGAGTATGAATGCAATGACAGTATGGAAGACTTGTAATCTGCCTTGATGGTGGAATTTTCTGCATCAGTGAAGTCAAAGGTCTTTATAATATTTAGGGTTTGCCCTACCTACAGAGACTTGTATATCTAGATAAGGGGTTCCCAACCTTTTCAAGTCAGGGGCCAGGTCACACTCTTAGTCAGTTTCGAGGGCCAGACAGCCATTTTGCCCTCCTGCATGATGGGGGTGGCCATTTTGTCCCAATAGCTTCAAAGGAGCCCAGCGACTGCCACCGCCGCATTGCCTCTGCCCTCGCTACCCAGCCTGGGAATGAGAGGCAGGTGCATTTCCCTACCCTCCGAGCCCTGCCCACCCGGAGGGCTCAAAAGGAGATGACACCGGAGCCCCACCGCTGCTGCGCTGCCTCTTCCCAGGGCCCTCGCTACTCGGCCCAGGAATGGGAGCCAGGTGCGTCTCCCTGCCCTCCGAGCCCTGCATGCCCAGAGGGTGCAAAAGGAGGAAACACTGGAACCCTGCTACCACCACGCTGCCTCTTCCTGGGGCCCTTGCTACTCGGCCCGGGAATGTGGACATGTTGCAATTGCCGCCTTGAGTCAGCTTTGGCTGAGAAAGTGCAGGATATAAATTAAAATTTATCATCATCATCATCATTGGACAAGAAATAACATTAAAGGATATGGCTGAGGAAATTAACCTCCTCTATGCCACTTGAAGGACCCTGAATAGGCTGAGGGTTGGTGTCCCTAAATGTAAGACCAAAATGCCCAAGTGGGGGCTACTGGTGGAGAACAATACACTCTGTGAATGTGGAGAGATACAGAATCTGGCTCATTTGCTGGTCTGCCCATTAATACCAGAAACATGTACCAATGAAGATTTAATTATGGCGAACAAAAAAGCCAAAAAGGTGGCTTCAGTTTGGTAGTTTAAAGTTTGACTTGGTCATAAAAGAAAAAGAAGTGTGTCAGCAAACAAAGGGCTGTGACAACTGCCCCATTCCTGACGCCACATGCCAACTTGACTTGACCTGGCTATGTTTTTGGGATCAATCACCTCTCTTTCTGCTTTTGCTCTCTCTGTGTGCTTAGTTTCACAAAAGAAAAAATGAACAGTTTTGCTCAGAGAACTTTCCGCACAAATAACAAAAACAACAAATAAATAAATATATCTCTTGGCATCACAGGGTTATCCTGTTCAGGACTAGTAATTCCTTGATGAGCTGGCTTGCCATATGGAGGTGGCCTGGCTTTGGTAAAATCTTGGCAAATCTTTTTTCATGTAAAACAATTATCTGATCAGCAATTGTAATAAAGATTCTTCTTCTTGTGCCATATCCGTATATTGGTGATCACCATGGTGATCAGCCATGAAGACTCCTGCGAATATAATGTCATGGGCCTTTCATCTGCCTTCTGCATCGCAGCATGACCCCCGTACTACTAATCCAGCTCTGCTGTCACTTTCTGGTCCTAAGCCTTTTGGCACACACAGTCCTCCTCAGCCCCAGGCCAGGATTGATGAAGCTGCTGCCCTCCATCAAGATTGATTCAAGTGAGATTTAATCCACTTGGGGACCATCACCCTTCCCTGTGGACTTCGCCAAGGTTGCTAGTCCTCAGGGTTGTGAGGCTAGTTAACCACCACCTGACGTTCAGCATTGAGTCACTGGCAGTACGGTTTGCTCCAGGGATTCTCAACCTGCAGCCTGTGGGCCAAATGTGGGTCACGGTGCTATTTCATGTGGCACCACCACCACCTCCACCACACCAGGAAGTGCCATGTGATGGAGGAAAGGCATACATATACATATACATATACATATACATATACATATACATATACATATACATATACAGAGGGAGAGGGAGGGGGAGGGGGAGGGGGAGGGGGAGGGGGAGAGGGAGAGGGAGAGGGAGAGGGAGAGATAAAGATATATAATTTATAACAAATGTGGTTTACAAAAATTGAAATAAACTATTGGCCATTTCCAAGTTACATCTCTCCCCCACCCCTTCAGTTGATGGAATCGTGTGGGCTGGACTATTAGTGGGGTTAGGATTTCCTGGACTACAGATATCTTACCTTCCATTCTGTAAGTTTATCTACCTTACAAACACTTTAATATGATGAACTTGAATCTTCTTCTTTCATGTCCAGGTCAAACTGTAAACACTTTTGGAAATGGGAATGGATGATATATAATCATATTTCTGAATTCATTGATGGAAAGATTGTGAAGGAACAATCAGGCTTCAGGCCAGGAGGTCCATGTTGTCGTCAAATTCTTAAACTTACACAACACATTGAGGATGGCTTTGAAAGAAAGCAATTTACGGGAGTGACTTTCATTGACCTAACTGCAGTGTATGATACTGCTGATCATAGGATGCTGCTCCATAAAAATAAATAACCTTAGCAGAGATAACTATCTTAGTAGGGTCATTGGCAGCTTCCTCCAGAACCAGAGATTCTATGTGATATTGAATGGCAAGAACAGTAGATGGAGTTTGCAGAAGAATGGACTGTCCCAAGAAAATATATTGTCTCCAGCACTGTATAACAGATGCACTTGAAATAAAGGCCTAAATGAGAAGGCTTGGCCTTGCTTTATACAAACTTCCCATTCCTGTGACATTGAGAACAGGAAGCTTTCTTTTTGAGCAGGTAGCTTGAGTGGAGCTGGCTCTAGCTAAGCTTCAAAGCCTTCCAGTTTAGGCCAGATACATCATGTTTACAGCTTCATAAGGGATCTGTAAAATAGGTAGAACTCCTAGAATGCAGAGTTATAGTGTATTTATAATTTGGATAAACCCATGCCTGGATTAGCATTTTGTCCTTCAGGAATATATGCATCCTTGTTTTAGATGTAGCATGCTGAATACCTAGTGTGGTGAAGTTAAAAAAAAAGAAGAACAGATTATACTCAAGAGACTGGGGTTTGAATCCCTACTTGTGAGAGCGGTACTTGTTAAAGCGCTCCTTCAGTTTCTCAATTACCTTGAAATATCTTGAAAACTCTATTAGGATAGCTAAAATCATAACACACACTCTCTCTTCTACAGCACTCCTGTCTTATTACAGTGTTATATGCTGTTGTGTTTTTGCTCCATGCTGCTTGTTCTTATTTCTGCTTTTTAAAATGTTGTCTCATGCCATTATTCCATTATGTGTTTTTTTAACTTTCTGGAATCATATGCTGCCAAATTAATGGCTGTTCTTGGACAATCTAAAAGTGATATTTTTAAATATAAAATATAAAATAACATTTCAAAAATTGCATAGGCGGCAGAAGCTTTCACTAGGAGAAGACTAGGGATTTATGGAAGAAATAATGGCTTTTCCTTCCATTAGTAATATTAGCCAGGGTGGGTGAGGAAGTAAGAGTTGTGATGTGTAGTGATAACAAGCAGCCAGAAGATGCTTCTTGAATAACAGTGGGAGCTGTCAAAGTCGTCCCTTATTTCTACAGATATAAGGGTGTTTTTATGTTTTGTGTGTGTCAGATGGAAGATACGATAGTTGGCATTAGAAACTTCAAGGCAGAGAAACACAATGATGAGATGCATCCTTTGATGTAATGTGTTGTGCCGGCAATAATCTTATATTCAAGCCCATTTAGGTGTGAAGAATTCTTGGCCTCAAACCTTCTCTGTGTCGTGCCTCTGTTAATAAACAGAAACCATGTGATGTCTGCAGTTGGCTGTATGATTTCCCCCCTTTTCTTTTCCTGTCTCCCATTACTTGTCAAACACTTCCAGAGAAGTACAAAGCCATCTTCCCAGCCATTAAATTAGACTGTTTTGCTGACATATTTTCTGTGTCAGGAACCTTGTTTCTACGCAGAGAGATGGTGTGAGGGAAACCTTCCCACATACTGTACTGTTTAGTTATTCAAAGGGAAATATTTGCCTTTGTAATTCTGGCAAGAAAAATGAGAAGAGAGTATTTGGGAGAATATTTTGAAGCAGATAACATTCAGTAAAGCAAAGTAATACATACAGGCACTATCTTGGTGAGTTAGTCACATGTAGGGACAATTTTGTGTAAGAGGGAGAGGTCTGGTGATGCCTTCGACATTATTTTTGCTGTCTACACCAGAGATTCTTAATCTGCGGCCTGTGGGCCAGATGTAGCCCACGACACCATTTCATGTCCTCCCATCGCCTCCACCACACCAGGGAGTGCCACATAGTGGAGGAAGGGCAAAATGGCTGCCCAGCCCCCAAAGCTGTCTGAGTGAGCATGACCAGGCCCCTGGCTTTAAAAAGTAGAGAACTCCTGGTCTAGACCAAGAAGACTAAATATCTTGTTATAAAATGAGCACTAACTCACAGCAAGCTAGTAGCAGGAACACAAGAAATTAAAAGAGTGGGTAAAATAGACTATTTGGGGAGTATTATCAAATGAAAAGTGGGATCATGCAGTAGAGATTACAAAGCGAATAGAAAAAGCAAGATCCACCTTCATAAAAATGTGACTTTTGTTATGCAGTAGAGATCTAACTTTCATTATGAATATCTGATTAGTGAGATGTTATGTATTTCCAGTGTTGCTATATGGAGTTGAAGCTAGGACACCGAGTAATGCACCTGAAAAGAAAATGGAAGCTTTTGATGTATGGATCCACAGATAGCTGCTAAATATATCATGGCTTGACCATGTGGCTAATGTTAAAGTGTTGCACCGGATGGATAAAGAACAAAAACTTTAGGCATATCGTGAGGAACAACATAAAGTATAGAATGCTCAACTCATTATGGAAGGGACGATCCTTGGAAAAGAGGCCCTTGTGGCTGAAGAACCTGAGAGACTGGTGTGGAATGTCCTTGGAACAGGATAGTTAAGAGCAGGAAGACTTTCGCCATGATGATAGCCAATATTTGGAATGGATACAGAACTTGAAGAAGATGATGACAAGCCTATGAACATCTGGGCCTTGAGCAGAGGCAACTAAATAGGAAAGTCAATGAGACCCAGACATCCCACCACACAGAAGATCCCAATTAGTTGGCTCCACAAATCATCTGGAGTTAGTCATGTAGGTTGATATTCCACAGATATCAGAAGGGCACATTATGCACAGAGTAACATGTGCATAGGATTCAAGATGCATCAGCTTCAGTGGTGAGAACCCTGTGGCCCACCAGGTCAGTCAGTCAATCAATTAAATAAGAAACTAACACCCCCCTTCACCCCAGAAAAACATTCCCCCCCTGAAAACTGAGAAAATTGTTCCTCTGGGGAGTATAATTTTCTATATATTTCAGAAAGGATCAACACTTTTTCTTAAATCCTTAAAGAGGATTTTAAAAATAAGCCATAACTGCATGCAATCTTCTGATTACAGGTAGATTCATTTGCCCCCCACCTTGGAGCTTGTCTACTTAAACCTACTTCATATAACTTCTTGCTGTCTTTGGCACTGTAGAAAGCATCTATACTTGGATGCTGTGACTAATTCTTTTCTCTCTCCTTTTCTTCCTTTGCAACTTGATTTCATCCCTGTTTCATGTACTCTGCTGTGGAGTATTATTGGAGGTAATAAACCATTTAAACCTATGTCTGACATGACGTTACTTTTGGTGTGAAGTCATAAATACAACATTTCAGAAAGCAAAATAATAATAATAAATATATGGTGGACTGAACTTCAGATGCTGGAAAAGAGGAAAATTTATTGCCCAACAAACTTCAGATAATATCCTTCTTTAGAAGCATTATATACACAATTTGGTGTGTTTTGTGGTTTTTTAATTACACCACTCAGAAGTCTGCTGAAATTACCCAGCCAGAATTCTGTGGGCTTTAGTCGCCCTCCCCCAACAACCCCTCCCCTCAAGGCATCTTGAGTGTTTGATAGAACTTGCATGCATAAATGATAAAAAATACCTCTATTTCTGAATTCTGAGGCTATCCATTGAGGAAGGAATTGGATGGATAGGGCTAAGATCTGTAGGACTGCAAAACATTTAGGATTACAGCCCCCCATCATCTACAGGGGATGCATTTCAAGACCTACCATGGATACCAACTTCCACAGATAATGGCAAACCTTATCGTTTACATTACAGACAGTGGCCTCTAGTGGCTAGCTCTGGTAATGTACCCTAGAAATACATACAGTGGTACCCCGTATAATGAAAAAACTCAATTCCATGGAGCTCTTCGCTATACATTTTTTTCGTTATGCAGATCTCTATAGGCGATGTACCGTATAACAAAAATAAAATGTTTCATTATACGGATTGCTATTGGTGATACCCTGTACAACGAAAAAATGTTTCCGTTGTATGGGGTATCACCAATAGCGATCTGTATAATGAACATTTTCCTTTCATTATACGGTATATCACCCATAGCACAAAAATGCTTCATTGTATGGATTTTCCGTTATACGAAGCATTCGTTATATGGGGTACCATTGTATTTAGGCCCATAGATAACTGAAACTGTGGATACTGAACCAGTGATTTTTGCAAGTGCAGGTAAAAATTGGGTACGGTTGTGGCAGTGAATTGCTGATGATTAACATGAGCACATTCTTGGTTGAGTGACAGGCACATGACCAATATCATTACTAGCACTTTGTTAAACAGAGTAAATTTTACTTAGTAAATGTAAAAGTCGCCTTTGCTCAAATGCTAGTCATATCCAATTCTAGGGTTTAGTGCTCAGCTCCATTTATAGGCAAAGAGCCAGCATGGTTGATGTCTGTAGACATTTCAGTGGTCACATGGTAGGCATGACTAGATGCTGAAGTTCATGGAATGCTGTTTATCTTTCTACTGAAGTGGTATCTATTTATCTACTTGCAATTTCTTGCTTTCAAACTGCTAGGTTGACAGGAGCTGGGGCAGAGATGGCAGCTCACTCCGTCATGCAGCAATGAGGTCTCAAACTGCTGACCAGTCGTCAAGTTCAGTGTCTTAACCACTAAGCCACCACAGTCCCATAAAATTTACTTACACACATGCAGAATTCCCAGAAGGATTCCACCCAGTGTTCTTGTATTATGCTTCCCTTGAGACAACTTGGACTGGTGTAACAACAAATTTGGTTTCCTTTCAGTTACTTGAACTTGCATTGGAAGGAAAAAATGATGTTCTTCAAAACATTGTGCAAATGTTTTGAAGTCTTGGCTTCAGTTTGCCTTCATAGTGCCTTCCCTGCTTGCAGAGATCATGTGAAAGTGGAATCCTGCAGATGCCAGATGCTTCCACAGGAAGAAGAAATTAATAAATCAAATGCAATGTCTTAAGAAATCAGCATATCTTTTCTCAATTTTTCCTTGAAAGTTTACGCACAGCTGTCCTCTGTCAAGAAACACTGAACAGACTTTGTAGAATATTGAACGCAGATCTCGGAGAGGATTTTTCTTTGTCTCTGTCCGACTTGATCTTTGGCATGTTTCTGGAACTCAGACAGAAACTACATGAAACGAAATTCTTCCCAAGGCTGCCCTTTACACAACATAATCAATATTTTTTAATTATGGGACATACCTGTTAAGCGCAGCTCCGGAGATTACGGGACCTGTGCAGAACATTTCTGCGCAGGTCACTTCTACGCATGTGTAGAAGGCTTTTACGCATGTGTAGAATGGACCTGTGCAGAACCGTTCTGCGCAGGTCACTTCTACGCATGCATAGAAGGCTTCTACGCATCCCCTTCTGCACAGAAGCCTTCTACACATGTGCAGAAGGCTTCTACGCATCCCCTTCTGCACAGAAGCCTTCTATGCATGTGTAGAAGGGTTCTATGCATGCCTAGAAAGGTTCTACGCATGTGTAGAAAGGACCTGCGCAGAAGGGATGTGCAGTAACTCCTTTCCCCACGCTGCCAAATTACGGGGTAGCAGCAGCTCCGGGCAGGAAATGGAGAAAATCGGCACGGAATTACTGGGTAATCCCGACCAATACGGGGAACCTGACAGGTATATTATGGGATGATACTATTGATTCTAATTAAGCAAAATTTGTCTGCCTTGTTTGTTTACAGTTCATGTATGTTCTTAAGGTTGGGGTGTTTTAGTGAAATGACGTTGGCTTGGCACATCATGCCAACTTTTTTTAAAAAATGTTCTCTCAGACACTTGGCTTCTGATATAATTTCTCCTGAGATAGATGGACAATTTATTTTGCCTAAACTTGATTTTTAAAAATAATAAATTGTGTGCCTTGTGGGTTTCAATGTGCAGACTGAGAACCTTAGGGGAAGGGAATGAATTTGAAAACACAGAACAGTGGTATTTTCATGGGAAGCCTGCCATACTAATGACACAGTTTCATAAATTTTCAAACTAATATTTTTCAATAATGTGTCAAATAATCTTATTTTCTTAATAATCTTATTTTCTTCTTCTTCCTTAGAAAGGTGCTGCTGTTCAAAGGGTGTTAAATAGTGAAGCCTATGTGCATATCCACCAATTTATTTTAAGACAAGAATCTTGGTTATATTGAAACACTAATCCATAATGTATAATAACATCCACACTTGGAAATCATTTTTCACTTGTTTTCTTGCTAATGTTAAACTCCAGGTAACTAGGGATTAATGGCCTTTAAAATCTTCAGAAGGTTGTATGTTAATTCTTATCAAATGATGGCTTTCATTTCCAAAACAGACACACAGAGAAGGATTTCTCCATTAACCCCTCAGCTGAATACACCCTAAGCATCGTGTAGGTAATTATTTCAGTTTTAAATGAAAAGCCATTGGCTTATAATAAGCAAACTGTGATGTGAACTTCAAATAAGCATCTTTCCATCATGGAGGCAACATAACAATAGCAATTACACTTGTATACCACCCCATAGTACTTAATGCACTCTCTGGGTGGTTCACAAGGTAATTAACATTTTGCTCCCAACATGTTGAGTATTCATTTTACCAACCTCAGAAGGATGGAAGGCTGAGTCAACCTTGTTCCCATCAGGATTGAAATCACAATGTTAGCAGGTTTGACTGTAGTACAGGAGTTTAACCACTCCACCCTCATGGGTGAGAACCTCCTTGATAGACTATAGTCTTGTAAATGGATGTCTGACTCATTATGTATTTTATATATTTTCTGTGTTGTTGTTGTTGTTCAGTCGCACAGTCGATTCCGACCCTTTGCGACCCTATGGACCATCGTTCTCCAGGCACCTCTGTCCTCCACCATCCCCCTCAGTCCTCCCAGTTCTGTGCCCATTGTGTCTACAATACCATCTATCCATCTCATCCTTGGCCTCCCCCTTCTTCTTTTGCCCTCCACCTTTCCCAACATCACGGCCTTCTCAAGTGAATCCTCCCTTCTCATTTGATGCCCAAAAGTACTTTAGCCTCATCTTTACTATTTGACCTTCCAATGAGCAGTCAGTGTTGATTTCTTCTAAGATTGACCTATTTGTTCTCCTCGCTGTCCAGGGTACCCTCAAAACTCTCCTCCAGCACCACATTTCAAAGGCATCTATTCTTCTGCGTTCAGCTTTCCTTTCTTTCTGCGTTCAGCTCTCACATCCGTACATTACCACTGGGAATACCATTGCTTTGACTATTCTAATTTTTGTTTTCAAGGTGATGTCTCTGCTTTTCACTATGTTCCCCAGGTTTCTCATGGCTTGTCTCCCAAGAATCAGTCGCCTTTTTATTTCATGGCTGCAATCTCCATCTGCAGTGATCTTAGATCCTAAGAATGTAAAATCTGTCACTGCTTCTACTTCTTCCCCATCTATTTTCCAGGAACTGATCGGGCCTGTTGCCATTATCTTGGTTTTCTTGATATTGAGTCTCAAGCCAGCTTTTGCACTCTCCTCCTTCAAACCGATCAAGAGATTCTTTAGGTCTTCCTCACTTTCTGCCATTAAGGTGGTGTCGTCTGCATATCTCAGATTGTTGATGTTTCTCCCAGCAATTTTGATCCCATATTGTGATTCCTCCATCCCTGTGTTGCGCATTATGTGCTCTGTGTATAAGTTGAATAAGTAGGGTGACAAAATGCAGCCTTGTCTTACTCCTTTTCCTATTCCAAACCACTCTGTCATTCCGTGTTCTGTCCTAACTGTTGCTTCTTGGTTCCTGTACAAATTTCTCAGGAGGCATATGAGATGCTCTGGTATTCCCATCTCTTTAATCACTTGCCACATCTTGTTGTGATCCACACAATCAAATGCCTTAGTGTAGTCAATAAAGCAAAAGTAAACTTGTTTCTGGTATTCCTTTGTTTTCTCCATGATCCAACGTATGTTGGCAATGTGGTCTCTAGTCCCCCTGCCTCTTCTGAAACCAGCCTGCACCTCTGGTAGTTCTCTTTCCACATGCTGCTGAAGTCTATCCTGTATTATCTTGAGCATCACCTTGCTGGCGTGTGGGATGAGCGCAATTGTTCGATAATTTGAGCATTCTTTGGCATTGCCCTTTTTTGGGATTGGAACATATACTGATCTTTTCCAGTCCTGTGGCCACTGTTTTGTTTTCCAAATCTGCTGGCATATTGAATGCAGTAATTTGATGCCATCATCTTTTAGAGCTTTGAAAAATTCAACTGGGATACCATCATCTCCACTAGCTTTGTTGTTTGCAGTGCTCTTTAGGGCCTTTCTGACTTCACTCTCCAGGATGTCTGGCTCAGGTTCAATTTCTTCATCATTGTGACTATCAGGAGTGTTGAGTTCCTTTTTGTAGAGTTCCTCTGTGTACTCTTTCCATCTTTTCTTAATTTCTTCTGCATCAGCTAGCTCCTTTCCGTCTTTGTCCCTTATCATGTTCATTTTTGCTTTAAATGTTCCCTTGATTTCCTGGATTTTTTTGAAAAGGTCTCTGGTTCTGCCTCTTTTGTTGTTTTCCTCCATTTCTTTGCACTGTTCTTTTAGGTAGTTTTCCTTATCTCTCCTTGCTTTTCTTTGAAAACCACTTTGCTTTCTTACTCTCCTTTTCTTTTGGTATGGTTTTCTTTGCTGCTTCCTGCATGATGTCCCTCATCTCTGTCCATAATTCTTCTGGCACTCTATCTATTGAGTCTAAGCCATTGAATCTGTTCATCACCTCCACCGTGTATTCTTTAGGGATGGTATCTAGGTGATATCTGTCTGGTCTCTTTGTTTTCCCTATTTTCTTTAGTCTAAGCCTGAATTTTGCAATCAGTAGGTTGTGATCTGAGCCACAGTCTGCTCCAGGTCTTATTTTTGCTGACTGTATGGAGGTTCTCCATCTTTGACTGCAGAGTATGTAATCAATCTGGTTTCGGTGTTGGCCATCTGGTGATGTCCATGTGTAAAGTCGCCTCTTGTGTTGCTGGAAGAGGGTGTTTGCTATGACCAGTGCGTTCTCTTGGCAGAACTCTATCAATCTTTGCCCTGCTTCATTCTGTGTTCCAAGACCGAACTTGCCTGTTATTCCCTCCACTTTTTGATTGCCTACTTTGGCATTCCAGTCTCCTAATATAATTTGGACATCATTTCTTGGTGTTTGTTCTATGAGGTGTTGTAAGTCCTCATAGAACTGGTCCACTGTGGCTTCATCTGCACCCGTGGTTGGTGCGTATATTTGGATCACAGTAACATTGAAGGGTTTGCCCTGAAATCTTACTGACATCATTCTGTCATTTTTGAGGTTGTATCCCATTACTGCTCTTCTCACTCTTTTATTGACAATTATGGCTACTCCATGTCTTCTAAGGTTTTCTTGTCCACAGTAGTAGATGTGATGGTTTCCAGAGCTGAATTCGCCCATCCCTGTCCATTTTAGCTCACTGATTCCCAAGATGTCAATGCTTATTCTTTCCATCTCATTTTTTACCACTTCTAGTTTACTTTGGTTCATTGATCTCACATTCCATGTCCCTATGCAGTATTGCTCCTTGCAACATTGCATTCCTCCTCCCTCCTTCCTGTCCCTCCCCTTCCTCCACTCTGTGGTGTTAAGCATCCTGTATCACCTAGCCTGCCCCTTTGTTTGCCCCTTTGTTTTGCCTTTTGTTTTGGTCAATAGGGTTCTCTTGGCAAGCTTTGTGGCGTGGTTTGCCGGTTTCTACGCCATTTTTTTTCTCGCATCATACATCATATCACAGTTTTAAAAATTTAAAACAGTTTAAACAACATATTATCATGCATAATTATCACACTCTAAAACACAGTCTCTATGTTAATTGCTATATTAAGTCAGTGTAAAGTCTCTATGTCAGTTGCTATATTAATTCAGCTACATTTTTCACATCAGCTACTTATCCTTGTGTCCTCACTCCCCAGGTGGGGTTGTTGTCTCTGGGCCCCTTGCTCCCGTAACATCGCAGTGGCGAGCAGTGGATGTTTTCCCCGTGGGTCAGCTGTTCCTCTTCCTCTGCCTCTGGCGGCGGTGGTGGATGGTGACTTTTCCCGCCGCCTGCCTGGTCTTCCTCACCCCCGGCTGGGGTGGTCTCGCGGCTGCTCCTGGCCGCGGGTAGCCTCCTCGCGGCGGTGGCGGTGGAGGATCGCAACCTCTCCCGCCGCCTGCCCGGTCCTCCTCACCCCCGGCTGGGGTGGTCTCGCAGCTGCTCCTGGCCGCGGGTAGCCTCCTCGTGGCTGCGGCGGTGTAGGATCGCAACCTCTCCCGCCGCCTGCCTTGTCCTCCCCACCCCCGGCTGGGGTGGTCCCGCAGCTGCTCCTGGCCGCGTGTAGCCTCCTCGCCGCGGCGGCGGTGGAGGATCGCGACCTCTCCCGCCGCCTGCCCGGTCCTCCTCACCCCCGGCTGGGGTGGTCTCACGGCTGCTCCTGGCCGCGGGTAGCCTCCTCGTGGCGGCGGCGGTGGAGGATCACGACCTCTCCCGCCGCCTGCCCGGTCCTCCTCACCCCCGGCTGGGGTGGTCTCGTGGCTGCTCCTGGCCGCGGGTAGCCTCCTCGCGGTGGCGGCGGTGGAGGATCGCGACCTCTCCCGCCGCCTGCCCGGTCCTTCTCACCCCCGGCTGATATAATTAACATGATATAATTAACATGATATAATAACATGATATGATTAACATGATATAATAACAGTATGAAAATATTCTGGGTCTTAGGTCCCAGGCCACACAGAGGGGGCGGGGGGAGGCATTGTGTGGCAGGAATCAAGGCCAAAGGCTGCTGGATGTTTCTAGCCAAAATTAGCAAAATTATTTTCTGTACCCTAGAAAAATATATTAATCTTCCTGATGAAGCAATAATAACGAAAAACCGTATACCGAAACAGGTTTTGAAGAAGACAAGTAAAGCATATTTTGAACCAGTTACAGTCCATTTCATTGAATTATTAATTACATAGACCTTTGTGATTGTGCCTCAAATGGTGTCACACTTAATTCATAACACTGGAATGGCAGTTTAGCTAGAGAATTCTGAGAGATTTCTTTAAATATATATATAATATTTCTTATAACATGTCTAGAAGATTTCACTTCCCAGCTCTTGGGAATAGATCTGGGCATGAGGCATTTGCATTTTGAGGATTCTGGAGTGCCCAGCGTCCCTACCAAGTACTCCATCAGAGGGTTCTACTCTTTTACTGAGTCGGCGTATGCTGAATGAGTGGCACACAAATCAAATAAATAAATAAACAAATAATAGAAAAAGATGTCTTCCCACGTGCCTCTGGATGCTTGGGACATCATTTAAAAGAAGCAGCAACCTTCAAAGGCTGCTTCCTCTGTCAACATCTGGTATACTTATAAGGCTAACAAGCCTTGTCAGCATAATGGATGTTTTCCTTTCTACACCTTCCCTGCTCTGCTGCAGAGGGGCAGGGAAAGTGTAATCCCCCCCCCCCAATAATTGTACTGCTGGATTGGTAAAGGGATAAGGTGCATTTCTGAACATGCTCAGAGTTTCTAGTACATTGCCAATTAAGTAGTTTGTTTTATAATAATTTCATTTGTAGGAAGGGGATGCCTCATGTGCATATTTGGCTTCAATCGTACAACAGACTTTCATGAACTCAGGAAGAAGTAGTCCCATTTATAGCCTCAGTGGAACAATTCATCTTGGGCAAGTCCCACTGAGTTCTAGTTGGAAGCAGAGACAAATATATAGCTCTTCATCACTGCTATAATTTGCAGATTCCCCAACCTATGGCAATGATAAATATAGGAAACCAAATGCAAGCCATACTTCCCCTGAACAAAGCAACTCTTTTGTGACTTGAGAAGCTAAGCAGGCTTGGATCTTATTAGCGGAGAGAACTTAACCATTTTTTGTTCATGAATTCGGAGGACATTCTGGCTTATTGGATTAAATACAACTAAAATTCTACTACTTTGTCACCTGGTGTTTCCGAATTTTATTCTGCAATTTTGATTTCCATTGTTTTTTTGGGTGGTTCTCTCTGCTGTATATTTTACCCTCCCTGCCATCGTTCTATGCTGTTGAATCTTATTAGAGTTGGATTGAACTCTGAAGCTGCCTCAGATCCTGACAGCTCCGACCAAGATGTCAGGTGCCTTTGCCAATGTCGTTGTTGATGTCTGTCTGGGAAAGGCAATGATGTAACAATGGGCCAAAGGCCAACACAAGAGATGAGATGGAAAGTAAAAAAAAATGGCTGCTAATCAAAATAGAGTAGTTTTGGATTTGGCTTGCATAACCTTAATTGCATGGGACCAACATCTCTCTTTTTCTTTTAACGGGATTTGTGCAGAACCCCTTCACAATGGATTGTGCCACCTACCTGAATCAGGTCTATCTCCTTTTCAATAATAAATTGAGGGAGCATTCCTTATTAGCACACAATTTGCTCTACGGTTACAGGGGGACAAAGGGGAAAAACTGCCAAAGGGCCATGATCAATTTTGCTTAAAATTGATGGATGAAAAAGATTGCATCTTGAATTTATTGACTCTCATGTTCTTCTGATTACAGCTATTCCCAAATTAGCTGTTGTCTTTAAATTTCTTACCTTTCTCTTTGATTTGTATTTGCTTTCAGGTTGAAATATGACATGCATTTACTTAGGAGTAAATCTTACTGAAACTCAGTGGGAATCTCAGTAAACATGCATATCTTTGACTGATAATCAATAAGCTCACAAGAGTAAATGCAAAGAAGAAGTTCCTCAAGCGAGTCAAATTAAGCATTAAATCAGTGCTACAATATTATTGCATTACAACACAATATAATGAATATTGCAATTACTGCTGTAATAAATTAATGACAAACCCAGTTGAGAACTATAACTAGAGTAGATCGAATGAAACAAGGGACTTCCTTAAATGTTGATTTAACAAGGCTCATTCATTTTTGGGCCTACTCAGGGTGGAGTTAATAATTAGATTTGGACTGATTTTCTTTGTGTTATATAAATATTTGGTGATTTTTGCTCTCATGTTCAATAGATGTGAGGAGTATTTATATATATTTTGATCACACATATGTATTTGAGATTTTAAGACATGCCCAACCATTTCATTAAGCTGGTCTGCTGAAGTGGCAGACTTAATAACATATTTACCATAACCATACATGATGTAATATTAATAACACTGCATCACAAAATATATATATATATCAAGGTCGATGCCTAGCTTTGAAATAGCTAATTAGATACTTTTAACTTCTGACTACATATTTAACTTCTTATTTCATATATTCAGTACTAACCAATTTAACTTTAGAATGTGTTACTTTGTATTGTGATAATATGTATGATTGGAAAATACTGGCGTAGAAACCAGCAAACTACATCATGAATTTTGCCAAGAGAACTCCATGGACAGAGACTAAATGAAAGGCCAAATGAAAAGGCAAAATAGATGGAGCAGGAGGTTGAGCCCACCAGGTTGGAAGATGGGGGAGGGGATAAAATAGTGGGAAGAGAAATACGATGTTGCAGGGAAGAATACTGCATAGGAACATGGAATGTCAGATCTTTGAATCAGGGCAAGCTGGAAGTGGTAAAAAATGAAATGGAAAGAATAAGCATTGACATCTTGGGAATCAGTGAGTTAAAATGGACAGGGATGGTCAAATTCAGCTCTGGAAACCATCATATTTATTACTGTGGACAAGAAAATCTTAGAAGAACTTGAGTAGCAATAATAGTAAATAAAAGAGTGAGACAAGCAGTACTGTAATGGGATACAATCTTAAAAATGACAGGACGATCTCAGTCCGACTCCAAGGAAAACCATTCAATATCACTGTAATTCAAGTATATGCACCAACCACTGGTGCAGATGAAGCAACAGTTGACCAGTTCTATGAGGACCTACAACACCTCATAGAACAGACACCCAAAAATGATGCCCATGTTATTATAGGAGATTGGAATGCTAAAGTAGGAAATAAAAAAAGTAAATGGAATAAAAGGCAAGTATGGACTTGGAACACAGAATGAAGCAGGGCAAAGATTAATAGAGTTCTGCCAAGACAACGCACTGGTCATAGCAAACACCATCTTCCAACAACACAAGAGGAGACTGTACATATGGACATCACCAGATGGCCAACATCAAAACCAGATTGATTACATACGATGCAGCCAAAGATGGAGAACCTCCATACAGACAGCAAAAACCAGACCTGTAACAGACGGTGGCTCAGATCATAATCTACTGATTGCAAAATTCAGTCATAGATTAAAGAAAATAGGAAAAACAATTAGGCCAAACAGGTATGATCTAGACATCCCCAAGAAATACACGATGGAGGTGTAGAACAGATTTAATAGTTTAAATGTGATAGACAGAGTGCCGGAAGAATTATGGACAGAGGTTTGGGACATCATACAGGAGGCAGCAAATTAAACCATACCTAAAGAAAAGAAGTGCTAGAAAGAAAAGTGGTTGTCTGATGAGGCTCTTAAAATGGCAGAGGAAAGAAGGAATGCAAAAGGCAAAGGTGAAAGAGAAAAATTTAATCAATTGAATACAGACTTTCAAAGAAAAGCAAGGAGAGATAAGGAAAAGTTCTTAAATGAACAGTGCAAGGAAATAGAGGAAAACAACATAAGGGGTAGGACTAGAGAACATTTTTAAAAAATTGGGGAAATCAAGGGAACGTTTAAAGCAAAAATGACTAGGATAAGGGACAAAAACAGCAGGGACCTAACTGATGCAGAAGAGATTAAGAAAAGATGGCGAGAGTACACAGAGGAACTCTACAAGAAGGACCTCAGCACCCCTGATAACCACAGTGATGAGAACACTGAACTCGAGCCAGACATCCTACAGTGAAGTCAGGAAGGCCCTAAATAGCATTGCAAATAACAAACCCACCAGATTTGGAAAACACAGCAATGGCCACAGGATTGGAAAAGTTCAGTATATGTCCCAATCCCAAAAAAAAAGGCATGTGGAAAGAGAATTGCCAGAAGTACAAGCTGGGTTCTGAAGAGGTAGGGAAACTAGAAACCAAATTGCCAACATACGTTGGATCATGGAAAAAACAAAGGAATACCAGAAACAAGTCTATTTCTGTTTCATTGCCTATACCAAGATCACAAAATGTGGCAAGTAATTAAAGAGATGGATATAACAGAACACCTTATAGGTCTCATGAGAAATCTGTACAAGAGTCAAGAAGCAACAGTTAGGATAGGATATGGAATGACACAGTGGCTTGGAATAGGAAAAGAAGTAAGACAAGGCTGCATTTTATCACCCTGATTATTTAACTTATATACAGAGCACATAATGACAATGCAGGGATGGAAGAATCACAAGATGGAATCAAAGTTGCTGGGAGAAACATCAGACTTGAAGCTCAGATCCATAATTTGCCCTGCTTCTCCCTCTGTACTGGTTGGCTGGGGTCTGAAGATGACCTATTGTTCAATGTTGTCTCTCTGTGGTCTGTTGGCTTATGAATTAATTTTTTAAAAAGCTAAAAAATGAGGAAAATCAATTGGAGATCCTTGGTTGCTGTTCAGCCAAACAGATTTAAACAGTGCAGACTTTAGAGCATGAAGAGGATCCATTTAAAAGGCACCAATGACATCTGAATGGGCTGTCATGGCTTAGTGGTTATGGTGCTGAGTTAGACAACCGGAAGGTCATAAGATCAGCAGTTGAGAACTGAGTGCTATGCACAGAGTGAGTACTCATCATCTGTCCATGTTCCTGCCAACCTACCAGTTCGAAAGCAAGAAATTGCAAGTATATAAACAGGTACTGCTTTGGCAGGATAGCTAACAGTATTCTGTGCACTCCAGCATCTAGTCATGCCTGTCACATGACCACAGAAATGTCTGCAGATGCAGAAAGTGTTTGGCTGTAAACTGAGATGAGCACTGCACTCTGGAGTCAGATATGGCTGGCTTTTGAGCAAGGAAGTCCTTTACCTTTTACTTAATGGTATCTGACACAATAGAATGTAATGCACATTGTGGAGAAGCATTATGATGTCAACAGAATCACCCATGGGGCTAGATAAGGGGGCGAGGGGTGGGTGATCCAGATAAGGATGTTGAGAGAGCCGAACTAAAAGGCAGAAATGGTTCTTAAAATATTTCTGAGGTTTTTTTGTAACTCAGTAGCCCTATCATTACAGCCAACTGATTGCTTATTCCGCCTGTTAATAATGAGTCCCATAGACAGGGGCAAGGCAGGATCAAGATGGAGTCTAGCTGATTTGAGGCAAATTGCAAAATCATTCCAGATAGGCAACCAAAATCATTAAAAACATAATACAAACTGACAGGAGATTGCTATCATTCATATAGGTAGAGTATTTTTAATAATACAAATTGACTGGAGAGGTATCACTATAATATTCCCTGAAGCTCTTCTCTGAAGCTCTTTGTAGGGATGGGTGAATCAATTTTTTATCTCTAATTTCTGTCACTTGTATATGTCTTTATGCATGTAACAGTCGATTCTAACCTGTAATTGCTATGCATTAACTGGCTTAAAAAGCCTAAACTGTACACATGTTGATAGTTAAATAATGATTTTAACAGATCATATACACTCTGGCTTCTCTTCAGACCACATAAATCTTTCACCCTTTACTATAATAAGAATTTTGTGTCAGAAAGAATTCTAGGTTGAAAGGATTTTTGTGGAAGAAATTCCACGCAGGGAACACCCAAATGAGGCTCCTTTCATGTCCCGAAGAGTTGGGTCAGAGACAGGCGCTCAATCTGTCATTGAAATATGCATTTTAGTACATATTTTCATGATCTAGGAACAAAACTAGAATGAGAACTTTGGTAAGTGAGTTTTAGGAAGGAATATGATATTTCAGTAAAGTAGCCCACAAAGAGAGCTGGAGTGCAGAATTATGTGTCTCAGTGCTATAGGAACATATATTTTGCCTCTAGAAGGATGCAGGTTCAATACTTTGTATCTTTAAGTAGAGCTAGGAAAGAATTGTGCCTGTAATGTTGGATAGATGTTGCCATCAGAGTCAACAATATTTGGTTGGATGGACACTCTTTTATCCTTCTGCCAGCAACTGAAGACTCACCACGTTAGGCAGGCTTGTAATAATTATGACTGAGACTCTGGATGCTGTATTTTCCATTTGTTTGTTCTTCCAAGTCTGTTTTCAAAGTTTTAAATGATTTTTAATTAATTAATGGAGTTTTAAATTATTATTGCAGATTTAACTGCTTTTTAGCCAGTAATTTATTGTGCTTTTACATTGTGATCTGCCAAGTCCCCTCATCTGGAAAAAGCATCCTACAATGTACTATAACTCAACAACCACAAATATCTGATTCAGCATAAGACAGCTTTCTATGTCCCTAACGAAGCTGTAGTAGGATGATGCTTTGGAAAGTCCAGGAAGTATGAAAACTGATGAGAATCAACCAATGCCCTTAACTATTATATGCATCCTAGTTAAGCTTTTTTTGTATAATAGACTCTGTATTTAATTTTTTCTTGTTCTGGACCTTTATGTTTTTAATGGATTTGCCTTTGACGTTAATCAGGACAACATAACAGTTATTCTGTCTTTCATCATCCCAAGGCTGTTGAACCAGCCTTTTTTCCTGATTTATGAACCTTCTTCATCTTCTTTCTCTCCTTCTGTTTTCCCTTCCTGTGGGCAAATCCTTTTTTCTTGTTTCTTATCCTGGATGATTTTCTTTGTTATTGCTTCCTCTCATCTGGTTTAATTAATCCCCAGATTATGGATCCAAACTGGCCATTACTTATTATACAGTAAAGGCCAAAGGAAATAATTATTATGGCTTCTCTCCAGTGATGGGTGTCAGTTGTGCTTTTGTATCAGTCCTGACAATATCCAGATGAGCACAGGAATCATTGTTAGATGTTACATTTAGAACACTGGACTGACCCTATTTCCCCCAAAATAAAATAAAATAAAGGCGGCAGACAAAATGTCATTTTGGAAGAGCTAGTATGCACATTCATGGTACAAATCTCTGTTTCAAGATCAAAACACCAGAAATAACTTCATGTCTTTTTTTGAAGGAATTCAGGAAAGTTAACCAACATCTCCTATGACATCTCCCTTGAGCACTGAAATTTAGTGGGTTTATTGAAGTTCTAAGTTTATTCCAAGTTCAAACAATTGGGAAGTTCAAACCTTTGGATTTCAGCAGATTCCAAATGTTTTACTGATGGAGATCATGGGGCTGGGTTCTTTTGATGTTACAGGATGGGGCAGGCAAGGGTTAAGGTGGGTTTTGTTGTTCAGTCCCATAGAAGAGTCTGACCCTTTGCAACCTCATGGACCACTGCATGCCAGGTACTCCTATCCTCTACCATCCTCCTCAACCCAGCCAGTTTTGTGCCCACTGTGTCAACAATACCATCTAGCCATTTCATTCTCTGTTACCCCCTTCTTCTTTTGACCTCAACCTTTCCCAACATCAATGCTTTCTCAAGTGAATCCTCTCTTCTGATTTGATGACCAAAGTATGTTAGCTTCATCTTCACTATTTGACCTTCCAAGAAGCATACCAGTGAAGCACAGCTCAGCAAAATACAGAAAATTACTGTGCATGCATGGGCAGTAACCTGTTTGCACATGTGCACAGTGGGCATGCATGTGCAGTAACCCATTTGTGCATTACATAATGGGCATGCATGTGCAATAACCCATTTGTGCATGCGCATCATGGGCGCACATGTACAGTAACCCCTTTCCCCACCGTTCAAATATGGGATGGTGGCGGCAAAGGGGAAGAACAAGCACTGAAAAACGGGAAATCCTGGCTAATACAGGATACTTGACAGGTATGCTAAGGAGCAGTCAGGGTTGATTTCCTTTAAGCTCGACCTATTTGTTCTCCTTGCTGTCCAGGGTACTCTCAAAATTCTCCTCCAACACCACATTTCAAAGGTATCTATTCTTCTGCGCTCAGCTTTCTTTATTGTCTAGCTCTCACACCCATACATTACTACCGGAAATACCATTGCTTTGACTGTGTGGGTGTTTGTTTGCAAGGTGATGTCTCTACTTTTGACTATGTTTTGACTAAGGTGGGTATGGAACCACTGATGAGCCACCTAATTGTGGGGAAAGGTACAAAAGGACTCCTGGTAAATCAGAAACATATAACTACTAAGAAACAGGGAAGGGTGGTTCAGTGGCTGTGCAAGGGGTAAAATGTACCCCGCAGTTGAAGGTAAAGTTCTTCCTGCTGCTCTTGGTAAAGGTTGCCCTTGCTTGAAAGCCAGTTGTATCTGACTCTAGGGTTCAGTGCTCATCTGCATCTGCAGACATTTCTGTGGACATGTGGCAGGCATGACTAGACATGGAGCACACAGAATGCTATTTACCTTCCCATTGAAGTGGTACCTGTTTATCTACTTGCAATTTCTTGCTTTTGGACTGCTAGGTTGGCAGGAGCTGGGACAGAGACAGGAGCTCACTTCATCATGCAGTACCTGGGAATCAAACTCCAACCTTCCAGTCAGTGAGTTCAGCATCTTAACCACTTGAGCCACCACAGTCCCTTACTGTTTTTACTCAGTCTCATATCACTTGAAGTTCTACCTACACCTGGTACATATAGCACTATGACAGTTATCTCTATAGTTCTGCTGTAATTTGTGGAAGGTTTACTTACAGCCCATAAGGAATTTTCTTCCAGATTTTGTGCAACAAGGAGACTTGGAGATGATCATGTTCTGCTCCTGGACTTCCTGTGAACCAAGATGATGTGCTCCCTTGGCTATTGGGTGTAGCAGTGCTTTACAAGCACAGCTCACATGCAGACATCTTCATGTTCAGCTGGTGAGCCCTGGTACCAACTGGGGATAGGTGGAGGTGAGAGACCATCTAGTAAGCATCCCATTCCTGGGGACTTCAGGGTGGAAATATGAGACCAGAATGAAGAATGTCGTGCTATCACAGGATCAGGGCAGGCAGGGTTTTAGTGGCATAAGTTATTTTCAAACTTTGTGGTGCTACTGCCAAGGCCTTTAGAACAAGACGTTGCTGATACAGCAGTGTCTGCCCCAGTGCCGTAGCCAGGGTGTGGCCAGGGTGGGTTTTGTCCACCCTGAGTTTGCGGTTTGCCCACCCTCAAACTCCCTGCTGCTTATTTATATGACAACAATATATGACATTGTTGCCCATCCTGAAAAAAATATTCACCCACCTACATCTAGAATCCTGGCTATGGCCCTGGTCTATCCCTGGTCAAAAGACATAACCGACTAGTGAGAGGTAATATGTGGTAGAATGGAGCTAGGCTGTGGTTGGACACTGGAGAGACAACTTGTAGCCTGAAAGTTGCACTTTGCCGGATCTGATTTACAAGGTAACTTAATATGAAAACTTCCAGGGAGTAGTCTCAACTTGGAAACTCAAGAAATAACTACAGTGGTACCTCGAGTTGCAAAATTAATGCGTTCCTCAGGAGTTTTGTACTATAAAAAATTGTAACTCAAAATGAGGTTTCTCATAGGAATGCATTGAAAACCTTTTTTCTGACTTCTGGAACAGATTAATTGGTTTTTAGTGCATTCCTGTAGGAAACAGCATTTCGAGTTAGGAATTTTTTGTGATTTAAATCCGTAACTGGAGGCATTATTTCCAATGGATTTCCTTTTGTAACTAAAAAATAATGTTACTTGAGGCGTTCTTAACCCGAGGTTCTACTGTATTTGTGTCTCACTGTGAATCTATGCAAGTGGGGGTGGGGGTGGGGAACAGGTCTGTTTAATCCGTGATACAATTTCCCCAGAATATTTTATCCTTTTACTATCTTGGCTGTACCACAAACCAACATTTATATGATCTAAGAGACATAATATGAAGAGCTATGGAACTGTCCATTAATTGCAACTGATCTATAATAAGATCTAGTTTGCAGGGGAAGCATAAATCAATCAATCAATCTCTCTCTCTCTCTCTCTCTCTCCACCTGCTAGAAGTAGGATCCAGAACTATAGGACCATATTTCATCTTGTAGTAACCTTTCATTTTAATGGCCAGACATTTTGGGGGCCTAACTCATACTTTGCACCAAAGAATGGGCATCAATGCAATTGCACCCAAGAATGAATGAGCTTTTTTTTATTAGTTCAGTGAGTCATTGGGACTGGACTCTTGTGTGTTCTGCTCTCTCTAATATGCAGTCGGATGGTTTTGTCTTCAGCTATATGTATAACATCCTCTGCTTGGCATTTTGAAGCAGTGCCTCTTTGTATGTTAGGAAGCTTTAAAGCTTAGCGATAGCAATTACACTGGTATAAGGTCATGCATGACTATCTAGATTAGTGTTTCTCAACTTTTGGTTCTTGGACTTCTATTCTCAGAAGCCTAAGTCAATTTTCCAAAGCACTGATCATCCAATGTATTTACTTAGGCTTCTAGGAATTGAAGTCCAAGAACCAAAGGCTGGGAAATACTGGTATAGATCCTCATTAGATTTATCTAATCAGCAAGAGACCTGATTGATTGATTGATTGCATTTATGGGCCACAATTCTCCTGACAGAGGCTTAAGGCAGCTCACAATGTTTAAAAATATCAAATTAATTGTGTTATTGTTGTTAATAATAAATACCCTATATACTTGAGTATAAGCCAACCCAAATATAAGCCAAGGTACCTAATTTTGACCTAAAACCCCAGGAAAATAGATTGACCCAACTATAAGCCGAGGGTGGGAAATGCAGCAGGTGCTAGTGAGTTTCAATAATCAAAATACATGAAAATATGGTAAAATTAATTAAATTGTTAGTACATTTCAATCTGATGTAGTTTTGTGACCCTCGTGGTCATTGACCCAAGTATAAGCTGAGTCCACTTTTTGGGGCTAAAAACTCAGCTAATACTCAAGTATATACGGTAATAAATTTATAACTAGAAAGGTGGAGAACAGCATTTCTTGCTTTTTGTATGTTTTTATTTAGAGGTTGTGGTGTCAAGGTGTGGTCCAGATGCAAGATATCCTCCAGAATATCATGTTTTTATAGCAGAATATTGGACAGTAAAATCTTCAGATTTCTTTCATCCTTTGACCTTAATGCTTAAGGCCTTTCTAATCTACCAGAAAAAGACATGATGAAGCAATAATTACCTGGGTGTACGAGCTATTGCTTCATTTTGAAAGTTATTTAAAGTTGAGCTTCTCAAAGAATGTGTAAATATTACTTACCATTTTGGATTAATTTAGCATCTACCATGAGATCAAAGTTGATAGCATTTGTTAATTTAAAAAGACTGCAATGAGCTAGAAAATCATCATGTATCTTCAGACGCAGACACTGCAGATCTGGTCTTAGGCACTCAGCAACTGTTGCAGTAATCTAAACCCAAAGACCATGGCTGGAATTCTGCAATGTGTGGTTTTTGCAAGTCAGCGATAGAGTGACTCTCCATAGGGTTCATATACAACAGTTAACTTTTCCTCACCATGTCTAATTCATGCTGGTGGATTGCTGTTGACATCCTGCTAGGAGCTGGCTCCTTTTCTAGTCTCTGCTGCATTGGCTGCTTGCAATAGAGAAACAAAATCAGAGAGTGAAAGTTACATCTATAGCTATAAAACAGAGGTGTGGGATTGTATGTGCTCCAAAGGAACCCATACCCCTGGACTAATCTCACTGAAAGTTTGCACATACATACCTTTGGCTTGCGAGATCAGCACTGTGGGGGTCTCAAAACAAATTTGGGGTGTATGCCCCCCAAAGAGGGATGCAAAGGGGACACCCCCGCTGACCAGAGAAACAGCAACGAAAAAGCAGTACTGCGCATGCGTAGCACAGCCTCCATTTCAGACCGGGCCAGAATGGGAGGCCGGGAGCTCCGTGGCTGAGGAGGCACGCTGGCCTGAGGTGGGGAGGGGGAGTGGGAAAGAAAGGCTTGGCATGCGGGTCCTGGAGGGCGAGGGCAGGGGGAGGCCTCAGGTAAACAGCCCTGGTGAGGCGGGAGGAGAAAGAGATGGAAGGACCGTTTCTGCCTTCAGTGAAATGGGGAGGGGGAGAGAGGGGGGGAGGCGGTTAGAGGAACATTTAAGAATCTCTTCCTACTTACATTTAAGAATCTCTTCCTGGTGTTAAGAGATGTTACAGTAGAATGGACTGTCCACTGCTCAACTCTCAGTCCTTGACGATTTTGAAACCAAGATAGGATAGCTATTTGTCAGGAATGTTTTAGCTGTGCATTGCCTGTGTTATCAGACAACAGGATTTAATTGACCTTGGGTTCTTCACCAGTTCTTTATTTCTCTAATTTTGTAATGCTACAGTATATGTTTAAATGTACCATGGTACCATGTACCATTGGCAATGATGGCAGAGGCAGTGATGAAGAAAGCAGACCTACAAGGCAGGACATGCCGACAGAACTATACTTCTTTTACAGAAAAAATACAATCCAAGCAAGGCCAGGTAATCAGCTAGTTACATATAATCATCATCTTTGAACTGCAGTCCTGGAAGGGACCCTATAGATCAGTTATGGCCAACACTGGCACTTCAGATGTTCTTGAACTTCAATTCCATAAAGCCCTGATCAGCAGGTATGTTGCTTGGGCTTCTGGGAATTTAAATCAAAGAACACCTGGAGTGCCAAGGTTGGTCATCACTGCTATAGATCTTCAAGTCCATCCCATCAAGAAGGCACAGAGGGGAATTGAACTCTGAACCTCTTGCCTAAACTACTGAGCTACCCAACAGTTCTAATTAAGTTTCCTTTGGGTAACAGCACAACAAGCGCTTTTGAAGTTACCTTTTAGATGTAGCCAGCAACACCTTCTTACTTTCAAATACCTTCTTTTCAAAGCATTTTACAATAATTTTTGAAAGAAATTTTCAAGTTGGAAATATTAATCTTATGCATTATGACTTCTAGATGCCTTGGCTACCAGGAGCGGCTCTGGGAATACAAGTTCAAAAAGGTAACTTTTCTAAGTTCTCAAGTAGAGTTTGACAAAATGACACCTGTTTTGAAGATTTTCTCTCTCTCACTTTTAATAATAAAACATGGAGGGCATCTAGTGAACCTGGCAGGATAACTTAGAGAGAAATTGAATCACTATTTCAGATAGCATATTATTCTACTTACCCCACATTTTCACTCTAGGGCAGTGTTTCCCAACCTTTGGTTTTTGGACTTCAATTCCCAGAAGCCTAGGTCAGTTCCAATTGAGTCCGAGAGTAATTAGCAATGCAACCGCAGATTGGGGGTAAGCCAACAAGTCATTTATTACAGCTTAGTTTGGACTGGAGAAACAAGGGCAAGGCAGCAACTCATATAGAGACTAGAAGGCAGTTACAGTGATACATTTGCCCAGACTTAGTTAACGCAGGAAACCTGTGCAGGAAACCTGTGCAAAACCAATCAGGGTACATTGCAAACCTTTACAGAAAAGGGCACAAATACAGCAAATACTTTAAGGGTGCATATACTTAAGCAACATACATTACTAACCTTTGATCACAACAGTTCCTTAAAGCACTGATGAGCCAATGTACTGACTTAGGCATCTGAGAATTGAAGTCCCCCTGTGGGGCATGGGCCCCATATTGGGAGCTACTGCTCTGGGCATGATGCTTTTCTAGGTTTAACTTCAATGTAAACAAGGTTATAGTAAGTGCACTGATAATTTGCAAATTTTACATCATTTTACAAATGCAGAGGTTTAACAGAGATGGAGTTATAGTTTACTCTTTTACTTTTTGCTTTTTCTGTTAGTTACTCATATGCCTAATCAGAAGCTCTGATATTTTTTCCACAAATAGACACCAAGATGATATCTTTCTTTCTTGGGAAGTGGGGGAGATCTGCTTCAGAAAACTAAGGAAGATATCTAACAATTTTTTCAAACTGAAACACCTCAGTAGTTGCTCAAGTAAGTCAGAAACGTATTTGGCAACTCTCAAAGAACATTCAAAATCTTGTTGGCCTCATTTACTGCTCAAAGTCTGGATTTTGTGAGGCAGTATGAGTAATTTAAGAATTCTCTTACATCCATCAGTCTGTAGATGGCCTTTCCCCACAATACATTATGTTCAAAGGGCTTCTATAATGTGTTATGCTCAGCTTTACTGCTTTGCTGTATGGCTTATGATTGACTCAGAGGTACCTCTTTGGTTTTATTTTTGGGGTTTTTGTAGGACTTGCTCAATGAAAAAAAAATTTTTTTTCCTGGTGCCATGCAGTAGCAGACATAAAATCTTTTTGACACCATTTTACTTTTGTGTGTAAAATGGATGCTCTGTTACCATTGTACCATGTTACCATTCTTCATCTGTTACCATTCTTCATCATCATCATTATTGTCTTCATATTCTTTGTCATCTTCTTCTTCCTCTTGTGCCGTATGGATTCCAAATATTGGCTGTCATCATGGCAATAGTCTTCCTGTTCTTAACTCCTCAGAATAATAATTCTGGGGGCGTGTCAAGATGGAGAGCCGAGAGGAGTGAACTTTCTCATGCTCGGAAACGTGGAAAGTGAAAGTGGCAATTAAAAGTGAGAATAGTTCCTGGAATTGGTAAAAAAATGGATCAGATATTATAGAGGGCAAAACAGTTGCGGAACTAACTTGGATGGATGGAAGTAGCGCTGAGAAAAAGCGAAAAACGAAGTTTCGGTCTCGGAGAGAGCGGGGGATGGGCGGTTTAAAATGGCGATAACTCCCCAGAGCTCTTAGCTGAGGAACGGCTGTGGAGATCGTGAATCCAGTGAAATTTGACAAAGGGCGCATAAAGCAGACAAGCGGACGATCGGTGGGAAAAGGGTAAGCTTGGTGGGGAATTGAAGGAGGGAAGCCGAAAAGGGTTTCGCTCGTCCCCGCCGCTCCCTCCCTCGGATCAAAGACGCACGGAGCTTTGCGGAGCCGGGAAAGTTTTAACGTGAGAAGGAGAGGTCCAGACGGGGAGCAAACGTGAGCAAATGTGTTAGAATAAATGGGAAAGTAGAAGGAGAAGAAAAGAGACTGTATTTTTGGCCCTCTGGATGCTGGTGGGAGCCGTTGGGGGGTTTTTTTTTCTTTTTTTTTTCTTCTCTCCCCCCCCTCCCGCTGTCTGTCCAGTGGTTTAGCCTGTTGGAGAGCCTGATTAATTTTGTCCCTGGAGCGGAACAAAGAGGAACAAGACGGTGTTGTGGCCAAGAAGTGTAATGAGGAGTAGAGGGTTGTTTTCCCTGAGTTTTTGAGAGTAGGGGCTTGTCCCCGCTTTTGGCTTTTTGTTCTTTTGCTCTTTTCTTTTCTTTTCAAAGTTGGAGGGTGTTTGCAGGCTGTAATAGGAAGATAAAGACATTCCCTCTCTCTACATTTTTGGGACAAAGTTTGAGGATAAGTTCTCCCTTATTTTTGAAGAAGAGGAAAAAAAAAAAAAGAAAAAAGGAGGAAAAGGACAATTTTTTATTCTCTCTTTTTCTCTTTTCTTTTTTCTTTTGCGTTGGGACCTTTTATTTTTTAATTTTTAAAGTTAATATTCTTTTTTCATTTTGCCCTTACCCCTTCCCATCTCCCTTTTTCTTTTTTCCCCTTTTATTCTATTTTTACCATTTATATTTTTGCTTTTTATTTTATAAATTTTTTCTTTTTTCTTTTTTTTAGTATTATTATTATTATTATTTAGCTGGGGGAAAAATATTTAAAAAAAAAAATCTAAAATTTAAGAGGGAGATTAATTCGGATTGAATTGGGAGTACTGGGCTTTTTTTTTTCTTTTTTTCTTACCTCCTCCCCATTACCCCCATATTTGGAGGGAACAGGTTGCCTATCTGTATATATATGTGTGTGTATAGGTGTGTGTGAATACACACACATATATTTGACAGAGGGGGAGGGGAAGGAGAATATAAAGTTCCTAATTGGTAATAAGTTTATTAAAGTTGGCAAGGATAATATGTAAGAGATTGTTGAATAGTACACTGTTTACGTTAATTAAGCAATTTGAAATAAACTTGGATGAAACGTCAGGGGAGAGGGAAGGAGAAGGAGAAGAAATTGGCCTGGACAAGAGTGGAAAGACCAACATCTTCGGATAGGAGTTTCAGAAGGCTCACAAGAGTAGAGGAGGAAGAAGATGGGATGAAGAAAATAATGCAGCAAGAGATTAAAGATTTGGAGGAGCAGGAGACAGTGAAGAAGATGGCGCAACAAATACAGCAGCAACACCAGCAGAAGACAATAATATCACCAACTACGACCATTCCAACCGCGGTAAAAACGATAGTAATAACAACAGCAAAAGTAACAACAGCAACAATTGCAACAACAACCGTAACAACCACAGCGGCGACAGCAGGGACAGCACCGACAACAATTGTATCTACAGCAACTGCAACAACGCCAATAATAGCGGCAGCAGAGGGGGGGGAGGGACTCAAATTTGAATTTGAATGTCTTAAGGAGAAATTTGAAAAAATGGAGGATAGAATTGGAAATATGATTGCTCGAGACAAACAGGATCGAAAACAAGAATCTCAAGCCATGTTGGCAGATATTTTGAAGGGAATTGCAAGCATAACAACAGAAGTAGAAACCCTTAAAAAAGAACAAGTGGTCATTAAAAAAGAACAAGCAACGATTAAAGAGGAGGTTATGGACTTGAGAAAGCGAGAGAGGGAGAGGGAGGATAAGGTTGGAGAACATGAAAAGAGATTGGAAAGTGTTGAAGAGCAATTAAGACGAGCAAATGTCATAATTCGAAAATTCCCAGAGAACTCACCAGATAAATTGAAAGAAAGAATAGTGAAATGGCTTGATGAAATTATGGAAGACGGTTTCACTCCACAGGAAGTCGTGAATGTATTCAGATTGGGTTCAAAAAGGGGTAAAACTGGGGCAAGGAATGTCATGCTAAAATTTGCCAATGTGGCAGATAAACTGCGTTTAATGGCCCTCATACGGGAGAAAGGAGCAGAGGTTTTAAAAGTTGAAGGCCAAGACATCGAAGTCTATAATGACATCCCAATGGAAGACCGTTTTTGGAGACGATCGATGAAACCAATTACAAAACGACTTCAGGATAAAGGCATAAGGTATAACTGGAAATTTCCAAGACAATTAAGTTTCTTCTATTTGGGAAGACGTTATCTAATAAGTGAAGGCCCCAACATTTTGGACGTAATGATAGAGGCAAAGATATTGGAACCAGGAACTAAAGAATGGTTTGATCTGAAGGAAGAGTTGATTATTTCCGGTGGATATAGAAGACGAGACAGTAATGGAAATGAGAATATGCCCAAAGGAGCAGAAGGAGGAATTTCTCCGGGCCGGGAATAGGTTCGGACTTCTCTTAGGCTCTTATGATTGATCGCACCCCCCCTCCCCCCTCTGTAACTCAGAGGCCATTGTTAAAAGAAAAAAAAATGGGGAGGGAAAATAGTAGTTTGTTTAGTATATTTTTTTTAGTTGTTTATCTTTTTTTCTTTATTTGTTTGTTTCAGTATAAGGTGAAGGGAATGTTATATGTTAATCACATGTCCTTAAGAGGAGGTGGGAAATGTAAAAAATCATTGGAGAAAAATAATAGATGAGGAATATAAAAATAATAACATGGAATGTGAAAGGTACTGGTTGTCAAGTAAAGAGAAGGAGACTGGAAGCTGCACTTAGAAAAGACAGACCGGATGTAATCTTCCTTCAGGAAACCCACCAGAAATCGGAGAAAGTCAATAAACTGTTTTTAGGCTGGACTCAGGTATATGAAAAATCATATGGCTCCTCGAAGGCTAGGGGTGTTGCAACCTTGATATCAAATAGATTAGGTTTTGAGATGATAAAAAGCATATCAGACCCAGAAGGTAGATATTTGATTATAAAGGGGAAAATAGAAGAGGAGGAAATAACGTTGGTGAACCTGTATGTACCAAATGAACATCAAAATAGATTCTTAGATAAGGTGTATCGAATATTGGATAAGGAGAAAACAACAAAAATGATAGTAGCGGGAGATTTTAATTTAATAAGATCCAATTTAGACAGTACAAATACAACAAGAAGCGTAGGTGGAAATAAAATGTATGTGTTAAATAATTGGTTGAAATCACTGGGGTTGAAAGATGCATGGAGGGAACTTAAAGGAGTGGAAAGGGTTTACACATATTTCTCACAAGTCTACAATACGTACTCCAGAATTGATTACATATTTGTTACTGATAACCTGATAAGAAATTTAGATGACATAGAAATAGGAATCTTTAAAGAGTCGGACCACGCAAAAGTTCTGTTGGACATGAAAATAGAGGCAATAAAGATTAGGAGAAATTGGAGATACAATGCTAGATTGTTTAGAGATAAAAAACTTAAAGATCAAATGGTAGAAAAATGGGAAGAAAATTGGAAGTGGAATGATACAGGGGAACTTGGATTGGGTATTGTATGGGATACGATGAAAGCAATATTCAGAGGTGAAAGTATTAGGATGGCAAGTATTAAAAACAAACAGTTAAAAAGTCAACAAGAAGAAATTGAGAAAGAGATTAAAAGGTTGCAGGAGATACACGTAATAACCAAGGATAGAAAGATTTATGAAAGAATGCAGGGATTAAAGAAGGAACTAATTGGAAAAGATATTGAAAAGGTGAAAAGAGACTTGGTATATTTAAAAAGAGAATACTTTGAGTATAGTAACAAAAATTCAAAATTGTTAGCAAGAGCGGCCAAAGAAAAAAGAATAAAAAGGGAAATAGGGATTTTAGTAGATAAAGAAGGAATAAGATATAATAAGATAAAAGATAAATGTAAGGTGGTTAGAGAATTCTACCAAGATTTATACTCTAAAAAGAAGGTAGATATAGATAAATTAAAAAATAAATTGGGAACGCAAATTAAAAATAAAATAAGTCAGGAGCATAAACAAAAGATGGAAGAACCAATAACTGAAGAAGAGATTAAAAAAGTAATAAATAAATTGAAAGTAGGTAAATCCCCGGGAGAAGACGGACTACCTGCTGAATTCTATAAAGAGTTTAAGGACATAGTAATTCCAAAATTGATGAAAATTTATAATGGTATACTTAACGGGGATCAGTTACCTTTATCATGGTATAGAACAATAATTGTTTTAATACCTAAACCGGGAAAAGATATAGAAAGAATAGAATCATACAGACCTATTTCGTTGATAAATCAGGACGCCAAGATTTTTACGACAATATTGGCAAATAGATTAAATAGCTTTATGGATAAATATATAAATAAAGATCAGGCGGGATTTGTGAAGGGGAGATATATGGCAGATTTGGTAAGACGAGTATTGGATCTAATAGATGTGGCAGGACAAAATAAAGAGAAAGTAGGACTATTATCGTTAGATATATTTAAAGCCTTTGATTCCCTGCAATGGATAACAATTAGAGAGATAATTAAGAGCTATGGATTCGGTGATAGGTTTTTAAAAACAATAGAACAATTATATCAACGAGGGTATGCCAAAATTAGGGTTAACGAAGGTCTTACAGAGGAGGTGACTTTAGAGGCAGGAACAAGGCAAGGGTGTCCTCTATCTCCAACATTATTTATCATGGCGATGGAAATTTTAGCAAACACAATAAGGGAAGATAAAAATATAGAAGGAATAATGGGAAATAAAATTAGTTTATATGCTGATGACACTTTGTTAATTATGAAACACCCTAGAAGATCTATGGAAAATATTCAAAAACACCTAGTGGAATTTGAACAAATAACAGGTTTGAAAATAAATTGGGATAAATCTGAATTGATATTAAGCAACATTGAAAAGGAGGAGCAAAGGAAAATTAGGGATAAATTTAAAGTAAGGATTAAAGAGAGTTTGAAATATCTAGGGATAAATATCTCGAATAATTTGGAGGATTTAAAAAGATTAAATTATGGTAAACAAAAGAAGGAACTTAAGGAAAAAATCCTGCAATTTCAAAAATTAAGGCTGTCTTGGTTCGGCAGAATAGCGTTGACTAAAATGATGTTATTACCAAAATTAAATTTTTTGTTTGATGCCCTACCAATCCAGCTGACAGATAAAGATATTAAGGAATTTCAAAAATTATTGGATAATTATTGTAACGGGGTATGTAGACCTAGAATTTCAAAGAGACTGTGGTATTTATCTCAAAAGGATGGGGGATTAGGAATACCTAATTTAAGGAATTATTATAAAGCATTTAATATAAGGAATGTAGTTAAGATTTTAATGAAGGAGTCGGTTATATGGGAGGAAATTGAAATGAAGGAATTAAAAGAAGTGGGAAAGAGCTTTTTTTTAGACAAAGAAATAAGGAAAATTCCAGTTAAAAATATAATGCTGAGATCAATGATGGGAGTTTGGAAGAAAGTTAAAATGAAATTGGCCCCAAACACTTCACCGATAATCGAAATAGAAGATTTGAAAAAGTTCCCGATAAGAGTAGATAATGAGATGAAAGAAATTCTGCAGACAAACGGAGCTTTCCTGTTGAAAGATTGGATACGAGTCTGTAAAGATAACGGGAGGAAAAAAGAGTTATATACTCAGATGAAATTGAATTGGTTTCAAGTAGCGATGGTGAACAAGTGGAATAATAAATATTGGGGGGAGCAGAGTTTGGAGAGATCCAGGACAGAATTTGAAGAATTAGTGGGGAAGATAAGGAAGGAGGAAATTGGAATTAAAGGAATGGTTAGTAAAATTTATAAAATAATAAATATGGAAACCAATTCACAAGAAATTATAAGAAGCACATGGGAGCAAGATTTGAATTTGAAGATGACGGAAAAGGAATGGCAAAATAAATGGAGAAAAAGAATTATGAGATCTCTGTCAGTTAGGGTAAAGGAACATAATTTTAAAATGCTATGGAGGTGGTATTTGACCCCTATGAGACTGCACCAGATAGATAAAAAGAATAATAAAATGTGTTGGAGGTGTAAAAACACACCGGGTACATATGTTCATATGTGGTATGAATGTAAGGTGGTAGAAACATTTTGGTCAAAAATTGAGATTGAGATTGAAAAAATTCTGGGATTGAGTCTCAAGATGGGGCCATCTATTACTTTGTTAACGGATGTAGATAATGTTAATTTAGATAATGATGAAAAAGAACTGTTGTCTATGATGCTGGTCATAGCTAGAATGTGTATTGCAAAAAATTGGAAAAATGAATTAACGTTAAAGACGGAGGAGTGGTATAAACAGATGTGGGATCTCGCATTGAATGAAAAATTAACATGGGAGTTAAACCTAAAAAAAGGCATAATAAAAGTAAACAGATTTTGGAATATATGGCGAAAATTTGTTGACTATTCACTGACGAGAGATGGAATAAACAAATTGACACCAGACCTAATGAAATTCTGGGAATAACAGAATTAAATGGGAAATCCCACAACCTCTTGGACAATGTATATAGCACAGGGTGATGAGTACGTGATACATAGTTTTTGTTTATGTCTTCATTGTTTCTTTTTTTTTTCCTTTTTGTGTTTTCATTTCTGTATAGAAAGTTATTATTATGTTTTAATTGTTTGTCATATATTTTGAAAAATCAATAAAAATTATAAAAAAAAAAAAAAAGAATAATAATTCTGAGGACATTTCACATCAGTCTCTCAGATTCTTTAGCCACAAAATCCGTCTATGTCCGGGGCCTCTCTCCCCAAGGATCTTCCCTTGCATAATGAGTTAGCATATTCTATACTTCATTTCATTCCCTGTGATATGTGCAAGGTATTGGAGTTTTCTTTGTTCTAGGATCTTAAACAGTTCTTGCTCTTTATCCAGCCAGCCAAGAGAGCAATACTTTTACATTAGTCACATGGTCAACCCATGATATCTTTAGCAACAGTCTGTAGATCCACAATTCAAAAGCTTTGACTTTTATTTTCAGATGCTTTAGTCCATGTCTAAGCTTCGACTCCATATTGCAACACTGGGAATAGGTAACATCTCACTACTTGGATCTTCATAGTGAGAGTTAGGTCTCTACTGCATAAGAGATGTCACATTTTAATGAAAGACCTTTTCTATTTGTATTTTAATCTCTACCTTGTGATCCCATTTTTAATTTAAAATATTTTTGGGGCTGCATAAAAGCTCTTCTGGTAGGCTGCATGTGGCTTATCAACTATGTGTTGCTGCACTTTGGACTAGAAGACTCTTTGGCCACATTCATCTTACATCTTCTCATATTTTTATATCTTCTTGTGTTTGGCTGGGGAAGAGAGGGAAGGAGACAGCAAGCTTTTCTAAACTTTGTAAATTATTTTCATAATATCTAGTGGTGGTGGTTACTGTATATTTGGGGGTAGCCACCAATCTCTTTATTCATTTTTGGTTTAACTGGGTAATAACTGTTTCTTTAAGGACTGAAGTGGCTCAAGTGGTTAAGACACAGATTGGAAGGCAGCAGGTCAGCAGTTTGAGACCCGAATACTGCACAACAGAATGAGCTCTCATCTCTGTCCCAGCTCCTGCCAACCCTGCAGTTTGAAAGCAAGAAATTGCAACTACAGTAGATAAATAGGCACCACTTCGGTGGAAGGTAAACGTGCTCCATACACTCCAGTGCTCCATGGAAACGCCTGCAGACACAGACGGCACTGGCTCTTTGGCTGTAAACAGAGATGAGCACTGAACCCTAGAGTCGGATATGACTCGCTTTTGAGCAAGGGCAACCTTTACCTTTAGTTAACTGCTTCTTTGCCCTCACATTTATTGTTTGTCACCTCCTTACCTATCTTCTGTCATGTGTCATTATTTTCTGAAACTAAATAAAGGAAGAAAGATACAACTTTTCCAAGTGCTGGAATAGCTCTTTCCCAGAATCTTAAGGATATACAGTAAGCCCTGGCCTTGTGCTATAGGAACTATCTTTCAGAATAGCAAAAACTACTAATAGTCTTGTGACTCCTTAAAAGCAAACCTGTTTTATGTTCTGTTTCATGTTTTCATGTCTTGTAGCCTGTTTCTTTTTTGTTGTTCAGTCACACAGTCAAATACGACCCCACGGACCACCGTACGCCAGGCTACTAGATGTATAAAGTAAAACTTCCATAAATAGAACATAGTTAAAAAAATCACTAAACTGTAACTTTTGCACATGTATAGTAGATTTTGCATTTCATTCCTCCCCCGGTTTGTGAACTGAAGCTTTATACCATGCATCTGAAGAGCTAAGCCACTGTGCACCAAAGTTTATACCAATGAAAATATGCTGTATTTAGAGTCCTGCAACGTTTTTTTGCTGGTTTTGCTGAAATGGATTGTAGATTACAGGGCGCAAAATGACTTTCCCTCTGCAAATAACCTATGATAACTTATGTTAAAAGGAGAATGCTCATTGTAGAGTCTTCTTTCCAAACATCCAAAGGTTTTCTGGGCTGGAAGAAAGACAGGTCAGTGGGTAGTTGCTTGGCCATCACTTAGCCTGAGAAGCATCTAAGGCAGGAGTTCTCAACCTTTTAAAGCCGGGGGCCGGGTCACGCTCCTTCAGACAGCTTTGGTGGCCAGACAGCCATTTTGCTCTTCCTCCACCACATGGCACTTCCTGGTGTGGTGGAGGTAGTGGTGGGCCACATCAAAAGGTGCCATGGACTGCATCTGGCCAAAGGGCCTCAGGTTGAGAATCCCTGATCTAAGGCTTTACAAGCCCAGAGAGAAGCTTGCTCACCCAGTCAGGTCATTTGACAAATGGGTGAGCTAGACCTGCTGTGCTGCCACCTGGCCAGATGTACTGGTGGCACTGAAGCAAAGCACAGAATAGGTCTGATAGCTCTCTCTTATGTTACTTGCCAGGGTAACACAGTAACTAAGCCAAGCATGGCTGTTTCATAGAGTCCTCATCCCTTATAAATAATATCTCCTCAGTGCTCAGAAGGTTCTTGAGCTAAAAAGGGAATTGTAAAGATCTGAAAGTAGGCCTACGTTTTGGAGATTTTAAAATGGTTTCTCCTCATTTGTTTTCCTTCCTCAGAAAGGGTAAATCAACTGGAATGTGGTCTATTTTGAAGATCCTTTAAGGTTCGTTTCTCAAGTTGGCCAGAGGGGAGGAGTTTGGACTTGAAGTACCTGGGTGAAAATTCCTTTCTTCTAAGGAAAACTGGAAGCCTGGGAAATGTCTTTTTGGAAGTGAGATAGGGAAGGAAGATGATGGTCACTGTAGACTGCAATTTAATTGGCTAGATCTGGAAAAGAGGTGGAACTAAAGACAAGAAGATGAGAGTTGTTATGCTGGCAATGGAGGAGAGAGGTTGGCATGGAAGCTTAGAATGATTGTTCCTTTTTATTTTTAAAATGCCCTATTAATCTTTTGACTTTTATACTTTTTCTTTATAATAAAGCTTGTGAACTCTTTTCAAAATAAGGCACACCATTTTGTGAAGCCAGGGTTGGTGGGAGAATTTCAGTTGCCTTTAATCGTAAGGCCATTGCTCTTTAGTCCTACCTGATCTGGTTGGTATTCCAGCAGAAGCAACCAGAAATTGGAAACCTACCAGGGACTTCCCTAGCTTTGGAAAGCAATTTTTAGGGCCCTAAAGCAGCAAATGTTCTATGTTGGCTTCCTAAGAGATTGTCAAAGTCACCAGAAGTGGAACGGGTCCCCTGGTAGTAAGGAAACCAGGGTATTGGGTTCCCTACAGAAATGTGAGAACTTCCTGAAGGAAGAAATGACATTTTCCAGAGGCAGCTGGTATGTGTTACAGCCTTGATGAGTGCCAAATCTGTTTTATACCTGATATTTTGTAGTAATTCCAGGGTAAAACTGGATCATTTCCTCACTCTAATACAGTAGAAAGTCTAGGTTACCCTTTGCATCACACTTCCAGTATGGAAGGGAGCAATAGAATACCAGTTAACCAGTTTACCATGCTGTTGCTTCTGCTGTTAGGTTAGTCTCCACTTTCATTCTGCTTATGAGGTCAGAAGCTTGCCGAAGACAATGACTTAGAACATAAGAACATAAGAACAGCCTTGCTGGAACATGCCACAGCCCATCCAGTCCAGCATTCTGTCCCACACAGTGGCTCACCATTTGCTTCAGGGTATTCCCAAGCAGATGCCTTCACCTGCTTAGGATTCCCTAGAAATGGCATTGAGAGATATCCTGCCTATCTCTCCAACCCGGAGGTTGTTCTTAGGTATCCATAATTATAGCCATTGATATGACTTGAATGGCTGGCACCTCCCCTTCAAAGCACTGCCATCCAATTGGCAATTCAAAATGTTCCCCAGGTCTCTCTTGTGGTTCAAAACAGAATTTCTCCTGAAACGTCTCTAATGTTTCCTTTAGCTGTGGGATTAATCAAACACTGGTGTGTGAGGCGGGCCAATAAAAACCTTTTGTTTAAATGGTATCAAAGGCTTCTGGCAGCAATAAGGGGCTAAGCACAGATGCTTGACTTTCATTTACTTCTAGAAGGAAATTATCTGTCCCCAGGTGGGAAGGCAGATGGCTTTTCTTCACAGAATTTAAGATGTTGTTATGAGCATTGGGGTCTTGTTCCCCCAAGAACCTCTAACATGTTGCACGTGACTGCACCTTAATGTAGCAGCTGCACAGAATACTTAGCGTTTCTCCCATCCTGTTTTCCTCAGAGCAGGTATATTGCAAATGTCTTGCACGATCATTTCATAGCTTGAGTCAATTACAACGGAGGAACTTTGGAGGGTGATTTTGTTTTTACAACCCACCTTGTTCTTTTATGGAATGCATGCTCAGCTAGGGGAATAAAAAGTTAGTAAAAGACTTTAAATAACCCAGTGTAGCAGTGATAGTAACAAGGCAACAAGGTGTTCTCCGTATAATCCAGACCAATTTAAAACTGTTTTTTTTTTTGTAGTGTTCTGTACATGGGGCTGCCTTAGAGAAATGTTTGGAAACTCTAGGTGATTCAAAAGTGAGTTGGGATACTAGTCAGAGCAAAATGCGAGAGCAGGTGATACCTTTATTAGACCACTAAAAACCCCAAACCAACAGCTAGCTTTAAATGACAATTCATTTTCCTCCTTGAAAGCTAGGTTTTTGATTTTTTAAGTGTTCTCATAAAGCTATCACCTGCTCTTGCTTTTATATTATTTTAAGGACCACACTGCCTTTTCCTAATTTGCAAGCATGGCAGCACACAGTGGCTTTACATCCTAGCATTTCATCAATTGCATAGACCAGTGATGGCAAACCTTGGCACTCTAGGTGTTCTTGGATGTTAATTACCAGAAGTGCAAGTCAGCACTCCTGCTGATCAGGGCTTCTGGGAAGTGATATCCAAAAACATCTGGAGAGCAAAGTGTGAGGACCTATGCCTGTGATGGCAAACCTTGGCACTCCAAGTGTTCTTGGACTTCAATTACCAGAAGCCCAAGTCAGCACTCTTGCTGATCAGGGCTTCTGGGAATTGAAATTCAAGAACAGCTGGAGTACCAAGGCTCACCATCCACTGACATAGGCCATAAATGATTTCATCAATTGTTGTTACATGCTGTGAAGTTGATTTCAGATTATGACTACCCTAAGTGCTCAAAAGTTCCTATCATTAACAAAAATGCAAATTCAAGTATGTGGCTGACTTTATTGAGTCTGCCCAGCTTGTATTTTGTCTTTTTCTCCTCCCACTGCTTTCAACTTCCCTCCCACATGATTATCTTTCCCAGTGAATCTTACCATCTCATGTTGTATCCAAAGTATTATTGTCTTAGTCAAAGATCCTTGGGAAGAGAAGCCCTGGACATAGATGGACTTCATGGCTGAAGAACATGAGAGACTGGTGTGGCATGTCCTCAGAAGACCTGTTCCAAGGAGTTAAGAACAGGAAGACTATCATCATGATGATAGCCAATATCCAGAATGAATACAGCAGCTGAAGAAGAAGTCATTTTTGATTCTAGAAGCTCAGGCTTGATTTTATCTAGGAACAATTATTTGACTTTATGGTGCTCCATGATACCTATAAAGCTTTCTGCCAACAACATTTTTCAAATGATTCAATTTTTCCTGTCAGTTTTTTTAAAAAAGTCCAGCTTTCATATTGTATCTTGAAATTGTGATTGGTTACCAACTCACTTCCAGGTCCATTTTAAAAGATGACAAAAAACTCATTCTAGCTTGTTAAAGGTTTTAAGATTATCTGTTGGCATGTGAACATACTTGATCCTTAAGGCCAGGATTCCATAGGGCAGTACAATGAATCTCCTGATTAATGTTGGAAGCCAGTTTGGGGTTCTGGAAGAGGTCCCAATCCAGTATGGAGTAACTTGTGACCCAACCAATTGGATCTGTGCCCTGGTATCCGAGTGGAGCTGTAAATTTGGATTCCATTAGCTTTCTTTTGACATGTATTGGGAAAAAAAACATTTCACACTGATGTGTATGAGATTTGGTGACTTGATAGATCCTAAAGAAGTGCCAGATTTCTGACAAGTAGCTTCAGGGTTGATGTAGCAGGGACTGTTAAAGTTTGCTTAGATAAAAGGAGGAGGGAGGCCAAAAAGATTTGGGTCCCACCCAGTTTGATTTGTGTCTCAGATCTGAATCAATGCATATGTTTGCTTTGCTTTATCTCATACCATTCTGTGACCATTCTGTGTAAATCTAGACCTCATACAATTCGGTTTGAATCAAACCAAGACTAAGCTGATGACCAGCCTTAGTGCCCAAATCTCTGCCCAATGGCCAGTGATCCTATTGATAGGCTTCCTGCCCAAGACATAGCAGCATTTTTGCTGGTGAAACTAATTTTCTTGTTAAATAATGCATCAAGCCCCCTCTCTTCCTGATTTTGGACTACATTTGAAAACCACTATTGCCCCATAGTTTGAGAGGGGATCAGGTCTCATACTGACACACAGTAGGAGGCAACTCTCAGTGATCAGCCCATGAGTTGCTAGTATGGAAAAACCATTTTCTTCCAGAAAGCTTTTCAATGGCTACATTATATTCTCCCCCCCCCCCCAACCTGAATATTTTCTTCAGTATATTGTAATTGCTACTCTTAGTGCCTCTCAAAGTTCAATCTTGTGCCCACATCATGAGAAGTGGTAACAGGTCCAATTAAGGGATTGCTATGACTGTGTGAAGTATGGGGTGGCCTTGCACTACAGGACCGCTATAGTAGCTATGAAGGCTATCCTAGATTATCCTGAAAAGTCCTGGCCAAAGGGGCTCTGGTGAAGTTGTGACAAGCCCAGCAAGCTGGCAACAGATAACTCACTGATTAAAAAACCCTACAAAATAACACTGGAGGAGGCTGCTAGAGCACAGAACTCTGCATATCTCTCAACATCCAATGGGGTAAAAGAGGAAGCAAAGAATAATAATAAGAAGCCACTCTTAGTTGGACATTTTAGAAACTTATTTTTAAAAGCAGGATGTAAATAAATATAAAATTTGGTAATATTAATTGGACTATATTCAAATCTCATTTATTCTAATGGATGAATTTAACACCATAGAGTGGGGGGCCTAATGCATGTAACTCATCAAAGGGTCATATCCAGTTGTTCTTATAATCCTGGCAACCCTCCTGTTGGCTTTTCTTCCTTCCATTTCATTTCTACAGGGTGGCCTGTGAGTCCCTACCCAGCCCATAAGTCCCTACCCGTCCTATCTGTGGGCATGCACCCCACCCCTCTGCCCAGCAGTCCAATGGGAGTGCTTCCTCCCTCCTCCCAGCACAGAGTTCACCCCACCTCTCTGCCCGGCAGCCCAATGGGAGCAGTTTCTCCCTCCCCCAGCAGAGCCCTACTCTCTTTGTGGCCGGGTAGGGACTTACAGACCACCATTTACTTTAGATTGCAATTTCTATGGGCCAAGACCTGTTTACGTGACTTATATGAGCAATAATATTCCAATCTATACCTATAAAATGGTGCGTTAACCATTGGAATGTGACAAAGATTGTTGCACCAGGCCCAACTAGACCGTAATGGGCCTCCGTTCACTCTCCCGAACCCAGTTCACAGGTAACTGTCGGGTTGAAATTTTTGACCCGGGGGCAGGAGCCCCCCAGTCGCAAACAAAAAAAGGGAACTTCAATTCCCAACGTTCCTTGCACCGCGCCAGAGCCAATCAGGCTGAGCGGCGCGGCAAAAGGAACGTTTGGAAACACGCCACGGCCAATCAAAAAAAAGCCACAGGAAAAAAAATCCGCTACATTAAGCAAACACACGCAGGAAAAACTACAAGCCCCAGTGTCCTGCGCGCCATTAGCGTGCCGAACGCTGAGGCGGCCTGCGCATGGAAAATAAAATTTTTAAAAAATGCCCACCGCTACTGCCCTTCTTCCCCACTGGCCAGCCAGCATGGCCCGTGGGGAAATAAAAGGAACCCCCCACTGCCGCTGCCCTTCTTCCCCACGGGCCAGCCAGCATGGCCCGCGGGAAAAAAAAAGGAACCCCCCACCGCCCTTCTTCCCCACGGGCCAGGCAGCATAGCCCGCGGGGAAATAAAAGGAACCCCCCACCGCCGCTGCCCTTCTTCCCCACCGGCCAGCCAGCATGGCCCGTGGGAAAAAAAGGAACCCCCCGCCACCCTTCTTCCCCACGGGCCAGCCAGCATGGCCCGTGGAGAAGAAAGCAAAGAAAACACCACCACCCGCCATTGCCCTTCCTTCCCACGGGCCAGCCAGCATGGCCCATGGGAAAGAAAGCCACCACCCCTGAAAAAGTAAACACCAAAACACAAACCAAAAACAATCAAAAACACTCAAAAATCCAAAAAGGAAACACAAAAACAGCCAAAAACAAACAAGAAAAAACACACAGACCTCCCCCCCCCCAAAAAAATCCAACCCCCCCAAAAAAAAACCCCCAGAGAGCTTACCAAAAGACGTCTTCTGTCCATGAGGACCGGAACTCAAATGAGAAAATAAAGAAAAAACTTACCGGAAGCGACACCCAGAGGACAGAAGAGAACAATTATAGAGAGGAAGAAAAGCTCACCACCCCCACCCAGAGGCCAAAAGAGAAAAAACATTCAAAAATATTGAAACTAATAAGATTAATTCCAAAATTAATCAAATAAGTTATAAAAACATTCAAAAATAATCACACTAATCTCAAAAAATACCAAAAAACCCCTGAAATCACTTTTCACTCAAAAAACCAAAACAAAAAAAATAAAAATGCGTAAAAATAAAGATTTAAAAACCAAAATTAAATTTTAAACTAAATTAAATTAAATTAAATTAATTAAATTAAAATAAAATTTGCATAAACATAAAACAAAAACCTTCAAAAACCAATATAAAGAGCCCAGCACGCAAAAACAAAAACAAAAACAAAAAACACTGGGAGCGCAAGTCCGCCACAGGCGGACGCAGCACCTCAAAGCCACAAAATCACAAAACCTTACAACACCATTTAAAACAGCCCAGCACCATTGGTTCAAGAAAAAACAAACAAACAAAACCCTTTACTATACAACACAATTTTAAAAAGCCCGGCACCGCCGGGCAAAATATGCTAGTACTATATAAATAATGATCCTTTGAAGAATGAATCACGGTGAAGACTAGTAGCCAATTTGTCAGTTAGACAAGCCACAGTGAAGCCTAAATGCATGGTTGCATATAGCCACCCTATCTCAAGTCATCAGACAAAGATCAAGTTTTGAGATGAAGAAAAGTATTTCTGGGTTACTAAATTTCAATTTCTGCTAGAAATGGGAATCATTAATGTTTATGCTCAGTCTGGCTTTTCAAAGCCTAGACCACGTTGGCTCAGCTCATTGTGATCCCCAAAATGCAGCGAAGTGTAGATGGAGTACAATCGATTCATTTCTAAATGCCTCTGTTCAAACATTATAACCTAATTAAAACAGAAAAGCAGAGATGACATATTCATTTTTGTATTGGGGGAAAAGGAAGGGAGAAAATTGATCTTTGCTTGAATTTTAAAAGGCAACATTTACATGGCGGGCTCAGAAGCTAAAGGGAAAGGTCGCCCTTGCTCGAAAGCCAGTCATATCTGACTCTAGGGTTCAGTGCTCATCTCTGTTTATAGCCGAAGAGCCAGCGCTGCCTGCATCTGCAGACATTTCTGTGGACATGTGGCAGGCATGACTAAAACATTGGAGTACACGGAACGCTGTTTACCTTCCCACTGAGGTGGCCCCTATTTATCTACTTGCAATTTCTTGCTTTCGAGCTGCTAGGTTGGCAGGAGCTTGGACAGAGATGGGAGCTCATTCCATCATGCAGTACTTGGGTCTCGAACTGCTGATCTTCCTGTTAGTGAGTTCAGCATCTTAACCGCTAAGCCACCGCAGTCCGCAGAGGCTATAGGTCTTTGTCAAATTCCTATGTTGGAAAAGATAAAAATGGACTAAAGAGAAACTGTGAAGATCTGTGAATAGGCGAGGAGGGAGATGACATTTTTCTTCTTCTTCTGCCATATCCGAATCTGAATATTGGCAATCATCATGGTGATCAGCCATGAAGACTGTCCTAAAAATATAATCCAGTGGCCTTTCATCTGCCTTCCACATCACAGCATGATACCCGTACCATGAGTCACTTTTTGGTCCTGAGCCCTTTTGGCACACAACGTTCTCCTCAGCCCCAGGCCAGTATTGATGAAGCTGTTGTCCTTCATCAAGATGGATTCAAGTGGGACTTAATCCATTTGGGGACCATCACCCTTCTCTATGGACTTCGGCACCCAAGGGTGTTAGTCCTCAAGGTGGTCAGGTCAGTTAACCACTGCCTGAAATTCGGTGTTGAGTTGTATGGTCTACTCTATTACCATAGCAGAATAACCTGGCCAGATTTAAGGAGATGGCATTAGTTAAAATAAACTTCAGAAATACAACATCAGGCAGGGGAAATGGTTAAGAACTGCTAGAGCTGTAAAATTGTTATTTTGGAAGCCATGATAAACAAGACTATCTCCTATCCACACTTTTGTGAGGCATGGCCACATGTTCCTCATGAAAAAGGAGGAGAGGATCATGATATCTCTCCGAAAGAAAGAAAAGGTTTATGCTTTTGAAAAAAGGGAAGTGAAGAGGGTTGGGAAGTGTTGCTCTTTCTTTTCTTAATATCCGTCAGTAGATTCACATCTACAGGGTGGCCAGTAAGTTCCTATCCAGCCCACGACTCCCTACCTGTCCTCTCCACGGGCACACGCCCCACCCCTCTGCCCAGAAGTCCAATGGGAGCACTTCCTCCCTCCTCCCAGCACAGAGTTCACCCCGCCTCTCAGCCCAGCAGCCCAATGGGAGCGCTTCTTCCCCCTCCCCCAGCAGAGCCTTACTCTCTTTGTGGCTGGGTAGGGACTTACGGACCGCCCTGTAGATTTCAGTGCCATCTAAAGGTTGGTAACTGGGGCAAAGCCATTGATGTTGGTGTGTTACAAATTCACCTGCCAGCAATGAGTCTGTGTGTTCAGCAGAGCAAGCTGTTACGCTGAGAACACAGCAGAGGCTGGGTGTGAATCACGGACACACAGACAGTTGTAACGAAACAGAAAAAGATTTACTGCAGCCAATAAACACAACTGAGAAAGATAAACCGAGTCCCAAGTAAAGTGCAGGCCAAAGTCCAAACAGTGACGTTGAAAGCAAAACAGGCACTCCAGATAGTAATGCTTACTGCCAGTTCTGTATCTCCAAGAAATAGTCCGTTCCTCCTCCAGGCTGAGGTCTGGGCTGCTGTATCAGCAACAGCCGACTTCTTCACTGGTGTGTGCAAACATCAGGCACAGAGGCAAACGGCGATGGTGCCAGCAGCAGTACTGTCCACAGCAACAGAGTACACAAGTCTTGACTTCTCCACGCAAACCCACATACAACTACCCACTCTCTCTACCCACTTCTTCAACCCACATAGAGGCTGGCTTGAGGTGCTGGCTAAGTAGCTGAGCTTGATTACAGTGGGAGCACCTGGAGCTCAGCGGGAAGTCACCCTTAAAGGGCTATTGCGCTCCGGACACAATACACAGTCAGGGTTCCGATTCCCATTATCCTGACAGGTTACACTGTACCTGTGAAGGATGAAGCATTTTGAAGACCGGTTGCCAATTCACCAAGTGGACAAGCCACAGTTGAGCTTGGACCCACAATTGTGTATATGCAGAAACACAGCTCAGTAGACTGCATCTGAAGTCACCAAACAGAGGCTTCAAGGTGGATTGGGAAGTGTCTTTAACTTTTGAGTCAAATTCATAGTGTTGGTTTTATTCTTTAAAGCTGCAAAATGGCTTAGGATCTGGCAAAGTGACCATCTGTCTTACTACAAACCTGTCCAGATCTGCTTAGCTTTCTCCTGTGTTACTCACTTAAGAGATGCAGTCAGGTTATATATATGTTTTCTATTTTAAGAAGTGGATGGCTTTTAAAGCTGTTTTGACATTTATTGATTAATGATTGTTGTGGTGATTGTAATTGTTTTGTTTTTAGGGCTGTGCACCCGAATTGCATGTGTTCTGAGTTTCTAACCAAATTGGCCCGATTCAGACTGATGAATCAGAACGGCCAGATTCAGTCGTGATTCAAGTAAAATGAATTTACAAATGTACTTATATCCAGAGTACAAATCAAATTGGAGGAGAAACTAATTGCTTTTCTTTCTTTCTTTCTTTGCTCTAAAAGACAGGCAAACATTCCTCTCTACCATCACAAAGTAAGCCCCAACAGATGTAGTAGATAGAGTAAAAAGCTAGGAGCCAGTAGACCTGAGTTCTAATCTCTGCATATCCATGGAAACTGTCACCTTGTTCCTGTCACCAGAAGATATGACTTGAGGTCACACAATACATACACAAGTAGAAGCACCCAATTTGTCCCTCTGTCAAAGGCCTTTGAATGTTTCATATGCCTTCAAATTTGAAACAAAAAAATCTTGTTGCCAGGGAGGTGAAAAGACATTGGTGAACTACACATTTATCTATTTTATCCCAGTTAAACAGTTGCCAAATTTGTTTATAACAAATTCAAACAATATGTAGCATTGTCCACACCATCTCCTTTATGGAAATGAAAAGGGAGGATTAAGAGTATGGAAGAATTGAGTGTGCTCATTAGTGAATTTGAAAAGCATTTGATTAGCATATTCTGCCTTACTGAAGAATCAAGAGCCTTCCTGTAGAGTCAAGGGCCATTGTATTGTTTAGCTGCAGCAATGCTGGTAAACATACGCAGTGAAGGGTACTGGTGTTTTCATTTAGAGTAGTTCTCTTTCCTTTTATAAGTGTCCATTTTGACTATTTTTGCTATCACTTGATAGCAATTACACAATCACTCTCTGTCATCAGGAATCTCACTGTCTGTAGGATTGGGGCCGTGAAGCAGCCCTTGGGGTCCCGGAGGAGACTGGTCAAAGGAACGGCACGAGGCAAGATGGAGCGAAGACCAGTGATTTATTGAGGGAAAATCATCAGTATATATCATGCAGAAGGCTGCGCATGGTAGGATGGTTATCTGACAGAGAATCACATCACCTATTTGCTCGGGTTAATTGGGAACTTCTCTTGGGGAAGTTAATTAACTAAGACAAACACTGACCATTGTCTGAGGCTTAGGCTAGGGTAAATATGGCTTCTATTTGCACCAGAGATTAAGCTTAACTCAGAGTGAGTAATTGCCTAATACGTAACAGAGGTTAGAGATTTGCTCTCTCAGCAGAACCGCTGGTCAGGTCAGGGAATTGGGTGAATCAAACCCTATCATTAATCCACCCCCCTTAATTTCTCTGCCCGCAGAAACCACGAGCCAGGAGTTTTCTGTACCGTAGTGGCCTCTGCCAGGGCCGTTTCCATGCCCACCGGGCGTGGGAAATCCACAACTGTCTACATAATTTTGGATTCCCTGATTGGATAGAATCAGCCATATACCTCAGCTATACATTTCCACCATTTTGAGATCTTGTAGCTGTTACTTTTGCTCTCGATCATATGGAATGATGTTTAAAGAAAAACTGACCATATCCAAGCTTACTCATGCTTAAAGTAGATACAATAAAGTTAATGGGGGAAGTTAGTAATGACTAACTTATGTCTCACTGTTTTCATGGATTTACTCTGAGCTTGGCTAAATATGGAGACAAGCCAGTGAGTGTTTCCAAATATCTGGCTTCGGGGTGTCAAACTGGGAGAACTTTAAACTGACTTCCAATTTAAGGAATCAAACCCTAACCAGGCTTTTGCTTCAAAAGGTTTTACATCCAAAATATTGCTCTCCAGCTCTTTTTAAACATCTAGAGTAGTCCTTAGGCAATTCAGGATTATCTGAAAGCCAATTTTCCATTCTGAATGTTCTCCATAGGCCACATCTATATTACATCTGGATTTGTTATGGTGGCCTTGAGAACCAGGAGAAGATTTGGGCAGCCCCAAATACCATTTTGTGGAACCAGGAAAAATGTCTTTTCCCTGCTCAAAAATTGATTCTTTTTTTGCCTGGGGGTGTCTAGGAGCTTTCAAAGGTGTGGAGCAGGCACTGTTTACATCTTGCAGAACACATTTTGTCCAACCCTAATATAGATCAAGAATGGGGAAGTTTTTTGTTTGGAAATTAATTCAATTTCAGGCAAGTTCTAAATAACTGCATATTAGCTTTAGCCAAAATAGACCAAAATTACCATCCTAATTTAGCCAAAAGTGCTTACTGCCAGTATCTGAAGTGTTAGGTAAGTATTTCAACTCAGGCTGTGCATGTGTCTTCTGATTTGATTTGAAGGCCAAATCAAGGTTTAAACTTGATCCAGCCTGTTGCCATGAAGGCCCCAGATGACTTCATCAGAGCTTTCGATCTAAACCACTCTGTATATTTAGATTTTAGGTTTTTTCTATTTTTTTAAAAGAGAAAAAGCCAACATGCAAATACTAAAACAAACATACTAATATTACACTACATGCACCCTCCACCCATAGGACTTGTAAACCCTCTTCATTAAGTGTTTTCTATATCATTAAATTTTCATATTCACCCTTTCATCCCAAAAAAACAAACAAACAAAAAAATACATCTTGTACTGGCTTTATTCCTTTCCCTTTCACCAATATATAGTCTAGATCACTGGTGGCAAACCTATGGCATGCATGCCAGAGGGGGCACTCAGAGCCTTCTCTGTGGGTATGCACACTGTCAACTCAGCACAGAGTTTGCCCTGCCCCTCTGCCCAGCAGCCCAATGAGAGTGCTTCCCCCCTCCAGCACAGAGTTCACCCCACCCCTCTGTGGTGCGGATGGCAACCTGTTGATTTTGGGCACTCAGTCACTAAATAATAATAATAATAATAATAATAATAATAATAATAATAATAATAATAATAATAATAATAATAATAATAATAATAATAATAATAATAATAATAATGTTGTTGTTGTTGTTGTTGTTGTTCAGTCGCACAGTCGATTCCGACCCTTTGCGACCCTATGGACCATCGTTCTCCAGGCGCCTCTGTCCTCCACCATCCCCCTCAGTCCTCCCAGTTCTGTGCCCATTGTGTCTACAATACCATCTATCTATCTCATCCTTGGCCTCCCCCTTCTTCTTTTGCCCTCCACCTTTCCCAACATCACGGCCTTCTCAAGTGAATCCTCCCTTCTCATTTGATGCCCAAAGTACTTTAGCCTCATCTTTACTATTTGACCTTCCAATGAGCAGTCAGTGTTGATTTCTTCTAAGATTGACCTATTTGTTCTCCTCGCTGTCCAAGGTACCCTCAAAACTCTCCTCCAACACCACATTTCAAAGGCATCTATTCTTCTGCGTTCAGCTTTCCTAATTGTCCAGCTCTCACATCCGTACATTACCACTGGGAATACCATTGCTTCGACTATTCTAATTTTTGTTTTCAAGGTGATGTCTCTGCTTTTCACTATGTTCCCCAGGTTTCTCATGGCTTGTCTCCCTAGAATCAGCCGCCTCTTTATTTCATGGCTGCAATCTCCATCTGCAGTGATCTTAGATCCTAAGAAAGTAAAATCTGTCACTGCTTCTACTTCTTCCCCTTCTATTTTCCAGGAACTGATCGGGCCTGTTGCCATTATCTTGGTTTTCTTGATATTGAGTCTCAAGCCAGCTTTTGCACTCTCTTCCTTCAAACCGATCAATAGATTCTTTAGGTCTTCCTCACTTTCTGCCATTAGGGTGGTGTCGTCTGCATATCTCAGATTGTTGATGTTTCTCCCAGCAATTTTGATCCCATATTGTGATTCCTCCATCCCTGCATTGCGCATTATGTGCTCTGTGTATAAGTTGAATAAGCAGGGTGACAGAATGCAGCCTTGTCTTACTCCTTTTCCTATTCCAAACCACTCTGTCATTCCGTGTTCTGTCCTAACTGTTGCTTCTTGGTTCATGTACAGATTTCTCAGGAGGCATATGAGGTGCTCTGGTATTCCCATCTCTTTAATCACTTGCCACATCTTGTTGTGATCCACACAATCAAATGCCTTAGTGTAGTCAATAAAGCAAAAATAAACTTGTTTCTGGTATTCCTTTGTTTTCTCCATGATCCAACGTATGTTGGCAATGTGGTCTCTAGTCCCCCTGCCTCTTCTGAAACCAGCCTGCACCTCTGGTAATTCTCTTTCCACATGCTGCTGAAGTCTATCCTGTATTATCTTGAGCATCACCTTGCTGGCGTGTGGGATGAGCGCAATTGTTCGATAATTTGAACATTCTTTGGCATTGCCCTTTTTTGGGATTGGAACATATACTGATCTTTTCCAGTCCTGTGGCCACTGTTTTGTTTTCCAAATCTGCTGGCATATTGAGCTTTGAAAAATTCAACTGGGATACCATCATCTCCACTAGCTTTGTTGTTTGCAGTGCTCTTTAGGGCCTTTCTGACTTCACTCTCCAGGATGTCTGGCTCAGGTTCAATTTCTTCATCATTGTGACTATCAGGAGTGTTGAGTTCCTTTTTGTAGAGTTCCTCTGTGTACTCTTTCCATCTTTTCTTAATTTCTTCTGCATCAGCTAGCTCCTTTCCGTCTTTGTCCCTTATCATGTTCATTTTTGCTTTAAATGTTCCCTTGATTTCCCGGATTTTTTTTGAAAAGATCTCTGGTTCTGCCTCTTTTGTTGTTTTCTTCCATTTCTTTGCACTGTTCTTTTAGATAGTTTTCCTTATCTCTCCTTGCTTTTCTTTGAAATTCTGTGTTCAAATGATTGTATTTTTTCCTTTCTCCTTTGACTTTTGCGTTCCTTCTTTCCTCTGCTATTTTAAGAGCCTCATCAGACAACCACTTTGCTTTCTTACTCTTCTTTTCTTTTGGTATGGTTTTCTTTGCTGCTTCCTGCATGATGTCCCTCATCTCTGTCCATAATTCTTCTGGCAATCTATCTATTGAGTCTAAGCCATTGAATCTGTTCATCACCTCCACCGTGTATTCTTTAGGGATGTTGTCTAGGTGATATCTGTCTGGTCTCTTTGTTTTCCCTATTTTCTTTAGTCTAAGCCTGAATTTTGCAATCAGTAGGTTGTGATCTGAGCCACAATCTGCTCCAGGTCTTGTTTTTGCTGACTGTATGGAGGTTCTCCATCTTTGGCTGCAGAGTATGTAGTCAATCTGGTTTCGGTGTTGGCCATCTGGTGATGTCCATGTGTAAAGTCGCCTCTTGTGTTGCTGGAAGAGGGTGTTTGCTATGACCAGTGCGTTCTCTTGGCAGAACTCTATCAATCTTTGCCCTGCTTCATTCTGTGTTCCAAGACCGAACCTGCCTGTTATTCCCTCCACTTTTTGATTGCCTACTTTGGCATTCCAGTCTCCTAGAATAATTTGAACATCATTTTTTGGTGTTTGTTCTATGAGGTGTTGTAAGTCCTCATAGAACTGGTCCACTGTGGCTTCATCTGCACCCGTGGTTGGTGCGTATATTTGGATCACAGTAACATTGAAGGGTTTGCCCTGAATTCTTACTGACATCATTCTGTCATTTTTGAGGTTGTATCCCATTACTGCTCTTCTCACTCTTTTATTGACAATTATGGCTACTCCATGTCTTTTAAGGTTTTCTTGTCCACAGTAGTAGATGTGATGGTTTCCAGAGCTGAATTCGCCCATCCCTGTCCATTTTAGCTCACTGATTCCCAAGATGTCAATGCTTATTCTTTCCATCTCATTTTTTACCACTTCCAGTTTACCTTGGTTCATTGATCTCACATTCCATGTCCCTATACAGCCATTCGCCCCACCGAGAGCCCTTCCAAGCCCAGGAGCCACCATCTCCAGCCGGGCCAGGGAAGAGGAGGAAGATCAGCCGGGCGGGGGGAGGAGGAGGCCAGCCATTAGCCCCACCGAGAGCCCTTCCAAGCCCAGGAGCCACCATCTCCAGCCGGGCCAGGGAAGAGGAGGAAGATCAGCCGGGCGGGGGGAGGAGGAGGCCAGCCATTCGCCCCACCGAGAGCCCTTCCAAGCCCAGGAGCCACCATCTCCAGCCGGGCCAGGGAAGAGGAGGAAGATCAGCCGGGCGGGGGGAGGAGGAGGCCAGCCATTCGCCCCACCGAGAGCCCTTCCAAGCCCAGGAGCCACCATCTCCAGCCGGGCCAGGGAAGAGGAGGAAGATCAGCCGGGCGGGGGGAGGAGGAGGCCAGCCATTCGCCCCACCGAGAGCCCTTCCAAGCCCAGGAGCCACCATCTCCAGCCGGGCCAGGGAAGAGGAGGAAGATCAGCCGGGCGGGGGGAGGAGGAGGCCAGCCATTCGCCCCACCGAGAGCCCTTCCAAGCCCAGGAGCCACCATCTCCAGCCGGGCCAGGGAAGAGGAGGAAGATCAGCCGGGCGGGGGGAGGAGGAGGCCAGCCATTCGCCCCACCGAGAGCCCTTCCAAGCCCAGGAGCCACCATCTCCAGCCGGGCCAGGGAAGAGGAGGAAGATCAGCCGGGCGGGGGGAGGAGGAGGCCAGCCATTCGCCCCACCGAGAGCCCTTCCAAGCCCAGGAGCCACCATCTCCAGCCGGGCCAGGGAAGAGGAGGAAGATCAGCCGGGCGGGGGGAGGAGGAGGCCAGCCATTCGCCCCACCGAGAGCCCTTCCAAGCCCAGGAGCCACCATCTCCAGCCGGGCCAGGGAAGAGGAGGAAGATCAGCTGGGCGGGGGGAGGAGGAGGCCAGCCATTCGCCCACCGAGAGCCCTTCCAAGCCCAGGAGCAACAACCGAGCGCCAATTGACAGAAGAAGGCAGAGGAGGAAAACCAGGGGGCGAGACTCAGAGACCCATGCAAAGGATAAGTAGCTGATATGAAAAATTTTGATGACTTAATATAATAACTCACCTAAAGACTTTATGCCGACTTAATATAGCAACTGACATAGAGACTGTGTTTTAAAGTGTGATAATATGCATGATAATATGTTGTCTTAAATGTTTTTAAACTTTTAAAAAACTGTGATAAAATGTATGAGGAGAGAAAAATGGCGCAGACACCGGCAACCACGCCATAAACCTTGCCAAGAGAACCCTATTGACCAAAACAAAAGGCAAAACAAAAGGGCAGGCTAGGTGATACAGGATGCTTAACACCACAGAGGGGAGAAAGGGGAGGGACAGGAAACGAGGAGGGGAAATGCAATGTTGTAAGGAACAATACTGCATAGGGACATGGAATGTGAGATCAATGAACCAAGGTAAACTGGAAGTGGTAAAAAATGAGATGGAAAGAATAAGCATTGACATCTTGGGCATCAGTGAGCTAAAATGGACAGGGATGGGTGAATTCAGCTCTGGAAACCATCATATCTACTATTGTGGACAAGAAAACCTTAGAAGAAATGGAGTAGCCATAATTGTCAATAAAAGAGTGAGAAAAGCAGTAATGGGATACAATCTCAAAAATGACAGAATGATGTCAGTCAGAATTCAAGGCAAACCCTTCAATGTCACTGTGATTCAAATATACGCACCAACCACTAGTGCAGATGAAGCCACAGTGGACCAGTTCTATGAGGACCTAGAACACCTCATAGAACAGACTCCAAGAAATGATGTCCAAATTATATTAGGAGACTGGAATGCCAAAGTAGGAAATCAAAAAGTGGAGGGAATAACAGGCAAATTTGGTCTTGGAACACAGAATGAAGCAGGGCAAAGATTGATAGAGTTCTGCCAAGAGAACGCACTGGTCATAGCAAACACTCTCTTCCAGCAACACAAGAGGCGACTTTACACATGGACATCACCAGATGGCCAACACCGAAACCAGATTGACTACATACTCTGCAGCCAAAGATGGAGAACCTCCATACAGTCAGCAAAAACAAGACCCGGAGCAGACTGTGGCTCAGATCACAACCTACTGATCGCAAAATTCAGGTTAAGACTAAAGAAAATAGGGAAAACAAGGAGACCAGACAGATATCACCTAGAAAGCATCCCTAAAGAATACACGGTGGAGGTGATGAACAGATATAATGGCCTAGACTCAATAGACAGAGTGCCGGAAGAATTATGGACAGAGATAAGGGACATCATGCAGGAAGCAGCAAAGAAAACCATACCAAAAGAAAAGAAGCATAAGAAAGCAAAATGGTTGTCTGATGAGGCTCTTAAAATAGCAGAGGAAAGAAGGAATGCAAAAGTCAAAAGAGAAAAGAAAAAGTACAATTATTTGAACACAGAATTTCAAAGAAAAGCAAGGAGAGATAAGGAAAACTATCTAAAAGAACAGTGCAAAGAAATGGAGGAAAACAACAAAAGAGGCAGGACTAGAGATCTCTTCAGAAAAATTGGGGAAATAAAGGGAACATTTAAAGCAAAAATGACCATGATAAGGGACAAAGACGGAAAAGAGCTAGCTGATGCAGAAGAGATTAAGAAAAGATGGAAAGAGTACACAGAGGAACTCTACAAAAAGGACCTCAACACCCCTGATAACCACAATGATGAAAAAATTGAACTTGAGCCAGACATTCTGGAGAGCGAAGTTATAAAGGCCCTAAAGAGCACTGCAAACAACAAAGCTAGTGGAGATGATGGCATCCCAGTGGAATTTTTCAAAGCTCTAAAAGATGATGGTGTCAAATTACTACATTCAATATGCCAGCAAATTTGGAAAACAAAACAGTGGCCACAGGATTGGAAAAGATCAGTATACGTCCCAATCCCAAAAAAGGGCAATGCCAAAGAATGCTCAAATTATCGAACAATTGCACTCATCCCACACGCCAGCAAGGTGATGCTCAAGATAATGCAGGATAGACTTCAGCAACATGTGGAGAGAGAACTACCAGAGGTGCAGGCCGGTTTCAGAAGAGGTAGGGGGACTAGAGACCATATTGCCAACATACGCTGGATCATGGAGAAAACAAAGGAATACCAGAAACAAGTTTACTTGTGTTTTATCGACTACACTAAGGCATTTGACTGTGTGGACCACAACAAGATGTGGCAAGTAATTAAAGAGATGGGAATACCAGAGCACCTCACATGTCTCCTGAGAAATCTGTACATGAACCAAGAAGCAACAGTTAGGACAGAACACGGAATGACAGAGTGGTTTGGAATAGGAAAAGGAGTAAGACAAGGCTGCATTTTATCACCCTGTTTATTCAATCTATACACAGAGCACATAATGCGCAATGCAGGGATGGAGGAATCACAATATGGGATTAAAATTGCTGGGAGAAACATCAACAATCTGAGATATGCAGACGATACCACCCTAATGGCAGAAAGTGAGGAAGATCTAAGGAGCCTCTTGATTGGATTGAAGGAGGAGAGTGAAAAAGCTGGCCTGAGACTCAATATCAAGAAAACCAAGATAATGGCAACAGGCCCCATCAGTTCCTGGAAAATAGATGGGGAAGAAGTAGAAGCAGTGACAGATTTTACATTCCTTGGATCAAAGATCACTGCAGATGGGGATTGCAGCCATGAAATAAAAAGGCGACTGATTCTTGGGAGACAAGCCATGAGAAACCTGGGGAACATAGTGAAAAGCAGAGATATCACATTGCAAACAAAAATTAGAATAGTCAAAGCAATGGTATTCCCAGTGGTAATGTATGGGTGTGAGAGCTGGACCATTAGGAAGGCTGAGCGCAGAAGAATAGATGCCTTTGAAATGTGGTGTTGGAGGAGGGTTTTGAGAGTCCCCTGGACAGCGAGGAGAACAAATAGGTCAATCTTAGAAGAAATCAACCCTGACTGCTCATTGGAAGGTCTAATAGTAAAGACGAAGCTGAAGTACTTTGGGCATCAAATGAGAAGGGAGGATTCGCTTGAGAAGGCCTTGATGTTGGGAAAGGTGGAGGGCAAAAGAAGAAGGGGGAGGCCAAAGATGAGATGGCTAGATGGGATTGTAGACACAATGGGTACAGAACTGGGAGTGCTGAGGGGGATGGTGGAGGACAGAGGCGCATGGAGAAAAATGGTCTATAGGGTCGCAAAGGGTCGGAATCGACTGTGCGACTGAACAACATACAGTATTGCTCCTTACAACATTGCATTTCCCCTCCCCCTTTCCTGTCCCTCCCCTTTCTCCCCTCTGAGGTGTTAAGCATCCTGTATCACCTAGCCTGCCCTTTTGTTTTGCCTTTTGTTTTGGTCCATAGGGTTCTCTTGGCAAGCTTTGTGGCGTGGTTTGCCGGTTTCTACGCCATTTTTTTCCTCGCATCATACATCATATCACAGTTTTAAAAGTTTAAAACAGTTTACACAACATATTATCATGCATAATTATCACACTCTAAAACACAGTCTCTATGTTAATTGCTATATTAAGTCAGTATGAAGTCTCTATGTCAGTCGCTATATTAATTCAGCTACATTTTTCACATCAGCTACTTATCCTTGTGTCCTCACTCCCCAGGTGGGATTGTTGTCTCTGGGTCCCTTGCTCCAGGGGCATCGCAGTGGCGGGCAGTGGATGTTTTCCCTGTGTCTCAGCTGTTACTCTTCCTCTGCCTCTGGCTGCAGTGGTGGATGGTGACCTTCTCCCTCCAAGGCCTCTGGATGGTGACTGGGCAGTTGGGGTCTGGTCTTTCTCTGCCTCTTTAATAATAATAATAATAATAATTTATATCTCGCACTTTCTCAGCCAAAGCCGACTCAAGGTGGCCATTACAACATATCTGGTCTCTGGTCTAGACATTCTCCCCATTTCTCTCTAAAATCATATCACTCTGTATATTTATGAAATTGATATGCTAAACATGGCTAAAACGTTTGTGATTTTCCACTCATGTACATGCAATTTGGAGATATGATAGACTCCAAAGTGAGTACCAAATATGCCAGATTTGAGACTGGAATCTTGAACAGTTTCTGTACTGGACGCCTTTAATTTTTGCTTTAAAAAAAACCTATATATATGGGAATTGAAGTCCCCCTGTGGGATGTGGGCCACACGTTGGAAATCAATGGTATGAACAGTGCCTCAATTGGTACTACAAGGGGGTGGACAAAAAGATTTACTGTCCTATTCCATGCAGCAATTACACTTTCCCTGCCACTCCACAAAGGAGCAGGGAAAGTATCTTATTTGCCTGTATTGTGAAGTGGCTCATTTCACCATATGAGCAAAGGTTACTTATGCAGTTTGGTTTTTGGGGGGTGGGGGTGGGGGTGGCAGGCTAAGCATGATTTATCTCCTTCCCTATACTTAAGTGACCTGAAAATCGGCAATCCCAGGCTTCTCCATAAGAAGCAATGTGGACATGCTCTCAGACTGATTTGTAGATTCACATCATTTTGCCCCAGAACCAAATTTGGCCATTCTGCTTTAATTTGGACCTCATTCAAATTGGCCTGACTCAGACAAATATGATTTGTAATGTATGATTTCTCCGCATCCAGTGTGTGATCCTTGTCTAAAGCATTTTTAGGTAAAGGTAAAGGTCACCCTTGTTTGAATGCCAGTCGTATCCAACTATAACTTCATTTACAGCCAAATAGCCAGCTGTCTGCATCTGCAGATGTTTCCATAGACATGTGGCAGGCATCACAAGAATGTTGCTACTTTACCACCCAAGTGGTACCTATATTTCTAACTGCATTTTTTTCTTTCGAGCTAGGTTGGCAGGAGCTGGGTCAGAGACGGGAACTCACTCCATCATACAGTACTCGGGTCTCAAACTACTGACCTGCCAACCTTCTAGTCATCAAGTTCAATGTCTTAAACACTAAGCCAAAGCATTTTACCAGAAACTGCAGTGGCTCAAGTGGCTAAGATGCTGACTGGAAGGCAGGAGGTCGGCAATTCGATTCCCGAGTACTGCAGGATGGAATGAGCTCCTGTCTTTGTCCCAGCTCCTGCCAACCTAGCAGTTCAAAAGCAAGAAATTGCAAGTAGATAAATAGGGGTCACCTTGGTGGCAAGGTAAACAGCATTCCATGTGCTCCAGTGTCTAGTCATGCCTGCCACATGACCACAGAAACATCTGCAGAAGCAGACAGCACTGCCTCTTCGGCTTTGAAACAGAGATGAGCAGTGAACCCTAGAGCCGGATATGACTGGCTTTCGAGCAAAGGAAACCTTCAGACATCAGAAAAACCACTTCAACATTTTATATTGGGCCAAAATTTACAAAAAGCTGAGAGGTTGCCAACCAAAGTTATCCTAGGGAAGGAGAGATAGCCAGCTGGGGAAACCCGGAATGCCAGATGCAACTGCAGGGAAGTTTCCTCTGTCTTGATTAAGTGACCGCCATGATAATATTTGGCATTTCAATCCACAAATAATGTTGAAGGAACCTTTGATAAACAAATTTGTTGCAGCTCCAGGGATTGAAGAAATGGCTGTATGGTTATTGAAAGGCAGCCATTTGAATCCAGCGAAATATGCTGTATAAACAGTAAGAGGAATAATGACCTTCTTCAGCCTAATTTGCTTTTGATTCTTTCTTTCTTCTCTGTAGTTGGTGAGGAGATTTGCCCTGGCCTTTGTTCTGAGGTGCATTCCTTGGTCCCCAGAGATGTTTGTGAGTGCCATCTCTTTAGAAACACCTGCTGTTAGTTTGTTGTTGCCCTTTTAGCAGCCAGAAATATTCCTTTGTGAAACATTGAGATAAAACTGAAATGGCAAAAATATATGGTTACCGGAACCAGTTCAGTTCTAATCCATTGCTCAGAGACAGAATTTACTGTTGGCCCCATAACAGACCAATTTCTCTGACCCTATTCACAACATCTTGGCTGACATTACACAGTTTTTGTGTGCTGCTGACTACAATCGAATCCCATGATCAGCTTTATGTGGCTCTGGATAAAAGTGTTCTGCAGGAATGTGAGTTGTTAATATTCATTCTGTGAATACATGCACGCTTCGTGTCTGTTCAGTTTAGTGCTTGCAGTCAATGTTTTGGATGGCTCGCAACATGAAAGCTGTATCTATCGCACTTTTCTTTTTGAAGTGGCTTGTGTTTCTGATTAAGGGCTGGTTTGGATGACATGGCCCTGAAGTTCCAAACACTTTCCTACATGTGGTGAGAAATGAGATTAAAAGCAAGAGGATTGTTCCAAGTATGTACCTGGCTTAGAGCTCACAGTCAATTCTCAGATCTTGTCAATAATCTCAGTCATTGCAAAAAGGAGGATATGTGATGTATCTCTGTCTAGTGACAGGAGACATGTAGGTGGAGATGAATGGTGTGCAGTGATGAGCTGCAAAATTTTTCACAACCCTCACCCTGGGTGTGGCTAACTCTGTGGGGCCATGCCCACCTGGCCGGCCACACCATGGCCGGGCTATGGAGGTGGCCATGGCCAACTAAGTGGGCGTGGCCTGGAGAAAATTTCCGCTACCGGTTCCGGGGATCAGGTGGGAACCTGCAGCAGCACATCACTGATGGTGTGGGCTTATTCTCAGTTCCCAAAATCTATTACAAGTGTAGTTGTTGGTTAGATATAATGGTTTCCAGGTAGATGAAATAGGCAATTCTGTTGCATCCTGCTGAAGGACTCCTCTTTAGATGAGGACTCAGAACTTCCAGCATGTAGTGACATACAAGAACAATCACATTCTACAGCACAGGAGGGATCTGTGCCCACAGAAGCATTGGTTGAGGGTTAACCTTCCCCCAAGATGATGGGAGCTCTGTAGGAGAGAGTCAGAACTACTCTTGACTCTCCAAGGGTTTCACTGCTTCATGAGGCAAAGAAGAACTGTGATGTTTAAAACTAGGTTCAACTATAGCAAAGGATTCCTTGCATGTTACATGTGGAGGGCTCTGCTAGAAATCTTTAGTCTGCAGCTGGATTTCTATCTCTGGCAGCTTCTGTATGACACCATCAGTTCCAGGCTGCAGAGGCTAATGTATAATTCTTCGATATCTGGATTCCAATCATGTTTTGATGCTAATCTCTGACTTTGGACTGCTATTGGACTTTGACTTCGGAACACCATTCGTAGCTTTTGATCTTGCTATTGCTTCCAGTCTTTTGCTTTAGGATACTTCTTGTCTGAAAGTTCTGTTGGATATATGAAGCTTTACTGGCTTTCTTGTTGGCCTTTTTACTGTAACATCTCTGCTTGTAACCAGAGCAGACTAAATAATGTGTCTTTATGGCCATTTAAATAAAGTCAAGATCTTGGGGACCTATCAACATATGACATATTGGATACAGACATTAAACATTGCCCTGATCATTTGAAGGTACAGGGAAATTGTAATAATTTCCCTCCAGTTGATCATTGTATTGCTGCAGACTAGACTACTGTAATGCGCTCTACATGGGGCTGCCCTTGATGACCATTCGGAGGCTGCAGCTGGTCCAGAATGCCACGGCCCGGGTGGTGATGGGGTGTGGACGTTATGCCCATGCCTCACCACTGCTTCGGGGGCTGCACTGGTTACCAGTTTGTCTCCGGGTGCAATTCAAGGTGCTGGTTTTGACCTTTAAAGCCCTACATGGTAGTGGGCCAGGGTATCTTAGAGACCACATCGCCCTAAGGACATCTGTCCGTCCAACCAGAGCGGACCGGAGGGGCTCTCTAATTGTGCCATCAGCCAGGGGGGCTCGCCTCTCTGGCACAAGGAGGAGGGCCTTCTCCGTGTCCGCACCGGCCCTTTGGAACCTCCTGCCTGTGGAACTGCATCTCCAGACGGAGTTGTTGCCCTTTAGGAAGGAACTAAAGACCTGGCTGGCGGGCCAAGTTTGGGGTGCGGGTGGGGATGGGGGTACCGTTGGGTGGTTGGTATAGAGAAGTGTGCCTTCCCCCAAGGTCCCTTCGGTTCTTGCACACCTTTTAGGGGTGGGTTTTTTAACTTTTAACTTTGTTTTATCATGTGTCTTTTACTGTCCGCTATGTAAACCACCCTGAGTTGGGTTGTACCTGAGTGGGCAGTATATAAGCGTGAAAAATAAATAAAAAATAAAATAAAATAGGACAGTAATTTTTTCTTTCCTCCCCCCACCCTGTGGTTTTGATATATAGCAGTGATTTCCAATGTGGGGCCCACACCCCACAGGGGACTCCCCTGAGTGGAGTTCCTCCAGCAAAAATCCTTTAAACCCAGAAAGCACCTTTTTGTGCTTCTGACATTTTTTTTTAAATGGGGAAAATGGCCACAGACACATTGTAACATTTGTTCTGGTTACTACACAAGCTCCAGTAATTCCATTTTGTTTTTATATCTTTGACCCCCATATAACATTTTCAATGTTCTCAATGACACGAAGTTAGCATAGTGGATCCTAACTAAATCCCAGGTCCAGACCTAGTCCGAGCTCAGAAATCAATGAGACTTAAATTATTAATGAATAATTTCCCCCACTAATGGGTTTACTCTTTAAGTCAGGATCCAGCTTTAAGTCACAAGATGACCTCTGCCTTCTAACTGCCCAGGACCTTTGTAAATCTATTTAAATGTGGTAAAAATGGGGGGGGGGGTCCATTTCTGCTATTTTGCTTATTCCCCCCTGACCTAGATTAACTATGATTAATCCTGTCCTGTCCTCTGAATCATTCAAACCAGGACATGTTCAGATGTTACCACAGAAGACCTGTCACATTTAGAGTGTGTAGATTTTGCATCTTGACAGGCACAAAACATGTCCTTTTACATATCATGTAAAAGTGAAGAAACAAGATAATTGCCAGAATCTCACAGCATCCATACGGCAACAATGACTGGTTTGTCTCTGGGCTTAGAGACTTCTGAGCAGATTTAACACAATCTGGAATAAGAACATAAGAACATAAGAACAGCCTTGCTGGAACAGGCCACAGCCCATCCAGTCCAGCATTCTGTCTCACACAGTGGCTCACCATTTCCTTCAGGGTATTCCCAAGCAGATGCCTTCACCTGCTTAGGATTCCCTGGAAATGGCATTGAGAGATATCCTGCCTATCTCTCCAACCCGGAGGTTGTCCTTAGGTAGCCATAATTATAGCCATTGATAGCCTTGTCCTCCATGAACTTGTCTAATCCTTTCTTAAAGCTGTGAAGACTGACAGCTGTCACCACTTCTTCTGGCAGGGAGTTCCATAGACCAGTAATCCTCTGGGTGAAAAAGTACTTTCTCTTATTTGTTTGAGAACTAGTACCCAAAAGTTTCATGGAGTGTCCCCTAGTTCTAGTGTTGTGCGATAGGGAAAACAGTTTTTCCTTATCTACTTTGTCCACACCGTGCATGATTTTATAAACTTCAATCAGGTCACCTCTTAGACGCCGTCGTTCAAGAGTGAAAAGGCCCAACCGTTGCAGCCTCAGATGGTAAGGAAGGTGTTCCAGTCCCCTAATCATTCTGGTTGCCCTCCTCTGTACTTTCTCCAACTCCATAATATCCTTCTGGAGGTATGGCGACCAGAACTGTACACAATATTCCAGATGGGGCCTCACCATAGATTTATAAAGAGGCAAAATGACACTTGCTGACTTATTTTCTATACCCTTCCTAATGATCCCTAACATTGAGTTTGTTTTTTTCACTGCTGAGGCACACTGGGTTGACACCTTCATTGAGCTGTCCACCAGGACACCAAGGTCCCTTTCCTGGTTTGTCGCAGAGAGTTCAGACCCCATCAGTTTATAAATGTAATTGGGGTTTTTTGCCCCAACATGCATCACTCTGCACTTACTGATGTTGAAGCTCATTTGCCACTGTTTTGCCCACTCCCCCAGTGTCAAGAGATCCCTCTGGAGCTCTTCACAATCTCTCACAGTTTTCACTACCCTGTATAATTTAGTGTCGTCAGCAAATTTGGCTACCTTGCTTTTTACTCCTACCTCTAGATCATTTATGAAGAGGTTGAAAAGCAGGGGTCCCAGTACTGAACCTTGGGGGACCCCACTCTTTACTTCTCCACTTGGAGAAGTGTCCATTTAGTGCTACCCTCTGTTTCCTGTCCCTTAGCCAGTTGCTGATCCAGGACAAGACCTGTCCCTTTATTCCATGACTGGTAAGTTTATTCAAGAGCCTTTGGTGTGGGACCTTGTCAAAAGCCTTCTGAAAGTCCAGATAAACAATGTCAACTGGATCCCCCTTATCCACATGCTTGTTGACACTCTCAAAAAATTCCAACAGATTAGTGAGGCATGATTTGCCCTTGCAAAAGCCATGTTGGCTCTCCTTTAGCAGCGCCTTCTCTTCTATGTGCCTATTAATTCTATCTTTTAGGATGGTTTCCATCACTTTACCTGGGACACATGTCAAACTGACAGGCCGGTAATTTCCTGGATCACCCCTGGATCCTTTTTTGAAAATTGGTGTTACATTCGCTACCTTCCAGTCATCAGGCACAAAGCCTGATTTGAGGGAAAGATTATATATTTTGGCTAGGATATCAGCAATTTCATCTTTAAGTTCCCTGAGAACTCGTGGATGGATGCCATCTGGTCCTGGGGATTTGTTAGTGTTTAGCTTAACAAGACATGCAAGGACCTCCTCCCTGGTTATTTCTATCTTGCTTAATTCTTCGGTTTCCCTCCCTACGAAGATAGGCTCTGTTTTGGGCATGTGGTCTCTGTCTTCTTCAGTGAATACTGAAGCAAAGAATTCATTGAGTCTCTCTGCAATCTCTGTTTCCTCTTTAATAACCCCTTGCCTTCCATTGTCATCTAATGGTCCAATGGCCTTCCTAGTTGGGTTCTTACTTCTAATGTACTTAAAGAAGTCTTTGTTATTTCTCTGAGTATTTTTAGCTATACGCTCCTCAAAGTCTTGCTTTGCTTTCCTGATTGTTGCCTTGCATTTGTTCCACCAGAATTTATGTTTCTGCCTGCTGTCCTCATTTGGACAAGCCTTCCATCTTCTAAATGAGCTTTTCTTGCTCTTGATCACTTCCCGAACAGCTCCTGTAAGCCACATCGGAGTCCTCTTGGACCTGGCAGTGCCCTTTTTCCTTTTGGGTATGCATTCCAATTGAGCCTCTGTTATTGTTTTTGTAAACAGCCTCCATGCCTCTTGGAGTGTTTGGACTCTCTCAATTTTCCCTTTCAGTTTCTTTTTTACTAGTTTCCTCATCTTTGGGAAATTTCCTTTTTGAAAATTTAAGGTCTCTGTGTTAGATTTTATCAGTGACTTGCGGTCTATGATCAAGTTAAACATAATTGAGTTGTGGTCACTGTTCCCTATTGGATCAGTCACATTAACATCTTGCACCAGATCCTGAGTATTACTCAGGATCAAGTCAAGGATTCTTGTACCTCTAGTTGGGTCTTCAACCATCTGTCCCAGGGAACAATCATTGAGCATATCTAGGAACTTTATCTCTTTATCGTGTGCTGAACAACAGTTCACCCAGTCTATGTGAGGGTAATTGAAGTCCCCCATTATAACCAGGCTTCCCTTCCTGGATGCCTCCTTTACAACATTCTCCAACTGCCAGTCTCCCTCAAGAGTTTGGGTCGGAGGCCGATAGTATATGCCTACTGTTAGACCATCCTTGTGGCCTGGTACTCTTACCCACAGAGCTTCTAATGTGACTCCAAATCACCTAGATATTCCAATTCATACGATTTTATCACTTCTTTGACATACAAGGCTACACCACCTCCTGTTTGCCCCTTCCTATCCTTCCTGTACAGTTTGTAGCCTGGGATAACTGTATCCCATTGGTTATCATCCGTCCACCAGGTTTCAGTGATACCAATAATATCAATATTTTTATCTATTGCTAAGTATTCCAGCTCCCCTATTTTGTTCCGGAGGCTTCTGGCATTTGTATACAAGCATTTATATATGCTTTCCTGATACAGTCTTTTGAGTCCAGTTGCATTGTTAGACTGCCTCTTGCATCCTTCTGCTAGAGTGCTGGTGACTAGCTCCTTGCTCTGCTCAGTAATTTTTGCATCCTCCTCACTACTCAAGTACACACTTTCCCGAACCGGATGCTGCCCAGCTCCTGTCGGCTTTCCCCCAGTTATCAGTTTAAAAGCTGCTCTGCAGCCTTTTTGATGTTGAGTGCCAGCAATCTGGTCCCATCATGGTTTAAATGCAACCCATCCCTCCTGAACAGATTTGGCTTGTCCCAAAATGTTCTCCAGTTCCTGACAAATCTGAAGCCCTCCTCTCGACACCACCGCCTCATCCACGCATTGAGGCTTCTGAGCTCTGCCTGCCTGGTAGGTCCTGCGCGAGGGACAGGCAGCACTTCTGAAAATGCTACCTTGGAAGTCCGGGACTTCAATCTTCTTCCTAACAACCTAAATTTGGCTTCCAGGACAGACCGCTTGGCCTTCCCAACATCATTAGTACCAACGTGAAGAGAAGAGATACAATGATGTCGTGAACTAGGAATGGTTACCTTAAAAAAAAAAGAACTCCTGGAATCAACTTGGTCAACAGATTATTGGCGATATCAGCTAAGAGATTCTCACAGTGATATTCTAAAGTAGAGTTTCCCAATCTTTGGTTTTGGGACTTCAATTCCCAGAAGCCTAAGCCAACTCCCCCAAAGCACTGATCAGCCAATGTATTGACTTAGGCTTCTGGGAATTGAAGTCCACCAGGGTTCAGTGGGACATAGTTTGGGAAACGCTTTTTCTAAAGAACTAACTTTTACAAGCTCACTTTGTACCTATAGGGAACCTGAAATGGAATCTATTTGTTCATTGTGAGTTCTGCTCATGACTTTGACATCAGGATCCAAACTGTAGCAGTCACCCTAGTCCAGTGGTGGTGAACCTTGTCACTCCAGCTATCCTTGGGCTTCAATTACCAGAAACCCAAGTCAGTACAACTGCTGATCAGGGCTTCTGGGAATTAAAGTCCAAGAACAGTTGGAGTGCCAAGGTTGGCTACCGCCCTAGTCTATAGTGACTGTGAAAAGTATGGGGATGAAATACCACTATGAGTTGCAATTTCTGAAACTCACTCAGGGGCTGATTAACCTTTTCACCCGAACAAGCCGAAATGCAAAAGCTCTTGATTTCCTCCTTTCCTAATCTTTAAACCTTCAGCTGCTAAGGGACATTTGCAACCCTGCATGTGTGTCCTGCCCTACAGCTGATAGGAGTCCTCCAATGAATAACAATCTAAAGTGAGGTTCCCAGGTCTGTAGCCTCCCCTCTCCCATTAAATTGTGAATGAGTCTGTGTAATAATTGAAGGTTGCTAAACCCTTGTCAGTTCACATCCATGTCAGGCAATTTGCCATCTGCAGAATAATCCCCCCTGGACTTCCAAAGGTACTTAGAGAGGTTGCACAAGTGAGTTTATCTAATGCATTTGCTCTGCATCAACTGTTATTTGCTCTTTTCATGTCACCAATGGAGGGATTTGTTTAAGCAAAAATGAAAGGGCTATCCCTTGATATTGCTGGCATTTGAAAATTTGTTACAACATATTCATTGCTTTGGGGATGTAGCATGCCTTGTGTTGCAAATGTTGCCCCAATGGATAAAGGCACTGTGTGTATGTATGTATGTGTGTGTGTGTGCAAGTTATCAACAAACAAACCTGTAGCTATTTGAATTACAGATGGATTAAAACACATTAATTAACACCCTGATAGCCATTAGAAAAAGAACACGAACATAACATCCTATACCCATGATGGTGAACCTTGGCACTCCAGATGTTCTTGGACTTCAATTCCCAGAAGCCCCCGTGAATCCACACAAATAGGTTTATTGCGATTCATCTGGCCCATGCTGCCCTCGTCACTCCTGGAAGCAGAAGTAAAATGTGCCCGTACGGCGTGGGCCAGATGAATCACAGTAAACCCATTCATGTGGATTCACAGGGGCTTCTGGGAATTGAAGTCCAAGAACATCTGGAGTGCCAAGGTTTGCCATCACAGTCCTATACTGTGTCAGGCCTTCTATCCATTCTAGCCCAGAATTCTTAACTCTGGTCAGCATTTGAACACCAAGGCTTTGCTTATTGATCTAGCTCTTGGCATTACAACTAAGACATTGTTTCTGGAACCTCTTATGCCAGCCATTGAGCACAGGCACCTCATTGTGCACAATATGTTTTCAAAGTTGTCTGGGGTTCCATCATGAATCAAATGGTATTGGAGAGGTGTTTTTGTCATATGCTGCCTGCAGTTGCAGTGACTGCAGAGACATTTCTGGACTGGGGTGACTGTCAATCTGTATAAGGTTTCCCTTGCTCGAAAGCCAGTCGTATCCGACTCTAGGGTTTAGTGCTCATCTCTGTTTCAAAGCCGAAGAGCCAGTGTTGTCTGCTTCTGCAGACATTTCTGTGGTCATGTGGAAGGCACGACTAGACACCGGAGTGCACAGAACGCTGTTACCTTCCCACCGAAGTGGTCCCTATTTATCTACTTGCAATTTCTTGCTTTCGAACTGCTACATTAGCACTAACTAATTGTTCCTTCCTGCCTCTGTGTTGTTTTCCTCTCTTTTGTTGGTTAAAGATGGGGTTTTTTTTGTTGCTGTTAGTCAGTTTGATCGGTTACTAGCATGTATAATAATAATTTCATGACAGAAATTATTCTAGGTTGAAAGGATTTTTGCTGGAGAAACTCTGCTCAGGCGATGCCTGAATGAGGCTCCTTTCATGGCCCCAAGATCTTTTCCCACCGAAGTGGTCCCTATTTAGCTACTTGCAATTTCTTGCTTTCGAACTGTTAGGCTGGCAAGAGCTGAGACAGAGACGGGTGCTCAAACCATCATGCATTACCCGGGTCTTGAACTGCTGGCTTGTCAGCCTTCCAGCTAACAAGGCGAGCTTCTTAACCACTGAGACACTGATGTGTGCAGTAAAGAAATATGTAATTCCAAGTAACCCTAAGTAAAGAAAGTTTTTTTTTAATTCTTACTCCTACAAATGTTTCAGATTGAGTTATTGAGACTTTTTGTACCACTTAATGAGAAATGGGTGTACTCTGGGAGTCTTGTGACTATTCTTATCTGTAGAACTCTGCACTTGTACTATGCAGTTAACAAGAGGGAGCGTGACCCGCCCCCGGCTGTAAAAGGTTGAGAACTCCGGCTCTAGATTTTGGTACCCTTAAAATCTGGGCATGGTGGGGTCAAAACCCCTTTTGCTCCAACCAAGTTATGGAGTTTACATGGAAGGGCTTGTAAAATGTGATCATCTAGACTAAAGGTGTGCCCTCCAAGTCCCCTGGACCCCATCTGACCACACTGATCATTTATTAAAACAAAACTGCTCTGATATACAAAATTAGATTTCTAGAAGCCTCATGAGGGGTGAGGTACAGTTTGATTTTTAAAGGCTACCTTAATGAACTTTTGATTAAAATTAAAATTTAGAATTTCACGGATTTTTGAGCCTCAAATGGTTTCTTTCTCTACTTTACTAAAACCCTAAACACCCATTATTTTATTTAAGAAGTAGGGCCTTTTCTTGAAATGTCTGCTTTTAGGTATAATCAGATCATTTCCATCTCCTCTTTCTTCATAAATAAGTTCTTATTTTGTATTGAAGAAAGACTGGCATGTAAAAGAAAAAGTTTACTGCATGACAAGAGATGATTTTATTATGCATGCACGTACGCACGCACGCACGCACACACACACACACACACACACCATCCAATTATAGGAAATGACAATATTTGCTTTAGTCCAGGGGTTCTCAATGTTTTCTCACTGTGAGCCAAACCACGACCCCTCAGACAGCTGAGTGCGGTGGGCACATAGTTCCCCCACCATAAATGCTACTGTAAAACATATCCACAGTTGTCGTAAATATGTTTATGACAGCTGTGGGTGCATTTACAGCATGTTTTGGGCTGTTTCTGCTGTTTCCGGCAGCAGGAGTAAGGTTGCTGGGCCACATGAAATGGTGCCATGGGCCGGGTCTGACCCATAGGCTGTGGGTTGTGATCCCCTACTTTAGTCTGTAGAAACCAGGGTTAATGTTGTGACATAGGGACTTGGGAGGAGGAAGGAATATGGATGACCTTGGACATCATCTCACTGCTACAGACTCTCCACACACATGGGCCTTGGGCCGCCCCTTGGTTCTCCGAGGAGCTAATGGAGCTTTAAAATGTAAAGAGATACCTAGAGCACTGTTGGAGGAGATCCCAGAGCATCTTAGACTGAACAAAATTGTTGTTGTTCAGTCGCACAGTCGACTCCGACCCTTTGCGACCCCATGGACCATTTTCCTCCAGGCGCCTCTGTCCTCCACCATCCCCTTCAGCCCTCCCAGCTCTGTGCCCATTGTGTCTATAATACCATCTAGCCATCTCATCCTTGGCCTCCCCCTTCTTCTTTTGCCCTCCACCTTTCCCAACATCAATGCCTTCTCAAGTGAATCCTCCCTTCTCATTTGATGTCCAAAGTACTTTAGCTTCATCTTTACTATTTGACCTTCCAATGAGCAGTCAGGGTTAATTTCTTCTAAGATTGACTTATTTGTTCTCCTCGCTGTCCAGGGGACTCTCAAAACCCTCCTCCAACACCACATTTCAAAGGCATCTATTCTTCTGCGTTCAGCCTTCCTAATTGTCCAGCTCTCACATCCATACATTACTACTGGGAAAACCATTGCTTTGATTATTCTAATTTTTGTTTGCAATGTGATGTCTCTGCTTTTCACTATGTTCCCCAGGTTTCTCATCGCTTGTCTCCCAAGAATCAGTCGCCTTTTTATTTCATGGCTACAATCCCCATCTGCAGTGATCTTTGATCCTAAGAAAGTAAAATCTGTCACTGCTTCTACTTCTTCCCCGTCTATTTTCCAGGAACTGATGGGGCCTGTTGCCATTATCTTGGTTTTCTTGATATTGAGTCTCAAGCCAGCTTTTGCACTTTCCTCCTTCAGCCCAATCAAGAGATTCTTTAGGTCTTCCTCACTTTCTGCCATTAGGGTGGTATCGTCTGCATATCTCAGATTGTTGATGTTTCTCCCAGCGATTTTAATCCCATATTGTGATTCCTTCATCCCTGCACTGCGCATTATGTGCTCTGTGTATAGGTTGAATAAGCATGGTGACAAAATGCAGCCTTGTCTTACTCCTTTTCCTATTCCAAACCACTCTGTTATTCCATGTTCTGTCCTAACTGTTGCTTCTTGGTTCATGTACAGATTTCTCAGGAGGCATATGAGGTGCTCTGGAATTCCCATCTCTTTAATTACTTGCCACATCTTGTTGTGGTCCACACAGTCAAATGCCTTAGTGTAGTCAATAAAACAAAAGTAAACTTGTTTCTGGTATTCCTTTGTTTTCTCCATGATCCAGCGTATGTTGGCAATGTGGTCTCTAGTCCCCCTGCCTCTTCTGAAACCAGCCTGCACCTCTGGTAATTCTCTCTCCACATGTTGCTGATGTCTATCCTGTATTATCTTGAGCATCACCTTGCTGGCATGTGGGATGAGCGCGATTGTTCGATAATTTGAACATTCTTTGGCATTGCCCTTTTTTGGGATTGGGATGTATACTGATCTTTTCCAATCCTGTGGCCACTGTTTTGTTTTCCAAATCTGCTGGCATATTGAATGCAGTAATTTGACGCCATCATCTTTTAGCGCTTTGAAGAATTCAACTGGGATACCATCATCTCCACTAGCTTTGTTGTTTGCAGTGCTCTTTAGGGCCTTTATGACTTCACTCTCCAGGATGTCTGGCTCAAGTTCAATTTCTTCATCATTGTGATTGTCAGGAGTGTTGAGGTCCTTTTTGTAAAGTTCCTCTGTGTACTCTTTCCATCTTTTCTTAATTTCTTCTGCATCAGCTAGCTCCTTTCCGTCTTTGTCCCTTATCATGGTCATTTTTGCTTTAAATGTTCCCTTGATTTCGCCGATTTTTTTGAAGAGATCTCTGGTTCTGCCTATTTTGTTGTTTTCCCCCATTTCTCTATCCCATGGCGATATGGGCGGTGAAACGGCAGTATTTTGCTGCTCATATAGCGTCAGCAGATAATCGCCTGGTGGCACTGTTCTGGGTGACTAGGTCCCTCCTTGGTAGTAGGGGATCTGGCCCACTATAGCAGGGTTCTGCCGAGAAGTATGCTGATTATCTGGAGGATAAAATCACTCAGATTCGCTCAGAGTTTAACTCCAGGTTTAACACCATGTCACAAGAGTTGGCCAGGAGCTTGTCTTGCCAGGTTATCTGGGATCAGTTTGGTCTGATTGACCTTGATGAAGTAGACAGGATCCTTGGGAGTGTACGCACCACCACCTGCGAGTTAGACCCATGTCCAGCCTGGCTTGTGAAAGCGGGCGGGACTGTGATGGGTGACTGGATTTGAGTGGTGGTCAATGCTTCACTGAGGGTGGAAGTGCTCCCACCTGAACTCAAACATGTGCTGGTGCACGCCCTCCTAAAAAGACCATCACTCAATTCAAATATAACATCCAACTTCCGCCCTGTCTCAAACTTCCCCTTTTTGGGGAAGGTTGTCGAGAAAGTGGTGGTAAGGCAGTTTCAGGGGATCCTGGAGGAAGCAGATTATCTGGACCCTTTCCAGTCAGGCTTCAGGCCGGGTCATGGTACGGAGACTGCATTGGTTGTGCTGTTCGATGATCTCTGGCAGGAGCAAGATGGAGGGTGACCTCTCAGCGGCTTTTGATACCACTAACCACGGTATCCTTCTGGACCAGCGTTGGGGATCCAGGGAACTGTGTTGGCCTGGTTCTCCTCCTTCCTGAGTGGCTGGACCAAGTTGGTGTGGGTGTGGGTCGCGGGGTCGAGGCATCTTGCATGTGGGGTGCCTCAGGGCTCGGTCCTCTCGCCCCTACTTCTTAACATCTACATGAAACCACTGGGTGAGATCATCCGATCCCACAGGGTGAGTATCATCAGTATGCTGATGATACTCAGCTGTATATCTCTGCCTGCAGTGATCCCAGCAATGCGGTCAAGGTCCTGACCAGCTGCCTGGAGGCAGTTAGGGTCTGGATGGGGGACAACAGACTACAGCTGAATCCTGGTAAGACTGCGTGGCCATGGGTGAGAGGACCCGGTCATCATAAGGAGTTATCACTGCAGGTTTGGGATGGGGCATTGTTGCCCCAATCCGACCAGGTGTGCAATCTGGGGATTCTCCTGGACTCATGGGTTCTGCTCCAGGAGCAGGTTACAGCCATGGCCAGGAGGGCCTTCGGGCAAGTGCATGTTTTTAATCAATTGCATGTTATTAATCAATTGCACCAACTCCTGGACTGGAAGGCCTTGCTCACAGTCACTCATGACCTGGTCACCTTCCATTTGGACTATTGTAATGCTCTCTACATGAGGCTGCCCTTGATGACCATCCAGAGACTGCAGTTGGTCCAGAATGCGGTGTTGGGGTGTAGTCATTTTGTCTGCACCTTGCCACTGCTGTGGGAGTTGCACTGGCTGCCTATATGTCTCCGGGTGTGGACCAGGATAACTCAGGGACCGCATCGTCCCTAGGACATCGACCCATCACACGAGAGCAAACTGAGAGGGCACCCTTCAGATAACATCTGTTGGGGAGGCCCACCTTTCTAGCACGAGGAAAAAGGCCTTCTCGGTCGTAGCCTCCACATTATGGAATCGCCTCTCGGTAGAACTACGCCTCCAGGCCCAGTTGCTACCATTTAGAAAAGAGCTGAAGACATGGTTGGTAAAATGTGTCTGGGGGCCAGGATTGTCAACAAGCTCCCCTTTCTGGCTCGTCTGAGGCATACCTGTCAAGCGCAGTTCTGGAAAATGTGGGACCTGCACAGAAGCCTTTTGCGCAGAAGGGTTCTGTGCATGCGCAGAAGGGTTCTGCGCAGAAGGGCATGTGCAGTAACTACTTCCTCCGCCAGTCAAATTACGGGATGGTGGCGGCCAAGTGGCTGAAGCGGTGCAAAAATATGGGAAATCCCGGCCTATGAAAATGATGTTGTATGAGGCATCTTGGCAAGGATTTGGACATTGTATGAGGCACCGTGGCTAGGATTTTGCATGCCTCATACAAAGTCCAAATTCATATAAAGTCCAATCTTGGGGAACCAAGTTGAGGTATCACTGTACCCTTTTTCCTTCTATGATTTAAACACCATTTTGTTACCATCCACTTGTGTTGGAGGGGAAATCGTGGTGCCTTTTAAGGTCTAAATTGCTGTTCTTTGGAATTGGTTGTAATGATCTGCCATGAAGTATTTAGTGCTTTGCTGAATTACTTTCACACTTAAGGGAAACACACCTATTATGATTTTAATGTGGAAAAAGTAGGGACAACTTCTCAGAATCTACAAACACAGCCAGACTACAGCTACATATGTATGGAAATAAAGCATATAATGTGGGTTTATGCCTAATGTATGTTACAGAGCCCAACATTTCCTCAGTACTTATAGATCATTTATTCATATTTCCTAGACTGCAATGTGGCAAAAGTGAAATGTTTTTAAAATCCATTGAAAGCAGCAGAATTTATAAATGGTTGATTGTCAAAAGATTGCGTCTGGATAGGTCTGTGGCTCATGTATCTGGTAGGTTAGGAGTTTGATTTCCCACTGTTCCTCTTAGGAGATGAAACAGGCTGCTTAGCCTTGGGTAAGCTGCACAGTCCCAGGGCACCTACCACAGAAAGGAAATAATATTATGTACCTAGAAAACCCTGGAAAGAGTTACCATATGTCAAAATGGACTTGATTGCACAGAATTATTATTGTTGCATTAGGAATGATTGGGTTGGTTTATTTCCAGTCTGTGTCTCTCTGGCATAATTTCACTCCTTAATTCTGTTCTTTTCCCCAATTAATCTGCATTTCTTTTAAGAGTCCTCCTTTTAAATAGTGTGCTTGAACTATGCAGGGCTTACTGCCACATTTGGTTAAGCATGAAATCAGATGCTTAGTGAGTTCTGTTCTGCACATTAATCTGACAGTCAGCTGGGGAAATTGGCCCTCCAGATATTTTTTGGCCTTCCATAAGCCATTGGTAGAAATTGAGTTCCACAACATGAGGAGGAGTGCAGATCCTCCTCCTTTGGGCTAAGAAATGCAAATCAGGCTATTTTAGACAGGATTTTAAGAGACTGAATTCTTCGGATATCACAGATATAGGAATATAATAGATAATGAAGAGATAATAATAATAATGTGCTGTCAAGTCAACTCTGATTTATGCTGACCCTTTTCAGCATTTTCTATTCTAGGTAAAAAATACACAAAAGTGGTTTAGCATTCCCTTCTTCTAAGGTACCTGGGAATGTGAAGGTTTCCCAAGTTTACACAGGCTGATTCTTCTCTTGGGAGGCACAGAGAGGAATCGAATTCCCAACCTCTGGTTCCTCAGCCAGATAGCTAAACTACTCATGTATCCAGCCAGTCAATAGAAAAGATACTGTAGAAGAATATAAAATGTGTTTCGTTTCTTCCTCATCTTGAAAATCATCCTGTGTATTGCAAACTGGAGGGACTGCAGTAGCTCAAGTGGCTAAGACACTGACTAGAAGGTCGGCAGGTCAGCAGTTTGAGACCTGAGTACTGCATGATGGAGTGAGCTTCCATCTCTGTCCCAGTTCCTGCCAACCTAGCAAATGAAAAGCAAGAAATTGCACGTAGATAAATAAGTATCACTTCAGTGGGAAATTAAACAGTGTTCTGTGCACTCCGGTGTCTAGACATACTTACTACATGTCTACAGAAACATCTACATGTCCACAAAAACATCTAGCTCTTTGGCTATAAACAGAGATGAGTACTGAACCCTAGAGTCGGATATGACTGGCTTTCAAGCAACGGTGACTTTTCCTTTTCCCTTTACTACTGCAAACTGGACTTATTCTCCCAGATAGCTTGGGCTATGTCTCTTTTGAGCACATAGGGCAAGGCATAGGTTAACATCATATTCATGGGTTGTTTTTTGGAAGTCAGCAAATCTGAAAGCCACAAATGTAGAGCATGTTTCCCTCAGCACTCTTTGACTGAAACAGAAAACAGCAGTTCTGCCTTCTGAAGGTTAGGGCTTTTTTTAAAAAAAAATGATGGAAGAAGGATCTGACCAGCATGTGATAATTACTTCTAGAATAGTGGGGAAATGTATAGCAGGCAGCCTCCCATTCAGTTCGTTTCTGACATTTGCTTCTGGCAAACTGTTGAAGTCTTGATACATTTAATTTTTTGTTATCACACCTTCTTGTCCTGTTTCAAACGTGGTGAGACGGAAACGGCTGCAGCAAAACAAAATAAAATTGTACTGCCCACCAGGTGCTCTTGTAAGTCAGCTGTGCTAAACATGAGATAAACCAGAAGCCCTGAATGTACATTTGTATGAACAGGCCTTCATGTCTGTTGTTTCCAAGCGAATAACAAGCCTTTCCCTCCTTCCCACTTCAGAGTCAAAAAGGAGATATTACAAGAGTTCTTCATCTCATAGGCATGATTATAGTAAATCAGCATGGAGTGATTTTGTGCAGGTGCTGTTGAGATGGAATGCAAAGGAAAAACTCTTTCCACAAATACTGTGTGTGTGTGTGTGTGTGTGTGCGCGCGCGCGCGCGCGTGTGCGTGCGTGCGTGCGTGCACTTGCATTCAAGGTCACCTTTACCTGCAACTTCGTCATCTGTCCAGTTTTTCAGATGGTGCTATTCTTTTACTTTGTGGGTCATGTTGGGATATGTACCTGCCTTCTGTATTAAAGTGGGGCAATTATTAAGATTTGAATTGATTGCAAGTCCCAATTCACAGTTTCCTTCATGCTCATTATTTGTGAGCTTGTGTGCCTACACATACATTTTTTTGGGGGAAATCCAGGTGAATGACAAAACAAGAGGGAGTAAACTGATGGTTGTAAACATATTAAACTCATTCAAATCTTATATCGCCTGATCTGTTTATTCTTGTTTTCACCAATGCATTGCTGGAGTGATATCTTAGCTGGATGCTCAATTTCATTCATTCATTCATTCATTTAATATGCAAACATCCAATTGTCTTTTCTTTCACTTAACTCTTTGAAGTAATAAAGTTTGGTAACAATTCCCATCTGTCATCTGTTCTTTGTACAGATCACTTACTGATTCTGTGAGTCTTAAGCATACCTGTAGTCCTTATAGTCTCCTACTCAACACCCTCCATTTTCTAGTAGCTGCCTGTGGAGGATGGATGGTTTAAAAACCACAAGATATGTAGAAGATATCTCTTTCAACTGACTGATTTGTTGAGGAAAACATTACCATGACACTGCCAGCACCATCTTCATCTTTTAATTGTCTATAAAATGTGGATGACACATTGTTGACTGATATATTTATACAATGAAGCATTCATTCTTTATGTCCATTGGACAGGTATTGTGGAAGGTAAGAAACTTTCTGTGTTACATTTTTCTAAGAAGAACAGGGCAGCATGTTTTTCTCCTTCAGTACCTTGACCTGTGTTTGTGCATCAAGTGTCAATCAACAACTGACATGAGTATTTATCTACCAAATGTGGGATAGTTCAAACCCAAGAGTGATGGACCTCCCCAGCAACCCACAGAGGGCAGATCTAAAAATAAAAAATTGTACAGCATTTAACCTACGGTCTATTTCAGTGGTGGTGAACCTATGGCACGTGTGCCAGAGGGGGCACTCAGAGCTATCTCTGTGAGCACACATGTTGTCGACCCAGCACAGAGTTCACTTTTGCTGTTCATTCGCATAGTCGGTTCCAACCCTTTGTGACCCTATGGACCATTGTCCTCCAGGCACCTATGTCCTCCACCATCCTCTTCAACCCACCCAGCTCTGTGCCCATTGTGTCTACAATACCATCTAACCATCTCATAGAGATCTTTATTAGAAAGCCAGAGGGACATGGGAGCAGGTTGCTCCCCTCCCCTCTCCATGTGCACCTGAGGACTTGTTTCACCTCACCCACCCTTCTGCCCAGCAGCCCAATGGGACTGCTTTCTCTCTCCCTTGTCTGGGGTAAAGTAGGCAGCTCACATGTGGCATGAGGGTGCAGCACAGATGGCAGCCTTTTGTCTCTGTGGCAAAGGTGACTTGTTTTTTCTGTACAAAAACCTCAGTATTCAGGTTAAATTGTCATGTTGGGTTGCAGTTTGGGCACTCAGTCTCTAAAAGGTTCACCATCACTGGTCTATTTTGTCCAGAATAGAATGAGGATTTTCAGATGGTCCAGATATCATTCTCCTCATCCCAGTATTGTGGAAAAAAGGAATGTTTTTATATGAAAAACCACAATTTTTTTTGTCCCCAAGATTCAGAGAGCACAAAATGTTGTTTTACATGAGAATCATACTTGCTAATAGGTGGCTCTTTGTGTTTTAGCAGAAACCGTCTTCTGCTAATGATTCATTGTTGTCCATTTGGGATCCATTTACTTAATGAGACTCTCAAGAGCAACTTTTCAAGTTGTGAAAGATGCCACACTTCCAGTGAGAAAGTGGGATGAGGGATTCTCACCACCCTCAGACCCCCATAATTTGTGCAAATTCTTTCAGTCATTCCTTTGAAGCAAATTATGGACCTCCAGCAAGGAAAAAAAATGTTTGTTTGGTTGGTTAAGAAAGGAATGAGTTGGTTGCTAGCTCAGTGGAAGTTGGGAGTCCAAGGAGAAGAGCCAACCTGTGTAGCTTTGGGCAAACTTTGGGCAAACTGCTCCTAGAAGTAGGGAATGCTAAACCATTTTTCAGTGTTCTCTACCTAGAAAACATTGAGAAGGACTGTTGTAAGTCAGAATTGACTTGATGGCATATGAGAATGATAATTATGATGTCATACAAAATCCCTGAACAAAGCTACAGCCAATGTTGCTCTGAACATTTTGGGTTATTTTGGTGATTGTGCTTAACTTGTGAAAATAAACCTTACAAAGAATACAACAAAGTACACCACCATTGCAGGCATGTGTGTGGGGAGAGGAGAAACATGTTGTAAGTTCTTCATCTTTATGTACAAGGATGAAACAAACTTTCACAACAGTATATTCATTTTCCTCCCATGCAAATTTATTTATACATTTTCCTGACGTAGCCTTTCCTCATTGATTAAAGCATGTATGTACACATTTTCCCAGTTATGCTCATTATGCTCATTCATATTTTCAAATTTCCACAATGCTTTTTCCACTCTACTTTTCTGAAATGCCCTGGTGTAATGTCACAGTGCTGTACTTTTTTCTTATGCAGTGAATTTCTTCCATAACTCTCTAGAGATGTGGAAACATAAAAGTCTATCTATAAATGCTTCTCCATCCATCTGCTTACTGTATTGAGCTGTGCCCTCCATTTACCTGCCAAAGGAGAGCCAGCATGCTGGTGTCTGATAATGCATCACTCTGCGAATGCCAGCTGACCATGATACCTTTCTGTTACCATAAATGCTATCATGATTGGAAACAGATAGCTGTCATATAATCCTTTCTGTTAGGACTTAGACAACATATATTAAGGGTCTAGTTGTAGTTTGATAGAAATCATTTGCTTAAAGGTTGAGAATCTAGCATTTTCTAACAGAAGAGAGAAGTAATGTATATGTGACCTCATACACTAGATGGGAGCGGGATTTCAAGGTACACTTGCCCTAGAACGTCCATACATTGAGATGTACGATATTTGGCCCAGTCTGGCAACCAAATGCCAATAATCTATATCATTAGCCATAAGATAACGACAAACATAGTCTGGCTCAGAATCTTATAAAATACACAAGCAGCTGACAGCCCACAGCTGGGGGGGGGGGGGGGCAGAAACCTGAGGAGAAGCTCACAGCTCTGATGAGGAGAAGCCTCATCAAGATGCCTTATTTGACTTGTTGCCAAATGAAACTTCATGGGGGCGTTCTGCCCAAACCAAGAAGCCAATTAGCCAGAGAAAACAGATAGCTATGAAAGCTGAATTTATTATGTTTCTTTCTTGCACTCATTGAATGCTCAGAGGAGAGAGACAGGATTTTAAGAAGCAAGTTTTTAAATGTTGTTCAAATGCCTATTTTATAGAAAATAGCTATTTTGCTAATAAAGAGATCCTATGCTGATGGAACAGTATGTTTCTTCAAAGCAAATAGGATATTGAGAGTGGAAGGTTTAGTGTATGGGAACCAAGACACCAGAACAGCTGAAGAGCTGGCTTAACACAACTTTATTGCATACTGGTCAGAGGGAACAAGCGGTAATGGCGGACGAACAGCTCAATATATACAGTGGCTATACATTTGAATGTGGCTCCTTGACAGTCTATTGGCTACTGTCCGCGTGATGTCATTGCAGGTCACGCCCTTCTTGTCCAGGTGAAGGTGGTGGCGGGAATCTTCCCGCGCTGTTGTTCTTAGGTGAGTCTGGACCATTGAGCTGGACGCTCGCTATTGCCATCTGGTGGTCACTAGCTCGCGTCCTATTAGGGTTACAGTGATGCAGCTGAAGGTTACAATGTTACACGTAGAAAGGTTACATTGGATACACATGGATAGGTACATTGTTTAAAGGCACAGGCTTTAGAACACAACATCCCTCCCCCCTAGGATGAGATGAAGTCTCTTAACCAAGATGGCTTATTGCACCCGCGTTTGGGCCGCGATGTGGGTTGGCCCGCCCGGGGGGCGCTACCGCTTCCTTGTTCCCTGGTCCCTTGTCCTGTAATGGGAGAGAGAGATTCGTTAGTGGCTTGCTGCGGTTTTGCAGCTTTAGGGGAAGGGACAAACTCCATTGTGGGCAAACCGGGGGCACTAGGGGCTAACGTAAAACCCCTCTTCTCACTTGGATGGGTGGGGGACCACTCCAACCCCCCCCCCCGGTTCTGTAACTCAAAATTAAACTCTGCTGGGGGATCCCACGGGATATCTATGAGGACAAATTCCTTCTCCTCCCCCCTCGGTGGGGACCCTCGACCCCCCTCTCCTCCCCCTTGGGCTAAACGGGTGGGGGAGAACCCTAACGCTGAATTCGTGTCTGTGCTTTCGGCGCCCTGCCTTCCTGGGACCCGGCTCCAGAGCTGGTCTGCATGCCGCCGCCAAAGTAGACCTGTGTCGGTCTCCACACGGTACGATACGGGACCGGTCTGCTCCACGACCACCCCTGGTACCCAGGCTGGCCCCACGCTGGCGTAGTTCCTGCAATGCACCGGGGCGCCCACGCTGAAACTTTTGGTGGCTTCCAACCCGATGTTCCTCCCCTTGTCCTCAACTCTCGTGGGGTCTAGCTTAGTGAGTATGGTGGTCAGTTTCCTGCGCATTAAAAGCTCCGCGGGGGAGTATCCAGACGCCAACGGGGTCACCCTGTACTCTAGCAGAAACTGACACACTTGCAGGTTGAGATCCCCGGGGCCCATGCGCCGCAGCGCGTCCTTTGTGGTGCGTACAAGGCGCTCCACTTGGCCATTGGTGGCCGGGTGAAAGGGGGCGGAGGTGATATGCCGGATGGCGTTAATTTCAGTGAACGCCCTGAACTCAGCGGATGTGAAACAACTAGCGTTATCGCTAATTAGGGTGTCAGGTATGCCGAATGTAGAAAAGACCCTCCGCAAATGCTTTACTGTCGTGGCCGAGGAGGTGCTCGTGACAGGAATGACCTCCAACCACTTGGAGAAAGCGTCCACGACAAGGAGAAACAGGGTTCCCCGGAACGGGCCCGCGAAATCTATGTGCACCCGGGACCACGGCCCCTTAGCCGTGTCCCACTCCCTGTGGGGAAGGCGGGCCTCCTCCGGTCTGGAGCATTGGCAACTCTCGCAAGTGCCGACCATGTGCTCGATGTCGGTGTCTAACTGGGCCCACCAGAAGTAGCTCCGGGCCAGCGCCTTGGAGCGCACAATTCCAGGGTGGCTGACGTGCAGCAGTTTAAGCACCCGCGGCCGAAGGGATGTAGGGATCACCACCCGCTGCCCCCACAAGAGACACCCCCTCTCTAGGGACAGCTCCAGCTTTTTCCTGAAAAATGGGGCGAATTCCTCCGCTGGGGACGACGCTGGCCACCCTTTCTGTACTCAGGAGCTAACCGCCGCCAGCGTCCTGTCCCTGCCTGTCGCTTTAGCGATGTCGGCGGGTACTATGGGGGGCGAATCCAAGACTTCTATCATGAGCACCTGGCGGTCTCGCTCCTCCTCGCCCCCGTGGCTCTGTGTCTGAGGAAGGGGGACCTCGACAGGGCGTCCGCATGGCTGATCTCTTTCCCGGGCCGGTACACCAATGCGTGCTGGTAGGCGTTGAGAAAAATGGCCCACCTAAGCATCCTCGGGGACAGGATCTGCGGCGTGGGCTTATCTGCGGTAAAAATGCCTAGTAGGGGCTTGTGGTCAGTCACTATGGTGAAGGGGCGGCCATACAGAAAATCGTGAAATTTTTTGGTCCCCGCAATTATCGCTAGCGCTTCCCTGTCTGTCTGGGCGTAATTTCTCTCCGCTTGGGACAGGGACCTGGAGTAAAATGCTATTGGGGCCTCCCTCCCGTTTTCCAGCACGTGGCATAACACTGCCCCCACCCCCACTGGGGATGCATCACAGATCAGTACCACCGGCCGTTTGGGGTCGAAATGGGTTAGAATGGCGTCAGATGCCAGGAGTTGTTTCAGTTCAGTGAATGCCCTCTCCTGGTCGTCGCTCCACTTCCATGCCGCGTCCTTCTTGAGCAACTTATGAAGCGGTTCAGCCACCGCCGCCTTCCGGGGAAGAAAGGAGTGGTAGAAATTTAAGAGCCCTAGGAATGACTGTAACTCGGACTTGGAGGTTGGGTGAGGGGCTTTCTTGATGGCAACCACCTTGGATTTGGACGGTTTGATCTCCTCAGGTGTTACTCGGAACCCTAAGAATTCAACCTCATTCGCGAAGAAGACGCATTTGTCTTTTCGCAACCTCAACCCCGCCCGTTCGAATGCCGCCAGAACCTTGTCCAGCCTTTCGGCCAACTCGACCTTGCTCCCCCCGTTATCAATACGTCATCAAAATATGGCAAAACCCCGTCCAGCCCTTTTAAGAGGCGTTCCATGAGCGACTGGAAAATTCCAGGCACCGAGTTCACGCCGAATTGTAGGCGCGTTACCTGGAACGCCCCCTTATGCGTGACTATGGTCTGTGCAGCAGCTGCAGCAGGGGTTACCAAGAGTTGCTGATAGGCTTGCGCCAGGTCGAGCTTAGCGAAACACTTTCCCCCATGTAATCTGGCTAGCAAATGGCTGACCACCGGCACCGGATACGCATTAGGGCGAATTGCCTTATTAATGGTGCACTTATAGTCGGCGCAAATGCGAACCTCCCCATTGGCCTTCAACGCCGTGACAATTGGAGTTTCCCACTCCGCAGAATCAACAGGAACAAGAATCCCCTGGCCCACCAATTTGTCCAGTTCCGCCTCTATTTTGTCCTTTAGTGCAAAAGGCACTCTGCGCGGTTTGAGTCTTATTGGGCGGACCTCCGGGTCCAGGGGGTCCCTTGAACTTCCCAAGTCCCTTTTTGAAGACTTCGGGGTGCGCGTCGCACACCCTCTGTATTGGGTCAGTCCCAACGGCGTGCACCCCCCCAATGAACAGACCCAGGGGTTGGAACCATTGAGTCCCGAGGAGGCTGCAATTTCCCCCTTTAAGGACGACTAGGGGAAGCTCCGCGGCGTGCTGTTTATATTGGACCTGGAATTTTCCCACCCCCAACACCGGGATACTGTTCCCTTGCACGTCCCGAAGCGTGGACCTCAACGCTTTGAGCTTGGGCCGTACGCGGGGGGCAATTCTCAAAAACTCTCCCTGGGAAATGATTGAATATGAGGAGCCCGAGTCAATTTCCATCCTAACAGGGGCCCCTTGCACCAGTACCTCAACAAAGTAACGGGGGTGTCCCATGGACACGCTGAAAACTGGGGCGGCGGCGTCGCTGTCGTCGGAGATGCGGCCCACGCCGTCCTGCTTCCTCGTGGGCCGGGCGCCATCCTTTGGTCTCGTCGAGCGGTCCGGTTTCGCCGAACGGTCTGGCGAGCTCCTCCGGTCCTCGCGCCGTCGTCTGCAGACTTTGGCGATGTGCCCGCAGCGGCCACAGTTGTGGCACTCGGCCTTTCTAAACAGGCACTTAGCGCGGTCGTGGGCCGCTCCACAGCCGTCGCAACGCCGGCCGCCCTTTCGGACCTTCCGGACCTTCCGGACGTCTTCCTCATCGCTGCTCTCTGCGGAAGATTTCGACGCTCGCCGGGCAGCGTGCACCGAGCCCGCCGCTTGGTCGGCCTGTGGGAGCCGGCCCTGGAGCTCTTTCACTCTGGCCCTCGTGGCTTCACGACCTCATGCAGTGTCGGGGGCGGCTCCTGGTTCATCAGCTTTCGCTGAACCTCCTTGTCCCACAGGCCACACAGCATGCGGTCCCTGAGGGTGATCTCCAGGTTCTCCCATTTGCATGGGCCGGCAGCCAGCCGCAGGGCCGCTGCGAAAGCGGCGACCGACTCACCCGGCGCTTGGACTCTCCTCCAGAAGGCGTCCTGAGCTGGAAACATCGACACCGAGGGCTGGAAGTGGTCGCGCATCGCCTTCAGGAGCTCTTTGGCCTTCAACTCGCCCACCTTCTTCGGTGCGATGAGGTCGACCAGCACCCTCTTGCCGGCGTGCCCGAGCATTCTGGTGAGGATGGCTCTCTTCTTTCCCTCGTCCGTGACCTCGAACTCCACCAGTGCGCCTTGGAAATCCATTTCGAAGAGTTCCCAATCTTCCGGTTTGTTGATATCGAAACCGGCGTATGTCTTGGTCCCGTGGGAAGCCATATCCCACCTTCGTCGCCAATTTAGTGTATGGGAACCAAGACACCAGAACAGCCGAAGAGCTGGCTTAACACAACTTTATTGCATACTGGTCAGAGGGAACAAGTGGTAATGGCGGACGAACAGCTCAATATATACAGTGGCTATACATTTGAATGTGGCTCCTTGACAGTCTATTGGCTACTGTCCGCGTGACGTCATTGCAGGTCACGCCCTTCTTGTCCAGGTGAAGGTGGTGGCGGGAATCTTCCCGCGCTGTTGTTCTTAGGTGAGTCTGGACCATTGAGCTGGACGCTCGCTATTGCCATCTGGTGGTCACTAGCTTGCGTCCTATTAGGGTTACAGTGATGCAGCTGAAGGTTACAATGTTACACGTAGAAAGGTTACATTGGATACACATGGATAGGTACATTGTTTAAAGGCACAGGCTTTAGAACACAACAGAAGGTGAGATAAGAAGTTTAACAAGCTCTAAACAAAGAGACTATTCCTTTAATCTCCAAAGACTTGGAAACCAGAAGTCCTGAGAAGAAGGGTAGCTGGGCCAGCCTTCACCCTTTAAGGGAAAGGGGACAAAGTGAAGGGGGAAACTTCAGTGAAGAAGACTTGGGGCCACAACTTGGCACCCAATTATCTCAGAAGGACATACACACTCACCTTTTATTCTTCCCAGTGCAGCAAGATGATAGGGAAGACAGCACTTACTTGCTGGAGTCAAAGGAAACTGACTTCATTTATAGAGCCACCCTTTACCCAGCTAACAGAGAAGCAGGGGAGCCACTTCTCTCACCCAATAATCTACTACAGGCCAGGGCAGAAGCTACCAAGGCAAGGCCAATGCACTGGGCATTTTGAAAGCACTACCGTTCCCCTAACTGATGAGACCCGGGGTGGCTAGCAGAAAATTAATCAAGGGTAAATCAGATTAGAGTGCCAGCACGTGGTCACACCATGTGGGACGGCGGCGGAGTGGTGCCGACAATATCTTCCTAGTGTGATTTTGTTGCAGGGTTATCTTTTCTGGTGAATCTGGTGATTCACCCTTTGAATCTAGTGCTGTCGATTCAATGCTCAATTGAGGTATGACCAATACTTCTTTTTATTTGTTTCTAGTCAGATAAAATTTGTACCCAAACATGTTCAGGTGGAGAGTGTGACCTTCTGGCCCTTTCATCTGATGTCTTGATTGAGATGCCAAACTATGTTTCTGGCTGCTGTGTTTCAACTGCCTTGGAGTGATTTTTTTGTGTTGTGGAAATATGACATCTCAATGGCAAGGGCAATAGGGAAAAATGTATCTAAGGTCGGGCTTGGACGAGCCCTGAGGCTTGGATTTGAGCATTATATGAGATCATTTGAGCTCACCTAGCTTGACCTATGCTGTTGGTAACTGCTCAGTTCCTCAATCCTCTCTTTAGAAAGAAAAATCCTGCCCACAGTGTTTGACTTAATGATCTCCTGTAGCAACCTGTATTCCAGAGCTGACTCCAGGCTGCACAAAACCGCATTTGTTCTAAATTGGCTGCCCTTTCATTTAATTGAGTGTCCTGTCGTTCTCCTGATCCAGGGAGATTTTAAAAGAAGGAGTCAAGATGGGCTTTTGGTGACGTCCTTTTACAATACTGAATAGCACAGTATGGTACCCTACTGCTTTCTTTCCATCCTGGCTAAATCAATGAAAGCTATTTTGACTTTTGCAACCCCATCCTAAGGATTTTTCATTATTCATCACCTGCCACCCACCTCCCGCCCCCCCCCCCCCAACCCCTCGGTTACTTTTGACGCTGTGCTATTTGGCATCTGGGTTGTTTTGAAGCCTTGTGGGATTTATTGTGGTTCTTCTTCATCAAGTCATTGACTTTGCTTCCCGAGTACTCTTCAGGCTGCTTGCCTCAGCAATCAGCAGTGATTCCATCATTTGTGGGTTTTGTTCCAGGCAAAAGAATACAGACAAGAGTTTGGTATTTATTCTTTCAATCCATCTCATAAACACTTCAGTTTCTTTTTTCTCCAGGACAGGAGTTTTCAACCTTTTAAAGCCAGGGGCCAGGTCACACTCCCTCAAACAGCTTCGGGAGCCGGATGGTCATTTTGCCCTTCCTCTACCACATGACATTTCCTAGTGTGGTGGAGGCAGTGGGGGGCATGAAATGGTGTTGTGGGCCACATCTGGCCCACAGGCTGCAGATTGAGAATCCCTGCTCCAGGATGTATGTTTCAAACCCAACATTTGCTTTTTCACATCACTTGAAGTGATGGCAAAACTTGGCACTCCAGATGTTCTTGAACTTCAATTGCCAGAAACTCTGATCAGCAGGAGTGCCAAGGTTTGTCATCACTGATAGGGTATTCAAATAACAAGGTGAAGAACAACATCATAGCAGCATTTTTCTTTAGTGGTAGGGTAGTTGCCTTCATTTGTGAGCAGAAATCAGAAATATCACATTCGATTAACATGGTTAATCAATTACTGCTTTAAATTAAAACCACTACTTTAATATCAACAGAAGGATAAGCAATTTGCTGAAGCCAAAGCCTAACATTTTGAAAAAATAATACAGTGGTACCTCGGATAAAGTCTGATTCAGATAAAGTCACGTTTTTCATGCACAGGTGATGCATCGCATGAAGTCCAAAACCGCTTTAAAAATTGACATTATCTGTGGTATTTGGTATAGGAACCTTGGATAAAGTCCATTTTTTGGATGTTATCCAATGCATCCCCCATTTGATTCGGATAAAGTCCAAAATCTTGTGGAATAGAGTTTGGACTTTATCCGAGGTTCTACTTTAATCATATTTTCATATTACTTATGAGTCATTTCTTAAAAGATTTGGTTCATTCCTTCTGTCATTACAAAAGGCACTATTTTAACTTTGTGTTAAATCCAGCAGGTTCTTTCCAACTCGGTGTCTGATTTTGAAAAAATGAAGTCTAATTAAAATAATTCTTCCATTCAAAAAGAAAGCTAGTCTCCATTTATTTAAAAAAATCAGATCAGAAATCAGAAATTTCTGGGCCCGGTATGCCCCCCCCCCCCATTTTGGCCATGCCCTGTAGTTGACTGTGCATGTGAGGTTTGTTTGCACATGCGTACATCAATGGTTTCCCCATGCCGCCAGGCCCCCATCACCTCCTGGGATGGGAGTCCTGATGGTCCCCCCTTGATGGCGGCCCTGGTAATGGACTAGGACACAGGAGGCCTGAGTTCATTACTCGGGGGTAATGGTGGAACTGATCAAACCACTCCTTAAATTCCTCATTTACCTTGAAAACCCTGTTAGTTTCTGACTTGACCGCACATAACAACCACAATTCTTGTTGCTTTATTTTTGCAAGTGAGGGAAACAAATTGCATACTTTTTTTGGTCCTGCAAGAAGGTGAGATATGTTGTTACATTCTGGACTGGAGGGAGAAAAATAGGCAAAGGATATTTTGCTCACGTTAAACAAAATTGCCCAAAACAATGCTTTAATGCAAATAATGCAATTGGCTTTGAAATGAAGTATAGTAGTTGCTGTTGGACTTTCAAGTACTGGAATGATTGGCCAAGGTCTTTTTTAACAGCCAGACATTATTTAACAGTGGTCCAAGTGGCTAAAATGCTGGCTGGAAGGCAGGAGGTGAGCAGTTTGATTCCCGAGTACTGCAGGAAGGAATGAGCTCCTGTCTTTGTCCCAGCTCCTGTCAACCTAGCAGTTCAAAAGCAAGAAATTGCAAGTAGATAAATAAGGACCACATCAGTGGGAAGGTAAACAGCATTCCATGTGCTCTGGTGTCTAGTCATGCCTGCAACATGACCACGGAAACATCTGCAGAAGCAGACAGCGCTGGCTCTTTGGTTTTGAAACAGAGATGAGCACTGAACCCTAGAGTCGGATATGACTGGCTTTTGAGCAAGGGAAACCTTTACCTTTATTATTTGATATTTGCTCTCTCTCTGTGTGTGTGTGTGTTTCAGTACGCTCTCCTTTGCTTCAAAATGGGAAATGACTCTAGTTTTGTGTATAGAGTTCATGCAAGTTGGAGAGAACTTGATATTTCTGTAAAGCTAATGAAAATACCAAAACTTGAGTAGCTCTCACTTCTAAGCAATGAATCTTAAAGGCTTGAAAAATTTTGATCGACATGTCTCATCACGTCATGGCAGTCTAAATTGATGAGAACGAAAAATATAGGGCATATTCTACCTCCAATCCAGAGTGAGCTGTCTGAACCTATTTCCCATTTGAAATCAAGTTATTCAGAATTGAAGTTGCATAGATTTTTTGAAAGATTTAAGTTGCAACTACCATCATTTGCATCCAATGTATGAATCCATCTGTCCATCTGACTGTCTGTTTTTCTTCTTCTCCCCTGCCATTCAGGCCTCACCATGGGACGAGTGAGATGGGTTCAGGGTTTACTGGCTGTCGTTCTGCTACTATCAAAGACTGAAATGCAGTACAGTAAAATCCCTACTTATGAAAAAAGTCAGTTCCGTAGGCTTTTGCTTAAATTGTTTTTTTATGTAACTCGAAGCAAACCCATAGGAAAAATGACATGTTTATGTAAATCAAAGCAAATCCATAGGGAAATGAATTTTTACGTAACTCGAAGCAAATCCATAGGAAAAAGAATCCTTATGTAACTTGAAGAAAACCCATAGGAAATAGTGTAAATCGGGACATGGTTGTAGCACAAAATCATTATGTAAATCGAATTTATGTAACGAGAGGCATATGTAAGTTGGGGTTTTACTGTACTTGCATTTTCAGCCCCACAGAAACCTGTACAGTTTTGAAATGCAGCAATTCAAAGTCAAGGGCAAGTCAGTGAATCTGCTGCCATTTTCTTTCTTCAGGTAAAAATACTTGCTGTGTTTGGCAGGTATCATCTCTCAAAACAGGGAGGCCTTAATCAGTGTAGGCTGCAGTGGCACAGTGGTTAAGAAGCTTGCCTAGTTAGCTGGAAGGCCAGGAAATCGGCAGTTCAAGACCCGGGTACTGCATGACGGATTGAGTGACCGTCTCTATTCCAGCTGTTGGGGACATGAAATGAGCTTCATTCAGGCATCCCCTGAGCAGAGATTGTCCAGCAAAAACCCTTTCAACCATGAATAATTTCTGACACGAAATTATTGTTATTAATAGATTGGTACTAAGCAAAGTTGTGACAAGAAGTCAATCTGGTTGCTATCAAGCACTTTTTGTAGTGAACAGGTAGGAATTAAACAGATGAGAATTTTGTTTTGTTTGCATTTGCTTAATCATTCCCCAATTAGTTGAAGACATAGAATTGCAAAATGCCAATTTCACAACAGTTTTGGAGAAATAACTGACGCAGCCTTCAGAATCTGCTGAAATCTACGGCGGCAGGAAACGCTGGGCAGGAGAGGCAAATATGTGCACTGAGCAGGAAATAAGATAACAGACAACCTAATACTGGTGCCTTCTGTTGGCTTTTGGAATGCAAATTCCAGCTGTCAGATCTTAATTAAAAAGTTCCAGACAGCACTATTGAACAATGGGAAGGGAACTAAATGATAGGTTATTTGGAATGGCATCGGGAGCACAGGGGGAATATGCAATGTAGTCAGTTAGATGGCAGGTATATAATTAGTCTCTGATCAAGAAAAGGATGGGAAAGTGATGGTGGAGCTGAACTGGTGGAGCATCGGTAGTTTTCAGTCTTGGTAGAAGAGGTCTCTGTACTCTGATTTGTATTTGAAATGTTCTTTCTCCCAAATGAAATACACCTGTTCATGTGGAACATGCTTTTGGAATGATGAGCATCTGGGATAATGAACAGGCTAAAATTATCACCAGTGAACACCCACAGGTTTCCCACCTCAAACCAACTGGAGATCACACCACTAGGCTTTCAAACTGTGCGTCTGAAGCAGGAAATCTGGGGTCTGTGCTGGACAGACAGAGTGGAAACCTTAAGTCATTGGTTGCCAACCTGGGCCCCATGCCTCATAGGGGGTCTTCAATTCCCAGAAGCTTAAGTCAGTACATTGCTTTGGGGAAATGACTTAGGCTTCTGGGCATTCCAAAATCCAAGGGTCGGGAAACTCTGCCTTAAGTAATCTGTAGGCAATATGTTTTACCCATGACTGACACACATGAGCCCAGGCCACTTGGTTAATTATGAGAAACTACAGCATCTCTCCTTCACATTTCCCCCAGGAGCTGAAATGGGTTGGTGGGGATGTTAAATGCAGTGAAAATCTTTTCAGTTTTGGGACTCCATCTTTGAAGATTCCCTCTTCATCCAATGGGGAATCTTTCTTTTCATTCACCTTAGTATTTTTTCTTTTCCTTTTTTTATAAATGATTTTTATTAAATTTTTTGACAAACATACAAAAAAAGAAAAGAAAACAGTAACAATACAATACAATAATAACTCAAAAATAACATCAATGCAATATTAACTCACATTCATAGAGGTTAGCACATAACAATATTTAAAGCTAATTATTTGCCATATAACCATCAATGTTAGATACCACAATATAGAATATTACACAATCAAACAATAAAAGCTTTCTGTGTTACCTCTATTATAGTTTTTTTAATACTTAGAAATCACCCTGTGAATATGTACAATGCCTGGAGAGTTTAGTTTCTATTTCAATTCCAAAAACCTCTTTGAGATGGTACAGGTCCTGAGTAATCATTTACCATGAGAGAGTGCTCCACAAACGGTTTCCATATGTTCCAAAACCTATTCTCTTTTAAATTATCTCGTTTCACTTTAATCTCCCATGTCAATTTGTCGTTCAATGCTAGGCTCCACATTTCCTTATACCATTCTCCGATCTGTATATCTACATCGTTTTTCCAATTTCTAGCTATACATTGTCTACCTGTAGTTAATACAATTTCCAATAATTCTTTTTCCTCCTTATTCAAACCCAAACCTTCCACATTTGTTAAAAGAATGGTACCTGACTCCAACTTAACATTTTTACCCAATATTTCACCAAACTCCCCTTCTATACTTCCCCAAAAATCCCTTATTTTTTTACAACTCCACCACATATGTTCATATGTTCCATCAGTTTCTTTGCATCTCCAACATAACTTGTCTCTTTTATTATCCATCTGATAGAGCCTTAGTGGTGTCAAGTACCATTGCCACAACATTTTAAAATTATGTTCTTTAATTCTTACAGACATTGTTCTCATGATCCTCTTTTTCCATTTATTTCTCCGTTCAACCTCCCCAATTTTTATATTCAAATTTTGTTCCCACTTCCGTTTCAGGTCTTCCTGTGAATCTTTACCCTTATTCAATATGATATAAAGTTTACTTACAAGACCCTTAATACCTCTTTCCCCTTTTCTGATCTTTATTACCAATTCCTCAAATTCCGTCTTGATTCTATCTATCCCTACTTCTCTTTTATATTTTTTATTCCAATTATCCACCCTTAATTTCTGAAACCAGTCCAAATTTAACTTCTCAAATATATTTTTTCTCTTAGTATCATCCTCACAAGCTTTCAGCCAATCCTTCAGTAAAAATATCCCATTTTTAAACAATATTTCCTTTTTTTCCTTATCTATTTTTATTGGGAAACACACCATATCAGTCAATTCCAAAATTGGAGAAAGATTTGGGACCATATCTATCTTTACCTTTTTCCACACTTCCATGAGACCTCTCATCATAGTATTTTTTGGCCTTTTCAGCTTATTCTTTATTCCCAAAAAAAAATCATATTGCCAATATTTCTATATTCTTTCATCTCCAGTTGCTCCCAAATTGTCTTTTCTCTTGCCAAAATTTTCACAACATTCTTAATTTGAAATGCACGATAATATGTTAACAAATTTGGCATGCCCAGACCCCCTTCTTTCTGAGACAGATACCAGAGCTTCTTTGAAAGTCTAGATCTTTTACCTCCATTACAGAAACAATTAAACATCTTTTGGAACTCATTAATCTCCCTCTCCTTCAAATGGATCGCTAATGCATCAAATAAAAAATTAATCTTTGGTAGCAATATCATTTTACAAATTGCAATCCTTCCGAACCATGACAGCTTCAACTTCTGAAACTCTTGTATTTTATTCTTGAATTCGGCTCTCAAGCTGTCATAGTTCAGTCGTTTAAGTTCTTCTAATTTATTTGAAATAGTTACCCCAAATATTTCAGTTTATCTTTAATTTGTATATTAAACACTTCCACTATATTGTCCATCTCACCTACCCCCGAATTACACAACATCAATTCTGATTTATCCCAGTTTATCATTAATCCAGTTATAGCTTCAAATACCTGTAGATGTTCTTTAATCCTGTCCATTACCAGCTCCAGATGTTTCACCGTAAGTAATGTATCATCCGCATACATACTCACTTTAATACCCATAATCCCTTCTATATTTAAATCATCCCTTATATTTTTAGCTAATATCTCCATTGCCATAATAAACAGGATAGGAGATAATGGACAGCCCTGCCTGGTACCTGCCTCTAGATTTACCACGTCAGTAAGCTCCTCATTTACCCTAATCCTAGCATTCCCTTTTTGATATAATAAATCTATTACCCTATTAAATCTATCCCCAAACCCGTAATTTTTAACTATTTCCTTGATTGAAGACCACTGTAATGAATCAAATGCCTTAAAAATGTCTAATGATAATAAGCCTACCTTTTCCTTTGTTTGATTAACATTATCAATTAAATCTAATACCCTTCTAGTCAGATCCGCCATATGCCGACCCTTTAAAAATCCAACTTGATCAACATTTATATATTCCCCCATAAAACTATTTAGACGATTAGCCAGAATTGCTGTGAATATCTTGGCATCCTGATTTATAAGAGAAATTGGTCTGTACGATTCCACTCTTTCCAGATTCTTACCAGGCTTTGGCAGTAGAATGATTGTCGTGCTATACCATGAAGTTGGAATTGATCCTCCATCTAAAATGTAATTATATAGCTTCACCAATTTTGGAACCACTACTTCTTTGAATTCTTTATAAAACTCTGTCAATAATCCATCATCCCCCGGAGCTTTCCCCATCTTCAACCCGCTAATTACCTCCTTAACCTCTTTATCACTGATCCTTTCCTCCATTTTCTCTCTATGTTCTTGTTTTATTCCATTCCCTAACTGTCCGTCCAATATCTTTTTGAGCCTCTCCAAATCTACTTCCTTTTTTGCATATAATACTTGATAAAATTCCCTAACAATTTTACATTTATCATCCCATTACTCATAATTATAGCCTTATATATATATATATTCTTATTACATATATATATATTCTTATTACACCTTAAGCCTTGTTTATTAACCAATACCCCTATTTCTCTTTTTTCCCTTTTAGCCTTGGCTGCTCTTGCTAATAATTTTGAGCTTCTGTTGCTAAATTCAAAGTATTCTCTATTTTAGTAAATCAAATCTCATTTAACTTTATCAATATCCTTACCCATTAATTCTGCTTTAAGTCTTTGTAATTTCGTAAGGATTTTTTTATCTTTACTTTTCGCATGCTCTTCCTGTAACTGCTTTATTTCTCTTTCTTTTTCTATCTGTTCTACTTTATATCTTTTATATTTAGAACTCGCCAACTTTATGCTTTCCCCCCTAAAAACCGATTTCATGGTATCCCATACAACATTAAAATTAACCTCATTATTGTCGTTCCACTGCCAGCTTTCTTTCCAACTTTCCATGATCTGCTTTTTGAGCTTCTGATCTTTAAACAGATTAGGATCGTACCTCCAACTTCTTCCTCTTTGAATATCTTTTTGTATCTTAAATTTCAAATATACTTTGGCATGATCCGAATCCTTAATGATCCCGATTTCCATTCCTTCTATATCCTTGATCAAATTTTCCGTAAGAAAAACATAATCTATTCTTGAGTAGGTCCCATGAACATGTGAAAAAAAGGAATATGCCCTTTCTGAGCCCTTAAACTCTCTCCAAGAATCCTTCAAACCCATTGCATCCATCCATTTATCCAGAACCTTCCCTTTCAAACTAATTCCACTTCTTGCTATGTTTGTACAATCTAGTCCCGACCTTATCAAATTAAAATCTCCCGCAACAATGGTTTTTGGAACATTCTCTAATTCCACTATTTTCCGAACCTTTTCTAAAAATTCCGCTTGATGATCGTTTGGAGCATAAATATTTACCAACATGATTTCCTCATCCTCTATTTTTCCTCTCACAATCAAATATCTGCCCTCTTGATCAACAATACTCTTTGTAATCTCAAATCCTAGTTTTTTAGAAATCATGATTGCTACCCCTCTTGCTTTTGAAGTTCCAAACGCCATCTCATAATATTGCATCCATCCCAAAAAAAGTTTATTCGTGTCTTTTGACTTCTGATGCGTTTCCTGTAAAAACAATATATCGGGTCTATCTTTCTTCAGCGCCAATTCCAATCTCCGTCTCTTAAGAACAGAACCTGTACCCTTCACATTCCATGATATTATTTTGATACTACCCATAACCTATCTCCTTTCTAAGCTCTAAACTCTCCATTGGGCGTGCCACCAACAACCCCTTACCCCTATACCACATAAAGCTACATACAACACACAATATCTCTCTCCCCACCTTCTTACAAAAAAAAGCCGCCTTTGACCACCAAAGAGGGGAGAGGGGGGACATGCAAGATGTGCCTTCCTACCGGTGCTATGCGCTATTCACCTTTCTATATCAGTTAAATGTTTTAAACTGCTATAATCTAGATCTCATTGCTCCTTACTTGTCTCCTCCTCCACCATGATCAACGACAGCTCCTCCTCCTCTTCCCTTCGCTGCGGTGTTCCACCTGTTGCCCCACCAGCTTCCTCCCTCTCATACTCCCTCCCGAAAGCTCCCGATTCCATCAATTCCTTCTTAAGATTTATCCATTCTTCTGAATCTATTTTTACCAGTTCCAACAAGCTCAGGTACTCCAATGGGTTGGCCCCTTCATCAATTACTTGCATTCTTTTGTCATAAAAAAAGCGCAGTTGCTGTGGAAATCTCCAATTATACCTTATATTTTTACTCATCAACAATTTAGTTACAGGCCTCATCTTATATCTCCACGTTCTTTCTTTCAATGAAATACATTATAAACTTCTACGTCAGAACCATCAAATTTCAGGGCATCAGGACCAGCTCGTTTCAGATGGGCCATTACTCTTAGCTTATCGGCCCAATTTGCAAATTTTACCAACACATTTCTTTGAACCACCCTGCCTCTTCTTGGGCCCACCCGAAATACACTTACAAAGTCTTCCTGGACAAATTGTTTTCCCATATTCAAACCATTTAACCACTGAACCACTCTTTCTCTTAACAAGTCCGGTGTCCGTTCCATGACCTGACGGATCACAATGTTCTGCTTTCTCATCATATCTTCCACAGCATCATTTCTTCTCTCTTGTTCATCCAATTTCAGCTTATTCTCCCGCACCACCTCCTGAGTCCCTTTTATTTCCTTTTTTATGGCAATTACCTCAGTTTGAACCAGTTTCACATTTCCCTCTATTTTTTTCAAACTTAAATCCACCTTTTTTGAAAAATCTGCAACAGATGATACCACCTTATCTTGCTTTTTCATCATTTCATTTCTGTCTTTCACCCTTGAATCCTCATTCTTCTCCAATTTCTGAAACAACTTGCCAATTTCCACCATAATTTGGGTTTGATCATAGGGCACTGTAGGGGGAGATGAAGACTGAGAGGTTTCCTCCATTGGTACTTTTTCTTTCTTCTTAGGCTTCACAACTGGCTCTTCTTCCTTTGCTTTCCCTCTTGTACCTTTATCCATAATAATACAGTATATTAAAGTCCAATGTTGCAGAACGTTATGGAAATTAGTCAATTAGATAACACCTGTAACACTGCAACCCCTGGTTCCACAAGTGCAGAAGGAAAACTTGTATGTAGGAAGAAATCCAATTTAAATACTATACTCCACGAAAAAGGCAGAAGGAATCAAAGTGTACTCCCAACAGGCAGCAGAATCCACAACAAGTCCGTTTCCCCAAGGCAAGCAGTCCAACTGGTTGTTTTCCAAACTACAAAAATAAAGGCTCCAAGGAAACAGCCACCCAAAACTTCTCGTTTAAGTCTGAGCCGCCGAAGAAGAAAAAAAGGGAGGGGGAGATGAAAGGAAAAAGAAGCCCAAAACCCAAGCCGGAAGGGAAAAAGGCGTGAGAAACTGTATACTCCAGAAGAAAAAAAAGTATTTGTAATCCACACGGTGAAGGGGCAAAAAAAGAGCCCTATTAAACCTTCTCTTGAGGCGGACGAATCAAAACGCCATTGTTCAGCAGCTTCCTTAACTTCGGAGTTGAAACCCCCCTTCTTCTTCTGTGGAACCGCACACTTTTCCCACACACTTCAAGGTGGGAAACACACTGCTACCTTCAAATTTTATAGCCCAGACAATAACTTATTAAACCACTTTGTTATCGCCAAAACGTGCCGCGTTTCTCCTGGGGTACGAAGAAACCAGAAACCCAGACACAATCACTTTTGTTTTCCAGGACCACCGCCATTAACGAAACAGCCACTCGGTTTCAACTACTTCCACGCATTTCCATTTCAAAGTCCAGGCTCTTCTAAACAAAGTCCCCAGCCAACTTTAAGCTTTAATATTCCATATGTCCTTTCATACACATACACTTACATGCAGTTGTTTTCATGGCAAACAGTTTCTTGCCAATTCCAGTATTCCTCCACAGTCTCGCTGGTCCCGTTCTCGGCTCCTCGGCAGAAAAGCCGCGACTGCCGTTGCAGACCTCACCCGCCAAGAAAAACCTCCCGAACTTCGACCATCCGACCTCAAAACTTTCCGAAATTTTGCAAAAAGGCAAGCAGGAGTCTTAGCCACAGAAATTACCACTTTAAAATTTTTCCATTTCAGTCCGTCCCATTGATTACCCCTTTGATAAGCGCGAGCGTCCGGATCAAGATGTTACTCGTCGGCCATCTTAGCCATGCCCCCCCTTAGTATTTTTTCAGGAACAGGCCAACCATTCTTCATTTGTCCAGTTCTTCCACATTTCACCATTTAATTCTACTTTTTGTTGCTCGTTGGGTGATTTCATACTGTACTTCATTTAAAATGTTTATAAAGTGCCTCTAACAGACTACAGTGTCTTAGTGGTTAAGACGACTGGAAGATCAGCAGGTCAATAGTTCAAGACCTGAGTGCTGCACATGGAATGAGCTCCCTTCGTTTGTTCCAGCTCCTGCCAACCTAGCAGTTCAAAAATGAGAAATTGCAAGTAGATAAATAGGTACTGCTTCGGTGGGAAGGTAACAGAGTCCCATGTGCTCCAGTGTCTAATCATCCCTGCCACATGACCACAGAGATGTCAGCAGATACAGACAGCACTAGCTTTTTGGCTAAAACCTTTACTTTTACCTGGGTTAGCTGCACAGTCTCAGGATGCCCCCAGAAGAAGGGAATGGAAAATTACTTCTGAATACTTCTGAGTACTCTTCTACCTGGAAAAATATGGAAAAGGTCTCCGTACAGCACACAATTATTTTTATTAAACTGCCCTGGAAACCTATATAGTTGAAGTCATGGTATGCATAAATGTATTAAATAAGTAAGTAAATAAAGAAGAACATAAATAAATAAAACACCATTCCTTAATTTCAGGTGTCTCTTTAGCTTCTGCCTACCATGAATACTAGCTATGGATTGTGAATCATTTTCCCCCATTCCATAATTTCAGAAAGCTAAGATTGAATGACACAGAATGGATGCCTGTGCACTGTTATTTTTTTCCTACCAACTTCCTCTGGGCTCTGTCAAAGAAAGATGGCTGGACCACTGGGACGATTGACTTGACCCGGCATGACATTTCCTTCTATTCTTGGGCATTGTTGTGGATTAGTGGCTTCTTTTCCTTTGAGTTAGTGAAGTAGCAATGAGACTATTTCTGAGTTTGGAGTGGAGGAGGGGACATTATACTGGGAAGATACTGAAAAAATTGGATGGCCTTCTTAACGAAATAACATACAATTATATTTTGACTAATGAGGGATGAGTGGAAAGAGCTAAAACAAAGCCACAAACGACCCTTGGAAGGGTAAGAGCTGAGTGGAGAACAAGTCATTAAAAAACATAATAACCAGGGAAAGAGATGAAGAATATTAATTGCTCCAGAAGGCTATAATTATGAGTAATGGGATGATAACATAAAAGAGAATATTTAAGCAAATCAGTAAGAAGAACCATCCCTCCTTGTGAAATCTAGGGAGACAGAAGAATACTGGAGGGCTAAATTTCTTAGCAGGTGAAAGGTCTTTTAGAAAGCATTAGAGGCCTTTTTTCCCATTGGATGGTGAAAAGTTGAGAATAACCTGAGGGAAAACAGCTTTGTGTGCAACTATATCATTGCTGAGGATGGAAAGAGAACTTTTTAAATTTCTTGTTTCCCTCAGTTTATGCTCTGTCAATAGGCCACCTTGATGAGGATTGTTTAGCTGCATAAGATTTCTTACCTTCAGATACCGTTTAATATGTGCAAAAACATTTTTCCGCAAACATTCTCTTTGAGAAGCAAATCATGCATACAGAGGTCAAGCCTGGAAGTCTAGTTTAAACAGATGCAAAAAAGACAAAAGGCATCCTAGTTTTGGGCAATTTGTCCAGTCTGAGAAATTGAGCAAATTGCACATAACTTTGTTCTTGCCACGTCACAGTTCTGATCAAAGATACCATGGAATTCCCTACCCTCCTCAGAGGAGAGGAATAGTGCACTTCCTTGTCCTTCCATGTGGAGATGGGACAAGCGAGGATTTACATCTCTGATCACTGCCAACCCTAAGTAAATGCTGAGCTTCGATGCAATCATAAGAACAGCTAAACCATGGAACTGTGGTTGTTGGGCCAATGTGTTATTTTTCCTGTGTTCTTAGTATCCAGGTTGACTCATAAAATTATCTGAGTCTTAATGTGTTTTTGCTTCCCTAGATTCACTGGAATCCATATTTTGGGGTGCAGTCCAGCACACACATCTTTACATCTGGGCTCCTGTCCTTCAAGTAGAGAAACAGACTGGAGGCATCCATTTCCTTCCTTCCTTCTGGATTGAAAGGATTGACTGGCACTACGCTGTTGCCCAGGTGTTGCGTCCAAAGCTTAAATCCATTTTAAAAGACAAACCGTGCCAAAGCAGAAGATCGAGACGCGCGCCCAGTGGTGGGCTCCCAAAAATTTACTACCACACTGTGGGTGTGGCCAGGGGAAAGCCCTGTGTTGCACCCGAATTAGGACTACTTTATTTCCAAACTTGGATGGGTGGGGCCAGTCAGAATTTCTGCTACCGGTTCTGGTGAACTGGTGCGAACCTGCTCATGCCCACCACAGCGCGCACCATTTCTAAAGGCACGAAATTAAAATAACTGTCAAAGCAGGAAATGTTGAACTTTGCTTGTCCTCCAGAAGCCTGCCTAAATGTATCTTATTTTGTAACGGTCAGATCACTGTATATATAGAGGCCAGCCCTGTACATATTCCCCAGTCCGGTACTTGAGCTGAATAAAGAATCACTGTTGTTAACCGGATCCTGCTGGTTAGATTACTTCTTGTGCTGGACTCAACACCAGGGGATCCCTGTGTAATTGCACCTTTTTGGTGAGGCTCCTTCTGTGTCCTCTGGTGTTATTTATACTGTGTTGCCTCCTCTCTAAAATCATTTAAACAACTGTGAAATTTGAGCAATTAGATAAATTTTTAAGCCAAACAGTGTTAATGAAGAAAACCCCATTACAAGACCTTGAGCTAGGCCATGTATTCAATTTATTTTCATTAACTTAAACTTAACTGATCCATTAATCTTCTGGCCATCAAAGCAGTCTTTCCAGTATTGCTGCCTGAATTAGTTATAGTTTAGTACCTTTGATGCAAATAGGGAAAATGATTTCAAATATGTGAGATGCCAAGATTTTGGTTTAGAGACAAAGAGATAATTCAAATGAATATTTCTCCTCATGAAATACCAGAGAGTGCAGTCCCAGACCTGCTACAAATTCAATGGTAAGATAAAAATATTTCTTTCATACCTCCATCAGTATATAGCAGGAATGGAAAACCTGTGACTCTCTGGATGCAGCTCAACCACAAATCACAGCATCCTTCAGCCCCTAAACATTTGGGTTAGGAATAACTGACAATGCAGGTAGATAACATTTGGAGGGCTACAACAGCCAGCTCTAGGCAGATAGCTTTCATTCTTTTATGAGGGACTGTGGTGGCTCAGTGGTTAAGAAGCTCACCTTGTTAACTGGAAGGCCAGCAGGTTGGCAGTTCAAAACCTGGGTACTGCATGATGGGTTGAACACCCATCTCTGCCCCAGCCCTTGGGGACATAAAAGTAGCGTCATTTGGGCATTCCCTGAGTGGAGTTTCTCCTGCAAAAATCCTTTCAACCCAGAATAATTTCTGACACAAAATTATTATTATTATTCATTTATGAACATTTTGGAATAGTGGACTTGATCCATAAAAGCTAACATTAAAATACAGCAGTTAGTCTTTAAAGTGCTACAATGTTTTTTGTTTTATTCTTTTAGGAGGCATTATTTGCAGCACTATAGGACTGGGGTGGCTCAAGTAGTTAAGACACTGAACTCGCTGACTGGAAGCTCAGAATTTGATTCCTGGATACTGCATGACTAAGTAAGCCTCTATCTTTCTCCCAGATCCTGCTAACCTAGTAGTTCGAAAGCAAGAAATTGCCAGTAGATAAAAAGGGACCACTTCGGTGGGAAGGTAAATAGCATTCTGTGTATACCTGCCATATGTCCATGGAAACTTCTGCAAAAGCAGACAGCGCTGGCTCTTTGGCTATAAGAACATAAGAACAGCCTTGCTGGAACAGGCCACAGCCCATCCAGTCCAGCATTCTGTCTCACACAGTGGCTCACCATTTCCTTCAGGGTATTCCCAAGCAGATGCCTTCACCTGCTTAGGATTCCCTGGAAATGGCATTGAGAGATATCCTGCCTATCTCTCCAACCCGGAGGTTGTCCTTAAGTATCCATAATTATAGCCATTGATACTCTTGTCCTCCATGAACTTGTCTAATCCTTTCTTAAAGCTGTCAAGACTGACAGCTGTCACCACTTCTTTTGGCAGGGAGTTCCATAGACCAGTAATCCTCTGGGTGAAAAAGTACTTTCTCTTATTTGTTTGAGAACTAGTACCCAAAAGTTTCATGGAGTGTCCCCTAGTTCTAGTGTTATGCGATAGGGAAAACAGTTTTTCCTTCTCTACTTTGTCCACACCGTGCATGATTTTATAAACTTCAATCAGGTCACCTCTTAGGCGCCGTCGTTCAAGAGTGAAGAGGCCCAACCGTTGCAGCCTCAGATGGTAAGGAAGGTGTTCCAGTCCCCTAATCATTCTGGTTGCCCTCCTCTGCACTTTTTCCAGCTCCATAATATCCTTCTGGAGGTATGGCGACCAGAACTGTACACAGTATTCCAGGTGGGGCCTCACCATAGATTTATAAAGAGGCAAAATGACACTTGCTGACTTATTTTCTATACCCTTCCTAATGATCCCTAGCATTGAGTTTGCTTTTTTCACTGCTGAGGCACACTGGGTTGACACCTTCATTGAGTTGTCCACCAGGACACCAAGGTCCCTTTCCTGGTTTGTCGCAGAGAGTTCAGACCCCATCAGTTTATAAATGTAATTGGGGTTCTTTGCCCCAACATGCATCACTCTGCACTTACTAATGTTGAAACTCATTTGCCACTGTTTTGCCCACTCCCCCAGTGTCGAGAGATCCCTCTGGAGCTCCTCACAATCTCTCACAGTTTTCACTACCCTGTATAATTTAGTGTCGTCAGCAAACAGAGAGATGAGCACTGAACCCTAAAGTCGGATATGACTGGCTTTCAAGCAAGGGCAACCTTTACCTATTTGAAGTACTGAAGAATTTATATTATTTATAGTATTAAAATACCTGCAAATTTTCTGATCCTTGTGGAGAAGCCATACAAATGCATGGAATGTGGAAAGAGCTTCAGTGAGAATAGTGGACTAACTTCACATCAAAGAATGCATACAGGAGATAAACCATATAAACGCATTGAATGTGGAAAGAGCTTCAATCAAAGCAGTCACCTTTATAGACATGGAAAAACTGACAGTGGGAAGAAGCCGTACAAATGCATGGAATGTGGAAAGAGTTTCAGTGAAAGTGATACTTATTTCACATCAAAGAATCCACACAGGAGATAAACCATATAAACACATGGAATGTGGAAAGAGATTCAGATTCAACAGTTGCCTTAGTAGACATAGAAACTCTCACACACATGAGAAGCCATATGAGAAGCCTGGAGGGAAGTGGGTGGGTCTGAGTTTAATTTTATGCAGTGTTTTTGGCTTCTTTTTAAGGATTATTTGAAATGTTAAACATGTATTGTATATGATATTTTTGGATATAGTAATATGATTTTATATTGATATGCTGTTGTGTGTTTTTTGTTTTTTCGAATTTTGCTAATGTGTTTAGGTAGTGCTTTTTGCTTTGTTTTGTTATTTTTATATTGTAATACTTTTATGAATATGTTGTTAACCGCTTTGAGTTTGTCGCTGACAAAGGAAGTTTAAATATAATAATAATAATAATAATAATAATAATAATAATAATAATAATAATAATAATAATAATAATAATAATAATAATAATCCTTGACAAAATACTGTGTCACAAGGAAACTTGCTGAAAATACTGTTGCAAGATTTTCCAGTGTTGCAAGAGGAAAATGACCAACACTGTTTTCATCAGCAATAGCATTCCCAACCCCTCCAGTGATTTTTGCATGGAAAACTGATATTGCCCATTTGAAATCATGTCTATTTGTAAATTGTGCAAAGCTATCAGTTCAAAATACAAGGTTTTCTGCATAAAACACAGTTTTTAACATTAAATAATGTTTTTCAAATACAGGACAGAGCAAAACAAGACACTGAAAAATATTTTGCAAAAGGTACAGCAATATGGAAAATGAATTTGTAGTCTTACTTTCAAAAGAGAAACTTTTGAAATTTGTCATTCATTCATTCATTTGTTCATTAACTTACTTAGTTAGTTAGTTACCATAGTTAAAATATCCCTACCCTGCTTTTCTTTTAAAAAGGAACAAAGTCTGCTTACAGTATTAAAAAAGAACTAAAAATGAAATATGCAAAGACTTACATCCCTATATTACAATGATGAAGCTGTTGTCTTCAGACTCTCTACAACTGAAGAGCAATCACACAAGGAAAGTGGTTTCCCCCCTATGTGTGTGTTTTTAACTCTTTTGCAAATGTCTGACCAGAGCTGTACTTTAAAACAAATTATTGAAAGTTCATTCTTGTTCTTTAAGCCAAACTGATAGAATTATGCATGAGTGTTCAGAGTGGGAGAGATTAAAGATGCTGCTTTGTTTTCAGTTAGTCCACCATACACCCAATAACAACTATACTGAGACACCAGGCTTTCAATAATCAGAACCTTCTGGATGCTGTTTTTTTAAGCTGAGTTATAATAATTTCATATCAGAAATTATTCTGGGTTGAAAGGATTTTTGCGGAAGAAACTCTGCTCAGGGGATGCCTGAATGAGGCTCCTTTTATGCCCCCAAGAGCTGGGACAGAGATGGGCGCTCAATCCACCATGCAGTACACGGATCTTGAACTGCCAAATTGCCAGCCTTCCAGCTAACAAGGTGAGCTTCTTAATCACTCAGCCACCACAGCCCCTGACTACTGAGTTGATGACTGCTTATTGCTTTCTGAAAGTTTTAATCCTGCTTTTAATCACCCGGCAGGTCGGCCGGGGGAGACGGAGGCGGGGTGGAGAGACCTGCGGCATCTAGGGTAACTTCTGTGGCCCCAAAAAGCTGCTCCCCCACCTCCACTGACACCGCTGACAGCCCCGGCAAGCCACAGCAAGAGTTTTGCCTGGCAGGTAGGCCGGGGGAGAAGGAGGCGGGGTGGAGAGACCTGCGGCACCTGGGGTCGCTTTTGCAGACCCAAAAGCTGCTTCCACACCTCCACCATGCTGACACTGCCTCGCTTTAGCCCCCTCCCTGTTCTGGCATTGGTCGTGGGGAAGTTAGGAGCACCTGGACTCTGTAGCTGGCTGGAGGAGGTGAGCGGCATTTGAGGATGGCCTGGCCAAAAAAAACAGAGACACGGAGCTCCTTCCCCAGCTTTGATGGCTGGTGAGATTGGGAGCACTTGCGCCAGCTTCTTGCGTACCAAAGAACTGTTGCAGCCTTGCCAGTGTCGAGACGTGGAGTTCGTTCCTTTGGCCCACCAAGGACGTCAAGCACTGGCTCCGTCAGGACCATAAGGAATTGATTATGTAACTTGATTTTTGTTTATTGTATAATGTAGATTTATTGGATACTGTATTATTGTATTTTTATATTTATTGTATAATGTACTGCCAATTTTTATACTGTATTGTTTTGTATTTCATTATGCACTTTATTTACTACCTTGAATCACCCGTAGGGTCAAGAAAGGTGGTATACAAATAAAACTTGAAATGAAATGAAACTTGAAATTTGTTACTATGGTCTAAATGTTTTTTAATGTATAATTTATTATTTTTTAAATTTTGCCTTTTTAATGGAAATGAGCCTCAAGTCTGCCGGCTCAGACCCAGGGAGAGCTTTATGGCAAGAAAAAACATTCATGAGAGTACACAAGAGCAAAACCAAATTAGAAGACGGAGGAAGGAGCTTACTGGACAAGGAATGATATTAAAGTAGGATATGGCTGAGGAACTCCCCCTCCCCTATGTCACTTAGAGGACTCTGAACTGGCCGAGGGTTGAAGTCCCTAAATCAGGGGTTCTCAACATTTTCACGCAGCAGACTGGACCATGCCCCCTCAGACAGCTGAGCGGGCTGGACCGGTGCCTCCCCCCACCATTAATGCTGCTGTAAAATGTGCCCGTGGCTGTCATAAACGTGTTTATGACAGCCGCAGGTGCATTTACAGTCCATTTACGACAGCCATGGGCACTTTTATGGCTGTTGAAAGCACGTCCACTTCTGGGGGTGGGGGTGGTGGGCAACATGAAATGATACCATGGGCTGGGTTCATCCCGCAGGCCATAGGTTGCGAACTCCTGCCCTAAATGCAAGACCAGCATGCTCAAGTTGGGGCTGCTGGCGGACAACAACACACGGTGTGAATGTGGAGAGATACAGAATCCAGCTAATTTACTGGTCTGCCAATTTGTGCCAGAAACATGTACTGATGAGGACTTAACTTTGGGCAACCACAAAGTGAAGAAAGTGGCTTCATTTTGGCATTCCAAGACATTTTGGCATCAGGACATGGAAGAAAAAGCTGCCTTGAATCCCACATCAGGAGAAAGGTGGCCTATAAATGCAACAAACAAACAAGTAATGATAAATATTCAGTTTGGAACTCCCATCAGCTTGAAGCCTAGGAAAAGCACATTGCTCATCCACTCCAAAAACATCCCTGTGGTTTGGTCCTCTAGTACTGCAAGCAGCAATCTGGGAGGTCATAAATAGTTTGGAATGTATTGGCTCTTCTGCATCCAAATATTTTGAGACTGGTTCTTGCCTCCAGGCCTGCTACATTGATTTGCTGCATCGCTGCATCACTTTCTATCCACTTCCAAGCAGCTTTCTACCAAGAAGTAAAAGTGTAAGACTGATGCCTGCTTAAGAGGCTACACAAAGCAAGATAAACATTAAATCGTTGCTTCTTGAATGATATTCCTTTAGCTGAAAGGCACCATCATGCATAAGAAAGAGCCTTCTCTTTGTGATTTTGATGTCAAAGCATTGGCAGAAGAATAGATGGGGGAGCTTTGCATCTCTATCCTTGTATCTGTTTGGGAAAGAGGTGGAGGGAAGGGCATTAAGCATGATTAAGAAGCAGAAACAAAGGAAAGAGGTTACATTACAGAAACTGTCTGAAGCTGGGATAGTACATGGGTGCTACATTATGCTTACATGCTAGGAAGAGAGTTTTAAAGAATGGTGAATGAGGAAGGAAATTAAGTTACTGTATTCCTAAAATTAACAAATCTAAAATGGATTACTGACAAAGGCTGAAAGTGTTTCTCTCCTGATAGACTGCTTGATCTAGACTGATTTCTTTCTCTTTCTTTCTTTCTTCATGTCCATTGGCTCCCAGAAACCTTGAGAAATACTAGAGACTGCTTGAGTATGTTACCCATGGCTTCTGCTTATTAGAGTCCAAACCAAGTTTTTGAAGTGGTGGCCATGTTAGTCTGTGCAAGCATATCAGAGAGAAAACAAAGCAAAACAAAACAAAAGACAAAAAACATTATGGCACCTTTAAGACTAACTCTTGTCTTTTAATGTTAGCTTTCATGGATCAAGTACACTTCAACAGACCAAGTTTTGTTGTTGTTGTTGTTTAGTCACACAGTTGAATCTGACCCATGGACCACAGCACACCAGGCTCTTCTGTCACCTGCCATCCTCTGGAGTCTGCCCAGATCCATGCCCCTGTGTCAATTATATTGTCTAACCATCTTGTCCTCTGCCGCACCCTTCTCGTTTAGCTTTCGATTTTTCCTAGCATCAGCGCCTTCAACAGTGTGTCCTCTCTTCTCATTTGGTGGTAAAAATAAATTATTTGAGCTTCAGTTTCATTATCTGTCCTTCCAAGGAGCAGTCAGGGTTGATTTCCTTCAGTCCTGATTAATTTGATCTCCTTGCAATTCAGGGGACTCTCAAAAGTCTTCTCCAGCTCCACAGTTTGAAGGCATCTATTTGTCTGTGTTAAATTTCATTCTGGTCCAGCTACTGGAAAGACCATCATTCTTGGGGTGGGGTGGGGGCAAACCAAGTTACACAAGTAGACTTTTGATATCCTGGGTTTCATCCCCCAGAATTCTCTAGGAATTTCCTCAGATAGATTTCTGGTGGCTTTAGGCAAGAAATTAAAATCCTCACAATAATTTTCAGTTACTTAGCACTATGGAAAGAAAACGCTGTGTGAGACATCACTAGCCCTTTTGCTGTGGGCTGCTGCAGTCTACACAGGGTCACTTGAGGTTGCGGAGAGGAGTAATATGTCATTTAGTAAGATCCTCCTATCCAAACAGCATATTAATACACTGGTTCTGGTAATGTGAATTGGGAACTCGTAGTCTTTCTGCCCATTAGTCTCAATATAGTGCTTCTCAGAAAACTGAAAGCTTAGAACCCTTTTCCTCCACCCTCCCTTTCTCCATATAGACAGTGGTATGTGTGAGGAGGGAAAGTTCCTACATATATCTTCTTCTTCTTCAGGTGCCATATCCATTCCAGATATTGGCTATCATCATGGCGATAGTCTTCCTGTTCTTAACTTCTTAACTCCTCGGAATAGATCTTCTGAGGACATGTCACACCAGTCTCTCAGGTTCTTCAGCCATGAAGTCCATCTATGTCCAGGGCCTCTCTTCCCAGGGATCTTTCCTTGAAGAGCAAGTTGGAGTATTTTATATTTTATATCATTCCTCATGATATGGCCAAGGAATATATAGGCTCTGAATCTGCAGATTCTTGGCCACATGGAGAACCTATGTGAGATCAATTCCTCTCCTCTTGTTCAACCTGTAAACATAACATATCATATGGAAAACCTGACTAGATTAAAATAAAGGAGGGGTGAAAATTCATGGAAGAAACATCAGTGATGTAAGATACTCATATGAGACCATCTTACCAGCAGAAAGAATCAATGACTTGAAATTATTTTTAAGAGAAGGAAGTGCTAAAGCAGGCAGTCATTGAATGTTATGAAGTAAAAAACAAACAAAAAACTACAGAGCTGCACATCTTTAATGTTGTTGATGAAAAAAATTGAAATAATGAAAGAATTTTGTATACCTTGCAGCCAAGAAATCAGAAGACTGGGACGTGGAAGGAATTAGAAAAGATCATCAAGTGCTAGAATGTGTCATTGGAAACCAAAGGCAAGATCTCTACAGTCTTGTATTTCCAATCACTATGTATAGGTGTGAAAGCTGGGCAGTAAAGAAAGCTGACAAGAAAAAATGATTTGTTAGAAATATGATGCTGAAGGAGATCTTTGCAGATACCCCAGACTCCCAGAAAGACAAACAGGTAGGTTCTACAGCAAATCAAGCCTGAAATATCTCTTGAGGCAAAACTGATGAAACAGGCTGTCCTGCTTGGGGGACATCAAGAGAAGGTAAGATTCTTTGGACAAGAATATAAAGCTGGGAAAAGGTTGGAGGGAGCAGGAAAAGAGGAAGTCCAAATGCAAGATGAATTGACTCCCTAAAAGGAGGAACAGAATTGAGTTTGCAAGAGCTGAGCTGGGCTAATGAAAATAAGACAGTTTGAAGTTTGCTCATTCTTAGGGTTGCCATGTTGAAGGTGATTTAATGGCATGTAACAACAATAGACCACTGCTTTGTATTTCATTTATGTTATTTCATTTATTTGATTTATATGCCACCCACTGAGAATACGCTGACTCAGGGCGGCTCACAGCATATCAAACAAAGATGTGATACAGTAAAACAATAAAGTACAAAATATCACATGATAACATACAATAAACACAGTTAATACTAAAAGTCAATCACAAGGTTCTTCCTGCTCAGCATTTTCAACAGAGCCCAGAGCTCAACGTCCACGACTGGCAGCTCCGGCGTCTCTTCTACCCTCTGGCCGGGCAGAGCCAGGGGGAGTGACATTGGCAGCTGCAACTGTCTCCCATCCTGGGACTGATGGTGTGGGCCCCGGGACAGACACGGTGAGGTCCTCTATCGGGCAGCTCTTCTACCCAGGGCCAGAGGGAGTTACGTCGGCGGCTGCTATTCCTAGCAACTCCTGGAAGGAATCACCCTAGGTCAGATTTGAATTGACAGCTTGCAATTATTAGTAACAAAGAATGAGAATAGTGTAAATGAACAGAAGGAAGGAAACCCTATACTGTACTAAATTGCATCATAAAGGTACAGTGAAATTCAAGTTACATGATTAAATTTCCGATCTAAATTTCCTGTAATAAATGGCAGAATGTTTCCTAATTGGACAAGATTTAGGAATAGCAGAATACGGAGTGGAAGATTCCCTATGGAACAGGTAGAAAATATGGTGAGCATTTGCACACCGTTGTTTATAACAAGAGGGGATTCTGTTGTTTATGTGACAAAATGTGATCTAAAATCCAGGAAGACAAAGCTCCTTGGAAGACTTGCTAGTTAGCCTCAGGTGAACAGGTGTTCCTCATGTAGCTACTTATGAATCATGAAGATGTTTATCTTGGAAAGTTGATTTTGCATTATATTTTGTGCCTTGGGATGTTCAGGTTTCTAGGAAAAGGCGAATATTTACTTATTGGACTTGAAGATGGATTCTCAGAGCAAATCAGCCCGATCTATCTGCCTCCTTTAATGTCTTTCTCTGTATACCTGATGCTTTTTGAGCCATTTTTATTTTGATAAATGCTGGGAGAATCTGAGATGCAAAATCTAGGAGACAATCTTGGGCGGTCAGCAATCTAATTGGTATTACAGCTATTGTTTATTATTCATGTTTCAGCATATGCAGGCTTACGTATAGTCAGTGGATGGAAATGATTTCAATAGCATTGCCCTTAGTAAAGCTTGATCTCCCATCATAGTGATGAGGATCCCTGTGATTTTTGCATTCCTCTACTTGCAGTGAACAAACAAACCAAACAGTTGAGTTCTTTCCTTTGTGTCTAGTGAATTGTGCATTTTGGTAAGATCTTCGGAAAATTAATGGAAAAAATTCTACTCCTTCTGGCAAAATTAAGAAGCTCAGCTATTCCCAGCATGAAGAAGACCACACTGTATTTTGAATTGCACTGAAGTTCCGGTGCAGATTTTTAAGAGTACAACATTCCAAACACTGATCTAAACCAGGGGTGCTCAAACTACGCCCCGTGGGCTGGACCTGGCCTGCGGCACCTAATAATCCAGCTCACACTGCCTGCACTGCTCCTGGAAGCAGAAATTAAATGTGCCTGCACATGTGCAAAATGCTGCCATAAAGCACCCGTGGCTACCGCTGCAGGTGTATTTATGGCAGCATTTTGCATATGTGTAGGGACGTTTTATGTCCACTTCCAGTGGAAGGAACCACGTGACAGGCCCGCAGCCTGAAAAGTTTGGGCACCCCTGGCCTAAACTGTCAACTGGATTGGTTCGATCCAGTTGTCCCTGAGGAAGTGGACAGGCTTCTTGCAGCTGTTCACGCCACTACCTATCCTTTAGATCCCTGTCCTGCCAGGCTGGTAAAATCCTCCAAGGCAGTGACAGGAGGTTGGGTTGAGGCAGTAATCAATGCATCTTTATGGGAGGGGGTGTTTCCGGCATCTTTAAAACATGATTTGGTGCTCCCCCTCCTAAAAATATCCCTCACTCGAACCAGTGATTCCAACCGATTATAGACCGGTCTCCAACCTTCCCTTTTTAGGAAAGGTATTGGAGAAGGTGGTGGCGCAGCAGTTGCAGGGGGTCCTGAATGAAGTGGATTATCTGGACCCTTTTCTGTCAGGATTCAGGCCTGGATATGGTACAGAAATGGCATTGGTCATGCTGATGGATGATCTCTGGTAGGAGCGGGAGGGAGGCCATCCGTCTGTCCTTGCTCTCCTTGGCCTCTCAGCGGCCTTCGATACTCTCGACCACGGTATCATTCTGGAATGGGTCAAGGGATTGGGGATCCAGGGCACTGTGTGGTCATGGTTCTCCTCATTCCTGAAGGGATGGACACAGTCAGTGTGGTTGGAGAGTGAGATGTCCAGCCCTAGGCCACTCCAATACGGGGTGCCTCGGGGCTCGATGCTTTCTCCTCTCCTATTCAACATCTACATGAAGCTTGTTTTACCAGGGAAATGGGAAAAGGTAAAAATATTACTTTTGTTCTCCCTCCCCCTTCATATAATAAAGCTGTATTTTTACATAAAATGCTTATACTTTTTATATAGAGCATAAGCTGGTGGGAGAATTCCAGTTCCTTTATTCCTTTATTGGCAATGCTACCTATTGCTACCTAATCCACATTGCTAATTCCTTTTTTTAATTAAATAATTTTTATTATTAAAACAAAACAACACACAAACAAACAAAAACACAAAAATTATAATACCTCATCATTAGCTATTACATAAGAACATAAGAACAGCCTTGCTGGAACAGGCCACAGCCCATCCAGTCCAGCATTCTGTCTCACACAGTGGCTCACCATTTCCTTCAGGGTATTCCCAAGCAGATGCCTTCACCTGCTTAGGATTCCCTGGAAATGGCATTGAGAGATATCCTGCCTATCTCTCCAACCCGGAGGTTGTCCTTAGGTAGCCATAATTATAGCCATTAATACCCTTGTCCTCCATGAACTTGTCTAATCCTTTCTTAAAGCTGTCAAGACTGACAGCTGTCACCACTTCTTCTGGCAGGGAGTTCCATAGACCAGTAATCCTCTGGGATTATTACAATAACATATATTTGAAGCTGCTGGGACAAATGGCCACCCCCAATATGCAGGCAGGGAAAAATGGCTGCCAGGCCCATGAAACTGACTGAGAAAGTGTGACCCAGCCCCTGGCTTGAAAAGGTTGGGAACCCCTGCTCTATGTGCTCCCCACCACCTATGGGACTTGTACTTTCAATTTATGATTATTTTATTCAGTGGTGGGCATCAACAGGTTCACACCTGTTTGCCAGAACCGGTAGCAGAAATTCTGGCTCACCCCGCCATTCCAAGTTTTGAAATAAAGTAGTCCTAATTCGGGTGCAACACAGGGCTTTTCCACTGGCCACACCAACCATACCACACCCACAGTGTGGTAGTGAATTTTTTTGCAGCCCACCACTGATTTTATTTCTATCAAATATATTCCAAATATTTGTCCCTACTTCTCAAAAAGTTTTGTTCCTTTTGCTTTAATTAAGAAATGTGCCATAAATTCTCCCCAAATTTTATTTATTTATTTATTTATGAATTTGTATCCCGCCCTCCTGCTGAGAAACATCACTCAGGACAGCTAACAACATATATAAAATACAATATAACCACAGATAAAACAACAACTGTTAAAAATGCCAACCCAACCCACTAAAAACAACATTAAAACACATAAAGCTAATCAAATTGTAGCTAAAAAACACCCTCACCCTCACTCACCCAGCATAAAATGGCAAAAAACAGTCAACAAACAAAGGTATTAACAGTGAAAAACAGGATCCCTCGAGAGGCTAAATAATGTTAATCCTTTCTCAAACTTTAATTCACATGCCAATCTGTCGTTCATCAAAATGTTCCATAGTTCTTTGCAGGCGCACCCCCCAAAGAAAGACTCAGACACCGGTATATGGATAACGGCATTGGGCCACATTTATTGAATCATGCCCTAGTCCGAATTATAAATTTCAATTGGTACTCAGCCAATTATAATTCTTAAGGCAAGCAGGCCACAGTAACACTGGTAAGGTTCCTCCCAAATTGCCAACGGCAATTGGCTACAATGTATCCATTTGTATCAATTTGTTTGTTAGGACAAACAAATTGTTGACCGTAGTCAATAAACTATCTACTGACCCCACCCTCTGACGTGTATCCATCAAATCACGGGGTGATGCATGCTGAAGAGCTCCTGCCATCACCCCATTGCCTGGTTCGTCGTTGACCGGTCAACGTTATTAAACTTGTACCTGTCTAAGTGTTGGCCAGTCAATTGCGCACCTGCCGGATACTTATGGGTCATAAATATTTACCTTACCAGTGCTACCTGCCCATGTGACCAAAGTCAAGAGCAAAAACCCCTGTATCAAACCTCAGCAACAGTGTGGGATGGGCAAAAAAGCCAGAACCAAGAGGCCAATTGTAGGTTCAAGCCAAAAATTCCCACCCGGCCGCGAAGCGACCAAAATATCACACTGTTCACTAGGGAGGGGGTGGAGGGAAAACCTTCTCCTCTCCGTCGCTTCTTCTAAAATGGCAGCTCGTCTGCCTCGTGGCCACCACTTTTATAGCGGGGTGGCCACGCCCCCTAACTCACCCGGATGTCTGCGTCCGGGTGGAGGGGGCCCCGCAAAGAGCGCGGCGGCCATTTTGGTGCCATGCTTGCATTGCAGGCGCACCCCCAAAGAAAGACTCAGACACCGGTATATGGATAACGGCATTGGGCCACATTTATTGAATCATGCCCTAGTCCGAATTATAAATTTCAATTGGTACTCAGCCAATTATAATTCTTAAGGCAAGCAGGCCGCAGTAACACTGGTAAGGTTCCTTCCAAATTGCCAACGGCAATTGGCTACAATGTATCCATTTGTATCAATTTGTTTGTTAGGACAAACAAATTGTTGACTGTAGTCAATAAACTATCTACTGACCCCACCCTCTGATGTGTATCCGTCAAATCACGGGGTGATGCATGCTGAAGAGCTCCTGCCATCACCCCATTGCCTGGTTCGTCGTTGACCGGTCAACGTTATTAAACTTGTACCTGTCTAAGTGTTGGCCAGTCAATTGCGAACCTGCCGGATACCTATGGGTCATAAATATTTACCTTACCAGTGCTACCCGCCACACGGGGAGGCTTCAATAAAGCCTCACCGCCCCCCCCCGACCGTCAGCTCGGTCAACAGGCCTGCTTGCAGATCTTCCAAAAAGAGGTTCATACCTCTGGCTGACAGATGGACCCCATCCCCTGTATAAAGATCATAATTTTGTAAACTAATGGTGGGGTGTCGGATGACCCACCCCAAACCCTTGTCTGCAAAGAACCGGGCAACTGCCCTGTTCACCGAGCAGCGAGCTCGGTCAAGGGCATGGAGGTTAATACCCCCCCTGTAAACGTGACGCGGTATGATGTCCGACCATGGCAGCGTTGTGGAAGGCCACACATAATGCAAATAAGCTAGGACGCTGCAAATCGCATATTTTAAAGAAAGGCCAGTGACCTGGCCAAGGTCATTGCCCCCGAGGTGCAGCACCAGGACATCAGGCGGTTCAGTATCCCTGATGGAGAAAACGAATGGCAACAGTTCCCGCCATAACATTCCACGCTTACCATACCACCTGATACATGCGGAGGCACGCAGTCCAAGCTGGGGTCCCCACTCTGTCACCGCAGCATACTGCGCTGCCCAGTGCACATAGCTATGGCCCACCAGCCATACTGCCACCGGTGTGCGGGGACACACAGGGTCTGTAAAATAAAACGGAGAGAACAGTGACTTATCTGGTACTCATACCTGAAGAGGGCGAACATATAATGCAAAACACTTAGATCCCCATCTCCCCATACGGCGTATATCAGCCTCAGAGTACCCAAAAGCAGCCGCAGTAGAAGCAGCCCCTTTTCTAAAAGAATGGGTGCCGTAATGAGCCCCGGGGAGGCCAACACTGGACAGTGCCTTACCGGTCACCTTCCAAAATTGAAATTTAGTCAGGGGAGACCCATCTTGGTGGCAGAAAAATGGGCCAGGGTGCGTGCCACGCACTGCAATGAACTCCTGTAGGGCACCAACCGGACAGATGTCTGCAATGGAACATCGTAGCAGTCTAACACCACTGCCTACACCGTGCCTATTGACTTTTGAGGACCGTATCCTCAACTGAGCCCACTCATTAGAGACATAGACATCTTCGAGTTCCAGTGCCCTACGAGCCGAATCCGCCTTAGACAGTAGTACCAACTCACTGATGCCGAGCGCTCCAAAAAAGGCCAACGTAGTAGCCGCATGAAAAAGAGCTGCCTCATACCTGTCAAAACACAGGTCATGCCAGCCTCGTGCAAGGTGGGTAAGGACCCCTGGAGAAATTGGGTGGCGAGTGTCCGGGCGGCGTCCACGTTCCCGTGTCCACCCCTCCAAAACATGTCGTATACGGAAATCATTTATGTTGTCAGCAAAACCCCTCACCTTGGCCATGAATGCCAGTGCTGACAGCCTGGATGCTATGGTGCGGAGAGCTAGGCCCAGACTGTGTAGGTAAACCATAAATTGTAGAACATGTTCAATTGGAATGGGCCACACTTCGGGCAACCGGAGTTGCACACAAAAATGTTTAAACTGATCAAATGCGTGGTGATACGCCTTACGCGTGCGGGGCGCGAGTGACATGCCGATCGCCCGGTTCACCTCTCCTTGCCAAATGTCCAAATCTCGTCCGGGAGTGGCGAGGGGAATTCCTCCGCATCCGGAGCCAAGGCGCGGAACCGGGGGATCTGCAGGCGGGATAAAGCATCAGCAATATCATTATTAATGCCTGGTACATGTCTGGCCCTAAAGAGCACATTGAGGCGTAGGCTGCGTAACACAAACTGGCGAACTAACCCCATGACCCTGGGTGATTTAGATGTCTGAGAATTGACAATGTGCACTACCGCAGCATTGTCGCACCAAAAATGGACAACTGAATTGGCCCACTCCTCACCCCATAGCATCAAAGCTCCCAGTATCGGGAAGAACTCGAGGAATGTAAGATCGTATAGATGATCCTTGCCCCGCCATGCTGGAGGCCATTGGCCGTAGGCCCACCTCCCCTCAAAATAAATCCCATATCCGAGGGACCCAGAGGCATCCGACTGAACCTGAAACCTAGGGGAAACCAAGAGGTCAGATCTCCAAAATGATACCCCATTGAATTCCCGCAGGAACTTAAGCCACACCAATAGGTCAGCCCTCATGCCCCTGGTCAGTCGGACCCTGTGGTGGCGCCTCGATAGCCCAATCATGGCGTCACATAGGCATCGAGCAAAAGCTCTGCCAGGCGTGACTACCCTGCAGGCAAAATTAAGATGACCATGTAGAACTTGGAGCTCACGAAGTGACACTTTACGTTTGGCCAGCAAGGCCAAAATCATCGCAGAGATCCGTGTGACCTTGTCCATAGGTAACCTGGATGTCTGCGCGACCGTGTCAATTTCAATACCCAGAAATGTGAGCGTAGTTGATGGGCCCTCGGTCTTTTCGGGTGCTAAAGGGACACCAAGTTCCTGCATTAGCGTCTGAAATGTAGTGAGGAGACGCATGCACGTGTCCAAGCCCCGTTCACCCCCGAACAAAAAATCGTCGAGATAATGGGCTACAGACCGGGACCCAGACCTGCGAACAAAGGCCCACTGGAGAAAAGTGCTAAAGCATTCGAATGCTGAACAGGAAATAGAGCAGCCAAAAGGCATGGCTTTATCTACATAAAATTTCCCCTGGAATTTAAAACCCAATAACTCAAAGTCACCCGGGTGCACTGGCAACAACCGGAATGTCGATTTAATGTCACATTTTGCCAGAAGTGCACCCGGGCCACAAGCGCGCACCATGCGCAGGGCCTGGTCAAATGACGTATACCTGACTGAACAAAAGGTCATCAGGAATGGCGTCATTGACCGAATGACCTGCCGGGTAAGATAAATGGTGAATTAGACGAAATTCACCAGGGGCCTTTTTGGGAACCAAACCTAAAGGGGAAACCTTAAGATTGGGAAAGGGAGGCCTAGAAAAGGGGCCCGCTACCCTCCCTGCATTTACCTCCTTGGCAATACTTAGGGCGGCCACCTCCTCCCTACCCTTCAGGGAAAGCAAATTAGGAGCATCTTGGGGTCCCCGCACCCCCTTGAATGGGATATGAAAACCACACTGGAAACCCTCGAGTAGGTACCTCGCCTCTTCCCTCCTCGGGTAAGTCGAGAGCCACCTCTCCAACATAAATATGTTAACCGGGGAGGGGGCCTTTTGACTGACCAGCTCCTTCAGCAGCAGTTCTGCCCGCTCCCTGTCCACCTCTAACCTCTACCTCTGCCCTGTGACCCACCGGCTCGCGGACACGCAGCAGCGGCGTGGGGGCCAGCGCAAGAGGGACACTCATGTTTGTATCGGCACCATTTTCTATTGCATACGCCATTGGCTGAGAAACTCCAACACAGCAAGCGGGCTGGAACCCCCTGCCCCGCCACTTGGCAGGGAGCCTGCGTTGGAGTAGCTCTCTGGACGGCATGGCCGCAATGGTACCTCTCCCCAGGCGCCGGGCGCATTGGGGTCATGTATAAAAGCCACAACTTCTGGCATGGCTCATCCCATCTCATCTCCGGGTGTAAGGGCACCCTCATCCTGAATTCCTCATCGTAAGCCAACCACGATGGGCCAGGAAAATCCACCATCCCCCTGTAAATATTGTCCAAATATTGGACCATAGGGATGGCCAAATCGGCCCGGGCCCTAAGGTACACCGCCATATAAATGAGATATGCGGGTAACCAGTTGGCCCAAGTGCGCGGTGGGTTGCAACGACGAGAGAGCTCTTTGTCTCTGTCATCCTGCCCCTCTTTCTCTTCCTTGGTGGGCTCATGGTTCAATAGGGAGAAAATATCAACATACTCCCCCCGCCAAATCTTTTCCCTCATGGCCTGGGACAAATGATCCCCAAGGGGCAAGGAATACCCTGCCGTCGGCAATGCCGACACCGGCACGGTATTCACACGGGGCATCGGCAGCAGTGCCTGTACAGTCCCTGCGATGCCCAGTACAGTCCTGGGGGCAGAAACCCCCCCCGCCCAATGTTGTGCCAGTATGGGACCCATTGGCACCAGGGTAAGCTGGGAACTGATACCCACCCGCCTCGACATGACGAGGCCATGGCCACTGAAAACTAACACCTGAAGTGGACTGTGATGTGGGGACATTAGCTTGAACCTGATACTCACTGGGTGCACCCCCGTGAGCCACCCCCACTGGGGCGTCGGAGCTCGCGACCGCAATCGAGCTCTGGGGCCATATCTGGCCACTCCCCGGCTGTAGTTCAGGATGACCGGGGAGCTGCGAGATCGCGGCCGGCGCAGGCCGGAGCGTCTCCAGCAGCTCAACCCTACTGGCCGCCTGCTGCAGAGTGGCGGCTGTCGAGGTGGCAGGCAGGCAAAAGGGGGCCCCAGTCGGCAGTGAAGGTGGGCAAGGTGGGCCACACGGCCCACTGGGTGGTACACTGGGGACCCCCATTTGGGAGCCAGGTCCTGAATAGGGCCATGCCCAAAACTCCAGCCCATGAGGGGCCGGAGGCAAGCCCTGCTGGGTGACCGCACCAGGCCCTCCCCCATTGTCTGGACCCATGGCCGGCAATTGCGGGCCGGGGGCCGAAGCCCCTGCAGGGCCATCCTGAGGCTGGAGAGCCGAGGGCCATGCCCTAATGTGCCCCATCCCACCGGTAACTGTGGGTGCAATCGATGCGGGGCCCTGTTGTGGGGGCGCAGTCGCGGTCCTCCGACCCGATTGCTGCCCCCTAGCAAGCGCAGGGCCAGGCAAGTTCCTCCCTCTTGGCCACGGCTTGGTCGCCGTGGCCTTCCTTTTGGGAGGCATAGCTACAAGAAGACGATCCCTTTCCGGGGATCAGAAGCGCCGAAATGGCTAAACAGCCGAAGACTGGGCTGGAGAGCCGAGGAGAAACAAAGAGCGACGGAGAAAACTTCTCCTCTCCATCGCTTCTTCTAAAATGGCAGCTCGTCTTCCTCGTGGCCACCCCTTTTATAGCAGGGTGGCCACGCCCCCTAACTCACCCGGATGTCTGCGTCCGGGTGGGGGGCCCCCGCAAAGAGTGCGGCGGATATTTTGGCGCCGCGCTTGCATTATACCAATTGTTCAGGTCAGAGTAACAATATACATTCCGTCTTTTAACAATAAGTAGTCTCATGGCTGTTATCATTGTTTTAACCATTTCTTTCTTATTTGTTGCTATGGGTGCTGTTTCCAAAGCCCATTAATAAAGCTATTCTGGGACATACTTCTAGTTTTATAGACAGTGTTTGATTAATTTCTTTATACATTGCCAATCCATACCTGATCTGGCTGGTTTGTAAGCATAAACGGTCAGTAATTGAAACCTATCATAGATTTCTCTAGGCTGGAGCAGAACGTCATGTACTCTGAAGCAGCAAAAGGATTTATGCTGGCTTCCAGGATGGGTGCAGGTCTCTATCAGGTGTAACAAGTCCTATGGTAGTGGTATAATGGGCTTTGTTATCCTTATAGTCATCATTCCTATTCAGGTTTTATGACTAAGGTTTAAAACCCCGTAGAAAATCAAATTTTCTCCTCTTTTTTGTTAAGTACCCAGAAGTTTGTCTTCCTCGTTGGGAAATCTAGACATTACATGGGACTGGAGTCAGTAGTCTGACACCTACAAGCCTAATATTATATCCACATCTTTAAAGTCAATGTCAAAATGGTGGGCAGTTGCCGGAGGTGAACTTTGGCATGCCAATACAGATTTACCAAGCATCACTTGTCTTAAAACACAACACATCAGGGCAGTTCCAAGAACACAAAGAACAACTTGCGGACACATCAGCAAGCAGGTCAGATGGTATGAGAAAAACATCACATCATCTCACATGAAGTCAATCAAGAAGAAACTCTCAAGAGAGCTGACTTCAAATATGACAATGTGCTAAAGATTTCGAAGTGCGTATCTCATTGTTGAGCAAGTCCAAACTACATTCCCAAAGGATGACAAGTGATGGGATATCACTGTCATTTGTCTTCAGCTTCCTGATTCCTGATCTCAGCCAAAAGCCCCAAATAGGAAATTTCTCTACTGTTTGTTGAATGTTTCACAAAGACCTGAGCAAATCAACGGAATGTAAGGAAAATGGATGTTCATCTGTTAAATCAAAGAAAATCCTGTTTTAAAAAATCATTTGTAGCTTAGTTTAGTTGGTTGGCTTCAGTACATGGGAAAAAGCATCTAATGATAGACATAAATCATTTGCTTTAGATTAGAAAGGATACAAAAAGTGGGCACATTTAAAAGTGGTGGAAATTGTTCTCTGCCATCAATGAAGAATTCAGAGTAAAAAACACAATTCCACTGATATTGGGTGCATTTGTAAAATAGCTAAAATGCTTTGTTAATGAGTCCTGGTGACTTAGCGGTTAAACTGCTGTAAAGGTCACCCATGCTCTGAAAGCCAGTTGCATTTGACTCTAGGGTTCGGTGCTCATCTGTTTACAGCCAAAGAACCAGTGCTATCTGCGACTGCAGAGGTTTCCGTGGACATGTGGCAAGTATGACTAAATACTGGAGTGCAGGGAATGCTGTTTCCCTTCCCAACCAAGTGGTACCTGTTTATCTACTTGCAATTTCTTGCTTTCGAACTGCTACATTGGCAGGAGCTGGGACATAGACGGGAGCTCATACTGTCATGCAGTACTCAGGTCTCAAATTGCTGACCTGTCGACTTCAGCATCTGAACCACTTAAGCCTGAGTCTCACCAGTGCTGTACTGCAGCCCAAACTGCTAATGTTGTGAATTTGATCATGACGGAGATCAAGGTTGACTAAGCCTTCCATCCTTCTGAGGTCAGTAAAATGAGTATGTTGGGGGCAAAATGCTAATTACCATGTGAACCACCCAGAGACTGCACTAAGTGCTGTGGGGCGGTATATAGGTGTAATTGCTATTGCCTGCAATAAAATGTTACAGTATGCAACCACTCCAGTGATATCATCACAATCTCAGATCTGTTATTATGTTCTCCCATCATCTAGGTTTTTTCCCCTTAGTTTGCTTTTTAAGCTTCTGCATATGTTGGGTTTTACTAAGTGTCCCCCATGTATGTGGACGGTGCTGGTTTGCACTGCAAAAGAATCCATAATAACCTCTGAGCTTCAGAAACAGATGGAATCATGTTACTTTTTACAAAGGCAAGGAATTTAACTATGTGCTGTTTCCTAACATAGGGCATAGCTACCATAGGATTTCCCATAATGGGGAGAGGGGCTGTTTCCAACCCTGGGAGCTACAAGTCCTCCCTCGCTAAGCAAAAACAATTTAAAAATAGCAAAATTGGGAATGGTTGAAAATCCACTCTTAGTTAGGTAAAATGCTTGATTAAAATGGTATAGCGACACTTCTCTAAATTTAAAAGTGCTGCTTTTAAAAACTATAGGAGCCCTGGTGGTACAGTGGTTAAACCACTGTACTGCAACCTATTCATGGGAATGTATGAATGCAGCCCGAGTCTCACCATGAGCATTTTACCTGAGCCCACACATTTCCCTCATCCCTGCTGCACAGGAGACAAAGCTAATATTTGTGTTGCTGGTAGACATGCTGCTTGGTCTAGAATTTACAGGGAAATGACTCAGGATATTAAATTAGATTTCTAATCTGCAGAGAGGCTCAGCTACAATTGAAATATGCAAGGTGATAGAAATGCTTCATAACCTTGCCACTGAAACGATTTCCATAATGGAAGGGTTTTCATACCCATGCCCTTTATTCCGGCAGACAGACAGAAAGAATACAATCTCCTTAGACTATTGGTCCTTCCAATTTTATATAACTGATAGCAGTACTGACCTTGCAGTTTCTTTGGATTCAGGCTGTAGCTTCCCCTCCTCTGTCCTCATCAGGGGCCGGCTCAGCCATTAGGCAAACTGAGGCAACCACTTCAGGCAGTAGAGTCTGGAGAGAAAGCAACAACTCCTGTCCTATTTTCCTTGAACAGCCATTCTTCTTTGATGGAAAAAAAGTTGCCTATCTGTGTCACATGGATACTTATCTTGTAGTCCAGCCAGAAGACACTGTCAATGGATAAGTATGATTCAGTTGCCAGTCCTGCAAAAACTTTTTATTTGGCTTTGGCGGCAAAGCAAAGGTGGCCCAAGTTGTACTTCCTCCCTTGTGCCTGTGAACAAGTATGTTGTTCTAATTGTGCAGGTAACTCAGTGTGTTGTTGTTCAGTTGCATAGTGGTACCATGTAATGTAATTGTAATTGTAACTGTATATTTTGTATCTTTGTTAGCCGGCCAGAGTCGCTTTGTGAGTGGGGCGGCATACAAGTCATACGACAACAACAACAACAACAACAACAACAAAAACAACAACAACAACAAAAACAACGATCTAAAGATCTAGGCAAACATTTAGAAACAATTGGAGTTGACAAAATCACCATCAGTCAGCTGCAGAAGGCCACCTTACTGGGATCTGCCCGCATTATTTGCAGATACATCACGTAGTCCTAGACACGCGGGAAGTGTTCGACTAGCGATTTGTGATACATAATCCAGCATTGTTATCTTGTTTGCTATGGCTTGTACTACCACCACCACCACCACCACCACCACCACCACTACTACTACTACTACTACTACTACTACTACTACTACTACTACTACTACTACTACTAGTAGTAGTAGTAGTAGTAGTAGTAGTAGTAGTAGTAGTAGTAGTAGTAGTAGTAGTAGTAGTAGTAGTAGTCAGTGGTGGGCATTAGCAGGTTCGCACCAGTTCACCAGAACCGGTAGCAGAAATTCTGGCTAGCCCCGCCCATCCAACTTTTGAAATAAAGTAGTCCTAATTTGGCTGCAAACGCAGGGCTTTCCCTCTGGCCACACCCACCATATCATGCCCACAGTGTGGTAGTAATTTTTTGGGGAGCCCACCACTGCTAGTAGTAGTAGTAGTAGTAGTAGTAGTAGTAGTAGTAGTAGTAGTAGTAGTAGTAGTAGTAGTAGTAAAGGTAAAGGTTTCCCTTGCTCGAAATTCAGTCGTATCGGACTCTAGGGATCAGTGCTGATCTCTGTTTCAAAGCTGAAGAGCCAGCGTTGTCTGCTTCTGCAGACGTTTCTGTGGTCATGTGGCAGGCATGACTAGATACCGGAGCGCATGGAACACTGTTACCTTCCCACCCAAGTGGTCCCTATTTATCTACTTGCAATTTCTTCCTTTCGAACTGCTAGGTTTGACAGGAGCTGGGACGAAGACGGGAGCTCATTCCGTTCTGCAGTACTCGGGAATCGAACTGCTGACCTTCCACCTCCCAGACAGCATCTTAGCCACTTGAGCCACTGCTACTGCTACTATTGATTATTATTATTATTATTATTATTATTATTATTATTATTATTATTATTATTATTATTATTATTATTATTAATAATAATAATAATAATAATAATAATAATAATAATAATAATAATAATAATAATAGTTGAGTCAGTGTGTTGCTGATATGAATTTGTGTTTGCATTGACCTTAGGAACAAACCAGGAAAAATATAAAGGGTGCTCTGACTCCCAGTAGTGGCCACTTCTGAAGTTGCACTGTAGAAATATTTCTAGACCCAAAAGAATGCTTTCCTTCCCACTTAGGACTGTTAGTAAAGGTAAAGGTAAAGGTAAAGGTAAAGGTCTCTCTTGCTTGAAAGCTAGTCATGACTGACTCTATAGGGCGGTGCTCATCTCTGTTTATACTGTCTGTGTCTGTTGACATTTCCGTGGTCATGTGGCAGGTGTGAGGAGTCGTTGTTGTTGTTGGCTGCTACACATATCAGAATATGCATTCCCCCCCGTGAAAATTATTTTCACAGTTGATGGATGGAAAGAAGAATTACAAACAGGAAAAATACCATTGCCATGAATTTGTTTAAGGTGTATCCCAGCTTGCTATGAAGTGACCCACACACTATGATCATCAAGCCATCTCCTGCAGCACATATGAAATGAGACATGCAGGATTTAACACTGGGACTGCAATGGACTGCCACAGCCTTGAGAATATTATCAAGGTGTTCCTTCAAAGCCAGCCCATCTGGCATGGCCTCTTCCGCCTCCATGACTGTTGGGAATCAGAATAGTGATATGGTTCCTCCTCCGCTCATTTTGCCGTTGGGCCCAATATGATGGGTTTCCAGTGGCATTTCCACCACTGAGGGGGACAATCACCCCACCTAAAGGGACTTATCTGCTCATAGCCATTGGCCTCTTTAGGGAGTCAGGTTATTTACTGCTGCCGAACACTCAGCATTGAGTTGCTGGCTGCACAGTCTACTCCATTACTGTAGTGGGATTTCCGGCCAGACATCAGGTGTGAATAGACACCAGAGTTCATGGAATGCTATCTTTACCGATGAAGCATTACCTATTTACCTACTTGCAATTTCTTGTTTTCGAACTGCTAGGTTGGCAGGAGCTAAACAGACCATGGGAGCTCAATCCATCGCACAGTACTTGGGTTTTGAATCGTTGACCTGCCAACCTTCTAGCAGTCAAGCTAAGTGTCTTAACCACTGAGCCACCAGGTCCCTACTAGAACTGTTAGAATAACATAATATCTGAGAACCTCCTATCACTAATTCTCTAAAAGCACCTTAAAATGCCCTTTAAAATAACTTTAAAATGTTGTTGTTCAGTCGCACAGTCGATTCCGTCCCTTTGCGACCCCATGGATCATTTTCCTCCAGGCACCTCTTTCCTCCACCATCCTCCTCAGTCCGCTCAGCTCTGTGCCCATTGTGTCCACAATACCATCTAGCCATCTCATCTTTGGATGCCCCTTCTTCTCTTGCCCTCCACCTTTCCCAGCATCAAGGCATTCTCAAGTGAGTCCTCTCTTCTCATTTGATGTCCAAAGTACTTTAGCTTTATCTTCACTATTTGTCCCTCCAATGAACAGTCAGGGGTGATTTCTTCTAATATTGACCTATTTGTTCTCTTTGCTGTCCAGGGGACTCTCAGGACTTTCCTCCAACACCACATTTCAAAGACATCTATTCTTTTGCACTCAGCTTTCCTAATGGTCCAGCTCTCACACCCATACATTACCACTGGGAATACCATTGCTTTGACTATGCGAATTTTTGTTTTCATGGTGATGTCTCTGCTTTTCACTATATTACCCAGGTTTGTCTCCCCATAATCAGCCATCTTTTTATTTCATGGCTACAGTCGCCATCTGCAGTGATCTTAGATACTAAGAAAGTAAAATCTGTCACTGCTTCTACTTCTTCCCTATCTATTTTCCAGTGATAGATCCGACCTGTTGCCATTATCTTGGTTTTTTTGATATTGAGTCTCAAGCCAGCTTTTGCATTCTCCTCCTTCAATCCAATCAAGAAGTTCTTTAGGTCTTCCTCACTTTCTGCCATTAGGGTACTATCATCTGCATATCTCAAACTGTTGATGTTTCTCCCAGCAATTTTGATCCCATATTGTGATTCCTCCATCCCTGCATTGCGCATTATGTGCTCTGTGTATAAATAACTTTAAATACCTGGCTATTATTTGTTGCATTCTGAAAAAGGTAATGTTAAAATAATAGTTACATTATTTGTTACCCCAATTAACTAATTATAAGTAATTTTAGCTAGTTAGCCCCAAATTTGAGATTAGCTGCAAATCTCCTTAACTGCAACTACATATCATAAAATTGCTTGCTCCTATGTGTTCTGTGTCTAGGCATGCCTGCCACATGTCTACGGAAACATCTGCAGACAAAGGCAGCACTGGCTCTTTGGCTATAAACAGAGATTAGCACTGACTAAAGTCGGGTATGACTGACTTTCAAGCTGGGGTGACCTTTACTATGCATTAATTCAGTTGAGAAATTATCTGGCGGGACATCCCACTACATTACAGCCAGCAACTCAACACTGAGTGTTAGGCGGCAGTAAATAACCTGACTCCCTAAAGGGGCCAATGGCTACGGGAAGATGAGCCCTTTTAGGTGGGGTGATGGTCCCCTCAGTGGAGGAAATGCCACTGGAAACCATCATATTGGGCCCAATGGCAAAATGAGCAGAGGAACTCTGATTCCCAATGGTCATGGAGGCGGAAGAGACCATGCTAGATGGATTGGCTGTGAAGGCGCACCTTTTTAAAATTAGTTTATTTATACCCCACCCTATTGGTGTAAACACCACTCAGGGCGGCTTACAGAAATAATAAAACCCTAAAAGACATGTCCATATGATCAAGACTGTGGCAGTCCATTGCAATCCTGGTGTTAAATCCTGCATGTCTCATTTCATATGTGCCACAGGAGATGGCTTCGTGATCATAATGTGTGGGTCACTTTATGGCAAACTGGGATCCACCTTAAACAAATTCATGCCAATGGCATTTTTCCTGCTTCAGGGGGAAAATGCATTCTCGGATACAACGAGTTGCAGCCGACAAGAAGGAGTTCAGTTTAGAGCAGTGTTTTCCAATCTTTGGTTTTTGGACTTCGATTCCAAGAAGCCTAAGTCAATTCCCCTCATCAGCAATGATCAGCCTATGTATGGACTTAGGCTTCTGGGAATTAAAGTCTCCATGTGGGGCATGTGCCCCATGTTGGCAACGACTGGTTTAGAGGGAAAACACTTATACTGACACAGTAGAAGATTTTCCCCAATATGCCTAATTGCCACATGGTTAACTCAAAGCCAGTAATTGTTCTGAAAGCCACCTTTCCATGCGGCAATTATGCTTTAGAAAAACACGCTTTTGACTGGCATCAATTAAAAATCCCCACCCTTGCCATAATTGCTGTGCTGTGTGTTCCACTATGAAGGAAAACAAAATAAAATAAGAAATTGAGCAGCTGAAAGAGAGAGAATACAGCCCATATTTGTGACATATAGCATGAATCTTGATGAACCAAACTATAGTCAAAATTTTCTATTTGTCTCTTCTTCCAGAAGAATTATTGGGGGATAAAGCCAGTAGTGAAGTCAATTCCATTTTCTATCAAATGGAATTAGTCTGGAAGCCATTTTTTTTTTTGGCATGAAGCAAAGTACTGCAAGAGGGGAGAAATTCCAGCCAGGAAGATGCTAATGAAATGAGCAGTCAGGAAATCAGGAATAAATGCAAAACAAACAGCAAGGAGAAATCAGCAGTAACTATAGTTCTTCATATGCAAAACGCCATGTGTCTTGGGTGAGATTCAAATGTAAAAGCCAGCTTTTCCAATGGACTTTATAATGTATGCATGCACAGTGCCAGGAGAGTCCACAACTCTGGTTTTGTTGAAGCAGTGAATCCATTCTAGGTTTTACTCCAAACTTTGAAGCATTCTCTGGGTGCAATTTGAATAGTTCCTGTAAACTTTGGATGAAAACTGACCTTGTCAAAATAGAATCACCAGCCTTCACTGCAGGGTACATAGCTGGACTGGTTTTCTGAGACACAAATGGTACTAATCACATAACTCCAAAGCTATTTGACAAACTCACAGGACCATCTTCATCTGTGCAAATGTATAATGTTCCCTTACCATTTGTGCTCTGTTATTCTATTGGTTGGCCGGTCAGTTTTGGTTGGAAGGTTTTTAATGAAGTGTGAGCTCCCCCAGTTTCATCTAGAATTTGAAGCAACAAATCAAGCTATGAAAATAAAGCCATGGCATCCTTTGCAACACTGCAGGTGCAAGGAACCCTGGAACATAATTTCCAGGATGTGTGACATTTGCACTAGGCAATTCTCACTATTTTTTTCTTATTATCGATTAAGAAAATCAGCTACTAAAAGAGTTCCTTTCTCCAGAATAAGCTCGAGATATAAAACATTTTTCTTCATCATGCTTAGAGTAGTTTCCAGAAAACTTCTCCAGTTTCCCTTTCTAATCCACATTGACCTGGCAAGGGGCAATTGATCACAAAAAATGCAAGCAACCCATTCAAGGCTTCAACAATGCATGAGTCAATGCAACAACGAAGCAAACCCAGACTTGTAAAGGTGCACCGCCTCTTGCCCATCCCCAAAAGAACATCTCATGTGCTTATAACGTTTAGAGATGCATTTGCACATTTTTATTCAGCATGCTGGTGTCACAATTTACTTCCCTGCAGAAGATTCTGGTGTCCAGGGAAAAGTGTATTTCCCAGGCTCCCCAGATTTAGAATCCTTCTCCAAAACTTTTTAACATTTCCAGAAGGTTAACAAAACAAAAAGACAAAAGCATTGTGGCATTTTAAAGACTAACTGCTATATTTTAATTTTAGGTTTCTTGGATCAAGTCCACTTCATCAGATGTGGGAGTGAGACTTCATGGCATCAATTTATACACATCAGGTACAGAAGTACAGAATGGTTAGTTAGCATAGCAGAGAAGTATACAAATCAATATGACTTTTTATAACTAGTAGTAGCAGAAGATCTCTGGTTGTTATTCGGATTATTTGTGAAGTTTCACCCTGTTGAATTGCAAATGGTTAGGAGGAGGATGCAAGACAAACACCTCGCATTAAACATTTGCTAATGAGTTTAACCTTCAGCATATATAGAAAACCATGTGAGTTCATCCTTTGTTCTGTGAGGTTGCTTATGCTATGGAAGGGACTGTATCAACTTAAATCATGCTACAGCCAGAGAATAATTGGTGGAGATAATAGTATTTACTATTTGGTGGAGGTGAGTATTATCCACCAAAACTTTTCCAAGTACTAACTCAGCAGTGACATTTGTTTTTCATCAATAAATTAACAAACACATTTCAAAAAGCAACACTATCAAAACACATCCAAGTTGTTCAATCTATTTATCCAAGAACAAAGTAGCATTTCTACAAAAGTTGTATAAATGGAAACAGCACACAAAACAAATGTTTTCTGTTCATAATGTATTTTCAAGACCTTTTCTCTTCACTTTTGCACCTACATAAAGAGCATGCTTACGGAAGCATGTTCTCTATAGCCATATGGTTCTCTCATTATCTGGAGAAATTCCTCCCAAGAATGCAGCAAGTCACTTGGGCCTAAGAGCAATATTATTTATTTAGGACAATTTCAAGAACAACAATGGATGAAATACACAGTTACTAGCCAACCTGGTCTGGGCAGAATTCACCACCACCAAGATGACTGTTAGTAATTCAATAGCCATGGATGGTAGGAATTCTATAAAACCCATAGTTTTCTGCTTTCATTGACAAGATGCTGTTTAATTTCTTATTGTAAATATTTTTAATGTGTTGGGACTGCAGTAGTTCAAGTGGTTAGGATGCTGACTGGAAGGTGGCAGGTCAGCAGTTTGAGACCTGAGTACTGCATGATGGAATGAGCTCCCATCTCTGTCTCAGCTCCTGCCAACCTAAGCAGTGCAAAAGCAAGAAATTCTAAATAGATAAATAGGAACCACTATGGTGGGAAGGTAAACAGCATTCCATGCAGTCCTGTATTTAGTCATGCCCGCCACATGTCCACGGAAAACATCGAGCAAGGGCATGTAATGGACTGATTACTCCTGAGTAGAACCTTGGTCTACATGGAAATGGGACTGTACCTGAACTGATGCCCTCCAGCTAAGCAATTCAGGGTTTTAGCTTGCATACTCACATGTCTTGACCTAAGTCCGGCTGTAAGTAAGGTAGCGCATAGGAAATTAAACCACCCCAATCATCTTCATGTCTTTTAAAAGTATATTTCAGCAAAAGTTACAGATTTCTTAGTTTCAGGAAGCAAAAAAAAAATAGGCTATGAAGCAATTTTAAATCTTCCCCTGTTTTAATAGACTATATGTTTGCTAAGTTCTAAGCAGACTAAAAGATAATGGAATCAAATTATTGCATTCTATATGCCAGTAGATTTGGAAAACACAACAATGGCCACAGGATTGGAAAAGATCAGTACACTGTATATGTTTCAATCACAAAAAAGGGTAATGCCAAAGAATGTTCAAATTATTGAACAATTGCACTCCTCCCACATGCTAGCAAGGTTATGCTCAAGATAATACAGGACAGACTGCAGCAGCACGTGGAGAGAGAATTACCAGAAGTGCAGGCTGGGTTCTGAAGAGGCAGGAGGACTAGAGACCACATTGCCAACATATGTTGGATCATGGAGAAAACAAAGGAATATCAGAAACAAGTCTACTTCTGTTTCATTGACTACACCAAGGCCTTTGACTGTATGGAGCACAACAAAATATGCCAAGTAAGTAAAGAGATGGGAATACCAGAACACCTTAAATGCCTCATGAGAAATCTGTACATGAGTCAAGAAGCAACAGTTAGGAGAGAATACGGAATGACAGAATGGTTTGGAATAGGAAAAGGAGTAAGACAAGGCTGCATTTTGTCACCCTGCTTATACAGCTTATATACAGAGCACATAATGCACAATGCAGGGATGGATGAATCACGAGTTGGGGTCAAAATTGCTGGGAGAAACAGATCAACAATTTGAGATATGCAGATGATACTTTCCTAATGGCATAAAGTGAGGAAGACCTAAAGAAGCTCCTGATTAGGTTGAAAGAAGAGAGTGCAAAAGCTGGCTTGAGACAACATCAAGAAAACCAAGATAATGGCAACAGGCCCTATCAGTCCCTGGAAAATAGATGGGGAAGAAGTAGAAGCAGTGACAGACTTTACTTTTTTAGGATCTAGGATCACTGCAGATGGTGATTACAGCCATGAAATAAAAAGGCAACTGATTCTTGGGAGACAAGTTATGAGAAACCTGGGGAACATACAGTAGTTAAAAATAGAGACATCACCTTGCAAACAAAAATTTGCAGAGTCAAGGCAATGGTATTCCTGGTGGTAATGTATGGTTGTGAGAGATGGACCATAAGGAAAGCTGAGCCCAGAAGAATAGATGCCTTTGAAATGTGGTGTTGGAAGAGAGTTTTGAGAATATCCTGGACAGCAAGGAGAACATACAGGTCGATCTTAGAGGAAATCAACCCTGACTGTTCCTTAGAAGGTCAAATAGTAAAGATGAAGTTAAAGTACTTTGGACATCAAATGAGAAGAGAGGATTCACTTGAGAAAGCCTTGATGCTGGGAAAGGTGGAGGGCAAAAGAAGATGGAGGTGGTAGAAAATGAGATGGATAGATGGTAATGTAGATGCAATGGGCACAGAGCTGGGTGGGTTGAGGAGGATGGTGGAGGACAGAGGTGCCTGGCGGACAGTGGTCTATGGGGTCACAAAGAGTCGGAATTGACTGTGTGACCGAACATCAACAACAATGAAAGCGCGGCGCCAAAATGGCCGCCGTGCTCTTTGCGGCCCCCCCCCGGACTCAGACATCCGGGTAGTTAGGGGGCATGGCCACTCCTCTATAAAAGGGGTGGCCACGAGGCAGCCGAGCTGCCACTTTAGAATGCGACGGAGCAGAGAAGTTTGCTCCGTCGCTTCCTCCCCTTTTCGCCTCTTTGCAAGAGGCTTGAGTTTGCTAGCCTCTGTTCGAGGCTTCCTTTTTGCTTTCTCGCCTCTTTGCAAGAGGCTCGATTTCCTTTTAGAAGCGATGGAGTGGAGCAGTTTGCCCCGTCGATTCCTCCCCTCCTAGCCTCTGTTCGAGGCTTTCTTTTAGCGTTGACTCTTTGTAAGAGGCTCGATTCCGTTTGCAGCACCGGACTGCAGTGGCTCAGGTGGCTAAGAGGCTGTCCGGGAGGCTGACTGGGAGGCTAAAAGTCAGCGGTGCGATTCCGGAGTGCTGCAGAACGGAATGCTTCTCTGTTCTCCCTTGGCCTCAGCCCACCCCCTATTTTTCGGGCGTTCCATCGGGCCGGAGGGCTCGGATGGCAACCCCACAGTTTTAATAAGCCCAGGCTGAGGGCTCGGGCGGGGGGTGGCACAGGCCTGCCTCGCTGGGGTTCTTACCTAGCTCCTTATTTGCCCGGCTTGGGCATAGTGGCCCACTTGGGCATGGTGTGGGTTTCCGCCCCACCGTAATTCCGGCCCCTCACGGGCCGTATTATTAGGCATACCCCTATTATGGCCAGGAATTACCATAGGTTATCCTGTATCAATTACCCGGTGGGGCCATCCGGCCCATCCGGCCCACTTTGTCCTGGTGGGTTAGATGTGGCAGGTGCTCCCTTGCCTGCAATTCGGCAATGGAGGCATCAATGGTCATTGCTCCACCACCTCGGATGGTGGGCGTGACAACTCGGCGGTTCCGGCCCTCAGGCTGGCCATGGCTGCGCAGTGGGCCGCCAACAGGGTTGAGCTGCCAGAGGCTATCAGGCCAGCATAGGCTGGCGCCTCGCGGCTCCCCATCCGGCCGTGACGCACGTGAACACAGAGCGAGATGGACATCGCGAACTCCAATGCCTACCACGGGCCAGAACCCCCAGTGGGGGCGGCTCGTGGGGGTGCACCGAGTGAGTATCCTGGTCAAATGAGCACACCTCTGACACTAGCTTGATACGCTGGGTGTGTGTGTAGTGGCCATGGTCTCAGCAGGCCAATTACACTTTGGTTCTTATTGGGGTGACCGCCCCTATGCTTTTAGTCAATTTCTCTGGGCCCGTAGGGCCGGTTATGTGTTTATCCACTATAATCAGTGCCAACTGTGCTTCTGCTGTCGGCCGGTTGCTCTATGCCCCTGGGTGACCACTTGTACTGGGCTATTAGCTAGGCTCTGTGGTTTGGTGAATATATTCATGTTTCCCCCTCCTGCATTGTGAACATACCCATTAGGGCATTAGGGGCAGGACGACAGGGTCCAGGGGTTCCCCCGCCACTGCACCCTACCCCCCCCTATGGGGCCGATTGGTTGCCGGCCTATTGGGCATCCATGCCAAGATGTATGAGGGCCCGTCCTGATTTGGCCATTCCAATGGTACAGTGCTTGGACAATGATGGCAGGGCCAGGGTTGTTTTCCCCTGTCATAGTTAGCCTAGGTCAGGACCTTAGGCTTAGGGTGGCCCCTCACCTGAGATGCCAGCGACGACTCCTGTTAGCAAGTCTGGTTGCTGTATGTGATTCTTACGTGGCAACGCTTATGCTGCGTGCGGAGAGTCCACTTTTGGGCAGCCACCTGTACCTTGATCTAGAACTCTCAGATTGAGTTAGCTGCTACCACCTTCAATGGGGGACATGTTTTGCAGGGCACTGGCGCTAGGTTATGGGTTGCTCGCTCAGGAGTGGGCTCTGGTGGGGCTTCGCTCCTCAAGGGCCGATCAGCCGGGAGAGGGTACTAGCCTGGCGCTGCCATCTGTATGGTTCTTCCCCACAGGGTTTGTGGCAGGACGTGGTTCATGCCCCGGCCTGTTGTCTGCTACCAGGCTGGGTCTACCCTGACCAAACTAGAATTGGTACCTGTTCCTCCTGGTTGGGCGCCGCATCAGCTGCGGCTATGTTTGGGTGCCCTGAGCCTGACATATGTTGCATGGGCAGGTGTGGATTTGCCCAATTTTCTCTGTCTATTCGTCCCTTCACTCAATGAGTGCCTTGTCTGCCCTCTATTCTCCTTCCTTAATTTACAGACCCTGTGTGTTCCCGCACACGGGTTGTGGTGTGGCTTGTGGGCCACAACTCTGTGCACTGGGGCGATGCAGTATGCCACTTCGTTAGAATGGGGACCCCATCTCGGACGACGCGTAACTGCGCGTATGCAATGGTGTGGTATGATGTGCACGGCATAGAGGTGGCGGTAACTGTTGACATTCCTGATGTCCATTGGGGATGCGGGGCCGCCACATGTTTTAATGCTGCACCTCGGAGGCGGTGATCTTGCATGGATTGCTGGCCCAGACTTAGAGACTTCCGAGTGCAGTGACCTGGCGCGTCTTTGCCATTTATGGCCGTCTACACGATGGCTATGGTCATACATCATGCCGATGCAATATCATGGGCGACACTTTGTCCCAGCAGTCAGACCGTGCCCGAAGGTCAGTGAACAGGGCTGTTGCCTGGTTCCTTATCTAGAATGCCTCAGGGACAGCCATTTGTAGTCTAGGGATAGGGTTACAGGAATTTGGCCTGTCTTCTGGAGATGGGGTTCACCTGTCAATGAGTGGAGGCACCTCTCTTTTGAATGACGTGCAAGAGGGCCAGGTGACTGAATTGTCGGTCAAAGGTGAGCGGCCCCTGCTGTGCTGTGGCAATGTGGCCAAGTGGAAGGTGCCTCTCAGAGAGTCGCACATGGTGCAGGGCCGCATCAACTTCGCCTGCAGAGTGGTGAAACCAGGCAGTGCTTTCGCCTAGTGTCTGGGTCACGCTATGGTGGGTCTCGCTAAACGAAGCAGCAGGGTACAGCTGATTAGGGGTTTACGAGCGTACCTGTTGGTTTGGCTCACATTACCACAGGACTTCTAGGCTGTCGCCTTGGGAAGTCTGAGCTTCTGTTCAGCCCCAGTTACAAGTACAGTCGGATGCCTCCGGCTCCCTGGGGTGGGGGGAATTTATTTAAGGATAAGGCCTGTGGTCATTGGCCCTGGGGAGGGGAGGGCACGGATCGTTTACGCGATCTTATGTTTCTACAAGAAAAGAAAAATCTTCCCAATTATGGGTACCCCTTTTTGCTCTGGGGGACAGGTGGCCTGATTCTGTGCCCCGCTTTTGGTGTGGAAATGCTGCGGTGGTGCCCATTGTCAATACCTGAACGTCTAACTCCCCTGGAGTCATGGCCTCAGCTCGCATATTGTTCTTGGGTCCGTGCACTTTAAGGCGTTTCTTGGGCTAAACAGGGGTCATTCATTTATAACGATATTGCTTATGCATTCCCCCGCCTGCAGATCACCTGGTTCTGCGGCTGGGCTCCAGATGCTTGTGATATGGTCATTTGGCAAGGAGACGTGAACCGGGCGAATGGCATATATTGGTAACTCGCACGCGCACTGCGCATCAGCATCCAATCCTTCACTTTAGAGCCTTTTGTGGGACAAGGCAATTGCTAGATGTGTGGCCGACATTGGTCGACTGGGTTTTTAGAATGTATAGTCTGCCCTTATGATCTGGTTTGGCTACACGCACCATAGCCACCAGGCTTTAAGCATTGATACTCATGGCCAAGGCACAGGGCTTTCCTGACTATGCGAGGGTCTTCTGAATACGCCATGTATTAGGGGGGCGGACACATGTACGTGGCTGCCGTCTGACACACGTCGCCCTATTCTCACAGATATTCTGACCCACCTTGCACGAGGTTGGTATAGACTATATTGCAGTAGGTAGGAGGAGTCTCTTTTCATGCAGCTACTGCTGTAGCCTTTTTCTGGAGCTCGACGACTCAGCGAGCTGGTCCCATGGTCAAAGGGGGACGTGTTTTGTAGGGCACTGGAACTCGAAGATGTCTATATTAAACAAGAGCGAGCTCAGTTGGGGATTCGTCCCTCGAAGGCCGATCAGCATGGAGTGGGCAGTGGTGTATACTGCTATGACGTACATTTGCTGACATTGTTCCGGTTGGTGCCCTACATGCAATTGGCAGTGCCTGCTGCGAGCCCTAGCCTGTTTTTCTGCCACCAGGATGGGTCTACCCTTACCAAATTTAAGTGCTGGAGGGTGACCGGTACCGCGCTTCACAGTGTGGGGCCCGTTATGGCACCCATTTAATTGGAGATAGGTGTCGCATTAACCGCGGCTGCATTGGGTACTCTGAGGTGGATATATAGGGGCACGCGGGGGTGTGCGCGAATTTTTTTCCCTAAATGTACGTCCCCTCACTGTACGAGTACCTAGTTATGTCCTTAACCTCTTCAACTCTTTTACAGATCCTGTGTGTCTCCGCACACCGGTGGCAGTGGGGCTGGAGGGCCGCAGCTATGTACACTGGGCAGCAGTATATGCTGCGGTGACAGAGTGTGGACCCCAGCTCGGGTTGCGTGCATCCGCACATATGCAGTGGTATGGTATGCACGGCATGAGAGGGCTGGAACTGTTGCCATTCCTGATGTCCATCAGGGATGCTGGACCGCCTGATGTTCTTATGCTGCACCTCGGCGGCGATGATCTCACACAGATCACTGACCTTTCCTTAAGATGTCAAGGTGCAGTGACCTGGCGTTTTACATCATTTATGGCTGTGCACGTGGTCGCTATGGTCTAACATCGTGCCGAGACACCAATTTAGAGGTGACATGGATCTCCGTGGTTTGGACCGTCTCGGCAGTCAGTGGGCAGGGCTTTTGCCCGGTTCCTTGCTGAGAACGGCTTGGGCACAGCCAGTAGATATCTGAGGATAGGCTTACAGAAATTTTGACCTGTAGGCAGGATATGTGGTCCACCTGTCGGCTAGAGGTATGTACCTCTTTCTGGATGAGGTGCAAGCAGGCCTGGTGACCGAGCTGATGGTCTGGGGGGGGGGGCGGTGAGTCATCATGGACGCCTCCCCGTGTGGCGGGTAGCACTGGTACGGTAAAGATTTATGACCCATAGGTATCCGGCAGGTTCGCAATTGACTGGCCAACACGTAGACAGGTACAGGGGAAATAGGTTTGGCCAGTCAAGGGCGAACCAGGCAAGGGGTGATGTCAGGAGCTTCACAGCCTGCATCACCTTGATATTTAATGGATACACGTCATAGGATGGGGACTCCGGTCAACAATTTGTTTGTGTCAACAAACAAATTGATACAAATAGTTACATGTAGCCAACTGGCATTTTGGGAGGAACCTTAACAGTGTTACTGCGGCCTGCTTGCCTTAAAGAATTACAATTGGATGATTACACCAATTGAAAGTTATAATTTGGACTAGGGCATTATTCAATAAAAGTGGCCCGATGCCTTTATCCATATACCGGTGTCTGAGTCTTTGTTTGGGGGGTGCGGCTGCAAAGCAGACTACAGAGAACTACTTACTAAGCATGATGTAAAAGAGAAAGAGCTTTCTCCTATCTCTAATCTCTTCCAACAAGTTCCACCCTCTGGCCATTCCCTTAAAGAATTTCAACCAATCACTACACAGTATTACATGTCTATCAATTCTAAGTTTCATTTCCTCCAGAATATGAGGCTACCATGTTTTGACTATCAATCCTTCTCTGGAATGCACCATAACTAACTCCCCCCACACTTGGAAATCTTCATTACAAATTCAAAGAAAGCACAGGCCCATTTCCATGACAGGGCAAAATTTACCTTTACGTAGGCCACCCACCCAGAGTAGGAAAATATCCCAAATGGGTGGGATTTAAATGCTAATGCTAATGCTAATGCTAATGCTAATAATAATAATGCTAATAATAATAATGCTAATAATAATAATGCTAATAATAATAATAATAATAATAATAATAATAATAATAATAATAATAATAATAATAATAATAATAATAATAATAATAATAATAATAATAATAATAATAGTTTGAACATACTGTCTAACGCCATGGCTAGACATTAAGTGCAGAATGAAAACATGTCATTAATTCTTCTTGTTCCTCTCCTAGCTGATGTTGGAAATCATCATAGTACTCAGCAATGAGGCTTTGTTGTTTCCCAACCAGTCTACTGATTTTAATGGTACTGTTTTATTGCTTTTTTCTATGTTATTGACTGGGAACAGCCTTGAGGCAATGAACATTGTGCAAATGAAATTAGAGCTTGTATGTAAGAGTTCCAAACCAGCAAAAGGTACGAAAATATTATTGATACGTACATAATTCCTGTTCTGTATACTTATCTCACCTTCCTTCACAGCACTTAGGAAAATGTACATGTTTTAATCATGTACCAAATTTTACCCTTCAAAACTTATTTCCAAGGTAGGTGAAGTCAACAGAATGTCTAAGGCAGTGATGGCCAACCTTGGCATTCCATATTTTCTTGGACTTCAATTCCCAGAAGCCCTGATCAGCAGATTGCTGACTTGGGCTTCTGGTAATTGAAGTCCAAGAACACCTGGTGTGCCAAGGTTCACCATCACGGGTCTAATTCAATGTTTCTCAACCTTGGATCCTCAGATGTTCTTGAACTTCATTTCCCAGATCAACAGTTGTGCTGACTTAGGCTTCTGGCAATTGAAGTCCAAGAACATCTGGGGACCCAAGGTTGGGAAACCCTTATCTAAGCCAAAGTGATTCATTGAGTACCATAGCTATCTGAAGGACTTGTCTCTCCCCAAAGTAGAATTCCAGACCCTTTCTCAGTCCCATTGCTATCACAGGCATTTTGATGGGGACACAAGACAGTTCTTTCTCTGCGACTGCCCCCAATTTGTGGAAGCTCCGCACCCTTCCCCTGGCCCAGCCGGTCGGTGGGAAGCGAAGACAGCTGTGGGCGATGCGCGCCCTCAAAAGCGCTGCCGCCAGCCCGGACGCCGAAGCTCCGCACCCTTCCCCCGGCCCGGCCGGTCGGTGGGAAGCGAAGACAGCTGTGGGCGATGCGCGCCCTCAAAAGCGCTGCCGCCAGCCCGGACGCCGAAGCTCCGCACCCTTCCCCCGGCCCGGCCGGTCGGTGGGAAGCGAAGACAGCTGTGGGCGATGCGCGCCCTCAAAAGCGCTGCCTCCAGCCCGGACGCCGAAGCTCCGCACCCTTCCCCCGGCCCGGCCGGTCGGTGGGAAGCGAAGACAGCTGTGGGCGATGCACGCCCTCAAAAGCGCTGCCGCCAGCCCGGATGCCGAAGCTCTGCGCTCTTCCCCCGGCGCGGCCAGTCAGCGAGGAATGAAAATAGCGGCTCGTTTGGCAGCCGTTCAGAGGAGGATGTGGGGAGGAAAGAACTGGCCACACCTGGGGCTCGCTTTTCCGCAGCCCAAAACGACCTCCAGACGACACCGAACTTGAGCCTCTCCCAGGGCCTATTCTATTAGTCCCAGGATGGGAGGCTGCTGCGCCCGGCGCCCATTCCTCTGGTCCCCCACCGGGTGGGAAGCTCAAAAGAAGCTGGAACTGCCACTTCCTCATCTGCAGCTGGATTTTCCAAGCCTCTTTTTCTATTACTGGTTAGATTGTTTTGATATGTCCTGTGGCTTCACTGTATAGTTGATATGCTCATTGATATGTTTTTTGGATATGTCCTTTTGATATACTGATTGTTGATATTTTTGACTTGTTGTACTGATATATTGTATTGTGGAATTTATTGTAATTGTATTGTAAGTGTATTGATTGTTTACTTTTGCATTACATTGTACTTATATTAACTTGCTGTTAGCCGCTCTGAGTTGGCCTGTGCCGAGTTGAGCGGGATATAAATCTAAATAATAAATAAATAAATAAATAAAGGCTCTCACTCAAGATGTTAGATTCACCCCTTTCATTCTAGCTGTCTGTCAACAGTTGAAGATCCACTATTCAGGCAAGCTTTTAATAACTACGACTGAGTCTTGAGTGCTGTTGTTTTGTGTTTTTAGATTGGATTTCATAGTCTTAAATGTTTTTAAATTACTTAATAGATTATAGTTTAATTCCTTTTCAATCAGTAATCAATGTGTTTTCGCTTTACTTGTTTTAATGTTGGAAAATGCCTTGTGTCACTTCACCAGGAGAAAGGCAGTCTAAACAAACAAACAAACAAACAGACAGACAGACAGACAGACAGACAGACAGACAAACAAACAAACAAACAACAGATCACTAATTCATAAATAATGGATATTGTACTTCAGTATTTGTATACCAATAAAGTTTATCTTATCTCATCTCATCTCATCTCATCTCATCTCATCTCATCTTATCTTTCTATCTACCTTTGTATTCATGATTCAAAACACCAAGAAATGTCATGATATTGTTTCACAATATCATGCCCTTGTTGTCAGGAGGAAAAAAAGGTGCCAATCTGTACATGGCAAGGGCAGCAATCAAGATGGTTGACAGGGTGCCCTCTTATGCTTGTAATCATTCACAAAGAGATACCAAGCAGGAGAAAATCTTAGGACATCTGGGCTGTCAGGGCTGTTTTTCAACAAGTCCTCTAGGTACAAACTACATTGCAGTCAATGTAAGGGTGAAAATATCTGTGCAAATAAAGGAATTGCTGTTGCAAAACCATTGCTCAAGGGAAAACCAGAACTAAACACTATTATTGATGGAATCATGTTTTATCTATTGACCTTCAGGTTTATCCAGCTTCTGCCACTCCATCAAATTATAACACACACACACTCTTCCTTCCAGAAGGTTTTCTTCAGCAAGAGTCTATGCTTATACAGTTAACAGTCAACATACCAGAGGCTCAGATGCTGCAGCTGTTTATACACACAGAAGTTCTTTAACGATCAATTTTTGACAAAATTCTCATTGATTGATGTGGAACTATTTTTGTACAAGATATTTAATTCATAATGTGATGACATGAACTGAAAAACACTTAACATGCTGTGCATGTTAGAATCAAACCAGAATATAGTTCCCATGGATAAATAGATAAATACAGAAATATGCCTCTATGGGTGAGGGGAATGGGGATCTCATTGATAGCAGCTTAAACCAAACAGACTTAATTATGTTTTCAGATTAATATGCTGTCTGGAATACAGTTATTTTGTTTACAATCAGCATATCTCTGAATTTTACTGTACAGTGTTTGGCTCTAACATGGTTTATGTTGTATCTGTTGTACATAAAGCTGAAACTAATACAGGTACAAAAGTGAATATTTTAGGGACTATTCCTAACACAATAGAGAGGAAGGGGAAATATGCACATTTAGGGGAAAGCATATAGAAAATTATGGAGGGGCGCATTCAAAAAGTGAATTTTCTCACATTTTAAAATTAATGCATGCTTCCACAGACTACTTAAAATCTATAGAATGGCTTAGACTAGAGATTGGATGAAACGGATCATTGTCCAAATAAATGTGAAGCTAACAGGACAAATGTCAACTAATGTTCATATCTGCACATAAGGATCATTATTGACAGATATGGTCAAGATTACAAACCAGGACATAATTCATGGAAACCTGCTCCCTCCTCCCCACAAAAAATATATGTGCAGAGAAAGCTTGCAGGCAGTGGTGGCTTATTACTCTGAACACTTAAAGGCAGTAAATCTCTAACAGGTTTTCAGTCTGAATTTTAAAGGTGCTAGCCAAATTTCTGAACTTATTCTGTAATAGAGTTGAGTGCCTTCGATAGCTCCTTCCTTTGTATCCAAATCAAACAACCAAAATGATGCGACCTTCTTGGCTTTTATGTTCTCCATAGTTAAATTTTCAACTGTACACATTTCTGGTAGTAATTGGCAGACCAGTAAATGAGCTGGATTCTGTATCTCTCCACGTTCACAAAGCATGTTGTTATCTGCCAGAATCCCCCATTTGAGTACGTTGGTCTTTTCATTTAAGGACTCCGACCTTCAGCCTATTCAGGGTCCTCCAAGTGACATAGGGGAGGTTGAGTTCCCAGCTATAGCCTCCTTGTTCAGTGAGCTCCTCCCTCCATCTTCTAATTTGGTTTTGCTCTTGCATACCCTCAAGAATGTTTGTTCTTGCCATAAAGCTCCTCCTGGATCTGAGTCAGTGGACTTGAGACACATATCCATTCAATGGATGTCGAAGGTCATTCCCTTTCTTAGTTCTCTTGTTCTCTTGTTTCACGTGTCTCCAGCTACTGCTCTCATCTGTAGCCATACCAACAAGAGGATATATTTTCTCAACTGGTGTAGGTTTGAGGCATCTTGTCACAATACACATTGTTTCATTAACAGCAACATCAACTTGTTTCACGTGTGTGGACCCACTCCATACTGGATCAGCATACTCTGCCGCAGAGACGCTCAGGGCTAAAGCTGATGGACATAGCATGGATGGTTGAGTTCCCCATGTATAGTTTGTAAGTTTCCATGTGATGTTGTTCCTCATACTAACTTTAGCTTTGGTATTCAGGCAGTGCTGCTTAAAAGGATAGCCCTTGTAAAGTTGAGACTAAATGTCAGGGCAGAGTTATGCCCCTATGAAATCAAACTCACCAAACTCCACTAAGGACAGATTTCATACATCTTTAGAACAATGGCCTGCCAAAGACCTGTGCCTCACTCAAGATAATGTACAATGTCCTTGCTTGAATTTGAAAAAGACAGAGATATCTTTTGAATGGGGCATCTGCTGTCATCTGTGAATTCTTCATGTCTCTATGATTTCAGAAATTGACATTCCCCAATAGTCTCTCTTTGCAAGTCAATGTTTTTCATAAAAGACTATTTCCCCCTCTTAAAACAAAACTGGTATAAGGAAATAATATTTATTGCTCAATTTATTCACCTCATTCTGCAATAATGTCTCAATGTATTATTCATGGGTTTTGCAACCCCCCTTTCCTTTCTATTATTCACAAATGTTTGCAGAGCTAATAATTGGTGAATATTCATGTCACCACTTATTCGACCCATTTCTACAGGAACCATCTCAGATAATAAGAGCTGAGGAATCATTTTTCATTATCTGTCCAGTTTTAATGAAGAAAGCAAGGGGGTGGAAAATAACAAATCTGGCGGCAGTTGTTGTCTTAAGTGCAATATTAATTTGCAGCTGTATTCTCACATTGATATTGATAAATGATAACCTCAGGCTTAAGCGAAACTGTCCTGGCTGGGAGAATTCTACATGAGACACAGAATCTCTTTTACAAGTAGTCTGGTTTCTAAAATATTCTCTTGAAGTTATCAACTGATGTCACTTCAACTACCATGGCTCCATCTAACAGAATCCTGGGTTTTTTGCCATGCTGAGATGTTTTGCATTCTGTCCTGGGAATCTCTGGTGCTGTGATTGAGAGCAGGATATGGCAACTCTCTAGGGCAGCTTTCTAATCAGTGTTCTTCTTGGTGATCAGCCATGAAGACTGTCCTGAGAATATAATGCAGTGGCCTTTCATCTTCCTTCCGCATCGCAGCATGACACCCATACCACTGACCCAGTTCCACGAGTCACTTTCTGGTCCTGAGCCCTTTTGGCACACAAAGTCCTCATTGGCCCCAGGCTAGTACTGATGAAGCTGCTATCCTCCATCAAGATAGAGTCAAGTGGAATTTAATTCACTTGGGGACCATTACCCTTTCCTGCAGACTTTGCCACCCAAGCTGTTAATCCTGAGGTTTGTAAGGTTAGTTAACTGCCGCTTGACACTCAGCGTTCAGTTGCTGGCCAGACACCAATATAAGCAGTGTACTAGAGTACATATCCCATGATTCCATAGGAGAATGTACAGCAATTAAAGTGATATTAAACTACTGTGACCATGTGGTATAGAGATAATCCTATACTAAAACCAACAAGTGCCTGGGAAAGTCTATGGATTCTGAAAGCTACAGTAAAACATGTTAGGAATCTGTTCTGGTGGACTTTTGGTGGATTGTATCTGGTTTGGATTTCATGGGGTCTCCATAGGACAGAAAAAAGTTTGCAGTTTGTAATCCACATATTAGTGGATAATTATCCCTTGATGAACAGACTGGACAGGCCCACAGGTACTTGGCTACAGTCTTCACCACTACCATCAAATGTGTTGTATTCCTATTTAACCCTTCTGAATCAGAATTTTAGTCTCCCAGAGCTACAATTTCTTGCATAATACATATAGGTCTGTCTATCAAGTCATTACTGCTGCATTTTCTATTATTAATAGATGTGGATATTTAGCTGAGCAGTTACACTTGGCCCCACAGGAATGAGAGACAACATTTCATTCTATCTAACGCAGATCCAATATCTGCAACAGAAATGGGCAACTTTGGTCCTCCACGTGTCTTAGACTGCAAATATCATCAGTTTTGAGTTCTGTTTCTTAATTATCATGCCATATGCTTGCCTCAGTAGAGTGACTATTCTTTCTCCTTACCACACCATCTGAAGTTCTAAAGGATCCATTAGATTTGGTTGCCCTTACTGAAGGCATAATGATGCCACCCTTTTTCCTGTGCGATTTCTGAGTATTTGGGACCCACTGGACAAGATGAAAAGCCAACTGAAAATGGAGGTGGGGAACTGGCAGATAGAAAGACCAAAGAAAACAAGAACATGCAAAAAGATGGAGCTTGGGAAGTGTACCCATAAATAAAAACAAATTGTGGTCTTGATATATACAACCTTCTGTTTTGCCTTGTAATTCTCAAGAGTGAAAATTCTGTACAGCCCTAATTTGAAGTTCTTCTTTCACGTCCCGATCAAACCCTGGACTGCCAAAATGAAGCCACTTTCTCGGCTTTGTTGTTGGTCAAACTTAAGTCCTGATTGGTGCATGTTTCTGACACTAATTGGCATACCAGTAAATGAGCTGGATTCTATATCTCTCCACATTCCTACCATGTGTTGTTGTCTGCCAGCAGTCCCCACTTGATTACATGTTGGTCTTATATTTAGAGACGCCGACCCTCAGCCTATTTAGGTTCCTCCAAGTGGTGTAGGGGATGTTGAGTTACTTTCTTGGTGACCTCCTTCCTCCATCTTTTAATTTAGTTTTGTTCTTGTGTACCCTCAAGAATGTTTGTTCTTGCCACAAAGCTCTTTCTGAATCCGAGCCGGCAGGCTTTAGATCAGTGATGGGCAGTCTTGGTCCTCAAGCTGTTCTTGAACTTCAATTCCCAAAAACCCTGACCAGCAGGAGTGCTGACTTGGGCATCTGGGAATTGAAGTTCAAGAACACCTGGAGGGCCAAGACTGCCCATCACTGCTTTAGACTCATATCCATTCAGGGGACATGGAAGATCATTTTCTTGCTTAGTTCTCAATTTGAAGTGAAGGCCAAAGTGGTCATGGTTGAAGCTCTATTCAGTCATTCAATGACAGCACAATTAAAAAGGTGCATCTAGTCCAGTGGTGGCGAACCTATGGCATGTGTGCCAGAGGTGGCACTCGGAACCTATGGCATGTATGCCAGAGGTGGCAACCCCCTTGCTCACAGTGGGCACCCATGGAGTCACCCCAGCACAGAATTCACCCCACCCCTCTGCCTAGCAGCCCAATGGAAGCACTTCCTCCCTCTTCCCAGCACAGATTTCACCCTGCCCTGCTGCCCAGCAGCCTAGTGGGAGCATTTCCTTCCTCACCTGTTGCTGTGTTGGCACTTTGTGATAAATAAGTGAGTTTTGGGTTGCAGTTTGGGCACTCGGTCTCTAAACGTTTCGCCAGCACTGATCTAGTCCCTCCCTTTCCTTCTTACCTTACTCCACATGGAGAACAACATGACTGAAAAAGAGAAGCAGGTTTTGCTTGTGAGTAAAGCTGCAGGTGAGTAGAAACCTCTTCAGGCTTATGGAGAAAATGATGATGGAAAGGGAAGGACTAGTTACTTCACTCTTACTTTGCTCATGAGAGCCAGATAAGTAAGAATTAAGCAGGGCTAATGTCATGATGGAGAAAGAATTATCCATCTGTTTTTATTAACTGAACCTATGGATCCTAATTCATTTGCTGAAGAATCAGAATGTTTTTATTTGAAAAGCAGATTTCCCCCTTAATTTAATTTCTGGATTTCCTGCATTTCACACTCACTCTCATTATACACGCTCAATGGCCAACCTGTTTGTCATTTAATTTGTCGCAAATGTATCTTGAAGAAGATTGTGTTTTGGTAAAAGAAATATGGCCAAAGCACTTGGAACAGCCTATAAACGTGGAATACATCCACAGACAAATATTCCTCGGTTTCAAAACAAAGCAGATGAGGGAAAGGGTGCATGGTTATTTTGTCTTTAATGCATGTCATATTCATTTTGAAAGTGCCTGTTCCTCCCTTTGCTTTCAGTACTTTAGCACACATCCTATGAGAATGGGATATTTCCCCCCCAGTTCATAGATATAGAACATATGAGAAAATATTGTTTTAACAAATGCGGGATCTTGATGGTTATGCTAAAAACAGACATCCACCTGGCAGGGCTGAGCACACAGAAATTTATTTTAAACAGGACCACAGAATAGATGACAATTCCCCCCTTGCTCACAAAAGAAAAACAATAATTTGCCCACTTGCCAGCCTCTTTCCGTACTATGTTTCATGGGAACCTTGTGGATGAAGAGAGACTTCTCCATCTGGCAATAACATTACTGTGCAAATATAACTCCGTGATGTGCCCCCATTTTATAAATTTGGGAAAGATATTTAATATGAGCATCTATATAGGGTAAATGAATTAAGACGTTTGAATTTTTTTTTTGGTCAGGAAATGTGGAGTTTTTAATTTCCTGGCCTTGGATATATTTAGCCATGCTGATAAAGATCAAGGCAAAAACAGTAAAATACAATAGAATCATTTACTTTTCAATTCAGGAGATGTTTCTTGACAAGAGCACAATTGTGATGCTTCTTATCGGTCCCACAAACCCAAATCAGATAAGTGACTTTTAATTTTGTAATTCTGTAAGCATCAGGATAGATTTGAATTGGCACTGTTTATTTTTTTATTTTTATTACATTTCTTTTAAATGTAAGTTTTTTTTCCTTCCCCGAAAGACACTCAAAGCTGTGTTGGTTATTCAGTAGTAATTAAATTCTTAACTTAGTATCAGATGGTTTCATGACCTTGGGTGCAAGTATCCTAGGTTTTTTTAGAAATTTCTCCAGAGTAAAGATTCCTAAGCAGAATCAGGAGGTTCAGAGAGTAAAAGTAAGAGGAATTCTATTCTTAAGAAATAGAAAGTCACTGGTATTTGTGACAGGCTAATTTTATAAACCTACATGTCTGAGGTCTATCCCATACTTGCTCCAGATATGCCTGACATTTAATTAATGTTGATGTTCTAGCCTGTTTGTTTTTAATGTTGTAAGCTGCCCAGAGTGGTCTTGTTAACAGTGGTGGGCATCAGCAGGTTCACAACAGTTCGCCACAACCAGTAGCAGAAATTCTGGCTGGCCCTGCCCATCCAAGTTTTGAAATAAACTAGTCCTAATTTGGGTGCAACACAGGGCTTTCTCCCTGGCCACACCCACCATACCACATCCACAGTGTGGAAGTAAAAAAAAATTGAGCCCACCACGGTGTTACTAGATGGGTGGGATATAAATGTGATTAAATATATAAATGGCATATGATAGCTTCAAACTAGTCATTTTGACTTCTAATCACAGTGCTGTCTGGCCCGGTTATCCTACTATGGTAGACCATACTGCCAGTGACTCAACGCAAATCGTCTGGCAGTAGTTAACTAACCTGACAACCCTGAGGACTAATGGCCTTGGGTGGCAAAGTCTAGAGGGAAGTGTGATGGTCCCCAAGTGGATTAAATCCCACTTGAATCCATCTTGATGAAGGGCAGCAGCTTTATCAATACTGGCCTGGGGATGAGGAGGACTTTGTGTGCCAAAAGTGCTCAGGACCAGAAAGTGACTTGCAGAACTGGATCAGAACTGCATGTCATGCTGCAATGCAGAAGGCAGATGGAAGACTACTGCATTATATTTTCCCCAGGACAATCTTCATAGCTAATCGCCATGATGATAGCCAGTATTCAGAATCATATATGGCACTTGAAGAAGAATCACAGTTCAGGCTTGAACTGATGTAGAACCCATTTATTTGTCTTTCCAGCAGTCCCCGGAGCCAGACCAATAAGCCAATGGGCTTATTTCAGGAAAAATATATGTCTGACATGTCTACTCAGAACTAAGTTCAAGGGATTTCAATAGGGTTTATTCCCCACCATGTGAATAGAAGTTTTCATGTACAGTATTGGGTATTTTTACAAACACAATATTTCAGCATCTCCCTAGTAATCAAGTCCTCAAACTAAATATTATGCAAGCAGTGTAGCCTATTTTGTGTTGTTATAGCTATTCTTTTTTTCCTCTTAAATTACTGGCAGTCAGTTTGGGGTATCGAAATAAATACCTTGTTTTGCCTCTGTTCCACTACCCCTAAATGTAGGTCTCCAATATAGCTGCAAATCATTTCATAATAGCCAACAAGTATTTTAAAATAACTATTTTTCAAAGAAAGGAAGGAAATTATAATCCTTTGCCTTCTACACATTGCAATTTCCCACATCTGCTCTTTGCCTAAAATTAATTTTAGAAAGAGAAGAGTTGTAACTGTACAATGTGCCATAAATACAATGAGTAATCTGGGCTTGTGTTCACCATCATCATAGAGACGTACTTTTAAGGAGTGAGGAATCATGGTGCAAAAGTCATTAGCATTGTTTCCCCCCCTAGCTATCTACAGATAGGTAAATTAATATGAATTATCCAGCTGCATCATATTCAAATGCCATTCAGTCAATGCTATTAACAGCAATTTTATAATAGCTCAGGGCAAGTAGATTATTATGAAGTAATTCAATCACTGAGAACAGGTCTCTTAACTCCCATAAGAACAAATCTTTAACATTGATCAGCAGAACAAGATGCAAATGATGAGAAAAGAACAGCCACATCATGTTATACAGAGTATGATCAAAGATCAGTAAAATAATTCATATCATTAAACGTTAAATAGTGTTTTATACATACAGAACATGGTAGTACCAGAGCCTACTCAAATTTTACTTAGGAAAGGTCCTTAGGTAACTGTTTCTTAGTACAAAATGTTGCACTACAGCAGCCACACTGAATCATTGGGTATTTGATAAATCAATCCTCAATAAGTTCTATGAATTCAAATTGGCCTACTCTAGTTGCATCTTACTTTGGCGTAGCAATAGCAATTACACTCCTTTCCACCACATAGTGCTTGTGCACTCTCTAGGCCCGTGGTTTCCAATGTGGGGCACATGCCCCACAAGGGGCAATTTGATTTTTTTTCCGGGGGGATTCAATAATGAGTTATTAACAGTTAATAGCTGTTGTGTCTGAAACCCGGAAGGATTACTCAGGAGCTGGCTCAAACAACAACACTGATTTATTGCAAGTAGCACAGAACAAGGAGCAGGTGCAGGGATAACAGCTTATATACAGAACATAATAGTTACATTTACCCAAGGCTTCCGGGGCAGTGGGAAAACATTATCGAATCAGCTTTCACCAAATTGGCGCCTCTTTTGCAAGACGCGCTGAAGCATAAGCAACCTCAATACACAACAATAGCCTTTTAGGCTTCCTCCAGGTGAATAGGAGTTCACTTTTTGACTAATAAGAATTATACGTCATGGGTAGGGATCAGGATTTTAGAGATGCTTGAATGGAGCATGGGTAAAAGATGGTTGGGAACCACTGCTCTAGGCAGTTCACAAGTTAATTAGCATTTTGCCCCCAACATGCTGGGTACTCATTTTACCAACTTTGGAAGGATAGAAGGTTGAGTCAACCTTGGGTCCCATCAGGATCAAACTCAGATCATGGGCAGAGTTTTCCTTGCAGTACAGAAGTTTAGCCACTGCACCGTGGAGGGCTCTTATTACAACTCTATTATGCCTACTGAATCAATAGAATTGATGGAGAAGTTAACTCACTAATCCCTTCTGATTCAACAGACCTACACTACTATGACTTACAGTACTATGCTAAGCAACATGATTTCTGCCACTGAGAAGAGGAGAATCTGCTTAATGGCATTAAACTCCCACTCCCATTCTAAAATTAGCTTGCAAGAATGTGCTTGGCTAAATGAAATGATTCTCCATTCCATGGGAAATAAATACTTTTTCCAGTGCTGATATTCAGAGCTTGGTCCTTTGTGTGTGACATATTAATCAGGACTAAGGAAAAAATTGAATGGCACTATTTAAAACCTCCCGAGTCCTCTTGTTAATCTCAGAGCTGCATCACTTCTTTCTCTTGAAACAAGGACATGGAATGTGTGCTTCCCAATGCTGTTGGCTGCTCCCACCATTCCTCATCGCTACCTACAATGCCTAGAGATCTGGGGGTTGTAGTCCAACATGACTTGTAGAGTAGAATATTCTCCAACCATAACATGCTCGAGCCTGGTGGCTCTAATTTCAGTGGGGTAGTGAATCATGGGAGTTTGATGAAAACTTTGCAGAAGCTACTCAGAATAGGCTTAGCACCAGGGATATGTCATGTTGTATCATTGACTGCAACTCATATCCGAGAATGCATTTTTTCCCCTGAAGTAGGAAAAATGTCACTGGTGTGAATTTGTTTAAGGTGGATCCCATTTTGCCATGAATTGACCCACACACTGTGATCACGGAGCCATCTCCTGTGGCACAAATGAAATGAGACATGCAGGATTTAACAAAAGGACTGCAATGGACTGCCGCAGCCTTGAGGATATGGACAAGGTGCACCTTCACAACCATCTGGCATGGCCTCTTCCACCTCTATGACCATTGGGAATCAGAGTTCCTCCTCTGCTGATTTTACCGTTGGGCTCAATATGATGGTTCCCAGTGGCATTTCCTCCACTGAGGAAATGCCACTGGACTGGTCCCATTGGACTGCTGGGCAGAGGTATGGAATGATCTCTGTGCTGGGCTGCCCCTCTGCCCAGCAGTCCAATGGGAGTGCTTCCTCTCTCCTCCCAGCAGAGAGTTTGCCACCACCCATACCTGTCAACCCGTGGCTCCGGAAAAATGGGACCTGCGCATAAGCAATTTGCGCAGGTCGCTTTCCACACATGTGTGGAAGGGTTTTACCCCTTCCACGCAATGCCGGAAGCGCTATGCCGCTTATGCAGCCCCTATGCAAGCGGCGTAGCGCTTCCGCGCATGCGTGGAAGGGGTAAAACCCTTCCACGCATGCACGGAAAGCGCTACGCCACTTGCGTAGGGGCTGTGCAAGCAGCGTAGCGCTTCTGCGCATGCACGGAAAGCGTTTTTCCCCGCTGCCAAATTACGGGGTTTTGGCAGCGGGGGGTGGGTTATGATGTCAATGGACGTTGAATTACGGGGTTTTCCTGGCCAAATCAGGATGGTTGACAGGTATGCCACCACCCCTCTACCCAGCAGTCCAATGGGAGAACTTCTTCCCTCCCCTGTCTGGGGTAGGGACCTACGGGCCACACTGTAGAATCCATTCTCCAGATATTTCAGGGGAAATGATGCTTCTCACCTGGGAGCTTTAGTGGTAGCAGCATCAGTAGTGGAAAGGTCCTGCAAATGTATATATTTTCTTCCTAACTGAATGGGCAGCTGGCTATGTGGCCTTCTGGATTTGTCTAATGGGTGCGGGCGTTAAGCCCATGCCACACCACTGCTTCGGGAGCTGCTCTGGTTGCTGGTTTGCCTCTGGGTGCTGGTGATTACCTTAAAAACCCTACATGGTAGTGGACCAGGGTACTTAAGAGCAGGGCTGCCATCAGCAGGGGACCATTAGGACTCCCGTCCCGGGCCCGGAGATGATGGGGGCCTGGCGCCACCAGGAAACCACTTTTCTATGAATGTGTGAACAAACCATGCATGTGCAAAAAACCATAGGGGCGTGGCCAAAATGTGTGTGGGGGGGGGCATGTACTGGGCCCGGAAATTTCTGATGCTGGCCTTGCTTAAGAGACTGCCTCACCCCAAGGACATTGGTGCATCCTACTAGAGCAGACCGGAGGGGCTCTCTGATAGTCCCATCTGCTAGAGGGGATTGCCTCTCTAGCACGAGAAGGAGGGCCTTCTCTCTGTCTGCTCCAGCTCTGTGGAACCTCCTGCCAACTGAACTGCATGTCCAGGCAGAGCTTTTACCCTTTTGCAAGAGCGTTAAACAGGGCTGGCATCAGAAATTTCTGGGCCCGGTACGTGCCCCCCCCCCATTTTGGCCACACCCCTGTGGTTTCCTGCGCGTGCATCATTTGTTTGCACATGCACACATCAGTGGTTTCCTGGCACCACCATGCCCCTGTGGTTTCCTGCGCATGCGTCATTTGTTTGCACATGTGCACATCAGTGGTTTTCCAGTGCCACCGGGGCCCCATCATCTCCGGGCCCGGGACAAGAGTCCTGATGGTCCCCCCTGATGGTGGCCCTGGCCTTAAGACCTGGCTTGCACAGCGGGTGTGCGGCGGCGGCTGGGGAGATAGCCACCTTGAGCTGGCTTGTTTAGGATGGCCTGGGCTGTCAGTTCCTGGAAGTTTGTTATGTGACACTGGAGGCTATTTTTAAAAAATAAAAAAATCTTTTAATTTTTTTAAAACTTAAGTCTAGTTTTTAATGTTTTAAATGTTAAATGTTTTTTGTGAAGTTTTTAGTGCTTTATGTGTAAACCGCCCAGAGTCGCTTCGGCGAGGGGGTGGCAGTAGAAATGTGATAAATAAATAAATAAATAAATAAATAAATAAAATAACAGAAAATAAAAGTCTGCATTACTTTCCATTACAATGGCATAGCAATCAATAGGATTTTGGGCCTGTGAACGTTTGCCCCCTCCCAATATTCTATTGTCAGCAGCTCATAGCATCTCTTGGAGACTTAAGGCAGTGACCCTTTATCATTTTTGTGTTTCTATTTTTCTTTTGTTTCAGCATTTCCCTGCTTTGTTATCTTTTCCACAGGACGTCTTTTCTTCTTAAGACCTGCTGATTTGGCAGCCCAATTTAATGCTTAACTTCACTAAATTCTTTCAGATTCCCTCAAAGCTCCTTGCACAAATCTCTGGATGGGTCTCAGGTTTTTCTTTCAATGGCATTTGACAGCAATTTTCTGTATATCAATTCCTGAGGAAACAAGACTATGGCAAATGCCCCTCATAAGCAGCCGCACAAGGAGAACAAGACTTTTCCTAGGCCCCAAAGTCTCCTATATTTAAGTAATAATAAAATACCCATTAGTACCCTGAGACTTACTAAATCTTATTGCATTATGCTCATATACTAAGCAACATTTTAATTAAAAGCATAACTGTGGTGGTAGGTTCTTACCCTTTAGGGATCGGTGTGGATTAGTACCTGAGAGAGCTTGCTCTGGAATCAAATATATCCAATAAAGCAAGTTAAGTTAGGTAGCCACTGAATTATCATAACTTGCAATTGCATCATTTCATTGCATGTTGCTCGCTCACTACAACTAGCATTGTGTTACATGCAGTAATGCACTGTAAAATTTTTACTACCCACTCAGTGGGCATGGCTATCTGTGGCTGTGGCCTCAAACACCCCCCCCAAATAAATAAATAAAAAAAACCTACCTTGCTCTCTTGCTTCGCAGAGATGAAGAGGAGGAGTCCCAGAGCAGCGGCACTGCTGGGAGGTGAGCAGGGTGAGTTGGTGGGCTGGCGCTGGCTGGCCTCACCCTCCCAGTGCTGCCGGAAATGCATCCATGCTGGCAGCGCTGCTGGGAGGTGAGTGGGGCGGGTTGGTGGACTGGCGCTGGCTGGCCTCCCCCTCCCAGCACCACCGGAAACACATCCCATTTGCCTTGCCAAGGGCCGAAGGCGCAAGGGAAGTGCGGAGATGAAAGCGCGCCTTTCGCTCTGGGTGAGGAAAATGGGACACGTTTCCGGTGGAGCTGGGAAGGGGAGGCCGAGAGGTAGGCATGGCCAGCCAAGTGGGCATGGCCTGGAATTTCTAGTACCGGTTCACCAGAACCTGTGAGAACCTGCTACAATACAACACTGGTTACATGGGTGTTTTGGGCTCTGAAGTAGGTTGTCTGCCAAAACATCTTGGAAGAGTCTGTCTTTTGTAACTAAGTAAGGCATACATTTGTAATATGTCACAGCCCCCTCATAGAAGTTAAGACAAGTCTGGCATAACACGGCCATGTCTGGGAGGATGAATGATAACTATTAGTTTTGCATTAAGTAATCTAAGCAGCCACTGGCAGTATTAATAGTATTTGCATGGCAATTCTACAGGGCCAACCCAACCCACCTCCCTGAAGAAGAGGAGTAAACGCAATCTTCCATCCCTCAAATCACATACTTTTGAATACATGTCCACGTTGTTAGAGGTGGTAACAGGCAAAAGTAAAGGGCTGCTTCTGCCTCATCAGGTGTCAAGGGAGATGCAGGGTGGTCCTCCTCCTCCTCCACCTCTACCTCCATCTGGTGTCAAGGGAGATGGCAAGGCTTTTTTGCCTCTCAAAGTCCAAGCATCTCAAAGTACAACCCCATGTCGTGAGAGGTGTTAACAGGCCAAAGTAAGAGATTGCACCATAGGACCTCTATGGTAGCCATGAAGACTATTCTGGAATATCCTGAAAAGACCTGACCAAAAGGGCTCTGGTGAAGTTGCGAGTGGCACAGCAAGCTGGCAACAGATAACCCATTTCTAAAAACGTGCAAAAGAGATGTAAATGGAGGGAACAATGCATAGTTAAATTCCTTGCCTTTGTGAAATGTACCATGATTCCCCCTGTTTCTGAAGCTCAGAGGTTATTATTGATTCCTTTGTAGCCCAAACCAGCACCATCCACATGGACGATTTGCAGAACCTTAAAAAACAAACCTTAAGGAAAAAGAACTTGAGATTTGATTATGTCCTAGGATTGCTTTGCTTAATCAGTTGGGAGGACTAAATGTGAAAAATGCAAGAAAATTTATTATTATTATTATTATTATTATTATTATTATTATTATTATTATTATTATTATTATTATTATTATTATTATTATTATTACCTTTACACAAATCCTGACCTGAATCAGGCTGTTATATAGGTACAGTAGCACATAGGAAATTATACAACTCCAGTCATCTTCATGTCTTTTAAAAGTATATTGTAGCAAAAGTAGGTTACAGATTTCTTAGTTTCAGGAAGCAAAGTAATTCTAGGAAAATTGAAACAAATTTAGTTCAGAAAGCACATTGAAAACAAAGAAAGCCTGACTAAGTGTGGAAACCCAGAGGGCTTCCTCTTAGCTTTAAATGACTATATGTTTGCTAAGTTCTAAACTCTCCCATAGACTTACACAGTGCAGAGAGAGCAAAGAGCAAAAGGGCTGTCCCTTCTCCTTCCTTCCTTTTTGTCTCCTTCAACAACTTCTACCCTCTGGCCCCTCCTCTGAAGGGTCCCAGCCAATGACCATACACAGTACTACATGTCTATCACAAATTAAGTTTCTTTTCTCCAAGAATACAAGGTTAAGATTGTTTTGACTAGCAAGCAGTTTCTGCCCAGTTGCAACCCCATAATGCAACACTGCCACCTCCCTTCAGTGAACAGGACTCAGAAATCTCCATTACAGATTCAGAAAGCACACAGTCCCCATTGCAAGCGCACCCACCCAAATAAAGACTCAGAAACCGGTATTGGATTAAAGACATTAGGCCACTTTTATTGAATAATGCCCTAGTCCGAATTATCACTTTCAATTGGTGTATCATCCAATTGTAATTCTTTAAGGCAAGCAGGCCACAGTAGCACTGGTAAGGTTCCTCCCAAAATGCCAATGGAAATTGGCGACATGTATCAATTTGTTTGTTGACACAAACAAATTGTTGACAGAAGTCAATATACTATCTACTGACCCCACCCTATGATGTGTATCCGTCCAAATATCAAGGTGATGCAGGCTGTGAAGCTCCTAACATCACCCTTTTCATGGTTCGCCCTTGACCGGCCAATCCTGTTTCCCCTGTACCTATCTACGTGTTGGCCAGTCAATTGCGAACCTGCCGGATACCTATGGGTCATAAATCTTTACCTTACCAGTGCTACCCGCCACACGGGGAGGCGTCCATGATGACTCACTGCCCCCCCCCAGACCGTCAGCTTGCACGTCCTCCAGAAAGAGGTTCATACCTCTGGCCGACAGGTGGACCCCATCTTCTGCATACAGGTCAAAATCCTGCAACCCTATCCCCGGGTGTCGAATAGCTGTCCCCAAGTCATTCTCAACAAGAAACCGGGCAACAGCCCTGTTCACTGACCGCCGGGCACGGTCCAAAGCACGGAGATCCATGCCTCCTCTATAACACTGTCTCGGCATGATGTCAGACCATAGCAACCGTGTGTACGGCCATAAATGATGTAAAAATGCCAGGTCACTGCACACTGACATTTTTAAGGAAAGGCCAGTCATCTGTGCTAGATCATTGCTGCCAAGGTGCAGAATCAGAACATCAGGCGGTCCAGCATCCCTGATGGACATCAGGAATGGCAACAGTTCCTGCCATCTCATGCCGCGCACACCATACCACCACATACGTGCGGATGCACGCAGACCGAGATGGGGTCCCCACTCCATCGATGCAGCATACTGTGCCGCCCAGTGCACATAACTATGGCCCACCAGCCACACTGCCACCGGTGTGCGTAGACACACAGGGTCTGTAAAAGAAGGAGAAGGAATTAAGGACATAACTGGTATTCATACAGTGAGGGGACGTACATATAAGGAAAAATGCGCGGACCCTCACCTGCCCATCCAACATATATCAGCCTCAGAGTACCCAAACGCAGCCGCAGTTGAAGCGGCGCCTATCCTGAATGAATGGGTGCCATAACGAGCCCCAGGGAGGCCGACACTGTGAAGTGCCATACCGGTCACCCTCCAGAACTGAAATTTGGTAAGGGGAGACCCATCCTGGTGGCAGAAAAACGGGCCGGGGAGCGTACCACGCACTGCCAAAAATTCATGTAGGGCACCAACTGGACAGATGTCAGCAAATGTACATCGTAGCAGTCTAACACCACTGCCTACTCCATGCTGATCGGCCTTTGAGGAACGAATCCTCAACTGAGCCCACTCCTGGTTGATAGACACATTGTCGAGTTCCAGTGCCGTACGAGACACTTCCCCCTTTGACAATGGGACCAGCTCGCTGATTCTCAGAGCTCCAAAGAAAGCTACGGTGGTAGCTGCATGAAAAAGAGCCTCCTCATACCTATCATAACACAGTCTATGCCAACCTCGTGCAAGGTGGGTCAGAACACTTGGTGAAACAGGGTGACGTGTGTCTGGGCGGCGGCCACGTTCACGTGTCCACCCTTCCAATACGTGGTGTATGCGGAAGTCATTCATGCAGTCAGTAAAGCCCCGTGCCTTGGCCATTAATGCCAAGGCGGAAAGCCTGGTGGCGATAGTGCATGGGGCCAACCCCTGATCATGAAGGTGCACCACATACTGTAAAATCTGGTCGACCGGTATCGGCCACATGTCAGGCAACTGCCTTTGCCTACAAAAGGTTCTGAAGTGAAGGAGTGTATGTTGATACGCCTTACGCGTGCGAGGTGCCAAAGACATGCCGATCGCCCGGTTCACCTCTGCTCACCAAATGTCCAAATCTCGGCTGGGAGTGGAGAGGGAAGTTCCTCTGCGTCTGGAGCCAAGGCACGGAACCGGGAGATCTGCAGGTGGGATAAAGCATCAGCAATATCGTTATTAATGCCTGGCACATGTCTGGCCTTGAAGAGCACATTAAGGCGCAAGAACCTAAGAACAAATTGGCGAACTAAGGCCATGACTCTGGGGGATTTGGATGTTTGGGCATTGACAATGTGCACCACCGCAGCATTGTCACACCAAAAGTGAACCACCGAATTAGCCCACCTGTCCCCCCCAGAGCATGAGGGCCCCCAAAATTGGAAATATCGCGTAAGCGATCCATGCCCTGCCATGTCTGAGGCCATTGACCATAGGCCCACTGTCCTTCAAAATAAATCCCATAGCCCAGGGAGCCGGAGGCATCCGACTGTACTTGGAAATGGGGGCTGACCATAAGCTCAGATCTCCAAAAGGAGACGCCATTAAAGTCCTGTAGGAATGTGAGCCAAACTGCAAGGTCTGCTCGTAAACCCCTAGTCAGCCATACCCTGTGGTGTCGTTTAGAAAGGCCCACCATAGCATCACACAGATGCCTGGCAAAGGCTCTGCCTGGTGTCACTACCCTACAGGCGAAATTGAGGTGGCCGTGAAGCACCTGCAACTCCCGGAGGGACACCTTACGCTTGGCAAGCATTGCCAAAATCGCATCAGAGATCCGAGTCACCTTTTCCATAGGCAACCTGGATGTCTGAGCAACGGTGTCGATTTCAATACCTAAAAAGGTAAGGGTGGTGGCTGGGCCCTCTGTCTTTTCAGGTGCTAGGGGGACACCCAGTTTCCCCATAAGCACCTGAAACGTGGTGAGCAGGCGTGCACACGTGCCCATGTCATGTCCACCCCCGAACAAAAAATCGTCGAGGTAGTGGGCTACAGACCGGGACTCCGACCTACAAACAAAAGCCCAGTGGAGGAAGGTGCTAAATTGTTTGAAGGCCGAACAGGAAATTGAACAGCCAAAAGGCATGGCCTTGTCCACATAAAACTTGCCCCGAAAACAAAAACCTAACAGCTCAAAGTCATCCGGGTGCACTTGCAGCAATCGGAATGCCGATTTGATATCACACTTTGCCAAGAGCGCCCCAGGACCACATAAGCATACCATCTGTAAGGCCTGGTCAAAGGACATATACCTGATAGAGCAAAGGTTGTCCGGTATAGCGTCATTGACCGAGGAACCCGCAGGGTAAGAAAGGTGGTGAATTAGACGGAATTCACCCGGGGACTTCTTAGGGACTAAACCTAGAGGGGATACCTTCAAGTTAGGATATGGGGGGTCGTCAAATGGCCCCACCACCCTCTGTGCCTTAACCTCCTTGGCTATCTGCTCCGCAGCAATGTCCTCATTACCCCTGAGAGAAAGTAGGTTAGGGGCGTCCTGAGGCCCACAAACACCTTTAAAGGGTATGCAGAAGCCAAACTGGAAGCCCTCAAGCAGGTATATCGCATCATCCTGTCTAGGATAAGCGCGCAGCCATCGTTCGAGCACCGGGACATTAATTGGGGTGGGGGCCTTTTGAATGGGTAGCACCGTCAGAGGGAGCTCTGGCCGCCCCCTAAAATAGTAAATGGGCATTCTTTTAACAAAGGACCTTATTGGAGATTTAGCAAGTTCACACAGTCGACATGGCTCTGTGCAAGGTTTTTACTACATTCTTTATGGGACTTTAAACACTTTGCATAATTTCTATTGGCATTTATGATGTTGTACATTTCTGAATTAATATTCTTGGTTGGCGGAGAGTTAGTTAGCATGCATGGAAACCTCCTGGAAAAAGGGTTCATGTCACTTTAAATTGATTGCCATTACCCTGGCTAGTTAATTGGGGCAATTAAAGCAGCACCTGGGATGCAAATATCATGGGAATCTTTTCAAGAGAAGGAGAGGAAAGGTCAGAATGGTATAGATTCACAGGCCTGAATACTTTAATATACCATTAGAGGGAAGAAACTTGCATATGGAAGGAAATAAATGAAAATATGGCATTTTGTGACAGCTAACAGGGTTTAGCTAGCTTACCAATGATTCCAGGGTTAGCCAACTAGAACACTAATGTTTTGTTCCTCCCCAGCATCTGAAATTAATTAACATTACATTCCTCTACTTCCCATCCAGTGATGAACATTCCTCTGGGCCATTCACATTGTTAGATAAAAACACCCCACCTTGCCAAAATAAAATGAAACAATTAAGAAGTTAACAAAATAACATGAATGACTAACAACAAATATATAATTCTGCATCACGCACAAAAATATTGTCTTCTACTTGGTTTAATCCATGTGTCCTATACTAAATATACTAAATCAAGTGACTTGAATCCAAATCTGAAGTTTGATTCTGCCTAGGACATTAGAATCTTCAGTTAGCAAATCTCACCATCTTGGTTAGGTTCTTGCATTGATTACACAGGATATATTTGCCACTAATGTAGCAAAAATTGTCCAGTTTATTAACACAGCTGTGCCTACTCATCTTTAGCTTAAAACAGACTCACTATAGCCTAGCTGTACTATCCAATAAGATGGTTTTGCACTAGAGACAAGCCCTTGGTCCATCTTGCCTTATTATCTATTTCTGACCTCAGCTCACTGACTCACCCAGACATGCCTGGCCATTGCTGGAACATGTATGCCACCAGTGGATGTGATTCAGCTGAGGCAGAGGCAGGCATAGTGGTAGCTGCAACTGTTATAATGTTCCCATGTAAAAATACATTACCTAATTACTGACTATTTGAACACTTATAGCACGTCTTAAAATCTATACGTGACAGGCAAATTCTGAGTTCAGATTTGGAATCAGCAAACTCGATATCATGTAAACCACATGTTATTCCCAGTAGTAAAATCGTTGTTGTGCAAAAATCAAGAATTAATGTTGACAAAAATTAGGACTAAAAGAAGGCTTGTCAGAAAAGAAATTTTAAAAAATATCACAGGAGCAAGATACTAAATGCTTCTCTGTATAATTCTGTCTTATAAAAAAATTGAAATGCCTATGCTTACATGTTCTATGGAAAAAGTTTTTTTTTAAAAAAAAGATATTTCAGAATTGAACTTTTGCTCATTCCTACAGCAAAGATTTAGTTATCTGCTTAACTATAACATTGAATTCCATCAAGAATGCTTAAGTGCGAAGTTAACCTTGAAGACAGCCACAGTTCTCTATTTGATTTGGCAATTGTCCATATGAAAGTTTCCAGAATTTGAAAGACAATCCAGTCCAAGACAGGTTTAAAACTTAAGAGACATAAGGACAATCATTGACAGTGTCCATTTCAGCAGAACCTGGACAGCAGACTCAGCAGCAAAGAAGCAGGTTATCTTTACACATTGTAAGTGGAATGCATGGTAATTCTGCTTAAATTGTGTAAAATCTTTTTTAACTTTGTCTTTGTACTTGCATGTTGGAATAGAAACATTTATGCAAATTAACTTTACTTTCTTATCTTGTATTTTGGTGGTGCATGTTTTTCTTCTCCATGTGTAAATGGTCAATAGGGTAGGGTTTAGGGGTCTCAAATCTCAGAATTTACAATGAGGTTCTTCTTGATGAGAGCTAAATGGAATTGCCCTAAGAGAAAGGCCACAGCTAGAAAACTTTTAGGCCACCTTGGCCTAACTCTAGCCAGATTTCCTGTTCTTGCCTCATTGCTAACTGGCAGCTTCCTTTCTGAATAGGAAGGTTGACTGAGCTAAACCAAGCTCAGCCTCAACAAGTCTTATACTGTAGTTTAGGCCTTTTTTGCCAGGTGAGTTGCATTCAAGTGTCTGTAATGCAAAATTCCTAGAATGGAAAATTCTGGGAGTTCTAGTCCAAATCCAAAAATCCCATTCCTAGCTGACCAACATAGTAGCACCCTCCCCACTTTGCGCAGGAAATGCCAACCCTCGCACAAACCAAAAAACCATGGGCTCAGGACAGGACTAGCTCTTATCTTACAATAGATAGAAACATTGTTGTTTATTGTCTTAAATATTTCTGTATGGACTGAAATAGAAAACGAGGATATACATTGAAAATGGCATTCCAATACTGAGCATCTCAGCCTCGTTTGCAAACTCATCTTAGTCAAGATAATAATATATTGTCAAGCACAAGTTTTATTTTATCATGTCTGGAATCTAAGTGGTGTTTTAAACTTGTTGTGACTAATTGCAACTAACTGATGAGGTGCCAGCATACATCTCGGTTGTAGCTCAATCGTGCAGCTAATTGCACAACCAAAAGTAGACACCCTTGTGTCTTTCCAGTGTTTTGGAGAACAACTCCCATAAGTACCAGCTAGTATGGCCAGTGTTAAGGGATTTATGACTGCTGTAATTCAAAACACCTGCAAGGCATAATTATCTACCTGAATGTATAAAGAACATACACTGGAGTGTTTGTAAAAAACATACTCCTCACCACACAGCATAGGTTGACTCAAATCACAGTAATTTCAGTGATACTCCTTGCATTGTTGACAGCTTAATGAACAAATTTGACAGAACAGAAGTGAGGAAGACAGGTGCAGAATTATTTCAGTGGAAGTGAGAGAATTCACAAAATTCTGCAAATAAAGCAGAGAAAAAGCAGATTTTAACTGTTATTTCTGTTAACATTGGGAACTGCAACTTCTGAACTTGCCCTGCCTGCATGGTGGGGGTGGGGGAGGGATTCTGGATAGTATAATCCCAAACCAGCATTTTCAAGCTCTAGCTTAAAGTGACACTCAGACATGTGTGACTAACTTCTGATGAAAAGGATTTCAGGTTTTTAAAATAGAATTTCAGGCTTTAACGTCCTTGAGACATCATTGCTCCTTGCCATGTTGAACAGATGCAAAGTACATTATGCAAAATATGAAATGGCTTTGTTTGCATAATTTATATAAGTAACAAGATTCCATTTTTGTTGTCAGAGACTGATTGCTTTCAGGAACAAAAAAGAACTATCTGAACACATCACTAGAAAATATCTGGTATGTATTGGAAGTGTTATGAAAAAAAATCATACATTTGGGTAGACTAAAATTGTCTTGATCTCAGCGGTATTCCTTGAATTGTTGACAACTTAATGAATAGATGTGACAGAACAGAAGTTGGGGAGGAGGTTCATGTATGATAACATACTCCCTCTGCCATGTCTTTGTAGCAGAGCCAAACCATATGTGCCCCATTGGGGTACCTATGAAAAGATATCGTCTGTGAGGTATTCTGATTAAGTGTGATAAGATGATAACACCATCAGGGATGCAGGGAGAATACGTTCCAAACTGTACACTCAAAGCTGTCAGGCGTCTGATATCTTACATGGATCTTGGGTGTTGCTACAGCTGTTATTTGTTATAGCATAGCATCCCCAACACTTCAGGACCATTCAAATCTCCTATGGCTGTTGTGGTGAACCTTGGCATTCCAGCTGTTCTTGGATTTCAATTCCCAGAAGCCTGATCAACAGGAGTGCAGACTTTGGCTTCTGGTAATTGAAGTCCAAGAATAGCTGGAGTACCAAGGTTCGCCATCACTGTCCTATGGTATAAATTGTGCAAAATACCAAGCTTTTCAGTCTATATCAGGTGATTAGGTGGTCATAGTCATCTTATTCACATGGTCCTAAGACCAGAAGTAAATTTTGACTTATCATGACATTGCAGGTAAGGATAAGGAATGACAAAATTATGAGAAGGTGAGGATTTTGTTATGTTCTTGACGGGAGAAGGCAAGACGGAGACTAAATATGTGTGTGTGTATGTGTGTACGGATTAAACAATTTTGAGCAGCAGATGGGATTTTTGAGCTTGTTGTTATTGTCACATGTGATCATCTTTGACTCATAGCAATTCTATGAATGATTGTCTCCAGAATGTCCCGTTCTCAACAGCCCTGCTCAGCTCTTGCAAACTCAAGGCTGTGACTTCCTTTATAGAGTCCATCCAGTTCATATTTGGTCTTTTCCTTCTTCCTGCTCCTCTAATTTTTCCTAACCTCTTTGTCCTTCTGAGTGAGTTTTGTCTTCTCATGATGTGCCCAACATATGACAGTCTCAGCTGAATCATTTTTGCTCCCAGAGAAAGCTCAGACTTGACTTGATCTAGGACCCACTTGCCAATCTTTCTGGTGGTCTGGTGCGTAACATAAGAACAGTCTTGCTGGAACAGGCCACAGCCCATCCAGTCCAGCATTCTGTCTCACACAGTGGCTCACCATTTGCTTCAGGGTATTCCTAAGCAGATACCTTCACCTGCTTAGGATTCCCTGGAAATGGCATTGAGAAATATCCTGCCTATCTCTCCAATCCGGAGGTTGTCCTTAGGTATCCATAATTATAGTCATTGATACCCTTGTCGTCCATCAACTTGTCTAATCCTTTCTTAAAGCTGTCAAGACTGACAGCTGTCATCACTTCTTCTGGCAGGGAGTTCCATAGACCAGTGCACATTTTGGATTACCAGAATTCTCATTTCTGGGATTTTTTATCTGTAAGAGAAGCACCTAAAGTTGGCTCATCTAGGAGAAAAGCCTTAATTTGGAGAGCTTTGTGTCCACACCTAACTCTGCTTAATCTTCTGCTAAGCAAGCTCCCAGCTAGTGCTGAGGAGGAACAAGAAGCTTAGAAGGGGATAGGCCAAGCTCAGCCTTAAAGCCTTTCAGTTGAGGACTCTTTCACTTGTAAGCCACATCTAGGTGGTTGTAAAATGTATTTCTGTCATGTACGCCACAATGGAGAATTATGGCATCTGAAGTCCAAGAAATGTGAAATTTCCAATCCAGTGGGAGATTTAAATAAATAATACCTTGAGTCAAATTCCACAAAGTTATTAAAATGAAAAGGTCTGCTTCAGTCTTGTAGGGACTTTTAAAGGTCAGAAGCCCTAGTAGAGTTGTTTGCCTGTTTTTGTACAGTTAGCCATTTGTGGTCCCTCTACCCTCATCCATTTTGTTGAGGCAATATTAATGCAGGTGTAAGGTTCAACACAGGTGTAACTTATAAACTCATCCAGGCATAGGTGCGTTTGATTATGCAACTCATTACAAGTAGAAGAGGGGGTTGACATTGTTCAAGCCCTCCAAGTCTTTTAGTGTCCTCTAGTGCAGTAGCCCAAGTGGCTAAGATGCTGACTGGGAGGCGGAAGGTCAGCAGTTCAAGACCCAAGTACTGCACAATGGAGGGAGCTCTCGCCTCTGTCCCAGGTCCTGCCAACCTAGCAGTTTGAAAGCAAGAAATTGCAAGTAGATAAATAGGGACCACTTCAGAGGGAAGGTAAACAGCGTTCCATGTACTCTGCAGCCTAGTCATGAACAGAATGCTGTTTACCTTCCCACCGGAGTGATGCCTAGTTATCTACTTGCAAATTCTTGCTTTGGAACTGCTTGGTTGACAGGGACTGGGACAGAGTCGGGAGCACACTCTATCATGCAGCACTCAGGTCTTGAACTGCTGACCACTGACCTTCCAGTTGTCAAGTTCAGTGTCTTCACCAAGCCACCACAGTCCCTAGTATTAGTGGTGCCAGCATCAAATCCAGACAGCACATAAAACTTCCAGATAACGCTTGTGCATATTCTCCTTGATGAGAAATTTCAGGGTCAGCCATGTAAGTCCAAATGCAGTAAAACAACAGTCAGTCTTGTGGGGCCTTTAAGACTTACTCCAGTGTCTTGTTTTGTATATAAGGACAACTGTGTGCTTTCTTGTTGTGGCCTAATCAATCAAGCACCTACTTACACAACTGCTCTCAAAGGAGTATGAGATGAAGCATGAAGAGAGGAGCCTGGCAAATCAAGGAGGACACTTACATCATTACCTTTCTACTATCATGTAACACAGGAGGATACTCACCTCAAAGCCCTGAAATAAATTTTGTAACATCTTAAATATCTTAATGTGATTTTAAAATTTGATTTGGCATGAGCTGAATTTAAAGAAGTGTCCTACAGTCTACAAAAACTTATGCCAGGTTAAATTATTATTGTTTAAATTACCGTAAGATTTCTTCTTTGTGGGGGAGGTACTTCTTGTCTTAAGGAACAAGGATCTTACAGGGTCTGGAAATCCATCCAAGTGTCCCAGCAAGTGGTGACAGACTAAACCAAGGATGCCCAAACTATGACCTGGGGGCCGAATGTGGCCCCCAATGCCAATTCATCCAGCCCACAAAGCCCTCATCGCTCCTGGAAGCGGAAGTAAAATGCACCCGAGGGCTTTGCGGACCATATGAATTGGTGACAGGGGGCAGGCTGAATTTGGCCCCCGGGCCATAGTGACCAGCTCCCTGAACCATGTTACTGGCCCAAAGCCCAAAAAGTTTGAGCACCCCTGGACTAAACCAATAATGGCTGGGAACTTTGTTTGTTGTTTCTTTTGGCTTTTGTAGTTTGTACAAGATGTTGCAACACAAAACTAGTATCTTTTTCATGTTATGAAGCTAAGTTTGTGCATGCACGCATGTGCACACACACACACACACACACACACACACACACACACACACACACACACACACAAAGGGATCACAAAAGGAGAGAAAGACAAGCAGCCTTTCCACTTCAAATCTTTCCTTTACTGTCACTTTTCTCAGATCACACAATTAATACATCAGTGGTTCAAGTGGCTAAGACGCTGACTTGAAGGCGGTACGTAAGCAGTTCGATATCCAAATACTGCAGGACGGAATGAGCTCTCATCTTTGTCCCAGCTCCTGCCAAGCTAGCAGTTTGTAAGCAAGAAATTGCAAGTAGATAAATAGGGACCACTTTGCTGGGAAGGTAAACAGCATTCCGTGCGCTCTGGTGTCTAGTCATGGTATCTAGTCTGGTGTCTAGGACGGGTTATTACTTGTTGTTTGATATTTTTGTTGATGTTATATTATTGTGCTGATGTATGATGTATAATGTTGACATATTGTGATTGTACCAATTGTATTGCATTGTGATGTTTATTTTTTGAATTTTTGTATTGCTGTATTTTGTGATTAACCTTGCAACTACATTTTTTATTGTACTGTATTGTGTATTTTGTATTTGGATATTATATGATTAAGCTTATTATGCATTGCACTATATTTTTATTACGTTTGCACTGTATATTATGTATTATTTATTGTTGGAAGCCGTTCTGAGTGGTGCATGCACTAGAAGAGCGGGGTATAAATAAACAATTCAATTCAATTCAATTCAATGCCTGCCACATGACCACAGAAATGTCTGCAGAAGCAGACAACGCAGGCTCTTTGGCTATTAAACAGAGATGAGCACCGAACCCTAGAGTTGGATACGACTGGCTTTCAAGCAAACGTGACCTTTACCTTTACTGCATTTTCCAACACTGTACACTTGAAATAATTCTCTGAAATGGTCATCTAGTTATTGCCAGCTTAATGCACCTTAACAGGACTTTTGATGTATGTAAGTTGTTTGAAGTGTATTTAACTATTGCCTTGCCCTCTCTTGTTGGGTTTCCATACATGAGTACGGATTTGATCTCAAATCTTCTGAGTCTAAGTCCAAGATTATCCAGTGTCCTGCACTGGTTCTTTCCCTATGTCTTATCCAATGTTAAGCCTACCCTGAGCCAAAATCTATGGCCCCATTCACCCCACATTGCTCTTGCCTAAATTCTTACTGCATGGAAATTGTCAGGTATCCTGTCTATATGCTACTGCTGTGAATATGGCTAAATGTTTGCTCTCTCTATGTAATGTGCACATGTGTGTGTGAATACCTGCTTTTGCCTCTGTCTCTACAAATGTATACCTTGCACCAGATCTTATATCTTAACAATGTCTCTCTAAGTCAACCTTTGAAAGCCAGGGGCCGGGTCACACTTCTTCAGACAGTTGAGCTGATGGTTCCCCCACCATAAACACTGCCATAAAATGCATCCACAGCTGTTGTAAACACATTTACAACAGCCACATACGTGTTTACAGCTGTTGTAAATGCATCTGCTTCCGGTGGCGCTGGCTGGATGATTTGATGTCATGGGCCACTTCCAGCCCATGGACCATAAGTTGCCCATCCATGCTCTACCTTGACTAGCATAATGTACTTGATTTGAAAGAGATGAGTTAGTGGAAATGTAGCTTCATCTCTTTTACCTTTGCTCACTGAACCATTAAAATGTGTTTAATTACTGATTTCTATTTAAGCCACATCATCAAGAAATAAATTTAAAAACTATAAAATATAATCAGATGTCTTCATTGCAAATGCTCTGTGGTGGATACAAAATATTCATTTCATTATCAAGTCACCTGAGTGCACTAATTGAAAGTTTCTCTAGAACATGAAAGTCAAAATTGTTAAGGTACTCAGCATTAAAGTTGTATAGACTCCCTGTCTAGTTGTATTAAAGCACCCTTTTAAAATATATCTTGGGCAGTTTGTGCAAGATAAGCAAAAAAATAAAGATTCCTCAAACTTTGGCGATAATGCTTCCCCTATCCTGCCATTTTTATGCCCTCTTATTGTAAAAACTGTGATAGTTTTGTCAGGATTGTTTTCCGTTGCCAAAAATTCCACTTCAACAGGAGTTGCTAGATAATTTTTACAATGTTTAGGACTGTCACAGACTGAAAGAAATATTGCTGTACAAATATATCACTTCTCTGGAGACTGCTACTTAGTAAGCTGCGTACACCCCCTCCCATTTGTTTATGCTAATGTCCTGTGGAAGTTAAATTCAAGTACTGAATCTTCAACCACATTGACTCTGAGGCAAATATTATGATAAGCTGCTGACCTACATCTGCTTAATAATTGATAATTGTGTACCATCAAGTCAAATATGACTTATGAAAACCCCTTCCTCAGTTCCCTAGGTAGAAAATATACAGAAATAGCTTAGCATTCACTTCTTCTGGGGGTGCTCGGGACTGTGCAGTTTATCCATGGCCATATAGGCTGGCTCTTCTCCTGGAAGGCACAGTGAAGAATCAAACTCCCCAACCTCTGGCTCCATAGCCACATACCCAGACCATAGAGCTCTCCAGCCACCTTACCTAGAAGTAGAGCGGGCTGTGGTGACTCAGTGGTTAAGAAGCTTGCCTTGTTAGCTGGAAGGCTGGCAAGTAGGCAGTTCAAGACCTGAGTGCTGCATGATGGAATGAGCTCCTGTCTTTGTTCCAACTCTTACCAAACTAACAGTTTGAAAACAAGAAGTTGCAAGTAGATAAATAGGGACCACTTCAGTGGTAATAATATTTTGCAATTTCTTGTTTTCGAACTGCAATGTCTGTTTAACATGGATCCTTCACTTCCAGTGGCTGACATGGTTAAATCATTGGTTCCCAACATTTTTTTTGCCATGCCCCACCTAACCATCTCTAAAATCCTGATCCACCCCATGACATATAATTCTTATTCAAAAAGTGAACTCCTATTCACATAGAGGAAGCCTAAAAGGCCATTCACTGTTAATAACTCATTCTTGAATTGCCCTCTCTTAAAAATCAAATTGCCCCCCCCCCTCCGGGTGCATGCCCCACATTGAGAACCATGGCTTTAGAGGAAATCCTGTTGTGCAGTTTTGTGTGAACAATGACGACGACATCATCAGCAGTGGCAGTAGAAGACGATGATATACTGTTGGTGCCAAAATAAAAATTGCCTTTTTACATGTTAATAAATGGAAGTTACCTTGTTTTCCATTTCAGGTATCGAAAAGTTGAGGAAATGTATTAATGGTCTTTTTGTAACTTAATTTTCTTGTTACTTAAATTCACTCCTCAGTCCTACCTACCTCTTCCTCCAAAGCAGGAAATAAAACTGGAATTCATTCATTCATTTGTAAATTGCCCAGAATGGTGATTGTGCATTAGGTAGGTAGTATAAAAGTGTAATCAATCAATCAATTTATTTCTTTATATATTTTGGTATGCCTACTGCTGTTTCTTTCAGTTAGAGATTTGAAGAAACTTCCCTCACTTTCTTGTTCTCAACTAGTTAGACAGAGCAGCTTTCCTTAGCACATTGTCAGAGAATACATTTTGATAAAATGTGGCCTGAAAGTATTCACTTCTAAAAAGCATTGTTAGGCTTTGGAAGGCCTGAATGAGGTTTCAAAGCAGAATAAAACTGGTCAGCAGAAGCTGGGGAAAGAAACTTGTCAGAAGGAAGAAAAATGAAATAAGAACATGAAGAAAGGAGGGGCACTTCCTGCCCCTGTCACCCGAAAGTGAAAGTTGGATTAAAGAGTAAGCAGTTCCTGGTTTGATGGCTCTGATAAGTTATCGATTACATCATTCTTTAAGGTATGAATACAGGTCTTTTACCATTTAAACCCAGCAGCTGACTTCTGATGTCTGGGCATGCTGCCAGGGAAGGGTAATGTACCCAAACAATAAGATAAGGAAACATACTAAAAACAGATACACTCAAGTGTTTCACTTAATTGTTCTATAACTCTTGTATTTTACAGTATTAATGGATTCCATTTTAATTGAAATAAGCCAAATGCTTTCTTTATCATTTAAAGATTTAAAATATTAAGCCTCTTATTCTTATTCTCAAAGTTTTTGAAACATATGATAAATTTGCTGTGACTAAGAAGGTTTGTTAGCTTTCTATTAACTGTAAAACCGAAAGTATCATCTTTGGCAATGATGTACAAAATACAATGATTTTGGAACAGGGCAGCATTCAAACATCATCAACCAAAAACAGAAATAATAATAATATTACAGTAGACCCTCACATAACGATGTTACTTGGTTCCCCAAGTAGCATTGCTAAGTGTTTTTTGTTGTTATGCGGGTTTCTATGGAGTTTCCTGCATAACAACATTTTTAGCGTCGTCCGGTTATTTTAGCATTGTTGTTGAGACAACGACACTAAAAATGTTGTTATGCAGGGGAACACGTGGTGCATAACAACACGTTGTTAAGCGAAAATGATGTTATCTGAACACGTTATGTGAGGGTTGACTGCATATATATTAAGCGCCTTAAAAAACTGCTAATTTTAGGAAACATATTCTAATCATTTTTCTGATTAACATTGTAACCCTAAAGTTTGTCTCAGTGCTTTGTACCACAGAAGTTATTGTTTCTGCTTAATGTTTATTTCATTATAACACATAGTTGTCATTGGCTGTTACTCGTATCCAAGCATACATTTTTCCTGGAAGTCATTTTCTCAGCTGATGGATGTGTCTTTGGTGACTCCATAAACCAATCTTGGCATGAAACATGTGACTACACACAATACACTTAATAAATGGTGGAGGGCGCAGTTGAGTTTGATGAAGCTTTTGTGTTTGTCACTTAGACTCTTCATGTCTGCGGCATTCTCCTTCAAAATGATTGGCAGCAGCAGAGATGGTTTGGCACCAAAGCGGACAATCTTCAGCTGCTGTCTCCCATGTTTGTGGGTTTATACCTGACACCTTCATGGTTTGTTTCAGCTTGACCTTATAACGCTTCAAAGGCATAGTAACTAAGATATATACTGCCAATACCATAGATGCATTGAGTTACTTAGTTACATTACTCATATGTACCCTGTTAAGCAATTACAGGTTCTTCTTTGTTATTTATTTATTTCATTTCATTTTATTATTTTATTTTCCAATTTGTATAGCTGCCCAACTAAAAATGTCTCTGGGCGGCTCACAACATTAAAACAGCACAGCAGTCCAAAAACATTAAAAACCCATTAAAACCCAATTTAAATTTAAAGAAACGAGGATTAAAAAGAAGGAGGGAGCAGTATTGCTGGACTGGAATGGCTGTGGCCTGTTCCAGCAAGGCTGTTCTTATGTTCACAGCAGTCCAAAAACATTAAAAACCCATAAAAACCAATGTAATGCTACAAAGGTTAAAAGAATGAGGATTAAAAAGAATGAGGGAGCAGTATTGCTATTATTTTATCAGCCAGCAGGCGGGGGTCACCACATCACCGGTGCCCCACACCTGCTTTGCCAGCCAGGTTTTTAGTCCTTTCCTGAAGGTCAGCAACCCATTTGGAGTCATAGCTCAATTGACAGGAGGTTCCATAGGGCAGGAGCAGACACAGAGAAGGCCCTCTTTCTGGTGATAGAGAGGCGAGCCTTTCTAGCAGATGGCACAATAAGAGAGCCTCTCCTGTCCACTCTGGTGGGATGGACAGATGTTCTCAGGGAGACGCGGTCTCTTAAGTATCCTGGTCCACTACCATAAAAGGCTTTAAAGGTCATTACCAGCACATTGAATTGCACCTGGAGGCACACTAGCAACCAGTGCAGCTCCCGAAGCAGTGTGGAGACACGGGCATAATGCCTGCACCGCATCACCAACTGGGCAGCTGCATTCTGGACTAGTTGCAGCCCTTGAATGGTCATAAAGGACAGCCCCATGTAGAGCGCATTGCAATAGTCCAGTCTGGAGGTGACCAGAGCATGTGTGACCATAAGCAAGGAGTCCCAATCTAAGAGCAGGCGTAAATGGTGTATGACACGAAGTTGTGCAAAAGCCCTCCTGGCCACGACTGCCACCTGCTCATCGAGCAGCAGTCGCGAGACCAGGATGACCCTCAGATTACGCAGTGGGTCTGTTTGGGGCAAAATAGTCCCATCCAGAACCAAAGATGGTAGCTCCCAAGATAACAGGGGGGTTGAGACCCAAAGTCACTCAGTCTTGCCAGGATTCAGTTGTAGCCTGTTGTCCCCCATCCAAACCCCCACAGCCTCCAGACACTTGGATAGGACTATGACTGCATTGCTTGGATCACCATGGGCCGAGATGTATTTACTTTAACTGTCAAGTATAGTAACCACTTTTAATTCTACTAATGCTATTTGTGTGTTAAGCCACTTGATCACACTTAGTGTTTACACTATAAAGTCATATATTCTTGCTACAATAGACAAGTATTAACTGTCATATTTACTCATGTTTACTCTGTAAGCAACCCATATAAGCAATAAGTATTTTCTTATACGTTGTGCCTGTCATTTAGATGAACTCTTGTTTCTACACAGTTAGCTTAATCATAACTTATGCTTACACATGTTCAGTAAATGTTAAAAAGAAATCTTTTCTTTGCCATGTTTATTGCCTCTCCATGAATTGTAAAAGGGGATACACCTGAGAACTCATTATGAAAGGGGCTGGGAGCCCAAAATTTTATTGGGGAATTTTGGATTTTGGCAAAGAACCTAGAATCTTGGTTTTAAGGGTAGAGAGTAGGTTTGCAATTTGCATAGGGAGCACTGGTTCCCAATTAGAGTCTAGTTTGGCTTTGGCAAAATCCTACTTTCACAACAATGAAATAACCCTTTGAGAATTTAACTTCCAACAAGATTTTTCAACTTCAGTGTGAGCATCAGACAATATTTGAAATGGTAGCCGTATTAGTCTGTGTTTCAAGCATAACCAGCCACTGTGTGCTTCTGTACCTGATGTATATAAAATGATGCCATGAAGTTTCACATTTATGTCTGATGAAGTGGACTTGAACCATGAAAGCTAACGTTAAAATACAGTTTGTTGTTGTTCAGTTGCACAGTCGATTCTGACCCTTTGCAACCCTATGGACCATTGCCCGCCAGGCACTTCTATCCTCCACAATTCTCCTCAACCCGCCCAGCTCTGTGCCCATTGCATCTACAATACCATCAATAACAATACCACCCCCTTCTTCTTTTGCCCTCCATCTTTCCCAGCATCAAGGCTTTCTCAAGTGAATCCTCTCTTCTCATTTGATGTCCAAAGTACTTTAGCTTCATCTTTACTATTTAACCTTTTAAGGAGCAGTCAGGGTTGATTTCTTCTAAGATCGATCTATTTGTTCTCCTCATTGTCCAAGGTACTCTCAAAACTCTTCTCCAACACCACATTTCAAAGGCACCTATTCTTTTGCGCTCAGCCTTCCTAATGTTCCAACTCTCGCAACCATACATTACTACCGGAAAAAACATTGCTTTGACTATACAAATTTTTGTTTGCAAGGTGATGTCTCTACTTTTGACTATGTTTCCCAGGTTTCTCATAGCTTGTCTCCCAAGACTCAGTTGCCTTTTTATTTCATGGCTGCAATCTCCATCTGCAGTGATCTTGGATCCTAAGAAAGTAAAATCTGTCATTGCTTCTACTTCTTCCCCATCTATTTTCCAGGTGCTGATAGGGCCTGTTGCCATTATCTTGGTTTTCTTGATGTTGAATTTCAAGGCAGCTTTTGCACTTTCCTCTTTCAACCTAAGCAGGAGTTTCTTTAGGTCTTCCTCACATTATGCCATTAGGGTAGTATCATCTGCAAATCTGAAATTGTTGATGTTTCTCCCAGCAATTTTGATCCCAACAACAGAAAGCCTCACTGTTTGAGGAGACCTTTAGCAGCTTCTTGAAGACCAAGTAGGAGACCCTCCCATTGCCTTTCTGTCACTAGAGTTTGGGGTCCTTGGTTCTGATTTTGATTAGGTGGGTGGGGGTTGTTTTATTGCCTTAATGGTGTTTTTTTTAATAGTGTAAGCTGCTCAGAGTGGGAGTCCATCCCAGATGGGCAGTTTGATGTTCTGCAAGAAGTATGAAGCAGCCAGCATAACAGGGCTAAACCGTTTATTGGGTAGTCAGAACATGGAGATTAGTGGCGCAGCACCGCTCCTTATATACACTGAGAAATGGATACATTTAGGCAGGAAGAGGCAGGAAGGGAAGGCATACCTGTCAACCACGGCTCCAGACAATACAGGACCTGCACAGAACGTTTCTTCGCAAGTCGCCTTCTACGCATGTGTAGAAGGCTTTTATGCTTGCATAGAACCCTTCTACGCATGCGTAGAAGGGTTCTACACATGCGTAGAAGGGTTCTACGCAAGCGTAAAAGGGTTCTACGCAAGCGTAATAGGGTTCTACACAAGCGTAAAAGCCTTCTAGGCATGCGTAGAAGGCGACTTGCGCAGAAGGGATGTGCAGTACCTCTTTCCCCCCACTGCCAAATTCCAGGTTTTGGCAGCTCTGGGCAGGAAATGGTGCAAATCGGCACTGAAAAATGGGAAATCCTGGCCAATCCGGGAAGGTTGACAGGTATGAGGGAAGGGGTAACTTGGAGGTTATCGGACCTGAGTGAAAACTGTACAGACTCCATAGTGCAGTCCCATGATATCACAAGACCAAGAAGAAGGAGACAAAATGGAGGATCGTAATGATCTCAACGAGTTCACAAATGTTACAACATAAAATATATTCAAACACAACAACAGGTGCAAAGTAACAGCATGTTTGCTATCTTTTCCTTCTCAACAGCCATACAGATGCTGGAAGGAAACTTGGAAGAAGGACATGAGTAGAATAGTTCTGTCCTATTACTACTCTGCAGCATTTAATCCCAATGGCCTATGGTTTTTGAATGTCATGAAGCTATCACAGAATTTTGAAGTTACTTCTTTTTTTAATTGAATTTTTTAAACAATATTACAACATAATAAAAAAAACAATCATACGTAAAAAATCTGAACAAATATAGCCAATTTATAACTAATTTCATACCTATACAATACCAAAACTAAATACTGTATTTTCTGGCGTATAAGACTACTTTTTAACCCTGAAAAATCTGTGCCAAAGTCAGGGGTCGTCTTATAGGACAGGTACTTAACTGCAGCTTGTTTCCCCTTGCTTCATATGTCCGGCGCATATGGTGGGGGGTGCCGCGGCCGAGTCCCTGCTCTGTACGGGGAGTATGAAGCAAGGGGAAGCAAGCTGCACACATCTTCCTGTACCTCGAGGAGGAGAACGTGAGCATGGATTGGCTCTCTACCAGAACCTGCCTATTCGACTCGGAGGGCTGTGCGTCTTGGTTGAGTGTGGGTTAATTTTTATTTGGTGTGCATTGGAAGAGGGGTAGTCTATATTTTAACTGGAAAAGTTGGGGGTCGTCTTATACGCCCAGTTGTCTTATACGCCCAGTCGTCTTATACGCCGGAAAATACGGTAATGATAAAAGAAAAAAAGACAAGAATAAACATATCTGGAAAATGCCAGTTGATTATGACTTATTTCTTGTATCTTTCATACCATTATTAAAAATCCAAACAGTTTTTAATATTTATTCTTATTATTACTTAAACCTAGTCTAATTTCACTTCAAAATCTACACAGTTTAATATATCTGTTAAATCAAACTTCTAAGTCATGAATACTATAACAAAAATGTAAAATACTGGCAAATTTCAAAAATAATAATAAAAGAAGAAATAAGAATTAAACACCCAGTGCTTTATACACTGCCCTGGAAAAACCGGAGTGTCACTCTATTTTTCTTTCCAAAAACTCATTTGATCTGGTACAGGTCTATTATTTTCATCACCTTTCAAAGAGTAATCCACAAATGCTTGCCAAATATTCCAAAATCTATTCTCTTTCACAATACCCTTTTTAACATGTATCTCATATGTTAATTTGTCATTCAGTGCTAGATCCCACATTTCCTTGTACCATTCCTCAATTTTCATATTCACATCATTTTTCCATTTTCTAGCGATACACAATCTACCTGTTGTCAACATTATTTCTAGTAACTCTTTTTTATCTTTGCTTAAATGTGTACCTTCCACATCTGTCAGCATGATGGTATTTGGTCCCAACTTTATTTCCCCCCCCATAATTTCGCTTATCTCATTTTCAATTTCCCCCCAGAAATCCTTTACCACATTGCAACTCCACCACATGTGTTCATATGTACCCAGTGCATTCTTACACCGCCAACACATTTTGTCTTTCTTATTATCTATCTGATGTAATCTCATTGGTGTCAAATACCATCTCCACAACATTTTATAATTGTGTTCTTTGACTCTGACAGACATAGTTCTCATAATTCTTTTCTTCTATTTATTTGTCCAATTCTGGTCCTCTATTTTCATCTTTAAATCCTGTTCCCAACTTGATTTCAATTCCTCCTGTGGATTACCTTCCTTATTTATCATTATATATATTTTACTCACCAGCACCTTTATTCCTGTTTGTCCCTTTCTTATTTTTAAAATTAATTTTTCAAATTCAGTCCTCCCTGTTTCTAGTCCAACTTCTTTCATATAGTTACTATTCCACTTGTTTACCATCCCTATCTGAAACCAATTCAATCTCAATTGTCCATATAGAGTTGTTTTCCTCTCATTGTCTCTACAGGCCCATATCCAGTCTCTCACCAGAAAAACTCCATTCTCATCAAGTACTTCTTTAATCCTTTTATTAATTTTTATTGGGAAATTTGCCATATCCTCCAATTCAATAATATGTGAAAAATCTGGTACCAATTCCCTTTTTACTTTTTTTGCATGTTCCCAGTGTTGCCTTCATCATTTTATTTTTAATAACTACTTTCTCCATACTCCCTCCTAGAAAGACCATTTTTCCTATATGACTAAACTCTTTCATTCAATTTCTTCCCAAATTACCCTTTCTCTAGCCAAGATCTTCACAACATTCTTAATTTGAAAAGCTTGATAATCTGTCATCAAATTTGGCATCCCTAATCACCCCCTCCTTCTGGGATAAATACCAAAATTTATTTGCCAATCAAGGCATTTTTCCCTCATTACAAAAATTATTTATCATTTTTTGGAACTCCTTAATTTCTTTGTCCTTCATTTGAATTGAAAGGGCATCAAATAAAAAAAAATGATTCTTGGTAGTAACATCATTTTACACATTGCAATTCTTCCAAACCATGACAGCTTCAAAATTTGTAATTGTTGTATTCTATCCTTAATTTCTTTTTTTATTTTTCGTAATTCAATTTCTTAAGCTCTTCGAATTTATTTGAAATATTTATCCTCAAGTATTTCAAATTATCCTTAATTTGTAAATTGCACTTTCCCTTTATCCTTTGCTGTTCTTCCTTACCCATATTACACAGCATCATTTCTGATTTATCCCAATTAATTCTCAAACCTGTCATTTCCTCAAAGTCCTTCAACTGCGCTTGTATTCTATCTAGTGTTTTCCCGGGGTGTTTAGCTATTATCAAAGTATCATCCACGTATAAGCTTATCTTGTTACCTAGAACCCCTTCTATTTCTTTATCTTCCCTTACGGCTTTCGCCAACAACTCCATTGCTATAGGAAACAAAATTGGAGAGAAAGGACAGCCCTGCCTTGTACCTGCTTCTAAATTCACTTCTTCTTTTTCTTCATCATTTACCCTTACTACTGCTGTACCTTGTTGGTATAGTTGTCCAATTATCTTTCTAAATTTAGTTCTGTCCTATTGCTACTCTGCAGCATTTAATACCAATGGCCTATGGTTTTTGAATGTCATGAAGCTATCACAGAATTTTGAAGTTACTTCTGGTATACTTTGGTATACTTCTAGTATCCTGGCCCTCTACCTATATGCCTCACTAATCTGTTGGAATTTTTTGAGAGTGTCAACAAGCATGTGGATAAGGGGGATCCAGTTGACATTGTTTATCTGGACTTTCAGAAGGCTTTTGACAAGGTTCCGCACCAAAGACTCTTGAATAAACTTACCAGTCATAGAATAAAGGGACAGGTCTTGTCCTGGATCAGCAACTGGCTAAGGGACAGGAAACAGAGGGTAGCACTAAATGGATATTTCTCCAAGTGGAGGGAAGTAAAGAGTGGGGTTCCCCAAGGTTCAGTACTGGGACCCATGCTTTTCAACCTCTTCATAAATGATCTAGAAGTAGGAGTAAATAGCAAGGTAGCCAAATTTGCTAACATCACTAAATTATACGGAGTAGTGAAAACTGTGAGAAATTGTGAGGAACTTAAGAAGGATCTCTTGACACTGGGGGAGTGGGCAAAACAGTGGCAAATGAGCTTCAACACTAGTAAGTGCAGAGTGATGCATGTTGGAACAAAAAACTCCAATTACATTTATAAACTGATAGTGTCTGAACTCTCTGTGACAAACCAGGAAAGGGACCTTGGTGTCCTGGTGGACAGCTCAATGAAGGTGTCAACCCAGTGTGCCTCAGCAGTGAAAAAAGCATGCACCGTGTGGACAAAGTAGATAAGGAAAAACTGTTTTCCCTATCTCATAACACTAGAACTAGGGGGCATGCCATTAAACCTTTGGGTACTAGTTCTCAAACAGATAATAGAAAGTACTTTTTCACCCAGAGCATCACTGGTCTATGGAACTCCCTGCCAGAGGAAGTGGTGACAGCTGTCAGTCTTGACAGCTTTAAGAAAGGATTAGACAAGTTCATGGAGGACAAGGGTATCCATGGCTATAATTATGGATACCTAAGGACAACCTCCGGGTTGGAGAGATAGGCAGGATATCTCTCAATGCCATTTCCAGGGAATCCTAAGCAGGTGAAGGCATCTGCTTGGGAATAAACTGAAGCAAATGGTGAGCCACTGTGTGAGACAGAATGCTGGACTGGACTGGATGGGCTGTGGCCTGTTCCAGCAAGGCTGTTCTTATGTTCTTATGTTCACAGTAGTCCAAAAACATTTTAAAAAAACCATAAAAACCCAATTTAATGCTACAAAGGTTAAAAGAATGAGGATTAAAAAGAACGAGGTAGCAGTATTGCTATTATTTTATCAGCCAGCAGGCGGGGGTCACCACATCACCGGTGCCCCACACCTGCTTTGCCAGCCAGGTTTTTAGTTCTTTCCTGAAGGGCAGCAATTCTGTCTGGAGTCATAGCTCAATTGGCAGGAGGTTTCAAAGGGCCGGAGCAGACACAGAGAAGGCCCTCTTTAGAGAGGCAAGTCATATAGGTTTGGATCTTTCCTGTACTGTAGTATGCAAATTAAAATCCCTTCAAGAAATCTTATCAACCTCCCAATGATGAAAACAGTGGCTAGGTCCAGTGTCAGTGGCATTATGAGCTATGGCAACCATACAACAGAAGCTCCAGCATGGGAATGGGGAGGATAGTGAATCTGCTGCAGATTTTAGTCCACACCTTAAAGCGGGGAGCCCAAACTTTTTGGCCCATGTGCTGGTCCCATGTTTCAGCATGCCAGTTACATGGTTCAGCATGCCAGTCACATGGTCCCTCCCACCGGAGGCAGAAGCAAAACGTGCCTGGCAATCTGTTTTCCAACAGGATGAGATAGATTTTTAGGCTGCCATTTTCTCTGTTTTAAACCAGGGGTGCACAAACTACGGCCTGTGGGCTGGATCTGGCCTGTGGGCTGTAGTTTGGGCACCCCTGGCTTAAAGGATCTCTCCAAGATATTGAGTCTCTTTAGAGCAGTAGGAATCAGAATTTTAGACGGCTCCTGTAAAGTTCACAAAAAAACAACAACCCATGAGTAGATTCATTGTCCCTGGAATACTGGAGTCAGAGGACTCCTGTAATTCTCAAGGAACCCCTTCTGTTTTCTCCTGAGTTGCTCTTCATGTGAGATTCGCTTACTTATTGGGACAGCCATTGTGACATCCTTAGCACTTCTTTCTGTCCAGCTGCATGACAGCAATTGCAACAATTGACATTGAAGTGACTGCATTTGATTGTCATTGAATTATCATTAATGTGATTAGTAAAGGTCTCCCTTGCTCAAAAGCCAGTCTTATCCAACTCTAGGGGGTGGTGCTCATCTCCATTTACTATCAAAGAGCCAGTGCTGTCTGCATCTGCAGACATTTCCGTGGTCATGTGGTGGGCATGACTAGACGCCAAAGTGCATGGAACACTGTTACCTTTCCTTCCTAATTCTCTAATTGCAATTTCTTGCTTTCAAATTGCTAGGTTGGCAGGAGCTGGGACAGACGATGGGAGTTCACTCCATCGTGCAGCATTCGAGTTTGGGACTGCTAACCTTCTGGTCATCAAGCTCAGTATCTTAACCACTAAGGTATCATGATTCTATGTGTTACTAGCAAGGGTACCCGGACTTCATCCCGGGCGGTCTGGTGTGTGTGTGTTGGGTGAGCTACAGGGGTGTTTGTGCCCTCCCCCACTCCGATCCTGGTGTCCTACGTGCCTTTTGCTGCCACTGTGGCTGGGTGTGGGTGGTTTCCCCTGAACATGGTTGCAGCCAGTGTGGTTTGGGCTGGAGCTGGGGCGGCGCACACATCCCTTCCTCTCTCTGTCTCTGTCTCTCTCTGTGTGTCTCACTCTATCTGTGTTTCTCTTGCTCAGTCAGTCACACACACACACACACACACACACACACACACACACACACACACACACACACACACACACACACACACACACACACACACACAGATGGGGGAATGGGACTTACAGGATTGGCTCCAGGGGTGTTTGAAGGCCTGCCAGACCATACATTACATCTCTTCCTTATAGGTTAAGAAGATTATCTCAGGAATTCCAGGACCTTTCCCTATCAGTCATTCACTCTCAACCAATCACAGTCCAACATGCAAATCAGCTCTTTCCAACATTCTATTTCCAGGCCTTGTTTTTAAACTGCCGTTTTTTCTCCCAAGGCACCTTGAGAGTTGTAGTTCCCATTCCTTTTCCCATTTTATGGGGCGCAGGTCCCACTCTCGGCCTCCGGACCCTCGTGGGGCTGATCTCAGTGGTATTCGGTCAGTGTGTTCGAAGCATTATAGGATAGGCTCCAGGGGTGTGGGAGCCTTTCCTGGACACGTACCTTACATCGCTTCTTTATACGTTAAGATTGTGCCTCTCTAGCACAAGGAAAAGAGCCTTCTTGGTCGTAACCCCCCCACTATTGAATCTCCTCCCGGTAGAACTATGCCTCCAGGCCCATTTGCTATCATTTAGGAAGGAACTGAAGTAATGGTTGGCAAAATGGGTCTGGGGGCCGGGATTGTTAACAGGCTCCTCTTTCTAGCTCGTCTTTGGCTCCTCCCTCCTGTAATTAATTTTTAATGTTAAGGTATGCAGATTTTATATGTGTTTTTAGATAGTATATGGCACAGCAGTGGGTAATATTGCTATGTTTTTAAGGGTTTTTAAAATTGTTTTATGTTGGTTTTAACTTGTGTACACTGCCCAGAGTCCATTGGATAGGGCGGTATATAAATCTATTAAATTAAATTAAATTAAATTAAACTAGCTGGCTGAGTAGCTCGGTGAGTTAGGCTGTGGAGCTTAGTGGCTGTGGAGCTAAGGATGGGAATTTAGTGCCTCACTGTGCAGCCTGTGCAAGCTGCACAGTCCCTAAGTGCCCCCTAAAAGAAGAGAATGGTAAACCACTTGTGAGTACTCAATACTTTGAAAGCCCTGGAAAGGGCCTCCATAACTCAGAATTAATCTGATAGCATTAAATACCACTTCTACTAGATGTCTGGTTATTATTAATTCTATTTCTGAAGTAATGGAAGCCTCATTAATTTAGAAGAAAAAATACTTTAAAGGGTAGAAATTCATTTATTTTGTGCCATAACTGGAAGTTTTCTTCTTTCTTTTCTTTAGTTGTAACAGCACGAGTTCAATAACTGACAGAGGAGAATAATGATATGGCTCATATACTGGCTGTGCCATACCTTATATCCTGCTGTGGATGCTCTGATAGGACTGAAGTAAGTGACAGTATATTTTATACGTACTTAGAGTGCTCAGGTCCTTTTAAAAACAATCGTGGCTTAGCGGCTAGGACGCTGAGCTTGATGACCTAAATCAGGGCCGACATCAGAAATTTCCGGGCCCATTACGCAGCCCCCCCCCACATTTTGGCCACTCCCCCATGGTTTTCTGTGCATGTGTGATCTGTTTGCGCATGTGTACATCAGTGGTTTCCTTGCACCGCAACACCCCGTGATTTTCTGTGCATGCGTGGTCTGTTTGTGCATGTGCACATCGGTGGTTTCCCGGCGCTGATGGGTCCCCGTCATCTCTGGGCCTGGGAAAGGAGTCTTGCTTGTCCCCCCCTGATTGCGACACTGACCATAAGGTCAACAGATTAGCAGTTCAAGACCAGAGTGCTACATGGCAGAGTAAGTGCCTGTCATCTCTCTCAGTTGTGGCATCTAGCGATGCCTGCCACATGACCACGGAAATGTCTGCTGACATGGAGAGTGTTGGCTCTTTGGCTGTAAATGGAGATGAGTCCTAGTCTAGAGTGTGACATGACTGGCTTTTGAGCAAGGCAGACCTTTAGCTTAAGTTTCACAAAGTAACAAAAATGGAACTACATGGCTACCTTTAAGTTACTTCTCAGTTAACCTTTGAAAGCATCTGAACATTATAAGCAAGTACAAAACATTATGTCCTATGTTTAGTTACACTTCAAAAATAGAAAAGCAGAAAAATAGAAAAGCAGAATTACAATGCAACTGCTCTGGTAATGTAACAGCTCTGGAGGACTTTGAAGTGCTAACTATAACTAATTAATTTTTAAAATAATAACCTTCCAAACTTGAGGCCATTGGCTGTAATGCTGTCTCGACGCTCTGTTATTTACATAGAATGTGCAATAACACCAGAAAACACTTCCCTGCAGTGTTAATTCCGCTGGATGAACTCTCGGCAGTTTAGATGCTGTGATTTGCAATCTGTTGTCGCTCAAAGCTGTTTTTATAGTTTATTTTTAGGTGTAAGTGAAAGGTACTTGGTGAAGAGGTGTTGTTAATTGGGGATGTCAGTTTCTCAATGGGGGAACTCAAGGGTTACTGCTGTTCACAAATTGAAATGCTTACATCCTGCGTGCTGCTAAGCTTGAAGATGATGGTTCTGAGAAAACAGGATGTGCTGTTCAGTAAAGCGACTAGAGTAGACCTTTCACCTGCTGCTGAAGGAAAAGCATGTTGCACTTCAATTATGTCCCATGCTGCCCTTCACGGGTGAATGGGCTGCGATTTGTGAAAAGAAGAGCATAGTGGAAGACTTAGGTTGGTAGTCAGTGCAAAACGAAACCTTGTTGAGTGGTGGAGACAGCATTAAGCAAAATGATCCTGAAGATTGACTTTACTCTGCTCTTTATGAGACAAGTGCAATTCTTTTGGTTTTTGCAAAGTGAAGGAGAAGCAAGGTGTTTAGTGATTATTGGGCAAACAGAGAAACAAGGAACTGGAGACTTTTGGCAGAGTCAAAGTTGAATGGGGCCATCCAGTTTACAACATTACTGCTCATCTTTGCATTCAGCTGAGGAGGGGAAAAATTGACATTACTTCTGGTTGCAGACATGTGAATCAATCATGTTTCTCCACAACTGCAACAATAACAACAACAAAAAGATGTATAATTTGCAGCTACATGAACACTCCTCATGGCAGGTTCCATTTATCTGTGAGACAGGCCTCCATCTCAAGGACAAACTAAACATTAAAGGTAATGCATATGCCCTCATTTTTCACTCTTATGACAGGTTTTCTTCTAAAACTTGTGCTGCAGCAATAAAAATTACAAAATAAGCATTTGTCTCTTCTTTTCATGCTAAATGCAACATACACAATTGAAGACAGTGCAGTTCTACAACCAATAGGTGTTTCCCCATCTATTCTCAATCTGTGCTCTGCATATTGTCTAGTTTAACCCTCAGAAATTCACTACACATTGAGCAGGGCTGGTGAGGATAGGAGATTTTGGAGATTTCTCTTTCATCAGATCACAATAAATTGGAGGTGACTTGATGGCACTTAAGAACAATAATGTATGTGTAAACAGATACCACGATCTTTTTGTTTAAGCATCATTTCAAGTTAGCAATTACAAGATGAAGAACTAGGTAAAGGTAAACATCACCCTTGCTTGAAAGCCAGTAATCTCTGACTCTAGGGTTCAGTGCTCATCTTTGTTTATAGCTGAAGAGCCAGCACTGTCTGCATCTGAAGACATTTCCATGGACATGTGGTGGCATACCTCAACACCGGAGTGCACGGAATGCTGTTTAACTTTCCATCAAAGTGATCCCTATTTATCTACTTGCAATTTCTTGCTTTCGAACTGCTAGTTTGGCAGGAGCTGGAACAAAGACGAGAGCTCATTCCGTCCTGCAGTATTCGGATACCAAACTGCTTACTTCCCTCTTTCCAGTCAGCGTCTTAGCCACTTGAACCATTGCAGTCCCTTAGAACTAGATGCGGGCAATAAAGTGTGCAATGAAGCATCTATTGGAGAAGAAGAATCATTTTAGTAGCTGGTATCTCCATTAAATGTCAGAATTGTTGACTTGTGTTAATCTCACTGAACACCTCTTCAGTTTCAAATATGTTACAGCATGCCCCCTCATATCCATAAGGGATACATTCTGAGATCTTTCACTGATACGTGATGCCATGGATAATAGCAAACTCCATGATTATTACACATACCTGAGTCACAGACGTGTATGTGCATGGGGTGTGGGTGGGTGGGAAAGAAGGTTTCAAATGCCTCCAACGTTCTACATGGGTGGTTAAAAAAGTCTACCTTCATTCCTTCTGAACATTACATTGCAGACAGTGGCCTCCAGTGGCCATCTCTGGTAATGTGTCATAGAAATACATATGTATTTCAGGGATTTTTTATTGAAAAATTTTAGACCTGCAGATAACTGAAACCAAGGAAACAGAGCTCACAGATACATGTGTATGTGTAGTGACCTGTACTTCTTCTTATTCTATATTTTTTTTTAAACCACAAAGGGCTACTTTTCTTCTGAATTCTGCATGATGACCTGAAAAAAGTCTGAATTACATAAACATCCATAGATGTACGGGACTGTGGTGGCTCAAGTGGTTAAGATGCTGAACTTGCTGATTGGAAGGTTGGAGTTTGATTCCCAGTTAATGAATGATGGAGTGAACTTCCATTTCTGTTTCAGCTCCTGCCAACCTAGCAGTTCGAAAGCAAGAAATTGCAAGTAGATAAATGGCAACATGTCCGATCAGTCCCTGGAAAATAGATGGGGAAGAAGTAGAAGCAGTGACAGATTTTACTTTCCTGGGATCTAAGATCACTGCAGATGGCGACTATAGCAATGAAATAAAAAGACGACTGATTATGGGGAGACAAGCAATGAGAAACCTGGGGAATATAGTGAAAAGCAGAGACATCACCTTGAAAACAAAAATTCGCATAGTCAAAGCAATGGTATTCCCAGTGGTAATGTATGGGTGTGAGAGCTGGACCATTAGGAAGGCTGAGCGCAGAAGAATAGACACCTTTTAGATGTGGTGTTGGAGGAGAGTCCTGAGAGTCCCTTGGACAGCAAAGAGAACAAATAGGTCAATACTGCAAGAAATCAATCCTGACTGTTCATTGGAGGGACAAATAGTGAAGATGAAGCTAAAGTACTTTGGACATCAAATGAGAAGGGAGGACTCACTTGAGAAGGCCTTGATACTGGGAAAGGTGGAGGGCAAGAGAAGAAGGGGTCGTCCAAAGATGAGATGGATAGATGGTATTGTGGACACAATGGGCACAGAGCTTGGTGGGCTGAGGAGAATGGTGGAGGATAGAGGTGCCTGGAGGAAAATGGTCCATGGGGTCGCAAAGGGTTGGAATCGACTGTGCGACTGAACAACAACAAATAGGGACCACTCGGGGGGAAGGTAAACAGTGTTCCATGCATTCCGGTGTTGAGGCATGCCTGCCACATGTCCATAGAAATGTCTACAGATGCAGACAGCACTGGCTCTTTGGCCACTGAACCCTAGAGTCAGATGTGACTGGCTTTTGAGCAAGGGCGACCTTTACCTTACCATAGATGTACATGCAAGAGAGAGAGAGAGAGAGAATATTCATACTGAGTTGACTGAATTGGTTTATATTATTTTATTCCTGTCAAATTCTTTCTCGGAAAAGAAAAGTACAGTTCTACCCCTTCCCCCAGGTTATTTGTGAAAAGTTCCTCTACAGTTACTTCTTAACTGACTTTGGATAAGCAAGTTGAACATTTAATGTTACACTATCATTAGCACATTCATTATTCATCTAAATCATACAATTACTTCAATTAAACAGACTGCATTTTAAAATATTCAGTTCATTGATCTTTAATTAGATTTCAAGGAACCAAATTGGATGTGAAAGTGCTAAGTGCTGTGATTTTAGAGATCTGACTTTTGTTTCTCTAACTGCCTCATGATATAGAAACATCTTGAATAAATCAGCAGTGTAGTGTAATGTTACCAGGTTACCTCACGATTGACTGATCAGCCTGCAAGATAAGCCAGCGGTACAGTGATCTGTTAGTTTTTGAAAGATTATTTTAAAAGGCATAATAGGAAATTCTAGGCCTTTTACCAACATAACATAGTAGCAAGCATTATTGAGTGCACCCTTATTATATGGTATAAATGATATATATATATTTCAGGAATTTCATTGCATTCTTGCATCTACGTCTCATAGTCCAGTTCGTAGTTGCACTGCACAGGGGTAGCTTGCAGGTCTATATCTCACTAAGGACTTGCAGAATTTTTGGTAAAATTCTGAATTTTAAAAAACTACCCAACGGCTGAGGCTATATCTATAGATTTTACTAGCTGGGGTGCCCTGCTTCGCATGGGCGGGGTTGGGGGCCCCTCTCCTACCCCCCCCCGGGGTTGCGTTGGAGTGTGCTGTTCCATGCCTCCGTGCTCCCCAGGGTGTATTTGTTTAGCACACATGCACAACCGCGACCTACCCTGCATCCACTCTCTCACCCACTCTCTCTGTCATACCCAGACACTCACTATTTCTCTCTCTGACTCTCTCTCTCTCTCTCTCTCTCTCATACACACACACACACACACACACACAAACACACATACACACACCAGTGACTTACATTGGGTCGACTCTCTCACTCACTGTGTCTGTCACACAGAGACTCTCTCTCTGTCTCTCTCTTTCTCTCTCACACACACATGCATACACACACCAGCGACTCCACTCGCTCACTCATGCTCTGTCACACAGTCAGGCTATCTCTCTCTCTCGACACACAGATGCATACATGCACACGCCAGTGGCTTACATTGGATCGACTCTCTCACTCACTGTCTCTGTCACACATAGTCAGCCTCTCTCTCATTCTCTCTCACACACACCCGCACGCACACCCATGACCTACCCTGCATCCATTCTCTCCCACCTGCTCTCTCACCCACAGACACACATGTACCCCTGCTCGTGATCGAATGCTTCCCCCCTCCACGTGATACCCTTCCCCCCTTCCCCCTGGCTGGTGTTGCCCTGCAGGCACCCCCACCCCACAGCCCACCCTGTGGTGTCCTGCATGTGCAGCCCCCTCGGAACTGTCCCCCAGCTCCTGCACCCCCCCGCCCCCATGTGCGGGCACATGTAGATGCCCCACACGCAATAACTTTTCCCACCCTCCCCCTGCCAGGTCGTGTCCTGCCCCCCTGTGGTCTATGCCATGTGCCGGGCCCCCCAGCTTGTGGCCCTCACTATCCCTCCGGCCCTCCTCGCATGCGGCCGCCCCACCCCAAAAAGTAATTCTGGGCTGCCTCTATCCCCTGCTGCCCCCCGCTGGCCCCACCAGGGCTGCCACCCCTCTTTCCCTGGGAGGCCTACCTGCTATTGCTGCTGTGGCTCTCAGCTCCTCTCCTCCTCCAGGTGGCAATTCCTCCGTGTGGTGGTGCAGTCCGGCTCCTCGGTGGCTCTCTTCTTCTGGGTGGCATCTCCTCAGCATGGTCTGGCTTCTCAGCCCCAGCTCCCAGCTCCTCTCCTCCTCTGCATGGGAGCGTGGTCCGGGTCATCGTCGGTTCCCATCTTCTCTCCTCGGCGTCCTCGGAGTGGTGGCATCTCTGGTGTGGTGGCATGGTCCAGGTCCTCGCCATGTCTGTCTCCTGGTGGGTGGGCGCAAGGTTGGATATCTGGCCCTGGGCTGTCCCTGCTGCCTTATGGGCAGGTGTGCACCACACATGCATGCCGGGATTCTGGGTGGGTGCAGTCCGGACCTCAGTGCCATGCCCCCGGGCACTGGGGGCACCCTCTTCATGCCCCCTTTTTGGGGTGAAGGCTCCCGGATCGCGCTGCCGGTACCCCTCGCTGGACACATCTGGAGTGCGAGGTAGGTGGGGCCGGTGTTGTCTGGGTGGGGGTGCAGGTCTCGCGCTGTGTGTTGGTAACACACAGTGCGAGACCTTCATTTTAGTTATATATATTTTATTAATGTAGGAGGGTAGTAGCTCAGTTGTAAATCATATACTTTGCTCAGTGGAACTGAGGAAAGATTCTGCCCCCATGGTGCAGTCATTGAACAACTTTGCTCTCGATTTGAGTTTGATGTCAATGGGTTCAGGGTTGACTCAGCCTTCCATTTCTCCTGCGGTCAGTAAAATTATTACCCAGGTTGTTGGGTGGCAAATTGTAGTTTGCATAATTGTAGTTTACCTTGTGAATTGCCAAGAGAGATCTTAGCACTATGGGGCAGTATGTAAGTGAAAAACATCATCATCATCATCATGAAACCTTTTTGTGCTGATCAGTAGTTCTCAATTTACAGGGATGTGACAAGTGAAAAAAGTGGATTTTTCTGTCCCCTCCCCATAGTGAGGGGAGGTTACATATACAGGACAAATCACTCACCAAGACCGTTCTGTGAACATTTAGCATTAGTGGATTAATTTCCCCCTAGGATGATATGTATGTAGGTGTGATTTGGCACATAGCTGTGTGCAGCCTGCTCTTTCCCATGTCTGACAAATACAATAATGAGCTAGATGGTCTATTTCTCTGGTTCAGTCCAGGGCAGCTCCTTCTGTGACATGTGAAGAAATCCCTCAGATTTTTCTGTGAGTTTTTCTTAAGGTCAAGGTCTCCCTTGGTCAAAAGCAGAAGAACATAAGAAAAGCCTTGCTAGAACAGGCCACAGGAGCCAATCCAGTTCAGCATTCTGTCTCACACAGTGGCTCACCATTTGCTTCAGGGTATTATTCCCAAGCAGATGCCTTCACCTGCTTAGGATTCCCTGGAAATGGCATTGAGAGATATCCTGCCTATCTCTCCAACCCGGAGGTTGTCCTTAGGTATCCATAATTATAGCCATTGATACCCTTGTCCTCCATGAACTTGTCTAATCCTTTCTTAAAGCTGTCAAGACTGACAGCTAGCTGTCACCACTTCTTCTGGCAGGGAGTTCCATAGACCAGTGATCCTTTGGGTGAAAAAGTACTTTCTCTTATTTGTTTGAGAACTAGTACCCAAAAGTTTCATGGAGTGTCCCCTAGTTCTAGTGTTGTGTGATAGGGAAAACAGGTTTTCCTTATCTACTTTGTCCACACCGTGCATGATTTTATAAACTTCAATCAGGTCCCCTCTTAGACGTCGTCGTTCAAGAGTGAAGAGGCCCAACCGTTGCAGCCTCAGATGGTAAGGAAGGTGTTCCTGTCCCCTAATCATTTTGGTTGCCCTCCTCTGCACTTTTTCCAGCTCCATAATATCCTTCTGGAGGTATGGCGACCATAACTGTACACAGTATTCCAGATGGGGCCTCACCATAGATTTATAAAGAGGCAAAATGACACTTGCTGACTTATTTTCTATACCCTTCCTAATGATCCCTAACATTGAGTTTGCTTTTTTCACTGCTGAGGCGCACTGGGTTGACATCTTCATTGAGCTGTCCACCAAGACACCAAGGTCCCTTTCCTGGCTTGTCGCAGAGAGTTCAGATCCCATCAGTTTATAAATGTAATTGTTTTTTTTTTTTTGCCCCAACATGCATCACTCTGCACTTACTAATGTTGAAGCTCATTTGCCACTGTTTTGCCCACTCCCCCAGTGTCAAGAGATCCCTCTGGAGCTCCTCACAATCTCTCACAGTTTTCACTACCCTGTATAATTTAGTGTTGTCAGCAAATTTGGCTACCTTGCTATTTACTCCTACTTCTAGATCATTTATTAAGAGGTTGAAAAGCAGTGGTCCCAGTACTGAACCTTGGGAGACCCCACTCTTCCCCACTCTTTACTTCCCTCCACTTGGAGAAGTGTCCATTTAGTGCTACGCTCTGTTTCCTGTCCCTTAGCCAGTTGCTGATCCAGGACAAGACCTGTCCCTTTATTCCATGACTAGTAAGTTTATTCAAGAGCCTTTGGTGTGGGACCTTGTCAAAAGCCTTCTGAAAGTCCAGATAAAGCAAGTCATGTCCATCTATAGGAGGTGGCCAAAGAGCCAGTGCTGTCTGCATCTGCAGATGTTTCCATGGGCGTGTGGCAGGGATGACCAAATGTCAAGGTGGACGACAACTGTTAGCTTTCCCGCTGAAGCAGTGCCTATTTATCTACTTGCAATTTCTTGCTTTCATACTTGTAGGTTGGCAGGAGCCGGGAAAGACGATAGGTGATCACTCCATCGTACAGCACTTGGGTCTTGAACTGCTGACATATCGACCTTCCGGTCATCAAGCTCAGTGTCTTAACCACTAAGCCACCATGGCCCATTGAGCTCTTCTAGTGAGAGGCAAATGTCTAACCCATTTCTCCCATTTGGTTGCAAAGGATTGTGAGGCTTATGTTTAATAATAATAATAATAATAATAATAATAATAATAATAATAATAATAATAATAATAATAATAATAATAATAATAATAATAATAATAATAATATTTATATACCACTTTCCTCAATCCAACGAACGACTCGAAACGGCTTAAAAAAATAAAGATACAATGTTAGAAATACAGATTACAGAAAATACAATATATCAACAATAACAACAATGTAATCAGAAAAAAATACAATATAAAGTTCCAAGCGACAAGGTCCACAAGTGATGGAACCACCAGCTCAACAGTTTCACTGATGGCCCCAGTGGTCCACGGTGCTTTATCCCTCCCCAGTAAGAGTGAGGGAGGGAGAAGCGGGACCCTCCATAGCTGCGGGGCGCATACCTGTCAAGCGCAGCTCCAGAGATTACGGGACCTGCGCAGAACGTTTCTGCACAGGTCCATTCTATGCATGTGTAGAAGGCTTTTACGCATGCGTAGAACGGACCTGCGCAGAACTGTTCTGCACAGCTCACTTCTACGCGTGCGTAGAAGGCTTTTATGTATGTGTAGAAGACTTTTACACATGCGTAGAATGGACCTGCGCAGAACTGATCTGCGCAGCACACTTCTACGCATGCGTAGAAGGCTTCTATGCATCCTCTTCTGCACAGAAGCCTTCTATGCATGCGTAGAAGGGTTCTATGCATGCGTAGAAAGGACCTGCGCAGAAGGGATGTGCATTAACTCCTTCCCCCCCGCTGCCAAATTATGGGGTAGCGGCAGCTCCGGGCAGGAAATGGCGAAAATCGGCGCAAAAATACGGGAAATCCCGGCCAATCTGGGATACTTGACAGGTATGGCGGGGCGCTCCAGGTGACGCTCTTCGGCCTGGCCCCAGTGGCCCACTGCCCTTTATCCCTCCCCGGTAAGATATGTTTATGTTTATTGGATTTATACCCGCTCTACTCAGGCAAAAAGGCTGACTCAGAGCGGTTTACAACACAATAATATAAATATAATTACAACAAAAAATTAATATAGATACAATTATAACAATATAATAATACAAATAGTTAGTAATACAAAATAATCAATAGAGTTGTAAAAAAATCCTCAATGGTACAAAAATCAACAATCAATATATCAATACATTACAATTCATATTGGAATTGACTTACTTACTGAAACCTTGCATATTGCAATTGGTTTACTTACCCAAACCTTGATTTTAAAATCAGAAGGGGAAAAAGCAGTTGTGTGATCCACGTCTTATCACAACTTCTCTTCAGGAGCTATTTTTATTGTTGGAAGCTTGTTGAAAGTTCTGAGTGGGAGGCTGTCACCACAGAAATGAACTTCAGTGGGAAGTGCGGTCACACTAACCTCAAACAAACAAATACACACACTCACACCCAATACTGAAAATATTCATGCTTGGTGAGGTACCTTATGGAGATGAAATGGTATATCTGGAAAAACCTTATGGCTGGAGTATCCGATTTATTTATTTATTTATTTGAATTTATATTGCTGCCCCCTCGCCAAGGCAACTCCAGGTGGCTCACAAATATAAACATCACATAACAGTAAAACAGGAACCTCAAACTTAAAAAAAAAACATTAAAAACCCTCCCAACAACCACAAATTAAAATTGAACTAAAAACCTGGACGGCCCTCACTATATAAGCCAGCGAGGCGGGGGGCGGGGGGGGGGGGGGCTACCGCACAGGCAGCACCCCACACTTGCTGCACAATCCAGGTTTTCACATCTTTCCTGAAGGTCAGCAGCTCTGACTGGAGGCACAGCTCGATCAGCAGGAGGTTCCATAGGGCCAGAGCAGAGACTGAGAAGGCCCTTCTTTTAGTGCTAGAGAGGCGAGCCTCTCTAGTCGATGGCACCCTTAGGGAACCTCTTTGGTCTGCTCTGAGATGATATTTCATGAGTACTGAGTGTTTTAGGGACTGTGGTAGTTTAGTGGTTAAAACGCTGTACTTGACAACTAGAAGGTTAAGGGGTCAGCATTTCAAGAACGGAGTACTGCATGACAGAGTGAGCTCCTGTCTCTGTCACAGTTCTTGTCATCCTAGCAGTTCGAAAGCAAGAAATTGCGAGCAGATAAATAGGTACCACTTCAGTGGGAAGGTAAACAGCATTCCGTGCACTCCAGTGTCTAGTCATGCCTGCCACAGGACCACGAAAACATCTGCAGACAGCGCTGGCCCTTTGGCTATAAACGGATGATAGTTTAGTGGTTAAAACGCTGTACTTGACAACTAGAAGGTTAGGGGGTCAGCATTTCAAAAACGGAGTACTGCATGACAGAGTGAGCTCCTGTCTCTGTCACAGTTCTTGTCAACCTAGCAGTTCGAAAGCAAGAAATTGCGAGCAGATAAATAGGTACCACTTCAGTGGGAAGGTAAACAGCATTCCGTGCACTCCAGTGTCTAGTCATGCCTGCCACAGGACCACGAAAACATCTGCAGACAGCGCTGGCCCTTTGGCTATAAACGGAGATGAGCACCGAACCCTAGAGTTAGATACAACTGGCTTTCAACAACTTACCTTTACTGAATGTTTCAACACTTGCATGTTAAACTTGAAACAAGGAGATTTAGATTGGCTGCAGCCTTCAACAAGTCCCTACTTTGCAGCCTAAGCACCTTACAAGTTTACTCTGGGGATAACAGGGGTTAATTCTACATATTTTGACCTGAACAACATGGTGGAAGGATGGCACGCAATGCAAATGCAATGGTTAACATTCTGAGGATGATTTTAATGGTGGGCTGAGCAGGACAGACATTTTTCTTCTTCTTTATTGTCCCAGCAGAATGAATGAGGATTCTAAAATAAACACCGATAAGCACGGGGAACTTATATTCTCCGAAGAGAAGCTAAAGCAATTTTGCAAGTGACCATGCTGTATCCAAAATGCAATTTTCCTTCCTGACAAATTAGCATATTTTTAATTGAATCTCAGCACACTACCTCCTTTCCTCCGTCCTTGGTATGTTGTGAAAATGACTGAAGCAGAATCCCATTAGTTATTCTTTCAAATGGCGTGACGACTGAATGTTAATAGGATATCCATGAAACACCAGGCAGTAGGGGGAGGCTGAGAAGCCATGATGGTTGCATCTTCCAATCACCTGTAATACTATATTTCATTCTGCTACTCAGAAAAGTCCTTCATGGAAGGTTGGTTTATAAATCTGATTGCCGGCAATTGTTGTTACATCCCATCAAGTCATCTTAGATTTATTTTGTTGTTGTTCAGTCGCACAGTCAATTCCAACCCCCTGTAAACCCATGGACCATTGCCTGCCAGGCACCCCTATCGTCCACACCATCCTTCTCAACCCGCCCAACTCTGTGCCCAATGCATCAACAATACCATCTAGCCATCTCATTTTCTGCCGCTTCCTTCTTCTCTTGCCCTCCATCTTTCCCAGCACCAAGGCTTTCTCAAGTGAATCCTCTCTTTCATTTGATGTCCAAAGTACTTTAGCTTCACCTTCACTATTTGACCTTCTAATGAGCAGTCAGGGTTGATTTCTTCTAAGATCAACCTTATGAATGAGTAATCTTCAAAATCTCCTGTCTTCATCAACCTTGCTCAGCTCTTGCAAACCTAAGCCTGTTGGTCCCTTAGGGCAGTGATGGCCAACCTTGGCATTCCAGGTGTTCTTGAACTTCAGTTCCCAGAAGCCTTGATCAGAACACATGGAGTGCCAAGGTTGGTCATCACTGCCTTAGGGAGTTAACCATCTCACATTTACTCATCTTTTCCTGCTGCCTTCCATGTTTCCTAGCATTATTGTCTTTTCCAGATGAGCCTATCTTCTCAGGATGTGCCTGAAATATGACAGCCTCAATTTCATCATTTTTGCCTCCAAATATAGTTCAGGCTTGATTTCCTCAAGGACCCACTTGTTTGTCTTTCTGGTAGCCCTGGGTATCTGCAAAGCTCTTCTCTAGTGCCATAATTCATTTGTATTTATTTTTTGTTGATGTCTTCACTGTCCAGCCATCACACCCATACGTTGTGATTGGGAATGAAGAAACTGGAGAATCTTAGCCTTGCTCTAGTTCTCCAGTAACATATCCTTACACTTGTGGATCTTTTCTAATCCCTTTATTGCTGCTCCTATGACTCTTCTAATCTCTTGACTGCACTCTCCTTTTGTATACCTTGATTGAATCAAGGTATGCAAAATCTTTTGCTATTTAAATTTTCTTCAGTGTCAGCATTAAATTTGTGTAGTTCTTCTGTAGTCATGATTTTTGTCTTCTTAATGGTCATCTGCTGTCTACTTTTGGCACTATTTTCATTTACTTCATTCTCACGTCATGGCTGTATTCTGCCAGTAAGATGGTGTCATTGGCGTATCTTAAATTTTTGATTTTTCCACCAAGATGGCAATATTGGGTTGGAAATCAAACTAGGCTGAAACATCTCATCTTTGGCGAAACTCTGTATATTCTCTAATTGTTTGTGTGCGTGCCTGTGGTTCACTTACTTACATTTGCTGGGCAGCCTATAGCAATAGCAATTACACTTATATACTGCACTATAGCGTTTAGTGCACTGTCTGGGTGGTTCACAAGATAATTAGCATTTTGCTCCCATCATGCCAGGTACTCATTTTACCAACCTCAGACAGATGGAAGGCTGAGTCCCCTTTGAACCCCATCAAGATTAACTCACAACATCAGCAACTTTGGCTGCAGTACTACAATGTAGCCACTGCACCACCATCTGCCCATGTGTGATTGCTTGTTAGTCTCTCTCTTTTTCTCTCTGAACACCCATTTTGGTGCTGGTTTTGTCTGTCCTCTCTGGCTCTGCTCACTATTAGCTCCTGTGTGCCTTGTGCCCTATCTACCACAATGGGCACCAGCTGTCACAGGGGGTGGCCTAACTGAGTTTTAAAGATGAGCAGGTGGCAGAGTGCCTGCATTTGTGAATGTAACAAACTTTTTAATAGCCACTAAACCATCCACATCAAGTGCAAAAGCTTTGTGCAACCTCCTAGACTTACTTCCTAACAAGAACACCAGGAAAAGCCTTCCTAAATCTCAGACAGTGGTCCTGTGAAACCTACGTGTGAACGTACCTCACTGAACATCATGGGACTTATGCATGTGTCGGATCAAATTATTTGCAGCCAAGCCACTCTCAAACTGATGAGTAGATAAAGTTCATTCCAACATGATTCTTTTACATGCAGGTTGTGTACCTCCAGATGATTTTGGTGTGGCTTCATCTGCTGATATAGAAGTTAGGATAAGATTTGTCTACATTTCTTTATCTTTCTGTATTAAAAAAATCAGATTTTGTGCAAAAAGCTGTATTTTATATAATCTGCAGGTTTAAGGGTAAGGGTTGTTTAAAGTGCACAGTAAAGAAGTGTTGGTGAGAAGAACATAAGTTTTGCTCACAGTAAAGAGTCCTACAGAGCTTCTGATTGGAATGAGAAATGTGTTAACATTTTTGCACCATTTTTACACCTATATATACAATAGGTTATTTACTGCTGCCCAACACTCAGCGTTGAGTTACTGGCTGTATGGCATACCTGTCAAGTATCCCGTTTTCCCCGGGAAAACCCCTTATTTTTACCCCTCTTTCCCCTCCCCCTCCCGTTTTATTAATTTCCCTGTAATATCCCTTAATTTTTTTTAAAAAAAATCCTGACTGGAGCCCACACAGGCAAAGCTGCATTATGTTTTTCCTGCCACCAGAGGTTGCTGTGGCTTTTTGCTTGTGGAAGGAGAGAGAGAAGGTGGTGGTGGTGGGCCTTCTATAGTTTCTCTTTCATTTCCCTGCCACATGGTCATAGAGGCTTCGTTTTTGCTGCTGGTGGTCCGAGCCACCATGGGACGGGAGTCTACTCTAGGTGAGCGATATTTCATATATGGAGATTAACTCCTCAGCTGCTGGGAGGCTTGGAAACTACAGAAGTTGCTTTTTACTTCTTTACTAATTCCCTTCCTTAAGCTGGATCCGACATTCTCAGGTGTTGGTGCTTCAACTGGTTGCAGTGAGGAACAAATAGATTGGTTAATTTGGGGGAATTAATCCCTTGCTCCTCCACCCTAATTGGGGGAGGGTGGTGTCTAACCATGTGCAAGGCTAGTTCACCCTAGGGGGCTGGTTTACTATTCTGCTCTTTGCATCCCAGAATTTTTTTTAAATTAAAAATGAGTAAGCAAGAAACAAAACAAAATTCCCCCAAGAAGATGGGGAAAGGGTTATTTGGCCCACACAGCTTTGTGCCTATTGCATCTACAATACCATCTAGCCATCTTATTTTTGGACACCGCCTTCTTTTGTCCTCCACCTTGCCTAGCATCAAGGTTTTCTCAAGTGAATCCTCTCTTCTCATTTGATGTCCAAAGTACTTTAGCGTCATCTTTACTATTTGACCTTTAATAAGCAGTCATGGTTTATTTCTTCTAGGATCGACCTATTTCTAACACCACATTTCAAAGGCATCTATTGTTCTGCGCTCAGCTTTCCTAATGGTCCAGCTCTCACACCCATACATTACCACTGGGAATACCATTGCTTTGACTATGCAATTTTTGGTTTGCAAGGTGATAACTCTACTTTTAACTATGTTCCCCAGGTTTCTCATAGCTTGTTTCCCAAGCATCAGTCGCCTTTTTATTTCACGGCTGCAATCACCATCTGCAGCGCTCTTTGATCCTAAGAAAGTAAAATCTGCCAGTCGTATCCAACTCTAGGGTGCAGTGCTCATCTCCATTTACAGCCAAAGAGCCAGTGCTGTCTGTGTTTGCAGACATTTTCATGGCCATGTGGCAGGCATGACTAGAGCCCAGCAAGTCACATGGCTATATTTGGCCACTCCCACAGATTGGCCAGGCCCACAGAGGGGTGTGGCCAAAATTTCCCTTATTTTCAAATCAAAACTTGACAGGTATGGTCTACTACATTACTGTAGCGGGATGTACGGCCAGACAATGAGTCCCTTTAGGTGAGGTGTTGGTCCCCCTCAGTGGAGGAAATGCCACTGAAAACTATCATATTGGGCCCAATAGCAAAATGAGTGTGGAAGAGGAACTACTTCACTATTCTGTTTCCCAATGGTCATGAAGGCGAAAGAGGCCATGCCAGATGGACTGGCTGTGAAGGCACACCTTGTTAATATCATCAAGGCTGCGGCAGTCCATTGCAGCCCCAGTGTTAAATCTTGCATGTCTCATTTCATACATGCCACAGGAGATGGATCAATGATCACACTTCAAGGCAAGCTGGGATTCACCTTAAACAAATTCACGGCAATGGCACTTTTCCTTTGACTCATCCATCAACTGTGGAAATGATTTCCGGGGGGGGGGGGGAATGTATACCTGGATATGAATAGCAGCCAATGATGATGACACTAGGACCATTAGCTGGAACTAAGCAAAGGACCTAGTGGCCGTATATTTTTTGGGGGGGGGGGGGGAAGGATAAAAATTAATTTCATGTGTACCCCCAGCTTAGTATTCATGATACAGTTAACTCTCTCTCTCTTCTCACCTCTGTATCCCTAGCCAAGATATTAGCTGAAATCCTGTTGCACATCTCATACCTGCAGAAGGGTGATAACACCATAAGTGGGGGCATTTTTGGTAATTAAAAATTCCTGCATGTGTCCCATGGTTTTTTGGATTCCTCTGCAATTCCTTTCATTGCATGGAAGTTGGGGAGCCACAAGATGGAAGGCAGAAGTTTAAAATTACTGAAAATCTCCCCCTACTGATGATGACATCACCCTTCCACAGGCGTAAATTAAGCAACAGGATTTCAGCCAGCTAATGGTAGCATATAGTGAGAGTTGTGGTTCCATAACATTTCAAGGCCCTCTACTTCCTCATTGCTGCTTTGCGTACAGGGAAACCTAATGTGCCATTGGCCAGGAGAGAATAAAAGCACAGATGACAGCAGAGGCCAAAGTGTTCCACTTAATACTACTGGGATATTAAGAAAAAGAGATTTGCTAAGGATAAGATAATAAGAGCATGAAAGTGGGACTAAAGGCTATGAATTCTCTCACAGCAATGAAAACTACAGAGAAAACAACCGGCCATTTTATTGATGTTAAGGAGCCTCTTATCACCAACAAGAAAATAAGAAGAGATCTGCTGGATAGATCAAAAGCCTCCAGTCATACAAAGAAATCACACTGATGCCTATAGCAATCCCAGAAGAACAAAAGGCAATGATACTCTGGTTCACCTAGCTGGAGTTAAGAAGATGATATATATAGAGTTTAAAGAGAGAGACTCAATACTTTGGTGGGGAAAAAACCAAGTCAGGGAATTTGCTGTTTGAATTCCTTTCCAGTTGCCTTGGTCTTGTGAATTACTCCCCCAGCTTGAATTCATGAAGATGACATATATTAGCAGAACGTATGAAGATACATTATACTGTGCAACATCCTTTGCACAGCTCTGCATGCATATCAGGTATGATGTCACCAATAGGTTACTGTTGATTAAAAGTTCCTTTGCCATTTTTAGAGCACACGTGAAAACACCAAATGAAGAAGTTGATCAATGTGACTTGCTGATGATGTCATTCCTGTTGCACGCATGTGTGTTGTGCTACACCCGGGGTGGCCAACCCTGGTGCTCCATCTGTTCTTGGACTTCAATTCCCAGAAGCCCAAGTCAGCACACCTGCTGATCAGGGCTTCTGGGAACTGAAGTCTAAGAACAGCTGGAGGACAAAGGTTGGCCACCCCTGTGCTACATGATTTTAGCTATTGAATCATATCAGTGGTCCAACATACATAGTAGCATTTTTATGGTTTATCAATTCTTTACCGACATAAATTTTCATGAGCCTCACCAAAAACTGAGACCTGGGTATTTTACATATCTTAACCAGAGCAGAGAAGAGAATTTTTTTTTTTGGGGGGGGGGTCAAGAACTGAAGGATATGTGCAAAATTTCTCATCCACATCAATTTTGCCTCTATCAGGAGCATAAATAATCCCTTGTCATCTCATTACAGGAAGGAGTAAGGAATTGCATTTCTTTCATTCATTTTTTTTACACAGATGAGAAATGTTCTGGTGCTATCAATCTGGCATTTTAAAAAAAGATGCATGACCTGGACAAGTTGTGACACCTGCTGCTTTGTTTAATGGGTTTTTACAAATCTGAAGAATCGGATGGGTTGTTTGCATCTTTTTCAACCAACAGCAGGGATGGCAACCCTTTGGAATGCCATAGGCTTCGGACTATTACTTCCACAGTCTTTTATTATTGACAATACAGGCTAGTGATTCTGGGAACTGAAATCCAAAATATCTGGAGTGGCAAAAGTTCACCATCTCCCATCCTTTTATGCTTGTTCTCCCTCTTTCCTTTAGCCCAGGGGTTCCCAACCTTTTCAAGCTGTGGGCTGGGTCATGTTCTCTCAGTCATCTTTGAGGGCCTGATGGCCATTTTGACCTGCCTGCATGATGGGGTGGGTGGGTAGCCATTTTGTCCCAACAGCTTCAAAGGGGCAGCCATTTTGTTTCTTTAATGCCCTTGAAGAGGTTGGAGGCCACATGAAATGGTGCCATGAGCCGGATCTGGGCCACGAGCCTTAGGTTGGGAACCCCTGCTTTAATCTGTGTTTTGCTTCTCAAAGTGATAGCTTTGCAGAACCGGTGGCAGGGATGTTTTGGATAGTTACAAAAACCTTTAGATAAGGGAAAGCAATCCCATCTCTGTCCCACCCTGGAGCTAAAGATACTTGCAGGATTTCAAAATTTCATGCCAAGCACATCTCATAACATCCTAAAGGTATGATTCTACAAGGAGAGCATTTTATTGCTAGTCTCTTCAGATTCATACTCATGATCCAACAAGGCACTTCTACAAGAAATCTGGCAATCTTGCAAGATTCCTTGCCTGTTCCTAAGATCAGAACAAAGGGCTTTCCCTTCTGTGTTGAAGGTTTTTCTGTTCTGTGCAGAATCATCTTCCCTTGAAAGATAAAGCACACTCTTACAGCAAACAGAGAAGGGCATTCTGCTTGTAAGAAGCAAACAATTCAACTCAAACATCAGATGGTCAGATCTAAAGGCACGCAGTAATCCGCCCGATTTAAACCACTCAGCATGCTATTTTTTGTGCAATTAAAAATTGTGACTGCAAAGATAATTCAAGAATAACGTGGACTCTCAGCCAGTTCTCATTATCAAAAAGAAGAAGCCATTTGCCTGATAGAAGGAGAAAACTGGTGATTTTCATCTCTGTTTTTGGACTATAATACTCAGAATCTCTAAATAGCATGGCCAATGGACTTACTGGCTAAAGGTGGGGAAAGGAAAATTTCAAACATCTGTCCACACCAGTGGTTCCCAACATGGGGCTCACACCCACTGTGGGACTTCAATTCCCAGAAGCTTAAGTCATTACTTTGGCTGATCAGTGCTTTGGGGAATCGACTTGGGCTTCTAGGAATTGAAGTCCAAAAACCAAAGGTTGGGAAACACCAGTCTACACCCTTCTGCTATCATTTCTTTCATAAGCTTCCTCATTTCCATGTAAACTCCTCACAACCCTTGAGTGGATGAAGCTTGACCAGAGCCAATCTTTACCACAAAACACCCTTCTATACATTCTGATCAACTCCTTCCAGATTTCCTACCTTTCTGCCTTCTTATGTATTAAAGCCATGTTATTCCTGATATCTTGAAGACTGGAGGGTTTCTATTCATCCTCTCCAGCTTCAAACCATTGTAGCCTCTGAGAGCTACAGCCATGAAATCGTAGTCCGTCCCCCCCTTCCCCATCTCCCTAAGTTGATTTTATGTGTGCAAAATACATTAAGGGGGTTTGATGTTGTGGCTTTGATACTGCAAGGTTTGGAACAAATGGAGATCCTTTGTTGGAATCGTTCCACGTACTGCTCAGACAGTTCTATGATGTTTATCTTGGATGCCTTCCAACCTTAATCAGCCCACAAAAGCTGAAAAATACTGCAAACGGATCCTCAGAAATGTTTCTAAATCCTTTTTGTCCAAGAGATTTAGAACTCTGTTTGAAGGGGAAAGCCATACAGCAGTCCTTGGCCACAGAAAATTTGCATGGGTCATAATTTACATTTTGAAACCTTGCATGTATCAGAAAAAACTTTATTGTTATTTTAATTCTCATCCAGCAGGATAAAAGACAACTTGCAGTGAGGCAATTGTCTTTTCTGACCCCAGGAGAATTCCAATATATTGAGAGTTAGTGGTAGAATTAGGGTTAAGCTTACAGTTACAGTATAGTATGTGTGTAATATATCTCTGGAATTCTGATTATTCTCATTCTGCTCCACCTCAGTCATCAGAATATGTTTCTTTAATGGTTCATTAAAAAAGTGCAGTGACACCACCACCCCCTCCTACATGTGTCACACTAGCTGGGATGAAAAGCTAACCATTTGAGTCAAGACATTGGTTGTGACAATTTGTCCAGGCCATTTTTCACCTTATTAAAAACCAAAACCAGTCCAAACCACAAGTGCTTACAGCCAGTGGCTGAACCTTGAGGTCATTATTTACAATTCTTCTGAGCACAATACAATAAAATATCTACATTATAAGTCTGGCCTTGAGTGGATTCTGCAGTAAAACATGATCCTGAGGGAATAAAATTGCAATGTACATGAGGAAAGTTAAGTATAATGTAGTGGAGTGATTGTCCCAAATTATGATTCAAAAGGCTCCTTTATGTCTGAGAAATGAGAACCCTATTGAGTTGATAGATATTTTGGTTTCTTCAATGCAGTTAGAAAGGACTGCCTAGCCTGGCTCTGTAAGTTGTTACCTTCAATATTATGAAGGAGTCTAAAGAGAAACTCCTGATGGTGTATAGCAGGGGAGCTCAAACTATTGTCTGTGGGCCAGATTCATCCCCAATGCCAATTCATCTGGCCTGCACCACCCTCATTGCTCCTGGAAGTGATGAGGGTGGTGCGGGCTGGATGAATTGGTGTTGGGGGCTGGATCTGGCAAGCAGACCAAAGTTTGGGGGCCCTTGTTTAAGCAGAGAGAATGGCAGCTTAAAATCTATCTCATCCTGTTGCAAAAGAGTTTGCAAGGCACATTTCAGACATTTTTGTCATTGTATGAAAAAGGGACAAAGGATGAGGAGGTAGAAGGGACTCCGCTCCAACCATGATGGAGTTATAGATAAGGATGATTTGATTTGATTTGATAGGGATGAGAGTTTTGCATTTCTAGGACTTCTACTGCCAAAACATGCTCCGAATCCTCCGGCCAGATTTCAGTAAAAACAAAAGGCAAAAGATAGGCACCATCTTACCCTAGCAGTTTCTTCCATGTGTTTGTGATTTGAAGGAGATAGCCACAATGCTTCCTGGGAATTGCCTCAATACTCACCACTTGTATTGCCCAGGATGACGGGTTTTGCAGAACACAATTGTAAACTCAAAGGGTTAGGCGACATTTCCCCCCTCCTAGCTGTGAAGTGGTTAAAATTATATGAACATTAATTAAAGAAGTAGAATCTGTTTGCTAACCAATTGATTGATTTAGAAGGGCTTGCTGATCCGGAAAGAAATGTTTTCCCCATTACTTTTATCAATTAGTAAGATTTAGTAGAGAAATAAGGGTAGATGGGGAGTTTTTGGCAGGAGTAGATGAAGGAGATAAGCACTGAGTGCTTCTGTGTTCTTGGCTGATAATGCACCTAGGACTGTGATGGTGAACCTCAGCACTCCAGATGTTCTTGGACTTCAATTCCCAGAAGCCCAAGCCCCCTGTAAATCCACACAAATGGGTTTACTGCGATTAATCCATACGGGCGCGTTTTACTTCTGCTTCCGGGAGCGACGAGGGCAGCATGGGCTGGATGAATCGCAGTAAACCCATTCATGTGGATTCATCTTGAACAACATCTGGAGTGCCAAGTTTCACCATCATGGACCTAGGATGTCTCATGAGTAGAAAGTTCTTGACTAAGGAAGGAAGGTACAAGACAGGTCATAGTGACCAGTTACTGTGTTCTTGGATGATAACAGCAGGTGATGAGATGATGTAACCCACCTGAAGATGGCCATTGTTGGGTATGGACATCTTACGAATGAGGGACATAAAGCTAAAGAAGATGGGACAGCACTTTAGTTGCTAGGGTATAAAGAAGGGGGACTTAGACCCCAAACCTTGGAACTCTCTAAACATCATAAGTGCCCAGAAGTGACCCTGCCACCTAACCAGGCTCCCGCATGGCTAGAGAAGGGACAGCAGGAATCCATGATAGGTAAATATAGCCTGTTTATTCTTGCTTCTTGTATCCTGCTATATGTTTTGCTTAGAGAACTGTCTAATAAAAACTTTGTTTCTTCACCCACTGAGTTCTTATTGTCTCCAAGATCCTAAAAGAACCTGAGCCCATCAGGCCTAGCCAGCCTGTTGACAGGACATCACACATTAGGAGTCTAGGGATTCTCAGCAATCACTGGAGCTAGAATTCTCCCTGGGGTATTTTTGATAAATGATGAGGATGAGAGTCCTAGAAACCTGAAAGCCCCACCTTTAGTTATCTAGACAGTATCATCCCACATGCTAGCAAGGTCATGCTCAAGATAATACATGATAGGCTTCAATAACATGTGGATACAGAATTACCAGAAGTGAAAACTGGGTTCAGAAAAGGTAGGGGAACTAGAGACCAAATTGCCAACATACATTGGTTCATGGGAAAAACAAAGGAATACAAGAAACAAGTCTATTTCTGTTTCATTGACTACACCAAGGTCACAAAAGGTGGCAAGTAATTAAAGAGATGGGAATACCAGAACACCTTATAAGTCTCATTAGAAATCTGTACAACAGTTAGAACAGAATATGGAATGATGTAGCGGTTTGGAATAGGAAAAGGAGTAAGGCAAGGCTGCATTTTGTCATCCTGATTATTTAACTTATATATAGAGCACATAATGCGCAATGCAGGGCTGGATGAATCACAAGTTGGAATTAAAATTGCTGGCAGATACATCAACAATTTGAGATACACAGATGATACTACCTTAATGGCAGAAAGTGAGGAAGACCTAAAGAAGCTCCTGCTTGGGTTGAAAGAAGAGAGTACAAAAGCTAGCTTGAGACTCAACATCAAGAAAACCAAGATAATGGCAACAGGCCCTATCACTCCCTAGAAAATAGATGGGGAAGAAGTAGAAGCAGTGACAGACTTTTCATTTTTAGGATCAAAGATAACTGAAAATGGTGATTGCAGCCATGAAATAAAAAGGCAACTGATTCTTGGGAGGTAAGCTATGAGAAACAGGGGGACATAGTTAAAAGCAGAGACATTACCTTGCAAACAAAAGTCTGCATAGTCAAAGCAATGTATGGTAGTAATGTATGGGCGTGAGAGCTGGACCATTGGGAAAGCTGAGCGCGGAAGAATAGATGCCTTTGAAATGTGGTGTTGGAGGAGATTCTTGAGAGAACCCTGGACAGCAAGGAGAACAAATAGGTCAATCTTAGAAGAAATCAACCGTGACTGCTCTTTGGAAGGTCAAATAGTAAAGATGAAGCTAAAGTACTTTGGACATCAAATGAGAAGAGAGGATTCACTTGAGAAAGCTTTGATGCTGGGAAAGGTGGAGGGCAAAAGAAGAAGGGAGCGGCAGAAAATGAAATGGCTAGATGGTATTGTTTACGCAATGTGCATAGAGTTGGGCGGGTTTAGGAGGATGGTGGAGGATAGGGGTGCCTGGTGTGCAATGGTCCATGGGGTCACGGGGGGTCGGAATCGACTGTGCAACTGAACAACAACAACAACAAAAATCAGAAATCAGAAATTGGATGTTTATAATTTCTGAAATGTGTACATTTTGCTTCAAGATTATATTATCTTCTTGGCAGTTTATTTTTCTCAATCAAGGAACCAACACAGCATGTCCAATTCATAAGCAGAATTTGCTTCCATTAGTGATTCATTTAATTTAGCTTCTTAAACAAGTTGAATATTGACTTGAACCTAAGCTTGAGCAATTCAGGAGCTAATATAACTAATTCAGTCGTTAATATAGCTAATACTGTAGTTTGCTTCGTTTGGTGAGAGGATGGCAGTTGATAATTCAAGAAGATCATTAAGCAATGAAATTAACAGTGCAGGCCTATGCATGATTACTCCAAAGAAATTCCTCTTATAAAGTTGATGTTATTCCCAGGTAAGGATGTAAAATTTTGCCCAACTGTAATTTTCCCAGGTTAAATGAGACACCTTCAAAGTTATCTCTTTGACATTAGTTTTTCTGCCTCCTGATCTAAAAGAAAATGTTCAGAGTCATGAGAATGGGTTGGTGCATTTTTGTAAAAGAATTTGCTTTCACATGAAAATGTGATAATTGTTATTTTGCTTTTTTGTGTAAAAATGATGCAACAAAATTACACTTTAAAAGTAGCATGAAAATAAGGATACCAATAGGAACATCAGAAGGGCAGTTGAGTGCCTTTGTGGTCTATTAATGTGTGTTTATGCTTCATGTCCCAAAGGGCACAAGAATAGGGATTTTGTGTGAAGTACTTTTGTGTGTATGTGTGCAGATGACCAAAATCAGAATGGAGCCATCATGCCATGCTTCACTAAAAGGTCAGGCATGGTTAGATTTCTTCATGTCTCTATTCCTTCCAAGTTAGGTATACAGGTACTTGAGCTTTAACCTGTATTTTGATACATATCATGCAGTTGATGCCTTTCAGCCTCAACAACAACAAGCCTGATGTGTAAGATTTCAATAAGCCTTCTGAGACAATTCTGGCTGAAAGACAAAGCTAATTGTAAGTCATCCAGTGAGTATTACCTTGTATCTCAGTAGGGGCTTGAATATGGACCTCCTCAATTTCAGTCCAACAAACAAAAGTGCTCCAATTTACTTATGGGCATGAAATGTTAGGGAAGATGATGAAACTTGATTTGCTGTCACCCCAAGTAGTAGTAGCAGTAGCATCAGAATGGTCACAAATTATCCTTTCAAATGGCCCAGATCTAATATCATCCCAGGTCATTGGGAGGTTGAGATTACATCCAACTCTCCACTCCACCCCTCAAAAGTGGAGAATCACCAGAGATGATTGCTTAAAGCAAGGATAAGCAACCTACGGCCCATGGCACCAAATCAGCCGACCCGAGGCCTCACTCCAGCTGCCACTGCTGCCACTGGAATCAGCCATGGACACATTTACAGCTGTTGTAAATGTGTAAATGAGTCTGCGGCCAATTCCAGCTGTAGCCCACCAACTGTCTGAGGGAGCATGACCCGGCCCCCAACTTCAAAAGGTTGGCAGCCCCTGGCTTAAAGTAGTGTTCTTTTTTCACACAGGCCACTTCAGTGAGAAGGTAAACAGCATTCCATGCACTCCAGTGTCTAGGCATGCCTGCCACATGCCCGTGGAAAAATCTGCAAAAGCAGACAGCGCTGGCTCTTTGGTTATAAACAGAGATGAGCACTGAACCCTTGAGTCTGATACAACTGGCTTTCGAGCAATGGTGACCTCTACCTAATTGAAATGTCTCAAATATTTTGACAAAGTTTTTTAAGGGAAGCCATGTTCAATGATTGGTCTAATAGCTATACCAATGGATACAAGGAATCTCTTACAAGATATAGGCCTTAGACTTCTCACAGAACAATAATTCCAAGAACTGGGAATTTTGAAAAGGAACATTTGCCTTTTGTTTCTTATTCTTCTCTCTTTTTTTTTTGAGAAGGTTCCAATTAGCCTATTTAGCTAACAGCTGTTATTTTTTGGGGGGGAAATTTCATATGGAAAGCAAGTCTTCCACTTGCTTTCAGAGAACAATTGGCATAGACCTAGTTTCTGTTAAGATCTTTACCATGGTCTTTCCCCACAACTTTGGGGCCATGATTTCTATAAGTTATTTATATGCTGTGGGAGATAACTGTCATATGTCCTTGAACATACTGTCAGCCAATTTATAGAAATCAATTAAGGCAGCATTCATGAAGGCTCACTGTGTACCTGTCAACTCATCAAAAATGAAAATTTAATTCCTGAAAGTATCTTTTTAACAGCAGAAAGTTTTGTCAACCTCCTCTCCCCAATTTTCTCCGAAATGTTTGACAGGCACATCAATAGAAAGGCTTTGCCAGACACTTTGAAGTAATTGTCTGATTCCACCCCCCTTCCCAAAGTGTATAATAAGAACATAAAGTTTGCAGTCATTCCTATTTTAAGACTAGTTGATAGATCATGCAAGAAATCATGGCTTTCTATTGTCTGTATTAAATCTTCAGTTGATTATCACACTTCTTTCACAAGATTTCCCCATTTCTACCTGTCAGGATCATAATTTTCTGATTATCAAAGTGTAATAGTTAACAATACAAACTTAATAGCTAACTTTGCAGCTAAGACATGAATTCTGAATTTCATGCAAAGGCTAATAGACTAGCCCTGCCCACTCCATCAGTTCTTCAGTTGTTGTCTACACAGAGACTAAAATGTCTGAAGCTACATATAAATTCTAAACTTTGAAAACCAGAGTTTGAAAGTGGTGTGGGGAATTAATCTTTGACAAAAAGAGACATTGCCTTGGGCTTTTGGGTGGAAAGAAGTCATAGAGACATAACAAATAAATATTTAAATGTTCCAGTTTTTTTAACATGTTGCAACTAGTATATGTAAATATAACCAATGCATTGGTCAATCAGGATGCTGTAATCTGAAGGAAACTGATAAATTAAGATAAAAATAAACTTTGTGTCAGAAATTACTGTGGGTAGAGAGGATTTTTTAAGTAGAAATTCTGCTCTGGACACCCAAATGAGGCTCCTTTCATGTCCCCAAGATTCATCGTGCAGCACTCATGCATTGAAATCTGACCTTCCAGACTCCAAGCTCAATGTCTGAACTACTAAACCACCACAGTTAAGATAAGAGTAGATCTATAGATAAGATATGAGTAGATCTCTAGCCACCAGAGAATCAATATGGTAGCATAGATAAACTATTGGACTGGGAAGTAGGACACCAAGGTCCACCTCCCCAGCTGGTGATGGGAAATTCACTGGGGGATGTCAAAAGTAAACCCTGGACATCTCACTTACCCCGAAAACCCTTTAGGTTTACTATATGATTGAAGTGACTTGGAAGTACTTAATACTAACACATACAGTAGCTGTATGCATAAGCAGTTCACAAAGAAAGGCAAAGGTTGCTTGGAAAGGTTTTTGGGACAGTTGAAATGAAGCTACAATTTCGTTGATTCTTAAAGAAGGACAAAATTTGACTAATATTAAGAACTATAGACCCATTTCACTTTTAAACAAGGATTATAAAATCTTTGCTAAAATTCTAGCTGAAAGAATGAAACTCTTTTTGACCAATCATGGTCCATGAGTTTTCCTGAGTCAAATGCAAACTATGTCTCATTTCATATGTGCTGCAGGAGATGACTCTGAGATCATAGTGTGTGGGTCACTTCATGGCAAGCTGGGATCTACCTTAAACAAATTCATGCCAGTGGCGTTTTTCGTGATTGCCTTAGAGGGCGAACATGGGCCAGAACCAACTGGCCTCCAAGACCAGGCCTCCCGGCACCCTGGGGCAGGAAAAAAAAGTATATTCAGATCGAGTTGTGGCCAACGATGACGACGATGCAGAATTTACTGGCCCAAATTATATCAAGGGAATAGAGATGTATGAAAAAATTGCAAACAGTTGGACTACAGCACAGATTTGGACATTTCTCAACAAAGACAGTTATCTTACCCACAAGAAGACACATCACTCACAAGAGTGAATTTGATATTTAGTGCTTTTTTGCTTCTTGTATGTCTATGTGAGGTACACATCAGGTGAGTTCACATCAATGAAATGAATTTCTGTCCCTCTCCATTGTCAAGGAAATGCAGTTAAATAACTGTTTGATGAAGGCTACCAAATTAATCTCTGGCAAATAATGATTGACACTGGTAACCTAGAGCAGGGGTGGCCAACCTTGGCACTCCAGCTGTTCTTGGACTTCAATTCCCAAAAGCCCAAGTCAGAACACCTGCTGATCAGGGCTTCTGGGAATTGAAGTCCGAGAACAGTTGGAGCACCAAGGTTGGCTAACCCTGCCCTAGAGCAATGGTTTCCAACATTGTTGCCCCAGAGGTTTGGGAACAAAAACTCCCAGAAGCTTTCACCATGGCAGTGCTAACCACAATTTTTGGGGACTGTAGTCCAAGAACACCTGGAGACCCAAGGTTGGGAATTCCTGCTGCAATTCAGCCCTTGATCTATTGATATTCACTTCCATCACCCATTCTGTTGAAGTGTGGATAGAAATAGAACCTTATAGGAAATCTTTAGTGTTAGCATATTCAATTCTCAGACCTTGATGTTTTCCTACATGCTGGTACCAATACTAAGTAATGTCTTTGTGTAAATTTGGAACTTTTATAAGTAGTAAAAAAAATGCATACAATATTATTTTGCAGTTCTCTTTGAGCAATGCCTGCTCAGATGATTATAGCAAAGCTTGCCAAACCTAGCGCAGCTGTGTTTGAAGGGCTGTTTGCAAAAATTGTGGAAGGATTTCTGGTGATGATGAAGAATGATAGCAACCTGGTGTGCCAAGCACTATCTTGCTTGAACAGTTTTCACAGTGGTCAGAATATTGCAAGGGGATGCATTGTGTATGCGTGTCCGTATGTGCATTTTACCACTGCTTATTTTTTTTTCAAAAGCTAGTTTGCAAGGGAACCCAAAGCATAAACCAGTAACAATTTGTAAAATCATGAACAAAAATCGTAACAACATAATAAACTAATCATAAAGCAAATAAAAAACAAAAAAGCTCCCAAAGCAGGCAAAAAATATTAAAAAGCATCTCAAAGCAACCAACTGCAAACATTACTTATCAAGAACCTTGAGAAACAAATATCTATATCTATATCTATATCTATATATATCTATATCTATCTATATCTATCTATCTATCTATATCTATATCTATCTATCTATCTATCTATCTATATCTATATCTATATCTATATCTATATCTATATCTATCTATCTATATCTATATCTATATCTATATATATATATCTATATCTATATCTATATCTATCTATATATATATATATATATATATATATATATATATATATATATATATATATATATATATATATATATATATATATATATATATATATATATATATATATATATAGCATGTGATCTGTCCTGCACAGAATAATCTGTGTCACTTTTTCTAAGCCTGTCTTTCCCCTAAAGTTTTATTTGAGCATGGCCACTACAGGATTACACTTTGAAAATTTTGACAATAGAATTTTATTTAAATTTGGTTTTATTAAGCTTTTTTAAAAAATGTTTTTCATATTCAGAATTGAAATAACATGAGAAAAAAAGGAAAAGAAATTCAAATGTGCAAGTAACCAAAAATGACAAATTTATCCATCCTGGCCCCAGATGTTGAACACTTAACTCTTTAATATCTGCTTAATCACCTTTGTGTAGTGGTGAACTCAGAATGTCACCACTTATTTTCCTTCACCTTAAACCAGGGGTTCCCAACCTATGGCCCACGGGCCAGATCTGGCTCCTGGGCTGAATAGCCACTGACACCAGAAGTGCCTCAATATCACTGGAAATGCAAAAAATCACAACATTTTTGCACCAAAATGCAGCAAAAACATGGCAAAAAATTCAAAAATGATGCAAAATGTTCTTGTAACCCCTATTCTGAAAAATACCTTTTTATTATTTTTATATACTTTTATTTCAATTAAAGATATTTTCTCTTTAATTTTTATCCCCCCCCCCCCCCCCCCCCCAGTTTAGGCTGACATGTCCACAAATACCACACTGTACCATGATTCACTTGCAAGAATCTCTCTGAATATTCTCATTTTCCCTGGGCATGTTGGGGCAAGTCCAAAAGCCTTCAATTGTATCTGCTGCCCCAAAAGCCGGGAACTCACTTCCACCCTTCCTGGAAGCTACAGCCATCCCTGAAGTCTAGAAATTAATTCTTTTCTCTGTTTGCTTGTCTCTTTCTCTCTATTGTCTTTGGGGTCAGTGGTAGATTAGAAATTAACACATGTACACAGTGCTGGGTGGGGAATGCCCAGGGGCATCTTCACTGAAGAATAACATGGAGAGTTCCAGATTTCCCCCCTCACATGTTTTAATAAAGGTTAATAAAGGTTTCTTTTACATTTCTCTTGCTCTGTATAGAATATAATAATATTTTGGTGAACGTTGGTTCTTCCTTATATAAGAAGGTAAAAACTAACATTTTAAATTTGCATCATGTTTTAGAAGGTCAAATTGAAAAGGAATTAAAAAGGAACGAAAGCCAGAGATATTGCTGCAATCTGGCTGTTTTGGAGAAGCCAGAGAGAGAACAATGGGTGCCATTTAAGCCCATCAGGAAACCTTTGTTAAGGAAATTGCTGTCTGTAGCTGTATGCAAGGAAGATGACAAACAAGCAGCAAGCTTTGGGCTGATCTCCTCCAATCAAGAGTGTGTTTTGGGGGAAATACCACATATGGACTTTTGGAACTAACCTCAACTCTGTGTGAGCTGGACCATAATGTAAAGTGAGTGGAGAAGAATAAACACCTTTGAACTGTGATGCTAGAGAAGACTCTTGAGAGTCCCCTGGACTGTAACAAGATCAAATCAGTCAGGCCTAAAGGAAATCAACCCTGACTACTCCTTGGAAGGACAGATACTAAAGCTGAATCTCAAATACTTTGGCCATCAAATGAGAAGAGAGAACTCACTGGAGAAGGCCTTGATGCTGGGAAAGAACAAAGGCAAAAGGAGAAGGGAACAGCATGATTGAAATGGTTAGACAGTATTATTGACATGGTAGGCATGGATCTGGAGAATGGTGGATGATAGAAGAGCCAGGTGTGTGGTGATCCATGGGGTCGCAAAGGGTCAGACTTGACTGTGTGACTGAATAACAAGCAAGTTCAGCCAAAACTGTTTGCAGTCTCCTCTTCAGAACTCTGTGATAATTACAGTCTGGATGTTTTGGGTGGGAGGACTTGGAGAAGTTGATGTGCATGTCCTAGTCCCCACCATGAAAACAGCTCTATAAATGTGTTCACAGGGTTAGCATTGCAATGTCAACTTCATAGTGCTTCCAGCACATCCAACCAAATTGATCTGTCTTTTGTTGCATGCTCTTCTACTTTTGTGTCCCGATCAGACCCTGGACTGCCAAAATGAAGCCATTTTCTTCGCTTTGATGTTGCCCAAACCCAAGTCCTGTGACATGTTGCTGGACTTTGTGTGTGTTTTCCCCACATGGAAATTGCACATATTTCAAGCCATGCAATTTGAACACTTGTTTGTCTTATTTATTTATTAATTGTTCACATTTGTATCACTGCCCCCTCACTGAAGTGACTCTGGGTGGCTCACAATAAAAACATAAAAAACATCTACAATAAAATCATTTAAAACCATCCCATTAAAATCCCACCCACTCAAGCTGCAAAAAAGAGGGAGGATCTTAGTTATGTTTTATACAAGCCACAGGTGGGGGTCAAACCTCCATCAGTGCCCCACACCTGCCCCTCTAGCCAATGTTACATGTAGAGAGCCTGTCCGGTCCACTCTGGTTGGACAGACAGATGTTCTTGGGGGGGACGCGGTCTCTTTGATATCCTGGCCCACTACCATGTAGGGCTTTAAAGGTCATCATCAGCACCTTGAATTGCAGTCGGAGGCAAACTGGTAACCAGTGCAGCTCCTGGAGCAGTGGCTAGGCATGGGCATAACGTCCGCACCCCATCACCACACTGGTGTCCGCATTCTGGACCAGCTGCAGCCTCTGAATGGTCATCAAGGGCAGCCCCATGTAGAGCGCATTACAGTAATCTAGTCTGGAGGTGACCAGAGCATGTGTGACCATGAGCAAGGAGTCCCGGTTCAGGAGCGGGCGCAACTGGCGAATCACACAAAGTTGTGCAAAAGCCTTCCTGGCCATGACTACACCTGCTCTTCGAGCAGTAGTCGTGAGTCTAGGAGTACCCCCAAGTTGTGCACTGGGTCTGTCAAGGCAAAATAGCCCCATCCAGGACCAAAGATGGTAGCTCCTGAGACAACGTCGGGCACCTAATCAATAGCCACCCAGTCTTGCTGGGATTCAGTTGTCTTACTGTTTTATTGCATTTCTCCTTTGAACAAAGTGTGCTTATATGCATTCTTCAAATGAAAGCCTTTCGGTTTATGCATAATTATTTGCAGCTGGCTGGAGAGCTCAGCGATTTAAGTACCTGACTGCAGAGACAGAGGTTGGGAGTTTCATTCCCTACTGTGCCTCTGGGAGGAGAGACAACCTGTGTGGCTATGGACAAGTTGCACAGGCCCAGGGTTGTTCCAGAAAAAAAGGAATGCTAAACTACTTCAGCATAGCTTCCAGAAAATCCTGGAAAGAGAAACCATAAATCAGAATTAACTTAATGCCAGGAGAAGTTGAAACCACAAAACACATTCTTTGCAGCTGCTCTTTTTATAGAGACATCCAGAACAAGTTCATATCTCCACTGCTTTGCAAGTATCCTGGCCAGACAAACAGCACATACACCCAACTGGCTGCTATCTGATGAAAGGTCCACCTTCATCCACAACACTACCAAGTTCTGTGCCGCAGCGTGTAAGATCGGAAAAAGAACCCTGGCAGGACCTTAAGCTAATTTAGTGTCTTGCATGGAAGACAAAGAAGGAGCCGCAGTGAGGGCTAAACGCAGGTTTATTGGGTGATGATCAGGATGAACATGTGGTAATGGTGGAGGTACATCACATTATATACAGTAGCACAATACATTTGAATCTTGTTGTACGGTAGCTCATTGGCTGCTACCGGCGTGACATCGTTCCAAGTCACGCCCATCCTCTGCAGGTAGTGATAGTGCGGGAAAGTTCCCGCGGTTGCCGGTGATTTGGGGAATGTGAACCATGTGAGTTGAACGCTCGCAGCTGCCCTCTATGGGCAGCTCACTCGCGTTCCTTTACAGCTGAGTTACATTGTAATTGTGGTCAGGTTACATTCATACATTTCTTAAAGCAACATTGTACATACATAACACCCCTCCCCCCTAGGATGGGACGAAGTCCCTCAGCCATTGTGGTTTGCTGCACGTGCGTCGGGGGCGTGCGGCCGCTTGACCTAACACAGGGGAGCCGGGGGCTCCTGGTTCCGCGGAGTCCCTTCCTGCAAAGGAAAGGGGGGACTCATTAGTGGTTCGGTGGGGACTCTGCGACAACCTTGCATTGGGGGACGGGAATGGAATGAACAGTTGGGACGTGAACCCCTGCCTACCGCTTGAGGAGCTTGGGGTCGCCCCCAGTATGAATCTCGGGACCGACGAGGAAACCCTCGTGGTCTCGCCACCCCCTGTTGCCTGTCCGGGAGTTCTAGAGGCTGAGGTGGGCGGACTCCCCCCTGCTGCCTGTCTCGGGGGTGTCTGTCTCTGGGGAGCTGGAGCTATGGTATATTCTAAAACAAAAGGGCTAGGGGGACTGGAGGTACCAGGGGCTGAACTGAAACCCCTCTTCTTGCTAGGATGGGTGGGGGACCACTCCGCGACACCCCCCTGGTACTGCAAATCGTAATCAAACTCATCCCTCTCTTCCAAAGTATCCTCCTCTGTGGCTGAGAACCCAGGATATGCATTTGTACCCGCGGACGCCGCCGTGTCTCCCCCTTGGGTAATGCGGGTGGGGGAGGACCCTAACGCTGATTCCCCGTCATTGGTGACTCTCCTTCTGAGTTGGTCGGCGTGCCTTCTCCAGAGTAGACCCGCGCTAGTCTCAACCCTATAGGATACTGGCCCCGTCTGCTCAATAATCGTCCCTGGTATCCACGCTGGCCCCGAGGCCGCGTAGTTCCTGCAGTGAACCGGGTCCCCTACCGAAAAACTTTTGGAGCTCTCTTCCCCTATGTTTATATTTCTCCCTTCATCCTCCACCCTGGACGGATCCATCCGGTCCAAAAGTGTTACCGGACGCCTCCTCATGAGGAGTTTGGCTGGCGAAAATCCTGACACTAGGGGGGTTGTCCTGTAGCAGATGAGGAACTGACACAGATGGAGGTTCAACTCACCAGGACCCATGCGCCTCAGTGCGTCTTTCGTAGTGCGCACTTGGCGCTCTACCTGACCATTTGTGGCGGGGTGAAACAGGGCAGCGGTAATGTGCCTTATGGCGTTTCTCTCAATAAACGTCTTGAACTCCGCAGACGTGAAGGTACTAGCGTTATCGCTAACAAGGACGTCTGGCAGGCCGAAACAGGCAAAAACCTTGCGCAACTGTTTAATGGTTGCCGCAAAGGAGGTGCTGTTCATGGGGATTACTTCCAACCACTTGGAATAGGAGTCGACTATCAGCAGAAACATGGACCCGTGGAAGGGGCCAGCGAAGTCGACATGTATTCGGGACCATGGCCCGCGGGCCGTGTCCCATTCCCTATGGGGTAGCCGGGACTCCTCGGGCCGAGAGCTCTGGCAGCTCTCGCACGTGCCCACTAAACGTTCTATGTCTGCGTCTATCTGGGGCCACCAAAAGAAACTCCTGGCCAGAGCCTTGGAGCGTACTATTCCCGGGTGACTGGTATGAAGCAGCTTCAGTACCTTAGCCCTTAGCCTCTCTGGGATAACTACCCACTGGCCCCAGAGTAAGCAGCCCCTTTCCAGGGAAAGCTCTACTCTACGCCTGAAAAATGGCTTGAACTGTTCCTCGGGGGGAGTAGTGGGCCACCCTTTCCTAACCCAGGAACTGACTTGGGCCAGCATCTTGTCGGCTGCCGTGGCCTTGGCGAGGTCGGCCGGGACGATGGGGGGTGAGTCGAGGGACTCGATCAGCAGGACTTGGTGGTCCTGCTCTACCTTGCATGCGGGATCCCCTAAACTAGGGAGGGGCGACCAGGACAGTGCGTCCGCATGGGAGATCTCCTTCCCTGGGCGATAGATTAGCTCATACTGGTAGGCGTTGAGGAAAATGGCCCAACACAGCATCCTGGGGGATAGAATTTGTGGGGTGGGTTTGCCGGTAGTGAAGATCCCCAGAAGTGGCTTGTGATCCATCACTACCGTAAACTCGTGCCCGTATAAAAAATCGTGGAACTTCTTCGTTCCCGCGATTATGGCCAGGGCCTCCCTATCTGTTTGCACGTAATTGCGCTTGGCCTTCGAGAGGGACCTTGAGTAATACGCCACCGGGGCTTCCCGCCCGCTCTCCAACACGTGGCACAGAACCGCCCCCACCCCCCACTGGGGACGCATCACAGAATAAAACCACTGGTTTTTTCGGATCAAAGTGGGTCAGGACAGCATCCGAGGATAGGAGTGTCTTAAGCTCCTTGAACGCTTTCTCCTGCCTGTCCCCCCACCGCCAAGCCGCGTCCTTTTTAAGTAGCGCGTGCAGTGGCTCTGCGACCGATGCCTTCCGAGGCAGGAAGGAATGATAGAAATTTAGGAGCCCTAGAAATGACTGCAGCTCCGGTTTCTTTTTTTTTTTAATTTAAAGCTTTTATTAAGAACTGAAATAATACAAAAACAAATAATGAAAATAATACAAAAAATAATACAGTAACAAATCTATACATTATAAAAAATATCTAAAGCAATAAAACAATATAACCCGACCACCTGTGCTCTGTCGGGGAATGTCGGCAGGGGTTTCTTGACCATTTACCTTCAATTCTGTTTCCAAAATTGGATCATGTCAGGGCTTGGGTTAAACTTGTTATCACCTAATAAAGCGAAGTTGACAAAGGGACCCCAAATCTCCCAAAATGGTGTCTTTATTGGTAACCCCTTTTTCTGGTGAACTTGGATAGTTAATTTCTCATTGAGAGCCAATTGCCAAACATCTGCGTACCATCTAACTTTATTAATATTATTTCCACTCTTCCATTCCTTGGCAATTAGCTGTCTGGCAACCATCAATAAAGATAACAATAATTCTTTTTTATTATTTTCCAGATGTAAATCATCCACTTCACCTAGTAATACTATCTTTGGACTTAGCACTATTGTTATGTTTAATATTTTATTCAATTCTTCTTCTATAACATCCCAGAAATTCCTCATTTTATCACACAGCCACCACATATGAATGTAAGTCCCTTTTCCTTTATTACATCTCCAGCATAAATCAGAGTTTTTATTATTTATTAAATGTAATTTGGCTGGAGTGAGATACCACCTCCAAAGTACTTTACAATTATGTTCTTTTTCCTTTATTGAAAGTGATTTCATACTTCTATGAGTCCATTTCTTTTTCCAGTTCTCATCTTTTATTACGATTCCCAAATCCTCCTCCCAAGTTTTTTTAAGCCAGTGCTGAGTATCTTCACTAGAATTTAGCAACTGATAAATCTTACCCACTAAACCTTTTAAATTCTTTTTACCATTCCTTACTTCAAGAGTCAGATTTTCAAAGGGGGTTGATGCCCGATTTATTGTATTGTTTTCCCTCATCTTTCTATTCCACGCCTCCATCTGTAGTTCTTGCAACCAGTTTAAGCCTAACTCCGCATAAATACTTTTTCTTTGGAAGATGGTATTACAATTATCAATCCAATCCGTGATTAACAGAGCTTTTTTGCGTGTTAAAATTTCTCTTGTACTTATTGTTACCTCTAAAGGGCAATTTTGTTGGTCTAAAATTTCCATTATGGGCGAAGAATTTGGAGATAATATTGGTTTTAATCCTTTCCATATTCTGAATATATTCTTTAAAGAAAAATTACAAAATTGGGGATTAGTTCTTATCTCACCTAAAAATAATTCGCCCTTCCAATTTCTAAACTCTATATAATCTAATTCATACTTTTGCGCATAATTTTGATTTAATAATTTAATAATTCTCTTTAAATTGAAAGCTCTGTAATAGAGTTTAACATTCGGGATATTTAGCCCTCCCAACTTGTTTTTAAAATACCATAAACTTTTATTAATTCTTGGCTTTTTTCCGTTGTTACAGATTTCATTTATCAATTTCTGCCAGATTTTAAGCTCTGTTTCTTTTATTTGTATTGGTAAATTTTCAAATAAAAAGTTTAGTTTTGGCATAATTTTCATCCTGCACAAATTTATCATCCCAAACCATGATATTTTCAATGATTTCCATTGATCCTTAATTTTTTTTATTTCCTCTTTTAACTTATTAAAGTTGATCTTATACAAATCCTTAACTTCATCTGACACCATTATTCCCAAATATCTCATTCTATCTCTTATTTTAAATTTATATTTCTCCATTACTTTCTTCTTTTCCCCCTCCAATAGATTACAAGTAATAGCTTCTGTTTTATTCCAATTTATTTTTAATCCTGTAACTTGCTCGAATAACTTCAAATGATGTTGAATTTTATTAATATTTAGAAGAGGGTCCTTGACCACTAGCAAGGTGTCATCTGCAAATAGACTAATTTTTTTGTTTTTAACACCTGTCAAACCTTCATCTTGTCGAATACTTCTTGCTAACAACTCCATTGCTAGAATGAAAAGTGATGGGGAGAGCGGGCAGCCTTGTCGGGTACCAGCCTTAATCTCGATTTCTCCACTTAACCTATTATTCATTTTTATTCTTGTCACTGAATCATTATATAATTGATCAATTGCATGTTTAAATTTAGAACCAAACTCTAATCTGCAACATATTTCTTTAATAGTAGACCACTGAATAGAGTCAAATGCTTTGTAGATATCTAGTGCCAAAATACAAACTTTTTCCTTACTCTTTTTAACCAAATCTATAATATTAACTAACCTACTTATCAATCCCTCCATCTGTCTGCCCTTCAAAAAACCAGCTTGATCCTCTCCTATATAAAAGCTTAAAAAGCTGTTAAGTCTATTATTCAATAAAGAGGTGAATATCTTAGCATCCTGATTTAATAAGGAGATAGGGCGGTAGGCATCAATTTTTTCCCTATCTTTACCTGGTTTTGGGATCAATACCATAATTGAACGACTCCAGGATTTTGGCATATTTCCCCCCTCTAATATATAATTATACAATTTCTTTAATTTGGGAATCATTACATCCTGACATTGTTTATATATTTCCGATGGAAAACCATCTTCACCTGGTGCTTTGTCATTTTTTTAAGTTTTTAATCACTATTTCAATTTCTTTATCTTGAATTTCTTGCTCCATATAATCTGAATGTTCTTTTTTAAATTTTATATTTAAATTTTGATCTAAAAAAGTTCCTAAATTTGTCATATTAACCGACTTTTCTTTGTATAAATCCGCAAAGAACTTTTCTGCAATATGGAGTTTCCCCTCTAGTTTATGTACTATGAGACCATCCTCATCTGACAGAGCTTCTATTTGTCTCTTGATCTTCTTATTTTTTGCTCTTTTTGCTAAAGTTTTCATATCCACTGCAGCTCCGGTTTCGCGCTGGGGCGAGGGGCATTTTTCACGGCCGCAACCTTGGACTCAGAGGGTTTGATTCCGTCCGGGGTTATCTTAAAACCGAGAAACTCGACCTCCCTCACAAAGAATACACATTTGTCCCTCCTCAGTCGAAGTCCTGCCCTCTCGAACACTGAGAGGACCCCGTCTAGCCTCTTTGCTAATTCTAATTCGCTCCCCGCCGTTATCAACACATCGTCGAAATATGGGAGAACGCCTGGAAGCCCCTTTAAAAGGCATTCCACGAGGGACTGGAAAATTCCGGGGGCCGAATTCACGCCAAACTGAAGGCGCGTTACCTTAAACGCCCCCTTGTGCATCATGATCGTTTGCGCGGCGGCAGCAGCCAGGGTTACAGAGCGCTGCTGATATGCCTGCGCCAGATCTAGCTTGGCAAAACACCTCCCCCATGTAACGTGGCCAGCAAATGGCTGACCACGGGCACCGGATATGCATTTGGCCGAATGGCCTTATTGATCGTACATTTATAGTCCGCACAAATACTGACCTCCCCATTTGACTTAAGGGCTGTAACAATCGGCGTTTCCCACTCCGCCGAATCAACTGGAACCAGAATCCCCTGCCCCACCAATTTGTCCAGTTCCGCCTCGATCTTGTCCTTGAGGGCGAAGGGCACTCTCCTTGGCTTGAGGCGGATGGGCCGGATTTCTGGGTCCAGCTCAAAGGAAACTGGGAGGCCCTTGTACGTCCCGAGCCCCTTCTTGAAAACATCTGGGTGTGCATTGCACACGTCCCGCATTGGGTCAGTCTCGATGGCGTTAATGCCGGACAGTTCGATTCCCAGGGGAGCAAACCACTGCGTTCCCAAAAAGCAGCATCTCCCCCCCCTTGAGGACCACTAGGGGCAGTTTCTCGGAGTAGTTCTTGAACTTCACCTTGAAGTTCCCCACCCCCAACACTGGGATCCCATTTCCCTGCACGTCCCGCAAGTGTGACTTCATGGCCCGCAGTTTGGGCCGTGCGTCTGGGGGAATGCGCATAAACTCTTTTTGGGACAGGATGGAATAGGATGACCCCGAGTCTATCTCCATCCTCACTGGGAACCCCTGTAACAGTACCTCTACGAAAAAGCGCCGGTGCTCCAGGCCCACACGGTTCACGCCTTCCTCGCTGTAGTTGGCTGGGACCTTCCTGGTGCCGGCTGCCTTCCGTTGGTGCGTCTGGGGATGGCTCGAAGCGCCCTTGTCCTCGGCTCGCCCGCGCCTGCATACTCTGGCGATGTGTCCCTTTCGGCCGCAGTTGTGGCACTCGGCCTTTCGGAAGGGACACCTCGTGCGGTCGTGGGACGCCCCACAACCGTCGCAGTGGCGGTCTTGCCTTTCGCGGGTCTGTCGCTTCTCCCCGCGTTTCTTTACTCTATGGACGTCGTCGTCCTCGCTGGAGCAGGAGTCTGCCGTCGTGGACGACTCCTCAGACGTCGCTGGTGTGCCGGCGGGCGACTTGGGGGCCCGCCAGGCCATCCTCGCCGATGTCCGCCGGGCCGCCTGCACTGGTGACTTGGCCCTTTCGGACGTGGCCCCTCGGGAATTAAACACTCTAACCCTGCTCCTGGCTGCCTCAGCTGCTTGGGCCTCCCGCAGTACCTCATTGAACGTGAGGCGATAGTCGCGGGTCATCAACTTCCTCTGGACCTCCTCGTACGTCGCTAGTGTGCCGGCGGGTGACTTGGGGGCCCGCCAGGCCGTCCTCGCCGATGTCCGCCGGGCCGCCTGCACTGGTGCCTTGGCCCTTTTGGACGTGGCCCCTCGGGACTTGAACACTCTAACCCCACTCCTGGCTGCCTCGGCTGCTTGGGCCTCCCGCAGTACCTCATTGAACGTGAGGCGATAGTCGCGGGTCATCAACTTCCTCTGGACCTCCTCGTCCCTCAGGCCACACAGCATGCGGTCTCGGAGGGCTGTGTCCAGGTCTTCCCACTGGCAGTGCACCACTGCAAGCCTGAGGGCCGCCGCGTAGGCGGACACGGACTCTCCCGGGCGCTGGTCTCGCCTGTGGAACGCGACCCTGGCCGGGAAGATCGACACGGGGGGCTGGAAGTGTTCGCCCAGTAGCTCCAGGATGCGGCTGAGTGGCACCACATCCACCTTCCGGGGGGCCACCAGGTTCATCAGGATACACAGCGTGGCCGGCCCCACCTGGGCCAGAAAGTGGGAGCGCATCTTCGCTGCGGCGGCGACGCCCGCAGCTTCCATCGCGTGCCGAAACTGCCACTCGTACAGCTCCCATTGTTCCGGGTCACTGATATCGAACTGGTAAGGCTTGACCTTGGGATTCGCCATCAATCCCACCTTCGTCGCCAATTTAGTGTCTTGCACGGAAGACAAAGAAGGAGCCGCAGTGAGGGCTAAACGCAGGTTTATTGGGTGATGATCAGGATGAACATGTGGTAATGGCGGAGGTACATCACATTATATACAGTAGCACAATACATTTGAATCTTGTTGTACGGTAGCTCATTGGCTGCTACCGGCGTGACGTCGTTCCAAGTCACGCCCATCCTCTGCAGGTAGTGATAGTGCGGGAAAGTTCCCGCGGCTGCCGGTGATTTGGGGAATGTGAACCATGTGAGTTGAACGCTCGCAGCTGCCCTCTATGGGCAGCTCACTCGCGTTCCTTTACAGCTGAGTTACATTGTAATTGTGGTCAGGTTACATCCATACATTTCTTAAAGCAACATTGTACATACATAACAGCTAAATAAACTACTAGTGCAGGGGTTCCCAACCATTGTATGCCGTGGTCCTGATCATGCCTCCCGACAGCTTCATGCCTCCTGGAAGTAGAAGTGGGCACATTTATGGCTGCTGTAAATGCAGCTACTTCTGCATTTACAACAGTTGCAGGCACATTTACGCATGCACAAGTGCATTTTATGGCTGACTTAAACATGCCGCTTCCACTTCTGGGTGCGGCAGTGGCAGTGCAGGCCACATGAAATGGTGCCTTGGGCTGGTGCTGGCCTGCAGGCTGTAGGTTGGGAATGCCTGTACTAACACCTCAGCATAAGCTTAGTAACGTTATTGATCTATGTACTACTATTTAACTCTGAGCAGAAATGCTCCTTTTTAATCACCCTCATTTTAACTTTTGTCTCTTGATATATTTTAAGTATCCTTTAACTTCTGTTCCCTTTGGTGTTCTATGCTGGTCTTGAACCGTAAAAAAGATGTGATTTGAAAATTTGAAACTTAATGCCATATTGTTGCTATGGGATGCATGGCAGCACGGATCCGCTGCTGCGCGCTTTGCAGGACCCACCCCATTAGAGACGGCACGGGGCCGGAAGTGGCTGGGGCTGGGCCTTCCTTGAAAGGAGGGGTCTGGACCGCCCTTCCGCACAGGGCTAGAAGAGGCGGGGGCCAGGCCTTCCTTGAAAGGAGAGGTCCGGACTGCCCTTCCTCCTTTCTACATGGTTGGCCACAGGATGGATAAGATAGAGGGAAACTCGGCTGGCCAATCAGGTGTGCTTTAAGAACAAGGGAAGGCTATGCTAGAAACAGCTTGCCAAACCTTCAAGTTCACCGGACTCACATCAGAAGCAGAGGTTGTCATTTGCGCTTCTGTTGGGGGTAGAGATAATTGGTTATAACCATTCATCCTTACCAGTGCTATGGCGGCCTGCTTGCATTATTGAATTGTGATTAATAAAAGTGGCCCAGTTTAAACCCAGTACAGTGTCCATCTCTTTATTGGGGGGTGGGTCCGGCAATGTTTGCACACATTTCGAAAAGGAAATCAAAAAAACTGATTTTTTTCTTGAGTTTTCTTTCCAGTGATTAGAAAATGCATACATGATTGCTGATAGATACACAAAATACGAATTGATAATATTGTTGTGAAAAAAGGTTAATATGAATTTATTTCCTATCTACACCTATCTCTATATGTACGTTGTCTGGCCATGTTATCATGCTATGGTAATAGAGTAGACCATACTGCCAGCGACTCAACGCCGAGCTTCAGGTGGCAGTTGACTAACCTGACAACCCTGAGGACTAGCGGCCTTGGGTGCCAAAGACCACAGGGAAGGTTGATGGTCCCCAAGTGGATTCAATCCCACTTAAATCCATCTTGATGGAGGGCAGTAGCTTCATCAAAATTGGACTGGGGCTGAGGAGGACTTTGCATGACAAAAGGGCACAGGAACAGGAAGTGACTCACGGAGCTGGATCAGTGGTACGGGGGTCATGCTGCAATGCGTAAGGCAAATGAAAGGCCAGTGCATTATATTCTCAGGACAGTCTTCATGGCTGATCGACATGATGATCACCAATATTCAGAATTGGATACAGCACAAGAAGAAGATCTCTACATATAATTCTCCTCTTAATTTTTTTATTGTTTGCTTTTGACCCAGATAACATTTTTTTTAAAAAAGAAACATCGGAACAGACTATGTTCTTGTCTTCAAGTGTGATGCCTAACGTCTCCATTGCATTGCTGGATAAAGAAAATCAAAATGCCCTAAGTCAACCATCAGCAATTCTAGGTATTTTTTAAAATTGAAAAGCTTTTCAGGAGCCAGCTGTACTGTAATCATGCAAGCCCAATGAGCAGTGACAAATTATTTGTATTATTTCCTAGAGAAATGCCTGGCATTTGTTTGGTGCTATACCTATGTTAGTCTATGAATAAGAAATGCGGGTAATATATTATATACCATGTGTCTTCCAACCTTACCCATAACCTAATTATACTTTATGGGAAGTTAAGTACGCAGTAAACTTCATGCTATGTAAAATGCATACAGGTGTATTTTCAAAAAAATACTCTCAACAAATACCCAAGTCTCTGCAGCTACCAATACTGAACAGTTGGTTCTGTCCTCACTCTTTGGAGAACTTCCTAATTATACATTTAGTATCACTGAGAGAACCACTGAGTAATTATATAGCTGAGCTTTAACGGCTTCGGTTCCTGTGCAGATGCAAGACATTAACACAAATTAAAATGAATTTAGGACTAAACCAACATAGAAGGAATGCAGAAATTCTATTTCCCTCTCTTATAGGTGGGGACAATAGGAAACTTTTGTACCTGAATATGACTTTTGGAATTAAAATGTAGAGACACCCTGGGATTTGCTAATTGTTCTAGGAAAGTAAATGCTTATGGTTCTCACATTCCTTCCCTCATTTTATGGCCACAGATGCCAAGCATTTCTCTAGGAAATAATACAAATAATTTGTAACTGCTCATTCCGCTTGCACGATTACAGTATAGCTGGCTCTTGAAAACCTTTTGAATTTTTAAAAATACCTAGAATTGCTGATGATTGACTTGGGGCATTCTGATTTTCTTTATCCAGTAATGCAATAGACGTGTTAGGCATCACACTTGAAGACAAGAACATAGTCTGCTCTGATGTTTCTTTTTTTTAAATGGTTCTCTGGGTCAAAAGCAAAAAATAAAAAAATTAAGAGGAGAATTATATGTAGAGATCTTCTTCTTGTGCCGTATCCGATTCTGAATATTGGTGATCATCATGGTGATTAGCCATGAAGACTGTCCTGAGAATATAATGCAGTGACCTTTCATCTTCCTTCCGCATCGCAGCATTACCCCCATAGTTCTAGGAAAGAAAATGCTTATGGTTCTCACATTCCTTCCCTCATTTTCTGGCCACAGATGCTCATTTTTCTTCATTTGTATATAAACAAAAACAATTTTTTTTGGGGGGGGGCATGATGGCCATACCAGTTGCTAACTATCTGTGCTATGCTATACTAGTTAACTATGAGTCTTGAATGGGAAAGGCAGACATCTTCCACTCCCCCCCCCCCACATCAGTTCTTTCCCACATTTAATCAAGAGTAAATTGATTAATTTCCCAGCTATCCACAGACATATGGAATATTAATCTGACTCTAGATTGTGTTGTGAGTCATATTTTTGGGTTGGAAGTAAAGTTGCAGCCATGGGATCATTACCATCAACAAGATCTAGACTCTTTCCTCCAACTTCCCCCATGCATCTTACTTAACCTGCCCAGGTAAGTAAAGAAGAAGCATCCACTTGATTCATCAGGAGCAGGAACCATCATCCATTGAAGTTTTACAGATGTTTGGATGTTGACTTCAGTGATGTTACAGTCGTTATTCTTTCATCTGCAGCACTTATCCAGGACATGAAATGATCTCACAAAGTCACGATTTCTCAGTGAGATAGGCTGCCTCTCTTTCGAGAAACTGCTGATCCCTGCAAAATGTCTCACCTCCAACATGAGAACAAGATGAAGAGAACTCCCCCCACCCCTTGCATTTCAAAATGTTTCTGTACAAAATTAGTTTTACTTCTGTTTCTGACGGATAACCTCATTCAGCAAGGATGGAGTGACTGGCAAAGTGATTTTTAAAAACAAAAACAAAAGAGCCAACAAACCATCTGATACAATCTAATTTGCCCTTGATATAAGGCAGCAGCTAACATAATGTTGTACATTTTGGGCAAATGATGTAAAGGGGAAAAAATATTGTGAGCAGGAAAGATCTCATCTGTCCTACCAGTAAAAAAAAATCATGATTGTGAAGATACTGAGGAAAATATTGCAGTTTCTTGTTTTCGCTTTCCTGTCCTCAACAAAGATGGTCCTAGAGCAATGATGTCAAACCTTGGCACTCCAGGTGTTTTTGGACTTCAATTTCCAGAAGCCCAAGACCATGTTCCTGCTGATCAGGGCTTCCGGGAACTGAAGTACAAGAACACTTGGAGTGTCATGGTTCACCATCACTTTACTAGAGGCTTTTCTGGACATCATGAGTTAAGGGGGTGGAAGTAAAGCAGCCAACCACATTTTCACACTTAACAATGGAATGCCAAGGTGCACCAAATTCTTAGACTGAAATAATGTGCAAGATTCTTGGTTTATTAATTCAACTCAGTATGTGAAATTCCACCCTGTCCTCTGTCACTACTCCACCTCTCTCTTGAAGGGGGCTTCATCCTAGCAGATTGTAAGACCAAAGTGGCAGTATCATATACATTTCAGAGTCAAGATGCAAGCACTGACAGCCATTTAGGTGAGGTACCCTGCCACTGGCTTGCCTTCTTAGCACTCATTATTTTTCTCCCCGCTTTTTCACAGCTGGTATCCTTCCAGATAACATGTGCTTGGGAAGGAATTAGCACATTATTTTTCCCCTTCTCTTCTGTCTCCAATACCTTCAGCTATTTATAAATCTTCATTTCATTCCCTACTCTCACTCCTCCATTAGCTGTGCTCTCAGAGAAGGAAGGAGGAATATCTCCCTCCCTCAGCTACTTCTTTCCTGAAATTTGGTTTCCCCACACAGTGGTTTTAAAAATAATAATAAAATAATAAAAGTGAAAACTTTCCATTGGTTTAAATTTGCCTCCTAGTACTTATTGTTGTCTAGGTGTGTGTGTGTGTGTGTGTGTGTGTGTGTGTGTGTGTGTGTGTGTGTGTGTGTGTGTGTGAATGTTTGATGTACTTTCTGTTTAAACATCAGCTCATAATGAGGTAGTATGACTGGAATTTTATTGTGACAGTTTTACTATGTTTCAACTCCACTCATTGACATTTGTGCAATTGTTCCCTCTGTATATCAAATTTGATAATGTCCCAGAAACCCTTGGCTAATATTTAAGCCTCTGTGATGGGTGTCCAACTCATGGATGTATTTTGATTTATGCTGTCTCTCTTTGGATCCTAGTCTTGTAATTTTTCTGTTCACAAACCAGACATCCAGAATGGCAACATAGAGAAACCTGTCTCGAACCACTTCAGTCTACCTGGACACTCTATCGAAGACCTGAAAGTTACAATTCTGGAACAGAATAATTACAAGACTAGGATCCAGAGAGAGATAGCAGAAATCAAATACATCCTTCTGTTAGGCACCCATCACAGAGGCTTAAATATTAGCCAAGGATTTCTGGGACATTATCAAATTTGATACACAGATTGCTATATGCTGCTAGATATTTTATATATTATATTTTGGTGTATTATACCACCTTCACCAACCTTCCTGCTGTCCTGCAAATTCTCTCTTACAACATTGAGCACAACAGGAAGTAACCACGTAACAGTAACCAAGTAAGAGGTTAAACCAGAAAGAGGTTAAACTCATTAGCTTTGCTTGGCAACTTCACCCTTTTGAGATTGAAAGGGTAATATTTAAAACTAATCTGAATGATCTATTGCTACTGCTATCTGTAGGAAGCTGGAATGATATGCATGCTTGCCTGTCATTCTGCTTGATTACTCTTTACCTCATTGTTTTGTGACCCTTTTCCCTTGTGACATCTTGACCCCTGCATCTGGTGTATATAAACCATGCCTGGAAGTTTTACTCCTTGTCTGAAGAAGTGGACTTGATCCACGAAAGCTAACAGTAAAATATAGCAGTTAGTCTTTAACGTGCTGCAGTGTTTTTGTTTTATTTTATTTTGTTTTTGTTTTCTGATATGGGCTAGAAGTGGTGAATCCCTTAGGGCATCATTGGACGAGGTGGAAGCTAGATTCCTGGCATGATTTGGGTAAATCAGTTGGGCACACAGTGGACATCATGAGACATCTTTGCGGTATGCCCAACATTTGTTCACATGAACAGATTTGGAAATGTCTATGGAAATTCCTCTCGGGATTATTGATCATGTACAAGATCTGGCAAGGGATTCAACCAGTCCGGCCAGAAAGGGGACAATAATGTCTCCTGCAGTGACACCAGGTATGCACTACCAGCCTCCCTCACAACTCTGGGGTTTCATTAATTTTTACTAAATGTTGCCCAAGCTTTATACCATACCATCTGTGTATTGCCTCTTTCTTTAACGGGTAGGGGGTAATTGCATTTGTTTCTTGTCTTCATCATACTGGCTGACAATTGTTGCCTTGTACTCCATTTGATCTGAGTCTGGCCAGGTTATTCTGATATAGTAATAAAGTAGACCATACTGCCAGCAACTGCTGAGTGTCAGGTGGCGGTTAACTAATCTGACCACCTTGAGGACTAACAGCCTTGGATGTCGAAGTCCACAGGGAAGGGTGATGGTCCCCAAGTGGATTAAATCCCACTAGAATCCATCTTGATGGAGGACAGCAGCTTCATCAGTATTGGCCTGGGGTTGAGGAGGACTTTGTGTGCCAAAAGGGCTCAGGACCAGAAAGTGGATTGTGAAACTGGTTCAGCGGAATGGGGGTCATGCTGTGATGCAGAAGGCAGATGAAAGGCCACTGCATTATATTCTCAGGACAGTCTTCATGATGATTGCCAATATTTGGATTTGGATATGTGAGAAGAAGAAGAACTCCATTTGATTAAAAAAAATACTGATTTATCAAATACTTTGGTAAAGGATTCCACTGGTTCAACATTTATTGTATTTCTTTTTAGCATTTTCCCGGCCGGGGGGGGGGGAGGGATTCTCACCATCTACTGTGGATATGACAGCTAAGCTCTGAGGGAACTAGGAAGCCTGAGTGGATGATGATGTCATAGAGTCTATGACATAGACCTTACTGATCGGAAAGTTCTGTGGCTCCAGCTTCCCCAACTATACTGCTGCCATTTTGGCACTGCTGCCAAAATACAGAGAAAGAATGAAGCTTTGATCTTCCAAGAATTGTTTTAACATTACATTTACTATACTAGTTTCAGATGTTACCTCGGTTTATGTTTCTACTCAAATGAGGGGTAATTTAATTTCTGAAAACCCTGAAGGATTCAAACTTGTCAACATCAGTTGTAGGAGTTTACTAACACTAGTGTAGTTATTTATTTTTATTTTAAAAAAAACCACAATCGCATATTACCACAGAGAATGGGCTCAGGACATGCAGACAGCCCCTGACCCACTCTGTGACATACCTGTCAAGTTTCGGGAAATTTCTGTCAAATAAGGGAAATTTCCCAGCCAAAACGGGAAACTGGACAGCTGTGCTTATCCTGTGCTGGCCTCCAGTCTAACTCCAGTCTAATTGCAATCTAACTAATACGGGATGATGGCAGGAAAGAGTGTAAAATATGGGAGGTTGACAGAAATTTCCCAAAACTTTATAGGTATGCTCTGTGACTAAACAAAGTGCACACAGATTGAAATAGTTTCCATACATTTTTCTCATAGGAGGGAAACTAAGGTGTGTATGTGAATGTCCCATCATTCACTGTACAGCCTTGACACAGGTAGGATACATCCTCCCAGGCTTTCTAGTAAAAAGGTTGCCCTTGCTCGAAAGCCAGTCATATCTGACTCTAGGGTTCAGTGCTCATCTCTGTTTATAGCCAAAGAGCCAGTACTGTCTGCATCTACAGACATCTGCGTGGACATGTGGAAGGCATGACTCAACACCAGAGTGTATGAAATGCTGTTTACCTGCCCACCGAAGTGGTACCTGTTTATCTACTTGCAATTTCTTGCTTTCGAACTGCTTGGTTGGCAGGAGCAGGGAGAGAGATGGGCGCTTGCCCGTTGTTCAGTACTCGGGAATCGAACTCCAACCTTCCAGTCATCGAGTTCAGCATTCTAACCACTTGAGCCACCGCAGCCCATTCCGAGCCTTTTCCACACTTTAATTAAAACCCAGAGGAATGAAGCCATTGGCTTCTTATTTCCTTGCAATTCTTTCAGAAAAGAACTTCCAGGGAAGCTGAAAGATGGAAAAACATGCAATCCAAAGGGGAGGAGGACATCACTGCCTCACCATTCCTTCCTGCTTTCCTTCCAGGAACATTATATGTTTGCCAACCAAAGACTTGGACTCTGAAAGGAAATACTTGTTCATGAGGAGATGTAATCTGATTTGAAAACAACAACCTGAGGATTGTAGCTGTTTTCAAAGGGGATTGCTGTGTGAAGTAGTAGAACATTCATTTCAACATGAATGGTAAAAATGAAAATCATCCCGAAATACAATCTGTTAATCTGCAGGATACTAAATCTCTTTTTGTTTCTAGTTTTGTAATCCACGTTGATGATTGCAGTGGATGTTCTGCAGTTAATATAATAATAAATGTGCAAATATCACAGGTTTTTTATTTTCAATTAAGTTCATTTGTGTTTAAAATAGTATTGTAATAGTATAAAAAGAATATCAACTTCTTAGAATATAATGGTTTAGTTTATAGATAATAGAAAGATTGTTATAAACATAAAAATTAAGAATTGAAATATATATATATATATATATATATATATATATATATATATATATATATATATATATATATATATATATATATATATATATATATATATATATATATATATATAAATGAGATTTTGATATGTATGATATTTTATGAAGTTTAAACTGGAGGCTTGAGTTAGGAAAATGAGAACATAATGGATATATGCTAATATTGTCATTATTTTTGTTATTAGTATTGTTTTTCTTTTTTTGTTTTAGTATTGTATGTCTAATTTTTTCTGATTGTTACTTTTTCTTTATTGTAAAATTAATAAAAAGTAATAAAAAATACTTCTCAAACTGAAAAATATATATAATAATAAATGTGTGCCCCCAAGTCTGTTTTAACTTATTTTGACCACTTTCAAGGTAGAGAATTCTCTAAGAGTGGTTTTTCATTCTTCTGGGGCACCCCAAAATGGCATAGCTCCCCAAAGGTGGCTCTGCTTTTCCATGAAGGAACAGGGGGGGGGGGGGATTGAACTCCCAACCCCTGACTCTTCAGCCAGATACTTAAGCCACTGAGCTATCCAGCCAGCTGCTCTGTGATTAGAATATATGAAATGGAACTCATTGTGTACATTCATTGACCCTTCGATTAACTAGTTACCAGTATGCATTCATGCACTGCAGTTATGGTTTGAAGCAGTTTTTGAAGTGTGATAGTGTGTAAATTTGCCTGATTCATTCAGGAATGTATTATGGAAATGGAAGAGAAAGGCCACAAATGACAGGCAGATTTAAACTGATAATCTAAACCATTTTAGACTCTCAAGAGAAAACTGCACATCATCATATAAACTGCTTCGATCTGCTTCATTAGTTTTTGTATCAGTCAGTTATTTCCCCTGCCCACAGGTACTGCTACAAATAAAAATATGATTTTCAATCTCGCAAAAGGCATGGAAGACAACAGAAACAATAAATAAATAATTTTCTACTGTCCTCTAAATATGTTCATGTAAAGCACGGTTTCCCAACCTATGGCCCACAGACTCGATCCGGCCTTTGGGCTGAATTTCCGCCAATGCCGGAAGTTCCCCAATGTCACTGAAAGTGCTGAAATCGCCATCTTTTTGCACCAAAACACTGAAAATACGGCAAAAAAATTAAAAAATGGCTAGAAAATGTTCCTCCCTCACTCCCTCCTCCAAGGGAAGCGGTGGAGGTGGGAAAAACACCCAAAAATGCAGTGCAAATGTATGTGCAACTACTGCCGGCAGTGGTGGGAAGAACCACATGACCAGCCCCTCAGCTGACTGAGGTGGTGTGGCCAGGCCCCTGGCAGGAAAAGGTTGGGAACCCCAATGTAAAGTTTTTAAAATTGCAAGAAAATACACCTTTCTAATACTTGAATAAATTTATTCCCATTTTATTTGAAAGTGATACCCCGTCCCTTGTTGGAAGTCTGCTTCTATCTAGCTCCCTATGTCCTTTCTTTCTAGCCATCTGGACAGATGCAGACCTATCTACCAACTGGAACAAATTCAGAGGAGCTCAACAAGGATAATTAGGAGACAGGAAACCAAACCCCATGAAGAAAGATTGAAAGAACTGAGCATGTTTAGACTTTAGGAAAAAAAGAGACTAAGGTGGTATATGAAAGCATTTTTCAAATATTTGAAATTATCATAAAGAGGAGGTTCCAGAACTGTTCTTAATCATCCCAGAGTGCAGGACACATAATAATGGGCTAAAGTAATGCTTCCCAACTTTTGGTTTTTGGACATCAATTCCACAAACCACTGATCAGCCAATGTACTGATGTAGGTTTCTAGGAATTGAAATCCCCCACCTGTGGGAAACACTGGGCTAAAGCTATGGGAAGCCAGATATAGGATGAATATCAGGAAAAACATCTTAACTGTTAGAGCAGTATGACAATGGAACCAATTACCATAGGACAGTGATGGTGAACCTTTTAGAGACCGACTGCCCAAACTGCATCTGAAAACCCACTTATTTATCGCAAAGTTCTAACACAGCAACAGGGGAGGAACGAAATGTTGCTGGGCAGAGGGGTGGGGTGAACTCTGTGCTGAGGGGAGGGAGGAAGCACTCCCATTGGGCTGCTGGGCAGAGGGCCAGGGCAAATTCTGTGCTGGACTGACTGCATGGATGCCCACAGAGAGGGCTCAGAGAGGGCCACCTTTGGCACATGTGCCATAGGTTCACCATCACAGCCATAGGAGGTGGTAAAATCTCCACTGCTGGAGGCATTCAAGAGAGAATTGGACAATTACATGTCAGGTCTGCTTTGATTTGGATTAATGTATTGAGCAGAGAATTTGATAATGTCATTGGCCCCTTTCAGCTAGACTATTCTGTGATTCTATGACCACTCCAGTGGCTTTCATTTCTAGACTCTCTTTAGGGGCAGGTGCTGGCTGGGGGAAATTGTCATGATGAGTCCCTGCACTTTCAAATATATCACTGTTCTACTACTCAACCAACACAATTTTTCTCAGATGATTCAGAATGTACTGGTTCCAACTTAGACTCTTTACTGTGAAATGTTCATTAAACTCTTGCCCTTTCTAGCACAAGAAATCTACTTTTACTTTAGATGCAGGTCAAGCTCTTGATTCATTTCCCTTAAATCCTGAAATTTACCCTTGCCTGTCTAACCATCTATAACAGAGCTGTTATATGCCCTTTTGGCACCCAGGGCAAGTGGCACCATCTGCCATCCACTCTACTCTGAGCCATGAATGTATTTCACCCCACAATGGAAAAAAGAAGATGGAAAATGTTGCAGCTCTACATAAAGAAAGTTCATGCTTTCAGAAAAATGAAAATGAATTGGCTAAGGGGTGTTGCCATTTATGTTCTATTCGAGTCAACTTATCTCTCAATTTCAATGTCTTTGAAATTTAGGTGCCGTCTAAGTCTTTCTGCAGATACAGTATATCCTATTTACCAAGTGAATTGGCATTCTCAGCATTGCAGTCCTCTCTTTGCCTGATTGATTGCTTCGTTACTAAAATGTGATTGGCCAGGATGTCTTTAGAAGAACATTCAGACAAACTATCTCAGCCTCTCCATTGTTTAAGGCAAGATTCGTTCTCTTAGCCTTCCCTGGAGATCCTTAGTGTTTGCTCAATGAAGAAGACTCAGTACTAATGCAGGAGAACGATAATACTGTACAGTCATTGAATCACATATAAAATAATCAAATACTACGTGAGCTTTTGTGATTCAAGATCACTTCTTCAGGCATGCACCAAGTAGTCAGTTTAGCTTCTAAAATTAGATGGGTTTCAGTGTGTTTATTTCCACATTCTCTCACTGTCCCTCTCCCTTGTCTGTTACACAATAAGCCTTCAGTTAAGGACTGAGTTGTGTGTGTTTTTTAAATCTTTTACATCACTTTAGGAAATTTTAGGAGTGGCACACTCACAAAATGCATCATAAACACACAATACCACAAACACACATTTCCCCCTTCCTTGTACTGTTCTATTCTTGGATATCCAGAATATAGCTATTGTGGGAAAAGTTTCACTGCTCTGATTCATGCCCCTTTTATACATTTCTATCATTTGCTTCTTTGCATATCTGTTCCCAAATCTATATTGCAAGTTCCCTTGTTCAATTCAAGCCTGATCTGAGCCTGGAACAAAGCAGAGATTTACTAATCACATCACCTAAACAGGGCTTCATGCAACTTATTCTACGAAGCCAAAAGACTCAAATCCCAAAGCAGTGTCATCCTGCCATATCCTTCTAGCTCCCTATATTTAAAAAGTCATATGATTTGTGGCAGGGAAATAAAACAAAATACAGCACTCGGGCCATTATATTCTTTGCCAATGCTAAATCATGATGTGACATTCACCAGAGAAGTGACCAAATCTGGATAATAATAAAAAAATACAAATTCCAAACCAAATAGTCTGATTTGTATGAATTCTAAATTGAAGTAGAATGACATATTCGTTTCTGAGGTTCCAGGACACAAATCAAAACAGGAAACAGAAATCCCTTCCTTCCTTCGGGATGCCTATCTCTCCAACCTCTGGGTTGGAGAGATAGGCAGGATATCTCTCAATATCATTTCCAGGGAATCCTAAGCAGGCACCTGCTTGGGAATACCATGAAGGAAATGGTGAGCCACTGTGCGAGACAGAATGCTGGACTGGATGGGCTGTGGCCTGTTCCAGCAAGGCTGTTCTTATGTTCTTATGTTCTTCTTTCCTTCCTTTCTTTCCTTCCGGCCTGCCTGCCTTCCTTGCCCCAAAATAACATAATTTAAAAATCTCTGTTACACAAGATAATGAGGCCAACTGTCAAAATTCTGGGGAATGTATTGAGGATATAGTAAAGGTAAGAGTAATGGTTGCCCTTGCTCGAATGCCAGCTGTATCTGACTCTAGGGTTCAGTGCTCATCTCTGTTTATAGCCAAAGAACCAGAACTGTCTGAGTCTGCAGACATTTCCATGGACATGTGGCATGCATGACTAGACACCGGAGTACATGGAACGGTGTTTACCTTCCCACCAAAGTGCTACCTATTTATGTGAGGCCCCATCTGGAATATTGTGTACAGTTCTGGTCGCCATACCTCCAGAAGGATATTATGGAGTTGGAGAAAGTACAGAGGAGGGCAACCAGAATGATTAGGGGACTGGAACACCTTCCTTACCATCTGAGGCTGCAACGGTTGGGCCTCTTCACTCTTGAACGACTGCGTCTAAGAGGTGACCTGATTGAAGTTTATAAAATCATGCACGGTGTGGACAAGGTAGATAAGGAAAAACTGTTTTCCCTATCGCACAACACTAGAACTAGGGGACACTCCATGAAACTTTTGGGTACTAGTTCTCAAACAAATAAGAGAAAGTACTTTTTCACCCAGAGGATTACTGGTCTATGGAACTCCCTGCCAGAAGAAGTGGTGACAGCTGTCAGTCTTCACAGCTTTAAGAAAGGATTAGACAAGTTCATGGAGGACAAGGCTATCAATGGCTATAATTATGGCTACCTAAGGACAACCTCCGGGTTGGAGAGATAGGCAGGATATCTCTCAATGCCATTTCCAGGGAATCCTAAGCAGGTGAAGGCATCTGCTTGGGAATACCCTGAAGGAAATGGTGAGCCACTGTGTGAGACAGAATGCTGGACTGGATGGGCTGTGGCCTGTTCCAGCAAGGCTGTTCTTATGTTCTTATGTACTTGCAATGTCTTGCTTTCAAATTGCTAGGTTGGCAGGAGCTGGGACAAAGATGGGAGTTCATTCCGTCTTGCAGTACTCGGGAATCGAACTGCTGACCTTCCACCTCCCAGTCAACGTCTTAGCCACTTGAGGCACTGCAGTCCCTTGTTGAGCTTCTCTGAATTTGTTCCACTTGGTAGGTAGGTCTGGATCTGTCCAGATGGCTAGAAAGAAAGGACATAGGGAGCCCATAGCTAGATAGAAGCAGACTTCCAACAAGGGAAAGAGGTATTGCTTTCCAATAAACTGGGAAGAAATTTATTCAGGTATTAATTAATGGGAGATTAACTGCACCTACCACTTTGGAAAGGTGTATTTTCTTGGCAGGAACTAGGACAGAGATGGGAGCTCACTCTGTCATGCAGTACTTTCCAGTCAACGAGTTCAGGATCTTAACCACTTGAGCCACCGCAGTTGAGGATATATTATGTAGTAAAACCCCAGTACAAGAACAAAAAAGTCATAATTATTTTGGTTTTCCAATGCATATCAATTGGAGGCTTACAAATCAGTTCTTATTCAAAGCACAAATAATTCTGGACTAGATCAGAATACATTCCAAAGCTCTAGACTGGTCTCCAAATAAGATGAGGAGACCTGTGCAGAACCCTAATAGTCACCATTCATTAATATCAACTGATCCCAAAAGATGTGGCTCTGCAGGCTGCCTCCAGCCACTGCCTTCATGTGGCCTGCAAGTTACATGCTCTCCCTTGATTATTTGTATGTACTTCAATGTCTCTGCTACAGTGGCTACCACTACAAAAAACCTTTAAGCTGGAAATGGCAAATAAAAAGTTAATTTGACCATGAAGTAAAGCATTGTCAAATTACTAGATGATGATGAGCTTCCCAGAACTTTACTAGATGATGGGGCTTCAAAAAGCATAGATCCAATTATAAATAAGGTGCATGTTTTAAGTGCAAAAGCATACTGCAATTTTCTGCTCACTACCACATTGCTGAAATTTTGTGATGTGGCTGTAGTACTGGAACATAAAGCTTTTGATAGATGTGTGTGTGTGTGTGTGTGTGTGTGTGTGTGTGTGTGTGTGTGTGTGTGTGTGTGTGTGTGTGTGTGTGTGTGTGTGTGTGTCAGAAATACAGCTGTCCAGTGGCTGAATTTGTCCATCCTTGGCTTAAAGACATTAGCTGTTGTTGTTCAGTCACTCAGTCGAGTCCAGCCCTTTGAGACCCTGTGGATCGCCGCACGCCAGGCTCCTCTGTCATCTTCCAGAGTTTGCCCAGTTCAATGCCCACTGCGTCAATGATGCTGTCTAACAATCTCATCCTCTGCCTCCCCCTTCTTTTGCTTTCAATCTTTCCTAGCAACAGAGCCTTCTCCAGTGACGTTTTCTCTTCTCATTTGGTGGCCAAAGTACTTGACCTTCAGCTTCCGTATTTGTCCTTCTAAGGACCAGTCAGGGTTGATTTCCTTTAGTATTGATTGATTTGACCTTGCAGTCCAGGGGACTTTCAGACATCTCCTTCAGCACCACAGTTCAAAGGCATCTATTCTTCTGTGCTCAGCCTTCATTATGGTCCAACTCTCATAGCAACTCCAGGGGCTTTGCCAAGAAAATCCCATTGACAGTATCAAAAGAGATATTAGCTAGTGAATGATAAATGAATTTCACGTTCTTATGATAGGAGGAGCTGTATAGAAGAAATTCTCTTCTGAATGTTTCCACATGTTGAAGCTTCTAAATGACCTAATGCTATTTCCTCAGTGTTACCATGAAGAAACTGAAAAGCTAAAGGAATATGGGATAGGGAATCTACAATCTAGAAACTTCAGAACTCCTTCCTATATATCTGGGAGAAGCTAGACATCTGAATCTGCTAATTGCTAAAGGGAAATAAGACCTTCAATTGTTCTCCTGTCTGTAGAAGACATGAAAGCAGTAATTAACACCTAAACATTCTGTTCTCATCAAAGGACAGTCTGTCTCTTTCTCCAAAGTCATGTAAATTAAAAGCAGACCAACAGCCACAGCAAAGGAAGGAGTAGAAAAGATTATTTTCTCTAGAAATAAACAACTAAATTGTGTGCAACATGTTAATTGAATAGGTCATTTAAGGTAAAGAGTTAGAAAGAGAAACAATAGGCTCAGTCTCGCTCAAAAGGAAAGGGGCTTTGTCCACGAGCCAAGCTTGCCTGTTAGGAGGAACTCTGGCTCACCTGCTGACTGTTTGCTGTTCCTTGATGCTGTGCCTGGAAGAGTTGTACTCTGTGCCTGTCTCAAAACAGATTGGTGCTACATACTTAAAGGGATTTTGGATATGTTTCTCAAGGAACAACTCATCATTCTGTATTGCACACTATCTTTTGGACACCATTTGTGATACAATACAGTAAAACCTTGGATAACACTAAAACTTGGTTCCACAAGTCTTAGTGTTATCCGATTTTTAACATTATCCAATGCATACATCGGATAACGTTAAAATCCTATGGGATGAATCGCATAACATTAAAACTCCATAGAGATACATTGTAACCAGCACAAGGTTTAGCAAATGTTATCCGATGCATCCCATAGGATTTTAACGTTATGCGATGCAATTTCCCCCCAGATTGCTTAATGTTATGCGGTTTTAGCATTATCTGATGCAAACATTATCCGAGGTATTACTGTATTGGGATATCCAAATGGAATAGGTCTAAAATCTTATTGAACATGATAATGGTTTGAACAATACCTGTTACAGGTATTACAGACTTTTTAAAATCTTAGCCACTAAAAATAATAATTCCCATTGCATTCTATATATCACAAAACAGCTGATCTTACAAAATCTTACAAATATAATTCTGCATAATCTTACAAAACTAATCCCAATTACCTGCCATCTGTCCAATATTGTCAATATATGAGACACCATTGTATGCCAGATAAACAAAAGTTATTATACCCTTCCATGAAAACTATTACCATCTGCCAATGTAGTGATACCATTGCATGCTAAGTGATATATTTAGTACATTGCCCAGTACTAAATACCATTGCATGGCAGGGGTCAAATCTAAACGATCCAATATTAAATATGGAAGCAAGGGGTCAAATATAAAATATTCAGGTTATTTACCACTGGCCATCCAATGAAATTACCCAATATTTGACTATTTAGGGCAGAGATTCTCAACCTGCAGCCTGCGGGAGGGGGGGGGGGTGTCTGGCGGCCACGGACATTTTCCTGGTGGCTGTGAACATGTTTCCAGTGGCTGGGGGGACAGCAGTGTGGAGGCATTCCCAGGAACAGTGGGGTGAGGTGGGTGAGTTCCTTCACCCACGCCACACAGCTCCTCCAGGCCAGTAAGCAGGAGAGCAGTGTGGGGGGAGTGGGGTGGCTTTTTTGGGGTGTGGGCTCTGGGTATGATGGATGAAACCCCCTGATTTAGGAACTATCTGAAAATCATTCCATATCAGTGTTTGCTGAGGAAAAAAAGTATCAGAAAGCAAAGTTGTTTCAGTTCTAATATATTCATTCAACAGTATTACATAATTTTAGTGCCTGCACCACAAATAACTGAATAAGCAGCAACTATTTTGCCTCCTGGAATAATTGAGCAAACACAAATTATAGATAGCATAAGAGAGAAAGATGCTGGATTTTGCAATTATCACATCTGAGGAACAGTTGATAAAATTAAATAACATATTTGAACAGCAGCCAGTCCATTCTGTTTTTCAACTCCATGGGGCTCAGTCATGAACAGCTGCAAGACACCACCTCCTGCCAGGCAAAACAAGACAGGTATGATGAGAACACATGTGAGAACAATTCTACTAAATGCATATCTCTTCCCTCATGTTATTGCTACCTGAAAATATCATGATTCCAATTTGTGTTGTTGGAGAGTGATAATACTGTAATGCTTAAAAGACAGCCTGAGCTGAAATGATAAAGTCAACACTGTCCAGGATGCAGGTACCGATTCCAGTATCTCTTGGCAAATGCAGTGGTTGTCTCTGGTGCTCCAGGTTTCCAGAATACTCATAGAGTGGCTTCTCCTACATCCCAGAATATTTCTTTCTTTTCTGTCACACTACAGTAGGGGTTCCCAAACTTTTCAAGACAGAGGCCGGATCATGCTCTCTCAGTCAGCTTTGAGGGCCCGATGGCCATTTTGCCCTGCCTGCACAATGGCGGTGGCCATTTTGTCCCAACAGCTTCAAAGGGGTGGACATTTTGTTTCTCGAATGTCCTTGGAGAGGTGGGGGGCCACATGAAATGACACCATGGGCTGGATCTGGCTTGTGGGCCTTAAATTGGGAACCCCTGCACTACATTCTCTGTTTAGTCACAGGCGTGATGTTCCAAAGCTAGTCCTGTGCCATTTCTTAAACTTAAACCTAGGCTTTAGGTTTAAGAATCCTTGTGGCACAGTGCTTAACTTAAACTGCTATACTGCAGCCAAAACCTGCTGACATTGTGAGTTTGATCCTGATGGGGATCAAGGTTGATTCAACCTTCAACCTTCTGAGGTCAGTGAACTGAGTACCCAGCATGTTGGGGCACAATGCTAATAACATTGTCAACCACCCGGAGAGTGCACCAAACATTATGGGTGTGATAGAAGTATAATTGCCATTGCTATTAACTGGTGGCATATGACATGAAAATATTGTTTCACAGAAGCCTTCAAATGCTGAGTAATGAATGAAAGTCCCTCTCTTTCTTTGCTCCACCAACCAAGTAGGCTTGTTCAAAAAGCAAGATCAATGATTTGAATTGTCAATGCCCATGAAAACTTTCTGTGCGTAAAAATAAGCACAAAATGTACAAAATTTGATATTCCAGCACATGGGGGGGGGGAGACCCTGGAGTATACAGAACTACATGGCTAGAACATTTGTATACATCAAGGGAGACAATCTACCAGGGCTTCTATTTGGATTCAGTCAAGGAATATCCGGCCATTCCATCCATGTATATATTCACCATGCTTTGACAAGAATCTAACCATTCCACTTCCCATTGTACTTTCTCCATGTGAAGAAATAAGACATCTGTGGCTGAGATGTTTCTGCTCATATGAGACTCTACACCAGGGGTGCCCAAACTATGGCCCATGGGCCAAATCCAGCCCATGGCACCAAATCATATGGCTCTTTCCACCCTTGACACTCTTGGAAGCTGAAGTAAAATTCGCCCGTGCCCGTGCATGTGCAAAATGCTGACATAAATGACCTGCGGCTGTTGTAAACACATTTACAACAGCCACTTGTGTATTAACAGCAGCATTATGCACATTTGTGGGCGTGTTTTACTTCCACTTCCAGTGGGAGGAACCATGTGACTGGCCCACCCAGCCATGTGACTGACCCTTGACCCAAAATGTTAGGGCACCCCTGCTCTACACAAACACACTACACATTTTTCCCAAAGTGAACAACACACATATATGAATTTTGTTGTTGCTTTGTTTTTAGGTGTTGTGTCTGATCAGTGAGCATGCAGAGAGCTTTTGGTGCCTGAGTTAAATTCCTTGTGTGTTTGTTCCACTTGGCCAATAAAGCATGCAATCTAATCTAACTCTGGGCTAGGTGGGTTACTGCTTACACAGATTATGCATGGGCAGAACACATTTCTTTACAGACATTTTCCCCTCAATACTTTCGGTAAGATATGCAGGCACATAATTTGATATATACATAAATGTTTTGAAGACTAGATCTAGCCTATTTTCACTAAAACTGAATTCTGGCTACCGTTTGGCTCTTTAAAGGTTTTCATCGGAAGACGGAAACAGAGAGGCAGGTAGGCTGACTAACGGAAGTGATTACATGCTGCTTTTTGATTTCTCTTTGTGTGTAGTGGAAAAAGGGGAGCCAAGGGGAAATAAATATGAGAGCTGTTCTACTCCCACTCACCCCCAACACAATTTAGAACCTCTAGGCAAGAGTGTGCTTCTGATTAACAGGGAAATGTTCAATAATCTGTCTAGTGTTATACATGGGAATTTAAGCAACAGCACAGTTCCAATTAAGACCACCACACACTTTACTGAAATCATATCCTTCCATCATAATTGGAAGTTTGTTTATCACATGAAAATGTTTAAGCTGTTATGGAGTTTCCAGAATTTAAACTCTCTCTCTCTCTGTGTGTGTGCATAGTATATTTGGATTTCCATTACTCTCTTATTTTTTCCAGTTTAAAACAAATTGCCCTGCAGAGTTTGCTAATTTTATCCCAATTTTTCACCACACACTGTGGAATTATATAGTCATACAGAAGACGAAGGGGGCTCACTTTGAAATCATAATATGTATAACAATTCTTAATTTGCTTCATTAGGTGTTCAGCCATATGGTCTGAGCTGATATATTAATAGTTTGTCGCCATTAAGAAGTTCTTCTTCCTTAACTATATATATATATATTTTTTCCTCAAGTGTCAAAGGTGTGATGTATACAGGGAAATTTAGCAGCCTGATAATTGCAGCTTTCATAGAAAAACTATACAGGCTTATAGCTCTCAGTACATAGAGCAATTGAGACAAGTGTTGGCAGAGATGGCTTATGCCTGGAACAGAGTCATAAACCTAGGCCAACATATATATGTTGGCTTTCCCCACTGCCATTTCTTTAAATAAGCAATTTCTGATGGAGACTCACTTCATGGAGTATGTTTACAAATGACTCTCAGTAACGAGACAGGGGAATTGAGAGTACCTATGCCCCGCCAGGTGTCTGCTGCCAGATCTTATAAAGCCTAACCTTCAGAGACATGGGGACTATATTAGCGTGCCCAATGCCGAAAAAAAATGGTCACATCTTAAATCAAAATATAGCAAAATTATTAACCTACCAATTTACATCAAGAGTAAACATTCAGAGGTCAATGAAGTAATGTTAACTTGAATGCATTTCATTTTGGAACACAATTTTACTGTGGAGTCCTTTTATTTAGCTATATTTTTTGTGATTTTTGTGGCTGTTTTCTGTTACACAAGGCATTAATGTCAAAATCAAGGTTTGTGACAGGCATCCTTAAAATCCTATGCTAATGTTAATTTTGTGTGAGTCTTGACCTACACTTGGTTTTCACAGTTTTCGTCTTGGGGAAAATTTGTATATGTGATGCCAAAGACTGTGAACATGCTTATTGCTTAACTCAGATTTATTTAGCTTGATAAATACATCAGGTAGACAAGAAGAGAAATATAACAGGCTATTTTCTTTGTAAATCTCTCTGAGATGATCACGGGTTTGCAAATTAGCTCGATCTGAAAAACGTTACACGTACCGGAGCTCTGATGACTAACAAAGCACCCAGAATGGCCAAAATACTGGTATGGAGGAGAAGACTGAATAGGGACTGATAGAAGGTATCATGGAGACCAGAGGAAACCAGGTTGTAATTGTGTTTTTCTAAGAAAAAGACAGAAAAAACATAAGTAGATGGTATTGCTTGAGGCAGGAAATACAGTGTGGGGCTGAGGGAAAATGCCTTGCGGGTGATAGCAATAAACAAGCAGGTTGGAGGGCTATACAGAAAGAGCTTGGGGGGCCCCTCTGGCACACAGGCTACAGGTTGGGGTCCCTGTTAGAAATGATTGTAGCTTACCGTCATCTCCAGTTACCTGTCCATAAGAGTCTCATCAAAGATGATCTTTGCTCAATAGGAGATGTGGGGAAATGATGGTGCCTGATCAGCCTAAGCCAGTCTGGCTAGGTTATCCTGCTATGGTAATAGAGTAGATCATACTGCCAGTGACTCAACACTGATCATTAGGTGGTGGTTAACTATCCTGAAAACCCTGAGGACTACCTGCCTTGGGTGGCAAAGTACACAGGGATGGGTGATGGTCCCCAAGTGGATTAATTACCACTTCACTCTGTCTTGATAGAAGGGCAAGCAGGTTCATCAATACTGGACTGAGGAGGACTTTACTTTTTTTTACATTTATATACCGCTTTCCTTATCATTCGATAACTCAAAGCAGTTTACACAATAAATAATTCAAAAACACAGCATAAAATATACAATAAAAATATACAGTACAAATTCCCCCAGTACAAAAAATTTACACAATTTCAGACATCACCACTAACAGATATCGGGCAGCAAAGTCCACAAGTGACAGAGCCCCAGCTCAACGCCATCACTGAGGGCCCTAGTGGTCTGCAGTCCTTGATCCCTCCTGGCAAGAATGGGGGCGGGAAAGGCGGAGCCCCTGGCAGCTGTGGCATCAGTTCCAGGTGGCGGTCTTTGGCCCACCCCCAACAGCCAGCGGCCCTTTATCCATCCCAGCAAGGGTGGTGGCGACTGCAGCATCAGCGTCCGGAGCCCTCGGGGCCGGTCTTTTCACCCCTCCCAGGCTGGGCCGGTGGCCCCTGAACAGCTGAGTGGCGGCATCTGGAGCCCTCGGGGCTGGTCTTTTCACCCCTCCCAGGCTGGGGCGGTGGCCCCTGAACAGCTGAGTGGCGGCATCTGGAGCCTTCAGGGCCGGTCTTTGCACCCCTCCCAGGCTGGGAGGGGCTGGCCCCTGAACAGCTGAGCGGTGGCATCTTTGTGTGCCAAAAGGGCTCAGGATCAGAAAGTGACTTGTAGAACTGGATCACTAGTACCGGTGTCATGCTGTGATGCAGAAGACAAAGGGAAGGCCACTGAATTATATTGATCCCAGGACAATCTTCATAGGTGATTGCCACAATGATAGCCAATATTCAGAATTGTATATGGCACTTGAAGATCAGGCTAAAGAGGACATAAATACAGTGCATTTTTCCATTTAAAACTTTCAATGGTGACTTTGTGGGGATTCAAGGAGTCATGAAAATCATATCTGTTTATGGGATGGAATACTCCTGACTTGGGGGCACTTATCATGTGACGTGGGTAACAAAGTCAGACTCAAGGCAGCTTACTATATTCAGAGAAGCATAAAAACAAATACAACCAAATTTCACCATAAAACCAAGTTTAATCAATCCCACCATAAAAAGCAAAAAGCAGTTGGAGTGGAAACTGATTGTTATATCTGAAGGGAGTGCATTCTACAGTCTGGGAGCCATTTCAGGTTATTTTCATTCCAAATTTGGAGAATTTTTACAAATTTTAGTAAATCCTTGTAAACAATGCAAATCTTGAAGGGAAATAATTCCAGATGTGCATTGCCCAAATTCAATAAGTACAGCTTTTCCCCAGCATTCAGAGGACTTTGATGTTATTCCAACATTGGAATATCATTGTCAAGCATGGGAAATTTCTCTGACAAGACGAGTGAGGGATTCAGAGTGAGACTTAAAAGCTAGGCACCTAATCCCTTCTTGCATGGACAGACAACTCTATTGGCATTTTCCTCATATGTAGCTTCTTAAGATGAAACATGAAGAAATTCGTTAAATTCATATTGAGAACAAAATGAAATTCCTACTTCAAACTCCACAGGTTCTTCGGCCATGAAGTCCATCTACGTCCAGGGCCTCTCTTCCCAGGGCTCTTTCCTTGCAGAGTGAGTTGGAGTATTCTATACTTTTATGTTGTTCCATATGATATGGCCAAAGTATTGGAGCTTTCTTTGCTTAATGGTCTTTAAGAGTTCTTGTTCTTTATCCATCTGGTGCAACACTTCTACGTTATCCACATAGTCAACCCATCACATCCTTAGCAGCCGTCTGTAGATCCACATTTTAAAAGCTCCAATTTTCTTTTCAGATGCTTTAGTCATTGTCCAAGCTTCAATTCCATACAGCAACACTGGGAATACATAACATCTCACTATTCAGATCTTTGTAGTGAGAGTTAGACCTCTACTCCATTACAGATGCTGCATTTTTATGAATGTAGATCTTGCTTTTTCGATTTGTATTTTTTATCACTTGTGCAACAGAAGAACTAGTCTTCTTTTGCTGTGTGTAATCAAGTCTTTGCCAACTTATGGCCAACCTCATAGGGTTTTTGAGATATGTGAGATGTTTGGTGGCTGGTTTAGGGTTGCAATTCCCCAGCTGTTTGTGATTGGCTTAGCTGCCTCCCCCAGCTGAGTTTCCATAGCTGAGTGGATATTTGAACCCAGGTCTCAAAATCTTCATTTTATATTTGCTATTTCCACTGGCCCTGATTCATCTATAAATACTGAGCTGACAATTGTACCACCTGTACTGGAATGTAGGGATAAGTGACTCTGATGACCATCTGCCAAAAATAGTATGAAGGAGTTAAGTGACTGATGATGGTGAAGAAGGCATTCCACCTAGAAGCAAGGTGAATGGAACTACTCCTTAGCAAAGGAGAGAGAGAGAAAGAGAGAGATATGTGAGATCTTTAGCAAGACAGAAAGAGTGCAGCTCAGAAAGATAAACTGAACTATTTTACTTTGCTCTAAAGTCTATAAATATCCATAAAAGCTTTTGTCACAACAGACCAAGGCTGCCCCCCCAAAAAAACCAGGGGTGTACAAAGTTTTTGGGTCACGTGGTTTCCCCCACCAGAAGCAGAAGTAAAACGTTCCTGTGCGTGTGCAAAAAACTGCCATAAATGACCCACAGCTGTCGTAAATGCATTTACAACAGCCCCGGGTCATTTACAGCAGTGTTTTCTGTATGTGCATTTTACTTCCACTTCCAGGAACAGTGAGGGTGGTGTGGGCCAGATGATTTGGCACTGCTGGCCAGATCTGGCCCACAGGCCGTAGTTTAGACACTCCTGTTCTAAATCAACACTAAATTGGGAGTTTGAGGAATTTCCTAGTCCACAAGAAATTATTCCAGGTAACCAATCAGTGCGGACTTAGAAAAGCCTTCAAATTATTGATGGATCACAGTGCTCCACAGACGTATGATCAAAGCAGCTTTCTACATTGTGAGGAAGGAATTATAATCAAACATATAGTGAAGATAGGAGCTGTGGTGACTTAGTGGTTGAGACGCTAAGCTAGATGACCAGAAGGTCATCAGATCAGCTGTTTGAGACCCAAGTGCTGTGCGATGGAGTCAATGCCCATTGTCCCTCCCAGCTTCTGCCAGCCTAGCAGTTTGAAAAAAATCACAAGTAGATAAATAGGTACCACTTTGGTGAGAAGGTAACTGTGCACTCCGGCATTTAGTCATGCCTCCCATATGACCATGGAAATGTCTGCAGGGAGTGTTGACTCTTTGGCTGCAAATGGAGACGAGCCCTGCCCCGTAGAGTCAGGCATGACTGGCTTTCAAGCAAAGGAGACCTTTACTGTTATCTTTTATATTGAAGATAAGTTTTTGGAGTGCAATCTTACTACATTATAAGCATCTAAAAACACTCTGTTTATCACCAGCTCTGTTCTCTCTGTGTTGTAGTAAAATTATTTTTGTTGTTGTTCAGTCGCATAGTCAACTCTGACCCTTTGTGACCCCATGGACCACTGCACGCCAGGCACTCCAATCCTTCACCATCCTCCACAGCCCGCTCAGCTCTTCGCCCATTACATCAACATTGCTATCTAGCCACCTCATCCTCTGCCGTCCCTTTCTCCTTCAATCTTTCCCAGCATCAAGGCCTTCTCAAGTGAGTCCTCTCTTCTCATTTGGTGGCCAAAGTAATTTAGCTTCATCTTCAATATTGATCCTTCAAAGGAGCAGCCAAGGTTGATTTCCTTTAGGATCGACTTACCGTATATACTCAAATATAAGCCAACCCGAATATAAGTCGAGTTACCTAATTTTGACCTGAAAACCCAGAAATAGATTGATCCGAGTACAAGTCAAAAGTGGGAAATGCAGCAGCTGCTAGTAAGTATCAGTAATTAAAATACATGAAAATACAGTAAAATTAAGTATTTTAGTGATTTTTTAAACTGTATTTGCACCACCCACCAGTGGTGGTACTGCTGGTGAAGTGGGTAGGCAGGTCAATTGCACTGAGGCAGGAAGTGTTGCTCTAGCCTAGCCTCTTGCTCTCCTTGCAAGGAAGAAGCATGGCGGGGGTGTGTGTCTTTTTTTCGCAGCCATTTACGCATGCATAGAATGGACATGCACAGAATGGTTTCGCACAGGTCTGTTGTACGCATGCGTAGAAGGCTTTTACGCATGCGTACAACGGACCTGTGCAGAACCGTTCTGTGCAGGTCATTTCTACGCATGCGTAGAAGGCTTTTATGCATGCGTACAACGGACCTGCACAAAACCGTTCTGCACTGGTCGGTTCTATGCATGCGTAGACAGGTTCTACGCATCCCCTTCTGCACAGAACCCTTCTACGCATGCGTAGAAAAGTTCTACGCATGCGTAGAAAAGTTCTACGCATGCGTAGAAAGGATTTGCGCAGAAGGGATGTGCAGTAACTCCTTTCCCCCCGCTGCCAAGATCCGGGATAGCGGCAGCTCCAGGTGGGAAAAACAAAAATTGGCACCAAAATACGGGAAATCCCGGCCAATCCGGGATACTTGACAGGTATGAATAGAAGTGACATCTGGAGTACCACATATTCCGCATCCTTGACCTAGACAGGAGTCACAAAAGGTCAGTGTAACTTTCGTGTATGTCTTGGAAAGGTTATATTCATTCCATTTCTAGGCCCCCGGAGCTGAAGATTACTTGAAACAATGATGCATTATGGTCCATTGCAAACTATCCCTGTTGATATATTCCTTTCGTCAGACAAGACGACATAAGGCTAATTTTGTTAACTGCAGGCATAATGAAATACACATATGTAGTTGGACTCTGTGCAACTGGGAATGCTATTGCTTCCATGAAGTCTGGAAACAATTTTACATGGGTAATTAGAATCTGGCTTAGGAGAGGACTTCTTTTCCTTAACGGTGTGTTTACTCTCCTCAGGATTTCATGAATTTTGGTAGAGAAGGGAGGGAAATGCTGTGTTTGGCAGTTGTGTAATCAAAACAGACAGCAGGGAAATACCTCCTCATGGTACAGAAAAATGTCACCCCTTCTCAAAATGTGTCTGCATTTAAAACAAAAGTGTGGGGAGGAGGGAACGGAATAGGCTGGGTGGGTGGGTGGTTGGAAGGAGCTGATAAAGAAGAGGTCACGGCTGCTGAATTTTTGGCACCTGAGCTGGAGATGTTAGCTGAGAGAGAAAATGAGAAGCACAAAGAGGTTGAAAAGGGCATTTGGAGGTAGATCATAGGCGCTGAAATCCAGTAGTAAGTCAGAAATTTGAATCAGTGGGGCTTTGGTACGTCCAGTAATTCAGCGAGCCTACTCTAGTTGCAACCTGCTACTAGTTTTCCACCTAAATGCCTGGGTTCCTTCAACCACAATTCTTTGCTTCATTTTCTTCCTCTTTCGCCAGTAGAAATGAGCGTAAAAGTTGACGAAAAGAGGCACAGAACTCCTTCAGATGAAAGACTCCTGGGATTATCAGATCATGACCCTTCCCACATGTACCATCAAGCTGACCTGAACAAATGAATTATGATTGATTGCGGAGGAGCTAAGCAGGGCCTGCTTTGGTTACTGCTAAGATGCAGGACCACATGGAAATGCAAGGCTTCCATCTAGAGTTACAAACCTATCCTGCCTAAAACCTGGGAGAAGCAGTGCGCGAATACACAGCACCCTCATAATACTCCCAGAAGCTACAGTTGAAATTGTCATGTATTATACATTTCTGGCCAGTCTGTCTGGTCAGGTTATCCTGCTATGGTAATAGAGTAGACTATACTGCCAGTGACTCAACACTGAGTGTCAGGCAGTGGTTAACTAACCTGACAACTCTGAGGACTAATGGCCTTGGGTGCTGAAGTCTACAGGGAAAGGTGATGGTCCCCAAGTGGATTAAATCCCACTTGAATCCATCTTGACAGAGGGTAGCAGCTTCATCGGTACTGGCCTGGGGCTGATTTTGTGTGCCAAAAAGGCTCTGGACCAGAAAGTGACTCATGGAACTGGATCAATGGTATGGGTGTTATGCTGCAATGTGGAAGGCAGATAAAAGGCCACTGCATTATATTCTTAGGACGGTCTTCATGACTGATCATCATGATGATCGTCAATATTCAGATTCGCATATGGCAGGACAAGAATAAGAATACATTTTGCTGTTTCAGTGTGCATTTTCAAATCAGCAAGATAGACAGAAGGTATCCTCAAGGCTGTGGCAGTCCATTGCATGTCTCATTTCATATGTGCTGCAGGAGATGGCTCCATGATCATAGTGTGCGGGTCACTTCATGGCAAGCTGAGATCCACCTTAAACAAATTCACACCAATGGCATTTTCCTGCTTCAGGAAAAAATGCATTCTCAGAGACCCATAGCTTTGTGTGTGGAAAAAGACAACTACTTATTCTCATCTCATGTTCTTGCAGGCTCTCTAGAGAAGATCTCCTGTTTTATGGGCAAAAGAAAATGCCATCCATAAAGCTGAAAATTGGAGCTGTTGCTTCTTTCTTTTTTTAATCTTGTGGTTAGTCAATGCTTTCATCTGATGTTTTACTTCTTCTCATAACTGATAAATGCAGTTGATAGAAGAAGTGGTGACAGCTGTCAGTCTTGACAGCTTTAAGAAAGGATTAGACAAGTTCATGCAGGACAAGGGTATCAATGGCTATAATTATGGATACCTAAGGACAACCTCCGGGTTGGAAAGATAGGCAGGATATGTCTCAATGCCATTTCCATGGAATCCTATGCAGGTGAAGGCATCTCCTTGGGAATACCCTGAAGCAAATGGTGAGCCACTGTATGAGACAGAATGCTGGACTGGATGGGCTGTGGCCTTTTCCAGTAAGGATGTTCTTATGTTCTTATAATAAACAGCTCTGTCCTTTTCTCCAGCTTTATAAATAAATATAGGGATTAATTCCTGTTATTCTGCCTCTTTGCCTCCCCAGTAGAGACTAAGAAGATGGTAAAAATGACAACACCTCCTCCCCTAAAAAATAGCAAGTCATACTGCAATTCTATTCTTATAAGAGTCTTGGGGACATTATACTTTCTTTGCACCTTCAACTCGTAGTGATCTTAAAGGCGAGGGTGGGTGGAGTGGGAATCAAGAGTTTCTTGTTAAAAGAATTAATATGACAAAGCTAGCATAGTTCAGTTGTGTTCTCCTACATAGAACAAAAGTCTCAGTTGAAATTGCCAACATACAAGAAGGGATCTTCTCAGAGTCTTAAATATTACCAGTGATTTTGTCCTCCACCCGACCTAAGAGTCAGTGAGGTATTGCTGGTAGCTGCTATCTAGCAGTGCTACTCTCTGCAACTGCACTGTCATGATCTTATCAATGCCAATTGTGTTCAGATGTTTTTTCGACCCATTCAGGATTGTTCCCAGTGCTGCTATCATTACTGGTATCACTCTTGCTCTTTTCTCCCAGAAATACTATACTACAGTTCTCACATCCTGATCTAATGATCTTTTCCTTCTCTTTTTCGTCCACCTGATCATCACCTGGGATCGCCACATCTATCAGTGTAAACGTGTCTGTTCAGATCAAACTTAGATTGTGAGCAGAGTTCTGACTACAGTACTACAGCTCAACTACTGTCCCATGGGGACTCTACCCAGATTATCCCTCTTGGCTTCCAAAATCCTCACAGAGATCTTTGTCTTAGTCCAACCGTCTTCATAGTCTTGTTTGGAGGGAATGCAAAAGAGAAGGTCTTCTTGGTAGTTACCCCAAGGTTGTGCAATGCCCTTCCTCAGGGGATTATGTTGGTCTCCTCTCTCCTATCCTTCAAGCATCAGAAAATACATTTATCTTCCAAATAGGCTTTTGACAATTCAGTGGACCATGAAAAGGTGGTTTTAGATGTTTTAACTTTTCAATATTATCATGTTTAATTGTTTTTAATCATGCTTAATTGTTTGTAATCATGTTTAATTGTTTTAATGCAATAATGTTTATGTTTTAGTTGGGGTTTTCTATAATTTGCAAGTCACCTTGACTGGGATAATAAGAGTGGCATAAAATGCACATAAATAAAGAGGTAAATCTGGTATATTGTCCTAAAAGGGAGAGGCAATGTTCATAATCAAGTGGAGTTTTCTGCACAAGAGGGACAGCATGAAATTATTCAACTGAGAGCTTGGAAAGGTTCCATATTTTTATTTTTGGACTAGAACTTCCAGAATCTCCCAGTTGAGTTGCCAGGTCAATTCTGGGAGTTGTTCTCCACAAAAAGAAAGGAATATCTTAAAGCTCTGATTGAGTGGAACTTCTGCATTTTCATGATTGTATGACATTTTTTCTGCACTGAATGAGCCTCACAAAACTATAGAAATAGACAGACCCATAAGAGCTCTGGTGACACAGTGGTTAAACTGCTGTACTGCAGCCACAACTGCTGATGTTGTGAGTTCAATCCTGACGGCACACCAAGTTGACTCAGCCTTCCATTCTTCTGAGGATGGGGCAAGATGCTAATTACCTTGTGAATCACCCAGAGAATGCAGTAAGCACTATGGGGTAATAGAAGTGTGATTGCTATTGCTATTCACACCAAAAGCAGATACCTGTGTAAAAGCAAAAGAAAAGCAATCACACTTATATACTACCCCATAGCGTTTAGTGCACTCTTTGGGTGGCTCACAAGTTAATTAGCATTTGCCCCCACATGCAGGATACTCATTTTACTGATCTTGGAAGGATGAGTCAACCTTGATCCATGCTCAGGATCAAACTCACAACCTTTTGGTTGCAGTACAGCAGTTTAACCACTGCACCACCAGGGTCCCAAAGAGAACTTTATCAGCCACCTCCCTTTGTTTGTTTCCTTTTAAAGATTATTGGTGCCTGGGCTGTATTGCATGCAAAGCAGAATGCTAGATGGGTGCCCATAAATTCTCTGGCTTCAGATAAGAGGATAGACGATTCCCTGCACTGGCTATTCTAACAGCACAATTCACCCGCACACCCACCCCAACTCCATTTCTCTTGAGTGTCATAAACCTGTTAAAATTCTGGAGCAAATGATCTCTTATGCCTTAATTTATTGCCAATTATGAGGTCTTAAAGCTTGTTTAGATTTAGTATTCTTGTGTTCCCTCTAGATGTGCCTTCAGCTCGACCCTCCATAATTTTTCTTCAGTGCTTTCTAGAACAAATGAGTTATACACCATTTTCCAGAGAGTACGAAGCCCTGATTCCTCAAGGCAGTGATTCTCACAGCTGTGGGACATTACTCCTGAAAGAAAGTACAGTAAAGCCCCGGATAACGCTAAAACTTGGTTCCACAAATCTTAGTGTTATCCAATTTTTAACATTATCCGATGCATGCATCGGATAATGTTAAAAATTGGATAACACTAAGATGCATGCATCGGATAACATTAAAATCCTATGGGATGAATTGCATAATGTTAAAACTCCATAGAGATACATTGTAACCAGCTCAGGCTTTAGGTGACATTATCTGATGCATCCCATAGGATTCTAATGTTATGGGGCCATTCAACAATTACATGATCCTCGAGAGGGGTCTGCCATCTGAATTACGGAAAATTACGGGTGGGTGGGTGGGGGGTCAGGTCAAAGATTACACAATCAATTTGGAGCTGTTGTGGTTACAAAACATGGTGCTTTTTTAGGTTTAAAAATGATCTCTGGAAATTTTGATCCAATTTGAGATTATTGAATTGCTTGTGTAGTCTATTTCTAACCAACATAAATTTATAACCCTTATAAAGAAGATAGTAGAACTTACCTGACATCCAATACATACCGATACGTTCTGCTTTAGGCACCAATAGTGAAAAGGTCTAAAAAATAGAGTTTCGATACAAAAGCTCTGGATTATGTAATTTTAAAGGGTGGGGGAGTTCAAAGCAAAAATTATGGTCAGATTACATCAGGGGGAGGGGGTCACTTTTCCCCAAAAAACTGATCTTGTAATTGTTGAATGGTCCCTATGCGGTACAATTCCCCCCCCCCCCCCCAGATTGCTTAACGTTATGCAGTTTTAGCGTTATCTGATGCAAACGTTATCCAAGGTATTACTGCAAAGGGATTTGGATTAGGGCCCAACCTTTAGAATTTTGTGGGAAGTCAGACAGTATTAAAAACATAGTTACTTTTTTTTTTACTACAGCTCTGTGAGCCCCCAGCATGGCTATTTTAAAAGAGTTGGTGGTCACTTTACATATTGAAGGTCTTAAAAATAACTAGTAATACTACAGCCCAGGAGCAGACAGATAGCAGGACCTCTGATGTAATAATAGCTGAAATGACTACAGTGGCTCAAATGGCTAAGATGTTGACTGGATACCCAATACCTGAGTGCTGCATGACGGAATGAGCTCCAGTCTTTGTCCCAGCTCCTGCCACCTAGCAGTTCGAAAGCAAGAAATTGCAAGTATATATATAGGGACCACTTTAGTGGGAAGGTAACAGCGTTCTGTGTGCTCTGGTGTCTAGTCATGCCTGCCACATGACCATGGAAACATCTGCAGAAGTTGACAGCGCTGGCTCTTTGGCTTTGAAACGGAGATGAGCACTGAACTCTAGAGTCAGATGTGACTGGCTTTCGAGCAAGGGTGACCTAGGGGCACGTCATTATTTTACTGGATCTGCTCTACCAAGTTTTCTGTCTGTATTTCTGAACTTCTTCAGATGTTGTTTAGCGATCATCTGCTACACACAGCCTGGCCAATGGTGAGGCATGATCAAATAGCAATTCATCAACATCTGTAGACTCAAATGTTTTTTCACCTCAGGAGTGGCCAACCCTAGAAGCTACAAAAGCATGGATAAGGAGATTGTGAATTTATTCCTCTTCAGAAAAACAAAGTTTATTTTATTTATTTTATTTTATTAATCACATTTGTATATGCCGCCCACTCAGGCAGAACCCGACTCAGGGCGGCATTACAACACTCTAAAAAATACATAAAAAACATTACAAAATCTTATAAAACCCACCCAATAAAAACCCACATCCACCCCCTTTTTAAAAACCCATATCCCACTCATCCAACCCACCCACCGCACAAGAAGGACGAAGAGAAAGTTCTTATAAAAACCAGCCGGCGGGGACCATAGTCCCGTTTGGGCCCCACACCTGCCCTGCCAGCCAGGTCTTCACTCCTTTCCTGAAGGGCAGCAGTTCTCTTTGAAGTCTTAGTTCTGCTGGTAGGAGGTTCCAGAGGGTTGGTGCGGACACGGAGAAGGCCCTCCTTCGGGTGCTAGATAAATGTGCACCCCTCGTTGATGGCACCATTAGAGAGCCTCTCCGGTCCGCTCTGGTTGGACGGGCAGTCACTCTTGGGACGATGCGGTCTCTAAGGTATCCTGGCCCCCTGCCATATAGGGCTTTAAAGGTCAAAACCAGCACCTTAAATTGCACCCGGAGACAAACTGGTAACCAGTGCAGCTCCCGAAGCAGCGGTGAGGCATGGGCATATCGCCCACACCCCATCACCACCCGGGCCGCCGCATTCTGGACCAGCTGCAGCCTCCGAATGGTCGTCAAGGGCAGCCCCATGTAGAGCGCGTTGCAATAATCTAGTCGGGAAGTAACCAGAGCATGAGTGACCATAAGCAAGGAGCCCCGGTCCAGGAGCGTGCGCAATTGGCGAATCACCCGAAGTTGGGCAAAAGCCCCCCTGGCCACAGCCGCCACTTGTTCTTCTAGCAGCAGCTGTGAGTCCAGAAGGACCCCCAAATTGCGCACTGGGTCTGTCTGGGGCAAAACAGCCCCATCCAATACCAAAGATGGTAGCTCCTTGGATAACATGGGGCCCCTTATCCACAGCCACTCTGTCTTGCTGGGATTCAGCCGAAGCCCATTGGCCCCCATCCAGACCCCAACGGCTTCCAGGCATCCGGATAGGATTTCAACAGCATCACTGGGGTCCCCACGGGCCGAGATGTACAACTGAGTATCATCCGCGTACTGATGGTACCGCACCCCGTGGGAACGAATGATCTCACCCAGCGGCTTCATGTTGATGTTAAATAAGAGAGGAGAGAGCACAGATCCCTGCGGCACCCCGTACTTGAGAAGCCTAGGGCTGGACCTCTCACTCTCTAACCACACCGACTGGGTACGGCCCTCCAGAAAAGAGGAAAACCAGGACAACACAGTGCCCTGGATCCCCAGTCCTTTGAGCCGTTCCAGCAGGATACCGTGGTCGACGGTATCGAAGGCCGCTGAGAGGTCAAGAAGAGCAAGGACGGATGGACAACCCCCGTCCCGCTCCCGCCAGAGATCATCCATCAGTGCGACCAATGCCGTCTCCGTTCCATATCCGGGCCTGAATCCCGATTGAAAAGGGTCTAGATAATCCGCTTCCTCCAGGACACCCTGCAGCTGGCGCGCCACCGCCTTCTCCAAAACCTTACCCAGAAAGGGCAGGTTGGAAACCGGCCTGTAGTTGTTAAGGACAGCTGGGTCGAGGGACATTTTCTTCAGGAGGGGGCGCACCAAGGCATGTTTTAACTGTGCCGGAAATACCCCCTCCCGTAACGAAGCATTTATTATCCCCCCAACCCAGCCCCTTGTTACCCCCCTGGATGCTTTCACCAACCAGGTGGGACAGGGGTCCAGAGGACATGTAGTGGCACGAACATCTGCAAGGAGCCTGTCCACTTCATCAGGGACAACAGGCTCAAACCGATCCCAGATCGTACAGCAAGACTGTGCTCCGGCACCCCCCCGACCCTCCCCATCCACGCCAGGATTCAATCCTGAACGAATCCGATCGATTTTCTCCACCAGATGGTCAGCAAAGTCCTCAGCCGAACCCTGCCAACCGGGCGCCGATCTCCCTCTACCGAGGAGCGACCTGGTCACCCGGAACAGGGCGGCTGGGCGATTATCAGCGGAGGCAATAAGGGCGGTGAAGTATTGCCGCCTCACCACCCCCATCGCCACTAGGTAGGCCCTAATAGCGGCTCTAGCTAGTGTCCAATCGGAGTCATCCTGGGTCTTCACCCAGCGGCGCTCTAGGCGTCTCTTTGCCCGTTTGAGTTCCCGTAGTTCCTCTGTGAACCACGGAGATGACCTAACCCCACGGGCGCGGAGAGGCCGCAGTGGCGCGATTTCATCCAAGGCAGCTATTGTCGACCTATTCCACAGGTCGACGAGTGCCTCGGGTGAATCGTGTAGCCGATCCAGAGGAACATCCCCCAGTTCCCTCTGGAAACCATCTGGATCCATTAGTTGCCGAGGGCGGACCATTTTAATAGGCCCTGCCTCCCTACGATGAATTGTCGCCCCCAGGAAGTCAAGAGTCACCAGGTAGTGATCCGACCATGGCACAGGTGAGATGGCTAAATCCTGTAATCTCAGGTCACTCTGCCACTGCTCCGACAGAAAAACTAAGTCTGGCATGTGGCCGCTGCCCCTGGTCGGGCCCCGAACTACCTGAGTCAGGCCCATGGCTGCCATGGAAGCCATGAACTCCCTTGCCACCTCAGAAGCCACCCCCAATGATGGCAAATTGAAGTCCCCCAGAACCATAAGCCTCGGGAACTCCAACGCCAGCATCGAGGCGGCCTCGAGGAGCTCAGGCAGGGCGTCCCTTACCCTGCAAGGGGGCAGGTACAGGAGCAAGATCCCCAACTGACCCTTGGGGCCCAGCCGTAGAAGCAGGGCCTCACAACCAGACACTTGTGGAGCAGTGGCCCTAGCAACTTCCAAAGACTCCCTGGCAACAATGGCGACACCACCGCCCCTCCCCTCACCTCTAGGCTGGTGCCAAATACCGAACCCAGCTGGACACATGTCCGAAAGAGGTACTCCATCCTCAGGTGTCAGCCAGGTTTCGGTGATGCATGCCAAGTCGGCCCGCCCATCCTGGATGGCATCTTGAATCAGGGGGGCCTTATTACAAACCGACCTGGCATTCACCAGCAGCAGCCTAAGGGCGGGGTCACTCCGGATCTGCTGCTCAGGACCCAGAGATGCACCTGCAGGGCTGGAATGAGGGACCGCACTTAGACATCGGACCCGCATTCCCCGAGTGCGGCCCGCCCCACGGTACCCGCCATACCGGCCCATGCCCGTCACTACACCTATATTACTCTCCGGAACCTCCCCAGACGGAATGCTGCCCCTCCTTCCTGGCTGGCAAGGCCAGCACTCTCTCTTCCCTCCCCCTCCGCCATCCCCCCCCGATACCAGCACCGAGCATAATTTCCGGGCCTCCGGCGGCGCCTCCCCTTTAAACCCCCCAACAGGCAGGGTCCAAAGGGAGGTAGGACACACCTGCCTCCCATTCCCGGGCCGAATAGCGTGGGCCCCCGGGTAGAGGCAGCGCCTCTTTATCTCCCCGCCGATGAAGGGGGCGGGGAGAGCGCGGCGGCGTCGGTGGCGTTGGCGGCGGCGTCTTTCTTCGGGGCCTCCCGGGCCACGGGAGGCTCCCTTTATCTCCCCGCCGGTGGTAGGGGCGGGGAGAGCGCGGCGGCGTCGGCGGCGTTGGCGGCGGCGTCCCTCCTCGGGGCCTCCCGGGCCACGGGAGGCTCCCTTTATCTCCCCGCCGGTGGTGGGGGCGGGGAGAGCGCGGCGGCGTCGGCGGCGTTGGCGGCGGCGTCTTTCTTCGGGGCCTCCCGGGCCACGGGAGGCTCCCTTTATCTCCCCGCCGGTGGTAGGGGCGGGGAGAGCGCGGCGGCGTCGGCGGCGTTGGCGGCGGCGTCTTTCTTCAGGGCCTCCCGGGCCACGGGAGGCTCCCTTTATCTCCCCGCCGGTGGTGGGGGCGGGGAGAGCGCGGCGGCGTTGGCGGCGTTGGCGGCGGCGTCTTTCTTCGGGGCCTCCCGGGCCACGGGAGGCTCCCTTTATCTCCCCGCCGGTGGTAGGGGCGGGGAGAGCGCGGCGGCGTCGGCGGCGTTGGCGGCGGCGTCTTTCTTCGGGGCCTCCCGAGCCACGGGAGGCTCCCCTTATCTCCCCGCCGGTGGTAGGGGCGGGGAGAGCGCGGCGGCGTTGGCGGCGTTGGCGGCGGCGTCTTTCTTCGGGGCCTCCCGGGCCACGGGAGGCTCCCTTTATCTCCCCGCCGGTGGTAGGGGCGGGGAGAGCGCGTCGGCGTCGGCGGCATTGGCGGCGGCGTCTTTCTTCGGGGCCTCCCGGGCCACGGGAGGCTCCCTTTATCTCCCCGCCGGTGGTAGGGGCGGGGAGAGCGCGGCGGCGTCGGCGGCGTTGGCGGCGGCGTCTTTCTTCGGGGCCTCCCGGGCCACGGGAGGCTCCCTTTATCTCCCCGCCGGTGGTAGGGGCGGGGAGAGCGCGGCGGCGTCGGCGGCGTTGGCGGCGGCGTCCCTCCTCGGGGCCTCCCGGGCCACGGGAGGCTCCCTTTATCTCCCCGCCGGTGGTGGGGGCGGGGAGAGCGCGGCGGCGTCGGCGGCGTTGGCCTTACTCTGAAGTTGCACAATGCAAAGAAAGCTGCAGACATATTTCTAAAATGTAGACTTAGGAGAAACTGCTGAGCTACTCACTACGGAGAATTGGGATTTTCCAGCCAGCACCACTTCCTTCATGTCGGTATTAAGCTTCAGATAGTAGTTTAACCCATGGGCAAATCATTGTCTGAGTAAGAGGGGCAATTTGCTCCAGATGTTTGAGACACCCTCCCCCCAAACTCACAAATAGCCTCTGGTTTATCTCACTCCATTCAACCACAACTTTCCGTTGTGGGCTTAGAACTGCCCTGAGGAGTTAATAAATACACCACTAAGCAGGTTCCACATGTTGATGATATGCAACCTAGAGGCATGTCTTTTAGATGCTTAGTGACATGTGAAAGTTTTTTCCTTGGGCATGTCTGAAAAAAAGAATGAGGCTGTGTTGTTCTGTAGTGGCGAAACAATTTGGAGAAAGTTCTTTTCAAAATCCCCTTGTAGGAAGTATCTTTATTAAGCACAAAAGTGTGCATATTTTGTGCATTTGCAATTGAGCTTAATAAAGATACAAGTGGAACCCTGTATAATGAATGCTTCGTATAACAAAAATTTCGTGCAACGATGCATTCGTGTGGCAATCGCGATACACTGCATAACAATTTGTTTTTGTTATACAGGGTTTTCATTAAGTGGGGTATACCCCGGTCAATGGAAACCCCATGTAACAAACATTTTCTTTTCGTTATGCGGGGTATCACCCATTTGATCCGCATAGTGAAGAACTCCATGGAATTGAACTTTTTCATTATGTGGGGTTCTACTGTACTTGCTGTCAGTGGTCTCCCTTGCTTGAAAGCCAGTTGTATCTGACTCTAGTGGGAGGTGCTCATCTCAATTTACAACCAAAGTGCTAGCACTGTCTGTGTCTGCAGATGTTTCCATGGACATGTGGCAGGCATGACTAGATGCTGGAGTGCAAGGGATGCTGTTACTGTTTCCACCAAAGACATACCTATTTATCTACTTGCATTTTCTTCCTATCTAACTGCTAGGTTGACAGTAGCTGGGACAGACGATGGGCATTCATTCCATTGTGCAGTACTCAGGTCTCGAACTGCTGACCTGCCGACCTTCTGGTTATCAAGCTCAACATTTTAACTGCTGCTGTGGTTAAAATGCACAGACAGAAATCCTCTTGCTTAGCACAGTAAGTTGCACTAGAGTAGGTCCAGTGAATCAGTGGGGATTTGGTGTGTCAACTCCTCTGTAAGCTTCATGATTCAAATGGGCCTACTCCATTTACTGTGTACTGTATAATGCAACATGGTTCCAGCCACAGAATTCTTTGTAGGCTTTAACTGCAGTGCAAAGGAACTGGTGGTTCACATGCAGAGCCCTAAGCCATACAAACATGCTAATTTAAGTTACTAAGCCTACAAGCCTACCCCTATGTCACTTGGAGGACTCTGAGTAGGCTGAGGATTGGAGTGTCTAAATGCAAGACCAACATGTTCAAGTGGAGGCATGTTGTGTGAATGTGGAGAGATACAGAATCTGGCTTATTTACTGGTCTGCCAGTTACTTCCAGAAACGTGCAACAACGAGGACTTAATTTGGCCAATGACAAAGCCAATTTTGGCAGTTCAGGCTTTGATCAGGACACGAAAGAAGAAGAAACCTACAGTCTGTTGTTTATGGTTATTGCTGTGTTCTGTATTTATGATTTAGGTGACTATTTGTTCATTCCACAGAATGATTTGTGGGCTATTTTCTGATTCTATGTGACTTTAAAGTACAATATTGAGGGTTAGGGTTAGAATGAGGGGTGAGCAGAGATATTTAATATCCCTGACTGATATTTGCTGAACCTATTAAGAATTGCATTCCCTTGTTAAGGTCAAGTACTGAAAATCAGAATTTGTCATTTCAACTTCTGGGCATCATGGTTCACCAGCACAGCACAGCACAGCACAGCACAGCACAGCACATCGTTGATATTTCTTGTCCTGTTACATTACTGAGACAAAATATATCCTTAGGAATCTATTGTGTTTTCAAACTGGACAAGTTTGATCCATTCTGTTTGGTCTCTGTTAAAAAAACATCTGCCCATTTAAACCTAGTACGTCATACATACATTCCATTCCATTCTATACCCAGGGTTGAAATGGCATTACTAAGGGTTGACATCTTTATGCCATCAGACAAAATAGAGAGAAATTTTCAGACCACTCGTTCATATGTCACACTGAGGACACTAGTAGTTTTGAAAAGAGTGTTGTGACTCATACTGGCCAATGGCTATGTCAAACAAGATCAAATATGGAGATATTACCTATGCTTCACTACCAATATGAAGATTACCCACCAAAATCAGCAGGCTAAATTAGATGGCATGTTTTCTTGTCTGAGCAGGGCTCACCCAACTAATGAAACATATCTGTTTAACACCACACAGGATTCTCCTTGCTTACCCCTTTTGTATTTACCTTGCTTTGTTTTGTAATTAATCATTGGAAGGTTAACATGGGTTTAATTTTAAAATCTGATTTAAGCACATATTTCAGAGACGTTCCCATTGTGTGAGGGGTAATGTGTTAATTACAGGATACATGCATTTCTATTAACATTAGCTCAACCTTGAGCCCTACTGACCGTTACCCAATCAAGCTCCTATGTAATTAAATCAGTGCTGATTTGTACAATGTGTGGCTTGGGTTTTTTTTAAAAGCATGACTATGTTTTTGAAAGCAAGCAGGAAACAAAAATATCTCAGAGTTCCATCTGAACTCTTGCTTGTATTTTTAAAAAAGCCTACATAACCATGAAAAAATGATATGATATTTTAAGAATCCATTAGAGTGACATTTAGATTTTATAGATGTTGTATACTTCTAACGCTGTTAAGGTTTTTTTACTACACCACTAATTTATTTATTTCTGTCGGTCACATGGCTTATTATGTGAACTTTTTATTATAAGGAGGCACATAAATGCCTTCAGAAGTATTAAAAGCAAAGATGTTTTGCATTTAGTGCAAAAAAAAATTGCCTATGTGCCATATGTAATGGTGCTAGCTGGGGCAATTCAGCAGAACTAAATTCTGTTCACATATTGATATTATGGACTCATGTTCAAAATACAATTCACTTTGTTCTTTCAGCTCTTGCCCATGATTTTTTTAATTTTATCTCTATCTGATTATCATAGTTTAGTAATTTTGATTGCAACAGCAATTGAAGGCTGTGATGTGAAACCAGTTTCTGTAGAGACTGTCCTCCCCCCACCCCCCAAAAAAAGGAATAATAAATGGCTCATTCTATACATAGCATAGAGATTTAATCTTGTACACCCAATTAAACATTATATATTGAAGCTATGCTTCAGTGAGCAGAATTATATCATGGACCTTTCCATTTATTGGGGATGATACTCTTAATGCCTTACCCACAGTGATAAATGTTTTCTCTTCACACAACTGATATTTCATGTTGGCAATTCCCCCCTTCCTTCTGTAACATACTCCTATTTTTAGTGGGTTAGAAACAAACTGGCATGACCATTCTTAAATATTTTTAACAGGTATTTTCCCGCTTGGTCAGCATCAACAGGCCAAATGTTTCATCAAAAGTCTTCTGAGTTTACCTCTATGAACCATTCTCCTTCCACAGCCTAAGGTTTAGTATTGGAGTATCCTCACTGTTACAAAACCATTGTTTTAGGTGAAATTTTCAGATTTCCTGGGCTATAAATACTGTTAATAGAAATACTGTTGTGTTAGAGAGAATTTAACTATATAGCTGTATTATGAATTGTAGTAAGATTTTAAAAATGTGAAATGTGGTAGAAACTCTCCTCCTCCTCCATTGCTGTTCTCACTTTCCCATGTTTCTGTTTCTTTTTTAAAAAAATGGCAAGTCCCACTGAAGACATGGACATTGTATTAGGCATTGAAATATAAATAGGTAAGTACGTACAGTAGGTGGCTAGCTAGCTAGTATCACAGAGTTAGTGACTTCTAAGCTAGAAAACAAAGGGGAGGCATAAAAGATGGCATGAAGACTAGTCTGTTCCAACTGCCAGGTTTTGTCAAATCCCCCCACCTAAATTCCTTATGTGTTAATGCATTATTTATCAGTGTCCTTCTTGATATTTTGTACCCAAAAAATCTGTAAAATGTTGTCAGATTGACAGCCTCATTTCTGCCACATATTTAAGTGGGGGGGGGGGGCATGATTTCTGAAAGAAAATTTGTAGGGGGAAAACAAAACCCTGTCTCCTTGCAAAACTGAAGTTTTGTTTTATAAGCTGTTCTGTCTCCTCTACAGACACAAAGAGCTCAGTAAAAGCAGTACAAATTTTCTTTGATGTAAATAAGATTTGAATGAGGCATCCACAAAAGTCAAGAATAGTCTATGTGTCAGAAGTTATTAAGATCATCCATTTAGGCACACAACGTCTGTGGGAAAACAAATGCCTGCATTGCTTCTTAAAACCAGTAGTGTATGTCACGACCCTAATGCAAACAACAACAATAATATGAATCCGGACCCTTCTCTGAACCTAAGCCTCCCTTTTAAAATGTCTCACAATTTCATCCAGGATCCAAGGAACAAACAGCTGCCCAAAGCAAGGCCAAACAATGCATCTGTCTAACCCTGAACAGTCTATTCCCGATTGCCAGTGGCATTCCAGGGATGGAGGGAATGTTCAGGCTCATTTGCAGCACCGATTTGTGAAGTCAAAACATCAAGGACTGAATCTGGAGCTTTGGGGTATGTAAAATATGCATATCCCCACTGAACTGTGGTCTTTCCTGCATGATACAATAGAAGGAACTGGAGACTTAAAGTGTGTGTGTGTGTGTGTGTGTGTGTGTGTGTGTGTGTGTGTGTGTGTGTGTGTGTGTGTGTGTGTGTGTGTGTGTGTGTGTGTGTGTGTGTGAAGCTACAGGTGCAGAGGGAGTAACTACCCCCCCCCCCACTGGCTCATTTAGAGTAGGAATCACTCATGCTCTTTAATGCTTTTTAAAGTTTTAACTGGATTTTTAATTGGTGCAGGGTGGGTTGGGATAGGTTGAAGTTTTATGATGGTGGTTGGGATATTTGCTGTAATGTTTCTGAAACATTATGACTTGATATTTTGTACTTTAATTGTGATATTGTGTTTTTCTTTGTTATCCGCCCAGAGTCGCTCTGCGAGTGGGGCGGCATACAAATTGAAAAATTAAATTAAATTAAATTCTTCTTCTTCCATGTCCAGATCAAACCCTGGACTTCTAAAATGAAGCCACTTTCTTTGCTTTGTTGTTCATTCATTCATTCATTCATTTATTTATTTATTTAAACTTATATCTCACCCTTCTAGGAAAAACTTTCCTACTCAGGGTGGCTTACAGCATAAAATTCAAAAATACAGTTTTGACATAAATATTAAAAATTTTCATATAAAACCCCTGTTGTGTCCAAACGTTATTTACGTATATTGCTTAAGTTACGTTCACCATTACGTCTTTATTGTATTTGCACCCTTTTTCTGTAAGGTGCCTTATTCATATGTTTGCAATGTACTTGACTGGGTTCCGCACAGGTTTCCCACATTAACTAAGTCCAGGCACATGTATCACTGTAACTGCCTTCCTGTCTTTATATAAATAGCTACCTCATCCCTGTTTTGCACAGTTCTGATGTAGGCTGATCTAGTCTGAACTGAGCTATAATAAATTACCTTGTTTGTTAACCATCCGAGCTGTTGTCGCATTGCATTTAATACTCAGACTCAACATTGGTGGCGAGGATGGGATCATCAGCTGATGCAACGCCACTTGGGAGTTTTGACATGTCGAAGCCAGGCACTTGGTCAAGCTACAAAGTCCAATTCGAGAATTGGGTGATAGCCAACAAGATTAAACCAGAGGAGCAAAAGGCGGTGTTCCTCGCGAGTTGCAGCATCTAAACAATTGAACTTGCGGTCAATCTGCTGAGGCCAAGAGAAGTAAGGGTCACTTCTCTTTTCTTTTAATTTTTTAAAAAATATTTTATTGATTAAAACAAAAGACAACATATATATGCAGACAAACACAAACAGAGAGAGAAAAGAGGAAAAGAAAAAAAATACAATTCAACGCTACAAAGCTAAATACATACACTTATAATTTAGTTACTGTTATGTATTGAATGAAACTGCAAGTTCCCTTTAACAGAATGTATCCGGTCAATGTATCCACTTGTATCTAATCAGAGACACATTGTAGCAAGCTGTATAAGGATGCGAGCGAAGTGGCCACAGGTGGCAGTAGCGAGCATCCGGCTCACATGGCACAGATTCTCCGAATACCTGAAGAGCGGGAAACCTTCCCGCCATACCTTCACCTGGAGAAGATGGGCGTGACGATCTATGACGTCACGCGGACAGTAGCCAATGAGCTATCACCCGGGATATTCAAATGTACAGTGTACTATAAATAGAGCTGTTTGTCCGCCATTACCTCATGTTCACGCTGACCATCATGCAATAAAGTTGTATTTTAGCCCTTGCTGCGGCTCCTTCTTTGTCTTCCGTGTAAGACACCAAAGTTACTCTATCTAGTCTATCATTAATGACATCCAACAGAGACAGGTTATACATTCCCTAAAAGAACCAATAATAAAATGTACACACAAACATTAACTCTCAATCCAAAATGATAACTGATCCGTAGGAGGCTTGCTCCCTTTGCCTTTAGTTATAGTATGATCTAGGAAGGGCTTCCAAATCTCATAAAATTTGTTTTTACTCGTGATACCTTTTTTAATGTTTATTTCGCATGTAAGTTTATCATTTAGTGCTATTATCCAGTTTTGAACATACCAATCTCCAATTTTTATTTGCTCTCCTCCCTTCCACTTAGCACCTATGCAAATTCTTACTATTAAAATAGATAGTAAATCTGCATTATAGTGATTTGAAATAACATTACCAAACTCAAATATCAACACACTTGGTGCATCCAATTTAATACAGGTACCAAACATTTTTGTTATCTCGTTTTCCACTAACGTCCAAAAACCTTTCACTCTTTCACACTCCCACCACATATGGAGATAAATCCCAGTATCTTTTTTACAATTCCAGCATAAACTAGATTCCTTTGGATTCATCAACTTTATTTTTGCTGGGGTTAGGTACCATTTCCACAATACTTTATAATTGTGTTCCTTTAATCTGATTGATAAATTTCTCATTACTCTATTTTTCTATTTTACCTTCCAACTTTCTTCACTAATGTTTATATTTAGGTAACAGATTGAACTTGCGGTCAATCTGCTGAGGCCAAGAGAAGTAAGGGTCACTTCTCTGCAAGACATTTTTTTAGTGTTGCGAGACTACTTCAAGCTAAAAGTTTCTATCTTCATGGCCCGAGTAAACTTCTTTTGGAGGAACCAGAAGCCTGGAGAGGCCATCATTGATTATGTAGCTGTGCTGCACCAGATGGATAAGTCTTGTGGGTGGCTGAGCGTGGACAATGGCCTGAGGAAAAGGGTACAGAAGGGCACATTGACCTTCGAAGAGGCATTTGAAGAGGCCCTGGCATCCGAAGTCGCCACTGCAGGTGAAAGAGAGTCCCAGGAGAGGCACTCATCAGCAGAAGTGGCTGCAGCTGACCAGAGGCCGGAGAGTCCAGATTTGCCATCCGCAGCATCCCCAGGAGTTCACAGAGAGTCAGGGAGAGATGTGCGTGAAATTAGTCGAAAATCCGCCAAACCTGATGACAAGGTAAAAGCCCCATGCAAGGATCATGGGGGCGAGAGAGTTTGTGAAGAAAGCCAGATTGGAGAGGCAAGGTGCCTCAAGAGTGGTCAACTGAAACACAGGGCAAGAGAGTGCTACCAGCTGCCTAGAGAGTTTCAAGTCTCCAAAAAGTCTGCAAACAAAAAAGTCCGCCGGTTCGGAAAGCACCAGATCTCCAAAGTCGACGCCAGTCAAGGTTGTGAGTCCAGTTCTTCGTGGACATCCATCTCCAGGGTCGTCACTGCCGCATGGAAATCGACTCGGGATCATCGTTCTCAATCCTCGCTCAGTGTGGGTTTTTCAGAATTCCGCCAGCCGACTGTTCCAAGTTGCGGGCTCTTCAGGTCCAGCTGCAGGATGTGCAGAGTCACCCGATCCCTGTGCTCGGCATGGGGATGTTTGATGTGCAGCTTGAGAGCATCGCTGCAAAGCTTCCGCTAGTCGTGGTCAAGAAGGGTAAGAGTAACCTCCTGGCAGTTAAGTGGTTTAGCCCCTTATGTATTGCCTTTTCAGGCATCGATTTGGTTCCGTGGGACCCCAGTCAGGTTGGGATGGGGGTCATCTGGGGGGTTGTTGGGTACCTTGGTTTGGATCCCACAGTCAAGGTCAGGAAGCAGAACACCCACCTGGCACTTGCCACGTGCAAAGACTGTACCAAGACTGAACTTTATAAAAACTGTCCACTGGCCAGAGTGGGGCCAGACATCTTCGAGCCGGAGAAGCTGAGGCTGTTCACTCCATTGCAAGCCAATAGTGTAATTGTGCAAGTGTCATTGAATTTTCCCCTTCTGCTCGAGGTCACTCTGTGGGTTTAGATAGGGTGGCCTCCACTGCTAGTCGTATTGGAATTAACGGGTTATTACAGGGATCGCAATAAACTGTCAGTGAAGTAGGGGGATATGTTTTGGGAATGCAATGGGATCTTTTGGTCCGTCCTATTGTTTTGGGGTGTTCCCATGCCAGTTTCCCCGGGGGTTAAGGGGAAGGAAAGGAATAAGGTGGTAATTCTGTCTGCATTACAGGACAAGGTTTTGCAGATACTGCAGGATGGGTACGCCGCCACGCCATGCCTGAAGGGGGTTACAGGAAAAGGGTGTGATGCTGGATAGGATGAGACAAGCAAAGATTTACAGTTGGTTGGGGAGCCACTAAGTGGTGTTCAATTCCAAGGACTTTATACACATGACACATTTCTTCAGTTCCAACATTTTGGGCCTATGATCTGCGAAGGGAAAATCATGTGCCTGATGACTGGAAGGTAGCAAATGTAACACTAATTTTCAAAAAAGGATCCAGGGGTGATCCAGGAAATTACCGACTGGTCAGTTTGACATGTGTCCCAGGTAAAGTGATGGAAACCATCCTAAAAGATAGAATTAAAAGGCACATAGAAGAGAAGGCGCTGTTAAAGGAGAGCCAACATAGCTTTTGCAAGGGCAAATCATGCCTCACTAATCTGTTGGAATTTTCTGAGAGTGTCAGCAAGCATGTGGATAAGTGGGATCCAGTTGACATTGTTTATCAGGATTTTCAGAAGGCTTTTGACAAGGTCCCACACCAAAGGCTCTTGAATAAACTTACCAGTCATGGAATAAAGGGAGAGGTCTTGTCCTGGATCAGCAACTGGCTAAGGGACAGGAAACAGAGGGTAGCACTAAATGGACACTTCTCCAAGTGGAGGGAAGTAAAGAGTGGGGTCCCCCAAGGTTCATTACTGGGACCCCTGCTTTTCAACCTCTTCATAAATGATCTAAAAGTAGGAGTAAATAGCAAGGTAGCCAAATTTTCTGATGACGCTAAATTATACAGGGTAGTGAAACTGTGAGAGATTATGAGGAGCTCCAGAGGGATCTCTTGACACTGGGGGAGTGGGCAAAACAGTGGCAAATGAGCTTCAACACTAGTAAGTGCAGAGTGATGCATGTTGGGGCAAAACAAACAAACAATTACATTTATAAACTGATGGGGTGTGAACTCTCTGCAGCAAACCAGGAAATGGACCTTGGTGTTCTGGTGGACAACTCAATGAAGGTGTCAACCCAGTGTGCCTCAGCAGTGAAAAAAGCAAACTCAATGCTAGGGATCATTAGGAAGGGTATAGAAAATAAGTCAGCAAGTGTCATTTTGCCTCTTTATAAATCTATGGTGAGGCCCCATCTGGAATACTGTGTACAGTTCTGGTCGCCATACCTCCAGAAGGATATTATGGAGCTGGAAAAAGTGCAGAGGAGGGCAACCAGAATGATTAGGGGACTGGAACACCTTCCTTACCATCTGAGGCTGCAACGGTTGGTCCTCTTCACTCTTGAACGACGACGTCTAAGCGGTGACCTGATTGAAGTTTACAAAATCATGCATGGTGTGGACAAAGTAGATAAGGGAAAACTGTTTTCCCTATCACGTAACACTAGAACTGGGTGGCACTCCATGAAACTTTTGGGTACTAGTTCTCAAACAAATAAGAGAAAGTACTTTTTCACCCAGAGGATCACTGGTCTATGGAACTCCCTGCCAGAAAAAGTGGTGACAGCTGTCAGTCTTGAGAGCTTTAAGAAAGGATTAGACAAGTTCATGGAGGACAAGGGTATCAATGGCTATAATTATAGATACCTAAGGACAACCTCTGGGTTGGAGAGATAGGCAGGATATCTCTCAATGCCATTTCCAGGGAATCCTAAGCAGGTGAAGGCATCTCCTTGGGAATACCCTGAAGCAAATGGTGATCCACTGTGTGAGATAGAATGCTGGACTGGATGGGCTGTGGCCTGTTCCAGCAAGGCTGTTGTTATGTTCTTATATACACACAGACACACTGTTGGTCTAAACATAAAGTGAGCATTGTAATGGTCATCAAAAACAAAATAATTTTTGATTCCCAAGCTCCTATCATGATAAGCAGAAGACTATCACCATAATGTTCTACGCACTACAGTACTGTATATCTGTCTTCCAGCACGCAGGCATAATATGTTTGGGACATTTATCTGCTAGAATGGACATGCCTATTCCTGTTTGAAGCTTCACATGTCTGTCGGAATCTCATAATTAGAAAATCTTATCCAAGGACCTTTCTGCTAAAGCCAAGTTAGATACTAGTAGGAGGAAAGGGTGATCTTTGTAGTGGTACCTCAGCAATGAAATTTCCATCTGAGGCCAGGTTTGACATGTCTTTTGATACAAAACTAAACCATCACCTTTGAACAACATATAATGAACTGTCCAGGTCTAGAACTGTTACAGTCCCCATAGATCCTCTTACACACATCACTCATCAATTTTAATCAAAGACATTCCATTGATGGGACTGCTGTGACTTAGTGGTTAAGACACTCAACTTGATGACTGGATGGTGAGGTCAGCAGTTTGAGACCTGAGTGCTGCATGACGGAGTGAGCTCCCGTCTCCCTCCCAGCTCCTGCCAACCTAGCTGTTTGAAAGCAAGAAATTGCAAGTAGATAAATAGGTACCACTTCAGTGGGAAGGTAAACAGTGTTCCATTCACTCTGGTGTCTAGATGTGCCTGCCCCATGTCCATGGAAACGTCTATAGACACAGATAGTGCTGGCTCATTGGCTATAAACAGAGATGAGCACTGAACCTTGAAGTCAGATATAACTGACTTTCGAGAAAGGGCAACCTTTACCTTCCATTGACAGTCAAAGAAATTTGTGGAAACACAACACCTTTTCCTGCTACTAAAATTGTTGACATCAGATTGCTTATATTGTAATTCTGTGCTTAGACTGAGGTGGCAACTCCTGGGGAGCCAAAGACTCTTGTGAGGAAAACCGCTCTGTTTGGCAGAAAATACTTACAAATAGGTAGTAGCTAGTATGTGATGATTAATACACAACCATGTCAACGTGGCAAGTTGAGGGAATTTTCCACAGTCTGAAGTGGCACTAGCTTTTGTCTTTCTGAGGAGAAATGTTTTGACAGGGAGGCTAGGGAAAGGATTTAGGCAATACATATGCAAAGAATGAGTTCTTCTTCACCACCACCACCACCACCACCCCCCACATATTTTTCTCACTTAAGTAGGGAAGATTAAAAGTGACAGCCACATCTCGTTTATTCAAGATTTGGAAGAGATGCTGTGAGGGGAGATATTACAGGTGACCAACACACACAACATGCTTTTGTCCCGTCAATTAAAAAGACTGTGTTTCACATTGTGAAACAACTGAGAAGTTTCCACTTAGGAAGAGCTCTCTTGAAGTACAGTACATATGTTATCTCCAAGCGGATGGTACGTGTCAATAGGTAACAAGAGTCTGAACCTTGTAATATCTGCCAATTTCTCATCATAAGAAGAAAAGAAGAAAAATTAGTTAGGGGTGGAAAACTGAGCTAGAGGCTTACATTCCAGAGCAAGACAATTTGAATGTCCACACTAGTTTAGCATGTGCTTCCAATGACAACTGTTTTAGTATGGCAACTCTAATTTTGTTTAATTCAAATCGAAACGCAAGATCTCAAAGGTTTTGAGGGAAGGCAAAAAAGTCTTAATAACATTTCAGGGGTGCGGGTGGGGGTTCCTGGGTGATTTTCCAACAGAACAAAGGAAAGCAAATAAATGGGTCTGTGATATAACAAATTCACCTCTGGCCTTCTGAATTTACTTTCTTCCATGTTTGCTTGCAGGCATTCACTCAGCCACCAACATCCTTGTTTAATTCTTCATGATCCCAGCTAGGGATCACAACTGCAATGTGACAATACCATGCAGCCAATCGGACCATTCCTAGTGAAGGAATGAACCTGAAAGCGACCAGGTTCATTCTTTCACTAGGAATGCACCTGATGTAGGAACAGCTGGCTAGCAGCACAGGCCACAGGCCAAAAATCTAAAGGTCAAATGGCAAATTTTATCTGCCAGGAGCAAACTGAGGAACAAGAATAGTCCAGTAGACAAGATGTAGTTCAAGCAGGTCAGAAGTCAGACAACCAAGGAAGCAACCAAAGCTGGGTACATTTAGGACTAGGGCAAGGCAGGAATGGGATCCAGAAACCTTGGTTGCTGCAGTAGTCTCTAGAGCAGGAGTTCCCAACCTAAGGCACATGGGCCAGATACAGCCCACAGTACCGTTTCATGTGCCCCCCACCCCTCCAAGGGCATTTGAGAAACCAAATGGCCACCACCTTTGAAGTTGTTGCGACAAAATGGCCACCCCCATCGTGCAGGCAGGGCAAAATGACCATCCAGTCCTCGAAGCTGACTGAGAGAGCATGACCCTGCCCCCAGCTTTAAAAGTTTGGGAACCCCTGCTCTAAAGTCTAGGGCAGTGGTTTTCAATGTTTGGCCCAGGCCCCACAGGGGGACTTAAATTCCCAGCAGCCTAAGTCAGTGCTTTGGGGAATTGAAGTCCAAAAATCAAAGGTTGGGAAACACTGGTCTACTTTAGAGGGTACCAGCCGCTTCTTATATACCTCTTCTCCCAGGGCTCCCAGGTCAGGTGGAACTCATGAGGGCCCAAGCTGCAGCAGTCTGTGGTTTTTATCCAACCATCAGAGCTGCTTTCATAGCAGATGGATCCCTGAAGCTGCCTTAAATCCTGACAGAACCAAGGGATGAGGTAAACATACTGTACTGTATCTGCCTCCTGTGTTGTGGACTTTCCTTTTGCTCCACAGAGATGTTTGAACTGCCAAACCTGACTATGTAAGAAATAGAAGCACATGCAGAATCCAGTTTTTTCTTAGATCCATGCAATAGCAATAGCTATCACACTTATATGCCACCTAATAGCAGTTTGAAAGCAAGAAATTCCAAGTAGATAAATAGGGACCACTTTGGTGGGAAGGTAAACAGTGTTCCATGCACCCTGGTGTCTAGTCATGCCTGCCACGTGACCACAGAAATGTCTGCAGAAGCGGACAGCGCCGGCTCTTCGGCTATGAAATAGAGATGAGCACTGAACCCTAGAGTCAGATACAACTGGCTTTCGAGCAAGGGTGACCTTTAGATCTTAGAGCCATCCCTGGTTGGCTCACAATGTAATTAATATTTCTGCCCTCAACACATTGGGTACTTGTTTTACCAACCTCAGAAGCATGGAAGACTGAAATCAATCTCGAGACCATCAGGATCAAACTCACATTGTCAGCTGTTTTGGCTGCAGTACTTCAACTTAATCCCTGTGCCATGGGGTTCTCAAATCTAGATTGGCTTTTCCTTTCACTGAAATGTTTTGTTGGTTTCTCCTCAAGTGGACTTTCTGAGGGAGGCCAAACTCATGAAGTGTTTGAGGCAGGGTTGGCTGTCCATGAAACTCTAAATTATCTGTGAAACCCTTTTGAATCTTTTATTCTGAACAGGCACTACAAACATTTCCCCCCCTTCTTATCTTCCTTTTACCCATTCTAATTCATTTAGTTTGCCTATGGCTATGTATATTCACCACATGAGCACCCTAAGGGTCCTTGTAGATTAGCATGTTTCATAAAGCCCAACCAATTTTCTGTTTTTAGTTTCACCTTGACTTGAAGCAGGGTGATGGGGTGGATGGGCAAACAGACAAACATGTGTTTCACACACTAATTCCTCCCTCAATAAAGAGCAATTCACAAGATAATCCTAGCTCTTATTATTTGTGCAACATTTTGTATTTGTGCTCTTGTGTCTCTTCAAATACAGATGCCTTACAATCTAGGCTGAGGTCAAAAGTATTAACCAGGCAACAGAAAAGACTCCCCCCTCTACCCTTGCACGCACACCCAAATTAGAAAATTGCTGTGTACTTGTTTCTTCTCAGGGAAGTGTTTTCCAAGGATGCCCAATCTCTTGGGTTTTCAAACCCATTGGAAAAAGCAAAACAACTGCAAAGTTCAGCCAAAGTTTATTTCTTTCAAGTCATCCTTATTTCACTGTAATTTAAAGCAACTTAGAAGTGCTTGTTTGTGGCTTCATTGTGCATGATGTCCTTTGAAAGTCATGTCCCCAGGAGTGTGAAGATCTAAGTGGCCAGAAACCTACAGAACATATAGAACTGGACTTGGAGATTTGCAACTTTCCCACTGAAAAGAGCATCATGTTGGCTTTCTCTCCTTTCTTGCATTCAGAGCTATTTCTATAACCACAGTTCTACTTCTATCCTTCCATTTCAGAGCTACTATTAGAATCAGGCAACCTTCAAAAACTGCTGTTGGGTAGTGCCTCAGTATCCTGGCAGGAGTCACTAGTTATGACATAATCCTGGATTTCTTTTTCATAGCTAGGCATGGTGAACAGTACCAGAAGCTTCATCTAGCCATTTCTCTAATTGATACATCATACACCACACAGCCTGGTATTGCTTTGAAGCTTTGTAAGAAATTGTAGTTTGGTTAAAACCGGCTCCTCAAGAATGACAGGAGTATAACACTTTTTTGCTTTTGAACTGCTAGGTTGGCAGGAGCTGAGACAATGATGGGAGCTCACTCCGTCATTCAGTACTTTGGTCTCGAACTGCTGACCTACCAACCTTCCAGTTGTCAAGTTCAGCGTCTTAACCACTAATTCCCTAACTGTTGAACAATACAGAGAGGCATTTAATAACATGGTGCACATAATACATGACTTTGGTCTAATTGTAATTGTAAGTGGCCTGCTTGGTATTAACCTGTTACGGTTTATTGGATTATTTTAATAGGTGTTATGATTGCAATTTTATATGAGGTTTTAACTGTGCATGCTTAACCATCCTTGGCCATTAGGGCAGTATATAACCATAAGAAATAACTAATTAACTAAGTAACTAAATAATTAATGTGCCCAATGAAAATGAAAGCAGTGTTTGATAATAACGCATTTGAGCACTGAACCCCAAAAGAGGAGATAAACATTATTGGCTTTCCCCCTCCCATTGGTTTGAAAACTGGAGAGAGAGAAACACAGCACAACCCACTGTGGACTTTTCTAAAATATGCACAAACCTTGTGCTAGTTCATGCACCCACTAATTGAAAAAATAGCAGAAAGATAATGTACATTTCCCCCAATTAAATCTGCACAGAATTCACATAGAATGGACTTAGGAAAGGAAAAATGTGGAAAACTGCAGAATCTAGTATCAGACATTTTCCCATTCCCTGTTACATTCCAATGCATGTATATGCACAAAGAGAGAAATACCTCTCTACCCCTTTCAGAACACTTTCAAAACAGTTTCTTTGTGTGAATCGGAACCCTCACTTAAATCCTGCTTTGTTTTCACCCCTGCTGTAAGATGTAGTAAGTCGGCAACTAATAAAGCTACAGAGCCTTCATGTTGAGTGTGAGGGTCATTAATTTGAGTTCCCAAGATGGATGGCTTTCCTAACCACTTTCTCCTCCTGTGCCGTATTTGTGATTACCCGAGGGGACAGAATGAATGAAAAAGTGCCTTATTTTCTCTGGTTTCCTGATTATTACTCCAGAGAGACAGCACATCCTTATCAAGCTTAAAGCTGATAGAATGGGAAGCCTGAGGTTAGGCGAAGAACTGGGAATTTAAAAAAAGAACAACAAATGCCTTTCGTTTCTTTGTTGTGGCTGTTGTCTTCCCTGTTCATAATATACTTGACAAGGTTTATTTGGTGTCATTTTCCCATTTTTTTAAAAAAAAAGAAAAAAGATGTTCCAGCATCCACCACTGGAAAAGTGTAAATGTAATAGACATCAGAAGCGAGGTTGTACAGAATGAAGGGCTTGCTTCCTGCTGTGCTGAGGTCAAGGTATTATGATAATATACACTTTTTAATATTCTGATCTCATATGTTTCTTTATTACTATTCTTCCATTTCCATTACATTACATAAAGTAATTAGTTAGGAGATAATGGCAACTTAACAACATGACAACAAACAGTGAATGCCTGCAAAGGGCTTTCCTGGACAGGCGGAATGGGTTGCCATTATTCTTCCATGCATTATTTCCTTGGAGTGGTGGTGGTGGTGGTGGTACTCCTCCTCCTCCTCCTCGTTGTCTTCCTGGACTGTGGTACTTTCTGGCTATTGGAATGTTTGGTGATGATTTTATTGTGAGTTTTGTGTGTAATTTTTAATAATTCTTGATTATTGGATGGTTGGTTTTATGATGTTAGCTGCCCTGAGTTGTTGTTGTTCAGTTGCACAGTCGATTCCGACCCTTTGCGACCCTATGGACTATTGCCCGCTAGGCACCTCTGTCTTCCACCATCCTCCTCAGTCTGCCCAGCTCTGTGCCCATTGCGTCTACAATACCATCTAGCCATCTCATTTTTGACTGCCCCCTTCTTCTTTTGCCCTCCACCTTTCCCAGCATCAAGGCTTTCTCAAGTGAGAAAAGTCCTCTGTACAAGTTGCTGTAGTCCTCTCACTTGATGTCCAAAGTACTTCAGCTTCATCTTTACTATTTGACCTTCTAAGGAGCAGTCAGGGTTGATTTCTTCTAGGATTGACCTATTTGTTCTCCCCTCTGTCCAGGGGACTCTCAAAACTCTCCTCCAACATCACATTTCAAAGGCGTCTATTCTTCTGTGCTCAGCTTTCCTAATAGTCCAGCTCTCACAACCATACATTACCACCGGGAATACCATTGGCTTGATTATGCAAAAAAAAATTTTTTTGCAAGGTGATGTCTCTACTTTTCACTATGTTCCCCAGCTGCACTGAGTAGGGATGATTTTTTTCCCTAGAGGGGCAGGATATAAGTGTAAATAATTAATCAATCAATCAATAATTAATCAATTAATCAATCAATAATTAATTCTTCCAATGTTTGCAAAAATTAGAAGAAGAATTAATTTATTAATTAATTCTTCTTCTAATTTTTGCAAACATTGGAAGAATTAATTGATAAACCATTTCTGAGTCTTCTTTGCCTAGAAGACCATGAAAAGGGTGACATTAGTCATAATTGACTTGATGAAACATGATTATTTTTATTTCTGGGGGTGACACAGAAAGAGCATCCTCTTTTTGAACCACAATCAGGCGTTCCCTGATGGCAACCTTGTGTTGCCAGCTAATCTTTCTCACACTAGGTCAGGTGAAATGAACTGCAGAATGAACTCACCAAAAGGTGGCTTCATTTTGGCAGTGTCATGTCTGGCCTAGACATGGAAGAAGAAGACATTTATTTCTGGGATTAGTTACCAAGTAAGAGAAGTAGTCTATTTTGACCAATCCTATCTACTTTGATTGTCAACTGTTCCAGGAGGGGTTCTTTTCCAACTGTATTGCAAAAAGTTTTTTAAAGGTAGCAATGATTCAATTTAATGTGGAACTTGTATGTGAAACATATACTCTACTACTAAGCTCAATGCATCTCACTGAAATACCTGCCCAGCTACCAACTCAGATCTAGTTACATACAAATAAATGCACATATTCACAAGGTACAAGCAATCACACACAGTGAAAATGAAATTACATATTTCATTTAATGCTAAAATCCTGTAGAGGAATTTATATTGATGTAAGGTTGATGATGTCATCACTGCAGTGGTTTTATTTGATAATTATTATTTTTTTCAACCCACCCCCCATCCACCACTCCAATACTAATTTGGAATACCTTTGGTTGTGATGAAACCATTGGGAGCTGCAGGAGAGGAGAGGCAGGAATCCAAAAATTGTTGTCATTGGTAGACTTATCCCAGTGGTGACTTCCCCACTATGAAAGGGATCCCATTGGATGCTTGGAACCATAATAGGTCATCTTCTTTGCTTCCTCTTTTACCCCTTCAGGTGCCTTTTTGTTGTTGTTGAGACACATAGTCAAGTCTGAACCTTTGCAACCCCATGGACCATTGCACGCCAGGCACCCCTATCCTCCACCATCCTCCTCAACCCTCCCAGCTTTGTGCTCATTGCATCAACAATACCATCTAGCCATCTCATTCCCTGCCACCCCTTCTTCTTTTGCTCTCGACCTTTCCCAGCATCAAGGCCTTCCCAAGAGAATCATCTCTTCTCATTTGATGCCCAAAGTACTTTAGCTTCATCTTCAATATCTGACTTTCCAAGGAGCAGTTGGGGTTGTTTTCATTTAAGATCGACCTAGTCGTTCTCCTTGCTGTCCAGGGTACTCTCAAAATTATCCTCCAACACTACATTTCAAAGGCATCTATTCTTCTGCGCTCAGCTTTCTTTATGGTCCAGCTCTCACAAACCTTAATAGGTGACAGCTGAAAATGTTTACAATTTTATTATCATTGTCAGCCTTACACAGTGTAAGCTATGCTTCTGGATTTCAGCCAATATGTATGATGTAGATCAGGGGTGCCCAAACTATGGCTAAAGGGCCTGATCTGGTCTGTGGCTCCAATTAAACCAGCCTGCACTGCCCGCTTCACTCCCAGAAGTGGAATTAAAATGTGCATGCACATGCGCATGAACAGAACGTGCCCACACATGTACAAAATGCTGCTGTGAATGACCCATGGCTGTCAAAAACACATTTACAACAGCTATGGGACATGTACGGCAGCATTCTGCACACATGCATGTGCATTTTACTTCCACTTCTGGGTGGGAGGGACCATGTGACCAACACACTTGACCACATGACTGGCACACAGCCCAAAAAGCTTGAGTACCCCTGATGTTGATAGTTTTCCAACTTAAACACAATGGAATTAATTAAATTAAATAAATGGGTCGTGGTTTCTACCAGCTATCTGCTTCACAGAAAGAGGCCTTTTTCCTCATTCTAGCAGTAGGGGAATGAAACACCTCCTCTACATCATGCATAACTGGAAAAATATTCCCATGGGTGTCCATGGAAACTTTTTTGTTTAAAATTTTTGAACTTCTTTTCCCTCCCTAATGCTCACAAACATATGTCAGAGATGGCATTTTCATTCTCCTTACACTGGAGAAGAAAGAGGCAAATGTCATCTTCCAAAATAATGAGCCTGTGCAAAGATTGTCCCAGAACTATGATAAATTAAGCTAAAAACATAAGTAGCTGGATAAAGGTAATGTTTAGGCTGATCTATATTAAAGAAGATTCATCATAAGTAGAAATATGCCGTGGAGACCAATTCCCTTTTCAATGCTACAATATCTGCTGCAGTTAGTTCTCCATGATGCTTAGCACAGACTATTTGAAGTCTTCTTAAATGTCACAGAACAATAACAGGATCAATTCTCAAATTATTTTTGATGTCCAGGCATTGCACTTCATGCTCATCTGATATTTACCCACCTGTAACTTAAGTACATAGGGACTGTGGTGGCTTAGTGGTTAGGATGCTAAACTTGATGACTGGAAGGTTGGCGGGTCAGCAGTTTGAGACCTGAGTGCTGTATGATGGAATGAGCTCCCATCTCTGTCCTAGCTCCTGCCAACTTCAAAAGCAAGAAATTGCAAGTAGATAAATACGTACCACTTAGGTGGAAAGGTAAACAGTATGCTCTCCAGTGTCTAGTCATGCCTGCCACATGACCACAGAAATGTCTGCAGAAGCAGACAGCACTGGCTCTCTTCGGCTTTGAAACAGAGATGAGCACTGAACCCTAGAGTAAGATACAACTGGCTTTCAAGCAAGGGAAACCTTTAACTTTACCTTTAAATAAGTACCAATTCCATTTAAGAGACAGAATTCTTTATTTAATTACACAGGTTTCCCTTGCTTTTGTAGATTTCATTCTAAAGGGGCTTCTGACAAGTTAATTTTATTTAACTTGTAAGAATTATATGTTCTTATTTATGATACCTGGTTTTTTTAAAAGGGATTTTCCCACTCTCCCCTGAGTGCTACACTCTTCAAGAATACAGCATTGATTAAATTAAAGGACATTTGTTAATTCAGCCCCTTTGAAAGTAGAATAAGAACTTCAGAGTACTAGAAAAATCTTTGAGCCCTTCCCTAAATCTAAGCAAAGCAGAATAATTAATAACAATAAATAATAATTATGAATAATTCCCACGTCAATACTTTGTTTTTGGTTTTTAGTTTCTGCCAGATTCCAACCCTGATACATTTACACTTAGAAAGAAATTATGTTGTCTTATTTGCTACAACTGATGGCACACTACAGGTAAGTCCTCATTGGCTGCAGGTAGGTATTGATGAAAGTGTTGTGCTCCATCGAGATGGATTCAAGTGGGATGTAATCCACTTGGGGACCATCACCCTTCCCTGTGGAGTAGGGGATGATATCAGATGCAGCCTGTTCTATTTTCCAATTCACCTCTAAGAAACAAAGCCAGGCAAAACATCTTACCATGAACCTTTGGGACTCTCATTGATAATTTCCTTGCAGCGTCCACAAGAAATTGATGCATGCCTTAAGAAGTGATCTAGAATCACTCCTGTAATGTTTGATATTTTAAAGTGATCCAATAAAGGTATCCCCTTGCTCCTGCATTTGTATTGTGTAAAGATCACACATCTGTCTTTGTCTCTGAATTAACTTAGTAAAGGGAAAAGTCTTCCTTGCTCAAAAGCAAGATCTGTCCAATTCTAAGAAATTGTGTTCCTCGCCATTTACAGCCAAAGCCACTGTCTGTGTTTGCAGATGTTTCCGTGATCATATGGCAGCCATGACTAGACACCGGAGTTCATATAACACCTTTCCTGCTAAAGTGGTACCTATTTATCTACTTGCAATTTCTTGCTTTCAAACTGTGAGGTTGGCTGGAGCTGGAACAGATGACAAGCACTCACTCTGCCGCACAGCACATGGGTCTCACATACCAGTCGTCATGTTCAGCATCTTAACCACTAAGCCACTGCAGCCACCTGAATTAACTTACAGTAGAACCTCACATAACGACGTTGCTTGGTTCCCCAAGTAGCGTCGCTATAGGGGACACGTCGTTGTGTGGTTTTCAATGGCAGCTGTGCCATCTAGCAGCAAAAAACTGTCATTATCCGCACAACGACGTTAAGAAACATCGGTTTTTCATCATTGTGCAGATAGTCATGTAGGGAGTGGCAACATGTCGGTAAGCAGAAATGATGCTATTCGAACGCGTCGTTAATCGAGGGTCCACTGTACTTTGAAACAAAATGATGCTGCAGCAATATACGTAGATTTAACAGTGGTGATGAGTATATAAAGCAGCAAAGCCTAGTCTCAAACTACAGCCAGAAGCCAAAACTGGATTGTCCTTTGATTCTTGCCTTCCTGCTTGTATGGGGGCTTCTGGGTTTCCATTAGGTGTGACAAAGAGAACAAACTTGGGACTTAAATCCAGACACATACCTGTAGAGTTATCGTGCTCAAATCCATCATCCACAAATCAGGATTTTTCCTGTTATAACTAGATACATATTTTCATCCTATCTTTTTCCCCTGCCCCCCCAAACCCCCCCCCCACACACACACCTCTTTTATTCAAAGGAATTGTGCTGAAAGGTAAATTATTTTTTTTGTAACTGTTTCATTTTTATCTGTTTTGCAGAAATCCCGAAGCAGCTAACTGAAGGGCAGCATGCCAATAGCTTAAGTAAATGCACAAAATAGTGTTGTTTTTCTGTTTAATGGTGAATGAAAAAGACACAAACCCTTTGTCTTCTGCTATATATGTTTGCTAGTTTGGCACATCTCTTCCATACGCTCCTCATTGCAGCCAGCACAAATTCGATATCTAGATATATTTTTTTGGTTCTCCTAATTACTCTTGGAGTCTACTTCACGGAGGTTTTCCCACTTGCCAACATTTTCTCTCTCTCCATCCCACACTTCGAAGTTGGACAACAGACAACTGCTTTGCAAACAAAGGGAAATAGTCAATTTTTGCAGCCTCGCTGACCCTTTCTGTTCCAGCTGGCTCCTGGATGTAAACAGACAAACCTCCCTGCAACTTACTTTTAAAAAAGACAAACCAGAGGTTTAAGACATATAAGGAGCACTAGAACATCCCAATGGTTGTGTCTGTCTCTTTGTTTCTTTCTGGGATGGTTCTTTAACCATCTCGGTTAACTCCCTGTCATAGTCTCTACCTAGCAAGGGTGTTCATCATCATTCCACGAGGATCTGTCTGTCTGTTAATGATGTTTTTGGATTTGGGACCTGACAGCTGTTTTTGCTGTATAGGTCTCCCTTGCTCGAAAGCCAGTTGTATCCAACTCTAGGGGGCGGTGTTCATCTCCATTTACAGTCAAAGAGCCAGCACTGTCTGTATCTGCAAATAATGATCATGTGACTAGATGCCAGAGCGCACAGAATGCTGTTAACTTTCCATCTGAAACAGTACCTATTTATCAACTTGCAATTTCTTGCTTTCAAACTGCTAGGTTGGCTGGAGCAGGGACAGACAATGGGAGCTCACTGCATTGTGCATTACTCAAGTCTCGAACTGCTAACCTTCCAGTTGCCAAGCTTAGTGTCTTAACCAATGTCATGTCTTAACCACTAAGCCACTGTATATACATTTAAAGAAATGTCAAGCTGGAAACTCAGGGGAGAAAGGTAAAGGCCTACGCCAACTAGCACTGGCCTTGAAGAGACTTTGGTCCAGGATAGGAAAATGTAAGGAATGTGATTTGAGTTCCAGGATCAATGGTCTTGACTTGGCCTGCTTTAATGACTTTAAACAGTAATGATAAACACTCCCGGATAAATATCAAGTGAGCAAGATTTAATAAACTAATGAAAGTTGTGAACAACTCTGGTATATTTCGGATATCCTTGTTACCAGAAAAATGGCTACTGGATACAGTTACAACTTCGGTTCGAGTCACTGGTGGAGCCCTTCTCCCAAGAACGAGGAAGCGTTTAATATAGGCAAAAATTAAAATTGGTTTATTGAAAAGGGGTTTAAGCGTCACTGGCCTGGTGCTGGGAAAAGCCCTAGTCTCAACCTTTTTGCCTATTAAAGTCCCTTAAGTGAGCAGCTCTTTTTGGTTCCGATGTCTTGCGTGCAAATGTGCTGAGAGCGCTCCTGACATTTTCTATCAGGAGATTTTTATACCCTCCACCCAAGGGGCTCAACTAGTTCTACTGCTAGCTAACAAGTTTACAAAACAAGAGATTTACAATGGTGAACAAAAACCCGGCACCAGACTCTTTTGTTACATTAAAAGGTCAATCATACAGAGACAAAACAGGTCAATTACATAGAACAAAAGGTGATGGGTAGAGCAATTGCCCTGGAAATGACAGAGTTCATAGTTTAGCAAATGCAGGTTGTGACATCATTCAGGTGACATCCAATGGGCGCCAGGATTGTAATTTGGCACAAATCAGAAATCCAGATTTTGAATCCAGGTTGAGAATTGACCAATAACGAAGATGGGCATCCTTCAGACTCCCCTGAAGAGGAGCATTGCTTGAGGCTCTTGGCAATATTCCATTCCCACCCAACAATTAATCTATCCTGAGTCAGCCCAAGCACTATCTACAATTGAATACAGGAGGGGTCCCAAAAACAATGAGCATACCAGGTGCAAGAGTAAACAAAACAATACAACAAGTAAACAGAGGAATCAAGGTGGCTTGGGGCAAAATGTGAAGTGATGGCTTCCTGTGGCATTGAGCCTTCCTGGATGCTTGCAGGAGATAGGCTGAGGTGCAAGAAAAGATCCTGATTTGAGATACAAACAGAGCATGTTAAAATCAAATCTAAAATATTTTAGAGTCTTTTTTGGGGGGGACATAATCTATACAAAGGAAATATGCTATCTTGAATAGAACAGTTCCAGGTATTTGAAAACATTTTTATTAAGTTATCTGACATCCCAGGTATAACTGCCCATGAAATAATAGGAGTGAAAGGGGCCAAGCCTGTTGTGTCAACCCTTGCAGTATATACCTTCAAGTGTGTGTGAATGGGTGCATGGTCAGAGTGGTGCTTGTGTACACATAAGCCTAATCAATTCTAAACATGTGTGGCAGAATAAAGTGAGTGAAATAAGTTTATTTGAGAGGAATAAAATGGAATAACTTTAATAAAAGGGGATAGAAAGATAGAAATAAAAGACTGGGGGGTGCATTTTCTGAAAATGGGGTTACATCCTAAAGCATAGGGGCTATCCCAATAACATCATTAAAGAGGCACGGAGCAAAGCGATTCATTGCCCGAGGCAAACCCTACTAACGGAAGACATCAGAACACCACAGGAGAATACCAGATTATTCTGGTCTCTCGATTATACCCCACTGGCCAATAAAATTAAGAACATTGTTCTTAAACATTGGCACGTCTTAGATAACACCCCGGGGTGCCAAATACCACCCATGATTGGCTTCCGGAAAACCAACGCCATTGCCAATTATATTTCCAGAGCAGACATATCTCCCCGACCCGTCACCTCCAATACCCTTACGGGACATCATACATGCGGGCACTGTAGATATTGCTCCTACATGTGGAGAACCGATCGTGTACAGATACCTTCAAGCAACTTTACACTAAATTTAAAATCATTCTCAAGTTGCTATACGAAAGAATCTATATATATGATAAAATGCACCTGTCAGCTAGCTTACATTGGACAATCTAGGAGGCCGATCAAGGTACGTTTAGGAGAACATTTGTCTCGAATCAGAAATCACACCCCTAACGCCCCCATGGTCAGCCATTTTCAAGAATATAAACATAGCCTTAGAGATATTAAACTGGTCATTTTAGAAACATACATACCGTATTTATTCGTGTATAACGCGCAAAATTTTATACCCAAAAAAAGGCTCAAAGTTTGGGTGCGCGTTATACACGAGGACTGGGCCGCGCGACTCAAGAAGCCGGCACCGGGTAGGCGCGGAGCACGCCGCGGCCCTCCTCCCAGGCGCCCAGGTCCCGCTGCCGCCGCCGCTCACCTGCATGCACCCGCCGAGAAGGGAACACTACGGGAGAGGGCCGCGGCGTGCTCCACGCCTACCCGGGCCGCGCGACTCAAGGAGCCGGCGCCGGGTAGGCGCGGAGCACGCCGCGGCCCTCCTCCCAGGCGCCCAGGTCCCGCTGCCGCCGCCGCTCACCTGCACGCACCCGCCGAGAAGGGAACCCTACGGGAGAGGGCCGCGGCGTGCTCCACGCCTACCCGGGCCGCGCGACTCAAGGAGCCGGCGCCGGGTAGGCGCGGAGCACGCCGCGGCCCTCCTCCCAGGCGCCCAGGTCCCGCTGCCGCCGCCGCCGCTCACCTGCACGCACCCGCCGAGAAGGGAACACTACGGGAGAGGGCCGCGGCGTGCTCCACGCCTACCCGGGCCGCGCGACTCAAGGAGCCGGCGCCGGGTAGGCGCGGAGCACGCCGCGGCCCTCCTCCCAGGCGCCCAGGTCCCGCTGCCGCCGCCGCTCACCTGCACGCACCCGCCGAGAAGGGAACCCTACGGGAGAGGGCCGCGGCGTGCTCCACGCCTACCCGGGCCGCGCGACTCAAGGAGCCGGCGCCGGGTAGGCGCGGAGCACGCCGCGGCCCTCCTCCCAGGCGCCCAGGTCCCGCTGCCGCCGCCGCTCACCTGCACGCACCCGCCGAGAAGGGAACCCTACGGGAGAGGGCCGCGGCGTGCTCCACGCCTACCCGGGCCGCGCGACTCAAGGAGCCGGCGCCGAGTACGGTAGGCACTGCTGAGATGCACCGTCTGCCCCACCCACGGGCCCAGGGGCGCGCGGCTGGCGGGATCTGATTGGGTGGCGCGGGAGACGAGGCGTGTGAAAAAAAATTTTATACCAATATTTCATGGAAAATTAGGGGTGCGCGTTATACACGAGTGCGCGTTATACTCGAATAAATACGGTACCAACTAAGCACGAGTCAGTTGACATCGAACGGTTTCTTTTGAAAAGGGAGGCATTTTACATCCACCACTTTAATACCTTATCCCCCTTTGGATTAAACACGGATTGGGACCTCTCAGCTTTTCTTTAAATAGTCCAGTTTACTTTAACTGCATGACTCACGCTATCCATTATCCATCTCCTCGCCATCAATTACGCTGTTCCTGATCACGCTCTCCACCTCTTACATCCACACAAAGGTATGCATCCAGCTGTAGAGTATCTAGCAGCATAAACTCTTACCCAGTTATTTAAATCCGCAGCCCTCGACCCAACTTTAACGCGAGAACACACAAGAATAGACCCAAGAGGTTCACGCGCTGGAAATGATATTCTAATAGGTATGTCCCGATTTGCTTCTCTTGTCTGTTTTTATACAGTTTTTAACAGTTGTGTATGTTTTGTATTTCATGTACGTGAGACACTTATCTGGGCTGTTTCTTCTACATTGGGACATATGTACAATTTGGCTCAGAGAAGTGTTTAGTTGTGAATCGTGTTTGGTACATGCATGTTCTCTATATCATATACTGTAGACTCTGAGGAAGTCGCCGAAATGTCGCCATACCGGAGGGACATCAGTCTTTGACTTCGTTCCAAAAAAAACCCCCCCACCTGGGTTGAGCCGATTCACTTTTGACTGGATGATCCACGTGCCGCTTTGGACAGTAACATACAGCAAGACTGTGTCTCATCGAACACGAACTTTTTCAGACGGACGTGGTGACGAATATTGATCTTACAATACAATCTTATATTTACATATTGTCGACTCACCAAGTTCCGCAGTGGGGAGGGGGGAGGGGTATCACTTGTCATACTTACCATCTTGTTATTATATGCTTGATGTATTGTACCCAGATAATTGATATTTTACGTGCACACACAGTATGGTTTACAAGACCCCTCTTAGAGTAGTTCAGCGATATACCAGAGTTGTTCACAACTTTCATTAGTTTATTAAATCTTGCTCACTTGATATTTATCCGGGAGTGTTTATCATTACTGGTTACCTTTTACACCCCGGCCGTCTTTCTCTCTTTAATGACTTTAAAGGAAGGACCATGGTTTGCTTTGCACAGAGCAGATTGTAGGTGAATCCTGAAATCTCCATGTAGTGGGTTAGGAAGCATCTTGCCTCAAATCTCGAAAGAAGTTGCCACCAGTTATATTGGTCTCAATTGGTGCAAGGATCTGAGCTCTGAAAATGGAGTTCATTTATTCACAATATCTTGCTTCCAGATGTGTGCTTTTGGATTACATCTCCCAGGATTTATTGCAGCACACCTTTAGGTTCGGGATCTGATTGTGTTGCCAGAGCTGACTCTCTCTGTGGAGAAGCAAATATCTTTTATGGCCAAGTCAATCTTTTTCCATCTTAGGCAGATCACCCAGCTTCACCCATTCCTGGTTAGAAATCCTTCGTGACACTGGTCTATGCTTTGGGGATCTCAAGACTTGATTGCTGTAATGCACTCTACATGGGGCTACCTCTGAAGACAAAGCAGATGCTACATCAGGTATAAATTGCTACTGCAAGGCTGGTGCAGGGGTTGTGAAAATTTGGTTGTGTTTTCCCCACGTTGATACAACCACATTGGTTGGTTGTATTTTCCCCACGTTGATACAACCACATTGGTTGTCTGTAGATCTCCATGCCCAATTCCAGGTTTTGGTACTAACTTACAAACTCTTTAACAGTTTAAGACCTTGATACCTGATGGGACACCTCTCCTTGACATATCATGCTCAGACTACCCATTTATCTCAGTCGGGTAGACTTAACTCACCATGAGGGAAGAATGAAAAGCTAGCACAAGAAAATAAGTTCTGTCTCCAATTTTAGCCATCTCATACTCTGCTGCCCCCTTCTTCTTTTGCCCTTGATGTTTCCCAGCATCAAGGCTTTCTCAAGTGAATCCTCTCTTCTCATTTGATATCCCAAGTACTTTAGCTTCATCTTCAATATTTGGCCTTCCAAGGAGGAATCGAGGTTGATTTATTTTAAGATTAGAATTATAAGGAGACATTTAAGAACTTGCTATCTCCAAATTAGTTTCACTCCATTTTTTTACTATTTTAGTCTTCAGTGTGCTTGTTCATGTTTAATGGGTTACTGTTTATTTGTATTTTAGTAGTTATTTTATTAGTAGGAGCTGTGTTATTGTATTTTATTTGGTGTTGTCTTTTTTCTTTATATCGTTTGCTTGTATTTGACATTGCTCAGGGTGTCTGTAGTGCTAGATGTAGTGTTAGATAGGATATAAATTGAAATAGTACATAAACAATAATAGTGACTGTTAAGTCACAAGAAAAATGAACGAGCCAAAAATTAATGGACAAAATAGCAAAAAAGTGACAACAGGCTCCAAACAGTAAAAACAAACCATATATTGCACAAAACAGATAAATGATTAAAAATAGTAAATGAGTATTAAGAAAATAATAATGCTTAAATTATAGGAAATGGTGGTCTTACACTGATATTACTAAGAAAGCAAGGACAGTATAAGAAATTTAAGAATATAAAATTGATTGCAACATAAAGTGGATATCTCCAAAGCAAAGGGAAAACCCGTGGAGCACTATTGAATGAGTATATAAATAATGGTGAAATCTCCTAGCTTCAAAATCACATAAAAACAGAAAACCAAACTCCACCAGCCAGATAGCAAGAAAAAGTATAGTCCTTATTTTGATTTCTTCCCCAATAACATTTAATAACATTTAAACTTTTCAACATTCTCATTGTTGAGCCTCTTTGGAAGTTACCCAAATTAAAGTATGGTTCCGGAATGATTGGTTATTGGATCAAAAAATTGAATTATTCTCTTTTTTCTCTGCCTTTTAATTGGCAACCTTATTTTCACTGGTTATCTAGAAATTCAATCTAAGCACTCAGAGTCCATGAGGTGTAGTGATTAAGCTGCAGTACTATAGTCAAAACTCTGCTCACAAACTGAATTTGATCCTAGTAAGCACAAGGTTGGCCTGAGCTTTCCATCCTTCCAAGGTTGGTAAAATGAATACTCAGCTTGTTGGGGGCAAAATATTATATACCTTGTAAACCACCCAGAGAATGCACTAATGAGGCAATATATAAGTAATGGAGAGATATCCTTGATGCAGCTCAATGAAGGTGTCAACCCTGTGTGCCTCAGCAGTGAAAAAAGCAAACTCAATGCTAGGGATCATTAGGAAGGGTAGAGATAATAAGTTAGCAAGTGTCATTTTGCCTCTTTATAAATCTATGGTGAGGCCCCATCTGGAATACTGTGTACAGTTCTGGTCGCCATACCTCCAGAAGGATATTATGGAGCTGGAAAAAGTGCAGAGGAGGGCAACCAGAATGATTAGGGGACTGGAACACCTTCCTTACCATCTGAGGCTGCAACGGTTGGGCCTTTTCACTCTTGAACGACGGCGTCTAAGAGGTGACCTGATTGAAGTTTATAAAATCATGCATGGTGTGGACAAAGTAGATAAGGAAAAACTGTTTTCCCTATCGCACAACACTAGAACTAGGGGGCACTCCATGAAACCTTTGGGTACTAGTTCTCAAACAAATAAGAGAAAGTACTTTTTCACCCACAGGATCACTGGTCTATGGAACTCCCTGCCAGAAGAAGTGGTGACAGCTGTCAGTCTTGACAGCTTTAAGAAAGGAATAGACAAGTTCATGGAGGACAAGGGCATCAATGGCTATAATTATGGATAGCTAAGGACAACCTCCGAGTCATTATTTATTTATTTATTTATGAATTTGTATCCCGCCCTCCAGATGAGAACCATCACTCAGGGCGGCTAACAACATATATAAAATACAATATAACCACAGATAAAACAATAACCATTAAAAATGCCAACCCACTAAAAACAACATTAAAACACATAAACATGGAGAGATAGGCAGGATATCTCTCAATGCCATTTCCAGGGAATCCTAAGCAGGTGAAGGCATCTGCTTGGGAATACCCTGAAGCAAATGGTGAGACACTGTGTGAGACAGAATGCTGGACTGGATGGGCTTCTGTGGCCTGTTCCAGCAAGGCTGTTCTTATGTTCTTATGCAAGAAATCTCAATCTAAAACATCCTTGCCAGCTAGCCATCCAACCACAGGTTGACAATCTGAAATGAAGGAAAGCTCACTGCTATTAAGCTGCATCAAGAGTTCTTCCTAACATTCAGCTCAAATTTCCATTTTTGTAATTTAAACTCATTACTTCATGTCTTCCTTGGTGAATCCGGAAAAACAATCTTGCTCCATCTTCAACAATATACAGCACAGGTAAAGGTTGCCCTTACTCGAAAGCCAGTCGTATCCGACTCTAGGGTTCAATGCTCACCTCTGTTTATAGCCAAAGAGCCAGTGCTGTCTGCATCTGCAGATGTTTCCATGGACATGTGGTAGGCATGACTAGAATGCTGTTTAACTTCCCACCAAAGTGGTACCTATTTATCTACTTGTAATTTCTTGCTTTTGAACTGCTAGGTTGGAAGGATCTGGGACAAAGATGGGAGCTCACTCCGTCATGCAGCACTTGGGTCTCAAACTGCTGACCTTCCAACCTTCCAGTCATCAAGTTCAGTGTCTTAACCACTGAGCCACTGCATTCCCCCATGCAGCATACTCCTCTATATATAATTCCTGTGGTGTCCAACAGATGCAGATGACCATTTGTAGCCATCCTATTAGTATGTGTTTGGCCATTGCTTGAAAACAGAGTGGTAGGTAGACTACTTCTCTCACACTATTCAAACAGGTCATGGTTTTTGGGGGAAACGCTTCCCAAGAAGGACCTTGAAGAATGGGATCTCATGGGCTGAAGCCACATATGAGCCAGCTGTGATTCACATGTAAAAGGGGTGGGGGAGACAGTGGTTGGACAAGGGTGATGAAATAATAAATAGGTCCCTGATGATGTAGTTAATTCATCCTTAATTTAACTGATGAGGGTGATGACAGCGACTCCCCCCTTAAAATGTAGTAGAATCGAGGGAGAATTTACAATCCCAGTGTAAAGTTTTTCCTACAGTTCCCAAAAACTCTGATCTTGGAAGGAGAGCAAAAGACATCCTGTATTTATTTTCGTCCTTGAATTTCCATCTGTGAAGAATGAGAAGAAATAAAGTAAGAGGGAAATGAGTCAGGCGAAAGAGATGGAAGTAACATTTTGAATGCCTAGGGCAGTATGAGCCCTTGGCTTCCTCATGCAAGAGAAAGGACCTCAGAACACAAATAAATCCACCATGAGCATTTGCCCTGAGATATCCCAAATATCTTTCCCCAGCCTGCTCTATATAGTATCAGGGATCTGGGTGCCACTGACATTTCAGGGGCTACAGGGGCTCAGTGGTTAATAAGCTCGCCTTGTTAGCTGGAAGGCTGGCAAGATGGCAGTTCGAGACCCGGTTACTGCATGACGGATTGAGTGCCTGTCCCAGCTCTTGTGGACATGAAAGGAGCCTTATGTGGGCATTCCCTGAGCAGTTTCTTCTGCAAAAATCCTTTCAACCCAGAAAAATATCTGATACAAAATTATTATTATTATACTGACATTTCAGGTCCCAACAATGCCTCTGGGCATTGTTGGATATTTAAATTGAGATCTGATTTTTTTTTTTATCATGTCAGAAGCACACTAAGGTGCTTTTTGGGTTGAAAGGATTTTTGCTGGAGGAACACCCGAATGAGGCTCCTTTCTTGTCCCCAAGATCTTTTCCCACCGAAGTGGTCCCTATTTATCTACTTGCAATTTCTTGCTTTTGAACTGCTAGGTTGGCAGGGGCTGAAAAAGAGATGGGCGCTCATTCCATCATGCAGTACTCGGGTCTTCAACTGCTGACTTGCTGACCTTTCAGCTAACAAAGCGAGCTTGTTAAACACTGAGCCACTGCAGTCCCATTTTAAATTATGTGACTGAGTCTGAGTTTAAATTTGCTATAATGACCTGAATATGACATGGCTTGTAATGTGCAAGACTTGAGTTGGGTTGTAAATGAAATACTGTAATATTTTGAAGACCATTCAGTCATAGCCATTACCAAATGCAAGGTAAACCCAACACAGACAGACAACAACAAAAAGCCCCCCCCAAAAAAAAAAAGATTGAAAAGTATCTCCTTCTATACAGAGCCCCTCAATTCTATGACATTTCAAAGTCTCCCTTTGAAGCAAAGAAATACAGATAATCCCTTCATGCCTATGATAAATTTTTATTAGCAAAGTTTTTTAAACTCAGGCAGAACTCCCTGAATGGAGGGATGGAAGTTGTAGCCTAGAAAAATCCAAAAATCCTATTCCAATAGGGCAGAATGAAAACATCTGAAGATGTCAACAAAATCACCAATGTGGCATGAAAGTCAATGTATCAGATTTTTTTTTGTGCTTGTCATGCCCTCTGGTGGCTGGGGTACATTGTACATCTTGCAATTTGGAGAAAATCAAACAATTCCATTGCCTGCCTCAGTCTTGACCTAGATATGCTCTTCATTTCTCCCTTTCCCCTCTTACCTATGTTTTTGGGCCTAGGAAGGACCCCAGCTGCCTCCCTCTTGTTGCTTCAGGAAGAGGCTCTAATTTGCTAATTTAGAACTACTGGGGAATCAGCTACTGAGGAAGAGCAAAGGACTAGTATAAACAGCTCTGTCACTAATGACACTACCGGATCAAAGCTGTCTAGTGGTCAATATGCACAAAATTGAAAGGAAAGTCTGATACAATTGGAATGTGGAACATGAGAAGCATGAATCAATGTAAACTGAAAGGCATAAAGCAAGAAATGGAATCTATGAACATCACAGTACTTGTTAGTGGTGAACTAGAGTGTACTGGAATGGGATATTTTCAATCAGACAACTACAAAGTGTTCTACTCTGGAAATGACAGCCCTGGAAGAAATAGAGTGGCTCTAATACTCATGCAGCATGAGAAGTAAGGGGCTATAACATAAGATATCTTTAGTTTAAAAATCATCTTTAATTATGTGTAGAGTTAAAAAATAAATCACAGGGAGTTGATGGGATACCGCTAGAAGTTTCAAGCCACAGAGACTGAATTTGTCAAAAACCTGTATTCTTTACCACTTTGCTCAGGATCATGCCAACTCCACTCCAGTAATATAATGTAGTGGTCTTCCATTTGCCTTTCTCATCGCAAGATAATACCCTTACCACTAGAGTAGAGATCCAATTCTCACTCTGAATAGTGAGATATTACATATTCCCAGTGTAGCTATATGAAGTTGAAGCTTGGACACTGACCAAAGCACCTAAAGAGAAAATCTAAGCTTTTGAAATGTGGATCTAACTGATGGCTGCTAAGGATATAATAGGTTGACCATGTGACTAATGTAGAAGTGTTGCACCGGATGGATAAAGAACAAAAACTGATTAAGACTATTAAACAAAGAAAGCTCCAATACATTGGGCATATCATGAGGAATGACATCAAGTATAGAATATTCCAACTTATTATGCAAGGGAAAATCCTTAGGAAGAAAGGCCCTGGGCGTAGATGGACCTTGTGGCTGAAGAACCTGAGAGATTGGTGTGGAAGGTCCTTGAAAGAACTGTTCCAAGGAGTTAAAAACAGGAAGACTTTTACAGTGATGACAGTCAATATTTGGAACAGATATGGCACGTGAAGAATAAGAATAAAAAAGTAGATGGTACTTCTGGGGTTGTCAAAGATAATAAAACAATAATATATCTGGTTATATCATTATATTATTTTCAGTAAACATAATAGAATGTGAATATTGGTGGAAATTAGGACTCTGTGGCATCTTTAGTTACTCTAAAACAAAGTCACCTACACTGATCTTCTCCAAGTACCTACAGAGAAAGGACTGATATGCTTCATTTCCTGATAGAAATTCTATGCCATAGACATTGCATGACAGTCAAACATGTTAAATAGTAGGGGAACTCTCTCAAATTACCTACCTTTCCAATTGCTGGATTCTGCTTCTCATACATTATTCTTGATAGATGGTAGGAAGGAAGGAAAGGTCAACTTGTGATCAGGAGAAGCATAATAATCTCACGTATCAGTGCCCATTTCTTCATATTTGAAAAATGAACATCATTTTTCCTGAAGAGTCTGTGCAAAGCATGACATACCTCTTTGACCTTGTGGTTGATGAATAATGTATTCTTGCTTATGGAATTGAACCAGTGCATTTTGTGGGAAACTCTTACGTGCTGATCCAGGAGACAGTGAAAGATGAGTTTATGGAAAGACGTGGGGCTTTGTGATTCTTTTAGTGCAATAGATGAATGTCTACTATGAGCTCTATTTTGACCTCAACATGGCTTAACTGTGTCAAAATCAGACCATTCCATTCAGCATCCACTTTTCATTTCCGATTGACATTTCTAGTGGTATTTTGTGATGAACTGAGAAAAGTTATTGGACATCCAGCATTTGAACTCAGAGTTATTTCCACTTTATTTGTCTGAGTAAGATAAATTCAGCTGTTAAGTCATAGTTGCACACATTTGTTAAGCTAGCTGAAAATGGTTTTGTAATTAAACGTTAATATTATTATGATTTATTATAACTGTACTGAGATAGTAAATAATAAAACACTAGCCCAAGTTCTTTTAGAAAACTTAAATCTTCCCAGACTATTGCTGCAAGATGGTTTACATTTAAGTAGGTATAGTTCTGTCACAGTAGGGGTACTATCTGTGATATGGGTAGGAAGTATAGCGAAGGAACAAATATCTCACCACCTAGTTAGCTCACACTGTCCAGGGAAGAGGCTGGGTGAGGCTGCTTTTAGCCCAGCTGATCACCTGATTTCTGAGGAAACCCATGGAATAGCAATATCACCTCCAAGCTGGTGTTGGTGAAAGGCTTGATCCAAACATTCTTAAAGATAATGGAGGGACTTGCAAGCAGCAAACTCAAAACCACCTCTACCTCATCCAGAATTCAGAAGTACTGAATTACATATAACCAAAGCTTCGTAATGCTTATTTCTCAAATTTATGGTCCTAATGCTTTAGCCCATCCTCCGCATTCCCATAAAAAGATGCAAATAAACAAGAGCAGGTACAGAAAAGACCAACAAGGATGATCAGAGGACTGGAAACCAAGCCATATGAGGAAAGACTGAAGGAACTGGGCATGTTTAGCCTAGAGAAAAGGAGATAGATAGGAAATAATACAGCAGTCTTCAAATACCTGAAAGATAACCATAAAGAGGTTCTTGGTCATCCCAGAGTGCAGGATTCATATTAATGGGCTTAAATTAAAAGAAGCCATATATAAGCTAAGTTAGAGCCGTATGACAGTGGGAACAACTGCCTCGAGAGGTGGCAAGTGTTCCAACACTGGAAGCATTCAAGAGAGAATTGGACAACAATCTGTCAGCTCTACTTTGATCTGGATTCCTGCATTGGGCCAAGGATTGGGCATTATGACCTTAAAGGCCCCTTCCAATTTAGCGATTCTATGATTCTAAAACTATTGACACCTGAACTCTGAAGTATCAGAAAGAGGGCTGTAAATCTTCCCTACAGCAGAAATTCCTTTCTACAGAGGAGACTTTGGTTGTTTGCATGGAACTCAGAGTTTAACATTTTAAAATAAAAAATCATTAGGAAATTCTCCTTTAAATCCTTCATTCATCTTCTTGCCAGAATAAGAAGTTATATATAATTCATGGTGAAGTAGTTCTCTCTTTGGACTCCCCCTCTATCTTTTTATGCTACTGTTTCTAAGTAGAAAAATGAATCAGCCAAGCTGACACTATTTTATATGCTTTTGTTCAACCTATATTACATGTCCAAGGAAACTACCACTCCAAAAATATTTTAAAAATGTAATTAGAAAAATTACGGTCAGAAGATATTTTAGTCACATTCTAAAATGTAAGGAGTATGATTTATACTAGCATTAAGCAGCTATAGCTTAGACAGGGGAAAAAATTCAGATGAATTTCTTAACCCAAAGATTTAAATTATCTAGCTCAATTTTCTTTAATTGTGGTTGCTTTTGTCCAGCAACTCTGTCTTAAATAAGATGTGCTTATATGATTGCCTTCAATCAACATTTTAAGGTTTATCTACTTGTAATCTTTTTTCCTGTTGATCAACATAGTATTGTTTACACAAAGGTGCATATAAAACAATAATTTCTAAACAAATCTCTCTAGTCTTTGCTTTTAAGGTCTTAAGCTTTGCTATTAAGTTATTAGAGACATTATTCAAAATATCTGTCTTTCCTAGAAAACAGATTATTCTGACCTTGACTGGTACCTGCTGTGCTAGCATATGTATAAATATTATCACAAGAGATTTAGTCTAAAAAAACAATCATCTTTATTAGTTTGTCATCCAGGCAAGCTTAACAACCTACAAACATACACTATAACTTGATATTTATGCGAAATCATCATTTAACCATTTAAAATAATCAAGAAAGGAAAAATATTCCCTAATTCTTGCTGTCATCTGATGGAATAAGTGGAGTAATTTCACTTCCAAAAAGTCACCTTTGACATTTCCCCAAGTATTTAGAAATAGGATTGTTTACCTCTGATATTTTCAAAACAGATGTGAATACATTATTTCAACATAGTGTTTGTAAATGAGACGAAATATATTGTTGTGCCCCCCCCCCCCCCCCAATGATGCCAGTGAGAAACTTGCTGATCTTTGTCTGCATTCTCAAAAGATAACTTCATTTTGATGATCATTTATCTCACAGGCTCAGCATAACACCTAACCATATTTTCTACCAGGTTGACTGTTTTTGTCAAAATAGGAACAATTGTTTTTTAAAAGAAGAAAAAAGAAGTCTCTAGAACTAAGTGGCTTGTGCTACACTAGCAGTAGTCTTTCTCTTCACATGACTGCAAAGAGGATGAAAAAGAAACCCCCTAAAAATTGGGGGAAAGTGTAGAAAGCAGCTGCTATATCCCTGTGACCAGTTATAGAACCTCTTCTGGAACCTCAACATGAGAGAGCTTTAAAGTGTCAAGATTCTTTCCTTGACACCAGATTAATGTCTCCCTTTAAAGTACTAATACTTTCCATTCCCCTTTCCCGACGTCTTTGGCCAGTACTAGCGAATCTTATGTTTAAATATAATGGTATTAAAAAGCAACACTGATGGAGGTTTTACTCATTGAAATGTTGGTTGCAAGCTTTCTTTGAGACAGAGCTCCCATAACTCCTCTGAGAAGTTATGTGTGTTCTTTCCCAAAGAGGGTGGCATGCAACTTCCATTTCCATGAGCAGACCTTCCATTAGTATTACACTTATTTCAAATAACAAACAAGGATGCAAACGTCATAACAGAAATAATGTGAAACGTTACTATTAGTAATAAATTAATTTTTAAACCTAATGTTCCAAGCTCTGGTGAGGATAATGAAAGCGCGGCGCCAAAATGGCCGCCGCGCTCTTTGCGGGCCCCCACCCCACCCGGACTCAGACATCCGGGTGAGTTAGGGGGCGTGGCCACCCCTCTATAAAAGGGGTGGCCACGAGGCAGCCGAGCTGCCATTTTAAAAGAGTGACGGAGAGGAGAAGTTTTCTCCATCGCTGTTTGTTTCCCCCTTGGTCCTTCCCGGCTGGGAAGGAAGGATTTCGCATGGAGCCTTTGGCTTGCTGGCTCCTCTGTGCCTTTTTTGCGCTCTTCGATCCCTGGAAAAGGATCCTGCTCCTTCTTTCAGATATGCCTCCCAAACGGAGGGCCTTGGCGACGAAGCCGCAGCCACCGGGGAGGACTTTTGGCCCTGCGCAATGCGGGGGGCAGCCCTCGGGTCGGAGGACCAGGGCTGCACCCACGCGGCAGGGCTCTACCCCCACCGATACCAGTGGGGTGATGCAGGCTGCTTGGCCCTCGGCTAGTCAGCCTTCGTCCAGCCCTTCTGGGGCTTCGGCCCTCGGCCCGCAGCTGCCGGCCATGGGCCCGGTCAGCGGGGGTGGGCCCGGTGCTGGTGCACAGCACGTTCCACCTCCGGCCCCTCATGGGCCGGAGTTTTGGGCATGGCCCTATTCGGGCCCAGGCTCTCATGCTGGGGTTCCTGGTCAAATGCCTGGTGGGCCGTCCGGCCCACCCGGCCCACTTTATACTGGGGGATCTGTGGCAGTTGATGCATTGCTAACGCGTTTAGCTGTGCTTGAGGCATCCTTAGGGACGGCACACAACCCCATGTCTGGTGGCCCTTCATTCACTGCGGGGGGCCCTTTGGGTCCACTGGCTACCTCAATGGCCGCCACACTGCAACAAGCGGCCAGCCGGGTTGAGCTGCTGGAGACGCTCCGGCCTACCCCGGCCGGTGTCTCGCAGCTCCCTGTTCGTCCAGAGCTACAGCAGGAGAGTGGTCAGGTGCGGCCCCAGAGCTCGATTCTGGTCGCGAGCTCTGACGCCCGCCGTGGGCCGGAACCCCCAGTGGGGGCGGCTCACGGGGGTGCACCTAGTGAGTATCAGGTTCAAGTTAATGCACCCACACCACAGTCCACTTCCAATGGTGGGGTTCAGTGGCCATGGCCTCGTCATGTCGAGGCGAGTGGGCATCAGTTGCCAGCCTATCCCAGTGCCCCTTGGTTCCATACTGGTGCAGCGTTGGGGGTGGGGGTTTCCACCCCCGGGCCAGTGCCGGGCATCGCAGGGACTGTCCAGGTTCCGCTGCGTATGCCCCGGGTACCTAATGTGCCGGTGACGGCTTTGCCGACGGCTGGTTATTCGTTGCTCCTTGGTGATCATTTGTCCCAGGTCACGAGGGAAAAGATTTGGTGGGGGGAGTACGTGGATATATTCTCCCTATTGAACCGTGAGCCCACTAAGGAGGAGAGAGAGGGACAGGATGACAAAGACAAAGAGCTGTCCCGCCGTCGTAAGCCACCACGCACCTGGGCCAACTGGTTGCCCGCATATCTTATTTATATGGCGGTGTACCTCAGGGCCCGGCCAGACCTGGCCATTCCTATGGTCCAATATTTGGACAATATTTACAGGGCAATGGTGGATTTCCCTGGCCCATCGTGGTTGGCTTACGATGAGGAATTCAGAATGAGGGTGCCCTTGCACCCGGAGATGAGATGGGATGAGCCCTGTCAGAAATTGTGGCTATTGTACATGACCCCCATGCGTCCGGCGGCTGGGGATAGGTACCATTGTGGCCATGCCGTTCAGCGAGCTGCTCCAACGCAGGCTTCCCGCCAGCTGGCGGGGCAGGGGGTTCCAGCCCGCTTGCTGTGTTGGAGCTTCTCGGCTAGCGGTGTGTGCAATAAGTGGCAGTGCCGATACAAACATGAGTGTCCCCCTTGCGCTGGCCCCCACGCCGCCGCCGCGTGTCCACGGGCTGGCGGGTCATGGGGCAGAGGTAGAGGTGGACAGGGAGCGGGCAGAGCTGCTGCTGAGGGAGCTAGCCAGGCAAAAGGCCCCCTCCCCAGTTAATGTGTATATGTTGGAGCGATGGCTCTCAACTTATCCACGGAAAGAGGACGCGAAGTACCTCCTTGAGGGTTTCCAGTCGGGCTTCCGAATCCCATTCAAAGGAGTGTGGGGACCCCAAGATGCACCCAATTTACTGTCCCTGAAGGGTAGAGAAGAGGTGGCTGCCCTGAGTATCGCTAAGGAGGTTGGGGCCAAGAGGGTGGCAGGCCCCTTTTCTGTGCCATCCTTTCCCAACCTGAAGGTCTCCCCTCTGAGGTTGGTACCCAAAAAGGCCCCGGGAGAATTTCTCTTAATCCACCATTTATCGTACCCGGCGGGTTATTCTGTCAATGATGCTATCCCTGATGACCTTTGTTCGGTCAGGTATACGTCCTTTGACCAAGCCCTGCGAATGGTGCGCTCTTGTGGTCCTGGTGCCCTCCTGGCGAAATGCGGCATCAAATCGGCATTCCGATTGTTGCCAGTGCACCCTGAGGACTTTGAGCTATTGGGTTTTAGATTCCAAGGGAAGTTCTATGTAGATAAGGCCATGCCTTTTGGCTGCTCTATATCCTGTTCAGCATTTGAACGTTTTAGCACCTTCCTTCGGTGGGCCTTTGTTCGCAGGTCCAGGTCTCGGTCTGTAGCCCATTACCTCGATGACTTTTTGTTCGGGGGTGAACGGGGCTTCGACACGTGCACGCGTCTCCTCACCACATTTCAGACGCTAATGCAGGAACTGGGTGTCCGTTTAGCGCCAGAAAAGACCGAGGGCCCATCCACTACCCTCACATTTCTGGGTATTGAAATTGATATGGTCGCACAGGCATCCCGGTTACCCATTGACAAGGTCACCCGGATCTCTGCGATGATTTTGGCCTTGCTGGCCAAACGTAAGGTGTCACTTCGTGAGCTTCAGGTACTGCAGGGCCATCTTAACTTTGCCTGCAGGGTGGTTACGCCTGGCAGGGCATTTGCTCGGCGCCTATGGGATGCCATGTCTGGCCTGACAAGGCGCCATTATAGGGTCAAACTAACCAGGGGCATGCGGGCTGACCTTTTGGTTTGGCTCTCATTCCTGCAGGACTTCAACGGGGTGTCCTTTTGGAGGTCCGACCTTTTAGTTTCCCCTAGGTTTCAAGTACAGTCGGATGCCTCCGGCTCCCTGGGATATGGGATTTACTTCCAGGGGAGGTGGGCTTATGGCCAATGGCCTCCAGCATGGTGGGGCACGGATCGCCTCCACGATCTTACATTCCTTGAGTTTTTTCCAATCCTGGGAGCTTTGATGCTATAGGGCAAGGAGTGGGCCGACTCTGTGGTTCACTTTTGGTGTGACAATGCGGCAGTTGTCCACATTGTCAACTCACAGACGTCAAAATCTCCCAGGGTTATGGAACTGGTTCGCCAGTTTGTGTTGCGCAGCCTACGCCTCAATGTGCTTTTTAGGGCCAGACATGTTCCAGGTATTAATAATGATATTGCTGACGCGTTGTCCCGCCTGCAGATCCCCCGGTTCCGTGCCTTGGCCCCGGACGCAGAGGAATTTCCCTCGCCGCTCCCGGACGAGATATGGACGCTTGGCAAGGAGAGGTGAACCGGGCGATCAGCATGTCGCTCGCCCCCCCGCACGCGTAAGGCGTATAACCATGCATTCAGTTCATTCAGGGCCTTTTGTGCCCAATCACGGCTGCCTGAAAGCTGGCCCATCCCAGTGGCTCACGTCCTCCAATTTATGGTTTACCTACATGCCCAGGGCTTAGCCCCCCGCACCATAGCATCCAGGCTGTCAGCGCTGGCATTCATGGCCAAGGTGGGTGGTTTTGCTGACAGCACAAATGATTTTCGCATAAGACATGTTTTGGAAGGGTGGGTGCGGGAACGTGGGTGCAGCCCGGACGACCGCCACCCGATTTCTCCAGGGGTACTTACCCACTTGCACGGGGTTGGCATGACCTGTGTTTCGACAGGTATGAGGCAACCCTGTTTCACGCGGCTACTACGGTGGCATTTTTTGGGGCGCTCCGCATCAGTGAGCTGGTGCTACTGTCTAAGGCGGATGCGAGTCGTAGGGCACTGGAACTCGAAGATGTCTATGTCTCCAATGCTTGGGCTCAGCTGAGGATACGCTCCTCTAAGTTTGATCAGCACGGTGTAGGCAGTGGTGTAAGACTGCTACGATGTTCCATGGCAGACATCTGTCCGGTTGGTGCCCTACAGGAGTTCCTTGCACTACGTGGTACGCACCCTGGCCCGTTTTTCTGTCACCAAGATGGGTCTCCCCTTACTAAATTTCAATTTTGGAAGGTGACCGGTAAGGCACTAGCCAGTGTTGGCCTCCCTGGGGCTCGTTACGGCACCCATTCATTTAGGATAGGGGCGGCTTCCACCGCAGCGGCGTTTGGGTACTCTGGGGCTGAAATACGCAACATGGGAAGGTGGGGATCACGATGTTTTCAGTTGTATGTTCGCCCTCTTCAACAGTGAGTACCAGTTAAGTCACTGCCCTGTTTCCTTTTTTCCTTGACAGACCCTGGGTGTCGTCTTACACCGGTGACAGTATGGCTGGTGGGCCACAGCTATGTGCACAGGGCAGCGCAGTTTGCTGTGGCGACAGAGTGGGGACCCTGACTGGGACTGGGTGCATCCGCAAGTCTCAGGCGGTACGGTAAGCGCGGAATGTTATGGCGGGAACTGTTGCCATTCCTTTTCTCCATCAGGGATGCTGACCCGCCTGATGTCCTGATTATACACCTTGGGGGTAATGATTTGGGACAGGTCACGGGCTTATCGCTGAAGCATGCGATTTGCGGTGACCTGGCCTACTTGCATTATGTGTGGCCTGCCACAACCCTACTTTGGTCGGACATGATACCGCGGCACGCTTACAGGGGAGGGTTTAACCTCCAGGCCCTTAATCGGGCTCGGCGCTCGGTGAACAGGGCTATTGCCCTGTTCTTTCTGGACAAGGGTTGGGGGCGCGTCATACGGCGCCCCACCATCAGTCTCCAAAATTATGAGCTTTACACAGGGGATGGGGTCCATCTGTCACCGGGAGGTATGGACCTCTTGTTGGGAGATTGGCGAGCAGGCCTGTTGACCGAGCTGACGGTCTGGGGGGGGGGCGGTGAGCCTTTGTTGAAGCCTCCCCATGTGGCGGGTAGCACTGGTAAGGTAAACATTTATGACCCACAGGTATCCGGCAGGTTCGCAATTGACTGGACAACACTAGACAGGCACAAGTTGGTTAACGTTGTCCGGTCAACGATGAACCAGGCAATGGGGTGATGGCACGAGCTAGGCAGCATGCATCACCCCGTTATTTTACGGATACGCGTCAGAGGGTGGGGTCAGTAGTTAGATTATTGACTACGGTCAACAATTTGTTTGTTGTCAACAAACAAATTGATACAAATGGATACATTGTAACCAATTGCCGTTGGCAATTTTGGGTGGAACCTTACCAGTGTTACTTCGGCCTGCTTGCCTTAAGAATTATAATTGGTTGAATACCAATAGAAATTTATAATTCGGACTAGGGCATGAATCAATAAATGTGGCCCAATGCCGTTATCCACTTTTACCAGTGTCTGAGTCCTTTATTGGGGGGTGCGCCTGCAAAGTGAGGAAGATCTACAGAATCTCTTGATTGGGCTGAAGGAGGAGAGTGCAAAAGCTGGCTTGAGACTCAATATCAAGAAAACCAAGATAATGGCAACAGGCCCAATCAGTTCCTGGAAAATAGACGGGGAAGAAGTAGAAGCAGTGACAGATTTTACTTTCTTAGGATCAAAGATCACTGCAGATGGGGATTGTAGCCATGAAATAAAAAGGCGACTGATTCTTGGGAGACAAGTGATGAGAAACCTGGGGAACATAGTGAAAAGCAGAGACATCACATTGCAAACAAAAATTAGAATAGTCAAAGCAATGGTTTTCCCAGTAGTAATGTATGGATGTGAGAGCTGGACAATTAGGAAGGCTGAACGTAGAAGAATAGATGCCTTTAAAATGTGGTGTTGGAGGAGGGTTTTGAGAGTCCCCTGGACAGCGAGGAGAACAAATAGGTCAATCTTAGAAGAAATTAACCCTGACTGCTCATTGGAAGGTCAAATAGTAAAGATGAAGCTAAAATACTTTGGACATCAAATGAGAAGGGAGGATTCACTTGAGAAGGCATTGATGTTGGGAAAGGTGGAGGGCAAAAGAAGAAGGGGGAGGCCAAGGATGAGATGGCTAGATGGCATTGTAGACACAATGGGCACAGAGCTGGGAGGGCTGAGGGGGATGGTGGAGGACAGAGGCGCCTGAAGGAAAATGGTCCATGGGGTCGCAAAGGGTCGGAGTCGACTGTGCGACTGAACAACAACAACTCAGAGTCCATGAGGTGTAGTGATTAAGCTGCAATACTATAGTCAAAACTCTGCTCACAAACTGAATTTGATCCTAGTAGGCACAAGGTTGGCCTGAGCTTTCCATTCTTCCAAGGTTGGTAAAATGAATACTCAGCTTGTTGGGGGCAAAATATTATATACCTTGTAAACCACCCAGAGAATGCACTAATGAGGCAATATGTAAGTAATGGAGAGATATCCTTGATGCAGCTCAATGAAGGTGTCAACCCTGTGTGCCTCAGCAGTGAAAAAAGCAAACTCAATGCTAGGGATCATTAGGAAGGGTAGAGATAATAAGTTAGCAAGTGTCATTTTGCCTCTTTATAAATCTATGGTGAGGCCCCATCTGGAATACTGTGTATAGTTCTGGTCGCCATACCTCCAGAAGGATATTATGGAGCTGGAAAAAGTGCAGAGGAGGGCAACCAGAATGATTAGGGGTCTGGAACACCTTCCTTAGCATCTGAGGCTGCAACAGTTGGGCCTCTTCACTCTTGAACGATGGCGTCTAAGAGGTGACCAGGTTGAAGTTTATAAAATCATGCACAGTGTGGATAAAGTAGATAAGGAAAAACTGTTTTCCCTATCGCACAACACTAGAACTAGGGGGCACTCCATGAAACTTTTGGGTACTAGTTCTCAAACATATAAGAGGAAGTACTTTTTCACCCAGAGGATCACTGGTCTATGGAACTCCCTGCCAGAAGAAGTGGTGACAGCGGTCAGTCTTGACAGCTTTAAGAAAGGATTAGACAAGTTCATGGAGGACAAGGGCATCAATGGCTATAATTATGGATAGCTAAGGACAACCTCAGAGTCATTATTTATTTATTTATTTATGAATTTGTATCCCGCCCTCCAGATAAGAACCATCACTCAGGGCGGCTAACAACATATAAAAAATACAATATAACCACAGATAAAACAATAACCGTTAAAAATGCCAACCCACTAAAAACAACATTAAAACACATAAACATGGAGAGATAGGCAGGATATCTCGCAATGCCATTTCCAGGGAATCCTAAGCAGGTGAAGGCATCTGCTTGGGAATACCCTGAAGCAAATGGTGAGACACTGTGTGAGACAGAATGCTGGACTGGATGGGCTGTGGCCTGTTCCAGAAAGGCTGTTCTTATGTTCTTATGCAAGAAATCTCAATCTAAAACATCCTTGCCAGCTAGCCATCCAACCACACGTTGACAATCTGAAATGAAGGAAAGCTCACTGCTATTAAGCTGCATCAAGAGTTCTTCCTAACATTCAGCTCAAATTTCCATTTTTGTAATTTAAACTCATTACTTCATGTCTTCCTTGGTGAATCCGAAAAAACAATCTTGCTCCATCTTCAACATGGCCATCTTAACTTTGCCTGCAGGGTGGTTACGCCTGGCAGGGCATTTGCTCGGCGCCTATGGGATGCCATATCTGGCCTGACAAGGCGCCATTATAGGGTCCGACTAACCAGGGGCATGCGGGCTGACCTTTTGGTTTGGCTCTCATTCCTGCAGGACTTCAACGGGGTGTCCTTTTGGAGGTCCGACCTTTTAGTTTCCCCTAGGTTTCAAGTACAGTCGGATGCCTCCGGCTCCCTGGGATATGGGATTTACTTCCAGGGGAGGTGGGCTTATGGCCAATGGCCTCCAGCATGGCGGGGCACGGATCGCCTCCACGATCTTACATTCCTTGAGTTTTTTCCAATCCTGGGAGCTTTGATGGTATGGGGCAAGGAGTGGGCCGACTCTGTGGTTCATTTTTGGTGTGACAATGCTGCAGTAGTGCACATTGTCAATGCTCAGACCTCTAAATCACCCAGGGTGATGGCTTTAGTTCGCCAATTCGTGTTACGTAGCCTACGCCTCAAGGTGCTTTTTAGGGCCAGACATGTACCAGGCATTAATAATGATATTGCTGATGCTTTATCCCGCCTGCAGATCCCCCGGTTCCGCGCCTTGGCTCCGGACGCAGAGGAATTCCCCTCGCCACTCCCGGCCGAGATTTGGACATTTGGCAAGGAAAGGTGAACCGGGCGATCGGCATGTCTTTGGCGCCCCGCAGGCGTAAGGCGTATCATCATGCTTTCGTTCAATTTAAAAGCGTTTGTGTGCAACTTCAGTTGCCTGAGATGTGGCCCATTCCAGTGGAACAGGTTTTACAATTCATGGTTTATTTACACAGCCAGGGCCTCGCTACCCGCACTATAGCATCCAGGCTGTCAGCATTGGCATTTATTGCCAAGGTGAGGGGTTTTGCTGACAGCAGGAACGATTTTCGCATACGGCATGTTTTGGACGGGTGGACATGGGAACGTGGCCGCCGCCCGGACACTCGTCACCCAATTTCCCCAGGGGTGCTCACACACCTTGCACGAGGCTGGCCTAACCTAGGTTTTGACAGGTATGAGGCAGCTCTTTTTCATGCGGCTACCACGGTGGCCTTCTTTGGAGCGCTCCGCATCAGTGAGTGGGTGCCAGAGTTGGTACCATCTGTGTAAGGCGGATGTGTCTCGTAGGGCACAGAACTCGACGATGTCTCTGTCACACATGAGTGGGCTCAAGTGGGGATACGGTCCTCACAGGTTGTTCAGCACGGCGTAGGCAGTGGAGTCAGACTGCTACGAAGTTTTATTGGAGACATCTGTCTGGTTGGTGCCCTACATGAATTTTCGACAGTGCCTGCTGCGCGCCCCAGCCTGTTTTTCTGCCACCAGGATAGGTCTACCCTTGCCGAAGTAATGTTACTGAGGGTGACCGGTGCCACGCTTCGTGGTGTGGGGGCCCAATTTGGCACCCATTTATTTAGGATAGGCGTCACGTTGATCGCGGCTACGTTTGGAGTACTCGGAGGTGGACATGCGTGTACGCGCAACTTCTTATATGTACGTGCCCTCTCTGTACGAGTACCTAGTTATGTCCTTAACCTCTTCTCCTCTTTTACAGATCCTGTGTGTCTCTACACACCGGTGGCAGTGGGGCTGGTGGGCCACAGCTATGTACACTGGGCAGCAGTATATGCTGCGGCGACAGAGAGTGGACCCCGACTTGGGCTGTGTGCATCCGCACGTATGCGATGGTATGGTATGCACGGCACAAGGGGGCGGGAACTGTTGTCATTCCTGATGTCCGTCGGGGATGCTGGACCGCCCGATGTTCTTAATAAGCACCTCGGCGGCAACAGTCTTATACGGATCGCTGCTGTTACTAAACTGCCGAGGGGCTGCGACCTGGCGTTTTATATCACGTATGGCTTACACACGGTCGCTATGGTCTAACATCGTGCCGAGACACCAATTTAGGGGAGACGTGGATCTCTGTGGTTCGGAATGTTCCGGCAGTCAGTGGACAGGGCTGTTGCTCAGTCCCTTGCTGATCATGGCTGGGAGACAGCCATTGGACACCTGAGGATAGGCTTACAAAAATTTTGCCGGTAGGCAGGGGAAGGGGTCCACCTGTCGGCTGGAGGTATGTACCTCGTCTGGGTGTGGTGCAAGCAGGCCTGGCGACCGAGCTGACGGTCTTGGGGGGGCGGTGAGTCATCATGGACGCCTCCCCGTGTGGCGGGTAGCACTGGTAAGGTAAAGATTTATGACCCATAGGTATCCGGCAGGTTGGCAATTGACTGGCCAACACTTAGACAGGTACAGGTGTAATAACGTTGACTGGTCAACGACGAACCAGGCAAGGGGTGATGGCAGGAGCTTTTCAGCATGCATCACCCCGTGATTTGACGGATACATGTCAGAGGGTGGGGTCAGTAGATAGTTTATTGACTACGGTCAACAATTTGTTTGTGTCAACAAGCAAATTGATACAAATGGATACATTGTAGTCAAATTGCCGTTGGCAATTTTGGGAGGAACCTTACCAGTGTTACTGCGGCCTGCTTGCCTTAAGAATTATAATTGGATGAGTACCAATTGAAAGTTATAATTCGGACTAGGGCATTATTCAATAAAAGTGGCCCAATGCCTTTATCCATATACCGGTGTCTGAGTCTTTCTTTGGGGGGTGCGCCTGCAATGAAAGCGCGGCGCCAAAATGGCCACCGCGCTCTTTGCGCCCCCCCACCCGGACTCAGACATCCGGGTGAGTTAGGGGGCGTGACCACCCCTCTATAAAAGGGGTGGCCACGAGGCAGCCGAGCTGCCATTTTAAAAGAGCGACGGAGAGGAGAAGTTTTCCCTCCACCCCCTCCCTAGTGGACACTGTGATATTTTGGTCGCTTCGGGGCCGGGTGGGAATTTTTGGTTGGAACCCACAATTGGCCCTTGGGTTCTGGCTTTTTTGCCCATCCCACACTGTTGCTGAGGTTTGATATAGGGGTTTTTCTTGTTCTTGACTTTGGTCACTTAGGCGGGTAGCACTGGTAAGGTAAAGATTTATGACCCATAGGTATCCGGCAGGTTCGCAATTGACTGGCCAACACTTAGACAGGTACAGGTGTAATAACGTTGACCGGTCAACGACGAATCAGGCAAGGGTGATGGCAGGAGCTTTTCAGCATGCATCACCCCGTGATTTGACGGATACACGTCAGAGGGTGGGGTCAGTAGATAGTTTATTGACTACGGTCAACAATTTGTTTGTGTCAACAAACAAATCGATACAAATGGATACATTGTAGCCAATTGCCGTTTGCAATTTTGGGAGGAACCTTACCAGTGTTACTGCAGCCTGCTTGCCTTAAGAATTATAATTGGATGAGTACCAATTGAAAGTTATAATTCGGACTAGGGCATTATTCAATAAAAGTGGCCCAATGCCTTTATCCATATACCGGTGTCTGAGTCTTTCTTTGGGGGGTGCGCCTCTGGTGAGGATAAAGTAGGGGACATAGAGACTTGTGTTACTCTTTGAGTACACTGGAAGAAAGGTGTGATATAAATCCAATTGAAAATATGCGTTGTATCAGAAAACTACAGCCCGTTCCAAATGTCCCAGTCATGAATTGTACTATGCTGCAATTAAGGATGGATGTCTGCAAACATCCTTGCTGAAAAAGCTGAAGCCTAAGTATTTGAAGTGAAGTGATACTGGATTCCTTAGGTGATGTCAAAGGCTGAAATTCTGTTGTACACTTATGCAAATTGTGCAACTCTTGGAAGTAAGTTGCCCCAGGTTAAGAAATTCCTGTAGAACTTAAACAGTATGCAGTGGATAAGGTATATGGAGATTTCTTACTTTATAGTAATCTGCTTCTAAAAGTTACGCTGTTATGCAGTTTGCATAACTGCAAGGATTTCAGCAGTCTTATTAACAGGAAAGTCAGTTAACCACTCTTTGACAAAGTGTTGCTTGAATGGGCAGCTGCAGTTGTTTACCAGTGTTTTACTGGAAATGGGAATATACTGTACATTTGTGCTTCCGATGTCTGTCTCCCTATTTTGCTGTCACCTTTCCTCCCCCAAGCAAACCCACAGATTCTTTAACATGCATTTTTAACCAAATAGCCAAGGGAGCCTTTTTAATGGTATTATGTTTGGAAACAATATTTTGCAAAATATACAGAAACAGGAAGAAAATGCATACAAATCTCAAGGAAGCAGACTGAGCGTGATATAATCAAAGAGTATCATTCCATGACAGATGATTGGATTGAAAGTAACTGAGTGTTCCCACTGGTCCATTGGGGGGGGGGGGGAGAGGTGAGACATGCCATTTTTCCTTGACTTTCTAAACCATTTCTCTCATCCCTCTCCCCAACAGAAACTGTAGCTGAATAGTGCTAAAATGTGAAGTGCTCAGGAAATTATGCTGAAATTGGACACCTCCGGGAAATTGACTGGATGCACTGTAAGCAGCACTTGGTAATTTTTTCCCCAAGACTGGCTTTGTTTCTTTAGATTTAACACAAAAGGATGCATATACATGTAACAGGATATACACATAACCATAACTGTTCTTGTTTTACCATATTGCTCTTATTAGTATCAGTGGTGAGACAATAGCAATTACTGCTACCTTCAAGTACAAAATTAAACTTTGTGTGTGAGGGTGAGTGAGTGAGTGAGTAATTGTCCAACAGTATAAATTGTCCACCACAAAGTTGCAAACCATCTGGAGTAGGGATGTAAATCTTGGCTTATTCCATCCTCACAGGTTAGAGTGAAAAATATCAGAAGTTCCTTTCTGCTGGTGAGATTATGAATCTACATTTCACCACTTCTTTATTAAATATGTGCAAAATATTATTTTTGCCAAGAAGCTTGCATTTGGCACAGAATAGCAAGGCTAGTACAGTATCCTATGTTGAGCCTAAGGGAAGTCACACAAGCAGTCCCTTGCCCCAGTAGCTCTTCGTTGTACAACTGAACACTCAACTGGTTACATGAGTAGTCTTACAACCACTGTTTGATTCTGGGCATGCAAAGGGAAGTTTACCAGGAGAGGGAGACAATGCTAATGCAATCACTCTTTACAATCACATAACAAAATAGGAATATTATTTTAAACAGAACACTTTTTTTCTGGTACAAAATACAAGTTTTGTATGAATACTAGAGGCTTCTTGCTAATATTGCAGTTGGCCAAAAAAGAGTTCTGGTCTTTTTACTCTTATGCAAAACTGAGAAATCATATAGTGAATGGTCAATTTTAAGGATGTCTTGATGTATTATATCAGATTGAAGTATACCAAGTATGGAAAGGAGGTTCTACTTTATTTATAACTGAGCCTGTATCCAATTCTCTACTCCTCATTCCACTAGTGACTGTGCAAGCCTTTTTCAGGATGCAAACTATGTGACAGAGACCAATGCTTATAAAATTCCAGAACATGTTGTGTCATTAAGCAGATATAATGTAGCCATGTCAACATTCTGGTACATGTGGTGTAGGGTTAAATTATATAAATTGATAGTTAATTTCAGGGATATGCGTTGGTCCCCTGAGTCGGCCCAAGTATGAACTTTTTAGTGCAGAATCCTGCACTTTTTTAGATGCTTTGACCCTACCGTTTCTGTCTCTGAGATGTTATTTATGCATTCTGGTTCTCTGGGGAAAACCCATTTTTGCAAATGTAAAGGTCCTGATATAGATTGAATGATGCAATAAGGACGGAAAAACTTCTGGACAAGTCAAAAAGAGTTACAGGCCTGGGAAGTCGGTTATTTTTATTTTATTTTCCCCCACCATCAGAATACACTCCTAGGTGGCTTCCTAAAGCAGTTATTGGTAGGAGAATGTCTGAGATGCTCCTCTTTGAGTATTTCTTTAAGGAGCAAAACAAATCCTTTCTTCTGCTTCTCTTCCTCTTCTCTGGATCTGAAATCAGCAGTGCTGCAGGCATTTCCCAAATTGATCCATCACAGACAGACAGACACAGAGACAGACACAGATACAGACACACAAACACAGAGAGAGAGAGACAGACAGACACACAGACACACACCTCTATTAGGGGAGTGTATCTGTATGTGTTCTTCATGTATCACCTAGCTATGTCAACCTTGTTATGAACTATTTAGTCCTCAGACTCATCAATGAAGAATACAATAGCTCCAGAAGTTAAAAGGGGTGGGGTGGGGATTATACTACAGTATTTGGTAAACTATGTACTGTCCCACAGATGATATCAGAGACACGAAGTCTTGTGAATAGATGTTTGCCGTGCTCATTTTGCTATAAACTTCATCTGTGATGCACCTGTGATGTACAGCCTCCTGGAATTTCTAGATGTTTAAAACTGAGTATCAAACAGTGTTTCTCAAATATTCTATCCCACACTAGATCCTCCAGGTCCATCTAAGGTTTTACTTTGGGAAATAAATCCACAGTATTCCTAAGGGCGCAACTTCATATGAGAGGAGGTGGTAAGGCTATCTATTAAACAATGACACCTTATATAAAGCAGAGTGTTACACTCTAGTTTTTACAACCAAAGGATTTTACAACCATCGCTGCTAGGTGACGGTAAATTTGCTCTCTCCTTCTACCTTCCCACACTTCAGTATTTTTATTGCAAAAATTAGAAACCTGAACATTCATTCCAACCATTTACAAGAAGGAAGATTGATAATGAGAAATGCATATGAACACTACAGTGGCTGTCCCATCCTGTTATGTCTCATTTAACATTTCAAGAGAGGAAGAAAGTGATATCTCACTAAATCAGAACATTGATAGAAGCAGAAATTTTCAAATCAGGGAACCCATTCCACCCCAGTTAGGTATGAGCCACCTCTATTGTTCCATATATCTACTCTGACTGATGGTGGCTGCATATTGTTTCAAAATGTAGTCTTTCTTGAACCTTAAAATGGCAGACATTTGTCCCAGAATTGCCACTTGCTGAGATTTTTAGCTGGGAGCTTGTGATGTCAGAGAGGTGGAGCTAGTGAGATTTTGGGAAAGGCTGGTACTGGTTCTAGATTAGCAGATTTTGTAAATGAGCTTGGGAGTTATCCAGGCCAAGGGACTGGAAAATCAGGTAATTTTTCAAGTGATCAGTTTCTTAGGTGCATAGGCTTAGTGGTTGCTATTAACTAATGAGTTCCTGATTGCCTGTTGTGCAATGGAGCTGCCTTCTTGTGCAGTGAAGAACATGTATGCACCCTGTTAAATAGTGGCAATTTGTTATACAAATTAACGTATGCACACATAAATCAGCAACAGGATTTTGGCCACTATTTTCCACTGGCTTGCCTGAAGGCCAAATACACCTAGAGGCTACATTGATTGTCACCATTCCCTTTAGTGCAGGGGTGACCAACCTACGGTCTGTGGGCCAGACCTGGCCCATGGCACCATTTCATGTGGCCCATTGCCACCCTTGCTGCTACCAGAAGTGGAAGCGGACGTGTTTGCAAAAGCTTTAAAATGTGCCCACACATGCGTAAATGCCCTTGCACCTGCTGTAAATGCTGCCATAAAAGCATTCTGCCTTCTGAGAAATCTGTACATGAAACAAGAAGCAACAGTTAGGACAGAACACGGAATGCTGCATTTTGTCACCATGCTTATTCAACCTATACACAGAGCACATAATGCGCAGTGCAGGGATGGAGGAATCACAATATGGGATTAAAATCACTGGGAGAAACATCAACAATCTGAGATATGCAGACGATACCACCCTAATGGCAGAAAGTGAGGAAGATCTAAGGAGCCTCTTGATTGGATTGAAGGAGGAGAGTGAAAAAGCTGGCCTGAGACTCAATATCAAGAAAACCAAGATAATGGCAACAGGCCCCATCAGTTCCTGGAAAATAGACGGGGAAGAAGTAGAAGCAGTGACAGATTTTACTTTCTTAGGATCAAAGATCACTGCAGATGGGGATTGTAGCCATGAAATAAAAAGGCGACTGATTCTTGGGAGACAAGCGATGAGAAACCTGGGGAACATAGTGAAAAGCAGAGACATCACATTGCAAACAAAAATTAGAATAGTCAAAGCAATGGTTTTCCCAGTAGTAATGTATGGATGTGAGAGCTGGACAATTAGGAAGGCTGAACGTAGAAGAATAGATGCCTTTGAAATGTGGTGTTGGAGGAGGGTTTTGAGAGTCCCCTGGACAGCGAGGAGAACAAACAGGTCAATCTTAGAAGAAATTAACCCTGACTGCTCATTGGAAGGTCAAATAGTAAAGATGAAGCTAAAGTACTTTGGACATCAAATGAGAAGGGAGGATTCACTTGAGAAGGCATTGATGTTGGGAAAGGTGGAGGGCAAAAGAAGAAGGGGGAGGCCAAGGATGAGATGGCTAGATGGCATTGTAGACACAATGGGCACAGAGCTGGGAGGGCTGAGGGGGATGGTGGAGGACAGAGGCGCCTGGAGGAAAATGGTCCATGGGGTCGCAAAGGGTCGGAGTCGACTGTGCGACTGAACAACAACAAGCTGTTGAGTTTGCATTCATGACAGCCATGGATGTGTTTTACTTCAGTGGTTATGGCAGGAGGAACCATGTGTCTGGCCTGCTCAGCTGTCCAGAAGGCATGGTCCGGCCCACTGTGGAAAAAGGTTGGGAACCTCTGCTTTAGTGTTTGCATCCTGCACTACTTTTCTTCCAACACACAAACACAAGGGGAGTTTTGCTCTGCTGACTGGGCTTCTAGAAAGCTCACTGCCAGGGCATGGGATTATTTTCTTGGATCTTTCATTGATGCTACAAGTACTTTTCCATGAAGAAGGTGTGATGCTGGGGCTCTGCTCCCTGCTGTTTTCCAAAGTAGACAATGAGGCCAAAGGAACGCATCCATTTGTTCTATTCTCAGTCCTCTGCCAATTTTCCTGGGACTCCATCCATGCTCTGAGATCTGGTGACCATTTTACTGGTGAATTGGGGTTGTTGCTTCTTTCCCCACTGTCCTTAAAACAAATATGGCAGACAAAGACAGCATGGTTTACCAACATGATGAGAATAGCTGAATCTGTTCAACTTGGCCAGTGAAGAAAGAGGGAGTATGTTTAGGGTTGCCATATGTTCCAGAAAACCGGTATTGTCCCAGATTTCAAAGTTGGAAAAATTGTCCCAGCCAGTTCAATAAAAATCATGTTAAAGTCCTGGATTTTTAAAACTTACTGATTGTGTATTTGTTGTGTATGCATGTCTTGTACTGTCAGAATGTAACCACCCCAATTACAATGTATTGCAGCTGTAAAGGAACGCGAGCAAGCAGCCCATAGAGGGCAGCTGCGAGCGTTCAATCTCACATGGTTCACATTGCTCAATCACGGACAGCCGCGGGAAAACCTTCCCCGCATTCAGCAGCAGGAAAGAAGAACTACTGAAGAGAGGCGTGCCTGGGCGAGGCCTCGCAGGTAGCGGCCAATGAGCTACCGTGCTACAAGATTCAAATGTATAACCCTACTGTATATAAAGAGATGTATCACCGCCATTACCTCATGCTCCACCAGATCCCTATGCAATAAACCTGTGTTAAGCCAACCCTTCGGCTGTTCTGTTGTCTTTGGTCCCATACAGTAAACTGGCGACGAAGGTGGGATATGGCTGCCCACGGGACCAAGACATGCGCCGGCTACGAGATCAGGAAGCCGGGAGACTTGGAGCTGTTTGAGATAGACTTCAACGGAGCGCTGGTGGAGCTCGAAGTCTCAGATGAAGACAAGAAGAGGGCCATCTTCGTCCGCATGCTCGGACACGAGACAAAAAGGACTCTGGTGGACCTGATCGCGCCGAGGAGGGTGAGCGACTACAAAGCCAAAGAGCTTCTGGCTGTGTTGCGCGCCCACCTCCGGCCCGCGATAGCGATGTTCCCCGCTCGGAGCGCGTTCTGGAGGCGAGTCCAAGCGCCCGGGGAATCGGTCGCCGAGTTCGCCGTGGCCCTGCAAGTGGGAGACCCCAGAAGTCACCCTCCGCGACTGCCTGCTCTGCGGCCTGAGGGACACCGAGACCCAGCGCGCGCTGATGAAACAGGAGCCGCCTCCCACGTGGCAACAGGTCCTCGACACGGCGCAGGCCGCGGAAGCCACGACGGCCGGCGTGCAAGAGCTCCAGGACTGGCGACCAAAAAACGCCAAGGCAGAGAGCTCGGTGCGCGCGGCCCGGCGGGTTTCGAACTCGTCCACGGAGAGCGGCGACGACGAGGACGTCCGGCGGGTCCAGAAGGATGGCCGACGCTGCGACGGCTGCGGCGCCGCCCACGCCCGCGCCAAATGCCCGTTCCGCAAGGCCGAGTGCCACAACTGCGGCCGGCGCGGGCACATTGCCAGGGTCTGCCGGAAGCGGCGCGAGGCCAAGAGGAGTTCCCCAGACCGCTCGGCGAGGCAGGACCGCACCACGAGGCCCAAGGACCACGGCACCCGGACCACGAGGAAGGGGGACGGCGTCGGACGCATCTCCGACGACAGCGAGGACGACGCTCCGGTTTTCAGCGTTTCCACGGAGCATCCCCGATACTTCATCGAGGTAGTAATACAAGGGGCCCCTGTTAGGATGGAGGTGGACTCGGGTTCTTCTTACTCTATTATCTCTCAGGGAGAGTTCCTAAAGATACCCCCCCACGTGCGGCCCAAGCTCAAGGCGTTGAGGGCCACACTAAAGGACGTGCAAGGGAACCGCATCCCGGTACTGGGGTTTGGGAAGTTCCAGGTCCAGTTCAAAAAGCGCGCTGCAACGCTTCCCCTAGTCGTCCTCAAAGGAGGTAAATGCAGCCTCCTCGGGACTCAATGGTTTCAGCCCCTGGGGTTGTTCATCGGGGGGGTGCACGCCGTGGGAGTACACGCCGCCGGGACTGATCCAATACAGAGCGTGTGTGAGGCGCACCCCGAAGTCTTTAAAAAGGGACTCGGAAAGTTCAAGGGCCCCCCAGTGACTTTCGACCTGGACCCTGGAGTACGTCCAATCAGACTTAAACCGCGCAGGGTGCCTTTCGCCCTAAAAGACAAAATAGAGGCGGAGTTGGACAAATTGGTGGGCCAGGGGATTCTTGTTCCTGTTGATTCTGCGGAGTGGGAAACTCCAATTGTAACAGCACTCAAGGCCAACGGGGAGGTCCGCATATGCGCCGATTACAAGTGCACCATCAATAAGGCGATCCGCCCTAATGCGTATCCGGTGCCGGTAGTCAGCCACTTGTTGGCCAGGTTGCACGGGGGGAGGTGTTTTGCTAAGCTCGACCTGGCCCAAGCCTACCAGCAGCTCCCGGTCACCCCCGCCGCAGCTGCTGCGCAGACCATAGTCACACACAAAGGGGCGTTCCAAGTATCGCGCCTCCAATTCGGCGTGAATTCGGCGCCCGGGATTTTCCAATCACTCGTGGAACGCCTCCTAAAGGGACTAGAGGGGGTGTTACCCTACTTTGATGACGTATTGATTACAGGGGGGAGCCGGGCAGAATTGGCAGAAAGGTTGGGAAGGGTCCTAGAAAAATTCGAAAAGGCGGGGTTGCGGTTGCGAAAGGACAAATGCGTCTTCTTCGCAACCGAGGTCGAGTTTCTAGGGTTCCGCATTACTCCCGAGGGAATAAGGCCATCCCAATCCAAAGTGGCCGCCATCAAAAAGGCCCCTCGCCCCACCTCCAAGCCCGAGCTGCAGTCGTTCCTTGGGCTGCTCAACTTCTACCACTCCTTCCTTCCTCGGAAGGCAGCCGTGGCGGAACCGCTACACAAATTGTTAAAAAAGGACGAGGCATGGAAGTGGGGCGACGACCACGAGAAGGCTTTCAATGACCTGAAGCGACTCCTGGCATCAGATGCTGTACTGACCCACTTCAATCCCAAACGCCCAGTGGTCCTGATTTGCGATGCATCCCCGGTGGGGGTGGGGGCGGTGTTATGCCACGTGCTGGAGAACGGGAGGGAGGCCCCGATAGCGTTTTACTCTAGGTCCCTGTCCCAAGCGGAGAGAAACTACGCCCAGACAGACAGGGAAGCACTAGCAATAATTGCGGGGACCAAGAAATTTCATGATTTCGTGTATGGCCGCCCCTTCACCATAGTGACTGACCACAAGCCCTTGCTAGGCATTTTCACCGCAGATAAGCCCACACCCCAAATCCTGTCCCCGAGAATGCTCAGGTGGGCCATTTTTCTCAACGCGTATCAGCACGCGTTGGTATACCGGCCCGGAAAGGAGATCAGCCACGCGGATGCCCTGTCGAGGTCCCCCATTCCCCGGGATTGCTGCCACGTGGGCGAGGAAGAGAGAGACCACCAGGTTTTAATGATAGAGGTCCTAGACTCCCCTCCAGTAGTACCGGCCGACATCGCCAAAGCGACCGGCAAGGACAAAACGTTAGCTACAGTCTGCTCCTGGGTACAGAAAGGGTGGCCCGTGTCTTCCCCAGCAGCGGAATTCGACACATTTTTCAAGAAGAAACTAGAGTTGTCCCTAGAGAGGGGTTGCCTGTTGTGGGGGCAGCGGGTAGTGATTCCCACGTCCCTCCGGACGAGGGTGCTTAAGCTGCTGCACGTCAGCCACCCGGGGATCGTCCGCTCGAAGGCTCTAGCCCGCAGTTACTTTTGGTGGCCGCAGCTAGACGCCGACATTGAGCACATGGTTGGCACTTGCGAAGCATGCCAAAGCTCCAGGCCAGAAGAGGCTCGTCTGCCACATAGAGAGTGGGACGCAGCGAGGGGGCCCTGGTCCCGGGTACACGTAGATTTTGCAGGGCCGTTCAGGGGAACGCTCTTCCTCCTAGTGGTGGATGCGTTCTCAAAGTGGTTGGAGGTCATCCCAGTCTCGAGCACCTCCTCGGCCACCACAGTTAAACAGTTACGGAGGGTCTTTTCCACGTTCGGTTTACCCGACACCCTCGTCAGCGATAACGCTAGCTGTTTTACGTCCGCAGAGTTCAGGGAATTCGTGGATCTCAATGCCATTCGGCACATCACCTCCGCCCCTTTCCACCCGGCCACCAACGGCCAAGTAGAGCGCCTCGTGCGCACCACTAAAGACGCGCTACGGCGCATGGGCTCCGGAGATCTAGACCGACAACTATGCCAATTCCTGCTACGGTACAGGGTCACCCCGTTAGCGTCAGGGTACTCCCCCGCGGAATTGCTAATGCGCAGGAAGCTGGCTACGGTAATCTCCAGGCTAGACCCCACCAGAGTAGAAGACAAAGGGCGAAATGTAGAGATGGATTCCTCAAAGAGTTTTAGCGTAGGCGCCCCCGTGCATTGCAGGAACTACGCCAGCGGGGGACCAGCCTGGGTGCCCGGCATTGTAATAGAACAAACCGGCCCCGTCTCATACCGCGTGGAGACCAATACAGGCCTCCTGTGGAGGCGGCACGCAGATCAACTCAGGCGGAGGGTCCCCGGAAAGCAGGACGAAGACGAGAGTAGCAACGAATCAGCGTTAGGGTACTCCCCCACCCGCTTAACCCAAGGGGGAGGGAAAGGGGAACATGGGTCCCCACCAAGGGGGGAGGAAAGGGAATCGATCCTCAGAAATCTTTTGCGGGAGTTTGCGGCGGAAAGGAAGAGCCCCGATCCCACACACATCCCCCGGGAGCGTCCCAGAAATACAGATTCCCCAAGGAGTTTAGACCTTGATTTACAGTGCCAGGGGGAGTTAGCGGAGTGGTCCCCCACCCGTCCTAGCGAAAAGAGGGGTTTCAGTTCAGCCCCTGGTACTTCCAGTCCCAGTAGCCCCTGTGAATTAGAGTGCAACATAGCGCCAATGTCCCGGAGACCGACACCCCCAAGGCAGGAGGCAACGGCGAGGCCGTCCGCCACAGTCTCAAGGTCCCCCGAGCGGGGGACAGAAGGGAGCAGAACCACAAGGGCATCCTCATCGGTCCCGCGGTTCACGATCGGAGGGTCCCCGGGGTCCGAGGGAAACAGACAGGGGTTCACTTCCCAGTTGTTCATCCCATTCCCTTCCCCCAGCGCAAGGCAGGCACAGACGCCCCACAGAGCCACTAATGAATCCCCGTTTCCCGTTGCAGGACAAGCACCCACGGAGTCAGGGATCACAGGCTCTCCGGTACTAGGGCAGGCGCAAGCGCGCCCCAAGCGAATGTGCGGCAAGCCACATTGGTTGCGGGACTTCGTCCCATCCTAGGGGGGAGGGATGTTGTGTATGCATGTCTTGTACTGTCAGAATGTAACCACCCCAATTACAATGTATTGCAGCTGTAAAGGAACGCGAGCAAGCAGCCCATAGAGGGCAGCTGCGAGCGTTCAATCTCACATGGTTCACATTGCTCAATCACGGACAGCCGCGGGAAAACCTTCCCCGCATTCAGCAGCAGGAAAGAAGAACTACTGAAGAGAGGCGTGCCTGGGCGAGGCCTCGCAGGTAGCGGCCAATGAGCTACCGTGCTACAAGATTCAAATGTATAACCCTACTGTATATAAAGAGATGTATCACCGCCATTACCTCATGCTCCACCAGATCCCTATGCAATAAACCTGTGTTAAGCCAACCCTTCGGCTGTTCTGTTGTCTTTGGTCCCATACAGTAAAGTATTATAACACACCATTTAAATAAATTTGAACTCTCGCCATCAAACAAGCGATTTCCTGCCACATTTGAGTTGAAGTATACCTGGAGACAAATCTTAATGTCCTCACCTCACACCACCGCCAAATAAGTGTGACCAGTGTATTTCATGGAACTGAGGACATTAATAGTTGACTGCAATGCGACTTCTCAGAAGTACAACAGATCATCTTACAGTAAGAATTAACTATTGTAAATAAATTCATTTATATATTGATATATTTAATGTGATAGTGTTTTATACCTGTCATTTTATTATGTTTGTTTTTTAAAAGGCTATTTTATAGATAACCCACCCATTTTTGTCAACTATACTTCTGTCCCGGTTTTGTGGGAGAGAATTATGGCAACTCTAGGCATGTTTATTCTATAAAAATTTACCCATGTTTATTATTTCTTCATCTCTGCAAGGGAAAGAACCTGAGCTTCAAAACATATAAATGCAGGAGAAAACAGCACAAATACCGTCCCCTATCTTTTAAATTGCTACATTTCTAGAAATCTAAATAATCTAATTAACATTTGTTTAATTTTCCTCAATGTCCCTATGGATGTGTCAAATGCTAGAATGGATTTTATGAGTTTTGTTAAAAACAAAGGAAGTAAAAACCCAAAATAAGAGAAAACATTTTTTTGGGGGGATGCAAAATTTCTATAAAAATGCACGGATGGGAAATACACAGCAACACGTATGAAATAACAAAATGTTTCTATCATCATCTACATTTACTCTCAAGTAGCCCCCTTCCCAGATAGATGTCCCTATCGTATCCTTCGATAGGACATCATTCATAGACCCTAATCCTTCTTCCTCAAAAGACATGGATGAAAGACTGCTTCCTTCTCTGGGAATTCCACTTTTCTTACAATCGGAAATTCACTCTGGATGGCTTTTACTCTCTAATAGTTTTCTTCCAAGCAGACATAGCCTGAAGGAATACTCAAAATCCTGACCTGCTAGGCTGATCATCTGTTGTTGACTTTCCATTGTTATTACAAATACATTTCTGAACTTCCCAGTTTACAGGAGACGGACATTATCTCTCTGCCAGATGGTTCCAGAATAAGACTTTCCTCATTAATTGACCTTTCAAATTTCATCTGAGCATTTACAGAATGCATTTTCCCCTGACCAACAACTTAACCCTTCTATTTTCAAAAAGTCTGTTTTCACTTGAGCTTCTCCAGCCCACCCCAGATTTGCCTCACATTCCATTGTTACCTTGAATATATATTAATTAAAAGCTCAATTTGTTTCTGGAATGTTATTCTTAAACAATAAGGTTGCCCACCAGTATTTACCCCTTTGTGTACTTACAAAAATGTAAACTAAAGAATCTTACCAATTATTCGTCTATGTTGTGGGTGTATACAGGAATGAAAGAAGTTCCTGGCTCAAGCAGCTTGCATTGTTTTACACACCAAATGATTATTCCTTGTCCACCTGGGACAATAGCTTTGGTTTCTTTAAACTTTCTGCATAATTCTGCTCAAAAATTTGGTAGTCTCCTCTCGCTTACCCTATTTGCATTGGAAGCAGACTGTTAATGCATTCCAGATGGTTTCTGTTTCATCACTTCTTTTATAATGCAATATATTTTTAAGAAGAAAAACACACCCCCATCCCCATGCTCACCTCCCCCTTTGCATTTGTCTACCTGTTTGTCAAGTTTTACAACACCTGTGAGTGCAAAGCTCATTTGAACCACAATATGTAAATCTGCTTTTATCCTGGCATACTGAATGAAATGTTTAAGTAGGGCACACACGCTGCATGGGAAAGAGAACAGTGAGAAAATATAACACCTGCAGGATGACAAATGCTTCATTTCTGTTGCACAATCTCCCATGGCCTATATAGACAAAAACAAAGAAACACATGCTACATGAAACAAACACACATGGCATATACATACTCCATACGCCTGGGTATTATAGTCCAATGTACTTACATGTACCAGATTGGGTTACTAAGTAGAAATATAAGGGAGGTATAGGTCTCTTTCTGAACTCTGAATTTGTACCTATCCTCTGAGGAAGATATACCCAAAATATTTATTTATTTATTTATTTATTCCTATACCACCCATCTGGGTGTTATCCCACTCTGGGTAGTGAAAAAACAGAAAATAAATAACAATAAATAACTCACAACAAAACAAAAACCACCAACAACAAATACATCATAAACTAAACTAAACTAAAAATAATTGGCAGCAGAGGACATCAGGACTCAGTTGGGCTTAGTCTTTATACTTCAACAAAAAATAATGTGTATCAAGCAAGTTGACATTGCTGTTAATAAAGCCATGTGTATAGTGAAAGGATTCTCAAATCTACACCAGTTGAGGAAATATACCCTCTTGTTGGTATTGCTCCACCTGCCCGGCCTGGAGGGAAGTGGGCATAGCTGTTGGGATTTTAATTTTTTGTAATAGTTTATGTACTGGGTGTTTTTTTTGTGTGTGTGCATTGTCTTTGAAATGCTTTTGTACTATGGTAATGTGATATTCTGTAATCCTGTTTATTGTATTATGGGAATTGTGATATTTTGTGATTCTTTGTCAGCCGCCCAGAGGCGCATTGTGAGTGGGGTGGCATACAAGTTGAACAAATAAAATAAAATAAATAAATAAGATAAGGAGAGAAGTAGCAGTGGATGTTGAGAAAACTAAGCAAGAGAATGACCCTCAATATCCTCTGAATGGATCTGAGCCTCAGGTCCACTGGCTCAGATCCAGGAAGAGCTTTATGGCAAGAACAGACATTCTTGAGGGTACACAAGAGCAAAACCAAATTAGAAGATGGAGGAAGGAGCTCACTGGACAAGGAACAACATTAAAGGAAGATATGGCTGAGTAACTCAACCTTCCCTACGTCACTTGGAGGACCCTGAATAGGCTGAGTGTCAGAGTTTCTAAATGCAAGACCAACATGCTCTAGTGGGCATTGCTGGCAAACAACAACATGTGCTGTGAATATGGAGAGGTACAGAATCTGGCTCATTAACTGGTCTGCTGATTGCTGTCAGAAACATGCACCAATGAGGACTTAAGTTTGGTCAAGGACAAAGCCACAAAAGTGGCTTCATTTTGGCAGTCCATGGTTTGATTAGTACATGAAAGAAGAATATGTATCCCTATATTAAATGGTGGTGAGGTCAAGTTTTTTATTAACTCAATGTCTCCCACAAATGACAGCTAGAGATTGAAAATGAAAGTCACGATTTCCCCAAAAATCTGTGTCAGGTATATTACTTGGATAGATTTTGTATGAATACTTTTTATCATGATTTTTTTCCTATAGAAATATAGGTTAGTTTGCCTGGTTCCTGAATAATATATTGGCATGAATGATACATTTTCTCCAGTGAGTGTAGAAAGCTTCAACTCCCCCTTCCCGTTCCATTGAAAGGTGGGAAATGAAGCAATGAAATTTACTAAAAACCTGAAAAAGATATATTTTCTAAAAAAGAATTCTGGGTTTGTGGGCTTCTGAAAATAAAGATTAAGCTTCAGAAACCAGAGTTGAAATATAGAAGTGATTTATATATTGCCATAAGGTGTAACAGAAGCACCCTCCTCCTGAAATACACAGCTCAGCTGGAAATTTGTTAGAATTTACAAGAGCTAGTATGTGAAAAGAAATGTGATAGCTACTCTTCAAACACCCCCATCTTGTTAATACTACTTCACAGAATAGCATTGTTAATTTATCCTCCTTCTCAACTAATTAGCATATGCCAGACCTACTTTTTTCTTTTGCTAACTTCCATCTACTGGAGAGATGTAGGCCAATTTGATGTGTCAGTTGTCTCCTTTCAGCAAATGGGAATCACTTTGGACACCTCTAGCCTGCCATTTGTGTTATCGTTCTAGAAGAGAGGAAACTGCTCCATCAGATTAACTGTGTGTGGCAAATTTGCTTACATTTCACTGGGTTGTGCTCAGAGGAACCTTGGATAAAAGGAACAGGCAACAAATAAGCAGGTGTCTATACGTTATGACCTATTAAACCAGGGATTCTCAATCTGCAGCCCATGGGCTGGATGTGGCCCATGGTGCCATTTCATGTGGCTCCTTATCACCTTCACCACACCAGGAAGTGCAATGTGGTGGAGGAAGGCCAAAATGGTTGTCTGGGCCCCGAAGCTGTCTGAGGGAGCATGGCTCGATCCCCGGCTTTAAAAGGTTGAGAACTGTATTAAACTTAATAGAGATCATCCAACATGGATCCTATCATTAGACAGAGTGACTCAAAAATAGACAGCAGGAGACTGCAAATAGTACAAATAGACTGGTTTCTTAAAAGTTGTCTGAATTGTTGAGAAAGCATTGGGATGAAAAGGAGAACTAGTTCAGTGTTTCCCAACCTTTGTGTTTTGGACTTCAATTCCCAGAAGCCTAAGTCAATTCCCCAAAGCACTAATTAACCAATGTACTGACTTAGGCTTCTGGGAATTGAGGTCCCGCCTGTGGGATATGTGCCCCATGTTGGAACTACTGAACTAGTTCCTTTCAGAATCAATTAGAATCAGACCCAGTTCTGGAAAACATTGTAACATTAACTTCTCTTATCAATGCATCATAACATTCCTTTCCTAGGTCAATGGTGCCCTGAAGAAACAGCATAGCAATCATATGATGCTAACCTTGTACATTGACAGCTATTAAGTGATACTACATCCCATTTTCACCCCAACAGCATTTCAAGGACATATGTTTAAAATCACAGCTATTGTATTCTTTGCTACACATTCTTTGGAAATAAACTCCCATTATAAGAACACTTACACCAATAAAAAAGGTGAAAGGGGGATCAGGTAGTTGTAAGAGAATCTCTCAAAGTTATCCAAGCCTCCAATATGAGCAGTATCGAGGCAATTTTGAGGGAAGAGATAGCTATTTCTCTTCAACTGATCATCTAAACAAGCCTCTAGAGGTCACACTGATTAGTTTTAGATGTTATTATCCCATGTGCTGTGTTCATGGACTATCTAGAGCTCAGTCCTACATCTGTTAGAAACATGTGAGTTTGCCATATTTATAACAGCATTTTGCTTTCCCCACAATTCACAGCTCACATCATTGGGAAATTGTTGCCATATTTTCCTGGCGTTTCAAAGTGTGAAGAGTGTTAATGGATTTTATTTCTTTTCTTTTAATGGGGAGGGGGAGAGAGAATGTGCACCAAAGGTTTGCAAAATTTAATGACTGGTTGCAAATTCACCACCACCACCACTAATTGCCTTATATCTAAAATATTAATCAAAGTTGCTAAAGGATTTTGTCTGGAATTCTTTTATGCTTTTATGCCAATGTCACTGAATTAGCTCCCCTGGTGTAGACCGGAAACATGGGTTTGAGCTGCACGATGGGGGAAATGAAATGAGCCTCATTCGGGCAGCCCCTGCAAAAACCCTTTCAACCCAGAGTAATCTCGGACACGAAAACGAACAAGCATAAATTTCAATGGTGAATTTTGGCCAAGTTTGTAGCAGCATTTACGATGAGGGGAAACCACATGTCCAGCCCACTCAACTGTCTGAGGGTGAGTGGTCTGGTTCATGGTGCAAAAAGCTTGAGAACCCCTGATCTGTCTGTCTGTCTGTCTACAATACTGTGCAAGCATCTTAGGCCACCATCGGATGCCTTGAGGAAAATTCAACAAGTGATTTTTGGGGTGGTGGTGCATAATGTAGCCCCTGAGCTTCATATAGATACACCAACGGTTGGGCCTCTTCACTCTTGAACGACAGCGTCTAAGAGGTGACCTGATTAAAGTTTATAAAATCATGCACGGTGTGGACAAAGTAGATAAGGAAAAACTGTTTTCCCTATCACACAACACAAGAACTAGGGGGCACGCCATGAAACTTTTGGGTACTAGTTCTCAAAGAAATAAAAGAAAGTACTTTTTCACCCAGAGGATCACTGGTCTATGGAACTCCCTGCCAGAAGAAGTGGTGACAGCTGTCAGTCTTGACAGCTTTAAGAAAGGATTAGACAAGTTCATGGAGGACAAAGGTATCAATGGCTATAATTATGGATACCTAAGGTCAGCCTCCGGGTTGGAGAGATAGGCAGGATATCTCTCAATGCCATTTCCAGGGAATCCTAAGCAGGTGAAGGCATCTCCTTGGAAATACCCTGAAGTAAATGGTGAGCCACTGTCTGTGACAGAATGCTGGACTGGATGGGCTGTGGCCTGTTCCAGCAAAGCTGTTCCTTATGTTCTTATGTAAAATTGAAAAGAATCTTTTTCAGTACTCCTCTCAGCCCTTTTCCATGGTTGGTGAAGTTTGGAGTTATGGTATTTGATTCCAATATACAGTGCAAAAGTCTTAGGCTACCACCAACTGGGTTGGAGAAAATTCAGTGAGTGATTTTCAGGGGCATACCTTAGACACCCTAATTCCAAACTTCACCAAACATGGAGAGGCTTAAGAGGAGAGTCAATAGAAGACTCTCTCCAATTTTGGTGTGTCTAGGTGGCTCAGGGGCTCAGTTATGCCCTCCCAAATCACTCATTGAATTTCCCCCATACCAGCTGGTGGTAGCCTAAGACTTTTACACAGTACTGCATCTATAGATTTCAATGGAGTTCTTTCCACATGCACTTCTTATAATGATGTATATCTTTCAATGTCATTTCTCTGAAAATGAAAAGAGCTCTCATTTACAGAATTAAAATTGCTCGTGGAAGTGATCCAGCATGAGCATAACTCAGCTTCTCTTTATTAGTTTGTTTATTTATTAAAGAATATTTTTTAAAGGTCATCTTTCAAAATGCAAAGACTTTCTCAAAGCAGCATACTAAATATCTGAAAATCATATTAAATGAAGCACCAAAATTAAGGCAGAAATAATAAACGAGAGGAGCAATAACACTCAAATCAATACAAATGCTTTCATTTTTCAAGCCAGGCATTCTGTCAGGAGTTTTAAACACACTGACTAATAATAACATAGAATAATAAAAGCCCGGAATTATTCTCTTTATTCAGTGGAGTTTATATTCTATCATCTTGGGTCAGCAATAAGAGTGACTACCTCTTTATTACTGAATTGCTCACCTTTATTACTTAATTGCTCACAGGACACACCTGGGTGGCATCAAAACAAATCAGTCAAACTTTGCATAGATATAACCATTTTCAGTTGCAAGCCACCGTGCAGTTGGTGAAAAAGATTGGCTCACTGGTGGCACTTGGTTACCATTATGCATACCTATCAACCTTCCCAGGTTGGCCAGGATTTCCCAATTTTCGGAGCCAATTTGCGCCATTTCCCACCCGCAGCTGCCAAAACCCCAGAATTGGCAGCAGGGGGAAAGAGGTACTGCACATCCCTTCTGCGCAAATCACGTTCTATGCATGCATAGAACGTAACTTGCGCAGAACCGTTGTACGCAGGTCCTGGATTGTCCAGAGCCGCGGTTGACAGGTATGCCATTATGGTTGGAGGGATGGAAGGAAACAGCAACCAGTAGTGTACTGTCAGGAACAACAGGCAAAAATTTGTATTAATTTCAAACAGATACATAAGCATAAACAAACACACTGTATGCAGGCAGGCAAGTAGTCAATCAGATAACTCACTCCCAAGCTGTTTGTTTACGCTCCAACCATCAACCCCTCCACTCCACTCTGGTTGGATGGACAGATATTCTTGGGGAGACATAGTCTCTTAGATATCTTGGTAGTGGGCTAGGATATCTAAGAGACTGCATCCTCCCAAGAACATCTGTCCATCCAACCAGAGCAGACCGGAGGGACTCTCTAATTGTACCATCGGCTAGAGGGGTTTGTCTCTCTAGCACAAGAAGGAGGGCCTTCTCTGTGTCCACACCAGGCCTATGGAACCTCCTGCCAATAGAGATACGGCTGCAGATGGAATTGCTGCTCTTTAGGAAAGAACTTAAAACCGGGCTGGCAGGGCAGGTGTGAGGCACTGATGGAGGTGTGACCCCCGCCTGCAAGCTTGTATAAACATAATCAAGATCCTCCCTCTTTTACAGTTGGGATGGGTGGGATTTTAATGGTGATGGTTTTAAATGATTTTATTGTGTGTTTTTGTATGTGTTTTTTATGGTTTTATTTGTGTGCCGCCCAGAGTCACGGGGGCGGTGATACAAATGTGAACAATAACTAAATAAATAAATAAAAACCCATACTCATGAAGAGTTTTTCCATGATGCAAATAATTAAGGTAGGCCCTCTCTCTTCTACCAAGGAACAAAATGGGGTGGGGTGGGGGTGGGGGTGGGGGACATGAGCAGACAACCAAGTCCAACCCTTTTGCACTGCTTTGCCCAGCTCTGGAAGTATGCTCACCTGTAGTAAAGGACAGGTGGGGTGAGTAGCTTTGCTTGAAGTAGAGGTGGCGCTGAAGATACTTCTTCTTCCATGTCTAGGCCAGACGTGAAGCTGACAAAATGAAGGGTACCATTTGATGGGTTCATTCTAGAGTTCCTTTCGCCTGATCTAGTATGAGAAAGAATAGCCATCAACACAAGGGTGCCGTTCCTAGTGTACACCTGATTGTGGTCCAAAAATGCTACAATCTTCGAGGAGGCCCTTTACAATGGTACCTTCTTTCTGAAAAGTTGAATATCCTGACACTAGGAGGCTGTGCAAGTATCTTCACTTTCTGCAGGAAACCTCCTGATGATTCTCTAACTACCCTGAAAGGTGGTGTGTGCTCCAACACAGGAAACATTCAAGAGAATACTGGACAACCATTTGTCATATCTACTTTGATTTATATTCCTGCTTTGAGCAGGGGGTTGGACTTGTTGTCCTAGAAGGCCCCTTTCAACTCAGTGATTCTATGATTCTCAACTAAGTGCTGACGAAATGACATTTCAGGTCCCAAGGAAGTAGCCTGTGCCAGTTCTGTCTATCCATCTGCTCATCAAGGTTTACTTCATTTATATTTTATTTTATTTATTCAATACATGCAATACATTTATTTATTCAATACATTTATTCAATACATTTTATTTATTCAATACATTCAATACAATATACCCCCTCTTTGTAGAACCCAATTTCCCCACTCTGGGCAATTCACAACATTAAAATACCTGTGCAATGATATATTATAACAACAACCTACCCTAATGGTGATGGCTGTAACAAATATGTAAAAATTAATCTGAGACAGATTAAATATCCTAGGGAAGGATAGTGTTAAAAACCTCCCTATGTAGACTGGTTTTCAGATTGTGTATAAAAACATCTAAAGAGGAGCTTTCTACAGTTCCACTGTTAGCTTATTCTAGGGCAGGGGTGGCCAACCTTGGTGCCCAACCTTGGTGTTTTTAGACTTCAATTCCCAGAAACCTCAATCAGCAGGTGTACTGACTTGGGATTCTGGGAATTGAAGTGCAAGAACACCTGGAGCACCTGTTCAAGAGAATAGGAGCTGCTATGATCTTCCTTTCCATTCCTGGTGTTGTACCTGGAGATGGAGGTACTTGATCTTTGGAAAAAATGCTCCATCAGGTAACAAGGTCTCAAACTGTTTAAGGCATTATATATTAAAGTTAATATTTTGTGCCTGGTACAGTATACAACTAGGAGGCACTGTAACAAATTTTTTCATAGTATGGAGATGGTGCTTAATGATAGTAAGTAGGAATTGTTATTATTCAAAATAATCTGCAGTATGTTGGAGGTGTAAATAAGAGGTTGGTGCCTATTTCCATTTATGGTGGGAATGTGAAGAGATTAAGAAAATAGGGGAAATGGTCTTTAATAAAATGCATAAGATTTAATCTATGAAACTGGATTGTTGTCCAAAATTAGTACTGTTATCCAGCTTTGGAGATGTTCTATTGAAATGGCAAAAGAGAAACTACAGTAATTACAATTTTAGTAACTGCAGTGAGAACAAAAGATTGAAAAGTAGGATTTGAGTTTCAATTTACTGAACAATATAAAGAAATTTGGAATCTACTGTAGCTATTAATGATAAATTGACACACGAGAATAAGGTTGAAAAAGATTGTTAAAAGTGGATATAGTTAAAGATCAATGGGGAGAATGTATAGAATTGTGCTATTGAAGGGGAAAGGTCAGATGTCAATGCACGAAACAGTCTTTTTAGAGAGGCGGGGTGCAGTAACTAAAGGAGATGAAGGAAAAGAAATAGAATAGATATTTTCAAGATCCTAAAAGTGGTGGAGTTCACTTAGTTTGTACTATAAATTTTTATTATGTTTGTATGATGTGTATTTTTTATGTTTTAGGTCAAGTTTAAATAAAAATAATATAAAAAAAGAAATACTGGCTATCTAAGTGCTTTGCCACACTATCTTTCACACCTGTGACTTTGGGCTCAGTTGTCCTATGACACAATGCAACACAACACAACAAAATCTTGGCACAAGTCAAAACTGGGCACTTTCTGAGGTTATCCATGATGAATTGGACAGTTTTTCTCAACCAGGGTCCTTGAGATCACTGCAAAACCTTAGCGCCTAACCTAAGATTCCTTCTTCATTTGTCTCAGAAAACATGTAATTAAGCTGTGCAGAAGGAATGAATATGTTCACCATGAGGAATCCATTAAATAACAAGCAACACACGGAGCTGTGATTGTGTGCAGTGTAAAGTAATGATGTTCAGTCTTTTCTTTCCTGCCATGAGACCTGGTAAAATAATCATACAGTTAATGCGATTTCCATGCAGTCCCTCTCAGATGTTAATGCTTTTCCTACTCTCTGTGTGTGTGTGTGTGTGTGTGTGTGTGTGTGTGTGTGTGTGTGTGTGTGTGTGTGTAAAATCTCCATTCCCCAGTTAACCTTTACAAAGGAATACAATCAGGCCCTTAAAAAAATACAACTCCACCTCCCCCACTTTTTAGGATCCTGGTGAGAAAACTAGAAACAACATAAAAGCCCTTTCTGGCCCTATAAGCTATGGGGAAAATTGCAACAAATCCCATCTCTGATTTCTTTATCCTCCACCCCCCACCCACCCCCCATTCAGATTATCAGCCTGCAAGAACCAGCTTCATCAATAAACAATGCCTGTTAACAACACATTAGTCAAGATGCTCCTGCTCTAAACCTTGCCAATTAACACACCAAAGTTTACTCCCACTGAATTAAAAGATTAAAAAATAAACTAATTACCCTGGATTCAACATCCTAGTAACTGGATCTCACCACCTGGCTCCCAGCTGCGATTGGAACTGTTCAATTAATCAAAATATGTCTCGCCAGGGCTTGAAAGGAGAAACGCAAGCACATAGACTAGACTAGGCTAGACAGCACTAAAGGGAGTCACAATACAAAACTCTGAAAACTTCATTCATTCCGGAACTTCTATTTCTTCTTCTGTGTCTAGGCGAGATGTGAAATTGCCAAAATGAAGCAGTTAGTGAATTCATTCTGCAGTTGCTTTCGCCTGACCTAGTGTGAGAAAGATTAGCCGACAACACAGAGTTGCCATTAGCAGGGTGCACCTGATTGTGGTTCAAAAATACCTCTTTCTGTGTACCCCAGTAACTTGTATATGTGAATACTTTAATGCAGAGACGTTGGATCAGTTAAAAAACAAGAGTGGTGTTTGTAGCCTCTACTCACTGTGTGTTTCACACCCAACAGAATGTATTGTTTTATTTAAGAGGGAGGGTAACAGCAGAGGATGAGGTGGTTAGATGGAATCATTGATGCAGTGGATGTAGATCTGGGCAGACTATGGTGGATGGCAGGAGACAGAGGAGCCTGGCATGCAGTGGTCCATGGGATTGCAAAGGGTCGGACTCAACTGTGTGACTGAACAACAACTTCACTCCTCATTAATCTGTTAGCAACTCGTGCAACCTTGATGCTCTAGTCTAGAACAAAGGACTTTAGATCTCAACATATTCTTCTCTCCCCATTTGACTTTGGGATGAGTGACATCTGGGTGACATCTTTTCCCCTTCTTTTAACTCTTCTTCTATTTCCCCAATCTGTGAGTCAAAGTGTTAGTAACCTTTCCCTTCTTTTTCACCAACCGTGTTAGATCTTTCATATGTTTATCCTATCTAATTGTTCTCCTGTTCCCTTGGTTAATGTGGATTTCTTGTTTGCACCTTTCCAAATCAATCACATATGTTCTACCAGTTCCCCCATTTCTTCCCTTTTCATAGGCTTAACCCAACAATTGCATAGTTGTTAGGTGCTGTTCAAGTTGTTTCCAACTTTATGGCAAGCCCTAATAAGGTTTAAGCCACATGAGATACTTAAGGAGTACTTTTGCCAATGCACCCCTAGGGAGTTTCCTAAGCTATGCAGGTCTCCTGAGTGCTATTTTGACACTGTATCTGTTACATGACTGTAGCTTGAAGAGAAAAAAAGCCAGCCCCAGTGAAATGTGGTTGATGTATTTACTCCTTCTGTTTTTCTAGCAAACTGCATACTACTTCAATATCCCCCAATTCTACTCCCCCCACCATCCACTGAATCTTTCCCATGACTGTATATCTCTATTTTTTGTCATGTATACTGCAGTGGCTCAAGTCGCTAAGACGCTGACTGGGAAGCGGAAGGTCAGCAGTTCGATTCCCGAGTACTGCAGGACGGAAATGAGCTCCCGTCTTCATCCCAGCTCCTGCCAACCTAGCAGTTCGAAAGCAAGAAATTGCAAGTAGATAAATAGGAACCACTTCGGTGGGAAGGTAACAGCGTTCTGTGTGCTCCGGTATCTAGTCATGCCTGCCACATGACCATGGAAACGTCTGCAGAAGCAGACAGCGCTGGCTCTTCGGCTTAGAAACAGATGAGCACTGCACCCTAGAGTCGGATACGACTGGCTTTCAAGCAAGGGAAACCTTTACCTTTACTTATACATTCATCCATTGTGGGGAGACATCTTTGTTTAAATGGGAAATCCATGGGCATTTCTTCTTGGATTTTAGTACGAACATTGCCAAATCTCAAGGGCAGCTATCCCTTTCAAAGGAAATATATTGTGCTTTCCCAGCTATATTAGAGTTTTGTTAGTTTGTTTGCTTGAAGTGCTTTTATACTACCCCCCCAAAAAAAAAAATTTGCCCAAGCCACAAAACAACTTTGACGTTCTCAGTGGAATGGCTAACTTAGTAGGTTGGAGCACCTGACAGAACCAGGGATCATAAGTTCCCTTGCCTACTGTGTTTTCTTAGAGAAGAACCAGCCTGCACAGCTTTGAGAAAGCTTCACAGTGTTAGAGGACCACAAAAAAGACCATGTCTGAGTTTTGCATATCTAAGTGATCTAGGGCAGCTATGCCTCAACTTGACAGCACACAATTAGTTAAAACAATGATCAGGAATTCTGAAAGAGTCGATTTCCTGAATTTGATAACTTGCTTTGGCTAGTAATCTTCTGAAGATCTTCTATATCTATGGTTTCATATAGGATGGACGTAGATAGTCTATGATTGTACATAGGATAGATCAAGGTTCCTCAAACTTGACTCTCCAGGACTTGCTCTTGGACTTCAATTCCCAGAAGCCCTGATCAGCAGGTGTACTGACTTGGACTTCTGGGAATTAAAGTCCAAGAACACCTGGAGAGTAAAGTCTGAGGAACCCTGGGATAGACATGCAGAGTCCTATGTTCTGTGTCACATTCACATGTGTTATCTCTAAATCCACCTCATTCCATTCGATCCTTCCCCCCATTTTTCAATCTGTACTTATAGAAAGACACATTTAAATATATATTTCCAGACATATATTACTTTAAAACTACACATGCTAAAATGCATTTTTTTATGATTAAGGGCCAAAAATTACATTGTGGCATTAAACAAAATGAAGAAACCTGTGGATAATTAAGTTCTTGCTTTACAGATGAGTCCAGGAGGATCAAGTCAATTCGTAATGGAATTTAGTAAGATCAATTGTGTAGTCATCCCTACCAAGTCACTTGATACTTAAGCACATAAGATTATTCACTGGGAATTGGGTAGCTTATACACAGAAGTGGCTTTTCCATATTAGGAATAAAATTTGTAGTTCTATAAAGCAGTCATCATCTCTCATTTAAAATACTGGCCAGGCTAGCCATATTGAAATGATAGACTGTTCTGGGGGAATCAGGAAAGAAACTCACCACAAGTTTGATTCATCACAAGACTATGTTAGATTTTTCACAACAGGACGAAATCCCAGCCAAGAAAAATGGCAGCTGTAATAAAGCATGTATAATCAATTATTTATCTGCTTGGACTAAGGCTGGAACCACATCAGCAATAAATGTGGGTATTACTCCTTTGAGAAGAGAGGTTTCACTGGAAAAAGGCCCTGATGCTGGGAAAGATCAAAGGCAAAAGGAGAAGGGGGCAGCAGAGGATGAGATAAACTAGATGGTATCATTGACACAGTGGGTGTAGATCTGGGCGGGCTACAGAGGATGGCAGATGACAGAGAAGCCTGGAGTGTGGTGGTCCATGGGGTCACAAAGGGTGGGACTCGACTGTGTGACTGAACAACAAATTACTCCTGGACTGGGATAGGCTGATTCACATTATTTTGTTGTTGATGATCACTTGATATAAAAGGAAATGTAGATCAGGCTAGAGTTTTGTCCTAATCCCTAGTTTTTACCTTTGCCTCTTCAGGCTTCTACTTTGTTTTTTATATTGCATCCATTCACATCGGTTATTGCAATGTGACTGCATTTCAGAATTGATCTAGGTCAGTGTTTCCCAACCTTTGGTTTTTGGACTTCAATTTCCAGAAGACTAAGTCAATTCTCCAAAGCACTGATCAGCCAATGTACTGACTTAGGCTTCTGGGAATTGAAGTCCCCCAGTGGGGCATGGGCTCCAGGTTGGGGGTCACTGATCTAGGTCTTACTCAGAAGTAAATTAATGGGTTGTTAACCAATTTCTTCCTTTCCTTTTGCGGCCAGTTAACTCAAACAGATCTGGGGAAATCTGAACTCCCTGTTGCAATTTCACAACAAGAGAGTTCACATTAATCTTACTGTGTAGTTACATCTTAAGTTACAAAAACATGGCTATAATGGATATTGTATAATAGCAAATGCATGCCGATTCACTTGGGTTAGAAACCCATCAGTTTCATGCTCCACTTCCATTAGGAATCGCTTTTCTTCCCCAACGTTACTAGTTTTATTTTTTTCCCTTTCCAGGCTGACCAGCTTTTTCTCTCCACTTAGTACCTGGAAATATTTAGATGGTTTGAGAATATTGATTTTATATCTAACTAGCATTGGGCCCTGCAGCGAGGGGAGGCAGGGAAGGGTGGGAAAGCAGATGTGATCCGTCCCCCCTTCCCTGTCTTCACCCGGGGGGGGGGGAGCAGGGAAGGGGGAGGCAGATGCAATCCACCCCCTTCCTTGTCTTCGCGGGGGGGGGCAGGAAAGAGGGGAGGTGGACACAATCTGTCCCCCCTTCCCTGTCTTCGCCTGGGGGGAGGCAGGGAAGGGGGGGAAGTGGATGCGATCCATCTTCCCCTTCCCTGTCTTCACCCAGGGGGAGGCAGGGAAGGGGGAGACAGAACGGAGTACTGTTCTCTGCCCTCACCTCCCAGGGAAGTTGCTTGCTTTTCCCGATAAGTGGGGGTCGAAGGCAGCTGTGCTTCCATGCCCCCCCCCCTCGGGGTAGGCGCTTGCTTCCCTCCAGGAGGCGAGGGTGAAACGGAGTGCCATTCTCTGCCCTTGCCTCCCGGGGAAGTGGTTCACTTCCCCCAACAGGCGGGGGCTGAAGGCAGCCATGCTTTTGGCCCTTGGCCCCCAGGGTAGGCACTCGCTTCCCGCCGGGAGGCAAGGGTGGAACGGAGCACTGTTCTCTGCCCTTGCCTCCCGGGGAAGTAGCTCGTTTCCCCCAGTAGGCGGGGGCTGAAGGTAGCCGTGCTTTCGGCCCCCAGCTCCCAGGGTAGGTGCTCGCTTCCCTCCGGGTGGTGAGAGTGGCATTCTCTGCCTTCACCTCCCAGGGAAGTGGTTCATTTCCCCCAGTAGGTGGGGGCCACAGGCAGCTGTTCTCACCCCCCCAGGCGAGGGTGGGACAGAGCACAGCTTTTGGCCCTGGCCTCCCGGGGAGGCCGAACAGAGTGCCAATGGGCTCTCTCCTGTGCGTGTTGGCCTTTTTTTGGTGCATGCTGGCTGTCCCACCTCCTCCATGCTCATGTCCTCCTGCCTAATTAGCTGACGCATACATGGCGCAGAGGACACTGGGAGCAGTAGTTTTTTTTCCCATGTTCGTGGGGCATTCGCCCCACTCTCGGGTTCTGGACCCTTGCGGGGATGATGTCAAGGACAAAACATAGGTGTGCACGGCGCATCACGGGATAGGCTGTGTGGGTGTGGATATGCATTCCGCACACGCATGGCCACATCCCTCCTTTATAGGTTAAGATTATTACAGTTACAAGAACAGGATTTTCAGTCTATGCTGTTCATATGATTGCAGGAGAAGACAATACAAGTACAGTACTGTGCAAGTCTTAGGCTGCCACCAGCTGGTTTGGGGGAAATTCAATGAGTGATTCGGGAGGGCACATAGGCACACTATAACAGGAAAGAATCTTCTGCCAACTTTCCTCCCAATCCTCTCCATGTTTGGTGAAGTTTGGAATTAGGGTGTCTGTGTCATGCCACCCAAATCCCTCACTGAATTTCCCCCAAACCATCTAGTGCTGCCTAAGACTTTGGCACAGTACTGCATAATGGCATCAAAGCCATTTTTTTGTTGAAATATTAACTACACTACACAATTTCTAAGCCATCAAAGCTAGTTTATCTCCAGAAACTGGTCACTTCTCATGTGAACTGATAAGAAGAACTGTTTGAAATAGTGACTGTGGCTTAAAGAAGAATGAAGCCATAATGTATTAGCAAAAGTCTTTATAAAAAATATATTTCCAAAAGCGTAACAACAAAAATAATTCCTCTGTGGGTAAATTAGTTAATGAGAGTTACAGTAATGACGTATTCTTGGATAAGCAAAATTAATTCCTCTGTGGGTAAATGTAAATAGTTCACTGTTTCTTTCACAGGTAGATATGAATGATTCACTGATATAGCAATATTTTCTTTCAAAGTCGATACCAGTTATTTCGACTTTTCGAATTACTATATTCTTCTTCAGGAAGTTCTGCACATAAAAATTATATACAAACATGATAATTAGCATGACTAAAAATGGTAACTACTGTTGCACATGAGTTCTCAAAGATATATAACATTACTATGGATGTAAGAAAGTCAAAAGGCACAAGCTTACCAATATGTAAAAGAGTCTCTTAAAACCGCGTCCTTGCCTCTGCTCAAACTATTAGGTGCATATGGACATTAATGATGTGTGTGGGGCAGCTGCCTTTATGCTAGATGAAAACTGACTCACGTGTAACCAATTGCTATACACGCCCGAAGCCAGCTGCTAGAGTCGTATAAACTTACTCCCTGGAAAATTCTATAGAAACGCCGCCAAATCATGCTCCTGATTTAATCCTTTTGGATACATAGTATCAAAGAAGTGAATAAAAAATGCTTCCCGTTGTCTTAATCTTTTGTTGATATCACATCTTTCAAATAACTTTGGCCGAACCGTCTCTAACACTACAAAGCGGAAGTCCCTATCTGAGTGGCACTTTTCCATATAGTGAGAGACCAATGGTGCTTCTGTCACCTGATGTCTAATTTTAGACCTGTGTTCCGAAATCCGCTGCCTGAGTGGCTGACTGGTGAGTCCCACATAATGCATCTGGCAGGGGCATTCCCACATATAAATCACGCATTTGCTGGCACAACTGGAAAGGGATTTTAAAGAAAAGGTTGACCGCTTATTTGGAACATAAATATCTTTGGTTTCCCAGCAGAATTGACAAACTGTACATGAATGGCACTTATAATGTCCTGTTGGAAATGGTTTATCATCAATAATAGTCCTGGCAGTACGGTCGGAACGTACAAGAATGTTATTAATAGATTTCAACCTTCTAAAGCCAATAATCGGTTTTTCGTTACACCCGGGAAGGTCCTTAACCAAATGCCAGTGTTTGTAAATAATGTTCTTAATTTGGTTGGCTGCTGGTGAAAACTCAAAAGAACACCTGATCAAATTACCCCCTCCACGCTGTTTCCTATCAAGCAAATGTTTTCTGGGTGTGTCCCTTACTCTCTGAAGAGCTGAATTAACTACGTGCGTGGGATAACCTCTATTTTTAAGTTTTCTCTGGATGACTAAGGCGGATTTATTGAAGTCTGCGGATTCCGTGGAGTTTCTCTTGGCACGGGCAAAAAGGCCAAAAGGGATGTTATTTCTGACAAAGGCTGGGTGATAAGAAGAGTACTCTAAATACGGGTTCCTATCCGTTGGTTTCCTATACAACTTAACCGCTACTCTTCTAGACTCTGAAATGTAGACCTCTACATCCAAAAATGGGATGGAAGAGGTGTCAAAGTGAGGAGTAAATCGTAAATTATTGTCAATGGAATTAATCCATTGTACAAAATCACTGACAATGTCCTGAGAATCAAGAATAAAAAATAAGTCATCTATGAATCTGCCATAGTATATTACGTGAGGCAGAAAAGGATTGGAGGAATGATACATGTGTTGGCTTTCAAAGTTGTTCAAATACATGTTGGCAACTGAGGGGGCCAGGGGGCTCCCCATGGCCATGCCCTTTACCTGAATGTAAAAAGATTTTTCGAATCTAAAGTAATTATGTTCGAATATTATGTCCAATAGATCCATTAAGAAATGTGTTGGTGGAAGTTGAGAGGCTCTGGTGTCTAACTTGTCCTGAATTATAGTTCTTGCCTCCTCAAGGGGAATGTTAGTATACAGCACTTCCACATCAAGTGTGAGGAGCACCCCTGCCTTAGTAACCTCCAAACCCTCAACCTGAGAAATAAAGTGTGTTGTGTCTTTAATAAATGAGGGGGTTTGCCTCGCATATACATTGATGAAGGAGTCTAAATATTTAGCAATGGGCTCGAGGGCGGAATTTACCCCGGAGACAATTGGTCTTGCGGGGGTGGGGCACCCTGAACTCTAGGCTTGTGAATTTTGGGAATGAGATGGAATATAGGGGTTCTGGGATATTCATTGTACAAGAACCTGGCGGTGTTTTGCGTAATGTATCCCAAAGCAATGCCCTCAAATATTACAGTTTTAATAATGTTCATTACATGTTGAGTGGGATCATGACTGATATTTAAATAAGATGTCTCATCTCCCAATTGCCTAGCAGCCTCCGCTGTGTAGTCTAAGGTGTCTAATACAACTATTCCTCCACCCTTATCGGCCTGTTTTATAACAATAGAGGAATCTTGAGCTAAGTTTTCTAGAATAGCACCGGTTCTTCTTATCAGTTGACAGAAGCACCATTGGTCTCTTACTATATGGAAAAGTGCCACTCAGATAGGGACTTCCGCTTTGTAGTGTTTGAGACGGATGCTTCCCGTTGTCTTAATCTTTTGTTGATATCACACTCCTCATCCAACACACAGACTGACTCTGATCCTGAGAGGCATAGCGGGGAATCAAAGTCCCAACTTGAGACTCTACAGCCAGATTCCTAAATCATTGAGCTATTCAGCCAGTAGCCTGGTACAGCACTACCCCCCCCCTTTTTTTTTTGCTGGCACATCATGTTGTTGGCTTATGTTGAGCTTAGAATGCAGAGATAATGAGAATCAAGTTGTAGCTGGAAACCAATGAGGCATTCTTGGAAGGTAGATAAAGATAAAGGTTGCCCTTGTTTTAAGGATAGTTGTATCTGACACTAGGGTTCAGTGCTCATCTCTGTTTATAGCCAAAGGGTCAGTGCTGTCTGTGTCTGCAGATGTTTCCATGGACATATGGCAGCCATGGTTAGACACCAGTGTTCATATAATAATGTTTACCTTCCCACCAAAGTGGTACCTATTTATCTACTTGCAATTTTGAAAGTGCCCATGGGGTGAGCTGCGGGCAGCAGAGCGACGCAGTGGCCTGGTAGAGGGTTCGCACCTGGGGAGATGTCTCCCTTCCTTGTGAGAATGAAGACAGGCAAGCAGGTCTTGGCTTTGGTGAACAATAGTTGTACTCGGAAGCAGGTGGTGAAAAGGAATAAACAGTGCAGAAACAAAAGGCAAATACAGTCTCTCATGTTTCCCAGTTGGCTCCACTGGGAAACTACAGATATGCAAAAGCTATGTACAAGTCTCTACACAGCTCAGAGGCAGTTCAAAAAGAAGCTGTGGTCAGCAGTAATGAAAATAGCCTTGTAGCTTACCCCCCAAGTAGTCTTTCTCTGCAGCCAAACAGACAAGTCAAGCAAGAGCCTTCCCTCGGGCAGTTCGGTGGTTTAGTCCTTGTAGTGTGTTCTTGGACCCACAGAAATCCTGGTCAGGGCTGTTGGCAGAAACTGGGCATCAGAGTTCCAGCATGGTAAGTCTGGTAGCCCAAGTACAGCATTTTAGCCAGTTTTAGCAGGAGAGCCAAGTTGAGCATTAGAGCTCTGGCATAAATACTCTGGCCACAGATCTCTTTAGAAACACCACAACACCTGTGTGCTGCTACAGCAAAGTCTTAAAGCACCACAGGCATAATATGCCTTGCAATCCAGTTGTGGTACTAGGCAAAGACTTACATCCCCAACAATTTTCTTGCTTTCAAACTACTTAGTTGGCAGGAGCTGGGACAAAGATGGGTGCTCACTCCATTGTGTAGCACTTAGGTCTCAAACTACTGACCTGCTGACTTTCCAGTCATCAAGTACAGCATCTTAACCACTAAGCCACTGCAGTCCCCTCCTGGAAGGTACATAGCTGCTTACAAAACTGCAGTCACCCCTACTGTTTCTTTCCAAGAATTTATGCCCAGTATTCCAAGGAATCACTGGATTTTGTGCTGTGAACAACAAGGATTTGTACTATAAATTGGTGTGGAGGAGGAGGAGGAAGGAGGAATAGGAGAGCACTCTAGCCCTTTTAACAAGAAGATGGAAGGGTGTGCCATTACTATGTTTACATTTGGCCAATTCTTCACATGAGCCTGTTCTTACTTCAAGGGAAGAAGAGGAAGAAGGGAATAATGTTCTGGGAAAGGGTGGCAACAGAACTTGGAAATGTTTTTTGAACAGTCAGATTATGCATTAGTACCCATTAATGTTATTCATCTGCAATGCATTGCTTCTATATGATGGTTTAAATGGGATAGTAATACTTCTGTTGACCGGAAAGCTTGTGTAACTGCTATAAATTACGTCAATGAATGTGAAGCGCAAGAAAAAATGATTACAAGGGATTCCAGTTCATTGATGTGATCTTTGAACTGAATTAGTCATGAACTGCTCACAAATCTCTGAAGGTGTTCCATCCACAGCTATCCATATAAAAACAATCAATATATTTGAGTCTCTTGTTAACAAAGCAAATAAAACTGTATTGCTTTTCAAAGTAAATATATGATCCTTTCATGTCTCTTTATGCCCTTATATTTTTATGAATTGTTTACTTACTGTCAATACTGAATATCAATAACAGGCTAACAAAAGGTACGTCCGCCCCTTAAGAAACAGCACAAGCTTCCTTGGAAACCATATTGGAAAAAAGTATAAGATCACAATGTATATGGAGATAAATATCCTGTTCCCTACATCTTCTACATAATATCTGCACAGTGCACAGTGAAAGGGGCTTAATTTGATTTGGGTTCCCTAGTAAAGGACACCCTTGCTCAAAAGCCAGTCGTATCCGACTCTAGGGTTCACTACTCATCTCTGTTTATAGCCGAAGAGCCAGCGCTGTCTGCATCTGCAGATGTTTCCATGGACATGCGGCAGGCATGCCTCAACATGGAATGCTGTTTACCTTCCCGCCAAAGTGGTCCCTATTTATCTACAGTACTTGGAATTTCTTGCTTTCTAACTGCTAGGCTGGCAGGAGCTGGGACAGAGATGGGTGCTCACTCCATCATACAGTTTAGCGTCTTAACCATTTAAGCCACCACAGTCCCTAGGGGTTCCCTAGGAATCTTTTTAATTGTGTTTTCCCTTATAAGTATAGACTATCACTATGGGGGAAAAGGCTTTTATCTCCTTATCATTAAAACATTTACACTTAAAGGCACAATCTGACAGGAAGCTCACTCCTTAGACTGGCTTTCCAATTCCTTTCCCACCTGCATTCCTTTACCCTGAAGGAATTCTCAGAGGACAGATGGAAATGCTGTCTCACCTCCTTTAAAGTAAAGGTATCCTTTGGTCGAAAGCCAGTTGTGTCTGACTCTAGCCAGATAGCCCTGGCTCTACAGCCAAAGAGCCAGGGCTATCTGCATTTGCAGATGTTTACATAGCATGTAGGAGGCATGACTAGACAGACACCAGAGTGCACATAATGTGGTTACCTTGGAACCAGAAGACTTGGGAATATTCAGATCTGGGGAGATACTGAGAGGAAACACAACAAACACGATTCCCTTTCAAAAGGGAATCATAAGGAGTTATCACTGTTGGTTTGGGATGGGGCATTGTTGCCCAAAACGACCAGGTGCGCAACCTGGGTGTCCTCCTGGACTCGCGGATTCTGCTCCAGGAGGAGGTTATGGCCATGGCCAAGAGAGCCTTTGGGCAAGTGCGTGTTATTAATCAATTGCGCTCACTCCTGGACCGGGAGGCCCTGCTCATGGTCACCCTGATCACCTCCAGTTTGGACTATTGTAATGCATGCTACATGGGGCTGCCCTTGATGACCATCTGGAGACTGCAGTTGGTCCAGAATGCAGCGGCCCATGCAGTGGTGGGGTGTAGTCATTTTGCCTGCGCCTTGTCACTGCTGCAGGAGCTGCACTGGCTGCCTATATGTCTCTGGGTGCAATTCAAGGTGCTGGCTATCAACTTTAAAGCCCTTCATGGTAGCGGACCAGGATACCTCAGGGACCACATTGTTACTAGGACATTGAATTGTCCCACGAGAGCAAACCGAGAGGGCAACCTTCAGATACCATCCGTTAGGGAGGCCTGCCTCTCCAGCAGGAGGAAAAGGGCCTTCTCGGTCGAAGCCCCCATGGTAGAACTAAGCCTCCAAGCCCAGTTGCTACCATTTAGGAAAGAGCTGATGATGTGGTTGGCAAAATGGGTCTGGGGGCCAGGGTTGTCAACAAGCTCCCCTTTCTGGCTCATCTGAGGCTTCCCCCCTCCTGTAACCAATTTTAATGTTAATGTTATGTTGACTTTATATTTGTTTTTAGATAGCAAAATGGCACGGCGGTGGGCAATATTGCCAAATGTTCTTAAGAGTTTTAAATTGTTTTTAAATTGTTTTTAACTTGTTTTATTGTATGGTCAGTGAGGTGCTCACTGGTCGATGTACACTGCCCAGAGCCCAGCGGATTAGGTTGGTATATAAATCTATTAAATAAATAAATAAATATAATTCTAAGCAACAGTGTAGCAGAACCAGCAAAAAAATTCTTGAAGAATCTATGCTATAACCTGCAAGATCTTTCTGTTAAGATGGCTAGTGAGATGGAGATGGGAAATCCTTATCCAAGAGTAAGCTCCACTATAAAGCCTTAGAGTTTTCTGTAAAGCATACCTTTTTCCTTCCTTCAACTTTAACGTATATTTGAGTTGTAAATGAAACCCATGTGACCCATTAGCTTTAACCATAGAAGGAAGGTTAGAGCAGGGGTGCCCAAACTTTTCAGGCTGTGGGCCAGTCACGTTGTCGAGTGTACCGGTCACATGGTTCCTCCCACCCAAAAGCAGAAGTAAAATGTGCATGCACGGGCACAGAATGTGCCCGTGCATGCACAGTAATCCACCATAAATGGTCCATGGCTGTCATAAACATGTCATTTACGGCAGCATTTGGTGCATGCGTGGGTGCATTCTGCACCTGTGTATTTTACTTCTGTTTCTGGGAGCAGCGAGGATGGCGTGGGCTGGATTAAATGGCTCTGTGGGCTGGATCTGGCCCATGGACCGTAGTTTGGGTTAGAGAAATGGGGAGGAGATGGGGAGGGGAAAGTATGTGAAGAAAACAAGCATCTAAACTTGTGACTATAATGATCCAAGGGAAGGCAGCTTCAGAAATCTTGGCTGGAATCTTCCTCTTTGTGCTTATCTTTAAACAGATGACTCTGATTATTCTCTAAAGAAGATCCTCCCTCTCCCCTCTGGGCAGTGCTAAATCAAACCTGCCAGAAGTGATATCTCCAGGGTTTACAGGAACAAGAGATTTGTGCCCATTTGTTTTCTTCAGGTGCAGCCTGATTATTCCAAAGGGCAAGTATTTTTTAATTGCTCTGGGACCCTGCTTCAATTTTACCATCCAGATCATCAGTCACTATTCCTCCCCTTTCAGGTTACAGGTGCATTTTCCATGTGATTCTTGGGACTAACATAGGGGAACTTTTCAGAAGTGATGGAGCCACAGAAGCAGACTGTCAAAAGGCCATACAGTATAAGCCAAGTGCAGCAAGGGAATACCAGACCATGTGGGATAGAGTAGAATGCATGCACCAAGACTTGCCAGAGGAAAGCCTCCAAGAAGCTGTCTCTCTTACGCCTAATGTTAGAAACACTGCAAGAAGCTGAGGGACAACTCTGTCAGCAAGACCCATGAAAGCAGCTTTCAACTTTTGGGGGAAACAATGGCCAGAATCCAAGGGGTTATTTTAAACAGGCTAAAGGGTTTGTGTGAATGCAATTTGAAACACACAGATGAATGCATGGACCTAGACCTTTTGGTGTAGTAGATCTCTACCTTAGATGCAAAAAGCTTGCCAATTTTGTTTTTCCTCCTTTTTACATTGTTTGACAGATCCTCATCCCATTTCATCCCCTTTCCACAATGGTTTCCAAGTTTTAAAATAGGCCAGAAGGGGCATTCCTATGCATCTTTCTAGCCCAGGGGTTGCCAAACTTTTTGAATTGGGGGCTGGGTCACGCTCCCTCAGACAGTTGAGGGGGCCAGACTGGTGAACCCCCTGCTGTAAACGCTGGCATAAAACACATCCACAACTGTTGTACAACAGCCTTAAATGCATTAAAATGTCTTTATGACAGCCGCAGACACGTTCATGGCTGTCATAAATGCATTTACTGCAGTTTCTGCTGTTTCTGGTGCTTCTGGAGGCAGCAGGAGGGCTGTGGACCAGATGATTTGGTGCCATGGGCCAGATCTGGCCTGCAGGCCATAGGCTGCCTATCCCTGTTCTAGCCCCTTTTTCTCCTATCAGTGTTTCATTATATAGGTTTTTGCCTGAAATGTGTATATTTTTCCACCAGTTTTCTTTATACATGCATATCTTTGCACAGGTGTATGTCCTTTTGTGAACACTCTCTGTGAATGTACATTTCGCGCACCTGCTCTGTTCAGAGAGAGCTGCGTCACAACATTTTGAGAAGCACAAATACCAAAAGATAACTGTGTCCCAGATCTGAAGACAGCATGATTGCAGCATTCTAAATAAAAGGTGAAGTGAAAGAAATTATCTCTGTGAGCTTGTGTCATCAACTGCTTTTGTAGCCCTTTTCAAAATGCAGAACTGAAGCAGAATGCAGATTCCCAGTTATGGGATTCCATATGCCAGCTCAGTTAAAGGGCTTATACAGGGCTTCAGAGTCAACACACAAAGTTATGTAAAGTAGGCTTGAAAGTTTGCACTCATCTCATCCATATTTTAGCCCTATGCAAGCTGCAGATGAATGCCTTCATAGGTATTAGGTGCCCATCCCACAGAGAGTTCGAACACATAGAAATTGAACAACTGTAACAAGATTACAGCCATTGGCCCTGGCTGGGAGGAGGGGGACACAAATTTGTACAAGTACTCTAAAATGTTTAAATCAGGGATGCCCAAACTATGGCCCATGGGCTGGGTCTGGTCCCTGACACCAATTCATCCATACGGGTGCATTTTACTTCGGCTTCTGGGAGTGACGAGAGTGGTATGGGCTGGATGAATTGGTGTCAGGGGCCAGATCCAGCCCATGGGCCATAGTTTGGGCACCCCTGGTTTAAATAAAAAGTGGATTGGATAGGCTCCAAATCAATAGAAAGACAATTGGTTACAAATAAACGAGACCAAATTAAAGTGGACGGCATTCACATATCTGCCATTTTTATCATGGGAATTATTTTTTGTCCCAGTTGACATAATATATTAGAATGGGGGGGGGGGGATGTGGCATCACAACATTTGACCAAATGAAAGGCAAAAATTGTGTATTCATTTGATATAATTAGTCAGTAGGCTGGCTTTATTTGATGATGGAAGGGATCTCTCCCTGGATTCAGGAAATACAAGAAATGTACATTAACCACTTCCTCTAACCTTAACCCTAATGCTAACCACCATGCAAACCCTACAGCTATTTCTCAGCGCAATTAATCCAGTGCAATTAAAAAAGAAACATCACATTGCAAAGGGGATTAAATAAATCTCTCCAGTGATCCCTTTGGTACATCTGTGAATTGCTAAAGGAGGACAATGGCCATTCAGTCCTCACTTGGGGACAGAGAGTTCGTGCCTTTAAACTCTTTGGCTGCAGAGAGGGAAGGCAAGAATGAAGAGAGGACAGGACAGGGCAAACCACCTTGCCTTGCAGTTTGTTGTGCTGCACTTTCTGGCACAGACCCAGGCCCGGTATTACTGGAGACATGATGAAGTGTGAAAAGTACAGGCAGGCATTTTTAGACAAATAAAGGATGGGAGGCAAGGGGAAATCGGGACCAAAAGAGATTAAAAATCGGCACAGTTTATAGTAAGGAAAAGAAAGCAATAGGAAGTAAAGCGATCTCTCTGGGGGAAATTTCTTGCAAAGGCAGCAGATTAGAAACAGGAGGGAGGTTATTTTTCCAGCTGTGCCTCCTCACCAGACTCCCAAACCAAACTGAGTGGCCAAAGAAAAGTAAAGGAGTAATAAGGTCAAGATTTAAGACCCTCAGAGAAGACAACATGCAAGTGATAGGACAAAGCGAGATGAGAAGAGCATGTGGCTTCTTTAGAAACAAATAAAGTTGGATCGTGCTGGGAGACTGGAGAAATTGAAACATTGGTTGCATTTAATCTTGCAAATCACAGTTTCGAACAGGACCTCTCTTTTCTTATTTTTTTGGCATTTGAATCCAAACATTACATGAACATATGTAGAAATTACTAGGACAGTGAAGTTCATCTGTTTCATCTCTCTTTTTAATAAATTTACAACTTTTCAAAGACAAAGATGCAAGGATCCAAGATCTGATAAAATGTTATCAGATTTTAGAAACTTTTTAAAGTATTTTTAACATCAATACTTATGGAAACTAAGTAACACCTTCTCTTTTAAATATAAGGGCATGTCTATTTTATAATACCAGGTAATATTACAATAGAATGCATCCATAATAGAAAGCCCATTATTGAACTTTGCTCCATAATTGCTTGTTTTGCTCCACACCTACTCAATCAAAAGACGTTCATGTTGGCCCTGGATTTCTTTCAGTCTGCCCCCTGCCCCCCCCCCCCCCCCCGTGCCAGGCCTACACAATACTATTATGGACTGCAGCTGCTATGATCCCCCTACCCCAAAAATCTACCAGGGGAGACTACTGTCGTAGGTCAAATAGAGGGCATCTTTCTGAGAATTGCTCCATATTTGGCTTTTGAGAACCAAACATGAAAGAAAAACTTGTCTTTACCATTAATATAGTGTGGATTATTTTGGGGTCTAGTTGACCAAAATAATTCTAATAAGTCTATAGGAATCCAAAAAGTCAGGGGGGGGGGGAGAGAGAGAATGAGAGTTACTCTCTTCAACTGCACCTCTCAGAATCGCCCAGCCAGTATGGCCAAAAAAGAGAGTAACTTTCACCACCTCTGAATCTAAAGCAGATGCTGCAGAACCTGTATAAGGTCTTCTGTATACTCAGAGTTATGTATCGCAGTTATAAGGTCAAGCTCATCTGTATCATGAACAGAAGCTTCATTGGTATGCTGGCAGTTTCTTTTATTATTGAGCTGCAACTTTATTGATGGTGGAAGCAGGGGGGGGGGGCAGAAGGCGATGTGGGAGATGGGGAGAACCCAGCAAGAAACAAATTTGCTTTCAAGAAAATAATCAGTTTAGGTGAAGACTGCCAAGCACGGAGCTCTGGGGGAGTGTTAATTCTCCAATCTCCTCTCTCAGACAAAATAGAAAGTAATTACATTCAGCTCCTGGCATCAGGGCCCTTTCCCAGTTTCTTTTTCCCCCAGTGGATGCAATTCCAAGTGGCTGAAAGAATCTAGGGCAGGGATTCACAACCTGCGGCCCATGGGCTGGATGCAGCATGCAGCACCATTTCATGTGAGCCCCCACCACCTTCACCATACCAGGAAGTGCTATATGGTGGAGGAAGGGGGAAATGGCCATCTGGACCCCAAAGATGTCTGAGGGAGTGTGACCCAGTCCCCAGCTTAAAAAGGTTGAGAACTCCTGATCTAGCGAGTGGGAAGAAGAAACATATTGGTCTGGGAGGTCATACTTCTTCTGAGCCCTAACTCTTTCCCCTCTCCATCTATAAAATGTTCACAGTTCCCCTTTTGTATACACAGATAACAAGTATATATACAGGTTCTGTATTCTTTATTCTCTTTAAAGAAGTATAATTGAAGGAAAGTCTCTGATGATAGAAACACCTTGGGGGTGGGAGGATGAAGGAAGTCCTTTTTCATTGACTCCAATAAATGAAAATTAGGTTTTGTCCTCCATGTATGGGACTGCAGTGGTTTAGTGGTTAAGACGCTGAACTTGATGACTGGAAGGTTGGCAAGTCAGCAGTTCGAGTGCTCCATGATAGAGTGAGCTCCCATCTCTATCCCAGGTCCTGCCCACCTACCAGTTGTTAAACAAGAAATTGCAAGTAGATGAATAAATACCACTTTGGTGGGAAAGGTAAACAGCATTCCATGCAACCGTAGTCATGCTTGCCACATGTCCATGGAAATGTCTGCAGTCACAGACAATGCTGACTCTTTGGCTATAAACAGAGATGAGCACTGAACCCTAGAGTCAAATACGACTGCCTCTTGAGCAAGGGTGACCCTTACCTCCTTGTATAGCTAATTCCTGAGATTCTTCAACCATTCAGCAGGGTGCAGGGGCAGGTTTACCAGTTCTTGTTTGTGCAGAACCCACAAGAGAGGAAAAATTATCTTCTTCAGCCTGGATACTGAAACCATATTTTTTCTTTTTTTATATAAAAAATAATAATATGTAAACCATGGTAACCTGTGCAGCTCCCGAAGTAGAGGCGAGGTGCAGGCCCACACCCAATCATTACCCGGGCCACCGCATTCTGGACCAGCTGCAGTCTCCGAATGGTCGTCAAGGGCAGCCCCATGTAGAGTGCATTACAATAATCTAGTCGGGAGGTGACCAGAGCATGTGTGACCATGAGCAAGGAGTCCTTATCCAGGAGCAGGCGCAACTGGTGGATTACACGAAGTTGTGCAAAAGCCCTCCTGGCCACAACCGCAACCTGCTCTTCTAGGCGCAGTTGAGAGTCCAGGAGGAACCCCAAGTTGCACACTGGGTCTGTTTGGGGCGGAATAGCCCCATCCAAGCTGAAAGATGGAAGCTCCCTGGATAATGCAGGACCCCAATCCCACAGCCACTCAGTCTTGTTAGGATTCAGCTGTAACCCGTTGGCCCCCCATCCAGAACCCCATAGCCTCCAGACACCTGGATAGGACCTTGACAACATCACTGGGGTCCCCACGGGCTGAGATGTACAACTGAGTGTCATCTGCATACTGATGATACCGCACCCCATGGGAATGGATGATCTCACCCAACGGCTTCATGTAGATGTTAAATAAGAGAGGAGAGATCACCGAGCCCTAAGGGGCCTAGGGCTGGACCTCTCACTCTCCAACCACACCGACTGGGTCCGACCCTTCAGGAATGAAGAAAACCAAGACAACACGGTGCCCTGGATCCCCAATCCTTCGAGCTATCCCAGAAGGATCCCATGGTCGACAGTATCGAAGGCCGCTGAGAGGTCAAGGAGACCAAGGACGGACGGATGACCTCCATCCCACTCCCACCAGAGATCATCCATCAGCACGACCAATGCCATCTCAGTACTGTATCTGGGCCTGAATCCTGACTGAAAGGGGTTCAGAAAATCTGCTTCATCCAGGACCACCTGCAACTGATGCGCCACTGCCCTCTCTAATACCTTCCCCAAGAAGGGGAGGTTAGAGACCGGTCTATAATTGGAAGGGATAGCTGGATTGAGATATGGTATTTTTAGGAGGGGGTGCACCAGAACATGTTTTAAAGGTGCAAGAAACACCCCCTCCCATAACGATGTATTGATTATCGCCCCAACCAAACCTCCTGTTGTCTCCTTAGAGGATTTCACTAACCAGGAGGGACAGGGATCCAATAGGCAGGTGTAAGGAGCCTGTTCACTTCATCAGGGTGAACTGGGTCGAACTGATCCCAGATGGCATGGCAAGACTGTGATCTGAACCCCTCCGGATCCTCCCCAAACCACACCAGGATTGAGCCCCGAGCGAATCCGATCAATTTTCTCTGCCAGATGGTAAGCAAAGTCCTCAGCCGAACCCTTCCAACTGGGCACGCCCCCCCCCCCTACCAAGGAGAGACCTGGTTACCCGGAACTGGGTGGCTGAGCGATTATCAGTGGAGGCAATAAGGGTGGTGAAATATACCCATTTCACCGCCCTTATCGCCACTTGGTAGGTCCTAATTGCGGCTCTAGCAAGTGTTCGGTCAGCGTCACCCTGGGTCCTCACCCAGCGGTGCTCTAGATGTCTCTATTTCCATTTGAGCTCCTGCAGATCTTCTGTGAACCACAGGGATGACTGAGTTCCATGGGCACAGAGAGGCTATAGTGGTACGATTTTATCCAAGGCTGCTGTTGTCATCTTGTACCACAGATCTACAAGTGCCTCGGACGAATCGTGTTGCCGATCCAGAGGAAAACTCCCCAGTTCCCTCTGGAATCTGTCAGAATCCATCAGTCACTGGGGGTGAGCCAGTTTTATAGGCCCTGCCTCCCTATGGTGAAGCGCCTCCCCCAGAAAGTCTAGAGTCACCAAATAGTGATCTGACCATGGCACAGGTGTTATGATTAAATTCTGTAGTTTCAGATCACTCAACCACAGCTCCAACAAGAAAGCTAAATCCAGTGTGTGGCCACTGCTCCTGGTCGGACCCTGAATTACTTGAGTCAGGCCCAAGGCTGCCATGGAAGCCATGAACTCCCTTGCAACCTCAGAGCCCGCTCCCAGAGAAGGCAGATTGAAGTCCCCCAGTACCATCAGCCTAGGGAACTCCAACGGCAACACTGAGATGGTCCCGAGGAGCTCAGGCAGGGAGTCCCTTACCCTGCAAGCGGGCAGGTACAGGAGTAAGACTCCCAACTGACCCTTAGGGCCCAACCGCAAGAACAGAGCCTCACAACCCAGAACTTGCGGAGCTGCGATCCTGGCGACTCCCAGTAACTCTCTGGCTACAATGGCATGTCTGGGCAAGTCAGTGAGCTGACATCAGAAATAGGTATATAATGCGAGATGGATCAAGGGCTTAACTCTAGTGCAAAAACATCTTATTGGATAGTATTGTGAGGCCTTAGTGAGTCTGTTTTGAGCTAAAGATGAGTAGGCGCAGCTGTGTTAATAAACCAGACAATTTTTGCTACATTTGTGGCAAATACCTGTATACCACCCCACCACCCCTATGATCAATGCAAAAACCTAACCAAGAGGGTAAGATTTGCTAACTTAAGTTCCTGATGTCCCAGGGAGAATAGGACTTCAGATTTGGATTCAAATCACTTGATTTAGTACAGGATACATTGATTACACGAAGTAGCAGACAATATTTGTTTTTTTGTGATGCAGTGGGACTGCAGTGGCTTAGTGGTTAAGACGCTGAATTTGATGACTAGAAGGTTGGCAGGTCAGCAGTTTGAGACCCAAGTGCTACACGATGGAGTGAGATCCATCTCTGTCCAAGCTCCTGCCAACCTAGCAGTTTGAAAGCAAGAAATTGCAAAGAGATAAATAGGGACCACTTCGGTGAGAAGGTAAACAGTGTAACATGCACTCTGGTGTCTAGTCATGCCTGCCACATGTCCACAGAAATGTCTGCAAACACAGACAGCACTGGCTCTTCGGCTATGAAACAGAGATGAGCACTGAACCCTATAGTCAGACACGACTGGCTTTCGAGCAAGGATTACCTTTACCATTACAGAATTCCTCTTTCTGTTGATTAAAAAAGATTGATGAAATGTCCCACCTGAATTTCTCCAATGACAAGTAGGTTGGGGAATAGTGAGCAGCTGCTTGTACATGCCTCCAGATGCAACTCTTTATTTTGTATTATATCACTGGAGAGTAGGTGTTGGAACTGTAATGATTGTTGTTTTATTGTAGTTTCAGTGTCTATATGTAAGAGAGAAAGAGCGAGAGAACAAATGTGTGAGAGTTCTGACAGCCTCTCATAGAGACATCTAAAGAACCACTCAAGGCTACCTTTGGCTGGTATCATAATTGCTACATTGCAGAAGACACTTTACTCAAGTTCTCCTTGAAAGAGCTTATTATTGCCAGGATATTATTTTGGGTCGTAGAAGCAGGAGTCTTGAGATCTCCAGAGAGAGGCTGCTCAAAGGTTAAACCACTCCAAAATAAAAAGGCCAGCGTGGACCTGTTTGCAGCCTTTATTCAAGGAATGCACCTTGAGTAAAAAAAAGATAGAAGTAAATGGGATAAAGTAGGTTCTTTAGTGGAAAGGAGTGAAAGAACCTCTAAGAGTTTATATTTATAGATGTTACAGTTAAAACTAGTTTTCACTGAAAACTAGTTTCCCCATAACATACATACATACATACATACATACGTACATACGTACATACGTACGTATGTATGTATGTATGTTATGGGGAAACTAGTTTTCAGTAAAAACTAGTTTTAACTGTAACATCTATAAATATAAACTCTTAGAGGTTCTTTCACTCCTTTCCACTAAAGAACCTACTATATATATTATCCAACACCATAATGATACTAATACTAATAGGGCTTTCAAGGGGAGTGAGATGTTTAAGGTGTGGCTTTGTCAGTTTTTGGGGCATTTGGGGGATTTAAACCCAGTTATCCTAGACAGACACGGTGGCTTAGTGTTTAAGATGCTAAGCTTGATGACTAAAAGGGTGACAGGTCAGAAGTGACGTGGTGATTGCCTGTCATCTGTCCCAGTTCCGGCCAACCTAGCAGTTTGAAAATAAGAAATTGCAAGTAGATGACTAGGTACCACTTTGTTGGGAAAGGTAACAGTGTTCCATGCACTCTGGCACCTAGTCAAGCCTGCCACATGACCATGGAAACATCTGCAGATACAGACAGTGCTGGCTCTTTAGCTGTAAACGGAGATAAGTACCACCCCCTAGAGACGGACATGACTGGATTTCGAGCAAGTAAGACCTTTACCTTTACCTATCCTGAGTCTTAGTCTCTCCCTACTATACCACACTGGATCTCACATCCTAGGGGAGGGCAAGAAAACAAGAAAGACAAGGAGACATGGTCACTGTAGAACAGGCCCACCACCAGAAATTTCTGGGCCCCATACTGAGCAATCCTATTGCCCCCCCCCCCCACACAGACATTTTGGCTGCGCCCCTCTGTGGGCGTGACCAAATCTGTGGGCATAGCCAAATCTGTGGGTGGCCAAATCTGTGGCCATGGCCAAATTTGGCCATGTGACTTGCTGGGCTCTAGTCATGTCTGCCACATGACCACGGAAATGTCTGCAGAAGCAAACAAGCGCTGGCTCTTCTTGAAACAGAGATGAGCACTGAACCCTAGAGTCGGATACGACTGGCTTTCGAGCAAGAGGAACCTTTACCTAAAGACTACAGGACATAAGTCTTTAAGGTGCCACAACGTTTTTTTGTTTTGGTTCGGTTTACTCTCTGCTGTACCTCAATACTAGTTTCTGGGGGAGGGAAATGAAGGTCATGCCAGTGGTGGTGAGTTTGGCATGTATCTATGGGCAGAGGATTCACTTGAGAAAGCTTTGATGCTGGGAAAGGTGGAGGACAGGAGAAGAAGGGGAAGCCAAAGATGAGATGGCTAGATGGTATCGTAGACACAGTGGGCACAGAGCTGGGCGGGCTGAAGAGGATGTTGGAGGACAGGGGCGAGGTGCTTGGAGAACAACGGTCCATAGGGTCACAAAGAGTCAGAATCGACTGTGCAACTGAACAACAAAAAAAGCTCCCTCCACGGATGCCAGAGTTCCCCCCCCCCCCGCATCATGTCCTACCGCTAGTCCATGGGCGCCCCTTATTCATTTGCCATGCGGCGAGATGGTGGCCACCTTGGTTGGGTCTTCAACCTCAACGCCTTAGAACGAAGGAAGGAAGCGAAAGGAAAAGGAGATGCTCTCTGAGGGGGCCTGACAGAATCACCTGGAAGGCCCACTTCAATGACAAAAAGTGATGTCCGTGGCGCGTCTGACCCAAATTCTAGTCACCCTCAGGAAATAATGGAAACGAGGCCCAAAAACCATGCATCCCTTCTCACAGGCAGCCTCAAGACAAAGACAACAGAGCCAGGGAAACAGACCCATATATACCTTACCTGTCAGCTCCGGGCCCCATACAGGAGTCCTGGTGGTACTGCCGTGATGGCAGCCCTGCTGTAGAAACCTAAAGGCATTGAGGTTGGCAACCTAAAGGTCCCACATTTTGTTGTTCATCATGTTTTTCCTAGCTGGTGGAACATCTTCCCTTCAGAACATCAGCCCACTTCACACGTTCCTCCCAGATGGCGCAGCTCCAGGTACTGACCCCAAGATTAGCAAGAAAGACTGTGACTTGGAGAAGAGCCTTCTCAGTGGTGGCGCCAAATTTGTGGAACTCTCTACCAACTAAGCTGCGGCAGATTTCATCTGTATTGAGTTTTAAAAAAACAATTAAAATTGTTCCTCTTTAAAGAGGCTTTCAAGGACATACTGCCAACTTTTTCCATTCTTTGTTGCTGGGTTGTTATTTTTTAATTGGGTGGTTTTTTGTTTGTTATTTTTGATATATATAATTTATTCAATTCGTTTAATTCTTATTGTAAATATTTTTAGTATGTTGTAAGCCACCCAGAGTGGGGAAATATCCCAGATGGGCAAGATATAAATGTAATAAATAAATGTATGTATGTATGTATGTATGTATGTATGTATGTATGTATGTATGTATGTATGTATGTATGTATGTATGTATGTGAATCACCACCACAGAGTGTATGGAGCACAGCCAAATGGGAAGGTGTCAGCCTGCAGTAAAAGGCCTAATTCCACCCCGATGTTGTTAAAACACCTACCAACCAAATTGCAAAGTGACTCTGGGAGTTAATTGCTCTGGAAGGTGAGAGGGGAATGCACGTGTGGGCTTTCAGAAACGTTTTGTCACTTGGCACATTTGAACAAAGTAGAACATAAGCTCCAGCACATCTATATAATTAAACCAGAGATGCTGCCTAGGAAAGGCACACCTATATAACAATTCCCTTTTGGCTGCTCCTACAGACCTTTCAGCTTACTGAGAAAGAAGTATCAAAAGGGAATTAGCATTATTAGCATATGTTAACTGCTGCTTTGAACTCCACACAGCCTCTTTGAAATAGCTTTTGAATTAGGACAGCAAGGTATTCCATTTATTACCCAACACCTGCAGTATAGCTCTGCAGTTTCTTTTGCAGAAGAAGCTGAAAAACCCAATGAGCAGCTTGATCCATGTAAATATGGATTCTCCTCGTGTAAATATTTACCTCTTTTCAGGATATTGCAGGCGCACCCCCCCAATAACGGACACAGACAACATTGAAAGTGGATAACAGCATAGGGCCACATTTATTGATTCAATGCCCTAGTCCGAATTATAAATTTATATTGGTAAAACGACCAATCATAATTACTAAGGCAAGCAGGCCGAAGTAACACTGGTAAGGTACCACCCAAAAATTGCCAACGCAATTGGTTACAATGTATCAATTTGTATCAATTTGTTTGTTGACAACAAACAAATTGTTGACCGTAGTCAATCACTAACTCATGACCCCACCCTCTGACGCGTACCCGTGAAATCACAGGGGTGATGCATGCTGGTTAGCAATCGTCATCACCCCATCGCCTGGTTCGTCGTTGACCGGACAACGTTTAACTACTTTATTCCTGTCTAGTGTTGTCCAGTCAATTGCGAACCTGCCGGATACTTGTGGGTCATACTGTTTACCTTACCAGTGCTACCCGCCAATGTGACCAAAGTCAACAGTAGGAACACAGAAAGACCCCTATATCAAACCATAGCAACAGTGTGGGATGGGCAAAAAAGCCAGGACCCGGAAGCCAATATGGGTCCCAACCAAAAATTCCCACCCGGCCCCGAAGCGACCAAAATATCACACTGTTAACTAGGGAGGGGGTGGAGGGGAAAAGACTTCTCCGCTCCGTCGCTGAGGTAAAATGGCAGCTCGGCTGCCTCGTGGCCACCCCTTTTATAAGGGAGCTGGCCACGCCCCTAACTACCCGGATTCTCTGTCCTGTGGGGGGGGGCCCGCAAAGGGCGCGGCGGCCATTTTGGCGCCGCGCTTGCATTGCAGGCGCACCCCCCCAATAACGGACACAGACAACATTGAAAGTGGATAACAGCATAGGGCCACATTTATTGATTCAATGCCCTAGTCCGAATTATAAATTTATATTGGTAAAACGACCAATCATAATTACTAAGGCAAGCAGGCCGAAGTAACACTGGTAAGGTACCACCCAAAAATTGCCAACGGCAATTGGTTACAATGTATCAATTTGTATCAATTTGTTTGTTGACAACAAACAAATTGTTGACCGTAGTCAATCACTAACTCATGACCCCACCCTCTGACGCGTATCCGTGAAATCACAGGGGTGATGCATGCTGGTTAGCAATCGTCATCACCCCATCGCCTGGTTCGTCGTTGACCGGACAACGTTTAACTACTTTATTCCTGTCTAGTGTTGTCCAGTCAATTGCGAACCTGCCGGATACTTGTGGGTCATACTGTTTACCTTACCAGTGCTACCCGCCACACGGAGGGGCTTCAAAGAAGACCTGACGCCCCCCCCAGACCGTCAGCTCGGTCAACAGGCCTGCTCGCCAATCACCCAACAGGAGGTCCATACCTCCTCGCGACAGATGGACCCCATCCCCTGCGTACAAGTCATAATTTTGTAGGCTAGTATCGGGGTGATGACTGACCCGTCCCCAAGCCCTGTCGGCAATAAACCGCGCCACCGCCCTATCGACCGCGCGCCTAGCGCGGTCAAGGGCCAGGAGGTTAACGCCCCCTCTGTAAGAATGGCGCGGGACAATGTCCGACCACACCAGGGTTGTGGCAGGCCAGCCATAATGCAAATAGGCGAGTTCCTCGCAAATCGCATGCTTGAGCGATAAGCCGGTAACTTGGCCCAAATCATTGCCCCCCAGGTGGATGACGAGAATGTCAGGCAGGTCAGCACCCAGGCCAGAAAAAAGGAAAGGCCGCAGCTCCCGCCATAACATCCCAGGCTTACCATGCCATGTGAGACTGGCGTGTTCACCCAGTCCCAGTCGGGGTCCACTCTGTCGCCGCAGCGTAACGCGCTGCCCTGTGCACATAGCTGTGGCCCACCAGCCATACTGTCACCGGTGTAATACGACACCCAGGGTCTGTAAGAAAATTGAGAAAAATTGAGAAAAAGACGGTAAGGTGACTGGATTGGTACTCATGGCGGAAGTGGGCGCACATAAAACTGAAAACATTGCGAGCCCCACCTCCCCATGCTGCGTATGTCAGCCCCCAGAGTACCCAAAAGCAGCTGCTGTAGAGGCTGCGCCAATACGGAATGAATGTGAGCCATAACGGGCACCTGGCAGGCCCACCCTGGTGAGGGCTCTGGCTGTCACCTTCCAAAACTGAAATTTAGTAAGGGGAGACCCATCTTGGTGACAGAAAAACGGGCCGTGGTGCATGCCACGCAGTGCCAGGAACTCCTGTAGGGCACCAACCGGACAGATGTCTGCCAAAGAACACCGTAGCAGTCTTACCACTGCCTACGCCATGCTGATCTGTCTTAGAGGAGCGTATCCTCAACTGGGCCCAGTCTTTGGCAACATAGACATCCTCGAGTTCTAGTGCCCTACAACTTGCATCCGCCTTATACAGCATCTCAAGCTCGCTGTCGCGGAGCGCTCCAAAAAGGCCACCGTTGTAGCCGCATGAAGTGGGCTGCCTCATTTCCAAAACAGAGGCCAGGCCAGCCCCGGGCCAATTGGGTAAAAACCCTGGGAAAATCTTGCATCCGCCTTACTCAGCATCTCAAGCTCGCCGATGCGGAGGGCTCCAAAAAGGCCACCGTTGTAGCCGCATGAAGTGGGCTGCCTCAATTATCAAAACTGAGGCCAGGCCAGCCCCGGGCCAATTGGGTAAAAACAACCCTGGTAAAATCTTGCATCCGCCTTACTCAGCATCTCAAGCTCGCCGACGCGGAGGGCTCCAAAAAGGCCACCGTTGTAGCCGCATGAAGTGGGCTGCCTCATCTATCAAAACAGAGGCCAGGCCAGCCCCGGGCCAACTGGGTCAAAAAACCCCTGGGTAAATGGGGTGGCGGTCGCCCGGGAAACGCCCGGGCACGCGCACCCACCCCTCCCAACATGTCTCACTCGGAAGTCAATGGTGCTGTCCACACGACCTCCCACTTTGGCCATAAAAGCCAACCCAAAAGCTGAGATGCTATGGTGCGTGGTGCGAGGCCCTGAGCATACAGGTAAACCATGAATCGCAGAACATGGGCTACTGTAATCGGCCAGGTTCCTGGCAGTCGGAATCGGGTACATAATACTCTAAAGGAACTAAATGCGTGGTGATACGCCTTACTCATGCATGGCGCTAGTGACATGCCGATCGCCCGGTTCACCTCTCCTTGCCAACGGTCCATCTCTCATCCGGTAGTGGCGAGGGAAATTCCTCCGCATCCGGGGGCCGAGGCACGGAACCGGGAGATCTGCAGGCGGGACAAAGCAGCAGCAATATCATTATCAACCCTTGGGACTTGCCTGGCCCTGAAGGGAACGTTGAGGCACAGGTTGCATAACACAAACCAACGCACTAGCCCCATAACCCCGGGCGATTTGGAAATCTGTGCAGTGACGATGCGGACAACAGCCGCGTTGCCACGCCAAAATTGCACAACCGAGTTGGCCCACCCCTTGCCCCATAGCATCAAAGCACCCAGGATAGGGAAATATTCCAGATACGTGAGACCATGCAGGCGACCCTTGCCTGCCGCGGATGGTGGCCACCCACCATAGGCCGACTTCCAATTGAAGGACATCCCAGAAACCCATGGATCCTGAGGCATCGGACTGCATCTGAAAGCAAGGGGGAGCCAGGAAATCAAACCCAAAATGACACCCCGTTGAACTACCTCTGGGTCTATGGCCAGACAAGCACGTCTGCCCCGATACCCCGGGTAAATCTGAGCCTGTGGCGGGGCCTGGATAATCCCGCCATGGCGTCGCACCAGCGCAGAGCAATTGCCCTGCCCGGTGCGACGACCCTGCCAGCGAAATTGGGGTGACCATGTAGCACCAGAAATTCCCTCCATGATGCCATGCACTCAGCCAGCAAGACCGAGACAAGGGCCACTAGCCTTGACACCGTATCCCGCTGCAACCTAGAATCCTGCGCTATCGTGTTACTCTCCACCCCAGGAATACTAGCTGTGGAGATGGGCCCTCGGTCTTTTCGGGCGCTAAAGGGACACCAAGTTCCTCCATTAGCGTCTGAAATGTGTTGAGGAGACGTGGGTACGTGTCCCAGCCCCGTTCAGCCCCGAATAAAACCATCCAGGGAATGGGCTACAGACCGGGACCCTGACCTGCGGACAAAAGCGCAATCTAGGAAAGTGGTGAAACGCTCGAACACCGAGGCCCAATGGAATAGCCAAAAGGCACGGCATCATTGAAATAATATGCTCCCCGGGACGGGGGTGCAGGGACAGTGCCAACGACCCTGCCCGCATAGACCCTTTTGTCAAAGCTGGCAGCAGCCACCTCCTCCCCCCCCTTAAGGGATAAAAGATTGGGGGGGAGCCCTTCGGTAAACTAAATCCCACTGCAACAGTCTTGCAAGCCCCTTGTCTGCCCCATCCTCTGCCTATTTCGCATTCCTCTAGGCCTAGGACAGGCAGAGGCCGCATGGGGGCCAACACAGGTGGGACACTCCTGTCTGTATATACAAGTCCTCCCATTAGAGGAGCCATTGGACAAGAAAGTCCAGAACGGCAGGCGGGCTGGGACCCCCCGCCCCGCCCCATGGCAGGTGACCTATGCTGGGGCCGCCCGCTGAACCGCATGCCCACAATGGTATATCTCCCCGGGCACAGGGCGCGTGGGCGTCAAGTACAAAAGCCGCAGTCTCTGGCCTGGCTCATCCCGCCTAACCCCAGGGTGTGTGGGAATCCGCCTACGGCATCCCTCGTCACAAGCCAACCACGCTGAGCCCGGAAAGTAAACCATCGCCCGGCAGATGTTGTCCAAATACTGGACCATCGGAATAGCCAGATCCGGCCGGGCCCAAGGTACACCGCCATGCCTATGATGCAGGCCGGCAACCATTTGGCCCACATACTTGGTGGCTTGTGACAACGTGCCTGCCACTATCCTTCTATTCTGCCCCTCCATCTCTCCTTGGAGGGCACCTTGTTTTGGAGTGAGAAGATATCCACATATTCCCCCCGTCAAATCTACTCCCTGGCGGCCTGTGCCAAGTGGTCATTCAGCGTTAAAGAATAGGAACTTGGACCAACCCGGCCACCCCAAACATTCCCCTCAGGGTAGGGAATACCCCCCACCGCGGGGCCCCGGGAATGTGTGTGGATGTACTCGCTTACACCCCAGTGCCCAAGGTGGCAGTCGTCGTCGCCGGGTGGGGTGCCGACAGCGTGGCCCCCGCACCACCCGCGCGAGGCCAAGGCCATTGAAAGCCCCCCCCCATATTGGGAATGTGTGTGGATGTACTCACTTGCACCGGATACTCACATGCTGCACCCCTGCGGGCCGCCCCCACCGGGGGTTCCGGCCCACTGGGGGCGTCGGAGCTCACGACCGACGTAGAGCTCATCACCGTGGCCTGACCCGCACCTGGCTGCTGGCTGGGGAGCCGCGAGGCAGTGGCCGGACCCGCGCCACGTGCCTGCAGCAGCTCGACCCTCCCTGCCGGCTGTTGTCCTTCTGCCGACAGCGCCTCAAAAGGGACCCCGAAGGGGGCGCCCGCCTGACTGGAGCAAAGAGCCGGCCGGCCCGCCCGGTCCAGGCGTGGTACAGGCGAATATGGCCATTGGCCAGCACCGAAGCCCGGCAGGGTCGGTGAAGAAACCCGGTAAGGCAGGGGGCCGCACCACCCCCCAAGGCTAGAGGGCCCAGGGGGAGGCTGCGACCCAAGAAGAGTAGGCCCAACAGGGTGGGCAGATGCAGGAGCGGTGTCCACCGCTCGCGGGCCGCGGGCCGGAACCCCTTCCGCGCCCGCACTCTGGTCGCCCACTCCGGGCCAAGGGGCAATAGACCCCATTCCGCCGGCCCCGGCAGGGGCCTGCAAAGGCGGCTGCTGAGGAGGCGGCACCGCGGTCCTCCGACCTGGGTTGCGCCTCCTACCAGCGCAAGCTGCACTTAAAGCCGCCTCCTTCTTCAAAGGTATCTCCACTGAAGCAAAGGGAAGCCAACAAGGAAGAATCGCTACCGAAAGGCTTCCCGGTAAGCTAAAGAGCGACGGAGACACAGGGGAAAAGACTTCTCTGCTCCGTCGCTGAGGTAAAATGGCAGCTCGGCTGCCTCGTGGCCACCCCTTTTATAAGGGAGCTGGCCACGCCCCTAACTACCCGGATTCTCTGTCCTGTGGGGGGGGCCCCGCAAAGGGCGCGGCGGCCATTTTGGCGCCGCGCTTGCATTTTCTGTCCCATCCCTTTTGTCTCTTTCTCAGACACCAAAGTAGTGTCTGAAAGTGGTGTCATGAAAACTCACGGCAGATAAAACTTTCTGCCTTTTAGGCAAGTTTTTGGTTGGCTTCCCCTTCCCACAAAGAATTTAATCCTTTGAGGATGCACACACTTCTAGAAGTGGAAATTTTGGATAGCTCAATGAATTGGTGCATGGATGTGGGGTTAGAGATCAGGAGTTCAATTCTCCCCTGTGCCATGGGGTGGGAAAGAAAGAGGAAATAGTGTATGAATTTTGACTAACCGATCAAAACCCATACAAGAAGAAGGCATATCATTATTGGATGAGATGAATACTGTATGCTTCACACAATTTGGTTAAATCAGTGGGGCATGCAAGAAACACCATGGGATGGTGCTGCAGAGCCTATCTTCGTAGGGAGGGAAAGTGAAGAATTAAGCCAGATAGAAATAACCAGGGAGGAGGTCCTTGCATGTCTTGTTAAGCTAAACACTAACAAATCACCAGGACCAGATGGCATCCATCCACGAGTTCTCAGGGAACTTAAAGGTGAAATTGCTGATCTCCTAGCCAAAATATATAATCTTTCCCTCAAATCAGGCTTTGTGCCTGATGACTGGAAGGTAGCGAATGTAACACCAATTTTCAAAAAAGGATCCAGGGGTGATCCAGGAAATTACCGACCTGTCAGTTTGACATGTGTCCCAGGTAAAGTGATGGAAACCATCCTAAAAGATAGAATTAATAGGCACATAGAAGAGAAGGCGCTGCTAAAGGAGAGCCAACATGGCTTTTACAAGGGCAAATCATGCCTCACTAATCTGTTGGAATTTTTTGAGAGTGTCAACAAGCATGTGGATAAGGGGGATCCAGTTGACATTGTTTATCTGGACTTTCAGAAGGCTTTTGACAAGGTCCCACACCAAAGGCTCTTGAATAAACTTACCAGTCATGGAATAAAGGGCCAGGTCTTGTCCTGGATCAGCAACTGGCTAAGGGACAGGAAACAGAGGGTAGCACTAAATGGACACCTCCAAGTGGAGGGAAGTATAGAGTGGGGTCCCCCAAGGTTCAGTACTGGGACCCTTGCTTTTCAACCTCTTCATAAATTATCTAGAAGTAGGAGTAAATAGCAAGGTAGCCAAATTTTCTGACGACACTAAATTATACAGGGTAGTGAAAACTGTGAGAGATTGTGAGGAGCTCCAGAGGGATCTCTTGACACTGGGGGAGTGGGCAAAACAGTGGCAAATGAGCTTCAACATTAGTAAGTGCAGAGTGATGCATGTTGGGGCAAAAAACCCCAATTACATTTATAAACTGATGGGGTCTGAACTCTCTGCGACAAACCAGGAAAGGGATCTTGGTGTCCTGGTGAACAACTCAATGAAGGTGTCAACCCAGTGTGCTTCAGCAATGAAAAAAGCAAACTCAATGCTAGGGATCATTAGGAAGGGTATAGAAAATAAGTCAGCAAGTGTCATTTTACCTCTTTATAAATCTATGGTGAGGCCCCATCTGGAATACTGTGTACAGTTCTGGTCGCCATACCTCCAGAAGGATATTATGGAGTTGGAGAAAGTGCAGAGGAGGGCAACCAGAATGATTAGGGGACTGGAACACCTTCCTTACCATCTGAGGTTGCAATGGTTGGGCCTTTTCACTCTTGAACGACGACGTCTAAGAGGTGACCTGATTGAAGTTTATAAAATCATGCACGGTGTGGACAAAGTAGATAAGGAAAAACTGTTTTCCCTATCGCACAACACTAGAACTAGGGGACACTCGATGAAACTTTTGGGTACTAGTTCTCAAACAAATAAGAGAAAGTACTTTTTCACCCAGAGGATTACTGGTCTATGGAACTCCCTGCCAGAAGAAGTGGTGACAGCTGTCAGTCTTGACAGCTTTAAGAAAGGATTAGACAAGTTCATGGAGGACAAGGGTATCAATGGCTATAATTATGGATACTTAATGACAACCTCGGGGTTGGAGAGATAGGCAGGATATCTCTTAATGCCATTTCCAGGGAATCCTAAGCAGGTGAAGGCATCTCCTTGGGAATACCCTGAAGGAAATGGTGAGCCACTGTGTGAGACAGAATGCTGGACTGGATGGGCTGTGGCCTGTTCCAGCAAGGCTGTTCTTATGTTCTTATGTTATGTTCTTAATACAACCAACATCTCTACTCAGGAATGGAGTTGGAAATGCTCACAATTATGTCCCACAGACTCAGCCAGCGTGTACAGTAGCAGGCAAGGATCAGCACTGCGCGGGGGCTATGGATTCACCAGTATGGGTTATGAATTCACCAGTCTAGCCCTTCCGCAGGTCAGGGGGTTTCAATAAAAATTTCAATAAAGTTGTGACCAAGGTTTACACCAAATTTCTCTGTGTGCTGCCTCTTAATTTTGGGGTTGGGAGGGGGAAAGGGAAAGGTCTCCCTTGCTTGAAAGCCAGGTGTATCCAACTCTAGGGGATGATACTTGTCTCTGTTTACAGCCAAAGAGGCAGCATTGTCTGCATCTGTAGACATTTCTGTGGTCACATGGCACAGAACACTGTTACCTTTCCTGCGAAAGCAGCACCTATTTGTCTATTTGCAATTTCATTTCATTTTCATTTATTAGATTTGTATGCCGCACCAATCGACAATGCGACTGTGCAGCTTACATACATCACTAACTTTAATAGTATAATAAGATATAATAGCATAAGAAAACAGTTAATTGGAAACAATACAATCAATAACATATAATACAATCAATCAAAAATACAAATATAAGAACACCCTGAGGTTGGCGGGCAGGAGCATCCTCGACCATCCAAAGGGCTACAGCTGGATCAGTCCTCCTCTTCTCCAGGCAATGACGGGGCCTGGAGTTTGGCTGGCGGGAGCATCCTAGACCACCCAAATGGCCTCAGCTGGCTCAGTCTTCCTCTCCTCCAGGCGCAACTTTTTTGCAACATTTCTTACAAATGCTAGGTTAGCAGGAGCTGGGACAGATGATGGGAGCTCACTCCATCTTGCAGCACTTGGGACACGAACTGCTGATGTCATCATACCTGTCAAGTATCCCAGATTGGCCAGGATTTCCCATATTTCTCCGCTCGTTCCTCTCCTTTCCCGCCACCATCCCATATTTGAACGGCGGGGAAAGGGGTTACTGCGCACACGCGCCAATCGCAAATGGGCTCTGCATGTGTGCAGAGGGGTTCTGTGCATGCACAGATGAGTTGTTGTGGCACATGCGCACCCGGGCTAGAGCAGTTCCCGTATTTCCAGGAGCCGTGCTTGATGGGTATGCTGGTCATCAAGCTCAGCATCTTAACCACGAAGCCAATGTGGCATCTTAGGGAGGGAAATAAAGTGCAAAAATAACTACAGCTTGAGCCTTCCCTTGCACCTCAATGGTTGGCAAATTCAGGCCAAAACTTCAGCTTTGATGGGGATTTCAGCTGGCACTCACTGTCTCATTTTGAGCCAGTAGCTTAGACTTTTCAGTTTCCATTTTGTAAGTTCTAATCACTGGATGTTTCTAGTTAAGAATCTTTTAACCAACCACGAGTGGTGGATGGAATGTGACAGGCAGAATCACTTCCTCTCAAAGGACTGACATCTCTTTGATTTGCCCCACAGCCCCACTGTAATTACACTAATTTTATCTCGTATAGTAGTTTTGTTGGAAGACATTGCATGGCCCTAGCAGTACCAAAGACTGTGTTGTTCAAGGAAATGCAGAAATGCAATGTTCTTATTGAATGGCACACTGAACAATATCCTTCCCCATATTAAGCCCTATGTACGATTGCAACTTCAGAATGCTACATTTGTCTGTCGTGCTCCCGCTTACATGAAACTATTCTTTGTTCCTCCTAGAGTTGCTACAGGGGAGATGGGGAATGGATAATTAAATTCATAGGACTTCAAAATGAAAGCGTAGCTGGGGGAAGTTACTGCTATCAGCTCTATTCCTCAACCCCAGTATAACCAGGAGTTATTTCCAGAGAAGAGAAGCAGATTTTTCTTTTCTTTCCACCTTCTCCCTCAGCAGCCCCCTTGTCAAAAAAATCTCTGGAGCTTTTTGTAAGCTCAGAGTTAATAAAGTAGGAGAAAATTACAGCTATTAGAGACGGGGAGCTTTTGAAAACTCACCTAGCCATAAACTGCATATTTCGGGAATAGTTTCATATCTTCATGTGCAGCCAGTATGGCATGTAACTCTCGTTAACAAGGCAATGAATAGATGTCTGATTAAGTTGATTTTATAGTGCTTAAAAAGTGCACAAATCAACTTCTCCCCCACCTCGGTTTCTCGAACAGTTCATCTGGAAGAGGAACTCAGTGAAAGTTTTTTCCCTTTTGATTCTCCTGCTTTTTACTTTCTGTACAGAAAACAAATTCCTTCAGAGATTACAGAAGATCAATAATTCACATTTCAAAGTACAAAGCGGACACTTTGGGGTGGGCTAGATGGTTAGGAGAAGGATGCAAGCTGAGCTGAAATTTCTCCAAAGAGTTGGCTCAAAGATTGAGAGCTGTGTTGGTGGGGAGTAACAGGGGAGAAATTAATGTGCGCTGAATTCAAAAGTGACCTTACTTTCTCTAAGCAACACTTTTCCAAACCACAGTTGGAAAAGCTGATTTTTAGAATGAGAAACTTGTTAGAGAGTTTTAGATGGTTCGGCCCAATAACTCCAGGATCAATCTATACCTATAAATCTGTGCGTTAACAGTTGGAATCTGACAAAGGATGTTGCACCAGGCCCCACTAGCCCCAACCGAGCCTTCTGCACTCACCCAAACCGGGTTCGCAGGTAACTGTCAGGTTGAGAAATGTGGCAGTGGGGCAGGAGCCCCCCGAACGTGAACAAAGAAAAAGGACTTCAATTCCCTGCGTCCTTTGCACTGTGCAACTCCTCAGTCAATCAGGCTGAGGGATACAAGCACAGAGGAGGCTGGGAACGCACGCTGACTTAAAAAAAACAAAATGGTGGGAGCCAGAGGGAAAGACTTTAAAAGACGCAGCTGGAGGGAGCCAGGAAAAGATGTGTTAGGTAAGGGTTAGGGGGTGGGTGAGGGAGGCAATGAAAGGTGCTGGGTCCAGAAGGGTTGGGGGGACAGACCCCTTTTGTCCCCCCAACCCTACAAAACCCAGGGGACCAGGGAGAGGAGATCGAATACACCTCCCCACACACACACACACACTCCATTTTAAAAGAGAAAAAACCACTTGGTTTCTTCTCTTTAAAAACGGAGTGTTGTGTGTGTGTTTTTTTGGGGGGGGGCGGCAATGATCCCCTCTCTGCTGGGTCCCCTGGCTCTGGAAGGGTTGGGGGGACAGACCCCTTTTATCCTCCCAACCCTACCAAACCAAGGGGACCAGGGAGAGGAGATCGAATACACTCCCCTCCCAAACACTCCTTTTTAAAAGAGAAGAAACCACTTGGTTTCTTCTCTTTAAAAACGGAGTGTTGTTTGTTTGTTTGTTTGTTTGTTTGTTTGGGGGGGAAATGATCCCTTCTCTGGTAGGGTTGGGGGGACACACCCCTTTTGTACCCCCAACCCTACCAAACCCAGTGGACCAGGAAGAGGAGATCGAATACACCCCCTCCCAAACACTCTGTTTTAGAAGAGAAGAAAGAGCTTGGTTTCTTCTCTTTAATAACGGGGGTGTCCTGTGGGGGGGAGGGAATCCCCTCTCTGCAGGGTCCCCTGGCTCTGGAAGGGTTGGGGGGACAATAGACACACACACACACACACACACACACACACACACACACACACACACACACACACACACTGCTTCTCTCTCTCTCTCTCTCTCTCACACACACACACACCACTCCTGCCTTGCCAGGAATTTTTAATGTGTGTTGGTGGTTGGAGTGGTATTGTATGGGTAGTGGTGGTTGTGCACACCCAAAACCACCCCTAACCACCAACACACCTCTTTTTTACATAAATTGCCAAAAAGAATTATCCCTTACAACACAATTTAAAACAGTCCGGCTCTTTACCAACATTAAGGAAAAAAACCTTCCAAAACCATTTAAAACAGCCCGGCACCGCCGGGCAAAATCTGCTAGTCATTTATAATTAAAGTCTTTTATTTTCACTGCCCGCATGGCGGTCAGTGGCAGTCTCAATGGTCAGGGATGGAAGAAGGGTCAGAGGTAAGCGAGGGTCCTTTAATAGGGTTAGGTGAGGTCAGAGGAACAGGGGTCGGAGGAGTAGGATTACATGAGCAAAGCATTGTGGTATATGTAGTTCAGGGCAGTGTGATATTACATCTGACAAAACCCCTTCTAATATCATACGAACTGAATACATTATGAGTAGGATTGGTGGTTCCTCATTCACTAAGACATAGGTTATCAAACAGGTATTCGTGCTGAGCTAACAGGAGTGGCTTGGTCAGAATGTCTGCTATCTGTTCCTTCGTATCGCAGTGTGTCAGTTCTATAAAACCCTTTTCTGTCAGTTCCCTCACATTCTTGCACTTGATATCTATGTGTCGGGATTTTCGCTTCATAGATTCTGCCCTCGCTATGTCTATGGCTGCTTGGCTATCTTCGTGAATGGTGATGGGAAGTTTAGGTTTCTCCCAGAAGAGGGATATCAGTTCGTTTATCCAGATTAAGTCGCATGTGGCATTGGACATACAAACATACTCTGCCTCTGCCGTGGAAGTGGAGACTAGTTTTTGTTTCTCGGTGCGCCAGTATATAGGACTGCCGTTTAGCATCACTATGTAGCCAGATGTGCTCTTTCTGGTTCCTGAGCATCCGCCCCAATCAGCATACGCGTAGCATGAAAGGTTGAACTCGATGCCCACTTGAGGAGTGAGTAGCAGTTTTGCGTCCATGGTACCCTTTAGGTATCTCAGTAGCCTCTTGATAGCTGTCCAATGGTGGGTCTTCGGGTTCCCGGAATGACGTGAGAGATGTCCGGCCTGGTCCAGTTGGCGATGTGTAGCAGTGATCCGATAGCGGATCTGTAGAGGCTGATGTCTTCGAAAGGTTCTCCCCCTTCATAAGCATTTTTCATGAAATCTGTTTGCGTGGGTGTCTCGCATGGGTGAGCATCAGACATGTTACACCTGTCAAGCAGTTCAGCTATCTTTTCTTTCTGAGAGATGGCGAATCCATTAGGTACTCTTGAGACTTGTACCCCTAGATACTTGTTCACCTCTCCTAGGCTTTTCAGAGAGAATTCGCTTTGTAGGCCTTGGGCGAACTCATCACATCTGGACTTGCTTTTTCCAAAGTACAACAGGTCATCAACATAGACTAGGACCTTTTCCACACCCTCTGGTGATTTCCTTAAAAATACACACTTGTCCTTGACTGGGAAAAAGTTCAACTTTACATTGCCTCAACCAGGCACTCGTACCATGTTCTGCTAGACTGTTTGAGGCCGTAGAGGCTTTTGCTGAGCACCCATGTCTCTCCTCTGTTGTGCCCAAAGCCGGGCGGTGCCTTGATGTATATTTCTTTATCCAGTTGTGCGTGTAGGTACGCTGTCTGCATGTCAAACTGGTACACCTGTTCTCCAAGTATGGTCGCCATCACTAGGGCGGCCTTGACACTTTCCGGTTTCACTGTTGGGGAATATGTGTCTTCGTAATCGTCTGGGTATCGTTGGGTGAAACCTTGAGCTACTAGTCGGGCCTTGTACATTGTTTGCTTATCCTCTAGCTGTTTCACCTTGAACACCCACTTTGTTCCCACTGTCTCCTGCCCCTCGGGGACCTTCGCAGGTGTATACACATCGAGAGTCTTGAGGCTTTCCATCTCCTTTTCCATTGCTTCTCGTTATCTTGTCCCCCTTCTTTCTCAGTTGTCTTGGTATGTGTACGTCTGCGAGTCACCGAAGACGTGAAGGTGGGCCAGTTTGGGCTTCCAGTTGTACATGGCTTCATAGGGCATCTTTCCAACGACACTGGACCATAATCTGTTCAACGTGTAGTTGGAGTATAGCAGTGCTTCCCTCCAGTATGAGAAGCTTAGGCCTGCATCTTCTATTGCACATCTGATCATGGTCTGGAGCACTCCGTTCCTTCGCTCAGAGACTCCATTCTGGAAGGCTGAGAATGGTGCAGTTTTGTAGTGTAGCATCCCTTTCTCGATTATCCAGTCTTCAAACTCTTTGGACAAGAATTCTGAGCCTCTGTCCATCATCAGTTTATTTATGTTGGTGTTGTGCTGTGTTTGTACCCTCTTGTAGAATTCCTTGAATTTGCTGAAGGTTTCATCCTTACTTCTGAGGGTGTATACGAAGCCGTACCATCTGTAGTCATCAACTATTGTCAAGAAAAATCTCTTCTGGCCTAGGGACTTCTTGAGTGGCCCCACCAGGTCAAGATGGATCAATTCGAATGGGTGGTCTGACCTTCTGGTGGATGTCTTTGGTTGTGCTTCAACCTTTGCCTTGGAGCTTTTGCATACGGAACACTCCAGGTAGTTTTCACAACTCTTGACTTTCAGCCCTTCCGAGCATTCTAGCATCTTCTTGACTGTTGGGAAACCTGTGTGTCCCAACTTCTTGTGCAACAGGTATGCACACTCATCATGTGTTTGCTTTCCTATGGATATTCTTGGCGTCCTTTGCTTTGTTCTGCTGACCCCTTCATTTCTCGTGGGACTATGGGAGTCATTGTTCTCCCCTTCTGGGCCCTCATCTCCGCGTTCTCTGGGGTCATCTGTGGTGCCTCCTTGCATTGCTTCATCATCATTGCTGTCAAGCAACCCCATAGTGGCTTGTCCATCGTCGGCTTCCTCGGCAATGAAGTATGGTAGGCCGCCTATGAACTCCATGCTCCCTATCTCTTCTCCCCTTCTTTTGATGGATGCCTTCTTATTTCCGAAGACTATCCTCAGGCTTGGGTCCTCCATGAGCTTGGTGGTGGTCAGGACATTGTAAGGAATTCCTGGGACATAAAGACGTCTTTGGCCAGTACGATTCCAGGGATAAGTATGTTGCCTCTGCCGGTTACCTTTGCACGTTCCTGGTTGGCAACTTTGATCCTTAAGGAGTCTTCTTCAAAGGAACTGAATATCTCCCTGTGGCAAGACGTGTGGGTGGTGGCCCCAGAGTCAATCAGCCATCATTGCAGGTGAGCATTTGTGGGCCTGTCTGCCCTATGGTAACTGGCCCCTTTGCCATGCTTGACTACGTTCACTGAATCTGATTTGTGCTTCTCTTGCTTTCTCTGCGGTCTAGGCTCTCTTCTTGGGTTAGGCGATCTCCATCGCCTGTCTCCTCTATTACTGTCATCTCTGTGCCTGCGTGGGTACTCGTCCTGTGACCCATGCCTAGGCCTTGGAGTGCCCTCACGGCGCATCCGATCGCATGAAGAGTTGTGCTCTGTGGTCTTCTTATCTTTATAGTATCTTGGGCAGTCCCTCCTGATGTGCTTTCTTGATCCGCACAAGTAACACTCTGGGGCTGGGCTCGCCTGTTCGGTAAAACTAACCTTCTTGCGTGGCCTGTCTTCTCTGCGTGTGGTGGCCCTGTCTCTTCTAAGGTTATCCTCAGCTATGAGCTTCCTAGTGATGCATTCCAATGTGGCCCTGTCATTGCCCAAATTGTCTAGCTGAGTCAGGAAGTAGTCCCAGCTCGGGTCGAGAGAGTTGTAAATAACACTAATCAGGTGTTGTTCTGTCATGATTTCGCCCCTTCTTATAAGGTGTTGTTTAGTTTCATCAAGTGTTCACTCACTGTTGTTCCTTCCCTAATTTTGTATGCAAACAACTCTCTCAATAGCAAGCAGGTTGTAGTCCTGTCACTGCAATAAAACATATCATACAATTTCTCCCAGACATCATGCACTGTTAGCTCGTCCGGAATACTCCCATACATTGCAATGTCAATGGAACTTAGAAGTAAACAGAATACCCTGTGATGTAATCTGTCCACCTTTAGGGTCCATGGTTTCCTTGGTGGATCTTGGATCAGGTACAAAGCCCCCTCCCTCATCAAGATTACCTGGAATTGTTGAGCCCATTCCATGAGGTTCTTCCCAGTCATGCAAAGGATTGGGAAGTTGTGTGGTAGTTGGCTATGTTGGCCGGCATCGCTTGCTTTGCTGGAGCTGGTCTGGTGTCCTGGGCTGTCTTTAAATTGACAGTAAGGGATGGGGACACAGACCTTTGCTTTTGAATGTCCCGCTTGTTGTTTTTCTGGTCACCTGTAGTGGGGAGTTCACTGGCCCTCTATCCTTCGAGTGATCTGGTGTGACCTGCTCTTCCTCCTCTTCACCAGAGGAGGAGCTCTTCTGCTCCTTCTGTGCCTGCGTGAGTCTCATTCTTCGCTGGCTGCTGAAGTGAGCGGACCTCTGTTCCGGAGGTCCTGCTGCTTCAGGCTGGAGTGTTGCTGGGAGGTCGTCTTCATCACTGGAGCTGCTTTCTTTGTTGGAGGATCCTGTGGTGTTGTCGCGAGGAGGCCGCCATCTCTGCTGGGTCAATGGGGTCCCATGTTGTTGGGGCTCCAGTTCTTCGGACTGTGGCCTTGCGTGGAGGTTGGCTTCCTCGATTGGGCTTCCCCTGCGGTCGGGTCGGATGGGCGATGAGTCACGTAGGCCTCCCTTTCTTTGTTCTGCTTGGCATGCATCTCCGGTCCTCTCGTGCGGGTGTGTGTTTTGTGGGGTTCGTATCCCTCACGTTCGCAGCTGGGCCCCTCAAGGTGGCCGCGCCCACTTCAGTCGCAGTAGCCTGTCTCTGGAGGGGGGCTGTGTCCCCTTCAGCTTTTGGTTGGGAAAAGTTCAAGGTGGTCTGTCTTGGGGGACCCGCCGCATTCCTTTTGTCTGTGGTGGCTTTCTCCCCAGGGAAGGTCATGTCCCCTTCAGCTTCTGGTTGCGAAGGGGGCCTCTGCCTGTCGGGGAAGTTCGGCCTGGTCATCGGCAGCGATCCTCTTGGGTGCTCGCTGTCTGTTTGGGGGTCCCCACTCCCCTTCTGGCTCCTGGGGGCTGAGGGTTGGCATGTCCCGCTTCTCTAGGGTCCACGTGTCCACCCCCCAGGGTCCCAGGGCCTTTTCTTTCCTTCGCGTGGCTGGGGCACCTGGGTCATCTTTGGGCATCGTTGGCCCGATGGGTTTCCCACTGGTGTGTTTGAATCTATGACCACCGCTTGTAATTGGTCGGCCATCTTGGCTAGATTCAAACCTGGCGTGGTGCTTGGGGTTCCCGCCATGGAGGATCCCGGGGTGGAGCTTACCGCACCATTGGTGTGAGGTTCGCCTACGTTGCTCATCAAGGCCAGTAGCTCTGCCATGGGGATCGTCCTTCTTCTGGCTATCGCCTTGTAGATTTCGGTTGCCAGGATTTTGCCTTGGTCGTCCCCTTCGGTCGGTGCCCCTCTGATCCCAGCCTCCGTCTGGCCATCTGGGCCCATCTCTGCGATGGTCCGGTCGGGGTTGACCTCTTCCATTACCGATTGGGGTCATGCGGTTGCCTGTTTCGGAGTTTCAGGTCCTCCTTTGGGTCCAGTGGGTCTTGCTCGTGTCCTGGACCCCCCTTTGTTTGGTCGGGTCTTTCTTTTGGTCATTTGTGTTTGTTTTGGAGTTGTTTATGGGCAAACCAAACCTCTGCTACCATTTTGTTAGAGAGCTTTAGATGGTTCGGCCCAATAATTCCAGGATCAATCATTTATAATTAAAGTCTTTTATTTTCACTGCCTGCATGGCGGTCAGTGGCAGTCTCAAGGGTCAGGGATGGAAGAAGGGTCAGAGGTAAGTGAGGGTCCTTTAATAGGGTTAGGTGAGGTCAGAGGAACAGAGGTCGGAGGAGTAGGGTTACATGAGCAAAGCATTGTGGTATATGTAGTTCAGGGCAGTGTGATATTACATCTGACAAAACTGATGTGGAGGTGGTAGAAAATGAACTTATGGTTGGAATGATGAGAAACAAGACAATGTCTAAATGTCTCCTATTTAACATCTACATGAAGCCGCTGGGTGAGATCATCCTTTCCCACGGGGTATGGTACCATCAGTATGCGGATGACACTCAGTTGTACATCTCGGCCTGTGGGGACCCCAGTGATGCTGTCAAAGTCCTCTCTAGGTGTCTGGAGGTTGTTGGGGTCTGGATGGGGCCCAATGGGTTACAACTGAAGCCTAGCAAGACTGAGTGGCTGTGGATAAGGGGCCCTGTGCTATCACGGAAGCTACCATCTTTGGAACTGGATGGGGCTATTTTGCCCCAGACAGACCCGATGTGCAATTTGGGGGTCCTCCTGGACTCATGGCTGCTGCTAGAAGAACAGGTGGCAGCTGTGGCCAGGAGGGCTTTCACCCAACTTCGGGTGATTTGCCAGTTGTGCCCGCTCCTGGACCGGGGCTCCTTGATCATGGTCACTCATGCCCTGGTCACCTCCAGACTGGATTATTGTAATGCGCTCTATATAGGGCTGCCCTTGACAACCATTCGGAGGCAGCAGCTGGTCCAGAATGCAGTTGCCCGGGTGGTGATGGGGTGTGGACGTTATGCCCGCACCTCGCCACTACTTTGGGAGCTGCACTGGCTACCAGTTTGCCTCCAGGTGCAATTCAAGGTGCTGTTTTTGACCTTTAAAGCCCTATATGGTATAGTGGGCCAGGATACCAAAGAGACTGCATCGCCCCAAGAGTGTCTGTCCATCCAACCAGAGCAGACTGGAGGGGCTCTCTGGCTATACCATCAGCTAGAGGGGCCCATCTCTTTAGCACATGAAGGAGGGCCTTCTCCATGTCCGCACCAGACCTCTGGAATCTCCTGCCAGCAGAGCTAAGATTACAGACAGAACTACTACACTTTAGAAAAGGTTTGAAAACCTGGCTGGCAGGGCAGGTGTGGGGCCCTAATGGTAATATGGCCCCCGCTTGTTGGCTCACACCAAGATAGAAATCAGGAGCCCCTTTCTCTTTCTCTTTTTATGTATAGGGTGGGGTGGGTGGGGTTTTATGTGTTTTATATGTTTTTAAAGATGATGTAAGCCCCCTGAGTCGGGTTCACCTGAGTGGGCGGCATAGAAATCTGAATATTAAATTGAAATTAAAAATTAAATCTTCAGAATCAGAGACTTGTTTGTTTGGAATTGTGGCCACCCAGTCCTTTGTTCTGTTGTTGCTTCAGTAATTGGCAACACCTATATCCACCTTGCCTCCCATTTTGCCAACAGCACCCCTATGATATGACTCTATGGCCCAAATCCTTTTGCTTTGCATAGTCAATGGCAGTGTAGGAGGCCCATTAAGTCCATGGTGATTTAGTGAGTCAACTTCTCTGTATATTCAATTGATTCAAATGGGTTACTTCAACTGCACTTCTATACTAAAATAAATCTCAATTACAGTAGGCCCATTTGAATTGGTGGGATCTGGGGAGGAGTTGACTCATCAGATGCTTATTGATTCAATGACCTACTCTAGTGCAATTTACTATGTTAATTAACACTATTTAGGGCATTGTGAAAAGGTGGAATTATGAAAGGAAAGGGAAAAGATGACCTTTAGTGCCATCACTAACAAGTACTTCCTGTACTTTCCAAAATGAGACAGAGTTTTTCATATACACCTGAACATTTTGCCAAAATCAGGAGAGGGCAATTTGTGCTCAGGACTAAGAAGGGACTAAATTTGTGTTTTGTGTGGCCATTGAACAATGCTGCTAGTGTTTCTGCTGAATTTTCTCATGAGACTTCCAGCTAGTGGAAGCTGGTGAGTCAGATATCAAAGGAGTTCAGTTTGGATTAATCCAAACTGTACAAGAACTAGCCAAGGTTTTCTATCCTGTCCCCCCACCAAAAGATCACAATAGCAATTACACTTAGATGCCACCCCATAGGTAAGAGCCTTATCGGGATGTGGAGACTTGAGCGGTCTAAGTAGGCAGTGTTGCCCATCTCTTGTTGATGATGTTAGGCCAGGACTAAAACTCACCAGAGTGTTCTCCATTGGATCCCTTGTGAAGGTGAAAGCGGAGGGCACACATCATGGTCTGCCTAGCCAGTGGGTGACATGATATCCAAATGGCTAAAAAATCACATGAAGATGAACTTGATTTCAGAGACCATGGACAGCTATCTTTAAATTCTGACTAAAACCCAGAGGGAGTTCAGGACTCCTGTCTCATCAGAGTCACTAGCCTTCATATCAGAGTCCCAGCTGAAACTAGAACTTTTTGATCTATATGGATCTCTGGTGTACTAACAGAGGTAGAAGCCTCTCATTTCTCACTGGCTAAAAAACTCTGGCCCATTAATACCCCCTCCCTCCAATCTGAATGCCTTTAAGGGGGTTCAACATTTGTAATAGATGGTGGTACAGAACATGGTGTTTTGGACAGAGAAGTTCATTCAAATGGTCTCTTAGCCATGGGAAGTCACTGGACAGAGGCAATGGTAAATAATTCAGATGTGACTTGACAGCACCTGGCAAGCACTATCCTAGTGCTCATTCCAGGAAGAAGAATTCTATAGTTTGAGAATTTCCCACATTTGTAAAACTTAGAGAGCATTTAGGAGAAGTGAAGTATGCACAGAACAACACACACTCGAGAAAATACAAACAGGTAAAAATCCAATAGAGTTGGAAACACTTTTTAGTTTATTAAAAATATGTAAATCTATGTTCACATTAGGAAAACATGTGTAAACAGAAATAAGCCTGAGTTTCCATGACTCAGCAGGAAATAAGGACCAGATGAAAATGTGGATGAGACTCAGAAAACTGAAACAAAAATCAGGAAAGAGTTTCAGAAGAGTAATAGGGACTCAAAAGAGTACTCCAATTCCAGGAGACTGGCAAGGAAATGACATTTAATAAGTGAATCATTGAGTACAATGTCTGAGCTATATGAATTGAAGAAATCTTATACTCTGAACCAGGTCATTCTGAAGATCAGAAATATCATGGGTTTTGCAAGACCAACTTGTATGGGCAACTATCTAGATCAGGTAGTGTTTTGTAAAATCGCAGACAAGCTCTGTATCGATTAAAAAGGAATTATCGGAACACATGTGCCCTCAAGGGTTCTTAATTGACCTTCTTCTCCAACATGTTTATTTTCATTTGAAACAATGTCATTGAGGAGTGCATAGAAAGTCAAGTAACTGATTGGACAAATTCCACCAGCACTTCCGAGAACTGGCCAAAGCCGGGCTAAGAGTTTTTAAATGTCTCTTTTTATAACTACCACAAGAAAAACACAGCACACAGTCAAAACTCTCAGCCACCAGCAGACTAATTAAAAACCACACTAATCAAACCCCTGCCAACATGAAATAACTGCATCACAAGGGAGAAAGTTCCCACTCTTTGTTCTTTTTTGCTCATCAAACATGCATTAAATTGGTTATTAGCTTTGTGTGTGTGTGTGTGTGTGTGTGTTTATCTATAACCCAACCTGAATTATCTCTGTACTATGTCTATTTTTAGACTAGAACAGTACATGTTTGATATCTTTTTAAAAAGGTAAATAGTATTCTTGAAGGCAGGTTTAAAAAAGAGAAAAAATCCTTGATGTTAAGAAGACAGCTTGAATAAAATAATTTTCTCTCAAATTGGGGGTAGCGATCCATGAGACTCAGGTTTTAGGGAATAATACTTCTCAGTGTTGAAATTAAATGAAAAACCATTTAAAAAAACAGAGGATCTGAATATATAGCAATTTCCAGTCAAAGATCACCACCACGGCTCAAATCCAGCCTCACCATTGGACAAAGCAAGAAAATTACTTCAGGCAGCCCATGGTGAATGTAATGAAAGAGTGGCAAACATTAGTAATTTAATGTATTATTAATGTATTTTACAGCCAAAGAGGGGAAGAAGACCTTTTCAGATTTCCAGCCTTAGGTGGCAAAATAATTTGATCCATCCCGAGGGAGGCAACTAACATAATCATCCAACCAGTGTGGACATTAGGAAACTATTTTAAATTCTGATTTAATTTGCAGCTTGTCTTAGAGCAGATATGGTCACATGCCAGGACTCTGGAATCTCCAATGGCTCCTATTTTAAAAACAAACAAACAAACAAACACCAAAGGATATGGTTTTGGTTCCATTATTTTTTTTTGGTCTGTAAATGTTTAGGTGGCTGGTGGATGTTGGGGGCCATTCAACAATTACATGATCCTTTTTCTGGGAACAATTGATCCCTTCCCCCATGTAATCCCGCTTTGACCGCCTCCCCCCTTTAAAATTACGTGATCTGAACTAAATAATACTGTATTTTGCACCACCAACCAGTGGTGGCGCTGCAGGGGAAATGGGAGGGCAGGCCAATTGCACTGAAGCAGGAAGCAATGCTGTAGCCTAGCCTCTTGCTCTCTCTGCAACCAGGAAGCATGGCTTTCCCCCTCCATTTTCACCGCATGGAGCAAGGCACAAAGGTAAATAAAACCCTTTCTTTTTATGCACAGGTTTGGCTTCCCACACTGTCAGTTAGAAACAGCTCCAAATGGACTACATAATTTTGACCTGATACCCCCCCCCCAACCCTATGTAATTTTTCTGTAATTTGGATGGTAGACCTTCCCCCTTTGAGGATCACGTAATTGTTGAATGGCTGGTTGGGACCTGTGTTCAGTATGTGAACTAATGTAACCTGAAAGCTACCTTTTGCTGATGCCAACTTAGTGTATGATCTCTTCTACAGATATGCACTCTCTTTCAACAAAGGTATGAAAATGAACCAAATCAGCACTATTAGTGTATTTCTAGGCTGGTCACATGGCAGGGGGAAAAGAACTGAGTCATCTGCAAGATTGAGTAGCACACCTAGAGATCACTTGTATGAAATTCTTACATTGCAATTAGAAGTGAGCAGAGAGAGAGAGAAAATCTGGAAGATGTTATGTTGGTGGTTGAGTGAGTACAAGGAACAACATCATCAGGAAACTCATAAACTATAAATAGAGAACTCAACCATTCAAGATGTGTACATTATATTTGCAGCTCTGTAGCAGAACATGCTGCTCCAGTATGGAACACACACACACAAGACATCACTGTTCATGAAGCCCTGAGTATAGTGCCTACACCAGTTTAGAAAATAAACCGAGGAGAGAAGTAGCAGTAGACGCCAAGAGAATTAAGCAAGACAATGACCCTCACCATCCTCTGAATGGATATGACCACAGAACATAAGAACATAAGAATAGGCTTGCTGGAACAGGCCACAGCCTATCCAGTCCAACATTCTGTCTCACACAATGGCTCACCATTTGCTTCAGGGTATTCCCAAGCAGATGCCTTCACCTGCTTAGGATTCCTTGGAAATGGCATTGAGAGATATCCTGTCTATCTCTCCAACCCCGAGGTTGTCCTTAAGTATCCATAATTATAGCCATTGATACCCATGTCCTCCATGAACTTGTCTAATCCTTTCTTGAAGTTGTCAAGACTGACAGCTGTCACCACTTCTTCTGGCAGGGAGTTCCATAGACCAGTAATCCTCTGGGTGAAAAAGTGCTTTCTCTTATTTGTTTGAGAACTAGTACCCAAAGGTTTCATGGGGTGCCCCCTAGTTCTAGTGTTGTGCGATAGGGAAAACAGTTTTTCCTTATCTACTTTGTCCACACCGTGCATGATTTTATAAACTTCAATCAGGTCACCTCTTAGATGCCGTCGTTCAAGAGTGAAGAGGCCCAACTGTTGCAGCCTCAGATGGTAAGGAAGGTGTCCCAGTCCCCTAATCATTCTGGTTGCCCTCCTCTGCACTTTTTCCAGCTCCATATCATCCTTCTGAAAGCATGGTGACCAGAATTGTACACAGTATTCCAGATGGGGCCTCACCATAGATTTATAAAGAGGCAAAATGACACTTGCTGACTTATTATCTATAATGATCCCTAACATTGAGTTTGCTTTTTTCACTGCTGAGGCACACTGGGTTGACACCTTCATTGAGCTGTTCACCAGGACACCAAGGTCCCTTTCCTGGTTTAAATCTGCAGATGTAGACATCGCTGGCTCTTTGGCTGTATGCGGAGCACAACCCCCTAGAGTTGGACATGATTGTCAGGGCAGAATTTATGCCCTGGTGTGTAGGAATGCATCTGGATTCTGTCAGGCTACCTCTGACACATTTTGTAAACAAAAGCCTCTTTGCCTACTGAGAGACAACGCTAGATTTTGGGCTCTGACACCTCTGATTGGCTGTATGCCCTGAGTTTTGTTTCTGCTAAGTTTCGTGTCTGATATACAATGCTTGCCTAAGTTTCGTTTCTGAGACTCTCTGCCTGAATAAAGAGAAGGCATCAGTATCGTTTGTTCAGCCAAGGACTGGAGTCGTGTTTTTTCTGTCTCTACCTCAAAAGATCTGAGGATATAAACTGCTGCTAATGAGGCTGACTGATTGAAGAGATCTTTACATGAATCAAATCCCAACAAGTGGTGCCCCGTGTGAGGCTTTGAACTACAATGAGAGAGCCTGCTTTGAACTCTGCTTCAGCAATTAACACCTCATAATTGGCGACCGGGGACAAGGTCTTCACTCACTCATTCACGACCAGGAAGGTCATAAATCGAGCGCTCGAGATTCATCCAAAGTCAACTTTGGGTCCCACATTACGTGAGTGATTTTTTTTATTATGGGGTGCATATTGTCTTCGCAAGGGAATGAACTTTGTAAAGATATCTCAGATCTTTTGATTAACAATGGGCGAAAGGCTGATGAGCAGGAGATACAAAAGCTAGCTAAAGCTATAGAAAAAATCTGTCCTTGGTTTAAATATGAAGGTCTGGACTTAAAACAGTGGAAACAGATCGGGAGAGAAATGCAGAAGCATAATGGAATTTCTAGATCAATATTATTTACATGGGAGGAAATTAGAGACTGCCTTCAGAGACTTACTCCAAAAAATATTTTATTGTCTCAAAGACTTGATGGCCGCCCCCTCCCACAGCTTTTGCCTCCAGATAAAGGGGGGCCATGGCAACTGCCCCTCCATCATATGAGAAACAACAGCCCCCTGATGGGGGTGGAGGTGGAAAAGAAGATGGGACATTATATCCTGCCTTGCAATTATATCCTGCCTTGCAGCAATCAGGCACTTTTAGCCCTACCAAAACACAATTCTCTGCTGCTTTAACGGCAGCTGTGTTGGATGTGGAATCTCCTGGGATATACCCAGTGATAAGGGGGGCTCCGGCTGTGGGCAATGCACCGGCAGTCCCAGATAGATATGAAACCCTCCATTACAAATATCTGAAGGAACTAAGAGTCAGCATACGTGACTATGGGTTTAATGCACCTTTTACAAAAGCTTTGTTGGAAGCCATTGCTTCTCAAAAATTGCTACCAGTGGATTGGAAACAGATGATCAAAGCACTCCTGCCTCCTGCAGAAGCAATGCTCTGCTTGCAAGAGTGGAGGGATGTGGCTTGGGAGGTACACCATACACGCCCTGCACTCACGATGGATATGTTATGTGGGGAGGGAAATTTTGCCAACCCCACACAGCAGTTGGCACTCACTGATGCCCAGCTGGGAGAGATTGCTCAGATAGTCATGCGCGCCTGGAGTAAGATTCCTTCCAAAGGGGATAGCTCAGTTGCTGGATTTGCAGCAATAAGGCAGGGCCCTAAAGAGGATTACACTGAGTTCATTAACAGACTCATGACTGCTCTCAGCCGCCAGGTGGAAAATGTGCCGGCACGGGAAATGCTCATGAAACAACTGGCTTTTGAAAATGCCAATGAGGATTGTAAAGGGGCTCTGACAGCTGTTTATGCTAGGCCAGGAACATCTATAGCAGACATGATGAAAGTTTGTCAAAATGTGGGGACTCACAGTTACAAGGCTCAACTTCTGGCAGCTGCAGTTCAATTGCCCACAACTCAGGCTCAAAACAAACGTTGTTTTGGCTGTGGGAAGGAAGGGCATTTTAAAGCACAATGTCGCTTCTCTCAAAAGCAGGCAGCACGTCCTTCAAGGAAGTGTCCCATTTGCCAGAAAGGGTACCATTGGGCCAATCAGTGCCGCTCAAATCCTAATGCCAACCCCTCAGCTGCTCAGCACAAAGACTCTGACTTTTCTCCACAGCAGCAGGGAAATGGGAGTGCGGGCCTTGCTCGGGCCCAGGCAAAATAATAGGGCTACCAGAGGTCAGTGAAGAGGCAATAGAGGAGGTTTTGCAAGAGATGGAAGAAGATATGGAACTTGCCCAAGAAATGATTTCACGATATAGAAAAAACCATCCTCTAAAAGAAGGACATTTATTGAGGTTATCTAAGGACTATACTTTTACTATGCCAGGGTGCGTGGAGGCTCTTCCCACAATGGTTGATGATATTATTCCCCAGGGCATGATAGGCATTGTTCTTCCTTGCCCAGACACCTTGCCCGCTTCTGTACACATTGCAGCAGGGTCAGTTACATTGGGTCACCAAGAAATTGTCATCCCTGCATCAGCCACGCAACATCTCACCCTGCCTAAGGGACAACCTGTAGGACGCCTTCATCTGCTCCCACTAGGGACCACTGCAACTCCATCCCAGGAGGGGACTGCAACAGCGGCTATGGCGGTGATACAAATCACCAAGGATAGACCGACCCGCTCGCTGCTTATGGGTGGACGTTCAGTGTCTGGATTGGTCGATACAGGAGTCGATATTTCAGTGGTGGCAAAAAAAGATTGGCCGACTGGATGGGCCGTCCGCCCCTGTAGGGAAGTTTATGGGGTGGGCGGGTACGAGCCAGCACAGCAGAGTGTTCATCCAATCGTCTTTGAGACCTCAGGGGGAACAAAAGTTTCTCTTCACCCCCTGATTATGGATATTCCTATTACTCTGTGGGGCCGGGATCTCCTGGCTAAAACAGGGTGTACCTTGCAGACAAATTTTTGATACGGGCCTCCCCTGCAGCGCCGTTGCATGCACTTCCACTACAATGGAAAAACACCCTGCCAGTGTGGACGGATCAATGGCCGCTCTCAAGAGAAAAGCTCCAGGCGGCGGAGGCCCTTGTACAGGAGCAATTAAATCTGGGACATATTCAAACAACCACTAGTCCTTGGAACTCTCCGATTTTTGTGGTGAAAAAGAAGTCTGGAAAATGGCGATTGTTACATGATTTGAGAAAAGTTAATGAGCACATCTTGCCAATGGGACCTCTACAATCTGGACTTCCTAATCCGAACATGATTCCGGAAGATCATCAACTCATGGTCATAGATTTGAAGGACTGTTTTTATACAATCTTGCTAGCGCCACAAGACAGAGAAAAATTTGCATTTACATTGCCAGTATATAATAATGAACATCCTACTCAACGGTTTGAATGGTGTGTCTTGCCTATGGGTATGGCCAACTCGCCGACTCTATGCCAACATTTTGTGAACAAGGCTTTGGAACCTTTCAGGCAACGTCATCCAGAGGTTAAAGTCTATCATTACACAGATGACATTTTATTGCATGGTCCACAAGTCACGGAGAAACACCTGCAGGACCTAGCAGACATTTTGCAACAAGCGGGCTTGATCATAGCTCCTGAAAAAGTACAGCGGATGTATCCATTCCAATATCTGGGACATAGGCTCTCAGCTACAGCTTCAACTCCGCTATTGCCAACAATAGCTATTCTAGAGCAGTTCACTCTTGTACAATTGCAACAATTGCTAGGGAACATAAATTGGGCTCGTCCTTTCTTGGCCCTGAGCACGGAGGAACTGTCACCACTCTTTGCTGCTCTTTCTGGACACACTTCTCCAGCGGACATCATTCCCTGCACAACGGAGATGCGTACAGCTCTTCAACGCCTCAACGAAAAGCTGCATACCATCGCTGTGGATCGGGTGCCCTCAGGCACCGTTGCGCTGGCATGCGCTCTTCTTCCTACACCGAGGCTGCCCACTGCGGTTTTGTTCGCACCTGTCAACGCTCAGAAGGTGGCCATCGTGGAATGGCTACACTTGGCGCACACTCCCTCGAAAAACTGTTATCGCCTGCCTGATGCGATTGCTGATCTTTTCCTCAAATGCCGTACTAGGGCAAAGCATTTGACTGGCTATGACGTTGACTTTGTTTGTTTTCATTTTTCGCAGGATCAGCTAACCGCCTTGCTACAGCATTCTGAGGCATTTCAGGTGGCCATGGCGGACTTTGTGGGACAAGTTAAATTTAACCCCCCCCCCCCAAGGATAAGCGGTTTACCTTGCTGAATCTCACTTCTTACTCCCTGTCATCCCCGCTTTGCATGCAACCTATCTTGCATGCCGTTACTCTGTTCTCGGATGGCTCCCCCTCCCGTGGAGTCCTTACATGGCAGGGTCCTACTGGGGAATGGGAGGTTGTTTTTACAGGACCTCAAGCATCGGCCCAGCGGTTGGAACTGGCAGCGGTCATACTTGCTTTCTCTACGTTTTCTGATGTGGCTTTTAACCTGATTGTGGATACTCAATATGTTTACCGCCTTGTTTTTACTTTAGCTCAAGCTTATTTGTCTCCATCGATGGATAGGGATCTTTTTGCCTTATTCCAACAGCTTCAAGGTTTTCTTTCCAACCGTACGGTCCCATTCTTTATTGCCCACATACACTCTCACACAAGGATCCCAGGTTATTTGACGGAGGGCAATGCACGAGCAGATTCTGCTCTCCGGGACTCTGCTGAGGTTTTTTCTCTCTTTGACAACCCCATTGACAGTCATGCAATGTTTCATCAATCTGCTAAGGTTTTGCATAAACGATTTTCCATTCCTATGTCACAGGCTAGAGACATTGTGTCGTCCTGTGCTTCCTATACGAAGTCTCCTATATTCCTGCCATTTGATGCTGTTAATCCTCGAGGAACAGAAGCTAATCAGCTATGGCAGATGGATGTCACGCAAGTACCTGCCTTGGCTCCGCTTTCTAAGTTACATGTGACTGTTGATACCTTCTCTGGATTTATATGGGCTACACCCTTACGGGGTGAAACATCCAGACATGTTATACAACATTGCATTCGTTCGTTTGTGGCAATGGGTAAACCTAAAAGCCTTAAGACAGACAATGGGTCATCATATGTTTCTTCTGCCTTTCAGGACTTTTGCCGTCAGTGGGACATTAAGCTAACCCATGGAATACCCTATAACTCGACTGGACAGGCGATTGTTGAAAGAGCCCACCTGACATTCAAAAATTTGTTACACAAGCAAGTGGGAGATAGAGGGGTTCCTGTGGCTGAAATACCTACAGCTGTTGCTAAAGTACTGTATACTCTTAATTTTCTTCTTGCTCCCCATAACAGGTCACACTCTCCAGTCGAATTGCATTTCAGGACTGAGGAGTGTCTTCCTAAGCCATTGGTCGTTTATCGGCAGCAACCCGATCCTGAGTGGAAGGGTCCTGTGCCTCTAATCACCTGGGGACGAGGATACGCAGCGGTTTCTACAACCTCAGGTCCTGTGTGGATTCCTGCTCGAGCGATCCGTCCATGGAGAGAGAAGAAGGTTACTCAGCTCCAGGATGGTGGTTCACCAGTAGACTAAACTTGCTGACATTTATTCTTTTCTTTCTTACTGTGCTTCCAGCTGTAAGAACAATACCTCATGGGGGCAACCCCAACTTTTGGATTCGTCATGCTAACTATATGTTTGAGGTTCATGGTAAGAATGCAACGTTATACTATGAGCATCCACTGGCAGTGTCGCAAATGGCTTTTCTTCCGGCATTGTTCAACACGCCAGAGTTGGTTATTGGACATTTGCAACATCTTGATAGGTCTACACTCTTCTCTAATCCTCCAGAACAATTTAACAACACCCGCTGGCGAAGCATGACATTCAAGAAATACACTAAAGGACTTTGTTTCTGCTGTCATAGTTCTGGAGTCTGGAATAGTAAATGGAAGTACTGGACTCAAGCAAAAAGGGTTTTGCAGAATGTAGGCAATTATACGGGTTGTGATGATTATTTTTGGTTATGGGGTAGTTATAACAGTTCTTATAAGCTTAATTATACCTTGTTTAACACTACTATTGAAGATATATATGATGTATTTCCTATGTTTACTCCTGATTATTCTGCTATAGATAGTGGTTCAATTTGCAATGGATGGCAAATCAAGGATCCTAACATGTGGTTCTTTTTTAATGGAGTTGCCACGAATTTCCATCCAGGACAATATCAATGTGCAGCATTGGGTTATTTTACCTTACCCGTACAAGTGCAAATGCCGCCTCAGGCACATGCACGGCGCCGGAGAGCTGCTGCCGGCCCGATGGGTTCTGGTTGCAACGATGAAGTGATAATCGATGTTCAGCTTTCTGATGGTAGCTCCTGGGGGAGAGCTATAGGGGGTGCTATCACTGGAGCACTCACCTTGGGATCATACCCAGGTGTCATTTCCCAGGAGAATAGAAGGTCCATTTTGGGACTCACCTGTAGGCTGGAGAAACCAATCAATGCCACAGGGAGGGTCATACGGGATCTTCAAATGGAAATCACTGAGCTTCATCAAGACCAAATGCAGGACAGACTGGCCATAGATTACCTGTTGGCAAAATCCGGAGGATTTTGTAAACTGGTCGGGAACCAGGGATGTCGGGTAAAATTCCAGGATCTGAATAATACTATTGAGAAAGAACTTCAGAATTTACAGGAGAGCATTACTAACAATGTACGCACTGATGTTAATCTCTTTGATTGGGTGACTTCTTGGTTGCCTGATTTATCTGTCCTTAGACAAGTTTTCTTTTATGGGTTTATTATTATTATCTGCTTTATACCTTTGTATTTTTGCATTACTTGTATTCCTAATCTTATTTCTGTGTGTAACACATGTCCACTGGGTAGAAGGGAGACATCGAGTTTTGCACGACGGCAATTGTACTCAATGAGGTATCACCCTCCGGAACAAAGTACCATGAGTCAGGAGGGGTGCGATGTCCAGGAGGACAGTGATGATGTATATGATGACATGCAGGGGTATGATTAGCCGTCCCTCTCTCAAATTTAAATGAAAAAGGAGGACATGTAGGAATGCATCTGGATTCTGTCAGGCTGCCTCTGACACATTTTGTAAACAAAAGCCTCTTTGCCTACTGAGAGACAACGCTAGATTTTGGGCTCTGACACCTCTGATTGGCTGTATGCCCTGAGTTTTGTTTCTGCTAAGTTTCGTTTCTGATATACAATGCTTGCCTAAGTTTCGTTTCTGAGACTCTCTGCCTGAATAAAGAGAAGGCATCAGTATCGTTTGTTCAGCCAAGGACTGGAGTTGTGTTTTTTCTGTCTCTACCTCAAAAGATCTGAGGATATAAACTGCTGCTAATGAGGCTGACTGATTGAAGAGATCTTTACATGAATCAAATCCCAACACTGGTGTTAGCCTCATCCAAGATGGAGATTTCAATGGGCGCGGGGGGGGGGAGAGAACCTTTTAGAACATACCAGAGGAATTGGAATATGTAAACATGCTGGCCTCATGGGTTTGAAGAGATGGTGCCTAATGTGTGATGAACATGTTATACTGTATGATCATTGGATGTATTCCTTTAGGGGGATGGCAAGGAGATGTACCCTGAGGGAGGAGGCAAGATGCTCTGTTGACCCAATACTTGGAGCTAAGGGTGAACTGTAATCATGTAGGTACTTAAGCCAGAAAGGGGGCCTCTGGGCTTTCCCATTTGAGCTGCTTTCTTTATTTTGATGTGCTTTCTGAACTTTTGACAAACTTTCTACTGTAACTTACTCTGATTACAACAAACTTAAAATACTTGAAGATGCCTGGAGTGTTTACTTGGCTCAGTGCTAATTTATCTACACTAATCTGAAACCTGGGTTGGTTAGCTAGGAGGCAGCAGCTCGGAAGCAGGAAGCAACCACTGGTGGGCAAGAATACCTACTCATGAGTAAACCAATTTCCTGACAATGACTAGCTTTCAAGCAAGGGAGATCTTTACCTAACTTACATTTGTATCTCATTGTCCCCCATGACCTCAAGGCAATATATACAACTCTTTTCCTCCCAACACTTTCCTCATCACAACCCTGTCTGTGAGGTATGGTAGCGCTGAGAGAAAATGACATCCAATCAATGGCTCATAACATCTCAGCTGAAAATTCTGGCCAAAACTATCTCTTCCTAGATGGACAGAAAACTGAAACAAGTCTTTATAAATGCTACTTTATTTGGAAATAACTTGAGTGGTTGCTGAATCTATGTGAGATTAGTTGCCCATCTCTAGCTTTATGAGTACCCTGACTTCCCATTTTAGCTGCACACATGGAAATATTTTCAGGATGGTTTTGTACAAGTACTCTTAACTGTTTTTCTTAAAAGCATTGGATGCTGTTTTAATTGGCTTTTCACAGGCGTAATATTTCAACACAGGTGCAGCCCTCATAATCTTTTTAAGATTCATACAAAACTCTACTGATGATGAGAACCCAGACTTCATGCATTGCTTTTAAACAACAAAACCATTAACATATACCTGTACAGGTTTTTTTTACTGCCAGCTTTGAAATATACTTTTTCTAGATTTGAAAATTCATATTCCCAGAGGCTTCTAAATGTTTTTGAGCATATCCTCATTGGAATATGTCTTGAAGCCACATTCTAATTTTTGGTCAGTGGATCACACTGAAATGAAAGCCTGGAATTGAGCCAAAAATATCACAAATATTCTGGCTTTGTGGTTATTGGCTAGACTACAAATCTCAAAATATCTATCCTGCAGGATTGGAGTTGAACATAAAGAAGATAAAATCCATGAATGCAGAAGAACTACACAACGTCAATGTACAAAGACTTGCTATATTTGTAAATTAGTAAAGGTGGGATTATTTAGAAGGGTCTTTACTGACATTCTGCCTCCTAAACTGGTTTAATTTGATTTCATTCACTTTAAGCTTATTTTTATTGTTCCTACATCTATCTATTGCCTTACCATTACTATGTTTTATTGGCTGTGAAATATGCTTTTATAATGGGGATTTGTTCAGTGTTGTTGAAGAAGCTTTATTTATGTTATGTTTTTATTTATATTTTGTGTGCACTGCCCAGAGTGACAGTTTGTTCAGCTGGGAGGTATGCAAATAAAATTAATAAAATAATAATTAAAAGGTACTAGCCTGTTGCACTTACTGACATTAATGCATTTGAAGTAAGAAATGAATAATGTTAGTCTGATTAAATACAGGGAAATGCCTGGTGCACATTAAAACCTATGGATGTGAACTGTCTTTAAACAAACATGTACAGATTATGTGAATTAGAGGCACATTTGCATTCTGGGGCAGAGCAAAGAGCCTAGAAGAATTAGAGTGGGTCCCTTGTGTTAAATTTGTCTTTCACACCTTTCAAACAGAAGTAGAGAAAGAAACTCAGGAAGATGAGGTAAAGGTTTCCCTTGCTTGAAAGCAAGTCGTATCTGACTCTAGGGTTCAGTGCTCATCTCTGTTTCAAAGCCGAAGAGCCAGCATTGTCTGCTTCTGCAGACATTTCCGTTGTCATATGGCAGGCATGACTGGACTCCAGAGCACACGGAACACTGTTACCTTCCCACTGAAGTGGTCCCTATTTATCTACTTGCAATTTCTTGCTTTTGAACTACTAGGTTGGCAGGAGCTGGGACAAAGACGGGAGCTCTTTCCATCCTGCAGTACTCGGGAATTGAACTGCTGACCTTCCGCCTTCCAGCTACTTGAGCCACTGCAGAAGGACAGCAAAAATTTATTACCTTAGACATAACCCATCTCTTTCTTCTCTATTTGAAAAATCATTGATTTAATCACCACAGTCTTGTGACTGCAGTATCTTTAATTTCAGATCCAGGAAACAGTAGAGGTGGAAGAGAGCAGATGGGAAAGGAGTAGAAAGCAGAAGGATTGCCCTTTTAAGATGGAACTAGTGAGGACCCCCTCCCCTCTTGCCCTTTTAAAGTTCCTCATTTACTCCCTTCCCAGTGAAGGCTTGAGGCGCGGGGGTCTCCTGATGGCTGAGAAAATTATGCAAATTATGCTGCCTTGCCCAGAAGGAATTTTATCCTGCCTGCACCATTTAGTCTGGGACCTAGCCTTGCCACATACATTTCCTTATTCATTAGAATGGGTCTTCGTGACAGTGAGAAATTCACAAATATCATCCTGCATCCAGAGGGCATCAGAAAGGACATAGAGCAAGTCCCATCCACTCTTTATTAACCTTATTCAGGCACAGAATAGGTGACGATGCTTCCACACTACAAATCTTTCAGCTCAAAGAGGTCAGGAAAGATGTAAAACGTTGACATGTTCAGGTTACTATTGTTAAATCTGAGAACCAAATACAGCCTGATCAATGCACCCATTTTCAAACTGTGTGGGTGGGAGAGCAAAGTAGATGGTCACGTGTCATCCATAGTACTTTAGGCATATTCTTTGATTCCTTGATTAACCAGACTTTCAAGAAATAAGTTCCTGCTAGATGCAACACGTTTTTCATTTGTTTCATTGCCGTGCTCTTCTTCTCCAGGTTCAACACAAACTTTTCATGATTGAGTCTTCCCATCATTTGGGGGGCCTGCCAAGGGTTCTTTTTACTCCTCTGGGATACCACTCGGTGACTGCTGCTCTCCAAGGCCCATCTGTCATTTGAGAGATGTATCCAGCCCAGTGCAATTTCCGTTTGTGATTTTCAGCCACAGCGTTGTTGATTCCGCTTTGTTCTCTTATTTGGTCATTGGGTTGCAATGACACTTCTATGCCACCACATAATGTTTAGTGCACTCTTGGCGGCTCATGAGTTAATTAGTATTTTTGCCCCAAACATGTTGAGTACTCATTTTACCAACCTTGGAAGGATGGAAAGCTGACTCAACTTTGAGCCAGTAGAAAATGAACTGTCCAAAAACTTTAATCACCTTATCTAATGGCTTCATTAATTTTCCCAGGAAAAACAGAAGGTTGTGACTTAACAATTTGACTGACTTGTCTGCAAATGACTGGGCATGTTTATGCTACTGTAACTGTGTCAGATAAAATAGACACACCACCTACAAATAATATTGTTTTTCTCATTGGCATTTATGTGCAGTGACATTTATGTGCAAGGGCTGCCGGTGGCTCAGTGGTTAAGAAGCTCACCTTGTTAGCTGGAAGGCTGGCAAGTCGGCAGTTCAAGACCCGGGTACTGCATGACAGTTTGAGCGCCCAGCTGTGTCCCACCTCTTGGGGACATGAAAGGGACCTCATTTGGGCATTCCCTGAGTGGAGTTTCTTCCGCAAAAATCCTTTCAACTCAGAATAATTTCTGACACAAATGATCATCATCATCATCATCATCATCATCATGCAATTTATGCCCCACACTGTGTACAAAAGAAGATCTAATAAATGGCTGAGATAATGCTATTGAAGTAGCCTACTTCTAGTCAAAGACAGTCTAATTGTGCAACAGTTTGACGGGACGAAAGAACTGGCATAAATGTACCAATCTGAATGTGTGATGAGTACATTTACATGCTGTGAAATTCAATATTTTTCTTCTTCTTGCTTCTTCTCCTCCTTTTCCTTCCCCTCCCTCTCTCCTCCCTCCTCCCCCCTTTTGGCACAGTTTAGAGTTATCAGAAATTAGCAGCAAAGTGCTTAGCAAGACTTATTTAAAAGGTGGTCTGTGATAAAACTTCTCTTGTGTATCACTGCTGTGGATAAATTGGGTTTTCACCAATTTCAAATTGCCTGTAACTTACCTCTAAAGTTATGAGGTTATACCTAATTAAACATTTGCCTTCATAAATGTACCGTGCAAGGGATACTTAGTTTTCAGTTGTGTGTGTAATAACTTGAGGGACCTTGGAGCTCTGTTAAATGCATTTCCATTATATACAACTTCTTTGAAACCATGTTGGAGAAACACTCCATAGTTGTAGACTGTCTGGGAGAAATACCTGATATTCTTCACAGGGTCTGAAATATTTATGCTTAGATTCCTATTTTTACACATGTTGACATTTTCAAGGAAGCATTTAAATTCAATTATGGATCAAGCAATCACTTAGAAAGAAAGGAATATACATAGTATAAAAGTCTAATACAGTACTTAAGTAAAATGATTGAGGTCAAAAGATATGCATTCATATCCCTAGCTGGCTCTGAATGGTATGACTTTAGGCCAGAGACAGGAGAATATTTGAAAAATGTCATGTTCTCAGTGATTCACTAAGTCTCACCAAGCCAAGACTCCTGGCCAAAATTTTCCCTCACACCCACAAGATTTGCTGACTTCCTGCAAAATGAGATCCCTTTTCTCTTGCTTTTCTTGTTTACCTTTTTAAAACTTTTCTTTTGATTGCCAAATCCTCTTTAAAAATTGCCATTCCTTCTGGGAGAGAAATGTACATGGATCCCATGATATTTCTCAGAGAAAAACCTCAAACAATCTCACTATAAGTAGAAAAGAGAAATTCTCTACTCTTTTAGTTTCTTGCTCTAAGATTCACATTCCGTCTTTAGGCCTTACCAAAAATGTCCTTTCCAGCCTAGATATTTTGGATGTTTGCCATGAGTGAGAACTTCCACATATTGCCTAAATCAGGGATTCTCAACCTGCAGCCCATGGCCCAGAAGTGGCCCACGATGCCATTTCATGTTGCCCTCCACCACATCAGGAAGTGCCATGTGGTGGAGGAAGGGCAAAATGGCTATCCAGCCCCCAAAGCTGTCTGAAGGAGCATGACCCGGCCCCCGGCTTTAAAAAGTTGAGAACTCCTGGCCTAAATGCTCATGCTGGGCTGTGGATGGTGTCCTCAAGTAAGTCAAGAACTAGGAACCCTGGGGCTAATCACTCTATGAGACCAAATAACAAATCAGGAAATTAAGAAGCAAATCTGAACAGATCCAAAAGGACTAAGCAAAACTAGCTCTTCCTTGAAAGTGAAGAAAAATCTCCTCCCTCAGGGAACTGAGCATACCTGTCAAGTATCCCGCTTTGGCCGGGATTTCCTGTAATTCACTGATCTTTCCCCCTCTTTCCTGCCACCATCCCGTAATTGGAACGGCCAGGAAAAGGACTACTGTGCATGCGCAAATGTGTGCATGTGTGAAGGAGTTTCTGCACATGTGTAAAGGGTTTCTGTGCATACGCAAAGGGTTTCTGCACATGTGCGCATACACGAAGGGGTTACTGCACATGCACAAACGGGTTACTGCACATGCGTGTACCAACGCCCAGAAACCTTCCTTTATTTTCATCGCTGCAACTTGACAGGTATGGAATTGAGTAGAAGGTGGGCAAATCATGTTGCTCACATGGGGCTGCCCTTGGTGACCATTCGGAGGCTTCAGCTGGTCCAGAATGCGGCTGCCCGGGTCATGATGGGGTGCGGGCGTTATGCTCGTGCCTCACCACTTCTCCGGGAGCTGCACTGGTTGCCAGTGTGCCTCCGGGTGCAATTCAAGGTGCTGGTTTTGACCTTTAAAGCCCTTCATGGCATTGGACCAGGTTACTTAAGAGACCGCGTCGCCACAAGGAATTCAGCCCATATTACTAGGGCAGACAGGAGGGGTTCACTGGTGGTCCCATCAGTGAAAGAAGTATATCTTATTGGGACCAGGAAAAGAGCCTTTTCTGTGTCTGCCCCAGCCCTGTGGAACCTCTTACCACCTGATTTGCGTCTCCAGACGGATCTACTCCCCTTTAGAAAGAGGCTGAAGACATGGCTCTTTCAGCAAGTTTGGGGCATGCTTGACTCTACCAGTCAGGCCCGGTGGCTGATTTAGCCTATGTGAGGGGCTGCCCCCCAGGGCTAGGGTGGGGGTGGGTTGTTGTTTTTTAATGACGATTTGTTTGTGTTTTAATGCTGGTTTTAATTGGGGTGTTAGGTTTGTTTTTAGTTATTGTCATTGAATTGTTTTTATTGTCATTTTTATTATATTGTTAGCCGCCCTGAGTGGTGTACCCACCAGTAGGGCGGGATATAAATGTGCAAAAAATAAAAATAAAATAAATAAATAAAATGTCTCCCTTGAGTAAGGTTGCCATGTCAACAGCTTCCCAATCCTTGAAGTTACCAGGCCGAAATGTAAGACCTTAAGAAAAGGATGTTATGCTGTCACAGTCAGAGAAAACAGCGAGTTTACTTCTGTAAACAAAGCCAAAATCCACAGGTCCAAAGGGATTTTTCCAGAGTCAAAAATAATGGATGTGCAATCTCCCAAACATGCTGTGCTATACACTGGTGGTGTCCAAAAAGGCAAGACATGGAAGGAGGCAGTGATGGATGTTTAGTGGCGCTGAGAGAATAGTGGCATATATCCTCGCATCTTAGATGATGTGGTAGTTCGTAATCACAGTTAGCCCAAAGGATAAATCAGGGAACAGAATTTAAAAGCCAGCCAGCAGTAAGGATTGGAGATCAACCAGGGACAATACAACACCCTTGGTTAAAGCTCCAAAGAGCACAAAGTTGTCTTAATACTCTTTCCTTTCTAGGAGAATTTCATTGGTAGTCTGGACAGACAGAATCAGTGTAAAATTGGAAGATTCCTTTTTAAAAAGGATTTGGAGGAGACGATTCTAACTTAACATAAACATAAATCAATATATACAAAATAGACACACAATAACAAATTGTAACACAAGCAATAAGACTCCACCACTACCTATGGGAACTTTCTCCTCCTCCTCCTCCTCCAGGTACTGCACCCTACTTCTCTCCAGAATGACATTTTTTCATGTGGAAGCATCTGCCCATTCCCCTTCAATAGGACAAATTGCATAAAATCTCCCCATATATCTTTAAGTCTTTTCACTTTTGACATTCCTCTTTTTGACCTTGATCTCACATGTCAATTTATCATTAATAGCAAGATTCCCAATTTCTTTATACCATACAATAAAGTGAAACTCTAATTTTACTCTCAAAATTTTTAATGTTAGAATTAGTCTGGCTCCAGTTACCAAATTGTAATTAGTTCTTTTCTTTTTCATTTCAGTTGGACATCTCCCGAGCTGGATAATAAAGCTCTCTTCGGATAATAGTCACATTTAATAGATGCAAACTGAGAAATTCTTTATATAAAGAATATTGTAGTTCACTGGATTACTAAAGAGGGTAGACACACATACTGTAAGTCCAGTGTTCCTAGCTAAAAATCAATGCCATAAAATAGCCAACAGAGACATTTTGTTCAGTTTATGAGCATTTTCTGCTTTTTTCAATATTGCATGGCTATTTCTTCTAAGTAGGGCTTCCCCCGCACCCCCAGTTGGAATGCTTTTGCAGATCCCATTTGCCAGCAACTCTGATGCATAATTTCAAGGGCATTTAGGGAGCATCTAATGGAGCTATAGAGGTGAGTTGGAAGCCACTGTTGAATTTTGCTGTCTCAGCCCATTCTGGCCTGTCACCTAAATAATTTCTGGGCCCTTCTTGCAGCGCTGAAATGCAAGGAGGCTAGGTGCAGCACTGACATTGTTGAACTGATTCCAGGCCAATGTCATGAAATTATGAGGGTGTCTTTGCATTTCTTCACCAGGGTGGTAGTGGTGGAGGTAATGAGAGAGACCAAATACAAGTGAGGATTTGTGCTTGCTAGTCTGTGGCTGGATTCTGTTGCATTCTGATACAGCTGAGTGAATCATTCACATGAATAATTTATTTGACTATTTTAACCTAATTTTCCCCAGAATTAATTGTCCACAACAAGAATGTGTGTGTGTGTTCGTGCATGTGTGTGTGTGTACATTTCCCTCTAGCAAATGTCTGCCATTAGCAATTGCTTGACCACTATTATTACAAAATGGGTAGCTACAGATGACTTGTGAACTAACCTCTGTAGCTGTAACTAACCTCCTTCCCCCCCCACTGCCCCCCAATTTGGGGTTTTTGTTTTCCAAGCTTCAGTAGGCAGGCAGTGGAGTAGTTTGGAGAAAATAGCTGCAGGAGAGTAGAAAACGTGAGGAAAGGTGCAGGAAGCACAGAACTTTAGCAGTGGTAGAAATAAACAGTTACAGGGAAATATACATAAGGGCTGGTAGTTTTAGGAAACCAAAACATACATTGTAATTACCATATGGTGTAAGCTGTAATGGGGAAAATGCTATGGTGGTTTCTTTTATTTCAGTCCTCTGAATGGCAGCTGGGCAGATTGATGTGGCATCATTTAAAATCCCCCATGGAAAGAAACTGGTGTTCCTACTTGCCTCTCTTAGAGACAGAAAGTAACTCTTTTCTGACTGGTGGCCACCTTCATCCATTAAATAAACCCCCAATTCATTTTCTTTATCTGTTGTGGCCTGTGCCTGGGCCACAACAGTATCTGAAGTAATGAAGGTGTAGTCTTATAGGTGTGTGCCAAACCACTATACTCCTGGTTTTGTAGAATAGGTAAAGGTAAAGGTTGTCCTTGCTTGAAAGCCAGTTGTATCTGACTCTAGGGTTCAGTGCTTATCTCTGTTTATAACCAAAGAGAAAGTGCTGTCTGCATTTGCAGAAGTTTCTGAGGACATGTTGCAGGTATGCCTAGACACTAGAGTGCACGGAACACTGTTTACCTTCCCACGGAAATGGTACCTATTTATCTACTTGCAATTTCTTGCTTTCAAACTGCTAGGTTGGCAGGTGCTGCGACAAAAATGGGCTCCCTCCGTTGTGCAGTTCTTGAGTATCGAACTCTGACCTTCCAGTCTTCAAGTTCAGCATCTTAACCACTAAGCCATGTTGCAAATGTTACTCTTAAGTTGTTATGATGACCATACTAGGGTTCTGAGTTATGTAAGATGTTCAAGAAGACATTTACCATTGTTACTGTCCCCTGTGAGGTTTAATACTCTCCTTCTTCCAGGCTGCATGGCGGCCAGAAACACAGAGACAACTTTCCCAGTGATCATGCAATGTGACTACCACCTTTGGGGGCTGAGTTGAAGCAGTTTGTCACCAGACAGGGCTGTTTGAAGGGAGATCATTCCCTTCAAACATATCAGAGAATAAACAAAAACAAAAATTTTGTAGCACTTTGAAGACTAACTGTTATATTTTAATGTTAGCTTTTGTGGATCAAGTTGATTTCATCCCTTCAAAGAGGATCTTTCTGGTGGGATCTGCTATATGTCTTCCTAGCTACTAGATTATAGCAAACGTAGCTACATTGTCATTGCTGAGGGGGAAAAAACTACTATTACCTCATCGGTGGCTGTTATTAGTATCCAAGTAAACATTCTTCCTGGAAATCATTTTCACATTTGATGGATGTGTCTCTGGTGACAGAGGCTTCAGTTTCACCTGAAACCTGCCTCTACCATCCTTATCCCATTGCTGTTGGACTTTGAAAGAAGAGTGACAAACAAGAAAAATGCCATTGGCATGAATTTGTTTAAGGTGGATCGCAGCTTGCCATGAAGTGACTGTGATCATGGACTCATCTCCTGTGGCACGTATGAAATAAGACATGCAGTATTTAACACTGAGATGCAATGGACTGCTGCAATATTGAGGATATTAACAAGGTGCACCTTCATAGTCAGTCCACCTGGCATGGCCTTTTCCACCTGCATGACCATTGGGAATCAGGTTGAGAATAGTGAAGTGGTTCCTACTCCACTCATTTTGCCATTGGGCCCAATCTAATGGTTACCAGTGGTATTTCCTCCACCCCACCTAAAGGGGCTCATCCACCAGTAGCCATTGACCCCCTTTAGGAAGTCAGGTTATTTATCGCTGCCCAACACTCGGCGTTGAGTCGCTGGCTGTATGGTCTATTCCATTACCATAGTGGGATGTCCTGTCATTCCCTACATAGCTTCTATCGAGGTACTTTTAAACACTTTTATGGCCAAAGTGAAGAATTATCTAGTAGAATTCTACCTCCTTAGTTCAGGATCATAGTTTTCTCCTCTGGGATATTTTCTCCTCTGTGATCAGTTAGTTTAAAAGAGTTGTCCCAACATGTTCCATCCTGTTTCCACTGTTTTGCAAGTTGCTAATTATACTGAACTGCAGCACTTTTCCTACAGTAAGATAAGTTAATGACCCTCAGCTCATTATCCCTTGGTATACTTAATCGTTTGCATTATTATTGAAATGCAAAGCAGTGAGTACTTCAGCTTGCAACTGTTTTTTTTAATTTATTTTCTGATATTACAGTGCATCTGTGGAAGGTACCTTAATTACAATTTACTCTCTACTTTATATGTAAATGAATTGAGTTCTTTCTTTGTCTTAAGTCCTGCATGGTGCCATTAAGTGCAGAGTTGTCCTTTTACTGCTTGTCCATATTTACTGAGCACTTAAAAGACAGGTGGGGGTAGGGGTAGAAATTAAATTACTAAAACAACATGAAGACTGCAGTAGAGAACAAAAGATCTTTCTGGCTGGCTACTTCCTTTTGCTCTATTTCTTGGATGGTATGGGTTGGACAGCAATGCCAGAAAGATGAATGAGAAGGAAAAATAATAATTCATGGGATCAGGGAATCCCAAATATTTCATCAGAGAAGAAATTCTGAATTACTCCTTCTCCCTAGAAATTGTATCATCCTTCAGCCATGTCTAGAATTTTGGAAAGTTAGTTGCCTTGCATCTATTTGCAATTCAACAATGCAAAGCTTCACCACTAATCTGAATAACAGGTACTGTATTACCAGTTGTAAAAAAAAACCACATCCCTATCTGTTATGCTAACCATTCTCAATCTCTGTACCTGATGTGTATACATTTATGTCATGAAGTCTCACTCCCATTTCTGATGAAGTGGACCTGATCCACAAAAGCTAATATTAAAATACAGTAGTTAAAGTGCCACAATGTTTTTGTTTCTTGTTTGTTTGCTCTCTAATATAGTTTTAAAAAACAATTAATTGCAATTATGGTTCCAAAGCTCTCAAAAAGTGAGCCGAATGATATGGGAACAGATTTAATTTAAAGAAATGAAGGATATAGACAAGAACTGGTTCCTGCAAGAGATTAATTTAATTTTTTTTTAAAGAACTCCAGAATCCATTTGCTAGAAATGCCTTGGAAGTATGGAAGTATCAGTTTAAAAAGTGCTGAGTCCAGGATGCTCCCAAATGCAAGAATTCGGGAATTGGAAAGACTTCCCGATCAAAGTGATAAGGGAAATAAATATGTTGAAAGGAAAAGTTCTGGTGACTATAAAGGATTGAATAGATAAAGTCAAAACTAAAGATAGGGAAAAATATGTATAACCTTAAAGATGAATCAGTTTAATAGAATACAATTAAAGAAATGGAATAAAAATTGTTTTAAAAAGTATGCTCTGGGTAGAGAACTAACAATATTTGAAGAAATATTAATATATTTAGAACAAAAAGAAATAATAACAAAGGGAATAGCTAGCTAAATATATAAACTTATAACCAATAGAGGAGAAATAGTTAAAAATATTAAGAGAGATTTGGGAACAAGATCTAAAAGAAAATGTTGGTAAGGCTGACTGGGAACAAAGAATTATGAAAAACTTGTCAGTCAGAATAAAGGAACATTGCTACAAAATATTGTGGAGATGGTATATGATACCAGTTTGGCTAAAACAATATGATAAGAAATACAATAAAGAGTGTTAGAGATGTAATCATCGTGATGAAACATTTCTACATATGTGGTCGGAATGTGAAGAAATTAATAGAATTTTTGGGTACAAATCTTCAAGGAAATCAATCTAAAATTGCTGCTGAGTCTCAGGGTTGCTTTGTTAATTATTCTGGGAAGTACAATAATGGATAAAAATAAAAAGAGCTTTATTAGCATTTTGCTAACAGCGGCAAGATTACTGATAGCCAAAAATTGAAAAACATACACAAACTTTAGACTTGAAGATTGGTACAAAGAATTAAGGGATAGGGCTATAAATGATAAATTGACATGCAAGTTAAAAATGAAAAAAGGTTTGATAAATGTAAATGAATTTATGGATATGTGGGGTGACTTTATGGATGATGTATCGGTTAAGAGAAAAGGTATGAAACCAGGCCAGGAAACATATATAGTTTTTGAAAATAGGAGGCAAGATGAACTATGTGGATTTTCTGAATAACTTGGAAAGCCCTCAGGTGATGGGTGCACAAATGTATTTGTATTGTAGTTGAATCTGTATTGTTATTATATATTGTACCGTCCTTTTTTATTGTTTTAGTAATAAAAAAGAAAGGTGAGCTCACCTCTGTTTTGAGACTCAGGCTAAAACACAAAATATAGGCTGCTATTATTATAGTTACAATAAAAAAACCTCTTTCTTTTGACTCAGAAGTAATGGAAGTAATTTCTTCCTAGGTAAAAAGTAACAGAAAAAATAAAGCTTTTCACTTATTTATTGCATGCAGCAAAAGATGACATCCCAAAGAAGCCCTTCCAGTCTGGCCAGGTTATCCTGCTATGGTAATAGAGTAGACCATACTGCCATCAACTAAATGCCCAGTGTCAGGCATCAGTTAACTAATCTGACAACCCTGCAGACTAACGGCCTTGGGTGGTGAAGTCCACAGGGAAGGCTGATGGTCCCCAAGTGGATTAAATACCACTTGAATACATCTTGCTGGAGGGCAGCAACTTCAGCAATACTAGCCTGGGTCCAATGAGGACTTTGTGTGCCAAAAGGGCTCAGGACTAGAAAGTGACTTGCAGAGCTGGATGTATGGGTGTCATGCTGCCATGTAGAAGGCGGATGAAAGGCCACAGCATTTTCTTCCCAGGACGGTCTTCATGGCTGATTGCCATGATGATCACCTATATTCGGATTTAGATACAGCAGCAGCAGCAGTCCCCATGAATGTGTCAAATGCTAGAATGGATTACATGAGTTTTATTAAAAACAAAGGAAGTTAAAAAAAACAAAGTAGAGAAAACATGGGGAAAAGATGCAAAATTTCTACAAAAACACACAGATGGAAAATACACAGCAATATATAGGAAATAACAAAATAAAATCAACATTTAAATTTGTTCTCCTATCCATCCATTGGACGTCATTCCTAGACCCCAAACTTGGTTCCCCAAGAGACCTCGATGAAAGACTTGTTCTTTCTCTGGGAATTCCACTTTTCTAACAATTGACAATTCACTTTGGTTGGCACTCATTCTCTCTTTAATAGTTTTCTTCCAGGCAGACATAGACTAAAGGAATGTCTCAAAATCCTTGAATCCATCATGATGGAAGGCAGCAGCTTCATCAATACTGGCCTAGGGCTGATCAGGACTTTGGTGCCAAAAGGGCTCAGGACCAGAAAGAGACTTGCGGAACTGGGTCACCGATGTCTGGATTTGGATACGACAGAAGAAGAACAAGAAAGATGCCCTGACAGTTGGAATATTAGACTTGCAACAAATATATTAAAATTTTGTTTCTGGAGTAGAAGCAGAAGAAACATTTCTTGATTTAAATATGCCATATCACCTGCATAAAGGCCTAAATAGATGGGGAAGAAGTAGAAGCAGGGAAAGATTTTACTTTCTTAGGATGCAAGATCACTGCAGATGGTGATTGCAGCCATGAAATGAAAAGGCGACTGATGCTCGGGAGACAAGCTATGAGAAACCTGGAGAACATAGTGAAAAGTAGAGACATAACCTTGCAAACAAATGTTAGCATAGTCAAAGCAATGGTATTCCCAGGGGTAATGCATGATTGTGAGAGCTGGGTCATTAGGAAAGCTGAGCACAGAAGAATAGATGTCTTTGAGATGTGGTGTTGGAGGAGAGTTTTGAGAGTCCCCTGGACAGCAAGGAGAACAAATAGGTCAATCTTAGAAGAAATCAACCCTGACTGTTCATTGGAATAGTAAAATTTAAGCTGAAGTACTTTGGACATCAAATGAAAAGAGAGGATTTACTTGAGACAGCCTTGATGCAAGAGAAGAAGGGGGTGGCCAAAAATGAGATGTCTAGATGGTACTGTAGATGCAATGTGCACAGAGCTGGGCGGGTTGAGCAGGATGGTGGAGGACAGAGGTGCCTAGAGTGCGGTGGTCCATGGGGTCGCAAAAGTTTGGAATCGACTGTGCGACTGAACAACAAAAAGGCTAATAGATGGACCTGTCGGCTAACAGACTGGATACCAAGGGACCAGAAAAGACCACTAGGCAGACGCTGAAAATGATGGGATGAGCCGATGGTAAAGCTGTTTGGCCAGAGATGGAAAAAGAAGGAAAAGGATAAAACATTTTGGAGTTTAGCTGATTCCTGGGTACTGCATGATGGAGTGAGCTCCCGTCTCTGTCCCAGGTCCTGCCAATCTAGCAGTTTGAAAGCAAGAAACTGCAAGTACATAAATAGGGACCACTTTGGTGGGAAGGTAAACAGCGTCCTGTGCACTCTGGTGTTGAGACATGCCTGCCACATGTCTGCAGAAACATCTGCAGATACAGACAGCACTGGCTCTTTGGTTATAAACAGATGAGCACTGAACCCTAGAGTTTGATATGACTAGCTTTCGAGGAAGGGCAACCTTTAACTTTACCTAGACACATACAAATGTTGCAAAACTTAGGGAAAATGTGCAAAACTGAGAGTTTGGGGAGGCAAGCTCTTTCTTTTTTTTTTGTAGTAAAACCCAAGGCTTCGTATTTGGTAGATAATAATAATTTATTTTGATATGACTATATTTTACGTGGTGCAATGGATAGAGGGATGGACTGGGACGCAAGAGACATAGACTGGAATCTTTGCTCAGCTGTGAAAATTTGACTGGGAAGTGGACCTGATAAAACCTTAAACATTCTTAAATCTCTCACTTACCTTGAAAGTCCTTATTAAGGTTGCGATAAGTCAGTTCTGACTTGACAGCCCTTAACGCATTTCATTTACAACGTGCTAATAAAAGCTGGTGGTGTGATGGAATTATCAGGAGTAAAGATTTCCCATTAATTGTTCGAGTTGGTTTTAGAGTGACAAGACACCAACATGTGATGAAGTGTTCTTTGATCTTAAAAAGCCTGGAAAGGGGGAGCTTTACTTTGTTCAAATATTTGCAGGCAGTTGTAAGTAATCCGAATTGAATTTTAGGTCTGCAGGGCTTTACATAAGTAATTCTTGCAACTAAAGAGGCTCTGAATAAACATGAAGCCTGGCAAGGAGAATGTTGTTGAGAAGATTCTCAATTCCAAAAACTTTGTTTACTTAGTTATGTGTAGCCATTTTATTTTTGAATTTACTTTTCATGAAAAATATTTTTTCTTTTTATCAGTCTCTCAGAGTAATGTAAATGGTTAAAAATGCTTTAACTAATAATAAAACTGATACTAATAAAAATTATGTATAATTTCATGACATCTTGGGCATCAGTGAGCTAAAATGGACAGGGATGGGTGAATTCAGCTCTGGAAACCATCATATCTACTATTGTGGACAAGAAAACCTTAGAAGGCATGGAGTAGCCATAATTGTCAATAAGAGAGTAAGAAAAGCAGTAATGGGATATAACCTCAAAAATGACAGAATGATGTCAGTCAGAATACAAGGCAAACCTTTCAATATCACCGTAATCCAAGTCTATGCACCAACCACTAGTGCAGATGAAGCCACAGTGGACCAGTTCTATGAGGACCTAGAACACCTCATAGAGCAGACACCAAGAAATGATGTCCAAATTATATTAGGAGACTGGAATGCCAAAGTAGGGAATCAAAAAGTGGAGGGAATAACAGGCAAGTTTGGTCTTGGAGTACAGAACGAAGCAGGGCAAAGATTGATAGAGTTCTGCCAAGAGAACGCACTGGTCATAGCAAACACTCTCTTCCAGCAACACAAGAGGCGACTTTACACATGGACATCACCAGATGGCCAACACCGAAACCAAATTGACTACATACTATGCAGCCAAAGATGGAGAACCTCCATACAATCAGCAAAAACAAGACCTGGAGCAGACTGTGGATCAGATCACAACCTACTGATCGCAAAATTCAGGTTAAGACTAAAGAAAATAGGGAAAACAAGAAGACCAGACAGATATCACCTAGACAGCATCCCTAAAGAATACACGGTGGAGGTGATGAACAGATATAATGGCCTGGACGCAATAGACAGAGTGCCAGAAGAATTATGGACAGAGATAAAGGACATCATGCAGGAAGCAGCAAAGAAAACCATACCAAAAGAAAAGAAGCGTAAGAAAGCAAAATGGTTGTCTGATGAGGCTCTTAAAATAGCAGAGGAAAAAAGGAAGTCAAAAGTCAAAAGAGAAAGGAAAAAATACAACCTTCTGAACACAGAATTTCAAAGAAAAGCAAGGAGAGATAAGGAAAACTACCTAAAAGAACAGTGCAAAGAAATGGAGGAAAACAACAAAAGAGGCAGGACTAGAGATCTCTTCAGAAAAATCGGGGAAATAAAGGGAACATTTAAAGCAAAAATGACCATGATAAGGGACAAAGACGGAAAAGAGCTAGCTGATGCAGAAGAGATAAAGAAAAGATGGAAAGAGTACACAGAGGAACTCTACAAAAAGGACCTCAACACTCCTGATAACCACAATGATGAAAAAACTGAACTCGAGCCAGACATCCTGGAGAGCGAAGTTATAAAGGCCCTAAAGAGCACTGCAAACAACAAAGCTAGTGGATATGATGGTATCCCAGTCGAATTTTTCAAAGCGCTAAAAGATGATGGCGTCAAATTACTGCACTCAATATGCCAGCAAATCTGGAAAACAAAACAGTGGCCACAGGATTGGAAAAGATCAGTATACGTCCCAATCCCAAAAAAGGGCAACGCCAAAGAATGCTCAAATTACCGAACAATTGCACTCATCCCACACGCCTGCAAGGTGATGCTCAAGATAATACAGGACAGACTTCAGCAACATGTGGAGAGAGAACTACCAGAGGTGCAGGCCGGTTTCAGAAGAGGCAGGGGGACTAGAGACCACATTGCCAACATACGTTGGATCATGGAGAAAACAGAGGAATACCAGAAACAAGTTTACTTTTGTTTCATTGATTACACTAAGGCATTTGACTGTGTGGACCACAACAAGATGTGGCAAGTAATTAAAGAGATGGGAATACCAGAGCACATCATATGCCTCCTGAGAAATCTGTACATGAACCAAGAAGCAACAGTTAGGACAGAACATGGAATGACAGAGTGGTTTGGAATAGGAAAAGGAGTAAGACAAGGCTGCATTTTATCACCCTGCTTATTCAATCTATACACAGAGCACATAATGCGAAATGCAGGGATGGAGGAATCACAATATGGGATTAAAATTGCTGGGAGAAACATAAACAATCTGAGATATGCAGACGATACCACCCTAATGGCAGAAAGTGAGGAAGACCTAAAGAATCTCTTGATCGGTTTGAAGGAGGAGAGTGCAAAAGCTGGTTTGAGACTCAATATCAAGAAAACCAAGGTAATGGCAACAGGCCCAATCAGTTCCTGGAAAATAGATGGGGAAGAAGTAGAAGCAGTGACAGATTTTACTTTCCTGGGATCAAAGATCACGGCAGATGGGGATTGCAGCCATGAAATAAAAAGGCGACTGATTCTTGGGAGACAAGCCATGAGAAACCTGGGGAACATAGTGAAAAGCAGAGACATCACATTACAAACAAAAATTAGAATAGTCAAAGCAATGGTTTTCCCAGTAGTAATGTACGGATGTGAGAGCTGGACAATTAGGAAAGCTGAACGCAGAAGAATAGATGCCTTTGAAATGTGGTGTTGGAGGAGAGTTTTGAGAGTACCCTGGACAGCGAGGAGAACAAATAGGTCAATCTTAGAAGAAATCAACACTGACTGCTCATTGGAAGGGCTAATAGTAAAGACGAAGCTAAAATATTTTGGACATCAAATGAGAAGGGAGGATTCACTTGAGAAGGCCCTGATGCTGGGAAAGGTGGAGGGCAAAAGAAGAAGGGGGAGGCCAAAGATGAGATGGCTAGATGGTATTGTAGACACAATGTGCACAGAACTGGGAGTGCTGAGGGGGATGGTGGAGGACAGAGGTGCCTGGAGAACAATGGTCCATAGGGTCGCAAAGGGTCGGAACCGACTGTGCGACTGAACATAATTTCATGTGCACTCAGGCCTCCAACTGCTGATCTGCTGACCTTCCGGTCATCACATTCAACACCTTAACCAGTAAGAGACCACAGTCAATAGGTAAGGTAAAGGTAAAGGTTGTCCTTGCTCGAAAGCTAGTTGTATCCAACTCTAGGGTTCAGTGTTCATCTCTATTTATAGCCAAAGAGCCAGAGCTGTCTGAGTCTGCAGACATTTCCATGGACATGCCTAGACACCAGAGTACATGGAATGCTGTTTACCTTCCAACCAAAGTGGTCCCTATTTATCTAGTTGTAATTTCTTGCTTTTGAACTGCTAGATTGCTAAAGGATGCCATAATCACGTAGCAGCAATGTGACATTGAAATCTGTGCAAGAATTATGGAATAACATCTTTGCAAGGGAACACAAACTTGAAAAGGTGGTTGAAAATGAGGGCAAGATGGTTAAAATCTTGTGGGACCTTAAGATCCCATACCAATAAGAAGCTCAAGCACAACACTCCAGATATTACTGCAGTTGAGGAAAAAATTGGTTAAGCTGATTGATGTGGCAATCCCAGGTGATGACTGGGTGGAAGAAAAAGAGTTTGAAAGGTCATGAGGAATCAGGATCTGAGAACTGAGGTATAGCATCTCTGGGAGAAAAGAGCAATAGTGATGCCAGCAGTGATGGGGCACAGAGAGCAATCCCAAATAGTTGAAAAACCATCTGAGCACGATTGACATTGATAAAATCATGACAGAGCAGTTGCAGCAAGTAGTACTACTAGGTACCAGCTACATCATTAGGCAATACCTCACCAACTCTTAGGTCCATGGCTAGGAGCAGAGCAGTCGGGTTTCAAAACTCCTCTCAGATCATCTGGTAGACCATGTACATCTTTTTAAATGCCAATACCAACAGTGGACCAAACATTAGATCAAAAACTCTTCTGATCACAATCTGTGTCAAAGAGTCAAATTGGCAGTAACAGTAAGATATCAGCCTAATCACTACTACTACTACTACTACTACTACTACTACTACTACTACTACTACTACTACTACTACTACTACTACTAATAATAATAATAATAATAATAATAATAATTTGTTGTTGTTCAGTCGCACAGTCGATTCCGACCCTTTGCGACCCTATGAACCATTGATCTCCAGGTACCCCTGTCCTCTACCATCCTCCTCAGCCCACTCAGCTCAGTGCCTGCTGTGTCCACAATGCCATCCAGCCATCTCATCCTTGGCCGTTCCCTTTTTCTTTTGCCCTCCACCTTTCCCAGCATCAAGGCTTTCTCAAGTGAATCCTCTCTTCTCATTTGGTGTCCAAAGTACTTCAGCTTAATCTTTACTATTTAATAATAATAATAATAATAATAATAATAATAATAATAATAATAATAATAATAATAATAATAATAATAATAATAATAATAATAATAATAATAATAATAATAATAATAATAATAATAATAATAATTTCATGCCAGAAATTATTTTGGGTTGAAAGGATTTTTGCTGGAGAAACTCCACTCAGGAAATGCCCGAATGAGGCTTATTTCATGTCCCCAAGATCTTTTCCCGCTGAAGTGGTTGCTATTTATCTACTTGCAATTTCTTGCTTTCAAACTGCTAGATTGGCAGGAGTTGGGACAGAGACGGGTGCTCAAACCGTCATGCAGTAACGTGGTCTCGAACTGTTGACTTGCTAGCCTTCCAGATAACAAAGTGAGCTTCTTAACCACTGAGCCACCAATATTGGCACACAAATAGCTTTGTTTTACAGCAGGTGTTGCATTAAGATAGTCCTTATTAAATTATAACTTGTTTTTCCACTCAGAACAGTTGAGGAATTGTAACACACTAAACAATTTGAATAAAAAAATTGATATAAACTAAAGTAATGAAACAGTAATATAAAATTTAAGAGTAGCTGAAAGCCAAACTGAGAAATAAGTAATTTAAAGGAAAGGGAGATAAAAGTAATGTAAAAATGCTGTAAACCAACCAACCCATGGTAAAAACCAAATAAATGCTTGGATTTTTTGCTAGATAAATATGTTAATTGTCTGATGATGAAGGGACATCAATGATGAAGGGCTCTGGGAAGGTTTCCATAGGATGAACACAATCATTGAAGAGAGATTATGTCTCATGTCCACATAATATTGCCATAATATTGCCAGAATGTCAAGATGGGTGTTTCCTGCAGGTGTTGAGCCCACAACAGGTGTATATTCAACAGCACAATCATTCAGGGTCAACGTAGACAATACATGTTTAGTATGTTTTCAGAAAATGTATTGTCTCAACTGATATCTCCACATATCTTGCATTGAATTGTGGTTGATCATTAGGAGGTTAACAGAGCTTAGTTTGCAAGCTGGATTGCTGAGACATATCTGAGGGAATCCTACCATGGAAAGAAAGGCAAAAAAGAAGATAGAATAAACACAGAGAGATCTTAATATCTAGTTTGACCTTCAAATAATCTGGAATTAGCAGTTAAGAGTATAAGATAAAATCCAATTCAAAAAGGAAAGACATGTTAGTAAGGGTTCCTATTGTGTGTCTGTTTCCACACTGACCTAGATAGGTCACATCATTGGCTACATGCTATAATATGTCTGCTAAAGTCAGGGGAGTCTCATATGATTGCTCTTCCACTCCATATTTATGTAATACATGATGTGGGTTCAAATCTGTATTCAATTATAATACATCCTTTGTCAGCATCATCTACTAAAGGAAGGCCATGTAGGCTCCTTTGAGCTGGTTGGAAGCAAGATAAAAATAAAAAAGTGAGATGGAATTAATAACTGCAGCTACATAGGTGGCTAAGATGCTTACTGTGAGGTGAAAGGTCAGCAGTTCGATTCCTGAGTAATGCAGGACGGAATGAGCTCGCGTCTTTGTCTCCCACCGTCACATTGGCATTTGCTGTTGAGTAGTAAACACGCAGGGACTGCAGTGGCTCAAGTGGCTAAGACCGCTGACTGGAAGGCGGGAGGTCATCAGTTTGATTCCCGAGTACTGCACAACGGAGTGAGCTCCCGTCTTTGTCTTTCCTGCCAACCTTTCAGTTCGAAAGCAAGGCATTGCAAGTAGATAAATAGGAACCACTTCGGTGGGAAGGTAACAGCGTTCCGTGCGCTCCAGTGTCTAGTCATGCCTGCCACATCACAGAAATGTCTGCAGAAGCAGTTAGCGCTGGCTCTTCGGCTTTGAAACAGAGATGAGCACTGAATCTTAGAGTTGGATACGACTGGCTTTCGAGCAAGGGCAACCTTTACCTTTTACTACATAGGTTACAACAAATGGCCTCAAAGTTTAAGTCAAATGTTTTTGAACATCCCTAAAGTACTCTTTGGCTTTTCACTGATGTTGTAAAAGATGAAAGAAAGAAAGAAAGAAAACAAAAGATAGGAATAGCAAAGCCTTGGATTCTAGCTTAATTATTTGTGTAATTATTCACAGATAGTGTCGTGGAATAATCATTCATATATAATTCATGGGATCACGAAACATTTACAAAATCTGTCCCCCTCATCCCCCCAGTCAGTTGTCTCTTCAGTGTGATGAAAGGATTTCTGAAGGAAAAAGCCCACTTTGATTTAGAATGCTTTTTATCTCTCCATTTGATATGCTTTGACGCATCTTTCTGTGTTCTTCTCCCCAATTTGCTCTCGCATGGACAATAAGTGTATCTCATAAACTGCACTGCTCAAAGCATGGAGACCGTCTCTGTGGGTACGGACCTGCTTCCCACCCATTACAGACTCAGTCGTCATGCAAAATAATTTGCTATCAGTGCTGATTGTCCTAGGGAAAAGAAAAATTGAGGAGAAATACTGCAAGGAATTGACAATCATTATCTGCTCACTTTGGTTGATGGGGAAGTAGGAGATGGCAAAGTTTAGTCTTCTTTTGAATGCAAAATATAAATCTTTCAAGAATTTTCCCTCCATGTTTGTAGTGTCAACACGCCATTTAGACGTTGAAAAGAGCTGAGCAAATAAGTTGTAATGATTCATTCCAGATATGTTGGATCTTGTTTTCGTCCCGCTGGTTCCAAAAAAGAAAAGAAGAAAAAAGAAAATGAAATAAAAACCAAAATAAACAAATTGTACTTCTCTGGCCCTTAGTCTACATGGCCCTCAACCAAGTCCTAGCATTGTGGATGTGGAAAATATAATTGGGCAATTCCGAACTAGGGATGAGCCAACAAAGGCTGCTCTTTATAAATGGTTTTAATGGCAGAGGGGAAATCTCCCTCTCTCCCTCCCTCCCTCCCCTTTTTCTTTTTTGCATTTTTTTACAGCTGATGGGAAAAAAGGACACATGGACATACCCTACAAAAGGAGTTCTCAACCTTTTAAAGCCAGGGGCTGAGTCACACTCCCTCAGACAGCTTTGAGGGCCGGACGGCCATTTTGCCCTTCCTCCACCACATGGCAGTTTCTGGTGTGGTGGAGGCAGTTGGGGCCACATGAAATGGTGCCACAGGCCACATCCAGCCCATGGGCCACAGGTTGAGAATCCCTGCCCTACAATGAGAGAATGGCAGAAAATGTATTTCCTCTCAGTTAGCTTTAGCTGTTCATCATAAAGTGAAATATGATGGCATTCTGAACATGTATTTTCAGTGTCAGTAGGTAGGGCAATAAAAACATTTCCCTAAGAATCTGGAAATAATTGCCAATCTTTGTTGAATCATAGATACCTTGCCTTGGATACCTTGGAATCATTATTCAGCGAGGAGTCCGTGCATTGGTAGATGTCTCTGCGATGTCATTCTGCACATGCAAATGGACTTGAGAAATCAAGTCCATTTGCATGCAGTTTTTTTTTTTTTAGCCATTTGGATATCATGTCACCCACTGGCTAGGCAGACCATGATGTGTGCCCTTTATTTTTACCTGGCCGGAGGGATCCGATGGAGCATGCTTTGGTGAGTTTTAGTCCCAGCCTAATATCAAGAGATCACTCAAGCTCCCACATCCCGACAAGGCTCTCACCTAGTGGGGGTGAATCCTAGAATCCTAGAATAATGGATGGGGCCTTTTAGGCCATTGCTTAATGCAAGAATTCAAGTCAAAGCAGATCTGACAGAGACTTGTCCAATTTTCTCTTGAATGCCTCCACCATTGTTGTACTGCTCTAACAGTTAAGATGTTTTTTTCCAGATATTCATCCTATATCTGACTTCCTGCAATTAAAGCCTGTTATTATGTGCTTTTTTTGGGACTGCAGTGGCTCAAGACGTTGACTGGAAGGCAGGAGGTCAGCAGTTCGATTCCCCAGTACTGCAGGATGGAATAAACTCCCATCTTTGTCCCAGCTCCTGCCATCCTAGCAGTTCAAAAGCTAGAAATTGCAAGTAGATAAATAGGGGCCACTTCGGTGGGAAGGTAAACAGCGTTCTGTGTGCTCCGGTGTCTAGTCATGCCTGCCACATGACCATGGAAACATCTGCAGATGGAGACAGCGCTGGCTCTTCGGCTTTGAAACAGAGATGAGCACTGAACCCTAGAGTCAGATACGACTGGCTTTCAAGCAAGGGAAACGTTTACTTTTATTATGTGCTTTTGATGAGGCAGCATCATTGACACAGTGGGCATAGATCTGGACAGACTCCGGAGCCTGGTGTGCGGTGGTCCATGGGGTTGCAAAAGGTTGGACTCGACTGTGCGACTCAACAACAACACTACATGCTCTGCACTCTGGGATGATTGAAAACAGATTCTGCTCCTCCATGTTATGACTTTCAAGTATTTGAAGAGTGCTATCATATCTCTTCTCTGTCTCCTATGTTCAAAGCTAAATATGCCCAGTTCTTTCATGCTTTCCTCATAGGTCTTGGTTTCCAGCTTCTGATCATCCTTGTTGCCCTCTTCTGATGTGTGCCCTCTTGTTGGCATCCTTCTTACAGTGAGGTGTCCAGAACAAATAGTACGTCATAATTTCCGTTAATGCTGTCCCAAATAGCATTTCCATTTTTGATGCCACATTGAACTGTTGATTCATATTCAACTTGTGATCTACAACAGTTCCAAGATCCTTTTTGTTCATAGTATCACTGAGCCAAGTATCCTCCATCTTGTAACTGTGCCCTTTGGGGTTCCCCCCCCCCCAGGTGTAAAACTTTGCTCTCATCCCTGTTAAATTGCATTCTGTTGTTTTCTGCCCAGTGTTCAGGCCTATCAAGATCTTTTTGAATTCTTATCTTGTCTTCTGAGGCATTAGATGTTCCACCCAATTTTGTGTCTCCCACAAGTCTGCTAAGTATTCCCTGCACTCCCTCTTCCAAGTCATTAATGAAAATATTTTAACCATTTATATCTGAATGTGCACTCTTATTGATGACTCACAAATCCCTTCCTTAACAATTGTACATCTTGCTGAAGCTATGTGCTATTTAATATCTTTGCTTTTTATCTTTGGTTTTTTGTATTTTATTTTTTACATACAGTATGACAATGACAAGATTCTAATCTAAATTTATATAGGCAGCAGCTAGGTTTTCAGCAATTTAATACTGTTTCGCCACCTGAGGGTCGCTTGTAATATTGTTAATTCCGCCTTGTGGGCCTTTCTATGTTTACAGTCTCCTTGGTGGTAATTCGAATGTGGTGGTGCTGAATAAAGAAATCTTTGTCTCCCCAAAATGGTATCAATTGTAGATTTCCAATTAATCTCCACAGGTTCCTTTCCTATCATTGTATTTGCAGCCTCCTTATGAAACTTAGATGGAGATTTCCCATGTGTTCTAAGACCACTTGACTTCTTCATACCGTTTTCCTATGCTCCCCCCCCCCTCTTTGTCCACAGCTGGAACATATACTTGTACGATGTTAATGTCTCTGGCTGGCTATGCATTACCAAATTGGAACAAGGAACAAAGTTTTTAACAGCCGAACTATGATCTTTAGGTACTATGATCACAAATCAGTAACAGTGCTGTATGTCATTATTGCCGAAATAAAACATATTGTGTTCAGTGTGCAGAACATAGAAATGGACAAGTCTCTCAGTTTTACTTTTACTTTTATTCCATGTATTTGAAAGTTCTGTCCATCAGGTTTGTGAGGAAACTTGTGAATTTTTAGGAAATGCCTAAAGAAAAAACAAATAACCAAATCGAACTCACTCCAACACTTAACAGGAAAAAAACACAACTCTTTTTGTATTTTTACTGCTCTTTACTAATTCGCTTTCTTAGAAGGAGAAACTCTTCAAAGATCTTTTGGTAGTTGATGTTTTATCTCTGTCATCTAAGTTATTCCTTGGTACCTTGATTCCTTATACTAGACAACCCTTTCCCTAAAGTCCTATTGTACTTTCATTTTATAATGTACATTATTGTCATGGTATTTTTGTCTGCCTCACTTCCCATTCTGTATTTAATTCTATTTTCATTTGTAGGTCTCAGTGGGTATCTGTGGAGGTCTGACTGTTATAGCCACAGTCAAACTGTGGGTTTATATCAGGGATTCACAATCTGCGGCCCGTGGGCTCGATGTGGCCCAAGGCACCATTTCATGTGCCCCACCACCATCACACAAAGAAGTGCCAAAATGGCCATCCACCACCCAAAGCTGTCTGAGGGAGTGAAACCCGCCACCCAGCTTTGAAAAGTTGAGAACTCCTGGTTTATGTAATCCAGCGCTATCATTTTATCAGCTCTGTTGGGCAGCAGCTCTCCAGAGTTAAGATTGGATTTTCTTCTTACCCTACTTGGCGATCAGTGTCATTTCTTGGTGGTCTTCCATCACCCAACTATCCAGACCAATCCTGCCTAGCTTCTGAAATCAGACAAGATTTTGTATGTTATGGATAGGATGGTGGTTCAATGGTCACTGTCGTTCAGTCATCATGGGATGAAGTACAGGATGAAACTAAGCCAGTATAGTGTTGACTCATGACACAGTTAGAGAGGAACAGAGGCAAATATAGTAAGACAATTTGTCACACTCCCAATAAATATTTGAGTACAATAACAGAACTTCCACACCTGTTTGTCTGAAATGGGTCAGGATTCATTTCTGCAGATGGGGCTGCTATACTTGTCAGACCACTGATTTCTATGCCTTTCAAAGAGTTGTTATGGCAGTCATCCAATGTACCCCTCTGTTGTGTTCTAATAGGGCAACCATCTTCATGTGATAACAATGTATCATTTCCTACCAGTAACAATATAGCCTTCAGCTGTATCACTATAAACCCTGTATGAGGACGCGAGCTAATGACCACCAGTGGGCAGCGGCGAGCGTCCAAGCTCTCTCGGTCCATACGCATCAAAGGCTACAGCGCGGAGTTTCCCGCCACTACCTACACCTGGACAAGAAGGGCGTGACTAACAATGACGTCACGCAGACAATAGCCAATAGGCTATCGTGGAGCCACATTCGAATGTTTTACTACTGTATATATTGAGCTATGCATCCGCCATTACCTCATGTTCCCTCTGACCACCATGCAATAAACCTGTGTTAAACCAGCCCGCGGCTGTTTCCTGTGTCTTGGTTCTCATATACTAAATTGGCGACGAAGGTGGGATTATGGATTCCCAAGGAGCCAGGGCACAGAGCGGGTTCAACATTACCAAACCGCAAGACTGGGAGCTTTTTGAGATGGACTTCCAGGCGGCACTGGTGGAGCTCAAAGTCAAAGACGACGAGGAAAGGAAGAGGGCCATCCTCACCCGAATGCTTGGGATGGAGACCAAGCGAACGCTGGTGAGCATCATTGCACCGAAGAAGATGAGTGACTTCAAAGCCGAGGACATCATGAAACTGCTGTGTGAGCGGTTCCGACCCTCGAGGGCAATGTTTCCCGCTCGGAGCGCGTTTTGGAGGCGAGTCCAAGCGCCGGACGAGTCGGTTGAGACCTTCGTAACAGCCATGAGAATAGCAGCCGCCCCCTGCAGATGGGACAACCTAGAGGTGGCCCTCAGGGACGGAGTTCTGTGTGGCCTGAAGGACAAGGAAGTGCAGCGCAGCCTGATGAACAAGGAGCCACCACCCACGCTGGCAGAGGTTGTGGAGGCCGCGGAATCCGCAGAATCCACGAATGCTGGGGTAGACGAAATGCACCAATGGCGTGAGTGGCGTCCTAGGGCCGGCAAAGCGGAGAGTTCGGTGCACGGAAAGTCCGGGCAGTCGGTGCACGCAACCCGACGAACCTCGAAGTCGTCTACGGAAGGCAGCGACGGCGAGGAGGTCCAGAAGGTCCGAAAAGGAGGACGCCGCTGCGATGGTTGCGGAGCGGCCCATGAGCGCGCGAAGTGCCCATTCAGAAAAACCGAGTGCTACAACTGCGGCCGTCGGGGGCACATCGCCAAGGCGTGCAGGAAGCGGAAAGAGGGCCGGAGGCATTCACAAGACCGTTCGGCCAGACCGGACCGTCCAGCGAGGTCCAAAGATGGCGCCCGGACCACGAGGAAGCAGGACGGCGTGGGTCGCATCTCAGACGACAGCGAGGACGACGCTCCCGTGTTCAGCGTGTCTGCGGGACAACCCCATTACTTCGTTGAGGTACTAGTACAAGGGGCCCCTATTAGGATGGAAATTGACTCGGGGTCCTCCTATTCTATAATTCCCCAGAGAGAGTTCTTGAAAATCGACCCCCATGCGCGGCCCAAACTTAAAACGTTGAGGTCCACACTACGAGACGTACAGGGGAACAGCATTCCAGTGTTGGGGGTCGGGAAATTTCGGGTCCGTTTTAAGAGACATTCTGCGGAACTCCCCCTAGTTGTTCTCAAAGGGGGAAGTTGTAGCCTCCTCGGGACACAGTGGTTTCAGCCTTTGGGTTTGTTCATAGGGGGGGTGCATGCCGTGGGTGCGGATCCAATACAAGCGGTGTGTGACGCGCACCCCGACGTTTTTAAAAAAGGACTGGGAAAGTTCAAGGGACCCCCTGTAGCCTTCGACCTAGACCCGGAGGTCCGCCCGATAAGACTCAAACCGCGCAGGGTGCCGTTCGCACTAAAGGACAAAATAGAGGCGGAACTGGACAAGCTGGTGGACCAGGGGATTCTTGTTCCTGTGGATTCCGCGGAGTGGGAAACCCCAATTGTAACAGCACTAAAGGCTAACGGGGAGGTGCGCATTTGCGCTGATTATAAGTGTACAATTAATAAGGCGATCCGCCCTAATGCATACCCGGTGCCGGTGGTCAGCCACCTTCTGGCCAGGCTGAATGGGGGAAAGTGTTTCGCTAAGCTCGATTTAGCACAAGCCTACCAGCAACTCCCTGTAACCCCTGCCACGGCAGCGGCACAAACAATAGTTACACATAAAGGGGCGTTCCAGGTGTCGCGTTTACAGTTCGGCGTGAACTCGGCACCCGGCCTTTTTCAGTCGATTGTGGAACGCCTCCTGAAGGGGCTGGAGGGGGTGTTGTGTTACTTTGATGACGTATTGATAACGGGGGGGAGTGAGGCCGAACTGGCAAAGAGATTGGATAAAGTACTGACTGTGTTCGAGAAAGCGGGGCTGCGGCTGAGAAAAGACAAATGCGTTTTTTTCGAAACAGAGGTTGAATTTTTAGGGTTCCGGGTCACACCCGAGGGAATTATGCCGTCCAAATCCAAAGTAGCCGCCATCAAGAAGGCTCCTCGCCCCACATCCAAAACCGAACTACAGTCATTTCTGGGGCTCCTCAATTTTTACCATACCTTCCTTCCACGGAAGGCGTCGGTGGCCGAACCGCTCCATCGGTTGCTCAAAAAGGAGGAAACATGGCTGTGGGGGGACGAGCAAGAGAGGGCGTTTAAAGAGTTAAAGCAACTCCTAACATCCGAGGCAATCCTGACTCATTTCGACCCCAAACGGCCAGTGGTCTTAGTCTGTGACGCATCCCCGGTGGGGGTGGGGGCGGTGCTGTGCCACGTGTTGAACGACGGAAGGGAGGCCCCGATAGCGTTTTATTCAAGGTCCCTGTCCCAAGCAGAGCGGAATTACGCACAGACCGACAGGGAGGCATTAGCGATAGTAGCGGGAACCAAAAAATTTCACGATTTCCTGTATGGTCGCCCGTTCAAGATCGTGACCGATCACAAGCCCCTGTTAGGAATTTTCACTGCAAATAAGCCCACGCCACAAATCCTGTCCCCGAGGATGCTGCGGTGGGCTATCTTTCTCAACGCATACCAACATGAATTGGAATACCGGCCAGGGAAGGAGATCAGCCATGCGGACGCACTCTCAAGGTCTCCTTTGCCCCTGTCGGGCGACCAAAAGGCAAGGGTAGAGAGAGACCACCAGGTATTGTTAATAGAGGTCTTAGATTCACCCCCAATAGTACCAGCCGACATTGCCAGGGCGACAGGCAGGGACAGAACGCTGGAGAAAGTAAGCTCATGGGTACAGAAGGGGTGGCCGGCGTCCTCCCCAGGTACGGAATTCGACCCATTTTTTCGGAAAAAAGTAGAGCTGTCCCTAGAGAGGGGGTGCCTGTTGTGGGGCCAACGGGTGGTGGTCCCTACATCCCTACGACCGAGGGTGCTCAAAATGCTGCACGTCAGCCACCCGGGAATCGTCCGTTCCAAGGCGCTAGCCCGGAGTTACTTCTGGTGGCCCCAGCTGGACGCAGACATAGAGCACATGGTCGGCACTTGTGAGGCGTGCCAGGGCTCCCGACCGGAGGCGGCTTGCCTCCCGCATAGGGAATGGGATGCAGCAAGGGGGCCGTGGTCCAGAGTGCACGTAGATTTCGCTGGCCCGTTCCGAGGAACCGTTTTTCTCCTGGTAGTGGATGCGTACTCTAAGTGGCTGGAGGTGATTCCGGTAAAGAGCACGTCCTCCGCCACTACAATTGGCCAACTAAGGAGAGTCTTTTTTACGTTCGGTTTACCCGACACTCTGGTCAGCGATAACGCTAGTTGTTTCACGTCCACTGAGTTCAGGGCATTCACGGAGGCAAACGCCATTCGGCACGTAACATCTGCGCCGTTTCACCCGGCAATGAATGGCCAAGTGGAGCGGCTGGTGCGGACAACAAAGGATGCGCTGCGGCGCATGGGCTCGGGGGACCTGAATCACCAAGTATGTCAGTTTTTATTAGCGTATAGGGTGACCCCCTTAGCATCCGGATACTCGCCGGCAGAGCTGCTGATGCGGAGAAAACTGACCACGATTCTGTCCAGGTTAGACCCGACGAGGGTCGAGGACAAAGGGAAGAACGTAGGGGTAGCGGTGTTGAAAGGTTTCGCCGCCGGCGATCCTGTGCATTGCAGGAACTACGCCAGCACCGGGCCAGCCTGGGTGCCAGGGAGAGTTGTAGAACAGACGGGGCCAGTGTCATATCGGGTGGAAACGAGCACCGGCCTACTGTGGAGGCGGCATGCGGATCAGCTCCGGAGCCGGGTTCCCAGGGAGAAATTCACGGACGGCACGGAGAATGCCTCAGCGTTAGGGTCCTCCCCCACCCGTTTATCCCAAGGGGGAGACAACGAAGGGCAACAGTCCCAAACAAGGGGGGAAGGCAGCGGTCCCGACTCATATCCTTTTGATACACCAGTCCTATCAAAGAGTAGCAGCGGTCCCGACTCCCTATCGGAGCCCGGGGGAGAGGGAGAGGAGTTTGGAGAGGAGTTTGCGACCGCTGCCCCCAAATTTGATTTTGATTTTGCGAGCCGGGGAGGTTTTTGGGAGTGTTCCCCCACCCATCCAAGCGAGAAGAGGGGTTTTTCGTTAGCCCCCAGTGCCCCCGGTTATTCCCAAACAAAGCACGCACCTCCCGACAAAGCCGCAGAACCGCGGCAAGGCACTAACAAGTCTCCCTCTCCAATTACAGGACAGGAAGCCAGGGGACAAAGAGAAGGTAGCAAACCCGGGGCAGGGCAGCCCACACCGAGACCCCAGCGTGTTCGAAATAAGCCATCTTGGCTGAGAGACTTCGTCTCATCCTAGGGGGGAGGAGTGTTGTGTTCTAATAGGGCAACCATCTTCATGTGATAACAATGTATCATTTCCTACCAGTAACAATATAGCCTTCAGCTGTATCACTATAAACCCTGTATGAGGACGCGAGCTAATGACCACCAGTGGGCAGCGGCGAGCGTCCAAGCTCTCTCGGTCCATACGCATCAAAGGCTACAGCGCGGAGTTTCCCGCCACTACCTACACCTGGACAAGAAGGGCGTGACTAACAATGACGTCACGCAGACAATAGCCAATAGGCTATCGTGGAGCCACATTCGAATGTTTTACTACTGTATATATTGAGCTATGCATCCGCCATTACCTCATGTTCCCTCTGACCACCATGCAATAAACCTGTGTTAAACCAGCCCGCGGCTGTTTCCTGTGTCTTGGTTCTCATACACTAAACCCTCTGAAATGTGGGCCGCAAAGTGGCTTGAAATTGAAGTGGGGGTTTACCTCCACTTACTTGAAGGAGAGGCTGTAAATGCAAGGTCCTTACAACTGGACACAGAGGTGGGGCTGAAGGCTTTAAAGGTTTGCTCTACTAGAGTGCCTAAATGTCGATTTTGTGGACCAGATAGGAATTTTTGGGGCTGGCTTTCAAATTGACAAGTTAGATATGAAGTCAGATCATTTTCTGCCTATCCCACTCTGAACTGCATGGCCACGATGGCTATTTAAGCACAGTGTCACTAAATAGTTCACGATTGGATGACAGGTAGTTCTGGGTTAGAGTGGCAGAGGTGATACCCTCATGGCATCATTAGATGAGGTGTTCTGTATGTCTGGTATGGTTTGGGTGAATCAGCACTCTTGGAATAAAGCCATTTACTGGGCCAATGAGGGGGTGCCTTTCTCAAATGGCCAAGAGAGGAGAGGACTGTGCTCAGGCTGGACAGATAATATAGCCTGTGGTGTGGGGAACATGGGGCCAAGCATACATATGCTTGCTACGTGCTGCAGCCGCTTTGGCTGTCAGAATAAGGACATCCCACCAAGAAGTCACTGTTAAGATAGGAATTTTTTTTTGCCTATGCTTCCAGATTGGCCGTAGGGTGTTTGGTGGTTTTTCCTACCCTACTCTGGTTTCTTAGGGTGACATCTGTGGAGGTGGGTGTGTTCAACTAACCAGGTCACAACTAGAGATGGGCATACCTGTCAACCCACAGCTCCGGAAAAACGGGACTTGCGCACATCGCTTGTGCGCAGGTTGCTTTCCACGCATTCATGGAAGGGTTTTACCCCTTCCACGCATGCGCAGAAGCACTACGCCGCTTGCACAGCTCCTACACAAGCGGCATAGCACTTCTGCGCATGCGTGGAAGGGGTAAAACACTTCCATGCATGCGTGGAAGTGCTACACCGCTTGCGTAGGGGCTGCACAAGCGGCGTAGCGCTTCCACACATGCGCAGAAAGCGTTTTCCCCCACTGCCAAATTACGGGGTTTTGGCAGCACGGGGTGGGTTATGACATCAATCGACGTCGAATTACGGGGTTTTCCCAGCCAAATCATGATGGTTGACAGGTATGGAGATGGGTAGTGCTGGGTGACTTATAAGATGCTGATTTTGATGACTGGAAAATTGGTAGGTCAGCAGTTTGAGACCCGAATACTGCATGATGAAGTGAGCTCACGTCTCTGTCCCAGCTTCGGCCCACCTAGCAGTTCAAAAGCAAGAAACTGAAAGTAGATAAATAGGTACCACTTCAGTGGGAAAATAACAGCTTTCCTGATGCTCCGGTGTCTAGTCATTCCTGCTACATGACCACAGAAACATCTGCACATGCAGACAGCACTGGCTCTTTGGCTGTAAAAGGACATGAGTACTGCACCCTAGAGTCGGATTCGACTGGCTTTCAAGCAAAGGTGACCTTTACCTTATCTCAGAGATTCTCAACCTGCAGCCCATGGGCTGGATGCGGCCCACAGAACCATTTCATGTCCCTTTGTTTTCAATGGATCTTACTGCCCATGATCCTATTCATAATAATGCAGTGTTGATAACTGAGTTCAGTTCTTTGGTCTGTTGGTTTGTCTGCCACATGTTTTGACAATAGTATGTGGGGCAAACAGGTTGCAGGTGGCTTCAAACAGGGAGTGGGGCTTGTGGGTATTTGATGCATCTTGCTACTTCCCTTTTCTCTGAGGACTGAACTCTTGCTCTTTCCACCATACAGGCTCATGTTCATCTGTTACTCGAAAACTTATTGCATTACATGGTTATTTGTGACCTGTAAAATTGATACCAAGTTTATTACACTGCAGCTGAGTTCGTTTTAGATTGCATATGTTGTTAATCATAAAGGAGGAGAGGAACTGCAAGCTTAAGGTTGACGGAGGAGGGTTCAGGCTAGAATCCTTCCCATTTGTAAGTCTGAGAGGGCTGGAGATGTCTGTACCTTTTTGGCATAGTTCTTACATTGTCAGGTTTTCCTCCTTTTTCTCAAGCAATCCAGCAAGCTGCAGAAGATGGTATGATAAAAACAAAGACTGCAGCAATCAAGGTGGGCTTCAGTACTAAAGTTTGCCATCATTCCCCCCTCAAAGGATATTAGGTTTTTTGAGATTTAAATCTTGGGTAGAGGTCAGGGTGATACTCATCTTTTTTTTCTTCCTTGTCTTATATCAGTGCTAGACTAGGAAAGGTTTTTGATATTCTATTTAAGAGGCTATTTGCATGCAGATCACCCTGAACCGTTTCACCTCCTCATGTGTACATTGATAAAACACTACAAAAATCTATTAAGCTGATTCAACTTAGATTAAATTGATCGTCTTTACTCATGGTCTTTACTGACGGATATATGTATATTTGTGCTTTCCTCATTCACAACCATACGTAATACTAACCTATTTGAGTAAGCACTCATATCAAACTTGTAGCTGGCTGGATAGTTCACTGGTTTAGGTACCTGGTTGTGGATCCAGAGGATGGTGGTTTGATTCCCCACAATTGCTCCTAGGAGAAGAGTCATTCTGTGTAGCCTTGGGCAAGCTGCAGAGTCCCAGGACAACCTCAGAGTTTATTTATATTTATTTATTACATTTTGATACTGCCCATTTGGGGTTGGTAAAACACTTCTGTGTGTTCTCTAGTTAGAAAATCCTTGAAAAGGTTGCCATAAGTTAGAATTGACTCAACAGCATTCAATTATCATTATTATCAAGACTGTATGCCTGCATATATGTATCAATAGAATCATAGCAAGATTTCTTACCTTTGCAAAACCCAGAACAAAAAGAATCTTCAGCAATTCTAGAATTCCTCCCCATGGAAGGACAGGCTAGCTCACTCTTCCATGTCCTCATTCCTCTTCAGTCAAGCCTTTGGTTGGTAGAAGGCTGCCAAGGAAGGTGTTTTTTCATAAAAGTGATTGTACTTTTCACTTTTTAATGTGCTTTTAAATTATTCAAAATGCTTTATTCAGATGATTTAGTATATATTTAGTATATGTTTAGCATAAATCACATTGTTTTTAATATTGTGATTTATTGTATTTAGATCTGTATTAACACTTGCCTTTTAATATTTATAAGTGACTTTGGATTCCTTTATTGGAAGAAAGTTGAAATATAGATAAATAAAAGGAATGGATGAAGGAATTTGACATATCGGGTGGACACTGCCATTGTACATCTCAGCCACTAGATGGCACTGAATTTAATTTATCTGCTCAAGTGGCTAAGTCACTGACTGGGAGGCGGAAAGTCAGCAGTTCGATTCCCAAGTACTGCAAGATGGAATTAGCTCCCATCTTTGTCCCAGCTCCTGCCAACCTAGCAGTTTGAAAGCAAGAAATCACAAGTAGATAAATAGGGACCACTTTAGTGGGAATGTAACAGCATTCCATGTGCTCCAGTGTCTAGTCATGCCTGCCACATGACCATGGAAACGTCTGCAGAAGCAGACAGCACTGGCTCTTCGGCTTTGAAACAGATGAGCACTGAACCCTAGAATTGGCTACGACTGGCTTTCAAGCAAAAGAAACCTAGAAGAGTCAACAGTTTGTACTTGAAAAGTATGGAATAAACATCAAAGAACTAGAGTGGGAAATTAAAAAAAAACTATTTGTTTTTGGAATTGGAAGAAAAGACTCAAATGGGAATGGAATTTGGAAGGAACAGAAGTTTGAAAGTGAGAGGACCCCAGTTGCAAACATGGGTAGCAGAGTAGCATGCAGCAGATATCAGGGTCTGTGAGTTTGGGCTCTGTGAAATGAACAGACTTCTCAGTATTGAGTGCAAAGGAAAAGGTTTACTCATGCTGGCTGGTGCAAATATTTACAGTGGTTGCGGTGAAACAAGCAGCAGAAAATAACAGCAACACAGAGTCTGGCTTTCCCAAGTTTCAAGCACTGGGAAGCCGGTATAGTCCTTTGATAACAAGTCCTTTAAAGCAATGCGGCTTACAGAAATAGACAATGTTAAAACCCACTAAAAACACATCAAACCCCATTAAAAACCACACTCACACACATAAAAAGAGAGAGAGTCTCATTGTTTAAACAAGCCAGCAGGCAGGGGTCACCCCTCCATCAGCGCCCCACACCTGCCCCGCCAGCCAGGTTTTCAGATATTTTCTAAAGGGCAGCAATTCCATCTGCAGCCGCAATTCCACTGGCAGGAGGTTCCATAGGGCCGGTGCGGACACGGAAGAGGCCCTCCTTCTTGTGCTAGAGAGACGAGCTTCTCTAGCCATTGGTACAAGTAGAGAGCCCCTCCAGTCCACACTGGTTGGATGGACAGATGTTCTTGGGGCGATGCGGTCTCTTAGGTATCCTGGCCCACTACCATGCTTTGATTTGATATCCTTAATGAGAGGGAAAGAACTTACATTCAGATCAGGGCTCAACATAAAAATTTACATTTTTAAAAGAGTCAACAACACTTCTAACAGAGCCACCAAAACATGTCATTATGCTAAGCCTAGGATTTCCACTTCAGATGGACCAAAGCTAACAAGTTGAGACTGAACCTGGGTAAGACGGAGGTGCTGTTGGAGGGTCCGGCTTCCCAACTAGGAGCCCTGATCCCAATGTTAGATGGGATGATCTTGTCCCCTAAGGACAAAATATGCAACTTGGGGGTCATATTAGATCGCCATCTGAATCTGAAAGCACAAATTGCAGCAGTGTGTAAAGCTGCTTTTTTTCATCTTTACCAAATAGCTCAATTGTGTCCCTACTTGGAGAGGCAGTCCCTCATAACACTAATTATTTCACTGGTACCCTCTCACATTGACTACTCTAATGCTCTCTATGTGGAGTTCCCCGTGTTCCTGATACGGAAACTTCAAAGAGTACAGAGTGTGGCTGTCAGGCTGGTCACTGGGATGAAAAAATCCGTATATGTCTCCCCAGTCTTGGCAGAATTTCATTGGCTTCCCATTGTGTTCTGTGTCAGGTTCAAGATGGCATTGCTGACCTCCAAAGCCCTAAACGGTTTGAGACCTTCCTACTTGGTGTAGCGTCTACCCCTCTGAAATCTGACCAACTTCATCCACTCTTCTCTGACAACTCAACTCCAAGTACCAACTCCCAGGGTGACTAGAAAGTCCGCTACCTGTTGGAGGGCTTTCTCAGTGGCGGCTCCGGCTAATAGGAATGCTCTACTTGGGGAGCTGCATTTGATTGACTCTTTAGGGATCTTTAAGAAACAACTGAAAACCTTTCTTTTTGAGGAGGCCTTTGGCAGCTTATTGAAGTCCAAATAGGAGACCCATCATTTTTTGGCCACTCATGCTAGTGGTCCTTGGTTCTGATTGGGCTGGGGGTGGGGGTTGTTCTATGCTTTTATGCAGTGGTGGGCTCTAAAAAAAATATGGCTACACTGTTGGCGTGGTATGGTGGGCGTGGCCAGGGGAAAGCCCAGCATTGCACCTGAATTAGGACTACTTTATTTCAAAACTTGGATGGGTGGGGCCAGCCAGAATTTCTGCTACTGGTTCTGGCGAACTGGTGCGAACTTGCTGAAGCCCACCACTGGTTTTATGGTGTACACTTTGCACTTTTTAACATTGTGAACCACCCCAAGTGGGAATGTATCCCAGATGGGTGGGGTATACGTCAAATAAATAAATAATAATAATAATAATAATAATAATAATAATAATAATAATAATAATAATAATAATAATAATAATAATAATAATAATAATTAGAATTAGAATTAGAATTAGAATTAGAATTGACTTGACTGCATACAATTATTCTTTTTAATTATTAACCAAGTATAAGAATCCTTTTCTACTAATGTTTCAATTTCTGCCTAAAACAATATAGCAACAAATTTATTTGCTTGTTTGTTTCATTTTTATACTGCTCATTTGGGATATTTCCCACTCTGGGCAGTGCACATACAAATAACAAAATAACATAATGAAACAACCAAATAAGTACATTCTAAAATAAAATAAAACTGGTGTCTGTGGGCACAGAGGGTTAACTGACTAGCTAGTTTATTGTTGCTGTTGTTCAGTCACACAGTCACATCCAACCTTGGTGTCCTGGTGGAGAGCTCAATGAAGGTGTCAACCCAGTGTGCCTCAGCAGTGAAAAAAGCAACCTCAATGCTAGGGATCATTAGGAAGGGTATAGAAAATAAGTCAGCAAGTGTCATTTTGCCTCTTTATAAATCTATGGTGAGGCCCCATCTGGAATACTGTGTACAGTTCTGGTCGCCATACCTCCAGAAGGATATTATGGAGCTGGAAAAAGTGCAGAGGAGGGCAACCAGAATGATTAGGGGACTGGAACACCTTCCTTACCATCTGAGGCTGCAACGGTTGGGCCTCTTCACTCTTGAACGACGACGTCTAAGAGGTGACCTGATTGAAGTTTATAAAATCATGCACGGTGTGGACAAAGTAGATAAGGAAAAACTGTTTTCCCTATCGCATAACACTAGAACTAGGGGACACTCCATGAAACTTTTGGGTACTAGTTCTCAAACAAATAAGAGAAAGTACTTTTTCACCCAGAGGATCACTGGTCTATGGAACTCCCTGCCAGAAGAAGTGGTGACAGCTGCCAGTCTTGACAGCTTCAAGAAAGGATTAGACAAGTTCATGGAGGACAATGACTATAATTATCAATGGCTATAATTATGGATACCTAAGGACAACCTCCGGGTTGGAGAGATAGGCAGGATATCTCTCAATGCCATTTCCAGGGAATCCTAAGCAGGTGAAGGCTTGGAAATACCCTGAAGCAAATGGTGAGCCACTGTGTGAGACAGAATGCTGGACTGGATGGGCTGTGGCCTGTTCCAGCAAAGCTGTTCTTATCAACCCTTTGTGACCACATGGACCACTGCACACCACACTCCTCTGTCATCTGCTATCCTCCATAGTCCAACCAGATCTATGCCCATTGTGTCAAGGATGCCATCTAGCCATCTGCCATTCCCTTCTACTTTTGCCTTCCATCTTTCCCAGCATCAGGTTTATTGTTAAAAGTGTAATATTAAGAGAAGAGAGTTTAAAAATGTCACATGTGCAGTTCCAAAAGGAGTTTGGCAGGCAGTTTGAATAGTTCAGTTCTTGATTATATGATACAATAGAACTGAACCAGATGTATTAATACAGGATCAATATCAGCTGTGACTATATAATAACATTATTTTCCATGTTCTTGTTTTCTTAAAATTTCTTCAGGTAAATAAAGAAAAATAAGTTTCTTCCAGTAAAACTTTAACATTTCAAATTGCACGAAGTCTAGCCCAAACTCAAGTAGTCAAACTATCACAATGAAGCAAACCATGAAGTAAACTGAATTATGTCCCTGCTAGCAGAAATCTGATTTCATACCAATGGAGCTGTTGCAACCGGCTGAGAAGAAAATAGATTCAGGGCTTTATAGTTTATAGGATGCTGTTTTTCTTCTCCTTCCTGGTTATAGCATTGTTTCTGCTGACAGTGCACCTGAGAAGAGAGGTCAGCAATTCCTCAGCCTTTTATTTGACTTATAATACCTGAAAAGTTAACTTATATTTATTAACTTTAGCTCTTGGTATCAGTGAATCAGTAACCTCTGTTGATTCAGATTGAGCTGCCATTTTACACAATGTGGAGAAAGAAGATGGAAGACAAAGATTAGCAAAAGGGGTCAACAAAGTGCACCTCCCAAAATGAGAAGTACATTTGCCAATAATGTAGTGGCATGGCCAGAAGATATAGGTTTTGAGCTCTTATACAGAGAACATAAGAACATAAGAACAGCCTTGCTGGAACAGGCCACAGCCCATCCAGTCCAGCATTCTGTCACACACAGTGGCTCACCATTTGCTTCAGGGTATTATTCCCAAGCAGATGCCTTCACCTGCTTAGGATTCCCTGGAAATGGCATTGAGAGATATCCTGCCTATCTCTCCAACCCGGAGGTTGTCCTTAGGTATCCATAATTATAGCCATTGATACCCTTGTCCTCCATGAACTTGTCTAATCCTTTCTTAAAGCTTTCTTCTTTCTTAAAGAAGACTACTTAAAACCATAGTGTAACAAAGAATGTGATGTCTGGGTTTTGCAGTCTGAAACTTCTTCTTCTGCTGCTGTATCCGAATCTGAATCTTGGTGATCATCATGACAATCAGCCGGGAAGATAGTCCTGATAATATAATGCAGTGGCCTTTCATCTGTCTTCTGCATTGCAGCATGACACCCATACCACTCATCCAGTTCCATGACTCACTTTCTGGTCCTGAGTCTTCATCAGGATACCTAAGAGACCGCATCGCCCTAAGAACATCTGTCTGTCCAACCAGAGTGGACCAGAGAGGCTCCCTAGTTGTTCCATCATCTAGGGGAGCTCACCTCTCTGGAACAAGAAAAAGGGCCTTTTCCATGTTCACACCGGCCCTTTGGAACCTCCTGCCAGTAGAGCTGTGGCTTCAGATGGACCTGCTGCCATTCAGGAAAGGACTTAAGACCTGGTTGGCAGGGCAGGTGTGGGGCCCTGAGGGCAATATGGCTCCTGCCGGTTGGCTTTTCCCATAAGAGGCACCTTCTCTCTCCTATATGGGGTGGGGGTGGGATTTTAATGGGGGTGGGGATTTTAACTGTTTTTATTATGTGGGGTTTTTAGATTATGTAAGCTACCCTGAGTCGGGCTTGCCTGAGTGGACAGCGAACAAGCTGAAAAATTAAATTGAAATTAAATCAGCCCCAGGCCTGTATGGATGAATACTGTATTGATGAAGCTGTTGCCCTCCTTCAAGATGGATTCAAGTGGGATTTAATCCACTTGTGGTCCATCACCCTTCCCTGTGGACTTCAACACCTAAGGTCATTAGTCCTTAGGGTTGTCAGGTTAGTTAACCGACACCTGACACTCAGCATTGAGTCACTGGCAATATGGTCTACTTTATTACCATAGCAGGATAACCTGGCCAGATTGAAAGTCTAAAACATACAGGATAACATGGCCAGACTGAAAGTCTGAAACTACCCAGATATATATCCAAAATGTGACTGATGCATTGCCGCTGCCGCCGCCGCCGCCACCGGAGTGCATGGAGTGCTCTGGATATTGTAGACTCAGCTGGACATACATTTGGGTTTTCTAACATTCATCTCATCTTTGAAGAATCTGTTATGGGACTTTCCAACTTGTACCACTAATTCAGTATAAAATTAAAAATCACACAGCACCATCTCTAAATAGGCACATTCTTCTTTCTTTTCTTTCTTTCTTTCTTTCTTCTTCTTCCAGTTCTTCTGAGGTCATGCCACACTAGTCTCTCAGGTTCTTCAGCCATTAACTCTGTCTAAGCCTGGGGCCTCTCTTCCCAGAGATCCTTCCTTGCAGAGCGAGTTGTATTCTATACTTTGTGTTGTTCCTCATCATATGGCCAAGGTATTGGGGCTTTCTTTACTTGAAGATCTTAAAAGGTCCTCGTTCTTTAGCCATTCAGCACAACACTTCTACATTAGTCACATGGTCATCCTTATGATATCCTTAGCAGCCGTCTGTAGATCCACATTTCAAAAGCTTTGATTCTCTTTTCAGATTTGGATCTTTGTAGTGAGAGTTAGATTTCTACCGTGTAACAATGTTGCATTTTTATGAAGATGGATCTTGCTTTTTCTGTTCATTTTTTAATCTCTACCTTGGGATCTCAATTTTCATTTAACATACTCCCCAAATAGACAATTTTATCCACTAAAATGTAAGCACATAAGTGTAGAAACTGAAAGGTTCTCTGTCTTTTCCATGCCAGGGTCAGGAGATCTTTTGGGAAGCCCAGCAATGCAGCCTTGGGTTCTCTATTGGAAGAAAGGATTTAATGAGCCTCTGTGACATATGTAAGTGAAACTTTTGTAAGAACACAGTGAATGTAGAAAGAAGTTTTATAAGTTTAGAATAAAAACTCAATGTGTCCCTAGTTTGGACATGGTTCATTTGCCTGAGAAAGCCATTGTTGATCATTTTGTAACCTATGGGATTTTTTTAGTGTGTGTTTAAACCAATAATGGTTCAGAGGAAGAGGTTGAAGTTTTAACTATTGAGATAGGTCCTTCCTGGACCTGTGGTATCTGGCATTATGACCTATATATGGAATTATTCAGTCAGTGTGGTCAAGAATTCATCCCTTATGAGCATGGTTCCCCCTTAGTATCTGTTAGAATGACAGCTGTGTATATATTGGCTGGATTATGGCATCTGGGGTATGTATTTCCCCTGTAATTTTAAGAGAAGCCTGTGTGTGGTAAGGTGCATTGAATAATGAAGAAATGTATGAGTTTTGGCATCTTAAATGACATAGAAATAAAAGTAGTCAGTTTTCAGCTTATTGGCTTCTGGGTCAAACATTATATTGGTGGTTTGTGTGTGCACAGTGGAGGATTACATGTTGTGGGACATCCCAAGCCACACCTAAACTCCTTATAATACCTCGGGCTTGTGAGATCTGCACTGTTGGGGTCTCAAAAACCATTTGGGGGTTTATGCCCCCCAAATTGTATGCAAAGGTGATACCCACACCAGCCAGAGAAGCAGCAATGAAACAGCAGTACTGCGCACGCACAGCATAGCCAAGCCAGGGGCTTGAATTTTCTGCTGGGAGATGCGGCTGCTAAAGAAAGCTGTGGCCACAATTAGTGGCCACAGCTTTCTTCAGCAGTGGGGTCTCCTGCCTGTCAATGTACAGTTCTGTCAAGCTGCGGCCTCCTGTCACTGACCAAAGGAGGCCACAGCTTGATAGAATTTAACGTTTATGGGCCGGGGATGCCACTGGGCAGAAAGGTAAAACCACAGTCAAGCCGCATCATGCTTGCTATAAAGGACAAAAACAACCTGGGCAAGGCTGGGTTATTACCTAGTGCTACATAAGTTTATGGCAAAATTGAATTAAGGGGAGACAAAACATTCAAATGTCCAGGTACTAAAGAAATTTAACAAATACTTTGGTGCTTGAATGTTGGATTCTGATGTCTCTCTCTCTTACTTCATAGCAAAATTGCCCAGACAGCTGACAAAGAAAAGCACATAACACTACAAAAGTGGGGTTTCAATGGCTCAGTGGTTAAGAAGCTCACCTTGTTAGCTGGAAGGCTGACAAGTCGGCAGTTCAATACCTGGGTACTGGATGGATTGAGCGGCTGTTTCTGTCCCAGCTCTTGGGGACATGAAAGGAGCCTCACTTGGGCATCCCTGAGCTGAGTTTCTTCCACCAAAATCCTTTCAACCCAGTATAATTTCTGACACAAAACTTGTGTTCCCGCCTTAACTATGTAGTCATGTAAAGTCTTTACTCTGGTCTGATGACCTCCCAGTCATCCCACTCCTCTCCCGTCTCATCCTGTTGTTTCCCGCCCAAATGTATCCATTCCCGATTGTATATATTTAGCAGTGCTGCGCCATTGCTCCCCATGTTCTGACTGCCTAATAAAGTTGTTTGGCCCTGTTATGCTGGCTGCTTCGCATTTCTACAAGAACATCAAATATACTGTACTACAAAAGTAAAAATTGAATTTCAGTTATCATTGGATTACAATTCCCATAAATCTCAAAATGTTATGGGAGTTGAATTTTGAGTGTTGCACTACACATTTGAGTTTCTAAGCTCAGACTGAGGTATAATGATAAAGTAGCTGCATCAGAGGGAGTGTAGTGGCTGGCTTAGTGGTTGAACTTGACAAATGGAAGGTTGTGAGGTTGGCAGTTCAAGACCTGTGTGCTGCATGATGGAGTGACCACCCACTGTCTTTCCCAGCTGCTATCAACCTAGTAGTTTGAAAGTTAGAAATTGCAAGTGGATGAATAGGTACCACTTAAAATAGAAAGGCAACAGCATTCTGTGCACTCTGACATTTAGTCATGTCTGTCACATGACCTTGGAAATGTCTGCAGACATGGACAGTGCTAGCTTTCTGACTGTAAATGGAGATGAGCACCTCACCCTAGAGTCATATACAATGGGCTTTTGAGCATGGAGTCCTAGCTGCACCAGCCAGCAGGAGCAACCTGTACATTTAACAGAAGATTTTTGATATTAAAAAAAATTCCACTGAGCTGGTAAACTGATCCACCCTCTGGTAAAAAATCCAATGATTTCAGAACCATTATTGTAGAGCAGCAGTGGCCAACCTATGGCCTATGGGCCAGACCCAGTCTGTGGCACCAAATCATCTGGCCCTCACCACCACTGGCGCTGCCATAAGCAGATGCAGATGCATTCACAATAGCTGTAAACCCGTCTATGACAGCTGCGGAGATGTTTTACGGTAGCGTTTACAGCAGGTGGAACCACCAGTCTGGTCCACTCAACTGTCTGCGGGAGCATGACCTGGTCCCCGACTTGAAAAAGATGGCATGCCCTGTTGTAGAGGGATATCACTGAGAAAACCTAGTCGCCCCCATGTCATCTCCAGGAGGAGAATTAAATATCCCACATTGTTTAAGAATTGGATCTAAAAATATTTTTAAAAATTGAAGGAAGAGTTTCATTTTCTTTTTAAGGCTAAAATGGACACAGTCATAGTCTTTGTAATTATATTCTATTAGGAATGTCAGGAGTCCCATATTCGAAAGCAGAGCCCTTTACTCAGCAAAACTTGAGTACATATTGGGATGTTGTGAATGAGGAGACATAGGTCTCTCACTTTGGTGCCTAGTATTTTGATATGTAGCATTGCATCCAACATGAAATTGTAGTCTTGACATTTCCCTACTCACATACACCCTCTGGATTGGAAATGAAAGTCTCAGGATGCTGTGTGAAGTCTCAGAGAATTATTATGCCCTACTGGGTACAAACTTCAAGTCCAGCCGTATTAGAAGAGGAGAACATCTCATTTTACTTGGTATGGAAATGCCGGTTGCCCATTTCTTCCTTCCTTCCAACTGCTCATCATGAACATCTTTGTATGGAGTACCTAGTGCCAAATATTTTCTGAAGAGGTGGTGTAAATCCACATTGTCTGGCTTGCTCTCTGTTCCTCTCTCATGCTTTATCTCTCTGGCGCATACCCATTATCTTGTAACTGTAACACATCGGTCCAATTCTTGGAGCTTCACAAAGGCCCTTCCTCAGGATTTGGCCCACTTCCCTCGGTGGAATGCTTCTGACCTGATTACCTTTCTTTTGAATAAAGCCTGATAAAGCCTTTTATGTCTGTAGAGATTCCTTCTACTTCCAATTCCTAATAATCTTCCCGGACATGACCAAACAGATGTGGGCAATGAACGGAAAGCCACCTCAGCCCCTGAAACGTATTCCACAATGAGTGCCACGCTGTTTCCCAAAGCTACTGATTTCCCAATTAAGGCATTCATAATGTGAGCTTGAGATGTTTATACCTGGCTTCGCTCCTTCTTCTTCTTTAAATCAGGCATATTGTTAGCATGAGCAGCTGTCAGGTTGCTGATCTGGATTCCCCCACATTTCTTCAAAGGAAAAGAGTCAGTTTAATCACGTTCATTTCCTTGGCCCTTTCCTGTTGCCAATTGCATGTACCTATCTAAATGGTATTTTCCAACTGCTGCTATCACATTTGCTTTCAGACACACTATGTACAATTTACATCTGATTTCTATCTGTCTCTCTCTCTGTGTGTCCTTAAATGTTTGAAATTTACTTCCATTCAGCTCCTGTGTGATGCCAGCTTCATTATTTTCCTCACTGGGTATTTTTTTTTGTTCCAGTTCATCTTCTTTGAAGAAAACTCTTCCATTCCCCCCCTTCCCCACACACATATCTGATTTCTGTGGGAAAGATAAGCTATTTTGGGAGTCATTTTAATTTATATTTCTATAAATGCAGGAATCTTTTCCAACTGCTTGCTACATTCTGTTTTGACTTTCATGCTGTAACAAGTCTATGTTATTGATAGTTTGGATTAAAAAATAAAGATACACATCTAGGGGTTGCTCCCCATGGAACCAGGAAAAACAATGGATGACCTCATCCAGTTAACCTTCTCTCAGTTTGGTATACCTTACAGGGTTAATGGAAAAATGAAAGTATAGTTAAAGCAATGGTCTTCCCAGTAGTAATGTATGGCTGTGAGAGCTAGACCATAAGGAAGGCTAAGTGCAGAAGAATAGATGCCTTTGAACTGTGGTGCTGGAGGAGACTCTTGAGAGTCCCCTGGACTGCAAGGAGATCAAATCAGTCACTCCTGAAGGAAATCAACCCGGACTGCTCATTGGAGGGACAAATGCTGAAGATGAAGTTAAAGTACTTTGGCCACCATATTTCATTTCATAGGCATATGGGTTTTAGTATTCAATGACATTTTTGTTTTGATGAAGAACTTCTGATGCTTCTCCTTCTGCACCACAGTAAATTGCAAGCTAGGCAGATTAATCTATGTGTTCCATCTAGGTGGCCTTAGCATCAGAGAGCTGATTTCCAAGCCACTTGTCATTGTCTACAAGACCCTATGGTGTTTAGCTTGAGATATATACTGTAGCCTGGCTAGACAGGTCAGTGAGTTAGGTATCCTAATGTGTAGGCATGAACAGATGATCATTTTGACCTCCACTTTATGAAAAGCTCTACACAACGTTATCTGTTCATCAAGCTGCTTGTAGTCTGCCTTCTCTTGTCCATCCTGCTAATGAAGAAATGGTCACTTATTGGAGGTATGGAAAAACTGCAACTTTAACAAAGGCTTTTCCACAAACAGATTTGTTTCTGTTATGACTATTTACAGACTGATGAGAGATTGGCCGTTACATCACTGTCCAAGGCTTTATGCCTCTCAGAGTCTCTTTAGTGCTACAACACAGGCTGGTGACATACAGGACATCCTCCCATTGTGCCGCCATGTGGTCCTTGCCCACCAGCCTGGCCTGATCATTGGCCTGGAGTCACTCCCTCTGTTCTTGCTTTGGCCTGATGTTGCTCCTGATGTTCTCTCCCCCCCCCCAATAGGAAGGCTTGTGGGGTATGTTGGTGCTGGTCTGGTGCTCAACATTCTCCAGAGACCCTGTCATCCACACCAGCTCCCCATTCCAATGGTCCTCCTTGAAGATAAAAGTCCACTGTAGTAGCAAACTTAGGTCCTCCTGATCAGTCTGTAATTGCTCCCTCATCTCTCCTCCTTCCTCTTTTTTCTCCCTTCTTACATCCTCTTCTACTTCTTGCTTCCTTCCTTCCACTAATCCTTCCACTAATCCTATCTGTCCTATCCCTTCTCAAGGAATTGAACGTGATTAAACTGAATCTCCTTTCTGCTTCCAGGACCATTACCTCCTGCTCCTCTGTCCATTTCTTCTCTGCCACCATAAAATCTACTGGCTACCTTTGAGCATATCTGTCAACCGCGGCTCCGGAAAATAAGGGACCTGTGCAGAATGGTTCTGCACAGGTGACCTTCTACGCAACCTGCGCAGAACGGTTCTGTGTAGATTGCCTTCTATGCATGCGTAGAAGGCTTTTATGCTTGTGTAGAACCCTTCTACGCTTGCGTAGAACCCTTCTACGCATGCGTAGAAGGCTTCTACGATCCCTTATGTGCAGATCGCCTTCTACGCAAGCGTAGAAGGGTTCTACGCAAGCGTAGAAGGGTTCTACGCAAGTGTAAAAGCCTTCTACGCATGTGTAGAAGGTGATCTGCGCAGAAGGGATGCACAATACCTCTTTTTTCCCCGTTGCCAATTCCGGGGTTTTGGCAGCTGCCGGCGGGAAATGGTGCAAATCGGCGCTGGAAATCGGGAAATCCCGGCCAATCCGGGAAGGTTGACAGGTATGCCTTTGAGTCATCATGACCCCAATCCCCTAGGGAGCTCGAGGTCTTGAAGAACAGACCCTTGTCTGCATGAGAAATATGATGCCTCCACTCCTCTGGGGTTGCCTCCACACTATTGTTTAAGGAACTGGCTATTCAGCCCTCACCCCAAGCATGGCCATTTGACTCTCAACTTGTGACACTGTTTCTTTTTGACTTTCAAGCAAATTCCATTAAAATTAGGGACATTTATGATTCAATCTTGGGTATACCTACTTAAAATTAAGTCCCAATGAATTCAAGGATTCCTGCTTCTGAGTAAGTGTGCATTAAATTGCGGACTTCATACAGTTAGCCTGGCACTTTACCTGTTCATTAATTGAACAAGAATTTTGGCTGTTCCACCTCTCAAAGAGAAGCAAGCACACTTTCATTAAAGAACAAGTATTTCTTATGTTTTCCATGAATTAATCATGCTCATGCATTTATTATATAATTGCTATATATTAACTTTTTTAAAGTAATGGGATTGCATGTTTCCAGGGATTACTATTGATTATCCTTTCCTGTGTATCAAAGTAATGGGATTGCATGTTTCCAGGGATTACTATTGATTATCCTTTCCTGTGTATCAAAGGTTCCCTATAGTATTTCAACTCCTTCTATGGAGAAATGTTGAGGTCTGTTTCTAATATTCGATCCACTATCCTGTGGTATTTTTTAATGTGAAGCCAAGGAGTAGCAATCACACTATCTGGCTTTTACAATATTTTCAGTTGTGTAATGTATTTTGTTCATTGCAGGCGCACCCCCCCAATAACGGACACAGACAACATTGTAAGTGGATAACAGCATAGGGCCACATTTATTGATTCAATGCCCTAGTCCGAATTATAAATTTGTATTGGTAAAACGACCAATCATAATTCCTAAGGCAAGCAGGCCGAAGTAACACTGGTAAGGTACCACCCCAAAATTGCCAACGGCAATTGGTTACAATGTATCAATTTGTATCAATTTGTTTGTTGACAACAAACAAATTGTTGACCGTAGTCAATAACTAACTCATGACCCCACCCTCTGACGCGTATCCGTGAAATCACAGGGGTGATGCATGCTGGTTAGCAATCGTCATCACCCCATCGCCTGATTCGTCGTTGACCGGACAACGTTTAACTAATTTATTCCTGTCTAGTGTTGTCCAGTCAATTGCGAACCTGCCGGATACTTGTGGGTCATACTGTTTACCTTACCAGTGCTACCCGCCAATGTGACCAAAGTCAACATTAGGAACACAGAAAGACCCCTATATCAAACCATAGCAACAGTGTGGGATGGGCAAAAAAGCCAGGACCCGGAAGCCAATATGGGTCCCAGCCAAAAATTCCCACCCGGCCCCGAAGCGACCAAAATATCACACTGTTAACTAGGGAGGGGGTGGAGGGGAAAAGACTTCTCCGCTCCGTCGCTGAGGTAAAATGGCAGCTCGGCTGCCTCGTGGCCACCCCTTTTATAAGGGAGCTGGCCACGCCCCTAACTACCCGGATTCTCTGTCCTGTGGGGGGGGGGCCCGCAAAGGGCGCGGCGGCCATTTTGGCGCCGCGCTTGCATTGCAGGCGCACCCCCCCAATAACGGACACAGACAACATTGAAAGTGGATAACAGCATAGGGCCACATTTATTGATTCAATGCCCTAGTCCGAATTATAAATTTGTATTGGTAAAACGACCAATCATAATTCCTAAGGCAAGCAGGCCGAAGTAACACTGGTAAGGTACCACCCCAAAATTGCCAACGGCAATTGGTTACAATGTATCAATTTGTATCAATTTGTTTGTTGACAACAAACAAATTGTTGACCGTAGTCAATAACTAACTCATGACCCCACCCTCTGACGCGTATCCGTGAAATCACAGGGGTGATGCATGCTGGTTAGCAATCGTCATCACCCCATCGCCTGATTCGTCGTTGACCGGACAACGTTTAACTAATTTATTCCTGTCTAGTGTTGTCCAGTCAATTGCGAACCTGCCGGATACTTGTGGGTCATACTGTTTACCTTACCAGTGCTACCCGCCACACGGAGGGGCTTCAAAGAAGACCTGACGCCCCCACCCAGACCGTCAGCTCGGTCAACAGGCCTGCTCGCCAATCACCTAACAGGAGGTCCATACCTCCTCGCGACAGATGGACCCCATCCCCTGCGTACAAGTCATAATTTTGTAGACTGATATCGGGGTGATGACTGACCCGTCCCCAAGCCCTGTCAGCAAGAAACCGCGCCACCGCCCCGTTGACCGTGCGCCTAGCGCGGTCAAGGGCCAGGAGGTGAACGCCCCCTCTATAGAAAGGCGCGGGATAATGTCCACCAAACTAGGGTTGTGGCAGGCCAGACATAATGCAAGTAGGCGAGGTCCTCGCAAATCGCATGCTTGAGCGATAAGCCGGTGACCTGGCACAAATCATTGCCCCCAAGGTAGATGATGAGAATGTCAGGCGGGTCAGCACTCAGGCCAGAAAAGGGAAAGGCCGCAGCCCCCGCCATAACATCCCAGGCTTACCATGCCATGCAAGACTGGCGTGTTCACCCAGTCCCAGTCGGGGTCCACTCTGTCGCCGCAGCGTAACGCGCTGCCCTGTGCACATAGCTGTGGCCCACCAGCCATACTGTCACCGGTGTAATACGACACCCAGGGTCTGCAAGAAAATTGAGAAAAAAGGCGGTAAGGTGACTGGATTGGTACTCATGGCAGGAGTGGGCGCACATAAAACTGAAAACATTGCGAGCCCCACCTCCCCATGCTGCGTATGTCAGCCCCAGAGTACCCAAAAGCAGCTGCTGTAGCGGCTGCACCAATACGGAATGAATGTGTGCCATAACGGGCACCTGGTAGGCCCACCCTGGTGAGGGCTCTGGCTGTCACCTTCCAAAACTGAAATTTAGTAAGGGGAGACCCATCTTGGTGACAGAAAAACGGGCCGTGGTGCCTGCCACGCAGTGCCAGGAATTCCTGTAGGGCACCAACCGGACAGATGTCTGCCAAAGAACACCGTAGCAGTCTTACACCACTGCCTACGCCATGCTGATCTGTCTTAGAGGAGCGTATCCTCAACTGGGCCCAGTCTTTGGCAATATAGACATCCTCGAGTTCCAGTGCCCTACACTTGCATCCGCCTTATACAGCATCTCAAGCTCGCTGTCGCGGAGCGCTCCAAAAAGGCCACCGTTGTAGCCGCATGAAGTGGGCTGCCTCATTTCCAAAACAGAGGCCAGGCCAGCCCCGGGCCAATTGGGTAAAAACCCTGGGAAAATCTTGCATCCGCCTTACTCAGCATCTCAAGCTCGCCGACGCGGAGGGCTCCAAAAAGGCCACCGTTGTAGCCGCATAAAGTGGGCTGCCTCATTTCTTAAAACTGAGGCCAGGCCAGCCCCGGGCCACTTGGGTAAAAACCCTGGGAAACTCTTGCATCCGCCTTACTCAGCATCTCAAGCTCGCCGACGCGGAGGACTCCAAAAAGGCCACCGTTGTAGCCGCATGAAGTGGGCTGCCTCATCTATCAAAACAGAGGCCAGGCCAGCCCCGGGCCAACTGGGTCAAAAACCCCCTGGGTAAATGGGGTGGCGGTCGCCCGGGAAACGCCCGGGCACGCGCACCCACCCCTCCCAACATGTCTCACCCGGAAGTCATTGGTGCTGTCCACACGACCTCCCACCTTGGCCATAAAAGCCAACCCGACAGCTGAGATGCTATGGTGCGTGGTGCAAGGCCCTGGGGATACAGGTAAATCGTGAACCGCAGACATGGGCTACTGGAAAAGGCCAGGTTCCTGGCAGTCAGAATCGGGTACATAATACTCTAAAGGAACTAAATGCGTGGTGATACGCCTTACTCATGCATGGCGCTAGTGACAGGCCAATCGCCCGGTTCACCTCTCCTTGCCAACGGTCCATCTCACATCCGGGAGTGGCGAGGGAAATTCCTCCGCATCCGGGGGCCGAGGCACGGAACCGGGAGATCTGCAGGCGGGACAAAGCAGCAGCAATATCATTATCAACCCTTGGGACATGCCTGGCCCTGAAGGGAACGTTGAGGCACAGGTTGCATAACACAAACCAACTAACTAGCTCCATAACCCCGGGCGATTTGGAATCCTGTGCAGTGACGATGCGGAACAGCCGCGTTGCCATGCCCAAGTTGCACAACCGAGTTGGCCCACCTCTTGCCCCATAGCATCAAAGCACCCAGGATAGGGAAACATTCCAGATACGTGAGACCATGCAGGCAACCCTTTGCCTGCCCAGGATGGTGGCCACCCACCATAGGCCCACTTCCAATTGAAGTACATCCCAGAAACCCAGGAATCATGAGGCATCGGACCGCATCTGAAAGCAAGGGGGAGCCAGGAAATCAGACCCCAAAATGACACCCCGTTGAACTACCTCTGGATCTATGGCCAGACAAGCACGTCTGCCCCGATACTCTGGGTAAATCTGAGCCTGTGATGGGGCCTGGATAATCCCGCCATGGCATCGCACAAGCGCAGAGCAAATGCCCTGCCCGGTGCGACGACCCTGCCAGCGAAACTGGGGTGACCACGTAGCACCAGAAGTTACCTCAGTGATGCCATGCGCCCGGCCAGCAAGACCGAGACAAGGGCCACTAGCCTTGACACCTTATCCTGCTGCAACCTAGAATCCTGCGCTATCGTGTTACTCTCCACCCCAGGAATACTAGCTGTGGAGATGGGCCCTCGGTCTTTTCGGGCGCTAAAGGGACACCAAGTTCCTCCATTAGCGTCTGAAATGTGATGAGGAGACGCGGGTACGTGTCCCAGCCCCGTTCAGCCCCGAATAAAACCATCCAGGGAATGGGCTACAGACCGGGACCCTGACCTGCGGATAAAAGCGCAATCTAGGAAAATGGTGAAACGCTCAAATACCGAGCCCCAAAGGAATAGCCAAAAGGCATGGCATCATTGAACAATATGCTCCCCAGGACGGGGGTGCGGGACAATGCCAACGACCCTGCCCGCATAGACCCTTTCGTCAAAGCTGGCAGCAGCCACCTCCTCCCTCCCCTTAAGGGATAAAAGATCGGGGGCATCCTGAGGGGACCTATTACCCATGAAAGGGATCCGGAACCCCTGTCTAGAACCCTGAAGGATACCCGCATCCTCACCCTTCAGGCACCATGTGAGCCAACGCTCCAACATGTCCACCTTAAATGGGGAGGGAGGCCTTCGGTGAACTAGATCCATCTGCGGCAGTCTTGCAAGCCCCCTGTCTGCCCCACCCTCTGCCCCGCATCCTTCTAGGCCTGGGACAGGCAGAGGCCGCATGGGGCCCAACACAGGTGGGACACTCCTGTCTGTATTTGCAAGTCTTCCCCTTAGAGGAGCCATTGGACAAAAAGTCCAACACAGCCGGCGGGCTGGAACCCCCCGCCCCGCCCCCTGGCAGGTGACCTGTGCTGGGGCCGCCCGCTGAACCGCATGCCCACAATGGTATATCTCCCCGGGTGCAGGGCGCGTGGGCGTCACGTACAAAAGCCACAGCCTCTGGCCTGGCTCATCCTGCCTAATCTCGGGGTGCGGGGAAATCCGCCTACGGCATCCCTCGTCACAAGCCAACCACGCTGGGCCCGGAAAGTAAATCATCGCCCGGTAGGCGTTGTCCAAATACTGGACCATCGGAATTGCCAAATCCGGCCATGCCCTAAGGTACACCGCCATGCATACGATGCAGGCCGGCAACCATTTGGCCCACATACTTGGTGGCTTGCGACAACGTGCCTGCCACTATCCTTCTCATTCTGCCCCTCCCTCTCTCCTTGGTGGGCACACTGTTTAGGAATGAGAAGATATCCACGTACTCCCCCCGCCAAATTTACTCTCTGGCGGCCTGTGCCAAGTGGTCACTCATCGGTAAGGAATAGGGGCTTGGACCAACCCGGCCACCAAAAACATTCCCCTAAGGGTAGGGAACACCCCCCACCACGGGGCCCTGGATGTTAGCTGTCATCGCCGGGTGAGGCGTCAGCGGGTGCACCGCCGCACCACCCGCGCGAGGCCAAAGCGATTGGAAAGCCCCCCCCCCCATATTGGGAATGTGTGTGGATGTACTCGCTTACACCGTATACTCACATGCTGCACCCCCGCGGGCCGCCCCCACCGGGGGTTCCGGCCCACTGGGGGCGTCGGAGCTCACGACCGACGTAGAGCTCATCCCCGAAGAACCTGCACCTGGCCGCTGGCTGGGGAGCTGCGAGGCAGTGGCCGAAACCGCGCCACGCGCCTGCAGCAGCTCAACCCTCCCCGTCGGCTGTTGTCCTCCTGAAGACAGCGCCTCAAAAGGAACCCCAAAGGAGGGGGGGGCCCGCCTGACTTCCACGTTAACCTGGGGCGAAGGGCCGGCTGGCCCGCCTGGTCCATGCGTGGGTACAGGCCCCTGTACCCAGGACCCGAAAGCAGGTGGAGGAGCGGTGTCCACCGCTCGCGGGCCGCGGGCCGGAACCCCTTCCGCGCCCGCACTCTGGTTGCCCACTCCGGGCGAAGGGGCAATAGACCCCATTCCGCCGGCCCCGGCAGGGGCGAGCAAAGGCGGCAGCTGAGGAGGCAGCACCGCGGTCCTCCGACCTGGGTTGCGCCTCCTAACCGCGCGAGCTGCACTCGGAGCTGCCTTCTTCTTCGAAGGCATTTCCACCGAAGCAAAGGGAAGCCGGCAAGGCAGAATCGCTACCCAAAAGGCTTCCCGGTAGGCTCAAGAGCGACGGAGACACAGGGGAAAAGACTTCTCCGCTCCGTCGCTGAGGTAAAATGGCAGCTCGGCTGCCTCGTGGCCACCCCTTTTATAAGGGAGCTGGCCACGCCCCTAACTACCCGGATTCTCTGTCCTGTGGGGGGGGGCCCGCAAAGGGCGCGGCGGCCATTTTGGCGCCGCGCTTGCATTGTGTACATGGTATTGATGATGACCTAAAACTCTAGTACTCTGATGAGTCTGAAAATATAGAAAGAAAATATGATGGATGAGAACCAGCATGGTGTAGCAGAGAGTGTGTTAGACTAAGACTCAGAAGAGTTGGCTTGAATTCTCATTTGTTTAGGAATAGGAAATTATCATTTGTTTATGTGAGGAAAGGCTCCTTCCGAGAGCTAAAAAGCTCGACTTTTCACTCCTTTTTGCTCACTCCTTACACCTTCCTTATAATGTGAAAGATGTAAGAGTTTCTGATTGTTTTGTCTATTGTCATGTTTATTGGGACACTCAGGTGTTGTTGTGTTACAATGTACTAATTTTCGGGATTCCCCTTTTGCTTAACATGCTGTTTCTCAATCATGTGCTAATGAGCGGAGTGTGCTGAGTGTGGATTGGAATGTTAATGACATAATTGCATCTCTATTTGAGAATTAGCCTTTCTCAACCTGAATCATAATAAAAACTACAGTGTAACTTAAATGAATATGAAGTGGTTAAAAGAAAAGTAATGACCCCTAATGATTTTCATGACAAGGGGAACGTTCCTGTGAAAACTATTTCTAAAGTGTCTCACTTCTCTTGGAAACCCTCTTAGGGTTGCCATAAGTCGGAATTGACTAGATGATACACAACACATACAAATATCATCGACACCAATGGTAAGGAACTTCTTTGAGCCCATTAATTCATTCTCTCTCTCTCTCTTGGCCAATAAGTACTCAATGCAGCGAATTTAAATTAAAACAGCATATAAATATATAAAACAATTAAAATGCAAACAATTAAAATGCATAGCACTCTCCCCGGGGGCCCCACCACCACCACCCAAAGTCACGATATGTCATTTAACGCAACGGTGGTAGGAATTGTGACTTTTCCTGGTTTTTTGGACAGGCTCTGCCACTTTTCAGGGTGGCTGGAGGCTTTCTGGAGCAATTTCGCTTTGGTTTGGGATTTTTTCCTCCCCTTCCCCATCATGCTTTGGCAGCTGGAAAATGACCGTGGGTGACTTCCAGTGTCAAGCAGAGCTTACATCAGTGCCTGGGATGACCATGCAGAACCAGGAAGTAGCTCATGCTGCTGCTCTAGCTGCCAAAGTGTAGTGAAGGCAAAATAGGACAGCCTCAATTTCATCATTTTTGCCATTAGAGACAGTTCAGGCTTGATTTCTTTAAGCACCCACTTGTTTGTCTTTCTGGAAGTCCAGGGTCTCCACAGAGTTCTCCTCCAGCACCATATTTCAAAAGAGTCATTCCCCCCCCCCCCCCCCGTTAGTTTCCTTTATTTTCACAGCCATACATGTTGATTGGAAATACAGTAGAGTGGATGACCTTGGTCTTGGTCTCCAGTGATATGTCCTTATACTTGATGATCTTTTCTAATTCTTTCATTGGCACCTTTCTGATTCTCAGTCTTTTGCCAATTTTTTATCTGTAGTCCCCATTTGGATTGATTAAGAAATATACCCTCACAAATTGACTTTAAAATGTAATAGGTTCCCCAAAATTTGGTGTAGGGAGCACACAACTGACTTTTAATTTAGTAGGTTTCTTTTTGTTATACTGTATTCATTTTTCCTTCTTTGGGTAGTATTGTTTACTGTTTTGTTTACTGCATTCTTTATTCTTAAACCCTAAAATTGACTTTATATTCAATTGTCCACTCCTATTTTTGTAATGTAGCCTGTTGAAATCTTTTTTTTTTCCTATGCAGAAAGAAAGAAAAAATATTATGCTGAGCCCTGGTGGTACAGTGCTTAAAACTGCTGTAATGAAACCAAAAGGTTGTGAGTTTTGTGAGTTTAGTCCTGATCAGGGATTAGGGTTGACTCAGCCTTCCATCCTTCCAAGGTGAGTAAAATGAGTACTCAGAATGTTAGGGGTAAAATGCTAATTAACTTGTGAACCACCCAGAGAGCGCACTATGCACTATGGGACGGTATATAATTGGTACAGAGAATTTTGCTGTACAGTTTTGGAAAGTGAGAATACTAAAGGAAGATTTCATTCAGAACTATTCACAAATCGATTTGAGAACTGCACATTTAGAATTATTATTACTTTTTTAATTCTATGCAAACTGATTAGATTTCTTAACAGTAAAATCATGGTTTAAAAGAACGATTACAAGTGCAAATGGTATGAAAAATGATTTAAAATGATGAGGAGCAGCATAACCAACACAAGTAAAATCAAGGATCATCAACTCCCATTGAATGGACGTCATTTGATGGCACCTGACAGAAAGGCAGCCACTTGATCCATGTAATTGGTGGAGCCATTGTTTAGGAGAAGCAGCAATCTAGAGGACTGTGAGAAAGCCATAATTCTTAATCTTGTGTTGTATAAGCTATGGTCAGCTATGATTGTGTAGGTTATGGTCAGCTATGTGAACATTTTGTTAATTCTTTTCTTTGTCTCCATTTTTAATGCCAATAAAGGTTTAATGATGATGAGAATGATGATGATTATTAGATTTACCCCACTGTGAAGACATTATTTCTACCAGAGTTCATGTGCTTGACAACTTACTAGACAGATTGGTCCCCAGAGAGCAATGGGAGATAACCAGGGCCATAAGGACAGAGAGATGGTTTTTGAGTGTATTCAAGAACATCTAACTCATGTCACTTGTGTGAGAACAGAGACTGTTCCATATAAACAAAGATTGCCAGGAGAGCAACTTTTTTGTTGAATGCCACAGCAACAGAGAACTTTTGATATTTTTGAAGTTTTAAGACTTTTACCACCTTCCTGAAAAAGATGAAGATTTATCCATAAAATATGTACAGATATAAGATACACCAGCTTCCTCAATGACCACAGCTAGAGTACTAGGTGGGTAGATGGATAGATGAACAGATGAATAGGTATTAGACAGATAAAAATTGGTGTAGCCTGGAGAAATGCTGAATTGTTTTGTTCCATTTTTCAGCACATTATCTACACTAAGCAGACAAAAGCAATTTTTTAAAAAAAGTTTTCTGCTACTTAGCCATAAGAGTCACAGCTGATATCTGATTTTCTTGACAATTACAAAGTTATGTATGAATGTGGACTCCACTTTAACAAGGTTTCTAATCTTGCAGATATTTATTGGTGTGCTTTTACTGTATGGGCAGATGAGGAGTTGTTGTTGTTGTTGCTGCTGCTGCTCCTGCTGCTGTTGTTTTTGTTTTTGTTGGTTTTTTTATTGTTGTTCAGTCACACAGTCAAGTCTGACCCTTTGTGACCCCATGGATGAGAAAAAGTAATGGTAAAGGTTTCCCTTGCTCGAAAGCCAGATTTGTCCTACTCTAGGGTGCAGTGCTCATCTCTGTTTCAAAGCCGAAGAGTCAGTGCTGTCTGCTTCTGCAGACGTTTCCGTGGTCATGTGGCACACATGACTAGACACCAGAGCACGTGGAACACTGTTACCTTCCCACTGAAGTGGTCCCTATTTATCTACTTGCAATTTCTTGCTTTTGAACTGCTAGGTTGGCAGGAGGTGAAACAAAGACTGGAGCTCATTCTGTCCTACAGTATTTGGGAATCGAACTGCTGACCTTCCGCCTCCCAGTCAGTGTCTTAGCCACTTGAGCCACTGCAGTCCTTTTGATGAGATACCACCCAGCTAATCTCCAGGACTCCATCAACCCAGTTGGATGGAGCACTTTAGTCTTGGAAGGTAAGAGGTTGAGTAGCTAACCAGATGTAGCTGCCTCCATTATCTGATGGTCCCTTGACTTCATGTGACTTAATCCTGTTGAATGTACAGTATACTTTTGGAATCTGTTTATTCCTTTTTTAATTAGTAAAGGTAAAGGTTACCATATCCAACTCTAGGGTTCGATGCTCATCTCCGTTTATAGCCAGAGAGTCAGTGATATCTGCATCTGCAGATGTTTCTGTGGACATATGGCAGGCATGACTAGACACCGGGGTGCATGGAACGCTGTTTACCTTCACACTGAAGTGGTACCTATTTATCTACTTGCAATTTCTTGCTTTCAAACTGGTAAGGTTCATTGGACCTGGGACAGAAATTGAGGCTCACTTCGTCATGCAGCACTCGGGTCTTGAAATGCCAACCTTCCATTCATCATGTCCAGCATCTTAACCACTAAGCCACCACAGTCTCTTTCTTAGTTAGCAGAATATAAAGAAGAAAAACGCACCAGCAATAGGGGGAAATCATGAAAGAGCAGTAGCACAAAATGTTCATTTCACTAACTCGCACATAAACTACTTGTATACCGATTTTTCCCATTTTAAGTAGAAAAATGCATTTAAAAAAAAACCTCACAGTTCCATCATGCACTTGCAGTTACACTAATAAAAAGGGGGAAATGCAGTTTCTATGTAGACATACTTCCATGCAGCTGCATGGTCAATGATCAGAAAAGAGAGAGAGAGAGATACTTCTCTGGACACATGCTGACAAGTAAGAAACAAAAAGCAATGGAGCTTGTAAACAGGAAGAAGAGAGGTGGAAGTTGTTGGGCTTGTCTCAAGAATCAGAGATGGGGGGAAAGAACTTTGCTAATTGGTTAATGGCAAAAAGAGTGTCACTTTAACCAACAGAAAAGTCCTGACCACATACACCTAGTGTTAGTAAGCATGCAAGACTCGCCTTCTCCCAACAGTCTGTGCTCTCTGATGCAGTAGGTGCCGTAGGCATCGGCTACCACATTTTCATCATTCTAATAGCCATCAATCTTATAAGCAGTGGTGAAAATAAAACAAACCATAGCGTAGAGTACCAAATCTCTCATTGCATATAGCATGACCTTCATGGCACCAGTTTCCTGGCATTTCTAATGTGAGAGGTCATGAAAAACTTTCACTGTATATCAAATAGAATTGACTGGCATTGTTGCTGTTCAATGGGTCAGTCTTTAATTGATCTATATAGGTTGAACATGCATTCAGTCAGAAATCCATCCTGTATATATATTTTTTTACTTTCTGTGTTTACATTCTGTGTTTTTACATTCTGTTTTTTACATTTTTCTCTTAATAGATGAAAAATTCAAAGCAGTATTCTATGGTGACTGTCTGACTGTTGTGGCCTAGTGGTTAAGATGCTGAATTTGACAACCTGAAGGTCGACAGGTCAGCAGTTTGAGACACTATTGCTGAGTGATGGAGTGAGCTCCCATCATCTGTCCCAGCTTCTGCCAACCTAGCAGTTCGAAAGCAAGAAGTTGCAAGTAAATAAATAGGTACCGCTTTAGTGGGAAGGTAAACAGTGTTCTGTACACTCTGGTGTTTAGTCATACCTGCCACATGTCCACGGAAATATCTGTAGACGCAGATAGCACTGGCTCTTATAAACTAGGATGAGCACCGCACACTAAACTAGGATTGGCACCGTACACTAGAGTCGGATACGACTGGCTTTTGAGCAAGGGCAACTTTTACCTTTACCTTTACTTCTCCAAAATCAGTATTCAGATAGAGAGATTTTCTGAAGCATCCCTAATTTTTATCAAAGTAGTCAGTGCCACTGTTTATATACATGCCTATGTAGGTTTCCCTCAGAGAATCTTTATTTTTCCTTAATAATGATGTAATAAGTATTGAACATTGTCCTTCTACCTCTGTTAATCCCCTTCTGATGGGCTGCAACAAGTCAGCACCCCATAGTCATATAATTCTCTCTCGATGTGTTCATCCAGCAAAATATTACATCTTTCCCTCCTCACAGATCATGTGTTTATTCTCGTGTAGGCTTCTTAAGCTCTCAGTCTCCGAACTCTTAATCCTACAGCCTCTTAAATCCTATCCAGAAATGGGGTTGGAGGGGCGGGAAAGATCTATCATGGAAGAATAAAGGCCATAAAACAAAATATAGACAGCAAGTAACCTGCAACTTAAAAAAAACCCAAATCAAGACCAGCTGTTGAATCACCAAGCTCAACCCTTTAATGCAAAACATACTTGCCTCCTTGTCTTGCCAAATTTCACTTGTCTGGAAAGGTTTTTGGTCTTTTCAACAAAAAAACCACTCATCTGTTCTTTTGGGACTACAATGGTGCCTGCTAGACAAGACTGAGCTCCATTGCTAGGAGCTCCATGCTCCTACTATTAATTAATAATGGTTGCACATTATTAATTGAAGAACTCCCACATGGTAGAGAGATTTTAGATGCTTTGTAGGTTCTCTTCAAGCCACTGTGCACTTCCAGTCCAGGAGGTTGTGACCTTCTTAGCTCCACAGGATGCAAAAGCTGCCTCTTCTCAAGGGAAGCAATCTTTGAAGAGCACAGGCGGAACTGATTCATAGACCTCATCAACAGATGTCAGTGAGGCATGTCTAGCTGGTCAATTGATGTGACTATCATTAAAAACCAGCCATGGAACTAGAATCTCTTCAGTTACCACAGGGCCATTTTCACAATAGAGAAAGTACAGAGTAAGTCAAACGTAACCATGTGTGTTGTGCCCTCACAAATGTGCAAAAGCAGAGTGAAGCAAGGGTACCGGTGTGATTCTAGAGCAGAGGTTGTCAAACTTTAAAGTTGGGGGCCAGGACACACTCCATCAGACAGTTGAGGGGGCCAGACTGGTGGTTCCCCACGCTATAAACGCTGACGTAAAATGCATCCATGGCTGTTGTAAATGCACCTGCATCCACTTCCAGTGGTGGAAGCGGTGTGGGCCAGATGATTTGGCACAGTTGACTGCATCCAGCCCACGAGCAGTAGGTTGCCTACCCTGTTCTAGAGTGACTATGAAGTTAAGCAAGGAGCTGCTGTTGACCCTCAGGTGAAACTACACCACAACAGAACCTTTGCAGTACATCATGTTAAACCTACAGCAGTTGAGGAAATGTTGGTATCGCTCCAATAAGGAGAGACATAGCAGCTGCTGCTGGGAGAACTAAACAAGAGAATGACCCTTGACATCCTCTGAATGGATATATCAAGGATATCCTCTACATCATTGGAGGACTCTGAACAGGCTAAGGCCAACATGCTCACGAGGGGCCAGCTGGCAGACAACAACACACTGTGTGAATGTGGAGAGGTATAGAAACTGGCTCGTTTACTGGTCTGCTGATTACTGCCAGAAACATGCACCAATGAGGACTTACGTTTGATCAATGACAAAGCCAAAAAGTGGCTTCATTTTGGCAGTTTAAATTCTGACCTAGACATGAAAGAAGCAGCATCATGTTAACAAGATAATCACTTCTGATACTAAGACATTGTTAAGCCCCTCAAAAAACACCAGATCTCTGGATACTCCCAATGTAGTGGTCCTAGAAGGTCTCCAGCTGAAATCATTGCTACATTTATATATTCCCTTGCAGCAACTCTGCCAACTATTTATCAGAGCTGTAAAATAAAGATTTGTGTCACTGCTTGGATAGTCTTTTTTTGCATTTTAGATTTTTCTTTCTTCTTGCACTCAGATTATTTCCCCAGATTCACTGAAATATTATAACACTATTAGGAGTGTTTGTGTGTGTGTGCAGAAAGATTATAATATGGGCTTTGAGTGGAAAGGGGCCACAAAATTAGGAAACTACATAGCCTTTCCAGGCCATAGTTGTTTGCACACACAGTGATATACACAATTTGTGGACTTTTAAAAACAACAAAACAGAGAATTGAATATATAACTGAGACAGAATGGGTTGAGATATCTCATAAAGGGTATAGGACAGACCATCTTCTACAGTCATGTATTTCCCACACTTTTTCAAATCATCCAAATTATTTTTCTGCTTAAAGAGATGCATACAAAAAGACATATACTGTATGACTGAAAAAATTCATGCAAAATGTATTTATTGTTTAAAATAACAGATAAAAGCACATTCTTGTTAAGAAAAGCTGCTTGCAAAAATTATATTGGTCCGCTGTATAAAATTGGGGATCCAAGAAGAATCTTAGGCTTTGTACTGCTTTCAGCTGTAACCCGAATCAATAATCAAACTAGTTCAAATCAGACTAATTTACAGTATATAAAAGCCAATTGAAAGAGAATATTTGATTCCAGAGCAAAAGAAGCAAATTTACAAATCAGAGGACTTTGGAAGCAAAAATTGAATTTTGTAAGAAACAAAATGAGACATCCACTGTGGTGTAGTGCATACAATAATGTTTTACAAGACCTGGGTTCAAATCCCTGCTCAACATGGAAACTCATAAGGGACAAGGGTTGAACTGGTAAAACCACTCTCTAAATATCTCACTCAACTGGAAAGTTCTATTATAGTTAGTACAACTAATTCCAATTTGACACTACACAACAAGTACTGGACCATAAGGAAGGCTGAGTGCAGAAGAATAGACACTTTTGAACTGTGGTGCTGGAGGAGGCTTTTGAGAGTCCCCTGGTCTGCAAGGAGATCAAATCAGTCGATCTTGAAGGAAATCAACCCTGACTCTTCATTGGAAGTGTTGGTGTGTTACAAATTCACCTTCCAGTAATGTGTCTGTGTGTCCAGCAGAGCAGGCTTGTTAAGCGGAAGAACACAGCGGAGGCTGGGTTTGAGTCACAAACACAGAGAAAGTTGTAATGAAACAGAAAGAGCTTTACTGCAGCCAATAACACAACTGAGAAAACTAAACCGAGTCCCAAGTAAAGTGCAGGCCAAAGTCCAAACAGTGATGTTGAAAGCAAAACAGGCACTCCAGATAGTAATGCTTACTGCCAGTCCTGTATCTCCAAGAAATAGTCCATTTCTCCTCCAGACTGAGGTCCTGGCTGCTGTATCAGCAACAACCGACTTCTTCACTGGTGTGTGCAAACACCAAGCATGGAGGTAAATGGTGATGGTGCCAGCAGCAGTACTGTCCACAGCAACAGAGTACACAAGTCTTGTCTTCTCCACTCCACACAAATACCCACTTTCATAATCCACAGTTCTACCCACTTCTTCAACCCACATTTATGCTGGCTTGAGGTGCTGGCTAAGTAGCTGAGCTTGATAAGAGTGGGAGCACCTGGAGCTCAGCAGGGAGTTGCCCTTAAAGGGCTATTGCTCTCCGGACACAAATCACAGTCAGGGTTCCAAATCCCATTATTCTGACAGGAAGGGCAAATGCTGAAGATGAAACTCAAGTACTTTGGGCACCAAATGAAAAGACTCACTTGAGAAGGCCTTGATGATGGGAAAGATCGAGGGCAAAAGGAGAAGAGGGTGCATTGTTGAAATGATAGCCATAGATCTGTGTGAGTTGCGGAGGATGACAGAAGACAGAGGAGCCTGGTTATGGTGGTCCATAGGTCGCAAAGGGTCGGACTCAACTGTGCAACTGAACAACAAACACAACAGGGTGGAAATTGTCTCTGTTTTTCAAAGTAAATTTTAAAAGTGTCAAGTATACAAACTCCTGAAATTAGCTGTCTGAGTTTGAAGAGGTTATGGCTATCTTCAGCATTTTAACATGTCTCCAAATTTCATGTACATCATTGCAAAATAAATAAACATTATGGTCATATTGGTTTTCCAGTTGAAGTCAATGGGAAGTGACCATGCCCTGCTTGGCAGAGTCTTTTTCAGAAGACAAAGGTCAAGATGACACATCTCAGCAGATTACAGTAGGAGCAATAGAGGTGTCATTTTAGCTAGGCTAATAGACCTCTCACGGAGACACAGGTCCTTTCAGTGATGACCTGTTTCTTCAAACCCTAGATCAGTGTTTCTCAATCTTTGGTTTTTGGACTTCAATTCCCAGAAGCCTAAGTCAATTCCCCAAAGCACAGATCAACCAATGTACTGACTTAGGCTTCTGGGAATTGAAGCCCACCAGTGTTCCACAGAATATAGTTTGTGAAGCACTGCCCTAGAAAATGCCAAGGGCTCAGAGTGATGGGCAGAAGGTTTTTCTCCTTCAAGGAGAGCCCAGCCTTAGCAAGTAATGGAGTAACAACAGTTGTGGAAAGAAATTGTGCATTCCTGGGCCAGAACTCTATTCCTTAGTTCAAGCTGTTGAAACTAATGTTTCTATCTTTCTTTCTTTCACTACCTTCAACTTGTTCTTGGTCCATTGAGTTATATGTCTCTCTAACCAATTTCTGCCTGACTTGACCAGGTCTATTAATTGGCTGTGTTTCTGGCTGTTCCTTATCTGGCCTGTCATCTTGGTACATTAGTGACTGATGGACTCGCTCTGGCTTGGGTCAATGACTATTCTTTGTGAATTCCTTGCCTCCTTGTGCCGTTTCCTTTGTACATTGACTCAGATTGCCCTTGGATCACCATCACTGACCTTAACTGACCAAAATTGTTCCCTCAAACTGCGGCAAAGACTGGCAATCAAAACTTGTTACTATTCAAACTTGTTACCACAGTTTGGGACCTTCCTACCTTGTGGAATGTCTTCCTCTCAGGATATCAGCCCACATCACTCATTCCTCCCAGATGCACAGCTCCAGGTGCCGACCCCAAGATTGGCAAGGAAGATAATGACTTGGAGAAGAGCTTTCTCGGTGGTGGCACCAACTCTGTGGAACTCTCTTCCAGTTGAGCTGTGCCAGGTGTCTGATCCCAGCCTATGTTTAAAAAACAGTTGAAATCATTTCTTTTTAAAGAGGCTTTTGAGAATGTTTTGCCAGTGGCTGAGTGTTAGTTACTTCATTTTGTTTCTCTCCATCACCAATAGGGTTTTTGTTTCTGGTATATATACATACAGTATATGTATTTTTTTAAATGTGTGACTATTTTTAATGTATGAGTTTTGTGTTGTTAGCCACCGAGAGTAGGAAAATTTCCTAGATGGGTGGGGTATATAATAAATAAATATAAATAAATAAGACAGATCTGGAGCACAAATCACTCTAGACCAGCCATTCCCAACATGGGGCCCAGGCCCCACAGAGGGACTTCAATTCTCAGAAGCCTAAGTTAGTACATTGGCTAATCAATGCTTTGGGGAATTGACTTAGGCTTCTAGGAATTGAAGTCCAAAAACCAAAGGTTGGGAAACACTGATCTAGACCAAATCAAGAATCATCCCAAAGCCCTCAATTGGCTTCTGAACGAAATTACAGGAACAATGCACAGATCTGCTCTACACTTATTTGAACTAAGATTTAAATCATGAAATGGACCTTGCATTTGCTGCTTTCATGCTTCTGGGTTCTAGATGTTGACTAATGTGTTTCCCAAACAGCTAGATCACCTGGGATCAGAGCAAGGACTCCCGGGGGTGGAGGTGGTCAAAATGGAGAGGCCCTCCACTTGTGTGTGTGTGTATGTGCACATGTGTGTGTGTGCGCGCGCGTGTGCATGTGCCCCCACAAGATGGTAGTGTTAATGCAAGGATTTTGAACATTAGAGAAGAAAGGAGGCAAAATCCTTTTTCTATTGTTCACTTGCTTTCAATGGAAGAAACAGATGGCTGTTACTCTTAGTTTCTGCTCATAGTAGAAGGAATAATATTTCTAAATCCTGGGGATTGTGTCGATGTAGAGTTGGCTCGCTAGAAGGTCTACAGCAATATGGAACACATTTTGCTACCAGGATAGATTTTTTTTGTTTACTGGGTTTACAGATGTGAAGAGTCATTTGGCTTTTCTCAGCAGGCAAAAGAAAGTCATTCACTTCATCTGTGTTCTCGCACACACTCACATGCATGTACATGCAAACTCTCTCACACACTCTCTCTCATTCTCTCACTCTCTCTCTTAAGGGATCAGGTTTGCAATTTCATTTTGGACCACACTTCAAGGGCTCGAAGCTTTAAATTGGAGCCAGATCTCCAGCCGTATTTGGGAAAGACTCCGGACAGGTTTGGCTAAAAACTGTTTGTGTAGCACGGCAGTGAGTCTTGTGTCTGTCCCTGTTCCTGCATTTATGGTGTAATATATGCATCAAGCCTACCTAGTGTGTATTGTGTTGGATGGCTTCCAGCTCAGAAACTCTCAGCCATATAAAGCCAAATTACTTTATCTTTTGTGCTCCGTGGCTGAAGAAATGATGTGTGCATGTTCAAAAGAAGCAATACCATCACATATACTGTTGCGTATTCATTGTTACCAGTCATAGAATATCTGGTCATTTTGTACTTTCTCATTTTGACTTGACATCTGGCTGAAGAGGTAAGATAACAATGTCTCCTTCACTCATGTGACTGTGACCAGTACCTATGAAGTTATTTTTATTTTATTACAATCTCTGGACCCTTTTGTCCAACATAGGGAGTCTTTTGACTTGTAGTCCAAGAAAGTAAATTTTCAGGGTGCTGGCTAGGGTCAAATTGCATCCATTCTCAGATCTATTCCTGCTGTGATTTCCCCCCACCTAACAGCTATATTTTGAGCTGGCTTCCATTTCCCAGGAAAGCTGAAAGTTGTTAATAATAATTGGGGTGGGGTGGGGAGATGTGGAGCAACAGCATATACCATTCATAAACTGACTAAATAAAAAGTATCTCATCAAAGCTGGCTTAGCAAAATATAGATAAAAGACATCGTAATCTTTCAACTGTATAACAAAATTTCAGCTTAACAGAAATGGGTGTCAACAATGATGAAAATCCTAGCTTATTTCACTTCCACGAAGATGTTTTCCCCTCTCAGATAAGATTTTAAGAGTTTCTGCAAAAAATCTTTGCATTTTTGGACTTCTGTGACAAAAAAGTTCATACCAGTGACTTTTGTACATAAATTTGCATTTTGTCAAAAATGTGAATTTTGTGTAAAGTATTAAATATATTTTGTGTAAAAAATCATGTTCTTCCACACACAGTACATTGTTTGTGCAGAAAAGCAGAAACCTTCCACATGAAGTGCTTGTTAAAAAGATCTTCAACAATGGAGCAACACCTGGCTTGAGAAAGCCTATTGAGAAGAGAAGAGAAAATTATATGTGTATTTTCCATATTTACCTGAACCAAGGGGAATGGAATAGACTTATATGACAGGAAACATGCCTTCCTGAAACCAAAGAGTCTGGTAAATTAATTGCAGGGCAGGAGAGCCATATATTTTGCACCATTTAAAAATAATTCCCCAAACCAAAATTAAGGCAGCAATCTGAGCTAGGAATAAAGTGTTGCTTTATTTTATGAAAAGTGATTAAAATCCCCAAGTAGTTTTATTGCATGAATTTGAATGATGTGGTGAAAATGCTGGGACTTTTATGGATAAAATGTATGCAAAGGTCACTTTGTAAAGGTCAGAAGATTCAATGCAGGTCCTGATTCAGTGATTAGGTGAACAACCAAATTTGACTCAGACCTCTTGTGTCCGGATCTCAGTTTCAGTTTAGAAATCTAAAACTTCCTCCCTTCCATCGAATGGAAATGAACAAATGGTCATTAATGTCTTTGTTTTGTGCTTTCTTTTGTTTTGTTAGAATAAGATACATGCAGTTCAGTGGGAAGTATTCCTGACTTTTTAAAACAAAGGGCAGTAACTTTTGTGCAGTTAATCAGCTAGTCATTGTGTGTTGATGTTGGAACCGAGTACCGACACATACTGCAAATGATCCGAACTAGGTGCAAGATAATTTGAGTCTCCTTGTATGATCGTTGTCTATACCAGCATCTCCCAAACTATGTTCTGTGGAACACTGGTGGACTTCAGTTCCCAGAAGCCTAATTCAGTACATTGGCTGATCAGTGCTTTGGGGAATTGGCTTAGGCTTCTGGGAATTAAAGTCCATAAACAAAGTGGGAACCACACTGGTCTATACCAGGGTTCCTCAAACTTGGCTCTCCAGATGTTCTTGGACTTCATTTTCCAGAAGCCCTGATCAGCAGGTGTGCTGACTTGGGCTTCTGAGAACTGAAGTCCAAGATCACCTGGAGAGCAATGTTTGTGGAAAAGGTAAAGGTTTTCCTTGCTCGAAAGCCATTCGTATCCGACTCTATGGTTCAGTGTTCATCTCTGTTTCAAAGCTGAAGAGCCAGGGCTGTATACTTCTGCAGATATTTCCATGGTCATGTGGCAGGCATGACTAGACACCGGAGTGCACAGAATGCTGTTACCTTCTCACCAAAGTGGTCCTTATTTATCTACTTGCGATTTCTTGCTTTTGAACTGCTAGATTAGCAGGAACTGGGACAAAGACAGGAGCTCATTCCGTCTTGCAGTACTTGGGAATCCAACTGCTGACCTTCCACCTCCCAGTCAATGTCTTAGCCACTTGAGCCACCCTGGTCTAAATCCAACCAGACCTGGCTCTACCATTAAGATCAGCGGACTAGAAACCAAACCCAATGACAACAGACTTGGGAGATCTGGGCATGTTTAACTGTGAGAGAAGACATATGAGGGGAATATGGTAGCTCTTTTCCAATAATTAATAGGGTGCCATTGAGAGAAAGGGCAGGATCAGTTCTCAATAATCCCAGAGGGCAGGAAACATAATAATGAGCCCAAGTTGCAGGAAACTAAATTTTGGCTAAACATTAAGTGAAACTTTCTAATTAATAGAGTAGTAGAACAATGGAACAAATTAAATCTCGAGAGAAAAACATCCATCTGTCAGATCTGATTTGGATACCTGAATTGACCAGGGGACTGGAGTCAATGACTCATTGACCCCATCCGACTCCAATGTTAAATTTTAAATCACTTATATAGCGCTTAGTGCACTCTGTGGGTGGTTCACAAGTTAATTAGCATTTTGCCTCCAACATTCTGGGTCCTCATTTTCCTGATCTTGGAAGAATAGAAGGCTGAGTCAAGCTTGAGCGCTGGTCAGGTTTGAACTCTCAACCTTTTGGCTGCACAGTAAATTATAGGTTTAAAAATATTTAAGCATACAATCATTATTTTTTAAAATCCATTAATTAGTGGAAAAACATTTAACACTTTAAAAACAAACTTATAAACAAAAAGCCAAAACAATGGGACCTTTTATTTATTAGAGTGACACTGTTAGTTTGGGTTTCTGTTTATTATTTATATGTTTAATAATAATCATACACACTGGCCAGAGTGGGAATACTAGATGGATGGAATCTAAGTCCATTAATTAATAATTTTTCAAATACTTCATTATTGTAAAACAAAAAAATCTCAGAAGTGTGATTTTCACAAGAAACTTGATATATTGAGGGGGGGAAGCTTGTTTTTATGCATTGGTAATGCCAAATATGTTTTCATGCAGTAAGCAAAAACAAGCATGCTGACAAAAAAAAAACCCTCTGCCTATTTGGCTCTCATGCAGGAAAATAATTTCTCACAGACAGTGACTATTTTTTCATTGAGGATGGGGAAACATGAGTATTTGTCATAACGTTACTCATTATGTACTTCAACAGCAGTTTGTTACCACAGTCGGAATGCCAGAAGAAACTCATTGCATATTTCTTTAGCTCTTGCTTCATCTTTATAGCTTACTTTTACTTACAGTATTTACAACAGTGTGTATATATTCTCTTACATTTTTAACTTTAAAATAAATATTCTGCATAACCCAGGGTAGAATATGACTAGAATTATGTACTGTCTACCAAAAAATGTGCAGAAATTGACCAAATCTGAGGTATCGGTGCGATTTGGAGCAACAATGACAGAGAGGAACAAGGCTAGGGTGTAGCTACACCACAATGAGTCATTTCTATTCCATCCAATGTTTGTAGGGTTTAAAAAGATGATTATCCTAAGGCAGGGGTGGCCAACCTTGGTGTTCCAACTGTTCTTGAACTTGAATTACCAGAAGACCAAGTCAACACATCTGCTGATCAGGGCTTCTGGGAATTGAAGTCCTAGAACAGCTGGAGAACCAAGGTTGGCCACCCCTACCCTCCGGCCTCTCCTGGACATTCCAACTTCAAATGTGCTTTGCAGTTTGTCTTCAAGTCATCTCCAATTTATAGTAACCCTTATGAACGAGCACTCTCCGAAATGTCCTGTTCCCAACAACCCTGCTCAGCTCTTGCAAACTCATCTGTGGCTTTCTTTAGAATAGCCAGCGGATATTTGCCATATGATATCAAGTGTCTCTTCCTTTTCAGAATCCAGCTTGAACAAGAGGCATTTCTCACTCTATATAAGATAAAAATATTTCTAGGAATACCGTGAGCATCACTTTGCTTACATGGAAAAATAGACCAGTGGTCTTATATTTACTTCATTGCTTAAGGAGTGAAATCTATACTTTACATTGCCAGTCAATAGGGTCATAACCTAAATGCAGTTTTTCAGAAATTGACACATAGAGACAAAGAGAAATATTAAAATAACAATTGAGAAGAAGTAGAGGAGATAACAAAAGAGTAGAACACAGAAGATCAAAGAAACCAAATGGAAAATTAAACCTAGATTAGGAATGCTGAATGTCCAACAGGGAAACACACTTTCTGACCAGGCGAAAATAAACAGAAAGTGGAAATAGTATACTGAAGCCCTATATAGAAAAGAAAAAGGGACATCAGTCTCATTTGAAGAAGAATTCTATGATGAAGAATCTATAGTTCTAGAAAGTGACAAGAAAGCTGTCCTGAAAGGAATGGGAAGAAATAAATCAACCAGGGTAGATGGGGTACCAAAATAACTGTTTTTCAAGACACAGAGATTGTATCTGTTAAAATCTTAAGAATATTGTCAAGAAATGTGGAAAACAGAGGGGCTCAAACTGGCACTTCTTTTTAACATATATAGATATAATATATATTTCTTATGCAGATGATGTCACAGATCTAGGAATGGAGAAAACTGGAATATTTGGCATAGATGGTGAGTTGGGTAATATGTATACTCAGAGGATTGTGTGGCTTCTGTGGACCACTATGTAAGACCCTGCCTCTTCTTCTTTTTAGCAACTACATAGTTGAAGAAGTGTGAGTGGCCGTCTGTAGCTTTCTGAAGGCATTGTGACTGTTTTGTTGTTGTTGTTCAGTCGCACAGTCGATTCCGACCCTTTGCGACCCTATGGACCATCGTTCTCCAGGCGCCTCTGTCCTCCACCATCCCCCTCAGTCCTCCCAATTCTGTGCCAGAAATTGATTTAAAAAATGAACATAGACATGACTAGATTATTATTTTGTGGTGATTCTGGGTGTTGAATTACGTAAGGGCATCTTCTGACCTATTAAAAGGGGGAATTGCTATGCCTGAAGCTTTCTAGAAGCAGTAATTTGCCTAAATAATTTCCCAAAAAAAGACATAGCTGGAGGTGGTCTTGGGCTATGAAAGCATAATTGGGGTTACATGTGGCTCAGTAGCCACACTGACTTTCTTACCTCCAGCTTAGAGCATTCTTTAAGGAGTGTTCTAGGCTAGTGATGGTGAACCTTGGCACTCCAGGTGTTCTTGGACTCAATTCCCAGAAGCCCTGATCAGCAGGGCTACTGGTAATTGAAGTCATGTCGCCGCACCCTCCTCGGCTCTCCCACCAGGCAGGAGGATAAAGAGCCCCCGTGGCCATGGGAGGCTGAAATTGATGACACACCACCACACCCTCCCAGTGGCCAGGAGGATAAAGAGCCCCCATGACTACAGGAGGCTGAAATGCTGCTGTGCCACCCCAACCTCCTTGGCCCTCCCAATGGCCGGGAGGATAAAGAGCCCCCATGGCCATGGGAGGCTGAAGATGCCACCGCATCGCCACACCCTCCTCAGCCCTCCCACCGGTGGTTTTGGTTGGGGTGCCGTGACATATTTGTGCAGTGACTTTTGTATTGTTGCTCTTTGGCTTCTCAAATGAGTGTTTTTCTCTTTTATAATGCTTTTTTGATACTGTGATTTGTGATGATGAGATGATATTGTTTGATTCTACTGTATTCTGTTGTACTGTAATATTGTAATTATTAAATGTATTGTGACTAGATTGTATTGTGATTGTTGTTAGCCGCCCTGAGTCGTAGTCGATTGGGCGCCATACAAGTCCAATCAATCAATCAAGTCCAAGAACACCTGGAGTGCCAAGGTTCACCATCACTGATCTAGGTATTCCAGGAAATTGTAGGGAACAGCCTCCTACACTTTTAAGAGTGTGTACTTGTTGGAATTAGGTGGCACAGTCTTCTTCTTCAAATGTTGTATTTGATTCCAAATGTATTCTGAGAACAATATAATGCAGTAGTTTTCCATTTGCCTCCTGCATCACAGTGTGGCATTCATACCACTGATCCAGTTCTCTGAGTCACTTTTTGGTCCTAATAACACAAAGTCTTCATCAGCTCCAGGCCAGTATTGATGAAGCTGCTGCCCTCCATCAAGATGGATTCAAGTGAGATTTAACCCACTTGGGGACCATCACCCTTCTCCTGTGGACTTCGCCACCCAAGGCCATTAGTCCTCAGGGTTGTCAGGTTAGTTAAGCACCATCTGACAATTGGCATTGCGTCACTGGCAGTATGGTCTACTCTATTACCATAGCAGGATAACCTGGCCAGACTCTAAGGCAGGGGTAGCCAAACTTTTCAGGCCACGGTTGAGCAGGTGGGTCACATGGTTCCTCCCACCTGAAGTGGAAGTAAAATGCGCCCATGCATGCATATAACACTGCCATAAATGCACCCGTGGCTGTTGTAAACAGTCGTGGATCATTTACACTAGTGTTTTGCTCATGAGCGGGCATATTTTAATTTCGCTTTCAGGAGCAGCAAGGGTAGTGCAGTCCAGATGATTTGGTGCTGTGGGCCATAGTTTGGCTACCTCTGCTATAACATGGCCCTGAAAATTTTGTCTTGGTTCTCCTATTGAATCCATAAGTCAACCCACTCCAAAACTACTCTAAAACTAATCTGAATGACATTTTCAGTGTGATAGTAAATATTTGCGAGTGTTGGGGGGGGGGCAGAATCTTCCATGTTTCAAATTTTTGTCAAGGAAAGGAAAGAATGAATATTTCAGAAACTTTCAAGTTGCTCAGACTCTCACTTCATCACCAACAATCACCTACATGTTCTTCTTTAAGAATCTATTACACTGCAGCACTTACAATTAATAACCAATAATTAATACAAAAGAAGAACATTTAAACTTCTGATTAACAACTGCAAGTTCTTGTTTCATTCTTCACATTAATCTGCCCTAATTCTTTATCTTCAGCAATTGACTTTGTGTTGACCATGATATAACAGTGAAGAAATTAGTATTTGATCTAAGGTAGTTCTGAGGTATATGAGGCAATAAATAGTGTTTGCAAAGTAATTAGACACTGAAACTAAGTCCCTTCCCCATGGTACAATAAACATAAATCGTTTTGCAAGAAGTGATGCTTCAACTCAGTCGCATCTTTGCACTGGAAAATGTTGTATGTTGACAATTGGACTTGTCTATGCTGGGCCTCCTCGGCCTTTGCAGAATGACTTTTTAAAAGCCACTTGAGGTTGAGCAAACTGCTGTTTGACATATGGAAGCGTGGCGCCAAAATGGCCGCCGCGCTCTTTGCGGGCCCCCCACCCACCGGACGAAGCCATCCGGGTAGTTAGGGGCGTGGCCAGCACCCTAATAAAAGGGCTGGCCACGAGGCAGCCGTGCTGCCATTTTGGCGAAGCGACGGAGCGGAGAAGTTTTTCCCTCTTACCTCCGTCGCTCGTGTCCTTTCAAGGGAAGCCTTTTTGGGCAGCTTTTTCTATTCGTAGGCTTCCTAGCTAACTCAGCTATGCCCTCGAAGAAGAAGGCAGCCGCTAACATGGCTCGATCGGCGCGGAGGCGTCAGCCGGGTCGGAGGACCGCGACTGCGCCCGCGCAGCAGCCACCTCTGGCAGAGCCCACCGGGACCGGTGGTATGGGATCGGTGGCCCCTTGGCCCGATGCGCGGCGCGCGCAGGCTGACTCGGCTGGGGCCTCGGCCCTTGGCCCACAAACGATGACCACTACCCCGGGCATGGTCCGTGCGGCTTTCCCTGCCGTGGCAGGGCATGCCCATGGCCCCTCAAGGGCCGAGCAGGGGCTCTTGGCCGTATCTGGCCCCCGGGGCCCAGGGACCTGGACAGGTGCCCGTTACTGTGGGCCGGCCGGCCCTTTTGCCCCCGGTTGGGGCTGGGGGATATATTAACGTGGAGGCCTTTCTGGCCCGCGTAGCGGCCCTCGATGCATCCCTGGTAGGGGCCAACCAAGCGGGGGCGCCTTTTCGGTTTCCAGGTTGATCCTTTGGCTGCCGGGCAGCGGCAGGCGGCGGGTCGGGTCGAGCTGCTTGAGGCGTGCGGGCCGGTGGCGGCCACTGCCTCGCAGCTCCCCACTCAGCAGGCGCAGCAGACTTGTGCTGATCTGGCCCCGACGACAAGCTCAGCTTCGGTCGTGAGCTCCGACGCCCCCAGCGGGCCGGAACCCCCGGTGGGGGTGGCCCGTGGGGGTGCATCGGGTGAGTATGCAGTTCAAGCTAGTGCATCCACACAACTGACTTCCCTGGGGGGGGGCATTTCAGTGGCCATGGCTTCGCACGGGTGGTGCAGCGGTGCAGCCGCCTCCGGCCCACCCGGCGACTTCATACCTGACCCGGGGCCCGGGTTGGGGTGGCGCCCCCCTATGCGGTGGGGAATGTGTTGGGGGTGCCCGGGTTGGTTCAGGCCCCCGTTGCTTTGCCCGCAGTTCCCTCTGTGCCGGTGTCGGCATTGCCGACAGCAGGGTATTCCTTGCCCCTAGGGGACCTTCTGGCCCAATCCACTAAGGGAAAGATTTGGAGGGGTGAGTACGTGGACATCTTCTCCCTTCTTAACAGGGAGCCTACCAAGGAGGAGGGGGAAGGGCAGGACGAGAAGGATAAGGAGCAGGCACGTCGTCGTAAGCCGCCACGTACGTGGGCAAATTGGTTGCCAGCATACCTAATTTACATGGCTGTTTACCTCAGGGCCAGGCCGGATCTGGCCATCTCGATGGTACTGTATTTGGACAACATTTACCGGGCCATGGTTGACTTCCCGGGTCCGTCGTGGCTGGCTTACGACGAGGAATTCCGTATGAAGTTTCCACTGCACCCAGAGATGAGGTGGGACGAGCCCTGTGAGAAGCTGTGGCTTCTGTATATGACCCCCACGCGCCCAGCGCCTGGGGAGAGATGCTATTGTGGACATGCGGTCCAACGAGCGGCCCCAGTACAGGTACCCCGCCAGGTGGCGGGGCGGGGGGTTCCAGCCTGCCTGCTGTGCTGGACCTTCTCGTCCAATGGTTCCTGCAACAGGAAAAATTGCAAGTACAGGCATGAGTGCCCCTCTTGTTCTGGCCCCCATGCTGCCTCCACCTGTCCCAGGCCGGGAGGACTTCGGGGTGAGGGTAGGGGTGGGCAGGGGGCAGGTAGGACTGCCGCTGAGGGAGCAGGTCCACCAAAGGCCCCCTCCCCAGTTAATGTGGACATGCTGGAGCGTTGGCTCGCATTGTGCCCGAAGAGGGCAGACGCAGATTCCCTGCTTCATGGTTTTCAACTGGGGTTTCGTATTCCTTTCACTGGGGATAGGTCCCCTCACGACGCACCCAACCTTTTGTCACCCAGGGGAAGGGAGGAGGTGGCTGCCGCCAGCATTAATAAGGAGATTGATGCGGGCAGGGTCACTGGCCCTTTTCCTGCACCCCCGTTTCGCAACCTTAAAGTATCCCCACTGGGACTAATGCCCAAGAAGTCCCCGTGCGATTTCCGCCTGATTCATCACTTGTCCTACCCAGCCGGCCGGTCGGTTAGTGATGCTATTCCTGATAACCTTTGCTATGTCGGGTGTGCATCCTTTGATCAGGCATTGCGCATGTGCGCTCATGTGGCCCGGGTGCACTGTCAGCTAAATGCGACATCAAGTCGGCTTTCCGTCTCCTGCCGGTGCACCCGGGTGACTTCGAGTTGCTGGGTTTCAAATTCCGGGGGAATATTATTTTGACAAAGCCATGCCTTTCGGCTGTTCCATATCCTGCTCGGCCTTCGAGCATTTCAGTACATTCCTACAGTTGGCATTTGTACGCAGGTCAGGGTTTCGGTCTGTAGCCCATTACCTGGATGACTTTTGTCCGGGGATGAACGGGGCTGGGACACGTGCACACGTCTCCTCAACACATTTCAGACGCTAATGGAGGAACTTGGTGTCCCTTTGGCACCCGAAAAGACCGAAGGCCCATCTACTGAGCTGGTGTTCCTGGGGGTGGAGATTGACACAGTAGCGCAGACGTATGGGTTGCCAGGGGAAAAGGTGTCCAGGATAGTGGCCCTCATTTCGGGATTGCTGGCTAAGCGCAAGGCATCCCTTCGGGAATGGCAGGTGCTACATGGCCACCTTAACTTCGCTTGCAGGGCGGTCGCACCTGGCAGGGCATTTGCTCGGCGCTTGTGCGACGCCATGACAGGCTTACCCAGGCCCCATCACAGGGTGAGACTGACACGGGGCATCAGGGCAGATAGGCACATATGGCTCCAGTTCCTGAGGGAGTTCAATGGGGTCTCATTTTGGAGGTCTGACCTCCTGGCTTCACCTCGCTTTCAGATACAGTCTGATGCCTCTGGATCCCTGGGTTATGGGATGTACTTCTATGGGAAGTGGGCCTATGGTGGGTGGCCACCAGCCTGGTCAGGCACGGGTCGCCTGAGAGATCTCACATATTTGGAAAATTTTCCCATACTGGGGGCTTTGATGCTATGGGGTGAAGAGTGGGCCAACTCGGTGGTGCATTTCTGGTGTGGCAATGCGGCCGTTGTCCGCATTGTCAACTCACAGACTTCTAAATCTCCCAAGGTCATGGACCTGGTGCGCCAGTTTGTATTGCGCAGCCTGCGCCTCAATGTACTGTTCAGGGCCAGGCATGTCCCGGGGGTCAATGACGATATTGCTGACGCTTTGTCCCGCCTGCAGATCTCCCAGTTCCGCGCCTTGGCCCCGGATGCGGAGGAATTGCCCTCACCACTCCCGGATGAGATATGGGCCTTTAGCAAGGCAAGGTGAACCGGGCGATCGGCATGTCGCTGGCGCCACGCACGTGTAAGGCGTATCACCATGCATTAGTTTCTTGTCAGACATTTTGTACACAATTTCAGCTGCCAGATACCTGGCCGATCCCGGTGGCCCACATCCTCCGTTTCATGGTTTACCTGCATGCCCAGGGCCTTGCAACCCGCACCATAGCATCCAGGCTGTCGGCGCTGGCTTTTATGGCCAAGGTGGGAGGTCATGCGGATAGTACCGCTGATTTCCGTGTGAGACGATTTTTGGAGGGGTGGGTGCGGGAACGTGGGCATAGCCTGGACGACCGCCACCCAATTTCCCCTGGGGTTCTTACCCAACTGGCACGGGGCTGGCATGACCTATGTTTCGATAGGTATGAGGCAGCCCTGTTTCATGTGGCTACAACGGTGGCCTTTTTTGGAGCGCTCCGCATCAGCGAGCTTGTGATGCTGTCTAAGGCGGATGCAAGTCGTAGGGCACTGGAACTCGAAGATGTCTATGTTTGCAATGATTGGGCTCAGTTGAGGATATGCTCCTCTAAAACAGATCAGCACGGCGTAGGCAGTGGTGTAAGACTGCTACGATGTTCCTTGGAAGACATCTGTCCGGTTGGTGCCCTACAGGAGTTTCTTGCACTGTGTGGCACGCACCAAGGCCCGTTTTTCTGTCACCAGGGTGGGTCTCCCCTCACTAAATTTCAGTTTGGAAGGTGAATGGGAAAGCCCTAGCCAGTGGGGGCCTCCCGGGGGCTTGTTTCGGCGTCCATTCCTTCAGGATAAGGGCGGTTTCTACTGCAGCTGCTTTTGGGTACTCTGGGGCTGAAATGCGCCGCATGGGAAGGTGGGGATCACATTGTTTTCAATTTTTGTGTTCACCCTCTTCAACCGTGAGTACCAGTTTAGTCACTGCAATGTTTCTCACCCCCCCTTTTTTCCTTGACATACCCTGGGTGTCGTTTTACACCGGTGACAGTATGGCTGGTGGGCCGTTGCCACGTGCACAGGGCAGCGCGTTACGCTGCACAGGGCAGCGCGTTACGCTGCGGCGACAGAGTGGGACCCCGACTGGGACTGGGTGCACCCGCACGTCTCAGGTGGTGTGGTAAGCGCGGCATGTTATGGCGGGAACTGTTGCCATTCCTTTTCTACATCAGGGATGCTGACTCGCCTGATGTCCTGGTTATTCACCTTGGGGGCAATGGTTTCGGACAGGCCTCTGGCCTATCGCGGAAGCTTGCGATTTGCAGTCACCTGGCCTACTCACATTATGTGTGGCCCGCCACACCCCTCATTTAGTCGGACATGATACCGCAGTACGCTTACATGGGAGCGTTTGGCCTCTGGGGCTATTGCCCGGTTCCTTTGACAAGGGTTGGGGACGCGTCATTCGCCTCCCCACCATCAGTCTGCAAAATTATGAGCTTTGTGCAGGGGAGGGGGCCCATCTGTCGCAGGGAGGTATGGACCTCTTGTTAGTAGACTGGCGAGCAGGCCTGTTGACCGAGCTGACGGTCTGGGGGGGGGCGGTGAGCCTTTTGGGAAGCCTCCCCGTGTGGCGGGTAGCACTGGTAAGGTAAACATTTATGACCCACAGGTATCCGGCAGGTTCGCAATTGACTGGACAACACTAGATAGGCATAAGTTGTTTAAACGTTGTCCGGTCAACGACGAACCAGGCGAGGGGGTGATGGTTACCACTAGACAGCTGGAATCACCCCCTGATTTTACGGATACACGTCAGAGGGTGGGGTCATTAGTTAGATATTGACTACGGTCAACAATTTGTTTGTTGTCAACAAACAAATTGATACAAATAGATACATTGTAACAATTGCCGTTGGCAATTTTGGGTGGTACCTTACCAGTGTTACTTCGGCCTGCTTGCCCTAAGAATTATGATTGGTCGTTTTACCAATAGAAATTTATAATTCGGACTAGGGCATGAATCAATAAATGTGGCCCAATGCCGTTATCCACTTTCATTTGTGTCTGAGTCCATTATTGGGGGGGTGCGCCTGCAAATCCTTGCAGCCAGGCAGAATTTTGGTCCTCAGATTGAGCTGCAACAGTCCTATCTGCTGTATCCGTATCTCTCCCCCATCAGCAGTCAAGTGACTTTTGGCCCCATACCTGCTATTCATCCACCTGCTTCTTCTCCTTTCATGTCCTGATCAAACCCTGGATTGCCAAAATGAAGCCACTTTCTTGGCTTTGTTGTTGGCCAAACTTAAGACCTCGTTGGTGCATGTTTGTGGCAGTAATCAGCAGATCAGTAAATGAGTTGGATTCTGAATCTCTCCACATGTTGTTGTCCGCCAGCAGGCTTCACTTGAGCATGTTGGTCTTACATTTAGGCACTCCAATCCTCAGCCTATTCAGGGTTTTACAAGTGATGTAAGGGAGGTTGAGTTCATTAGCAATATCCTCCTTTAATGATGTTCCTTGCCCAGTGATCTCCTTCCTCCATCTTTTAATTTGGTTTTGCTCTTGCGTACCCTTAAGAATGTTTGTTCTTGCCATAAAGCTCTTCCTGGATCTGAGCCAGAGGATTTGAGGGTAAAATAATTTACCCCCACTGGACATGGGGTAAAATACAGTGGGGTAATTTAGTTGAAGAACTGACAGGGCCTCAAAATGGGGAAAGTTTAGGATGGATTGGGTTGTGGTGGATTGACCTGTTTGAGATGTTCATAAGATTGGATCATCCCACCCCAAAGAGTGGGCTATATGCCCATGGAGACTGCATCGCCAACATGGATGCCAGAAGAAAGAGTTTTTCTGCTTCTAATAGTGAAATATCCTGCTTGACTGTTTAGGCCATCAAATGTCTTCAACAGATCCTATCCTGATTGGCCAAAAATTATGTTCAGCTTGTGATATCATTCTCTTACTGTATATTATACCCTCTCCCCATTCACAAGCACACCTTATTATTCAGCCCAATCTATCTTTTCTCTGTGCTTCAAAGTCAAGGATTGACTTCCACATGATCTGTGATTCAGTTTTGATCTGTCAGAGCAAAGTTCTTCCAGGTTTTGTGCTTTGAAAGATGAATCACACCAGACAGGTTACTGCCTGAAGGAGTGGCAATTGCATGGTTTAGCTCTAGTAAAATATAGGGAAGAAAGGCTGTGATACCCATTGCTGTAGCAAAACTTTCTCTCTTTGTGTGTGCGTTTGTGTGTGTCTTGGGGCTGGGAGGACAAAACCCAAAGAAACCAAATCTTGGATAACATATATCAAGTGAATGCATCGGCAATAATTATATCTCTGCTCACAACTCTATCTTGAAGCAAGATCAAGGTTGTATTTATGTCATCCTGTATTTTATAGCTACAACATCGTGCATTATGAATAATTTGTCTTCCTGGGGTTTTCATAACTCTGAAATTCTCTTGCCTGGGTATCTTTATCAGAATTTGCTTCTCTCTTCACTGCTCAGGAGCTTCTAAAGGATAAAATCTGCATGTGTTACCCATGATGTGGCACGGGCCAGGGTGCGTGCCACGCACTGCCAAGAACTCCTGTAGGGCACCAACCGGACAGATGTCTGCAATGGAACATCGTAGCAGTCTAACTCCACTGCCTACGCCATGCTGATCAACCTTTGAGGACCGTATCCTCAACTGAGCCCACTCATTAGTGACATAGACATTGTTGAGTTCCTGTGCCCTACGAGTCGCATCCGCCTTAGACAGTGGTACCAACTCACTGATGTGGAGCACTCCAAAGAAGGCCACCGTGGTAGCCGCATGAAAAAGAGCCACCTCGTACCTATCATAACACAAGTTATGCCAGCCTCGTGCAAGGTGGGTCAGGACCTCTGGTGAAATTGGGTGACGAGTGTCCGGGCGGCGGCCACGTTCCCGTGTCCACCCCTCCAAAACATGACGTATGCGGAAATCATTCACGCAGTCAGCGAAGCCCCTCACTTTGGCCATAAATGCCAGTGCCGGCAGCCTGGATGCTATAGTACGAGGAGCCAAACCCTGACTGTGAAGATAAACCATAAATTGTAAAACCTGTTCGACTGGTATGGGCCACACTTCGGGCAACTGTAGTTGCCCACAAAAGGTTCTAAATTGTACCAAAGCATGTTGATACGCCTTACGCATGCGAGGTGCCAAAAACATGCCGATCGCCCGGTTCACCTCTCCTCGCCAAATTTCCAAATCTCGGCCGGGAGTGGCGAGGGGAATTCCTCTGCTTCCGGAGCCAAGGCACAGAACCGGGGGATCTGCAGGTGGGATAAAGCATCAGCAATATCATTATTAACGCCTGGGACATGTCTGGCCTTAAACAGCACATTTAGGCGTAGGCTTCTTAACACAAATTGATGAACCAAAGCCATAACCCCAGACGATTTAGACGTCTGAGCGTTGACAATGTGCACCACTGCCGCATTGTCACACCAAAAATGGACCACTGAGTTGGCCCACTCCTCGCCCCATAGCATCAAAGCTCCCAGGATTGGAAGGAACTCAAGAAATGTAAGGTAAGGTAAGATCGCGGAGGCGATCCGTGCCAAGCCATGAGGGAGGCTTTCGGCCGTAAGCCCACCTCCCCTCAAAATAAATCCCATACCCCAGGGAGCCGGAGGCATCCGACTGTACTTGGAATCTAGGGCAGACCATAAGGTCTGATCTCCAGAAAGAGACCCCATTAAAATCCCGTAGGAATGTGAGCCAAACCATAAGGTCAGCCCGCATGCCCCTGGTCAGTTGGACCCTATGGTGGCGCTTTAACAGGCCAGTCATGGCGTCACATAGGCGCCGGGCAAATGCTCTGCCGGGTGTCACCACCCTGCAGGCGAAGTTAAGATGGCCATGAAGTACCTGCAGCTCACGAAGGGACGCTTTACGTTTGGCCAGCAATGCCAAAACCATCGCGGAGATCCGGGTGACCTTATCCATGGGTAACCGGGATGCCTGTGTGACCGTGTCGATTTCAATACCTAGAAATGTGAGCTTAGTAGATGGGCCCTCGGTCTTTTCGGGCGCTAAAGGGACACCCAGTTCCCGCATTAGCATCTGAAATGTAGTGAGGAGACGCGTGCATGTGTCCGAGCCCTGTTCACCCCCGAACAAAAAGTCATCGAGGTAATGGGCTACAGTCCGAGACCCGGACCTGCAAACGAAGGCCCACTGAAGAAAAGTGCTAAAACGTTCGGATGCCGAACATGAAATAGAGCAGCCAAAAGGCATGGCCGTATCCACATAGAACTTCCCTTGGAATCTAAAACCCAATAGCTCAAAGTCCCCTGGGTGCACTGGCAGCAATCAGAATGCTGATTTAATGTCGCATTTTGCCAGGAGGGCACCGGGACCACATGAGCGCACCATCCATAGGGCCTGGTCAAACGACGTATACCTGACCGAACAAAGGTCATCAGGAATAGCATCATTGACAGAAGAACCCGCCGGGTACGATAGATGGTGGATTAAACGAAATTCACCCGGGGTCTTTTTAGGTACTAACCCCAGAGGGGAGACCTTCAGGTTAGGGAAAGGCGGTTTGGAAAAGGGGCCTGCTACCCTCCTAGCCTCCACTTCTTTAGCAATACTCAGGGCAGCTACCTCCTCCTTACCCTTCAGGGAAATTAAATTGGGGGCATCTTGGGGTCCCCGAACCCCCTTGAACGCAATACGAAAGCCCCACTGGTAACCCTCCAGAAGGTACCTAGTGTCCTCCCTTCTTGGATAAGCTGAGAGCCATCGCTCCAGCATATACACATTAACCAGGGAGGGGGCCTTTTGAATGGCTAGCTCCGTCAGAGGAAGCCCTGACCACCCCCTGTCCACCTCTACCTCTGCCCCATGACCCACCAGCCCGCGGGCATGTGGAGGCAGCGTGGGGGCCAGCGCAAGAGGGACACTCATGTTTGAACTGACACTGTCGCTTATTGCACATGCCATTAGCTGAGAAGCTCCAACACAGCAAGCGGGCTGGAACCCCCTGCCCCGCCGGCTGGTGGGGAGCCTGTGTTGGAGCAGCTCGCTGCACAGCATGGCCACAATGGTACCTATCCCCAGGCACCGGACGCGTGGGGGTCATGTACAAGAGCCACAATTTCTGGCAGGGCTCATCCCACCTCATCTCTGGGTGTAGGGCCACCCTCATTCTAAATTCCTCATCGTAAGCCAACCACGATGGGCCAGGGAAATCAACCATTGCCCTGTAAATATTGTCCAAGTATTGGACCATAGGAATGGCCAGATCAGGCCGGGCCCTCAGGTATACCGCCATATATATAAGATATGCCGGCAACCAGTTGGCCCAAGTGCGCGGTGGCTTACGACGACGGGACAGCCCTTTGTCTCTGTCGTCCTGTCCCTCTCTCTCTTCCTTAGTGGGCTCATGGTTCAATAGGGAGAATATATCCACGTACTCCCCTCACCAAATCTTATCCCTCGTGACCTGTGACAAATGATCACCCAGGGGCAAGGAATAACCAGCCGTCGGCAAAGCCATCGTCGGCACATTCTGTATAGGGGGCATAAGCAGCGGGACCTGGACAGCCCCTGCGATGCTTGGCACTGCCCCAGGGGCAGACACCCCCGCCCTTAAGGAGTGACCATTTTGAAACCATGGGATACTGGAATAGGATGGTAACTGCTGCCCACTCGCAACAACTTGACGAGGCCAGGGCCACTGAACCCCCCCCCCAGTGTAAGTGGGCTGTGGTGGTGGTGCACTAAGTTGAACCTGATACTCACTAATTGCACCCCCGTGAGCCGCCCCCACCGAGGGTTCCGGGCCACGGCGGGCATCGGAGCTCGCGACCGGAATTGAGCTCTGGGACCACCCCTGACTGCTCCCAGCCTGGACATCAGGTTGAACGGGGAGCTGCGAGACACCAGCTGGGGCCAGCCGGACCGTCTCAAGCAGCTCGACCCGGTTGGCCGCCCGCTGAAGCATTGCGGCCGGCAAGGTAGCCGGGGCCGACAAAGGGGCCCCTGTCGAAGAAAGAGTAGTGCCCCCCTCCGAAGGAGGCTGTGCAATGCCCAAGGATGCTTCCAGCACTGCTATCCGTGCTACAGAGCATCCACTGCCCCAGAGCCCCCAGTATAAAGCGGGCCGGGTGGGCCGGACGGCCCACCAGGCAGTTGAGGAAAAGGCAACCCAAAAGGAGAGCCAGGGCCAGAATAGGGCCATGCCCAAAACTCTGGCCCATGGGTGGCCAGAGGAGCAGTGGGTTGGACACCCGCACCAGCCCCCCCCCCCGGGCCACCCTGTCCCATGCCCTGCAAAGGCGGGCCGAGGGCCGAAGCCCCAGAGGGGCCGGCCTGTAGCTGACCAGCTACCAAGCTGAAACCCAGCTGCCAAGTGGTAGCCTGACCAGCCCCACTGGTACCAGTGGGCAAGGCTGGCACATTGCCCTGCCGTGGGGGTGCAGCCCTGGTCCTCCGACCCAAAGGCTGGCCCCCATCCGATGCAGGGCTGGTAAAAGTTCTTCCCCTCAGCCGAGTCTTTAGCGCCGGGGCCTTTCGCTTGGGAGCCATGTCTCCCTAGGAGAAGAAAAGTCGCTAAAGGATCCCTATCCCGGGATCAAACTCCTAGCGTGGAAGTACCGCGGTAGCCAAGAAGCAATCCGAAAAGGCTCCAGGTACTGTAATCCTCCTTTCCCAGCCGGGAAACGAACGGCAAGGCTCTATAGCCTAAGACTCAAGAGAAAAAGCGACGGAGAAAACTTATCCTCTCTGTCGCTATTCTAAAATGGCAGCTCGGCTGCCTCGTGGCCACCCCTTTTATAGAGGGGTGGCCACTTCCCCTAACTCACCCGGATGTCTGAGTCCGGGTGGGGGGCCCCCGCAAAGAGCATGGCGGCCATTTTGGCGCCGCGCTTTCATTTGTTTTGTTTACTCTCTGATATGCTTACACAGAATAAAACTTTTTAAATAATAATGTGTTTCAAGCATATCAGAGTAAACAAAACAAAAAAATAACCCTTAGCATGCACCAGACCCTCACACACACACACACACACGTACACAGAGTGCAAAATAAACAAAACAAAAAGACTTACCAAGAAGGGGCAAGCGATGTGTCAGGTGGTGCGACTCAGTCTTCCTCCTCACCATGGGACCATGGTGGGGGGAGCGGAGGCAGCAATGGCCAAGCAGTGGAAGCATCATCGGGCAGAAGCAGCCAGGCTGGGCAGCTGAGCTCAGTCTTCCTCCTTGCCCTGGGGCCATTGGAGGGGGTGAGTGGAAGCAGCAATGCCCAAGCAGAGACTGCCCAACTTCCTCCCCCCCCCCTCCGCCCCAGGCCAGCCATCGGGCAATCTTGTTTTGTCTTCCTCTTCTACCTGGGGGGGAGGGGGAGAGGCGGCAGGACCAGGAGCCTCTTCCTCCTCCCTGCCCCAGGCCAGCCATCAGGTGGTCGCAGGTTTCTCTTCCTCTTCTCCCTGGGTTGGTGGGTGGGTGGGGGAAGAGAGGTGGCAGGACCAGGAGCCTCTTCCTTCCCCCCCCCCAGGCCAGCCATCAGGCAGTTGCAGTTTTGTCTTCCTCTTCTACCTGGGGGGGGGGGAGAGAGGCAGCAGGACCAGGAGCCTCTTCCCCCACCCACCGCCCCAGGCCAGCCATCGGGCAGTCATGGTTTTCTCTTCCTCTTCTCCCTGGGTGGGTGGGTGGGGGAAGAGAGGTGGCAGGAGCCTCTTCCTCCCCCCCCCCCTAGGCCAGCCATCAGGCGGTCACGGTTTTGTCTTCCTCTTCTCCCTGGGTGGGGTGGGGAGAGGCAGCAGGACCAGGAGCTTCTTTCTCCCCCATCCCCCACCCCAGGCCAGCCATCGGCCATCGCAGTTTTGTCTTCCTCTCCTCCCTGGGTCAGGGGGGGAGAGAGGTGGCTGGAGCCTCTTCCTCCCCCCTGGATCGGGGGCAAGGCAGGCATGGCTGTAGCATGGCCTGGACTCAAACCCACCACCGCCGCTTCTGGTTCCTTTGTCTGCCTGCTGAAGCTCCTCTGCCGCTCGCCTCCTCCGCTGCTCCGGCAATGGCTCTGCCCAATGCCAACCCATCTCTGATGAGGGGCTGCCGAGGGCCTCTGGTGCGAGACCGCCGAGGGCCTCAGCCACGAGGCCTCCTCCTCCACCTCTCTGCCACCATGCAGTCAGCAGCAGAGCTGAAGGCCAGGCCTATTGAACCGTGGTGGCAGCAGAGAGGTGGAGGAGGAGGCCTTGTGGCTGAGGCCCTCGGCAGTCTCACCAGCGGCCTTGCACCAGAGGCCCTCGGCAGCCCCTATCAGAGATAGGGCAGCATCAGGCAGAGCCATGGCCAGAGCAGCGGAGGAGGTGAGCAGCAGAGAAGCTTTGGCATCAGGCAGGCAGACAAAGGAATCAGAAGCGGCGGTGGTGGGTTTGAGTCTGGGCCATGCTACAGCCATGCTTGCCTTGCCCACGACCCGGGGGGGGGAGAGGCTCCTGCCGCCTCTCCCACCCCACCCCCACCAAGGGAGGAGAGGAAGAGAAAACCGCGACCACCCAGGGTGGAGATGCTTCTGCAACTTCTCCCCCCCCCCCCATGGTCCCAGGGAGGAGAGGAAGAGGGAACCGCGACCACCCAACACGGCTGGAGGCCTGCCCGATACCTCCACTCTGCTGCCACCTCCAAGCTTAAAGCAGGAAATGCTGGCTTGGCTTGGCACGCATGCACAAGTGGGGAAGTGGGCGTGGCCACTAGAAATTTTTACTACCCCCCACGTGGACCGGGGTGGACCGGTAGCTGCCCACCACTGAATAGTGGCTGCAATTTTATAGCCATTAGGTAAAGGTAAAGGTCACCCTTGCTTGAAAGCTAGTCGTATCTAACTCTAGGCTTCAGTGCTCATCTCTGTTAATAGCCAAAGAGCCAGCACTGTCTGCATCTGCAGATGTTTCCATGGACATGGGGCAGGCATGACTAGACACCAGTATGCACAAAACATCGTTTACCTTCCCACCAAAGTGGTATCTATTTATCTACTTGCAATATCTTGCTTTTGAACTGTTAGGTTGGCAGGAGCTGGGACAGAGACAGTAGCTCATTCCATTGTGCAGCACTCAGGTTTTGACTTGCCGACCTGCCAACCTTCTGGTCATGAAGTTCACCGTCTTAACCATTAAGGCACTGCAGTCCCTTTTTATAGCCATTATCCTTCTGATTCAACGAGTTTCCTCCTGTTGGAATTATTAATAGAATAATTTATAGCCATTATTCTATTGATAATTCCAACAGGAAGAAACTCATTGAATCAGAAGGATTGACACAAATGCTGACTCACTGTTCAGCAATTGGTTTAAATCAGGGGTTTCCATCCTTTTCAAGCCGGGGGCCAGGTCACGTTCTCTCAGTTAGCTTCAAGGGCTGGATAGCCATTTTGCCCTGACTGCATGATGAGGGTGGCCATTTTGTCCCAACAGCTTCAAAGGGATGGCCATTTTGTTTCTTGAATGCCCTTGGAGGGGTGGGGGGCCATCTGAAATGGTGCCATGGGCTGGATCCTTAGGTTGGGAACCCCTGGTTTAAATCTACTTTTTTTGAGACTAGCAATAGAATAGTGGCCAAGGAGGCACAATTCTATTTGTTTTGTGCTTTCACTGTCTCATTTTGGCTTGCTGTGAGTTTATCCAAAGTGCAGTTTTTCTGGGTCTCTAGATGGGCAGACAAACCTCAAGGCAAGCCATAGAGGAAGAAAGTCTGTTGGCTTTGACCATGCAAAATGGATTGATTTTGACAGGATTATTAGCCAATGGGTTTTAAACTGAGATTCTGTTCTGCAGTTTTTGTGTAAGTATTAATGCAAACTTTTATATTTTAATTCATTGTTAACTTGTCTCAAGCCTTTAGAAAGGCAATGTTTCCATTTGTCAAATAAATAAGTTATTTCTGTGACTAAATAGATGGAGTAGGACTATTTCCTGGAATAGAATAATGAGCGTCTAAGTAGTTGGCTTCTTTGGGAGTCAAAGACCTGATCATCTTCATATATAAAATCTTGAGTGGGTGGAGATATTTTCTTCTTCTCTAAAGCTTTGTAACCTTGAGAGGTGGGAGGTTAATAATTCCAATTAGTTTTAAGTGTTTCTCAGGAATTTGTTGGTTTATCACATTTTATTAGAGAGAACATGAAGAGGAAGAAAAACAAAAAGACAAGGTGCAAGTATGTTTAAATTAAAAGAGCTGGTAAAACATGTTGTGTGAGATAAAGAACTTACTTTGGATTGGCAGTTAAAATGACTCCATTTGATTCTAGAAAGCTTCTATAACTCTATAGGTCACCATGATCCTGGATTGTAAAAGTCCATATTTAGTAAAGTAGAAACTGGGCCAGGTTCCAATAGGCTAAGAAGGCTTTGACTATCACTGAGGAGAAAAAGATATGTATCTGCTGTCCAAGGGCCGGCCTAGCATGGACAGCAGACACACAGAGACTCAGGGCCAGAAATATGGCCAACAGGAGATGTGTTCATCATAACAAGTATGCAAGGAGCAGTTACAGTGCATCTTTATGGTATTCACACATTTTGTTTTGGAAACAGACATTTGGATAATTGGGCAGTGCGTATGTAATGTGTCATCAAGTCAAAAATGGCGTACAGTGAACCTAATAGGGCTTTCAATGTAAGCAAGATATCTAAGGAAAAGTTCTAACAGCTCCATCCCTCCATGAGTTTCCATGCCTGCACAGGAATTTGAATACTGCTCTTATGAATCCCAGTCTGTCACTCTATCCACATCAAGTACCAGCAGTACAATACCATCTTCAAAAATGCAACAATAGGGCCATGTCCACTGGTTCTCATGGGACTTTTTAAAGAATGTAACAACATTTCTCTTATTCCCATGTAGAGAAAGCACATGAAAAGATGGAATTTTCATGCTCCACCCCATTTTCACGTTGAACACAAAAAAGCAACAGTCTTAAGTGACAGCGGTATCAGTGTAAGTTCTCCATGTAGAAAGCTGCCTTTGCTGTTATGTGCCTTCAAGTCAGAACCAATGTATAATGACCCTAATGGGGGTTTCAAGGTACCTGAGATCTCTGCTGAGTGGTTTTATGAGTTCACACCCCCAGAAAGTTTCCATGGCTTCCTGAGTCCTGTCGCTCACTCTCTCACTACTCACCACACTGAGTATCCTGTGGAGGAAAGAACCCTCATTTTCTTTAATCCCTTGTTCATTTGAAATCCTACATGGTTAGGCAATTCAGATGGTCACTCTCAGGTCAGATCTACCCATATCTTTTAAGCCAGGGATTCTCAACCTGTGACCTATGGGCTGGATGTGGCCCATAGTACCATTTCACGTGGCCTCCCACCACCTCCACCACAACAGGAAGTGTCGTGGTGGAGGAAGGATAAAATGGCCATCCGGCCCCCAAAGCTGTCTGAGAGAGCATGACTCAGCCCCTGGCTTAAAAAGGTTAAGAACCCCTGTTTTAAGCTATCTGTTGTCTGATGGATAGATCTGGCCAGAACTGCCCTGGATATATTCAGGAGTGACTAAAAGGGGCAAATAGATCTTGTCTTATTGTTTAATGTGACAATCGAAGGAATTTTTGTATTTTGAATTCCACTCTGCTCTCAGTCCAGAAGTAAAGTGTATTCAGTGGTATAAAAGGATTCTGCTTTGGCACTTCCTTATGTTGCTGCATCAACTGGTCCTGAGTATCATCATTCAAATTTCAACATTTTCATCAAGCAAATGGCATTACAAACTCCAGAGATTTGTAAGGAAGCACTGTAAGAGACCACAGTGGCTTAGTGGTTAAGATGCTGAGCTTGATAAGCAGCAGGTCAGCAGGTCAGCAGTTCAACACCCGAGTGCTGCATGACAGAGTGAGCTCCCATTATCTGTCCCAGCTCCTGCCAACCTAGCAGTTTGGAAACAAGAAATTGCAGGTAGGTAAATAGGTACTGCTTCAATGGGAAGGTAACAACACCATTTTCACAGACCAAACTTAATAGGTGCAACTGTTCCCAGCAAGAAGAGACCGGTGCTTGCTTATCACATAGATAATAAAAGTTAGGAGCCTTTTAAGAGAGGACAGCTGCAGCTTTATAATCAGCACCACAAACGTGAAAATTCAAAGCCAGTTTAAAACAGGGGTGCCCAAACTATGGCCCATGGGCTGGATGATTTGGCATCAGGGGCCAGATCAGGCCCACAGGCCATAGTTCGGGTCCTCCTGGTTTAAGCAGAGAAAAGGGCAGCCTAAAATCTATCTGATCCCGTTGCAAAACAGATTGCAAGGCGTGTTTTATTTCTGCTTCGAGTGGGAGGAAGCACGTGACCGGCCCACTGAACCACATGACTGGCCTGAAAAGTTTGGGCACCCCTGGTTTAAAACAAGAACAAAATACCCAAAGTTCTCTGGATGTGAACAATCAAAATTTTGTGTAGCTTTGTTCCAGATTTGAATTGTGTCAATCACAACAGTATTTTTTTTTAGAAAAGGAAAAAGAGAAAACAGTTTCAATGAGGTTTCCCCATAAACCCTCTGATCCATTAATGCAATATAGATTTTTACTGTTATGCAATCCTGGTTAATTAAAGTGGAACCCTCTCAGAAATGTTAATGCAGATAAACTAAAACTGGCAGACATTCAGAAGAAGAGGAACAAAAAGGAAGAAAAGAATCTCCAAACGTCAAAGCAAATATATTTTATTCTGTTTAACTGAGGTATTTTGGACCTCCGTGTCCTCTAAGACTTTCCTCTGGGGAATTAAACACTCTGACAAGATCTGTATCAGAATTTCAAGAATAAATAACCAAGGACAAATAGATCTGTTGAGTTTCTCCAGAGGAAAATCCCAAAGTACACAGAGGGACTGACTAACACATTGATTAAATAAAACAGAATATGTATTTGGTTGCATTTTGAAATTGATTCTCCCTTTTTCTTGATGGTTCCTTTTAGAAATGTTAATGCTAACCCTTTCTCAACTGTCTGAGTTCTGGTCCTTTGCAAGTTGAAATGTCAATGTCTACACCGTTCAGGGCAAAGAAGATGTTTAATAGACAATTAACAGTGATTACTTCCATCACAGTGTTGGTGATTAAGCAGTCTAATGAAAACTAGACCTGTCCAGTGGGCATCGAATTCTGATTGTTGCCTGGAGGAGAGAGAGAGACACCTGGGGCAGGAGAAAAGAAATGGCATGATTTGGATCCTAAATAAGGAGTTACACATATTGTTATTTTTTGGAATAGTATCCATGTTAGTATGTGGTTCAAGCATATCAGAAAACAAACAAACAAAAAGCAACAACACTGCAGCACTTTAGGTAAAGGTAAAGGTTTCCCTTGCAGCACTTTAAAGACTAACAATATATTTTTACTGTGAGCTTTTGTGGATCAAGTCTACTTCTTCAGACATAGGAGTGAAATTTCCAGGCATGGGTTATATATATCAGTTGCAGAGGAAAGAGCAATCAAGCAGAATGACAGATATAGTAATTAAGCAGGATGACCAATAAGCATGCATATGATTGCTGGTTTGTTATTCAGATTAGCTTTAAATGTCTCCTTTTCTATCTTAAAAGTGGGGAGTTGCAAAACAGAGCATATGCTGATAAATTTAACCTCTTACTGTGTGAGCATGTCCTGTTAGCATTGCAATAACATATTGTTATATTACATTGTTCTGCACCTGCTAGTACTGTCCATTGGGGTTTTCTTGGCAAGGACACTGGAACGGGTTGGCAGGTCCTTCCCCAGTGGATTGTATTTAGTCTGAGTTCTCTGCTCTGGCATGTCCATCTTGGCTGGCCCTACATGGTACAGCCCATAGACTCATCAAACCATGCAAGCCCCCTTGCCACGGCAAGGCAACAATCCTTTAATTTTTAATTTAATTTAATTTAATAGTCATATTTATATATGCCGCCCACTCAGGCAGAACCCGACTCAGGGCGGCATTACAACAAGTTCTAAAAACACATAAAAACACTTTAAAAGACCCACATCCCACCCACCCTTTCCACCCACTATAAAAAGAAGAAGAGAGAGTTCTTAATTGTTTACATAAGCCAGCAGGCGGGGACCGTGTTCCCATTCGGGCCCCACACCTGCCCTGCCAGCCAGGTCTTCAATCCTCTCCTGAAGGGCAGCAAATCTCTTTGAAGTCTTAGATCTGTTGGCAGGAGGTTCCAGAGAGTTGGTGCAGACACGGAGAAGGCCCTCCTTCGGGTGCTGGATAGATGTGCACCCCTAGCTGATGGCACTATTAGAGAGCCCCTCCGGTCCGCTCTGGTTGGACGGGCAGACACTCTTAGGACGATGCGGTCTCTAAGGTATCCTGGCCCACTGCCATATAGAGCTTTAAAGGTCAAAACCAGCACCTTGAATTGCACCCGGAGACAAACTGGTAACCAGTGCAGCTCCCGAAGTAGCGGTGAGGCAAGGGCATATCGCCCACATCCCATCACCACCCGGGCTGCCGCATTCTGGACCAGCTGCAGCCTCCGAATGGTCGTCAAGGGCAGTCCCATGTAGAGTGCATTACAATAATCTAGTCGGGAAGTGACCAGAGCATGGGTGACCATAAGCAAGGAGCCCCGGTCCAGGAGCGTGCGCAACTGGCTAATCACCCGAAGTTGGGCAAAAGCCCTCCTGGCCACAGCTGCTACCTGTTCTTCTAGCAGCAGCCGCAAGTCCAGAAGGACCCCCAAGTTGCTAACTGGGTCTGTCTGGGGCAAAACAGCCCCATCCAGTACCAAAGATAGTAACTCCCTAGATAACACAGGGGCCCCTATCCACAGCCACTCTGTCTTGCTGGGATTCAGCCGAAGCCCATTGGCCCCCATCCAGACCCCAATGGCCTCCAGGCATCCGGATAGGATTTCAACAGCATCACTGGGGTCCCCACGGGCCGAGATGTACAACTGAGTGTCATCCGCTGATGGTACCGCACCCCGTGGGAACGAATGATCTCACCCAGTGGCTTCATGTAGATGTTAAATAGGAGAGGAGAGAGCACCGAACCCTGAGGCACCCCATACTTGAGAAGCCTAGGGCTGGACCTCTCACTCTCTAACCACACCGACTGGGTACGGCCCTCCAGAAAAGAGGAAAACCAAGACAACACGGTGCCCTGGATCCCCAGTCCTTTGAGCCGTTCCAGAAGGATACCGTGGTCGACGGTATCGAAGGCCGCTGAGAGGTCAAGAAGAGCAAGGACGGATGGATAACCCCCGTCCCGCTCCCACCAGAGATCATCCATCAGTGCGACCAGTGCCGTCTCCGTACCATACCCGGGCCTGAATCCTGATTGAAAGGGGTCTAGATAATCCGCTTCCTCCAGGACACTCTGCAGCTGGTGTGCCACTGCCTTCTCCAAAACCTTACCCAGAAAAGGCAGGTTGGAAACTGGCCTGTAGTTGTTAAGGACAGCTGGGTCAAGCTTGAGGATAAGATGGCTAGATGAAATCTTTGATGCAGTGGAGGGGCTACAGAGGATGGCGGATGACAGAGGAGCCTGGCGTGTGGTGGTCCATGGGGATGCAAAGGGTTAGATACGACTGTGCAACTGAACAACAACAACAAATGTTCTGTGCAGGTGAGTGGTGGTATTTGAACAGGGATCCAGCATTTTCTTTACCTCCCATTCCATTTGTTTCATTATGAGTATGACAATCAGTTCCCAAAACCTTTAAGCTCTGTAATACGACCATTGCGTGTGGTATAAGCATCTGTCTTTATCAACTGCATCTATCCTTGCTTAACTTCCAAAGCAATAAATGCCAGAGCAATGCCATGTTATAATAGTTTCCACTGACATTAAAAGCTTTTGAAGATTAGGCATCTGTTGAAAATGGATGTTCCAGATCTCATCAGGAATTAAACCCTTCAAATACCTTGTCTCCTTTGTCATATATGGCTTAACTGATTCCATTTGTGTTATCAAGAAGGATTTAGTTTCTCAGATTTTTTTTTATCAATGGTAATATTATTTTTAAATGTCTCATGGTATCTATGACTAATGGAACACAGTGGCTGAAATCCTGCTGTACAAGATAATCAAAGTCATGTTTTATCCCATTCCTGGAAGAGAGCAAAAAGTCCGTTTGAGGCTGAGAGAACATACTTTAATATGCAATCTCCATACTAAGTATTCAATGTGTCTAAAAGTCAGCCAGTGTACAACTTTTTCGGAAAAATCCTTCATCAGAGATAACTTTTACATTCCTTTAAAGTTTCTGTAAAACAGATAATAATTTTTTAAAAATATTGAAAGATTATCAAAACCTTCATTACATACATATATCAGGAGAATGAACCCACCTAGTCATAATGTATAATTTACTTATCCACATCCTTATCTTACGTCCTGGCCTCCCTAGGTTTTTTGCTCTCTTCATGGAGGTTTGGCCCTTGCTTCTTCTACATTATCCCATTCCTGGCCAGTAAATAATGAGCCCCAGATAATCAGTGTGGATTTCATTGATTTATTTATTATTTCTATAAAATTAGATTTCATCATTTAAACCAGGGGTAGACAAAGAATTGGCCACAGGCTCTGTCTATGCCCCCTCAAATTTTCCTAAACTTGAAAAACATGGCCCACAAATGGCCAGGTATCTCCCACCCACCCCCCGCCCCCATGCCTCTGGGACATTGTGATCAAAATTTCTGGACCATTTGGAGAACCAATCATGTTGATTTCATTTTTGTGCCCTGCTAAAATATGGTTGTTCTTCCCAAACTTTGGAAGTTCAATGACCATGGCATAATTTTGAACTAATGTGGTAGAGATCTATTCATTAATTTACCACACTGAATTATTTCAAATTATTTTACAGTTTTATAAATGGACACTTCCTTAAGACCTCTAAAGCAGGATGAATGTGTTCTAACAAATAAATGATAAAAGACATCAAATGCATGCCCCTGCAAAACATATAGGTTTCCTCTTTACCCAGGCCTTCTGCCAAACACCTACAAATGGATCGGGGGGGGGGGGAATTGACATCAAAGTAAGGTCAATAGATATATTGGAAACAGCCCAATATTTCATTTTAATTGTCCAAAAATATCATGCTGAGTACTGGTTGGTCCATTAAGGGAGAAACAGAATAGAGAGCACTGTGCTAAAAAGAATTGTATTTATTTACTGAATATATATACTGCCTTTCTCCCCCAGGGGCTCAAAGTGGCTTACAGTTATTTTAAATATATATAACAGGCACAATTAAAACATTATAAAAATGATTAAATAAACAACAATATTAAAAGCTCCCATATAAAAACAGTTTAAAACATATCCATTTCAATTTGATATCCCATAATCGCCCTTACTTGTTGAAATCAGTTAAGAGGGGGGCTTAAAATGAAAGTCCTTTGTCTGTCAGTGGGAAGATGGCCACCTAGCTTCCTAGGTTTGGTTCAGGTTGCTCCTCTGTTATCTTTTTTGTTCAAATGCTCCTGAGGTTAAACCAACAAAACTTTCATAACAGCCTTAGCATTTACACTCCTCATAAAGCAAAGCAAAGCAATCACACTTATATACAGTCCCATAGCATTGAGTGCACTCTCTGGGCAATTCACAAGTTAATTAGCATTTTGCCCCAAACATGCCAGGTGTTCATTTTACCGATCTCGAAAGGATGGAAGGCTGAGTCAGTCTTGAGTCCTGGTCAGGATCAAACTCACAAACCTTTGGCTGCAGTACAACAGTTTAACCATTGCATCACAAGCAGCAAGATTCCTTCCAGACTGTCAAAGAACTCTGTGATAAAATGCTTGCTTCCATCTGGGTGACCTGGCTGGACCGTCGACAGAGAAGCGGGACGGGTGAGGGAAGACAGAGACGGAGGAAGGAATGTCACAGTCCCAGGTAGGGATGAGTGAGGGAGGCAGAGAGGGGATGGGTGAGGGAAGATAGAGACAGAGGAAGGGAGGCAGGAGTGACCCACAGACAACTCATGAGGTTTCCATGGGAAAGGCTGGCCTAGGGTTAAAAAAATCTGGGCAAGGCCAGGTGATTGTCTAATTGAATATATATCATTGCATCACTCCAGAACCCATTCTCCACCTCCTGCCTCTCACAGTTGTCACCCAATCCCTGGCCCCTTCCAAGGTAATTAGTTGTCTCAGTCATCCTGCTGTATCTCCACCCATCTTTCCTACTCTCTCTGGCCTCTTCCACCCGATGGAATCTCTTCTTGATAAACTGGCGCAGACCACACAGCCCCTCCACCTTGCCAACCTCCCTTCCTCCTCCCACTGCCACCTTGGCTTCCATGGGGAAGGAGGAAAGAAAGGGGGAACAACCTTTTCTGTAGGAGGGTGATTCACTCCAGTCTTAGAGGGGGGCCTAAGGCAAGGATGGGGGTTCTTTGGACTCCCTGATTCTTGCCTCATTCCAGGAGTGAGGAGCACTAGTTAAGTTACCTAAAAGCACCAAAAATGAAGCATGGCACAGCAAAGAAAAAAAGCAAGTAATTAGGTTACAATACCATACAACAAGTACACTTTTCTGTGATATTTTCTCTTATGAATACTGATACAATATTGGCACATTTGGCCAAGAATATGCAGTACTTCCATGACATGCTGTCATTCTTTAAAATCAAACACTTTAATGTATTAATTAGGGATGTACCATTTGCTTTTGTTGTTGGTTGGCTCTTTTTATTACAAATCCCGGAATCCTTCATTCTGAGAATTCTACTTGACACCAGGCACCTATGGAAACTTCTGGAAACTTCTCCCATGTGGCTCATGGGACAAAGTCCTAAACTAGAATGCTTCAAGGCCAGGAAGAAGTTGAGTTTCACTTAGGGTCCTGTTTGTTCCTTATGAATGAGAAGCTAGGTGGATCTAGGCCTCAAAGCCATCCAGTTTAGATCCTTCTTCCAGACAAGTCATAGTTAGGTGTCTGTAGTTGTCTTTTTTCAGGTGGAACATCCAGAATCAATAATTCTTGTATTTGTAATTAAAAAACATGTATGGCACGTCCATAATACTGGTCTACATCACATCTTACTGGACCTTTTTTTGGGGAAAGTGTGTTGCAAGGTATTCCTTGAATAAGCATTCCATTCCACAAATAAATAAATAAATAAATAAAATTCCATTATCAGTAAATCCCCAATATCTTACAAGACTACATTCTGTTTTCAAAAAAGAAAGAACAGGGACGGAACCACTTCGCTGGTTCCAGAAGATGCTTTATATATATATAATATTCTGTGTTTGGCTTTCAAAATGCACCTGAGGTTTGGAGAGTGGTGGATCAAGTGAATCCTAATGCCAGTCTCAGATCTGTAGAAATGAATGGTATTTTATGGGTTTAAATTGTCTTTTTATGGATCTATTATCCATCTTCCTGCCTTCTCCAAAGGCACATGTTTCGTAGTGTGAGGCAGTTTGTGAGGTGATGAAGGTTATGTAAACTGTCTCTGAGACCCTCACTGCTCATCTGCAGATATGCGAGTTGGTTTAATGGAGCCTCCACTGGTATTGCTTACATTTTCTGAAGTTGAACGGAAGGACAGTGAGAGAATGAAAATCACAGCAGAGCTATATTTCAGCATGCCCCTCTATTTCTTCTTCTTCTTTTGCTTCTTCTTCTTCTCTGGCATTTCTAGCAACCTGCACTGGTGTTATTTATCTCTCCACCTTCCTCTGGGTCTGCCTTGTGCTCTTTGCCCTTCTCTTTTCACATAAGCCTTGTATGTTATGGAATTCCAAGTCATTTTCTCCAAATTAAACTGTATAATATTAGTAAATGTGACAGCTATTCCTAATAATATTGTAAATGTGATAATTATCAGGAATCATCTTCTTTTTCATGTCCCGATCAAACCCTGGACTGCCAGAATGAAGCAATTTTCTTGGCTTTGTTGGTGGTGGTTTAAGATCTCATCAGTGTATGTTTCTGGCAGTAATCGGGAGACCAGTAAATGACCCAGATTCTGTATCTCTCCAGATTCACAAAGCATCTTGTTATCTGCCAGCAAGTCCCACTATTGCAGTCTGTGTATTGCAAGAATTCCTCATGACTGACAAAGGTTCGTAGGAGGGCCGGTTCTGATTTACGCTGCCCCTACACACATTATCTGGAGGCAGTGGTATTAAAATTTCGCATTTTGCACATCACCCACATTTTGAAAGCCAAAGACAGATGTTTCCAATCTTTATTTCAGATAATGTTAACCAAGAGGGCCATGGAGGCTTATTGGTTAAGACACTGAGCTTGATGGCCATAAGGTTGACAGATCAGCAGTTCAAGACCTGGGCATTGCATGGTGGAGTGAACTCCTATTGTTTGTTCCAGCTCCTGCCAACCTAGCAGCTCAAAAGCAAGAAATTGCATGTAGATAAATAGATAGTGTTTTTGTGGGGAAAGTAACAGTATTTCATGCTCTCTGGCATCTGGTCATGCCTGCCACAAGACCATGGAAATGTCTGCAGATTCAGACAGCTCTTTCTCTTTGGCTGTATACAGAGATGAGACTGACCCCACAACCAGCTTTTGAGCATTACCTTAATGAAGCCAGGTAATCCATTCTTCTATTCTTTTTCTGAAAGTATCACATTTTGCTAGCTTGATACTTAATCATATTTGTTTAAGCAAAATGTAATCTTTGTAGTTGACATTGTATTTCTTTAGCAGGATTTCCAGTCCTTGGGGCACTTGCCGAAGACTCACAAGATTGTTATGCTTTCTCCAGCTTTCTACACAAGGAAACAAATCTCAGGGCAAGTAGCACTAGAGGAGAAGAAAGCTTAGTTTTTGTCTGTGTGACAAAGCTTTAAGAACTCGACTTCCGTCTCCAGCCAGTTGGTGCCAGGGATTCTCAGTTGGAGACACTGGCTTGGCATGAAGGTGTGTGTTGTGTTTGTGTAATGAGAAGCCAGGAGTGGCATGAGATGATTAGGGAAACAACCTGTTGGTGCCTTCACTTGGGTCCAAAAGGCCATTTGAAGCAAGTCACAGAGTAAAGTAAGTACTTATTGTGACTCAGAAACCACTGTGTTGCACAACTGAGGTATGGCAACTGAGTCACAAAGTCTGTAGGGGGACCCTCTCCCCGGGCTCATGGTGAACTCACAAGTACTGTCACCACTATAGGTCCTGAAAAAATGTGCCATGTTTTCTGTAAGTAAAGCCATGTGATGGGAATAGTAACAGGTAATGTCACATGCTAAGAACATTTTTCCTATCTAGCTGCGGGGGGAGGGGGGACAATTTATATGCACTGGCTGAAGTCCTGAATCCATGAATTATGCCTGGGGTAAGAAGATGACATATTCAACAGGAGCCAATTTTGGGGAAATAAAACCTTCCATCCCAGGACTTTTGATGGTCATGTGTAATCCCTTTCATTGCATGGAAGCTGTAGGAACCATGGGATGGAAGGAGGCTGTCCTAAATTACAGAAAATCACCACTATAAGCAGGGGGTGATTTCCAGTGATTGAAGTCTTCCTCTTTCATTCCCATGGCTCCCACAGCTCCTAAGTTATGGAAATTATCACACAGGAGTAGGAAAAAACCCCAGGAGACACATTTTTCATTACTGAAAAGTACTCCCTGTTGATGAGATCAGTTCATAAGGACTTCAGCCAGCATGTAATGAATTGCTTCTGTTTATCCCTGCTGATTGTTGCACAAAGTTTCATCAAATGACCTGGGTCCTACTTTTAAGAGAGAGGATAAAATTGTCTTCTTGTTCACTATCTCTGTACTTGTCCACTATGTCTATACTTGTCCACCATCTCTATACTGTACTTGGCAGAATTTCATACACATCTGTTGAATTTCCTCTTACTCATCCCTCTAAATTGAACAGCCCTGACTTAAATAAAGTAACCAATAGTCTACTAAGAATCAATTGAAACACTGGACAACCACTTGTGTTACAGTTAGCATTATTTTAGGGGGACTTTTTTTTAAAAAAAAAATGAGTACATCACAATATTAGACTTGTAGAAGGCAGATGACAGCACTTGCAATGGCTTCTCATTGGCAACAAGAGAGTCTTTAGTGGGATTTTTGAGCACATGCTTAAAACACAAAGTGAGGATTCATTAAAACACAAAGTGAAGATTCATTAAATGCTATGAGAAACCACAACAGGTCCTAGGCAAGAGGTCTAAGCAAGAGGATTTTGGCAAATGCTCGAATTCTTCCCAAAAATATTGCTTGTCTTGAACAGAAGCTTTATCAACATTTCAAATTGCTTTCAGTGCAAGTAAAACACAATTCAGTGATAACTAATAAATAAAACAGTGTATTTCTGGAAAGAAATATTGTGGTAAGGGAAAGATACACATATTTATCAGGGTGAGTAGGAGCTGAATCAAAGACTAATGGAGCAAAGTTTTGAAATATCTTCCAGAGCTATTTTATATGAGAAGAACACATCAACTCAAATCATGAGCAGAGTTTTGGCTTTAGTAGTGCTGCTTAACCATTATGACATGAGACCACATGTATTTAAGGATCACAAGTCTTTCAATGTCTACTGGTCATGAATGAATGTCATGATGGTTGCATCTCCTCCAAAAACTAGTTGGTAAAGAGATCCAGTAATAGACAATTATTGTGTTCATTCAGATTCTCCTTGAGTCCTTTTCAAAGGCATTTGGAATTTAGCTCATAGGTTTTGTGGGAAACAGGATAGACTTTAGGTAGATCATCTGTCATTCATTATGCGATCAAAACGCGGAATAGCAGGTGGGGTATAGATATAAGGCAAGTGAGAGAACACACCCAGATGAACCAAAAATAGTAGTGAAGTGTGTTTAATGTTACTATGTGTGTACTTATAATAAATCTTATCAAGCTACTGACAAAATTGTTATACGAATAAATCTAACGAATCGCTAATACATATATAACAACAAATTACATATACACATATACACATGTAAAAATGCTTCCCCCTTCCTTGGTCGACTCTGCATGGGACCGAAATATATACAGTAATGAGCCTTCAGTTCATACAAATAGTACTTGCAACATGCGGTATATACTTCAGTCCATGGCTCCGAAATAGTTCAAGTATAGCAAGTACGGGATCTTCCAAGGCATGTAATGCTGTGAGTAGACTTCTACACTGTGCTCATTAGAGAAGGATCAAACGTGCCCAATTGCAGGTCTTGGAAGGATGGGATGTTCTTGAAAAGTTTCGATGCCCCTCCGGTAAGCGGACATTTTGGAAGACAAAGTCTATACTTGAACTATTTCGGAGCCATGGAGTCGACCAAGGAAGGGGGAAGCATTTTTACATGTGTATATGTATATATGTAATTTGTTGTTATATATGTATTAGCGATTCGTTAGATTTATTCGTATAACAATTTTGTCAGTAGCTTGATAAGATTTATTATAAGTACACACATAGTAACATTAAACACACTTCACTACTCTTTTTGGTTCATCTGGGTGTGTTCTCTCACTTGCCTTACATCTGTCATTCATAGCTTCCACTAAAAATCTACTATGATCCTCACAGAACTTCTACTACAAACTCTCTTCTCTTTCATTAGCTACTATTAGACAGTTAAGAACACTTCAGTCCATATGAAGCTGCTTAACATAATAATGTCATTTCACCTTTTCTAGAAGCCTTATTGGCCTGATACCTGTATTATAATTGCGTCATTTGGTGGCTCAATGTGAGATGAAACTTAATGGTGACTGTGCAGATGGCTAGTCGGCCAGGTTACTCTACTATGGTAATATAGTAGACCATACTGCCAGCAACTCAATGCAGAGTGTTGGACGGCAGTTAATTAACCTGACAACCCCAAGGACCAACAGCCTTGGGTGTCAAAGTCCACAGGGAAGGGTGATTAAATCCCACTTGAATCCATCTTGATGGAGGGAAGCAGCTTCATCAATACTGGCCTGGGGCAGATGAGAACTTTACGTGCCAAAAGGGCTCAGAACCAGAAATGACTCATGGGACAGGATCAGTGGTACAGGTGTCATGCTGCAATGTGGCAGGCAGATGAAAGGCCATTGCATTATATTCTCAGACAGTCTTCATGGCTGATCGCCATGATCACCAATATTTGGATTTGGATATGAAAAGAGGAGGAGACAGATACAGAGACAGCGACAGCGATGGTGAAGAAGAAGAAGAAGAAAGCAGATGAACATATGAAAAAGAATGTGGGGATTCTTGACTTCTCTGCCAGATGTTTCACATCAGAGGTTTGATTGTTTTAAGTATGCCTTCTTTAGACTAACAACAAGGCCAGAAGTATTAGAGTAACTGGTATTAGAGTAACTGTGGGTGGAGCAATCTAGTTATTGTAGATCCCAAACCAAAGGGATCACGGAAATATTTAGTAAAGAAGCCAACAAATATAGACAAGTGGTTTGCCATATGCATTTGAAGAACAAAGCTGTTATTAATTTGCACAATTTATTTATTAATCTTTTCACAACATTGTTGGATGATTTGGTGAATAGGTTTGGCTTATGCAAAGGGTCTCTAGCTGAGTCTCATCTGAAAAATTGGGAAGAGCTCTTCTCCCAGGCTACAGTAATCTCAGTTTTGCTAGGTGAGTCATAATTTTGTTTTCCCTTGGAGTGAATGATTTGGGTCCCTTGAACCACTTAGAGCTATTTGTTCAGCAACTGTATTTCTAAAATGGACCTGCTTCCTGCCTGTAGAACAATGAGAGTCTGAAATGGCATGAATCCAGAGTTCTTCTCGTTATAAATATATTCACACTAGATTGGTTCTTTATTTTTTTTTCAAATTTATTTCTAAAAAATTAACAGAATAAAAAATACACACGTATATACATAACATTAAACTTAATACAAGAAGGGAACAATAACACAATAATAATACATCCAAAAAACATGCTCCCACCACCATGGGACATTTTAATCTTATCCTCTAATTCTAAACATAATTTCCCCTTTATCCTTATCTCCTATTTTCAAAAAGTTTAATATTCTTAACCTGGTTTTAACTCTTTAAATTCAACAAATACATAACTTATAAACTCTCCCCAAATATCTGTAAAATCATTCTCTTTAACAAACCCTTTTTAAAGTTTTAATTCACACTTTGGCTCATAATTTATAGCAATGTTGCATAGTTTTTTTATACCAGTCTTCCATGATAAAATCCATATACTGTACGTTTTTCAGGTTTTAGCCATTAATAATCTCATAGCTGTTACCATAATAGCATGGATTGGTTCTTTCAACCCTATGTCCTGATTCACACATGGCTCCGTCATTGCTTCTGGAGGCTTTTGGCCAAAATTATCCTGACATTTTCCTTGGATGTAAGGGCAGCCATGCTGAAGTTCATTTGCACAGCCAATTTTTCAACCAGCGTGAAATAGAGTGAGCAAAAGTAAGCCTATCAGAGAGGGGGAATGTTTACACAATTGCCCTTTTTTGTGTAAGTGAATAGTATTATTATTATTATTATTATTATTATTATTATTATTATTATTATTATTATTATTATTATTATTATTATTCCACCCTCCTGATGGGAACACCACTCAGGGTGGCTAACAACAAAAGAGGAAAGGGGGAAAGGGGAAAACAGCAATAAAAATACAATATAAAACAATTAAAACATCAGCAGCTAAAAACATTACCCCCTCAAAAAAAAAACCCCAACCTAGTTAGAATCCGAATTTAAACACATAAACCCCAAATAATCAATTTAAAAAACAGCCCTCTCCACCCACCACCCACATTAAAACAGAAATCCCAAACAGGGCATAGTCTGTCTCCCAGGCTAGACAAGCCAGCGGGCATGAGAGGTGGGAGCACTCATGCCCCACACCCACTGACATAACCATGTCTTGAGCATCTTTCTAAAGGGGAGTTTTTCCATCTGGAGACGCACCTCAGGTGGAAGGAGAGTGAAGGATGGAAGGATTCTGGCCTTAATGCCCATGCCACTAAGTTGAATGTGGTCTCCATGTGCTGAGATAATTAACCCAATGTTTTTCTATATGGCTGGATAGCTCAGTGATTTAAGTACAGTAGCTGATTCCATAGCCAAAGATTGGGAGTTCAATTTTCCACTGTGTCTCCTGTGAATAAAGCCAGCCTGTGTGACTTTTGGCAAGCTCCAAAGCCCCAGTTGTTGTTGTTCAGTTGCATAATTGAGTCTGACCCTTTGCAACCCCATGGTCTACAGCATGCCAGGCACCCCTATCCTCTACCATCCTTCACAGCCCGCTTAGCTCTACGCCCATTGCGTCAACAATGCCATCTTGCCATCTCATCCTCTGCTGCCCATTTCTCCTTTTGCCTTTGATATTTCCAAGCATCAAGGCCTTCTCAAGTGTGTCCTCTCTTCTCATTTGATGGCCAAAGTACTTTAGCTTCATCTTCAATATTTGTCCTTCCAAGGAGCAGTCAGGGTTCATTTCCATCAGAATTTATTTGATCTCTTTGCTGTCCAGAGTAATCTCAAAATTCTCCTCCAGCACCACACTTCAAAGGTCTCTAGTCTTCTGTGCTCAGCCTTCCTTATGGTCCAGCTCTCACAACCACAGCCCCAGAGAGCACCCCAACCAGAAGAAAGGAATGGTAAACCACTTCTGAGAATTAACTATTTGAGAAAATCTGCAAAGGGCTACCAAAAGTCAGAATTGACTTGTCATATGATTATTATTTTATGTTCAAAACTGAAATAAGGAGAGTTATTCCAAAAGACTGGAATAACTAAGGTTTCATGCAGCCACTGCTATTTCCTAATTCTTGCTGTTTTCCTAATTTGTTCATTGCCAAAACTAGAGAATGAGACCCATGATATTTCAAGAGTAATGCTTTGCTGCTTACCTACAGTCCCTTCATGAGCACATAAATCATCTGTGCATACCTTTCAGGGACAGGGATAGAAAAATCCTGTTACAGAGGGAGTTGTGAAATATTTTGCAATTCTTGCATAAAATGTTGTCGTCACCAAGGGAAGTGCTCTGTTGGGAATGGTGGCCAATTTGTCACCATCACTGCTGAAAAAGAGAAGAATGTTATATTTCCACATACAAAGAAATGAAACAAGCAAGGACATGAATCTTTATGAGTGTGAATCTTTATTGCAGTCTGGCCAGGTTATCCTGCTATGGTAATAGAGTAGACCATACTGCCAGCGATTCAATGACCAGTGTCAGGCAGCGGTTAACTAACCTGACAACCTTGAGGACCAACAGTCCTGGGTGTCAAAGACCATAGGGAAGGGTGATGGTCCCCAAGTGGATTAAATCCATCTTGATGAAGGGCAGCAGGATGATATCATGTGCCAAAAGGGCTCAGAACCAGAAAGTGACTTGTGGAACTGGATCAGTGGTATGGGTCTCATGCTGTGATGTAGAAGGCAGATGAAAGGCCACTGCATTATATTCTCAGGACAGTCTTCATGGCTGATCGCCATGATGATTGCTAGTATTTGTGTTTGGTTACGGCAGAAAAAGAAGAGCGTAGTTTCAGCATGCCGGTGTCTGGCCTTGTGTGCCCAGAGGTCATATGTATAAATCAGACTTCCAGGTAGAACTTGGAAGTAATAAGTAAAGCACTGTGTACAAAAAGTGTAACAAGTTGGCCCAAAGTTACTTTAAAGGGGTTGCAAGTAACATTTTCTGATTACTTTCCAAACTTTCTCATCAATTCAAAGGTGTTTTTTCCCTCCCCCCAAAAAATGGTAATGGAAAGAAACAGAAAAATGTGTGCTTCACAACAAATCTATCAAATAACTGTTTCTGTACTGTAAAGAATAATTACAATGTGTAGTTTTTCAAACAATGTAATTAGTTTTTAAAGTAACTTCTTAACTTCTGCTTCTATATTTATAGGATTCGGGAATATTTAAAGCTCATAATGTAGTTAGCAAGGATAGTTTACCTTTCATGACAAACACATATATTCTGGGAGAACGCATTAGAAGATGCAAGACGTCTTCATTCTTCATTCCTTTGGCTCATGGACAAGAAATAACATTAAAGGAGGATATCGCAGAGGAACTCAACCTCCCCTACATCACATGGAGGACCCTGAATAGGCTGAGGGTTGGAGTGCCTAAATGAAAGACCAACATGCTCAAGTGGGGGCTGCTGGTGGACAACAACATGCATTGTGAATGTGGAGAGATACAGAATCCACCTCATTTACTGGTCTGTCGATTACTGCCAAAAACATGCACTGATGAGGACTTACAATGATAAATCGAAGAAAGTAGCTTCATTTGGCAGTCCAGTTTGATCGGGACACAAAAGAAGCAGCAGCAACTATACCTCTGTCCATTATTATGGCATATAGCAATAACTGCATAACCATTGTGAGCGTGGCGCCAAAATGGCCGCCGCGCCCTTTGCAGGCCCCCCCATCGGACGAAGGCATCCGGGTAGTTAGGGGGCGTGGCAAGCACCCTTATATAAGGGGCGGCCACGAGGCAGCCGAGCTGCCATTTTGCGAAGCGACGGAGCGGAGAAGTTTTTCCCTCTTACCTCCGTCGCTTTTACCCTCACCGGGAAGCCTCTTGGCTGCTGATTTTCTCCTTTTTCGGCTTCCCATCGGCTAGCTGCAATGCCCTCAAAGAAGAAGGCGACTGCGAACGCGGCTCGTTCTGCGCGGAGGCGCAATCCGGGTCGGAGGACTGCGGCTGCGCCTCCCCAGCAGCCTCCTATGCCCGAGCCCACCGGGACCGGTGGGATGGGGTTAATTCTCCCTTGGCCGGAGGCTGGGGGTCCGCGTGCGGGCCCAGTAGGGGCCGCGGCCCTCGGCCCGCAAGCGGCGGCCGCCGCTCCTGGCGTGGCCCATTCCGCTGGGCCTTCCTCCGTTGGGGCGCAGCTTAATGCGGGGGCTTCCAGCCTTGGGTGGTGGTGTGGCCCACTTCCATGGCAGGGTACTTCCCCGGCCATACCGGGCCCGGGCTTTGGATCGTGGCCCTATTCAGGCCCCGGGGTACAGGGACCTGTACCGACGCCTGTAGTTAGTGGGCCGGCTGGCCCTTTACCCCCCCTTGGTTTAGGTGGCTATGTCAGCGTGGAGGCCCTCCTGGCCCGCGTTGCGGCCCTTGAGGCATCCCTGGCCCGGGTTAGTCACCCTGGGGCCCCTTTTGGGGTGCTGGTCGATCCATCGTCTGCTGGGCAGCAGCAGGCGGTGGGACGGGTTGAGCTGCCTGAGGCGCGTGGCCCGGCTTCGGCCACTGCCTCGCAGCTCCCCAATCAACAGGCCGATGCTGATCAAGCCCCGTCGACGAGCTCTATGGCGGTCGTGAGCTCCGACGCCCCCAGTGGGCCGGAACCCCCGGTGGGGGCGGCCCATGGGGGTGCAGCATGTGAGTATGCGGTCCAAAATAGTGCACATACACACATGGCCACGTTGGGGGGGGGGCTTTTCAATGGCCTTGGCCTCGCACGGGTGGTGCGGCAGTCCAGTCGCCAACGCCCCACCTGGTGACTTCAACTATCACCCAAGGCCCCGTGGTAGGGGGTGCTTCTTACCCAGTCGGGAATCTTCTAGGGGTGACCGGGTTAGTCCAGGCTCCTTTACAGATGCCCGCAGTTTCCACCGTGCCTGTGTCGGCTTTGCCGACAGCAGGGTATTCCTTGCCTCTGGGGGACCATTTGGCCCAGACCACCAAAGAGAAGATATGGCGGGGGGAGTATGTGGACATCTTCTCCCTCCTTAACAGAGAGCCCACCAAGGAGGAGAGGGAGGGGCAAGACGAGAAGGATAAGGAGCAGGCGCGTCGTCGCAAGCCACCACGTACATGGGCCAACTGGTTGCCGGCCTACCTCATATACATGGCGGTATACCTCAGGGCCCGGCCGGATTTGGCAATTCCGATGGTCCAGTATTTGGACAACATTTACCGGGCAATGGTTGACTTCCCGGGCCCGTCGTGGTTGGCTTACGACGAGGAATTCCGTATGCGGATTCCCCTGCACCCTGAGATGAGGTGGGATGAGCCCTGCCAGAGGCTGTGGCTTCTGTACATGCGCCCGGGGAAAGATACCATTGTGGACATGCTGTCCAGCGAGCGGCCCCAGCACAGGCTCCCCGCCAGGTGGCAGGGCAGGGGGTTCCAGCCCGCCTGCTGTGCTGGACTTTCTCGTCCAATGGTTCCTGCAACAGGAAGAATTGCAAGTACAGGCATGAGAGTCCCTCCTGCGCTGGCCCCCATGTGGCCTCTGCCTGTCCCAGGCCTGGAGGGATGCGGGGCAGAGGAAGGGGCGGAAAGGGGGCTGGCAAAACTGCCGCGGAGGGAGCTGGTTCACCAAAAGGCCCCCTCCCCAATTAATGTGGACATGTTGGAGCGTTGGCTCGCATTGTACCCGAGGGAGGAGGATGCGGTTTACCTTCTTCAGGGTTTTAGACAGGGGTTCCGTATCCCTTTCGTGGGCGATAGGTCCCCCCAGGATGCCCACAACCTTTTGTCCCTTAGGGGGAGGGAGGAGGTAGCTGCTGCCAGCATTACTAAGGAGGTCGATTCGGGCAGGGTCACTGGCCCTTTCCCAACACCCCCGTTCCCTAATCTTAAGGTATCACCCTTGGGCTTAGTGCCCAAAAAGTCACCGGGCGAGTTTCGCCTGATTCATCACTTGTCCTACCCAGCCGGCCGATCGGTCAATGACACTATCCCTGATGACCTTTGCTCAGTCAGGTATATGTCTTTTGACCAAGCCCTGCGCATGGTGCGCTCATGTGGCCCGGGTGCGCTATTGGCTAAGTGCGACATCAAGTCGGCGTTTCGCCTCCTGCCTGTGCACCCGGGCGACTTTGAGTTGCTGGGTTTTAAGTTCCGGGGTGAATATTACTTTGATAAGGCCATGCCTTTTGGCTGTTCCATATCATGCTCGGCCTTTGAGCGTTTCAGTACATTTCTACAGTGGGCTTTCGTCCGCAGGTCAGGGTCCCGGTCTGTAGCCCATTACCTGGATGATTTTTTATTCGGGAGTGAACGGGGCTGGGACACGTGCACACGTCTCCTCAACACATTTCAGATGCTAATGGAGGAACTCGGTGTCCCTTTAGCGCCCGAAAAGACCGAGGGCCCATCTACTAAGCTAGTATTCCTGGGGGTGGAGATTGACATGGTAGCGCAGGCTTCTAGGTTACCGGGGGATAAGGTGTCAAGGATAGTGGCCCTTATCTCGGACTTGCTTGCTAAGCGCAAGGCATCACTGAGGGAACTGCAGGTGCTACATGGTCACCTCAATTTCGCTTGCAGGGTCGTCGCACCGGGCAGGGCATTTGCTCGGCGCTTGTGCGACGCCATGACAGGCTTATCTAGGCCCCACCATAGGGTGAGACTCACTCGGGGTATCAGGGCAGATATGCTTATCTGGCTCCAGTTCCTGAGGGAGTTCAATGGAGTATCATTTTGGAGGTCTGACCTCCTGGCTTCCCCTCGCTTTCAGATACAGTCCGATGCTTCGGGATCCCAGGGTTATGGGATGTACTTCAATGGGAAGTGGGCCTATGGTGGGTGGCCACCAGCCTGGGCAGGCACGGGTCGTCTGCGTGATCTCACGTATCTGGAATTTTTCCCTATCCTGGGGGCTTTGATGCTATGGGGCGAGGAGTGGGCCAACTCGGTTGTCCATTTCTGGTGTGACAATGCGGCCATTGTGCACATTGTCAACTCACAGACTTCCAAATCACCCAGGGTTATGGACCTAGTGCGCCAGTTTGTGTTGCGCAGCCTGCGCCTCAATGTCCTCTTCAGGGCCAGGCATGTCCCGGGGGTCAATAATGATATCGCTGACGCTTTGTCCCGCCTGCAGATCTCCCGGTTCCGTGCCTTGGCCCCGGATGCAGAGGAATTTCCCTCGCCACTCCTGGACGAGATATGGACCATTGGCAAGGAGAGGTGAACCGGGCGATTGGCTTGTCACTAGCGCCACGCACGCGTAAGGCGTATCACCACACATTCAATTCTTTCAGAGATTTCTGTACCCAATTCCGGCTGCCAGAAACCTGGCCGATCCCAGTGACCCATGTACTCGGTTCATGGTTTACCTGCATGCCCAGGGCCTTGCACCTCGCACCATAGCATCTAGGCTGTCAGCATTGGCTTTTATGGCCAAGGTGGGCGGTCATGTGGATAGTACCGCTGACTTCCGTGTGAGACATGTTTTGGAGGGGTGGGCGCGGCAGCGTTGCCCGGACGACCGCCACCCGATTTCCCCAGGGGTTCTTACCCAATTGGCCCGGGGCTGGCATGGCCTCTGTTTTGATCAGTACGAGGCAGCCCTATTTCACGCGGCTACAACGGTGGCCTTTTTTGGAGCGCTCCGCATCAGCGAGCTTGTGATGCTGTCTAAGGCGGATGCAAGTCGTAGGGCACTGGAACTCGAAGATGTCTATGTTGCCAAAGACTGGGCTCAGTTGAGGATACGCTCCTCTAAGACAGATCAGCATGGCGTAGGCAGTGGTGTAAGACTGCTACGGTGTTCTTTGGCAGACATCTGTCCGGTTGGTGCCCTACAGGAGTTTATTGCACTGCGTGGCACGCACCATGGCCCGTTTTTCTGTCACCAAGATGGGTCTCCCCTTACTAACTTTCAATTTTGGAAGGTGACCGGCAGAGCGCTGGCCAGTGTTGGCCTCCCAGGGGCCCGTTATGGCACCCATTCCTTCAGGATAGGGGCGGCTTCCACCGCAGCTGCTTTTGGGTACTCCGGGGCTGACATACGCAGCATGGGAAGGTGGGGTTCGCAATGTTTTCAGTTTTATGTTCGCCCTCTTCCACCGTGAGTACCAGTTTTGTCACCGCACCTTTCTGTTCCTCGTTTTTTCCCTTACAGACCCTGGGTGTCGTATTACACCGGTGACAGTATGGCTGGTGGGCCATAGCTACGTGCACAGGGCAGCGCGTTACGCTGCGGCGACAGAGTGGGGACCCCGACTGGGACTGGGTGCATACGCAAGTCTCACATGGCATGGTAAGCCCGGGATGTTATGGCGGGAACTGTTGCCATTCCTTTTTTCAGGCCGGAATGCTGACCCGCCTGACATTCTGATCATACACCTAGGGGGCAATGATTTGGGCCAGGTCACCGACGTATCGCTAAAGCATGCGATTTGCGGCGACCTTGCCTACCTGCATTACGTGTGGCCCGCCACAACCCTTGTTTGGTCGGACATGGTCCCGCGGCACACGTACAGGGGAGGTTTCGACCTCCAGGCCTTCGACCGCGCTAGACGCATGGTAAATAGGGCTGTGGCACGCTTCCTTGCCGACAAGGGTTGGGGGCGGATCAGTCGTCACCCCGCCATTAGCCTACAAAATTATGGCCTTTATGCAGGGGATGGGGCCCATCTGTCGCGAGGAGGTATGGACCTCCTGTTGGGTGATTGGCGAGCAGGCCTGTTGACCGAGCTGACGGTCTGGGGGGGGGGGGCGTCGAGCCTTCTTTGAAGCCCCTCCGTGTGGCGGGTAGCACTGGTAAGGTAAACATTTATGACCCACAGGTATCCGGCAGGTTCGCAATTGACTGGACAACACTAGACAGGCATAAGTTGGTTAAACGTTGTCCGGTCAATGACGAACTAGGCGATGGGGTGATGGCTACAGCTAGACAGCATGCATCACCCCGTGATTTTACGGATACGCGTCAGAGGGTGGGGTCATTAGTTAGATATTGACTACGGTCAACAATTTGTTTGTTGTCAACAAACAAATTGATACAAATAGATACATTGTGACAATTGCCGTTGGCAATTTTGGGTGGTACCTTACCAGTGTTACTTCGGCCTGCTTGCCTTAAGAATTATGATTGGTCAATTACCAATAGAAATTTATAATTCGGACTAGGGCATGAATCAATAAATGTGGCCCAATGCCGTTATCCACTTTCATCAGTGTCTGAGTCCTTTATTGGGGGGTGCGCCTGCAATGCAAGCGCGGCGCCAAAATGGCCGCTGCGCCCTTTGCGGGCCCCCCCCATCGGACGAAGGCATCCGGGTAGTTAGGGGGCGTGGCCAGCACCCTTATATAAGGGGCGGCCACGAGGCAGCCGAGCTGCCATTTTGCGAAGCGACGGAGCGGAGAAGTTTTTCCCCTCCACCCCCTCCCTAGTTAACAGTGTGATATTTTGGTCGCTTCGGGGCCGGGTGGGAATTTTTGGCTGGGACCCACAATTGGCTCTCGGGTCCTGGCTTTTTTGCCCATCCCACACTGTTGTTATGGTTTGATATAGGGGTTTCTGTGCTGCTGTTGACTTTGGTCACATGGGCGGGTAGCACTGGTAAGGTAAACATTTATGACCCACATGTATCCGGCAGGTTCGCAATTGACTGGACAACACTAGACAGGCATAAGTTGGTTAAACGTTGTCCGGTCAACGACGAACTAGGTGATGGGGTGATGGCTACAGCTAGACAGCATGCATCACCCCGTGATTTTACGGATACGCGTCAGAGGGGGGGTCATTAGCTAGATATTGACTACGGTCAACAATTTGTTTGTTGTCAACAAACAAATTGATACAAATAGATACATTGTGACAATTGCCGTTGGCAATTTTGGGTGGTACCTTACCAGTGTTACTTCGGCCTGCTTGCCTTAAGAATAATGATTGGTCAATTACCAATAGAAATTTATAATTCGGACTAGGGCATGAATCAATAAATGTGGCCCAATGCTGTTATCCACTTTCATCAGTGTCTGAGTCCTTTATTGGGGGGTGCGCCTGCAATGATTGATGTTGCTAAGAAGACTGCCCTCCTCAAATTTTGCAAGAGATGCAGATATTTTTGTTCTCTAAATAAACGATCCTGCCTTCCAGATGCACCTGAGGTGAATGGAAATAACCTCCTTTGAGACTTATTCCTCCAATCAATACTATTTATAAAATAGTGTCCTAAAATAACTTTTTGCTGGCTTAAGTATATTTGGCTAAATCAGAGCTCCTTACAAGAATGAGAGACCATCCCATCAGGGAACCCGCTTGATGTCTGTCTTTGGTCTAAGAAATGTGGGGTCAGCATGAAATACAGGCAGCCTATAATAATGAAACATGTAACCAATATAAGTTGCAAATTTGCTGTAGAGTTATCTGTGCAAAATACAGTTTTTTGCATTTAAAAAACCATTTCTGCAATTTTAAACATTGTTCCAAAATGATGAAAAAAAGACGTGGAAACACTTGAAATTTCATCCAGCTGGAAGAAAAACTTGTGAAAATATTCATTCTGACACAAAGTGAAGATTTGCATGCTTAATAAAAAGAAGAGAGAAGAGGGGGGTATTCTCCAGATTGTTTAGTTCAAAGGAAAACTATGACTGAGAACCATTTCATAATCTAGTTTTCCCTTGATCTAATCTGGGCTATAGCTAGAAGGCTATATGGATATAATTTCTGACTCTTATTTATATCTTATTTTTTCTCCCAAAAGTGGCTTATTACACCTGCCAACTTTATCCTCAATTCCCTGGCACAAATCAGGTTTAGAGAGAAACTGGCAGAAGGGCAACAACAGTTTAATCAGTTTTAGTCACTGAAGTTGGCTTTTTTGTTTATGAGTTCCCTACCACCAGCTATAGGCTTGTGAAAAGAACACCAAGTAACCATTTCAGTAACTTTGGAATTACACAAAAGAGAAGAGTTACGTTAAAAATTGTAGCTATTATTTACGGTGGTTAATGGTCCAAACAGAGGGAGCATATGCACCATTATTTCAAGATGGTCATATATCAACCTCACTGCAAATTCCATCTCATGCTTCAATGTGGTTCTGCAGTGACCTTGGCTGTCTGGCAGCTATGGTGCTGGGGATGTATTCCCCTGGCAGGTTCAACCATACCACAAAGGTGTCGGCTAGTGGTCTGGAATGGTCCTCCATTTTGGAACTGTAGGTCGGCTAAGTGCGGTTGGGTACTCGGGAAAGGCACCTGGCCAGTGCATTGCTCTAACATGTCCAACTTCGACATGACCCCAGCCAGCCATGTCATTGTATTTAATATGGGTAAAGGAGCATTTAAAACATGGGTCTCAGTTCCCCACGCACCTTCGGATCCTGCTACAGTATCAGTAGGACCTTCTGATGGCAAGAGGCTGCTAAAATGTTTTTTTTAATGTTTTTTATATATGTTGTGAGCCGCCCAGAGTCGTTCCAGCGAGGGGGCGGCAATACAAATTGTAAAAATAATAAATAAATAATATTTTGGGAGACGATGCTTCGATCTGCCATGTCAAACTAGACATGTGAAGTATAGATCAACCAGTTAATCATGTACCAATCATGGCTAAAATGAAAACTGTTTTGTGAGGACCTTTGGGATGTCATAAGGGACTGTGGTGGTTCAAGTGGTTAAGATGCTGAACTCGCTGACTGGAAGGTTGGAGTATGATTCTCGGGTACTCCATGACTAGCAATGATTTTGATGCCTTACCTACTGGCTGAAATCCTGTTGTTCTGCTCTCGGTGTAAAATGGTGATGATGTTATCATCATCAGCAAATCACCACTGATTGAAAGCCATTTTGGGGTGCACACACCTCAAACACAATGCGATGAAGTCATGCACACTCCACAATCCCCAAAAGATTACAGCTACCCTTTGACAATCCGGTCTGTTAGGAATCCTACTTCAAGGCTAGTTGGGTAGTGAATGTTATGAGGCAAATGTAAATCATTTTCTTATTTTGGCATCTCTTTCTTCTCAACTCCTGTTCTCCTTCTTTTTTTTTTTTAAAAAAAGATCTGTATTCTCTGATGCAACATGATACAGCTCCAGCTCCACAGAGCCTTCACTGCCCCTTGATAGACTCTATTTGATATGAGCATTTACTGCTCTTGCTAGATTTTTTTTTTTAGAATTGAGAATGGCCTGCTAGAATATTTATAAGCTTAAAATTGAGAAATATAATGGGGGCCAAAGCAGAATACAAAATATCACATGTGGTTTTCATAAAACACACATTGGAATAATTAAGCAGCCAAGTTCCATTACTATGCTCTCGTTGGACTACAGAAAAAAATGAAATAAAAAATGAATGACAATACACTGGAGGACTTGGGCAAAACTGGAGTATTGCAAGGTGTTTTTGCTTGTTATTCTGACAATATTGATAACATGGCTCAAACTTAATCTCTCATTCCCACCAACACCCCTGTTCTGCAAAATGTAACCATGGGATTTTTGGAATTTGTGGACTACAATATCCAGAAGTCTGGCTGTGGGAATTCTTGCAGATATCTTGGGCTGTAGTCCATGAATTAATAATAAAAACAAAAACAAAACACATGCTTAGCCTTTTCACATGAAAAGAAGTCTCATTTCTCAAATGCCTGGTTTTGTTTGCTATTTCACTTACAAAATCAGAACAAGAGTGGATTTCTGGGCACTTCTTCATTTTTTTCTGATTATGGGTATATGGTTTTGCATTTAAATGTGTTAATGTAGCCCAAAACAGGTCCTGGGGGTGGCAAGTTGTTCTCCAACTGCCTGTTTGCTCTTGTTCCAATGTTCTGTTCCACGAGTACAATGTCCAGTGTTCCCTAAACCAGAATAGCAATGTGAGTTGTTTTTTTAAATGTGTATGCATGCAGTTCAGCTGCTCATCAGTAGCGCAGCTAGCGGAGCGTCACGTGGCTCCAATTCCTCCAATGGTAATACCGTGGGAAACCTTCCTGCCACAGGTGAAACTATGTTAGGTATGCATTATGTCAGAAGGACGTCACCAAGACTGTAACCAATGGTGTGCCTATGGGCCAAATTCAAATGTACTGTGCTATATATAAGGAGGCGAGGGTCCACCATTGCCTCATGTACAGATTGACTATGTTACAATAAAGTAGTGTTTAGCCCGCCTGCCGGCTCGTGTGCATTCAATCTGCCTACATTAAAAAAAAAAGTAATTTTACTACTTCAGATTTCAGCTCCTTGTCTCAGAACAAATTATGCTATTCACTTGTTGAATAGTTATCTATTGAGTTATCTGTTGAGAGCGATGCATGGTCCAATGAGCTTCTACTCAGAAGTAAGACCCAATGACTGAAATCTTGTCCCTTTATAAATTGCAATTTGAATAGAGCAACATACAGGGATCTTGGATCACCTAAATCTACTGATTCAATGGGACAACTATAATTGCAACTTATTATGCTAAGAAACATGATTCCAGCTGTTGAGTTCAGTGGGGTTCCCTCCAAAGTCTATGGACCTAGGATTGTAGTCTAATTTACCTATATGCCTCTGCATCTTCGGCAGGGATCTCCTACGGGGAGGGGGACACAGCTGTTACCTTAATTTTTCTGTCTTCCTTGTCATGACACTAAGCTGTCAAGAATTGTGATGGGGTAATACTGCCTCTAAAGTCAAAACCTAGCAGGGAGGGGGGGGGGGGGCGTTTGAGGAATTAATGCTGGATTCTGATGAAAGTGAATCATTTATAAGATGCCATAAAAACCTTGGGAAGATTCTCAAACCAACAAGACCTTCTACATGGAGAGTTACAAAGTAACACATTTCTAACCACTCGCCCTTATTCCACCACTTTCTGCAATTACACAATGGGCAGTGTGTGTGTGTGTGTGTGTGTGTGTGTGTGTGTGTGTGTGTGTGTGTGTGTGTGTGTGTGTGTGTGTGTGTTAAATCCACTGTATTGTTTCCCTCTGCCTCCTCCCCCCCTCTCTATGCCAAGTCTCTGTTATGAACTTGTTCTTCTTTGATTTTAGGAGATAAAATCTGAAAAATGATGAGTGAAGAAAGAACAAACACAATAACTGTTAAGTCTAGGAATTACGGGTACCCACCCCCCTCCCTTTTGTGTGGAATACACAATGATTTTTTAAGCCTAACATAAAATGAGTTGTAAATGTTTCCCAGAGCAAGGAGAGACAATGGAAGACAGATCAAGAGCCAAGCATCTTAAGGTATAATGAGAACAGATAAATTTCCCCTTTCTATTTCTCCTGTTCTGCCACTTAAAACATGAATGCACTTAAACAGTGCTACTTCTTCTTATGGCTACCTCTGCAGCAACGAATTGAAGGAATGTTCTTGTTATTGCTCTATGTGAAGCACAAGCACGCTGACCTTTTCAGCCGGGTGATTTACTGTCAGCTGTTGCTTTTTCCTCTTCTCCTTCACAAGCTAAGGAGGAAAAGTTTTCTTATCCTTAGCTCCTGTTTTGGCCAGCAATTTCTTAGTAAGCCTAATTGCAGGAGTTTGCTTTATGTAAAGCTTTCTGGAGCTCCAGAGGGCAGGACCCAAAATAGTACAATATATTAAAATTCTATGATTCTAAAGTCTAGTTACTTTTCTATCTAGCCTTGTGTCATCTGCTCTGACAGCTCAAAGAATATTAGAGATGAGAAGACATTTCTACAAGGTGTACAAATTCTACAAATTCTCTGATGAGAAATGTCACTGCTGATGCAAAAGCAAGATGCTGCTACATTTTTGTGCTTTGTAGGTCTCTTGCCATCCTTTTAAGCTGAAGGTACATACAAAGAGCAAGCAAAAGAGTCAGGCTGATTGCTCAGAAAGACACAGACAACTCAACCCATGCTTCTGCTTTTTAGTAAACTGTTCAACAAAGCAGCAGCAACTGTGGATTGAAAATTTGCATTTTGTAGAAATGCATGAAAATTGCTCATGCAAATGGTGTAAATTTGCTTTGAGGCTGATAAAATCTTCCACTGTCTTGTGGTTAGGAGGAAAAACATTTTTGGCACTTCCTTGTCTCGCATATGACAAATGAATTATATTGTGTTTTATGTATGTTGAGTCATCCTGATTCCAGGCAGAAACTGTCAAGTAACTAGGGCAAGCAAGTTCCATCTGCAGTGACAAATAGTCAAGGAACAGAAGGAAACCAAGTCTATGATGCCAGGTGAAAGCGCTAGTCGCAAACAAAGGGGGTTGGTGACATAGATAAACAACAGGTCACCAACCCCCTCAGCAAGGGGGTGGCTAAACAAGCCAAACAAACAAACAACAGAATATCAGAAGAGTCAAGGTTATAGTGAGAGAGAAAAGCCTACTGGCTAATCCATTAGTCAGAAGAAAGAGAAGCAGACACCCATTAACAAGGCAGTGTTGGATGCCCAGATAGTCAAAAGTCTGCCATGAAAAGCATGGAGCTAGGATATTTGGATATTTACCTGTTTATGCACCATTACTCATAAGAATTTGAGACCAATTCTGCAACTCATTCTGCTGCTAAGAAGGATCTTAACTCCTTCTAGATCCATGTTTCCCAATGTGGGACACATATGCAGGCACATGCATGCACACACACACCAGGGAAGCAATTTGATTTTTAAGGGGGCAATTTGAGAATGAGTTATTAATAGTGAATGGCCTTTTAGGCTTCCTTGTGAATGACTCTTGCTGCATTTTCTGTTCCTAAAATCAAGTCTGTATTGAATAGCATGAGTTCTGCTGGCCCTGAATGGGTCAATGGAGCTTGCTTGTCCATCTCTTGATCCCTAGAGAACAACATGATGGGTGAACTAAAATGAGGTTTATTGCAGCAGGATGGTGGGTTGCAGCAGGATTGTCTTCAGCTGAAGCCAGGCTAGTTCTCAACACTGCCCAGGAGCCTGGGACAAGGTTCAGTGAGCCCAAGACCTTCTCACTCTCAGTTAAATTAATTGTCAAAGTATCTAGTCCAGTTCCTTTCAACAGGAGTGCTCTGTTGAACTGAGTTGGGGTCCCATAACAGTGATGGGTGATATACCTGCGCTGAAGGCAGTGGGGTCAGTCCCTCAGGTCGCTCCTCTCACATTTTGTTCACTCTTGAGCTTGGCATGTTGGTTGCTAATGCAACCAACATCTCTTCTGAGTAGTGGTTGGCTCCCTAGAGCTGGCTTCTTCTGCCCTGCCTCTCTGTCACTGTCTGTCTGTCGGTCTGTCTCTCTTGGTTCTGCCATCAGACCCTCTTCTTGTGCACTGTGAAAAGGGGGGACCCATGAGTAAGGGGCTATGTGGGGGCATGATATAGTCAAAGTCAAGCAGTGTCAAGTTCTGATGGATTCAGAGAGAGAGCAACATTACTAATTTTCATGCGTGTATTACATTAGTATGCAATGTCTTTTTATTTTCAATTGTATAATCAAAGATATGAGCACCAATTGATAGGCTGTGCAAATAGGACTCAGGAGAAGGAACATGACAGCACATAACAACAACAATCAAAATCAGACTCAATCCAGCTCTGCAGTTCTAAGATATAAAAATAAAACAAATGTGCACCAGGAGCATGGAGAAGTACTAAAGTAGAATGGAAATAAGAACTGACAAGAAATCACAGCAACAAAGGAGTGGAAAAATACAGCAGTAGAAAGAGCCATTAAGTTGCCAACTTGACAGCTTTCCCAAAAAAAGCTGCATTTTTACAAAATGGTGAAAATAGATCAATGAAGAATTGAGATGAATCTCATGAAGGAGGGGTATTCCATTCTAAGGGTATCATAAAAATCAACAATAACATTCCAGAACTTTGAACAAACCCTTAAACATATTGTTAGCAAAAGAAACACAGTGAGCTCAGGTACTCACCGTGGGCCACATTAATAATATGCATGGGCCTAATTGGGCCCGCAAGCTGTAGTTTGGGTCCTCCTGTTCTAGAGCAGTGCTTCCCAACCTTTGGCTTTTGGACTTCAATTCCCAGAAGCCTAAGTCAATTCCCCAAAGGACTGATCAGCCAATGTACTGACTTAGGCTTCTGGGAATTGAAGTGCCCCTTTGGGGTGTGGGCCCATGTGGGGAACCACAGTTATAGAGGGACCTTTGGACAGTGCAGCTTGTCCAAGCAACATAGGCTGCCTTTACCCATAGGAACCATGGTTGGGAATTGAACTCCCAACCTCTGGCTCTGCAGCCACAAACATAAACCACTGAGCTAATTTTCAGAAACTAAAAACTCAAGGCTTTGGTTTCTTTATTGAGTTGATTAATTCGTAGGCTTAATCTTTTCCTGTTCTCTTCAACTTTCCCAATATTTTTTTTTTTTTAGTTCTAAGCATTTCCCAACACTGTTAAGCTGGATGGGGGTTGGATTCAGCACAGTTTTCGCACAATTTGTGCTACTGTTGGTTTTACTGACCTTTGGTCAATCTGGCTACTCTAAATACTCCTTTTCATCCAACCAGGTCTTCCTGTTTGTTGCATCCTTAAATGCTTGAACAAAGTGCTTTCTATAGAACATCTGTTGATTTACTGATTTAATAAAGCCAGTTCTAGCTATGTTTAATTTCTTTGCTCTTTCTGAATCTAGATTCTATTTTTCTTTTCAGTATATGTATTCAATTGGTTCAAGGAGAACATTGCTCTTCTTGGTTTTTAATACTCTCTTCTGAGATTTTAATCAACCGCTCTTTTGCTATGGTAGGAAGGAAGAAATAGGATGTTTGCAGGGAACAAATAGGTTCTAATCAGTCATCTGGAACATCCACGCTTAGATTTTTGCTACTGCCTTCAGCAGTGGAAATGAAAGGTCATCACCTTGGCTTGGTTCAATTTGCCAAAGTGCTTTTTCGCATTACATTGTGTATTGGGAAAAGACACTTTTATCACAGAGTTCAAAGGGAAATATGAAGGAATCCTTCATTACTGCTCCAAAGACATGGTTTCAGAAAAGAAATGAAAGGGTTGTAACTGACCATTTCCAACCATGCAGATGAATTGGTTGTGCAAATAGGTCAGCTTGTTCTTTATTGGAAAAGCTGTGTTTGTGTGGATTTTCTGAAACTTGTTAAATCCTAAAACAAGCAACAAGTTTAAAATTGTTGTAAGGAACATCTTCCATGTCCACTTTTTTGTGTGCTAAGCAACATATTTGTTTCGTCCAGGTGAGGTCATAGCAACTATCAGCAACTTTTCTTTCTCTTCACAACAACACTGCAAAGTAGATCAGAGAGAGACAGATTTGTGCAAGGTCACCCAGGAAAGAAAGGAAGGAAGGATGGAAGGAAGATCATATTGGTTACATATGTTGGGTTTTGGGAATGGGACAGTGTCTATCCTTTTCCAAATTCTTCTCTGTCACTTGTGAGTCTATGAGAAAACAGGATGTTGTGTTAAGCATACAATTGCAGTGCAAAAAGGCCACTGCACTTCCTTCCAAACTTATTTCTCGCATGTGGCATTTACCAAAATGTGAATATTTCCCATGGGACTGTGGTAGCTTAGTGATTAAGAAGCTGAATGTGATGACCAGAGAGGTCAGCAGTTCAAGATCTGAATGCTGCACGATGGACTGAGCTCCCAACATCTGTCCATCTCTCCCAGATCCTGCCAACCTAGCACTTTGAAAGCAAGAAATTGCAAGTAGATAAATATGTACTACTGTGGTGGGAAAGGTAACAGTGTTCCATGTGCTCCGGTGCATAGTCATACTTGCCACATGACCATGAAAACAACTGCAGATGCAGACAGCGTTGGCTCTTTGGCTGATATGAGCACACACACCCCTAGAGTAAGAAATAACTGGCTTTTGAGCAAGGGAGACCTTTACCTTTAGACTTTGATCTCAATTGGCAGTGCATCTTCTCTGGCTTTGAGTGAGACCTTATAGGAGCTATCCAACATGCTGAAAAGTTTGGGTGAAAACCTTGAGAGGATTCATCACTTCATTGACATCTGAGCCACCAGCCCCAAATGCAATGACCTGGTTTATATAAAACTAGCAAGGGTACCCGGACTTCGTCCCGGGCGGTCAGGATGGTGCTGGTGTTGGGTGATCTACAGGGGTGTTTGTGGCCTCCCCCGCCCCGCTCCTGGTGTCCACGCCTTTTGCCGCCACTGTGGCTGGGTGTGGGTGGTTTCCCTGCAGGCCTGAACATGGTTGCTGCCAGTGTGGTTTGCGCTGGAGCTGGGGCAGCGCATGCATCCCTTCCTCTCTTTGTGTCTCTGTCTGTCTCTCTCTTTCTGTCTCACTCTATCTGTGTTTCTCTCTCTGTGTTGGTCACAGACACACACACACACAGGGTGGGAAGTGGGGCTTACAGAATCAGCTCCAGGGGTGTTTGAAGGCCTGCTGGGCCGTACATTACATCTCTTCCTTATAGGTTAAGAAGAAGATTATCTCAGGAATTCCAGGACCTTTCCCTATCAGTCATTCGCTCTCAACCAATCACAGTCCAACATGCAAATCAGCTCTTTTCAACATTCTATTTCCAGGCCTTGTTGTTAAACTGCCATTTTTCTCCCAAGGCACCTTGGGAGTTGTAGTTCCCATTCCTTTTCCCATTTTGTGGGGCACAGGCCCCACTCTCGGCCACCGGACCCTCACGGGGCTGATCTCAGTGGCGTTAGGTAGGTGTGTATGAAGCATTACAGGATAGGCTCCAGGGGTGTCGGAGCCTTTCCCAGACACATGCCATACATCTCTTCCTTATAGGTTAAGATACTTTAACCACTGAGAGGCATAACAATCTGTTTCACCTTTTCTCACATTCAGTTTTGTTCATATCTTAAATCCTTGAATTCTAATTGTATGAAATAATGTGCAGATTTTGCTAAGTGCCAAATCAGAAGAATCTAATGCATTCTGAAAATTGCAGTTAAGAAACTTTTCCATTTAGAAATTCTTTATTCCCTGTTCATTGTTTTAACTGAATACTGCTCTTTTAGTCTCTTTACCTTTAGCTGTGCAACTTGCAATCCTAAGTGTCATTCTTATTGAAAATCACTCTGCTTTTGTACTGTACAGTAAGGGGCGGGTTGCCCCATTCTATGGCCTGGCAGCATCACAGACAATGCCAGACAAAAAACCAGACAATAGACCATCAGCTTTGTAAAAAGATAATCTTTACCCAAAACATACAATCATCCAGTTGAGGGGACACAGAAGTCAATGACAGGCATTCATTGTGTCAGCTTTTCAATCTACAGACAATTGTTGATCAGTCAATCAGCCAGACAGCCTTGGGATCAAGCCATGACACAGCCAAACTGTGGTGAACCCAATTTTAATTTGGGGAGGTTATATTAGAAATGAGAACACTGAGTTCAGAAACAGCTAGAAAAATTAATAAAGTGTTTGTATGTTTTTTTTTGTTTTTAAAAAAACTTACTCTGTTGTACGCAAAAGACCTCACTAGTAGGTCAGCCCAAAGAGAAAAGCACTAACCAGTAATGCATTGGTAGGTACCTGAGGAACAAGGGCACCTGGGAGAGGCTACAGGTGTGACTGGCAGGAAGGAGGACACAGGAGTGGCTGGTTGAGAGGAGAGGGAAATAAAGGAGAAGGAAGGGAATGAAGGAGAGGACTGTTTGAAGGCTCTGGAGGAACAGTCATCTATCTGCTTCATCCTTGGGAAGGGGAGGAACCCTTTATTCTCCAGGACAACTGTCACTTTGGGGGGGGGGGGGCTGAGACCTTGTGAACCAAGCATCTCACTCCACCATGTTGTGACTAGCTCCAGAGCAGAAAGAACACCCCCCCCCCCCTATCCTTTGCCCAGGGTGTCCAAACAGAAGCAGCACTGGAGGCATTGCTGCCTGCACCAGGTACTCATGCAGCTGGCCAAGAAGCCCAAGGAACCAATATGGCTGGAGGGTCAAGTGCCATACAGGCACAGCAGACCATACTGAGGAAAGCTGGGTCACTGTGTCTAGTGACTCAGACTCAAGTATGAGCAGTGAACTACAAGGGATTTAGTTCCATTGAATACAACCAAGGCCAGGGCTGATGGACTGCCAGAAACTGGGGATGGGACTTTGACAGGGGTGAGCTGACCCACTTGTTAGTGAACTAAAGCTTGTGGCAACGAACCCAAAGATATTATAACACTTTGAGGGTTAGGGGTTGGGATAAATGTACACTGCTCTCATTTCTTAAACCAGGGGTTCACAACCTATGGACCATTGGATGGCCCCAGCCCCTGATGCCATGCCATCCGGCCCACAGTGGCAACCCTGGAAGCAGACATGGATGCATTTAAGACAGACATAAATGTGCCTGTGCATGTGCAAATGTGCCCACCGTAGTTTACAGCAGCATTTACAGCAGGGAGAAACCACATGTCCAGCCCAGTCAGCTGTCTGAGGGGATGTTGTCTGGCCCGTGGCACCAAAACCTTGAGAACCACTGTCTTAAACCTTCTGAGAATTCCACATACATCATTCTCTTTCTTACCATCCATGTTCCGTGAATAATGGCAAGGGACCCCCCCCCCCCATCCCAACATACTACATCAAGTGGGCTAAAAAATACCCCAATGGCAAAATGCTATAGCTTTTTTCCCCCATTTAAAATAAATCAGTAGTTAACTTGATCAGTGGCTGAAACCAGAGCATGGTTTATAACTCTTCAGGTAACAACTGTTGAAATCCTATTGTCATTTGTGTAGTGCTTGATTGTACAAGCAGGCACATGAAAAATGGCCTGGCACTTCAGCACTTAGGCATGGCAAGTAATGCAAATAACCATAAGATTCTGGCCAATATTATACAAGCCTTTAGCGGGACTAGATATGTGTTAAATGTGGCAAACTGGTTCATGAGATATGGAGATCTTTTTACTCCTCCTTAGTTATGCTGTGCATCATTTTTTAAAGTTTCAAACTCAGTTTGAAGTTTTAAATTGTAAGTCAAGTTGTGGTCCTCATGAAGCTGAAGGGGAGTTCAGAAAAGCATGTATATGAATGTGATGAAATGGGGAAATACCTCACATTTCAGATTGCTTGAGGCCAGACTTTTTTTGCTCCGTGTGTGTGCATGCGTGTGTGTGTGTGTTGTAAATAAATAAACATTAAAAGAAAGCTACCTCTTCCTCTAGGGCTCACACAAATTCTCTGCCAGAATCCATTGCCTCAAACTCCACAGCTAACACTCTGTCCACTTCTCGTTCAGTTGAGGAAGACAATAATGCTGTCAGACCTTCTCTGTGTGAATTGATTTCAAAGGGGCAAAGAGTGCTTTCAGCCCTACACAGCTACATGTAAACAAAAACATATGTTTCGGATGTGGAAAATCAAGACAATGATATTGTCTGAATACTCTCTGGTAGGGCCGAACAATGGGTCAAAACACTGTACCCTGAGATCTGTGATAAATACCTTTATGAACATTGATGCTGTTCTCTAATGCGCTGTTACTCAATATCAGTGTTGTGAAGCCAATTCACAGAAACCCCATGAAAAATTAAAGGGCAGAGCCAAAGTGAATTTCCTGCTGATTCAGCCTCTCTGTGGATTACCAATACCACCGAAATAGGCAATATATATGTACAAATAACTGGGTAGAAAAATCATCTCTCTTCAATAATAATTTATGAAACAAAAAGTTTATATTTGGGAGCTCAGTAATTTATAGCAGAGGGCTGCTGTAACACAGTATATTTTCTGATGCCTAAAGCAGAAGTCATAGCCTGCAGGAGGGATTTCAAAAACAGCAGCAGGACGCGGAAACCCCAAACCCAACAAATTCTATGGTGCCAATTACAGCTTCAGCATAAACTGAGAGCATGACACTGTAAAGTTTAAATTTAGGGGGAAATACAAATGGTTAGCATTCAACATAGTTGCAGAACCAAAGAAGTCTAGAAAACACATAATTTGATTATTTTCAGTTTTTAAAAGCTTGTGGAATACTTTTTAATACCCTAGGGCAGTGATTTTTTAAATTAAATTAAATTTAATTTAATTCTCACACTTGTATGCTGCCCACTCACGACTCACAGTGGCTCACACAATATTGTGCACCCCCTCGCCGTATACCATATTCATCCTACAAAAGCATATATCATAATATAAAACAATACAATAGTACAATGGCCTCTCCACTCCAGCCATAGGCAAGTCCAAGGGTGGCAGTGGCAAAGTCCAGCTGTGCATCGCTGCAGCAGCCTTTTGTACCCTGGCCCGGGGCAGGACCCAGGACACCGGCGGTTCTGTCATTTTTTAGATTATATCCCATTACTCCTTTTCTCACTCTTTTATTGACCATTATGGCCACTCCATTTCTTCTAAGGTTTTCTTGTCCACAGTAGTAGATATGATGGTTTCCAAAGCTGAATTTTCCCATCTCTGTCCATTTTAGTTCTCTGATTCCCAAGATGTCAATACTTATTCTTTCCATCTCATTTTTATCACTTCCAGCTTGCCCTGATTTGTAGATCTTACATTCCATATTCCTATCAAATATTGTTCTTTGCAGCATTGCATTTGCCTTCCCACTATCTTATCCACCCCCATGGTGAATCTTGGCACTCCAGCTGTTCTTGGATTTCAATTATCAGATGTCCAAGTCAGCACTCCACTATGCCACCACAGCCAACATCTACTAGACCCTTGCTGCAAAGCAAGTAGATATTGCAGCTTGGACTGATATGACAGGAGGATGACTTAGTGAGTGTATGAGTACAGGATATTCTTTCCATAGTTGCTGACAGGGAGACATTATACTAAACAGTTAATGTAGACAGAACAGTCCTTGGGATCTTTTCCCTGTTCTATGGAATTTAATGGCATGAGATGTAGGTATAGTTGCTTATCTTTGCAAGCTCTAAAAGGGGATTTGATGAATTCATGAAGGAAATCACTGGCTATTAGTCAAAAAGGCTGCATATCATCTCCATTACTACACACAGTATGTGGGGAATGCAAGAATGGTCCAGTTGTATTGATAGCCTGGAATGGACTTTCCGGTGGCACCTGGTTAGCCAATATGTAAACAGAATGCTTGACTAAATAGACCTTTGATTAGATCCCTCTTCATACTATGTTCTTAGTTTGAGAATGGAACAATTTTTCTTTAGTTGTTTTCAAGATACAGTAATACCTCGCATAACGACTGCATCAGATAGCGTCATATTCACATAACATTGTGGTTTTTATGCACACATGATGCACACGTGATGCCTTGCATAACATCCAAAACCGCTCAAAAAATGGACGTTATCCAAAGTATTGGTATAGGAACCTCGGATAACATCAGTTTTCAACCATTTTTGGACGTTATGCATGGCATCTCCCCATAGGAACCGCATAACGTCCAAAATCGCATAGCGGCCAACTCTGTGGAATGGAGTTTGGACGTTATCCGAGGTTCTACTGTAGTCTGGTAAAACTTTCTCCATCACTTTAGTGTCTTTGGGACCATAGCTTTCCTCTTGATAGGTGAGTGAATAGCCTGTTTTTATGTGTGAGAGAAATTGGTGCATTCATGAAAGATGAAGAGAGGGTATGAAGAAGGCATTACACACAGCCAAAATTCATCATTTCTAAATTTATGCTGGTCTTCCTTTGTTTGATTTACTTTTCAATATGACTAGCTGTCCACCAATCACCACAGAAACATGATTGACAGCCCCATAACTTACTTCTGACAAAATATTTTAAATCTCCCAGTTACTAGCTAATTTAGTGTAGGCAAAATCGAAAATGCCTGCCACATTTCTGGTGTATGTTTCCTGGATTTGTTTTAATCTACACACACACACACACACACACACACACACACACACACACACACACACACACACACACACACACCAAACTTTTTATTTTGCCCAAGTACTTCAGTGGGAATTTTATCTTTTCATGTTTCTGTCTAGATGTTGAACTTTGCATGGAGAACAAGCTCCTCTTACATCTGGCTAAATTTAGATCAAGGCCTCTTTCGAAATCCTATTCTTGCTTTAAGCTTCTTGCGAGGTGATAACAGTAGTTTGAAGATCATGGTTAAGTGTGAAAGAGAGGCAGCTGCCCTTCTGCAGTGTGTGCTATGAAGACACAGAAATGATTCATGGCCTGTTTTGATAACCAAAGGAAACCTTTGAAAGATTTACTTGTTAAATATGAACCTCCCAAGTTTCATCCTATACAGCTTTCTGTGAAAAGATCTTAGCAGACAAAATGCACAACTAGCAATGCCTTCAGAGTTACACAAAGGGGAACTTTGGAAAAGGATCAGTCTTGGGAAGTCAGTTGGGGAGGAAGATTTGTCCAATTATGTTATCCTACAGGTAGGAAGGGGCTGCAGTGGCTCAAGTGGCTAAGACGCTGACTGGAAGGCAGCAGGTCAGCAGTTCGATACCTGAATACTGCAGGACGGAGTGAGCGCCCATCTCTGTCCCAGCTCTTGCCAACCTAGCAGTTTGAAAGCAAGAAATTGCAAGTAGATAAATAGGGACCACTTTGGTGGGAAGGTAAACAGCATTCCATGTGCTCCAGTGTCTAGTCATGCCTGCCACATGACCATGAAAACGCACAGTGCTGGCTCTTCAGCTATGAAACAGAGATGAACACTGAACCCTAGAGTTGGATACGACTAGCTTTCGAGCAAGGGTGACCTTTACCTTACAGGTAGGAAGTGTGCCTCCACTCAAAGCTGTTATTATGGTCTCTCACCCCTCCTGTGATCTCCTGCCTTTTAGAGAAAAAACAAAATTAATTCCAGCTTCTTAAAGTCTTTGGCAAGGGTAATTTGCCTTTTAATAGCAAGCACCCTCCCCACAACACTTGACATGACTAAATACTCATTTTTCAAAACTGGAAATGGACTTCTAGTCATTTCTACTTTCATTTTATGTGTATGTTTTGTTTTGCATTTTGGCAGTTTCCCTGACCCCCAGAAGGTCTTGACGTCTTCTTCAGGGGCCATAGCCATTCTGGATGTAGGTTATCATCATGGTGATAATCTTCCTGTTATTAATTACTCAGAACAGTTCTTCCGAGAACATGCTACACCAGTCTCTCAGGTTCTTCAGCCATGAAGTCCATCTACATCTTGACAGAAGGTCTGGACAGAGGGTTAAAATTAGCATCATGGAGTTTTCTGTAATTCCAAAGTTTCCAAGTAACTGCTCTTTGGATGCTTGAAAATGGCTGTTGAATGGCTTCTCAGTCTTCTTTTCACCCAGTGTAACACACCCCAAGACCGTTCTTCATAGGCCTTGGGTTTCATATCTATCACCATCCTGGTCATGCCAATCTGGAAAAATTTCAGATTCATGATATGTTTCTTAAACTGTAGTGCCCAGAATTGAGCATAGTATTCTAGATCAAAGAAGAACATAGTGGTACAATTAATTCCATCCATCTCAATATTACACTTGTTGTGTATGTAACTGGATGTATTGTTTTAACAGTTTGTATTTTATTGTTGGGATTGGGTGATCCTCCATTTTGTGTTTGTGTTGAAAACTAAGCTCTCGCAGGACTTGGGTTCCTGCCCTTTCTAACGGGAAGCGCGAAAGGCTTCACAGTTTCTGTCACCCCACGATCACCCCACTGTTCTCCCAACCAATCCAGTTGCTTCCCGCCCGAATGTATCTTTCCTGTACAGTATATATAGGTGCTGCTGCGCCATTGCTTTCCATGTTCAGTTACCGAAATAAAGTTGTGTTTGGCCCTGTTAGGCTGGCTGCTTCGTATCTTTGCTGAATATCAAAATACTTAAGTCAATGCAGTATGTTTTATGTTTTTCAGATGCCATATGGCATTATTGACTTATATCAACTTGTGGTCACTCACTCACTCACTCACACACTCACTCAGTTGACTTGTATCCCACCACTCTGGGCAGCTCACAGACATTGATGAAACAACACAGAAACACGCACAACCAAAACAAATAACATCAAACAACCATACATAAAATCATATAAAGCCTACCCAGATGGCATCCCAAAAGAACAACAAACCATACCAATAATTGGGCAGCTTCTATAAGCAAAAATATTGGGAATTCCATGTTTCATAAATAGGAAAAAAAGAACTTTGCCCATTTTTAGTTTGATTTGGGATAAAGGGCAGTTTGTATAAGTAAAATATTGGGAACTATATATGGGCTCTACACTATTTGATATTAACAGCTAGATTTATCTCCCTGTTGTTTTGGTGGAGGAAATGCACATGTCCCTCTCCCTGGGAAATTTCTGCAGTGTAATTCATGTAATTCACCCAGTATCTATTTTGCCTGGCCAGCAAATGACATGAAACAGAGAACCTCCAATGAATGCTACTATCTATCATACTGTCATTTTTGCAAGAAAGTAAGCACTCAGGAAGGGACTGTGGTGGCTTAGTGGTTATGACACTGAACTTTATGACTGGAAGGTCAGCAGGTCAGCAGTTCAAGACCCAAGTGCTGCACGATGGAGTGAGCTCCCATCTCTGCCCAAGCTCCTGCCAACCTAGCAGTTGGAAAGCAAAAAATTGCAAGTAAATAAATAGCTACCACTTCGGTGGGAAGGTAAACAGTGTTCTGTAGTCATGCCTGCCACATGACCACAGAAACGTCTGCAGACACAGACCATGCTGGCTCTTTGGTTATAAACAGAGATGAGCACTAAACCCTAGAGTCAGATACAACTAGCTTTCGAGCAAGGGCGACCTTTACCTTTACTAAGTACTCAGGAAAGAAAGCAATCCAGAAATGCTGTGAATGATCTGTACAGAAACCAAGAAAGTTTATTTCCTTGTTCCACAACTCCCAGGCTGACCTGGAGGTTCTGGGAGTTATAGTGAAATCTTCCACCACCCTTCCACCACCCTAGCCAGAACAGACCCATGGAAGCAATCCCTCGATGGTAAATCAGCACTTATGGGCATCCCATTATTTCAGGGGGGCAACTTTAATTCAGAGTAGCAGTTAGATTGTGCCTGTCAAACAGCAGCTTTCTAAGTTCCACTTCTACCATGCATACTATAAGCCTACATTTCGTGCCAATCTTGCTTTTCTCAATCAAGGGAAAGTGTTTGTTGTAAAGTGAAAGCAGATTTCCGTTTTAAATGAGCAATTAAAAATAGCAAAGCTCTTTCTCTCTTTCATCATTTTTTGCATAATATGTAGATTGTCCTGAATCTTCTTTTTTTTTTAAAGCAAAACTGATTACACTAGAAAAGTCCCCAGGGTTATTGGCATGGCAAGGAGGCCACCATCAGCCTTGAATTCCATTGCACAATTTATAGTGTCAGCAAACCATCTAGATGATTAAGCGCCAACTGTTATAAGGCCATGGAGCAAACAGAAGCCCTGTGAACATGTCTACAGCTAGTGAATTTTTGAATTTATGCACTGCTTCTTATGCTCATCACAAAGCCCTACCACACACAAAGCCCTTGTTTTTCCTGCTGCCAATTCCCTAATGAAAGAGCTTAGTGTGGGCAGTTGTTCCTTCAATACATGCTACTTACTGAAAATCCAGTCCCCTGCCCAGTACTTGGATGTTCTGCCAAAATGCCATTCTGGAGAGAAGGTGTCTGTCTCAGTGAGAGAAAAGTCAAAATAATCACAAGATTAAAAGTGTGGCCATCTATGGTTAGTTGGTTTGGAGAAATTTGTAGCTAAACACTTGGAAGAACTTCCTGATGGTAAGAACTGTTCTGTGATGGAAGGGATTAACTCAAAAAGTGTGAACTCTTCTTCATTTTTAGCACAGTTTGGATGGGCATCTATTAAAAATGCTTCAACTGTTGCTTTCCTTCATTGGTCAATGCTGGATGAGGTGACTACTAAAATCCTTTCCAGTTTTATAAGTCTATGATTCTGCGATCACCTGTACCGGCAAAGGATTATGAGCACTATAAGCCGACAACTTCGTGAGCTTCATTCACCCTGCTGCAATTTTTGTGAGAATCAGAGTACATAATGCTCATGAAGAAATAGTTAAGGGCAGAGGAAGCATTTGGCTCCAATGGCAGCAGGACAATGAATCCAGGCTGAGTTTTAGTCCAGAGTATCACAGAGTCTACCCAGGGTGTTAGATCAGCTCCTCAAAATAGGAAAATAGGTTGTGCTCCTTCAATATCATCTCTAAAACTCAAACTAAAATCTGTAATAGATTCCTGTCACACTGACTTTGGTGGTAGCAACTTCTATTGCTCAACTCCTAGACAAGGGTCAATTCCGACCCTTTGTGACCCTATGGACCATTGTCCTTCAGGCACCTCTGTCCTCCATCATCTTCCTCAGCCCACCCAGCACTGTGCCCATTGTGTCTACAATACCATCTAGCCATCTCATCTTTTGACGCCCCCTTCTTCTTTTGCCCTCCACCTTTCCCAGCATCAAGGCCTTCTCAAGCTTCTCAAAAGTGACATCTGTGGTAAATCAGAAACCTTTTTCTGTTTTTCCCCATTCTGATACTGTCATATTGAGAGACTGGTGAGAAATTTATCATTTTTTGAAGGCCCATTATTTGTATCTCTGAACTTCTCTCCATTTTTTAATGAATTCTGTAAAGTTTATTCTGATTATTTCGAAGGTCTTCAGCTTGCTCTAAACTTGTTTTAAAGGGCCCGACTTTAGATTGGATGTCTGGATCTGTCTGAATTAGGCCAAAATAAATTTTGGATTCAGACAGACATGTACGTACGCAGCCACACACCTTCATAGTCAAGATGGAAAGACAGGTCAACATGAAAGCGAAACTGCCTTAGTTTCCCAGCCATATAATTCACCTGCACACTTCTCTAGTAAAAAACATCTATACCTATAAAAAGAGGGATTAACCGATGGGTTTGTTCAAAGGCTCCTGCACCAGGCCCAACCATCCCCGACTTAGCCTTCCGCACTCACTGTAACCCCTGCCTTCTCAGCACCACAGGGTTTTGGTTGTCGCCAGTGGGGCAGCAGCCCCACGAATGGGAACAAAGGGAAACAACTTCAATTCCCAACTACCTCTGTGCCGTGGCACACCTCAGCCAATCAGGCTGAGAGGTGCAAGCAAAAAGAACTTTGGAAACCGCGGTGCACGCAATTGAAATCAAGCCGCAGAAAAAACCGCCACACAAATGCAAACAAAACAAACAAAACTCCGAGTCCCAGTGTCCTTCGCGCTGTGAACACTTCAGCCAATCAGGCTGAAGAGCGCGAGCACACAGAATGTTGAGAAAGCTGGCACGCAAAAAATAAAATAAAAACATGCCAGCCTCCCGCAACGGGAGCCCAAGTCCACTGAATCCAGATGCAGCGCCTCACAGCATTGCAAAACAAAAAGCCACAAAAAGCCACAAACAACCACGGTGAGACATCCGCCAGCCTTCTTTCCCAGAGCAACAGGAAGAAAAGGGACTCCCTCTCCTCCCCGCTACCCCACTGAAGACACGGCAAGACCACCACCAGCCTCAAGGTCAGTTGAGCTGGGGTGGAAAAAAAACCACCAGCAGGCAGCAGTTCGTCAGGGGAAGCACCCTCCCTGGCGAATGACTGGGTGCTGCCTTTGTACTTCCGACACCACTGTTTTGAGAACTAACACGAAACAGCAGTGGAGGTAATACAAAAGCGGCAGCCAGTAATCCGCAAGAAAGAGCACCACCCCTTACGGATCGTTGCCTGCCGATCTCCGGTTAGGTAAGCCAGAAGAGAAAGGAGACAGAGAGGAGAGAACCATTGTCAGGCAGATAGCTCTTCTCTGCCTCCATCTCCCACGACCAACCTAACGAAACTTCCCTGACTGCCAGCTCCTCATTTTCCCCCCCATTGCTACATCAAAATCAAAATTCAAAGCAGCAATGGGGAGAAGAGGAACCGACAGGCAGCCCATTCTTCACACAAAAGTACACAACAACAACAAAACAAAACATTTACCCAAAATGCCAAACACCAAAAAATAAAAAACACAAATAAATAAATAAACAAACAAACACATTAAACAACAAAACAATAAATAACAAAATCCACAAACAAAAACACCCAAAATACCATGAAAGCACAGAAAAAAACACCTAACTACAACACAAAAATACCTAACTCAAACAACAAAAATCCCACAAATTAAACAAATAATCACAAAAGAAATCAGAAACATAAAAAACAGCCAGAAATAAACAAAACAATTAAACACATCTAAACCCCCAAAAAAACACAAAAGAAGAAACAGAAACACTTACCAGTCCAACACAAAAAAAAAACAAAACAAAAAAAAACAAAACCCAGATAAAAAAACCCAGAGAACTCACCAGCACGTCCTCCCTCCACGACTCCAGGACAGAAATGAAGAAACAAAGACTAATTACTGGAAGAAGCCCTACCTAGAGGCCGGGAGAGAAAAAACAAGTCACACAAAAAGAGAATCCAACACTATTAATAACAGCCCCACCTAGAGGCCACAAGAGTAAAAACAAGTCAGAAAAATAAGAAATAAATCCAAATCACAAATAAATCTAATAAAATAGATCAAAAAAAGTCACAAACCACAAATGCAAAACACACCCACCCAAACCACCCTTAACCAAAAAAACCAAAAAAACCTAAAATAAAAACTGCCCGGCTGGCCGGGAACAAATATGCTAGTTGTTTATAAATTCTTAAACCAAGATTATTCTGTACAGATCTATGGTCCACCAATATGGTTTATGCTACTATAACTATACCAGCAGAATTTGACCCTTGATTCATTTCTTCTAAGTAACTTTAGGATTGTAGATTTAGAAACAGACCAGTTAACTTGCTAGCACCTTATGCTTTATTTGAAAAGACATGTCCTATGCATTCTGTGGGTGGTGTTCAGATGCTATCTAACTGAGTTGCACACTCAACTTTATGTCATGCAAAATTCCAGTCATCATCTCTCCCAAATCCCCCCAGATTTTGTGCCAGTAAATTCGGCCCTAGGATAATTTGGCAATGGAATAAAGTCCTTACCTCTGGCACTTGTTTGCACTGTGCTTGTTAAGCATCTGATTGTTTTCCATAGCATGAGATTGGAAAAGGGAGAAAGGACTAATTCTCTTTTAGTTCCACATGAGTGCATTTTGCAGCCGTATGCAAGGGCCGATTCTGCTGACGGAGCTTCTGAATTTGATTATCATGCTCATATCATCACGCTAATGTCCTACAAGCTCTTTTGGAAATCTATGTTACCATAAAAGTGGCTTTCCTGCTTTCTTTTCCAAACCACCTAGCATCTTTGGGCTTAGTCAGACAAACATTGTTGTCCCACATGCCACATTTCACAGAAAGGAAGCACATAAAAAGGAGATGTGGCGAGTAAACTGCAGAACTTGTGAAGAGTAGATCAGCAAGTGAGCATTACTGAATGCTCAAACTTTCATCAGATACTTTTTTACTGAATGCCTTCAGTTCCAGCATCTTGGCAATATTCAATGCTGATTCAGGGGATTATTGAAGTGGTAAAGAAAAAGGGTCAGTAGGCAGAAAATGGGCAAAATCCTCTTGCATAGTTATGCCAGTGGAAGGGAAATGGTGCAACTTGCAGTGGTTTTCCTCCAACAACAACCTAAATCTACACCACAATCAGGTACTAACCACTGAATAGGTTTCCACTTCCAAACCTAACAAATCATATGAGAGCCCCCTCCCCTCATGAAATGCACATTTCCCTCTGCCACTAGTTTGTGATCCAGCAGATGCCCCAATGAATGATTTCCTGTAATCACATCCTTCCTTCTCAACACATAAATAAACAGGACTGTCACACCACTCTGCTCACCACTATATCAGAAGCAACAGCAAAGAAGATCAAGCAACATTTAGCTTCAGTTTTCAAGATCCCTCCACATATACAGAGGGTGCCCAGCAGCTCAATGGGAGCACTTCCTCTCTCCCCCAGCACAGAGTTCACCCTGCCCCTCTGCCCAGCAGCCCAATGGGATTGCTTCCTCCCTCCACCCTGCACAGATTCACCCTGCCCCTCTGCAGCATGGACAGCAGCCTGTTGAGTTTGGGCACTCATTCTGTAAAAGGTTCACCATTACTGCCTTAGGGAATCAATCCATCTTGCTTTTGGCCTTTCTTGTTTCCTGCTGCCTTCCACTTTCCCCAGCATCATTGCCATTTCCAGAGAGTCTTGCCTTCCCATGATGTGCCCAAAGTAGGACAACCTCAAGTCCATCATTTTTTATTTTTTATTATTTTTATTTTTTTGGGTTCTCAAGACCATACCTGTCAACCATCCCAATTTGGCCGGGATTGCCCCATAATTCGGTGCCGATTTGCGCCATTTCCCGACCCGTGCTGCCAAAACCCCGTAATTTGGCAGTGGGGGAAAGGAGGCACAGCGCAGCCCATCTGTGCAGGTCGCATTGCACGCATGTGTGGAAAGGCTCTACACTTCCGTAGCTCCCTTCCACGCATGCACAGAAGGCTACGCCACCTGCATAGAAGGCTACGCAAGTGGTGTAGCCCTCCACGCACATGCGTACAACGCGACCTGCACAGGTCGCATTGCATGCATGCGTGGAAGGGCTCTACACTTCCGTAGCTCCCTTCCATGCATGCGCAGAAGGCTACGCCACCTGCGTAGAAGGCTACGCAAGTGGCGTAGCCCTCCACGTGCATGTGTACAACGCGACCTGCGCCGACCCGGTCTGTGCAGGTCCCGGATTCGCTGGAGCCATGGTTGACAGGTATGCTCAAGACAGTTCAGACTTAACTTACTCTGGGAATCACTTGTTTGTCTTTACGGCAGTCCAGGGTATTCCCAAAGCAATTCCCCAGCACCACATTTCAAATGAATCGAGGTTTTTCCTGTCAGCTTTCTTTGCTGTCCAGTTTTTGCATCAATATATGGTGATCAAGTATACAATAGTGTGGATGGTCTTGGTTTCTAGTGACCCATGCTCACACTTGATGATCTTTTCTAATTCCTTCAGTGCTGCTCTTCTGAGTCTTAGTCTTCTTCTGATTTCTTGGTTACAGTCCCCATTTGGACTGATGATTGAACCAATATTTCACTATCTCAATTTCTCTGCTGTTAGAATTAAAGTTATATAGTTCTTCAGCAGTTAAATTTTTTTGTTCAACTTTATGTTGGTTATGTTACATCTTTATGCTAGTTAAATAAAGATCTACCATTCATTCCATGGTTTTATGGTCCTTAATCTCTATGCAGCCTCAAACCCTTCCAGAGTGTAGAGAAAACTGGAGATTTTAGTCAGAAGGTTGGGAATGTCATTACTTTTTAAATATGAACCAGTTCAAAGCCTTCAAGCTTGGTCAGATTTTGTGGCTGGTTTTTATGAAGTAAAATGGTGCTGAAGAGGTGATGTAAATACCTTAAGGCAATCACCTTCAGCAGGAGGATGAAATGTCAATTTTTCATTATACATAGTTGTGAATCATATTAAATCTATTGTTTAGAATATGTATTACAAGATATGCCTGTTTTATTAATTTAACACCTTACCTGTGCACATGTGTACATGAGAAGAAAGAAATCCACATTAGAATTATGATTCCTACTGCTAAAAGTATCCTGGAAATAGAGATTTGAGTTACACCCATACTGTGTTACTCTCAGTAGGACTGTAACCCAATGTACCAAAGCAAATGTAGATACAGTACAGTAATAAACGAACCACATGGTAGGGTGAGGTTTTGCAGCATGTTTTTATTCCTCCTCACATCTGGGTGACATTGAACATGTGATGGGAGGAATAAAAGAAAAGTAGAACAGCTGCTGAATTGACCTCTCTGAAAATGAAAGCATCTGGCCCATTATAATGGTCAATTGTCCCTCTTTCAAGAAGTAGATTAAACTCATTAAAAGAAGAACGATTGATTAGAGTTCGTTCATTCTAAAGGCTATATGGATTCACAAATTTCAGAGGCATTATGCCACTCAGTGGCAATTAGAAAAACAATTCGGAAGATCCATACTATGATTCCCCAAACATGATGGTTTCTTCCAGTGAAGTACAGGACCCAGGATTAAAGTATAAATTGATACAACTGTTTACTATTCTCTTCTTCTGGGGGTGCCTTGGGACTGTGCAGCTTTCTTGAGGCCTTACAGGCTGGCTCTTCTCAGTGGGGAATCAAACTCTCAACCACCTAGGCCATTGAGCTATCCAGCCAGCTAAAGTTACATATAACCCATCATTTGAGCTTAAATCATACTCATGTTCCAATGATATTAATTAAAAGACTTACAAGTGAAGCCTGGATGTCACACAAAAAAGCAAGTAAATTGGTACACTACATAAAACGTTATGACAATCTCATACTTAGAGCTGGAGTTCTCAACCTTTTAAAGCCAGGGGCCAGGTCACGCTCGCTCAGACAGCTTCAGCGGCCGGACAGTCATTTTGCCCTTCCTCCATCACATAGCACTTCCTGGTATGGTGGAGGCAGTGGGGGGCCACATGAAATGGTGCCTCAGGTTGAGAATCCCTGACTTAGAGGGAATTATTCTTATGACAATAGACTATCTGTAATTCTTATTCTTGTTGCTGCTGCTGGTGGTGGTGGTGGTGGTGCTGCTGGTGCTGCTGGTGGTGCTGGTGGTGCTGCTGGTGGTGGTGGTGGTGCTGCTGCTGCTGCTGCTGTTCTTCTTCTTCTTCTTCTTCTTCTTCTTCTTCTATGTCTTCTATGTCTAGGCCAGATGTGAAACTGTCAAAACAAAGGCACCTTTGGTGAATTCACTTCCGCAGTCTGCTTTGCCTGACCTAGTGTGAGAAAGATTAGTTGGCACAAGGTGGCCATTGCCCAGGGTACATCTGATTTAATTTAAAATTACCACAATCTTCAAGGAGGCTCTTTCTGTGTACCCCACTATCTGTAATGTAGAGGTTGGACTGCAGAACTAGCAAAAGATTCTGTTGCAGAAAAAGGGAGTTTCTTCTTTCATGTCCGAATCAAAACCTGGACTGCCAAAATGAAGCTGCTTTCTTGGCTTTGTCATCGGTCAAACTTAAGTCCTTATCAGTGCATATTTCTGGCAGTAATCGACAGACCAGTAAATAAGCTGGATTCTGAATGTCTCCACGTTCACACTGCTAACCCACTTTATATAGTTTCACTGCTGAAGAACTATATAACCCACTAAGCCACCTTACATTTGCTCTTAGGGGCTAACAATATCAACTTGCTATATATTTTGTTATTCAATAAGTATCTCCTCTGCGAATGCAAAATGGGTGGATACCTATCGGAACATGGTGATAATGTGGCAAATACTGATCAAGGCCACAATACCTTTCAGTTCAAGTCATCTTCTGTTGGTTGGTAGCTTGCTCTCCAACAATTTAATGGTGCATGTATAACTGCTGCCAGCCAACTCCTGACTGCAAGCTTGAGGAGGCCCTACAGAAGTTTCCAAAGACATTGTTTCTCAATCACTAGATCTTTTATTTTAATAAGGCATTTTGCTGCTGCTAGAGAATTAAAGAAAATGCGTAGAATCCTTTGAAAGTGGTTGACAGTTTGAAGCAAAGGAGCAATTTTTTTTACAAAAAAAATGAAATGCAAAAAAGAAAGATGGGTAGGATGGCAGAATGATTAATTCAAAGAAATGGAAAATACTCTGCTTAAAGAGAAAATCATAAAGGAAACACAGTTTCTTTCCAGCTCACTCTTCATTGGCTGTATGTTTGTTTCCAAAGGAATTATTTTCATTTAAAAATGCTGGTTGTCTTACCAACTGTCTTGGCCAATTTTTGGTTGATTTGTTCTTTATGGCTTTTGAAGGTTGGAGGATTTTTTTTTCTTGTCATGTGGCAGAATTTCTGGAAGTCAATTTCTCCTGTGTTTTAAACGAAATAGAAAAATATGCAACTCCTCTTGTTTCAATTGGCATTATATCTGACAGGCGGCAGCCCACTTCACTGCAGATATTAGTCAGCTGCAGTCCACGTTAGTGTACATTGAAGAAGACTTTTCAGGTAGCACAACATTCTGTTGTTTTACTGGAACAGGCAAATGCGGCTGCTCCATTCAAGATCATGTATTTGTATACAGAACGTAAGTGCTATTTGACTTTCTGGTGATGCATTAGGTCAACTACACTGGCAGATAGCAAACATATTGTGTTGGATTTGACATAATTACATTCTGGGCTTTTTTTCCCCTGCTGACTATATGACATATGGTTAAATGTGCATCAGTTCTGATGTTTTCCTCTAAATTCATACATTCCCCATCTCCCTGCCAACTTATTTTTGGAACTGAGTTGATTTGCAGCAGTTTCCGGAATGAATCATCATATTGGTTTATAACAGCAAGTGGGTTGTGGTATGGGGTTGTGTTGAAGGTAAAATCTTGGTTGGGATGTGTCCAGATACTAAATGGGGAAAAATCCAAGTGAGCTCTATATTTTCACCCACATAATTGTGTGGATTTGAGTTGGTGTGTGTGTGTGTGTGTGTGTGTGTGTGTGTGTGTGTGTGTGTGTGTGTGTGTGTGTGTGTGTGTGTGTGTGTGCGCGCGCGCATTGTTAAAATCTGTTAGGTCTGGGTTTTTCCCGTAAAGTATATCGTAACATGGGACTATACTTGGACTGATATAATTCATCAGCTGATTGGTGGAGATGAGCTCCAGCTGATTGACACATACAGGCTCCTGCTGAACAGCAAAGCCCATCTCCAACCAATCAGGTGGAGTCCTTTTGCACTGCCACCAGAGAGCATTTTAAAAAAATTACTTGAAGGTGACCACCTCCACTATTCGTTCCGAGTATACATTTTCCCCCTGCCCCTGGGTGCTGGGAGGCCTGGTCTTGGAGGCCAGCTGTTCGGGGCTGCCTTTGCCCTCCAAGGCAAGTTGGAAAAATGCCGCAGGCATGAATATGTTTAAGATGGAACCCTGCTTGCCAAGAAGTAACCCACACACTATGATCTCAGAGCCATCTCCTGCAGCACATATGGAATGCAACATGCAGGATTTAATACTGGGACTGCAATGAACTGCCACATCCTTGAGGATTTGGACAATGTGCGCCTTTACAGCCAGTCCATATTTGAAGTAGCACAGTGCCATGCCACTTTGAATAAATATTAAACCAAAAAAGTCAAAGAACTTCACCAATCAGCTTGACCCCATCTGTGTTCTTCAATTGATCAGTGGAGACAGGTCCCTGAGTTCTGGGATTTCTGCTATCAAGCTGCCTGACAGCGGAAATCCAGACCTATAGTGTATATCAATACATGTGTTCACATATCCAAAACCTGTTCAGACAACACCAATTCAAGCATATTTGAAAAATAAACAAGCCTCAGGAGGGAGTTCTTCTTCTTCTGCCATATCTGAATCCGAATATTGGCGAACCTCATGGCAATCAGCCTTGAAGACTGTCCTGAGAATATAATGCAGTGGCCTATCATCTGCCTTCCACATCACAGCATGACACCAATACCACTGATCCAGTTCTGTGAGTCACTTTCTGGTCTTTAGCCCTTTTGGCACACAAAGTCCTCTTCAGCCTCAGACCAGTATTGATGAAGCTTCTGTCCTCCATCAAGATGGAGTCAAGTGGGATTTAATCCACTTGGGGACCATCATCCTTCCTTGTGGACTTTGGCACACAAGGCTGTTAGTCCTCAGGGTTGTCAGGTTAGTTAACCACCACCTGACACTTGACATTGAGTCGCTGGCAGTATGGTTTAGAACATTACCATAGCAGGATAACGTGGTGGCCAAAATAATGCATATCTAGCTGTGGGTCATATAGCTGCCAATCTTTAAATTGTTTTTCTAACCTGGTAAATTCAACACAAATGTAGGAGACATGCCCTCAATCTCTTTCCCACTAGGATCCCCCCCCCTGAAAGTGAAGAGTATAGAATGAAGACCTCATCATAGAGCATTTCTCATTTTCTGTCACTGTGCAGGATCTGTGGTGCTCAAAAAGAATTGGACCCAGATTGACAATCTTGCATCTGATATTTTTAATGTCATTTTCTTTCCCGCTTCCCAGATAAATCAATATTTGTGAAATTAACTCTTTTCTTCTATTCATTTCCAAGGTGCTGACAGAGAACATGCTGCCATTGTGTGCGTTCCCATAGGAGTGACCTAGAAGCAGTTATCTATAAATGGCTATGAGATAATTCAATCTTCATGCTGCGTTAGTTTTGAGCAGATACTGTCAAGCAAGTAAGTTGTTTCTTGGCGCTTCCCTCTGTGGGCTATTTCGGTGTGATCATTAATTCAATGTAATGCAGTTGGTTACAAGCAATCAAGAAAAAATTAGTCCTAATGTTATTATAGTAATGGGTAAAAGAGTATGTGATACAACACAACGCACTGCAGAACTATGGCCAGTGAGTTATAGCTCACTGTCTAGTAAAATGGACGAGTTTCCCTTTTAAATGTAATCATCACTAACAGATTTGAATGTTAAAATAAATTTGTTTTAATTTAGAAAATGGTCTTTGTTGGATATACTTCTAATTTAAGTCAGTGGGGCCTTTATTGATCAGTGACGCCTTTACGAAATTCTATTGATTTTGGTGAAAAAACAAAATCTTTTCCAGGTATTTTAACAAGAGCAAATATGAATAAACTAAAGGGATAATTTAAACTGATTTTTAAAAGCATATCTACATTTATCATGTGATCTTTTAAAGCACTCTTCTTCTTATTCTGCCATATCTGAATCCAAATATTGGTGATCCTCCTGGAAATCAGCCATGAAGACTGTCCTGAGAATATAATGCAATGGTCTTTCATCTGCCTTCTGCATTGCAGCATGACACCCGTACTGCTGATCCAGTTCTGTGAGTCACCTTCTGGTCCTGAACCCTTTTGGCATGCAAAGTCCTCATCAGCCCCAGGCATGTATTGAAGAAGCTGCTGCCCTCCATCAAGATGGATTCAAGTGGGATTTAATCCATTTGGAGACCACCACCCTTCCCTGTGGACTACGGCACCCAAGGCCGTTCATCCTCAGGGTGGACAGGTTAGTTAACAGCTGCCTGACACTCAGCATTGAGTCGATGGTAGTAGGGTCTACTCTATTAGGATAGCAGGACAACCTGGCCAGACACAGCTCTCACTACACTCAAAATCATAGTAGTTCCCCCCCCCCCTTGGATACTTTATGACAAAGGGTAAAAATAACAGTAGAGGAATAAAACACTATTATACACAGTAGAACAGTGTTTATGTTATGTATATATTGTTACATATTGTTGTAAGCAATAGTCCAGACAATGATGAGCAGAACAGCAACAAGTCTTTATTCAACAGCCTTTCAGGTTATGCTTACAAGGCATGGAAATGGTTATATAATCCCAATGGAATCAGTCCCTTGGGAGTCTGCCATGGCTACCTGTATGGAGTGGGTAGTATAGATCCGGCCCGGCCCCACTCTTGTTGACTTGTGGGGCTTATATAGTGTCTCCCCGGCAGTTGCTCCTTGATACAAAGTAGCAACCCACCAGACAACCTTAACTAATCAATCATAACAGGGTGTTTATGTAATTAACCAAAGAGGAACAGGATCCAAAACTGTAACCAATCACTGGGCTTGGGTTAGCATAATGAGTGTGCCCTGTGCAGGGGTTTTGCACCACTTTAAGGCTCCTAATTTGGATGACAGGAAACCAACATTTTCCTCTTGCAAGGCACTGCACAACAGTTTCCCAACCTTTGTTTTTTGGACTTCAATTCCCAGAAGCCTAAGTCAATTCCCCAAAGCACAGATCTGGGAATTGAAGTCCATTGGTCTTCATAGGCCCCAGGTAGGGAACTACTGCATGAGAGTTACCTAGATGGATGGCCATCTAGGCCATATCTCAGGCCTAATTTCAGGAATTTTCAACATGTGCGGTTGAGCATAATGACTTAACAAGCTGAAGGGGGTGGGGGTGGGAATCCATTTGTTTCCAGAATTAGTTTCCAATTATTTTGTTAGTCCTATACCTGTATCGTAATCAGGGTCATGGTGGCTTGGTGATTAAGATGCTGGAAGGTCAGCCGGTCAGCAGGTCAGCAGTTTGACACATGAGTGCTGCGTGAGGGACTGTGCTTGTGTCATCTTACACAACTGCTGCCAAGACTTCTAAAAACAAGCTAAGAAAAATTGAGAATTTGACATATTAAAACTACATTCATACCTGAAGAACAGTGAGGGCTGAAATTTCAGGGAAGAATCCTTCTAGAAGTATGAATGACTGGCATACTGTCTATCAGCTGATGCATCTTTCTTGTATGCCTTTTGAAATTTCCAGCCAAACACATCTAAACAAGATGTTTTTACAGTAAGGTGTTTCAAGTAGTGGAAGAAAGCATTTGAAAAATCAAGAGGCTTTCACAAAAATGTTATATCTTTAATCTATATCTCAAGAACATCTCTGTGGCATGAAAAAGGTGACTCACAACTATAGCCTCTGTGTCCACTTTAGTGAATACCACTATTGTTGCAATGGTTTAAAATTAGTTGTTAGTACAAATACCTGGCTAGATTGCTTGGTGGCTTAGGTATCTAGCCAAGAGGATGGGAGTTCAATTTCACACTGTGTTTCCAGAGAGAAGAGCCAGCCTAAATTGTCAAGGGCAACTTGCATGGTCCCAGGGCCCCTCCCAAAAGATGGGAATCATAAACCACTTCTGTGTGCAGTAAAACCCCGGGTTATGACGGTGGTCCATTTCAACAGCCTCTGTTGTAACCTGAAAAATTGTAAACTGAAACATCCATAGGGATGCAATGAAAAATTAAAAAAACAGTCCTGAATTGATAGTTGTAAACTGGAAAAAAATACATTAAAATTTGTAAACCGGGACAGCATTTCTATAGGATTTGTCATTGTAAACCGCAGCAAACTTAAACTGAGGTGATTGTAACCTGGGGTTTACTGTATTCTTTACCTAGAAATCCCTGGGAAAGGGTTGAGCTAAATCAGAATTTACTTGATGGCATACAATTATTATCCTCAATACATGGAGAACATAAGCGAAAAATATACTGCATCAAAAAGGAAAGTGCGACTTATTCAGAAATTTATTTTAAAATGCTCTCAAGAAAGCTAAAAAACATAGGCAGAAAATAGTAGATGCATTCCAGGAAATGCACGTTATCAACCTTATAAATGCAAAAAGAAATTGTAGGTATCATGGTACAAATTGTTTGAGAGAACACAGGGGCCATTCAACAATTACGTGATACATTTTTTGGGGAAATTACCCCTCCCCCATGTAATCCAGCCGTAATTTTCACTTCGAACCCCCCTCACTTTAAAATTACATAATCGAGAGCTTTTGTATTGAAACTCTAATTTTAGAGCTTTTCACTATTGGTGCCTAATGCAGACTGCACAAGCAATTCAATAATCTCAAATTGGATCAAAATTCCCAGAGATCATTTGTAAACCTACAACAGCACCATGTTTCAAAACCACAACAGCTCCAAATAGATTACGTAATCTTTGACCTGACCCCCACACACACACACACACGCCCCCACACAATTTTCCGTAATTCAGATGGCAAGCCGTACCCCCCCTCGAGGATCACATAATTGTTGAATGGTCCCACAGTACAAAACATACTACAGATTTACCAAGGCATATGCCCGTGAGGATTTTGCTAGACATAAAAACTGGTAAGGAAGAGATGTGTTAAAAGCAGTGGTGGGCATCAGCAGGTTTGCACCAGTTCGCCAGAACTGGTAGCAGAAATTCTGGCTGGCCCCTCCCATCCAAGTTTTGAAATAAAGTACAGTGGTGCCTCATACAACGATTTTAATCCGTTCCATGGGCCTTGTGATTGTACGAAACAATTGCTATACAATACATGCATTGTATAGCGATTTTCCCTATGGGATGCATCATACAATACTTATTATTTTTTTGTTAGGTTGTTTTTCCCATTGAAAAATTGTTGTATAATTTTTTCCATAGAGAAAATTGTTAAGTGGGATGCCATTTTCTCGCAAAAACTAATTGTTATGTGATTTCGTTGCTATACGGGGTGATTGTTGTATGAGGTTCCACTGTAGTCCTAAATCGGGTGCAATGCAGGGCTTTCCCCTGGCTACGCCGACCATACCACTCTCATTGTGTGGTAGTAAAAAAATTTGGAGCCCACTCCTGGTTAGAAGGATGGACTATGAAAAATGACATTGCAGATGGATCTTTGCTAGGCATAGTTTTAACCACCAACATCTGAAGCAAACTGGATCCATCCTCAATGCAGTTGAGCCAGCATTATGGTTGAGCAAGTGTTAGGAGAAGCAGAAAAGGAAGAGTACAAATTCAAATGGACAAAAAATTCAGGATCTCAAATCTTTATCATTCTGCTGTAAAGTTCAATGAGCTTAGTTACATGGCTGGGAGCTTGATCCCCCCACAGTGCTTTCTTCACAGGGATTGAACTTGATGATCACTACAGAGTCCCTTCCAGCTCTGCAGTTCTATCATCATCATCATCATCATCATATACATAAGAATATAAACATATACATATTTGTTAGAACTTGAACAGGTGAAAAAGGCAACACAGGTTTATTCAATTTGGAGTCTTTGATTCTAGTGAATGCCATTAGTACCTCATAGAGTCCCAGACCATTTCCGCAGGTGTCTCCCTGGGCTTCTTTTCTCATGAGGTTCTGACCCTCCCTGACATTCCAGTGTTTCACGGTCCCCCCATGTGTTCGACTATACCTCAGGTGCTTCTGTTTTCCTTTCTTTCAGCTTATCAGTTTAACAATACACCTCCTCCTTATCTGGTTCCCTGGGAGTTTCTGTCTCCCCTGAAGACAAAGCAGGGTCATCTATTGCCATGTCTTTTTGCAGTTATGTACGTCTCATCAGGAACTTAGCAAAGGTAAAAGTCTCCTTTGCTCTAAAGCCAGTCAAGTCTGACTCATATCTCCTTACAGCCAAAGAGCCAGCGCTGTCTGCATCTGCAGACATTTCCGTGGTCATGTGGCAGGCATGACTAGATGTTGGAGCACAGGGAACAATGTTACCTTTCCCACCAAAGTGGTATGTATTTATCTACTTGCAATTTCTTGCTTTCAAACTGTTAGTGTGGCAAGAGCTGGGACAGATGACAGGTGCTCACTCCATCACATTGTACTTGGGTCTCGAACTGCTGACCTGCCAACCTTCTAGTTGTCATGCTCAGCATCCTAACCACTAAGCCACCATGGTCCCCTGTTAGGACTCTCATATGTTACTTTTAAAGGTTTTTCAGGCATTTCATTTCATTTTTCATTTCATTCAATTTTTAATTTATATACCGCTTATTTCGGCCCGAAGGTAACTCAAAGCGGTTTCCCAACATATTAAAGCAACAAACAATAATAACTATACAATCATAATAAACAATATAAATGCAAATTATCAAAACATACAATGCAATATAAAATACATTACAAGAATAAACCAAAAGGACAGTATTACAATAACATAATATCAAATCCAGTTACAATATCAAATACAATATGCAGAAAATTCAATAATCATTGAGGCATCCAAGAGACATCTCAGTGAGATTCCCCCCGCCCCCAGGTTTTATTCTTTTATCAATCCAAAGTGACTGCAGTGGCTCAGTGGTTAAGAAGCTTGCCTTGTTAGCCAGAAGGTTGGCAAGTCAGCAGTTCAAGACCCAAGTACTGCATGATAGAATGAGTGCCTGTCTCTGTCCCAGCTCCTGCCAACCTAGCAGTTCGAAAGCAAGAAATTGCAAGGAGATAAGTAGGAACCACTTTGGTGGGAAAAGATCTTGGAGACATGAAAGGAGCCTCATTCGGGCATCTCCTGTGAGAGGTTCCTCCAGCAAAAACCCTTTCAACCCAGAAAGCACCTTTGTGTGCTTCTGACACGGGGAAAAATATCAATCCAAAGTAGTAAGAAAAGTAATTCTTGGGTTTGTCTTTCTGTGCTTCCATAATGCAATATCAGTATTAACTGGGGGGTGGGGGAGGGAACAAAGGGTATTTCTATGCATTTTGTCTGATCTGTTGGAATGTGATGATAGCACAGAAGGCTGGGAATTACTTGAGTGATCAGAGCAATGATTACAATAATGGCTGTCAAGAAGTAAGGAGTAGCACAAGTACCTTTTAGAGACTAACAGTCTGAGCTGTGACTGCAACATCATCTCCATCTCATGTTCCCCAGACATACTGCCACTGGCACTTAAGGTAATATGCAGCCATCCTGATTAATGGCCATTGATGTTACATGTACATGAATTAATTTCAATCCCTGTAAAGATGGTCCAAGCTAGCAGCCATCATTAAATCCTGCAGCAATGAATGCCACAGCTTAACTATACACTGTATGAAGAACTAAAGGTAAAGGTAAAGGTTTCCCTTGCTCGAAAGCCAGTCGTATTCGACTCTAGGGTTCAGGGCTCATCTCTGTTTTAAAGCTGAAGAGCCAGCACTGTCTGCTTCTGCAGACATTTCTGTGGTCATGTGGCAGGCATGATTAGATACGGAACACTGTTACCTTCCCACTGAAGTGGTCCCTATTTATCTACTTGCAATTTCTTGCTTTTGAACTGCTAGGTTGGCAGGAGCTGGGACAAAGACAGGAGCTCGTTCCATCCTGCAGTACTCAGGAATTGAACTGCTGACCTTCCACCTCCCAGTCAGCATCTTAGCCACTTGAGCCACTGCAGTCCCCTGTATGAAGAACTACTTTCCCCTATTTTATAGTTTCTACCATTCATGGTGTCAGTATTATGAGAACCTTCTCCTTATCTGCTTTCTTTACTCAACTAGTATTGTATGCATGTGCATGGCACACCTTGTCAATGTCCTCAATGCCACGACAGTCCATTGCAGTCCTGGTGTTAAATTCTGCATGTCTCATTTCATACGTGCCGCAGGATATGGCTCTAAGATCATAGTGTATGGTCACTTCATGGCAAGCTGGAATCCACCTTAAACAAATTTACACCAGTGGCAAATGTATAATCAGATACAAGTTGCAGCCAACGATGACAACGATTATTCATTATCACTTCTAGCATAGGCAGGAGTAAGAGATCATAGGAATTGTAGTTCAAAAAACAAACAAACCAACAAGAGGGCATTTCAATGATCATCCTCTTCAACATCATCTCATTTAAACCTTATCTCCATCCCACTTGCTGTTGGAAGACATGTGGTAATATTCCAAAATAACCATCATTTTTAGATAACATGAAAAGGATTACTAATAGGTTTAACCATATTGTTCACTTTATCTTTTGTGTAACCTAAATCGGATATCTTATATGGTGCGATCGCAAGATATTGCTAGTAAATGTGGAACAAATTTGGATAAAATATTATTATCATATCTCCAGCAGGTATTGTTGCCTGTTTCATATATCTGACCATGCCAACAGGAAAAGATAGTATCTGAACAGGGTCCTATAAAATCTCTCCAGATTCATAGAGAAAGTTATCATTTAAGCAGATCCAACTCTATGTCATTCCCTTCTAATGGTGCTCTTTTAGGACCTCATTCTTATTTCACTGATAGTCAATGGGTCTTTCATCTAAATCTGTAATTCTACAATATGATTTATTCAGTACCTCTTCTGATGTTTATCCAGGATATCAAGACCTCTGGGATCATTTATTTTCTAAGTGACTCATCTTTCCTAAACAGCACAGTTACCCCTGGGTGTACCTGAAAATGCCAAAACATAGCTTGTTGATTATGCCTCCCAGAATGAGGCAATTCTGTATACAGTTTCATAGCTTTATTCTATTCTACATTCCCCATCTCAAAAAATATATCATTTTGACCTCTTCCTCTTAAGAGTAACATGTTATACACTCTTGTTTTACATTTTTCCAGTATAATATCAAGAGAAACACACACAAAGAGACCAACAAAAACTCTGCTCATTCTTAAACTTGAGATGAATTAAACATTATATAGTGCTGTAGACATAGAGTTGTAACTAGAATGGGGCAAATGGGACTTTAACCCAGGGTGCCAAAACTTTGAGGTGTTCCTGGGAGGGTGCAAAACTCACCTGTTGATATTTGTTTTTGGATGGGTACAAAGTCATCTACAGTACTGTACTGGTCTCAGGCCACCACCACCTTCTTTTTCTACCATATCCGAATCCGATATTGGCAATCCTCATGAAGATCAGCCATGAAGACTGTCCTGAGAATATAATTCTGTGGTCCTTCACCTACCTTCTACATCGCAGAGTGACATCCATACCACTGATCCAGTTCCGCAAGCTGCTTTCTGGTCCTGAGCCCTTTTGGCATGCAAAGTCTTCCTCAGCCCCAAACCAGTATTGATGAAGCTGCTGCCATTCCATCAAGATGAATTCCATCAAGATCTTTCACTTTCCTGCTGCTGGCTCCGTTGCAGTCAGCATGCACCAATGTTAACCGCTTAGAGTTAACCGCTTAGAGTCTCCTTTGGCAGAATGAAGCGGTATACAAGAATAAAGTGAAATGAAAAAATGAAATGAATTCAAATGAGAGATACAGTAATACCTCATACAAAGTCCACTTTGTACAACATCGAATTCATACAACATCGCCTAATTCCTTGAAAAATGTTGCCTCATACAAAGTCGCTGCAACTTTGTATGAGGCATTGGGGTTTTCCCCAGGTTGCATTGTGTCTGGGCAGTATAAAAGGCAGGACACATGCGTGCATTGCTCTTGTGGGTTTTGCACGAGGCGAAGAGTGTTTAGGAGTGGTTTTGAGCACGATTTTGGATTTTTTTGAATTTTTTTGTCAGAATTTTTAGAAGCATTCCTGGGATTTTTGCAGCATTCTTCAGGTTCTTGGACAATCATGGTTGTTTGACATGTTTTTGTAATGTATTTAGCCTTTAGAGAATTATTTCTTAAAGTTCTGTCAGTTTCCTGTCTGTTTCCTTGACTTTGCCCTGAGGTCTGTGCTGTTACAGTACAATGTATCTCTATGGAAACGACATTGTATGAGGCATCGCGGCTAGGATTTTGCATGCCTCATACAAAGTCCAAATCCATATAAAGTCCAAACATGTGGAACCAAGTTTGGACGTTGTATGAGGTATCACTGTAATCCACTTTGGGACCATCATCTTGCCCTGTGGACTTCGGTACCCAAAGGGCCAAGGCCATTAGTCCTTAGGGTTGTCAGGTTACTTAATCATCACCTGAAACTCGGTGTTGAGTCACTGGCAGTATGGTCTACTCTATTACCATAGCAGGATAACCTGGCCAGACTCTCAGCACCATCTGGTTTGGGGAAAATTCATTGAGTGATTGGAGTGGGGATAACTTAGTTCCTGGGCCACTTAGACACATTGGTAATGGAGATAGTTTTCTGCTGGCTCTCCTCTCAAACCACTCCAAGTTTGTTGGAGTTAGGGGTTAGGATGTTGAGGTTATGCCACCCCCCATCACTCATTGAATTTCCTCTAACCAGCCGGTGGTGGCCTACAACTTTTGCACAATGCTGCATATTGTCTCCAGCCATTCCTCCTTGGGGAACAGTTGGGTTTAATGTGGGCCTATTATGGCTGTCTTGCATTTACACCCAGGTAATCCTTCCTTGTTTGAGAACGTGACAACTGGAAGGTCAGCAGTTCGAGACCTGAGTGCTTCACAACGGAGTGAGCTTCCTTCTCTTTCCCAGCTCCAGCCAAACTGGCTGTTTGAAAGCAAGAAATTGCAAGTAAATAAATAGATACCACTTTGGTAGGAAAGTTAACATTGTTTCTTGCACTCTGACATCTAGTCATGCCTGTCACATGACCATGGAAACATCTTCAGACGCAGACAGTACTGGTTCTTTGGCTGTAAACGGAGATGAACACTGAACCCTAGAGTTGGAGACAACTGGCTTTCGAGCAAGGGGGTGATCTTTACTTTTACTAATCCTCCCTCCTCCTCTGTCCTCTCCATTCATATGCAAGTCTCATAGGACCCAACCGTAACCAAGATGGCGGCAAAGACCAAAGCAAGAACAGAAATATCTGTGTACATTCTCCCTTACTCCAAATACATTTCAGACTATGGCTTCTCTTATTTCTTTGACCTGGGAAACCAAGTTGGCTGCAATTTTCATACTGCTTCATGCAGCGGCACAGAACATCTGCATGAAACATCTGTGTGAAATATGGTAGAATCTAACAAAAGGATTAACCCTGCCAAATGTCAGACAGTTTCTGGGTTGTTGTTTTGTGTGTTCACCACTTGTAAAGCTAAATATTGTTTCCAAAGGCAGGTTTTTCCTCCAAGGTGTTGACTGCTCAGTCTTGCCACTTTATGCAACTTTTGTCATGGCATTTCCCTCTGGTTCATTCCTGCAATGCCTAGGCCACCCTTGCTCAAAAGCCAGTCATATCCAACTCTAGGGTTGAGTGCTCATCTCTGTTTATACCCAAGAGCCAGCGCTGTCTGCATCTGCAGATGTTTCTGTGGATACGTGGTAACCATGCCTCAACATCAGAGTACATGGAACACTGTTTACCTTCCCACCAAAGTGGTACCTATTTATCTACTTGCAATTTCTTGCTTTCAAACTGGTATGCCTAGAACATCCCAAAGTTTTAAAAGGAAGAACTGTACCAAGAATTCAAAAGCAGCATGATGCATGTAGTATCAGTCTTCTTGTGTTTTCTGGCAAGTGAGCATCTGTCAGCTAAGTCCCCATTCAGGCATCAGAAAGGGGTAATGTAAAAGATTTTAAAAATATCTTTAGAAACTAATGGAAAATGAGAGTACCTCTATTGGTCCCTGCGGAGGTGTACATTTATATCCTTTTTATATTTTATGTTAACGTTTTACATTTAACTGTGCATGTTTTATAATTCTTTTATAGTGGTTTTTCTTACTGTATTTTTTTAAATTGTATTTTGTTTTTTTATGTTGTTATTGTTTTGTTGTATTAAAGAAGTTTAATGGAAAATAATTTTAAAAGCCAACAAAGAAAGAAAGAAGCATGCTTGATTTGCATCCTCCAAGCTCTGCTTTGCTCATGGTTCTGAATATAAAATTCTCCTGAGTTAAGAAGCCAACTGATTTTGAGGGCCTTCTGGTTTTCCTCAAGGCTCTAGAAAAGCTATGTGCTCTGGTTAGGAAAGTAATAAGACCAGGATAGCCAAATATTATGCTTGTATGCCCCGGAGAAGAACAAAGGAGGTGATAACTATCAACATGATCAAAAGTTATTATCAGAGGCACAAAGTACGGTTAGGCCTTTATTTGCATCTGATATGCATTATATATTTCAATACAAGAAATAGATAAATAGGTACCACTTTGCTGGTAAAGGTAACAGGGTTCTGTGCACTCTGGTGTCTAGTCATGCCTGCCACATGACCATGGAAGCATCTGCAGATGAGGATAGCCATGGCTCCTTGGCTGTGAACAGAGATGAGCACCAGCCCCTAGAGTTGGACATGACCGGCCTTTTGAGCAAGTGAGACCTTTATACATCTTTCTGCTGAGGAGATTTCGCAAAGTGATAATCTGGAAGCAGGACCATCGCCTCCAAATAAGTTGATGACCACTCAGTCTCAGAATACTGCATGGCCATGGGGATCTGGGTTCAGCCTGTGGTTCCCACATTTCACATCCCCACACAGTCTGGCACACATCTTAACCTAAACGGTTGTGAGCTGTTGGTAGCATGGTTATCCTTAGAGGAAAGATGGAGGGGCTTCATTTTGGTTTTCAATTTTCTTTTCGGGGCCAATTGCAACCCACCTGGGATAGCAACTTGAATCAAGTCAGGGAATGAGACACATTGAAAAAGACCACAAAGGACCCAACCAAAGGGTGGGCACTGAACTCTTTTCTGTCACCACCAGTGTCTATTGAGATAGGTATATATCAAAGAGGCTTTAGGAGAATATAATTTGAACCATCATCTATCTTTTCTCTAAGAAGATTCCATAAATATCATTCCATATGTGCTCTTTGTGATTAGCCACACTTCATTTGATGCACTCATCCGGATGGCTTGAGCACTTACTATGTGAAGCAGTAAAAAATTTACAGCCCATTTTGGTTCCCAGAGCAAAGGAAAAAGAGAAGCGACAGACTGGATTTGTGAATTTCCAGTTAGATTTGTATGTCTGAGCAGGTTATCTTGCTATGGTAATAGAGTAGACCATACTATTTATTTTCTTTTGTTTGGATTGTTCTGTTTGATGTTACTGTTTGTGGGTTGGTGGACTTTTTGGCCATTGAGTCCAAGGAAGGAATCCAAATCAAAGCAGAAATGACAGATGATTGCCCAAACTGGATCAGTAGTACAGGTGTCATGCTGCGGTGTAGAAGGTAGATGAAAGGCCACTGCATTATATTCTCAGAACAGTCTTCATGGCATTATGATCGTCTATACTGTATTTGGATTCGGATTTGGATGTAGATGTGGAAGAAGAAGAAGTTGCACCTCCTAGACCAGGACTCCTTACTCATGGTCACTCATGTTCTGGTCACCTCTAGACTAGATTATTGCAATGCGCTCTACATGGGGCTGCCCTTGACGACCATCCGGAGGCTGCAGTTGGTCCAGAATGCGGCTGCTCGGGTGGTGATGGGGTGCGGGCGTTATGCTCACACCTCACCACTGCTTCAGGAGCTGCACTGGCTTCCAATTTGCCTCCAGGTGTAATTCAAGGTGCTGGTCATTACCTTTAAAGCCCTATATGGTAGTGGGCCAGGATACCTAAGAGACCACATTGCCCCAAGAACGTCTGTCCGTCCAACCGGAGCGGACCAGAGGGGCTCTCTGCTTGTACCATCTGCTAGAGGGCCCCGTCTCTCTAGCACAAGAAGGAGGGCCTTCTCTGTGTCCGCTCTGGCCCTATGGAACCTCCTTCCAGTGGAACTAAGGCTGCAGACGGAATTGCTGCCCTTTAGGAAAGATCTGAAAACATGGCTGGCGGGGCAAGTGTGGGGTCCTGAAGATGTCATGACCCCCCACCTGCTGGTTGGTTTAATATCAATGTAATTTTCCTCTTTTTAATATGTGTGGGGTTTTTAGTAGGGTAATTTGTTTTAATGGGGTTGTTCTTCTTTTAAGGGTTTTTAAGATTGTATGCTGCCCAGAGTCTTCGTGAGTTGGGCGGCTATATAAATATGAAAATAAATAAATAAATAAATAAATAAATAAATAAATAAATAAATAAAAGAAGAAATATTCAGAATCTGAATGGGATAAGGGCTATATTGATCCAAATTAAACCAGTGTCAGAATTGTCAAATTAAGCCCTAAACTGAACTCAGAGTAAGAGAGAATATACAGATATGTAACTACCACTTTTCTGGTGCCTTTGTCTATGATTCCCTGTTGGTAAAGGATGGGTCCTGTGATACTGGTATATTCAAGGAGAGAACAGAGAAATTGGAATGAATACCCGAGTGTGAGTACAGGACAGCCATATTAGTTCCACATTAAACCCAACTATTTCCTTTTCCTGAGGGAGGAACGGCTAAAGGCAATATAGGTGGGGCAGAAATGTCTGATGATAAGCCAGCTTTCTATTACTTTCCTGAATTATTTTTTTCAGTTGACATTCCTCTTTGTTTTAATATTAATAATCCTCTCTGGTTGTACCATTCTTTGGAATGCCCCAAGATAGCTGTGTAATAGTATCCTTTCAATTGAGAGAAAGCCAATTTCTCTGTTTTCAGTAAGTTGTACAAAACATTGGCAGACCTGCCTTTGGCATTCTTCCATTCTCACAAAGTCTCAAATTATTGTCGTTGTTTTGTTAATAACAGGCCTGGAATCTGCACTGGACTGGTGTATTAAAAATACAAATCAAATTGTACTTAATGTATTCATTTTTAAAACAGAAAATATTCCCCAACCAAAACAATTTAATGTGAATCTATCAAAATTAGTTAAAACACTCCGAAAAAATTTGTGTCAAAATTACTTTGGATTGAAAGGATTTTTGCTGGAGAAACTCCACTCAGGGGACACCTGAATGAGGCTCCTTTCATGTCCCTAAGATCCATTGTGCAGCACTCTCGTATTGAACCCCGACCATCCAGGGTCCAAGCTCAGCATCATAACCACTGACCCACCGCAGTGCTGCACTCCTGTAAGTTTTATATGCTCTTTCTTTTGTATTTATATATTATTACTTATGTTCTTTTCATTCTGATGTTTATCCTTATTTTGTGACAGAGTGTAATTTTTAAACTGATTTATTTTAACAGCTTATCGTGATCATATTGAACAAGGTATTTCCATTTTTAGTTGCCCCAAAATGCCAATATCATTGGAGTTTTGCATTGAATCTGCCTAATTTTAAAACTTGTTACATTTACCTTTTACAAGTAATTAAAAAAGTAGAAAGGGGAAATAAGCATCTCCAAGTGTAATTTGCAAGGTTCCACAAGCATTTCTTTTTATAATTAAAATCCTTTTCCATTCCTAAAACTTGGTGGGACCTGGGCTACTGCTGTGAAATAAATGAGTTTCAGATTGATTGAGTCTTGTTTCTAAGGGCTGAAGAGCAAACTGGAGAAACTTTATAGAGCAAGAAAGAAAGAACACTCAAATTGTGGCTTTTCTGAGTTTGGCTAGTAGTACTAATGTTGCTAGGCAAGATGATTTCACACTTGGACCCAAAATTAGCTAGAATCATCACTTTCATTAAAGTTGCTCAGGAACGGACAAGCAATCAATGGTCATTGACACAATAGTCACAGAGACTGTTGAAGGACATCCCTTGGTTGCCAACTTTCCATAGGAACTTCTGGCATGATGACCTACCTACAAGAAGTGGCAATAATTCTAATTGCAGTTTTTTGAGGGGTGATCATCCACAATGTCTCAAATCTTCCCATTGTTTCCCTCTCCTCTTCACAACTGACATTGTCACCATCCATTTCTTCATATTTCTCTCTGGAGAGGGCAAGGTCAAGATAAATGGAAAAGGGGGTGCCAATGTTCTCAACAAATCCTCACACAATGAGCAATTTAGATCAAGGATTTAGCTCAGGGATTCTTAACCTTTTGAAGCTGTGAACCGGACCACACACCCTTAGACAACGGTGGTTCCTCCTGCCATAAACACTGCTGTAAAATGCATCTGCAGCTGTCGTAAACACATTTATGACAGCCGCAGGTGCATTTATGGCCGTTGTAAACACATCTGCTTCCGCTTCTGGTGATGGCGGCGGCATTGGCATGGGCCACATGAAATGGTGCTGCAGGCTGGGTTTAGCCCGTGGGCCATAGGTTGAGAACTCCTGATTTAGATATTTTAATCAAAGTGATAGAGGTATTTGTTCCTTTCTGTCTCTCAGATGCTTTGCTCATTTACTCTAGGACCACAGAAGCATATGAGAGAGCACATCAGGCAAGACTCTTAGGCTCACTGGGCAAATACTCAGCTAGCTGTACACAATTCTGCTCAGAATAATGTCCTTGTGACAAAAGAAGAGTCACAGAACATCTGACTTATTGGGATCATGAATTATGAGAGACATACACTAGCAAAGACAGAGAGGGGAAATGGAAAACTTTCTGTTTACATCCTGTTGCAACCTCTTAGCAAGGAGATCCATGAGATAACATTACCTCAAGCTTCAAGAAGAGCAAACAGGGTGGTGGCTCAGTGGTTGAGAAGCTCGTCTTGTTAACTGGAAGGTCAGCAAGTCAGGAGTTCAAGACATGAGTACTGCATGATGGAATGAGCGCCTGTCTCTGTCCCAGCTCCTGCCAACCTAGCAGTCTGAAAGCAAGAAATTGAAAGTAGATACATAGGAACCACTTCCGTGGGAAAAGATCTTGGGGACATGAAAGGAGCCTCATTTGGGCGTCACCTGAGCGGAGTTCCTCCAGCAAAAAATATTTCAACCCAGAAAGAACCTTTGTATGCTTCCAATATGATATTTTTTAAGAGGAAGGCCAGTTGGGTCTAATTCTGTAGAATGTGTAGTCAACACCTTTCACCATCATGAATTTCAAAGGGAAATTAAGAGTCATTTGAAGGTTGAGTTAATGGGCAATTATTCTTCCTCTTTTTCTCTTTCCATAGTTCCTATTTTACCACTTTGGGTGTCGAGGGAGATATAAAATACTTGTCCTTGCACTTCTAGTGGCATCCACTGGCATTATTTGATGTTCTTGTAATATGTCTTTGATGTTTTATCTCTACTTTCCTTTGGGTCTGTTTCATGCTCTTTATCCTTCTCCTCTTTGTATACATGCCTTGTATGTTATGGAACTCCAAGGCATTCTCTTCAAATGAGAACTTTATTTGTTGTCTCTATATACAGTTTAAAATTGGTTCTATTCCAATTCTTCCACTTACAACTTCATTCCTGATTTTTTTTCCTTCTAGTCACTCCAGCAGCCTTCCTCAGACATCTGTGATAAAATGGGTCACAAGTTATTCAATATGGAGTCTCTTTGGTTCTTAAACTGTCTTAGAATGTAGCTTTGCTTCCTTGCAAAGGCCATATAATTATTTCTGCTGCGCTTATCAACCTGGTGTGCTTAATAGAAACTTCTAAGAGCTTCAGGCCTATGTTTTTCTTCTCCTCCAGGCCTGGATTGTTCACTTTCATCAGCATCCCAAGCCTGGGAACACTAGACATTTGTTATGGGAACCAGGATGTGTTTACACAATTCGATTCGAGTTTGGGGTTTCTGAGAGTTACACCTCATAAGGGGAGAGGGATTCTAACACCGAGTCCTGACTCCAAACCAAGTTTAGGTATGATTACCTAGATTAGTCAGGTTTTCCTTTTGTTTCGTGGGGGAAGGTCTGATTGTGGATTTTCCTACCTGTACTTTTTTATTAGTGTTTTTCTCTGCTGTATTCGTGTATCCTGAACCAACAAATGAACTGTTATTTCTACATTATGCTTCAAGAACAATAAACATCTGTAATTCATCAACAACAGCTGTTCATTGGAAGAGGGGGTAAGCCAAGAGTTAAGCCATAAGCCACACACTACCACACATACCACATACTACTCTCCACAATACCTGCTGGGCTCTGTTAATACAGGTAAGCCCTGTCGGCACCGCCCCATGTGGTGTGACCACGTGTTGGCACTCTAACCTGATTTACCTTTAATTTTCTGCTAGCCACCCTGGGTCTCATCAGTTAGGGGAATGGTGGAGCTTTCAAAATGCCCAGTGCATTGGCCTTGCCTCGGTAGCTTCTGGTCTGGCCTGTAGTAGATTATTGGGTGAGAGAAGTGGCTCCCCCTGCTTCTCTTTATTAGCTGGGTAAAGGGTGACTTTATAACAGAAGTCAGTTTCCTTTGACTCCTGTAAGTAAGCACCATCTTCCCTTATCACCTTGCTGCACTGGGAAGAATAGAAGTTGAATGAGTATGTCCTTCTGAGATACTTGGGTGCCAAGTTATGGCCCTGTGCCTTCTTTGAAGTTTCCCCCTTCACTTTGTCCCCTTTCTCTTAAAGGGTGAAGGCTGGCCTGCTACCCTTCTTCTCAGGACTTCTGGTTTCCAAGTTTTTGGAGATTAAAGAAATAGTCTCTTTGTTTAGAGCTTGTTAAATTTCTTACCTTACCTTCCACTCTCAATTTCCTATTTGCTTTGAAGAAACACACGCTTCAGCAGCATAGGATCTCTTTATTAGCATAAGAGCTATTTTCTATAAAATAGGCATTTGAACAACATTTAAAAACTTGCTTCTTAAAATCCTGTCTTTCTCCTCTGAGCATTCTATGAGTGCAAGAAAGAAACATAATAAATTCAGTTTTCATAGCTACCTGTTTTCTCTGGCTAATTGGCTTCTTGGATTAGGCCTAAGACCCCCATGAAGTTTCCATTTGGCATCAAGTCATTGGCATTTTGATGAGGCCTCTCCCCTCATCAGAGCTGTGAGCTTCTCCTCAGCTCCCCCCCCCCCCCCCCCCAGTTCTGGGCTGTCAGCTGCTTGTGTATTTTATAAGATTCTGAGCCAGATTATCTACATAATTTATTTTACAGTTAATTTACTCAACAATCTATAGAAATTTGGCATTTGGGCCAAATATGGTACATATCAATGCATGGATGCCCTAAGGCAAATGTACATTGAACTCCCCCTCCCATCTAGTGGATGAGGTCAGACATACATTGCTTCTCTCTTCCCCCCTCCTAACTGTGAGTCTGAGGTGAAGAGTTCGATTAATTAAATTATTTCAGGTTACTTGCCAAGTACAGTGTGTGTAGGCTTATGCCAACTATTAGAAAATGCTGGATTCTCAACCTTTAAGCAAAATGATTTCTATCAAGCTACAACAAGGCCCTTAATACATGTTGTCTAGGTCCTAACATAAAGGTATATTTGACAAGCCCCAGGTTGCTGCAGGTTTTTGCAGGACAACATTTAGGCCTCCTGTACTCGGAGTCTTGGGGAGTTCCACAGAGCTAGCTGGTCTTGGAAGCTTAGAAGGAACGGGAGAGCCCCAGGGCAAGGGTCAGGTCAAAGCCTATTTGTCACAACATCTCATTTCTGTGGTGAACAATTTAAACTTAAATAATAGTTTGTTTAAGCTTTTGCTGTAAGTGTCCATGTTTGGCTATGGTAACAGAAGGTGGGAATGAATATACTGTACTTTGTATGAGTGTTTCTTTGTCCTACTAGGTATTGCCTTATGTTGTAAGAGCGGAGCTAACTGTTCCAATATTTGGTTTGCCTTACTGCACCATATGTCAATCTCTTTGTCCATTCTGCCATTTTCAGTCATTGTTGTTCCTAGGTGAAGCCTGGGTTTTTCAACAAAAAACACACACCCAAATCACAATATAGCTGAGAACCAGGAATGGATGGAGGCTCCAGGTTTGATAGGAAACCTTCCATCTGAACCAAATGGTAAAGAATTATTTCGAAGTCTCAGTGGAGTAAGGAGCTGATTTTGGATTTTATTTTTTTTTAAAAAATATATGATTCCCAACTCCAGACATTCACAGAAAAAGACAATGCCTTCTATAGAGATTGCCATTGGAGATAATTGCAAGCAATCTGATATCATCTGAAGATCACCCACTTTGGCACCAAACCATCTCTGCTGCTACTGATCATTTTGAAGGGAAACACCACAGACATGAAGAGGTTAAGTGATGAGCATAGAAGCTTCATCAAACTCAACCATGCCCTCCATGTGTAATGTGTGTGGTCGCAAGTTTCATGCCAGGATAGGCTTATTGAGTCACAAGAGACACATCCATCAACAGAGGAAATAATGACTTTCAGGGGGCAAATGTAACCTCCAACATGAGTAGCTGCCGCCGCCGATATCATCTATAAGTTATTGACCTGTAATATACCTTTATATATATATATAGATAGATAGATATACACACACACAGTATATACAGTATATATATTCCATTCTTCCTTTTAAATTAAATTGCAGCAGTTGTTAACTGCCCATATGGGGTTGAAGTACAAGGCTACAACTCAGGAGATATCATTTGGGCATGAAGCTCACTAAAGCAAATCAATCACACTTCTATGCCACCCCGTAACACTTGGTGGACTCTCTGGGTGGTTCACATGTTAATTAGCATTTTGCCCCAAACATGCTGGGTACTCATTTCACCTACCTCAGAAGAATGGAAAGCTGAGGCAACCTTTGGTCCTGGTCAGGATCAAACTCACAACCTTTTGGTTGTAGTACAACAACTTAACCACAGCAACACCAGGGCTCTAGTGAGCAAGAGTCAGTCCACTCATTTGAGGAAAAGTTGAATATAGCTGAAAGAGAGACAATTATCCTGTGAAATATGTTCTAACTGACATATTTGCAGAGACAATGTGTGGTTAGTAATGCACTAGCCTCTCCTCCCATGATGGGAAACCTTTGGCCCTTGTGTGGAGTCTTACCTACTTAGGGTTTCCATCTGACTCTCAGGAATTCCACAAATGACCTTGTTCATTCCCCACTGTACCACTGATTTATGGTGTTTCAACTTTCACATTATCTTCTTTTCCCATTATAGAAAGCTTAGTTACTAATGGAAAGAGCTTTAAGCTCAACTATTCTCGGGGTTTTGGCCTTATCCTTTGGACCTAGCTATCTGGGAATGCAGACTCAAAAGCATTTCTCTAAAACAGGAGTTATCAACCTTTTTAAGCTGGGGGCCGGGTCACGCTCCCTCTGTCAGCTTCAGGGGCCGGATGGTCATTTTGCCTTTCCTCCATCACATGGCACTTCCTGGTGAGGTGGAGGTGGTGGTGGGCACATGAAATGGCACTACAGGCCGCATCAGTCCCATGGGCCGCAGGTTGAGAATCCCTCCTCTAAAATTAACATCATCCTGGTTGAATGAAGTTCACCTACCTTGCTTCACCTTTTCAGAAACAAGTATAAGCTCTTGTATTTAGTAACAAATGGGAAAGCCTCTGTCCCCAGCATGCACCAGATTGTGTCAGAATACACTTTTGCTTGATTATTATAATGCGCTATTGGCCAAAGACACTTTTGCGTGTGTTCTGTGAAGTCAAGTTACCTCTGACTGACATTCTAATAAGGTTTTAAAATATGTGAGATATTAAAGAAGTGGTTTTACCATTCTTCTTTCATGTCCCAATCAAACCCTGGACTGCCACTTTCTCTGCTTTGTCATTGGCCATTTTTACCATTGCCAGACTGCCTTTATAGCACAGTAAATCATTTGCAACCAAGCCTTGGGGATTCAATTTTGCCCTGTGTCTTCCAGGAGAAAGACATGCCTGTATAATCTTGTGTAAACTGCACATTCCCTGGACATGTTCAGGAGAAGAAACTCCAAACTCCATCAAACATGAAGAGTCTTGAGAGAAGAGTCAGCAGAAGACCAATTTTGGTGTTACTAGGTGGTTCCAGGGCTGAGGTATGACCCCTCCCCACAAACCACTCACTGAATTTTCCCCAAACCAGATGGTTGTAGCCTAAGACTTTTGCACAGTACTGCATATCTGAAGAAATCTCATGCTGAAATATTTTTTTAAATGCCATAAAAGGTTTTCTTGTCATTTTCTGCTTTTCTTCTTGATCTTTGTTGTAACATGCCCACCCCTTTACAAATGTAAGCAACACGGTTTTCCCACAAGATTAGCATCATTTTCTTTCTCTTTATGCATAATCTACCCTTATTATCCATGCCTGTTTTTCATATCTTCTCCATCGTCTCTCGTCTCTCTTGTTTTAACTTTCCATTAAAACTTGGCATTATAATTTGCAGGGAAAAAACTTTTATTTCTATTTATATCACTCTGCAAAGCATCAGTTCTAACAGCAGTGCTATATAAGAATTATTATAATTTCAATGGTTTATCCTTATTTTCTATTTCTTTTTTTTCTCTCCATCATTTCCTTCTTCTTCTTTTTGGCTAATGTGCCAGAGCTTGGAAATATTGCCCTTTCTGGACTCCAGAATCCCACAACCTGCCTAGATTTTAGTCCAGAAATCTAGTGCCTCCAGTTCTACACTGTGCTTGTATCTTCTTCTTTCATTTCTACCCTTTTGATATGCAATTTTATGGAGCTGTTCTACCTCTCCATGCCCACAAGATATATTTGATTACACTGTAAACGAAATAATCTCCTCTCTTGGAGGCTAGTTTCTGCCACAGTTTTTATATCACTTGCTCGTCTTCCCCTCTCCACTTTGTGTGATATTTTGCTTCCAAATTTTATTGAATGCTAAAGGGGGGGAGGGAGTATGAAAATAAATAACCAATAACATGTTGTAAAGGCTCACACCTTTAATGAACTGGCAGAGAAGCATTATATTATATTGCCTCCCCTCCCTGGCCCATTCAGAAGTGTAATAATAAGAAATGAAATCTTCCCTTTATTATTTCATTTCTTATTATGGAAAAGTTATAGCAAAAGAAGCCTCAGCAGGCTGAGCATAAACACCCATATTTGTGCCGTTACAAAACCAATCATGAAAAATATGACTTTTGATGGAAACATGGGACTGTAGTGGGATCAAAACTTTTATCCATAATTGACTGGGACCATGTCTGCCTGCTGGTTGCCATCTTGTTTTATTTGACTACATGAGCTCTCAGCACCAGAGTCAGCATAATAGTAATAGGCAAGGGAGAGTGGATAATACACTGCTGAACAAGATGGTAAGAAATTCCACAGCAAAGCTGAAGTGTTGCAATCTTCTTCTTCTCCTCCTCCTCTGTCTTCTTTTTCCGTGTCTAGGCCAGACATGAAGCTGCCAAAATGAAGGCACCTTTTGGTGAGTTCATTCTGCAGTTCCTTTCATCTGACCTAGTGTGACAAAGACTAGCTGGCAACACAAGGTTGCCGTTGCCAGGGTACACCTGATTGTGGTTCAAAAATACCACAGTCTTCAAGGAGGCTATTTCTGTGAACCCCAAGTGTTGGGGAATGGAAACCAAACAACAATTATTTGATCTAGTTCTGCCAATCAGTGACTCTGCCTCCACCCACTGTCCCCCCCCCCCCTGTGGCCAAAATGTATGTAATCTTCCAAAGACAACTGTCACATTGGTTGAGGTCTACTCTGCTTATACTCCCTCACAAGTAAGCTAGGGGGAGCTTACAGAGAAAGGGATTTCCCCCTTTTCTTAAGGCTAGAATGCTCTCTTTATACACTGCCTCCTGTTCCAATGGCCAGATAGGGTATTGCAGCCTTTAAGCCCAACAAAATGAAGAGAGCGAAGGAGCCAACCCAGTATTTCCTGGACCTTTACAGCTGCTTGTTCATAGGTGCTTATTTAGGCCCAGCTTAGCTGAATGTTGTGCAGGTTGTATTTTATAAAGCCATATATACCTGTAGAGCATAACTGTCACATCTACTCACATTTACTCTGCTAATAATCAATGTAAACCATAGGTCACCCTTGCTCTAATACTGTTTTCATTTTTCTTATAACTAGTCTTTCATATAGACTCATGTTAAATAAATGTTAAGGGGAAGTTTTTCCTCTGTTATCTTTTTTGCCTCTCCATGACTGTGGACGGGTGCATGCGTATATGTTAGTTTATGCAGAGCTGCTGGGATCATAAAATTTTCTCGGGGAATGCTGGGTCTTGGCAAAGAACCTAATATCTGGTTTGGGGGTAGAGAACAAGAACATAGGAAATGTTGGTTCTCATCTGGAAACAAGTTCTCACATTATGAAACCGTGTTAAAATGCTGTCCATGTTCATGAGTTCAGATCCATCCTTTCTTTGAATACCTATATAGAATTGGATTTTTACATCCAGTTGTAACCTGGCTTCTGCCTTTGAAAGATCTCCAATTCCAGTGGCTAGCCATCTAGCCTCCCCCTTAAAGCAGTGATGGTCAACCTTGGCACTCCAGGTGTTCTTGGACTTCAATTACCAGAAGCCCAAGTCAGCACTCCTGCTGATCAGGGTTTCTAGGAATTGAAGTCCAAGAACATCTGGAGTGCCAAGGTTGGCCATCATTGCCTGAAAGAGAATTTCTGAAAGTCCCCCTTCAGCATTCCTATAAGTTAGGTCTATGAACTGTAGAGGCTTCAATGATTAGTCATTGTTCAAGATTACCCAAAGCCAAAGATATAACAACTTTTTACTAGTGTGGCTCTATAATTCAAAGCCCTGACATTCCCCTGGCAAACTCTCTCACTCTCTTCTGGAATAGCTATCAGTCATGTTAGCCAATCATTGTGTATTTCTGTACCTGATATGTATAAAATAATGCCATGAAGTCTCACTCTTATGTCTGAGGAAGTGGACTTGATCCACAAAAGCTAACATTAAAATACAGGAGTTAGTCTTTAAGGTGCCACAATGTTTGGTTTTTGTTTTGTGTTTCTCTCTCTCTGGTCTTCTGGAATAGTGGCACTTAGACCTAGAAGACTAATTGGAATTTTTTCTACACCCAGTTTCCTCTGTTTCTATTTCCTACATTCATTAGCTTGTTTTCTTTTCTGTTTAACTTCCGAGAGAATTGGAGGCAATAGCAAGCAGAGGAGCTTGTGAAGAGAAGGACAGAGAGGGCATTTAATGACATGATTTTGTGTAAGGCTCAAAGCTTACCATCTTTCCTCCTGTGCTATTTATTTTATAAGAAAGGCCATTTCCCCTACATTATATGCATGTGTTGCAAAAAAATAATAATCACATATCTTCTGTTCCAATAATGTTTGCCCACTGGAGGGTTTTCTGTATGAAGATGAAGGACACAGGTCTCTAAAGAGCAGAGACTGTAAAATAATTGCATTCATTCTTATTAAAATGCCCGATCATTAACTGAGAAAGAACATCTTATGGTGTCAGAAGAGGCTAATTTGTTAAATAAGATATTCAGTCAACTATCCTTAATGCGATTTAATCAGGAGGCTTTATGAAGACTTTCAAGGGCTTTTAAATAAATAAATAAATAAGTGACCAAAATGATCAGAATGAATTATTAATAGCTGAAATCTTGGCTAAAATGAGAGGAGAAAGGCAAATCTGTAATGATCGGGGTGGGTGGGTTTGGAAATCTTGTGGAAAAGAACCTGCTCCAGTAGATAATTTCATTACACAGTGAACTGTTCCCCCTCCCCTTTGGGAATATGTATATGTTGGCTTTACAATTGACTGAAATGTTCAAGAGAGTTAATTTGCATATTAAATCACTTTGAACATCACCTCCTCTGCGCAGAATATATAAAGGAAGAGAGTTTCCTGATTAAGGCTGATAGACAAAAGTATAGTCTCCAAAGCCCCATGAGATACTAGTCCTCCTATATACAGCACTAGTCAGACCACTTCTAGACTACTCTGTCTAATTATGGGCACTGCACTTTAAGAATGATGCAAACAAACTAGAGTAGGTATAGAGAAGGGCAACAAGGATGATCAGAGGACTGGAAACCAAGCAGAATTTCTCTTTTCTTCTTCTTTTTATAAAAAGAGATAGGGCTTTTTTTTAAAGGGGTGGAAGTGGCTTAGTGATTATGATGCTGAGCTTGATTATTGGAAGGTCAGCAGGTCAGAAGTTTGAGAATCAAGTATTGCCCAATGTCTCTCCCAGCTCCTGCCAACCTTGTTGTTGTTCAGTCGCACAGTCGATTCCAACCCTTTGCGACCCCATGGACCGTTTTCCTCCAGGCACCCCTGTCCTCCACCATCCTCCTCAGCCCACTCAGCTCTGTGCCCATTGTGTCTACAATACCATCCAGCCATCTCATACTTGGCCGCCCCTTCTTCTTTTGCCCTCCACCTTTCCCAGCATTAAGGCTTTCTCAAGTGAATCCTCTCTTCTCATTTGATGTCCAAAGTACTTCAGCTCAGGGCCGCCATCAGAAATTTCTGGGCCCCGTACTGAGCAATCCTATTGCCCCCCACACAAACACACACACACACACTTTTCTCTCTCTTCGCATTGGGGTGGCGGCGGCGGCTGGAATACACAATTTCCCAAAAGAAATCAATGAGCAGTTGTAGCCAACTTTAGAGTTCAGTGCTCATCTCTGATTACAGCCAAAGAGTCAGTGGCCTTGATCCACAGAAGCTCACACTAAAATACAGCAGTTAGTCTTTAAGCCTTGCTTGAAAGCCAGTTGTATCCATCTTTAGAGTTCAGTGCTCATCTCTGATTACAGCCAAAGAGCCAATAAGGCCTGCATTCGCAGATGTTTCCATGGACATGTGGCAGGCATTACTAGACACCGGAGCGCACGGAATGCTATTTACATTCATAATGATGAGCTCCCGTCATCCCTCCCAGCTCTTGCCAACCTAGCAGTTTGAAAGCAAGAAATTGCAAGTAGATAAATAAGAATATCTACTAGCAATTTCTTGCTTTCGAACTGCTAGGTTGGCAAGAGCTGGGACTGAGATGGGATCTCATCATTACACACACACACACACCCTTCCACCTCCATTCCCCCCATTTTACACACACACACACACACACACACACACACACACACACACACACACACACACACACACACACACACACACACACACACACACACGAATGAAAGAAAGTAAACAAAACAAAAAGACAGACTTACTCAGAAGAGGCAGGCGGCGGAGCACCCAGGCGCCTCCCTCTTCCTCTGGGGACCAGGGGGGTGGAAAGGCAGGAGGAGTGGCTGCCGCCTCTGCTTACCCAGAGCAGCATGACTTAAAGGACCTCTCACCATGCCACTCTGGGATGCCGCGCCAGGCTCAGGAAGAGCCTCAGTTGTCCTCTGGACAAGGAGGAGAAGTCCCTAGCAGCCAGGCTCACCATCATGATGCGCTCTCTCACCTCCGAACTTACCACGTGCCTTCGGGGGTGGGTGGGCAAGGTGCATGGGAAGCATTGCCCCAACTTGCCCATGCTGCTGGAAAGGGGAGGCCACCAGCACACCACCCCACCCCGAAGGTGCGTGGGAAGTACAGAGGTGAGAGCATGCCTGGCTGCTCTGGGACTCCTCTTCCTTGTCTAAAGGACAACCGAACCGAGGCTCTTCCTGAGCTTCCTCCGCAGCAGCAGCAGCAGCAGCAGCAGCAGCAGCAGCAGCAGCCAACTCATCTCTGCTCTGTCAGACAAATGTGCGCCTCCTGGGCTGAAGCCTTGACCCAGATATCCAGGTCGAGGCAGAGCCAAGAGCCCTCTGGTGGGGCATGTGCAGTGGTGCCGCCTGCCGGGCCTGTGCACCATGTTTGTAAAAGAAAGTTTTTTAAAGTTTGACTTTTTTTTTAAATGCACAAATCTGAACTTTGTGGGGGGCCCACCATCGGGGGCCCTGCCAGATCCGGGCCCGGAACAGGAGTCCTGGCTATTCCCCCCCCCCCCCCCCCAGACAGTGGCCCTGCTCCATCTTCATCTTTACTATTTGACCTTCTAAGGAGCAGTCAGGACTGATTTCTTCTAAGATTGACTTATTTGTTCTCCTCGCTGTCCAGGGTACTCTCAAAACTCTCCTCCAATGCCACATTTCAAAGGTGTCTATTCTTCTGTGCTCAGCTTTCTTAATGGTCCAGCTCTCGCAACCATACATTACCACGGGGAATACCATTGCTTTGACTATACAAATTTTTGTATGCAAGGTGATGTCTCTGCTTTTCACTATTTTCCCCAGGTTTCTCATGGCTTGTCTCCCTAGAATCAGTCGCCTCTTTATTTCATGGCTTCAGTCACCATCTGCAGTGATCTTGGATCCTAAGAATGTAAAGTCTGTCACTGCTTCTACTTCTTCCCCATCTATTTTCCAGGGACTGATAGGACCAGTTGCCATTATCTTGGTTTTCTTGATATTGAGTCTCAAGCCAGCTTTTTCTTGATATTGAGTCTCAAGCCAGCTTTTGAACTCTCTTCTTTCAACCCAATCAAGAGATTCTTTAGGTCTTCCTCACTTTCTGCCATTAGGGTGGTAACATCTGCATATCTCAAATTGTTGATGTTTCTCCCAGCAATTTTGATCCCATATTGTGATTCCTCCATCCCTGCATTGCGCATTATGTGTTCTGTGTATAGGTTGAATAAGCAGGGTGATAAAATGCAGCCTTGTCTTACTCCTTTTCCTATTACAAACCACTCCGTCATTCCATACTCTATCCTAACTGTTGCTTCTTGACTCTTGTACAGGTTTCTCATGAGGCATATAAGGTGTTCTGGTATTCCCATCTCTTTAAGTACTTGCCACATTTTGTTGTGGTCCACACAGTCAAAGGCCTTGGTGTAGTCAATAAAGCAGAGGTATACTTGTTTCCTGTATTCCTTTGTTTTCTCCATGATTCAACGTATCTTGGCAATGTGGTCTCTAGTCCCCCTGCTTCTTCGGAACTCCGCCTGCACCTCTGGTAATTCTCTCTCCACATGCTGCCTGAAGTCTATCCTGTATTATCTTGAGCATCACCTTGCTAGCATGTTGGATGAGCGCAATTGTTTGATAATTTGAGCATTATTTGGCATTAGATTTTTTGGGGATTGGAACATATACTGATCTTTTGCAATCCTGTGGCCATTTTTTTGTTTTCCAGATCTGCTGGCATATGAAATGTAATAATTTGATTCCATCATCTTTTAGAGCTTTGAAAAATTCTACTGGGATACCATCATCTCCACTAGCTTTGTTGTTTGTAGTGCTTTTTAGTGCCTTTCTGACTTCACTCTCCAGGATATCTGGCTCAAGTTCAATTTCCTCATCATTGTGATTATCAGTGGTATTGAGGTCCTTTTTTGTAAAGTTCCTCTATGTATTCTTTCTATCTTTTCTCAATCTCTACTGCATCAGCTAACTCCTTGTCGTTTTTGTCCCTTATCATGGTCACTTTTGCTTTGAATGTTCCCTTGATTTCCCCATATATATATTTTTGAAAAGGTCTCTAGTCTGGCCTCTTGTGCTTTCCATTCACTTCAGCATCTAGTCATGCTTGCCACATGACCATGGAAACATCTACAGATGCAGAGAGCTGGCTCTTTGGCTGTAAACAGAGATGATCACTGCACTCTAGAGACGGAAACAGCTGGCTTTCAAGCAATGGAGACCTTTACCTTTAGGGTTTCTTCCTTGCCCAATACAAATTATTAGGGTACCATGGTGCATGGTCCACTTTTCTGTAAACATGGGTGGAAGAGATCTTCAGGAACTCTGGGGGTTGCAAAAAGAAGCACATTCACCCTGCACCCGAGCTATTGCCCTTGGTTCTACCTGCACATATACATTTTACCACTAATAATCCTTCCCCTAAATATGCTACATTCACACTCAAACAATTTCAGACACCATGCTGATCCCAAAAGGATACTGTGAATTTTTTGTTTCATCTTTGTGCATTTTTTGTAGTTTACAGAGAATGAGAGCTATAAAAATAACTTGTGACACATAAAATTCAGTGTGACAAAACCGGATAAGTGTGCCAACTTACTTGCAATATGCCTCAGCTATATTTGCACATCACGTCTGGTGCTTGCCTTCTGTAGCCCATAAGCAAAAGTCTTTAAATGTTCACAGCAAGAATGATAAATTGGTTTCAAATTCCCCCCTTTTAAAAGAAAATCCCATCTAAGGCTGAGTCAAAGTTTGCACAAAAATTTGGCAAAAAAAGTATGTGCTGTGATTGATTCCTGAAGGGAAGCCACAGGGTATAACTTGCAGGAGTTGAGCAGGACTGTTGAGGAAAGGACATTTTGGAGATCTCTCATTCAAAGGGCCTTGGTGTCCTGGTGGACAACTCAATGAAGGTGTCAACCCAGTGTGCCTCAGCAGTGAAAAAAGCAAACTCAATGCTAGGGATCATTAGGAAGGGTATAGAAAATAAGTCAGCAAGTGTCATTTTGCCTCTTTATAAATCTATGGTGAGGCTCGATCTGGAATACTGTGTACAGTTCTGGTCACCATGCTTTCAGAAGGATATTATGGAGCTGGAAAAAGTGCAGAGGAGGGCAACCAGAATGATTAGGGGACTGGAACACCTTCCTTACCATCTGAGGCTGCAACGGTTGGGCCTCTTCACTTGAACGACGGCATCTAAGAGGTGACCTGATTGAAGTTTATAAAATCATGCATGGTGTGGACAAAGTAGATAAGGAAAAACTGTTTTCCCTATCGCATAACACTAGAACTAGAGGACACTCCATGAAACTTTTGGGTACTAGTTCTCAAACAAATAAGAGAAAGTACTTTTTCACCCAGAGGATTACTGGTCTATGGAACTCCCTGCCAGAAGAAGTGGTGACAGCTGTCAGTCTTGACAGCTTTAAGAAAGGATTAGACAAGTTCATGGAGGACAAGAGTATCAATCGCTATAATTATGGATACTTAAGGACAACCTCCGGGTTGGAGAGATAGGCAGGATATCTCTTAATATCATTTCCAGGGAATCCTAAGCAGGTGAAGGCATCTGCTTGGGAATACCCTGAAGGAAATGGTGAGCCACTGTGTGAGACAGAATGCTGGACTGGATGGGCTGTGGCCTGTTCCAGCAAGGCTGTTCTTATGTTCTTATGTTCTTATATAAGGTGGAGATGACTTGATGACATGTAACAACAACAAGAACATGTGTTATTCAAAATTGTGGATAGATATATACATTGTGGGGACTGCAGTGGCTTACGATGCTGAACAGGACAGGAAGGTCAGCACCTGGAAGATTGGAGTTCAATTCCCTAGTACTGCATGACAGAATGAGCTCCCATCTCTGTCCCAGCTCCTGCCAACCTAGCAGTTTGAAAGCAAGACATTGCAAGTAAATAAATATGTACTACTTAAAGGTTTCCCTTGCTCGAAAGCCAGTCATATCTGACTCTAGGGTACAGTGTTCATCTCTGTTTCAAAACCAAAGAGCCAGCGCTGTCTGCTTCTGCAGACGTTTCTGTGGTCATGTGGCAGACATGACTAGACACTGGAGTGCACAGAAAGCTGTTACCTTCCCACCGAAGTGGCCCCTTATTTATCTACTTGCAATTTGTTGCTTTCGAACTGCTAGGTTGGCAGGAGCTGCGACAAAGATGGGAGTTCATTCCATCCTACAGTACTCGGGAATCAAACTGCTGACCTTCTGTCTCCCAGTCAGCATCTTAGCCACTTGAGCCAGCATTCTGTGCATGCCAGTGTCTAGTCATGCCTGCAACATATCCTTGGAAACATCTGCAGATGTAGGCAGCGCTGGCTCTTTGGCTATAAACAGAGATGAACACTTAACCCCAGAGTTGGATATGACTGGCTTTCAAGCAAGGGTGACCTTTACCTAATGAATGAATGAATGAATGGGATGAATGGGATTTTGAGAATGCTCCATCCTTGATAATAATTAGTGATGGAAGTTGAGTGGGTGTCCAGCCATGTCTTTTATCCATGACTGCTGAAAAGAGGAATGTACTTGCTTAATATCTAATCTTCCTTGTGTCATCCATCTGCTGGTTACCACAGCCTAAATTGTGTGATCATTTCATCTGCATCTTTCTGGTGTCCTTTTGTTCTTAACCTAAATGGTTCCCAAAACCAAGCCAGAATAAAATCAAGGCTTGGCTCACATTCATATTCCTGTGCCTTTTAACATGCCAACAAGAATTCAGATATTATTTTGAAGGGATTCTACAGGAAGATTGGGCAGGTATGTAAAAGTCCTAAACATTAGAAAAGATAAAGGAATAAATATTTCACAATGTAGATAATTGTGATGAAGAATTCATGAATAATTTATGGATATACATGCAGATAAGAAAGGGGCAAATGAATCATAATGAGTCATTGGAGGCAGGTGAATAATGAGCTCCTTACTATTTGCTGATTTACTCGGTTAGGTATCAATACCTCAGGCTGAAAGAACATGAATCCCAGTTGACTATGGATGGTGGGTAGACCATAAGATTAATCAGATTCAGTTTGGCAGCATCTTAGAGAACTAAGCTAGTTGCAAGGGCAACCTTTATGCTAACTAGCTTTTAGAACACAGGTTATACATGCATTCTCCTCCATGTTTTCTATCTCCCCAACTCTACCCCCAAAATCTGAATATAAATGAATCTTCTGATTACACATCAAATGGCACACCATTAGGGGATCCTTGTAGGTGCTTTGTGTGACAGAAAAGCCATAAATAGCTGCTGAAACATTCATTGTCCTCCTGCACATCAGGAGTTAGATTTCAGTGGTCTGGAGCCAACATGCACCCCACCCACATTGTCTATATTCTGCAGGCTCCAGGCACTTCACAGTACAGTTAATGAAATTAATGTGTTCTCCAGGATGTTTCCTACAGCAAAAATTACTTTAACTGAATTTCCCATATGAATGCATTGGATGCAATTTCACATAGGAATGCATTGAAAATCAAAATACATTAACCGAAACATGGTTTCCCATAGGAATGCATTGAGAGCCAATTAATCCATTGTGGAATTATTATTTTTTGTAAACCGAGCCACTATTTTCTGTGGATTTTCTTTTGTTAGGCGATTTTTATGTTAACTGAGCCGTTTGTTAACCAAGGAGGTTCCACTGTAATCCCTGACGTGCCTTTGCTGAAAAGAGAAATCTTTTTGGATAAAGAAGGTGAATTGCCAATTTATAGCACTACACCCAAGGTTTCTATCCACTATAACACAAAGACGGGTAGTTTCAAGTAACTCAGCACTTGTTCCAACAATATGGACCAAAAGAATCTTTTTAAGGAAAAAAACTAGCGCTACCAGACTAATCACTCCTTTTTCAAACACTGGTGGAAATGCTCATTGTTGACTATTTGTCATTCAACCACCTACCCCATCCCTCGCTTTCCAAACCAGAGCACATAATTGGAAAAGCGAATCTTCAAATGTTTTGAGAATGAAAGCCATTAGCCTTCAGGTTATCTCTCTGTTGCAAATTGTTTTCCATCTCCCCATCTCTACCCCACATACCGGACCATGAGAAATGAATCTTCTGATTGCACATCAACTGTCACATCATTAGGGGATCATTGAAGCTGCTTTGTGTGACAGAAAAGCCATAAACAGCTGTTGAAACAGATTGATTGCTCAAAAAAAAAAAGGGGACAAAGTGTCCAAAAACCTCTCAAGAGCAACCTGATAACAACCTGTGCTAGAGCAGGAATTCTCAAATTTTTAAGCCAGGGGCCGGGTCACGCTCCCTTAGACAGCTTTGGGGTGCGGACAGCCATTTTGCCTTTCCTCCGCCACATGGCACTTCCTGGTGTGGTGGAGGTGGTGGTGGTCCACATGAAATGGTATTGTGGGCTGAATCTGGCCCACGGGCCACAGGTTGAGAATTCCTGTGTTAGAGATTGACAGAATGCTACAGAAACTTGCTTGGTTCAGAGGTACCTAATTTCTTAATATATGAACCAAAGTACTGTTTTTCATTCATGTTCAGATTTCTCAGAATTTTGTAACAAGTATGCTTTTAAAGGTAAATGTCTCCTTTGCTCGAAAGCCAGTTGAGTTCAACTCTAGGGTTCAGTGCTCATGTCCATTTACAAACAAAGAGCCAGTAGTGTCTGTATCTGCAGATGTTTCTGTGGTCATGTGACAGGCATGATTAGATGCTGTAGTGCACAGAATGCTGCTACCTTTCCTGCCAAAGTGTCACCTATTTATCTACTTGCAATTTCTTGCAAACTGCTAGGTTGGCAGGAACTGGGACAGATGACGGGTGCTCACTCCATCGCACAGCGCTCCTGTCTTGAACTGCTGGCCTGCAAATCTTCCAGGCAACAAGCTAAGCATCTTAACCAATAAGCCACCATGGCCCTCTAACAAGTATGGACAAAAATGGCAGTTGTGACAGGCTCAGTATAACTCTGGAACCTAGTATTCCAGTCCTAAAAGTAATTAAGAAAATGAAATGATACAAATTTATCTTCTTCCACCACCATTACCTCCTCCTCCTCTTCTGTATTTGCCACAGGATTTCCACACCTGTCAAAATATTCTGGGCACGCAACGTGTGTAGGTATATTTTGCTATAGATGGGCAGCATGTGTTTTTGTTTGATCTTTCAGTATCCAAATTAGCCACTTAGCAAGAAGGAATTTAGTTGAGGAATTTGTGCAGCTTTAATAAGCACAGCTTTAATAAACCCTGAACAGCATTGCTTCTCACTTTCAAAGGAAGAGCATTCTAGAGAAGTGAAAAATATGCATTTTGGAAAAGAAGTATGATGCTGACAATTAAAGAAATAAGTCATAAGAGTCATCATGGTTATTAAAAAACTATAATAGAGGAGCACAGAAAGCTTTTATTGTTTGATTGTGTAATATTCTATATTGTGGTATCTAACAATGACCGTTATATGGTAAATAATTAGCTTAAGCATTGTTATGTGCTAGCCTCTATGAATGTGAGTTAATATTGCGTTGATGTTATTTTTGAGTTATTATTGTACTGCATTGTTACTGTTTTCTTTTTTTTTTGTATGTCTGTCAAAAAACTTAATAAAAATCATAATAATAAAAAAAGAGTCCTCATGGTGCAGACCACTATATTGTAGCCAAAACCCTGCTCATGGTTGGAGTCCAGTTCTAATGGAGATCAAGGTTGACTCAGTCTTCCATCCCTCTGAGGTTGGGGGCAAAATGCTAGTTATCTTGTGAACCACCCAGAGAATGCTCTAAGCACCAGGAGGTGGTATATAAGTGTCCTTTCTAATTAAACATTTCTAATAGTCTGTCTTCCCACAGAGGCTTTGCAGTTCAAAAAGAGAGACAAGAGACGGAAGGAAAGGAGAAAGATAGTGGAGATTGGATTTTTTTTAAAAAAATCAAATTTAAAACAAAACCTTTATTGGCATTATAATTTTTTATTATTTCCTGGACTACTAATCACATAATTCTCTATTGATTGATTGATTGATGGACGGATGGACAGAGTGCATTTATATCCCACCCATCTGGAAAATACTCCCAGTCTGCGCGGTGTACCACAAATTAAGAAACATTACAATAAAATTAAACATAAAGAATAAACCAATAGCACACATTTTACAATAATGTGACAACACGGCTTGTGAAAATGTGCAAAATCTCTCCAAGACCAACCATATTAGCTAGTCACACAATGGTTCATGGTCAGATTTTGTTTGTAATTATCTCAGTTACAATGTAAGGGCAAATCCAGTCAGTGTTTATGTTCCAGAATCTCATCTAACTTCAAGAAACATTATTCAGCCCATAGCTATACTTTGGGCTTCTCATGAAATTCCTCAGAAGTTTTCCCTGAGGATGGAATCCCCAAACTATAGAACAATTTTTGCCTTAGGCAACATTTTGATGGCAACTCTAATTAATATTTCAAGATGTGTATGTTATTTCAGTTTTCAAAAATGGCAGCCAAAGGTCAGTCTCAATCAAGCTAATTTGGCTTTCAGATCTGAGGCTCCTGAAGGAATTCATGAAAGAGATTTTGCTTTACTTTGTATATTTTGTAAAGTTAAAATGAGGACTGAACCACATGTTGTATTAGATAGGGCATTCTTTTTACGATGGTATAATAATAATTTCATGTCAGAAATTATTCTGGATTGAAAGGATTTTTGAAGGAGAAACTCTGCTCAGGGAATGCCCAAGTGAGGCTCCTTTCATGTCCCCAAGAGCTGGGACAGAGATGCAGGGTCGTAGCCAGGGGGTGGCCAGGGTGGTTCTCACCCACCCTGAGTTAGCAGTTCACCCACCCTCAAGCTCCCAGCTGCTTATATATATCTTTACCTATAAGAAGGGGATTGGATGGTGCGTGTCCGGCATATGTGGCCACACCCGGCCCAACCATCCTGTAGCAAGCCGGCCACACTTACCTTAAGGGCCTGCAAGCATCACCGCAAGGGTCCGGATGCTGAGAGTGGGGCAACCACCCCACAAACACGAACAAAAGAAAACTACACTTCCCAGCATACTCTGTGCCATGCTACCCCTCAGCCAATCAGGCTGAAGGATGTGAATGCTGAGGAGGTTGGGAAAGCCATCGCGCACACACAAAAAATTGCTGAGCCGACACGCAAACCACTTCCCTCCGGGAGATGAAGGCCGAGAATGGCGCTCCGTTCTCAGCCTTTGAGTTCCGGAGGGAAGCCATCCCCGTGGCTCTGGGGATGAAGGCCGGCACCAGCCTCACTGCAGCTTCGGTGGGGATTCTGGGAAGGAGGGGAGCCCCTCTTCTCCCCGTGGCCCCGGTGAAGAAGGCTGGTGCCGGGCTTGCTGTGGCTTTGGTGTGGTTGCGGGGAGGAGGTGGAGCCCCTCTTCTCCCTACTACCCCGGCAACAAAGGCTGGCCCCGGCCTCGCCGTGGCTTCGGCGGGGTAGCAAGGAAAAGAGCACATCTTCTCCCTGCACAACTTCAGTGGGGTAGCGGGGAAACAAACCACTTCCCTCAGGGAGATGAAGGCCAAGAACAGCACTCCGTTCTCAGCCTTCGTCTCCCGGAGGGAAGCCATCGTCTTCCACGGAGGGTGGGGGACAAAAACTTTGGCACCCACCCACCAAGGAAAACAAACCGCTTCCCTCTGGGAGAGGAAGGCTGAGAATGGTACACCGTTCTTGGCCTTCGTCTCCCGGAGGGAAGCCATCACCTTCCATGGAGGGCGGGGCCCGAAAACTTTGGCACTCACTCACCGAGAAAAACTAACTGCTTCCCTCCGGGAGAAGGCGCAAGGCAGGGATCTGCCAGGGTAGGCTCCTCCCCTGATGGATTCCTGCCTCTCACCCTAGACATTCTCCCTTCGTTGTTTCGAGGGCTGTTTTTGAAACAGCAGAAGGAGAATGGCAAGAGCGAGAGGCAGAAATCCATCAGGGGAGAAGCTTACACTGGCAGATCCCTGCCTGTCGCCCTTGCCATGTCTTTGCCCAAAAAAATACACCAAAACATAACCCACCCACCCAAACCCAGCCCATCCTGAAAAAATATTCACACATCTAGAATCCTGGCTACAGCCCTGCAGAGACGGGCACTCAATCCATCATGCAGTGGTATTAAAATTGTACTGTCTCAAAAATGAGATAGGATATTTACTTTCAGAAGTAAAATCATGACAAAGAGGCAAAGCTGGTGATTGTTCTTCCCTGATGTGTTACACTTATTTAGAGTGTCTGAACAGGCCTTCTGGTGCATCCACAACTGTAGTGGTGTTGTGTGTTGTCTTCAAACAAATGTGTGAAAACAGACCGAATTCAATATTTGCGTAATTTTGGAATAATTAGTGAGTAGAGCAAAGAGGAGATTTTTGCCATAAAGTGGAGTTTACATGGAACCTTCATGTTCAAGCCACTATTTGTAGGGTTGTTTTCAATCAAAATGCCCAGAGACTTGAATATAAGAAATGGGGAAAAAATGAACAGCTGGCATCAAAAGAAAAGGCAAATGTTACTGAACATCCCCACTCTATAAAGCTCAGATCCCCCTTGAACATTGCAATCACCAAGGGAATAGAGAGGGTTCAGAATGAGGTCATCATGGGTTATACCCCCTTTAGAGGCACTCCAACCTGCTGTAAAGCAGAGTGAAAGATGTGCACTGTTGTTACTAGTTGAGTTTGTCATTATCATCATCATCACCATCATTTTAGCAGCTGCCTCAGTGGCTTAGTGGTTAGGACGCTGAGCTGGAGACTGGAAGGATGGGATTTGATACCCAGGAGCTGCACTTGGGGACATGAAATTAGCCTGATTCAGGCATCCCCTAAGCAGAATTTCTCCCTAATAAATCCTTTCAATCCAGAATAATTTCTGACACAAAATTATTATTATCATCATTTAATTTAATTCTTAACTTTTTATGCTGCCCACTCAGGTGAACCCAACTCAGGGCAGCATACAGCAATTAAAAACATATAAAAACAGGTTAAAAACCCTAAGTCACCTACCCACCCTTAAAAAGAGACTCTCTGGATCATCATGTCCAGCTCTTGTCAAGGAGGCCCAGTGGGGACTCAAATATTCAACCTCTGGCTCTACAACGAGATACCTAAACCATTGAGCTGTCCAGCAGTTCTTGTGTTCCATATTTTCTCTTTTTTAGCTAGCTTAGTTTAGTGATCAATTTTTTATTTTATTTGTTTCATTGGTTTACTAATAGAATTGAGTGTTGAGAGGTGTGTGATTGTAAATGACTATCTGTGTTCCTTTTGTGTGGGTTTGATTTGTTGAGTTAGAATTAGTGAGTTAGGGTCTCCCTTTGTTGTGTCTGGTTTTGTTGTATTGTATTGGTATTGGTTGCAATCTTGCTACCTAGCAGCCTTGCTACAATGGCTTGGGGGAGTTTGCGAGCAAGAGTAAAATCCTTTTCTCTACTACATCTCCAAAACTATGAGTTCTACACAGCCTGCACCCTTGCCCCAGATCATAGCTATTTGCTTTTTCAGTCTGGATGGAAATATCCTCATCCCTCTTACCTGTGGATATCCATAAACACACAATTACTGTCTCAGACATGGAACTGGATCATGCCACACTATGAACAAAAAAAGGTTTCAGGGCAAGGTAGACACCTATTTGTGTGCTATCATATGGGCACAGATGAATTCAGGAACAACTGCTCAATGTTAAAGTTATTTTTAAAAGGCAACAAAGTCTTGTAATGCAAAAAAACAAAAGTCTAATTTTGGTCTTTGGTGACACATAATGCCAAAGAAGTAGAATTTTCTGATTGTCTGTAATTTGCAGAGACAGGCGCTCTCACTGGAGATCAAGAAATACATTTTCTGTAAATGAAATCCATATATAAACCCTATATTGGACTCTCAATAGATTGGAACATTCATACGGTAAGAAAATATTCCTGAATTTGCTCTGTGGTGGGTTTTTTTTTTAAATCCACAGAGATAAGCACTAAGGAGAAACAAAAAAAATTAATCTTTATTATTGTGTTTATTTGTGGAAATCTCATCACCTTTTCATAAGCATCGTCTTCCTGAACTAATAATGTAATTATGAGTGTGTACCACCTGATATTTATTATTAATAGGAAGCTAATGAAGTGGATAATTAAGCTGTCATTATATATTACTGTAATTTACAGACCAAAAGCCTGATAGAAACAGGGTTCAAATAACATGTCACCTATGGAATTAAAAACACCAACCCTCATTTATTGCTGGCTCAGGAGTTCAGAGTTAAAGCAGGCTACTAATACTGGTAGTCTTGGGGATGAAGGAAGGTTCATGAAGGCAGATGTGATTCAAAACAATGTAAATCAAGGTTTATGAGATAGTTGATGGAATACTACTCGAAGCCCAGCTCTGGGACTTCTTGGTTGTTGTTGTTTTGAGCAAAAACAATGTTGTCATCTGGCAAAGTCTAAGGATACCCAATGGACTCTCCTCCTTTTGACAAGTGAATAAGGTGATAATGAGGTTGGCTAGAACTTGGCAAAGGCAAACCGTTTGGGGAAAGTTGGTAGTCATAATCCTGAAAAGTAGCCTTTCTAAGCAACATTGCAGCCAAACATAAAATAAACTGGGCTATCTAAAACTGTGGGATTGTGAAGTATCAGTAATGCCACCACATATTAGGGCTGCCCACAAATGTCATCTCTGTTGACTTTTCTATATCTGTATGCAAATAGAAAATGGGACACTACATTGCAGTTTATGTTATATCGCACGTCTGGACCACCATTTTACATCTTCCAGAGTGCCCCAAATCTAGAGTCACTTTAAGACATTTCAGGGAGAAAATGCAGGTCATAGAATTTAGAGGTGAAAGATAGCTCAATGATTTTGACAATCCCCTCCTAGTGCAGGAAATTGACATCTAAAGCATTTCTGACATATGGCCATCCATCTTTTTTATTGTTTTAAATCAACCTTGCAGTGGAGAAAAAACTCCAACAAATAAGAACATTGTTTCCATTGCCAAAGAAAGGAAGGAATTGCTGATCTCCTAGCCAAAATATATAATCTTTCCCTCAAATCAGGCTTTGTGCCTGATGACTGGAAGGTAGCGAATGTAACACCAATTTTCAAAAAAGGATCCAGGGGTGATCCAGGAAATTACCGACCTGTCAGTTTGACATGTGTCCCAGGTAAAGTGATGGAAACTATCCTAAAAGATAGAATTAATAGGCACATAGAAGAGAAGGCGCTGCTAAAGGAGAGCCAACATGGCTTTTGCAAGGGCAAATCATGCCTCACTAATCTGTTGGAATTTTTTGAGAGTGTCAACAAGCATGTGGATAAGGGGGATCCAGTTGACATTGTTTATCTGGACTTTCAGAAGGCTTTTGACAAGGTCCCACACCAAAGGCTCTTGAATAAACTTACCAGTCATGGAATAAAGGGACAGGTCTTGTCCTGGATCAGCAACTGGCTAAGGGACAGGAAACAGAGGGAGCACTAAATGGACACTTCTCTAAGTGGAGGGAAGTAAAGAGTGGGGTCCCCCAAGGTTCAGTACTGGGACCCCTGCTTTTCAACCTCTTCATAAATGATCTAGAGGTAGGAGTAAAAAGCAAGGTAGCCAAATTTGCTGACGACACTAAATTATACAGGGTAGTGAAAACTGTGAGAGATTGTGAAGAGCTCCAGAGGGATCTCTTGACACTTGGGGAGTGGGCAAAACAGTGGCAAATGAGCTTCAACATCAGTAAGTGCAGAGTGATGCATGTTGGGGCAAAAAACCCCAATTACATTTATAAACTGATGGGGTCTGAACTCTCTGCGACAAACCAGGAAAGGGACCTTGGTGTCCTGGTGGACAGCTCAATGAAGGTGTCAACCCAGTGTGCCTCAGCAGTGAAAAAAGCAAACTCAATGTTAGGGATCATTAGGAAGGGTATAGAAAATAAGTCAGCAAGTGTCATTTTGCCTCTTTATAAATCTATGGTGAGGCCCCATCTGGAATATTGTGTACAGTTCTGGTCGCCATACCTCCAGAAGGATATTATGGAGCTGGAAAAAGTACAGAGGAGGGCAACCAGAATGATTTGGGGACTGGAACACCTTCCTTACCAGCTGAGGCTGCAACAGTTGGGCCTTTTGAACGACGGCGTCTAAGAGGTGACCTGATTGAAGTTTATAAAATCATGCACGGTGTGGACAAAGTAGATAAGGAAAAACTGTTTTCCCTATCGCACAACACTAGAACTAGGGGACACTCCATGAAACTTTTGGGTACTAGTTCTCAAACAAATAAGAGAAAGTACTTTTTCACCCAGAGGATTACTGGTCTATGGAACTCCCTGCCAGAAGAAGTGGTGACAGCTGTCAGTCTTCACAGCTTTAAGAAAGGATTAGACAAGTTCATGGAGGACAAGTGTATCAATGGCTATAATTATGGCTACCTAAGGACAACCTCCGGGTTGGAGAGATAGGCAGGATATCTCTCAATGCCATTTCCAGGGAATCCTAAGCAGGTGAAGGCATCTCCTTGGGAATACCCTGAAGGAAATGGTGAGCCACTGTGTGAGACAGAATGCTGGACTGGATGGGCTGTGGCCTGTTCCAGCAAGGCTGTTCTTATGTTCTTATGTTCTTAAGGAAGGAAGGAAGATTTTTTTATAAAACATTTGGCAAAATCATTTTCTTTCTTATACGAGGTGAGAAGAAGAACATTCTTATAAATTCAATTTAGCTTTATTTTTTGGGAATCCAATCTCAAATTCTTCTGTGGAAGGATTTGATAGAACCTCCAAATCCACTAGAAAATAAGATTTCCAGCTTTCCTGAATTTGCTTTCAGCTCCGTTTAGGCATCAGAACTTTCTAAAGTGACTTTGTAAGTTTGTTTGTATATGGAGTTGAAGCTTGGACACTGATGAAAGCATCTGAAAAGAAAACCAAAGCTTTTGAAATGTGTATCTACAGTTAAGGATATCATCCAGATGCCCTGGATGCAGATAGACCTCATGGCTGAAGAACCTGAAAGACTGGCGTGAAATCTCCTCAGAAGAATTTTTCCAAGAAGTTAAGAACATGAAGACTTTTGCCATAATGATAGCCAATATTTTGAATGGATACAGCTCTTGAAGAATAAGCAGCTTGAGAGAACTTGAAATTTAAAACTATAATGCAAGAGAAAGAACACAAGAAGAAAGCCGCAATCTAGCTTTGAATTTCTGTCCATTTAGCCATGTTTGCAGTACTGAATTAGAGTTGCCATCACTTTTGGAGTAAGGGCAGACATTTTTAAAAACTGCACAGCATCTGGGAACATATTAAAAATAGCTGCACCTTTTGAATTCAGCCAGCACACATAATTGATAAGTTCATTTTGTTTCAGGAAAATGCATTTCTCCATCCCTAAATTTAAGATCTGGGATTAAACCCTGTTGTTAAAAATACAATGTGGGAGAAAGTAACACAAAGAGTTTGGGCTACCTTGTGATCTCCAGCAGGGCTATAGACCAATTTTAACCAAAGTCTAATTGCTGACCGACTCATCCTGATGTGGATGAGTTTATACAACATCTATTTATTTATTTATTTATCTTCTACAAGACTCAGCATGAAACTTTATGGTTGAAGACCCAACTAGAGATACAAGAATCCTTGACTTGATCCTGAGTAATACTCAGGATCTGGTGCAAGATGTTAATGTGACTGATCCAATAGGGAACATTGACCACAACTCAATTATGTTTAACTTGATCATAGACCGCAAGTCACTGATAAAATCTAACACAGAGACCTTAAATTTTCAAAAAGGAAATTTCCCAAAGTTGAGGAAACTAGTAAAAAAGAAGCTGAAAGGGAAAATTGAGAGAGTCCAAACACTCCAAGAGGCATGGAGGCTGTTTACAAAAACAATAACAGAGGCTCAATTGGAATGCATACCCAAAAGGAAAAAGGGCACTGCCAGGTCCAAGAGGACTCCGATGTGGCTTACAGGAGCTGTTCGGGAAGTGATCAAGAGCAAGAAAAGCTCATTTAGAAGATGGAAGGCTTGTCCAAATGAGGACAGCAGGCAGAAACATAAATTCTGGCAGAACAAATGCAAGGCAACAATCAGGAAAGCAAAGCAAGACTTTGAGGACCGTATAGCTAAAAATACTCAGAGAAATAACAAAGACTTCTTTAAGTACATTAGAAGTAAGAACCCAACTAGGAAGGCCATTGGACCATTAGATGACAATGGAAGGCAAGGGGTTATTAAAGAGGAAACAGAGATTGCAGAGAGACTCAATGAATTCTTTGCTTCAGTATTCACTGAAGAAGACAGAGGCCACATGCCCAAAACAGAGCCTATCTTCATAGGTAGGGAAACCGAAGAATTAAGCCAGATAGAAATAACCAGGGAGGAGGTCCTTGAATGTCTTGTTAAACTAAACACTAACAAATCACCAGGACCAGATGGCATCCATCCACGAGTTCTCAGGGAACTTAAAGATGAAGTTGCTGATCTCCTAGCCAAAATATATAATCTTTCCCTCAAATCAGGCTTTGTGCCTGATGACTGGAAGGCAGCGAATGTAACACCAATTTTCAAAAAAGGATCCAGGGGTGATCCAGGAAATTACCGACCTGTCAGTTTGACATGTGTCCCAGGTAAAGTGATGGAAACCATCCTAAAAGATAGGATTAACAGGCACATAGAAGAGAAGGCGCTGCTAAAGGAGAGCCAACATGGCTTTTGCAAGGGCAAATCATGCCTCACTAATCTGTTGGAATTTTTTGAGAGTGTCAACAAGCATGTGGATAAGGGGGATCCAGTTGACATTGTTTATCTGGATTTTCAGAAGGCTTTTGACAAGGTCCCACACCAAAGGCTCTTGAATAAACTTACCAGTCATGGAATAAAGGGACAGGTCTTGTCCTGGATCAGCAACTGGCTAAGGGACAGGAAACAGAGGGTAGCACTAAATGGACACTTCTCCAAGTGGAGGGAAGTAAAGAGTGGGGTCCCCAAAGGTTCAGTACTGGGACCCCTGCTTTTCAACTTCTTCATAAATGATCTAGAGGTAGGAGTAAAAAAGCAAGGTAGCCAAATTTGCTGACGACACTAAATTATACAGGGTAGTGAAAACTGTGAGAGATTGTGAGGAGCTCCAGAGGGATCTCTCGACACTGGGGGAGTGGGTAAAACAGTGGCAAATGAGTTTCAACATTAGTAAGTGCAGAGTGATGCATGTTGGGGCAAAGAACCCCAATTACATTTATAAACTGATGGGGTCTGAACTCTCTGCAACAAACCAGGAAAGGGACCTTGGTGTCCTGGTGGACAACTCAATGAAGATGTCAACCCAGTGTGCCTCAGCAGTGAAAAAAGCAAACTCAATGCTAGGGATCATTAGGAAGGGTATAGAAAATAAGTCTGCAAGTGTCATTTTGCCTCTTTATAAATCTATGGTGAGGCCCCATCTGGAATACTGTGTACAGTTCTGGTCGCCATACCTCCAGAAGGATATTATGGAGCTGGAAAAAGTGCAGAGGAGGGCAACCAGAATGATTAGGGGACTGGAACACCTTCCTTACCATCTGAGGCTGCAACGGTTGGGCCTCTTCACTCTTGAACGACGACGTCTAAGAGGTGACCTGATTGAAGTTTATAAAATCATGCACGGTGTGGACAAAGTAGATAAGGAAAAACTGTTTTCCCTATTGCATAACACTAGAACTAGGGGACACTCCATGAAACTTTTGGGTACTAGTTCTCAAAGAAATAAGAGAAAGTACTTTTTCACCCAGAGGATTACTGGTCTATGGAACTCCCTGCCAGAAGAAGTGGTGACAGCTGGCAGTCTTGACAGCTTTAAGAAAGGATTAGACAAGTACATGGAGGACAAGAGTATCAATGGCTATAATTATGGATACTTAAGGACAACCTCCGGGTTGGAGAGATAGGCAGTATATCTCTCAATATCATTTCCAGGGAATCCTAAGCAGGTGAAGGCATCTGCTTGGGAATACCCTGAAGGAAATGGTGAGCCACTGTGTGAGACAGAATGCTGGACTGGATGGGCTGTGGCCTGTTCCAGCAAGGCTATTCTTATGTTCTTATGTTCTTATGTTTATAAGAAACCCACAGACCGAAATACTTACCTTCACTTTTCTTCTTTCCATCCACACAATTTAAAGAGCAATATACCTTTGAGTTTGCTGTTTAGAGTAAGGAGAAATTCGACTTTTGAACGGGACTTTTACAATTCTGCCTCCATGGTTAAACATGACCTGAGACAGAGGGGTTACCCAGATGAGATTTTACAACGATCTCTAGAGAAAGTTACTTCTATCTCGAGATCACAATTACTTTTGATCTACAGAAAGTTCTAACTTACACTGGTCTCTTGAATATCCCCCCCGAACATTTGAGATTAAGAGGATTATTTACAAACATTGGAATCTTGTAGAAGATATTCCAGGCTGCAGCGCGAAACCCGTGGTTGGTTTCTGAAAAACTAAGTCTTTAAGAAGCATTCTGACTCATACAGACTTCGAACCTATTCCATGTGTGAGAGACAGGGTCATCTCAGGATGTTTTAGATGTGGCAGCTGCTCCGTTTGCCGTTTTGCGGTTGAAACCAGGAAGATAGAATCTCCTGAAAACAGCTTTTGCCATTACCTTAAAGCGTTCAGTAATTGTAATACATCCAATACAATTTATATGCTCTCTTGCCCTTGTAGCAAGAATTACATTGGCCAAACTTTGAGACCTCCGAGAGCGCACATATGCGAGCACAGATCTCGGATCCACTCTCAGCCATTGAATGTCCCTTTAGTATCACATTTTTTACAATGGAACCACATAGAGGATCAAATATGGTTTGTTGCCCTGGAGGTCATTCCACCAAGGTTCTTTGAAAAATTTGACATTAGGAAAAGGCTGTTACAACATGAGGCTTATTTCATTCACAGGTTTAATACCTTAGAACCTCATGGTTTAAACTCTGACTTGGACATGTCCTGTTTCTTATAACTCATTCTTATGGTTCTTTTTTCACTGAGTCATACCGGTAAGTTATTGTTAACCTGGCTCCTGCCTCTTTAAATTTGGGTCAGCTCTTGTGCGTTACTTGATGATTGCCTCTTCTGTTTTCTGAATGTCATGTTAAATAGAGCATTCTGAGTTGCTACCTTTAACGTTTATAGCACTAAAGGAATTTACTCAAGAGTTTATACAGATGTGTTTATACGAGGTAACACTTGTTTCTCATTGTGATATATATGTCTTATGAATTTAACTATTTTGAATATAACGTGAAAAAACTACATTGATTAATTATTAATTTTTGTTAGTTTTGTGTGAAAATTTCTGTGGGTTACTTATCAGATAAATTGTTGGAGATACTTTGTATTCCGTATGATACTATGTGATTGGGTTATCAACACTGACGATTGTTTGTTTGTTTATTTATTATCTCTTCATTTACATCACTTACACCCAGAAGAAGAACTGAAATACCAACTTTACCAGAACGGTTTTGGTGTTATTGTTTATATAGTGAAGTCATTTGATTTTAACATTGTGAAACATATGAAGATACTATATTAAGACATTAGAGTTTGACTTGTAAATAAATGAAGATACTCCTTTTATAAAATATTGAAGTTTAATTTTCGCCTCAAACGGACTCTTGACTTTTGGTTCCAACCCAAGCTTAGTCATGATTACCTAGATTAATCAGGTTCTCCTTTTATTTCTGAGGGAAGGTCTGAGTGCAGATTTTCCTACCTGTACTTTTTGATTAGTGTTTTTTCTGCTGTATTCATGTATCCTGAACCAATGCATGAACTGTTATTTCTACAATATGCTTCAAGAACAATAAACATCTTTAATTCATCAACAACATCTGTCCATTGGAAGAGGGGGTAAGCCAAGAGTTAATCCATAAGCCACACACTACCACACATACCACATACTACTCTCCACAATACTTGCTGGGCTCTGTTAATACAGGTAAGCCCCAGGTTGCTGCAGGTTTTTGCAGGACAACATTTAGGCCTCCTGTACTCGGAGTCTTGAGGAGTTCCACAGAGCTGGCCAGTCCTGGCAGCTCGGAATGAACGGGAGAGCCCCAGGGCAAGGGTCAGGTCAAAGCCTATCTGTCACATAGCCATTTTGGCTTTCAAATGCAAATCTATGTACCAATGTTACAAACTTTCAAACTAAGGAGGATCTGGGACACATATTGTGTTGGATGGAGCATAGATAATACCAAAGCCTCAAAATGGACTCTATACTAAACTATGGGACTAATGCACAGCTCTAGTTAGTAGTTATTCCTGAGTGAATGTTTCTTCTGTTTTGTTTTAGACACTAGTTATTCCACTCGCTGTACTTTTTTTTTAGTTGGGATGCCTAAATATGTCTTGACACCTTAATCAGAAAGTGCAAACAGTGGAAAGAATATTATCTGCAGTTAAGTAGTTTGCAATTTGCTGTTCTTTAATTGCATCTCAGTATCTGTCCCCTGATAGCAAACAGCAGCAGCCTGAGTTAATTCTATGTAAGGATGGTATTGTTTCCCAAGTTCCTCTGTATTCTCTCTTAGGGTTATTAGCTACAAGATCATTTTCTCCTTGCTCCATTGAATGTCTGCGATAAAAGCATCAGGACAAAAGCTTCAAGATGAATGGTAAGGTACCTCCCAATCGGCTCATGCAGACTTGTCCCAATGCATTTAACAATGGTGTATTTTTCCTTCCCTTTTCTTCCCTTTGTTGCCATGTCTAAAGGGCTATTGTAGAAAAAGGTGTTCCTCTTTGCTTCTAGGAATTTTAAAAGATTCAAGAATTGGAAATTGTAATATAAATAATCTGTACGTCCCCTTTTGTTAGCAGTTTTATGGACTTGGAACCCATGGAGGCCTGTTTAAGGGATATTCTATAGCAGTGATGGTGAACTTTGGCATTCCAGGTGTTCTTTGACTTCAATTCCCAGAAGCCCAAGTCTCTGTGAATCCACACGAATGGGTTTATTGTATACACAGTACCACACCAATCACAAACCATTGTACCATGTTCCTTAACACCACTGTCTTTCCAGATGAAATCCACACTGCTGCCCTGAGTGTCTCTGTAGCAGATGCTGCTCCAGTATGGAGCGCATCTGTACACACAAAACGAGTTGACATTGCAGTTAATTAAACAATGTATATAGTGACAGGATTCCTCAAAGCTATACTAGGTGAGAAAATATACCCTCTTGTTGGTACCACTCCACCTAAGATAGAGAGAGAAGTAGAAGCGGATGCCATGAAAACTAAGCAAGAAAATTGCCATCAACATCCTCTGAATGGATATGTGCCTCAACTTCGCTGGCTCAGATCCAGGGAGAGCTTTATGGCAAGAATAAACATTATTGAGGGTACCTAAGAGCAAAATCAAATTAGAAGATGGAGGAAGGAACTTACTGAACAAGGAATGTTAAGACAGAATACCAAACTGCTTTAGCCTACATAGACCATAATGCAACACTGCTCATGTCCCTCCCATAGGGTATAAAAAGGTTCGTACCTCTGCATTCATATATCACTCTTCTGTTCTCCCTTTGTATGATGTACCTGCAAGAAATGAAAAGAAAAATGTAAGTTCAACATATTCTAATAAATTGACTTACCCGAAGTTGAATCCTGAGAGTTATTTGGCTTGACCATCAAAATCTTTAACAAGGAATAACATTAAAGGAGAATATGACTGCGAACTCGACCTCTCCTACGTCACTTGGAGGACCCTGAATAGACTGAGGGCCAGAGTCCCAAAATGCAAGACCAACATGATCAAGTTAGGAGTGCTGGTGGGCAACAACATGGTTTGTGAATGTGGAGAGATACAGAATCTAGCTTATTTATTGGTTTGTCGACTACTAGCAGAAGCATGCATCAATGAAGACATAATTTTGGCCAATGACAAAGCCAAGAAAGTGGCTTCATTTTGGCAGTCCAAAGTTTGATCTGGACACAAAAGAAGAAGAAGCTGAAATGCCACTTGGTGCTTTTTCAATTGCTGCTTCAACCACTGAACTAGATTATTTCCTGCTCACTTCCCCTGTGCAGGAGAAGTAAGGAAGGAGTTGAGCCAGGTAAAATTGGCTGCTGAACCATGTAAACATTGTTTGGGAGCTCATATCCTCCTGAGTCTGGGACTCAACTGGCTCTCAAATGTCACCCAGCTATGCTTCACTTCCCCCTTGCCTTCTCTTTCTGTCTGAGTGAAGGCCATGAAGATCTCCACATCATTTCCTCCTTTCCATCTTTTTTCTGAGAACTTGTGTCTTCATACAAAGGTATAGTTATGAGGATTCATGGTCTGGACTTGGGACTCCAGTGTGGTAAGTGTATTCTCCAGGTGGCTAGCTTCCTTCTCTGACTTTAGGAACAGTTAATAACTTTTCCAAAGAGCACAATACTATGGAAGCTGCACTAAACATACAAAGACTTTTTGCTGTGGGGTTTTTAAACTGTATTTTTTTTAAAGTCAAATTTAAAATGAAACAAGATAATCAATTTACTCAAGATCTCAAAACCCTTTGTCTGTGCTGTATATTATTGAGGAAGACTAAATGCAGCAACAGTGTTCAGCGTAAAGGAATAATTTTTCAGAAAGAGAGAACCCACAGCAAAGAAAAACCTAGATATAAATATGAAATTCAGGTAGGATAGGAGAAAGGATATAAGCCACACTTTCACAACCAATCTTGGAATTTAATGGAACATGTTACCATTTTTTGTCCTTTTCACTTAATGAAAGTGACATTAAATGGCTTGAGTGAAACCAAATCTAGCATTATATAAAAAACAGAATTGCATATCAGTTGTCAAATGGCTGCTAATATCGATCACTATAACATGACAGCTGTCATATCCTCTTTGCATTCAAAGAATGCACATCATTTTCACCACGTAGGTAGAGCCCCGACCACAGCGATGCTGTTTTAAGTGACAGCCAATTCACAGTCCCTTCCAAACCAATTCTTATCACCAGGGTTAGTGAGCTATTGGTTTCCTCCCCTTGCAGATGGAGGCATGCTGGTATTCTGGATGTGTAACAACATTGAAAATGGCATCTATCAGTTCCAATAGGCAACGGCGATCCCATCTGCTTCTTTCTTGTGTTTGCGTTCATGTGTAAATCTAAAGGTCCCGTGATGCCAAACATCAATCAATCAGGTTTTATTTAGAAACACTTTCCATGGAATGCGCATTGCAAAGCATCAGGAAATCGAAACACACAGAGGGAAGGGATGAGGCCGACAGATGAAGTAGTCAAATGGGCATTTAGCAACATGAGAAAACAATGCAACACTCTCATGAAGAAGAAAATGGCTTATTTCTATTTAGAGAGGCCAAAGAACACTCCAGTCTGGCCAGGTTATCCTAGCTATATTGCCAATGACTCAATGCCAATGACTCAATGCCAAGTGTCAGGCAGTGGTTAACTAACCTGACAACCCTGAGAACTAAAGGCCTTGGATGCGGAAGTCCATAGGGAAGGGTGATGATCCCCAAGTGGATTAAATCCAGTGGTGGGCATCAGCAGGTCCACACCCGTTTGCCAGAACCCGTAGCAGAAATTCTGGCTGGCCCCATCCATCCAAGTTTTGAAATGAAGTAGTTCTAATTTGGGTGCAATGCAGCACAGGGCTTTCCCCCTGGCCATGCCCACCATACCACGCCCACAGTGTGGTAGTAATTTTTTTTGAGCCCACATGAATCCATCTTGATGGAGGGCAGCAGCTTCATCAATACTGGTCTGGGACTGAAGAGGACTTTGTGTGCCAAAAGGGCTCAGGACCAGAAAGTGACTCACAGAACTGGATCAATGGTATGGGTGTCACACTGCCATATGGAAGGCACATGAAAGACCACTGCAATATATTCTCAAGACAGTCTTCATGGCTGATCACCATGATGATTGCCAATATTTGGCAAGAAGAAAGAACACTGTATGAAGAATGTGTGCAAAGATGTCATAAATAAATAAATATACCAGGAACTGTGCTTTCTCATTGGTGGTGCCACTGGTTTGGAAAGGTCTACTAGCAGAGATTTGTCAGGCTTCTTCCCTTCAGGTTTTCAAAAAAATCATTGAAAACTGAGCTTTTTTAAAAAGTGAACTTAATAATATCCTTTCCCTTGATATAGCTTTTAAAGAGTATATGGTCTAGGCTTAGATAGATAGATAGATAGAAAGAAAGAAACAAACAAACTTAACTTAACTTAACTTAACTTAACTTAACTTAACTTTACTTAACTTAACTTAATCAAGAATTCTATCAGGGGAGAAACACTTTCAGCCTTTGGCAGTAACCCATTTTAGACTTGTCATGAAGCTGCTCCCTTTCCTACAATGCTGCTACTCTTTGGAGTTGGAGAGAGTTCACTGTAGACATCCCATTTTCTGCTTGGAAAGATAGGTTGTAGGTAGGGGAATCTTGTCTTATTATATCGTCTCTGGCCATATTAATGTGAGCACTAGACATTTTCTGCATTTTTTTTATATTTTGTAATACTTTTGAATACTTAGTGATTAGATATGAGTCTAAATCATTATTTTATCTATAAGTTATTTTATCTATAAGAAATTGAGTCCCTAGGGTCAATACTCTTTTCAAACCTTGATTTATACATTAATACACAGTATTTCTACTTTATCATTGTGACCAACTGTATTGACATGATAACTTTCTTTCTGCAAAACCATTTATATTATGGTGTTAACCTCATATCCCTCTTGAATGAAGGTTAGTTTATAATTGTTGTAAATTAAAATTAAATTAAATATTATTATAAGAACTGATAATGTCTTCAAATGATCTGGGGTGTGTGTGTGTTTTCAAGCTGGAAACACTTCATGATCATAACAATTCTTGTGATCGAAAGACAAACAAACATACAAAACAATGAAAATATTAGATGATATCAAAAGTTTTCCGATACAATTAGATAATAGTTTAAAGATGGTACTGGAAAGGAAAAATGTTTCTTTGTTGAAGGACTGGGTTCGTGCCTGTAAAGATAGCGAGAATAAAGCAGTAATTTATTCACAGTTGAATCTGAACTGGCTTCAGAAGGTAATGTTGGATAGATGGACTGATAAATACAAGGAAGAAAGTAGTTTAGAGAGGGATAAAACAGAATTTGAGCAACTGTTGTTAAAAATACGATAAGGAGATATGGGATTAAAGGGTATAGTAAGCAGGATTTATAAAATTTTAAATAATGAAGGTAATCCACAAGAAACTTTGAAGTCATGCTGGGAACAGGATTTGAACATAAAAATTCAGGAAAAAATTTGGAAAGATAAGTGGAAAAAAAGATATATGAGAACTATGTTGGTAAGAATAAAAGAGCATAATTACAAAATGTTATGGAAGTGGTATTTGACTCCTGAGAGATTATTTCAAATGGACAATGCTAAAAGTAAAATGTGTTGGAGATGTAAAAACTCTTTAGGAACATATGAACATATGTGGTGGAATTGTAAAGTGGTAAAAGAGTATTGGGGAAAAATTGAGAAGGAAATATGTGATATTATGGGGGTAGAATGTGAATTGAATTTAAATATGGTGCTGTTAACAGATGTCGAGAATTTGAAAGTAAATGAAGACAATAAGGAACTAATAGCTATTATGCTGATATCAGCTAGAATGTGTATAGCAAGGAGCTGGAAACTTGATAGAGTTCTAAAAGTAGAGGAATGGTATAAAGAGATGTGGGATCTTGCATTGAATGACAAACTGACATGGGAAATAAACAAATATAAGGGGAAAATTAAAGAAAATAGATTTTGGAAAATTTGGCAACCTTTTGTGGAATACTCATTGAATGGAGATCAGAGCAATAGCCTTGTACCAGATTATATATATTTTTGGAAATGGTAAAAAAGGCAATAACCCGCAGGCTCTTATAACTTGTAAATACACATGGTGATTATTAGTAGTTTATGTTATGTTTAATGTAATTGGATTCGATAAAAATTGAATATGTTTTTTTTCTTTTAAATTACGTGTTCTCTTTTCTGTATTTTCTTCTTTTTTGTAATGTTTATCTTTTTATATTCAATAAAAATGTATTAAAAAAACACAATGAAAATATGAGTGAAATCTTATTAAACCATTGGGAACTGGTGTGTAATAAACTATTTTTGGCAAACGAATAAACATTAGGACCTAGTCAGACAAAATACAAATCCCAAATGAACTGCCCCAATTCGACAAAATTTGTATGATGTCTGTACCAAAGTGAAGTAGCCAAATTCATTTTCAGAGCAAAACAAGGTGAATCTACAGACTGTTGTTTTGTCCAGAGCACTAATTCAGATTTGGCACAAATTGCTTAAGCTTTTCTCTTTGTTTGTTTTTTTGGGGGCGGGGGGGGGCAGGGAAGGAAGACAACTTTGAATGCATATAAAGTGCCTTCAGCTAGCTAGCTAAAATTTGGCACATTTACTCCTTTCTTTAGAGTCTGTCATATCTCACAGCTCCATGTATATCAGTTTAAAAATATAAAAAGTTACATCCATTATGATTTTCCAATACAAACTAAAGGGAGTCTTACAAATCAACTGGATCAGGGATACAGGTTGGATTAGACGGGGCCCAATTCCCTCTGGAGGAAATCAGGATATATTCCAAAGCCGTAAATTGATTTGCTCTAGGACCGATTTGTTCATCTTTCTGGCAATCCAGGGTATCCACAAAACTCTCCTCAGCACCATATTTCAAACAAATCATCCTTGCCTCCAGAGATAGTTCTGGCTTGATTTGCCCTAGGACCCATTTGTTCATCATTCTGATATCTTTAAATCTCTCGTCTATCACTATATTTCAAACAAATCAAATTGTTTTCCTGTCAGCTTTCCTCACTTCCCAGCTTTCACATCCATACATGGTGATCAGAAATAAGAGACTGTGGTTGATTTTGGTCTTGGTCTCCAGTGAAACATACATACAGTTGATAATTTTTTCCAATTCCTTCATTGCTACCCTATCATCAGGAAACTCATAAACTATAAATGGGGAACTCGACCATGCGTACATCAGCTTTGTCCCTGAGAGTCTCCACAGCAGAGAGTCTCCACACACATAAGGCAAGTTGACATCACTGTTGATGAATCCATGTATATAGTGACAGGATGCCTCAAACGTACACCAGTTGAGAAAATATACCCTCTTGTTGGTATCGCTCCACCTGAGATCATGAAAGAAGTAGCAGCAGACACCGAGAGAACAAAGCAAGAGAATGACCCTCGACATCCTCTGAATGGATATGAGCCTCAAATCTGCCAGCTCAGATCCAGGAAGAGCTTTATGGCAAGAACAAACATTCTTGAGGGTACAACAAGAGCAAAAGCAAATTAGAAGATGGAGGAAGGAGATCACTGGGCAAGGAACATCATTAAGGGAGGATATAGCTAAGGAACTCAGCCTCCCCTACGTCACTTGGTAGACCCTGAATAGGCTGAGGGCTGGAGTCCCTAAATGCAAGACCAACATGCTCAAGTGAGGCCTGCTGGCAAACAACATGTGGTATGAATGTGGAGAGATACAGAATTCAGCTCATTTACTGGTCTGTCAATTATTGCCAGAAACATACACCAATGAGTACTTAGGTTTGGCCAATGACAAAGCCAAGAAAGTCGCTTCATTTTGACAGTTCAGAGTTTGATCGGGACATGAAAGAAAGAAAGAAATGCTGACCTTCATCGTAAAAAAACACAATTGACCAACTGGGGGAATTCTAGGAACTGTACTCCAAAAACAAACACAAAGAGTTGTAATGAGACAAAAAAATAACCTTCCTAAATTGTAACTCTGTTTATTAAAGTACTTACACTTGCACAGCAACCCTTGCCAGGTTTATTCCCACAAAATTTGTGCTCTACCCCTGAAATAAAGGTAAAGGTAAAAGTCACCCTTGCTCAAAAGCCAGTCATCCAACTCTAGGGTTCAGTGCTCATCTCTGTTTCATAGCCGAAGAGCCAGATGTCTGCTTCTGCAAACGTTTCCATGCTCATGTGGTAGACATGACTATATACCGGAGTGCTGTTTACCTTCCCACTGAAGTGGTACCTATTTATCTACTTGCAATTTCTTGCTTTTGAACTGCTAGGTTGGCAGGAGCTGGGATGAAGATGGGAGCTCATTCTTTCCTGCAGTATTCGGGTATTGAACTGCTGACCTCCCCTGAAATATAGATAGACTTTAAACAATAAAAATGATCTGGGGAAGAATATATTCTTGGATTAAATCCATATCTTTTTCTTTTCTTTTCAAACTTGGGTTGAAAAGGAAATTGTGCCATCAAACTGAGACTCTTTCTGTATAAAGGGATATATTTTTAACTCCCGTTAAAATGCAAGTGAAATAATTAGAACTTATTCACAGCTTCTAAAATGCTAATTTCCTGTGTGAGAAATCTGATTCTCACTATAGACCATTTGGAGAAGTGTGCGTGAGGAGGGATTTTTATATATACTATTGAAATGAATTGATGTGCAGAATGTGAAGTGATAAAGGGCCATTGGGGGATGATCTCAAGTGACACATTCTAACCTTAGGATGTATAAAAGAAAAGAAATGGGCTGGAACAAAAATTACATATTAAATATAGTTTTCTCAGGTGGAAATAAGCTATTTCCCCTCCACAAGGAAAGAGAGGCAACGGGTGTGTGTGTGTGTGTGTGTAATAATTTTAACTCAAAAGAATAAAAATAAGAATAAGAACAGCATACTGTCAATTTGATACAAACCTATGGCAATACTCTCCCAGGCTTTTTAGGTAGAGAATGCATAGAAGTGGTTTACCATTCCTTTCTTTTGGGGTGCCCTGGAAATGTACAACTTAAGGCAAGCTATACAGTTCTTCTCATGGGAGGCACAGTAGGGAATTGAACTCCCATCTTCTGACTTTGCAGCCAAATACCTAAACCACTGAGCTATCCAGCCAGCTAAATCAAACAAAAGGGGGGGGGGATATAATAACACTAATCCCTATAGAATATATAAAAATATAGAACACTCCAACTCGCTCTGCAGATCCCTGAGAAAAGAGGCCCTGGACGTAGCAGACTTCATGGCTGAAGAACCAGAGTGACTGGTGTGGCATGCATACCTGTCAACCATCCTGATTTGGCCAGGATTATCCCATAATTCGGTGCCGATTTGCGCCATTTCATGACCCGCACTGCCAAAACCCCATAATTTTGCAGCGGGGGAAAGGAGGCACTGTGCAGCCCATCTGCGCAGGTTGCGTTGCACACATGCGTGGAAGGGCTCTACACTTCCGTAGCTCCCTTCCACGCATGCGCGGAAGGCTACGCCGCCTGCGTAGAAGGCTACGCAAGTGGCGTAGCCCTCCACACGCATGCGTACAACGCGACCTGCACAGACCCGGTTTGCGCAGGTCCCGGATTCGCCGGAGCCGCAGTTGACAGGTATGGTGGCATGTCCTCAGAAGAACTGTTCCGAGGAGTTAAGAACAGGAAGATTATTGCCATTATGATAGCCAATATCCGGAATGGATACAGCACCAGAAGAAGAAGAAGAACCACCCCATATTCTGAGTTAGTCTGTGGTAGCAAATTAACAAGAGGTGAGATTAGATGGGGATTTCTCTCCCATTTGTGTCCACTTTGGGGACAGGTTGGTTTGTTCTTTTTCTTGGTAACCACACATTGTAAATATTAGTGTGAACTATGAAGAAGATTAGACACCTTTGAAATGTGGTGCTGGTGGAAAATTTTAAGAGTATCCTGGACAGCAAAGGGATCAAATAAGTCGATCCTGAAGGAAATCAACCCTGACTGCTCCTTGGAAGGACAAATATTGAAGATGAAGCTAAAGTACTTTGGCCACCAAATGAGAAGGGAGGACTCACTCAAGAAGGCCTTGATGCTGGGAAAGATCAAAGGCAAAAGGAGAAGAGGATGGCAGAGGATGAGATAGTTAGATGGCATTGTTGATGCAATGGGTGTAGAGCTGAGCGGGCTGCGGATGATGGTGTAGGATAGGGGTGCCTGGCGTGCGATGGTCCACGGGGTCGCAAAGTGTTGGACTCGACTATGCAACTGAACAACAACAAATCCTATTCCTAAAACATTTGTACCTGTATTTTTTGGCTCCATTTTATGGTTCTCTCTTTTTTTAGTGGAGGTAAGATCACTGACACAGGGACTGCAGTGGCTTAGTGTTTGAGACATTGAACTTGACAACTAGTCAGCAGTTTGCGACCCAAGTGCTGCATGACAGAGTGAGCTCCCATCTCTGTCCCACTCCTGCCAACCATTCTTGTCAGGTACAGCCCATCACTTTCTGGTAGTCCAACTTCCAGGAATCATAACTCGTGGTTCTAAAATCCAAATCCCTCACATTGGCACCATATACACAGCCTGTCATTCACCTGGAATATTTTTTCCTTTCCCAAAGTCCTTGAGTTTCCTTCTCAGACTTTCAAAGTCTGATGCGATTTCTTCCTGTAGTTCCTCTTGACTGTTTCTCTTGTCCCCACATAGATGAGAAAAAGGGGATACACATCTACAACCTCCCTCATTCTTTATCCATTGTTCTAATGCTTTCTCTTCCTCTATGAATGCCAGAAATAATATATGAATAGCATATCTTATCTCTTTCTGAAAGTGTGATAACGAAACACAAACAGCAATTAAGAAAAGAGGGGAAGCTCAGGGAGATGTTAGTAGACCCTCAAGGGTTCTCAGCCAGCTTGCCTGCTCAACATTTGCATTACAGTTCAATCTACTACTGAGTAACCTTACACTCCTGCCACAGTGAAGAGGAAGTGTAAAATTAGAATTCATTGAAAAATGCCATTTTCCTATTATGGCACAATTAGAGAAACAGCTGCAGCCAACAAAACTGTGCAGTCACTCCACACCTTTTCATTTCTTATAGCTTTTTGCTGAATGAACAAGGCGACAAATTTTGTAAACTCAGAAGCCAGGTAGGCAGAAAGCTTGGGGAACTCTCCTTGTTTGGGGCTTGAAGGCCTGAATTGGCCTTCCTGACTGGTGTTTCTGAGTCCTATACCCTGAAAAAAACCTTTCCCAGGCTACAGATGTAGCAATTGTTCATCAACTATCTGGTCTCTTTATATTCTTCAAGAGTGCTTCATATTTTTGGATAATTTGTTGTGTGTTAAGTAACCAACATGTAAACAGATTTATTTTTCAAGCTCTGGAATCCTTGTCAGTCTCGTTTGTTTCCATTCTGGCACATCTGGAGAGAATTAGAAACAAAACAAACTTTTCTCAAGATTGTTTAAGCAGGCTGTTTTTATTTGGAAGCAGCAGCAACAGCTGTAGAACTATCATCATAAACTGCTATCCTACTGAATTTCGGCTGTGTAAAAATCCCATTGCACTGCAACACAGGATCATATTGTGGGGAATTTATTCCACCTTATATAGGTAGGTAGTTCGGTAGTGAAAGTTTTGGAAATGTGAGAGATGTTATAATATAATAATTTCATGTCAGAGTTTATTCTGGGTTAAAAGGATTTTTGCTGGAGAAACTCTGCTCAGGGGACATCCAAATGAGGCTCCTTTCATGTCCCCAAGATCTTTTCCCAGCAAAGTGGTCCTTATTTATCTATTTGCAATTTCTTGCTTTCAAACTGCTAGGTTGGCAGGAGCTAATACAGAGACAGGTGCTCAAACCATCATGCAGTACCTGGTCTCAAACTGCTGACTTGACAGCCTTCCAGCTAACAAGGCAAGCTTCTTAACCACCAAGCCACCACAGCCCCCTGTGAGAGATGTTGAAGAAATTGTTTTACTCCCACCACTCCCCATGGCTAGGCAGAGATTTGAATCCAGGTCTTCTCAGTCTTAGTCTGATGCTCCATCTTCTAAATCACACTGGTTGTCAGAGAGACCAACAGCTCAATAGATAGAAAAATGACTTGAGAGAATTTCCCATATTTTTTCAAAAGGAAAATTTACTAATATTCATGGATTTCTTCATAAGTAGAAATGAATTATTATTATTATTATTATTTAAAAAAATAAATGATAGAGAACTGATAGGCTCACAGCAAACTGCTCAAGGTGTTTCTTCTAATGACATTCCAAGAATAGACGAGAAAAATAATACTTTTTAAGATCACCCTAAACTTGTGATCAGCACTTGGGTAAACCCAATCTTGGGTATATTGGAATTAATTTAATTAGAATAAGTTCAACTGGGATTACTTCTAAATTGATAGCACTGCATTTCTCAGGCAAGGGACATTGACTCAGATCCAAGAAGAGTTTTATGGCAAGAACAAACATTCTTGAGGATACACAAGAACAAAACCAAATTAGAAGATGGCAGAAGGAGCTCACTGAACAGGGAATAACATTAAACATGGATATAGCTGAGGAACACAACCTCCCCTATGTCACTTGGAGGAGTTTGGATAGGCTGTGGGTTGGAGTCCCTAAATGCAAGACCAACATGCTCAAGTGGGTGCTGCTGGCAGATAAAAACATGCTGTGTGAATGTGAAGAGATACAGAATCCAGCCCATTTACTGTTTGCTGATTACTACCAGAAACATGTACCAACAAAGATTATGGCCAATGACAAGGTGAAGAAGGTGACTTCATTTTACCAGTCCAAAATTTGATCTGGACACGAAAGAAGAAGGTCTGGCCATGACCTGTCTTCATGGAGTTGGGTTGCTTGGGAATGAACCTCAAAGGAAGTGGTAAATGGGACTTTCTGTACATCCATTCTGGGGTTGATGTGTGTGTGTGTGGGGGTGTCCATCAGTTCAGATTTCTTTTTTTTCCCCATCCTCAAATGCCCCATCCCACAAACAATATTTTTCTCATTGCCTCACCTGTCCCTGCTGCCACCTCCCATTCAGCTTCCCCTCTCTCCTCCCCATTGGTGGAAGGAGAGGGGTTGATGGGGAAGCAGCACCAGCGGTGAGGGGTGGGTGAGCCCTGCACCACCAACAAGTATCGGGCGGCTGTTTTCCTCTCCCACCATGCAGCCCAACTGCCCCCTCCCCATCTCTCTTCTCCCCCACCTAGGCCTAGCACCCACCCCTCGGACAACCAATGCAAGCGGCAACACTGTTGGCCCCAACACACAACACCTTCCATGTCATGGGCCAGATTGGACAAGCCCGCCTTGATGGGGAAGTGGCTGTGTGAGGCGGGGCTTGCCAGTGGCATGGGGCGGGGCTTGCCCACAACAGCCCACATGCCAACAGAAAAGGCTGTGCATGCCACCTCTGGCACATGTGCCATAGGTTCACCTACACTGTCATATTCTCTGTCAGTTGCCCAGTATGATTATGTACTTGTGACCTAAGTTCAACTCTCTGCTCAGCTGCAAAGGCTGACTTGATACAGTCTAGTGCACAAAGTTATTGTGAAGATAAATTGAAAGAAATTCCCTCAAAACAGAGCCTTTTAGTGTCAGACTCCCTTGAAAAAGGCTTTTCCTCCTTGTGTGTATAAATGAAGGTGGAGAATTTTCCTCTTCACATAACAGGTGAGAGACAGAGAATTAAAATTGGGAAAGTGAGATAGTGAATGGCGTTCGAGTGATGGCTGGGAAATATGTATTGTAATTAGAATTCATTCTGTATCGTTTAGCCATCCACATAATGGTTTTGTACAGTGTCATTAATTATAAATGCCTAGTGGTCATGTTCCTTTATTCCTCCTGATTTGGACCTTAATGAGCATTAAACACAACTTCAATTATGAGCATGCAGGTGTAGTTTATAATAGCTTTTCCCCCCACAGACAATGTAAGGGCATTAAAAATAGCTTAGGAAATGTAAATTACATGATCTGCAATGCTCTTCAGTTTCAAAGGGTTTCACTGTGATTTTTTTTAATAACATAAAAATGACATTGTGACATTTTCCTTCCTTTGGAATTATCTCTGTGTGCTTTCACGGTATCTGAGGAAGAAAGACTAATATTCCACACAGAAGTCCAGGAAAAGAATGTGCAGAATCTGAGAGGAGGAGGGGAGGCATTAACATAACACATTTTCCACTGGACAGATACATCATTAAGAGAATACGTCCCTACCAAGAGATGATTTTCATTTGTGGTGGTGGCTATATTCAATGTTTGGGACCTCAAGTGAAGATCACATTTTTAAAGTTTAACGTTCCCTTTGTAACATAAAGGACTGCAGTGGCTCAAGTGGTTAAGACGCTGACTAGGAAGCAGAAGGTCAGAAGTTCAACACCCAAGTTCTGCATGACAGAATGAGCTTCCATCTCTGTCCCAGCTCCTGACAATCTAGCAGTTTGAAAGCAAGACATTGCAAGTAAATAAATAGGTACCACTTTGGTGGGAAGGTAAACAGCATTCCGTGCACTCCGGTGTCTAGTCATGCCTGCCAGATGTCCGTGAAAATGTCTGCAGATGCAGACAGTGTTGTTTCTTTGGCTATAGACAGAGATGAGCACTGAACCCTAGAGTCGGGTACGGCTGGCTTTCAAGCAAGGGTGACCTTTACCTTTACCTTTGTAACATAACATTACTGTGACAAAGTAGAAAGCCAGCACAAGAAATAGGGTTGAGCAACTACTTTTCTGCATGCTGTGTTAATTGACAGATTCTTACATTGTGTCCCATGAACTTTATTTAGTAAAGGTCAAGGTCTCCTTCGCTCAAACACAAGTCATGTCTGACTCTAAAAGGTGGTGCTCATCTCTGTATACAGCCAAAGAGCCAGTGCTATATGCATCTGCACAGGTTTCCATAGTCATGTGGCAGGCATGGCTAGATGCCAAAATGCACAGAACGTGGTTAACTTTCCTGCCAAAGTGGTACCTACTTATCTATTTGCAATTTCTTGCTTTCAAACTACTAGGCTGGCAGAAGCTGGGACGGATGACAGGAGCTCACTCCTTTGCACAGCACTTGGGTCTTGACCTGCTAACCTGCTGAGCTGCTGACATTCCAGTCCTCAAGCTCAGCATCTTAACCTCTAACGTCCTAACCATGTTGTTGTTGTTGTTGTTGTTGTTGTTGTTGTTGTTGTTGTTGTTGTTGTTGTTGTTGTTGTTGTTGTTGTTGTTGTTGTTGTTGTTGTTCAGTCACGTCTGACCCTTTGCGACCCCATAGACCACTGCACACCAGGCTCCTCTGTCATCTGCCATTTTCTGCAGCCCAGCCAGATCAACGCCCACCACATCAAGAATGCCATCCAACCACCTCATACTCTGCCACCGCCTCCTTCTTTTGCCTTTGATCTTTCCCAGCATCAGGGCCTTCTCCAGTGAGTCCTCTCTTCTCATTTGGTGGCCAAAGTACTTGAGCTTCAGTTTCAGTATTCGTCCCTCCAATGAGCATTCAGGGTTGATTTCCTTCAGGACTGACTGATTTGATCTCCTTGCAGTTCAGGGAACTCTCAAGAGTGGACTAAACTTTATTTAGGTGACTGCTGAATGATCATGAAAGAGTGAAGGATATTATGCATGTAATCTATACATATCACATCTACACCTCCTGCTCCTTTGAAGATGGAGATTGAAGCCATTCTGTCTGAGGCCAGATTAAAAAACAAGTTCTGGGTTAGGGCTTGTGTCATTTTCTTAATGCAGCACTATAGTGTGACTCCTAATTTTCCCATTTAAAATAAAGTTTGATTTCCTGTATTTTCCCATAATCTTTCCATCAAAGATTTTAGCCATGGGCCATATGTAGCCACCTGGGGAGAGGGTCTCCCACTGTGCCCTCAGCATCCTGTGTGACCCACAGCTCCCATTTTTGGCTTAAAAACAGATATATATATATTTTACTCAGAAAGCTTTCTAGGCAGCCTAGGGCTATGCTTTCTGCTTCCCAGGCTTCTTTGAGGAATGGTCCGGGCCCCACCCAGAACTATAAATGGCTGAAAGGACTTGTATTTGAGCATGTATCTATGTGTGTGTGTGTTGTAGTGGTGGTGGTTGTGGCCTCCCTTATTATTCATGATCACTGAAATGTGACAGAAAATGCAGTAACAACAAGGAGGCTCCCACTTGCAGTTTCCAGTGACAGCAGTTAAGCCACAGGTGGCCTGAAATGGTCACTTCTGTGCCCTGATTGTGTCTCTCCAAAAGGATATGGCAGGAGCTCCCAACCTTTTTAAGCTGTGTGCCGGGTCACACTCTCTCAGTCAGCTTTGAGAGCCAGACAACCATTTTGGCCTGCCTGCATGATGGGGGTGGCCATTTTGTCCCAACAGCTTCAAATGGGTGGCCATTTTGTTTCTTGAATGCAATTGGAGGGGGTGGGAGGCCACATGAAATGGCACCATGGGCTGCATATGGCCCATGGGCCTTAGATTGGGAACCCCTGGGATATGGTCTCAAATGCCTTTGCAATCCTTTTCATAGTTCTTCTCTCTCTCTCTCTCTCTCTCCCTCTCCCTCCCCCTCCCCCCTCTCTCTCTCCCTCTCCCCTCCCCCTCTCCCTCCCCCACCCTATTTTTTGTAACTGCCATAGTGCAATAGCAGCTGATGGGAGAAACAAGTGAGGTTCCCACTTGCAATTTCCAGCACCAGCTATGCAGCCACAGGTCCATAATCACTCTAGGGCTCCAGATGTGTCCATCTTTGTGTCCAAAAGCATATGGTCTCAATTGTCTGCACAATATTTCCCATAGGGTTTTTTCCCTAACTGACATAGTGCAACAGCGCTAACCTTTAAAAACCCATTCTCTTAGCAACAAAAACTTTCCAAGCCTCAGAGATACAATTTATCCCAACACAGGCAATTGCACATACAAAAATGATTCAAAGAAAACCACGACCTGAATGGATTTAAAATAATCAACTCTTGCTGGAGGTTTTTTTTTTTTTAAAAAAGGAAGAAAACCCCACTTGCTGGCAGAAATCATGCATACTTAGCTGTATGTCATGCACTTTCCAATTTTTCAAACAATTTTAAAAATTGGGAACTCAACACAACTACAAGAGTACATCAGTATCTAGCCATGTCTTTGTGAATAATCAGAGAGTGTCCCTTCATTCTTTCTATTTATTTATTTATTTACGAGCAGGGGTGCTCGGCTTCGCCCAGGTGGTCCCAACCCAGCTAGCTGAGTGCCAGAGTTGCCCAGGAAACCCACTGGCTCAGTGATGACATCACAATCCCCCGTGGTTGGCCTAGCACTGGGGCAGACACAAACCCTACTGTCGAATATACCCCACTTTGCAGTTCAATTTAGGGAGCAACCACCATGCCCTGGGCTTCGGGACCCTGACAGTGACCTGCTCACATGCGCAAGGTACATGTGTGCCAAATTTCACAGGGTTTGGTCAAGGGGTGTAGCAGCCCATTCTGGCTATGGTACCCACACCTCTGCTTTATAGGTATAGATTTGACTTCTATATGACCCACCTAGCACAGTAGCTACTCTGGGCAGACTACATGGGTTAAAAACAGAATTTGGAGATGACCTTCTATCCAGCTAGTGACTCTTGTCACTATATATCAAATATCTACCAAAATAATACCATCAGGACAAAATAAGCAAAACAGATTAACAAAATGATAAAACATAACTTACAAAAACATAAGAATGTTTCTTCCTGAAAGCGTCTCCATTATTATATTCCCTTCTCAACATTTATATTTGTGCTTCCAGGGCCTCACTGCAAGCCAAAGGGTAGCAAGGGAATGGGGAATGTAGCAATCAGTTTAGAACATGAGTGCTAAAAATTGCAGCATAAACACATTGGTAATGGGCCACAGTGGCTTAGTGGTCTAGATGTTGAAGGCCGGCAGGTTGCCAGCTGAAGACCCAACTGCTGAGCTCCCATAATCTGTCCCAGCTCCTGCCAACCTAACAGTTCAAAAGCAAGAAATTGCAAGTAGATAAACATGTACCGCTTCAATGGGAAAAATAACAGCATTCTATGCAATCTTGTAGTGCATGCCACATGATTGATTGATTGATTGATTGATTGATTGATTGATTGATTGATTGGACTTTTATGTCACCCAATCGGCTACGACTCAGGGCGGCTAACAACAATCACAATACAATCTAGTCACAATACATCTTATAATTACAATATTACAGTACAACAGAATACAGTAGAATCAAACAATATCATATCATCATTATCACAAATCACAGTATCAAAAAAGCATTATAAAAGACAAAACACTCATTTGAGACGTCCTACAGCAACAAAAATGAAAGTCACTGCACAAATACATCACGGTACCCCAACCAAAACCACTGGTGGAAGGGCCAAGGAGGGCACATCAGCATCTTCAGCCTCCCATGGCCACGGGAGCTCTTTATCCTCCTGGCTGATAGAATGACCAAGGAGGTTGCATCGGCATGTTGGCATCTTCAGCCTCCCATGGCTGTGGGGGCTCTTTATCCTTCTGGCCAGTGGGAGGGCCAAGGAGGGTGCATCAGCGTCTTCAGCCTCCCGTAGCCATGGGGGCTCTTTATCCTCTTGGCCTGGGGGAGGCCAAGGAGGGCACCTCGGCGTCTTCAGCCTCCCATGGGCACGGGAGCTCTTTATCCTCCTGGCAAGTGGGAGGGCCAAGGAGGGCACAGCAGCATCTTCAGCCTCCTGTGGCCACAGGGGCTTTTTATCCCCCTGGCCAGTGGGAGGGCCAAGGAGAGCACCACAGCACATCGGTGTCTTCAGCCTCCCATGGCCATGGGGACTCTTTATCCTCCTGCCCGGTGGGAGGGCTAAGGAGGGCAGAGTGGTGTCTTCAGCCTCCCGTGGCCATGGGGGCTCTTTATCCTTCTCACTGGTGGGAGGGCCAAGGAGGGCATGGCGACCACAGAAATGTCTGCAAATGCAGTCAGCAGTGGCTCTTTGGCTGTAAACAGAGATGAGCACCGCCCTCTAGAGTCGAACATGAAAGGCTTTTGAGCAAGGAAGACCTTTACCTTTACTAAATATAGTTCAATATAAAAATCTTTCAACTAAAACAGACTTTAAGGTGGAAAAAACCTGCAGTGCAATTCTGCAGACTGAAGTGTGATAAAAACCAAGAGGTTTCATCCAGTAACAGAGAAGTTGTGAAAGATAATACAAGCCCCAATCAACTAAAACTATATCATAGTCAAGATTTGTCTTGACAATGCTACCGATATCTGCGTCAATTAGAAGATGAGGGAAGGACAATGAGAAATCAGCATGAGCACTGTCTTTTTTTAAAAAAAACGAGGATAGATGAAATAGTTATAATTGCTCACTGCTTCCATCTGATAAACCACATCAAAGTGTGACATGCCCTGCCTAGCCCTTTCATTAAGAACTCTTGTCACTAGATACAAAAGAATTCATGGTGAGCCCGAAGTAGGAACAGATTGCAAAGGGGGAGAAGAGGTGTTACCTTGCCAAAGAAGAGATGTGTTTCATATTCTTATTTGTAAGAGATGGAGAAAAGGAAATATTAAAGGAGAAATGTGTCAGAACCATCCTCGTTAAATGCTACTCTTATTAAAGTATACATTTTTCCTGTAAGCAGGAAAAATGCCACTGGCATGAATTTATTTAAAGTGGATCACAGCTTGCCATGAAGTGACCCTCACACTGTGATTGCGGAACCATCTCCTGCAACGTGCCATAAGAAATGAGACATGGAGGATTTAACACCGGGACTGCAATGGACTGCTGCAGTCTTGAGGATATTAACATGGTGCGCCTTCACAGCTACTCTTCATCTGGCATGGCCTCTTCCACCTTGGGGTACACCTTGTTGAATTCTGCATAACAAAAATATGATTGCATTTCTGCATTCCAGCAATTCACAGACCAGTCCAGTACATTGCAGCATTCCTCATTCCTCCCTTGTGTTCTTATCCTCACTGCTTTCTTACTTCCCCAAGGCTCTGACTCTATATGCTTTATACTCCTTTGCTGACAAAGCTTTTGAAGCCTTCTCACCTTCTTGTGATAGCTTCCAGCCCCATCTTAGATGAACTTCCCACCTTGCTTCAGGAGACTCACAGATGACTGTGATGGGTTAGATAATTTGCTAATTGATATATTAAATTAATGTTCTTAATTACCTTGAGATTGGGTAGTCAGCGGTTTATACATTATTATAGGAGGAGAGAATGAGACAAAGAGAAATAGTGAGCATCAGGCTGGTATAGTAGGTAGAATGTTGGACTAAGATTCAGACATTATGGGTTCAAATCTCAGCTTTGTCATAGAATCTCACAGGAGGGTGATTATAGTAAACCACTCCCAGAACATCTCACATGCCTTGAAAACCCTATTAGGCTTGCCAGAATGTTAGGGGATGTAAGTCTTCATCTCACACCCTAACTAGTTGCAAGGCCTATTGTGTCTGTGTTGCCTTTAAGACCCTACTGCAGGGGCACACGGGTGCTGGGACTTTTCCCTGGTGTGCTCCATGGGGCAGTGTATTTAGGTCAGAGCAGGATTGCAGACCTCCAGCTACAATGCTCAACTTCCTCTGCTGACAGTCTGGATGAAGATTCCTGCATCTTCCAGAACCTGCTACTAGGACTGAATCTTTGCACTGATCCTGATGATGGCTTTTGCCTGATATGCCATCTGTGCTTGCTGGACAAAGAAGGACTACATGGAGTAAGCCTCCGCCAGGAGGACAGAAACTGTAGAACTCTTTAGCTTTGTCTGTAATTACAGCTTGCATTTAACCTGCTGGACCGTACTGCTACTGAACTATCTCAGTGAGGTCAACTGAGCAGCCCAAGAGAATATACTGTATATGTATGGTGTTACAGTTTTACACTGTATATACTTGCACCTTTTTACTTCCTGAGTAAACCTACTTTGAGTTTTCTTTTGCACCAAGATCTGTCTGCCTGTTTTTCCTACAAAGGACCACCTTGCCATGTGTTGAAACTCTTGCTGGCCACTGCATACCACTCTGCTAACCATTTAAATCAACACAGAAGACAGGAGTGACTTATTGGCATAAAATAACAACTCATAGAATCACTTAGTTGGAAGGACCTTTTATGGAGGGCATTAAGTCTAATCCCCTGCTCAACACAGGAATCCAAATCAAAGCAGATACGATAGATAGTTGTCCCATTCTTTCTTGAATGTTTCCAGTATTGAAGTGCTCACCACCTCTTGAGGCAGTTGGTTACACTGTCATATTGTTCTATTGAGATGTTCATGCAAGCAATGCAAGCCATCTTGAGAAGACTTGGTCCTATTTTGGGGTAATCAAAGAATGAAAGTGCGGCGCCAAAATGGCCGCCGCGCTCTTTGCGGCCCCCCCCCGGACTCAGACATCCGGGTAGTTAGGGAGCGTGGCCACCCCTCTATAAAAGGGGTGGCCACGAGGCAGCGAGCTGCCATTTTCTAAAAGCGACGGAGAGGAGAAGTTTTTCCATCGCTCTCTCTCCTTTTCACCTCCTTCAAGAGGCTGGCTTTGCTAGCCTCTGTCGAGGCTTTGGTTTCGAGTCCTAGAGGCACGATTGGCTTCAGAAGCGACGGGGCAGGGAAATTTGCTCCGTCGCTTCCTCCTTTGTTAGCCTCTGCTTGAGGCTTCTTTTCAGCAAGCTGCTGGCTAGCTCAGTGGTTTAAGTGTTGGGCTTTGAAGCCAAAGGTTGGGAGTTCAATTCCCCACTATTTGTTTGCTACTTTGCGAGAGGCTCGATTAGTTCAGCAGTCTGATTCCTGAGTATCCTCCCTTTTCCATAGGCTGCAGCCAGAAAGGTAGGACTTTGCCTCTCATTTACGCCTCCTGGAAAGGAGGCTATGGCGGGCAGCAGTCGGGTCGGAGGACCGCGACTGCACCCCCTCGACCAGGCTATGGCCCGCGGCCCTCCGGCCTCAGACCGGCCCTACAGAGGCTTCGGCCCCCGGCCCGCAATTCCCGGCCATGGGTTTGGAGCAGGGGGGAGGGCCTGGTGCGGTTGCACAGCAGGGCTTACCCCGGCCCTTCATGGGCCGGAGTTTTGGGCATGCCCCTTTTTTAGGGGCTGGCTCTCAAGTAGGGGCCCCCGGACTATTGCCCGGTGGGCCGTCCAGCCCACCTGGCCCCCCTTATGCAGGGGGATTGGCATGCATTACTGGCCCGCGTAGCGGCGCTAGAGGCATCCCTAGGGATCGGCCCTTCAGAGGATCCGGCCCTCGGCCCACGGCTGCCAGCCACGGGCCGGAAAGATTGGGGGGAGGGCCTGGTGCTGGCTCACAGTGCGTTTGCCCATTAGGGGCCGGAGTTTTGGACAGGGCCCTATTCTGGCCCAGGCTCTCAAATTGGGGGCCTCTGGCCCAATACCGAGCGGGCCGTCCGGCCCACCTGGCCCACCTACTAGGGGTTTTTCGTGGCAGGCCCCTTCCCTAACGGCGGAGCCCCTTTGTGTCTGCCGGCTACTTCGACCGCGGCCACTATGCAACAGGCGGCCAGCTGGATCGAGCGTCTCGTGACACGCCGGCCTGCGTCCGCCGCTGTCTCGCAGCTCCCTGTGTGTCTGGATCTGCGGCTGGAGCGCCTTGGAGGTTGCCCCAGAGCTCGATTTCGGTCGCGAGCTCCGACGCCCACCGTGGGCCGGAACCCCCAGTGGGGGCGGCTCACGGGGGTGCAACTTGTGAGTATTACGTTCAAGTTGAATGCACACACAGCACAGTCCACTCCCGGTTGGGGGCAGTGCTCTTGGCCTTGCCAATTTGAGGTTGGGGGGCATCACTCGCCATCCTATCCCAGTACCCCTTGGTTGCATTCTGGCACGACGTTGGGGGTGGGGTTTACGCTCCCGGGGCGGTACGTGGCGTCACAGGGGCTGTCTAGGTCCCGCTATGTATGTCCGCTGTACATCATGTACCGGCAAGGGCACTGCCGACGACTGTTTCTTCATGCCCCCCCCCCCTAGTGATCATCTGCTCCAGATCATGAGGGAAAAGATTTGGTGGGAGGGGAGTACGTGGATATATATTATCCCTATGAACTGAGACCCAAATAGCGATAGGAAGTACGGGCAGGACGATAGAGACATCGTGTGGTCCCCCGTAGTAAGCCACCACGCACTGGGGCGTCCGCCCTCGGAACAGTGTTGAGCATCGCAGGGGCTGTCTGGATCCTGCTGCGTAGGCCCCGTTATACAGAACGTCCCGTCAAGGGCTTTGCCGATGGACGGCTATTACTGGCCCCGGTTGATTTTGGCCGCAGGCCATCAGGGGCAAAGGCCGGAGGGGGACATGTGGATATTCTCCCTACTGAACTGCGAGCCCACTGGGTGGAGAGAGAAGGACGGGACGGCTGAGACAAAGAGATGTCCCACCGTCGTTAGCCACCGCGCACCTTGGGACCCACTGGTTGTCGACATACCTTGTATGTGTTGTGGTATGCCGCCGGGCTTGACCTGTTTGGGCCATCCTGGTGTCGATCGGATGGGCCCATGACAGTTGGCTCATGGTGGAGAATGTGGACGAGGGTGGCTATATATATATCCCGAGGGAGGTGGGACGAATTCTGTCAACAAGGGTACTCGTGTACATCAGTACCACGGGACTAGTGCCTGGTGATGGGCACCATGGTGGTCATGCTGAGCAGCGGGCTGTTCAGACACTGGCGCCAAGCAAACTGGTCGGGCGGGGGGTTCCGGCCTGCCTACTGTATTCGGCCTGCTCAGCTGACGATGTGTGTACTAAGCACCACGGTCATTACCGACTTAGTGCCCCCCTTTTGCGCTGGCCCTCACGCCGCCCCCGCGTGCCCGCGTTCTGGTGGGTTACGGGGCGGAGGTGGGGGTGCACAGGGGCGATCAGAGCTCCGTCTGAACCAACTAATCTTGTCATAAGCCCCTCCCCCGCCCCAATTATAGTCAGCCTGGAGGGATGTCACTCAGTTCATCCAGGAAGGGATGGGGCGGGAAACCTGCTGGGGGGTTTTCAATGGGGGTGCTCCATTCAGGGATGCCCTTCCTGATGGCCTTGTTCGGTCAGGTACTCGTAGTTGCCTCGGCTGCTATGGGTGGCGTGCTCATGCAATTCTGGTGCTGTTTTGGCACAGTGTGATATCCACTCAGCTTTCAGCTTTGGCCGGTGCACCCCACGATTTAGCCTTATCGGGTTTTAGGTTCGAAAGCAAATTTAATTAGATAAGCCTAACCCCCTTCTGACAGCGTTCATTCAGGTTCAGCACCGACCGATGTGGGACTTTTGTTCAGTGGGCATTTGCTCACGGGTTGGGGTCTCGGTCTCCAGCCCATCGCCTTGACGACTTGGGGTCCGGGGTTAAACGGGGCTTGGACACGTGTACGCGTCTCCTCATCACAATTCAGACACTCAGGTGGGACCTGGGTGTCCCCTTGGCGCCTGAATAGACCGAGGCTCCATCTTCCAACCTCACATTTCTGCCTTGAGGCTATCGCGCGGGCATCCAGGTTCACCATTGATACTGTGGCTTGGATGTCCATGGCAATTTGGCATTGATTGCCTAACATAGAGTATGCCCTTGGGGATTGTAGTTAATTTATTGCCTCCTTAATTTGTTTGCTCTGGCTCAAATTAATCCTGGGTTTTGGGGGGTTACTTATTGGAGATCAGACCAAGTGGTCTGCCTTAGATATCTAGTACGGTCAGATAGCGCCGGCTCTCTCAATTATGGGGTTTACTATGAGGGTGGGTGCACGGATTGTCCCCGCGATCACCGTGATCGCGTTTCCCCCCGTTCTAGAGAGCACTGCGGCTATGGTGCAAGGAGTGGGCCTACTCAGTGGTCCGATTGCGGCGTGACAATGCGGCAGTGGTGCACATTGTCAACACCCAGAAATGCAATTCCCCCGGGTCCTGACATTAGTTTGTCTATTCGTTTGTGAAGCCAACGCCTAAATGTGCTGTTCCAGGCCAGACATGTTCTAGGTATGAATAATGACCTTACTGCTGCTTTTCCCCACCAGCGGATCGCCCATTTCCGTGCTTACTCCCGAAGCGGAGGAATTCCACTTGCCACGTTTGGCCGATAGCTGGACGTTAGGTGCGCTGAAGGGAACCGGACATGTCATTGGCACCTCGCATGCGTAAGGCGTATCACTACGAATTCATGTGTCTGTCAGGGAAGGGTAGACACGGGAACGTGTCCGCCGCCCGTACACGCGTCACCCCTGTTCCCAGAGTTTCTAACCCACCTTGCACGAGGTGGCATTACTTATGCACAGATAGGTGGGAGGTGGCTCTTAGCCACGTAGCTACCACGGTAGCCTTTTGGAGCGCCCCGCATCAGTGGGAGGGTGCCAGAGTTGGTACCACCTGTGTAAGGCGGAGGTGTCTCGTAGCGCACTGGAACTCGAAGATGTCTCTGTCACACGAGTGGGCTCGAGTGGGGATACGGTCCTCACGGGTGTTTTAGCACAGTAGGCAGTGGTGTATACTGCTACTAAGTTTTCGAGACATCTGTCCGGTTGGTGCCCTACATGATTTTTCGACAGTGCCTTCTGCCACCGGGGTGGGTCTACCCTTACTATAGTACAGTCCCTGAGGGTGACCGGTGCCGCGTTTCGCGGTGTGGGGCCCGTTTTGGCACCATTTACTTAAGGTAGGTGTCGCGCTGATTGCGGCTACGTTTGGGGTACTCCGAGGTGGATATGCGTCTACGCACAATTTCAGATATGTATTTCCCCTCATTGTATGAGTACCTGTTTATGCCCTTCACCTTTTTTCTCCTCTTTTACAGATCCTAGGGGTCTCAACACACCGGTGGTGGGGGGGGTGGGGGGGCCGCAGCTATGTACACTGGGCAGCGGTATAGGCTGCAGCGACAGAGAGTGGACCCCGGCCGGGCTGTGTGCATCCGCACGAAGGCTATGGTATGGTATGCGCGGCACATGGGGGCGGGAACTGAGGCCATTCCTGCTGTCTGACAGGGATGCTCGGCCGCTCTATGTTTTGCAGGCACCCCGGTGGCAGTGATATTATACGGATCACTGTTGTTACTAAACCGTTGGGGGGCTGTGACCTGGCTTTTTACATCACCTATGGCTTACATACGGTCGCTATGGTCTAACATCGTGCCGAGACACCAATTTAGGGGAGATGCGGATCTCCCTAGTTCGGACTGCTAGACAAATATTTTGCTGGTAAGCGGGAGAAGGGGTCCACCTGTCGGCTAGAGGTATGTACCTCGTACTTGGTGTGATGCAAGCAGGCCCGGCGACCGAGATGTCGGTCTTGGGGGGGGCGGTGAGTCATCATGGATGCCTCCCGGTGTCGCGGGTAGCACTGGTAAGGTAAATATTTATGACCCACAGGTATCCGGCAGGTTCGCAATTGACTGGCCAACACTAGATAGGTACAAGTTGGTTAACGTTGACCGGTCAACGACGAACCAGGCAAGGGGGTGATGGCACAAGCTATTCAGCATGCATCACCCCGCGATTTTACGGATACACGTCAGAGGGTGGGGTCAGTAGATAGTTGATTGACTACGGTCAACAATTTCTTTGTTGTCAACAAACAAATTGATACAAATGGATACATTGTAGCCAATTGCCGTTGGCAATTTTGGGAGGAACCTTACCAGTGTTACTGTGGCCTGCTTGCCTTAAGAATTATAATTGGCTGAGTACCAATTGAAATTTATAATTCGGACTTGGGCATGAATCAATAAATGTGGCCCAATGCCGTTATCCACTTATACCGGTCTCTGAGTCCTTTTTTGGGGGGTGTACCTGCAATGGCTCACTGGCACATGCAGACTGAAGCAATTTTGAAAGCCCCAACCATCTAAAACACGGGTGGTCAGCCTTGGCGCCCCAGATGTTCTTGGACTTCCATTCCCAGAATCCCTCATCAGCACACCAACTGATCAGGGGTTGCAGTTTTAACTTATTGTCACTTTCACAAGTTCCTGTGGCTGGTGTGTCCATCAGAGGGTCTCAGGAGCAAAATATTTGTCCTGGACCTTCCAAAGGTACACTTCAATTGTGGTAGTTTCAAAATTATTTCAATAAAGCATCCTATTCATTGATGTTACTGCAATCAAAATAAGAAAGAACTGCAGAATCCAAGGAAGCCTCATCCTTTTGGATTTGGCCTGAATAAACAGAAAAGTGTATCCTTTGGTTACTTTCTCAAATGGAGGGAGATAAATAGGAGACTGATTCAGTTTTCAATTCCTTTCTCCTTCTCTCTCATTTCAGTTTCTTTCTTATCAAGTCACTTCACTATTATCAACACAAGCAGAAATGAGAGGGAAAACTGTTGCTTTTCTTTAAATATTTGCAATAGCTCATGTAATTACTTAGCTTGGCAAGCGATATGAAACATTATTGAATTTTTCCAACCTATTTCTTTGAGTAGTGAAAATCACTCTCACTTCCCTCTCCAGAGGAACTCTTGATAAACAGTTTCTAAAGAAGGGAAATAAAAGCTTGCAAATGCAAAAGAGAGAGTTTGGAGAGTCCACTGTTTGCACTGACAGCTGTGTCAGTGAATCTTTCTGAAGGACAGAAGAGTTTGAAATAACCGAGGTTACTCTGTGATCACAATATGGGATCAAAATTGCTGGGAGAAACATTAACAATTTGAGATATACAGACAATGCCACCGTAACGGCAGAAAGTGAGGAAGACCTAATGAGCCTCTTGATTGGGTTGAAGGAGAAGAGTGCAAAAGCTGGCTTGAGACTCAACATCAAGAAAACCAACATAATGGCAACAGGCCTGATCAGTCACTGGAAAATAGAGGGGGAAGAAGTAGAAGCAGTGACAGATTTTACTTTCCTAGGAAAAAAGATCACTGCAGATGGGGACTGCAGCCATGAAATAAAAAGACGACTGATTCTGGGGAGACAAGCTATGAGAAACCTGGGAAACATAGTGAAAAGTGGAGACATCACCTTGAAAACAAAAATTCCCATATGGGGCTTCACCATAGATTTATAAAGAGGCAAAATGACACTTGCTGACTTATTTTCTATACCCTTCCTAATGATCCCTAGCATTGAGTTTGCTTTTTTCACTTCTGAGGCACACTGGGTTGACACCTTCATTGAGCTGTCCACCAGGACACCAAGGTCCCTTTCCTGGTTTGTCGCAGAGAGTTCAGAACCCATCAGTTTATAAATGTAATTGGGGTTTTTGACCCAACATGCATCACTCTGCACTTACTAGTGTTGAAGCTCATTTGCCACTGTTTTGCCCACTCCCCCAGTGTCGAGAGATCCCTCTGGAGCTCCACACAATCTCTCACATTTTTCACTACCCTGTATAATTTAGTGTCGTCAGCAAATTTGGCTACCTTGCTATTTATTCTTACTTCTAGATCATTTATGAAGAGGTTGAAAAGCAGGGGTCCCAGTACTGAACCTTTGGGGACCCCACTCTTTACTTCCCTCCACTTGGAGAAGTGTCCATTTAGTGCTACCCTCTGTTTCCTGTCCCTTAGCCAGTTGCTGATCCAGGACAAGACCTGTCCCTTTATTCCATGACTGGTAAGTTTATTCAAGAGCCTTTGGTGTGGGACCTTGTCAAAAGCCTTCTGAAAGTCCAGATAAACAATGTCAACTGGATCCCCCTTATCCACATGCTTGTTGACACTCTCAAAAAATTCCAACAGATTAGTGAGGCATGATTTGCCCTTGCAAAAGCCATGTTGGCTCTCCTTTAGCAGCGCCTTCTCTTCTATGTGCCTATTAATTCTATCTTTTAGGATGGTTTCCATCACTTTACCTGGGACACATGTCAAACTGACAGGTCGGTAATTTCCTGGATCACCCCTGGATCCTTTTTTGAAAATTGGTGTTACATTCGCTACCTTCCAGTCATCAGGCACAAAGCCTGATTTGAGGGAAAGATTATATATTTTGGCTAGGAGATCAGCAATCTCATGTTTAAGTTCCCTGAGAACTCGTGGATGGATGCCATCTGGTCCTGGTGATTTGTTAGCATTTAGGTTAACAAGACATGCAAGGACCTCCTCCCTGGTTATTTCTATCTGGCTTAATTCTTCAGTTTCCCTCCCTACGAAGATAGGCTCTGTTTTGGGCATGTGGTCTCTGTCTTCTTCAGTTAATACTGAAGCAAAGAATTCATTGAGTCCAATATATCCAATTTCATGCACCCATTTAGCCATTCAACTCATTGAGTGACCTTGGACTAAACCCTCTCTAAGTCTCACCTAGTTCATGTGGCAGACTGAAGGAAGAAATCGATACCACTCTGAATTAATTGCAGGAAAGACAATGTTTGGTGTGAACTTCTTCCAACTACATGTGACATCACATTCAACATAAGCTAGTAAAACACACTACTATCTAGAATGTTCTTTGCAATGAAAGCTGTTCTTTGTTTGGATACTAATTTGGTTCTGCCTCTTTCTTTTGAACAAGCAAAATGTTTGTCTTCAACCAGACCTGTTTTTGTGAACTAGAAATACAGTGATACCTCATACAACGTCCAAACTTGGTTCCACAAGCTTGGACTTTATACGTATTTAGACTTTGTATGAGGCATGAAAAATCCTAGCCGCGATGTCTCATACAATGTCCAAATCCTTGCCACGATGCCTCGTACAATGTCGTTTCCATAGAGATACATTGTACTGTAACAGCACAGACTTCATGGCAAAGTCAAGGAAACAGACAGGAAACTGACAGAACTTTAAGAAATCATTGTGCAAAGGCTAAGTACATTACAAAAACATGTCAAACAACCGTGATTGTCCAAGAACCTGAAGAATGCTGCAAAAATCCCAGGAATGCTTCTAAAAATTCTAACGAAAAAAATCCAAAAAAATCCAAAATCACGCTCAAAACCACTCTTAAACACTCTTCGCCTCATGCAAAATCCACAAGAGCAATGGACGCATGTGTCCGGCCCAGGAACAATGCAACCTGGGAAAAACCCCAATGCCTCATACAAAGTCGCAGTGACTTTGTATGGGGCAACTTTTTTCAAGGAATTAGGCAATGTTGTATGAATTCGATGTTGTACGAAGCAGACTTTGTATGAGGTATTACTGCATGTAGGTTAGGCATAGAAGCCAAGCATCTTGTCCTTCTACCATGATTTGGAAACAAAGGGTGTTCTAGATTCTTCTTGTCAATAGCCTAAATGAATATCTGTAACAACACTCTTTATGCCTCCTTCTACATTGATCACCTGATTAAGAGATGGGGAAGTACCTAGGTTCTTTCTGCTGTTCTGCCTATCAGGAGATCAACGTTTCTGAGCTCCTGCAGTATTTCTGTCTAAACCAGCATTTCCCAACCTTTGTTTTTGGACTTCAATTCCCAGAAGTCTAAATCAATTCCTCAAAGTACAGTACTGTTCAGCCAATGTACTGACTTCTGGGGATAGAAGTACCTCTGTGGGTCTTGGATCCCACATTGGGAACTACGGGTCTAAACATATATTAACAGTATGGCTTATCCCTCACTACTGGCTAATTAATATGGCAATCACTATGTAATTAAACATTACTCATCCATCAAAATTATCATGTATAAACCAAGAGTTTTCTTTTCCTTGCATCTAACCAATTTGAGTTCCATGACAGCTGCCTTCATTGTCCTTGGTCTCAGCTCAAAACAATTGCAACTCCTTGGTAATTTTGATGTGCTTCAAAATATATTTCTATGCAACATCTTTTACACAGACATGAATGACACATCTCTGATTCACATTTTGGTCCTTTGCAAAATTAACAGGTGCCAAAAATAGGGCTACAACTTTGAACACAACTAAAACGTCAGAAAACAAATGAGATAGGAACAGCAGCCACTAACGATTAATGCTAAAAACCGTAATAAAATGCTTCTGGAAAATGGAAAAGTTGCAAAGGTCCACTCAAAAGGGAAATATAATATATATGTAACAGCAGGTAGATAGAAAGCCATCCATATGCTTTAGCAGACATTTTGAAAGGTGAGCTGCCACAGAGAAGGCCCTGTATTGATGAAATAACAGAAAAACAACAGCCAACAATGTTGTATCAATAAAGTACAATACACAGAATACTTGTGCACTCAGAACAACAAGAATGGAAGCACGGCGCCAAAATGGCCGCCGCGCTCTTTGCGGGCTCCCCCCCACCGGACGAAACCATCCGGGTAGTTAGGGGCGTGGCCAGCACCCTAATAAAAGGGCTGGCCACGAGGCAGCCGCGCTGCCATTTTGGCGAACCGACGGAGCGGAGAAGTTTTTCCTCCTGACCTCCGTCGCTCATGTCTTCTTGAGGGAAGCCTTTTTCGGGCAGCTTTCTCTTTTGGTTTTAGGCTTCCTAGCTACTTTTCGCCATGCCCTCGAAGAAGAAGGCAGCCGCGAATGTGGCTCGATCGGCGCGGAGGCGTCAGCCGGGTCGGAGGACCGCGACTGCGCCCGTTCCGCAGCCACCTCTAGCTGACTCCACCGGGAACGATGGGATGGGATCGGTAGCTCCTTGGCCTCCTGCGCGGAGCATGCCCGCGGCCCCGGACGGGGCCTCGGCCCTTGGCCCGCAAACGACCACGGCCCCTGCCATGGTTCGTGCGGCAGGGCCGTCTTGCCCGGGTGCGCAGTTCCCTATGGGGGGTGCGAGCCACGGAGGGTGGTTGGGTTCCCTGCCCTTACAGGGCGTTACTACGGCTTCCCAGGGGCTGAGCATGGGCTCTTGGCCTTATTTGGCCCCTGGGGCTCAGGGACCTGGACAGGTGCCTGTGAATTATGGGCCTTTTCCCCATTTGCCCGCTGTCGGGGCCGGGCCCTATGTCGACGTGGAGGCCCTCCTTGCTCGTGTAGCGGCCCTTGAAGCGTCCTTGGCGAGGGCCAACCAAACGGGGGTATCCCTAGGTTTTCAGGTACCCCCTTTGACCGCTGAACAACGGCCGGCGACGGGGCGGGTTGAGCCGCCCGAGGCGTGTGGGCCGGTCGTGGCCACTGCCTCGCGGCTCCCCACCCCACAGGTGCAGCAGTCTGGTGCTGGTTTGGCTCCGTCAACGAGCTCAGCTTCGGTCGTGAGCTCCGATGCCCCCAGCGGGCCAGAACCCCTGGTGGGGGCGGCCTGCGGGGGTGCAGCGGGTGAGTATGCAGTCCAAGTTAATGCACCCACACAACTGACTTCATTGGGGGGGGACTGTTCAATGGCCTTGGCCTCGCTCGGGTGGCACGACGGCCCAATGGCCCCCGGCCCACCCAGCGACTTTGCCCATAACACAGGGCTTGGGGCGGGGTGGTGCCCCCAATGTGCTGGGAAATGTGTTGGGGATCCCCGGGCTGGCTCAGGCTCATTTTCCTTTGCCCGTAGTTCCCTCAGTGCCGGTGTCGGCTTTGCCAACGGCAGGGTATTCCTTGCCCTTGGGGGACCATTTGGCCCAGTCTACCAAGGAAAAGATTTGGAGGGGCGAGTACGTAGATATCTTCTCACTTCTAAATAGGGAGCCGACCAAGGAAGAGAGGGAAGGGCTGGACGAGAAGGATAAGGAGCAGGCACGTCGTCGTAAGCCGCCACGCACGTGGGCAAATTGGCTGCCAGCGTACCTGATTTACATGGCCGTTTACCTCAGGGCTAGGCCGGATTTGGCTATTCCCATGGTCCAATATCTGGACAACATTTACCGGGCTATGGTTGATTTCCCGGGTCCGTCATGGCTGGCTTACGACGAAGAGTTCCGCATGAGAATTCTGTTGCACCCGGAGATGAGGTGGGATGAGCCCTGCCAGAAGCTGTGGCTTCTGTATATGACCTCCACGCGCCCGGCGCCTGGGGAGAGATACCATTGTGGACATGCGGTCCAACGAGCGGCCCCAGTACAGGTACCCCGCCAAGCGGCGGGGCAGGGGGTTCCAGCCCGCCTGCTGTGCTGGACCTTCTCGTCCAATGGTTCTTGCAACAGGAAAAATTGCAAGTACAAGCATGAGTGCCCCTCTTGTTCTGGCCCCCATGCTGCCTCCGCCTGTCCCAGGCCGGGGGGATACAGGGGCAGGGGTAGGGGCGGACAAGGGTCAGGCAAGACTGCCATGGAAGGAGCGGGTTCACCAAAAGGCCCCCTCCCCAATTAATGTCGACATGCTGGAGCGTTGGCTCGCATCGTACCCGAGGAGAGCAGACGCTGTGTACCTCCTTCAGGGTTTTCAACTGGGTTTTCGTATCCCTTTCACGGGGGATAGGTCACCGCAGGATGCACCTAACCTTTTGTCACTTAGGGGAAGGGAGGAGGTGGCTGCCGCCAGCATTAATAAGGAGATTGCTGCGGGCAGGGTCGCCGGCCCTTTCCCCGCACCCCCGTTCCCCAACCTTAAAGTGTCTCCGCTAGGACTAGTGCCCAAGAAGTCCCCGGGCGAGTTCCGCCTGATTCACCATTTGTCCTACCCAGCCGGCCACTCGGTCAATGATGCTATCCCTGATGACCTTTGTTCTGTTAGATATACATCCTTTGACCAGGCATTGCGCATGGTGCGCTCATGTGGCCCGGGTGCACTGTTGGCTAAGTGTGACATTAAGTCGGCGTTTCGCCTCTTGCCCGTGCACCCGGGTGACTTTGAGTTGCTGGGTTTCAAATTTCGGGGTGAATATTATTTTGACAAAGCCATGCCATTCGGCTGTTCCATATCCTGCTCGGCTTTCGAGCGTTTCAGTACCTTCCTGCAGTGGGCATTTGTCCGTAGGTCAGGGTCTCGGTCTGTAGCCCATTACCTGGATGATTTTTTATTCGGGGGTGAACGGGGCTGGGACACGTGTACACGTCTCATCAATACATTTCAGACGCTAATGGAGGAACTCGGTGTCCCTTTAGCGCCCGAAAAGACCGAAGGCCCGTCTAATAAGTTAATATTCCTGGGGGTGGAAATTGACATGGTAGCGCAGGCTTCTAGGTTGCCCGCAGACAAGGTGGCAAGGATAGTTGCCCTTATATCGGACTTACTGGCTAAGCGCAAGGCATCCCTTCGGGAATTGCAGGTGCTACATGGCCACCTCAATTTCGCTTGCAGGGTGGTCGCACCTGGCAGGGCCTTTGCTCGGCGCTTGTGCGACGCCATGGCAGGCTTATCCAGGCCCCATCATAGGGTGAGACTGACACGGGGCATCAGGGCAGATCTGCACATATGGCTCCAGTTCCTGAGGGAGTTCAATGGGGTATCATTTTGGAGGTCTGACCTCCTGGCTTCGCCCCAATTTCAAATTCAGTCTGATGCCTCGGGATCCCTGGGTTATGGGATGTACTTCAATGGGAAGTGGGCATGTGGTGGATGGCCACCAGCCTGGTCAGGCACGGGTCGGCTGAGGGATCTCACATATTTGGAATTTTTTCCCATACTGGGGGCCTTGATGCTATGGGGTGAGGAGTGGGCCAACTCTGTGGTGCATTTCTGGTGTGACAATGCGGCTGTTATCCACATTGTCAACTCACAGACCTCTAAATCTCCCAGGGTCATGGATCTTGTGCGCCAGTTTGTTTTGCGCAGCCTGCGCCTCAATGTACTGTTCAGAGCCAGGCATGTCCCGGGGGTGAATAATGATATTGCTGACGCTTTGTCCCGCCTGCAGATCTCCCGGTTCCGTGCCTTGGCTCCGGATGCGGAGGAATTTCCCTCGCCACTACCGCAGGAGATATGGACCATTGGCAAGGAGAGGTGAACCGGGCGATAGGCATGTCACTGGCGCCACGCACGCGTAAGGCGTATCACCACGCGTTGGTTTCATTTCGGACCTTTTGTTCCCAATATTGCTTGCCAGATACCTGGCCGATCCCAGTGGCCCACATCCTCCATTTTATGGTTTACCTGCACGCCCAGGGCCTGGCACCACGCACCATAGCATCTAGGCTATCAGCGCTGGCTTTTATGGCCAAGGTAGGAGGTCATGCGGACAGTACCGCTGATTTCCGTGTGAGACATGTTTTGGAGGGGTGGGTGCGGGAACGTGGGCGTTGCCTGGACGACCGTCACCCAATTTCCCCTGGGGTACTTACCCAACTGGCACGAGGCTGGCATGACCTATGTTTCGATAGGTATGAGGCAGCCCTGTTTCGTGCGGCTACAACGGTGGCCTTTTTTGGAGCGCTCCGCATCAGCGAGCTTGTGATGCTGTCTAAGGCGGATGCAAGTCGTAGGGCACTGGAACTCGAAGATGTCTATGTTTGCAATGATTGGGCTCAGTTGAGGATACGCTCCTCTAAAACAGATCAGCATGGCGTAGGCAGTGGAGTAAGACTGCTACGATGTTCATTGGCAGACATCTGTCCGGTTGGTGCCCTACAGGAGTTCCTTGCACTGCGTGGCACGCACCACGGCCCGTTTTTCTGTCACCAAGATGGGTCTCCCCTCACTAAATTTCAGTTTTGGAAGGTGACAGGGAAGGCACTGGCCAGAGTCGGCCTCCCTGGGGCCCGTTACGGCACCCATTCATTTAGAATTGGGGCGGCCTCTACTGCGGCTGCTTATGGGTACTCCGGGGCTGACATACGCAGCATGGGGAGGTGGGACTCACGATGTTTCCAGTTTTATGTTCGCCCACTCCCACCGTGAGTACCTTCTGTGTCACCATGTATCTCTCCTTCCCTGTTTTTTCCCTTGACAGACCCTGGGTGTCGTATCACACCAGTGACAGTATGGCTGGTGGGCCATAGCTACGTGCACAGGGCAGCGCGTTACGCTGTGGCGACAGATTGGGGACCCCGACTGGGACTGGGTGCGTACGCACATTTCACGTGGCACGGTGAGCCCGGTATGTTGTGGCGGGAGCTTTTGCCATTCCTCTTTTCGTCGAGGAGTGCCGACCCGCCCGACATTCTGATCATACACCTTGGGGGTAATGACTTGGGTCAGGTCACTGGCTTATCGCTGAAGCATGCGGTTTGCGCGGACCTCACCTACTTACATTACGTATGGCCCGCCACAACCCTTGTTTGGTCAGATATGGTCCCACGGCACGCTTATCGGGGAGGCTTTGACCTCCAGGCCCTGGACCGCGCTCGGCGCATGGTGAACAGGGCTGTGGCCCGATTCCTTTCGACCAAGGGCTGGGGGCGGGTCAGTCATCATCCCGCCATCAGTTTGCAAAATTACGGGCTTTATTCAGGGGATGGGGTCCATCTGTCGCGAGGAGGTATGGACCTCCTGCTGGGGGATTGGCGAGCAGGCCTGTCGACCGAGCTGACGGTCTTGGGGGGGGCGGCGAGCCTTTATTGAAGCCTCTCCGGGTGGCGGGTAGCACTGGTAAGGTAAACATTTATGACCCACAGGTATCCGGCAGGTTCGCAATTGACTGGACAACACTAGATAGGCATAAGTTGTTTAAACGTTGTCCGGTCAATGACGAACCAGGCGAGGGGGTGATGGTTACCACTAGACAGCTGGAATCACCCCCTGATTTTACGGATACACGTCAGAGGGTGGGGTCATTAGTTAGATATTGACTACGGTCAACAATTTGTTTGTTGTCAGCAAACAAATTGATACAAATAGATACATTGTAACAATTGTCGTTGGCAATTTTGGGTGGTACCTTACCAGTGTTACTTCGGCCTGCTTGCCTTAAGAATTATGATTGGTCGTTTTACCAATAGAAATTTATAATTCGGACTAGGGCTTGAATCAATAAATGTGGCCCATGCCGTTATCCACTTTCATTTGTGTCTGAGTCCATCATTGGGGGGGTGCGCCTGCAATGGAAGCGCGGCGCCAAAATGGCCGCCGCGCTCTTTGCGGGCTCCCCCCCACCGGACAAAACCATCCGGGTAGTTAGGGGCGTGGCCAGCACCCTAATAAAAGGGCTGGCCACGAGGCAGCCGCGCTGCCATTTTGGCGAACCGACGGAGCGGAGAAGTTTTTCCCCTCCACCCCCTCCCTAGTTAACAGTGTGATTTCTTGGTCGCTTCGGGGCCGGGTGGGAATTTTTGGCTGGGACTCGCAATTGGCCCTTGAGTCCTGGCTTTTTTGCCCATCCCACACTGTTGCTATGGTTTGATATAGGGGTTGTTCTGTGCTACTGTTGACTTTGGTCACATTGACGGGTAGCACTGGTAAGGTAAACATTTATGACCCACAGGTATCCGGCAGGTTCGCAATTGACTGGACAACACTAGATAGGCATAAGTTGTTTAAACGTTGTCCGGTCAACGACGAACCAGGCGAGGGGGTGATGGTTACCACTAGACAGCTGGAATCACCCCCTGATTTTACGGATACACTTCAGAGGGTGGGGTCATTAGTTAGATATTGACTACGGTCAACAATTTGTTTGTTGTCAGCAAACAAATTGATACAAATAGATACATTGTAACAATTGCCGTTGGCAATTTTTGGTGGTACCTTACCAGTGTTACTTCGGCCTGCTTGCCTTAAGAATTATGATTGGTCGTTTTACCAATAGAAATTTATAATTCGGACTAGGGCTTGAATCAATAAATGTGGCCCATGCCGTTATCCACTTTCATTTGTGTCTGAGTCCATCATTGGGGGGGGGGGGGTGCGCCTGCAATAACAAGTGTAATCTGGCAGCTAAGAGTAAGGAGTAGTTAGAAGAGCTCCTTTTAAAATCTAATGTTTTGGCCATTGTCCCTAAAAGAATGCATCCAGCTTTGGACATAATACCCACCACATCTTCCCAGTTAGACAGGCTAGCAAGAATGAAACCAGTTCTTTTGATATCTTCTGCTTTCCTAAACCTTAAGACTAACATCTATAAAGGAGTCTCACAGCATCACATCTGTCCTAACAAAAACAATAGAATCCTACAGCACATAAAGGTTAGCAATGGGACTGTGAGCTGAGATTATATTTAGGCAAAAGCCGCTCTTTCATTAAAACACCTGAAGCTCTGTTAAGCTTCTTCTTCCATGTCTAGGTTAGACGTGAAATTGCCAGAATTATCCTACCTTTCGCTGAGTTCATTCTACAATTGTTTTTGCCCGTGAGAAAGATTAGCTGACATAAGGTGGCCGTTGCCCAAAGTACACCCAATTGTGGTTCAAAACTACCACATTCTTTGAGGAGGCTCTTTCTGTGTACTGAACAGCACTCTTAGTCTAAGTAGCTGAGTTTTACCAACTGGTAGTCTCCCTCCTGGCTTAGTGGTTAAGACACTGAGGTTGATGACTGGAAGGCTGGCAGGTCAGCAGTTCGAGACTTAAGTACTGCACAATGAGTACTCCAGCTCCAGTCAACCTATCAGTTAAGGTAAAGGTAAAGGTTTCCCTTGCTCGAAAGCCAGTTGTATCCGACTCTAGGGTGCAGTGCTCATCTCTGTTTCTAAGCCGAAGAGCCAGCGCTGTCTGCTTCTGCAGACATTTCCGTGGTCATGTGGCAGGCATGACTAGACACCGGAGCGCACGGAACGCTGTTACCTTCCCACAGAAATGGTCCCTATTTATCTACTTGCAATTTCTTGCTTTCGAACTGCTAGGTTGGCAGGAGCTGGGATGAAGACGGGAGCTCATTTCCGTCCTGCAGTACTCAGGAATCGAACTGCTGACCTTCCGCTTCCCAGTCAGCGTCTTAGCGACTTGAGCCACTGGAAATTGCTAGTAGATAAATAGGGAACACTTCAGTGGGTAGGTAAACAGCGTTCCTTGCACTCAGGTGTTTAGTCATGCCTGTGAAATGTTCACAGAAAGGTCTGCAGATACAGGTAGCAATGGCTCTTGGGTTGTAAACAGAGATGAGCACTGAACCCTAGAGTCAGATACGACTGGCTAAATCTCCCTCCAGGGTGCTCAAAAGGATTATTTCCTCTCCTATATGGTGCTCACTGATCTTGCCTAGTGATCTCCATTGCAAGCACTAACTGGGACAGAACTAGCTTTCCTTCTGCAATGAAAAACTTAGGATATGTTCAACACAGAATGCTTATCGCAGTAGATGCAACAGCTGTGGATGGTGCCCATCCATCTGTTTAATGGGGAGTGGGAGCAGGTATGTGAACTTTCTGAATGAGGAAATAGCCATGCTGCCCATCCATTCCTGTGCCTGGTAAATCTCCAATTTGTTTTTTTTTTCTGTCCAGATCCATGATACTATTTATGCATTTCTGGAACACTGTGGAAAAACCCTTTTCTATGGGCACAAAAACACCAATGTTTCTGGTGTCAACCACAGGATACTACTGTACATCATAAATACTCAAAAGATTTGATTTCCAGCAATGGCACAAAAACCAGCAGATACAGGTATTTTCATTACCATGTTGTTGTTGTCATGTGCCAGTTCTTTCTCTTTTGAAACTGTTTCATTGATTCTGAATTTTATAGAAAATGTATATTCTGCCTTCACCTCCACAAAGCGGCGGCTTCATGCTAGATGGACCTTTTTCAATGGACTCTGACAGTGTAACCTTATCTTTTTCTTTAAAAGAAAATACCACAAAAAGGTACTGGTAATATTAAGTTGTGTCCCAAGACTGGAAGACCATGTAAATTATGAATTTTTATAAGGCTTTATTATGTTTATAGCCTCCATGCCATTAAATCTCTGACCCACTGGTCTGTGCTGCTTTTGTGATATTAAACTGATACAACACATACAGAAAACAAAACTATTTTCTTTTTTTATTATTTAAAGAACAGAGGGCCATTTTTATGAATTAGGGTGCTGCCATCCAATATTTTATTTATCTATAAAATAAGAGTGTATAAAATAAAAACAGAGTCCAAAATCAATTGAATTTTGGAATGGAGTCAAGAGAAAGTATGATTAATGTGCAATAGTACATCCCCCTCTAGTGGCTGGCATTTTTTTCAGAGCATTGTCACAGCATTCTCTATCCAGCAAAAAATAATAATAATCCACATTTATCTATATGTTTTACCTTGCATTTCTTCTCTTTCTGGGTCATTGGTTTCTGTTTGGATCTTTCCTGTCCAACGATCTGCATCTCTATATAGAACAGGGATTCCAAAACTATGGCCCACATGCCAGACCTGGCCTGTGATGCCATCCCATCTGGCCCATCGCCGCCTCTGTCACACCCAGAAGTGGAAGTGGGCACATTTACATCAGCCATTAAACGTGCCCGCTCATGCACAAACATGCCCATGGCTGTCATAAACGCGGAAGTGGGTGCATTTACTACAGCTGTAAATGTGCCCATTTCTGCTTCCGGGGGCATGGTTCAGCCCACTCAGGTCTGTGGTGTAAAAAGGTTGGCCACTCTGGTATAGAAGCAAAGTTACACAGTAACAAGCCATTTTTCTGGTGAAAATGTTTATTTGTAATTCTGAGCCAAGAAAAATAAAATAAAAGGGAGGGAATTTCTTCCAATCCGATTCCTATACATACCTGTCAACCTTCCCGGATTGGCTGGGATTTCCCATTTTTCGGTGCCAATTTTCACAATTTCCCACCTGGAGCTGCCGAAACCCTGGAATTTGGCAGCGGGGGGAAAGGCGTTACTGAGCATCCCTTCTGCGCAGCTCACTTCTATGCATGCATAGAAGGCTTTTATGCATGTGTAGAACCCTTCTACGCTTGCATAGAACTCTTCTACGCATGCGTAGAAGGCTTCTGTGCAAAAGGGGATCGTAGAAGCTTTCTACGCATGTATAGAAGCAAGCTGCGCAGAATGGTTCTGCGCAAGTCACTTTTACGCATGGGTAGAAGGCTTTTACGCATGCATAAAAAGCAACCTGCGCAGAACCGTTCTGCGCAGGTCCTGGATTGTCCAGAGTCGTGGTTGACAGGTATGTTCCTGTATGCACATTTGTGAAACTCAAAGCTCTCTGCCTAATGTCATCCTACATTTGAAATACAGTGTCATCGCACTTCCATAGTGCGAATGAAATCCAGGAGCCATGTATTTGGCATCTCTCAAAAAACATTGGGTCTCTGACAACATGCATTGTCCACTCCAGCAAAGCTGATGGTGAGACTTCCCAATCAGTGATGGTGACTCTGAGTGAGTTTGGGAGTAAGGCTTGTTTTCAGCAGCATGGGGTGGGGGTGGGCTTCAGAGTCCTCCTTTACCCCCAAAGAATATAATGTTGCCATCAGGTCAAAAGTGTTTGGTTTATGGGTGAAGTTTCAGAAAAATATTGGGCGATTGGAATCATAGATGGCTTAGTGGTTAAGATGCTGAGCTTGGAAACTGGAAGGTCAGGTTTCTATACCTGAGGGCTGCACTTGGGGACATGAAAGGAGCTTCATTCGGGTGTCCCCTTTCAATCCAGAGTAATGGTATAATTATTACTGGTTTTGAAGGCCATTGAGCCCAACCCTTTGCTCCAAATCAAAGCAGAACTGATGGTGGTCCAACTCTCTCTCTCTCTCTCTTTCTTCCAGTGTTGGAATGGTCACCACCTCTCAAAACATCTGGTTCCATTGTCATATTACTCTAAACATTAAGGTGTTTTTTTCCCCATGGTATTGAGCCTGTATCTGGCTTCCTTTATTTTGAACCTCTTATTACGTGTCCTGCACTCTGGGATGATCCTGCTCTTCCTCTTTAAGACAATATTTCACGGATTTGAAAAGTGCTATCAAGCCTCCCCTCAGTCTCCTTTCCTCAAGGCTAACTATACCCAGTTGTTTCTGTCTTTCCTCATAAGCCTTAGATTTGATTTCTCTAATCATCCTTGTTGCCCTTCTCTGTACCCGCTCCAGTTTGTTTTGTTAAAATGTGGTGCCCAGAATTGGACCCAATATTCTAGATGTAGTCTAACTAGTGCTGAATAGAGGGGAACTGGTATCTCATGGGTTTTGGAGGCTACTTTTATTAATGCAAAAGTATAGTTGTCAGGCCATGCTCATTCCTGCTTTCCTTTAGGCTACTCCCCTTTCTCTCGGGCTGAGCGCATGGTCCTCTGCCAGTGTGCTCTGTTTGAATGTTTAGAGATGGACACTGGGCTATGCCCAGAATAGTAACTTTCTCTATTTCTGACAATGCTACTGGCCACTGTGTCTTTCACAGTGAAACGGGTGCTCTTTTCTACAGGGAATACTGACAGATACTGTCACCAGCATTTTGGCACATTCTTAAGCCTGATGTCCACTTTGAAGCGCTGAATAACCATGTCTTACCTGTCAGGCTGTCTTTCACAAGTGAAGAAGAAGAAGTAGAAGTCTGAGAAACTTCCAGAAAGGTTTTGCACCTTTAAAAAAATCTGCTAGGATTTTGCAAGCAGACCACAGATTGCATGTTAGTTTGATTTTGCCATGCTTGATTTCTCCATACTTTCATGGAGTAATTCTGAAAGGTGAGGTCAGGAGATGGAGGAGAAATTGCCCCTTCTTGACTCACATCTCTTCCTCTTCCTCCTTTTCTTTTCTTTCCTCTCTTACATTGGACATGATCATATTATAATGAAATAAGGGTCGCAAGAGCAGCTGATAAAGCTTCCTAAGGCCACCAAACTAGAGTTGAATCCTAGTCACCTGGTGTGGAATGCCTGACCACACCCAGCTCCTGGCAATAGCTAGAGGTTCTCTATAAGAACAGGGTTTTTGGATTAACCAAGGGAGGAGGAGGGAAAGAGAGGCTGATTTAGGATGGCAGGATTTATGGTCAAAGTAGAAGTCATTTGTCACATAAACTACAAATCTATTGCTTAGATTAGTCAGGTTTATTTTTTCTTTAAAAGGGGGAGAAAACCTAAGTGTGGAATTTCTTTTGTAAGATGCTTGAGAGATTTTTTAAAAAAAATTTGTAACTTTTTTATGCTTAAAGAGAGGAATAAACAAGCTTTGGTTTTACAATACAAAATGTGTTGGATTAAAGAAGGGGTAATAGCAAGAGCACCAAACGTATGCTACATGCTACCAATTATTTAGAGCTCTCCAACGTTTATGATTGGACTCTCAAAATTTGAGAGGTTCCCTAATAACTGCAAGGTATATCGCAGGACGACATACTGGCTGAGTCTCAAGGGTTCCGAAGATGAGCCTGCCGGCAATGGAGGTTCGGGGGGGTGTAACCTGGAGAACCCTATGGCAAGGGTTACAAGGGAAGCTGATACAGTATTGTCATCTGGTTTCTTATCCTTTCAAATTCTAGGTTTAACAGCTCTAAACAATGATAACAGCTAATTGCAAGTAGATAAATAGGTACCACTTTGGTGGGGAGGTAAACAGTGTTCCGTGCACTCCAGCATGCCTACCACATGTCCATGGAAATGTCTGCAAATGCAGACAACGCTGGCTCTTCGGCTATAAACAGAGATGAGCACTGAACCCTAGAGTCAGATACAACTGGCTTTCGAACAAGGGTGACCTTTACTTTAATGAGGTCTACTTATTTTCCTCTTTTAATTTTGCCTTTCATGGTCAGCTGTAACAAACTGAAGGTTTCATTTCTTGCTAAGTGAATTAAATATTGTAGCTTTATGATTTATTAGTCTTTCTTCATTCATTCTCTTCAGTACTCTTTCATTGGCCAAGCCTCCCAACATTCATAACGTTTGGTGATTAATTGACATTTCCAATACATCTTCTACAGTGCCAAAACTGAGAATACATAACACTGTGCAATGTGCCACCAAGTTTCAAAGCCATGTTTTGTTTCATGTGACATCTTCTATCTCAGTGTTTCCCAATCTTTGGGGTTTTTTGGACTTCATTTACCATTGGAAAACCAAAATGACTGTAATTGTTTGTTTGCTTTTGCACCGATGTACCAGAAATTGGAGACATGATAGAGTGTAAAGACAAGCACAGCCTTGCTAAATTTCTGACAGCTTGCTAGGCACTTTTAAATTTTTTATTTCATTTTATTTCATTTTAACTTCTTTCATTATTCAGAAACCAAAGAGACAGAAAGAAAAAGGGGCTAGCATGATTTGTGTCCATCTGATTCAATGTATGATGTGAGAATGAACTGATTTATAAACTCACTTAGCTCTACTGACAAATAATAATGGTCATTCCGTTTTGATCCAAACCTCAGAAATCAGTTTGAATGGGCCAACAGGTCAAGTAATTTGGGATTTGTCCTAACTGGTGCATAGCAGTAGCAGGAAATGATTTTCATCATTTCTCAAACAAACACTAGACCTAGATGGGGATAGGTGACCATTAATTCCAGTGAGATTTTTGCAAAATTCACAAATTTCTTCACAAACGGAGCAAGAAGAACTCAACTTTTAAACATGCTAAAGTTGTCTATTCAGGCTTTCTTTCTGAGTACAAAACTCTAAAATGGCTGTGTGTGAGACTCCCTGCGCATTCCTGTTGTATATTGGTGCTAAAGCATTGGCTTGACAAACAGAGAGGAGTAGACACAGGAACTTGTTAATCACCTGCAATTTCTTACTGGGAGTTATAAATTTCTACTCTGCTAGTGAGAAACCAAGATTTTGACCAATGGTTGGATTTTTCTGAAAGCTGGTCCCAAGATTCAGTGTACACAAAATTCACACAATGCTGTCTAGTTTGTGCAGCCAACAAGACAGGTTAACAGGCCAAGAAAGAACCCGTCAAACACACAGAAAAGAATAATAATTTCCACAGCTCTTGATGTCCTAACAGTGAATGATTTCTATTTTCCCCATGAAACGTGTGTAATTACTCAAAATGGTGGCTTTGCTTTTAGTGAGTTAAAATGTTTCTTTGCTTTCTGAGAGCAGGTGGGTGGGTGAAGAAAGTCTTGGAATGTGACCTTTAAGACAAATGGGGATTTCTTTGCTATTGTAATTCAAAATACAGTGGAACCTTGGTTAACAAAAGGCTCAGTTAACATAAAAATCGCATAACAAAAGAAAATCCATAGAAAATAGTGGCTCGGTTTACAAAATTTTGGGGGCAATGGATTAATTGGTTTTCAATGCATTCATATGGGAAACCACATTTTGGTTAACATATTTTTGTTTTCAATGCATTCCTATGGGAAATTTCATGTAATGCAATCATACCTGTCAACCATCCCGATTTGGCCAGGATTACCATGGAATTTGACGCCGATTGACATCATAACACGCCCCGCGCTGCCAAAACCCCATAATTTGGCAGTGGGGGAAAACGCTTTCCATGCATGCGTGGAAGCACTCCACTGCTTGCGCAGCCCCTACACAAGCAGCGAGCGCTTCCACGCATGCATGGAAGGGTTCTACACAAGTGTAAAACCCTTCCACGCATGTGTGGAAAGCGACCTGCGCTCAAGCGATCTGCGCAAGTCCCGTTTTTTCCGGAGCTGCGGGTTGACAGGTATTTATTTATTTATTTATTTATTTATTGTTACATTTTTATACCGCCAACTCAGCCAAAGCCGACTCCGGGCGGTTCACAACAGTGGGTAGAAACAGATAAAAACAAATGAAACAGATAAAAACCAGAAATAAGAACCCACCCCTAAAAAGAGAGGGGTGCAGGAACTGAAGAAACCGTGGGGCAGGCATCCTCCCCTATATTAACCACCCAACGGAAGCCACCCCTCCACCTGCACCCCAAACTTGGCCCACCAGCCAGGTTTTTAGTTCTTTTTTAAAGGGCAACAACTCCGTCTGGAGACGCAGTTCCACAGGCAGGAGGTTCCAAAGGGCCGGTGTGGACAAAGAGAAGGCTCTCCTCCTTGTGCCAGAGAGGCGAGCCCCCCTGGCCAATGGCACTATTAGGGAGCCCCTCCGATCTGCTCTCGTTGGATGGACAGACATCCTTAGGGTGATGTGGTCTCTAAGGTAACCTGGCCCACTACCATATAGGGCTTTAAAGGTCAAAACCAGCACCTTGAATTGCACCCGGAGGCAAACGGGTAACCAGTGCAGCTCCCGCAGCAGTGGTGAGGCATGGGCATAACGTCCACACCCCATCACCACCCGGGCCGCCGCATTCTGGACCAGCTGCAGCCTCCGAATGGTCACCAAGGACAGCCTCATGTAAAGTGCATTACAATAATCTAGTCTGGAGGTCACCAGAGCATGAGTGATCATGAGCAAAGAGTCCCGGTCCAGGAGCGTGTGCAACTGTTGAATCACCCCCAAGTTGGGCGAAGGCCCTCCTGGCCACAGCCGCCACCTGGTCTTCTAGCAGCAGCCGCGAATCCAGGAGGACCCCCAAGTTGTGCACCGGGTCGGTCTGGGGCAAAATAGCCCCATCTAAAACCAAAGATGGTAGCTCCCAGGATAGCACAGGACCACCCATCCACAGCCACTAAGTCTTACTAGGATTCAGCTGTAACCCATTCACCCCCATCCAGACCCCAACCATCTCCAGACAACTGGAAAAACCTTTGACTGCATCACTGGGGTCCCCACGGGCCGAGATGTACAACTGTGCATCATCCGTGTACTAATGGTACCGCACCACGTGGGAATGGATGATCTCACCCAGCGGCTTCATGTAGATGTTAAATAGGAGAGGAGAGAGTACCGAGCCCTGAGGCACCCCATATTTTAGGGACCTAGGACTGGACTTCGCTCTCCAACCACACCGACTGGGTCTGGTCCCTCAGAAATGAGGAAAACCAGGACCACACAGTGCCCTGGATCCCCAATCCTCAGAGCCGTTCCAGAAGGATACTGTGGTCGATGGTATCGAAAGCAACTGAGAGGTCAAGAAGAGCAAGGACGGACAGATGACCGCCATCCCGCTCTTGCCAGAGATCATCCATCAGCGCGACCAATGAGGTCTCAGTACCATATCCAGGTCTGAATATTGACTGGAAGGGGTCCAGATATTCCGCTTCATCCAGTACCCCCTGCAACGGACGTACCACTGCCTTTTCCAATACTTTCCCCAAAAAGGGGAGGTTGGAAACAGGTCTGTAGTTGGTTATGACTGCTGGATCGAGGGATGGCTTCTTCAGGAGGGGGCGCACCAAAGCATGTTTCAGCGGTGCAGGAAATATCCCCTCCCAAAAAGACGCATTAATTATAGCCCCGACCCAGCCACTTGTCACTGTCTTGGAGGCTTTTACCAGCCAGGCAGGACAGGGATCCAATGGACAATTAGTGGCACAGACCGCCGCAAGGAGCCTGTCCACTTCATCTGGGGCAACAGGATCAAACCAAACCCAGATAACACAGCAAGATTGTGCACTGGCTCCCCCTGACCCTCCCCATCCATGCCAAGATCAAACCTTGAGCGAATCCGATCGATTTTCTCCACCAGATGGTCAGCAAAGTCCTCAGCCGATCCCTGCCAACCAGGCACCCCCCCCCCCCAAGGAGGGACCTGGTCACCCAAAACAGGGTGGCTGGGCGATTATCAGTGGAGGCAATAAGGGAGGTGAAGTGTTGCCTCCTCACCACCCCCATCGCCACTAGGTAGGCCCTAATAGCGGCTCTAGCTAGTGTCCAATCGGAATCGTTCCTGGTCTTCACTGAGCGGTGCTCAAGGCGTCTCTTTGCCCATTTGAGCTCCCGTAGTTCTTCCGTCAACCACGGGAATGACCTAGCTCCGTGGGCTCTGAGAGGCTGTAGTGGAGCGATTACATCCAAGGCAGCTGTTGTCGACCCACACCACAGTTCAACAAGTGCCTTCCAGTTCCCTCTGGAATCCATCCAGATCCATCAGTTGCCGGGGGCGGGCCACTTTAATAGACCCTGCCTCCCTACGATGAAGTGTTGCCCCCAGAAAGTCTAGAGCCACCAGATAGTGATCTGACCATGGCACAGGTGTTATGTCTAGCTTCTGTAAACTCAGATCACTCTGCCACTGCTCCGACAAAAAGACTAAATCTGGTGTGTGGCCACTGCCCCTGATAGGGCCCCGAATTACCTGAGCCAGGTCCATAGTTGCCATGGAAGCCATGAACTCCTGAGCCACCCCGGAACCAGACCCCAGCGAAGGCAAATTGAAGTCCCCCAGAACCATCAGCCTAGGGAACTCCAACGCCAGCGCTGAGACAGCCTCGAGGAGCCCAGGCAGGGAGTCCCTTCCCCTGCAAGGGGGCAGATACAGGAATAGGACCCCCAACTGACCCTTTGGGCCCAGCCGCAGGAGCAGGGTCTCACAAACCAGAATTTGTGGAGCAGTGGCCCTGGTGACTCCCAGTGACTCCCTGGCTATAATGGCAACACCACTGCCCTTGCCCTCATCACTAGGCTGGTGCCAAACACCAAACCCAGCCGGACACATCTCTGATAGAGGCACCCCATCCTCTGGTCTCAGCCAGGTCTCAGTGATGCATGCCAGGTTGGCCCTCTCTCCCAAAATAGAATCTAGTATTAGGGGCACCTTACCCAGACCGACCTGGCATTCAGCAGCAGCAGCCTAAGGGTGTGGTCACCCTGGATCAGCTGCTCAGGACCTAGAGGTAAAACCGGGGGGCCAGAACACAGGACAGATACTAAGCATCGGTCCCGCGTTCCCCGAGTGCGGCCCACCCCGCGGTTCCCGCTATAATGCCCCATGCCCATCACAACCTCTAAATGGGCCGCTGGAACCTCCACCATTAACCCTGATGGAGTGTCGCCCAGTCTTCCCGGCTGGCAGGGCCATCTCTCCCTCCCTCCCTCCCTAACCCACTTAAAACATACCCTCTCAGTCTCTCTACCCGTGTTAATGGTCCCGGCGAGTTCCGGCTGGCCGCAAGAGTCTCCAGGGTGGCGGTAGAAATTCCGCTGTGACCGCCGGCCTCTTGACCCCCCCCCTGCAAGGAAGTGGGAGCACGGGACACCGATGGTGGAGGTGGTCCCAACAAACTCTGATTGGCTGCAGGTGTCTCCAGAGCGGCAGTGGAAAATCCGCCACGGCCATTGGCCCTTTGAGTCCCCCACAGGGAGGCGGGAGCCGGGATGCCAATGGTGGGGCGGTCCCAGCAATCTCCGACTGGCCGCAGGTGTCTCCAGGGTCGTGGCGGCAGAAGCTCCGCCACGGCCGCCGGCCTACCAAGCCCCCCGCAGGGGGGTGGGAGCCTGGGATGCCGATGATGGGGGTGGTCCCAGCAATCTTCAACTGGCCACAGGTATCTCCAGGGCGGTGGCGGCAGAAGCTCCGCCACGGCCACCGGCCTACCGAGCCCCCTGCAGGGGGGTGGGAGCCTGGGATGCCAATGATGGGGGTGGTCCCAGCAATCTTCAACTGGCCACAGGTGTCTCCAGGGTGGCAGTGGGAGTTCCTACGCGGCCGCCAGCCTTTTGATCCCCCTGCAGGGAGGCAGGAGCCCGGGATGCCGATGGTGTGTGGGGGGGGGGGGGGGTTCCAGCGAGCTCCAACTGGCCATAGGTGTCTCCAGGGTGGGGCGGAAATCCCGCCGTGGCTGCTGGCCTTTTGAGACCCCGCAGGGAGGTGGGAGCCTGGGACGCTGATGGTGGGATAGTCCCGGCAAGCTCCAAACTGGCCGCAGGTGTCTCCAGGGCAGTGGTGGAAGTTCTTCTGCAGCTGCCAGCCTTTTGAGCCCCCCGCAGGGAGGCAGGAGCCCAGGATACCAATGGTAGGGGTGGTCCCAGCGAGCTCCGACTGGCCACAGGTGTCTCCAGGGCGGGGTGGAAATCCCGCCGTGGCCACCGGCCTTTTGAGCCCCCCGCAGGGAGGCGGGAGCCTGGGACGCTGATGGTGGGGTGGTCCCAGCGAGCTCCAAACTGGCCGCAGGTGTCTCCAGGGTGGCGGAGGAAGTTCATCCACAGCCGCCAGCCTTTTGAGCCCCCTGCAGGGAGGCGGAAGCCCGGGATGCCAATGGTGAGGGTGGTCCCAATGACCTCCTGGCAAAGGGAGGAGGGGCGGGGCTCACCTCAGCTGGTCGGAGGCTGTTGTCTTCTGCCAGCTCCGATGGCCCTTTACCTCTCCTGGCAAAGGGAGGAGGGGCGGGGCTCACCTCAGCTGGTCGGAGGCTGTTGTCTTCTGCAGGCCCAGACGGACCTTTGCCTCTCCTGGCAAAGGGAGGAGGGGTGGGGCTCACCTCAGCTGGTCGGAGGCTGTTGTCTTCTGCAGGCCCAGATGGCCCTTTACCTCTCCTGGCAAAGGGAGGAGGGGTGAGGCTCACCTCAGCTGGTCGGAGGCTGTTGTCTTCTGCAGGCCCAGATGGCCCTTTACCTCTCCTGACAAAGGGAGGAGGGGTGGGGCTCACCTCAGCTGGTCGGAGGCTGTTGTCTTCTGCAGGCCCAGATGGCCCTTTACCTCTCCTGGCAAAGGGAGGAGGGGTGAGGCTCACCTCAGCTGGTCGGAGGCTGTTGTCTTCTGCAGGCCCAGACGGCCCTTTACCTCTCCTGGCAAAGGGAGGAGGGGTGGGGCTCACCTCAGCTGGTCGGAGGTATGAATGCAATCCTATGGGAAATTCGGTTCAAGTAATTTTCGCTTTAAGAAACATCCCAGGGAACCATACCTGTCAAGTTTTGAATTTGAAAATAAGGAAAACACTGTGGGCATGGCCAAATCTGTCCATGTGACTTGCTGGACACTAGTCATCATGCCTGCTACATGGCCACATGAAAACGTCTGCTAACACAGACAGGCAGCACTGGCTCTTTGGCTGTCAGTGGAGATGAGCACTGCACCCTAGAGTCAGATACGACTGGCTTTTGAGCAAGGGAGATCTTTACATAAACAGGGCCAAACTTCACAGCAAATTTGAATACCAATCAGAGATTGCTGAAAGCCAGTCATATCCAACTCTAGCGTTCAATGCTCATCTCTGTTTCAAAGCTCTGTTTCAAAGTGCTGTTTTCTGTGGTCATTTATCTACTTGCAATTTCTTGCTTTTGAACTGCTAGGTTGGCAGGAGCTGGGACAGAGATGGGAGCTCATCACTCACTCACTCACTCACGCACACACACACTCGCTCACTTTTTTCCCTGGGTCGGGCTTTCCTTTGCTTATTTTTTTCCACCCCTGAGTTGGTGATCGGTGTAAAGAGCAGAAATCCCTGAGTTCAATTCCCGGCTCCCCACTTCCAGGGCCTCGAGTGTAAAAAAAAACAAAAAAAACACCCCAGCGGGCAGATTTTCCCCATGGCAAATGGGGGGGGGAGTTGAAAAGGGAAAACAAGTCCAAAGGCGAGCACCCAACTTGGCTGGGGAGGGTAGGTGGAGGGGGAGGATGGGGGAGGGACGCACACTTCCACTGGGTATGGGACTCTAGTCTCCCTCCTCTTCAGGCAGGCAAGCGCAGCTCTGACCGGGGAAGGTCGGAGGGGGTGAAGGGAAGGCATGCTCACCCACGGCAAGAAGAGGCAGAAGCAGCCAGAGGCAGAAAGAAGGACATGCGGCGGCGGCTGTGGAGTGAAAGGAAGTTAAGGGAGTGAAAGGAAGTAAAGAAGGAAAGGAAGAAAGAAGGAAAGGAAGGAGGGTAAGAAAAAGCAAGGGAGGAAGGAAGGAAAGAAAATAATAGAAAGAGTGAGAAAAAGGAAGAAAGTAGGGAAGAAAAGAGGGAAATTTTAGAGTCTTGCATGGAAGACAAAGAAGGAGCCCCAGTGAGGGCTAAAACACAGCTTTATTGCATGATGGTCAGGATGAACATGTGGGTAATGGCGGAGGTACAGCTCATTTTATACTGCAGTAATACATTTGAAAAGGGTTGCATGGTAGCTCATTGGCTGCTACCTGCGTGATGTCATTCTGAGTCATGCCCATCTTCTCCAGGTGTTCTTTGTGCAGGAAGGTTCCCGCGGCTGCCAGTGATTGGGGGAATTTGAACCATGTGAGCTGAACGCTCGCAGCTGCCCTCTATGGGCAGCTAGCTCGCATTCCTTTAACAGCTGGGTTACATTATAATCATTGTCAGGTTACATTCATAAATTAATACTGTTACATACACAACACTCCTCCCCCCTAGGATGGGACGAAGTCCCTCAACCATTGTGGCTTCCCGCATGTGCGCTTGGGCCGTACGACTGCTTGGCTGAGCTCAGCGGAACTAGGGGCTCCAAGTTCTGCAGACTCTCATCCTGCAACGGAAAGGGGGGACTCATTAGTCATTTGACGGGGACTCTGAGACAACCTTGCGTTTGGAGAGGGGAACGGAACATGTAGCTGGGATGTAAACCCTTGCCTGTCGCTCATGGTGCCTGGGGACCCCCCCAGCATGAACCTCGGAACCGACGAGGAGACCCTTGTTGTCTTGCCCCGGTTTCTTGCACCTGCAACTGGCATACTTGCGCTACCCCCTGCTGCCTCACTCGATGTTCTGCCTGGTTTGGGGGTCTTGGTGATGGGGTAAACTCTAAAACAAAAGGACTGGGAGGACTGGAGGTACCAGGGGCTGAACTAAAACCCCTCTTCTCGCTCAGACAGGTGGGGGACCACTCCGCGACACCCCCCTGGTATGGCAACATAAAGTCAAACTCATCTCACTCTTTCAAAGTATCCTCCTCCTCGTCTGAGAATCCAGGGTATGCATTTGTACTCGAGGACGTCCCCGTGTCTCCCCCTTGGGTTACGCGGGTGGGGGAGGACCCTAACGCTGATTCTCTTTCACTGGTAACTCGCCTTCTGAGTTGGTCAGCGTGCCTTCTCCACAGTAGACCTGTGCTGGTCTCGACCCTGTAAGACACTGGCCCTGTTTGCTCAATGACCGTTCCTGGAACCCACGTTGGTCCCGAGGTTGCGTAATTCCTGCAGTGAACCAGGTCCCCTACCGCAAAACTTTTGGAGCTTACTAACTCTATATTTCTCCCCTCATCCTCCACCCTGGCCGGATCCAAACGATCAAAAACTGTTACCAGCTTCCTCTGCATGAGGAGCTCAGCCGGCGATAGTCCTGAAGCTAGGGGGTTGCCCTATAACAAATGAGGAACTGACACAGTTCAATTCACCGGGACCCATGCGCCGCAGTGCATCTTTCATAGTGCGCGCTTGGCACTCTACCTGATCGTTTGTGGCGGGGTGAAACGGGGCAGAGATGATATGCCGGATGGCATTCCCCTCGATGAATGCCTTGAATTTCGCAGACGTGAAAGTACTGGCGTTATCGCTCACCTTGTGCAATTGATTAACGGTTGCGGCAGATGAGGTATTAGACATGGGAATGACTTCCAACCACTTGGAGTATGAGTCGACTATCAGCAGAAACATGGACCCATGGAAGGGGCCAGCGAAGTCGATGTGTACTCGGGACCATGGCCCGCGGGCCGTGTCCCATTCCCTATGGGGCAGCCGGGACTCCTCGGGCCGAGAGCTCTGGCAGTTCTCGCATGTGCCCACCAAGTGCTCTATATCCGCGTCTATCTGGGGCCACCAGAAGTAGCTCCTGGCCAGTGCTTTGGAACGCACTATTCCCAGGTGGCTGGTATGCAGTAGCCTCAGCACCTTTGCTCGTAACTTCTCTGGGATGACTACCCGCTGGCCCCAGAGAAGGCAGCCCCTTTCAAGGGAAAGCTCTACTCTGCGCCTGAAAAATGATTTGAATTCCTCCTCGGGGGAAGTTGTGGGCCACCCTTTTCTCACCCAGGAACTAACTTGGGACAGGATTTTGTCAGCCGCCGTGGCTTTGGCGAGGTCTGTGGGAACAATAGGGGGCGAGTCGAGAGACTCAATAAGCAGGGCTTGATGGTCCTGCTCTACCTTGCATTCGGGGTCTCCTAAACTAGGGAGGGGAGATCGGGACAGCGCATCTGCATGGGAGATCTCCTTCCCTGGGTGATGTACCAGCTCGTACTGATAGGCATTGAGGAAAATCACCCAACGCAGCATCCTGGGGGACAGGATTTGTGGGGTGGGCTTGCCTGTAGTGAAGATTCCCAACAGGGGCTTGTGATCAGTCACAATCGTGAACTCGCAGCCGTATAGGAAATCGTGGAACTTCTTTGTTCCCGCAATTATGGCCAGGGCCTCTCTAACTGTTTGTGCGTAATTGCGCTCTGCCTTTGAAAGTGACCTGGAATAGAAGGCAACCGGGGCTTCCCGCCCGCTCTCTAACACATGGCACAGCAGCGCCCCCACCCTCACTGGTGATGCATCACAAACCAAAACTACTGGTTTCCTCGGGTTGAACTGGGTCAGAACGGCATCCGAGGATAAGAGTGCCTTGAGCTCTTTGAACGCTTTCTCCTGCCTATCTCCCCACCGCCAAACCGCATCTTTCTTAAGTAGCCCATGCAGTGGCTCCACAATGGATGCCTTCCTTGGCAAGAAGGAAGGATTAATCTGACAATTACTAGCTAATGTAAGTGCCATCAAATAGTTTTCCTCTTGGGCAAGGTATAATGTAATTGATATGTTGTATCATTGACATTTTGCATCTTATTTGTATATTGCTTTGTATTATTTGTATCGTATTTTGTATTGTTTAGCATTATTATTGTAAACCGCTTCGAGTTCCCTTTTTGGGGAGTAAAGCGGTATAGAAATCTAAACAATAAATAAATAAATAAATAAATAAATAAATAAATAAATAAATAAATAAATAAATAAATGATAAAAATTCAGGAGCCCTAGAAATGACTGTAGCTCTGGTTTCATGGTGGGGTAAGGGGCGTTTTGCACAGCCGCAACCTTGGACTCGGATGGCTTGATGCCCTCCAGGGTTATCTTGAACCCGAGAAACTCAACATCCCTTGCGAAAAACACGCATTTGTCCCTTCTCAACCTCAGGGGGACCTTGTCTAGTCTTCTCACTAGTTCCGATTCGCTCCCCGCTGTTATCAAAACATCGTCAAAATATGGGAGCACGCCTGGAAGCCCCTTTAAAAGGCGTTCCATGAGGGACTGGAATATCCCGGGGGCCGAATTTACGCCGAATTGTAGGCGCGTTACCTTGAATGCCCCCTTATGCATGACGATGGTTTGCGCAGCGGCACCAGCTGGGGTTACCGCGAGCTGCTGGTACGCCTGCGCCAGGTCTAGCTTGGCAAAACACCTCCCCCCATGCAATGTGGCCAGTAAGTGGCTAACTACTGGCACCGGATATGCATTTGGCCGAATGGCCTTCTTAATTGTACATTTGTAGTCAGTGCAAATCCTGACCTCCCCATTGGATTTTAAAGCTGTAACAATTGGAGTTTCCCACTCCACAGAATCAACTGGAATTAAAATCCCCTGCCCCACCAATTTGTCCAGTTCCACCTCAATCTTGTCCTTGAAGGCGAAGGGAATTCTTCTTGGCTTGAGACATATGGGCCGGTTCTCTGGGTCCAACTCAAAAGAAACCGGGGGGGGGCTTGTAAGTCCCGAGCCCCTTCTTGAAAACGTCTGGGTGCGCATCGCACACGTCCTGAATTGGGTCAGTCTCTATGGCGTTTATGCCGGACAGTTCCATTCCCAGGGGAGCAAACCACTGGGTTCCCAAAAAGCAACAGTTCCCCCCCCCTTGAGAACCACTAAGGGTAGTTTTTCTGTGAACCTTTTGAACTTCACCGTGAAGTTCCCCACCCCCAACACGGGGATCCTTGAATTCCCCCCCTCCACCGGCGGGGAGATGAAAGGGAGCCTTCCGTGGCCCAGAAGGCTCCGAAGGACGTTACTACTGCGAGCCACTGTGTCCTTCTGGTTCCTTCTGGAGGATGACTAGGGTGGGTGACTATGACTTTATCATTTTTGTGGTGGCCTTGCTGTACCTGGACATGTGGGGCTCTGGATAGAGGCACTGGATAGAAGCCTGCACAACACCAGATACAGGGGGCATTCCATCTCCCCAGCGTCTTCGGACTCCGCCCACCACCAGGGAGGTCGTATTCATTGTTCTCTCTTCTTCTCTGAGACTTAATGTTTTGCTACTTTTGCTTTGAAATTGTATTGTAGTGCATATTTTATTTATATTTTGTTGTAACTGAATGGTATATTTTGTAGTCTGAAATTTTGTAACTGTATCTCTGGAGACATGTGTATTGTATCATTATTATTATGCATTTATTGTCCGCCATGTAAACCGCCCTGAGTCGGGTTGTACCTGAGTGGGCGGTATATAAGCGTGAAAATTAAATTAAATTAAATTAAAATTAAAATTAAATTAAAATAAAATAAAAATAATCCCATAACCTTGCACGTCCCGTAAGTACGACTTCATGGCCCGCAACTTGGAGCGCGCATTTGGGGGAATACGCAGGAACTCCTTCTGGGACAGGATGAAGTAGGATGACCCCGAGTCTATTTCCATCCTAACTGGGACCCCTTGTAACATTACCTCTACGAAGAAACGCCGGTGTTCCAGGCCCATGCGGTTCACGCCTGCCATGTCATCGTTGGCTGATGCCTTTCCGATGCCGGCCGCCTTGCGTTGGTGTGCTTGAGGGTGTCTCGATGCACCTTTGTCCTTGGTTCGCCCGCACCTGCAGTGGCAATGTGGCCTTTCCGGCCGCAGTTGTGGCACTTGGTCTTCCGGAATGGGCACTTTGTTCGGTCGTGAGATGCCCCGCATCCATCGCAGCAGTGATTTCCTCTCTCGCTGGTTCGGCGCTTTTCTCAGTGCCTCTTTACTCTCTGCACTTCGTCGTCCTCACTGGAGCAGGACTCCTCGGAGGTTGCTGGGGTGCCTGTGGGCTGTCGGGGGGCCCGCCAGGCCGTTTGTGCTGAGGTCCGCTGGGCCACTTGCACAGGTGACTTGGCCCTCTCAGGTGCGGCGGCCTCAGCCGCTTGGGCCTCTCGCAGTACCTCATTGAACGTGAGGCGATGGTCGCGGGTCATCAACTTCCTCTGGACCTCCTCGTCCCTCAGGCCACACAGCATGCGGTCTCGAAGGGCTATGTCCAGGTCCTCCCATTGGCAGTGGACGGCCGCCAGCTTAAGGGCCGCCGCATAGGCGGATACAGATTCTCCCGGGCGCTGATCCCGCCTGTGGAATGCGACCCGGGCCAGAAAAATGGAAATGGGTGGCTGGAAGTGCTCCCTCAGTATCGTGAGGATGCGGTCAATGGGCACTGCGTTGACTTTCCGGGGAGCCACCAGGTTCATCAGGATGCGCAGCGTGGCCGGCCCCACCTGGGCTAGGAAGTGCAAGCGCACCTTCCCTTCGTCGTCGATGCCTGCAGCGTCCATGGCGTGCCGAAACTGGCACTCGTACAGCTCCCATTGCTTGGGATTGCTGATGTCGAACTGGTGAGGCTTGATCTTGGGATGCGCCATGGATCCCATCCTCGTCGCCAATTTAGTGTCTTGCACGGAAGACAAAGAAGGAGCCGCAGTGAGGGCTAAAACACAGCTTTATTGCATGATGGTCAGGATGAACATGTGGTAATGGTGGAGGTACAGCTCATTTTATACTGCAGTAATACATTTGAAAAGGGTTGCACGGTAACTCATTGGCTGCTACCTGCGTGATGTCATTCTGAGTCATGCCCATCTTCTCCAGGTGTTCCATGTTCTAAAGCAGGAGAAAAGAGGAGTTTGTGTTATGTATGCATGTACAATGTCTCTTTAAATGTATGAATGTAACAAGCCTAAATCACAATGTATCTCAGCTGCTAAGGAACGCGAGCAAGCCGCCCATAGAGGGCAGCTGCGAGCGTTCAGTCTCACATGGTTCACATTCCCCAAATCACGAACAGCCGCGGGAGATTCCCGCATGTCAAAGAACCACAGAGGAACTACAGAAGAAGAACTACAGGAGAGAGGCGTGACCGGGGCGAGGTCACGCCGGTAGCAGCCAATAAACTACCGTGCAGCCAGATTCAAATGTATTGTGTTACTGTATATAATGAGATGTACCTCCGCCATTACCACATGTTCTCACAGACCGTCAATCAATAAACCTGTGTTAGTCCTTCCTGCGACTCCTTCTTTGTCTCCCGTGCAAGACACTAAATTGACGACGAAGGTGGGATTATGGCGAATCCCAAGGTCAAGCCGTACCAGTTCGATGTCAGCGAGCCCGAGCAGTGGGAGCTCTACGAGTGCCAGTTTCGGCACACGATGGAAGCCAACGGCGTCGACGACGACGTGCTGATGCGCTCGCACTTCCTGTCCCAGGTGGGACTGGCCGCGATGCGCATCCTGATGACACTCGTGGCCCCCCGAAAGGTGGACGAAGTGCCGATCGACCGCATCTTGGAAGCGCTGCGAGAGCACTTCCAACCGCCGGTCTCAATCTTCCCAGCCCGGGTCGCGTTCCACCGGCAAGACCAGCGCCCAGGCAAGTCAGTGTCCGCCTACGCGGCGGCCCTCCGGCTGGCAGCGGTGCACTGCCAATGGGACGGCCTGGACCAGGCCCTCCGAGACCGCATGTTGTGTGGTTTGAGGGACGAGGAGCTACAGAGGCGCCTGACGACCCGCGACAGCCGCCTCACGTTCAACGAGGTGCTGCGGGAGGCCCAAGCAGCCGAGGAGGCCAGGAGCGGGGTCAGGCTGTTCAAGTCCCGAGGGGCCGCGGCCGAGAGGGCCAAGTCACCAGTGCAAGCGGCCCGGCGGACACCAACAAAGACTGCCTGGCGGGCCCCCAAGCCGCCCGCCGGCTCACCAGCGATGTCTGAGGAGTCGTCTACGACGACAGACCCCTGTTCCAGCGAGGACGATGACGTCCAGCGGATTCGGAAGCGCGGGGAGAAGCGTGAGACCCGCGACAGGAAAGACCGCCGTTGCGACGGTTGTGGGGCGTCCCACGACCGCACGAGGTGCCCGTTTCGCAAGGTCGAGTGCCACAACTGCGGCCGGAAGGGGCACATCGCCAGAGTTTGCAGGCACAGACGGACCGAGGACAGGAGTGGCCCAAGTCACCCCCGGGGACACCAGCGTAAGGCGACCGGCACGAGGAAGGTCGCGACCGGTTCCGACGAGAAAGGCATCAACCGCGTGGGATTGGAGCACCGGCGTTTCTTCGTTGAGGTACAGTTACAGGGGCTCCCAGTGAGGATGGAGATAGACTCGGGGTCATCCTATTCCATCCTATCCCAGAGAGAGTATATGCGCATTTCCCCAGAGGCGCGGCCCAAACTGCGGGCCCTAAGGTCAAACTTGCGGGACATACAGGGAAATGGGATCCCAGTGTTGGGGGTGGGAAAGTTCAAAGTGAAATTTAAGAACTATTCGGAGAGACTGCCCCTAGTCGTCCTCAAGGGGGGAAGGTGCTGCCTCCTGGGAACACAGTGGTTTGCTCCCCTGGGAATCGAACTGTCCGGCATTAACGCCATCGAGACTGACCCAATGCGGGACGTGTGCAATGCACACCCGGACGTTTTCAAAAAGGGGCTCGGAAAGTACCGGGGGCCCCCAGTCTCTTTTGAACTAGATCCAGCGATCCGGCCCATCCGCCTCAAGCCAAGGAGAGTGCCTTTCGCACTAAAGGACAAGATCGAGGTGGAACTGGACAAACTGGTGGGACAGGGGATTTTGGTTCCCGTCGATTCGGCGGAATGGGAGACGCCGATTGTTACGGCCCTTAAATCAAACGGGGAGGTCAGGATATGTGCGGATTATAAATGTACGATTAATAAGGCCATTCGGCCAAATGCATACCCGGTGCCTGTGGTCAGCCACCTACTGGCCACGTTACATGGGGGGAGGTGCTTCGCCAAGCTAGACTTAGCGCAGGCTTATCAACAGCTCTCGGTAACCCCAGCTGCCGCCGCCGCACAGACGATTGTAACCCATAAGGGAGCCTTTAAAGTGACGCGCCTCCAGTTTGGCGTGAATTCGGCTCCCGGGATCTTCCAAGCCCTCGTGGAACGCCTATTAAAGGGGCTTCCAGGTGTTCTCCCCTACTTCGATGATGTCCCGATAACAGCGGGGAGTGAGGCAGAGCTAGCCACGAGGTTAGATGGGGTCCTCTCAGTCTTCGAGAAAGCGGGGCTCCGTCTTCGAAAAGACAAATGCGTATTTTTCGCAAGAGAAGTCGAATTCCTCGGGTTTAAGGTAACCCCAGAGGGAATTCGCCCCTCAGAGTCCAAAGTCGCAGCTGTAAAGAATGCCCCCCGCCCCACCGCAAAGCCAGAGTTGCAGTCTTTCCTGGGGCTCCTCAATTTTTATCATTCATTCCTGCCAAGGAAGGCATCGGTCGCGGAGCCACTGCACGCCCTACTAAAGAAGGACGCGGCTTGGCGGTGGGGGGACAGGCAGGAGAAAGCATTTAAAGAGTTAAAGTCACTCCTTTCCTCGAATGCTGTCCTGACCCATTTCGATCCGAGGAAACCAGTGGTTTTAGTATGTGATGCATCCCCGGTGGGGGTGGGGGCGGTTCTGTGCCACATGCTAGAGAGCGGGCGGGAGGCCCCGGTGGCGTACTATTCAAGGTCCCTTTCTAAGGCTGAGCGCAATTACGCGCAAACGGATAGGGAGGCCCTAGCCATAATTGCGGGAACGAAAAAGTTCCATGACTTCTTGTATGGCCGCGAGTTTACGGTGGTGACTGATCACAAGCCGTTGCTGGGAATCTTCACCACCGGCAAACTGACCCCCCAAATTTTATCCCCCAGGATGTTGCGTTGGGCTATATTCCTCAACGCTTACCAGTACGAGCTGATGTACCGCCCAGGGAAAGAGATCTCCCATGCAGATGCACTATCCCGATCCCCTCTCCCTAGCCTAGGAGACCCCACATGCGAGGTGGAGCAGGACCACCAAGTCCTGCTGATCGAGGCCCTCGACTCACCCCCCATTGTCCCGGCCGACCTCGCCAAGGCGACGGCGGCCGACAAGACCCTAGCCCAAGTCAGCTCCTGGGTTAGAAAAGGGTGGCCCACTACTCCCCCAGGTGAGGAATTCCAGCCGTTTGGCAGACGCAGAGTGGAGCTCTCCCTGGAAAGGGGCTGCTTAGTCTGGGGACAGCGGGTAGTCATTCCCGAGAAGCTGAGGGCGAGGGTGCTGAAGCTACTGCACACCAGCCACCCGGGGATCGTGCGCTCCAAGGCCCTAGCTAGGAGTTTTGTTTGGTGGCCTAAAATAGACGCAGATATAGAACGGTTAGTGGGCACGTGCGAGAGCTGCCAGAGCTCTCGGCCCGAGGAATCCAAGCTACCCCATAGAGAGTGGGACACGGCCCGCGGCCCATGGTCCCGAATCCACGTGGATTCCTCCTAGTCGTTGACTCTTACTCCAAGTGGTTGGAGGTAATTCCCGTCCCCCAAGACAAGGGCATCGCAAGCGCCCCACGGAACCACTAACGAGTCTCCATTTTCCGTTGCAGGACGAGACTCCACAGATCCAGGAGTCACAGGCTCCCCTGTATTAGGTCAGGCGGCCGCACGCCCCCGGCGCACTTGCGGCAAGCCACAATGGTTGAGGGACTTCGTCCCATCTTAGGGGGGAGGGATGTTATGTATGCATGTACAATGTCTCTTTAAATGTATGAATGTAACAAGCCTAAATCACAATGTATCTCAGCTGCTAAGGAACGCGAGCAAGCCGCCCATAGAGGGCAGCTGCGAGCGTTCAGTCTCACATGGTTCACATTCCCCAAATCACGAACAGCCGCGGGAGATTCCCGCATGTCAAAGAACCACAGAGGAACTACAGAAGAAGAACTACAGGAGAGAGGCGTGACCGGGGCGAGGTCACGCCGGTAGCAGCCAATAAGCTATCGTGCAGCCAGATTCAAATGTATTGTGTTACTGTATATAATGAGATGTACCTCCGCCATTACCACATGTTCTCACAGACCATCAATCAATAAACCTGTGTTAGTCCTTCCTGCGACTCCTTCTTTGTCTCCCGTGCAAGACACTAAAGTTTGCCTGTACTTGCTTGTGAGAAGAACAGTAGAAAGATGTAATCTTGATTTTGTTAGCTGGCTAGGCCAGGAAATATAGATAGATATGCCTTTCTTGTTTTATCCAGGAAAAGGGGAACTGTAAAAATGTTCCTTTTTATTTTGTACTGTATCTACTTTTTTGTGATCCTAAACTTTGATCTATTTTTCCTTCAAATAAAAGCTGACTTGTTATATAACACATTGTCTTTTTTTTATTTAGAGCAGAAGCTGGTGGGAGAATTTCAGTTCTTTCCTTTTTCTTAGTTGGCAATGATACACATTGCTACCTAATCATCATTGCTATTTCCTACCTGATCTAGCTGGTTTGCAAGCATAAATGGCTAGTGATTGAAACCTACCATAAGTTTCTCTAGCCTTGAGCAGAACCACATGTAATCTGAAGCAGTAAAGGTTTTTATGCTGGTTTTCTGAATGAGTACAGGTATCTGTCAGGTGGGAAAAGTCCTATGCTACACCTGCTGGGCCAGCCAAATTTTAAGGGCTTTCCTAAAGGTCAATAGCTCTGCCTGGAGGTGTAGTTTGGTTGGCGGGAGGTTCCATAGGGCCGGAACAGATACCGAAAAGGCCCTCCTATTGGAACCGTTAGGTAGCCCCTCTGGTCTACTCTGGTGGGATGGGCAGATGTCCTTGGGGTAACCTCATCTCTTAACTAACCTGGTCCACTACCATGTAGGGCTTTAAAGGTAATCACCAGAACCTTGAATTGCACCCGGAGGCACAATGGCAGCCAATGCAGCTCCCGCAACAGGGGTAAGGTGTGGGCACAATGGCTAGACCCCATCACCGCATGGGCAGCTGTGTTTTGCACCAGCTGCAGCCTTCAAATGGTCGTCAAAACCAGCCCCATGTAGAGTGCATTACAGTTATCTAGTCTGGAGCTGACCAGAGCATGTGTGACCATAACCAAACATAATTGGGCATAATTGGCGAATCACTTGAGGTTAAATGAAAGCCCTCCTGGCACGACTGCCACCTGCTCTTTCAGCAGGAATCGTGAGTCCAGGAGGACCTTCAAATTACACACTGGGTCTGTTTGGGGCAAAAGAGCCCCATCCAGTACCAAAGGTGGTAACTCCTGGGATAACACAGGGCTCCTTACCCACAGACACTCACACACATAATCGGCTGTTCATTGGCAATGGCTACACCTATTGAATTTGGCATCTGTGACAGGATTTTCTTGCAGTTTGTTTTTTTCAGGAATTTACTGACATGCTAGTAGAGGCTCAAGTGCGTAAGACGCTGACTGGGAGGCAGAAGGTCAGCAGTTCGATTCCCGAGTACTGCAGGACGGAATGAGCTCCCGTCTTTGTCCTAGCTCCTGCCAACCTAGCAGTTCGAAAGCAAGAAATTGCAAGTAGATAAATAGGGACCACTTCAGTGGAAAGGTAACAGCGTTCCGTGCGCTCCGGTGTCTAGTCATGCCTGCCACATAACCACGGAAACATCTGCAGCAGCAGACAGCACTGGCTCTTTGGCTTTGAAACAGAGATGAGCACTGCACCCTAGAGTCGAATATGACTGGCTTTCGAGTAAGGGAAACCTTTACCTTTACCTTTAGAGACAGGGAAGCTTGAAAGTGAAGCCATAAAGCTCATCTTAAATGACTCACCCTTCAAAGATTCAGACATTTATCCTAATGCCTACACTTGTTGCTTTTACAAGAGTTGAGTCAACTGCAACTTATGGGGATCCTATGAATGAGATATCTCCAAAATGTCTCCTTAACAGCCCTGCTCAACTGCTTCAAGCATAATCGGTGGCTTTCCTTGCAAAATTACCATCACACATATCTTCACCCAAATCCTATTTATGTTCATGTAAAGGAACTTAGTGGTTAAGACGCTGAGGTTCACAACCAGAAGGTCGGTAGGTCAGCAGTTTGAGACATGAGTACTGTGCAACAGAGTCACCTCCTGTCCTCTGCCCCAGCTTCTGCCAACCTCACAATTTGAAAGCAAGAAATTGCAAGTAGATATATAGGCACTGCTTCAGCAGGAAAGGTAACAGCATTCTGTGTGCTTTGGTGTCTAGTGATTCCTGCCACATGACCACAGAAACATTTGCAGATGCAGACAGTGCTGGCTTATCTAAATGGAGATGAGCACCGCCCCGTAGAATCAGACATGGTTGACTTTCAAGCAAGGGAGACCTTCACCTTTACCTAAAGATTAAGTAACTGGCTAATTTTGGCTAACTGAAGAGGTCCTGGACCATATCTCAGGTATTTGCCCAGTCATGTGCCTGATTGTACAACTAAGATGTTCTTGGTACCTCATCAATTAGCTACAATATGTTACACATATGAATACTAGAAGGATTCCATAGGGTTGTCAGCAGAGGAACAGCAGAAGAGAAAACATTATGGAAAACTAGCTACTCAGGAGAGCTCTTCTGACTTTCTTTTTTAATTACTGCATGAAAGAGAGAGCTTTTCTATCTTATGGCTTCCTGAACTCAAACCAGTGTGTTCCCACTGAGTGAGAACAAAGGGTCTCCTCTAATGATCGGCAGAGTGGAACACTGCCATTTTCTTTGCTTGCCACTAGTCTGGCAAGTGGGTTTGATGATCCAAGTTCTTCTCAGCTGTAATCCATCTTACTATCTTTTCTCCCAAAGGGCAAGACGACTTTTATTACAAGCCAAAAAGCTGATACAGTACATTCATCTAGGATCACAGGGGTTGCCTTTTGTTGTGGGGTTGGTGTGCACTGCCAAGTATTACTCTGTTTCCGAGGAAAACAGTTGTCAAAGGGACTCCATGTGGAGGTTAATACTCTTCCCCTCCTGGCGAGGCCGATCATTGTGTTTCTTTTTCAACGGCATTTGAGCAAGAATCATCACAAAATTGTACAGTTTACCATCACAGCAATACCACCCTGGGACTTGGCAACAATCAAAGTGGAGACTTTAGCACAGAGAAAATCAAGGATGTCTTTTTTTTTATGAATCACAAAGGGAATGCTGTTCATTTCTACAATGGACCCACGAATGTTGTACCTCCATGGACATGATTTGGTTTCCACAAACTTGATTCCTGCATGCTTAATGGAGAGATGGCTGATTCCACTGAAAACGAATTGTGCTTGAAGTCATAGGAGGAATTCTGCCTGTAGTAGTTCATTCACGCATTAGTGGGTAATGCATGCTGGATCAGATCCAGGAAGAGTTTTATGGCAAGAACAAACATTCTCAAGGGCATGCAAGAGCAAAACCAAATTAGAAGATGGAGGAAGAAGCTCACTGGACAATGAATAACATTAAAGGAGGATATTGCTGGGGAACCTGGTCTCCCCTATGTCACTTGGAAGACCCTGAATAGGCTAAGGGTCAGAGTCTCAAAATGTAAGACCAACACGCTCAAGTGGGGGTTGTTGGCAGGCAACAACACGCTGTGTTGATTACTACCAGAAACATATACTGATGAAGATTTAATTTTGGCCAACGACAAAGCAAAGAAAGTGGCTTCATTTTGGCAGTCCAAAGTTTGATCTGGACACAAAAGAAGAAGTGGATAATGTAGTTGCAGAGCTACACATGGATCTCTATGAGAAGCTGCTCACAAGATTTCACAATGGAAGTGAAAACTGTATTGCAACTCCATGTAAGTGGAAGCTATGGATATCTAAAGACTTCAGGCCAGTGCTGGGCATTCAGCAGGTTTGCACCAGTTCGACAGAACCGGTAGCAGAAATTCTGGCTGGCCCCACCCATCCAAGTTTTGAAATAAAGTAGTCCTAACTTGGGTGCAACACAGGGCTTTCCCCTGGCCACGCCCACCATACCACGCCCACAGTGTAGTAGTAAAAATCTTTGGGAGCCCACCACTGCTTCAGACATTATCTGACATGACATGGCTGGCCCAAAGACAAAATGGATCCTCACATTCAACCTTTCCAGAGTGTGGCAAGTTATCTTTAAAAAACAATTTACTATATTTTCAAGTCTCCCCTCCAAAAATTGGTTACTTTCATTATATTTTAAAGTAACCATTTACTATTCACAAATAACTTTAAAAATCAGAGTGGTACAAATGGCCACTCATGGGGAAAAAACGTAGTGCATAGGAATTTTGCTGCTTGCCCTAGGGCAGGCTTCCTCAAGTTTTTTGGGTCACGGGCCTGGCCACGCCTCCTGGACTGCTGATTGGGCTGGTCACATGGTTCCTCCCACCCAGAAGTAGAAGTAAAATATGTGCTGTGCATGCGCACAACACATTTTAATTCTGCTTCCAGGATTGGTGAGGGAGTTTGGGACCCGGATGAATTGACATCGATGGCCGAGTTTGGCCCATGGGCCATAGGTTGAGAATGATTGCCCTAGGGCCTATAGCAATAAAGGTAACTGTTGTGTATTGAATGTATTTGTAACCACACGAATGAGTGGATGTAACAATCTCCAATAGTAACACTGTAACCTTCTGTATGAGGACGCGAGCTAGTGGCCACCGGGGGCAGTAGCTAGCGCCCAGCTCACATGGTACACATTCCTCAAATGCCTTCAGCTGCGCGGGAAAAATTCCCATGCTCACCTCACCTGGACAAGAAAGGCGTGACCAAGGATGACGTCACTTGGACAGTAGCCAATGCCTGTTGAAAAGCCATATTCAATTGTATAGCCACCGCATAAAAGGAGCTGTTTGTCCGCCATTACCACATGTTCGTACTGCACTCCATGCAATAAAGATGTGCTAGGCTAGCTTACAGCCGTCTCCATTGTCTTGATTTCCAAACACTAAATTGGCGACGAGGATGGGATCATGGATTCCCACGGGGACAAGACACAGTCACAGCAACCGGTGTTTGACGTGACCCACCCCGAGCGATGGGACTGGTTCGAAATGCATTTCAAGAGTACGGTAGCATTTGCCGGCATCACCGACGCGGGAAAGAAGAGAGGTCTTCTCATCACGATGCTCGGTTTCCACGCAGTGCAAGCACTGATGGACCTGGTGGCACCACGAGAGGTGGAACAGGTTTCGGTAACCGAAATACTGGAGACACTGAGAAACCACTTCAAGCCCAAGGTATCCTTCTTCTCTGCCAGGGCTGCGTTCACAAGGAGGGACCAAAAGCCAGGTGAGTCCGTATCTGAGTATGCGGCGGCCCTCCCCTCCGTTTGGCGGCAACCCCATGCGAATGGCAGGAAATTCTAGATGTGGCCCTGAGGGACAGGATGCTCTGTGGGATGAGAGATGGGGAAACCCAAAGGAAGCTCATGACCCGAGGCCACGACCTCACCTTCAAAGAGGTACTACAAGAGGCCCTAGCTGCAGAGTCCACGAGGGCCGGGTACAAGCTTCTCAAAGCAAAGCCACCACAAGTCGAGGCAGCTGCATCCGCAGTCCAGGCGACTTGGAGGGCACCTCCTGCCCCGCGCTTGCCCACATCCTCAGAGGCCTCCGCTACCCCAGGATCCAGTGAAGATGAGGGAGTCCTGAAAGTCAGAAAGGGGCTGAGCGAGAAGAAAGGAAAAGGGGGTCGGCGCTGCGATGGCTGCAGAGCGTCCCATGAGCGGAGCAAGTGCCCATTCAGGAAAGCGGAGTGCCACAACTGTGGATGGAAGGGCCACATCGCCAGGGTCTGCAAGCAACACCGGGACGAGAGCAAGCGCCCCACGAGGAGACGGGATGGCGTCGGCAGAGTCTATGATGGCGGCGACGACCCAGAGGGGGACCACGTGTACCGAGGAGTACATGCGGAAGACGACTTGGCTGTCCACAGCTTGCCTCTAGGGCAACCACGTTTTTATGCCGAGGTACTGTTGCAAGGGGTTCCTGTTAAGATGGAAATAGACTCGGGGTCTGTATACTCCCTCATTTCCCATAAGGAGTTTTTGCGCATTCCCCCCAAGGAGCGACCCAAACTCAAAGAGATGAGGGCGAATTTAAGAGACATGCAGGGAAATGGGATCCCAGTGCTGGGGGTCGGGGACTTCGAGATACAGTATAAGGGACTCAGAAGGAAACTCCCTCTAGTAGTTCTAAGGGAGGGGGGGTGTAATCTCCTGGGAACACAATGGTTCAAACCCCTGGACATCTTCATAGGCGGCGTCCATGCCATCGGGGGGGATGAGATCCAGGCAGTGTGCGATGCACACCCCGAGGTATTCAAGAAGGGGCTCGGGAAGTACAAAGGGCCCCCAGTTTCTTTCGACATAGACCCGGAGGTCCGCCCAATTAGACTCAAGCCACATCGGGTTCCATTCGCCCTAAAGGACAAAATTGAGGCGGAACTGGACAAACTGGTGGGTCAGGGGATTTTAGTGCCTGTGGACTCTGCAGAGTGGGAGACTCCTATTGTTACAGCGTTGAAGGCAAATGGGGAGGTGCGGATTTGCGCTGACTACAAGTGTACAATTAACAATGCAATCCGCCCTAATGCCTATCCGGTGCCGGTAGTTAGCCATCTGCTAGCTACTTTACATGGGGGAAAGTTTTTTGCCAAACTAGATCTGGCGCAGGCGTACCAGCAGCTTACAGTAACCCCAGCCACCGCTGCTGTGCAAACTATTGTAACTTACAAGGGGGCATTCAAAGTAACGCGCCTACAGTTTGGGGTGAACTCGGCGCCGGGGATATTTCAGTTCCTTGTGGAACGTTTGTTGAAGAAGTTACCGGGGGGTCTTACCATACTTCGATGACATATTGATATCTGGGGGGAGCAAATCAGAACTGGCCCAGAGACTAGATAAGGTCCTTACAGTCTTTGAATCCGCGGGGTTGAGGCTGCGGAGGGACAAATGTGTGTTTCTGGCCAGGGAAGTTGAGTTTCTGGGGTTCCGTATAACCCCTGAGGGGGTGAAACCCGCTGAGTCCAAAGTCTCAGCAATTCAAAACGCCCCTCACCCCACCGCGAAACCGGAGCTACAGTCCTTCCTGGGGCTGCTGAATTTTTACCATTCCTTCCTGCCCAGGAAAGCATTGATTGCAGAGCCCCTGCATAGGCTGCTGAAGAAGGATGCGGTTTGGCGGTGGGGGGAGAATCAGGAGCGGGCTTTCAGGGAACTCAAGCAGCTCCTCTCCTCAGAGGCTATTCTAACCCATTTAGACCCAAAGAAGCCGGTAGTCTTGGTCTGCAACGCCTCACCGGTGGGGGTGAGGGTGGTTCTTTGCCACGTGTTAGAGGGCGGGCGAGAAGCCCCAGTTGCCTTCTATTCGAGATCATTGTCCAAGGCAGAACAAAATTACGCCCAAACAGATTGGGGGGCCCTTGCTATTGTGGTGGGCACAAAGAAGTTCCATGATTTTTTGTATGGTCAGCCATTCACCATTGTAACCGACCACAAGCCACTATTGGGTATTTTCACCTCAGACAAGCCCACTCCACAGATCCTCTCCCCCAGGATGCTTCGGTGGGCTATTTTCCTCAATGCATACAAGGGTTCATTAGAGTACCGCCCCGGGAAAGACATAAGCCACGCTGACGCACTCTCAAGGTCTCCTCTTCCCCAGCTGGGAGACCCAAAGTGTGAGATAGAGCAGGACAGCCAAGTCCTCCTCATAGAAGCCCTAGATGCACCCCCCATACTTCCCGTGGAAATCGCTGCAGCCACGGCAAAGGATAAAACTTTAGCCCTTGTTAGATCCTGGGTACAGAAGGGGTGGCCCATGGCTCCCCCCGCAGACGAGTTTGCTGCGTTTTTCAGGAAGAGGGTTGAGTTGTCCACAGAAAGGGGGTGTCTTCTGTGGGGGGAGAGGGTGGTGGTCCCAGAAGCATTAAGAGCAAGGGTGCTACGGCTTTTACATATCAGCCACCCAGGGATTGTGCGCTCTAAGGTGCTGGCCCAGAGCTATTTCTGGTGGCCACAGCTAGACGCAGACATTGAACACATGTTGAACACATGCGAAAGTTGCCAGAGCTCTCACCCTGAGGAGTCCCGCCTTCCACACAGAGAATGGGACACAGCTAGGAGGCCATGGTCTCACCTCCACATAGACTTCGCAGGTCCATTCAGGGGTTCCTTTTTCCTGCTGGTAGTGGATGCATACTCCAAATGGTTAGAGGTGATTCCAATGCGCAGCACTTCATCAGCTGCAACCATAAAACACCTGCGCAGGCTGATAAGTACCTTCGGGATACCTGACGTCATTGTGAGTGACAATGCGAGTACCTTCACGTCGGCCGAGTTCCAGGCGTTCTTGGAGTCCAACGCCATTCGGCACATTACCTCAGCCCCCTTTCACCCTGCAACTAATGGCCAGGCGGAACGCCTGGTGCGCACAATGAAAGAGGGGCTGCGGCGCATGGGACCAGGGGATCTGGACCGGCAGCTCTGCCAGTTTTTGTTGGCTTACCGTGTGACGCCATTGGCGTCGGGATTCTCCCCCGCTGAACTCCTCATGAAGAGGAAATTGCACTCATTGTTAACCAGGTTGGATCCCACCAGGGTGGACGATAGGGGAAGAAACATTGAGCACAGCACCACAAAAAACTTCCAGATAGGTGAACTTGTACATTGCAGAAACTATGCGACCTCAGGGCCGGCCTGGGTGCCGGGGGTAGTCATTAATCAAACGGGACCAGTGTCCTACTGTGTCGAGACCAACACGGGTCTCCTCAGGAGAAGGCACGCTGACCAACTAAGGCATTGAGTGATTGGGGGGCCGGACAGAGGTTCCCAGCAGCAAAACTCAACGTTAAGGTTCTCCCCCACCCGCTTATCCCAAGGGGGAGAAAATGAAGGGCAACAGTGCCAAACAAGGGGGGGGAGGCACAAGCTCAAACCCGTATCCCTTAGATATGCCAGTTTCCCCCAGCCCGTTCAAAGAGAGGAATGAGTTTGTCGCTGTTGCTCCGGAGTTAGATTTTGAGTTACCAAACCGGGGGGGGGGGTTCGGAGTGTTCCCCCACCCGTCCAAGCGAAGAGCGGGGTTTTTCTTTAGTCCCTAATGCCCCCGGTTTGCCCACATCCGCATCAGAAAACCTTCCTTCCCCTTCTCCTACCCAGACCAAAGCTACGAGTCTGCAGCGAGTCACTAATGAGTCATCCTCTCCAATTGCAGGACAAGAGCCAGGAGGACACAGACGAGGGGGCACGGCCGAGTCAAGCATAACGGCCGCACACCCAAAACGCACATGCAGAAAGCCAGTTTGGTTGAGGGACTTTGTCCCATCTTAGGGGGGAGGGATGTTGTTTATTGAATGTATTTGTAACCACACGAATGAGTGGATGTAACAATCTCTAATAGTAACACTGTAACCTTCTGTATGAGGACGCGAGCTAGTGGCCACCGGGGGCAGTAGCTAGCGCCCAGCTCACATGGTACACATTCCTCAAATGCCTTCAGCTGCGCGGGAAAAATTCCCACACTCACCTCACCTGGACAAGAAAGGCGTGACCAAGGATGACGTCACTTGGACAGTAGCCAATGCCTGTCGAAGAGCCATATTCAATTGTATAGCTACCGCATAAAAGGAGCTGTTTGTCCGCCATTACCACATGTTCGTACTGTACTCCATGCAATAAAGATGTGCTAGGCTAGCTTACAGCCGTCTCCATTGTCTTTATTCCCAAACACTAAAGTAACTCATTTAGTTAAACTGCAAAAGGAGTAGCACTATCCTTTGTTGTGTTAAAGCTGTTACGTATATTCCCTATGCCATTAGTTATTGTGAAAGACTCATGAGGAAGCAGAAATACAGGAAGAAAATGGTCCATAGAAATTCTTTTCTTGAGAGATTTGATGATTCTAGAGAACAGACATGTCATTTCCAAGACAGTTCTGATTATTACTGTTGTCTAAGGGAAAATGGGCCCCTTTTGTTTATTTTTCTCTTTGAGATTTTTGTCAGTTTTTAGCAATGTTGCCAAAGTTCACAATGGCTTCATTTAGAACAGAAATTGTTCCCTTTTTGCAAGTTTTTGTTTCTCTCTCTCTCTCTCTCTCTCTCTCTCTCTCTCTTTTTTTAAAAGGAATTCAAGTCCACACATATTACCAGTCATGCTTTTATATGAAGTGTTCTTCAATCCAGAATTTATAGGAACGAAATTCTGCATATGCTCAGTCAAGCTGATAGCTATGTAGATATGCTTAGTGAGGAATTTGTGGTTTTTACTCTTTATAAAACACATGTTGGTTATTCAAGTGTTGGGCAGTGGTAAATATCCTGACTCCCCTAAGGGGCCTATGGCTACGGGTGGATCAGCCCCTTTGGGTGGGATGATGGCCATTTCAGTGGAGAAAATGCCACTGGAAACCATCATATTGGGCCCAATGGCAAAATGAGCAGAGGAGGAACTACTTCACTATTCTGATTCCCAACAGTCATGGAGGCAGAAGAGGCCATGCCAGATGGACTGGCTGTGAAGGCGCATCTTGTCAATATCCTCAAGGCTGTGGCAGTCCATCACAGTCCCAGTGTTAAATCCTGCATGTCTCATTTTGTACGTGGCACAGGAGATGGCTCTGTGATCACAGTGTGTGGGTCACTTCTTGGCAAGCTGGGATCCACACTAAACAAATTTACACCAATGGCATCTTTCATTGCCCTTATACAGTAAAACCTCGGGTTACAACCGCTTCAGGTAATGTTTGACACAGTTTATGACAGCAAATCCTATGAAAATGCTGTCTCGGGTTACAAATTTTTAATGTATTTTTGGGGGGTTACGATGCATTTTCAATGCATTTTCAAAGCATCCCTATGGATGCTTCGGTTTATGATTTTTTCAAATTACGATGGAGGCTTTTGGAATGAACCTCCATCATAGCCCGAGGTTTTACTGTATCATACTTGCTGACTGAATAAATCTGTCAAAATCCTAACAAGAATATGCCAACAAATCTTGAAGACAAAACAGTAGTCCACAGGCTGGCAACACTCAATATACATTCCAATTACCAAGAAAGGAAATGTCAAGGAGTACAGTAAGTATAGGTCCATTGCTCTAATTTCCCATGCAAGCAAAGTAATATTTAAAGTGTTGCAAAAAAGGCTTTTACCTTGTATGGCAATTTAGAGTCCAAAAAGAAAGAGCCACTAGAGGTCATATTGCATTTTTTAGATGCTTAAGGTTAGCCAGAGCCTCATTTCTATACAGTAAAACCTTGGGTTATGATGGAGGTATGTTCCAACAGCCTCCATCATAACATGAAAAAATTGTAACCTGAAGCATCTATAGAGATTCATTGACAATAAAAAAAATGGTCATAAATTGACCATTGTAACCCGGGACAGCATTTCCATAGGATTTGCCATCATAAACCACGGCAATCGTTACCTGAAGCAGTTGTAACCCAAGGTTTTACTGTGTCTTCTTACTAGACCAAACAGTCTTTTATTTGGTTAACTCTTTCTATAGGATGGGAAATCTTTATCATGTCTCTTCCATTTTACCCCAAGATGAATCAGGTTATTCATCTAGTTGCCACCAGAAAATGACAGGGAGAGAAATTAATTGATGTAAATTAAAAATGCAAAGAGTACAATGGAAACTTTCTCAGCTTTGGAGAAAAAGATAACTGGACAAAAATGGTTCATCACAGCAATACATTTCATTCTGCATGACAATGAAAATATCATTTTGTCAAGGACAGCATATCAAACAAAACTCTGTGTGTAAAACAGCTCCTCGTCTTTCAATTTACTTAGCTTTAAGAACATTTGGGTTTCAGGTAATATAAAATGTTATTGTCTCAAAACAAAACAGAAACAGGTGATATACTGTATATACTTGAGTATAAGCCAGGTTTTTTAGCTCCAAAAAGGGGACCTGGCTTATACTCGGGTCAATCACTGTGAGGGTACCAGAACCATGCCAGATTGAGATGTGCCAACAATTTAATTAGTTTTACCATATTGTCATGTATTTTGATTATAGAAACTCACTATAAGCTGCTGTATTTCCCATCCTCAGATTATACTTGGATCAATCTATTTTCCTGGGTTTTCAGGTCAAAATTAGGTACCTCAGTTTATATTTGGGTGAGCTTATACTCAAGTATGTATGGTAGATAGCTCATTATTTGGAGAAAACATTTAATAAGAGTTGGTTTTGTCATGCATGAGTGATGCAGTCAGAGCATTCATTCATCCATTCAATAGATTTATATACTGCCCTAATCCGGTGCACTCTGGGTGGTGTACATAGATCAGCGAGCACCTCACTGACCATAAAATAAAACAAGTTAAAACCAATATAAAAACAATTAAAAATCCATAAGAACATTTGGCAATATTGCCCACCGCTGTGCCATTTTGCTATCTAAAAACAAATATAAAATCAGCATAACATTAACATTAAAATTGATTACAGGAGGGGGCAGACCCCTGGAGGCGTAGTTCTACCGGGAGGCAGTTCAATAGTGTGGGGGCTATGACCAAGAAGGCTCTTTTCCTCGTGCTGGAGAGGTGGGCCTCCCCAATGGATGGTATCTGAAGGGTGCTGTCTCAGTTTGCTCTCATGTGACAGGTCGATGTCCTAGGGATGACGCGGTCCCTGAAGTATCCTGGTCGGCTACCATGAAGGGCTTTAAAGGTGACAACCAGCACCTTGAATTGCACCCGGAGACATATAGGCAGCCAGTGCAGTTCCCACAGCAGTGTTAAGGCACGGGCGAAATGACTACATCCCACGCCCGCACAGGCCGCCACATTCTGGACCAACTGCAGTCTCCGGATGGTCATCAAGGGCCGCCCCATGTAGAGCACATTATAATTTCTTGCCTTATGGAGTTTGCACATTGGCTTCCTTTATTTTTTTATTGGTCTCCAGGACTTAAGCACAATATTCTTTTGAACTCTGTTTTCACAAACCCCAAAATCTTCTGAAATCACATCTTTCCAACACCAATACACCTTTCACAGTAATGACAGGCCATCTATAAGACCTGTTGCATTCTCAGTAAAGGTAAAGGTCTCCCTTGCTCAAAAGACATCCGTATCTGACTCTAGGGTTCAGAGATCTCTGTTTAGAGCCAAAGAGCCAGTGCTGTCTGTGTCTGCACATGTTTCTGTGGACATGTGGCAGGCATGACTAGACACCGGCGTGCACAGAACACTGTTTACCTTTCCACCAAATTGGTATCTATTAATCTACTTGCAATTTCTTACTTTCGAATGGCTAGGTTGGCAGGAGCTAGGACAGAGATGGGACCTCACTGAGTTGTGCAGCACTCAGGTCTTGAACTGCCAACCTTTCAGTCATCAAGTTTAGCATCTTAACCATTAAGCCACCACAGTCTGTATTCTCAGTTATATCACTTCAAAGTCCCTTCCTTTATCAGTTTGTTTTAAGCAGTTATTTCTTTCTGCACAGCCAACCATCGGCGGGGAGATAAAGGGAGTCTCTCCCGACCAGGAGACTCCGAAGCCACTGCCACCGCGAGCCATCATGCTCTCTCTCCCCGCCGCGCTCTCCCCGCCACGCTCTCCCCGCCACGCTCTCCCTGCCGCACTCTCCCTGCCGTGCTCTCCCCGATGCGCTCTCCCCGCCCTTTCCATCAGTGGGGAGATAAAGGGAGTCTCCCAACTGAGGAACCATCGTGCCTCCTGGCCCCTTTGTCGTCTAGGAGGTTGGCAAGGGCAGGTGTAACTGTGACTTTTGTGGCGGTTTTCTACTGCGCCGGGACGTGTGGGGCTCATGAATACTGGGATACTGCTTCTCTGTGACTGTATCATTTTTATGATGTATCTGTATTATATTATTTCAACTGTATTTCTGTTAATCTTGCTGTTTGATGATATTGTATTTATATATGTTGTAAGCCGCTTTGAGTGGCACCTGTGCCAGGAAAGCGGGATAGAAATAAAACTTAATAATAATAACCAAAAATGAACAAATATTACCATTGGGGGGAAATCCTTTAACTTTAAAAGAGGATCCTGAATGCTGCTTTTACTGACCCAGATATGATTTAAAAATGGATTTTTGACTGATAAAATCATCTCAATGTGACATGATGCCAAGAAGCAGATGCCAACTCTGGTTTGCCTTTTTTCCTAAGTTTAGAATGATTTTTAAGGCAGTGCACATCTCAAACCATTCAGATAGAGAGAGAATTAGGCATTTTTTAAACCTGTGCAGTTGCTACTGAATTTTCCCAGCCAATCAATTAAGCAGGTGCAACAAACAGCCATCTACTATAACAGATAGAAGCATTTCTGAAATGGTATTTGCTTGTTGCTTAAAGAAAATGATATTAAGGCAAAAGTCCAGAAATGTTTTTGTTTTTTAAAACTGTGTTAAGCATGAATTCAAAGCTGTGGTACATTTGTTTCTCTAAACTGGGGAAGATTGAATTTGTCTGTTTCTCTCTCTCTCTCTCTACAGAAGGTAGAACATCTATAACATTCTCATTATTTCTTCAAAAATAAGTGAATTCCATCTTACTTCCACACCAGCCTGCAGCTTCTATAACTCCTTGTGATCAATAAAGAGTTATGATAGGAGTTGTAGTTCATCCACACCTGGGAGGGCCCCATTCTTTCCATCATCCTCGCTTGTGTCTCATTTGTACATAAGAAAAGTACTTAATAGTCTCCTGGATGAGACCAAAGTTCTAAGAGGTTAAGCATTCTGGTTCCCACAGTGGGCAACCAGATAATAAACATTTCATGTCAGAAATTATTCTGGGTTGAAAGGATTTTTCATGGAGGAACTCCACTCAGGTGATTGTTAGGGGATGTAAGTCTTCGCCTCACACCCTAACTGGTTGCAAGGCATATTGTGTCTGTGATGCCTTTAAGACCCTACTGTAGGGGCACACAGGTGTTGGGACTTTTCCCTGGTGTGCTCCATTGGCCAGTGTATTTAGGTCAGAGCAGGATTGCAGACTTCCAGCTACAATGCTCAACTTCCTCTGCTGACAGTCTGGACGAAGATTCCTGCGTCTTCCAAGACCTGCTACGAGGACTGAATCTTTGCACTGATCCTGAGGATGGCTTTTGCCTGATATGCCATCCGTGCTTGCTGGACAAAGAAGGACTACTTGGGGGTAAGCCTCCACCAGGAGGACAGAAGCTGTAGAACTCTTTGGCCTTGTCTGTAATTACAGCTGGCATTTACCCTGCTGGACTGGACTGCTACTGAACTGTATGGACTTGTATATAACACAACTGAACTGTCTCAGTGAGGTCAAGTGAGCAACCCTAGATAATATATCTGCTTTGTGTTACAGTTGTTGCACTGTATATACTTGCAGCTTTTTACTTCCTAAGTAAACCTACTTTGAGTTTTCTTCTGCACCAAGATCTGTCTGCCTGTTTTTCTCACAAGGGACCACCTTGCCAGGTACAAACCTCTTGCTGACCACTGCATACCACTCGGCTAACCATTTACATCAACAGTGATGCCAGAATGAGATGCCTTTCATGTCCCCAAGATCTTTTCCCACTGATGGAGAAGTTTACAAGCAAGCCATGGGGGCGATATACTTCAGCCCAGTGTTGTCCACCATTGCTATTTCTCATCCACTAGGCTCCAGACAGATCCTTGAGCAGGAGGATGTTCCAGGACAAATGATGATGCTCCAGAATGAAGGGCATTATCTTTCTACTACTCATTTATGGATGGTTTCATATTTAGCTTTGCATGTCACTATACAAGTTTTTATGTGATTCAATAGATCGGTAAAGGTAAAAGTCACCCTTGCTCGAAAGCCAGTCATATCTGACTCTAGGGTTTGGTGCTCATCTCCATTTATAGCCAAAAAGCCAGTGCTAGCTGCATCTGCAGACATTTCCATGGACATGTGGCAGGCATGACTAGACATCGGAGTGCACAGAACGCTGTTTACCTTCTCACCAAAGTAGTACACATTTCTCATCTTGCAAATTCTTGCTTTCAAGCTGCTAGGTTGGCAAGAGCTAGGACAGAGATGGGAGTTCACTCCATCATGCAGCACTCGGGTCTCAAACTGCTGACCTGCCAACCTTTCAGTCATTAAGTTCAGCATCTTAACCACTAAGCCACCACAGTCTCCCATTCAATATTGGCTCAGAAAGCTTCCTTGTGACCTATAGAGAACCTGGGAGCCATTTTCCATGTTTTTAGGTGTGCACCACCCAAGGTTCCCCTCACTCTTACCTCAACCTTTAATTTGAAAATTACTTATGGCCACTAGAGGGCACAAAGATAGACCCTCATTTCAGTAAAGAAAAAACTGGTTATTCGGGAACGGATGCCACTCTCCACAGTCTGGAGAAATTTTTGCTGAGCCTCCAGTCCTTTTGGAGTTGCCCACCCTTTTTCTAATTGGCTATTTTTCAAGCCCTGCACAGAGCCACCTTGACTATTAGCCTCGTAGCCTTATCCTCCCAGAAGTAATCTAATCTCTTTTAAAATCCATCTGTTGCTGACTGTGACCACAACTTCCAAAAGCCAACAGCCCCGTGCATATAATTCCACAGCTGGCAGATCTGCTCCGACCTCAAGTAATTGGAAAGGAAATACAGTATTTCTGGATTTCAACTGGTAACTTATTTTCTCCTTCAGAGATTATCCTAGCTGGCAGGTGGTAAAGGCACCATCTGGAAATGGCTCAAAGAAGGAAAAGGTGCTCATGCCCATAAATACAAATCTGATATATTAAAACATCGACAAACTGAACAAAAGGACAGTTAGCATGTTGGCAATGGCTCATTCAAAAACACAACAAACGAAACAAGCATTGCCATTTCCATACATGTATTGCACAAAACTGAGTTTAGATCCTGCAGCAGAAGGTCAGAACTTAAGCTGAGCTGTTTTCAACTATTGAAGATTGAGGACTTCTATGTTGTACCTTCATGATTTCCACTACAATGTGCAATTTGCATTAAGTTATGCAGTTTGCACAAGGACAAGATTTGTGCAAAAGTCTGTCAATTGGTTTGAAATTCATGTCTGGCCAGGTTATCCTGCTATGGTAATAGAGTAAACCATACTGTCAGTGACTCAATGCTGATCATCAGGTGGTGGTTAACTAACCTGACAGCCCTGAGGATAAATGACCCTTGGTGTCATAGTCCACAGTGAAGGGCGATGGTCCCCAAGTGGATTAAATCCCACTTGAATCCATCTTGATGGAGGGCAGCAGCTTCATCAATACTGGCCTGGGGCCAATGAGGACTTTGAATGCCAAAAGGGCTCAAAACTAAAAAGTGACTCATGGAACTGGATGAAAGGCCACAGCATTATTTTCTCATGACAGTCTTCATGGCTGATTACCATGATGATCAGCAATATTTGGATTCAGATATTATAGGAGGAGGAAGAGGAAGGTAGTTCAAAATTCATCCTTTGCTGTTGTTTTTGTTGTTGTTGTTGTCATAGTCATCGCCATTGTTGTTATCATCATCATTGTTATGTGTCATCAACTTGTCCCCAATTTATGGCAAGCCTATGAATAAGCAATTTCCAAAATGTTTCCTTCTCAGCTCTTGTAAACTGAAGGCTGTGGATTCCTTTCGGTCAGGAAGTCAATTGATTTTGTATTTAGTCTTCCTTCTGCCAATGCATAAATGGTTACTAGGAGGAAATTTTAAGCAGCACATTACTGTGTGATGGCAGCTGTCTTTTGGTAACAGGCTGCTGAAAGCCTACTGTGCGTCCTCAGAATCTTGTTTTGCATTCTGAACTGGAAGTGAACTCCTTGGGGAAACAGTGCTCTGTATACAAAATACAAGTAAACATAAGAAGCTGGGCAAATAATTTATATACTATACTAAACCAAGTAATTGCAAACTCTGATAACATCACTAGCCAAGAGCAATTTCAACTCAAAAACAAATCAAAGGGTAAATTTGGAGTGGGCTGAATGGTAAAAGAAACCTTGGGCGCTTACTGCAGATGACAGTGCAAGATCAAGATTTCATGCCCTTGGAGACAGCAGTCAGTGGTCATAGCTTGGAAAAGTTAATTTTTTGGAAGACAAATTTCAGAATCCCCTTGCTAGCATGTTGGAACCAAAGAAGATTCATCCCAAAATATAAATTTTCCAAGTGTTCATACGATGCACAAAAAAAAATATTTGAATGACCACAACACACAGCTAGTGGGCCTTGTATACCTCACTATTTCTACCCCCATGTGACTTCTTTTAACACAGAACTAAAAATTGCATTTTTACCCAATTAACAGATTCCAACACCACCAACACCTGCCCAAATTGCCCTTGTTTTTACTACAAGCAATGAGAGGGGAATTGTTTATGTCAATTCTGAGGCTATCTGAAATTCTCTTTCCCTGTCCCCTCTATCGCCAAGGCATCAAAAAGCTTGAGTGCTTTCACCAACAGAAGCTAAGGTCCATCTTGAATGTCAAGTGGGATGACTATATCACCAACATCACAGTTCTCGAGGAGGCGCATGTAAGTAGCATTGAAGATTCCATCACAGGCGATTGTCTTAGATGGATAGGGCATGTCCGCCGTATTGACAGTTCTAGGTTCTTTATGCGGAACATAACTCAAGTACAAGAGTTTGTGGAGCACCTTTGAAGCATTATAAGGACCAGCTGAAACAAACTATGAAGGTGTCAGGTATAAACCCACAAACCTGGGTGGCAGATCGCCCACTTTGGCACCAAACCATCTCTGCTACTGCCGATCACTTTGAAGAAGAATGCGGCAGACATGAAGAGGCTAAACGAGATGCACGGAAGCTTCCTCAAACTCAACTACTCCCTCCACCATCTATTCAATGTAATGTGTGTAGTCACATGGTTCATGCAAGGATAGGTTTCTTGAGTCACCAGAGACATATCCATCAACTATGAAAATGACTTCCAGAGAAAATGTATACTCAAATACGAATAGCAGCCAATGACAACAACATTAAGGTGCAGTTGAGGTCTAGGATCCACGTAATCTATTTCTCTCTATGACTCATTTCACTTCTGTCATGGAACCTCCAATCTTAGGAAAGTGTGTGTTGTGTAACTTTCTTCAGGGCTTGGACATTGGATCTGAAGTCCAATCTCTTCCTCCAAAATCTACCTGGCTATGGAGTCACAGACCAGGATTTTGATTCATCACTTTGCCTCTCAAGAGGAGAGCCAACCTATGTAGTCATGGACATGCTGCACAGTCCTAGAATACCTCCAAAGGAAGGGAATGGTAAATCACTCCTGAAAACTCTCTACCTAGAAAATTCAAGCAAAAATTGACTTAATGGCCAACTTACTTTTCCTTAGCATAATAAATCATCCTATAGTGGGCCCATCAAATCAATGGGGATTGGTGATTCAAATCTTCTGCCTGTCTTAAATGTAACTTATTTTAGTATAGTATAGTTCCATGATGGTTAACCTGGGCACTCCAGGTGTTCTTGAACTTCAATTCCCAGAAGCCCTGATCAGCAGGAGGTTAGCCATCACTGGTATAGCTGAAGTAAGCCCATTTGTATCAATGGAACATTTGGAAGATTTGACTCACTAAATATCCACTGATTCTATGAACCTACTCTAGGGCAATTTACTACATAAAGCAAGAGGATTATAGCCAATGGAACATTATGAAGATGAGAAGAACACAGTTGTTGTGGCTGATTAAGTAAAAAAAAACCTGAATACATGAAATAGCCTGAGAAGAAAACAGCCAGAAAGGAGAGTGATTTTTTTAAAATAAAAAAATGCCAATCCATATTCCAGCTTCTGGAGAAATCCATCTGCTCAGCTCTCTGGGGTGTCGCCTCGGTCATACGCTGATTCACTCACATTTGAAGTTGGGTTTCGGGATTGTCTGTTTTTTCTCTTCTGCACTCTAGTCTATGAAGGCTTAATTCATCATCACCTCCAATAGCCTTCCTTCGGCTAGAGAGGAGACGTAGTATGTATCGTTAATGAGAAGAAATGCATGAGCCTGCATTTTCATCAGGAAGCAATATTCAGAGGTTACGGTTGTATTGCCTAAAACTCCAGGGCTGTGCTGCTTACAAATGTTTAGTCTCCAGTGGAGGGATGTTGCTTGATGTAGAGCTGGGTAGTCACTAGCGTCAACCAGTTGCTTGTAATCAATTACATTTTCTAAATACTCAGTTAAACATCTTATGTCCATGAACGAAGAATCCAAGATAAATAATATGAGAATCAATAAAGAGAGACTGAGGTCATGACAATTGGAAGGAAACAGCATACTTTAAATATCAAAAGAGAAGAAACAGGTATAAAGCAAGTGGCAGAGTTCAAATACCTTGGAACAACATTTACAGAAGATGGCAAAATGGATGAAGAGATTAACATATCGTACAGTAAAGCAAACCAAATATTGGGACAGTTTGCTCTGCTCTTACAAGTCAAGGCAATACTAATCAACACAAAGAAACACCTCATACAAAGCATATTCGTTCCCACCTTATGCTACGAGTGCCAAACATGGACACTTATAACAAAATATAAATGAACACTGGTCACCATGGAAATTATATTTCTGAGGAGCATGTTCAGATTTGCAGAGGTGTGCGACAAGGCTGTGTGTTGTCCCCAACACTGCTTAATATATATTCTGAGAGTATTTTTTCAGAAGCATTATCAGATTTAAACATTGGCATTAAAATTAATGGGGAATACCTGAATAACATCTGATATGCTGTTGTTGGCCACAAACCTTGCAGATCTTTAGTTGATGCTGAATTGAGTTAGAGTTTCCAGCACAGAATATGGTTTGGATCTCAACATCAAGAAGACAAAATATCTGGTTATAAGCCGTATACCAACTCAAGGCAAGCTAGTGGCAGGAACACAAGAAATTGAAAGAGTGGATAAAATTGTCTATTTGGGGAGTATGTTTAATGAAAATTGGGATTCCAAGGTAGAGATTAAAATATGAATAGAAAAGACAAGATCCACTTTCATAAAAATGTGACACTTGTTATGCAGTAGAGATCTAACTCTCGCTACAAAGATCCGAATAGTGAAATGTTGCATATTCCCAGTGTTGCTATGTGGAGTTGAAGCTTGGACATTGACTAAAGCAGGAGTTCCCAACCTAAGGCCCGCAGGCCAGATCTGGCCTGTGGTGCCATTTCATGTGGGCCCCACTCTTCCAAGGGCATTAAAGAAACAAAATGGCTACCCTTTTGAAGCTGTTGGGACAAAATAGATACCCCATCATGCAGGCAGGGCAAAATGGCCACCCAGCCCTCAAAGCAGACTGAGAGAATGTGACCCAGCCCAGCTTGAAAAGGTTGGTAAACTCTGGACTAAACCATCTGAAAAGAGAATCAATGCTTTTGAGATGTGGATCTACAGACGGCTGCTGAGGATATCATGGGTTGATCATGTTACTAATGTAGAAGTCTTGTGCTGATGGATAAATAAAAAGAACTCTTTAAGATCATTAAGCAAAGAAAGCTCCAATACCTTGGCCATACCATAAGGAACAACATTAAAGTATAGAATCCTCCAACTTGCTCTGCAAGGAAAGATCCCTGGGAAGAAAGGCCGTGGTCGTAGATGGAATTCATGGTTGAAGAACCTGAGAGACTGGTGTGGCATGTCCTCAGAAGAACAGGAAGACTATCACCATGATATCCGCAACGGATACGGCAGCTGAAGAAGAAGAAGAGGAAGGCTGCTGGAGTGACTAAAATAGATAAAATCAGGAATGAGACTATAAGGGAAAGAATTGGAATAGAACCAATCTACATACAGAGACAACAAATACAGTGGTTTGCCCATTTGGAGAGAATGTCTTGGAATTCTATACCATACGAGGTATATGTGGAAAGAGGAGAAGGACAAAGAGCATGTGGCAGGTACAGAGGAAGGTGGAGACATAACATCAAAGAAATATTATAAGAACACCAACTAACACTGGTGGAGGCCACTAGAATGCCAGAACAAGAACCTTTATCTCCCTTGACACTCAAAGAGGTAAAAGAGGAGGAGGAGGAGGAGAAGGCGACATAATTATGGGCAAGTTTACATTACAACTGCTAGTTCATGAAGGGATTGTTAATCGAGTGTGAGGCCTCACTAAATGGTGAAGGAATATCATATGGTTTAAGCAGGGCCACGCACCATGCCTGATCTTGACCTCTCCTGCTCTTTTGTGGATTCCAAGATGACAGGAGGATGAGAGTGTATTTTCTACCACAGGCCAGAAGTGTGTAGCATACTGAGTTTCAGAATAATTAAAGCCAACTGCTTAGTTACTTTTGAGAACTAAGATAGTGAGGTTACTTTGTAAAAATGCAACTCTCAGAGTAACTATCTGTGAGCTAATATAGGGCACTGGGTAGAATATCTGACTAGTACTCATGAGATTTAGCTTCAAATCCCTGCTCAACCATGGAAACTGACTTTGGGGCAGCACTGGTAAAACTAGTCCACAAATAACTCTCACACACTTTGGAAACTCTGCCTGTAGCCTTGGTGGTGCAGTGGTTAAACTGCTGTCCTGCAACCAAAAGGTTTTAAGTTCACTCCTGACTAGGGCTATATGCTATACCAGGAGATGCACAAATTGAAGACAAACAATTGGGGGAAAACACAACACAAAATATCGTGAATTGCAAATTGAAGTCGAGCGTCTATGGTGGAAGAAATCAGTTCTTGTTCCCATAGTGATCAGCGCTCACAGACTTTCTTCTTCGCTACAACAGTTATATCAGGTGTGTTGTGAGGCAGATGTCTATCCGTTTGAATTTTAAAGTCCTACAGGATCTTGACTCTCTCATTTTCTAAAAGTTTCTCTACTTGATGTTCCAAATTATTTTTACTGCATTCAAGTTGTTGTTGTTGTTGTTGCTGCTGCTGCTGCTGCTGCTGCTGCTGTTGTTGTTCCTGCTGCCACCGCCGCTGCTGCCACGACCACCACCACCATATGGGTCTCCATCACCATTCTAAAGGTCTTGTGGGGAGGAAGGTGGCAGATTTACCCAAGGGTTTTGGATAATATAAAAGGGACCTCCATGTTCTCTCTCTCTCTCTCTCTCTCCTTCTCTCTCTCTCTCTCTCTCTCTCTCACACACACACACATACACCACAGGGACTTCCCTCAGTATCCCCTCACCTTTTGGTGTGGGTCTGGGGGTCTGGGGATACACCTGAGGTTCTCAAAATGCTGAGGGGACAATGAACCCCTTCCCTCAGTACCTTCTTACTCCAAAGATGGGCACAAGCATTATCAAGCCAATCTCTTGGGAGGTCAGTAGCTGGAAAAAACCCGGTTGCCTCATTTGGGTGGGCAGGCTGTTATCTCAGGGTGGGCAGCATCCCCCTGGCTATGGCCCTGCAACTTTTCCCTTTAACATTTGTCCTTTGCAAAGTGCCTGAGCTCCTCAACATCTATAAAATGTAAGACTTCTTTTACTTCAAAGAGACTTTGTGATGAGACTATCCTACATCACTTGAGGCAGTCTGGGAGTAAGAAAACTCCTCGAGCCCTTTGGAGTAAGTTGTTTTTCAGTGAAATTTACCCCGTGAACATCTATTTCAGATGGTAGCCTTGAGCTCTGCCATTGGAGTGATCATCTGAAAGCCTTCTAAAACACAGCATGTGGCAAGATGTTTGTTCTCAGCCTGTCCTCTCCTGCAAGGATGGGCAAACCCAGCAGGGCTGATAGCCGCTTTTCAAATGTGCCAACAGCTCAAGGACTGCCCTGCCAAGAATTTGCACATTTTAATTGTGCAACATGCTTTTATCCATCCATCCTACGTCAGAATTCACAGATGTTGGAATCACTTAAAAACAGTGTCATGTGTTTTACCTGGTTGTGGTGTGCATGGTAAGATGAGGAATCTTTCAGTGGGAAAACACTTCTTCTTATTCTGCTGTATCCGAATCTGAATATTGGCGATCTTCATAGTGATCAGCCAGGAAGACTGTTTTGAGAATGTAAAGCAGTGGCTTTTCATCTGCCTTCCGCATTGCAGCATGACCCCCATACGAGTGATCCATTTCTGCAAGTCATTTTCTGGTCCTGATCCCCTTTGAAACACAAAGTCCTCCTCAGCCCCAGGCCAGTATTGGTGAAGCATCTGCCCTCCATCAAAATGAATTCAAGTGGGATTTAATCCACTTGGGGACCATCACCCTTCCCTGTGGAACTTCAGCACCCAAGCCATTAGCCCTCAGGATGGTCAGGTTAGTTAATCGCCACCTGACACTCAGTGTTGAGTTGCTGGCAGTATAGTCTATTTTATTGCCCTAGCAGGATAACCTTACCAGACATGTGGGAAAACACTGGAAACCCTTATTCCCCCACTAATACAGCCTATAAATGCATTGAGCCTGGAGAAACAAACTTGTCATTTTAACTTTCTCTCACTTTCAGATTGTTTTTACTCTCTAGTTCTCAAATGCAACAGCACTGAAAAATCCTTCTTTGTCTGTCCTTTCTCATATCCATTATTTCGGGTCCTACCTTCTGGTGCCACAGAAAACACATTTCTTCCCATGTGACAATCCATCTGATATTTTTGAAGAAACCTACACTTGGAAGGTGAACTAGAGAGGAAGTCACCAGTCTGAGGTCACCAGTCTAAGTTTCATTTCTAAAGTTCCAATCCTGGACTCTAAGCATCATATCTCACTGGCCACAGATCTTTTACAATAGTCTCGCATTCTCTTCTGTTATGGGCTGCATTGTTTCTTGGGATAATTCAGCGACAACCTCATTGAACCCATTCCATTATCCTGCATTTAATTGAATAAACATCTCTAAATGGCAATAGAACCAAGTGGTGCCAAGTTAATGCAATTAGCTGTTGTTCAGCATTTTTTGGTATGTTCCTTTTTCCTTTTTAAGATGGGTAACTTGTATTAGGGGCACTTTATTACTATGTTTGCTTGTATTTCCAACCATCCTAATCTCATTATTCATCCACAAGGCACAGAACAAGAATATTATTAAAGATGCCTTCTAGCTCAAAGGCAGAAATTGGGTGCAGCTGCTAGAAACTTTGGACAGAGCAACAAATATAATTACCTTTGAGAAGTCCCCAGGATATAATGCGGAAGGGTACAGAGCTTAGAAGGAAAAAATATATTTCATTGGATGAAGATAATCAAATACATGAAAGAAATAGAGGTTTAAAAATGACATTACAAGAAAATTTGTTTGCTGCAACTCCTGCAAATAGGATGATTTCTTGTTCTTTTCATAATGTATTTTAAGAAAAATATGAGTGAGCATATTTGGAAAGGGAAGATATTCATTCTCTTCCACATACTTCAGGAATATGTGTTCTTTTTCTCCCAGTCAGAGAATGTAATATAAGCATGGAGTACTTTGCTCCACATATAGGTTGATGCTTTTATTCCAGTGAAATTAGAATTGTTTTGGTGAAACTCAAATCCATGTTAATGAATAAGGCTTTCCAACTGAATCCAGCTAGAAACTCAACCCAGAGCATGTATAAAAAAATTTAAACTACAGCATCATGTTTTTCTAGAACACTCAGAATCGGTGAGTTGGAGTTCAAAAAAAGTAACTTTTTCTCTCCAGCTCTGCATTGCTTTTCCTTATGATCATCTGGGTCTGCAGAAAAGGCTATCTTAGAAAGTGAAATGGTCCCAACATAATAGCCGCAGGATGACTCCGATTGGACACTAGCTAGAGGTGCTATTAGGGCCTACCTAGTGGCGATGGGGGTGGTGAGGCGGCAATACTTCACCACCCTTATTGCCTCTGCTGATAATCGCCCAGCCGCCCTGTTCCGAGTAACCAGGTCCCTCCTCGGTAGGGGGAGATCGGTGCCCGGTTGGCAGGGTTCGGCTGAGGACTTTGCTGACCATCTGGTGGAGAAAATCAATTGGATTAATTCAGGGCTGAATCCCGGCGTGGATGGGGAGGGTCAGGGGGGCACTGGAGCACAGTCTTGCTGTACGATCTGGGATCGGTTTGATCCTGTTGTCCCTGATGAAGTGGACAGGCTCCTTGCAGCTGTGCGTGCCACTACATGTCCTTTGGACCCCTGTCCCACCTGGTTGGTGAAATCCCCCAAGGTGGTGACAGGTGGCTGGGTCGGGGTGATAATAAATGCATCATTACGGGAGGGGGTATTTCCTGCACCACTAAAACATGCTTTGGTGTGCCCCCTCCTGAAGAAAATATCCCTTGACCCAGCTGTCCTTAACAACTACAGGCCGGTTTCCAACCTGCCCTTTCTGGGTAAAGTTTTGGAGAAGGCAGTGGCACGCCAGCTGCAGAGTGTCCTGAAGGAAGCAGATTATCTAGACCCCTTTCAATCAGGATTCAGGCCCAGGTATGGTACGGAGACGGCATTGGTCGCACTGATGGATGATCTCTGGCGGGAGCGGGACGGGGGTTATCGATCCGTCCTTGCTCTTCCTGACCTCTCAGTGGCCTTCGATACTGTCGACCACGGTATCCTTCTGGAACGTCTCAAAGGACTGGGGATCCAGGGCACCGTGTTGTCCTGGTTTTCCTCTTTTCTGGAGGGCCGTACCGAGTCGGTGTGGTTAGAGAGTGAGAGGTCCAGCCCTAGGCTCCTCAAGTATGGGGTGCCTCAGGGCTCGGTGCTCTCTCCTCTCCTATTTAACATCTACATGAAGCCACTGGGTGAGATCATTTGTTCCCATGGGGTGCAGTACCATCAGTACGCAGATGACACCCAGTTGTACATCTCGGCCCGTGGGGACCCCAGTGATGCTGTTGAAATCCTATCCGGATGCCCGGAGGCCATTGGGGTCTGGATGGGGGCCAATGGGCTTTGGCTGAATCCCAGCAAGACAGAGTGGCTGTGGATAAGGGGCCCCATGTTATCCAGGGAGCTACCATCTTTGGTACTGGATGGGGCTGTTTTGCCCCAGAAAGACCCAGTGCATAACTTGGGGGTCCTTCTGGACTCATGGCTGCTGCTAGAAGAACAGGTAGTGGCTGTGGCCAGGAGGGCTTTTGCCCAACTTCGGGTGATTCACCAGTTGCGCACGCTCCGGGACCGGGGCTCCTTGCTTATGGTCACCCATGCTCTGGTCACTTCCCAACTAGATTATTGTAATGCGCTCTACATGGGGCTGCCCTTGACGACCATTTGGAGGCTGCAGCTGGTCCAGAATGCGGCAGCCCGGGTGGTGATGGGATGCGGACGATATGCCCACGCCTCACTGCTACTTCGGGAGCTGCACTGGTTACCAGTTTGTCTCCGGGTGCAATTCAAGGTGCTGGTTTTGACCTTTAAAGCCCTATATGGCAGTGGGCCAGGATACCTTAGAGACCGCATCGTCCCAAGAGTGTCTGCCCATCCAACCAGAGCGGACCGGAGAGGCTCTCTAATAGTGCCACCAGCTAGGGGTGCACATCTATCCAGCACCCGAAGGAGGGCCTTCTCCGTGTCCACACCAACTCTCTGGAATCTCCTGCCAACAGATCTAAGACTTCAAAGAGAATTGCTGCCCTTCAGGAGAGGATTGAAGACCTGGCTGGCAGGGCAGGTGTGGGGCCCTAATGGGAACACGGTCCCCGCCTGCTGGCTTATGTAAACAATTAAGAACTCTCTCTTCTTCTTTTTATACTGGGTGGGATGGGTGGGTGGGATATGGGTCTTTTAAAGTGGGTGGGATATAGGTCTTTTAAAGTGTTTTTATGTGTTTTTAGAACTTGTTGTAATGCCGCCCTGAGTCGGGTTCTGCCTGAGTGGGCGGCATATATAAATATGACTATTAAATTAAATTAAATTAAATTGGTGCTCCAGGTGTTCTTGGATTTCAATTGCCAAAAGCCCAAATCAGCACACATACTGATCAGGGCTTCTGGGAATTGAAGTCAAAGGACACCTGGAGCATCAAGGTTGGCCATCTTTGCCCTAGATAGTGCAAAGGAGGTTGACCCAATGGTTGCTGGAAAGCCTCTTTTTCAACCAGGAAGCTAAGCCTATCCAAGATATGAATTTTTCTAAGTGAGCACAGTTTAGAAGTCTGTAAGATCTGGGTGAGCGGCCACAGTGACTTAGTGGTTAATATGCTGAGCTTGACACCTGGAAGGTTGGCAAGTCAGCAGTTTGAGACCCAAGTGCTGTGGGGTGGAGTGATCTCTCATAGTCTGTCCCAGCTCCTGCCAACCTAACAGTTCAAAAGCAAGAAACTGCAAGTAAATAAATAGGTACCACTTAAATGGGAAAGGTAACTGCATTCCATGCACTCTGGTGTCTAGTCATGCCTGCCACATGACCATGGAAACATCTGCAGACGCAGACATGGAAAGGAGCACCACCTCCTAGAGTCAGACATAACTGGCTTTTGAGCAAGAAACACCTTTATCTTTAAGATCTGAGTTCCTGCAGGTGGGACTCGCAGAAAGGAGAATTATGGGATTTGTAGTCCAACAAATCCAAAACACATACCCCTAGTTCTAATTACTGCACCATTTCACATCTCACTGCAACAATGATTAGATCTCTAGGCAAATTAATGTGTCCTACTTCACAGCAGAAAATGATCCCACAAATCCTTCCATTACAACAGGTGACATTTGTATTATAATTTCTATGAGTATCTTATAGAAATATATACTTATAGCATAAAATAAATATGTTTTATATTTATAAAATATAAAAATAGCATGTAATAAATATAAAATAGAAATATATAATAAATATAAACTTACATCGTTCTATAAGTATCTTAAATACCATAATAAAGGATTTATTGGAAATAATGTCTATCTGTGTCTATCTGTGGCAGATTACATAAGATCAACATTACATGGTCAGAAACCCTAGATTCTAGCTGAACTTTGGAAATCTCAATATTAAACTAATTAATGGTAGGAAGCTCCAATGCATGTCTCTTTCTTTGGGTCACTTGGTGGAACCAGCCAGCTTTAGTAATTGTTATGTCATTAAGATAATAGGTCTGCAAGAAAATTCACCTACAACAGATAAACACAATTGTAAAAGGCTGGGATGGGCCACCCAGAGTGAATTTTATAGCAAAAAAAGTATGAAATCCCACAGATTGCTGAATATGTCTGCAATTATCCATCATCATATTGTATATGCAAGAAGATGCAACCCAGACACTTTACATGGAACTGTTCCAACTCCCAGTGAGAAGCATATACTCTTCTCATCCTTAATTTTCTCTTTGGCATCCAGGTTCCCTAATAATATTCAGCACTTGATTTTGTCCAGAAAGGAATCTGAGCTCATTCAGAAATATTATTTTCTCCTTCTTTCTCTACCATCATTGAAATAGTATCACTGGAATTTTCTGCATGAAATCATTCACTAAGAGTGATGTTAATGATACTGGTTTCTTCTTCTTGTGCTGTATCTGATTCCAAATATTGGCAACCATCATGATGATCAGCCATGAAGACTGTCCTGCAAATATGTGACCTTTCATCTGCCTTCTGTATGGCAGTGTGACACCCATACCACTGATCCAGCTCTGCAAGTCACTTGCTGATCCTGAGTTCTTTTGGCATGCAAAGTCCTCCTCAGTCCCAGGTCAGTATTGATGAAGCCGCTGTTCTCCATCAAGATGGATTCAAGTGGGATTTAATCCACTTGGAGACCATCACCTTTTCCTGTGGACTTTGCCAAGGCTGCTAGTCCTCAGGGTTGTCAGGTTAGTTAACTGCCACCTGACACTCAGGATTGAGTCGCTGGCAGTATGGTCTGCTCTATCACCATAGCGGGATAATCTGGCCAGACTGGTTTCTGGGATAAGGAAAAAGAGAAGGGAGAAGTTCTGGTACTGTTTTACAGTAAGCATATGACCCACCAGATGTTGTCAAGCTGCAGTTGCTATCAGTTCTAGCCAACAAAACTGATGGTGAAGATGAAGGCATCAGAAAACCTACAACAGGAGTACCACATTTTCCCATCCCTGCAATAAATATATGATAGATCAGTGATGGCAAACCTTTTAGAGACCGAGTGTCCAAACACAACAGGCTGCCATTTGTGTCACAGAGGAGCGGGATGAACTCTGTGCTGGGGAAAGGGAGGATGCACTCCTATTGGGCTGCTGAGCAGAGGGGTGGGGTGAACTCTGTGCTGGTGGGGGGAGGCAAGAAGTGCTCCCATTGGGCTGCTGCGCAGAGGGGTGGGGCAAACTCTGTGCTGGGCTGATGGCACAGGTGCCCACAGAGAGGTCTCTGAGTGTCCCCTCTGGCACATGTGCCATAGGTTTGCCACCACTGGATAAATCATGCCTGTGATAAAAGTATTGCATCAGGAAAGGAGGATTTAATCTTTTGCTCCTCCAGCAGAATCCTGACAAGATGTACAGGTCATTCCCCATATCCATGGGTTCAGTATTTGAAGGTTCAGTTATCCACAAGTCCAAAATTATTCAGTGGGAAATCCCTTAAATACATAATATCATATAAATTGTTTGCAAGGCACATCACTTGAGGCAGCTATCTACAACGTAATGTTGAGAAGGAATGGATTGTTTCCAGGGGAATCATTTCTTGAGTGGACCTGAAAGACAGTCAGAGGCATTTGTGTCACACACACACACACACACACACACACACACACATAACCTGCTTGAATTCCTCAGATATGTGGTTCACTGCTTTCTAAGGTTTCAGGTGTCCACAGAAGATGTTGAAACATATCCCCTGTGAATAAGGGGTGGAATGTGTGACCTGTATCGAAGCCCTAGCTGTTCACTTCTTCTTGGAAAAAGAAAGGAGAAAACTCCAATGATTTCCCCCATTGAAATTACTAGATTCTGCTTGGGACAACGATGGGGATGAATAGTTAAAGATCACTCTGTTCCCATTCTGATGAGATTAATCTCCTTTCCCCTTGTTGACTATTTTCATTCTGATAAACTGAAACATACTAGAGGAAACCAACTGATAAAAGCCACATGGAGCTTGGTCCTTCTGTGTTTTAATATTGTTGGGTCACAATTCTAAACGAGATGGTAATGATGATGGAATGATTTGACCCCATTCTATTTCTTACTTCTTGGTCCATACATTTGTTCTGGGCTTCATTTACTTTTAGCATCATTTTAAGTGGAATTACAGGAAGAGGGTGCAATGCAATCAGTTTGAACTTAGGCTACTTCTCTGCACCAGATTTTGGGGAAATAAAATTTTGGATTATAAATCCAGAACACCCCAGCACAGCCTTTGGATTTTGTGGGTTGTAGTAAATTAAAAAGTTACTTTTTGAAGCTACACTGTAACATGGATATATTCAATGAGGAAGTGTGTGCATGCAGATTTACTGCAACATAAGAACATAAGAACATAAGAACAGCCTTAGTCCAGCATTCTGTCTCACACAGTGGCTCACTATTTGCTTCAGGGTATTATTCCCAAGCAGATGCCTTCACCTGCTTAGGATTCCCTGGAAATGGCATTGAGAGATATCCTGCCTATCTCTCCAACCCGGAGGTTGTCCTTAGGTATCCATAATTATAGCCATTGATACATGATTTATTGCATGCCACCTATCTGTTATGCCACCAAAATTTCAGTGCCTTGGTTATAGCTAGCTCTAGTAAAGGTAAAGATCACCCTTGCTCGAAAGCCAGTCATATCCGACTCAGTGCTCATCTCTGTTAACAGCCAAAGTCTGAAGATCTTCAGGCAGCTTCAGGAGAAGCTGCCTGAAGTGATTCAGACTTTTCCCCGTGGAGCAGAACAAAGACTGGCGAGAGAAACCGAAGCGAAAAAATGCCGAGGTGGTGTTTCCCTTTAAGGTATGGGCTTTGAGCAGCAGCACATGCCCATCCATCCCGGTAAATTCTCTCCCAACCATGAGCCTGCATGAAAGGGGTAAAGGTTGCCCTTTCTTGATAGCTTGTTATATCTGACTCTAGGGTTCAGTGCTCATCTCTGTTTATAACCAGAGAGCTAGCACTGTCTGCATCTGCAGACATTTCCGTGGACATGTGGCAGGCATGCCTCAACACTGGAGTGCATGGAACACAGTTTACCATCCCACAGAAGTGGTACCTCTTAATCTGCTTGTAATTTCTTGCTTTCAAACTGCTATGTGGGCAGGAGCTAGGACAGAGACAGGATCTCATTCTGTCGTGCAGTACTCAGGTCTCGAACTGCTGACGCTAACCTTCTAGTCACCAAGTTCAGTGTCTTAACCACTTGAGCCACCTCAGTTCTAATAGCTGCTCTACTATGAGGCAAAGTGAAGCAGCCACTACAAGCCACTGGTTTTTGATGTTATAAAAGGGCAGAAAATTGTTGCCTATTTCATCCGTCATCATAGCAATTTTGTTAGTAGGGAGGAAAAGATATGTCTCTGGAAATTTCTGTCCCATCTGCCAAAATAATTTGGCCTTAAATATAATGTATCTTGACTGAGGATAGCCTGCTATTTGCTTTTCCTCCCCAGCCTCCAAAATATCTGAGGCTGGCACCAACAACAACAAAGATGTTTTTTAGACCTGTGTGTCTATAAACTCAGCAGAAGTTTCCCAAAAGGCATCTTTTCTGGGCATATTTCCCAGTTCTTTTTCCTCTCGGGGCAGAAACATTAGGCAGCCTGTAACTGAAACTAGAAACCAGTGTGATGTAGTAAATAGAGCTTTGCACTCAGACACAGAAGATCTGGGTTCAAATCTTGACTAGCCATAAAAATAAAATAAAAAGGGGGAATAGCAACAGTAAACCATTCCTCAAACATTTCACAGACCTTGAAAGTGTTGTGAAATTGCCACAAAATCAAAACCACTTAGTGATCTGCAACTATGATAATAGAAAATTTTAAAATGTTCATATTGAAAGGCTACTGAGTCCTTGTGGTGCAGTGGTTAAGCTGCAGTACCGTAGCAAAACCTCTGATCATGACCCAAGTTCAAATTTGAATAGTAGACAAAACTTTCTACATTCAGACTATATCAAAAGTATGAAAAGTTAGTTTTTGGGACTTCCAGCATCTCCCAGACATCATTACCATTGGGGATTCTGGGATCTGTCACCAAAAAATTAAGAACCTCTATGGCACAGTGTAGCCAAAACTGCTCACATTCTGAGTTTGATCACAGTGGGCTCAAGGTTGACTCACCCTTTCATCTTTGTGTGGTCGGTAAAATAAGTAGTTAGCTTCTTGGAGGCGAAAGGCTGATTACCATGTGAACCGCATAGATTGCTCTAAGCACTATGGAGTGGTATATATAGTAAGTCTAATTGCTATTACTAAACCGTACTGTACTGAAGCTGTGTTTCAAACCTAGTAAAGCAGACTTCAAAGGAATTCCACACTTGCTTCCTGAAAATGAAATGAGCTACTTTGCAAATTCTAGCAGATGAGAGAAGCTTCTTCTGAGACACTCACACATAATATGCCCACAATTATGTTCATCTTCTGAACACAGGCTCTGCGTAAATTCTCTCTCTGCCCTCACACTTAAATGTATACAAGAATGAAAGAATGCCACTTGGCAGGATTTCCCCTTCAACTATTGAGTGTCATTTATTGGGAGCAACCAATATTTGCATCCAAAATGCATCAGAATTAAGCTAAGCTAATGGCATTGTGAAGGATATACAAAGTTGGCCAGGTTTCCAACACAACTGTTGTTGTTGGTATTTTTCTTTCAGGAACTTTGGCCAGTGGGACTACAGTTCAAGACCTGAGTGTTGCATGATGGAATTCTTCTTCCATATCTAGGCCAGGCATGAATCTGCCAAAATGAAGGCACCTTTTGGTGAGTTCATTCTGCAGTTCCTTTCACCTGACCTAGTGTGAGAAGGATCAGCTGGCAACACAAGGTTTCCATTACCAGGGTACACCCGATTGTGGATCAGAAATACCACAATCTTCAAGGCGGCTCTTTCTGTGTACCCCTGGATGATGAACGGATCTCATGTCCCTGCCCCAGCTCCTGCCAACCTCCAGTTTAGAAGCAAGAAATTGCAAGTAGATAAATAGGTAGCATTTCAGCAGGAAAGGTAACAGTGTTCTGTGCACTCCAACATCTAGTCATACCTGCCAAGTGACCATGGAAATGTCTGCAGATGCAGGCAGTGCTGGTTCTTTGGCTGTAAACGGAAATGAGCACCACTCCCTCGAGATAGACACAACTGGCTTTCAAGCAAGGGAGACCCAGTTTTGACCTTTCGTTCATCTAGCTATCGAGATTTTCCTTGTTTGCTAATGATAGCTTACACAGAACTACATTAGAAATTAGTTATGCATTAGACTTTCTATTTATTTTTATCTACTTCTGTAAATGTAAATCTTCACATAACATTTCCTTGCCCATTTGGGTAAACCTAAAAGAGGGTTTTGTGCATTGTTTCACATTGTGGCACATTTTTTTGCAACAAAAAAAATTCAAGTGGATAATATTTTTAGCAAAGTTTTCTCCATTAAATACAAGAGTGATTGGGGCTGTGGGGGCAGGGTTTCCCCATAATGTTATGCTGGCCAACCAAAAAAAAAGTGCTTGTCTCTTTATTCTTGGGCAGGAGAAAAACATCCAACCATCTTTTTTGAGACACCACTTTTCCTCGAGGATCAGAAAATGTGTGAGTGTATGTTACATCCTTAGCAGCAGGCAAGTGAAATAAAATCCACAAATAACCATCAGCAAGAAACAGAAAGACTGCTGTGTTGACTAGACCTACTAATGGTGCCCTTCAACCTCTGAGAAATTGCTACCAGATTTCTTTTCTCTGCTGGAAAAATGTCAATGAAATGGTCCACAAACAGAGTGGAATATTTTGAGAACCCACATGCACTCAGCTCTATTTAGAATCATCTCACTAGGAAGCAAATATCTTCAGATATGATTTGTAAAGACCAATACAATCCTATTTTATCTGGATTTTCCCATATGGTTTTGGAACAGTGGTGTTCCAGGCATTTACTCAGTTTTGACAACTATGACTGAAGCTAACTTTCTGCACTCTGCAAAGCTACCTATTTTGGACTCGATCCACGAAAGCTAACATTAAAATACAACAACTTGGGGTGGGGTGTGTGTGTTTACTCTGTGATATGCTTGAAACACAGACTAACACGGCTACTCTTCCAAGAAAATTCAACTATTTTGGAAAATGTGTTTGATGCTGGGTTTTTTAACGGGTCATTCCAAAGCGAGTACATATCCTAAGATATTTCCTTGATTTAAAGCAGCATTTTAAGGAACAATTAATCTGCACCACAACATTTTTTTTGCCTCATTCTAGGATGGGGGCAAAGGAGGGAGGTCATTTTGCTCATTGTTGATATAATGTGTTGTCAAGTTGGTGAAAGAAGAAGTAAAAGATGAAGACAAAGAAGATGATGGCAATGACAATGAAGAAGAAGATGATGATGGCAATGTAGGAGGAGACTTATGATGACATCATGACATCATGAATTAGTCACTTTGAAAGGGTACTGTCATTAATACTCCTTCTCGGATCTTGCAAATTTAGGTCTGTGCTTCCTTTATTGTCAATCAATCTCATGTTTGGTCTTCTTTTCCTACTACCTTTAATTTTTGATTTAATAAACTAAAAGAGTGGGATTTCCCTGAGCCAAAAAAAATCACATAACTTTTTTGCTAACTTAAAATGGGGGAGGTTGCACCAGTGCAAAACATTGCATCATTTGGGAAGTGCGAGGGGAAAGGAATTGGTGTTTTATATATGAGAAAGATGGAGCAAGAACTGAAGGAAAGGCGACTGGCTGACAAAGAGAAAATACAGATTTCAACATACCCGTCCTCCCATTTGGCTTGTATTCTACTTATGTTTCTTTCCATAAATGTTTTCAAGGACACTTCATTTTTTCCCTTTTTTCTTTTTTTGTTCAGAGCTGAGGGGAAAGTCTTATTGATTTCATTTCTTCACATAGACAATCAACTGGAACATTTTCTTTATTAACAATTTTTGAAGGAAAGGAAGATCTTATGATTCTGAAGTGGGAGGAGGTCTAAAGAGGCAAAAGGCTCAGAAATGAGATGAATAAAGCTTTTTTCTTCTTTTTTGCAGCTGGAGGAAGAGGTTCAAAAAGATTTTGCAAGGTATTCTGCAGTAAGAAAGGATGCTTAGATCAGTTGTAATTAATGCTTTTGAAACAGGTTGATCTAAGGAATGGGATGTCAAGATACACTTCAGGGCCTGGAGTACAAGCAAGCCATGTTGAGTGAATAACTAGGATAGGGTATGACTTTCCCAAGGCAGGAGTGAGGTGGGGGGTTAAATCCTGAGAAGTAAAAAGAGATGTGTCTGATTGTCTGACTCAGATGGCCTATATCTAGGGTCGAGTCAACATAACCCAGTGGTTCCTAACTTTTTTGGGGGGGCATGCCCCACCTAAGCATCTCTAAAACCCTGATGCTCCTCATCCCATTACATATAATTCTTATTATTCAAAAAGTGAATTTCTATTCACATGGAGGAAGCCTAAAAGGCCGTTAAATTGGTCTAACTCATTCTCAAATTGTCTCCCTTAAAATCAAATTGCCTGCCTGTGGGGCATATGCCCCATGTTGAGAACCACAGTCATAACCTCTGGTCATTTTGTGGCCCAATGTCCAGACAAAAGGTGTGGAAAATAATTAAGGAATGGTTTTCAGAAAGTGTGGTGAAAAAACTCAGCAACAGCTAACACAGTGTTTCCATACAGTTAGAAGTCAGCAGGCATTATTTATTTATTTTTACTTATCGACTCTATAGAATAGTTTATTTTACTAACCACCTGGGCCACTTTAGTGTGGGGGACCAAAGACAACGAAACAGCCGAAGGGTTGGCTTAACACAGGTTTATTGCATGATGATCCGGAGGAACATGTGGTAATGGCGGATGGGTAGCTCAATATATACAGCTGGCTATACATTTGAATGTGGCTCATTGGCAGTCTATTGGTTGCTGCCTGCGTGACGTCATAGAAGGTCACGCCCTTCTTGTCCAGGTGAAGAGGTGGCGGGAATCTTCCCGCGCTGCTGATCCAGGTGAATCTGAGCCATGAGAGCCAGACGCTCGCTATTGCCATCTAGTGGTCACTAGCTCGCGTCCTCTTATAAGGGTTACAGTGATACAGCTGAAGGTTATAGTGTTGCACACAGAAAGGTTACATCTTTACCACATGGCTAGGTACATTGTTAAAGGCACAGCTTTACAGAACACAACATCCCTCCCCCCTAGGATGAGACGAAGTCTCTCAGCCAAGATGGCTTATTGCACGTGCGTTTGGGCCATGATGTGGGCTGACCTGCCCCGGGGGCGCTACCGCTTCTTTGTTCCCTGGTCCCTTGTCCTGTAACGGGAGAGGGAGACTTGTTAGCGGCTTGCCGTGGTTTGGCGGCCTTAGGGGAAGGGAAAAACTCCATTGTGGGCAGACCGGGGGCGCTCGGGGCTAACGAAAAACCCCTCTTCTCGCTTGGACGGGTGGGGGACCACTCCAAAAAACTCCCCCGGTTCTGAAAATCAAATTCTAACTCAGTTGGGGTATCCGTATTTGTGGGGGACTTCCGCGAGATATGTATGGGGTCGGGTTCCTCCTCCTCCGAAAGATCCCCCAAGATATCTATGAGGACATCCTCCCTTTCTTCCTCCCCCCTTGGTGGGGACCCGCGGCCCCCTTCTCCTCCCCCTTGGGCTGAACGGGTGGGGGAGAACCCTAACGCTGATTTTTGCTCCTTTCGGTCTGCTCCCTGCTCATCGGGGACCCTGCGCCGGAGCTGGTCCGCGTGCCGCCTCCACAGTAACCCTGTGCTGGTCTCCACGCGGTACGACACGGGGCCGGTTTGCTCCACGACAACGCCCGGCACCCAGGCTGGGCCCGCGCTGGCGTAGTTCCTGCAATGCACAGGGGCGCCTATGCTGAAACTCTTTGTGGCCTCTAGCCCAATGTTCCTTCCCTTGTCTTCTACTCTCGTGGGGTCTAGCCTAGTGAGGATGGTGGTCAGTTTCCTGCGCATTAAGAGCTCTGCGGGGGAGTATCCTGACGCCAACGGGGTCACCCTGTATCCTAGCAGAAACTGGCACACTTGTAGGTTGAGGTCCCCGGGGCCCATGCGCCGCAGCACGTCCTTCGTGGTGCGGACGAGGCGCTCTACTTGGCCATTGGTGGCCGGATGGAAAGGGGCGGAGGTGATGTGCCGGATGGCGTTAATCTCCGTGAATGCCCTGAACTCAGCGGACGTGAAACAACTAGCGTTATCGCTAATTAGGGTGTCGGGTATGCCGAACGTGGAAAAAATTCTCCGTAAATGCTTAATTGTCGCGGCCGAGGAGGTGCTCGTGACTGGGATGACCTCCAACCACTTGGAGAAAGCATCCACAACAAGGAGAAACAGAGTTCCTCGGAACGGGCCCGCGAAATCTATGTGTATCCGGGACCACGGCCCCTTAGCCGCGTCCCACTCCCTGTGGGGAAGACGGGCCTCCTCCGGTCTGGAGGCTTGGCAACTCTCACAAGTGCCTACCATGTGCTCGATGTCGGCGTCTAACTGGGGCCACCAAAAATAGCTCCGGGCCAGGGCCTTGGAGCGTACAATCCCGGGGTGGCTGACGTGCAGCAGTTTGAGCACCCGCGGTCGTAGGGACGTAGGGATCACTACCCACTGGCCCCACAGAATGCACCCCCTCTCTATGGACAATTCTAGTTTTTTTCGAAAAAACGGGTCGAATTCCACTGCTGGGGAAGACGCGGGCCACCCTTTCTGCACCCATGAGCTAACCTTCGCCAAGGTATTGTCCTTGCCGGTCGCTTTGGCGATGTCGGCGGGCAGTATTGGGGGTGAGTCTAGGACCTCTATCATCAGTACCTGGTGGTCTGGCTCCTCCCCGCCCACGTGGCTGCTATCCTGGGGAAGGGGGGATCTCGACAGGGCGTCCGCATGGCTAATTTCCCTCCCGGGCCTATACACCAACGCGTGCTGATACGCGTTGAGGAAAATGGCCCACCTAAGCATCCTCGGAGACAGGATCTGTGGCGTGGGCTTATCTGCGGTAAAAATGCCTAGCAGGGACTTGTGGTCCATCACAATAGTGAAAGGGCGGCCATACAGAAAATCGTGAAATTTTTTCGTCCCCGCAATGATCGCTAACGCTTCCCTGTCTGTCTGTGCGTAATTTCTCTCCGCTTGGGACAGGGACCTGGAGTAGAATGCTATCGGGGCCTCCCTTCCGTTTTCCAGCACGTGGCACAGCACCGCCCCCACCCCCACCGGGGATGCATCACAGATCAGGACTACCGGGCGTTTGGGGTTGAAATGGGTCAGTATGGCGTCAGACGCCAGGAGGTTTTTTAGTTCGCTAAATGCCCTTTCTTGGTCGTCGCCCCACTTCCACGCCTCGTCTTTTTTAGCAGTTTGTGTAGCGGTTCAGCCACTGCTGCCTGCCGGGGGAGGAAGGAGTGGTAAAAGTTAAGCAGCCCTAGGAACAACTGCAGCTCGGGCTTGGAAGTGGGGCGAGGGGCCTTCTTAATGGCGGCCACCTTAGATTTGGATGGTTTTATCCCCTCAGGAGTCACACGAAACCCTAGGAACTCAACCTCGGTCGCGAAGAAGACGCATTTGTCTTTTCGCAGTCTCAACCCCGCCTTTTCGAATATTGCCAGAACCTTTCCCAATCTCTTGGCCAATTCAACCCGACTCCCCCCCGTTATCAACATGTCATCAAAATAAGGCAACACCCCCTCTAGCCCCTTCAGGAGGCGTTCCACGAGTGACTGGAAAATTCCAGGCGCCGAATTTACGCCAAACTGAAGGCGCGTCACCTGGAACGCCCCCTTATGGGTGACTATGGTCTGTGCAGCAGCTGCGGCAGGGGATACCGTAAGCTGCTGGTAGGCCTGTGCTAAGTCGAGCTTAGCGAAACACTTTCCCCCATGCAACCTGGCTAGCAGTGGCTGACTACCGGCACCGGATACGCATTAGGGCGGATCGCCTTGTTGATGGTGCACTTGTAATCGGCGCATATGCGGACCTCCCCATTGGCCTTTAGTGCTGTTACAATTGGAGTTTCCCATTCCGCAGAATCAACAGGAACAAGGATCCCCTGGCCCACCAATTTGTCCAGTTCCGCCTCTATTTTGTCCTTGAGTGCAAACGGCACCCGGCGCGGTTTGAGTCGTATTGGACGGACCTCCGGGTCTAGGTCGAATGTCACTGGGGGCCCCTTGAATTTTCCCAGTCCTTTTTTGAAAACTTCGGGGTGCGCGTCGCACACCTCCTGTACTGGGTCAGTCCCAACGGTCCCAACGGCGTGCACCCCCCCCCCCAATAAATAAACCCAGGGGCTGAAACCATTGAGTCCCGAGGAGGCTGCAATTCCCCCCTTTAAGCACGACTAGGGAGAGAGCCGCAGCGTGCTTCTTAAATTTGACCTGAAATTCTCCAACCCCCAACACTGGAATACTGTTCCCTTGCACGTCCCGTAGCGTGGACCTCAACGCTTTGAGCTTGGGTCGCATGTGGGGGGCAATTCGCAAAAACTCCCTCTGGGAGATAATTGAATATGAGGAGCCCGAGTCAATTTCCATCCTAATGGGGACCCCTTGCACTAGTACCTCAACAAAGTAACGGGGGTGTCCTGCGGACACGCTGAACACTGGGGCGTCGTCCTCGCTGTCGTCGGAGATGCGGCCCATGCCGTCCTGCTTCCGCGTGGCCTGAGCGCTGTCTTTGGGTCTCGTTGAGCGGTCTTGTCCTGCTGAACGGTCTGCCGAGCTCCTCCGGGCCTCGCGCCTCCTCCTGCAGACTTTGGCGATGTGCCCGCGGCGGCCGCAGTTGTGACACTCAGCCTTTCTGAACGGGCATTTGGTGCGGTCGTGGGCCGCTCCACAGCCGTCGCACCGCCGGCCCTCTTTCTGGACCCTCCGGACGTCCTCGTCGTCGCTGCTCTCTGCGGACGATTTCGAAGTTTGCCGGGCTGCATGCACCGCAGTCTCTGCCTTGCTCGTCCTCGGCCACCAGTCCTGGAGCTCCTGCACCCCAGCCTTTGTGGCTTCCGCGGCCTGTGCCGCTTTGATGACCTCCTGCAACGTGGGGGGCGGCTCTTGGTTCATCAATGTGCGCTGAGTCTCGGCGTCGTTCAGGCCGCATAGCACGCAGTCCCTGAGGGTGACTTCAGCATTCTCCCATTTGCACGGGCCGGCAGCCAGTCGCAGGGCCGCCACGAAGGTGGCGACCGTCTCCCCGGGCGCTTGGACTCGCCTCCAAAACGCGCTCCGAGTGGGAAACATCGCCGTCGAGGGCCGGAAATACTCGTGCAGCATCTGTAGGAGTTCTTTGACCTTGAATTCGCTCACCCTCTTCGGTGCGATCAGGTCCACCAAGGTTCTTTTGGTTTCTTGTCCGAGCATCCTGGTGAAGATGGCCCTTTTCTTTGCCTCATCCGTGACTTCGGATTCGACCAGTGCTCCCTGGAAGTCCATTTCGAAGATCTCCCAGTCTCCCGGTTTCCTGATTTCGAAACCGGCGCATGTCTTGGTTCCGTGGGCAGCCATTTCCCCACCTTCGTCGCCAATTTAGTGTGGGGGACCAAAGACAACGAAACAGCCGAAGGGTTGGCTTAACACAGGTTTATTGCATGATGATCCGGAGGAACATGTGGTAATGGCGGATGGGTAGCTCAATATATACAGCTGGCTATACATTTGAATGTGGCTCGTTGGCAGTCTATTGGTTGCTGCCTGCGTGACGTCATAGAAGGTCACGCCCTTCTTGTCCAGGTGAAGAGGTGGCGGGAATCTTCCCGCGCTGCTGATCTAGGTGAATCTGAGCCATGAGAGCCGGACGCTCGCTATTGCCATCTAGTGGTCACTAGCTCGTGTCCTCTTATAAGGGTTACAGTGATACAGCTGAAGGTTATAATGTTGCACACAGAAAGGTTACATCGTTACCACATGGCTAGGTACATTGTTAAAGGCACAGCTTTACAGAACACAACAGCCACCAAAGGAAGACTGAGGATTCTTTCCACACCCCTAGTCAGGGCAGATGGGTCCTAGGGCAAATGAAGTCTGGATTGTCTCTGAAGGCAAGAATAATGAAGCTGAGTCTCCATATCTCAGGGTGAGCAACACTGAAGGTCAATATAATTTCACTTTGTGGCATGAGATGGCTTTGAAGGCCAGAGACACAATTTCACTCATCCCCAGCTGATGACAGCACTCAGTGTGAAGATGCTTGCATTCATGTACATATGCTACTCCAAATGAAACGGAGGGCCCAAATGCACACACACACCAGCTATTTCTTCCATCCCCTCCCCTTGCTTCTGTTTTGTTTTTTTGTCATGACAATGTTGGGCTTGTTGTGTGATTTGAAGCAAATCATGGAGTTAAGCCCCAGCATCATGACTCATGAGCCTTCTTTTTGCATAAGCTCTGGCAGCAGTAGTGGGGAACCTAAGAAAAAGACCTCATGATATGCCCAAGGTATTGGAGCTTTCTTTGTTTAATGGTCTTAAACAGGTCTTATTCTTTTTCCATCCGGTGCAGCACCTCTACGTTAGTCACATGGTCAACCCATGATATCCTTAGCAGCTGTATGTAGATCCACATTTCAAAAGCTTTAAATTTTCTTTTCAGATGCTTTAGTCGATGTTCAAGCTTCAATTTCATATAGCAACACTGGGAATACGTAACATCTCACTATTCGGATCTTTGTAGTGAGAGTCAGATGTACTGCATAACAAATGTCACATTTTTAAGGTAGATCTTGCTTTTTCAATTCATATTTTAATCTCTACCTTATGATCCCAATCTTCATTTAACATACTCCCCAAATAGACAATTTTAGTTATTTTGGGGATCCAAACCATATTTAGTCTTTTCAGATTCAAACCGTATCCTGTGCTTGAAGCTCTAACTTGATTTAGCATCAGCTAAAGATCTGCAAGGTTTTTGGCCAGCAACACTGTGTCATCAACATATATTTTCTTACCTTTAAAAATTGGTAGGTGATCATAGCAAGGATGAGTAGAAGCTTCCTAACCCATTTTGTGAGCAAATACCAGGAACATAGGCCAACCTTTCTGTGCCCTTTTGGTGATGCTCAAGCTCTGTCTTTATCTGGCTCTGTAATGAAATTTGTGATTTTCTAATTCTATATGAAGACTCCATTCATACAAATGTGGACATACAAATGGCAAGACCAGAGTCTAAATGAATGAACAGAAGGCCCCTAGCAGTCATCTTCAGATCTGGCTGCTCTGTTCTAGGCTTTATTTTATTCAGACATCCAGGAGAAAATTGCAATTGGCTTCCCAGGGCAAATGGAAGTTAGGTAGTCAGGGCCTTTGGAAGGGTAATGGACACAGTTGTCCTTGATTCCTTTTCAAAAAGGCAATACAGAGAGTCTGCTGTATATTTCTCCTTACTTTCCCTGCCTCTTTTGTTCCCTGCATCTGAAATTAGTGGCACTATGACCATGAGACTTTGAAGATTTAATCAATGACTTTGAAGCAAGAAAGGCAATGAGTGTTCTTTTAAAAAAGCACTCTCTCTTTCATCATCTTGAGTTTTTCTTTCTTTTTCCCCACCTCCAATCATAAATGTGAGATTTAACATGAGGGATCTGTTCCACCCCATGACCAAACAACCCCATTTGTTCCATCCTTTGGTCACCCTGGAAACGTTTAGATTGCAATTTGTTAAATCATATCTCCCATGAACACTGGCTAGGTCTTGTTGAGCCCATTGTGTGATTCAAAGCAAATAATGGAGTTCAGCACCAGTAACATGACTCATTAACCTTCTTGTTGCATAAATTCTGCCTACTAGGTGCTTTAGAGGTATAGTCCCAAAGAACTACACCTCCCCTGAACACTTTGGCCTCCCAAGAAGTTTCCTGTTTTTGGTTTGGTTTGTTTTTTGTAAATGAACAATATTTATTAGTTATTTATTACTTTTTATACTGCTCATCTGGGATATTTCCCACTCTGGACAGTGTAAAAACAATTAAATAAACCACCACAATATCATTCAACAAACAATAAAATACATGTCTGAATATGAAGCACAGGCATCAGAAGCCTCTAAGGTAGACCATGTTCCAGGTGACTCAGATTATTTTCCAAGCTGACATTTTCAGCAGCCCTTCTCTTAAACCCATTCCTATCTGTTTTTCCTTCATCTGACATCTGCCATCCATGAAACGTATCTTATCAAAGACAAGTTTCTTCCCTCCTCTTGTTTAGCTGGAATCGATCCCATTTTGAGCTGACATTGTGGTTGATGCAGCAATTTACAGCTTCTACCAGGCAATTTTCTCTAACTTTCCTTGAAGAGACTGTGGTTTTGTGGCACCTCAGCTCTGGATGAGTACAAAGTGTATTGATGATCCCCTAATGAAATTGTTGGAAACCTCAAAAAGAATGTGTAACCTCCATTAATACCAAACTGATGGTTTTGAAAGCCTGGTTCGATGTACTTGTGTCTAAAAGGAACAGATTGTCTCAATGTCTCTGATCTGTAACACTTTCCAAGATCGTTGCTGATGGGCGATTGTATCGACCTGATATGTCTGGAGAGAAGGAGATCTTATTGCAATGTTCTTTCTTTTCCTTCCTGAAATCAGCTAGACCGATTGGTCTCAGTAGTACAGCAGTATATATCAAAGTTTGGACATTCCTCATGACAAAATTCCATGAAAAGAAAAATGTGTTAATACCAGCAATGATGTAGTTGCAAATTTCAAGTCCAGGAGCTCATTACAGCAGACCGCACAACCAAACCAACAAAGAGTGTCCAAATATGTAGACATCCAAGGATATCCCAATGGTCCAATGAGTAGTGACAGGCTTTTTGGATTACTCTGTCTACAAATGCCTTAATACTCTGTACTGGGAGCTCCACCTACCTTACAAGCACCTGAATATGATGCACCTGGGAGTTAAAAATCTTACATTAGAAGGTTTTGACACTGATCTAGGCCTAGCTTCTTGTTCAGAAATAAAACTCTTTAGTGTTCAAGGAATGAAGAAGCAGACGAATGAAGTAGTGAAATTCAGCTCTTTATTAGTGGGGTTTGAACACAGTTTGGATGGGGCAAAACTCGGACTTATATACACTATAAACAGTAACAGTAACAATAATACAACAAACCATTGGCTAACCGAGTGTGCACATTTTTCGATCCACTTATTTGCATAAGAATAGATACATGAGAAAAGATACATTCCACTCCTGTCAGAAAACACAGTTAATATACATAACAAACTCTCAGACAGAACTGGGACAAGAACAGGAAGCCTGGGTGTAGTTAGGTCTAGTTCAGGCTCAAAGCCTTCCAGTGCAGGCCTTTCTAATTTTTAATTTATTTTATTTCTATACCATTCCTCAATTCCTTGATTGACCGCACTCTTCTTCTCCAGGTTGGACCAAAACTTTTCATGATTGAGTCTTCCCATCTTTTGGAGTGGTCTACTAAAGGGTCTTTTTACTCCTCTGGGATACCGCTTAGCAACTGCTGCTGTCCAACACCCATCTGTCATTCGAGAAGTGTGTCCAGCCCAGCGCAATTTCCATTTATGATATTCGATAACAGCTTTGTTGATTCAGCTTTATTTTCTTATCTAGGCATTGTGGGGGTGTTCATGAAGGGATACCTTTAGTATTGATCTTTCCATGGCTCTTATACCTCTTGATAGTACTTCCTTGGCCTTCATTAATGACCATGTTTCACTCCCATAGATAACATAGGCAGTACTGTCGAATTAAAAAGGTTGGATGACTAAATTGTCACTCTGGATGGTGCTTATAAAAATATAAATTTAAAGTATAACATAAATAAAGTCCCTCAACAATGGCAGACAAATCCCAATCGTGTTGCAAAACTCAATAAAACACAGCAACACAAGATCAATAAAGCAGATGAAGTGTCAGTAAAAACAAACTAAATCAAACCCAGTCAAGTAAAGTCAGGAATTTTCATTTACTAGGAAGATGGTTTCCAATCCCACACAAGCTTTCCTTTTTCTTTGCTTGCTTGGACTACTAGAATCCATTTACCATCCTGACCCCTAGTCGTGTCTGACTCTAGGATGCATGCTCATTTCCATTTACAGCCAAAAGGCCAGTGGTGTCTGTGGACATTTTCGTGGCTATGTGGAAGACATGACTAGATGCCAAAGTGCATAGAATGCTATTACCTTTCCTGCCAAAGCATTATCTGTTTATCTACTTGCAATTTCTTGCTTTCGAATTGCTAGGTTGGCAGGAGCTGGAACAGATGATAAGCGTTCACTCCGTTATGAAAATATTCACAGACAGCACTGGCTCTTTGGCATTTGAGGAAGAGAGACCTTTACCTTTATTAATTTTTTTATCACTGTCAGGAGCAAGCCCTTTGCACAGCTAATGGCTTTAAGCTACTCATCCAGAATGCTTCACATTAAAACTATGATTCCCTCACAGCACCTCATTGTTATTGGGAAAGCTTAACACCACAGGTATTGTGAGGATTACGTGAAAATTTGCTTATTTGGACTAAAACTCCCAGAGTGGCAAAGATAGTGGTCAGGATGGTAGATGGATTCTAGTAGTCCAAGCGAAGAAAAAGGAAAGCTTGTGTGGGATTGGAAGCCATCTTTCTAGTAAATCAAAATCCCTAGTTTTTTGGGTGAAATACTACATCACTGCTCACAAAAACCATTACTTTTAAAGACATGCTAAGTTTTCTTGTGGTACCCGCAAATTACTGTCAAACTTTTCCATGTTGTGCAGCACATTCATTCTTTTATGGAGCAATGCAACAGCCCATAAAGCGGCTAAGCCTTGGTCCATCATTCTAGAGATTTGTAGTCTACCTAGTTGTGGGTGGAAAGTGGGATCTCAGGCGAATCAAATTAAAATAAAGGAGAACTGAGGCATGGGAACAAGAGATAAAGGCCCTTCCTTTTTTGCATGGAAAAAAAAGACTAGACGTATGAGAAAATTATAGATTCCAGTGGCTTGTGAAATATAATAATAAGTTACTTCCTGGAATATAATTTATGGCTCTAGCTCACTTCTGCAAATTGACCTCATTAGTCACAGAGCTTAATTTTTCCTGCCAGTATTGGTTCAAGGTAACACAGCTCCTAAATGTTCACTGGTACAGAATTTAAATCTAATTACACTTTGGAAAAACTCACTAAATCCCATGATTGAAAATGCACCCTTTCCAGCTAATCTGGTCTGGTCTGGAATGGAGATCATGACAGTTTTGGCAATCTGTTAGCCACCTTCCCCCCCTTGCCAGAGATCTCGAGTCCCGGGTTTCTCAACCATAGACCCCCCCCCCCGGTGTTCTTGGACTTCAGTGCCCAGAAGTCCAAGTCAGTACACCTGCTAATCAAGGCTTCTGTTAATTGAAGCCCAAGAACATCTGGAGGTCCAAGGTTGAGAAACCCAGCCTAGTCTGATGGAGAATAACAAGCAATGAAGCAAGTACTTGAGAAATGGCTGGTCAGTGGTCTGTTCCTGTTTAGATCTAGTTTATGAGGTGCAAAATCTTGCAGCTGCAGCTATCTATTGTCAGAACATCTAAAATCCCACCTTCACTGGCTAACAGTTAGGTGTGGTTGGTTCTGATCTTGTATGCTGCAGTCCCAGCCTCCCGGCAGCCACTGTAAAAAGAAGGCGAAGGAAAAACATAGCAAAAGATAGACTGTCATTTTCTTTCTAGAGCCATATCCCTATAGTAAAGGCACATCGTTGTCTCTAAGCTACATGCTCACCCATTTAACATCCACAACCAAATGGCTTTTACCACATTGTGTAATGCAGCCAAAACCTAGAGCCTCGGTGGTGAACCTTGGCATGCCAGCTGTTCTTTGACTTCAATTCCCAGAAGCCCATGACAGCACACCTGCTGCTCAGGGCATCTGGGAATTGAAGTTCAAGAACAGCTGGAATGCCAAGGTTTGCCATCACTGAAGAGCATCTATGTAACCAGAGATAATGGGGAAATGCCTATACTGTACTCACATGCATGCACATATGGATATATCTCTCTCCCTCCCCTCCATTCGCTCCCCCTCCCCCTCCTCATGATAGTATGGCTTACTTTTGAAGCTGAACCTCAGGCTTAAATACTTTGAAGATTATGATTTCTACCGATGTAGTAAGATGAGGTTGCAGGAGGTGAAGCAACATCTGTTCTGTCCAGTCTCTTGCTCAATGTTCTAGTTGCCCATTCAAGTGGTTCTCTTCTGTTTTAGCTGGACAATGACTGTATAGGTCACCCTTGCTTGAAAGCCAGTCGTATCCGACTCTAGGGTTAGGTGCTCATCTCTGTTTATAGCCAAAGAGCCAGTACTGTCTGCGTCTTCAGATGTTTCCATGGACACGTGGCAGGCATGCCTAGACACCCGAGTGCACAGAACGCTGTTTACCTTCAGCATCTTAACCAATAAGCCACCACAGTTTCTTTAATGGCTTTATATTTTGCTGCATCTAGATGACTGCAGGTCTACTTGCACAGACACAGATTCTGCCCAATTAAGCACCTTTTCTACATCATAAGACTTGACTACACTGGCCCTCCCAGTGTGCCGCAGCTGTTTAAAAGCCACTTGAGGATGGAGGAGGAGCAAAATGCTGTTTGGTCCAATATTCACATTTGACCAACATTTTGCTCATCCAAAGGGTTGCAGCCATTCTGTAATCTGCAGCCACAGCAGTAGAAGCCACTTCCCATTTGATGGGGGAAGCAATCCCCCCAAAAAAGCTGAAAAGTAGCTGCCACTCCCATGCTCCATTTTACCATGCCCCCGACATTCATATACACCTGGGACAGAATAAAATATAGTGGGGCAGTTCAACTGAACCCCCTGAAAGGGTCTCAAAGTTGGGTGGGGTGTTGGTTCAACTGATATGATTTCTGTAATTAGGAGCTAAATCCCGAAGCTGAATGAAGAACCTTCACCTGACCTCTGTCAACCCCAGTGAATCCTTCTTACAACAGATAAATGATGGTTCACTGTTGGTATTGAGGAACAGAGGAAGTTAACAATAGTACAGTATGGTGGATCTTGTACAGTACAGCTTACAGATCTTCATGTTACAATCCCACCCTTCCAGTATTAGCAAATTCCCACCTCAGGGTTTAAAGCCCAACTTTGTGACTGTGGCTATAAACTGGTGTTTTCGCATCACCAAACATGGTGGCAGGTATCAGAGGTGGAGAGGAGAAGAGGGAAGAAAGTAGAGGATGGAGAGGAATATCAAGGAAGCAAGCAAGAGAGTGAAGGCGTGACAGAAGACAACAATAGAAGGGACATGCTCTCAGGTAACTGAGTATAAAACTGCAGCTCAAAATTGGATTCCTAAATACTCTTACTCAGGATTGAGCACCATAATATAGAATGACATTCAGCAGCAGAAGCCATTTCAGAGCTTTGGAACATACAGATATTCTAGTTTAATCCAGAGCAATGTCTATCCCATCTGATTTGATGTATGCCTTGGCTACTAATTACTTTGGAAGCAGCCCATTGGCCTGGATTGGAAAAAATGTATTTTTTCCCACTGAGTTGCATGAAATTTGGAGGTATGGTAGACTCTAAAGAGCAGAGAAAATCTGCCAGATTTTGGACAGCTAGTTTTAGAGGTCTCAACACTAGGTACCTTTAAAGTTGGCCAACCACTTTTTTTTTGGGGGGGGGGGGGAGGTGGAGAGAAAAATTGGAAAAGGTTCAAGCTATTTTTGCCTTTTCTAATTTGACTGGTGCTCTCAACATAAATCAGTATGTAAATTTGCCTTGCTTTGCTCCATAACAAAATCTGGCCATTCTGCTTCCATCTGGAACAGATATGAACTAGTCCAAATGAGGCTAATTCATTTGAAATGTGGGATTTTCCATTGCCAGTGCTGTGCCTGTAGATAAGGCTTATTGTTGTATAGGATTGCATTCAAGTCCTTCCAGTGTCCTGCTGGAAAATGAGATCAGTTGTTGTGCAGAATTGCACTTACGTCCTTCTCCTCAAGACACTCCATTTAACAGATGATGCTCTATTTAGCAAATGATGAATCAAATTTAGCATTCCCGATTCATCAATGACAAAAGAGAAAGGAACACAAAAGTTATTGGTTGGTAAGGGGCAGAGCATGGGTAAATTCCTTATTTGGATTTCAGTTCACTCGCTCTTCTAGCCAGTATAGCCCCTAGCCCAGTGGTGGCCAACCTTGGCACTCTAGGTGTTCATGGACTTCAATCACCAGAAGCCCAAATCAGCACTCCTACTGATCAGGGCTTCTGGGAACTGAAGTTCCAAAACACCTGGAGTGCCAAGGTTAATCATTACTACTACATCTACATCTGCTGTATCTGAATCCTAATATTGGCGATCAACATGGCAATCAGCCATGAAGACTATCATGAGAATAAAATGCAGTGGCCTTTCATTTGCCTTCTGCATCACAGCGTGACATCTGTATCACTCATGCAGATCCAGAAGTCACTTTCTGGTCCTCCTGAGCCCTTCTGGCATGCAAAGTCCTCATCAGCTCTAGGTCAGCATTGATGAAGCTGCTGCCCTCCATCAAGATGGATTCAAGTGGGATTTAATCCACTTGGGGACCATCACCCTTCTCTGTGGACTTCGAGACCCAAGGCCATTAGTCCTCCAGCTGGTCAGGTTAGTTTACCACCACCTGACACTTGGCGTTGGGTCATTGGCAGTATGGTCTACTCTATTACCATAGTAGGATAACCTAGCCATATGGCCTGGAGGACTCTGGGAACTGTAGTCCTGAAGAGCAATTTTTCCTAACTCTGGTAGCACATATAGCAAGTCTGGGACATTTCAGTTCTGTCTGATCCCACTCTTTACCTCCGACTGTCTTTGTGTATGTGTTTAACTTGGGATCAAGTTGCTGTGCTTCTGATGAAGCCCATGAAAGCTTACATTATGCAGGTTGGAACATAAGTCGGTGGCAAATTTTCACTTATTAAGCAATGCAAGTGATATTCTTGGACGCGTACCCAATTCAATCCATGGTCAGAAATGCAACTAGGACCTCATTCATGAGCAGCAATTTGCATGATTTAACTTATGCAAGGGTAAATCACCAGTAAGATTCAAGCCAGTGCATTTCTTCATCTTTCAGGTCCCTCAAAACTTTTTCTTGTGCTGTTTTTGCAGATTGAAATGTGTGTCTGTAGGTGATGTCATTTCTGCACATTCAGGAATCAAGCAGTTAATTCTCAGATGCCTGATCTTTTCCTCATTCTTCATTCCTTGGCCATGCCGATAGCAATCCATGTGATTGTGAAAGTCCTTGGTCAAGAGCGTTTAGAAAAATCTGGTGTCTGCTTTGCCAGGACATTTTTCATTTGATCCTACTAACGTAAGAAATCCATGGGAACATCTCATTTATTTAGTGACAAGCCTCTTCTCCCAAACCTGTCAATCTCTTCCTGGGTCACAGCCTTACTTTCAGCCTTCAAAATGCCAGCACAACATATGTGCACACAGAACAACTGTAGAAAATTAAGCCACCCTATTCTGTGATGCTCTTCATAAAATGCCAGGTTCTATTTAAAGCTATTCTCCTACTGTGCCTCACTTTGAACAGATGGTAGATGTTCAACTGGCATGTCACTTCCTTGTAGGAATGTTCTGCAAATGGAAAGGCTTTGCCTTTTGAATTTTCACTCGCCCTACATCTATTAAAGATATGACATCTGACCATTGTATCCAAAGTCAGCTCGTTTTGGCAGCACATATACTAAAATTGGAATGATACAGAGAAGATTAGCAAGGCCCCCGCACAGGGATGATGAGTGACTCAATGATCTTCCATGCCATCCCATCATTGGCAAACCTCTTAGCTCTTCAGTTGAAGAGGACAGAAAAGACCTGAGTAAAGACTGGCTTATTGAAAAATAAAATTAGCAGACAGTAGCTGAGGAAATCAAGGCAAAGTTAACTGAAAAATATAATTAAACATTCTCATTTGCTTTCACAAAATATAACATTGACTCAGCTCTTGAAGAGCAGATTAGACTGTTGACATAATGGTAGAACAACAAACAAGGCTGCTAAGCTCTTTAACGGAAGAAGAAGAAAAATTAAAACTAGCAATGAAAAGTCAAATAGAGTGAGTTTATTCAGGGCCGTACATAAGAATTCATGGACTTTTCTGTTTGGGAAAATAAGGATTATTTGACGGATGACCAAATTACAGCTGTGTCAACAAGATCAGTGTTAACCAAACAGCATTCTGACATTTTCTCAACTTCTACTAAAGAATGTGTTTTGAGCACTTATTGAGTAACCCATGCATGGGCTTCATCACAAATCCACAGAACGGCAAAGGTAAAAGTCATTTGAAATTCTCACCAAATTTCACCTGCAGCAAAATTGTGAGTCAGTCCTTTCCAACCATCAGATGTTCCATGAGATGTCTTGAGCAATAGCAGGGTTGTACCATCTTCAGAGGTCCAGGAGCCACACATATTCATCCCTGGACGACAGAGGACCACACTGCTCATTTGTCCCACTCCCCCACCCTCCCACACACACAATAACATGTTTTAATATTTTGTTTCAATTTAAAAAAACAGAAATCGCCACCTTGTGCTGCCTAGTGGCAACTTTTTTTTAAAAAATTCAAAAATGTTTTGGGAGTCTGACAACTCCAGATGTTCTAGGACTCCCTCAAAACATGGCAAAAAATCTTCCACATCCCCTAAAGAGCACAATGAAACTTTTTGAACCCATTTGTTAAAGGCTGTGACAAGGAGGCTTTTTGAAATGGCTCTTTGACCTGCAGGCAATATGTTGCCCAACCCTGGATTACAGTATTTCAAAATACCTAGCTATAAAAGCTGAAGGGTTCCAGGTTGGAGAAATTTCTTCTTAAGAATGATGAGATAATGTTGCATGGAAATAGAGTTTAGGAAAAGGATTGTGGGGTTGAAATAACATTGATGGGAAGTATGAAGGGTGATTGAAAGATAATATCATCACAATCATCATTTTGTTCCATCAAGTCAGTTCTGATTTATGGCAACCCTTTCCAGCATTCTTTCAGCATATAGTAATCTGAAGTTGCACAGATATGCTTCATGCATAACAATACAGCCTTGACACGAACAATTAATACAGTATATACAAAACTTCTATTATAGTGGTCAATAGAGGTATTCACTGGGATATGAAGTACATTTGTGCAACATTTATATTTCTCAATCTGACACTAACAGCAAAGTCCAGTTTCAGATTAATGCATTTCCCTGGTTGCTTCTAACCCAGTGATGGGCAGTCTTAGCCCTCCAGCTGTTCTTGAACTTCAATTCTCAGAAACCTTGACCAGCTGGTGTGTTGACTTGGGCTTCTGGGAATTGAAGTCCAAGAACAGCTGGAGGGCCTAGACTGCCCATCTTTGTTCTAAGCTGTGGTAATATATACATACATATACAGCATTCCTGACATGTAATAACATTTGGTAGAAAATTCTGCTAGACTCAAAGTAGATTGGTCAGATTTGGTTTCAGGGTGAGATGATCAGAATTTTTCTATCAGTCCAGATCTGAATACAGATTGAATTGGACTGAGCATTAATCTCTTTGAATTTATTTCAACCCTCCCTTCATGCATTTTTAAGGTTGCTTAGTATATATACCTCTGAAGTTAGCTGTCTGAAATTTAATAGGGTTAGTTTCATCTTTAGGCCTATTGTTTTCCAAATTTCATTACATTAGTGCAACAATGATTTGTGGGGGGGAGAGAAACTATACCTGTTTTCGTTTTCCAGCACAAGTCAGTGGAGAGCTTTAAAAACCAAATCACATCTGGAGCATAAATTGAATTGAATAGAAGTTGATTTGAAACAAAATGAAATCTATGCTTTCAAATTTTATCAAATGATCCCATGGTAGGAAAAAAAAGTCTTTTAAAAATGTCATTTTGAGAGAAAGAGGATCATTTTTAACACTGTGCCTGAAATCCTGTTGCTCAGCATAATAAATTGGACTAGAGCAGGCCAGCGGAATCAGCAGGGATTTAGTAAGTCAACTCTTTTGAAAGTTCCATTGCTTCAAATGGGCCAACCCTAACAACTCAAAATAGAGTTGGCCCATTCAAAGCAATTGAACTTGCAGAGGAGTTGACTCCCAGTAGTAGTAGTAGGAGGAGGAGGAGGAGAGGAAGAAGAACAAGAAGAATGTTTATCTAATGGATTCTCAATTATATTCGGGGAATTTAAAAATAATAGATCAACATCATATTTTACAGTGGAATGGATGGCCAATTATTTAAAAGAAGAAATCTGTAGAAGACAGAGAGCTGCATGGGGTAATTTCAGAGAAATGTCAGCCATCTTTAAGTCAAAAGCTAAACCAGAAAAAAGGCAAATTTGTTCAATTCTACGGTCTTGAAAGCAACAACACACAGAAGAGAAACGTGGGCTTACACAGTTGCAGAAGAAAAATGGCTGCAAGTAACTCAACGAGCAATGGACAGATCAATGCTCAGAATCTCACTTTGCAATAAAGTTTTAAAAATGAGGATATCATAGTAACAGAATATTGGATGAACAAATTAAGGTGGGCTGGCCATGTTGCATGCAGAGGTGACAATAGATGGAACACCAGAATAATGAATTGGTATTCAAGAGATTGCAAAAGACCCAAGGGAAGACCACCTCGCAGATGGGAAGATTTTCTGAAGAAAAAATGTTGGACTAACATAGAGAAGAATTGCCAAGGACAGATCATTGTGGATGAATGGAATGTCATCAGGGAGATGTCTACTCATACAGGAACTCCTCACTGAATAATGACTCCAAGGTATCCAAGGTATGGATTACTAAACCTTATTCAGAGGAAGTGTGGACTAGAAAGTTAATTGATTGATGTGCAAATCACTTGCTAGGTTTTAAAGGAGACAATTACGCGATTGTCAGCCAAGGAAACACACAAGTTTTCTCTGTTGTTTTTTTTAAAAAAAATATTGCATATTTCAATATGTCTTCTTTTCATCATTCAGTTGGGGCTGATTTAAATTTCCCCCCTTCACTCCCCCCCCATTTATTCTAATTAAAACCCACATTTACTATTAACACAATGAGAGAGGGATCAGTCAGTTTTGCCTCCTTAATGCTGTTCTTGAAATCTTAGAGGACTTGAAACTCTTAATTACTGAAGGTTGTTTTCATTTCACTAAGAAAATGACTATGTTTGATCTGTTTGCTTTGTACAAAATGGAAACTGTTTCTTCTTCCATTGTTTGAAGTTCAAATTGAGTATCCTGTTCATTGTGAATATTTCCTTTTCAAAAGCAGGCACTCACTTCTACTGAGAAAGATTCCAGCTGCAGCAGCATCTGCAGTATTTAAAACCAGGAAGTTATAGCAGAGAGGGAACATAATAATATACATATGCGAGTGCCATGATAGCTTAATGGTTAAGATGCTGAGCTAGACAGGTGGAGAGTTGACAGGTCAGCAGTTTGAGACCTGAGTGCTATGCAGCGGAGTGAGCTCCTGTCGTCTGTCCCAGCTCCTGCTAATCTAAATTTTTGAAATCAAGAAATTTCAAGTAGATAAATAGGTACAGTACTGTTTCAGCGGTAAAGGTAACAGTGTTCTGTGCACTTTGGTATTTAATCATGTCTGCCACATGACCATGGGAGCATCTGTAGACATGGGCAATGCTGGCTCTTTGCCTCCTTGTAGTAGTAGTGGTGGTGGTGGTGGTGGTGGTGGTGGTGGTCGTGGTGGTAGTAGTAGTAGTAGAAGAAGAAGAAGAAGAAGAAGAAGGAGAAGAAGAAATAGATGGACATGACTGTGTTTTTTTTAATCAAGGGAGACCTTTACCTTTACTAACTTCAGTTTTGTAAGTACTTCAAACAATTATTTCCTGTTAAAGCTCTCATCTTTCCAAACCATCACACTAATTTCTAGGATTTATCCAAAAACCAATGTTTCTGATTTGAGCATTCAGACTCAGAGTCATAGTAGGTAATAAGCTAAGCACCTTTTTAGAAGAGGCGCTCCAACAAATGGTAAAAGACATCCTTTTGTCATTGCATGTGCTTTTCCTCACCTACCTATTATTCATTCATTCATTTATATACCACCCATCTTGGATATTTTCCTACTCTGGGTGATGTACAAGTATTAAATATTATAAATTTTAGAGACATAAGAAAGAAACAAAACCCAAAAAAAGCAAACTTGGTTTTACCCACAAAGTAGACTTGGTTTTACCGGGAGATAAACACAGATTTCATTTTCAACTCTGATTGCTAAAATACAGATTTACCAGAACTCCCCTTATGAGAGGGGAAAACAGGGAAATGGTGAGGAATATGCTCTTCCCTCTGGGCTGATGCTCAGCTGAGCCATAACCAGAAGCTCATAGCTGTTGCTAACAGCTGCTACAAGATTTGCATCCACAGCTTGGATTTTGTCATCAACTGCTAAATGATCAATTATTTTCTCTAAAGAACAATAATCTCCTGCAGTATGATAAATTTCAAATAGACAAATGGATGTCCTGCACTAAGAAATAAAGAGCTTGGTAATAAATTCTGCAGTCCACCAAACTAAGAGGCTCTGCATACTTTTTCAGCATTGTAAAAATTAAGTGATGGACAGAATAAATTATCAGGCTGCAGCTCAGCTATTTTTCACAGCCAGAGAAAAAAAGAATTATATGAGCAATTTGAAAGGTCTCTTCCACTAAGAGAACTCTCGCTATTATGATGAAGAGAAGAGCCTGAATATTGAAGGGTGTTTAGCAATACCAATTACACATACAGTGGAACCTCATACAACAATCGCCCCGTATAGCAATGAAATCGTATAACAATTAGGTTTGGGGGGGAGGGGGATGGTGCCCCGCATAACAATTTTCCCTATGGAAAATTCATACAACAATTTTTCAATGGGAAAAACTACTTAGCGAAAAAAATCGTTGTACGATGCATCCCATAGGGAAAATTGCTATACGATGCATGCATCGTATAGTAATTGTTTCATACAACAACGAGCCCCGTGGAACAGATTAAAATCATGGTATGAGGTAACACTGTATATTCCACTCTATAGCACTTAGTGCACTCTTTGGGCGGTTTACAAGTTAATTAGCATCTTGCACCCAACATGCTGACTACTTATTTTCCCAACCACAGAAGGATGGTATGCACATTAGGATTGAACTCACAATGTTTTGGCTGCAGTATAGCAGTTTAACCAAAGCACCATCAGGGCTCCTTTTATACTAATCATGTCTGTAAACATGGGCCTGAGGAGACAAAGTTACATCAGGAAAAGTCACTGAAATATTTAGAAAAGTAACATTTTTTCAGTTAAAGCCTTGCAACCCCCAAATCAACCTTTCCATTGTCCAAAAGAGCAACTCTTTCTAGCTCTGATTTTAGCCAAATGATTTATTATTATTGTTATTATTATTATTATTGTTAAGTTTTATTTCTATCCCGCTTTCCTGGCACAGGTGCCACTCAAAGCGGCTTACAACATCATACCTGTCAACCATCCTGATTTGGCCGGGATTACCATGGAATTGACATCATAACCTGCCCCGCGCTGCCAAAACCCCGTAATTTGGAAGCGGGGGAAACGCTTTCCACGCATGCGTGGAAGCGCTCCGCCGCTTGCACAGCCCCTACACAAGCGGTAGAGCGCTTCCACGCATGCATGGAAGGGTTCTACACAAGTGTAAAACCCTTCCATGCATGCGTGGAAGCACTACGCCGCTTGCGTAGGGGCCCCACAAGCGGTGTAGCACTTCCACGCATGCATGGAAAGCGACCTGCGCACAAGCGATCTGCGCAGGTCTCATTTTTTCTGGAGCCGCAGGTTGACAGGTACGAAACATATATAAATATAAATTTAGACCTATGGACAAACTAGAATACAGGTTGGGATTTTAAATTACATTTAGAATATGTCTTCTTCTTTTTGTGCCATATCTGATTCCAAATATTGGCTATCCTCATGGCGATCAGCCATGAAGATTGTCCTGGGAACCATATAATGCAGTAGCATTCCATTTGCCTTCTGTGTCACAGCATGACACCCGTACCACTGATCCAGTTCTGTGAGTCATTTTCTGGTCCTGAGCTCTTTTGGCAAGCAAAGTCCCCACCAACCCCAGACCAATATTAAGGAAGCTGCTGGTCTTCATCAAGATGGAGTCGAGTAGGATTTAATCCACTTGGGGACCATTACCCTTCCCTGTAGACTTCGGCACCCATGACCATTGGTCCTCAGGGTGGTCAGGTTAGTTAACCACCACCTGACGATCAGCGTTGAGTTGCTGGCAGTATGGTCTACACTATTATCTTAGCAGGATAACCTGGCCAGACTGGCAATTTAGTAGACTACAACCTCCATTATTCCTTGGCCAATTTGGCCATAGCCAAGATGGCTAAGAATTTTAGGAAGTGTAGTTAGCTCTGGGTCAAACTGGGTCAATGGTTTCCAACACACATGCATATCCCTCTAGGACACAAGACAAATCAAATAAGGTTCACAAAAACAGTGGCTCGATTCTAATTGGAACAATCTCTAACTTGGCCTTCACTTCCTTCGAGACAACCAAAACCTTCAAGGAAAGAAATTCTTCCTTTCTTTTTCTCTCTTCTCAGGTAGAGAAGCTCATGATCCAGTAAATGTTTTCCAGTTGCTTAGGAATTTTTTTAAAAAAGAGAGAGAAAGGGTGTTTGGAGGTGTTTGCAATCTGCTATATTTCATGGTGGTCCCTAGAAGCAAAGTTTATCCTTCAGATTTCCTTGATGGAGTAAAAGAGGAAGCAAAGAAAATGATCCCTCCAATAAAAAAAGCAAATGTTTTCATGTATTTTACCATATGCCAGAATTATCTGTTGTCCCCCTCCTTCCTTTCTTTTCTTTTCCTTTCTTTCCTTTCTTTTTCCTTGTTGAAATTGGATGTATTTCCTTGGCACTCCTAGAAACCAAATGTTTCTCTATACGCCTCATTTCTTCCTCAAAGACTTTGCTATCATTGGCAAACAATGTCTGGGGTTTCAACAAAGCTTCACTTTCTTTATGATCTGTTTAAATGTGTCACTTGAGATACTGAAGCTACAACCACCAAGAAAATAACTCCAAAAATATATCCTTATACTTGAGCTGTCATAGGTGTGACAGTTTGCCTTGATAGTGATCCTGACAGCCATCTATGCTTGTGAGACTTTGAAGGCGTCAGCAAGTATCAACAAGAGACTTAATGTCTTCCAACAGAGGTGGCTCTGCCGAATTTCAAAGATTCGATATTGTGACCATATTACCAATGAGGAGGTGCTTCGAAAGAGTGGCTCATGCAAATTACATAAGAATGTTGCACAAAGAAGACTCCAAATGGCAGGCCATATTTTTCATATGGAGAAAAACAGGATCCCTAAGAGGCAATAATTTGGACCCCTCCTAATGCCAAATGACAATGAGAACACACTCGAAATACATGGCAAAGAACTTTTATGGCACATTTAAAGACTCTGAAAATGACATTGGAAGATGTCAAAGTACTCACCCAAGACCAAAACATTGGAGAACCCTTGCTGCCCTATATGCTACATAGCATGGGAGGGTCTAAGTCATAGATGTGTGGGTTAGATCTCCAAACAGCAATTGGTTGTGAACAAATCCTCAAAAGAGGAGAAAATGGACTTGATAGGATATCTGCCCAAGAAGCAGGATGATAACTCTTGAGAAAACATCTCCAGCTCAGAAAGGGATCCAGAATGATCCTATGAAATGGGAGCATTCCAAGAATCAGACCAGAAGGATCATAGTTTTTCCTAACTTTCAAACTATATCTGGCTTCCTTTAGTTTGAGCCCATTATTACATGTTTCTGCACTTTGGGATGATTGAGAACAGATCTTGCCTTTCCTCTTTATGATTACCCTTCAGGTATTTGAAGAGTGGTATCATGTTTCTTTTCTCAAGGCTAAACAGCCCCAGTTCCTCCAGTCTTTCCTCATATGACTTGGTTTCCAGTCCTCTGATCATCCTTGTTGCCCTTCACTGTACCTACTTTAATTTATTTGGATCTTTCTTAAAGTGTGGTACCCAGAGAAAAGAGATAGATAGATAGATAATCTATCTATCTATCTATCTATCTATCTATCTATCTATCTATCTATCTATCTATCTATCTATCTATCTATCTATCTATTTCATTTATACCCCACCCATCTTGGATATTATCCCATACTGGGCAGCATACAACAAATTAATTTTATTATTACAAATAACAATATAAAATCAAACATAATATAATAAACAAAGCCAACAAACAATAAACCAAACAGAATAAATTATGGGCAAAAGCAATAAACAATAATGATACCCCAAAGACAACATACATTGGCAGTGGTAAAGTATCAAGTTAATTAAACCTATTGTTCAGCAATTGAAAGGGTCTCATTAAAACCTCCTTAAAGCGAAAAGATTTGAATTGTTTTTAAAAATATAGAAAAAGATGGAACCTGGCACAGTTCAACAGGTAGAGATTCTTCTAGAAGGCCCCTATCATATCACAAGGGTTTAAGATAATGGTCTCAGATTTTGGCATTGGAATCTTAGGGGATGGGAAGTGGCTGACAATGCTACTAGCCATAGAGACAGAAATCGAACGAGGGAGGAAGAACTCAAATCACAAAGCCTAAATGAGCTAGTTCAGCATTTTCACCAGGGTCATAGCCAGGGAGTTGCCAGGGTGGGTGAGGCCCACCCTGAGTTAGCAGTTTGCCCACCCTGGCAAAGCGTGGTTTCCCATAGGAAATTAGGAATGCATTGAAAAGAGGCTTTGTTGCCCATCCTGAAAAAATATTCACCCACCCACATGTAGGATCCAGGTGATGGCCCTGATTTTCACTTTCACTTTCACAGTTTTTCCATCCCCAACATGAGGAATGTATGGATTTATAAAATATGCTCTTATTTTTAAAATTCTGAAATGAAGTTTTCCTCCTTTTCTAGTTTCACCCATTTGGCAAGAGTATGTACAAAAAGGCATTTAGTATCTTGATAGACCAGAAGCTGATCATGAGACAATAGTATAATGTAGCAGTGGGAGGAAGAAAGGGAGGAAGGAGGGAAAGAAGGAAAGAAAGAAAGAAGTTGTGGGCTGTATCAGTGGAAGTCTGAATCACAGGAAGTAATCGCGTATTTGTTTGGTCAGAGCTCAACTGGAGTACTGTACTGTACCTAGTTCTGGACTCCACCGTGTAAGGAGAATATGGAATACCTGGACTATGTCCAGGTCTCCCATTCTTGAAAGCCAGTTGTGTCTGACTCTTGGGGGCAATTCTCATCTCCATTTACAGCCAAAGAGCCAGTGCTGTCTGTGTCTGCAGTTGTTTCCATAGTCATGTGACAGGCATGACTAGATGCTAAAGTGCACAGAATTCTGTTACCTTCCCCACCAAAATGGTACTTATTTATCTACTTGCAATTTCTTGCTTTCAAACTGCCGTTCTAGGTGAGCGCCTGGAACAGACAACAGGCACTCACTCTGTCAAGCAGCACTTGGGTCTTGAACTGTTGAGCTTCTGACCTTCCGGTCATCGAGCTCAACATTTTAACCACTAAGCACCATGACCCCTGACTACATCTAGAGAAGGGCAAGGAAGAGAATAAAGTGTATGGAAACTAAATCCTGTGAGAATTGGGTATGCTTAGCCAAAAGAAGAGAAACATGAGGGGTGATTTGACAACCCTCTTCAAATCTTTGAAAGGTTGCCACTTCCAAGATCGAGGAAATCTGTCTTTTGCTACCCCAAAGGGCCTGCCCTGGATAAATGAGTTCAAGTTACATGAAAGGAAATTCTAATTAGGCAGAGAAAGTTGTTTGAAGGAGAAGCACCTCAGAAGGTGGTGGACAGTCTTTCATGGAAGCATTTCAACAGAGATTTGATGGCCATCCATCAGGGATTTCCTGTATTTCCACAGGCTCATCATAGATCAGTGTTTCTCAACCTTGGACCCCCAGATATTCTTGGACTTCAATTACCAGAAGCCCAAGTCAGCACAACTGCTGACTAGGGCTTCTTAGAATAGAAATCCAAGAACTTCTGGGAGCCCGAGGTTGAGTACCCCTGTCATAGAGGGATTGGAGGATGAAGCTTGCTGAACAAAGAATATAATAATAATTTCGTGGCAGAAATTATTCTGGGTTGAAAAAAGGATTTTTTTAAAAAAAAATGAGGAAGAAAATCTGCTCAGGGAATGCCCAAATGAGGCTCTTTTTATATCCCCAAGAGCTGGGACAGAGATGGGCATGCAATCCATCATGTAGTACCTGTGTTTTGAACTGCTGACTTGCCAGCCTTCCAGCTAACAAGGCGAGCTTCTTAACTACTGAGCCACAGCAGCCCTTAATTAACAAGGAATAATATTAAAGGAGGATATGGCTGAAGAACTCAATCTTCCCTATGTCTTGGAGGACCCTGAATAGGCTTAGGGTCAGAGTCCCTAAATGTAAGACCAACATGCTCAAGTGGGGGCTGATGACAGACAACAACATGGAGAGATACAGAATCCGGCTCATTTGCTGGTCTGCCAACTACTACCAGAAACATGTACCGATAAGGATTTAATTTTGGCCAATGACAAAGCCAAGAAGGTGGCCTCATTTTGGCAGTTTAAAGTCTGACCTGGACACGAAAGATGAAGAACCATAGATGAGTCTATGGATCTCTACCAGCTATACAGTTCTTTCTATCCCCCTAGGTTGAAAACCTAGGTAAGTAACTACATTGCTTTCATTACAAAAGAGGTTAATTGTGCCTTGTAAAAATTATGCAAGTTTCCTGAATAATTTGCTGGAAGTCAGATTCCTTTCCACTCCCTGGCTCCCACTGCTTCTTGTCACCTGCTGACAGCAGATAATCGCCTTCCCAGCTAAGTTATATTTTCCCCCAAGAGTGTGAAATTGATTCCAAATGACAAGTGAGACTGCGTCAATCAATCCTGACTTTTGTCATCCCCACAGCCTCCCCTGCTTCTCCTCTTTTACCCCGCCTTTCCTTAAACAGTATTTTCATAATTGAAAATTGCTTTCAGATGATTGCAATGAACTCTTGCACTTTATTAAGAGGGCCATTGAGCTTAAAGTGGGTGAAATTCTGCAGGCATGACAAGAAAGTGAACTTTGAAAGGGGGAACCATTTATGTCACATGGGGGGCACTCTTTCTAACTCCTACTAAACAATAAATCCTGGATAAGCATTATATATCAATTTACAGATATAGACTTGAAGAAAGACAGATAAACAGACCATTTCCCCCCAATCCAGTTCTGGCCTTCTTCTTCTTCTGCCATTCGGATTCTTCTGAATCTGAATATTGGCGATCCTCATGGCAATCATGAAGACTGTCATGAGAATATAATGCAGTGGCCTTTCATCTGCCTTCCACATTGCAGCACGACATCCAGTCACTTTCTGATCCTGAGCCCTTTTGGCACGCAAAGTCCTCCTCAGCCCCAGACCAGTATTCATGAAGCTGCTGCCCTCCATCAAGATGGATTCAAGTGGGATTTAATCCACTTGGGGACCATCACCTTCCCTGTGGACTTTGGCAACCAAGGCCATTAGTCCTCAGGGTTGTCAGGTTAGTTAACTGCCACCTGACACTCAGCATGGAGTCTCTGGCAGCATAGTCTACTCTATTACCATAGCAGGATAACCTTGCCAGACAAACCCAGTTCTGGCCACTAATATTAAATTCCATTTCAGCCTAAAGGACATTTCTGAAACTTTGAACTTCATCTCTTTTTAAAATAATGATGGTGATACATGCCTTTGTTACATCCAGGGTTACTGTAACTTGCTCTACATGGGGTGGGAGCCATTTTAGACAAGACCTAAAATTACTGGAGCATTACAGTCCTCAAGCTGCACTTTTCTAGAGGTAAGAAAAGATGGGCCCTTCAAGCGCCTTTTGAACAAATATAAAATTGTGACTTCTGGTGAGTTTTTCACATTCCTATTTTGAATTTTGGAAGTGAAACTTCACACTGAAATTGTGAGTGGCAGAGCAGATGAAGACAGTTAATACCTCCCTGATTCAGTTCTGTTGTACATCAGCTGTCATGTAGTGGTTGCCATTGCAGGCCTGACATCAGATGCTATCAAGGGTTGATTGCTAGCCATAAGACATAATTAAAAAATTGATTTCTGTTTCAAGTCAAATGCATGCCAGACATCCTCAAATATGGATCGAGGCTGCAGATTTTTGTGCATCTCAAATGCTTGTGATGAAGGCTGCGTGGGAGGAAAATATTTGTACACTCAAAGAACATCAAAGGCCAGAAAAGTTACTTTATGGAAGTATCAGCATCACCCAGCCAGTACTGCCTTTGGGGATTCTGAGATCTGTAGTCCCAAAATTTACCTGCACTAAAAATGATTGGTTTAATATTTGCCGCCATAAGCCACTGAGAGTTCTTCGTGGGCAAATTTAAACATTTAACCATGTGCAAATTGTCTGTGCAGTGGATGCTACCTCGATTAGCTGCTCCTATGAGAATGGCACTGCCTTTTTTTTACTTACCACACATGTGATAGTTTTTAAAGAGGTTATTACTTGCAGAGCAAATATATGTGGCAAATCAATATAACACAAAGAAGCCTTTAAGCAAGCCTTAAGGACAAGTGCATAGATAGAAATGCGCTCTCTCACACATATGTATCTACACTTATACATTTAGATTTTGTATCTTACAGAGCAGGGGTTCTCAATGTTTTCACACTGAGGGCCAGACCATGCCCCCTCAGATAGCTGAGTGGGCCATACACGTGGTGTTCCCTGCCATAAACACTACCATAAAACTCGTCCACAGTGTCATGAATTCGCTTACAACAGCCACAGGTGCATTTATAACACATTTTCTGCTGTTTTCATTGCTTCCACCACTCTGGGGTGGCGGCTGCGGCAGGCCACATGAAATGGCACTGCAGGCCAGGTCTGGCCTGAGGGCCATAGGCTGTGAACCCCTGTTAGGATTTCAGTACATGTTGCACCTTACTGATCTTGATATGCCAAGTTAGACTGGCATCTTATCACAAGGCGCTTTCAATCTGCAAATATGAAAAATAAGGGAAACACTATTGTTAATGTATACATAAGCCTTTTATACTTAGCAGGTATACATAAGCCATTTCCGGAGAGCTACACTATTTGTCTTTTCTAGCAAAAACCAGCTAGAGTTTGTAGCAGCTTAGGAAACTAACAAAACTATTACAGAAGTAACACAATGTTTCCTGGATTATAGTATGCTCTGTTGCCATAGCTTGTAAAGTCACTTTTTAAAAGTAATTATATAACATTTTGTTAATTTATGTAGTAACATTTTAGTCTTCTGTTTCTCAAAAGGAGCCAAAAGTTACTGCCCTGCTACTTTCTTTTGAAAAATCATCCAAATGCTGCAAGTTACTGGCCTGTTGTGTAGAACACAGTTTCTTCCCATTGATTCTGATGTTGCTTCCATGCTTACAAACAAAATGTGAGGTAGAGCACAAGCTAGCACTTGAACTGTGTGGTGTTCCTCCTCCCCCAATTAGTGACAGTACATTCCTGTAACTATAAATGTCATGAACTTGGAAAAGTTACTTTGTTTTAGGTTACTTGTTACCATGTCTCAAGGTTGAGAAATGGAGCTTTAAAAGCGCAATGATTCAAAGAGACTCCTAGAAGAATTACGTCATTGGGATTAGTGCCTCTAGTGGACAGAGAAACACCTGAGGGATCCTCAAAGTTGAATGAACAGGAGTGATCTTTGCAACTCAAGTTCATTGCCCTTTCAAACCATCGGTCAATGACCCTGCCAACGAGATGGGAGGGGGGACAAAATGAGAGCTTGGCACTTTGCCAACATGCCTTGACCTTGAAAGATTTTGACGAGATAAGTGTTATCTCAAGATCTGAGTCCAAGGCCACCAAAAAATTCCTAAGGAGGGAGGAAGAGGGGAAATTGTGTATAAAAGCCTCTGATTTTGTTAAAGAGAGCTTCTTCAAAGAGGGTGAAGCCCTGTGCTTCTGAAGATAAGATTGGGAGAACATTGGGAAGATGTAACTTTGATTCATGGGGCCAAGCCAGGCCACTGGCAGGGAGACAGACGAAATCTCGCCAGGCTGACACTTAGCCAAAATTACAGCAAGGCTGGACTTTAACTCTGAGAGAGATGAGTCCAGGATGATACTTAGAATCTGCACGTTATCTTATTTTGCAGTATAAATTTCGTGTTAGAGTAGATTTAGATTAGAAACCCAGGAATGGGGAATTTTATTTCTAGAATGTGTTATGAGTTTATTAGTTTAAATTTAGCTATGCTTTTTGTTTGGATATTTCGTGGGATTATGCTTTGCTTCTCATAGCTTCTACAATAAAAAGGAAGACGGAGCTAGGAGTGGTTTCATTTCCACAAAAGACAAAAAAGATGTTTTGTTTTGTGAACTGAATTATTGGTTCAAGCGTCGAGATAATTTCACTACTAAAAGTAAGGGAATTTGTAATACTTCCATTGCAAGACCTTGGGAAACTCGCCCAGGTGAAGGGGAGATCAAAAGGAGGTGTTCAGACCGCCCATATCTTCTCAGGCCTACCATGGGAGTAAAATTCTCTTGCCTGGCAGTCTGAAAGGAGGGTCTTGATACACCGCCGAACTGTCCCAACATTTCAAAATTGGGTGGATCTTGGTTCCTCTGCCTCTTCACCTGGCCACCCTGCTGCTATCCATAGAGGAGTGAAGGGAGCTCAGTTTAGGATGTGCTTGGCAGCGGGGTGAAGTCATGAGAATAAAAACAAATAATTATACTTACACTTAAAAAGGAATGAAGCTACTGTATCTTTGTATGTTATACTCATAACGTATGCAATACATTTATTACCGGGAGCCCTGGTGGTGCAGTAGTTAAACTGCTGTCCTGCAGTCAGAAGGTTGTGAGTTCAATCCAGACCAGTGGTCAAGGTTGATTCATCCTTCCATTCTTCCAAGGTCAGCAAAATGAGTAAAGAGCATGTTGAGGGCAAAATGCTGATTAACTTGTGAACCGCCCAGAGAGTGCACTAAGCACTAGGGGGAGGTATATAAGTATGATTTCTTTGCTTTATTCTTGGGAAAGGAGTAAATGCAAATAAATAGTTATTTGCAACTAATGCCTTTGAAGTGCTGACCCTTCATCCACCTGTCCATATGTCTGTGTTGTTTAGGAGGAGATTGTAAGCAGTATATTACAATGGAAATATGGGAAGTATTCCTTAACCAAACCCCACCAAAGAGCAGAAAAATTGGGATTCTATTCACAGCAGTGACCCCATTTAGCACTGGCATAAGCTGGGGTGATTAAACTTAAAGTCTTATTTTAATTGAGAAGATTTCAGATGAGAGCTCAGTGCTTTAAAATGGAGTTCCTTCGACGATTTAATACTTTTTCCTTGAGACCAAAGAACTGCCAACGTCGGCAGCAATCTTTTTCATTATGAAATGGTTATGATGAGGCTATCAAAAGAGTGGGTGGGTGAATGAGCCAGCTTTAGGAGCAAAATGAGCAAAGGGGATGAGGATAATTGCAAAACTTCTAGGATCTCTTTGGGAACAAATTTCAGCCTCTTTGTGTCAATCAAGCAATATCCATCACTAATCACTCTGGGGCTTTTCCCCCCTTTTGATTTTCTCTCTTTTGCTAACTCTGTATCCTTGAATATTTCAAAAACTATGTTTCAGGTAGAGGTGGGGGCAGAGGCAAAAGCAGTAAAATCTCTGGAGTTCAAACCTTTAGTGAGTCTGAACTGGGGTGGTGGGGGCACGGTTAATAGGTTGTTTGTTATCATTAGGTGTCATAGCAACTCCTCCGGTGTCTTAGTGGTTAACATGCAGAGCTTGGAGACTGGAAGGTTGGGTTTCAATACCTGAGGGCCCGTGATGCACTGCAAAAAAAATTACTACCCACTCTGCGGGCATGGCTAACTGTGGGCATGGGTGTGGCCAACTGTGTGGATGTGGCCAACTGTGTGGGCATGGCCTCAACTCCCCCTCCCCCCTGAAAAAAAGAAACCCAGTGACTTCTCTATGCATTGCCTGCAAGCGGAGGAGTCGGGCTCACTCACTCACTCTCCTGCCCCTTTTTTACTGTTCCACAGCGGTAGCCCACCTTTGGCTCCCTGCTTCTCAGTGCTGCCGAGGGATGCTCAAAGCCGAGAGGAGGAAGGAAGGAGAGCAACAGCGAGGAAGACCCAGTTCTCCTTCCTTCCTCCTCTCAGCTTTGAGCATCCCTCAGCAGCGCTGAGAAGCAGGGAGCCAAAGGCAGGCTATCACTGTGGAGTGAGTGAGTGAGCCCGACCCCTCCGCTAGCAGGCAATGCTCCTCACTTGTTGCCTTGGAGACACAGGCCACGGTGGTGGGAGATGTGCAGATGGAGGCGCCTGGCTGGGCTGCATGGAGGGCCCCCCCGTGCTGGCTAGTCAGGGGCCCCACGCCCCCCATGGCACTCGCCTTACCTGTGGGGCATCCTCCTCCATGCAGCCCAGCCTGGGGCTTCCCCACATCTTCCTCCTCCTCCATCCCCCACACACAGAGAGAGAAAGGAGACTCACCGGAAGGTGCAGTTCAGGCGGGCGACGATGAGGAGCTGAAGCTGCCGGTGGCCTCCATACATCCTGTGCCGGGAGGAGGAAGCGGAGGAGGAAGCATGTGCCCACCTGCCCCCACCGCACTTGCCCAGAGCAGCGTGGGTGGGGGGGAACTCACCATGCTGGGCATACTTCCTTCTACGTACTTCCTCCATGCCTTCTGCAATGCCCCCACGCACCTCACTCAGGAGGCGCGCAGGAAGTACGTAGAAGGAAGCGCACTCAGCGTGGTGAGTTTCCCCCACCCATGCTGCTCTGGGCAAATGGCAGTGGGTAAGGGTGCACTTCCTCCTCCTCCTCCTCCTCCTGGACCACAGCCACACTCGGAGTGAGGGGGAGGGGGCATGGTGTGGGAGGGAGGTGGGTGTGGCCAGCCAATTCTGCTACCAGTTCTATAGAACCGTGCAGAACCGCCTGCAGTGCAACGCTGCTGAGGGCTGCACTTGGGGACATGTGCAAGGAGCCTCATTTGGGCATTTCCTGAGTTGAGTTTCTCCAGCAAAAATCCTTTCAACCCAGAATAATCACTGACACAAAATTATTATTATTAGCTGTCAAAATCATTTCACATCATCCCACCATCTGTAAAGTCTGCTGACTCAGAACCAGGAAGAGCTTTATGGCAAGAACAAACATTCTTCAGGGAACAAAAGAGCAAAAGCAAATTAGAAGATGGAGGAAGGAACTCCCTGGACAAGGAACAACGGTAAAGGAAGATATGGCTGAAAAACTCAACCTCCCCTATGTCATTTGGAAGACCCTGAATAGGCTGAGGGTTGGAGTCCCTAAATGTAAGACCAACATGCTTGAGTGGGGGCTGCTGGCATACAGCAACAAACAGACTTTGTGAATGTGGAGAGATACAGAATCCATCTCATTTACTGATCTGCTGATTACTACCAGAAACATGTACCCAGCACAGTTTCCCTTTATTTCTCCTCCTCCTCCTCCTTCTTCTTCTTTGGCTTATCCTACAATAAGAAACCATTTTTTAAAAAAACACTTACTAATCTACATGCCATTTCCCCTCGAATGGAAAGTCTCAAGACAGTTCACAATTAATTAAACTAATTTAAGCATGTGCTATTAAAAATACAATGGGATATAATTATTACATAAACAAACAGATAACAACATTGACAATTGGCTTTTACAGACTCTTAAAAGCACATCAGTTCAGCAGTAATGTATGTATGTATCCGATCCCATGATACCACTCATTATATCAGTACTGTATGCTATTATATTATAGTATTCCGGAGGATACCATGGACTGCCAGAAAGACCAAGAGGTGTCTCCTAGAACAAACTAGGCAAACTAGGTAGAACAGTGTTTTGAAACCTTTGGTTTTTGAACTTCAATTCCCAGGCGCCTAAGTCAATTCCCCAAAACACTGATCAGCCAATGTACTGACTTAGGCTTATGGGAATTGAAGTATTGCTGTGAGGCATGGGCCCCATGTCAGGAACCACTGGTATAAAAGCACCATCTGACAAAGCTGCAGGTATCATACATTTTTCACATCATGAGAAGATAAGACTTGCTGAAAAAGATAATAAGGTTAGCAAAAGTAGAAGGCAGCAAGAAACGAAGAAGACCAAATATGAGATGGATTGATTCCATAAACAATGCAATGGGTTTGAACCTAAAAGAGCAGTGCAGGTTTGCTAATGAAAGGACATTCATAGGGTCACTGTTAAGGCAGATGTAACTTGACAGCACATTACAGTAACAACATTTACTCAAATCAACTAAAGGTTTGCCTGACCCCAGTCTGTATGCTTTTTATTTGGGTTCAGATACAGAGTCTAGTTCCATGGTTCCCAACATGGGGCACACACCCCACAGGGGCATACCTGTCAAGTATCCCAGATTGGCCGGGATTTCCCATTTTTTTGCGCCGATTTCCGTCATTTCCCGCCTGGAGCTGCCACTACCCTGTAATTTAGCAGCAGGGGAAAATGAGTTACTGCGCATCCCTTCTGCGCAGCTCACTTCTACGTGTGCGTAGAAGGCTTTTACGCATGTGTAGAAGGCTTTTACGCATGCATAGAAGGCTTCTGTGCAGATGGGGATGTGTAAAAGCCTTCTACACATGCGTAAAAGCCTTCTACGCATGCATAAAAGCCTTCTACACACACGTAGAAGTGACCTGCGCAGAACATTTCTGCGCAGGTCTGTTGTACGAATGCGTAGAAGGCTTTTACACATGTGTAGAATGGACTTGCACAAAAATGTTCTGAGCAGAAATGTTCTATGCATGCATAAAAGCCTTCTACGCATGCGTACAATGGACCTGCGCAGAAATGTTCTGCGCAGGTCATGTAATCTCTGGAGCTGCGCTTGACAGGTATGCACAGGAGGTAATTTGATTTTTAAGGGGGGATTCAAGAATGAGTTAGACCAAGTTAATGGGATTTTAGGCTTCCTCCACATGAATAGGAGTTCACTTTTTGAATAATAAGAATTATATGTCATGGGGGGAGTCAGGATTTTAGAGATGCTTAGGTGGGGCATGGCCAAAAAAACATTTGGGAACTACTGATCTAGTGGCTTCTGCTCACCTCTATTATGGAGGCAAACTAAAGTTACAGTGACACCACAAAAGGAGTCAGCTTATCCTTGTTAGGTTTCAGTTAGGATAACCAGTGTGGTGTACTGGGTAAAGTGACAGACTAAATTGTCTGGGTTCAAATCCCTGTTCAGCTATGGGAACTCACTAGGGTGTAAAACTGATAAACAGCACAGACAATATCTCACATACCTTGATAGCTGTATTAGGATCTCTATAAGTCCGCTGCAACTTCACCACAAATAACAAATTACAATTATGATGTCATGTAGCTATCCTTTTGACATTGGGAAATAAGAATTCATCACAGGTAATTAGTTGCTGTCAAGTTCTGCCCTTGACTTGTTCTGCAATAGTTGTTTTTTGATGCACAAAGCAATTGTTTATAGCCATAAATCATACAACATTTGCTTGCCTCCATAATAGAGGTAAACAGAAGGCACTAGGTCAGTAGTTCCCAAACATTTTTTTTTGGCCATGCCCCACCTAAGCATCTGTAAAATCCTGATTCTCCCCCCGCCCCCAAATTGACATATAATTCTTATTATTCAAAAAGTGAACTCCTATTCACGTGGAGGAAGCCTAAAATGCCATTAACAAGGAGAACCTCCATCTCTTGTGGTTAAATGCCATTAACACACCATAGCTCTTTTTTTAAGCACTGTGGACAGGCTGTAAAAATAGTGGGCTTGTTTCATTGCCTGCAGCTCCTTCAGTCTCTCAGTAGATTATAAAACTGTGGGAAATAATTACCCCTGATGAAATAGAGCCTCGTTGATTTTTAATCTCTGTTGTACACCCCACCCACCCCCGTCCCCCTGCCATTCCTGGTAAATGTATGGAAGCCATTTGCTTTCCAGTTAACACCATACAAACACATACAAAACACCCACTTCCAAAACCAGTCAAATAAAAAATGCCTTGGCTTTGCCTTAACTGCTTACATGAATGTTGTACTGCTTCCATGTGCCAGCCTGTGTATCAGCATTATAATTTCTGCTGACAGCCTCTGGGCTGAGCTGCTCAAACTACTGTCTTCATTTGTGCCATTAAAGAGTCCGTTGACTGGAAATTAAGGTAAACATCAGAAGTAACTCACAGAAGGCAGCTTGGGTTTCTTTGTTCCAATGTGATTCTACTCAGCACGTATGGGAGGTTGTGTATGGACTTGAAAACACAGAACAAAGTAATGAATTGTGACTCAATTCTTTGTGCTCATTGATAAAGCCTGTTTTCAACCTTAAGAGACATCTCAATCAGGAATTTGGTTGTCTCGTGAGGCTCTTTGCCTGCAATCAAGAGTTAAAGAAAGATGTTTCCATCTCCACTAAGCTCCCCGTAAGTTGAGCAAAATATTTCTACATAAAACTACTGTCCGGTATTCTTAAGAAGCAAAGTCTGAACATCATAAAAAGCCCAGAAGTACTATCTCTTTGCTTAGAAAGATGTAAGGTAAAGGTAAAAGTCACCCTTACTCGAAAGCTAGTCATATCCAACTCTAGGGTTCAACGTTCATCTCCGTTTACAGCCAAAGAGCCAGCGCTGTCTGTGTTGCAGTTGTTTCCGTGGACATGTGGCAGGCATGCCTCGATACCAGAGTGCATGGAATGCTGTTTACTTTCCCACTGAAGTGGTATTTATTTATCTACTTGCAATTTCTTGCTTTGGAACTGCTAAGTTGGCAGGACCTGGGACATATACAGTATCTCATTCCATTGTGTAGTATTCAGCTCTTGAACTGCTGACCTTCCAGTCATCATGTTCAGGATCTTAACCATTTGAGCCACAGCAGTGGGATGTAAACGGCCCACTAAATTTGTTAATTCTTAGAAAGTCATAAAACAGAATGCAATTTGTCCTCATTTTTGCATAATCAGGCACTTTATGTTAATTGTGCACTTTTGCATCCACTGCATACTTTTGACCAAATAAAGTTGGCAATTTCCCAAAAAATATCATTCTTGACATTGGATAAAGAATATGAAGAATACCTGCAGATTCCTCTCTGAATCTCAGTGCTAGGAAGAAATGTAATATTTCCTTGTTCTCCATTGTTTATCCATAAACCCAAACTAACTCAAACAACCTACCCAAGTCACTTAAGCTGTTTCATGGCCTTCTAAGAATTTAAAGGGAGTCAATAGCTAAAAGCTTGAATTGGAACTCTAAAAAATTGCAGCCACTGCATATCTTTGGGGTGGGGAGAAGGGATTGGATGAGATCATCTTGATATCCATACCTGTCAAGTTTCGGGAAATTTGTCAAATAAGGAAAATTTCCTGGCCAAAACGGGGAACTGGACAGCTATGTTTATCCTGTGTTGGCCTCCAGTCTAACTCCAGTCTAATTGCAGTCTAACCAATATGGGATGATGGCAGGAAAGAGTGTAAAATACGGGAGTTTGACAGAAATTTCCCGAAACTTGACAGGTATTTTGATATCATGTACCAGGAAGCATCTGAGCTTCTAAGCTGCACTAACTGATGTTCTAAGGCACTCTTCCAGGCTAGGCTAAGGATCTATATTCTTGCTTCTCTCATCTTCAGAAGTAAGAACTGGGGTTCACACCATGCTTCTCTTCCCCTGCAAAGACTGCCCAAGATTTTATCATGAGCTTGATTTTATCATACTTATGTTTGGGAGGCTGGTTTTTAGAATGAAATAAAGCATTTTTATATCAAAAAGCAAATAAAGGGAAGAAAACCAAACTTATTGTGGGATTGTTTCATGGACATTTGCCACTTTTAAGACATTGATGGGTTGTTTGTGTTTTTCTTAATAATTAGCTAGTTGCTCTGTGTTTGTTGTGTGTGCTTATGAAAACATTAACAGGTTTTTTTCTCACTTTTGGCGGGATGCAAGGAATTTCAATAAGGCATCTTCTGTTGCTGAAACAGCCAAATCATCAAACACAATGAATTTTTTAAACTGTCTGCATACAATTTTTACCTTTATATCTGTGGCATAGTCTTCCATAGAGTATATTGCAATAGTCAAGATATGATGTAATTTAAAGATGCTTTGACATTGCCAAGTCAGATTGTCTCAAGAAAATTCATAGCTAGTTTCCTAAATGAAGTTGTGCCAAAACATTTCTTATATCACCACTCAGAGTTCATGGACAATTCAAAGTCAAGGAGTACTTACAAACCACAAAACTGAAATATCATGGGGAAGCACAATGCCTTTCAGAAGAGATTAAATCCCAGCCCTTGACCTAATTTCTACCAAACATCCTCCTAAATCCACCCCATTATCAAATTCCGGTAATATTCAAGAGTATCAGCTGCTTTTATAATTCTCCTGCTTCTGCTTCCAAATATGGGCGATCATCATGGCAATTAGCCATGATGACTGTCCTGAGAATATAATGCAGTAGCCTTTAATCTGCCTTCCTCATCACAGCATGATGCCCGTACCACTGATCCTGCTCCACGAGTCACTTTCTGCTCCTGAGCCCTTTTGGCATGCAAAGTCCTCATCAGCCACAGACGAGTGTTGATGAAGCTGCTGCCCTCCATCAAGATGGATTCAAATAGGATTTAATCCACTTGGGGACTATCACCCTTCCCTGTGGACTTCAGCACTCAAGGTATTAGTACTCAAGGTTGTCAGGTTAGTTAACCACCACCTTACACTCAGTGTTGAGTCACTGGCAGTATGGTCTACACTACTACCATAGCAGGATAACCAGGCCAGACCATCACTTTTATACTGCTAGCTGATAATGAGCAATAGAGCTGGCTGTCAACAGCATATTGGTGGCATCGAAGCTCTAAATCACATCACCCAGTGGTTTGAAATAATTATTGAATAGCAAGTAAGAAAGGACAGAACCTTGTGGGGCATCACATGCCAAAAGCCATGATGTTGAATTTACACTCATTTTCTAAAGGTAAAGGTCACCCTTGCTCGAAAGCCAGTCATATCCGACTCTAGGGTTCAGTGCTCATCTGTTTCATAGCTGAAGAGCCAGTGCTGTCTGCTTCTCCAGATGTTTCCATGGTCATGTGGCAGGCATGCCTAGACACCATTGTTCAGGTTGGCAGGAGCTGGGACAAAGATGGGAGCTCATTCCATCCTGCAGTACTCGGGTATCGAACTGCTGACCTGCCGCCTCCCAGTCAGCATCTTAGCCACTTGAACCACTGCACTCCCCATTTTCTAGATATGCCTTAAGAGTAATGTTTGCAACCAGTACAGTGAGTCTGCCATCAATGGTATGAAAGCCACTGAGAGGTCAAGGAGAAGTAATAGGGCCACATATCCCACCTAGCTCCCAGCACAAGCCATCTACCAAGTTACCCATCTCTGTGAAAAGAAAGCAGAACTAAATAATTTCAGAAGTACATTCAGTGGTACATTCTCCCATTCTCCCGTTCTGAATCCAGACTATAGTAAGTACAGCTTGAAGGAGATTGAACAGATGTACTGGTACTTTTACCTTTGTTGGGAACATGAAAAAGCTCAGCAATCAGAGGAATTTATTCTCATTAGGCCAGAGCTTCTGCCTGAAGCTTTGCTTTATCATCAGTTCAAACCAAAGAACCTCAATATTTCTGCATATGATGATACAGAGCAGCCAAGTCATGTGTTACTGTATTTCTGAAAATCTCCAAAGCATCCTTCCCAACCTGCACAGAAAAAAAAATAAAGGAGCACGCAGTTATATACAAACTTATTTAGCAAGTGCAATGGCAAAATATGCTAATTTTTAGAAGTTGCCATAGCCTCCACAACTTGGTTCATATTCTGGCTGTGTGTGTATGTCTCTGTGTGTGTCTTGATGTAAATCCTTTGCCTCCAGTGTAAGAACAAAGCAAAGAACCCATTTTCTACAATGTGTGCAAATTTTATCTGCTGCATTCTGAGCAAAACTGTAATCTTCACCCTTAAAAAGTAAAGTGCACTCAGGGCAAGCACAGAAATCTAGCTAGCTGATTGTTTCTTTGTAAAAGATACAAACAACCCATCTGATGCTTCTGACTATTAAACGTCCATGTGACAAAGCAACTGTAAATGACAAATTGAACAGTTTTTGAAGGTTGTGTGAGGTGTATATTTTGCACAAGTTACTTGTTGGCACAAAATGTTATGTGGTTAGAACCAGGCATACTTTGCAAGGAAGCAAAAACCTTTGCTTAAGCAACCACAAGAAATTGTCCTTGCCTCAAGAACACGTCGAGCAAGAATTCATATCCAATCTCTACTTGAGACGGTGCTGTATATTTAACCCCTGGGAAAGGGCACTCTCAAGTTGAACCTCATTGTTTATCCTCTAGCATAACTCCTTGAATGTTCCTCTTGACCTGGACTAGCAAAACTTCACAGAGATTGCTTAGTTTTGCTGCATTCTCATTCATCTTAAGTCTAACAGCAAAGGAAACATAAACATGCCACTAAGCGAATGAGATATAGGATTTATAAGACTGGAATGTACATTAAAGGAAAACAGCCAAAAAGATCAAGAGGTACTTTTAGGGGCAGGCACCCATTTTTATCTTCAGCAGACTAATTAGCCATACGTTTGCCCCATTTAATAAACATTGGGACAGGGTCTGATGCTGTATACTTGACAGAGTATACACGGCAAAGTAATTACACTGAAGAGATTAATTGTGCGACAAAGCTGGGAAGTAATGAATACAAAGTACTTAATTAGGACATAAGCAAACACATTAAAGCTTGCCAAGATTGTGATGGTGGGCACAGGGGCTTCAGAAGGACAAGAGATACTACAGCTGGAAAGAAAGTAGGGAAATGACTTCCAGCTGTCAAAGAGGAAGTGGTATAAAGAAAGATCATGTCAACATGCGTGAAAGAAAGGGCATCAGCAGGCCTGAGGACATCCATCCAAGTTACCCACTTTCAACCCTCCAATCTCATGAGTCATAACATCTGGTCTCTACCATGACTAAGTTCAGCAAGACAAAACAATAAACCAATGAAAAAGAGAGTATCTAAAACCAGAATTAGGAAATTTTACTTTTCGAATGCTAAATAGTTAATGCTTCCTAGAGTAAACCCACTGAATGAATGGCTGAGATCCCATTCTTTACCATAGTAGATTTCAGGAAGGTACGTCCATTGAATCAATGGAGAGTTGATGAGTCAACTCCTTCATACCTTCCATTGTTTCAAATTGGCCTTACTTTAGTTGTAACTTACTAGGCTAAAGTAACAACTAAAATAACCCAACTTGAATCAATGGAATTTACAGAGGAGTTGATTCACCAAATCCCCACTAAATCAATGGAACCAAAGCAGGTTAGTACTTAATACCTATTGAGCAACTGTGTTACAAGTTTACTTTATTCAGATGTGGGGTTTTTTCTTTTACATATAACTGGTCTTCAAAATAGAGCATACTCTGGAAACTATAAAATTTTCAGTGTGCAGCCTACAGTTTAATAGGAACTCAGGAAGTATTTGAACTTTCCTCTTTAGAATCCCATTTAAGAAGTACTTCAATGTTCCATCTGAGAAAATACTTCGGAGAAGCAGGTTTCTAAAAATACCATAGGCAGATGGGCACATAAAAATAGTAGCACCCTCTCAAAAGTGCAAAATGAAAAAAGTATAGAAATTGGCTTCAATTTAGAAGCTATTGACCAGCTCAGCCAAAGTTTATTGGGGAGTTGTTGGCATTTTGTAGAAGAAAAGTCCATTCTGGCCATCAAAGCTGACTGAGGGAGTGTGACCCAGCCCCCAGCTTAAAAAGGTTGGGAACCCCTATTCTAAGGAGTGGGGGTTATGACATTATCCACCTCCTAAAATTCTCTGAGCTTAATTACAGACTTCACAGTAACTAAGATTGAAATGGATTTTCCAAAGAGTAGTATGATTGTTGCAAGCAATCCATTGTGCAATGGGAAGTATTTGAAGGTGGTTCAAACCTGTGTGGGTAATTATCATCTAGCTGCCTATATCTTTGAACTTTATCATGGGGTGCTGTCTATGGGGACAGTTATGAAGAATACTGTACTTGGATTTCTAAATTTACCACTTAATGACACCTCAAGTTGGTAGCCTGTGACAACTGTCTCACTCTGTATGGTAATAGAAGCCCTGCCCCTGAGAGAGAAATAGGAAGTAGAAGATGGAATAATGATTTGACTGGCCCAGATATTGCACTTATGGGATTTCTATGGTCTGTTGTTCATCTTCTTCTGTGTCTAGGCCAGATGTGAAACTGCCAAAATGAAGGCACCTTTTGGTGAGTTCATTTTTGCAGTTCCTTTTGCAATGACCTAATGTGAGAAAGATTAGCCAGCAACACAAGGTTGCCGTTACCAGGGCAAGTCTGATAGTGGTTCAAAAGTATCACAATCTTCAAGGAGGCTCTTTCTGTGTTCCACTATGGTCTTTTGAGGTGGTGACTATTGTATTTTATTTACAGTGTGCTCTTGTGCATATTAATATTCTTCATCTTGATAAATCAGCCAATATATGAGCTGGTTCACACTTACAGAGGTGTTTCAAGGGACGTCCTTCTTGAAAATGTAGAACCATCATGCACAATGGTACCATTTGTCAGAATTGGTTCTGTCAAGTGGGAAATATGCAAAAACAATCAGATACCACATCTCTGGTATCCATGTGGCTGTGTAAGTGTATATTATTTGCTGTGACTCGAGCTATAATAACCCTGATAGGGTTTTTAAGGTAAGTGAGAAGTTTAAGAAGTGGTTTGATCAGTTCCCTCTTTCATCATGTGTTTTCATGTCCAAGCAGAGATTATAATCCAGGTCCCCTGAGTCCTACTCCTCTATTTATTTTGTATGGTGGTATCCCAATTGGTATACTGGGAACGAGAAAGAGTTGCCACATAGAACTGTGCTATTAGGAATGATTTTTGATTTCTTTGTTTCCAAGGACTTCGTTCAGAAATATTCAGTATTGGAGAACACCTCAGGTTAATTGACTTCAGTTACCTGGAGTGAAGCCAAGAATACTGTGAGAGAGCAGTATAAAATATTTTTATTCAGTGAGAATTGTATTCACTTCAACACTTTGATTCTGAATGGCTCTTCCTATCTGCTGAGCTTAGGCCAAAAGAGAAGTCTTCCCCTGGGGAAATAACTTTCAAAAGTTAAGTTCAGCGTAAGTTGAGCTGGTTTGTGCCTGATGTCTTAGGTGGATATTAATAACTGGTTTATGTTATCCTCTTTTTCTCTCCCATTCCCTCCCTCCCTCTCCACATCAGACAACCAAGAAGGGCAAAAGACCATCTAATCAAGTCTCACCTGAACATTATCTGTCTAACTCCCCATGTCATCTAGATCAAAGACAAGTGAGCAAATGTATTGTTGGATGACCCCTGTGAAGTAAACTATTCCAGATGACGCTGCCTATGGTTCTCAACCAGGTTTCATTTATTCTCACAGTTTCATCTACCAATCTACCAACCTGGTGCTGATAATACTTATATTTTATTTTATTTTTCACATGAACCAAGTTGGAGAAAATGGGCTACCCAGTGCTTAAATTACAGAAAGTCCTGAGCACAATTCCACTACCTTTTGTGGATCCTGGGCTATTATTAAAGAAAACTGGACAAATGGAATGATGTGGTTCATATCTGGAAGGGATACATGTGGCTAGATTATGACTGGGCCCTCTATCCATCCACCGCAGCTCACGCAGACCTGAGCAAAGGATGAGTCAATGAGAGTAAAATTACATGAGATGATTCCTGGTAAGACCTTATTGTTGAGGTTCTCATGACTGATGAGGTCAGTTGCCTTTGAAAATGGAGAATGGCTTGCCTCTTCAGTTGTTGGAAATATTATTATTCAAGTGTCAAATCTTATTCCGAATATTGACTATCATCATGGTGATCAGCCATGAAGATTCTCCTGGGAACAATATAATACAGTGAACTTCCATTTGCCTTCGTGACACCCATATCACTGATCCAGTTACACAAGTCACTTTCTGTTCCTGAGCCCTTTTGGCAAACAAAGTCCTCCTCAGCCCCAGGCCAGGCTGCTGCCCTTCATCAAGATGGATCCAAGTGGGATTTAATCCCTTCCCTGTAGACTTAGCCACCCAAGGCCGCTAGTCCTCAAGGTTGTCAAGTTAGTTAACCACTACCTAACAATCAGTGTTGAGTCACAGGCAGTATGGTCTACTATATTAGCACAACAGAATAACCTGGTCAGACTGGATGTTGAAAATATAGCAGGGAATAATGCAAAGGAAGCTTCTTATGTAGAGGCTTCTTACATGCACAGAAAATCTTACAAAATGTAACTCTCCAGTATTACAGGTTGTGCCACCGCCCTCCATTGGTTCAATATCTTCATTTTCAGTTATCCAAAGGTCTAACAATGTTCCACAAAAATTCCTGAAATACATATGTATGTATTTCTATGATACGTACATTTCTATGGGACTGTGGAGGCTCAAGTGGTTGAGATGATGAACTTGAAGTCAGCAAGTCAGCAACTTGAGACCTGAGTACTGCACATCGAAATGAGCTCACGTGTCTCTCCCAGCTCCTGCCAACCTAGCAGTTCGCAAGCAAGAAATTGCAAGTAGATGAATAGATACCACTTTGGTGGGAAGGTAAACAGCGTTCTGTGCACTCTAGTGTCCAGGCATGCCTGTCGCATGTGCATGGAAACATCTGCAGATGCAGACAGCACTGGCTCTTTGGCTGTAAACAGAGATGGGCACTGAACCCTAGAACATAGCTCTCAAGTGTCCCATATTGGCCGGGAACCTCCCTTATTTTACCCTCTTTCTTGGCGGCATCCCATATCAGTCAGACTGCAATGCCCTAATGCCGCCACTGGAGGGCTGCACAGGATAAGCATAGCTGTCAATTTTCCCATTTTATCCGGGAAATTTTCCTTATTTTCAAATCCAAAACTTGACAGCTATGCCCTAGAGGTGGATACAACTGGCTTTCAAGCAAGGGTGACCTTTAACTTTACTTATTTTTACTGGGTGGCCTATAATCCCTACCTGTCCTCTCATGGGCATATGCCCCACCCAGTGGTGGGCTCCAAAAAATTTTTACTACCACTGTGGCCATGGTATGGTGGGCGTGGCCATGGGGAAAGCCCTGCGTTGCACCCAAATTAGGACTACTTATTTCAAAACTTAGATGGGCAGGGCCAGCCAGAATTTCTGCTACTGGTTCTGGCGAACTGATGCGAACCTGCTGATGCCCACCACTGGCCACACCCCTTTGCCCAGCAGTTCAATTGGAGTGCTTCCTCCCTCCTCCCAGCACAGATTTGACCCTGCCCCTCTGCCCAGCAGCCCAATGGGAGTGCTTCCTCCCTCTCCCATAGAGCCCTACTCTCTTTGTGGCCGGGTAGGGACTTATGGGCCACCCTGTATGATGCACAGGCTGAGATACCTCTATGCCTTCAGGTGTGTGGTAAATGTGGGAGACATGCTAGACCAGTGTGGCCAACCTTGATGCTCCAGCTGTTCTTGGACTTCAATTACCAGAAGCCCTGATCAGCAAGTGAACTGACTTGGGATTCTGGTAATTGAAGTCCAAGAACTGCTGGAGCATCAAGATTGGCCACCCCTGTGCTAGAGAATCACTATAGAGGAAGAAATAGGAAAGCAAATCTTGCAGCCTCACATTCTGTGTGAGAAACACTTTTTTTGTCCTCTGTGTGGGTGTTATGATGACATGGGGAAACAGAAGGCCATTTAGATGGCTTGTGGAGTGATCCAGTGTCATTCTCAAAGCCATCAAGAGACACCAGTTTGTGCAAAACTATTATAAAGCTTGCTCTAAACAATATCTTTCCATTGTCAGATTCTTCAGAAAAGTCACTGAGGTCTTCAGAATTCTGATGCAGAAGGGGACAGGCTATGAATGATTTTCCAGTTCTCTGGAGTGATGCTGACTGGGAGGCAGCAGTTCGATTCCCGAGTACTGCAGTTAAAAAGCAAAAAATTGCAATTAGGTAAATAGGGATGACTTCGGTGGGAAGCTAACAACGTTTCGTGTGCTCCGGGGTCTAGTCATGCCTGACACATGACCACGGAAACATCTGCAGAAGTGGACAGCGCTGGCTCTTCAGCTTTGAAACAGAGATGAGCACTGAACCCTAGAGTCAGATACGACTGGCTTTTGAGCAAGGGAAACCGTTACCTATACTAAGAGATATCCCTCCCAGTGACACCACAGCTCTTGAAGACAGTGACCGAACTTTCATTGCTTAGCCTAGTAAGTCACACTAGTGTAGGTCCATTGAATCAAGTGGAATGTGTTAGGTCAACTTTTCCATAAGTCCCATTGATTCAAATGGGACTACTCTACTCACAACTTAATTTGCCATGGTAAGTCACAACTAAAGTAGGTCATTTAGAATCAACATAATTTACCGGGAGTTGACTCAACAAATCCCCACTGATTCAATGGGCCTACTCTGGTGTTACTTACAACATGAAGCAACAAGATTTCAGCCACTTTAAGGCTCACATAGGGTTAACATTTATTTACAGTTTGTCTTAAAGTGCCATGGTCATGAAACTGATGTTTATATGAATCTTCTTTGCTCATTGACAAATTCTACACACAGCTGAATTTGTGAGATGTTTCTTTTAAAGAAAATAAAGGGAATATTTGATAACAGGAAAGCTTCTCAGTTATGCTGACCAGTGGTGAGCTTGAAAAAAAAAATCACTCCCACACTGTGGGCATGGCTTACTCCATGGGTGTGGCTTACTCTGTGGGTGTGGCCATGTGACTGGGTGAGCATTTTGAAACAAAAAGAATGCAATTTGTTTTAAATCCAGTTGGAATCGACTATGCGACTGAACAACAACAATTAAATGTTTTAATTGGTAGCCATGTTAGTCTGCAAGCATATCTGAGAGTAAACAAAACAGAGCAGCAAAAAGTAAGAAATGTGCTGGTTAAAACTAAACTTCCATGCTATTTTTCATATTGTATTTATCTGGGTTCTTTGCATTGCATTGCTTGAAGGCGGTGTCCATTTGAATCCCTTTATACTTTTGAATTTCCCAGGTGTTTGCAGGTAAGAAATGTGCTGGCTATAGCTTTAGCGCACTTGCAAACACCCAGGGAAATTTGAAAGTACTGTAGAATGGGGTTCAGACAGACAGCCCCTTTAAGCAGTGCAATGCAAAGAACCCAGATAAATAAGAGAAATGGCATAGAAAAGTAGTTTTATCCAACACATTTATTTCTTGCAAACTCCCAGAGAAATCCGAAAGTAGAAAGATATTTTTCCCCCACCATGGAGCTGGCTGCAACTCCAAGTGCCCGGAGTGGGGTGAGGGGGGGAGGAGGTGAGGCAGGGTGGGGGCGTAGCCAGGCAGGTCCACTACCAGTATGCCCGATCTGGTCTGAACTGGTTGGTGCCCATCACTAATGCTGACTATGAAGACAGATGTCAGTAATCTAAATTGTTATTGTGTTTTACAGCCCAGATTCAACATTGCATGGATTTCTGACTTGTAGCTGATTGGATTCCTCCACTCACCCACCCACCCACCCAGAACCTGTTCTAGAGGATTTTCAAGTGCCCTTGAGTAGGTTTTGAGGATGCACAAGGCACTGTATGTTGGAGAGAACATTCCTCCCTTCTCCTGTGAGGGAGCTTCTGTATATAGTTTTTAGAGTTTTAGAGTTTTTAGAGTTTTAGAGCTTTTTACGAGTTAAATGTGTATATGTGGGGTGGGAGTATGTTGATAATTTTGTATAGTAGTATTTTGTTTAGGTATTGTTGGGTTGATAAGTGTTTTTTTCCCCCCAATCTCGTTGTTCTGTGCAGGACAATAACAATAAAGATTTATCTATCTATCTATCTATCTATCTGTTTCAATAGAACAACCATATTATATCTTGATTTTATAAAGCACTTCCCATTTATTTTAATCCAGAAAAGGAGGATGTAAATTTGTAAAACAAACAAATAGGGTTTAATATGTTCCCAACATGCAAAACATCACTTCAAATTGTGTTTGTTAAGTGAAAAATGTCTACGCCATAATCCACTCTTAATTTAAAGCAGCAATGTTTGGTTTAGTGGAATAGTTATGTAGTAAATGGCTGGTGAATTGCCATCTGTATGTATATTTATTTTTGTTCCACTTACATAATCTGTTTGATATATGTGTAAACATGCATTTCCTCTTCTCTAACAAATATTTGGTGCTCAGGACCCAAAAAGCTTGTTTGAGTGGATTTAAGGGCTTCTGCATTTTTATTGAATTTGTTTACTATTTTACTTCTTTCTTTGAAACATACATTTGCAATCTTAAATTAAAGGTAAAGGTCACCCTTGCTTGAAAGCCAGTCATATCCAACTCGAGGGTTCAGTGCTCATCTCTGTTTCATACCCGAAGAGCCAGCGCTGTCTGGCTCTTTAGATGTTTCCATGGTCATATGGAAGGCATGGCTAGACACCGGAGTGCACGGAGCGCTGTTTGCCTTCCCACCAAAGTGGTCCCTATTTATCTACTTGCAATGTCTTCCTTTCAAACTGCTAGGTTGGCAGGAGCTGGGACAAAGATGGGAGCTCATTCCGTCCTGCAGTATTCGGGTATCGACCTGCTGACCTGCCGCCTCCCTGTCAGCATCTTAGCCACTTGAGCCACTGCAGTCTTAGAACCAACCTGATGCCCTCTACATGATTCCAGCTGTGACAGTCATTAGCTGTGGCCAGCTAAGCCAATGGATAAGATTCACGAGTCTTAACAGGCCACAATATCACAACGGGAAACATTATGGTGTTTTTTGCTTTGCTATCCTCCCCCAACCAAGGTTATCAACCCATTATTGTGAACATTATCATAATCTCTGGAAGTACAAACTACAAAGACAATGCTAACACCATTAACAAATCAGATTATAAATGATGTGCTACGGTTTTATGTCACTTAAAATCTGGTGAATGGAATGTCCTCCTATAAAACAGTGGCACGAGCATAGATTAGCAGCATCTCAGAGATTTTGCCCAGAAATCATTCCATGAGTAGCTGTTACTGCATTTTCAGCAGTTCCTGTGATCTTCTAGTTTTCTAGGACACTGAAATCCTGGCGCATGAAAAGAAATATCTGTAATGCATGATGATAACCCTTAATTCCTTATAGCAATAGTGGGATTTTAATTTTATAGTACGGTATAATAAAATTAAAATCTACCTCTAGGAAATGAATGGGTTTTATGGATCACAGATCTTTATTTCTGCTGAGTATCCTCCATTCAGTTCAGGAATATACAGTACTTCAAACGATGACAAGAAAGGGGATATATAAGTGGAGGGAGGGGAGACGTAAAGAGCAAATGCAGACGCCTAAATGGCTGTTCTGTTTTGCAGATGGATGATATTACAGTGCATGATATTTCTCCTCTTTTAATGGAGTATTACCACAATCTGTGGGCATGAAAGTAATTTAAATGTGACAGTGACACTGCAAAAGAAATGAAGTTATCCTTTTTCTTATTGCAGCCATAATGTAATCTAATTGTGCCTTACATATTAGAGAATGCTGTAATATAGGTATACAGTAATACCTCATACAAAGTCCGCTTCATACAACATCGGATTCATACAACATCGCCTAATTCCTTGAAAAAAGTTGCCTCATACAATGTCGTGTGACTTTGTATGAGGCATTGGGGTTTTTCCCAGGTTGCATTGTGCCTGGGCAGTATAAAAGGCAGGACACATGCGTGCATTGCTCTTGTGGGTTTTGCATGAGGCGAAGAGTGTTTAGGAGTGGTTTTGAGCGTGATTTTTTGAATTTTTTCATCAGAATTTTTAGAAGCATTCCTGGGATTTTTTCAGCATTCTTCAGGGTTTTGGACAATCAGGGTTCTTTGACATGTTTTTGTGATGTTTTTAGCCTTTAGACAATGATTTCTTAAAGTTCTGTCAGTTTCCTGTCTATTTCCTTGACTTTGCCCTGAAGTCTGTGCTGTTACAGTACAATGTATCTCTATGGAAACGACGTTGTATGAGGCATCGCGGCAAGGATTTGGACATTGTATGAGGCATCGCGGCTAGGATTTTGCATGCCTCATACAAAGTCCAAATCCGTATAAAGTCCAAACCTGTGGAACCAAGTTTGGACGTTGTATGAGGTATCACTGTACTACCAAGGGTACCCGGACTTCATCCCAGACGGTGGGGGGGGGGTGTTGGGTGAGCTACAGGGGTGATTGTGGCCTCCCCCCACTCCGCTCTGGGTGTCCTGCATGCCTTTCACCACTGCTGTGGCCAGGTGTGGGTGGTTTCCCCGCGGGCCTGAACATGGTTGCGGCCAGTGAGGTTTGGGCTGGAGCTGTGGTGGTGCATGCATCCCTTCCTCTCTGTGCGTCTCTGTGTGTCTTCTGTTTCTTTCTCACTCTATCTGTGTTTCTCTCTCTCTGTCAGTCACAGACACACACAGAGAGAGGGGGGGAGTGGGACTTACAAGATCGGCTCCAGGGGTGTTTGAAGGCCTGCTGGACACATACATTACATAATTTCCTTATAGCTTAAGAAGAAGATTATCTTATGAATTCCAGGACCTTTCCCTATCAGTCATTCACTCTCAACCAATCACAGTCCAACATGCAAATCAACTCTTTCCAACATTCTATTTCCAGGCCTTGTTGTTAAACTGCCATTTTTCTCCTAAGGCACCTTGGGAGTTGTAGTTCCCATTCCTTTTCCCATTTTGTGGGGTGCAGGCCCCACTCTCGGCCTCCGGACCCTCATGGGGCTGATCTCAGCAGTGTTAGGTAGGTGTGTACGAAGCAATGACAGGATAGGCTCCAGGGGTGTGGGAGCCTTTCCTGGACACATACCTTACATCTCTTCTTTATAGGTTAAGATGCCACTTTTTAATTACAGTACCAGGACCTAGTTATTTGTTACTGGTTTCCTCCAAATTCAGGGTTTGGGTATAGATATTCTGAGTAATTAAAATAATTGTGGTTTCATTTTTCAAAACAAAGAACTTGACATTATCCTCTAGCCAGTGTGACTACTCACTACTGGCCATGTTGGCTAGGAGGTACAGGGAAATGTAGTTAAAATAATTCAGAAGAGCAGTTTATCCAACCTGTAAGGATACCCCAAAACACAAAGATGAACTGTCCCTGTTATTCTATGCTCCAGCAATGCAAGAATCCAGTCTTTGAGGTTGGGTAATATAAATCATAGAATAACTGAGCTGGAAAGGGCCTTTTAGGCCATCGAGTCCAACCCTCTGCTCAATGCAGGAATCCAAATCAAAGCAGATATGACAGAAGGTTGTCCAATTCTCTCTCAAATGCTTCCATTGTTGGAACACTGAACACCTCTCAAGGCAGTTGGTTCCAGTGTTGTACTGCTCTAACCCTTAAGACGCTTTTCCTAATATTCAGCCTATATCTAACTTCCTGTAGCTTCAGGCCATTATTATGTGTCCGGCAGTCTGGGCCAATGGAGAACAGATCCTTCCTTTACTCTCTGATTACTTCTCAGGTGTTTGAAGAGTGCTATCATATTCCCTCTCTGTCTCCTTTTCTCAAGGCTAAGATACCCAATTTCTTCAGTCTTTCCTCAAATGCCACTGTTGCATCTAATATGTTGTTCTAAATATGGCACTGTCTGTGTTACACTTATCCTTTCTATGTAATCCATTGGTGTCTGGCCAGCTTATCCTGCTATGGTAATAGAGTAGACCATACTGCCAGTGACTCAATGGCAAGTGTCAGGCAGTGGTTAACTAACCTGACAACCTTGAGGTTTTACTTCCACTTCCAGGAGCAATGAGGGCTTTGTGGGCCAGATGAATTGGTGTCGGGGGCAAGATCCAGCCCCCAGTCCATAGTGACCAGCCCCCTGAAAAATGCAACTGGCCCAGAGCCTGAAAGGTTTGGGCACCCGTGGAGTAGTCCATACTGCCAGTGACTCAACGTCAATCATCAGACAGTGGTTAACTAACCTGACAACCCTGAGGACTAACAGCTTGGGTGCCAAAGTCCACAGGGAAGGGTGATGGTCCCCAAGTGGATTAAACCCCACTTGAATCCATCTTGATGTCAGGCAGCAGATTCATCAATACTGGCCTGGGGCTGATGAGGAATTTGCGTGCCAAAAGTGCTCAGGACCAGAGAGTGATTTGTGGAACTGGATCAGTGGTATGGTTGTCATCCTGCGATGCAAAAAGGCCACTGCATTATACTCTTAGGACAGTCTTCATGGCTGATCACCATAAGGAACACCAATATTAGGATTTGGATATGTCAGAACAAGTAGAAGTAAGCCATGTCAAGTGGACATCTTCTGTTGAAATGCTTGAACAGAAGCTTAATTCTCCTAGTTCCTAAATGGACCCCTCTTTAGTTTCAACTAAATGTCTGAATCCTCCCTTATTTGCCATCTCTGAGCTATTCAATTATCTTTTGACACAAACATCCAGTGTTCAGGGCAGATTGACATATTTGGTATCAATACCAGTCAGGACCAGACTGCATGAGTGCCAGAATTGTAAAGTTGCTCAGATATGAAATGATGGAGCTATTGATTTTGCCATTTATCCTCTCTCTAAATATCAAGGATGAGAGCAAAAATGAAGCGAACAATGAAAGGAGACTGAAATATTTCACCACACAAATTAGCAGCAGAAACCTGCAGTGTGATGGCCTACCCGTATAATCCCCTAAGAATGAGAGTGCCCTCCACACCTCTAGGCTCACTATAAATGCAGATAATGAACAGAAATTCATGACAGCAGCATCAAAGGTAAGTATGGACAAACCCATCTATTTCTGGTACTTGGCTTTCAGAATGCTCACCCGCCAGCCCATTCCATCTGATCTCATCTCATTCATCTGCAGTTTTGAAAAAGGTTTTGTTAAGTATAAGGTTTGATTGAAGCTGTTTTTATAAGTTCCAAAGTCTCGCGTTATGAGACTTCAACAGAGCTCGTGCTATTCCAAGGTTCTGTGACATCAGCGCATGATGTCACCAGCTGCCAACTGTCATGTCAACTGTAAATTGTCACGGACCAACGGTCACTGAGTCAGTTCTGTACAGAGGTTGCTGTGGAGTGGTTGTGTTTCCCGTCTTGTTATAAGTTTAATAAAAGTTGTGTTTGGTCGTAGTACTGGCTGCTGCAATTCAATCTCCAGATTTAATAGGTTTGCATTCAAATACAGTAATCGTTTTTTTGGTGGTGGAGGATGTTAAAACATTTGGCTGTGTATCTCCAACAGCACAAATTTCAGCCGTGAATTGTAACCCGTTAAAAAGATCACGCTTTCTTTTCTTGACACACACTGAGCCCTACAACTGGTCAGAGGCAAGAAAAACAAGGAACAGCTTCTTAATTGTAGCATTTTGCCACTGAACTTTATTCTGTTGGAGTTATACAGCAGGTATAAGCAGTAGTATTCTGGCTTTTTTTTTTTTAGGTTTTCACTTCCAAGTCAGTCTCTACTAAAAATACTTATTTCCAAAAATATTGTCTTTCAATAGACAAAGTCTGTTATGGCCCAGACACCCAGACCAGTCGTTTGGCCAGCAGCAGCTGCACCAGAGGTAAGAGAGAGTCTTACTTTTCAGTCCAGAAGGTATAATAGAGTCATTGTCATGGGTAGCCAAGGTCAGAAGCCATTTGGTAACAAACTGTAGATACAAGGATGATCCAGGGATGACATTGGGGTCACAGGCAAAGGTTCAGTGTCGGGGTCCAAGATGGATTGCTCCAACAAGAGTTTACTAGCACATCCTTCTTTTAATGAGACTCGGCTCACATCTGATGGCCAGTTCTGAAGGCATGCCCTAGCTCTCCTTTCCCTCAGCTGTAGATCATTTTAATTTAATTTAATTTAATTTTCATGCTTTTATACCTCCAACTCAGGTGAACCCGACTCAGGGCAGTTTACATAGTGGACAATAAATACAATATACAATAACACAATATACAATGAGTACAGTAATGCATAATTCAATAACATACTATTAATACTAAAAATCAAAAATACAATGCACAATTCAATATACACAATTTGGTATATGGATTTACAAAACAGTACCACATCACAATGCTATACTGCCATATCACAAATTACGAGTTACTGAGTTACATAACACTGTTACAATATCAGTTACAGTAACAAAATATCAATTCAACAGGAGAAATGTATACATCCACAAAATTACCTATCAATATCAATTACAATAAAGAAACAGTTATTGATCATGTCTTAATAGGGCTCTGCACCTTTCAGATGTGCTGGGTTGCTATTGGTCCTCCAGAGTGCTGACACATGGTCCTCCTGTCAAGCCCTGATCAGCCTGACTGGCTTGGCCATGAGGAGCCAACTCCAAACTGGCAGCAGTCTGCAGGGCTGGTGCCAAGTCTGTCTCCTCATGCTCAGAGTCTGGATCTCGGCTAGAAGCGGGCTGAGGGACCAGCAGCAGGCTGATGAGCCAGCCAACTGTCCTCCTCCACCTCACACCCAAGATCCCAGGCCACAACAAAGTCACACTAGAGTATACCCACTAGAGTAGACCCATTGAATCAATCAATCAATGGGGATTTGGTGAGTTAGCTCCATCATATGTTTGGATGATTAAAGTGAGTCTATTCCAACTACAATTTTGTTTGGCACAGTAAGCTACGGTTAGAGTAGGCTCATTGAATCAGTGGAATGTATGGAAGAGTTTTCTCACCAAACCACTGATTTAGTGGGCCACTCTAATGTGACTTACCACAAGATTTGGGTCTTTATATGTACATTTTTGCACTGAGGTCCTTTGAGATAGTGTTCTGGAAATTGTAGGAAAGATTTGCTTTTCCAGCCCAAGACTAAAGAGAAGGAAGGAAGTTCTTAGAGAAAATCTGTATGTACAGTAAACCCATTCATGTGGATTCACAGAGACCTGGGCTTCTGGGAATTGAAGTTTAAGAACAGCTGGAGTGCCAAGGTTTACCATCACTGATATAGCCACTACACCATACTGGGTACCCATATATAGCATACACTAAAGTGGAATCATCCTACCTGTAGAAGGAGTAACTCCAGACAAATGCCAGAAGGGTACAGGTAGGAATCACACAGCATAATTGTTGATGTGAACCAGCCTTTCCTTAGAACAGGGGCTCTCAACCTTTGGGCCCCCTAAGTGTTCTTGCTCTTCAATTACCGGAGGCCCACGTAAGCACACCTGCTGATCTGGGCTTCTGGGAATTGAAGTCCAAGAACATCTGGGGGCCCAAGGTTGAGAGCCCCTGTTCTAAGGAAAGGCTGGTTCACATCAACAATTATGCTGTGTGATCCCTGGCAAAAGGAGTGAAATATCCCACTCATGCAACAGACCAAAAAGCAGAACAAATGCAAATCTGATCACCTCATGAGTATTGGTGAAGAGCGGAAAATCCAGATCAAGAGAAATGGGATGATAAGGAATGTTCTGGAAGAGGGTGTAGCTCACTGGCTAGCTAGAACCCCAAATAGTAACACCTGTCAAAAATAATTAAGCTCCCACCTTTTCTAAATTTGATCTTGATCAATGTTGACTTCATCCTTCCTAGGCTGATAAAATAAGTACTAATAAAATAAGTACCCACCATGTTGGGGGCAAAATGCTAATTACCTTGTGAACCACCCAGAGAGAGCACAAGTGCTATAAGTGTAATTGCTAATTGCTAATAATGTTGTAGGCCCTTCATAGCTGTCAAGTTTTGGATTTAAAAATAAGGGAAATTTCCCGGACAAAACAGGAAACTTGACAGCTATGCTTATCCTGCGTAGCCCTTCAGTGGCGGCATTAGGGCATTGCAGTCTGACTGATACAGGATGATGCCAGGAAAGAGGGTAAAATACGGGAGGTTCCCTGCCAATACGGGACACTTGACAGCTATGCCTTCCACACTGTGGCCTTTTGTTAAAAGTTCAACTTTTAACTGTTACTCTGTTACTTTTGTAATTCTTTATTTTCCTGCTAACCTGTAGGAATCCTATTCTTCCTCATTGCTTCAGTGTGCCTAAATTCTCAATTTAGCATTACAATGAATCAATCAAAGGGATGGATGGCTCTACACTCATGATCGTTTTGCTTGTCTTCATTTTTTTCATTCCTTTTTTTTAACTTCCTTTCTGTTATTTCTATTTCTTTTCCATCTGGATTATTCACCATCTATCAGACACCTCTTCTTTTGTATGTTTTTTTTTCTCCCACAAAGTACCATACAAATTTTAATAAATTTTAATCTACACCTGATTATTGCGTATATTTTTTTGATATAGCACAGAGTTCTTTGGAAAGAATTTATTTCCAATAATGAACAATAATGATGATGAAGAGCTTCCCCACATACGTAATTTGCACCTGCGGAACACGTTTTCATATGCACTTAAACAAAAAATAGTTGACAACCTGGGAATTTAACAATTCGGGCAGACCCCAGATTTATTTCCACTTGTTTATTTTTTAAAGGAGAACAAATTACACATCTCCATAATTATCCTATTTGGGCAATGAAGCATATAGGTATTCACTGCTAGTTATTTCATGGCTAACTTTATTGACCTCATGGCATTTAATGGGGTTGTTAAAATAAAGCTCCCAGAAGGAGGGGGAAACCACCTCAATAAGAACGACAACTTTAATTAAGGCAATTTTGCTGTTCTTCGACTTCAGTATTACTTTTATAGCTTGAAAACGGCCTCTTATTTCACTTCAAACTGAGATTCTTAAAGATGCAAGTTTGATCATTAAGTAACCTTCTCGCAGCATGAATTGGAAGCTTCGGAGATTTGAAGAACAATTTCCCAGTGAGATATAAATCTCTTAAAATCAGAATAGCTATTTCTTAGCAGGGTTTTTCTTGAACATGTAAAATATGAACATAGGAGGTTTAGTGATAAAGATGCAAATCTGCATCTGAATTATATATTTAATGCAGCATGTAATTCTTTGCAAAGAAATGATTTCCAACATAAATTAGTCCATTAGAATTCTATCACAAACAAAATCACTGATATTATTGGATTGCAAAGATCCTTAAACTGTCTAGTTTGTAGCACACATTGGAATGAAATTCTTGCACAGGTTTTATTAATATATTTACAAGAAAAGAAATAAATCTCATGATGGAAGATGATACTACAAAAGACATCATTCCTCCATAAAGATTTTATCCCACTTGATATGTAAAGCCAGATACCTCATACTGACACATACATTACATCAAACAAGATATGCTCAAAGGTCGCATTAACCAGATTAGTTATATGGTCATTGTTGCTAGTTCATCTCAGAGAAGATCTGACTAATCAGTGCAGAGAGAGTTTTACACCCATGCTGATGACAAAGAAATGCATTAAGATTAAAGTTTCTACATTAATGCCTCTGTATTCTGCTTTGGTCAGTCTTCACCAGATGGCTGATGCTGGGCACCACCAAGGAGATTGACAAGTTTGAACATGTCCAGAGAGGGGTAACTAAAATGGAACAATTTATACAAACCAAACCACATAAGGAATGTCTGAGGGAGTTAGTATGGATAGCTTGAAGAAGAAAAGACAGACATTAAATAATGCTTTCTTGACTGCAGTGGAAACTTGGATAACAAAGGGTCCAGATATCAAAAAGCTCACATAACGAAAAGAAATCAAATGCGAATGGTACCTTCAGATAATGAAAAATTTTGTAGTGTTTTTTCCCATTTTCAATGCATTCCTATGGGAAATCACATTTTGCATAATGAACTTTCGTTAAAACCAGATTTATATCAATGTGTTCCTATGAGAAATTTGCATTACGAAAAATTTGTTCTACAAAAAAAAAAACATGTAACTGATGTGTTGCACCAGATGGATAAAGAACAATAACCATTTAAGACCATTAAAAAAAAAAGAAAGCATCAATACCTTGGCCATATCATAAGGAACTACATAAAGTATAGAATATTCTAACTTGTTATGCAAGGCAAGATCCTTCGGAAGAGAGGCCCTGGATGTAGACAGACTTTGTGACTAAATAACCTGAGAGACTGGTGTGGAATGTCCTTGGAAAAATTGTTTTGAGGAGTTAAGAACAGGAAAACTATCTCCATGATCAGTGATGGGCATGAGCCGGTTCGGACCAGTACGCGCGTACCGGTAGTAAAAATGGCTGGCCCCACCCACCTCCTCCTCCTCCTCCTCGAAGAGGCTTAGGAGGGGGCTGACTCCATTTCCCCCTTCGTCCAAGGCTTTTCCTGGGCTCCGTTTCACCCCAAAGCACATCCCCAGCCACTCCAGAGTGGTTGGGGAGGCACTTCGGGGTGAAACAACTTTGGAAAAGGCTTGGATGAAGGGGGAAATGGCTTCAGAGGCTTCTATTTTCATAGCTCTATAGTGAAGAGCAGTCACATGGCCAACAGGCCATGCCCACCCAGTCACATGACCACACCCACAGTGTGATAGGATTTTTTTTTATACCTACCACTGGCCATGATGATAGCCAATATTCAGAACAGATACGACACTTGAAGAAGAAAGGTAGGGCCCAAAATCATGGGTTCATATTATGGAGCACAAAGAATTAAAGAAATACCTTAGAAATTGTTCCTGTGTTTTGTTGCATAATGTGCTTTAATATAAAATATAAATATAACATTTTTGGGATGGTTTCTAAACCAAGAACTATATTCCAAAATTCAGCGAAGTGTTAAATTCTAATTTTATGTACAGGTATGTGCCAATCTATATATTCCTCCAAGAAGTATAAATTCAGCTGTTTCACTTTAAAATAGATACTGTATTGGACAAAATTTATAAATGTGTTTCCCTTCCCATGCAGTCTGCCTATTCATTTTGTTCCTGGACTGCCTTCCATATCTGCTATCATCGTTGTTGATGTTAAACGGTTAGCAGAGTGGTATGCAGTGGCCAGCAAAAGGTGCGTACCTGGCAAGGTGGTCCCTTGTGAGAAAAACAGGCAGACAAGTCTTGGCGCAGAAGAACAACTCAAAGCAGGTTTACTCATGAGGCAAATGGTGCAAGTATATACAGTGCAACAACTGTAAGACAAAACAGATATGTCCTCTTGGGTTGCTCAGTTAACCTCACTGAGACAGTCCAGTTGTGCTATACACAAGTCTATACAGTTCAGTCCAGCAGGGTAAATGCAAATGCAAGCTGCAATTACAGACAATGTCAAAAAGTTCTCTGTCCTACTTGGTGGAAGTTTACCCCAAGTAGTCATTTTCTGTCAAGCAAGTACGGATGGCATATCAGGCAAATGCCATCATCAGGATCAGTGCAAAGGTTCAGTCTTTATAGCTGGTTCTGGAACACGCAGGAGTCTCCGTCCAGACTGTCAGTAGATAAAGTTGAGACACGCAAGTTGAGCATTGGAGCTGAAGGTCTGCAATCCTGCTCTGACCTAAATACACTGACTCACAGAGCACACCAGGGGAAAGTCCCAACACCTGTGTGCCCCTGCAGTAGGGCCTTAAAGGCATCACAGACACAATATGCCTTGCAACCAGTTAGGGTGTAAAGCGAAGATTTACATTGCCTAACAATAGTCTCTGCAAATATGTCTCTTGGTAGTGGTGACAGCAGTAAAGAATCTGACCAGAAAATAAGACTGTTCTTCATTTTTTAAAAAGGTGCCTGGAAACAGCCAAAGACTTTATGACACCAAGATTCCAGAAGAGGCAAAAAATCTTAATAAAGAGAGTAAGTTCAGTTACAGCAGCCTGAGAATTGGCTCTTTAGAAATGCACTGATATTGCCTTTCAAATCAAGAGCCAGTAATAGGTCATGATCACTAAGCTCAGATTGGAATGCAATTTACAAGCGGCCATTATCTGGGAAATGGAAACGGAATCCATGCTAACAACCCAAATACTGTACATTTTTTAAAAAAATGTGTTGTGTGCTCAGCCTAAATAAGAGTCCTTCTTTAGCAGAGGTAGGTGTTTGCAGCCAGAAAGATCAGAAATCTGCCCTGGCTGTGATTCTGCTGTGAAATGTAGAATGCAATTTCTAGAGAGCCTAAGGGAGTGATGTGGGGATGGTGAGGCAATTTCAAATAAAAAACAAGAAGAGGCACAATGTGCTCCTGAGAAGGGATCCTATGAAACAGTGGCCTAATTCACACTGCCAGGAATTCACACTCAAATCAGCCTCCAAGTGAGAGCCTCAAAAACAAAACCGTGCCTCTCCTGCGAGCACTATTTTGAACACTGCTTCTCAGAATGTACAAGCAGAGAAGTAGATTCTGATTTGATTTTTCTTTCCCTGGCAAACAGGGGAAATGTCAAAAAATTTCTCCTCAGAGAAATACCCTCCTAAGATAGTGGGTATTTCATGTTCTTGATTGAGAAGAAAACCTTAGTATTTTTCTTCTTGTTTTTATGGACCTCTACAATATCCCTCTTTGGTGGGAGTAGGGATGCCATACATCCTGTTTTTCTGTGATTTTCATGGATTCATGCTGTCCCGTCCGGTTCAAGGAAAAACATGTAAAAATCATGGTTCAATGGAAAATACTGTATGTAAAAAGCTATGGAGGAATCCTTAAGACTGCAAAGGGTTAAATGCATAGAGTCAGCATTCCTAGAGAGGAAGGGAATACTATGGATAGGAAGTGAGAATGACCACTCTTCACTTCCTTTCTAGGCATGCTGACTCTATGCATTTAACCCTTTACAGTCTGAAGGAATCCTCCATAGCTTTTTACATATTTTTCCATTCCAGACTTTTTAGAGCATTCTTCCAAGGGATCCTCGTGTGGGGTTTGAAAGTGAGTCCAACTCAATGGGGAGGGGAGTGAATGGGTGACCTTATGGAGAGGAAGAGTCTTAGAGTTTGCAGTGTCTAGTCATGCCTGCCACATGACCACGGAAACGTCTGCAGAAGCAGACAACACTGGCTCTTCGGTTTTGCAACAGAGATGAGCACTGAACCTTAGAGTTGGATACGACTGGCTTTCAAGCAAGGGACTCCCAGTTTGGGGGGATAGAATTATGGCAACCCTAGGTGGAAAGGTAAACAGCATTCTGTGCACTCTGGTGTTGAGGCATGCCTACCACATGACCACAGAAACATCTGCAGACGCAGACAGCACTAGCTCTTTGTCTATAAACAGAGATTAGCACTGAACCCTAGAGTTGGATACAACTGGCTTTTGAGCAAGGGCAACCTTTACCTTACAATATCTGAGGGGCTGTGGTAGCTTAGTGGAAGGTTGGCAGGTCAGCTGGAAGTTGGCAGGTCAGCAGTTCAAGACCCAAGTGAGCGCCCGCTGTCTGACCCAGTTCCTGCCAACCTAGTAGTTCAAAAGCAAGAAATTGCAAGTAGATAAATAGGTACTGCTTCAGTGAGAAAGGTAACAGCATTCTCTGCATTCTGGAATCTAGTCATGCCTACCCTATGACTGCAGAAAGGTCTGCAGATGGAGACATTGTTGGCTCTTTGGCTGTAAACGGAGGTGAGCATCTCCTTCTAAAATCGGACATGACTGGCTTTCGAGCAAGGGAGACCTTAACCTTTACATGCACTGTGATAATGATTGCCTTGTTTTCCTGGTGGTGCAGTGGTTAAACTGCTGTACTGCAAACAAAAGGTTGTGAGTTCGATCCTGACCAGGGCTCAAGGTTGACTCAGCCTTCCATCCTTCCGAAGTTGGTAAAATGTTGGGGGCAAAATGCTAATTAACTTGTGAACTTCCCAGAGAGTGCACTAAGTGTTATGGGGCAGTATATAAGTGTGATTGCTTTGCTTTTTGCTTTGCTTTGAAGCAACAACAGTAGTAGCAGCACTGAATAGGAAATTTGTGTCTCTCTGATTAATCAGTCTCACCAACTGAATTTGCTGTGTGTGTAGAATTACCTTTAAAAGGGGGGGAGGGGAGTCATTGGTTTTTCACAGAGACAAGAGCTGAACATAAATTATATCTTCACAACTCTGTCCTCTGACAATTTGCCATTACTCCCTGCATCCTACCATCTGCTTAGGTGACTGCCTCATTCTACCTAATGATATGACTATCCCTGGTTATGTTTACTGCGTGGCATGGAATGTGGCCTTAATTTTCTCTTTGATTAATTAAAGACATAAGGAGAGGGAGTGATTCTTACTTTGAATGCAGCTCATAAGGACCTCCTCCCTTCTTTCTCTAGTAACATTTCTCAATGAAAATTACATGTGTATACAGTAATATGCCGGATAACATTGGGGAATTTGAGGAAAACTTTTGCACCAGAAAACGTTAAGATAACATTGTGCAATGCAAAAGTTTCCTTCAAATTCCCCAATGTTGATCTCTGCCCAAAAGCAGGGCAGAGATCTCTGGAGATATCTGCTGGGGGGGAGCTCCGTAGACCCATGCGTCAAATCACCGGTTTCCTCTGGGTGAGTGTGTGTGCACTCTCTCTTACCAAAGGAAACCGGCAATCTGAGCGTTGGAGCACCAGTTTGCTTGGGATGAAGGCATGCAGGTTTGGTCTCTCCCCAAGGAAACCAGCACTCTGATGCTCAATCTATAAATTGTACCATCTTTTACTGTCCAAAAGACAGTAAAAGTAACTCCAATTATGGCCAACTGTGCCAAAAAGAAAAAAATGGTGCCACTGACTCATAGGAAACGGGTTGACATATGTGACTAAGTACTAATTTTCAAGTGAAGACTTCCTGTCCTCTGTGTTAATCATGGGCTGTGTTTTCTCTCTCTCCTCCCTTCTCCCCTTGGAAGTAACAGAGTACTTTCTGGCAGGAGGTTATGCCAGAGATGGACTAAAGAAGAAGGACTCTCCAGGCAATAATGATAGCATTCAGATGAATAGTTGATAAATGTGGTTTGGTACAGAGACTCACCTTGCCAAGCACTTAGGAAGAAATTATTTTCTCCCCCTACAGTGTGTGGAAATCTGCTATGCTTAAACTACTCAGCAGTCTCATTAACATTTCAGCATGGCGGTCAAAATCACAGTCCCATTAATGCAGATGGCAACAATCTGACTGCAGATGGCAGAGGAGCTCAATAGCTCCCCTCCCCTTTTTTAACACTGAAATGTGTCTTTTCCATCTTCCTTGATCACACCCAGATCACATCCTGCTCTTTCTGCGTTGTGTGAGAGAGCCAAGATCAACATCCACCTCATCCTTTCCTCTCGGCCACCTGGGCAGAAGGATGTTCACCACCCTGCAATTTTTCTGTCAGCTGAACTTGAAAAACAGACCATCTTGCTGAACTGGTTGGGCAGGGAAGCTGAGACTCCTGGAGTTGTTGTTGTTTCCTGAAGAGATACATATGGGATCTCTCTATCTATCTGAATGATAATTTGTGCTTGTTAGAGAAAGGGTAGCAATCACCAATGTAAATGCAAAACAAGTCCTTAAAAATCCAGCTGAAAAACTGGACGTATATCGGTCTGTCAAAAGAAAATGAGTTCCCCTTAAATGATTAGGAGTCACTGTCATCTGCTTCAGCTCATAAAGCAGTAATAAATTTACCACATTAGCCTCAAAGACCTAAATCCAATTGTGAATCCCCAATAAATGTAGACTGATTGACTCAATGGGAACTTTATTAGTTGATGTTTGTGTATGTTCTGTTGATTCAGTGATGAAATCCTCTTGCTTTGCACAGCAAGTTGCATTTAGAGTAGGCCCACTGGATCAGTGATGATTTTGGGGGAATCAACTCTTCCATAAGTGCCATTGATTCAATTGCTCTCCAGTAGTTGCAACTTACTGGAGTAAGCAACAGGACTTCACCCAATGAACCTAGACTAATTGGGTCAAAGGTGTGAATTTAAGACCATGACCAAAAGTGGCAATTCAGTTGGGAGGCATCACAGAACCTCTCTGTTTACAGTTGTATTTATATCTTGCCTTTTAGTGACAAAGTATTTCAGTCAAGGTAGCTAGCAAACATTAAAACATATTCTTTTAAAAATTAAGTTACACATACGTGCAAGTACTGTGACAACTGCTATACAGCTGTGTGGCTTCTCAGTTCTGCCTCATCACCCAAGAAGCCTTTAGTATCATGGTTAGTAAGTTGGGATGTAATGCTCCTCTGAATTAACAAGGAGGTGGTTACGTTCCTCCAAGTTTGTTCCTTCCAATTAGCTTCATTTTGTTGTTCAGTCACACAGTTGACCTTTGCGATCTCATGGACCGCAGCACACCAGGTTCCTCTGTCATCCACCATCCTATAGAGTCTGTTCAGATCCACACTCACTGTGTCAATGATGCTGTCTAATCAACTCATCCTCTGCTGCCTGATTCTTTTGCCTTTGATTTTTCCAGACATCAAGGCCTTGTCCAGTCCTCTCTTCTCAATTGGTGGCCAAACTATTTGAGCTTCAGCTTCAGTATCTGTCCTTCCAAGGAGCAGTCAGGGTTGGTTTCCTTTAGAATTGACTGATTTCATCTCTTTGCAGTCCAGGGGATTCTCAAAAATCTTCTCTAGCACCACAGTTCAAAGGCATCTATTCTTCTGCACTCAGCCTTCTTTATGGTCCAACGTTCACAGTCATACATAATTACTGGGGAAACTATTGCTTTAACTATATGGACTTTTTTTGGCAGTTTGATGTCTCTACTTTTTATTAGGCTGTTAGCTTCATTAATATTGAGTAAACTCCAATTGGCACTATATGTGGCAGAACTTAAAATGTATTTTTTAAAGTTTTAAAAATTAAAAAGCATTAAAATAGGATAAAAGGCTGGCAATTCTCTAAGAAATGTTGTAGTAATCAGCCAGACCCATTCCCATCCAACTGAAAGTCAGTCAGTATTTAAGTGTTATTGCTAACATCTTCAAGTTCCCAAATCCAGAGCAATTAAAAAAACATCAGCAGGATGTTGTTAAAAGCACCATGTTAATAATTTCGTATCAGAAATTATTCTGAGTTGAAATAACTTTTTCTGGAGAAACTCTGCTCAGGGAACACCCGAATGAAGCTCCTTTCATGTTCCCAAGAGCTGGGACAGAGATGGGTGCTCAGTCTGTGTTGCACTACCCGGGTCTTGAACTGCCGACTTGCCGGTCTTCCAGCTAACAAGGTGAGCTTCTTAACCACTGAGCCACTTCAGCATGAGCCTGATTCTATAAGGAAGTGGCAAACTTATCAAAACAATAGACAAGCTTGACTGCGAGACTCACTGTGTGTTCACAGTGATAGGGTGCATTTTAAGCAGTACAGATGCAAATTAGGAAATAATGTAATTTATGCAAGAGTTTAACTTTGCTGATATGTGCCATCAATAAAAACTTCTAAGTTACAGCAAACTGATTAATTAATTTCATTTCATTTGATCTAGAACTCACTTATTTGTCCTTCTGGTGACTGACAATAAAGCTACCTTCCCACATGGGCCGTAGGTTGAGAACCCCTGTTCATACCTGTCAACCATGGCTCCGACGAATCCGGGACCTGCGCAAACCTGGTCTGCGCAGGTCGCGTTGTACACATGCGCGTGGAGGGCTATGCCACTTGCGTAGCCTTCTACGCAGGCAGCATAGCCTTCTGCGCATGCGTGGAAGGGAGCTACGGAAGTGTAGAGCCCTTCCAAGCATGCGTGCAACGCGACCTGCGCAGATGGGCTGTGCAGTGCCTCCTTTCCCCCGCTGCCAAATTACGGGGTTTTGGCAGCGCAGGTTGGGAAATGGCACAAATCGGCGCCAAATTATGGGGTAATCCCAGCCAAATCGGGATGGTTGACAGGTATGCCTGTTTTAAACTCTGAAACCTTGTGAGGTCTCTGCTCTACAGGACAGACTGGGAATATTTAAAACTAAATGCATAGAGGATTGCCCTCACTATTACCATTATTACTGATACTACTTTTAATGTTCTGGTAGAAATGCAAAGCAGCCAGCATAACAGGGCCAAACAACTTTATTAGGCAGTCAGAACATGGGGAGCAATGGCGCAGCACTGCTAAATCTATACACTCAGAAACAGATACATTTGGGCAGGAAACGACAGGAAGGGGAGTGGGGTAACTGGGAAGTCATCGGACCGGAGTGAAGACTGTACAAGACTACATAGTTTAAGCGGGAACGCAGTCCCGCGATATTTCAAGACCAAGAAGAAGGAGACTTTAGTGTATGGGAACCAAGACACCGGGACAGCCGAAGAGCTGGCTTAACACATCTTTATTTCATGGTGGTCCGGGGGAACATGTGGTAATGGCGGACGAACAGCTCAATATATACAGTGGCTATACATTTGAATGTGGCTCCTTGACAGTCCATTGGTTACTGCCCGCGTGACGTCATTGTGGGTCACGCCCTTCTTGTCCAGGTGAAGGTGGTGGCGGGAATCTTCCCGCGCTGTTGTTCTTAGGTGAGTCTGGGCTAATGAGCCGGACGCTCGCTACTGCCATCTAGTGGTCACTAGCTCACGTCTTTTCGCAACCTCAACCCCGCCTGTTCGAATGCCGCCAGGACCTTGTCTAGCCTTTCAGCCAACTCAACCTCACTCCCCCCCGTTATCAAGACATCATCAAAATATGGCAAAACGCCGTCCAGCCCTTTGAGGAGGCGTTCCACGAGCGACTGGAAAATTCCAGGCGCCGAGTTCACGCCGAATTGGAGGCGCGTCACCTGGAACGCCCCCTTATGCGTGACTATGGTCTGTGCAGCAGCTGCAGCAGGGGTTACCAGGAGTTGCTGATAGGCTTGTGCCAGGTCGAGCTTAGCGAAACACTTTCCCCCATGTAACCTGGCCAGCAAATGGCTGACCACCGGCACTGGATATGCATTAGGGCGGATTGCCTTATTAATGGTGCACTTATAATTGGCGCAAATGCGAACCTCCCCATTGGCCTTCAGTGCCGTGACAATTGGAGTTTCCCACTCCGCAGAATCAACAGGAACAAGAATCCCCTGGCCCACTAATTTGTCCAGTTCCGCCTCTATTTTGTCCTTTAGTGCAAAAGGCACTCTGCGCGGTTTGAGTCTTATTGGGCGGACCTCCGGGTCCAGGTCGAAGGTTACTGGGGGTCCATTGAATTTCCCAAGTCCCTTTTTGAAGACTTCAGGGTGCGCGTCGCACACCCTCTGTATCGGGTCAGTCCCCACAGCGTGCACCCCCCAATGAATAAACCCAGGTGCTGAAACCATTGAGTCCCGAGGAGGCTGCAATTTCCCCCCTTAAGAACGACTAGGGGGAGTTCCGCGGCGTGCCGCTTATACTGGACCTGGAATTTCCCAACCCCCAACACCGGGATACTGTTCCCTTGCACGTCCCGAAGCGTGGACCTCAACGCTTTGAGCTTGGGCCGTACGCGGGGGGCAATTCTCAAAAACTCCCTCTGGGAAATGATGGAATATGAGGAGCCCGAGTCAATCTCCATCCTAACAGGGGCCCCTTGCACCAGTACCTCAACAAAGTAACGGGGGTGTCCCAGGGACACGCTGAAAACTGGAGCGTCGTCGTCGCTGTCGTCGGAGATGCGGCCCACGCCGTCCTGCTTCCTCGTGGGCCGGGCGCCATCCTTTGGTCTCGTCGAGCGGTCCGGTTTCGTCGAACGGTCTGGGGAGCTCCTCCGGTCCTCGCGCCGTCGTCTGCAGACTTTGGCGATGTGCCCGCGGCGCCCACAGTTGTGGCACTCGCCCTTCCTAAACGGGCACATAGCGTGGTCGTGGGCCGCTCCGCAGCCGTCACAGCGTCGGCCGGCCTTCCGGACCCTCCGGACGTCTTCCTCGTTGCTGCTCTCCGCGGAGGATTTCGACGCTCGCTGGGCCGCGTGCACCGAGCCTGCTGCTTGGTCGGCCTGTGGTAGCCTGCCCTGGAGCTCTTTCACTCTGGCCCTCGTGGCTTCCGCGGCCTGTGCTGCCTTCACGACCTCCTGCAGTGTCGGGGGTGGCTCCTGGTTCATCAGCTTCCGCTGAACTTCTTCGTCCCAGGCCACACAGCATGCGGTCCCTGAGGGTGATTTCCAGGTTCTCCCATTTGCATGGCCCGGCGGCCAGCCGCAGGGCCGCTGCGAATGCGGCGACCGACTCGCCCGGCACTTGGACTCGCCTCCAGAACGCGTCCCGGGCTGGAAACATCGACACCGAGGGCTGGAAATGGTCACGCATCGCCTTCAGGAGCTCCTTTGCCTTCAGCTCACCCACCTTCTTCGGTGCGATGAGGTCGACCAGCACTCTCTTGCTGGCGTGCCCGAGCATTCTGATGAGGATGGCTCTCTTCTTTCCCTCGTCCGTGACCTCGAACTCCACCAGCGCACTTTGGAAATCCATTTCGAAGAGTTCCCAATCTTCCGGTTTGTTGATGTCGAAACCGGCGTATGTCTTGGTCCCGTGGGAAGCCATGATCCCACCTTCGTCGCCAATTTAGTGTATGGGAACCAAGACACCGGGACAGCCGAAGAGCTGACTTAACACAACTTTATTACATGCTGGTCAGAGGGAACATGTGGTAATGGCGGACGAACAGCTCAATATATACAGTGGCTATACATTTGAATGTGGCTCCTTGACAGTCCATTGGTTACTGCCCGCGTGACGTCATTGTGGGTCACGCCCTTCTTGTCCAGGTGAAGGTGGTGGCGGGAATCTTCCCACGCTGTTGTTCTTAGGTGAGTCTGGGCTAATGAGCCGGACGCTCGCTACTGCCATCTAGTGGTCACTAGCTCGCGTCCTATTAGGGTTACAGTGATGCAGCTGAGGGTTATCATGTTACAAGTAGAAAGGATACATTGGTTACACATGAATAGGTACATTGTATAAAGGTACAGTGTTTGAGAACACAACAGAGACAAAATGGAAGATCATACTGATCCCAATTATTTAACAAAACGTTACTGCAATAAATGTATTCAAACCCAACACTACTGTTTTAATTAAGAAGCATGTAGACCCTGATTGCAGTGTGAAACAAAAGAGTCCAGATATAGATTTTCCACCAAAGTGAGACCTAACCCTTAATTGTAGCTGATGGTGTAGAAATCCTAATAGCCTTCAAGACATTCAGACAAGCCTGAAGGAAGCATACTTGGATCCTGGATATTGCTAAGGTGTCTTTCTCCACCAAACACAAAGTGATTATCTCATAGAGTAAGACAGGTTGGCTGGCCTCTGGGAAATAAGAAGACATTATCTTCCTTTCCCAGGCAACTAATTAGACCAGCTCGCTTGGTACCAATAGGTGTATTGCCATTTCTTCCTGCAAAAATTAGTGTCAGATACCAAAGCCCAGCAGCAATAAAAAGAGCTATTGTTGGGTTATAATCAAGTAATTATGACCTAAATTGCTAGGAAAATTTATTATCTTGGCAGTGAAAGCCATTCAATTGTGGACTATCTGTTTCTCCTTGAGATTATTATCATCTCTCTCCCCCCCCTCTCTCCCCTCTCCCTCTCTTCCTCTCCCATTTTGCCTCTGCTTCACACACTCTTTCTTTCTCTTTTCTTGCATATAGTAATTCCAGTCTTGTGCTACCCATTTTTGGGAACTGCAATGGCTCAAGTGGCTAAGACGCTAACTGGGAAGCAGAAGGTCAGCAATTCGATTCAAGAGTACTGCAGGACGGAAATGAGCTCCCGTCTTCATCCCGGCTCCTGCCAACCTAGCAGTTCGAAAGCAAGAAATTGCAAGTAGATAAATAGGGACCACTTCGGTGGGAAGGTAACAGCGTTCCATGCACTCCGGTGTCTAGTCATGCCTGCCACATGACCACAGAAACTTCTGCAGAAGCAGACAGTGCTGGCTCTTTGGCTTAGAAACAGAGATGAGCACTGTACCCTAGAGTCAGATACGACTGGCTTTCAAGCAAGAGAAAGAATGGGAGCTACCCATTTGGCCAGAAAGAAAGAGTTAGCAGGTACTTTTGTCTCCACCTCTTTTAGTTTGACTTCCTCCTGCCATATACTAATTTGCCAGCTCAAGACAAAGGGATGAGAAATTTTATTTGTGTATCTTCAATGGGAAATGTGTGCAACATCTGGAATTAGAATCTCTTTGTCACCAGAAAACTATTGTTGGTTTTCTGGTTTTACTCATTTCTGGAGGGTCATACCCAATCGGTGTGGTTGGAGAGTGAGAGGTCCAGCGCTAGGCCCCTACAGTACGGGTGCCTCAGGGCTCGGTGCTCTCTCCTCTCCTATTTAACATATACATGAAGCCGTTGGGTGAAGTTATCCGTTCCCATGGGGTAAGGTATCATCAGTATGCTGATGATACCCAGTTATATATCTCGGCCCATGGGGACCCCAGTGATGCAGTCAATGTCCTATCCAGATGTCTGGAAGCGGTTGGGGTCTGGATGGGGGACAACGGGCTACAATTGAATCCCTCCAAGACTGAGTGGCTTTGGATAGGAGGTCCCGCGTTATCCAGGGAGCTTCCAACTTTGGTCTTGGATGGGGCTGCTTTGCCCCAGACAGACCCGGTATGCAACTTAGGGGTCCTCCTGGACTCAGGGCTGCTACTAGCAGATCAGGTGGTGGCTGTGGCCAGGAGGGCTTTCTCACAGCTTCGCGTCATCTGTCAGTTGCGTTCGCTCCTAGACCAGGACTCCCTGCTCATGGTCACACATGCTCTGGTCACCTCCAGGCTAGATTATTGCAATGCACTCTACATGGGGCTGCCCTTGTCAACCATTCGGAGGCTGCAGTTGGTCCAGAATGCGGCAGCCCAGGTGGTGATGGGGCACGGGCATTATGCTTGTGCCTCACCATTACTTCGGGAGCTGCACTGGCTACCAGTTTGCCTCCGGGTGCAGTTCAATGTGCTGGTTTTGACCTTTAAAGCCTTTCATGGTAGTGGGCCAGGATACCTTAGAGACCGCATCGTCCCAAGAGTGTCCTCCCGTCCAACCAGAGCGGATCGGAGGGGCTCCCTGATTGTTCCATCTGCCAGAGGGGCTCGTCTCTCTGGCACATGAAGGAGGGCCTTTTCCGTGTCTGCACTGGCCTTGTGGAACTCCTGCCTGTAGAGTTGCGGGAGCAGATGGAGCTGCTACCTTTCAGGAAAGACCTAAAAACCTGGTTGGCAGGGCAGGTGTGGGGCCCAGATGGAAGAGTGGCCCCCGCCTGTTGGCTTATAAATTAAGCCCCCATTTCTTTTAATTGTCTTTTTTTAATGTGGGTTTATGTGGGCTTTAAGAGGAATGGGGTAGGTGGGTGGGTATGTTGGGTTTTAATTGGTTTTAATTGGTTGTACTGTTTTATGTGTGTTTTAACTTGTTGTGAGCCGCCCAGAGTCGGGTTTACCTGATTGGGCGGCATATAAATTTGAATATAAATAAAAAATAAAATTGTATTTACAACTGGTATCCATTGGGAAACAGGAGGAGCAGAAAGAGAGATGGTCATGACTCTAAAATGTGGCCAAAGAAGATTAATTATTACTTTCACATCAATGGATTTCCAAAGACATACATGCAAGAAGACACAACAATACCTTCAATGACTGAGGGCCTATCCAGACTTCTGACTATACATTATGCTTGGGTCATTTGGAAAAAAACCACATCCATTCCCATTTGGGGAAAGGAGCAAAGTGCCCTTCAATGCAGTCTTCTTGTCTGAAGGGGAACTAATCCTTTGAGTTTTCTTTACTTTCCATGGTCATCTGCAAATCATCAGAGGGAGTAAAACTTTAAAAATATATATTCTAGCTCATTGTTGATGAGACACCCTCAAAATACATGGTGAAGAACTTTCACGACAGATTTAAAGACCATGAAAGTGACTTGGGATGATGTCAAAGAACTCGCCCAAGACCAAAACCACTGGAGATCCCTTGGTGCCCAATATGCTACATAGTGTGGGAGTATCTAAGTCTAAGTAAAAACAAAACAAAATATTTGTGTATTTGTGTGAATTGCTGAACAGAAATAGCTATGGGCATGGTTTTGCCCATAGACTGCAAGGAGATCAAAATCAGTCAACCACCAAAGCAGAGACAGAAATCAAGGTATAACTTCTTCACAACTTCTGCCTGTCTGAACAACTAGCCCCCACAGACCGCCTTAGAATTATGGAAAGCAAGCAAGGAGCTACCAAATAATAGGGCAGAACCACAGAACTCTCAACCGCCTGGCCAAGAACAACTATGGCCTGTGTGGAAAGCTATAAACAGACTGTGTGCAGAAGTAGGAAGATCAAGAGCTAATCTGAGAAAGTGGGGTTTCCCTGTAGATGACAGCCTGTGTGAATGCGGAGAAGTACAAACTATCTCCCATATGATACAATGCACACAATGCCCCTCAACATGCACTGAGGAGGACCTTATGTTGGCAAGAGGAGATGCTGTTGATGTGGCCTGATATTGGGCAGATGTCATCTAGTCCTTTTTATTCTATTTTGTTTTTAGATGTGTTAATTTTAGCTTTGTGTATTATATGCTGGTGGTGCATCTGGCATGAATAAAGAAAAAGTCAATCCTGAAGTAAATCAACACTGACTGCTTCTTGGAAGGACAAATACGGAAGCTGGAGCTCAAATATTTTGGCCACCAAATGAAAAGAGAGATTGGAGAAGGCCCTGATGCTGGGACAGATAGAAGGCAAAAGGAGAAAGGGGCAGCAGAGGATAATAATAATAATAATTTTGTGTCAGAAATTATTCTAGGTTGAAAGGACTTTTGCTGGAGAAACTCCATTCAGGGGACACCCAAATGAGGCTCCTTTCATGTTCCCAAGATCTTTTCTCACCGAAGTGGTCCCTTTTTATCTACTTGCAATTTCTTGCTTTTGAACTGCTAGGTTGGTAGGAGCTGGGGCAAAGATGGGCGCTCAAACCACCATACAGTACCCAGGTCTCAAACTGCTGACTTCCCAGGCTTCCAGCTAACAAGGCGAGCTTCTTAACCACTGACCCAGATGAGATGGGTAGACAGCATAGTTGACGCAGTGGGCATAGATCTGGTCAGACTCTGGTGGATGGCAGATGACAGAGAAGCCTGGTATGCTGTGGTATCACAAAGGTTCAGACTCAACTGTGCTAATGAACAACAAAACACGCACATACACAAAAATACTTTAATTTTTTTTAAACTAAGTGATTAGCTAGAAGATGTAAAAATATCTTCCCCAAATGACCAAAGGAACTGTTTGATATCTAATAGGCTGGAGGCATGGGAATGGAATATATGAGAACATACCAAAAAACAGGGTTCTCAACCTTTTCAAGCCATGGGCAAGAGCATGCCCCCTCAGACAGCTGAGCGGGCTTGACTGGTGGTTCCCCCTGTCATAAACACTGTTGTAAAAGGCATCCACAGTTGTCATAAATGCATTTATGACAGCCACGGGCACATTTACGGCTCTTGTAAATGTTTCCACTTCCAGCAGCAGCAACACAGGCCACATGAAATGGTGCTGTGAGCTGGGGCCAGCCCATGGGCTGTAGGTTGAGAACCCCTGCCAAAACATTGCACTCCTTGAACAGTGTTCAAAACATATATGTTGGGAGAGGGGGACTGTAACCATTCTGGCATCCAACAAGTAGGAACACCATAAAAAAAGCAGACCAGCCCACTCCCTAGACCCCCTCAGAGATGGCTGTTTGGCTACTTCTTCTTATACAGTACCTAGCATAATGAATGCATCGTATAGCGAAAAATTTGTACAATGAAGCATTCATTATGCAATGCCGATACCCCGCATAATGAAAAAAATTCATTATACGGGATTTTTGGTAACCGGGATATACCCGCTTAATGGGATCCCCAGTTAACAAACTTTTTTTTGTTATGCAGGGTATCTCCCATAGGGAATCGCTTAACGAAAAAAACCGCATAGCGAAGAGCTCTGTTGAACAGAGTTTTTTCGTTATGTGGGGTTCTACTGTATAGGGATTTCTTCTCAGTTTCTATATTTTCAAGATCCTTTGAAGGGAACTAAGGGAGAAAGTATCCAATGTAGAAAATCTGTCAACAATATGCTTTTTAGGGTTCAGTTCTTTTCAATCTTTTTTGACAACATTCAAGAGTGTATAAATGGCTTCTCTGCATTCATGAGAATTTGTTACTGGCACAAAGTTATAATACTTTAGTTATTGGTGATCAAGGCTTTCCAACAAAATCCTATTTTCCATCCAATGCTTTCTTCCTTTCCTGAATTCAGTTTGAATTGGCAGGAATGTGAGGGGTGGATAAATGTGTAAAACCTATTATGGAAGACACAAAGTTCCAGATTGCATTTGCCTGTACAGCTTTCCTTTCAAAGTGTGGGTGGGAGATGTTGTTGAGAATAACAGAAATAAAATATTCCACATACCCAAGTTTCAGAAAAAATTGTTATGCATGCGGTCCTTTCCACAAAATTTCATTAAGCCTAAGATCATATCTGGAAGCATTTCAGCTTTAGAAAGTTAGAACCAATCAAAAAACTGAATGGAAAGCAGCATGAAAACTCTAGCTTTAGTATACAGATTAATTTAAAGATGCATTTTTATGTCATGCAGTGTTTAGAAGCTAGAAATAGAGAGCACTGGCCCAGGAATATGGATGCAAAGTTTTGCAATATTTGATTTCTGCATTCTTTGTTGGACAACAATAAAGGAGCTTTTGTTGTTTATTTTGTTGTTATATTTCAGTACTGTTTTTCATATACACAAAATCCATTCTAGATGTTTTGGATAAAAATGTGTTTTGTGTTGAATGTTTCCATTTTGTGCAAAAGCCTGATGTTTTGTGCAAAAATGCTTAATATTAAAAATAGGGTGCATTTTTAGTGTTAATTATACATTTTTATTAAAGATGAAGGTTTTTGGTTGGTTGGGTATTTTGAGGACTTAAATTGATGGTAGTGGTGGCGGCGGCTAGAACAATACTCATTTCTCACTTTCATATTTTTTTTTGTTGTTGTTCAGTTGCACAGTCGATTCCGACCCTTTGCGACCCCATGGACCATTTTCCTCCAGGCACCTCTGTCCTCCACCATTCTCCTCAGCCCACCAAGCTCTGCGCCCATTGTGTCCACAATACCATCTATCCATCTCATCTTTGGACACCCCCTTCTTCTCTTGCTCTCCACCTTTCCCAGCATCAAGGCCTTCTCAAGTGAGTCCTCCCTTCTCATTTTATGTCCAAAGTACTTTAGCTTCATCTTCACTATTTGTCCCTCCAATGAACAGTCAGGGTTGATTTCTTCCAGTATTGACCTATTTGTTCTCTTTGCTGTCCAAGGGACTCTCAAGACTCTCCTCCAACACCACAGAGGTTCATATATTAGACTTGCCAATCACTCCTGGCATACAATGCTGCACTCCTTTTGATAAATGCATTCTTGACATGTACTAGAAGGAACTCTATGCATTATTAAGCATCCCCCACATACAGTTGTCCAACCTATGCTTGAAAATCCCCTATGAAGAAAAATCTACAAGTTCCCAAGGTGATCAGTTCCACTATCAAATAGACCTCACAATCAGGAAGTTCATCTTAAAGTTTGATCAAAGGCCTCATAATTCTTTCTGCTTCACCTAAGCAGGTGTGCTTAGTAGAAACTTCTCAGAGCTTCAGGCCTATGTTTTGTCTTCTCCTCCAGGCCTGGAATGTTTGCTTGCATCAACATCCCGAGCCTGGGAACACGAGACATTTGTTATGGGAACCAGGGTGTGTTTATACCATCCCTGGGCCCTAATTAGCTGTATGCTAATTAGGAGAACCATGCTCATGTATTTTCTTTTAGACACATGGGTTTGGGAATAGATTCAAGTTTCTGAGAGTTTTATTTATTTATTTATTTACAGCATTTGTATACCACTTTCTTCACCCAAGGGTGACCCAAAGCAGTTCACAATCAGGTAAGAACATCAGATAAAACATCAAGTAAAACCCCTTACTAAAATTCAATTAAAAACCGCATACAATTGTCTAAAAAAAAAAACATCCATACCCTCCCTCCGCCCACTTTAAAAAGGACTATCAGGTCAAATTAGCTCCTGTGCAGGCTAAACAAGCCAGCGGGATTTAGACATGGAGCCGGTTGTGCCCCACACCCGCTAGCATAGCCATGTTTTTAACGCTTTTCGGAAGGGGAGCAGCTCTTTCTGGAGGCGCAGTTCAGATGGCAGAAGGTTCCAGAGGGCTGGGGCACACACCAAGAAGGCTCTCCTCCTGGTTCCAGACAGATGTACTTCTTTGGCTGAGTTACACCTCACAAGGGAGAGAGGGACTCTAACACCGAGTCCTGACTCCAACCTAACCTTAGTCATGATTACCTAGATTAGTCAGGTTTCCTTTTGTTTCATGGGGGAAGGCCGGAGTGTGGATTTCCCTACCTGTACTTTTTGATTAGTATTGTTTTGCTGGGTTTTCTTGTATCCTGAACCAACGAATGCTATTTCTACATCATGCTTTGAGAACAATAAACATCTTTTACTTCATCAACCATGCCTGTTTATTAGGAGAGGGGGTAAGACATGACTTAAGCCATAAACCACACGATACCACTTACATATAAATATTATTCTCCCTATTATTTTCTGGGCTCTATACAATTCAGGTAAGCCACAGGTTGCTGCAGGTATTTGAAGGACGGCATTTAGGTGTCCTGCTTGGAGTCTTGCTTTTCACACAGAGCAGGCTCTGAAAGGAATGGGGAAATACCAAGGCAAGGGTCAGGCCGAAGCCTATCTGTCATAATTAAAAAATTAAATACATTGTTTCATATCTATAGAGAAGCATTTAATTAGACTTTGCCTGGAGTACTCTGTCCAGTTTAAGAGGATTGAAGAGGACCTTGAAAGGTTAGAACATGTCAAGAGGAGTCTATGATATGAGAGCTGAAGAGTCATCACAGAGAAGAAGGTGCAAGATGAGGATATGAAACAATAGGTTTAGAATCAAAGAAAGGAGATTTACATTAAAGTTTAGGAAGAACATTCTGAGATAAGGGCTATTTGGAACTGATCTTCCTCAATGGTGCTTTTTAAACAGAGAAGAATTAATGCTAACATCACCATGCAACAGGCAGGGCAGTCAAAGAAAATGGACGAGGCAGTTGTCTTTCGAGGAGCACAAGAACATTTCGAGGTGGGTGAAGAGTTATGGTTGAGTTTCCCCCACATTCTCCTGACTTAACACCCCTTGACTTCTACCTTAAAGAATGTGGTGCACCATAGAAAATCAGCTACATTGGAGGTACTTCAAGAAGAAATTGAAATAGCATGCAGCTATACAAGTGGACATTTTGGTCAATGTTGCTCAAGCATTGGTTTGCCATAATCAGAAGTGTCTGGACGCTGATGGTAACCACTTTGAGCAACCTTGAAATTGCCGAAGTCAAATGTGACTTGTATTCGTCTTTTGTTATCAGTATATATTGAGTAATGTGAGTAAGGTAAAGGTTGCCCTTGCTCGAAAGCCAGTCGTATCTGACTCTAGGGTTCAGTGCCCATCTCTGTTTATAGCCAAAGAGCCACCATTGTCTGTGTCTGCAGACGTATTCGTGGACATGTGGCAGGCATGCATCAACACCGGAGTGCACAGAACACTGTTTACCTTCCCACCAAAGTGGTCCCTATTTATCTACAGTACTTGCAATTTCTTGGTTTTGAACTGCTAGATTAGCAGGACCTGGGACAGCAATGGGAGTTCATTCTGTCATGCAGTACTCAGGAATCTTCCAGTCAATGAGTTCAGCGTCTTAACTGCTTGAGCCACCACAATATATTGAGTATTACAATTATAGTATAGTACACCCCCCCTTTCTTAAAATGTGTATACAATTTTTGGCACCCTCTGTATATCTTTTGTTATTGAAAAAGCCAATGTAAAATTTGATGGCACATCAATGGCGGGGGAGGGGGCAAAATGGTAGGAGTAAGCAGATGGGCCAGATATTGTATTCAATGGACATAGGAAGTCTTTCTTCCTGTTGACATACATTGGGCAACTTTGGTCCATGTGGAGCTCAATCCTACTTTCACATAGTAGCATTTTGTGATGTCATATGAAGATCGAAATAATGGAACACATTGATTTTTTTTTTCATCCATCAATTTTGTCTTTGAGTTTTCTTTGAACTTCTGTGTTCACAGAGATTTTTTTCCTTGTGTCATTGGCCCAGGAAGAAAGAATTTCCTTTCTTTTCCTCCCTGTACATCCTTCAATTAGGCAATCACACAATGGACTGTCTGTTTCATCTCTTTGTCCTTGTTGCATACGTTTCAAAAAAGGAGAGAGGGATAGACATAAGAAAAGTCCCTGAAGCTATTATACTCAGGTATTTAGGCGTACTACTTGCTGACCATGCCCCTTAAGAACTCTGATCTCTTGACAAGGTAATCGCTTTGGTCTCTTACAATGCATCTAACCGGAATTGAGTTTTTTCTAGAACATTCCATATGCCAAGCCTCCGAGCTTGCTTTTATTTGCTTTTACACTGCTAAAGAATTTGGAAAAGCAAAAACTTTGTAGAAAGCAATAGAACGGTGAGATGCTCTGAGCGATTAAAAGACAGTTCCCCTGTCTATTCAACATGATCTGTTCATTTCTTGAGAGGAGGCTTGTGTAACCTCCAGCTTTTGATTTAAGTCCACTCTTCTTATCTTCTAACTCTTATTCTCCAAACATGTTTTTACTTCTGACAAAAGCAACCTGACTGTATTCCAGCAGCCTGCTGGGTAGAAAAGCAGAAAGAGGAGAAAGGGACTGACAGGCAGAAAGAAAGAAAGAAAGAGAGAATAATAAAAGGTGACAGTCAGAAAAAGAGTGAAAAAGAGTTGGAGGGGAGAAAACACCCCTAACCTTCTTTTAGTGCTGGCACCAAAGACGACTGGCTCCAGTCTTGTTCAGCCCTGGTTTGTGGTCCCTGATAGATTGTCTCTGAATAAATGTGGTCCTTGACATGGGGGAAAAGGTTCTTAGGTGTTTATTACGACAGTTGCCATAGCCAGACATATCTGCCATGAGGAGATTCCAGTAATACAGGCACCTGGATCAGACTACAATGAAGAGCAGGTTTTTTGTAATGGTTGTTGTTCAGCCGCACAGTCAAGTCTGACCCTTTGTGATCCCACAGACCATGACACGCCAGGCTCCTGTGTCAGCCACTATCCTCAGGAGTCTGCCCTGATCCATGCCCACTGCATTAAAAATGCTGTCTAACCATCTCATCCTCTGGCGCTCCCTCCTCCTTTTTGTCTTCAATCTTTCCTATTATCAGAGTATTCTCCAGTGGTGTTTTCTCTTCTCATTTGGTGGCCAAAGTATTTGAGCTTCAGTGTCAGTATTTGTCCTTCCAAGTAGCAGTCAGGATTGATTCCTGATGTGTGTTTTAACTTGTTGTGAGCCGCCCAGAGTCGGGTTTACCTGATTGGATGGCATATAAATTTGAATATAAATAAATAAATAAAAATAAAATTCCCTTAAGGATTGAGTTAGATCTCTTTGCAGTCCAGGAGACTCTCAAAAGTTTTCTCCAGCACCACAGTTTGAAGGCATCTATTCTTCTGCATTCAGTCTTCTTTATGGTTCAGCTATTACTACACCTCTCTGGTATGAACAGGACTATAACCTTTCTTTATTTGAACTCCTAAGAAAAGATGAGTTTGCCTACTTACACTTCATTAGACCAGGGATCCTCAACCTCCGGCCCACAGGTCAGATGCAGCCTGTGGCACCATTTCATGTGCCCCCCCCCCACTGCCTCCACCACACCAGGAAGTGCCATGTGGTGGAGGAAGAGCAAAATGGCCATCCGGCCCCTGAAGCTGTCTGGGGGAGCGTGACCCTCCCCCTGGCTTTAAAAGGTTGAGAACTCTTGCATTAGACCATTCTTCCATATGACCTACTATCATCTACTCATGACCATAGCTTTCCAAAGTCACAGAAAGGGGGTCTTTCCTACTTCAGCTTGCTGACAATCAACATCAGTTCCAAGCCTTAGACATCCTTTTTCTAAGCTAAGCAACCCCATATTTGAAACATTACTTCAATCCCTTGATTATTCCAGTTTCCCTTTTCTGCTCCTTCTCCAAGTTTTAAGAAGTAATGAGCAGGTCTATACACATTATGCCGAGTGTTGTTGGGAAGGATTATCTTGTTGTTCCAGCATGGCTCAACAGCAATAAGAGGAGTTCTGATATTCTATATTCTTATATTCATTCTATGAGAGGAGATTCCAACAGTCAGGTTGGATGAGTGTAATCAACCTAGGTCTTGAATACAGACTCATAAATGGGACAGCCATGTATAACTAAAAGGCCAAAATCCTGTTACTTAGCACTGAACGTAGGTTCATTGTATCAATGGGGATTGACCTAGTCAACTCCTCTCTGGGTTCCTTTGATTCAAATTAGCCTGCTCTAACTGTAATTCATGTAGCATAGTTAGTGGTCCCCCTGAATCAATGGAACTTACAAAGGAGACAACTTACTTAATCCCCCCCCCCCTTTGATTCAATGAGCCTATACTGTATTTGGTGTGATTTACTATGGTAATCAACAGGACTTTAGCCAGTGTCTCCTAGTTTAGAGCCCAGTTCCTTATATTGTTGTCTTGAGACTGAACCTGGCAACCTCTAGCAACACCTGTGTGCAAAATATGAGCTCTGCTGACAAGGCGGTGATCCTTTTAACAAACTGAATACAAGTACTGTACTGTATCCATGTTCCCCAAAGCCTTTGCATGCCTGAGCAGCAAACCATAGCTCCTTCAATTACACGAGGCCTTTAAAATGTAAGCTGTCTGGTGGTTGTCAGCAAGAAGCTGTAAAGTTGATTAAGGAGAGTACTTTAACAGGTAAGAGGATGCATCACACATTTTCATTGCATTTTCATTATAATTTCTTCCATGGCTTTTTTTGGCGGGGGGAGAGCTGGTCATTTTCTCACATCAGCAGAAGCAGCTACCACCAGTACTCTATATAGCAAAGTGACTCAAATGAAACAACCAATGACCAATGAGGAAGAAAAGATGCAAATCCCCACCACCACCACCCCCCAAATAAATGCACAATGTATCTACTTTGCTGTTATGGCCACATAATCTTGAATGGTATCAAGGACTACTTTCTGATGGCTTTTGGCCTTAAATGGAAACTTTGGACTCTGAAGTCATCTTATTTTATTTGTTATATTGTACTGTACTGTACTGTTTTAATTAGTGTTTTGCAGCTGTTTTAAATTATGTGGATTGCCTTATCTGAGTTGATACAGTAACCAAGAAATATCGTTGCTCCTGCAAGGGCACAATGACAATAAAGACTTCTTCTTCGTCGTCCTCTTCTTCTTCTTCCCAGCCCTCCAAATAGTATAACCCCAATTAAATTTCTATCTCTTGCCGGTGAATTGATGCCAGCTAGGTAAATTCTAGTGCTCAAAGCCATGGGATAATGCTGTGGCAGGGCTGTAGCCAGGACTCTAGTTGTTTGTTTGTTTGTTTTGGGGGGTCCAGGAGCGGCCAAAAAATTTTTTTCAAGGGGAGCAACAATGTCAACCTCACATATATAACATTGGCATCACAGGGTGGGATGGGTGCCTGGCTGTTAGCTCAGGAGGATCCCCCCCCCCCCCAGGGCAGGGGCCCTTTGGCTACAGCCCTGTGCTGTGGATAACACTGTGGCTTGATTGCACTGCTTCTCTGGCATGCAGAGAAATAATTAACAATATTAAATGATAACACTTGAAACAATCCATGATCCCACAGCTAATAGAGAGCACAGTTGTGTTAAACCTGGTTTCTGCTTTCCACAGAACAGACTTAGTATACCCTAGATCAGTGTTTCCCAATGTGGGGCCCATGCATGCCCTACAGTGGGATTTAAATGTTGTTGTGTATTAAGGATAATTGCAAGCTAATTCAGCAACGCTTTGCAAAGACAAAATGGCAATTTCCCTTCATCAACATTAGCCTCTAGATTTGGCGCGTACTCTTCCCTTCTGGGCACGCTTTTTATGTTAATTAGAGTTCAGTGATTGGGTACAACTTTGGATCCTGTTCGTGATTGGTTAAAACTGGTATATCTTGTTATGATTGGTTAGTTAAGGCAGGGTACTACATTGTATCAAACAGTCACCACCAGGGAGATACTATATAAGCCCCACAGGTAAACAAGGGTGTGGCCGGGGCCGGATCTATACTTCCCCATTCTCTGCAGGTTAGCCAAGCCAGGCTAAGCCTTGGGTCTTCTCCATACAGTCGCACGCAAGTGTAGCTTCGTAGCCAAGGATGACATAGTTTGGAGAAACCGATTACATGGGACTAGTGTAGCCATCTGAGGTCCAGGTATTCCTTGTAAGAGTAACCAGAAAGACTTTACAGTAAACCGTTGTTCGTTGTTCTGTTCATCGTTTGCTGGACGGTTCTTTACAAGGGCTGGATATGACATTCCCAGAAGTCTAAGTAAGTACATTGGATGATCAGTGTTTTGGGGACTTAGGCTTCTGGGAATTGAAGTCCAAAAACCAAAGTTTGGGAAACACTGCCCCAGATGATCTGGGAGTATACTACTTAAATTCCACTTTCCCTCTATCTTCTCATTCTTAAATACAGACTTGGTAGGAACACGGTATATGGCCTTAGGGTGGTGAGAAAGCTCAAGCTCGTCCCATCCTTGAAGCAAACGGTCAAAGACTTTTTGTTCCTAACACGTTTTGTTTCTTTTAAGCTGACTAGTTTGTTGCTGTTGATTTTAACTGGCAGATATATTTTGTTTTAATTAATGCACTGCTACTTTCATTCTTAATTGACGGGTGAAGTCATTGATGAAAATTGGACAACCATCTGTCAGATCTGCTTTGATTTGGGCTCCTGCATTGAGCAGAGGGTTGGACTCAATGGCCTCATATGCCCCTTCCAACTCAAGTATTCTATTGATTTTCTATTGTCGCATGACCTGATCACCAATGACCACCCTAAATGCCTTTTTCTAGTGGAAAGGCAATATACAAATTGAATAAATCACATTAAATGATAAGGTGGATTGTAGAAGTTCAGGCTGCAGATTTTGCCCATAAGAAAGTTTAAGGGGCAATACTTCTGGACAGGAAACATTAGCCAACTGCATGTTATTGTGCAAGGGACACATTCACAATGCTTCCTGTTTTTCAGGGAGGCTCCTTCCAATATATCCCAAACTTATTCACTTCATGGACACCAGCCCCTGCCTCGATGATGGCTAAAATGGATGAAAAATCTTCTGCATAGCTCTCAAACACTAAATGATAAACCAGAAGAAACTATGGCCAGTGATGGCGAACCTTGGCACTCCAGGTGTTCATGGACTTCAATTCCCAAAAGCCCAAGTCAGCACTCCTGATGATCAGGGCTTCTGGGAATTGAAGTTCAAGAACATCTGGAGTGCCAAGGTTCGCCATCACTGGACTAGGCTAAATCTATGGAGAACAAAAGCTGTTGTGTTTTGGGATCAAGGAGACAGCGGAGGCTTGATTCATGAAGAGGCAATAGGGCAAGATCGCCCGGTCGGAGTTTATTAGGAATAACAGACAAAGACATTCCAGAGAAGAGTATGCAATCTATTCTTATTGGTTACCTGCGATAACATAAAGTTACTTAATTGGCTAAATATCAGCATGTCTGCCTCGTGCTCACCTTGCTAATTGGAAGAAAGCTGCGTGCTAGCTGAATGACTGCGTGCCATCCCTGGGCATAGTGGCGAGGGCCAAAAGCCTTGAGTCAGAGGCCCAAACTGGGGCCTCTAAGTTACGGCGTAAAAACAGATGAGGTAAGGAGAACGATCACCCACGATTTATGACCATGGTGTGCCAATGAGCCACAGCGATCATGCTGTGAAACTCCTCACATCTTCCCCCTTCTGTTTTTAAGAAGCTTATAAGCATAATAAATTTGGTCCTTGCGTGCACGAGGCCGGAAGCGAAATCCTTGCAGGCAGGTGGCTAGCAACGAAGGTATGCATTGAATAAAGCAACAGGCAGTTATTAGAATGGCAAGAATAATTAAACCATACTGCAGGATGATCCGTACCCAAGCTCCGTTGGGAAGCCAGGACCAAAGAGTGCTCCACCACGAAGGCAGAGGGTTTTGCTTAATATCAGAAACAATTTTGGTTAAAGAATCCAATTGGTTTTGTACCTTATTAGAATTATCGGATAAGTTAAAGCAACACATATTATGCACAGACTCACAACCTTGATGATGCAACATCAGCAAATAATCGATCGCGGCGCGGTTATCTAAAATGGCGTTGCGAAGCTGAAATTGCTCCCTGTTCAGGAGGCTAATAGCTTGGGAAGTGTGATTAATGGCTTTTACAAATGCACAAGCAAGCTTTCCAAGCTGCCTTGCATTCCCAGCTGCCAGGCCAGGCACGCCAACAAGACTGATGGCTAAGGATGTGTACTCGGCCTGGGAAAGCACCTTAACAGTGCTATCGCAATCAGAGGGTAACTGCTCAGCGGCAGTACCCCGGGTGATGCGTTTGTGGGCGGGACGCTGACGGACCAGCGTAGTGCGGTTTGGCAAAGCAACAATCATACGACTAAGGCAACAAGTGGTTGTAGAGAGGTTAGCAGGAATATAGTTCCAAGTTCGTGACCCACAGGTCCAGAACCACCCAGAAGGCAACAGAATGTGCTGAAAGTTAAAATGAAGGTCCTCTGTTTCTCTCCTGGTGCAATTAAGACCGCGACCGGGCTGGAAACAGCGAGGCTTTGACTTATGTTGAATACAGTTCACAACCCTGGCACATTTACTAGCATTACTAACAGCTACAATAGGAGTATAGAGAGACAGGGCATCACAAACCCATTTACATGTGTAGGGTACTGAAAACTCTTCCATGTACTTCTGGAGGTACCTTGAGATATGCAGTTGCATAAGGCAAAATATAACATAAGCAAAGACAGGTCTTTCCCCAAGAGAATAAGCAAAACATTTAAGCATGAACAAAACATGAACATTTCTCTTCTTCCTTACATGAAGGAGGTTTCTGTTGCATTCTAGAAAGCATTTCTCACTCCCCAATTACATGAGTAAGGCATTACATTTCTTCTTCTCTCACTAGGTGTAAGTGAAAGAGGCATTCAATAACTTAAAACCAGCATAGCATGGTAAATCAAATACAGTACAAACATCATTAGAGCATTTCACACTCATAGCATGAGCAGGTAGACAATTTTAAAAAAGGCTTTCAGGTTTTATAATGCAAACAAGGCCAATTCTTCTTTAGAGTCCACACAAACTTTTTAGTCCAATTAAAATGTCCAAATTAAAAGTCCAAATGTTGATTGAAGCTTTCTTCTTCTCAGATTACAACTTAAACACTATCTTCTCTCCAGCACAGTTCTTGGCATGGCAAGGTTGAAATTAGGCCATAAATTAATTCTCACTGAATTCACAAGACAACTAGACAACCCCCCTTTTCAGCTTTTCAGGCAAACACACATTCCTTCATGCTCCGGCCACCCTGATGCTTGAAACTTGGAACAGCCCACTCGGATCTCTTTGTTTGAGGGGTGGGCAGTTCAAAGTCAGCCAAAAACTGGAGTATGTCTTCTCCCTCCTTGTATTTTTGCAAAAGCCTGCTGTCCATAGAGGAAGGATCCACACCCCTTTTCCTCTGGACTTCTTTCATCTGCAGCATCTGAATCTAAACTTTATGACAAACTGCACCTGTTAGTTTGTATTTGCAAGAAGACCCCTTTCTGGGCTTGGGTTTTCTGCATTCCTCCTCTGGGCCATCCTTCCACTTCCTGGCCACACGTGAGGAATCAAGTTTACTACTCAGCTTCTCCTGCTCTTGTGATGAGGGTTGCTTCAGGGGCGAGCTGAGGTCTCCTGTGCTGCTCTTGGAATCACACTCCTTGCTTCCTGCCACTCTGCATGCATTAATAACTTCAATCTGTGATGAGGTCCCCACCATTTGTTCCCAATCAGCTGGCACTAGTTGTTTTTTAGACTTGGCAGGCAGTATTGCAGCAGTCCCATTTGCAAGAGCCTCTCTGTTAACTGGATATACAGCAACAGTTTCCATATCCAGCACAGCTGCAGTTAAAGCAGCAGAGAACAGGTCTTTTGTAGGGCTAAAAGTGCTTGATTGCTGCAAGGCAGGATATAATGTCCCATCTCCATTTCCACCCCCATCTCCATCAGGGGGCTGTTGTTTCTCATATGATGGAGGGGCAGTCAGACTCCCTCCCTTGGCTGGGGGCAAAAGCTGTGGCAATGGTACAGTAAGCCTCTGGGACAACAAAATATTTTTTGGAGTAAAATCTTGCACTTCTTTTGTTTCTGCTCTTTGCCCATCATCCCGTTTGAGTGATCCAATTTCTGGGTACCAAGGACATTGGCATTCGACTTCCTTAATGAAGTCTTCTAGACTACTAAGCGTGATGTCTGGACATCCGCTCTCCTTGATGATTCTCTGCAATTCTTTTGCATGGGTCTTTTGCCCTAAAGAAAGTCCCCCCCCCCCCATACTCACAATCGGGAGCTCGAAAGCTGAGGGAGCCTAAAAAGGCTGTGGTGCACCAGGGGGCTATTCCAGCCGGTGAGTCGGGGAGTTGGGATCTAGCAATCACGACGCGGGTCACCAGATGTTGTGTTTTGGGATCAAGGAGACAGCGGAGGCTTGATTCATGAAGAGGCAATAGGGCAAGATCGCCCGGTCGGAGTTTATTAGGAATAACAGACAAAGACATTCCAGAGAAGAGTATGCAGTCTATTCTTATTGGTTACCTGCGATAACATAAAGTTACTTAATTGGCTAAATATCAGCATGTCTGCCTTGTGCTCACCTTGCTAGTTGGAAGAAAGCTGCGTGCTAGCTGAATGACTGCGTGCCATCCCTGGGCATAGTGGGGAGGGCCAAAAGCCTTGAGTCAGAGGCCCAAACTGGGGCCTCTAAGTTACGGCGTAAAAACAGATGAGGTAAGGAGAACGATCACCCACGATTTATGACCATGGTGTGCCAATGAGCCACAGCGATCGTGCTGTGAAACTCCTCACAAAAAGCAACACACCTTGCCAAATGGATGAAGCGTGTCTTCCAGCAAGACAAGATTCTGGCTGGACCATCTAGAAGTTGCTTCAAAGTGAAAGAATAATCAAGTGAAATTGGGCTGCGTGGATTCAAGACAAATGAGGAGTAATACAAGCAACGGAGGATTTATGTGCATGCAATTTATTCCCTACAACAGGGTTTTTCAACCTTGGGCCCTCAGATGTTCTTGGACTTCACTTCCCAGAAGCCCTGATCAGCAGGTGTGCTGACTTTGGCTTCGGGTAATTGAAGTTCAACAGCATCTGGAGGAACAAGGTTGAGAAACCCTGGAGTAGACCATACGGCCAATGATTCAATATAGTGTGTACTTAACAAACGGCAGGTTCATGATGGACATTACTTGTTTCTTGCAAAATTAAAATGCTGGAGAAAACAGAAATGACATTTTCTCACAGGTGGCACCCAGTTTAGCACTCTGTGACTATCATCTTATTATTAGAAACAGGCTTGTGATGGTGCATTGCTACATGTAGGCTTTGGTGATCAGTCCATACGATAATGCATCAAAAAGATTCTTTGACCATGAACTAAATTTCTAGGAATGTTTGTCTGTGCTTCTGTGATCTCACTGTATATTTATGAACCTTTTCGCGTCAGTGTCTTCTTCTTCTTCTACTTCTTGTGTGTCATCAACTTGTCTCTGACTTACAGTGACCCTATGAATGAGAGATCTCCAAAATGTCCTGCTCTCAACAGCTTTGCTCAGCACTTGCATATACAGTCATGTGGTTTCCCCCATGGGGTAAATCCATCGCATGTTTGGTCTTTCTGTTTTCCTGCTGCCTTCCAACTTTCCCAACGTTATTGTCTGGACAATAGGACAGCCGCCTCAGCTTCATCATTTTTGTCTCTAGAGAAAATTCAGGCTTAATTTGCTCTAGGACCCACTTGTTAGTCTTTCTGGCAATCCAGGGAATCCTGCGATCTTTCCTTCAGTACCATATTTCAAAGAATCATTTTTTTCCCCTATCAGCTTTCTTTACTATCCATTTTTCACAACAGTGTGGATGAACTTGGTCTTAGTTTCCAGTGACATGTCCTTACACTTGATGATTGTTTCTACTTCCTTCATTGCTACCCCTTCCAAGCTTCTTCTGATTTCTTCTGCAGTCCCCATTTTGGTTGATGATTGAACCAAGATATACAAAACCTTTTCCTTTATCAAGTTCCTTATTGTCAACTTTAAAATTGAACCTTCTAACCACATTAGGAGCCCTGGTGATGCAGTGGTTAAACTGCTGTACTGAAGCAAGAATGTTGTGAGTTTGATCCTGATGGGTATCAAGGTTGACTCAGGCTTCCATCCTTCCAAGGCCCCCATGTTGGGGGCAAAATGCTAATTAACTTGCTGACTGCCCAGAGAGTGCACTAAAGCATATAAGTGTAATTGGTATTGCTACATTAAAATGAATCCAAATAACATTTATGCTATTCTACTGCCTTTTTGCTTTTAGTCCCTGTTTCACAGGACATGGTGAATATCTCCTTAGTGAGGTAAAGGTTTCCCTTGCTCGAAAGCTAGTCATATCCAACTCTAGGGTTCAGTGCTCATCTCTGTTTCAAAGCCAAAGAGCCAGCGCTGTCTGCTTCTGCAGACGTTTCCGCAGTCATGTGGCAGGCATGACTAGCGCACGGAACGCTGTTACTTTCCCACCGAATTGGTCCCTATTTATCTACTTGCAATTTCTTGCTTTCAAACTGCTAGGTTGACAGAAGCTGGGACAAAGACGGGAGCTCATTCCATCCTGCAGTACTCGGGAATCGAACTGCTGACCTTCCGCCTCCCAGTCAGCGTCTTAGCCACTTGAGCCACTGCAATGAAACCAGAAAGAAATGTACGAGACAATCATATCTGAAGATCCAAACTAAGTTTGTATCTTATTTTAGAACTTAGCCTCCCGCCCTCCGCAAGCAGAACTCAGTTCTTCATAGTTTTTAATGTGGGAACCATTGTACCATTCAACAGAGAACAGAAACGGGGAGGCGTAGAAGTCAGATATAGATATCTCCCTTTCTGAACCACCCTTCACCCTGGAATCAGTGGTGGAAAAGTTATGTTTTGGACTGCAACTCCCAGAAACCCCCATGTTGGCTGGGAGACTTGCGGATCTATTTATTGCCTGAAATAGAAGCTTTCTGCGGCTCCAATTTGAACACAATGCAAACTCAGCAAGACATCTGAGCTTTTTTTCAATCTGACAAAAAATTGAGAAATATCCACTTTTTCTTGCAGATACAAAATGGCAATTTGTGCAACAAGTTCTGTCAATATTTCTTGAGAGCCAGAGAAGACAGCCGGCAATTTGCATGAACATGGAAAACTATTTAAAAAGTTTGGCAACTGTATCTGAAACATTGTTGCTTGGAAGGGTTGCATTTGTTTTATTTTCTAATTATCACAGCTGATACTAGAATGAAAACCAAGTTTTACCATTCCTGTTTCCCTTTCATACATAAATGTCAGAGAAGGAAGAGAAAGAAGCCAGAAGAATGAGGAGCAAGTTGTCCCCTCTTCAATCACATTTATTCCAATGTCATATCTATCATATCCTGGCTCTATTCCAGAGTCCTTGAAAGTTACTTTATTTGGACTACAGCTCTCAGAATCTCTATGCAGCAATCAGGCATAAGGAATTCTGGGATCTGTAGTCACACAGGTAAGCCAGTCATGTCCGACTCTAGGGTTCAGTGCTCATCTCTATTTATAGCCGAAGAAGCAGCACTGTCTGCTTCTGCCGATGTTTCTGTACTGCACTGCTTTTTGAATTGTACTGTGTTTATATTGTATTGATTAATTTATATTTATTATTGACTATTGATTATTGTATCGAATTTACTTTTCATGCTTCTTTATTATTATATTGTATGATATCTACATGTTATAATGGCTGCCTTGAGTCAGCTTCAGCTGAGAAAGTGCAGGATATAAATTAAAATTTATTATTGTTATTGTTATTGTTATTGTTATTGTTATTGTTATTGTTATTGTTATTGTTATTGTTATTGTTATTGTTATTGTTATTGTTATTGTTATTGTTATTGTTATTGTTATTGTTATTGTTATTGTTCCATGGACATGCGGCAGGCGTGACTAGACACCGGAGTGCAGAGAACCCTGTTTATCTTCCCACCAAAGTGGTACCTACTTATCTAATTACAATTTCTTGCTTTTGAACTGCTAGGTTGGCAGGAGCTGGGACAAGAGACAGGAGCTCACTCCATCGTGCAGCACTCGGGTCTCAAACTGTTGACCTGCTGAACTTCCAGTCAGCAAGTTCAACATCTTAACCACTAAGCCACCGTGGTCCCATAGTCACATAGGGCAATACATTTTAATTTGGATCACTTGTGGAAAGGTTCATTGTGATCTATGTCCAGCAATCACTCGATTTGCAGCAGTGGTTCCCAACGTGGGGCTCAGGCCCCACAGGGAGACTTCAATTCCAAGAAGCCTAAGTCAGTACATTGGTTGATCAGTGCTTTGGGGAACTGACTTAGGCTTTTGGGAATTGAAGCCCAAAAACCAAAGGTTGGGAAACACTGATTTACAGGGTGATGTGCTCCCTCATTCATAGGTACAGAATACATCCCTACAATACTGCCACAATATCGTGGCACTTTAACTGCTACAAACTCCTTCTTTTGAATCCAGTGATTTGTATTTCGGCAAGGGACTTAAAGTCATAGTGAATCAAAGACTTATAACTACATAACACCGATACACTCATGTACTATGACACCATAGCTCAGCAATGAGCTACAGTGCAACCTTGTGCCTATTGAAGTTCAAGATCTGCAAGAATCTTCATATGATGGCAAAGCCGTACTAACCCAGTGGCAAACGGTACCCAATTCTTTGTCACCATGGGTTCCATTGCTGTCAGGGACACAATGCTGGGAAATAAAAATAGACCAACTTCCAGCCCATAGATATATCAAAGTTCTTTCCTTTGACTGTTCTTAGAGATGACAAAGCCTTCTCCCTGGTAGTTTCTACTGAAGACAGAGCTGAATACTCAGTTATCAAAAAGTAAAAGGAAATAGCAGGATCTGTTTTAATCAAGGCATTTGGAGTCCAGACCTCTAGGACATCTTCATTAGAGGCTCAAATGAATTGTTCAAGTATAGTCTCCACGTCTTCCTCAAAAAAATAAAATCTCAAAATACAAAGCAGGTTTCTCTCAGTTGAAGAAAGAGAGGGTATGAGCGGAAAAGAAGCCACAGTGGGATTTTTGGCACCAAACTGCACATTTAAACATGATTAGCCATCTATTATTTGGATGTATGTTCTTTACCTACTGATAAGCCACAAATAAGGAGAACTCTTTAAAGTTAGGGTCTCAGTGCCAGATCTCAAAGAATTTGCTATGCCTCTGGGATCTCCCATCAAGGAGAAATCTGAAGGTGAGTCATGCTGGAGAATGAAGTTTGATTTTTGCATGTGAATTTGATTTAAAGCCCACGTGCATATCGGCGCCTCTTCCTAGCCGATGCAAATCAACACACAGGAACTTACATTATGTCAGTCCTTGACTGCCTGCCTACTTTCTGTGACATCACAAGGGGACATCTTCCGCCATCATGTTCTGAGACTGAAATCTGAAACAATGGTAATCTGACAATCTGAATTATAACAAATTGAAAGTTTCTGTTTTGCTTTCCATGACTTTAAGCATGCTAAAAAAGAAAGGATGAAAGGAATTTCTTCCCATCTTCTGTAGGATATATTTTCTGAGAAAACAAAAAATGCATTGGATGGATACATACTTTAGGTAGATAACAGCCTGACTCAATAAAATGAAGTCACAGCCTTCAGTCTGCAAAATCTGAGCACAGCTGTTAATCATAGGACCTTGTGGACGTCATTAATTCTGAGAGCCACCATAACTCTAGGTGGGTTGGCAGTACAGAACAACAACATAAAACAGTCCTATACAACTTGTGACTGGCCGAACCAAATGTGGCTAATACACCTGTATTATATGCATACCTGAGAATGTAACATATGAAAACATCTCTCTTTCACAGACTATTTTTTTACAAGCTAAAGAAGTGGGAAGCCATTTGCCAGGAAGTCCTTATTCTCTCACACTGTGTAGCTTCCTGTGTTTGGACTTGGTGACATAACTTAGATTATAATATCTAATAAGAACCACATAATGAAAGAAATGGCCCTCAAACAACACTCCTATTTCCAGGAATTGCTGACAGGACTCCAATCCTCCACAGTAAGAAGAATATCTTCTTCTTGCATGAAACTGCCAAAATACAGACACCTTTTGGTGAATTCATTCTGCGGTTCCTTTTGCCTTTCCTAGTATGAGAAAGATAAACTAGCACGTGGTTGCTATTGCCCAGGGTATACTTGATTGTGGTTCAAAAATATCACAATCCTTGAGGAGGCTCTTTCTATATACCACAGAACTAGATTACCTGATGATACCAAAGAGGTCTAAGTCTAGTTTCTGAAATTATCACCAACAATACAAAGAAAACTAGAATAACCACTCATAAACATGTAATAAGGTTCCTGTTAAATTGGACTGTGGTCTTGTTTAGTCTAGCATTCTGTTCCTACACTGGCCAACCTGACAGCTAAAAGAAGAGGGCATGTTTGTGAGTCTTACTTACTGGGTTTTTGAACCGCACACAAGAGATAATATATAGCTACTATTGCTAGTATTTCTACTACCAAAGCCAGCCTCATTGATACATAAGACAGCAAGTGCAGGTTGTAAGTTTGGGGTGCCATGACAGGCACATATGATTCACATGCAAGAGCATCACATGCACCTCCATCACATTCTTAATCAGCAGCAATTCACCGTTGATATTGAAGTTAGTGATCTTATGCCATAAAGCATAAACAATTGAATTCTGGGCAACGTACCATAACATCCATGGTTTGGGGTCATCGTTTGCACTGTACCTCAAGTAGCAAAGTGTACTGGACTTGAAATGTCTACAGTAATTTCCATGACCAGGAGAGATAGCTCTGCCTTCTTCCTTCAGCTCCTAAGACTCCATCTCCAAAATTTTAGAAAAGTAAAATACTCCCAGTTTTAGCAGACTGTCTCAAGAACAGAGTGGGGCAATCTCCAGAGGTCCATGGGCTGCATACACACACTGCTGGACCTTGGAGACCCTGCATCTGTGCCTCCAACCTCTTTAAAGAGATGTGTGGATTGAAAGGTTGATAGTGGTGGTCTTCGGAAGGCTCCCATTGGTGACTGGATTTGTCCATGGCAGGGCTCCTCCTATTCTGGGATTTAGGGACTTCATTTTGGGACTCCCCTCATTGCAGACACAGCAATGGCAGTTATCAGATAGGAAGAACCTTTTGTTCAGATCCACCACGATCCTCTTGACAACGTTAAGTTCCTGTGTACATTTCATTTGCTTTGTATTCAGAATTTATACTGAGCTGCCCACCTGCATTTATAACCTTGCCATTCTGTCATCTTGCACTAGTCCTCTTTTTTATGAGGTTGCAGTTATGCAGCCAGCATGCAAAACTACACATCTTATGAGCAGCCATAAATCAAGCCCATCTCCATCCCATTTGCTGGATCTCTCTTCCACCTTTCTCTTTAAATAAACCACACTCTGGTTCAGAATATGACTTTCTGACCTCTCATAGCCCAGTGATCTGACAACCTGTTTTCATTTGCTCTCAGTTCAGCCAAGATATTAGCCCCCTCTAGCTTTCTCATGTAAGAGGTCTCAGTGCAGAAACAAAAGGCTAATCATACTGATCATACTGAACAGCATCCCTATCAACTAAGATATTGCAGCAAAACATACCTCTGTTGTTCTGTTTCCTGCATCAGACACCTTTGGCTGAGTGCTTAAGACTTCTGAATTAGTAAAGAGCCAACATGGTATAATGGTTAGTTGTGCTGAACTGACACCTAGGAGATCTAAATCCTAGTCCCTACACAGCTATGAAACTCACTGGATGACTCAGTGTAACTGTACCTTGGAAAGTTGTTGTGATAAAAATTTACAGAGCATGAGAACATGTACCATTGGGCAATGCGGGATAAATATTTTGATAATGATAATGACAGTAGCAAGATCAAGTCACTCTCCACTCCATACTAATTTCAGTATCCAGAGTTGTTCCAAGATCTTTGGTTACCAGTTGAACATAATTGCTCACAGCTGCTAAATTGTTCTCCTAACGTTTCAGAATCAGTGAGTTTGCAAACATGTAATTTGACCTGCAATTTCTTAGGACTTAACTCTTAATGTTTAGGCTTGACCCTTTGGCTTGTCCACAGGCACCAGTAATGTTCAGAAATAAGTGCAATGAGGATGGGCAGAATCCTACAGGTGTTTGTGTAAGGATCACATAATTTATTGAGATTAATTGTGGCTAATTGGCTAGGTGATTAGGTGTACCTCAGTCACATGCTTGGTCATGCACCCAGTTGTGCAACCCAGATAGCTGGTAAAGTCATCAATTAGTTGCAAACAGCTGTTGCAATTACACAAACAGTTCTTCTGAAATATGGTGGGTGCCCAATAGACGAATGACCTCCAAATGGTCCTGTTGTCAATGGCCTTGCTCAGACCTTGCAAACTGAAGGCAGTAGCTTCCTTTTTTTCTATTCCATATTCTGTCTTCCTCTTTTCCTACTGCTTTCAGTGTGTCCACAATGCATTCAAAGTCTCTGACTTATCTACATCTAGGGAGAGTTTAGAAATGGTTTGATCTTGCACTTCTTTGTCTTTGTTGTCTAATTTTCCCATTTCTACATCGTGACTTAGAGTACCAAATCTGTAGAAGGATTTTGACTTGAACTCCAATATTATGTCTTCATGTTTACGAATCTTTTCTAGTTCTTACATCTCTAATCCCATTCTTCTCATTTCTTGGCTGCAATTTCCATTTGGATTTATAACTGAACAAAAGAATGGCAGCTCTTTAACTATTTATGTTTCTTCACTGTCAACACTGACATTATACAATTCTTTTGTAGTCTTGATTTCTATCTCCTGAATCAACTATAATCTTGCTTTTGCTCTGAGTTAATCTGAAAAGTAATCTCCATCAATTTCAATTACTTTTTACAGGGTATGTACACTCATGCATTGGTTGTCTTTTCAGGGAAGACTGAAGAACTGTAATATTCTTCTTTCTCCTCCTATGTAAGAACTGCCAGATTTTTCTGCTTTAGCGAGGATGATCTTTCTTTCAAAATATGCACAAAATAGGGATGATTCCTCCTTGGATTTGCCGGATTAAATCATTTCAAACCTTGGATGGCTTGTCTGTCTGTTTCATAACAATCAACCAGCTTGTCTGTGCTTACTGTGTTATGTCTGGATGTTTTGCTTCTCAAGGGGGAAAGGACAATAGCTTTGCATATATTTTTACACCTTTCATGCAAATTATGTGTAAATTATGGTGACCTGAACAGGAAATACGAGCCTTGTCTCTCTGTCAGCTGGAGGTAAGGGATCTGGTAGGACTTTCAGAATCCTTGTTATATGTCTTGTTACATCATGACAGCCTAAATCAGCAAGGATGAAGAATTTAGCATGCCTTCCTTACATCTCAAACATCCTAGTAAAATTGCATTAGCATTGTAGCTACAGAGACCAAGGGAACAGGATTTTTTTAAAAAAATAAAATTTATCAACTCTGGAATGTGTGTGTGTGTGTGTGTGTGTGTGTGTGTGTGTGCGCGCGCGCGTGTGCGTGTGCGTGTGCGTGTGCGTGTGTGTGTGTGCGCGCGCGCGTGTGCGTGTGCGTGTGCGTGTGCGTGTGCGTGTGCGTGTGCGTGTGTGTGTGTGTGTGTGTGTGTGTGTGTGTGTGTGTGTTTGGAAGAGTCTTATTCCATGCCTAAAGCACTGAAATGTCATCCATTGTCAAAGTCATTGAGAAAGTCTGGGACATGCTGATGTTTATTTTCCTAACATTCATCAGTAGACCAATTTTGCTATTTTGATCTGCTCTTAATTTTGGCACCAGGAATCAAAGCTTCAGTTGGCCTACCCTAGTTATGATCCTGCATGTAGAACTTCTCTTGAGGCTCTGTGGAACTTGGGATGGAAAAGAAAATCCAAAACTTATCTTGTGTCAATGTTGAACCATCTGTAGTTGAAGTCAAGCTCCAAGATGATGACTGTTAAGCTTACAGTTATATGGATAAAGACCAATGGCTGCACACAAGATGAAAGAAGTCTTTAAGGCTTCAAATTAAATATGATGTCTAAGATTCTGAAATGTAAAGTTGAACTGTACCCTGAGCTTTTTCTTTTAGGATTGGGTTTAGAAACATTACCAATTACTGAGGAAAGGCTTATTTGGCATATGGTTACAGCAGCTCGTCTGCTTTATGCACAATATTGGGAAACGGATATTATACCAGATGTGCATGATTGGCTTTTGAAACTGTGGGGCTTGGCTGAGATGGATAAAATGACAATGAAGCTACGAGATCAAGAAGATGATTCCTTTTTTCAGGTGTGGCAGAAGTTGGTGGACTTTGTAAATAAGTAGTATACGGAGGAGCATCAAAAGAAATGTACTACAGTAATTAAAATCGATTGGCTTTAGAGGATATGAAGGCAGCGGAATAACCAGTAAACACCGCAATGATTAAAATAAGTGCAGGAGAAGTAGTTGTTGGAAGTCATTAGGGGGGAAGGAGATATGAAATGTTTTTGTACTGGGTTAAAATTTGATGTTGATATGTTTTTATGTGACAATTACTAATAAAGTATTATAAAAAAAAATTTAAATGGGAGTCAACCAAGGAAATGTTATCCCATTCCTCCCCCCTCACTGCCACCTCACCACAAGCATTCAGCTCAAATTCTTAAAGGAGCTTACTGTATATGTCCTTTGCTATGCGAAAAGAACAAACTTGAAATGGATTGAAACCATGATGTTCACCATAAACTGGAGATGACTTGATGACTCAGAATAAACAACCTATGTAACTGGAAAATAAAAATATAGGGACAACTAGTCCTTGCTCAGAAATAGGAGAGCCATTCATACATTTTTAAAAAAACATTTCCTAATCTTTTGGCTCCTCTCCTTTAAAAGCATTTAACTTAAATAGTATATTAAAGGGAAATCTGTTTAACTTTTTTCATTACATTTTTGCTTGTTTGGCAACTGGAAGATAAATGGAGGTTAAAAATATATTTGTATCCTTCCTCTCCATCTCCTACATACAGAATTCAGTATTGATCTGCAATGCACCTAAACGTAGGGGAATGCTATAGCCACTTAGACTTACTTCTGAGTAGACCTGCCTTAGATAATGTCATTAGAGATGCTGTGTCTCAAGGTTTATGCTTCAAAAGCCTGCAGCACAAAATATTAACATACTCTTTGCCCGCAGAAAGTTTATGTTTGCAATTTCGTGGTTCAAAACTGGGATGTCTGTGCTTTTCCTTGATATTTTGTTGTTGTTGATGTAAAGGTCTTTATGCATACAGATCAAAGGGTTGCTCTTTGCTCCGATGAGAAACATTCAGAAGACAGAAGTGCCTTTTTTACTCTCAAAAAGTAGTGTACTGTGCTGTCAAACAGAACATTTCTCTCTCTTTTTTTATTCTAGTAAACTCTAGATCTATCTCCCAGGATCCGTCAGATCTCAGAGAAACTGGAAAATATAGGTCACCCCCATCAGTTAGTTAGTAGGTCACATACTTTGATCATGAGGGTTTTTTTAAAAAAAATCTGATATGAACTATTGGTATTTGCAGAACAAAAGCAGGGCAGAGATTAGATTTAGAATTGAAGCAACTTCCCCTAAGAAATTCCTTCCTGTCAGATAGCCAAGCTAATAACCACTCAGACAAAGGTGTAAGGTAAAAAAAAAGACAGAGAAATAATGTTTACTCACTACATGTGTTCAGAAGTCTTGAAAGGGCAACATCAGGTTGTTAGTACAGGAAGGGAAATTCAGGAGAGCCAATAAAAAGCAAACAATGGCTCTGTTCTTCTTCTTGGCCATGTCTGAAAGGATCCAGACATTGACGGAAGCACACACTTCCTAATTTAGCATTATACCATTGATCTGAAACTGTAATTACATGATGAATATCCTGGGAGGGTGAGGCAGATGTAGCTACTACACTTATATACTGCCCCATATAGCTTAATGCACTCTATGGGTGGTTTACAGGTAATTAGCAATTTTGCCCCCAACATGCTGGGTACTCATGGGTACCCTTCGTAAACACTTATATCTAGTTCTGCTCTTGGTTTTATCAGGCAACTGGAACAATATAATGCATTGCTGAATAATCTAAAGCAAGACGAGTGTAGATTGAGGATTTAGGGCTATTTTGACTTTTCTAACCACTCTGGCCATGTCCAAGTAAAAGGAAAAATGGCCCCTTCTTCTTGATCTTCTTGGGGTGGTAAGTGGCACTACTAATTGATGAACTACCACACTTAAGACTTACCTGCCTATATGCTGCCGTGGAGTCCTGATGGCTGACATAAGCAGTGATTATTGACGTGGTGTCTAATATGTTCTGAGGAAAGTTTATGAACCAGGGCCAAATAAATGGGGCTTTTCAGCACTTGGATCTCTCTCTGACAACAGAAATGGATGGTGGTGTTTATAACTACATACCTGGAGGGGAGAAAAAATCTATTATACCTGTACATGTATGCAATTTATGACCTCTCAGACTCCTGGAGGTATTTCTATGAATATTGCTACATGTAGCTGAGCCCTTTCATTTCAGACTTGTAGATATAATACTTAATTTCATTTTAGCCTCTTTCCCCACCATCCATTTTCCTCTTTTTTATTGTGTCTACTACATATTTCCTTTATTGTTTTGGGACAAATATTGAAAATAATGTCTCTATCTATCTATCTACCGTATATACTCGATTATAAATCATCCTGAATATAAGTTGAAGTACCTAATTTGGACCTCTAAAACTAGGAAAATAGATTGACCTGAGTATAAGTTGGGGGTGGAAAATGCAACAGCTGCTAGTGAGTTTCAATAATTAAAATACATGAAAATATGGTAAAATTAATTAATTTAGACATTTGTGTGGGTGTGTTTTTGAATGTTTACATTGACCCGAGTATTAGTCGAGTCCCATTTTTGGACCCCATTTTGGAAGCTAAGAAACCCGACTTATACTCTAGTATATATGGTATCTATCTATCTATCTATCTATCTATCTATCTATCTATCTATCTATCTATGTTTATACTTCTATTAGTCTGCAAAGGTTTCAAGACACACACTCTTAATCATAAAATGTACCAGAATTTGGGATGTCAATTTTGAAAGGGATCACAGTACAATGTTAATTCTTTTGGGTCAGCCAGATGAATGTTATTATTCATACTCATCCATTGTGTGTTTCCAACATGTTAAGTCAAAGCTGTTAACACACCAGCAAAGCAGAGGAAGTGGACGAAATGCTCAGAATGGTCAACTCTGATATTGTGCCTTGGAAATACAGTACCTGTAAAAACATGGAATATACAATATATAGTGCACTACTCCACTTAGAAATAAGGAAACAGTGTCATAAAATGTGGAAAAATCCAGTTAAAACTTTTCTTGAAATGGGGTTAAAATGCCTTAAAATCAGAAATGAGGAGAATGTTACACCAGTAAACATGTTCTGACAAGTTTTATTACTTCTGAAATGTGACTTCATTATGTCTTTATTGCCAAAAGTAGAGTGTGAATATGTAAATATGTAGTTTGTGTATGCAAACATTTTTAGATCATTAGTGTTTTTGTAAAATTATGTTGGTTTTAAAATTTCAGTGCTTCAGATTTTAATAAATAAATAAATGCCAAAAAAAAGGATAATTAGCTACAGATAACTGTTAGGAGCAACCTATAACTTCCAAGTACTAAGGTATACTGTCAACCTTGCTGAGAGAAAGACAGAAAGATTGTTTAATGAACAAAGTTGGCAGTTCAATGCAGGTATGATTTAATGATGAATTTTTATTCTTTGGAGTAGTGAGTTGTGTTGCCATAGGGGTCCATTGAATTGATGGGGAATAAACTACTCGTATTGCTACAGAGAAAACATTTTAAAAGAAGCAAAAATATAACATTTCGTTCTCATTTAGTCAAGTCATTAGATAAAGGACACCCCTCCTCAAAAGCCAGTCGTATCTGACTCTAGGGTTCAGTGCTCATCTCTGTTTACAGCCAAAGGACCAGCACTGTCTGCGTTTGCAGACATTTCCGTGGCAGGCATGTGGCAGGCATGACTAGACACCGGAGTGCACAAAATGCCGTTTATCTTCCCACCGAAGTGGTCCCTATTTATCTACTTGCAATTTCTTGCTTTCGAACGGCTAGGTTGGCAGGAGCTGGGACAAGAGACAGGAGCTCACTCCGTCATGCAGTACTCTGGTTTCGAACTGCTGACCTTCCAGTTGTCATGTTCAGCGTCTTAACCACTAAGCCACCGCAGTCCCTAGTCATTAGGTGGCTCTCGCTAAAAGATATTCGGAACTGCTGTGCATCTGTCATGCAAACACTATTCACTGACAATGGCCACATCTGGTATTGTGGCTCTTGGTGTGTCCAAAAGCACCTGACAGGAGGAAACAACAGATAGTTTAAAGCCTTAGTCCTGACTTGCCCACCAGCAATGTTGCTTACACACAACCTGAGCTGCTCTGAGATCCTGCTTCCCTTTTCCACTGCTGACCTGTTTTTTCAGATTGCCATTCCTGACACAGTAACACAGCCAGGTAATAAAACAAACATCCTTTGTAAGGTGGGGAGGAAGAAATACGGGCTGCTAAACTTCTCAGTTTCTCAGCAACTCCACTTAAAATATTGGAAAGACTGAAGGAAAGTAGTTCTATGCTGATACTATTGTACAGTTACATGGGCTGAGATATATAGACCTCATATTTCACACTGAAGAAAGGGTTTATTTCCTGCAGTAAATATGATGTTTGTGAAATGGGAAGAGGCTATTTCTGAGCTGTTTCAGGACCACTGAATAATTGAGTTATTGCTCACTGGTGGCCAATGGAATTTGTTACCTGTTCATTTCCAGTGCTCTGAATCAAAGTAATTACACTTATGGTGTCACTAAGGTGAAATAATGGCATGGAACTGTTCGTGATGAAAAAGCAATTGAGGATTGGCGGACTGGTGGAATAATATCCGGTTCCTTGCAGGTTACTTTATTGTATAGCTAAATAGCTCATTCCATTTTGCTTCACTGGAGTGACAAATAAGAGAGATGGAAAGTCCACCTCTGGGGAATGAGCCTGCAATACTTAATGGGAATAATGTAAGGGCTGTCATTTTGATGTCTTTACATGTGCCTTGTACATGAAGGGATGATGGATATCCTTGCTGCTTTTCCTGGAAAGGGTCTTAATTGTTCATTTGAAGTGCGTCCCTGCTCTGTATCTTATTAAGGTGACCTACCTCAAAACCTGGAGCCTTCCAGAGGTTTAACAGTCCCATCATCTCCCATCATCTCCCATCATCTTCTTGCTAGTTAGGCCAAAGGCAGTGGCTTATTCAAGATTCAATTCAAAATGTCTAAATGGGCACGTGTTTGAGATTCTGTGCCATAGAATAAGATTAGAACTCTTTGCTGCAGAGAAACAGTTCCAAAGCTGTGGTCTCCAGATCTTACTGGACTACAGTTCCCAAAATCTACAGCCTGCATGGCCAATGGTCCAAAAAACTGGGAGTCATAGTTCAGCAGTGTGTTATAACCCAAGATTTGCCTTTAGAGAACAGCTTAGGCAAAATAAAAATGTCTTCTTGCATTCAGCTCTTACGATCTCCCCCATCCAGTATGGTCATTCTGTAAAATGTAATCTTTCCAAACTAGGCTGTAGTAGAGGGCTTTGAGGAGGGGAAAGTTAGGTGAATTACCTGAAGCTGCAGATAACAGCAAACCCTATATTTACCTTTACCTTACAGTGGCCTCTAGTGGCCAGCTCTGGTAATGCAACATAGAAATACATTGTCACGATCTGAAGCAGCTTTGGCAGTTTTGGTATTTGAAGAATGACTTCCTCAGAGATAGCTTTGATGCTAACAGCCTGGAAGGCAGCTCTAGTACTTGCAGGGTTCGACCCTCACCCTGTTGCAGCTGCTGAACCCCACCTGAGATCCTTAGGGGTGGTTTTGGACTATCATAAGCTCCATCTGGAAGATACGGGAAAATGAGTTACATAAATATCACCTTTTCCTCCTAGAAGCTGCCTCAGCAATGAAGGTTATTGGACTTGCAGTTGCTTGATTTTTGAATTATCACAGCTTCCCAACATCTCTTGCCTTGCTCCTGGTTCTTGCCTCCAAAGATCTCCTGATTCTGAAGACATCCTGCCCAGTTCCTGTGTACTGTTGACATGGCTCTGTTGGATCCTTCCTCCTTGAACCCCATCCTTGCTCTGCTCCAGCCTCTGAAGGTATTCTGCCTCACCTGTTCTCTCAATCACCTCACTTCCAACTTGCTTGAACTACACCCTGTTATCCAGGCCAACCCTGTATCCCTGTCTACCCAGGGTTTGATTTTGGACTTGGACTCTGGCCCATGATAGGGTTACTATTTGACCTGTTGCCTCGTTGCCCTTGGTCCTGGTGCTTGTGTTACTTGTTGGCCACCCACACCCTGGACTGTAACATACATATATATATTGTGCATTTAATTGAATATTGTTAGACCCACAGATATCCGAAACCATGGATACTGAACCTAAAGAGATGGTGAGACAACTTGTATACATATTCAGAAGTGGCGTATCATTGTTCCTTTCTACACAAATCTAATATTAGATTGCCTTAGATTTGTCAGCCACAGCTTTTTGTGTTGTTGAACTACACCACCAATTGCTCTTCAGCCACAACTCTCAGAATCCTTTGACATCAGGCTTCTGAGAGTTGTGGACCAACAACATCTAGAGGTCTAAGTTTTTTTAAAAAAAATGCACAATATATTACAGAAAAAACTACATTAATCAAAAGACTTTTGAAGTAAATGGATGTCCATATGTTGCTCCCAGAGCCAGCTGGAGAAGATCATTGACTAATATGGCATAAAGTAGAAATCCATAAAGGATTAGGTTGTACAAGACCGGGATAACTGCAAGAAATGATATGTGCTAATATTTTGCATAAAATAATTTCTTCTTTCCAGTATTTGCATGACTATCTAAAATTAATTCCAGACCAAGTGATGATGAACCATTCTTCTTCATAAAAAATGAATACAAAATCATGAATTTCATCTCAGCTTTTTAAAAAAATGCCACTCACCTCCCTATCACAATTGCAAAGGGGCTGTATGCATATACAAACAAGCAGAGAGATGTGTGTGTGCATGCAATTTGCAAAATTCTATTTTGCAAATAGCCTGAAAAATTCATTTTATATATACGTATACTGTATTCTAAATTGCCATTCTGGATCTAATTTGTGATTAGATTGATTTTTCCCATATAGGATGCAAAGAGCAAACTTCTTTTTCTGCTTATATTAATCCCTTTATTATGTTATACTGTTTTTTCTTATTTATTCCCCAAAGAATTGCTTCTTATAGACCAAACAAGAAAAGAATAAATCTCTTTGATTTGGAATCTATTGGTAATTGCAAAGGGCAAATTGTATCTGTCACAGTTGCAGTTTTTTGCTAAGTTAACATTACCTGTACATTTTAATGAGGTTGCCGATGACCTGAGGAATAAAAGTGGCCTTCACAATAGGAGGTGGATCTGCTGAGAAAGGCAACCAGAAAGACAGACAGAGATTAAGAAGGGAACAAACTGTCCTATTGGCAAAAAAACAGGCTTGCTTAACATATATCTTGCAGCTAATATAAAAGCATAGCTGGGCAGGCATTAGGTTACCTCAAGAGATTGTGCATCCAGAGCAGCAAATTTGGGCCCCCTTCACCCAAGTTAAAATGCGGGACACCAAAAGCCAGCCACATTAATTTTGCAAACAATCCCCATCCTATACAATGGTAACAGAGCAAAGAACTAATGATTTGCTAATCTTTCACAAGGAAAAGGTCACCCTTGCTCGAATGCCAGTCGTATCCGACTCTAGGGTTCAGTGCTCATCTCTGTTTCAAAGCTGAAGAGCCAGTGCTTGTCTGTGTCTGCAGACGTTTCTGTGGTCATGTGGCAGGCATGACTAGACACCAGAGTGCACGGAATGCTGTTTACCTTCCCACCGAAGTGGTCCCTATTTATCTACTTGCAATTTCTTGCTTTCGAACTGCTAGGTTGGCAGGAGCTGGGACAAAGACGGGAGCTCATTCCATTCTGCAGTATTCAGGTATCGAACTGTTGAGCTGCTGCCTTCCAGTCAGCGTCTTAGTCACTTGAGCAGCTGCATCTTTCATTAGCTCCTTCTAAGGCAGCTGCCTCACTCTGCATTATTGAGTATTTTAGTGCAACACCAGCATGCAGTGAGTGTTAGTATAATGACCATAGAGACACAAATACAAGAATAACCAAAAGGAAGTTTTATACTGTTTTGTCCCTAGCTAACTAATAGGAATTTTTTCTGTCTTTTTAGTGTATGAGAAACAAGACACAGGAACAGCCGAAGGATTGGCTTAACACATCTTTATTTCATGGTGGTCTGGGGGAACATGTGGTAATGGTGGACGAACAGCTCAATATATACAGTGGCTATGCATTTGAATGTGGCTCCACGATAGCCCATTGGCTATCGCCCGCGTGACGTCATCCCTGGTCATGCCCTTCTTGTCCAGGTGAGGTAGTGGCGGGAATCTTCCCTCGCTGGAGCTATTGCGTAATTGGAACCATATGAGCTGGACGCTCGCTATTGCCACCTAGTGGTTGCTAGCTCGCGTCCTATTACAGAAGGTTACAGTGTTACAGTTGATAGGTGTTACATTGTTGCAAAGGCATAGTATTAGGAACACAACAGTCTTCCTGCCTCTAGGGGTCAACTGACCTATTTTGCATGTATTAAGGCTCTGTTGTTCAGGCCTCTCTCTCTTGTCTTCTTTTTATTTTTGCCTTTGAGGGGGAAACATGAATATAGTGGAGTTGCTTTTGAGGACCACATAGCAGGCCTAAAAGAACTTAAAGACGCTAATTTCAACTTTTTTTATTTCTGAAACTATTCTCATCAAGAATCCAGAGCATATGTATATTTCTCTAACCTAATTGTGAATAAACAATATTTTTGTGATTTCTAAACATTTACTGAGGTGTATTCATTGCTGGACTAAACAGGGATTAAAGCCTTGGAGAATTTACATTTCAGAATTAAGATTGCCTAAAACTGCCCCGCTTTACTGATGCAGCATAAAACTTAACATACATAACATTAGGATTGATCCTGGACAAATAGCCCTTGCTGTGTACAGTCAGCAGGCAGAATACATGTACAGTGGTACCTCATACAATAATTTTAATCCAATCCATGGGGCTTGTTGTTGTACGAAACAATTGCTATATGATGCATGCATCATATAGCAATTTTCCCTATGGGATGCATGGTACAACGATTATTATTTTTTTGGCTAAGTGGTTTTTCCCATTGAAAAATTGCTGTACGATTTTTTTCCATAGGGAAAATTGTTATGCGGGATGCCATTTCCCCGCAAAAACTAATTGTTATGCAATTTCGTTGCTATACAGAGAAATTGTTGTATGAGGTTTCACTGTATTTTTCCAGGAGAATGTTAACCCTTCCCATGCTCACTGCCCTCCCCTACCCCATATCTCCAAACCATCCCCCCCCCCCCTTTGAAGTTTGACATATTTCAGTATCAGCACCAGAATTACCCAATGGGAGAGAGAAGAGGGTAAAGAGAGGGGGGAGATCATCAATAAGACATTTGAATGAGTAGGGTGTATAGCCGTCAACTGGGACTGCAATGGCTTAGTGGTTAGGACGTTGAACTTGAGGATCAGAAGGTTGGCAGGTCAGCAGTTCAAGACCCGTGTACTGCACCGTCTCTGTCCCAGCTCCTGTCAACCTAGCAGTTTGAAAGCAAGAAATTGCAAGTTGATAAATAGGGACCACTTCGATGGGAAGGTAAACAGTGTTCCGTGCGGTCCGGCATCTAGTCATGCTTGCCACATGTCCACGGAAATATCAGCAGACTCAGACAGCGCTAGCTCTTCGGCTATAAAGGAGATGAGCACCGAACCCTAGACTCAGATATGACTGGCTTTTGAGCAAGGGTGAACCTTTAAAAATAGCAGTCAAACAATTTTTTCATGGCTAAGTTTATTTCTGAAAGTTGTGTATGATATCAAACACAATTTGTTTTTCACAACAAATTGCAAAATTAGAAACAGAGCAAAAAAGATAGCAAATAAGTAGGTGAGTCTAACTTTTAAGATTCCTGTTGCAGACTTCAAGGGAAGAAGCAGACAAGGCTGCAAGAGGCCCCATAGAGTGATAGGGCTGTTGGCTAATACAAATTTTGCTTTGCGGGAGGTTCATTGATAAGAGTTGTACTCTGAGGATTATTTTCTCCTTTGGCTTGATGAGAAAAGAAACCAAAATGAAAATGCCATCCAAGGCACAAGCAAGGGAGAGACTACTTGAGGTGCAAAAAGCAATTTCCAGCCTGACATCTGCATTCTGTTTCTTTTCTGTTGCCCTTTCAAGGGCCTGACAGCGGAGGAAAGACAAACATTGTGCATTTATTTAGAATCGGACCACAAAGGATGTTTGGAGTGTATAAGCGAATTACAGGAGAACACCTGGAGTGGTTTATAGGAAGAGCTGCTTCGGTAAAGAGCCAACCAGGATATAGTTCAGACGACGGCGGCCATGCATTAAGTGAGGAACGTAAGGAATTGGCAAGGCGCTTTTCTCTTGCCATTGCAAGGTGAAGCTGAGGAGACTCCCTCCCTACTCTTCACAATGCAGATCGAGCGCAGGGGCTCTTGCTGACAATTCAATAAATGCCAGCAAAAGCAGTACCCAACTGGACAAGGCTGCCTCTTTGCTGCACTGAGAAACTCAGGGCCAGCTAACTCTGAGAGGCAACCAACATATAAAATTAAAAAACAAAGGAAAAGACCTTCCCCACAGTGATGGCGAACCTTGGCACTCCAGGTGTTCTTGGATTTCAATTCCCAGAAGCGTACACATAGTAAACCCATTTGGGCGGGGGGATAAAAGAACCCTGGGACTTTGGCCTGTCAGGCAGCCGGAGAGGAGGAAGAAGACGCTGAGCGCCGCACCTTGCCAAGCGCCACGTCTCCTCTCTACCCCACCCCAAACCATTCCATGCTGCCATTGTTGCACTTTAACTGTAATTCTTTACTGATACTTTATATTGCTGATTATATTATGTTATGTTATTATTGTACTGATTTTTGTATTGATTTACCTTTGTATTATTGTATTATTATGTTGTTATATTGTATTGTATGGATTTTGATATGTTGTTGCCACCTTGAGTCAGCCTTGACCGATAAAGGCGGGGTATAAATTAAAATTGTATTGTATTGTATTGTGTGGATTCACAGAGACTTGGGCTTCTGGAAATTGAAGTCCAAGAATGCCTGGAGTGCCAAAGTTTGCCATCACAGCCATAGTGCATAGGTACAGTCCTCCTCGTTGAATCCTATCTATCTCTATTTCACTCTAGCTTGACAGATAGATAGATAGATAGATAGATAGATAGATAGATAGATAGATAGATAGATAGATAGATAGATAGATAGATAGATAGATAGATAGATAGATACCCAGTCTCTGGGCTCTTTGCGCAGTAATTGACAAATACCCCTGATTCACTTTGTAGTCACATATTTGCCCAAATAGAGTGAACACATCTAGCTAGGATTCTCATGGGGTCACAAAATATCTCACAACTCCCTAATACAGAATTTTTCTAAATGAGGGTAGTGAGTGAAGTTTAAATACAAACCCTAGGCAGACAGAATGGGACATAAACACTGACAGTCATGCTTTGGATGCAAACTTGCTACATTGCCACTGACCCCAGTTTCCCAAAACAACTCTGTGTCTAGGACAGAAAATACTTTTTCTCAGTACAAATACAAACTCATTCAGTAAGAGGCAAGAGTTCATATGACCTTTGGTTTTTTAGGAATGGCTGGGTGTGTGTGATTCAACAACCCCTGAAATCAACACTGCAGCATGCCCTTGTTGTTTTGTGGAGTGCTGGTACCCTGAACACCCAAAACATTAAGAATAATGCACTTATTATGGAAAGTGAAAACCTGACAATGAGTAGCATGAATTAAGTGTTCTTCGCAACTGGATCTCATCAAAAAGCTAAAAGAAGAGTGCGACAACTAGCTAAAGAAATCAAGGCTTAGTGGAAATAATGTGTTCACATCTGTACACTCCTGGATTTTATTTGGAACTTCTTCCAAGAAAAACAATAACCATCAAACATCTGAGAAATCTCATGGGATTTCTTGCCGGAAGGGGGGAGTATTGTATCTAGAAACCTTGTATGAGGAGAAAAAAGTTTGTTTTTTCTCAGATTCTCATAAAGAACAAGAGGCTGTAAGATTCACCTCTGGCCACTGGCCTCTTGCTCCCTGCTGTGGCTCACCTGCCTATCCTAAATGTGACTCAGCAGGCAATGTGGATAATGCCTCCATCTCAACAGCCGTAGCTTCCCTCTTCTTTCTTCTACCTTCCACCTCTCCCACTGAGGTTTGGAGGTGAGAGGGACACAAAACCCAATCCTTTTATTCTTCCCTCAAACAATGAGAAATCTCACACCAAAGCTGATAATGAGCTTCCCATGCGTTTCTGGTTGGTCACTGTATAAACTGAATTGATCCAGATCGGCCTTTGATCATGTCCAGCATGGTTTTCTTTATATTCTTAACCACATAGCTTGAATGATAGCCATGACTCTCCTACCCAATATAAAAGACTCAAGAAGAATTTTTCAAAGTAGCACAAGCTTAAATATCTAGGTCTCATAAGTAAGTAAGACAGATTAATGAAACAGTGATTAAATTAGCCTACTGCCGGTGGCAAAGTTTAAAAAAGCAACATGTGACTGCAGTAAAGTACAGCAAGGATGCTCAGCAAAATTATTAATGCTTTAGAAACAGGTAATCAATCCTTCAGGTCAAAGATGAAAGAGACTAGTAGCAAGGCCTACAATTAACTATCCCCAAAGGAGGTCACTTAATAGTGGCTTTATATTACACAGACTCAGCTCTTCAAGATGAAAGTTCTGAATTTTGGATGTGTGTGTCTTAATCTTTACCCTCATCCTTACTTAGCAACAGAAAATGCTTTGTAAACTGAGCAGGGGAAGATTTTCCTGCCTATGGTTGCCATAAGTGATGTGCTCTTTTGCTTTAAAAAAGTAGCATTCTTCAAGGCCTTAAAAGGCCCTGAATTAGGAAACTGAAGTGATGTAGGGCAATATGACCCAACAATGGACAAAACAACATAAAGTATAAAATACTCCAACTCCTTCTGCAAGGAAAAATCCCTGGGAAGAGAGACCCTGAACGTAGATGGACTTCAGGCTGAAGAACCTGAGAGGCTGCTGTGGCATGTCCTCAGAAGAACTGTTCTGAGAAGTTAAGAACAGGAAGACTATCACTATGATGATAGCCAATACAGTACACCCTCGCATAACGACGTTACTTGGTTCCCCAAGTAGCGTTGCTAAGCAATTTTTGTTGTTATGCAGGTTTCTATGGAGTTTCCTGCATTATGACGTTTTTAGCATTGTTGTCCAGTTATTTTAGCGTTGTTGTCTGGACAACGACACTAAAAAAACACTGATATGCGGGGGAACACGTGGTGCATAGCAACACGTTATTAAGCGAAAATGATGTTATCCGAACGCGTTGTTATGTGAGGGTTGACTGTATCCAGAATGGATACGGAAGAAGAAGATGGAACCACATGGGACATGGACATGGAGAGTCTTTGCACTGCCATCACAAAGAATTGCCAGGCACAGTTTCAGATGATCTGAAATCAACCAATAGCCTCCCAGGGGATAACTGGAGCATATGAAGATGGACCAAGCACTCCTTTAACTTGGAGTACCCTCATCTTAACTTCTAGCTTTTGCCATACTAGGCTGGTCTTGGACCATAATAAAGATTGATTTAAATACAATCATATCAGATAGTAGGCCAATGAAAACATAGTCCAAGAAACAGAGCTGGATTCAAAACAGGTCATGAATCATGTGGAAACATAATTTTTAGTCAAACTAGGAAAAGCCAAATGGAGCAGCATTTTCTAGAATACAAAGAACCAAGAAAATAGCAGCTAGAATTTCTAGAATGTAGAGAACCAAGAAAATAGCTTGTCTTCAACATTTTCTGCCAAAGTAGCCAATATTATTTTAAAGGTATAAAATCGCTCCGGGGATGGGAGCGACCTGTGCCCGCCGCTACCGCTGCCCCCTTCCAAGCCATGCCTGGCTGGAAGGGAAGAAAAGCCGCCACCGCTGCTGCACGAGGGGTCTGGAGCCACAGCATTGCTCCGAGGGTGGGAGCCACCTGTGCCCGCCGCATGTCACTGCTCTAGTGGACTCTGTCTGTCCTGACTCTGGTTTTGACGTAAGCATGGGCTGTAATTGTTTAATTTTGTATCTGGGCCTTTGGCTATGTGTATTTTTGAATATTGTATTTTTACTTGCTTATGTTGTTTTAGTGTATTGTGTATTATGTACTTGACTTTCTATATTGTTACTATTGTATCTCTTTCACTTTCCTGCTGCTGTCTGCTGTGCAGACTGCATGCATTGCTGTAAACTGCTTTGAGTCGCCTTCGGGCTGAATAAAGCAGCATACAAAATAAAAGTGAAATGAAATGAAATGAAATACTCAACTGTGGCATAACTGTGTAAGGAAGCTCTCACATGCAAAGAATTATTTGCTGCAGCCTTGCATTTCTTCTGTGCAGGAAAATTCTGCCCTACCTCTTTTAGATTCATAGATCTCTGACATTTGAGAGTCATTTTGTCCCAAAGAGGGGCTGCGGTGGCTCAGTGGTTAAGAAGTTTGCCTTGTGAGCTGGAATACTGGCAAGTCAGCAGTTCAAGACCTGAGCAAAGTTTCTCCAGCAAAAATCCTTTCAACCCAGAATAATTTCTGACACAAAATTATTATTATTACTGTATTTTCTGGCGTATAAGACTACTTTTTAACCCCGAAAAATCTGTGCCAAAGTCGGGGGTCATCTTATAGTACAGGTACTTAACTGCAGCTGACAAGTATATTCCAAACTCTATATTTTAACTGGAAAAGTTGGGGGTCGTCTTATACATCCAGTCGTCTTATACGCCGGAAAATACGGTACTTTGTCCCAGACACAGCTTCAGAGTTCTACTCATCTGAAAAGGGTGAGCCATCCTTCCAGAGTGCCCATTCTCCATGTCAAGTTCCTTTAGTTACAAAGGGGGTGGTTGAAGGTCCTGCTTCTTCAACTACGAAGGAGTTTTCCAACTGGGGCAAAACACCAAGAGGCCCAAACAAGCCAGAAAGCAATCCCCAACTCAACTGTTCTCATAAAAGTATCCAGCTTAAGGATGATTGCCTGTTTAAGCACAGAGTTTTCAAGAAACCTAGACACTGTGAAAAAATACAGTACTAAATCTTATTATGATTGGCCATGATGCCACAGATAGAGGCCGTAGCTATGTGTTTGTCTATTCAGAAGAGACCACTCATTCAGTCTCTGCACTTGAGCATGATATTGGTGATTGGTTTGAACAAGTAAGTTCTATACAGCTTGCATGCTTGTAAGTCTCTCCACATAAGCTTGCAGCAAGAGAACGAGGAATCCAGGTTGTACTTAAACAGATAATGCACAACTAATGCATGACATCATAAACCAGGGGTGCCCAAACATTTTGGGCTGGGGGCCTGACTACGCTGCCAGTACATGTTTGTGCATGTTTGTCCATATTCACTTCCTGGTTCACCACAGATGCTTCTGCACATGCGTGAAAGCATCCATATACACTTCCTGATTCAGTGAGGACCCTTCTGCACATGCGTGAAAGTGTCCATGTTCATTTTCTGGTTCAGCACGGATCCTTCTGCACATGCGCAAGGATGTCTGCATCGAATCAGGAAGTAAATACAGATGCTTCTGCGCATGCACATGGATGTCCGTACTGAACCAGGAAGTAAATTTGGGTGCTTCTGCACGTGTGCGAGTACATCAGTGCCAAAACAGGAATATGGACATGTGGACGGGTCTGCACATGTGCAGAAGCGTGCAGATTTACTTCCTGCTTTGGCAAGGGCATTGCACACCTGATGGAATGCCTTTGGGCACTGTATCTGGCCCACAGGCTGTAGTTTGGTCATAAACAATAAGACAGCATCTCTCTGTCACATGTCCTTATCATGTGAACCTTATTCTTAGCAACTGAGATTCAGTGTTAATTAAATTCAATCTATTTGACTACGATGAACTAGGGACGGTTGTTGGCCTTGCTAACTAATTTTCATTTTCTACATTTGCCCTGAGCCATTTTTACTCAACAGGACACAATCAATAAATATGTACATAAATATAGGAGGCAGGATGTGGCAAAAGCACTCTAGAATGGTGCTTACTATTTTTCAAATCTCCGGTAAGTGTAGCGGGTGTACTTCCTGAATAAGGAACTGAAGAACACTTCAGTTGCGTGCACAAAAAGGTTTTAGAGTGTAGAAAGGTTAAGAGCTACCTATCTGTAGAGGAAATGGCCACTTTTGCATCTGTATAAGTCACCTGAATGCATCTCCAAATTAGAAGGGCAAGCCATGAAAAGGAAATGAGAACAATAAGAAAACTGTGTACATGGAGCTGCCTTCTTAAGGTGTCGGGAAGTGCCTGTTGGTTCATAACACATAGGACTGAAATGATGATGGGACTGTTTTATAGCAATCCGGCCTCTGACTTTACAAGGGAAGCAACCACACCTCCAGTCCCTGGTGGAGAATGTCAGGAGCAGGTCTGGCCCCTGGCAGGAAAACATTGTGAAAGCCTGATGTAAAATCTCCAAAATATTAAGATTTGTTTTACACCTAGCACTCAATATGAGAATTAGTCTTTGAAAGGATGTATCTCAGAAAGAAAGAAAATACAGTAATAACTGTGTAAGCTTTTCATGCCTTACAACTTAGTCTGTGGTTGCACGTGGTGTTTGAACCCAAAATACTACATGGCAGAGAGTCACAGATGAGAAATCTCTGGTGCAATATTTTCTCATGTATTAGATAAGTTATTCCCATCCTTTGTATCAGCTCAACCATCTCCGCTTGTGTTTTATTCAGAAGACAACTTACAGGCAGCACAAAGGTGGAAGGGAGAAAAAAATATAAAACTGATTGCTGTATATATTATGCATTATTTTGAAGTGGTGGGGGAGATCACATGATAAATCTTTACTTTCATGATGTTCGAAGCAGACAGAGGCAATTTATTTCCTATGTTACTTGCATTCTTTATTTAACAATGGCTGTAGATTAAAGCCTATTTACTGCCTCAGTATATATCATAGACATTACTGAAAAGGAAGCTGGGGAGGGGGGGGAATTATAGGCTACCGTGAATTGCAGGGAAACTGGCTTTCTTGTGTTTAAGATCATCATTTCTTTCAGAATAGCCATCAGGGAATGGAGCAGCTAAAGGACTGCATATCACATCCCCTCTTGAAAATGAGATTTACAAGGCCCAGAAAGAGGTATGCTGTATTTTCTACCCTTCGGCAGGAATTTTGTATCTCTAAACACCTCTGACAGTCAACAAGAATCCATCCTTGAAATGGTAAAAGGTTCCCCCTATGAATTACTGCTGCATTTTCCTATGTGAAGGTGGAATGGGTTCTCACTTCATCAGTGCCAATGTACCTATATATAGATATAGAGATATAGAGATACAGAGATAGAGAGATAGATATAGACACACACACACATATTGGCCAAAATGCCTATTTCCATTACTTTTTCTCTTTCTGGGAACTAATCACCAGATCATATAAACAAACAACATGTTATTTATGTCTCTGGCCAAAATCCTGTTGCTTAGAGTAATAAATCATGCTAGAGCAGGACTAGTAAGGACAAACCAGAATGTAAAGGACTTGACATAGAGGAAGAATTGTCAGGTTCTGCACAACCTACACCCTAAGAAGTCTTGAAGGCTGAGCCTATAGTTGATGATGGCCAGAATCCAAGCCAAATCAGAGGATGAGACTTAGCCCATGGGCATGATGCAGATTAACAGCACAAGATCATCTTGATGTTTCCCCAAAAAAGTGTACAGCTGTGAAGAGAGACTCTTTGGGACAAAAAGCCTTCTCTGGAGCAAGCAGTCTCCTTCTGACGAAGCCCTTCATCTGTAGAAGACCAAGGAGTCCAGTGATGCAACTGCATACTTTTTTAAACTGAACACTGAGTGGGATCCTAGCAGCCTAGTTATATAAACTCTTTCTTGGAGACTGCGAGTCATTGTCTTATGTCTGACAAAGTGGACGTAATTCACAGAAGCTCATGTTTAAATACAGAAGTTAGTCTTTAAGGTGCCGCAATGGTGTTTTTTGTCTTTTTGTCGTTGTTTTGTTTACTCTCTGATGTGCTAATCCAGTGTTTCCCCAATCTTTGGGTTTTGGACTTCAATTCCTAGAAGCCTGAGTCAATCCCTCAAAGCACTGATCAAGCAATGTACTGACTTAGTCTTCTGGGAATTGAAGTCCACCAATGTTCCATTAAACATAGTTTGGGAAACACTATCTAATCACTGGAGACTCTGGTTTCTTCTTGTGCCTCTTCTGCAACTTGTTATGGATTCTCTGGCTATGGATGATGTCTTGGATTACTTTGACTACACTTTTAGCCTTTGACTGTAGTAGCCATGAAACTGGATTGTCGTGGACTCTTTTTGATTCTGCCTTTGTCTAGCCTGTAACAATTTTACCTTATTCTTGACTTGACCTCTGTTTATTGATCCAATGAACAGCCCCAACTGGAGAATAAGACATCTAATTAGTGTAATATGCCAGGCAGGGAGCCCCAGGGCCGAGTCATCTTAAACTAGTTTTTATTCATGACCAGGAGCTTATGTTGACCATTGAATATATGAAGTTCACTCTGAATAGATGAAGTCACTCTCACAGCAGGAAACATGCAGAGGCAAGGTCATCAGAAAGCCATTGGTCAAAGATTCCAGGAATTTGGACAGGTGACGTAGAATGGCAGGTGAGAGAGGAAATTGCAGTTGTTTCCCATAGAGGTTCTGCTGGTGAGGCACATAGAATTTTCTGCTTCCAACCAGTCTCTCTGTGGTATCCTGCTGTTTCCAATTAGTACTTAGAAAGCCTTGAAATGCTCTTCAACCTATGCCTCTTCTTGAGACAAAATGGCCTCACTACTACTATGTTCTCTTCATCCTCTGATGCTTCCTTGTATCTTGTGAAGTTTCTGAAAGTTTCTGAAGCAAATAACTCCTGAGGCACTGAATTCCCAACCATCCTCTCCTGCATATACGTATGAGGATGAACTTCTAAAACTAACTCAGCAAGGCATGATACTAGTAAGGCTTCCGTGTATAGCTCTGGCGATGGACCTTTTAGTCTTCTATCAAGGCCTAATTAAATATAGAGAAACTTGTGATGAGAAGGATGGCTACCAGGTGATGAATTCATATCAACTATGTGTGGAACAGTTGTTACGATGGCAGAGCTATGTACCTTGATGGAATCATAAGTCTTCAAGGTGTTCATTCATTTCTTTAATTTATAAAATGTCATTAACAATTTATAAATTATAATTAATGATTAATAATTCATTATTATGTAACTTATATTTCATTTTGCACTCAAATGTTTAATTTACTATACTGTATATTGAATTTTACACTTAAAAATCTAACTAATAATGTGTACCTAGTGTCTAATTATACAGTTGATAAATAATGTATAATAATGTGGGCACGGAAGGGAGGAGAGTGAAAGAAATCTAAAGCAAAACATGCCATTTTAAAGGTAGAAGCAAATTAACTTCACTTTGAAATGGTAGCATAGGGTTAAGTCATTGCATTAAATGAATGGAACTTATCTAAATCCTACTAATTTAATGTGTCTATCTAGTAGACACATTGGATTTAGCCAGGGGTGGGATTAATTTTTTTTTACTACCTACTCTGTGGCCATGGTATGGTGGGTGTGGCCAAGGAAAGCCCTGCATTGCAACCAAATTAGGACTACAGTACTTTATTTCAAAACTTGGATGGGTTGGGCCAGCCAGAATTTCTGCTACCGGTTCTGGTGAACTAGGGCGAACCTACTGAATCCCACCACTGGACTTAGCCCATAATAGGGTTGCACACTGGTCCCTCAAACAAGATATTTATGATAATTTGGGACTTTTGAATATACAGTGGAACCTCATACAACAATCACCCCATATAGCAACGAAATCGCATAACAATTAGTTTTGGGGGGAAATGGTGTCCCACATAACAATTTTCCCTATGAAAAAAATCGTACAACAATTTTTCAATGGGAAAAACCACTTAGAAAAAAATCGTTGTACGATGCATCCCATAGGGGAAATCACTATACAATGCATGCATCATATAGCAATTGTTTCGTACAACAACGAGCCCTTTGGGACAGATTAAAATCATTGGACGAGGTTCCACTGTACTGTATTCTGTTTCAGGTTGAAGAAGCAGCACAAAAAAAGGTAGACAGAAGTTATTTTGTCTACATTTGTAAATTGGTTCCACTTTACTCTGGAGCAAAAACTCCCCATTCTGCTTCAATCGGGACTTCAGACAAGTCTATTCAAATTAGGCCAATATAGTTTTGAATTTAAAATTTGTCTGGATGTGGTGGTGTACTGACCCTTTCCTTATCATTGCAAATATTGTCTGCCTCCTTGAATCCATATTTTGACCATTAGCAGATTTTCTTTCTTTCTTTGCCCCATAATTCATCTAGTACAAAAATAGTAAAGTTAAAGGGTAAAGGTCGCCCTTTCTTGAAAGCCATTCATATCCGACTCTAAGGTTCGGTGCTCATCTCTGCTTACAGCCAAAGAACCAGCTCTGTCTGTCACTGCTGACATTTCCATGGACATGTGGTAGGCATGCCTAGACACCGGACTGCACATAACACTGTTACCTTACCCACCGAAGTGGTACCTATTTAACTATTTGCAATTTCATGCTTCTGAATTGTTATGTTGACAGGAGCTGCGATGGAGATGACAGCTCACTCCGTCATGCAACACTCGGGTCTCAAACTGCCGACCTGCCGACCTTCCAGTCATCAAGTTCTGTGTCTTAACCATTAAGTTACTGCAGCCCCCCTATGGCAAAAGAAAGTGCCCCAAATGGCCAAAACAGGTGCCAAAACCAAGAGCAGCAAAAAATAGGTTTTGAAGAAGTGTTGTGTATTGAGGCACATTTGCAAGGAGCGCAAGGAACTCTCTTGCAAGAGGAAAATGGCGGTTTCCCACCATTCTAATTAGAAACCTAAAGTGATGCGAAACCCCTGCAAAAGGGTGTGCTTGTTATGCTAATCCAAGTCCTAGGATTGGTTACAGTTTTGGATCCTGTCCTCCATTGATTAATTACATATATTCCCTGTTATGATTGGTTAGTTACATTTTTCTGGGTGAGTCACTACCTTGTATCCAGGAGCCACCACCAAGGAGACACTATATAAGTCGCACGCGTAAACAAGGGTGGTGCCGGACCGGATCTATACTTCCTACTCCCTTCAGGTAGCCTGGGTAGCGTTAAAGCCCTTACGCTACGCTTCTATGCTAGCTAGTTTATTATTACCCACTGCAGGTAAGAGTCCAGAGGGACTGACTTTGCTAGGATTGTATAGCCATCTCAGTATCCGGAACACCTTGTAAGCTCATCTCTAAATGACTGTTAAATAAAGATATTGCTGTTTGTTCATCATTGTCTCGGACTGGTGCTTATAAGGGCTGGATATAACAAGAAGAAATTAGCTTTCTTGGTAACGGCACCCACAATGTGGAACACCTTACCTGTGGAACTGCACCAAGCCCCATCCCTGGACATATTTAAGAAGCATCTCAAAACTTACTGTTTAGGGAGGCTTTCAACGACCACCTTCCAACAGCCAGTTAGCTTATTTGTTTGTTTAGTCTAATTTACATTAACTTTCTTTTGTTTTACTGGACACATTATGGGGGCTGAATAATAGCCAGTAACTAATTTCATTATGTTGCCACAGGAGGTTTGAATTTTGTTTTAATGTTTGTAATATCATTTTTGGAAACCAACCATAGTGGGAGAGAAATCCACTGGATAAAAATAAACTATATATTTTTAAAAATCACCAATAAATTGATCTGTTTGGACATATCGTTGTTCCAGCCATTTTTTAAAAAAAAAACCTGAATATACCCAGAGGATGAAACTCAGTACATTCTTTATAATTTCTCTCAAAAGAAATACAGGTTGTATACAACGTCTACCTTTTGTGGCTAGTTCTGTGTGAATTTTGCAACAAAACATGCCTCTCAAGGACTATGATGCCCCATTCCTAATGGAGGATAGTTAAATAGAGAGCTCAGTTCACATTTCCCAAGGACTCCATCAATTTTTCAAAACAGCAGGACCACTGATCTAATTCAGAGCTTTGAAATGGCACTATCTGGCTATCCATTTGCTAATCTCAATTTCCAAACCAGCGAGGTGGCTAAATCCCCTATCATCTCTGACAAAGATGTTCAGGCCTGATTAAATCCGACAGGTCAGCATGAGGCAATTTGTGCTAGCTTCAAATACGACATTCCCAGATTTTTAAAAAAGGATAAATGCTCATTCTGAGGGTCTTCCCAATATTTAGCTTTCAAATGCAGATGGTGAAAAGAGAAATGCATTTAGTGTTTATTACTCTTTCTCTCCCCCCTCCCGGCTCTATTTTCCTCCTGAAGAACAAAAAAAGACATTGCTAGATTGCCACCTCTTGGTAGATAACTAAAACTCAGAACATAAGAATTCTGCAAGTTTCTATAGGCTAGTGATGGCCAACCTTGGCACTCCAGATGTTCTTGAACTTCAGTTCCCAGAAGCCCTGATCAGCAGGAGTGCTGACTTGGGCTTCTGGTAATTGAAGTCCAAGAAAACCTGGAGTGCCAAGGCTAGATATCACTGCTATAGGCATTTGTCATAAATATACTTTAATAGATCCATATACATATGCATGCATTGATGCTAAAATATGTATCCTCTCCCAAGTCTGATCCAATGATGCACCAGTAGGAAACTGCATTAGTAGACTGGAGCAAACAGTTGGTGGTAAACTGGACCTGTGGCTAGAGAGAAAAATAGGAAATATTGTTCCAAAAAAGCAACTCTCCTATTGAATTATCAGAGTAATAGCAGCACTGCGGTGGCTTAATGGTTAAGACGCTGAGTTTGGACACTGGAAGGTCAGGTTTCAATACCAAGTGCTGCACAATGGATCTCGGGGACATGAAAGGAGCTTTATTTGGGTGTCCTCTGAGCAGAGTTTTTCCAGCAAAAATCCCTTCAGCCCAGAGTAATTTCTGACACAATTTTTTTTAATCAGAGTAATAGCTTGTGATCACTGTAGTCAGGCCCACTGAATCAACTGTGTATAATTGTCCCCAGTTTCCCCACTTCTATGAAAACCCCTGCTGCAAATCTGTGTTAGGAACTGTGTCCCAAGATGTATACATATAATCTTGGAAATAAACCAGTTCAGTTATGGATACCTGTGAGTAAATCCTGCAGTCATCACTCAATGGGTAGTGGAATCACAGCCAGCTCTGGAGAATAGCAAGTTCAGAGCAATAGTGAGGTCTTGGGGCTATGGAGTTTATGAAAGTTGTAGGAAGGTAGGTATACACCATCTCCTCCACCTCTGAACACTCCAATTTCATCCAACAACCTTCACATCAGCAAATAGCAATTACACTTATACATTGCGCTTAGTACACTCTCTGGGTGGTTGACAGGTTAATTAGTATCTTGGCTTCAATATGCTGGATATTCATTTTCCTGACCATGGAAGGCTGAGTCAACCTGAGTCAGGATCAAACTCACAATGTTCTGGCTGAAGTACATCAGTTTAGCCACTGTGCCACCAGGGTGAGGTTGAGGAGTTGCTGTTTACTGTGCTGACCCACCCCAGTGGGCACAGTCAAGGCACAGTCAAGCAGGGTGTCAGTCTATGTACTGAAGAATTGTACCGACACTGGAAGACTGCAACAAGCTTGACTGAACTCACCAACTGAAGTTTCTACATAAGGCAAAGGAACTGATAACTCTGGATAGCCAAAACCAGGGTCATCCTAGCTTTGGGATTCCAAAATCTGTCCAAAATAAGAGGTAACATTTTCTATTCCTAATGTGGATTTGCTGGCTGGCTAGCTTGGAGAGTTGGCTGCAGAACCACAGACTGGATGTTTTGTCTCCCTGCTGTGCTAGAACTAACCTGTGTAGCCTTTGACAGGAAGGTTAAACCATTTCTGAGTATATATGATACCTAGAAAACCCTGGAAGAGGTCACCATAAGTTGGATTCAGCTTGACTGCCCACAGTTGTTGTTGTTGTTATCGTCATCGTCGTCAATGTGTATTACTTAATAAACAAATCTGAATATATCCAAAGAACTTGGGTGTATCATTTAGTACAGGCTTTCTTTAACCTTGGCCATCCAGCTGTTTGTGGACTTCAATTCTCAGAAGCCCAAGTCAGCACTCCTGCTGATCAGGGCTTCTGGGAAGTGAAGTTCAAGAACAGCTGGAGGGCTAAGGTTGAGGAAGCCTTTAGTACATCATTTGTGCCACAGAATATTTCGATAGTTGTTGTTGCTCAGTCGCACAGTCGACTCCGACCCTTTGTGACCCCATGGACCATTTTCCTCCAGGCGCCTCTGTCCTCTACCATCCCCCTCAGCCCTCCCAGCTCTGTGCCCATTGTGTCTATAATACCATCTAGCCATCTCATCCTTGGCCTCCCCCTTCTTCTTTTGCCCTCCACCTTTCCCAACATCAATGCCTTCTCAAGTGAATCCTCCCTTCTCATTTGATGTCCAAAGTATTTTAGCTTCATCTTTACTATTTGACCTTCCAATGAGCAGTCAGGGTTAATTTCTTCTAAGATTGACCTATTTGTTCTCCTCGCTGTCCAGGGGACTCTCAAAACCCTCCTCCAACACCACATTTCAAAGGCATCTATTCTTCTGCGTTCAGCCTTCCTAATTGTCCAGCTCTCACATCCATACATTACTACTGGGAAAACCATTGCTTTGACTATTCTAATTTTTGTTTTCAAGGTGATGTCTCTGCTTTTCACTATGTTCCCCAGGTTTCTCATCGCTTGTCTCCCAAGAATCAGTCGCCTTTTTATTTCATGGCTGCAATCCCCATCTGCAGTGATCTTTGATCCTAAGAAAGTAAAATCTGTCACTGCTTCTACTTCTTCCCCGTCTATTTTCCAGGAACTGATGGGGCCTGTTGCCATTATCTTGGTTTTCTTGATATTGAGTCTCAAGCCAGCTTTTGCACTCTCCTCCTTCAGCCCAATCAAGAGATTCTTTAGGTCTTCCTCACTTTCTGCCATTAGGGTGGTATCGTCTGCATATCTCAGATTATTGATGTTTCTCCCAGCGATTTTAATCCCATATTGTGATTCCTCCATCCCTGCACTGCACATTATGTGCTCTGTGTATAGGTTGAATAGGCATGGTGACAAAATGCAGCCTTGTCTTACTCCTTTTCCTATTCCAAACCACTCTGTTATTCCATGTTCTGTCCTAACTGTTGCTTCTTGGTTCATGTACAGATTTCTCAGGAGGCATATGAGGTGCTCTGGTATTCCCATCTCTTTAATTACTTGCCACATCTTGTTGTGGTCCACACAGTCAAATGCTTAAGTGTAGTCAATAAAACAAAAGTAAACTTGTTTCTGGTATTCCTTTGTTTTCTCCATGATCCAGCGTATGTTGGCAATGTGGTCACTAGTCCCCCTGCCTCTTCTGAAACCAGCCTGCACCTCTGGTAATTCTCTCTCAACATGCTGCTGAAGTCTGTCCTGTATTATCTTGAGCATCACCTTGCTGGCATGTGGGATGAGCGCGATTGTTCGATAATTTGAACATTCTTTGGCATTGCCCTTTTTTTGGGATTGGGACGTATACTGATCTTTTCCAATCCTGTGGCCACTGTTTTGTTTTCCAAATCTGCTGGCATATTGAATGCAGTAATTTGACGCCATCATCTTTTAGCGCTTTGAAAAATTCAACTGGGATACCATCATCTCCACTAGCTTTGTTGTTTGCAGTGCTCTTTAGGGCCTTTATGACTTCACTCTCCAGGATGTCTGGCTCAAGTTCAATTTCTTCATCATTGTGATTATCAGGAGTGTTGAGGTCCTTTTTGTAAAGTTCCTCTGTGTCCTCTTTCCATCTTTTCTTAATTTCTTCTGCATCAGCTAGCTCCTTTCCGTCTTTGTCCCTTATCATGGTCATTTTTGCTTTAAATGTTCCCTTGATTTCCCCAATTTTTTTGAAAAGATCTCTGCTTCTGCCTCTTTTGTTGTTTTCCTCCATTTCTCTGCACTGTTCTTTTAGGTAGTTTTCCTTATCTCTCCTTGCTTTTCTTTGAAATTCTGTGTTCAAATGGTTGTAGTTTTTCCTTTCTCCTTTGACTTTTGCGTTCCTTCTTTCCTCTGCTATTTTAAGAGCCTCATCAGACAACTACTTTGCTTTCTTACTCTTCTTTTCTTTTGGTGTGGTTTTCTTTGCTGCTTCCTGCATGATGTCCCTCATCTCCGTCCATAATTCTTCCGGTACTCTGTCTACCGAGTCTAAGCCATTAAATCTGTTCATCACTTCCACCGTGTATTCTTTAGGGATGCTGTCTAGGTGATATCTTTCTGGTCTCCCTGTTTTCCCTATTTTCTTTAGTCTAAGCCTGAATTTTGCGATCAGTAGGTTGTGATCTGAGCCACAGTCTGCTCTAGGTCTTGTTTTTGCTGACTGTATAGAGGTTCTCCATCTTTGGCTGCAGAGTATGTAGTCAATCTGGTTTCGGTGATGGCCATCTGGTGATGTCCATGTGTAAAGTCACCTCTTGTGTTGCTGGAAGAGAGTGTTTGCTATGACCAGTGCGTTCTCTTGGCAGAACTCTATCAATCTTTGCCCTGCTTCATTCTGTGTTCCAAGACCAAATTTGCCTGTTATTCCCTCCACTTTTTGATTTCCTACTTTGGCATTCCAGTCTCCTGATATAATTTGGACATCATTTCTTGGTGTCTGTTCTATGAGGTGTTGTAAGTCCTCATAGAACTGGTCCATTGTGGCTTCATCTGCACCAGTGGTTGGTGCGTATATTTGGATCACAGTGACATTGAAAGGTTTGCCTTGAAATCTGACTGACATCATTCTATCATTTTTGAGATTGTATCCCATTACTGCTTTTCTCACTCTTTTATTGACAATTATGGCTACTCCATTTCTTCTAAGGTTTTCTTGCCCGCAGTAGTAGATATGATGGTTTCCAGAGCTGAATTCTCTCATCCCTGTCCATTTGAGCTCACTGATGCCCAAGATGTCAATGCTTATTCTTTCCATCTCGTTTTTTACCACTTCCAGTTTTCCTTGATTCATAGACCTCACATTCCATGTCCCTATGCAGTATTGTTCCCTGCAACACTGTATTTCTCCTCCTCCTTTCGTATCCCTCCCCCTTTTCAGATCTGCTGTGCTGAGCATCCCCTTGTTTTGCCTTTTGTTTTGGTCCATTCTTCATCTTCCATGTCTAGGCCAGACCGAATCTTCTAAAATGAAGCCACCTTTGAGTGAGTCCATTCTGCAGTTCCTTTCACCTGACCTAGTATGAGAAAGATTAGCTGGTGACAGAAGGCAGCCATTGCCTGGGGTATGTCCAATTGTGATTCACAAACACCACAATCTATGTGTGAGGAGGCTCTTTCTATGTACCCCTGTGTAGAACAGGTTATAACAGGTTCCTCTGGGAACCTCATTCATTTTGATGCAGTGGAACTTAAAAATAGCTTCACAACATTTCTGCATTTGTAAAAAAATAAAGGCCCCTCTTATAAACTAGAGAGGCAACACAATAATCAGCAATAAAAAATAAAGATATCTCCATGTCAATTAGATTCCCATTGCTACCCACGTTGGGAGGGAGCAGGACATGAATTATTATCAAGATCAGAATGAAAAGCATGTCTGGTTCCAGGCCTGCTTGTCAAAATGAAAGTGGAACTGCTTTTATTAGATGGAAACCAATTTGCAAGGTTGCTGAGTCGCTGTTTACTCGGAGCCAGCGGGCAGCATGGAAATAGCGGAGGGCCCCATGGAAATGGAAGGCTATTTTTACAGCAGCCAAACTGTAAAAGCTGCAAATATAAGTAGGGCCTTTGAATCAGAGGGGACTCGGTGAGTCAACTCCACTGTATGTTCTTTTAGTGTCTTGCACGGAAGACAAAGAAGGAGTCGCAGTAAGGACTAACACAGGTTTATTGGTTGATGATCAGGATGAACATGTGGTAATGGCGGAGATACATCACATATACAGTAGCACAATGCATTTGAATCTCGCTGCACGGTAGCTCATTGGCTGCTACCGGCGTGACGTCGTCCCAGTCACGCCCCTCTTCTGTAGTTGTTTGATCGTGCGGGAGAGTTCCCGCGGCTGCCGGTGATTTGAGGAATGAGAACCATGTGAGTTGAACGCTCGCAGCTGCCCTCTATAGGCAGCTAACTCGCGTTCCTTTAACAGCTGGGTTACAATGTAATTGCGGTCAGGTTACATTCATACATTTCTTAAAGCAACATTGTACATACATAACATCCCTCCCCCCTAGGATGGGACGAAGTCCCTCAACCATTGTGGCTTGCCGCATGTGCGCCTGGGGCGTGCGGCCGCTTGACTTAACACAGGGGAGCCGGAGGCTCCTGGTTCCGAGGAGTCCTGTCCTGCAACAGAAAGGGGGGACTCATTAGTGGCTCGGTGGGGACTCTGTGGTAACCTTGCATTGGGGGACGGGAATGGAATGAACAGTTGGGACGTGAACCCCTGTCTACCGTTTGAGGAGTTTGGGGTCCCCCCTAGTACGAATCGTGGCCTCGCCACCCCCCGTTATCTGCCCGGGAGTTCTAGAGACTGTGGTGGGCGGACTCCCCCCTGTTGCCTGTCTTGGGGGTGTTTGTCTCCGGGGAGCTGGAGCTATGGTATATTCTAAAACAAAAGGACTGGGGGGACTGGAAGTACCAGGGGCTGAACTGAAACCCCTCTTCTTGCTAGGACGGGTGGGGGACCACTCCGCGACACCCCCCTGGTACTGCAAATCATAGTCGAACTCATCCCTCTCTTCCGAATCACCCTCCTCTGTTGCTGAAAATCGAGGGTATGCATTTGTATCGGCGGATGCTGCCGTGTCTCCCCTTTGGGTAACGCGGGTGGGGGAGGACCCTAATGCTGATTCCCCCTCGCTGGTGACTCGCCTTCTGAGTTGGTCGGCGTGCCTTCTCCAGAGTAGACCCGAGTTGGTCTCGACTCTATAGGATACTGGCCCCGTCTGTTCAATGATCGTTCCTGGAACCCATGCTGGCCCCGAGGCCGCGTAGTTCCTGCAGTGAACCGGGTCCCCTACCGCAAAGCTTTTGGAGCTTTCTACCCCTACATTTATATTTCTCCCTTCATCCTCCACCCTGGATGGATCCATCCGGTCAAAAAGTGTTACCGGACGCCTCCTCATGAGGAGCTCGGCTGGGGAGAATCCTGAAGCTAGGGGGTTGTCCTGTAGCAGATGAGGAACTGACACAGGTGAAGGTTCAACTCACCGGGACCCATGCGCCGCAGTGCGTCTTTCATAGTGCGCACTTGGCGCTCTACCTGACCGTTTGTGGCGGGGTGAAACGGGGCAGCGGTGATGTGCCTGATGGCGTTTCTCTCAATAAACATCTTGAACTCCGCAGACGTGAAGGTACTAGCGTTATCGCTAACAAGGACGTCTGGCAGGCCGAAACAGGCAAAAAGCTTGCGCAACTGTTTAATGGTTGCCGCAGAGGAAGTGCTGTTCATGGGGATTACCTCCAACCACTTGGAGTAGGAGTTGACTACCAGCAGAAACATGGACCCGCGGAAAGGGCCAGCGAAGTCGACATGAATCCGGGACCATGGCCCGCGGGCCGTGTCCCATTCCCTATGGGGCAACCGGGACTCCTCGGGCCAAGAGCTCTGGCAGCTCTCACACGTGCCCACTAAACGTTCTATATCTGCGTCTATCTGGGGCCACCAAAAGAAACTCCTGGCCAGAGCCTTGGAGCGCACGATCCCGGGGTGACTGGTATGCAGTAGCTTCAGTACCTTGGTCCTTAGCTTGTCTCGGATAACTACTCGCTGGCCCCAGAGTAAGCAGCCCCTTTTCCAGGGAAAGCTCCACTCTGCACCTGAAAAATGGCTTGAAATGCTCCTTGGGGGGAGTAGTGGGCCACCCTTTCCTAACCCAGGAACTAACTTGGGCCAGCATCTTGTCGGCCGCCGTGGCCTTGGCGAGGTCGGCCGGGACAATGGGGGGGTGAGTCGAGAGACTCGATCAGCAGGACTTGGTGGTCCTGCTCTACCTCGCACGTGGTGTCCCCTAAACTAGGGAGGGGAGATCGGGACAGTGCGTCCGCATGGGAGATCTCCTTCCCTGGGCACTCGTAGAGCTCCCATTGTTCGGGCTCGCTGACATCGAACTGGTAAGGCTTGACCTTGGGATTCGCCATTGATCCCATCCTCGTCGCCAATTTAGTGTCTTGCACGGAAGACAAAGAAGGAGTCGCAGTAAGGACTAACACAGGTTTATTGGTTGATGATCAGGATGAACATGTGGTAATGGCGGAGATACATCACATTATATACAGTAGCACAATGCATTTGAATCTCGCTGCACGGTAGCTCATTGGCTGCTACCGGCGTGACGTCGTCCCAGTCACGCCCCTCTTCTGTAGTTGTTTGATCGTGCGAGAGAGTTCCCGCGGCTGCCGGTGATTTGAGGAATGAGAACCATGTGAGTTGAACGCTCGCAGCTGCCCTCTATAGGCAGCTAACTCGCGTTCCTTTAACAGCTGGGTTACAATGTAATTGCGGTCAGGTTACATTCATACATTTCTTAAAGCAACATTGTACATACATAACAGTTCTACTGACTCAATAGCCCTTCTCTAGATGTCGTTTGCTCCTGGATATCAGCCCGTGTGTATGTCGTTCTCTCTGCTTGCCTGCGTGTGTTCGTGTTCGCTTACACATCTATGGCAGACTTTCACTGCCTGATTCCACAGCACCTGGATTTTCTGTCAAGCTGCAGAATTGCAATCTATATGTATGTAGTTCTAAATATGGGTGAATAAAGGCAAAATCCTGTTGTTTGGTATAACATTTGTAACATTCAATCTCTTCTTATCCAGCAAAAGATAAAGAGTCCCTACTGAAAGTCTTGCAGGGTGCATGCAGGCACTGGCTTGGAGCATTCACCAGTTGGTGGGGATAGTCTATAACAAATTTCTTATGTCTTGTTCATCCAGTTGTGTATATTTCCGTAAGACTTGACCTTGCCTCCTCACTGGATAACCAAAGCAACTTCCAGACCGTGTTTACACAACTGCAATGCAACCCTATCTAATTACACTGTGAAAACAAACTGAAGAAGATGCTTATCATATACTCTGCTGCACATGTAATGGTCTAATTCCAGATCTACAATTAATTATTTTATAAATCCTTAGCATCTCCATTTAGTAAAAGAGGTTGTATTCCCTTCTTTGGAGTTATGGAAATATTATTCAGCTAAGATTCTCAAGGCTCATCTCTTCTGTTGTTTCTGCTTTTATTTACATATCATTAGAACTTTGTGTTTTTTGTTTATTGAGAAGCTAGTTTCAATTCAGAAAACCATCTTTTAGGAAAGCTGAGCGCAGAAGAATAGATGCCTTTGAAATGTGATGTTGAAGGAGAGTTTTGAGAGTCCCCTGGACAGTGAGGGGAAGAAATAGGTCAATCTTAGAAGAAATCAATCCTGACTGCTCCTTAGAAGGCCAAATAGTAAAGATGAAGCTAAAGTACTTTGGACATCAAATGAGAAGAGAGGATTCACTTGAGAAAGCCTTGATGCTGGGAAAGGTGGGGGGCAAAAGGAGAAGGGGGCAGCCAAGGATGAGATGGCTAGATGGTATTGTAGACACAATGGGCACAGAGCTGGGCGGGTTGAGGAGGATGGTGGAGGACAGAGGTGCCTGGAGGGCAATGGTCCATAGGGTCACAAAGGGTCGGAATCGACTGTGCAACTGAACAACAATATGCTTTCATGGGATACAAAGGAAATATATGATAAAGATGTATTAAATACAAGAGCAGCCATTCTATGCAGGGATTGATGAAAATGTTAGTTTTGATAGGATTTTACAAGGATGGGCAAAGTTCTTCATGTTAAGGAAGGAAAGATTTAAAATATCCGATGTGGGACAAACCAAAATAAAAGGATTTCTCCATACAGGGATTGAATGCTCAACAATCCAAAGTCTTAAAGATTTCAAACCCTGGATACTCAGTAATATTATTGATTAACTAGACGCAATGATGGCAAACCTTGGCACTCTAGGTATTCTTGAACTTCAATTCCCAGAAGCCCTGATCAGCAGGAGTGTTGACTTGGGCTTCTTGGAATTGAAGTCCAAGAATATCTGGAGTGCCAAGGTTAGCCATCACTATGAGAGTCTCTCTCTCTTTCCCTTCTTTGGATAATCTTTTCACATTTAACAGCCATATGACAGATACAAAATCATCTTTCCACACCAGGCAATAGCAAAAACATTTTGATTTAGCCAGAGTGAGGGGTTGAGACTTTTGCTGCCATTTGGTATTAGAGCTTCACAAATTTTCCTCGCAAACAGGATGTGGAAAACCTTAAACACAGATATATTAATGTAGGATGGAGTGGAGGGGAGATCTCTGCGTCTTTAATCTTAGGCCTTTCTGAAGCATACTTTTGAAACATGGGTGTACCAATAGGTTACCCCCCTCGGTACCTTTGGTCCCTGCACCCTTTTTTAGGGGTGAGTGGTTTTTAATTAGTTTTAACTATGTCATTTTTATATATGATTGTAAACCGCCCTGAGTCGAACTCGGCTGAGTGGGCGGTGAAGAAATCTAAACAATAAATAAATAAATAAATAAATAAATAAATAAATAAATAAATAAATAAATAAATAAATAAATAAATAAATAAATAAATAAAAAGAGGTAGCAAAAATAGACAATGTAAACTACCTGTATAATACATCTTGCTTGGATGTCAAATTTGCCAGCGTTTTCTTTATTTAGCCTGAGGGTGCCATCTTGTGGTATCTTTTTCAATTGCCAAACACTGAATGGGAATAAATGTTAAGTTGCACAGTCGAGTCGGACCCTTTGTGACCCCTTGTTCCACAGCACACCAGGCTCCTCTGACATCTGCCATCTTCAAAAGTCTTCCAAGATCCACACCCACTGACTGCATCAACGATGCCATCTAGCAACCTCATCCTCTACCGCCCCTTCTCCTTTTACCTTCAATCTTTACCTTTCCTACATCAGGGTCTTCTCCAGTGAGTACTCTTTTCTCATTTAGTGGCCACAGTACTTGAGGGAATAAATACAGCTGCTGTGGTTGGTGATTACCCACAGGGTTTGAATGCACACTGTTCTGACTGGTCCTTCCTCGGAGCTAAGCAATGCAGGTGACCTGCCATGGGATGAAGCCTGTGCTTCAGCTGTACGTTTCCCACTCTTTATCTATTTTATAGGGTAACTGTGGTGGCTTAGTGCTTGTTGTTGTTCAGTCGCACAGTCGATTCCGACCCTTTGCGACCCTATAGACCATTTTTCTCCAGGCGCCTCTGTCCTCCACCATCCCCCTCAGCACTCCCAGTTCTGTACCCATTGTGTCTACAATCCCATCTAGCCATCTCATCTTTGGCTTAAGATGCTGAAATTGACGACTGGAAGGTCGGCAAGTCAGTAGTTCAAGATCCACGTGCTACACGACTTTGGTGTACTGGAACCAAAACAATAGAAGCAGCCGGAGTCTGGCTCAACACATCTTTATTTGCACACCGGTAGACTGAACATGTGGTGATGGCGGAGGTACAGCTCCTTTTATAATGCAACAATACATTTGAACCTGGTTACACGGTAGCGTATTGCCGCTACCTGCGTGACGTCATCCTGAGTCATGCCCTTCTTCTCCAGATGTTCCTTGCGTGGGAAGGTTCCCGCGGCTGATGGCAATTGGGGCATTTGTACCATGTGAACTGAACGCTCGCAGCTGCCCTCTATGGGTAGCTAGCTCGCATTACTTTAAACAGCTGAGATACATTGGATACATTGTAATCATTGTTAGGTTACATTCGGGCATTGCAGTAACTTCATTCATTCTTAAAGCGATACAGTTTCATACACAACACTGACGGAGTGAGCTCCCGTCTCTGCCGCAGCTTCTGCCCACCTAGCAGTTGAGGGCAAAAAATTGCAAGTAGATAAATAGGTACTACTTCAGTGGGAAGTTAAACAGTATTCCATGCAATTTGGTGTCTAATCATACCTGCCACATGTCCATGGAAATGTCAGCAGACGCAGACAGCGCTGGCTCTTCGGTTGTAAACAGAGATGAATACCGAACCCTAGACTAGAGTCGGACATGACCGGCTTTGAAGCAGGAAGACCTTTATATTTACTTTTTTATTTTATTGCATGGCAACTATGTCAACCCTTTCAAGGGTTTTCTAGGTAGAAATACTCAGAAATGGTTTACCATTCCCTTCTTGTGGGGGCATCCTGGGACTCTGCAGCTTGCCCAAGGCCACACAGGTTGGCTCGTCTTCTCCCAGGAGGCATGGTGGGGAATTGAACTCCCAATCTCTGGCTCCAGGACTTAAAACACTGAGCTATTGTTGTGTCCTAAAGCATGTGCCTTTAAACAATGTACCTATCCATGTGTATCCAATTTAACCTTTCCTTGTGTAACATTGTAACCCCAGCTGCATCTCTGTAACCCTAATAGGACGCGAGCTAGTGACCACTAGATGGCAATAGCGAGCGTCCAAGCTCATTGGTCCAAGACTCACCTAAGAGCAATAGCGCGGGAAGATTCCCGCCATCACCTTCACCTGGACAAGAAGGGCGTGACTTGAAATGACGTCACGCGGACAGTAGCCAATAGACTGTCAAGGAGCCACATTCAAATGTATAGCCACTGTATATATTGAGCTGTTCGTCCGCCATTACCACATGTTCCCTCTGACCAGCATGTAATAAAGTTGTGTTAAGCCAGCTATTCGGCTGTCCTGGTGTCTTTGGTCCCATACACAAAATTGGCGATGAAGGTGGGATCATGGCTGCCCACGGGACCAAGACATACGCCGGTTTCGACATCAAGAAACCGCAAGATTGGGAACTCTTCGAAATGGACTTCCAAGGCGCGCTGGTGGAGTTCGAGGTTACGGACGAGGCGAAGAAAAGAGCCATTCTCACCAGAATGCTCGGGCACGACGGCAAGAGGGTATTGATTGACCTCATCGCACCCAAAAAGGCGGCTGAATTCAAGGCAAATGAGCTCCTGAAGGTGTTGCGAGATCATTTCCGGCCCTCGGTGGCGATGTTTCCCGCTCGGAGCGCGTTTTGGAGGCGAGTCCAAGCGCCTGGAGAGTCGGTCGCCGCCTTCGTAGCGGCCCTGCGTCTAGCTGCCGGCCCATGCAAATGGGAGAACCTGGAAGTCACCCTCAGGGACTGCGTGCTATGCGGCCTGAAGGACGCCGAGATTCAGCGCAAGCTAATGAATCAGGAGCCGCCCCCCACGTTGCAGGAGGTCCTGAAAGCGGCACAGGCCGCGGAAGCCACCAAGGCCGGGGTGCAAGAGCTCCAGGACTGGCGACCGAAGGCCGACAAAGCAGAGAGTTCGGTGCACGCAGCCCGGCGAATTTCAAAATCGTCCGCCGAAAGCAGCGACGACGAGGACATCCGGAGGGTCCGGAAGGAGGGCCGGCGTTGCGACGGCTGCGGGGCGGCTCACGACCGTGCCAGGTGTCCGTTCAGAAAAGCCGAGTGCCACAACTGCGGGCGACGCGGGCACATCGCCAAAGTCTGCAGACAACGGCGCAAGGACCGGAGGAGCTCGCCCGACCGCTCAGCAAGGCCAGATCACTCGTCGAGACTAAAGGATGGCGCCCGGCCCACGAGGAAGCAGGACGGCATGGGCCGCATCTCCGACGACAGCAACGACGACGCCCCAGTTTTCAGCGTGTCCATGGGACACCCCCGCTACTTTGTTGAGGTACTGGTGCAAGGGGCCCCTGTTAGGATGGAGATTGACTCTGGCTCCTCATATTCCATCATTTCCCAGAGGGAGTTTTTGAGAATTGCCCCCCGCGTACGGCCCAAGCTCAAAGCGTTGAGGTCCACGCTTCGGGACGTGCAAGGGAACAGTATCCCGGTGTTGGGGGTGGGGAAATTCCAGGTCCAGTATAAGCGGCACGCCGCGGAACTCCCCCTAGTCGTTCTCAAGGGGGGTAATTGCAGCCTCCTCGGGACTCAATGGTTTCAGCCCCTGGGTCTATTCATTGGGGGGGTGCACGCCGTTGGGACTGACCCAATACAGAGGGTGTGCGACGCGCACCCTGAAGTCTTCAAAAAGGGACTTGGGAAATTCAATGGACCCCCAGTAACTTTCGACCTGGACCCGGAGGTCCGCCCAATAAGACTCAAACCGCGCAGAGTGCCTTTTGCACTAAAGGACAAAATAGAGGCGGAACTGGACAAATTAGTGGGCCAGGGGATTCTTGTTCCTGTTGATTCTGCGGAGTGGGAAACTCCAATTGTCACGGCATTGAAGGCCAATGGGGAGGTTCGCATTTGCGCCGATTATAAGTGCACCGTTAATAAGGCAATCCGCCCTAATGCGTATCCAGTGCCGGTGGTCAGCCATTTGCTAGCCAGGTTACATGGGGGAAAGTGTTTCGCTAAGCTCGACCTGGCACAGGCCTATCAGCAACTCATGGTAACCCCTGCCACAGCTGCTGCACAGACCATAGTCACGCATAAGGGGGCGTTCCAGGTGACGTGCCTCCAATTCGGCGTGAACTCGGCGCCTGGAATTTTCCAGTCGCTCGTGGAATGCCTCCTCAAAGGGCTGGACGGCGTTTTGCCATATTTTGATGATGTTTTGATAACGGGGGGAGTGAGGTTGAGTTGGCTGAAAGGCTAAACAAGGTCCTGGAGGCATTCGAACAGGCGGGGTTGAGGTTGCGAAAAGACAAATGCGTCTTCTTCGCGAAGGAGGTTGAGTTCTTAGGGTTCCGAGTAACACCCGAGGGGATCAAACCGTCCAAATCCAAGGTGGCCGCCATCAAGAAAGCCCCTCGCCCCACCTCCAAGTCCGAGTTGCAGTCGTTCCTAGGGCTCTTAAATTTCTACCACTCCTTCCTTCCTCGGAAGGCTGCGGTGGCTGAGCCGCTTCACAAGTTGCTCAAGAAAGATGCGGCATGGAAGTGGGGCAATGACCAGGAGAGGGCATTCACGGAACTGAAACAACTCCTGGCGTCTGACGCCATTCTGACCCATTTCAACCCCCAACGGCCGGTGGTACTGATCTGTGATGCATCCCCGGTGGGGGTGGGGGCAGTGTTATGCCACGTGTTGGAAAACAGGAGGGAGGCCCCAATAGCGTTTTACTCCAGGTCCCTGTCCCAAGCGGAGAGGAATTACGCCCAGACAGACAGGGAAGCGCTGGCGATAATTGCAGGGACCAAAAAATTTCACGATTTTCTATATGGCCACCCCTTCATCATCGTGACCGACCACAAGCCCCTACTGGGCATTTTCACCGCAGATAAGCCCACGCCACAGATCCTGTCCCCAAGGATGCTTAGGTGGGCCATTTTCCTCAACGCCTACCAGCACGCGTTGGTGTACCGGCCCGGGAGAGAGATCAGCCATGCGGACGCCCTGTCGAGGTACCCCCTCCCCCAGACACAAAGCCACATGGGCGAGGAGGAGCCGGACCGCCAGGTGCTCATGATTGAAGTCTTAGATTCGCCCCCCATAGTACCCGCCGATATCGCTAAAGCGACAAACAGAGATAGGACGTTGGCGGCGGTTAGCTCCTGGGTACAGAAAGGGTGGCCAGCGTCTGCCCCAGCGGAAGAATTCGCCCCATTTTTCAGGAAAAAATTGGAGCTGTCCCTAGAGAGGGGGTGTCTCTTGTGGGGGCAGCGGGTGGTGATCCCCACATCCCTCCGGCCGCGGGTGCTTAAACTGCTGCACGTCAGCCACCCCGGAAGTGTGCACTCCAAAGCGCTGGCCCGGAGCTACTTTTTGTGGCCCCAGTTAGACGCCGACATCGAGCACATGGTCGGAACTTGCGAGAGTTGCCAATGCTCCAGACCAGAGGAGGCCCGCCTTCCCCACAGGGAGTGGGACGCGGCTAAGGGGCCGTGGTCCCGGATACACATAGATTTCGCTGGCCCGTTCCGAGGAACTCTGTTTCTCCTTGTTGTGGATGCTTTCTCTAAGTGGTTGGAGGTCATCCCAGTCACGAGCACCTCCTCGGCCGCGACAATAAAGCATTTGCGGAGAATTTTTTCCACGTTCGGCATACCCGACACTCTAATTAGCGATAACGCTAGTTGCTTCACGTCCGCTGAGTTCAGGGCATTCACAGAGATTAACGCCATCCGGCACATCACCTCCGCCCCTTTCCATCCGGCCACCAATGGCCAAGTGGAGCGCCTCGTACGCACCACGAAGGACGCGCTGCGGCGCATGGGCCCCGGGGATCTCAACCTACAAGTGTGTCAGTTTCTGCTAGGGTACAGGGTGACCCCGTTGGCGTCAGGATACTCCCCTGCGGAGCTCTTAATGCGCAGGAAACTGGCCACCATTCTCACCAGGCTAGACCCCACGAGAGTAGAAGATAAGGGGAGGAACATCGGGCTAGAGGCCACAAAGAGTTTCAGCGTAGGCGCCCCCGTGCATTGCAGGAACTACGCCAGCGCAGGGCCAGCCTGGGTGCCGGGGGTTGTCGTGGAGCAGACCGGTCCCGTATCATACCGCGTGGAGACCAGCACGGGTCTACTGTGGCAGCAACATGCGGACCAGCTCCGGAGCCGGGTCCCAGAGAGGCAGGGCTCGGACAGCACAGACAGGGATTCAGCGTTAGGGTTCTCCCCCACCCGTTTAGCCCAAGGGGGAGGAGAGGGGGGTCATGCGTCCCCACCGAGGGGGGAGGAAAAGGAATTTGTCCTCATAGATACCCCGCGGGATCACCAAGATACCCCGCGGGATCACCCAGCAGAGTTTGAGTTTGAGTTTCAGAGCCGGGGGGGGGGTTTTTCGGAGTGGTCCCCCACCCATCCAAGCGAGAAGAGGGGTTTTACGTTAGCCCCTGGTGCCCCCGGTTCGCCCACAACGGAATCTACCATTTCCCCTAAAGCTGCACAACCGCAGCAAGCCACTAACAAGTCTCCCTCTCCCATTACAGGACAAGGGTCCAGGGAACAAGGAAGCGGTAGCGGCCCCCGGGTGGGCCAACCCACATTGCGGCCCAAACGCGAGTGCAAGAAACCATCTTGGTTAAGAGACTTCGTCTCATCCTAGGGGGGAGGGATGTTGTGTCCTAAAGCATGTGCCTTTAAACAATGTACCTATCCATGTGTATCCAATGTAACCTTTCCTTGTGTAACATTGTAACCCCAACTGCATATCTGTAACCCTAATAGGACGCGAGCTAGTGACCACTAGATGGCAATAGCGAGCGTCCAAGCTCATTGGTCCAAGACTCACCTAAGAGCAATAGCGCGGGAAGATTCCCGCCATCACCTTCACCTGGACAAGAAGGTCGTGACTTGAAATGACGTCACGCGGACAGTAGCCAATAGACTGTCAAGGAGCCACATTCAAATGTATAGCCACTGTATATATTGAGCTGTTCGTCCGCCATTACCACATGTTCCCTCTGACCAGCATGTAATAAAGTTGTGTTAAGCCAGCTATTCGGCTGTCCTCGTGTCTTTGGTCCCATACACAAAAGCTATCCAGCCAGCTCTGGGCTCAACCTCTTTTGTTGTTCAGTCGCACAGTCGATTCCGACCCTTTGCGACCCCATGGACCATTTTCCTCCAGGCACCTCTATCCTCCACCATTCTCCTCAGACCACCAAACTCTGTGCCCATTGTGTCCACAATACCATCTATCCATCTCATCTTTGGACGCCCCCTTCTTCTCTTTCCCTCCACCTTTCCCAGCATCAAGGCCTTCTCAAGTGAGTCCTCCCTTCTCATTTGATGTCCAAAGTACTTTAGCTTCATCTTCACTATTTGTCCCTCCAATGAACAGTCAGGATTGATTTCTTCCAGTGTTGACCTATTTGTTCTCTTGGCTGTCCAAGGGACTCTCAGGACTCTCCTCCAACACCACATCTCAAAGGCGTCTATTCTTCTGTGCTCAGCCTTCCTAATGGTCCAGCTCTCACACCCATACATTACCACTGGGAATACCATTGCTTTGACCTCCTAGGATGAAGATTTCTCAAAGAATTCTGGGAGTTGCTGGCTGGAAAACTCAAATGCCCTATTTCTAGTGAGCATTTTGGGGTACACAGTAAGAGCCTCCTCGAAGATTGTGGTATGTTTGAACCGCAATTGGGCGTACCCTGGTAATGACAACCTTGTGTTGTTGGCTAATCTTTCTCACACTAAGTCAGGCGAAAGGAACTGCAGAATGAACTCACCAAAAGGTGCCTTCATTTTGGCAGTTTCACATCTGGCCTAGATGTGGAAGAAGGAGGAGAAGCCGTATTCCAGAGCTCAAATTCATTCTCCTTACATGCATCCTGAAGCACCAAAGGTCCCCTTGTGCATTGTAAACGATGTGGGAAGGAATTTGGTCATACAGTATTTTAAGGGGTCATTGGATCTCTGGGGGACCCTCACACCCTTGCAAATATTATTTTTAACATTCTGGCCACTAGTAAGTGCGAGAAGCTTCTTTTTTTTTTTACTTTTCAGTAAAACCAATTTTTAGTGACAATTAAGGCATATGCAGGAGTGAGGTGCTTCGATGGACATGTACAACAATCAGATGATCACCCATCATTCCTTTGCCCCAACTGGCTTCTCCAGGGGTTATTTTTGGGGACAACCGGGCATATCTAACAAGAAGCTTTTCCTTGCTCGAAAGCCAGTTGTATTTGACTCTAAGGTTCAGTGTTCATCTCTGTTTCAAAGCCAAAGAGCCAGTGCTGTCTGCTTCTGTAGATGTTTCTGTGGTCATGTGGCAGGCATGACTAGACACTGGAGCACACGGAATGCTGTTACTTTCCCACCAAAGTGGTTCCTATTTATCTACTTGCAATTTCTTGCTTTCGAACTGCTAGGTTGGCAGGAGCTGGGACAAAGACGGGAGCTCATTCCTTCCTGCAAAGCAGTAGCAAATTATCATGTGTGTCATGTCCTTTGAAGTCAGGTGTACGTGTTCTTCAGTGTCACTCTGCTGTCGTAAATGGTAGCTGTTCAATTTCACAGACCGTCACGCTCATTAACAGTGTCACTGACGCAGCATGAAAAGGAAGTAAAAAGTGAAGTTAATGAGCAGTCATCTCCTCCAAGTAGGGTGTCGCTTAACATCTTTGTGAGGGCTGGAACAGCTAATGGGCTCTGACAGACTGGAACTTTTTCTTTTCTGGTGGGGCTTAATAACTCAGATGCAAAGGAAGAAATGCTGAGGCCACTGTCCAAAGCACCAGAAAAGCCAAAGAGGAGAAATAAAGGCCATTTAATAATCCTCACAATCGAAGGATGGAAAGACTACTGACTAAATTCAGCACACAGAAAGAGCCTCCTTGAAGACTGTGGTGTTTTTGAACCACAACCAGGCGTACGCAGGTAACAGCAACCTTGTGTTGCCGGCTAGTCTTTCTCACACTAGGTCAGGGGAAAGGAACTGCCGAATGAACGCCCTAAAAGGTGCCTTTATTTTGGCATATCAGAAAACAAAAAAATAATAAAACAAAACCAAAACCCCTGCACCACTTTAAAGACTAACTGCTATATTTTTACTGTTAGCTTTCATGGATCAAATCCACTTTTTCAGAGAAGGAGTAAAACTTCCAGGCATGGTTTATATACAGATACAGGGGTCAAGATGTCACAAGGCAAAAGGATCACAAAGCAATGAGGTAAAGAGTAATCAAGCAGAATAACAGACAAGCATGCATATCAATACAGTTTCTACAGCTACCAGTAACAAGAGATTATTCAGAAAACAGAAAACACTAGGGAACTTTTTCACAAAATCTCATTCTCAACAATAGGAGACCTTTATTGAAAGTCCTATAAAATGTCTCCCATTAATGTGGGTTTAGAGAAAGGTTGGCATTTCCTTACCATTTCCTAAGACATCAACAGCAGTGAGGAGTTACTCTTCTACCACAATTATTGTGCACCAGTTTTGATGAGTATCTTCGGCAATGGTTGAAGTTGGACTTTCATGGGATGTTCAGCATACAGGTTCCCCCACCCACCCATATCCACGGGTTTGGTATCCATGGCTTCAGTTATCCACAGGTCTAAAAATACAGTAAAACCCCTACTTACGAAAAAAAGTCCATTCCGTAGGCTTTTTGCTTAAATCAATTTGTTTTGTAACTCAAAATAAATCCATAGGAAAAATTATTTTATTACGTAATTTGAAGCAAACCCATAGGAAAATTTAAATTTTAATGTAAATCGAAGTAAACCCATAGGGAAAAGAATCTTTATGTAACTCGAAGCAAACCCATAGGAAATAGTGTAAATCGGAACATGGTTTTAGCATAAAATAATTATGTAAGTCGAATTTTATGTAACTCGAAGCATTTGTAAGTCAGGGTTTTATTTGTATTTCTATGGTACATTACCTGAGCTGACCACTAGAGGCCACTGTCTGCAATGTAAAATATAAGGTTCACTGTTATGTTTATGTTTATGTTTATTCGGTTTATACCCCGCCCTATTCAGCACATGGCTGACTCAGGGCGGCTAACAACATATAAATGACCCCAAGGCAACCAAAGGGGTTTACATACAGGATACAAAGTTCGAGCTCCCTGCGGCCTCAGGTTGCTCCCTTTAGCCTCCCGGTGGTGAGGTTTTAGGTATCCATGGTAGATCTCAGGATGTATTCCTTTCAGATTTGGGGCACCGTAGTATTGCTACTTTCTGCATCTGCTCTATCATGATTTTATGAATGCCAATCGCACTCTGATTGTGTTTTCAACCCTTTTGAGGTAGCTCCCAGCTTCTTCTTGGTCTTCTTTGTCTTTGTTATCATCTTCTTCTTTTTAGTCTTCTTCTTCTTGTTGTTTTTATTCCTGGGATCCAAAGCAGGTCACATTAATATGGGAACTCACTGTATAAATAGCCCTTTTGCATTCTGGAATACTGTAATCTGTATACGCGTTAGACTACTTAACTTTATTAAAATATTAGGTTATTGGGATTGGGTGCAGATGGGCAATTGTACAGGCTTTGAGTGACAGGTCACACAGAGATGGTACTTTTTATCACTCCCAGTCACAGCCATTTGCATTTATTTATATTATTATTTTATTTACTTTATTTATATCCTACATTTCTCCCAGTGAAGGAAATCAAGGTATCTCTCTCCATTTGTGGGACTGGCTTTTTTAAAACAGAAATCTGGAATCATTTAATGTCACAGACTCATGGACAGATAGGTAAAGGTTGCCCTTGCTCAAAAGTCAGTCGTATCTGACTCTAGGGTTCTGTGCTCATCTCTGTTTATAGCCAAAGAGTCAGCGCTGTCTATGTCTGCAGACATTTCCATGGACATGTGGCAGGCATGACTAGACACTGGAGTGCACAGAGCACTGTTTGCCTTCTCACCGAAGTGGTACCTGTTTATCTACTTGCAATTTCTTGCTTTCTAACTGTTAGGTAGGCAGGAGCTGGGACAGAGATGGAAGCTCACTCCATCACGCAGCACTCGGGTCTTGGCCTGCTGACCTGTTGTCCTTCCACTTGTCAACTTCAGCATCTTAACCACTAAGCCACCTCAGTCCCTAAGGTGGGGATATTTCAGAAAGGATACCAAGCAAATTGTTACTAATCTGAATGATGCTTATTGGTATACAGAGCAGATTAGGGAATTTCTGCACGCACCGAGAATTGTCTGCATTATGGAAAGTTTGGGGGCATTTTCTAGATTGGAAATATGTACCAAATTCTCACCCAAAGTTTACATCTCACACCCAACAATGTGAGTTCTCTTGTTGCTGAAACAAAACAAAAGACGGATCACACCTGATACGCTGTCTCTTTAGCAAGCCCATCTTCCTCTTGATCTTCTCTTCTAAGACATTTTCAGACTGGAACACACTTTGAAAGACACTCATCTAAATTTATCAGTATGCTTTCAGCTTCACAAAAGTTCAACAGGACAACATCTGGCTTCTCAAAAAAAAAAAAAAAGCATACGTGCCTGAACAACTAATTGCATAAAGACTTCCATGAGTTATTTAAGAATCCAAATCCTATTGTAGCAAAGTACAAGGTTGCTTGCACAAAATAAAAGATAACCATTTAACAAAAGCCATACCATTAAAAAAATTCCTTTTAAGAATGTGAATGTCTTGACTGCACTGTGTGGAAGAAATATTATTTTTGAAAAAGTTTCAAGACAGGTTAACATCACAGGTGGGTTTCTGCATGAAAGCGGAGCTCTGATAGTCTCTTTGTGTTAAGCAGTCCATGAAAAATAAGCACTTATGATTTTCTGCATGTATTTCATAACACCCAGTGGGCCATTTTGGTTATAAAGAAATCAAAGGGTTTGCTTTTCTTTAGTCTCCTATTATGTTTGGAAAGCTGTACTATAGAAAGATTTTTCTTTTGCAAAGCACTGTATCCAGGTGTCGATCTGCTTTGTTCTTTTACATCACTAATCTTTTCAGCAACTTGACCCAAGATGGGCAGCAGGAAGCAAAATCATACTTTCCTTTCTTTTAGGGCATTTCATTCTGTACACCATCTTTTCCTTAATTAAAAAAGGGAAAGTAATAGAGAACATAAAGGAGGAAAAGATGCCTCTCTGGAGTGTGTTCTTCCTCCAAGAATGACTGTTCCATTACCATCAACCCAACAGAAAAAACCTCCCCCTCCCATTGTCAGTCTGTACCGCCTAGACTGGCATTCTGGAACCTTCTACACCTTAAAGGGCAGCTACCAATGCGTCTGATAAAACAGAATAAATGTGCATGTTTTATTAGGCAAAACCACACAGCACAGATAGACTTTATTTAAGGTGTACAAGCATTTAGTACAAATCTGAAAAATGGGCACAAAATGGGAATACTGTATTAAAAAATGTCCAAAATGCAAACATACATTTAAAGATGTATACAGGTGAAACTCAGAAAAGTACAATATCGTGCAAATGTTCATTCATTTCACTTAAAAGGTAAAACAAATATATGAGATAGACTCAATACATGCAAAGTGAGAGATGTCATGCTTTAATTCCTTATAATTGTGACGATCATGGCGTACAGCGTACATGAGATAATGTGATGATCATGGGGTACATGAGATTGGGGGGGTTGGGTTTTCATAAACTGTAAGCCATAAGCATATTATAACAAAGTAAGGTATGAACTATCTCGCTTTGCATGTAATGAGTCTATCTCATATATTTGATTCACCTTTTCAGTTGCATTATTGAACTGAATGAATATTTGCACGACATTCTAATTTTCTGAGTTTCACCTGTATAGTGACTAAGTAGATGATCATGAACCCTATGGACCAAAACAAAAGGCAAAACAAGGGGATGCTCAGCACAGCAGATCTGAAAAGGGGGAGGGATACGAAAGGGGGAGGAGAAATACAGTGTTGCAGGGAACAATACTGCATAGGGACATGGAATGTGAGGTCTGTGAATCAAGGAAAACTGGAAGTGGTTAAAAACGAGATGGAAAGAATAAGCATTGACATCCTGGGCATCAGTGAATTAAAATGGACAGGGATGGGTGAATTCAGCTCTGGAAACCATCATATCTACTGCTGTGGGCAAGAAAACCTCAGAAAAAATGGAGTAGCCATAATTGTCAACAAAAGAGTGAGGAAAGCAGTAATGGGATACAACATCAAAAATGATAGAATGATGTCAGTCAGAATCCAAGGCAAACCTTTCAATATCACTGTAATCCAAGTCTATGCACCAACCACTAGTGCAGATGAAGCCACAGTTGACCAGTTCTATGAGGACCTACAACACCTCATAGAACAGACACCAAGAAATGATGTCCACATTATCTTAGGAGATTGGAATGCCAAAGTAGGAAATCAAAAAGTAAATGGAATAACAGGCAAGTTCAGTCTTGGAACACAGAATGAAGCAGGGCAAAGATTGATAGAGTTCTGCCAAGAGAACGCACTGGTCATAGCAAACACTCTCTTCCAGCAACACAAGAGGCGACTTTACACATGGACATCACCAGATGGCCAGCATCGAAATCAGATTGATTACATACTCTGCAGTCAAAGATGGAGAACCTCCATTCAGTCAGCGAAAACAAGACCTGGAGCAGATTGTGGCTCAGATCACAACCTACTGATCGCAAATTTCAGGCTTAGACTAAAGAAAATGGGGAAAACAATTAGACCAGACAGATATGACCTACACAACATCCCTAAAGAATACACGGTGGAGGTCATGAACAGATTTAATGTCCTGTACCTGATAGAGTACCAGAAGAATTATGGACAGAGACGCGGGACATCATGCAGGAGGCAGCAAGAGAAATCATACCAAAAGAAAAGAAGCGTAAGAAAGCAAAGTGGTTGTCTGATGAGGCTCTTAAAATAGCAGAGGAAAGAAGGAATGCAAAAGTCCAAGGAGAAAGGAAAAAATACAACCACATGAATACAGAATTTCAAAGAAAAGCAAGGAGAGATAAGGAAAAATACCTGAACGAACAGTGCAAAGAAATGGAGGAAAACAACAAAAGAGGCAGGACTAGAGATCTTTTCAAAAAAATTGGGGAAATCAAGGGAACATTTAAAGCAAAAATGAACATGATAAGGGACAAAGATGGAAAAGAGTTAGCTGAAGCAGAAGAGATCAAAAAAAGATGGCAAGAGTACACAGAGGAACTCTACAAAAAGGACCTCAACACTCCTGATAATAACAATAATGAGAAATTTGAACTTGAACCAGACATTCTGGAGAGTGAAGTCAGAAAGGCCCTAAAAAGCACTGCAAACAATAAAGCTAGTGGAAATGATGGCATCCCAGTTGAATTTTTCAAAGCCCTAAAAGATGATGGAATCAAACTATTGCATTCAATATGCCAGCAAATTTGGAAAACAAAACAGTGGCCACAGGTTTGGAAAAGATCAGTGTACGTTCCAATCCCCAAAAAAGGCAATGCCAAAGAATGCTCAAATTACCGAACAATTACGCTCATCCCACATGCCAGCAAGGTGATGCTCAAGATAATACAGGATAGACTTCAACAACATGTGGAGAGAGAACTACCAGAGGTACAGGCTGGTTTCAGAATAGGCAGGGGGACTAGAGACCACATTGCCAATATACGTTGGATCATGGAGAAAACAAAAGAATACCAGAAACAAGTCTACTTTTGTTTTATTGACTACACCAAGGCTTTTGACTGTGTGGACCACAACAAAATGTGGCAAGTAATTAAAGAGATGGGAATACCAGAACACCTCATATGCCTCATGAGAAATCTGTACACGAACCAAGAAGCAACAGTTAGGACAGAACACGGAATGACGGAGTGGTTTGGAATAGGAAAAGGAGTAAGACAAGGCTGCATTTTATCACCCTGCTTATTCAATCTATACACAGAGTACATAATGCGCAATGCAGGGATGGAGGAATCACAATATGGGATCAAAATTGCTGGGAGAAACATCAACAATTTGAGATATGCAGATGATACCACCCTAATGGCAGAAAGTGAGGAAGACCTAAAGAACCTCTTGATTGGATTGAAGGAGGAGAGTGCAAAAGCTGGCTTGAGACTCAATATCAAGAAAACCAAGATAATGGCAACAGGCCCGATCAGTCCCTGAAAAATAGATGGGGAAGAAGTAGAAGCAGTGACAGATTTTACTTTCCTGGGATCTAAGATCACTGCAGATGGCGACTGTAGCCATGAAATAAAAAGACGACTGATTATGGGGAGACAAGCAATGAGAAACCTGGGGAATATAGTGAAAAGCTGAGACATCACCTTGAAAACAAAAATTCGCATAGTCAAAGCAATGGTATTCCCAGTGGTAATGTATGGGTGTGAGAGCTGGACCATTAGGAAGGCTGAGCGCAGAAGAATAGATGCCTTTGAGATGTGGTGTTGGAGGAGAGTCCTGAGAGTCCCTTGGACATCAAAGAGAACAAATAGGTCAATATTGGAAGAAATCAATCCTGACTGTTCATTGGAGGGACAAATAGTGAAGATGAAGCTAAAGTACTTTGGACATCAAATGAGAAGGGAGGACTCAGTTGAGAAGGCCTTAATGCTGGAAAAGGTGGAGGGCAAGAGAAGAAGGGGGCGTCCAAAGATGAGATGGATAGATGGTATTGAGGACACAATGGGCACAGAGCTTGGTGGGCTGAGGAGAATGGTGGAGGATAGAGGTGCCTGGAGGAAAATGGTCCATGGGGTCGCAAAGGGTCGGAATCGACTGTGCGACTGAACAACAACAAGAAGAAGATGATCATGTATTTGGTTTCATGTAGTTAACTACTCGGAGCTGTGGTCGTGGCTCAATGGTTAAGACGCTGAGCTTAACCAGCATTTCGAGACCCAAGGGCTGTACGTCTTGTCGTCTTGTTTGAAGTGGTAGCCGTGTTAGTCTGTACAAGCATATCAGAGAGTAAACAAAACAGCAAAAAAAACTTGTAGCACCTTAAAGACTAACTGGATTTTGATGTTAGCTTTCTTGGATCAAGTCTCTTGTATCTGAAGAAATGGACTTGATCCACTAAGGTTAACATCAAAATAGAACAGTTAGTTTTTAAGGTGCCACAGTATTTCTCTCTCTCCAATATGTTCTTTGAAGAAACAGCAAGTTTTGGAGTCTTTCTTTTGGAACCTATTTCCTTCTCTTTTCTGTTTATCTTAAAGCTGAGGGCCTATATCAATATTTTCCAACCTTTGGTTTTTGGACTTCAACAAGGTTGCGGCCGTGAAAAACGCCCCTCGTCCCACCGTGAAACCGGAGCTGCAGTCATTTCTAGGGCTCCTAAACTTCTATCACTCCTTCCTGCCTAGGAAGGCATCGGTTGCGGAGCCACTGCACGCGTTACTTAAAAAGGACGCGGTTTGGCGGTGGGGGGACAGGCAGGAGAAAGCGTTCAAGGAGCTTAAGACACTCCTATCCTCGGATGCTGTTCTGACCCACTTTGATCCGAGAAAACCAGTGGTTTTAGTCTGTGATGCGTCCCCAGTGGGGGTGGGGGCGGTCCTGTGCCACGTGTTGGAGAGCGGGCGGGAAGCCCCGGTGGCGTACTACTCAAGGTCCCTCTCGAAGGCCGAGCGCAATTACGCGCAAACAGATAGGGAGGCCCTGGCCATAATCGTGGGAACGAAGAAGTTCCACGACTTTTTATACGGCCGCGAGTTTACGGTAGTGACGGATCACAAGCCACTTCTGGGGATCTTCACTACCGGCAAACCCACCCCGCAAATTCTATCCCCCAGGATGCTGCATTGGGCCATTTTCCTCAACGCCTACAAGTATGAGCTGGTCTATCGCCCAGGGAAGGAGATCTCCCATGCGGACGCACTGTCCCGGTCTCCCCTCCCTAGTTTAGGGGATCCCGCATGCGAGGTAGAGCAGGACCACCAAGTCCTGCTAATCGAGTCCCTCGACTCACCCCCAATTGTGCCGGCCGACCTCGCCAAGGCCACGGCGGCCGACAAGATGCTGGCCCAAGTTAGTTCCTGGGTTAGGAAAGGGTGGCCCACTACTCCCCCCGAGGAACATTTCAAGCCGCTTTTCAGGCGTAGAGTAGAGCTTTCCCTGGAAAGGGGCTGCTTACTCTGGGGCCAGCGGGTAGTTATCCCAGAGAAGCTAAGGGCTAAGGTACTGAAGCTACTGCATACCAGTCACCCGGGAATAGTGCGCTCCAAGGCTCTGGCCAGGAGTTTCTTTTGGTGGCCCCAGATAGACGCGGACATAGAACGCTTAGTGGGCACGTGTGAGAGCTGCCAGAGCTCTCGGCCCGAGGAGTCCCGGCTACCTCATAGGGAATGGGACACTGCCTGCGGGCCATGGTCCCGGATATATGTCGACTTCGCTGGCCCTTTCCGTGGGTCCATGTTTCTGCTGATAGTCGACTTCTATTCCAAGTGGCTGGAGGTAATTCCCATGAGCAGCACCTCCTCTGCGGCGACCATTAAACAGTTGCGCAGGGTTTTTGCCTGCTTCGGCCTGCCAGACGTCCTTGTTAGCGATAACGCTAGTACCTTCACGTCTGCGGAGTTCAAGACGTTTATTGAGAGAAACGCCATCAGGCACATTACCGCTGCCCCATTTCACCCCACCACAAACGGTCAGGTAGAGCGCCAAGTGTGCACTATGAAAGACGCACTGCGGCGCATGGGTCCCGGTGAGTTGAACCTTCATCTGTGTCAGTTCCTCATCTGCTACAGGACAACCCCCCTAGCTTCAGGACTTTCGCCAGCTGAACTCCTCATGAGGAGGCGTCCGGTAACACTTTTTGACCGGATGGATCCGTCCAGGGTGGAGGATGAAGGGAGAAATATAAATATAGGGGTAGAGAGCTCCAAAAGTTTTTTGGTAGGGGACCCGGTTCACTGCAGGAACTACGCGGCCTCGGGGCCAGCGTGGGTACCAGGGACGATCATTGAGCAGACGGGGCCAGTATCCTATAGGGTCGAGACTAGCTCGGGTCTACTCTGGAGAAGGCATGCTGACCAACTCAGAAGGCGAGTCACCAGTGAAGGGGAATCAGCGTTAGGGTCCTCCCCCACCCGCGTTAACCAAGGGGGAGACACGGCGGCATCCGTGGGGAACAAATGCATACCCTGGGTTCTCAGCCACAGAGGAGGATTCTTTGGAAGAGAGGGATGAGTTTGATTATGATTTGCAGTACCAGGGGGGTGTCGCGGAGTGGTCCCCCACCCGTCCTAGCGAGAAGAGGGGTTTCAGTTCAGCCCCTGGTACCTCCAGTCCCCCCAGCCTTTTTGTTTTAGAATATACCATAGCTCCAGCCCCCCGGAGACAGACACCCACGAGACAGGCAGCAGGGGGGAATTCGCCCACCTCATCCTCTAGAACCCCCGGGCAGGCAACAGGGGGTGGCGAGACCACGAGGGCCTCCTCGTCGGTCCCGAGATTCGTACTGGGGGGGACCCCAAGCTCCTCAAGCGGTAGGCAGGGGTTCACGTCCCAACTGTTCATTCCATTCCCGTCCCCCAATGCAAGGTTGTCGCAGAGTCCCCACCGAGCCACTAATGAGTCCTCCCTTTCCGTTGCAGGACAGGACTCCGCGGAACCAGGAGCCCCCGGCTCCCCTGTGTTAAGTCAAGCGGCCGCACGCCCCAGGCGCACGTGCGGCAAGCCACAATGGTTGAGGGACTTCGTCCCAGCCTAGGGGGGAGGAGTGTTATGTATGTACAATGTTGCTTTAAGAAAGGTATGAATGTAACCTGACCATAATTACAATGTAGCTCAGCTGTCAAGGAACGCGAGTAAGCTGCCCATAGAGGGCAGCTGTGAGCGTTCAACTCACATGGTTCACATTCCCCAAATCACCGGCAGCCGCGGGAACTTTCCCGCACTATCACTACCTGCAGAAGATGGGCGTGACTTGGGACGACGTCACGCCGGTAGCAGCCAATGAGCTACCGTGCAGCAAGATTCAAATGTATTATACTGCTGTATATAATGTGATGTACCTCCACCATTACCACATGTTCATCCTGATCATCACCCAATAAACCTGCGTTTAGCCCTCACTGCGGCTCCTTCTTTGTCTTCCGTGCAAGACACTAAAAATTCCTAGAAGCCTAATTGCTGTAACGTTTTGTAATATTATTGGGATCAGTACGATCCTCCATTTTTTCTCCTTCTTCTCGGTCTTAAAGTATCGCGGGACTGCGTTCCTTTGATGTTTGCAGATTGTTATGCAGTAGGCAGCAGTCAGGGGGCCAAACACATCTTTATTGCAGTGTAGTCAATCTGAACATGAGGTCAATGGCGGAGCAATGCTCCTTATATATGTAACAGTAATGATTCAAACCTGGCGCGGAGCCACATGATTAGTCAGTGCAGGTAAACAGCCATGTGATAACACTTGATTGGGTAATGAGTAAACAATAGCTACATCTATGGCGGGAACGCAGTCCCACAATATCTACACAAGGGGAGTATTCACAACGGGGGGAGGGAGGGGAAAATGGAGGAGCGCTAGATCCGATCTCATTCACATTTCACTTGGTTACATGTTTGCTTTCAGTCACAGTTCACTTGTGTTACATACACAACGGTTCCCGCCTAAACTATGTAGTCATGTATAGTCTTCACTCCAGTTCGATGACCTCCCAGTCACCCCACTCCTCTGCCATCCAATCCTGTCGTTTCCCTCCCAAATGTATTCATTCATGATTGTATATATTTAGCAGTGCTGCGCCAGCACCATTGCTCCCCATGTTCTGACTGCCTAATAAAGTTGTTTGGCCCTGTTATGCTGGCTGCTTCGCATTTCTACTAAAACATCAAAATTCCCCAAAGCACTGATCAGCCAATGTACAGACTTAGGCACACACACACACATATACATACATAGTGATACCTCATACAACGATTTTAATCTGTTCCACAGGGCTCATTGTTGTACGAAACAATTGCTATATGCTACATGCATCATACAGCGATTTTCCCTATGGAATGCTAAGTGGTTTTTCCCATTGAAAAAATTGTTGTACGGTTTTTTTTCGTAGAGAAATTGTTATACGAGACGCCATTTCTCCCCAAAACCTAGTTGTTATGCGATTTCGTTGCTATATGAGGCGATTGTTGCATGAGGGTCCACCACACACACACACACCTTTTTGTGGTTTTGTTTACTCTCTGATAGGCGGAAGGTCAGCAGTTTGATTCCTGAGTACTGCAGGACGGAATGAGCTCCCGTCTTTGTCCCAGCTCCTGCCAACCTAGCAGTTCGAAAGCAAAAAATTGCAAAATAGACAAATAGGGACCGCTTTGGTGGGAAGGTAAACAGCGTTCTGTGCGCTCCGGTGTCTAGTCATGCTTGCCACATGACCACGGAAATGTCTGCAGAAGCAGACAGCGCTGGCTCTTCGGCTTTGAAACAGGGATGAGCACTGAACCCTAGAATCGGATACGAATGGCTTTCGAGCAAGGGAAACCTTTACCTACTATATAGTTCATGTATGTTTTTTCGTATTTTAAATTAAAAATTTTTTTTTAAAAAAAGAAAATATTTATTTATTTATTTCTGGCAAAAAAAGCGAATGTGCAAGAATGGATGTTTTTTTTTTCTACCAGCTTTCCTTTATTTTCCATCTGGCCCTTCCTTTGCTTTATTTCTTCAAAAATATCAATCAATTCTCGATAAAAAAAACCGCCTCCCTTCATGCCAGGGCCACGCCCTCTCGCTAAACCCCGCCTCTCAAGCCCCGCCCCTTCGAACCCTGCTTGTTGCTCGCCAGCCAGCCCAGCGCGCAAGCCTCACCCCCCCCTCCAAGCTTCGCGAAAGTTCCCGATGGCTTCCGTTCGGCTTCTTCCGGATAAGAGAGAGGGAGCGCGAGCGGTCCCTGCTCATGCGCGTGAGGCGAGCGGTCGGTTTTTTTTTTTCACCCTCCTCCCTCTTTCCTTCCTCCCTGCCTGTCAGTCAGTCCGTGAGGTAAACCGAGGCGCTCTTTTTCCCCGCCGGCTTTCCTCCTCCTCCCCCCTTCTCCCCTCACGCGGACGACGCGGCTTCTTCCCGCCCGGGCCTCCTCATGGCTCAGCTCTGTTACAACCGGGGCTGCGGGCAGCGCTTCGACCTGGTCGACAACCGGGAAGGTGAGGCCGCGAAGCCCGAGGACCAAGTATCGGGGGGGGGGTGTTGTGTGAGGGGGGAAACAGGGACAGAAAGGGGTTTTTCTCGGTTCGAGGCCCACGTGTAGCTCTTCGGAAAGCCTCCTCTTTTATTCCCTCACGTCCCCTTCCCTCCCCGTTTCAACGGAGGTTCAAATCCTCGGTTCGAGGCCCCGCAGAGTCAGAGCCGGAACATTTCTTTTTCTGGCCCGATGGCCGTCGAATCACCTTGAGGGAGTTTAATCTGCGCGTTCCCTCACTTTCCGGCGGCGCGCCTACCTCGCCGGGTTGTTGTGAGGTTGTGAGGACATGGGGGGGGGGGGGGGGAAGGTGAATGAATGTCCGCATCATCCGGTTGGGAGAAATGGCAGAAGGATTTCATTTGTTAGTTAATATCCCTCCCTTTGTGTTGTTGTATCCCCCCCCCCCCCAAATTCCCTTTTATTTCTTTTTATTCTTTTAATTGGGGTGGGTGGGGGCTAGTAGGGTGGGCGATTTGGGATTTTAAAATCTGTTTTTATACATTTTTTAATTGTTGTACTCTGCCCTGAATCGGGTTCTCCTGATTGGGCGGCATACAAATTTAAATAAATAGCTAACTACTTTAGCGTGGTGTCCTAAGCCTGTCCTGCCTGCCTTAGCAGTTTGAAAGCAAGAAATTGCATGTAGCTAATACCGCTTTGGCATGAAAGGTATCAGCGTTCCATCTAGTCATGCCTGCCACATGACCATGGAAACATCTGTAGACGTAGATAGCACTCACTGGCTCTTGGGCCGTAAATGAGGATGAGAAGGTACACAGAAAGTAATTGAAGGTAATTTAAAGAGAGGGAACTTCAATGGCTTAGTGGTTAAAGACCCTCGACTTGGTGACTGGAAGGTCAGCAGTTTGAGACCCGAGTGCTGCACGATGGAGTAAGCCCCCGTCTCTGTCCCAACTCCTACCAACCTAGCAGTTTGAAAGCTTTAAATCAAGGTTTCTCAACCTTGGGCCACCAGATGTTCTTGGACTTCAATTCCCAGAAGCCCTGATCAGCAGGTGTGTTGACCTGGGATTCTGGTAATTTAAGTGCAAGAACACCTGGAGCCCCAAGGTTGAGAAACCCTGCTTTAAATAGATTGCATGGAGGGGTAGAAAGACCAAGGGCTAATCTAAGAAAGTGAGGTTTGCCTGTAGATGACAGCCTGTGTGAATGGGAAGAAGTACAAAGGCGGGAGGTGAGCAGTTCGATTCCCGAGTACTTCAGGACGGAATGAGCTCCCGTCTTTGTCCCAGCTCCTGCCAACCTAGCAATTCGAAAAGCAAGAAATTACAAGTAGATAAATAGGGACCACTTTGGTGGGAAGGTAACAGCGTTCCGTGCGCTCCGGTGTCTAGTCATGCCTGCCACATGACCACGGAAACGTCTGCGGAAGCAGACAGCGCTGGCTCTTCAGCTTTGAAACAGATGAGCACTGGACCCTAGAGTCAGATACGACTGGCTTTCGAGCAAGGGAAACCTTTACCTTTACAAAATATCACCCATATGATACAATGCACACGATGCCCCTCAATGTGCACTGAGGAGGACCTTATGTTGACAAGAGGAAAAGCTGTTGAAGTGGCCCAATATTGGGCAGATGTCATCTAGCCTTTTTTAATCCTATTTTGTTTTTAGATGTTTTAATAATAATTTTGTGTCAGAAATTATTATGGGTTGAAAGGATTTTTGCTAGAGAAATTCCGCTCAGGGGCCATCCAAATGAGGCTCCTTTCATGTCCCCAAGATCTTTTCCACTGAAGTGGTCCCTAATTATCTACTTGCAATTCCTTGCTTTTGAGTTGCTAGGTTGGCAGGAGCTGGGACAGAGATGGATGCTCACTCCATCGTGCAGCACTCAGGTCTTGAATTGCCGAACTTCCAGCTAGCAAGGCGACCTTCCTAAGCACTGAGCCACTGCAGCCCCATTTAGATGTGTTAATTTTAGCTTTGTATGTTATTATAAGCTGGTAGTGCATCTGACACAAATAAAAGAACGAAGCAGTTCAAAAATGAGAAATTGCAAGTAGATAAATAGGTACTGCTTCAACAGGAAAGGTAACAGTGCCTGCCACATGACCATGGGAACATCTGCAGATGCAGACAGTGCTGACTCTTTGGCTGCAAATGAAGATGAGTTGGATAAGACTGGTTTTTGAGCTAGAGAGACCTTTACCTAAGCCTGTTGGGGTTTAAAGTGTGTGTGTAGCTTTCTCCCTTAAAAGCAGCAGCTCTGTGGCCATGTGGCTGGAGACCCACTTAAAAGAGCTGAATACAGTATCAACCAAGGGTTCTTAAGTCATTACCAATTGGGAAATGCTACATTGATTAACACAGCTTGCCACCTTGTAGACAGATAACATTTTTGACAGCCTCATAATCTACTTAAGTAATAATGAACTAAGGGTGATGCCTCCCTCAGTGGAGGAAATGCCACTGGAAACTATTATATTGGGCCCAATGGCAAAATGAGCAGAGGAGGAACCACTTCACTATTCTGATTCTCAACAGCCATGGAGGTCAAAACTATGCTAGATGGACTGGCTGTGAAGATGCACTCAAGTAGCCTCAAGGCTACTGCAGTCTATTGCAGTCCCGGTGTTAAATCCTGTATGTCTATTTCATACGTGCCTCAGGAGATGGCTCCATGATCACAGTGTGTGGGTCACTCCATGGCAAGCTGGGATCCACCTTAAACAAATTCACACCAGTGGCATATTTCCTGTTTATTCATCAACTGTGAAAATGATTTCCAGGAAAAAAATGTGTACTCAGATACGAGTAGACGACGACTAATGAACCGTAGTCACGTTGTCTGTTCTCTGTACCCCCTTCGTCTGTCTTGCAGCCATGTATAAATACAGCAGGCATATAGTCTCACATATGAGGAAGTGGGTCTCACCAAAATCTCACATTGGAATGTAGTTAGTCTTAAGGTGCCACAATTCTTTTGTTGCTGTTTTTTGTTTTGATATCTGTCTGGTATGCTTACATAGACTAACTCAGCTACCCCTTTGGAAACTACATATATGACATCAATTGTTCATGTGTTTTCCCCCTCTAGGTAGATGTGCTTACAGTAATGTGGTGACAGCTGTCAGTCTTGACAGCTTTAAGAAAGGGTTAGACAAGGTCATGGAGGACAAGGGTATCAATGGCTATAATTATGGATACCTAAGGACAACCTCCGGGTTGGAGAGATAGGCAGGATATCTCTCAATGCCATTCCAGGGAATCCTAAGCAGGTGAAGGCATCTGCTTGGGAATACCCTGAAGCAAATGGTGAGCCACTGTGTGAGACAGAAGGCTAGACTGGATGGGCTGTGGCCTGTTCCAGCAAGGCTGTTCTTATGATCTAGAACAGGTCCTGAATAATTAACATCATAATAGTGAGCATTATTTCCAGTGTTCAGAACTAATCCTTGCTATCTTTTGTGTTGTAAATTCAGAACTCTGCAGTGCTCTGTCTGAGTTAGTGATCCATCAGAAGTTAGTTGTCAAACAAGACAACTGACCCAGCCTGTGGTACCATTTCATCTGGCCCGTCACCGCCGCACTCAAAAGTGGGCACATTTGTGGCTGTCGTAAATGCATCTGCTTCTGGGTGGCGTGGTCAGGCCCACTCAGCTGTTCAAGGTGTGTGGTCAGGACCACAGCATAATAAAGTTGGGAATCCCTAACATAGAAGTATATTTTGCCTAAATATGTTGGGCAAAGAGCCTGTTGTTGAGTAATAGAACTATGTTTATGTGTTGTCAGTTTCAAAATTTCAGAACTTCTTTGTGTTTGATTTGGGAGAGACTGGATAAATTTTAGGGTATTCTCAGAACGGTGTATATTGAAACTGTAGATGTGAGTTTGGATTCTGTAGCCTACCTTGCATATGTTAGATGTTTTTTAGCCAGATCCTGCACTATGTCTTGACTAATGTGCCTTTTTTCTCTCTCTTAGATTCATGTACATATCACCCAGGAGTACCAGTATTTCATGATGCTCTTAAAGTAGGTGTGCAGATGTAATTATTTGAGAGTTTTGGTATTTGCCATCAATGTAGGTCACTGCTATTGTGGAAAGTAATTGTTTATTTTTATATAGCATGGTGAGAAACATTGCTAAATATGTTTAAAGTTAAAATAGGACATAGCTGACATATACGTAGGTATTGTTGAAGGGAATTAGGTATGTGATGGGAATGAGGAATGGGATAACTTAGTTAAGATTAAAGAATTAGTTCTGGCTTTTCTGTTTTTCTTAGTTCTTATTAGCTGCTGTTAGCAGTTGTTAGTGATGAATGAAATATTTCACATTGTATGTGTTTTACAGGGTTGGTCATGTTGTAAAAGGAGAACCACAGACTTCTCTGACTTTCTAAGCATTGTGGTATGTATTGGTGTTATAAATGATTTTAAAATTAGAGGATGGATTTGATGCTTGATTTGTAGGTCATGACTGAGTGAGTCGCTTCATAGCAGGAGAGCTTTATCAAAAAGAAAAGCTAAAGTTCATTCCCCCCCCCCACACACACACACACACTCACACTACAATGTTTCTCAACCTCTCTTAACCAATTCATTCTTCAATTGACATAAAATTTAACAATTCTTTTCAAAATTGACATTTCCAATAACTATTTGAAATATGACTTAAAAACATTTGTAAATTTAGAGGAAAATATTTCAGTTTTTAATTCCTTTTATAAAGTTGACCCTAAATATGTTTTCACCAAATTAGCCACTCCTTCTCCAACATTCTGATGGGCATTGGAAAGAGGGCTGTACTCTATTGGTTGCTTCAGTTGTGGTTAAGCAGAACAAGTTTCAAAAATAAGTACTTTTTTACATTATGCCAATGAAGGAGTTTCCTTTTTGTTCAGAAAAGAGGAGTTCTAAATTATGGGATAGACTTGTCTTGATGGCACACAAGTAGTAGTATTTTTGTTGTTGTGCAAAGCTTGGAATGCTCTTTTAAAAATCACATAGTTACATTAAAACCATACAGACTGTGGAACTTAGGCTGTGAGAAATAGATACAGAAATAATAGGTTTAAATTTGTATCATATGGTATTCACTGTCAAATGCTTGAGATTACCGGTAATTAGTGTCTCAAGAATGACATTAATGGAATAAAACCAGATTACTTGTATTAATAAATGTTCGTTTTACAACAGGGTTGCACCAAGGGTTTCCATAACAGTGAGAAGCCACCTGAACCTGTCAAACCTGAAGTAAAAACTACCTCTGAGCGCAAAGAATTAGCTGACTTGAAACCCAGATTTCAGGAGCACATAATTCAGGCACCAAAGCCAGTGGAAGCCATTAAGAGGCCAAGGTATTGGACGTAGATTGGACATTTATGTCAATGCTATGTTCAGTTGATAGGACTATTTCTTCTATTTTATATTGATAATCCTTTTTTAGTCTTTGAATAGTATTTACATGTAACATTAATGTTGAAATGTCTTTTTCATACTTGCTTACACCATGCTGTACGTATACATTTAAGAACGAATAGAAAATCTGTCCTCCAGATAAAGAGGGACCATGGCATTGACAAGCCTGATCAGTGGCTGTTGTCTGGAGCAAATGAGATTTGGAGTCTAACATCTGGAGGTATCCCATTGGTTTTTTAGGATATATTGCAACAGATGTGTAGTTTTGTGACCAAATAAATAGGCAAAGGTTGCAATACATGCATCCAGATGAGTTGTAGCAATGAAAGCTCTATCCCAACAGTGACAGACATTCTAATGGAGATGCCGACAAAGGAACTAGGTTGTGTACAAGAGAAATACTACTTAAAGACCTAATAACATAATCCACAACATGAGGTTGCTCTGTATGTGATCATTTTACAATTTAATATACCATATTTTTTGGACCATAAGACGCACACACACACACACAAAGTCCAGATGCTGTCCAGCAAGGCTGCTGTAAAAGGATGTTTTACAACAGCTGCGGCTGGCCGAAGACCTCCACCACTACCACCGCCAGCCGCCACAGCTGTTATGGTGCAGTTCGGCTTCAGGAGGGGGGGGGGAACCATATGTTCAGGATGGGGGGGGGGGAACCATTAGCACAGGTGGCCACAAGAGGGTGGAAATCACAATTTCCCATTTAAATGCATTGGAAATCAATTTCTTGTATTCTAAAGCTTTTCTGTTTGTATGTTCCCAATGCATTTAAGTGGGAAACCAAACCTGTGCCTAAAAATAAAAGGTTTCATTTACCTTTCTTGTTTCCTGCTCCATGTGTCCCTGCTCCTTTGTCCCTGCTACACGTGGTCAAAATGGGGGGGAAGCCATGCTTCCTGGTTCCAGGGAGAGCAAGAGGCTAGCCTAGAGCATCGCTTCCTGCCTCAGTGCAATTGGCCTGTCCGCCTATTTTCCCTGCAGCGCCACCACTGTTTGGTGGTGAAAGTAGAATACTTTGGTTCAGAATTTTCCCCTTTTTCTGCTCTAAAAACTAGGTGTGTCTTATGGCCAGGTGCATGTTATGGTCCGTAAAATACGGTATGCTCTCATATTTGAGATACCTAGTTTTTACACAGAAGAATAAGTGTGCATAAATTTGACGTATTTACTTAAAACACGGTAGGAAAGTCACTCCCTGAACACTTTGTCTTCTGACTTCAAGGAGGATATAGCTAAGCAAAAAGAAAGAATAAAATAGAAAGAGAAAAGTTATATAAGATAATACCTGAACAAGATGAAGTAGTTCAATTCATCAGCCATCATTTGAACAGAGATAGAAGCTTTTTAGCTCATTACATGTGTTAATCAGTTCAAGCAAAAGCTGCTTCTTCCGTGTCTAGGTCAGATGTGAAACTGTCAAAATGAAGCCACCTTTTGGTGACTTCAGTCTGCAGTTCATTTTGCCCAACCTAGTGTGAGAAAGATTAGCCAGCATAAGGTGGCCGATGCCCGGGATACGCCCGATTGTGGTTCAAAAATGCCACACTCTTTGAGGAGGCTCTTTCTGTGTACCCCATGTTTAGCCTTGAGAAAATGAGACAGAGGGAATATGATACAGCACTCTTCAAATACTTGAAAGATAGTCATAAAGAGGAGGGGCAAATTTGTTCTTGATCATCTCAGAGTGCAGGACATGTAATGCCTGGGATCAAACTACAGGAAGCCAGATACAGGCTGAATATGAAGGGGGTGGGGGGGGGAACTCCTTAACTTTTAGAGCAATGCAACAATATAACAAATTATCTTGCAAGGAGGTAAGTGCTCCAACACTGGAAATTCAAGAGAAAAGTGGGCTATCTGTCAGATCTGTTTTGATTTTGATTCATGCATTGAGCATGGAGGGTTGGACCTTATGGCCTCATAGGCCCCTTCCAAGTCACTTATTCTATGGGTCTATGTATAGACCCATAGAATATATTCTGTATTGTTTTGTTGTAATTCTGTTTAAATGTCTGTGTTCTGTTTTGTTGTAATTCTGCTTAAATTTCTGTTGGTTTCTCAATGTTGGTTTCTCATAAGCTGCCTCGGGTGTCACAAGGGAAAAGGTAGGGGTTAAAAATAAGTACAGTAATACCTCGCATAAAGAACACATCACATAGCGAAAAATTCACATACCGAAGTGTTCATTATGCAAGGGTGATACCCCACATAACAGAAAAAAACGTTAGTTATGTGGGGGTTTTGGTATGGGAACCCCGGATAACGAACATTTTTGTTTGTTATCTGGGGCATCTCCCATTAGCTTTGCATAACGGAAAAAATGCATAGCGAAGCAACTCGCAGAACTGAGTTTTTTCATTATGCAAGGTATTACTGTATATCTTTATCCATACACAAGATGTGCTTTAGCAGGCTTCATAAACATATCAAAACTAATACTTTATTCATAGTAAAATTCATTACAATACTATAGTAATGCAAACTTTCTCCTGTACTTTCTTTAGCCCAGATGAGCCAATGAGTTGTTTGCAGCTGAAAGTGTCAGCGTCTTTGAAGCAAGCATTAGAGAAGTTGAAACTGTCATCAAGTAAAGAAATAAAAAATGGTATGCAACTTAGATTCTATCTTCTCATGTAAAGAAATGTGCTAAACCATTCTCTTTAATATTTCATTCTTCCAAGGACTTTTCTGGTGTACTGTATCTAATTGTTTAACTCCCTTTCAGTCATAAGGGACATTTAAAAAACCCCACTCCCACAGAATCCTGTTTTGTTACAGAATCCACAACAAATAAAAGCTACAATGTAAATCATTTTTGTTGCTTGCAGTATTCTAAACTAAACTGTGGTCCCATATATCAGCTACTGGTCAAATAGAGTTCTTTACAAACAAAAAAATAGGTGGGACAAAAGTTACTCTATCGAGTTGTTGCATTTTACTACTTGGTTACTTTTAAATCCCCGTTGGTGAAGCATAATTGTGTGCCTTTGAGTTGATTTTCACTTGTGACATCCCTTGCCAGGTTTTATTCAGAAAAAGTCCATTTCCTTCTAGTGGTGCTCTAGAGTTGTATAGCTTGTGTAAAGGCTACACAAGATGGCTCTTCGCCTAGGTAGCACAGTGCGGAATAAAACCCCTAACCCTTTGTTCTCCAGATGAGCTGTCTAGCTAGCTCTAGTGTGCTGTATGTCCCAAGCTGTTTTTCAGTCAATTTTGAGACAGAAGAAGTAACTTTATGGTTGTCATTAGGTTGGATCTCTGTAAGTGAAAGATCACTGGCCTCCTCTGATAGTTCAGGAAATACAGGCACTGTATATGAAATAATTATCTTAATGCTAATTATTAATACACTGGAGTTCTCATTGAGATTAGAGAAAGAATGTACAACCCAATATATTTTAAAAAAATCTTAATACATAAGTATTAGTTGACATACATATAGATCTGCACTAGAAAATGTTCATAATATTTACTTTTCTTTCGTGTAAATCAAAGTGTGTTTATTTTACAGAAGATGATACTGGTGAAATAAAGATTGGTACTGTGTGTAAAAATGCGGGCTGTACTAAGGTAAAGATCTCAGATTCCACCTGCATGTAGATATGCTGCAATTGTAAAAGTCCTTCCTTTGTTACAACTGTTATTCTGTTATTGCCAACTAATTGGAGTGCTTGTTTGTTTAGTTTAGTTTTGTGATTTTCTTTGTATAGCAGGGGTTCTTAGCCTACCGTCCGTGGGCCAGATCTGGCCTGCAGCACCAAACTATCCACCCCTTGTCACTCCTGGAAGTGGAAGTAAAACATGCCCGTGCATGCGCAAAATGCTGCTGTGAATGACCCGCAGCTGTCGTAAATGCGTTTATGACAGCTGTGGGTGCATTTTGCACAGGTGCGTTTTACTTCTGCTTCTGGGTGAGAGGAACCATGTGAGTGGCCCGTGGCCCAGAAAGGTTGGGAACCCCTGTTGTACAGCATAGCATAAATTTGCCTTTGAACTTAATGATCATTTGTGGTGTTATTATTAAAAAGCTGCAAAATGTTGTACTTTAGAGCAGCTTTATCCAATCTAGTACTCTTTCATTATTTTTGAAGTAGAACTCTGATCACCACAGCCACCCTGAGCAGTGGTCAGGGATGATGAGACTTTTTTTAAAAAAAAACTAGCCTGGAATGCACAAGGTTAGGGAATTATGTTTTAAGAAAGGTACACAGCAACTGTTCATTCCTATATACCAGACAATTAGATGGGAAGAACAAATCTGCTAAGTAAGCAGCTATCTCAACTGAAGGTGGGTGAGAATTACTGAATAATATTGGTGAGTGTTACAGATATTTCCTTCTATTAGTTGTTGTTACCTACTATAATTTATATCATTGGCTAGTAAGAAATTAATTTTGTATTCATATTTCCCCTAGACATTTGAAGGTCTATACAGCATGGAGGAAATATGTATATACCACGCTGGTGTGCCTATATTTCATGAAGGGTCAGTATCATTTAAATACCACGTAGCTTCCTTAAATTCAGTATGCCTCTTTGACACTCAAAAGAGCATATTTCCATAAGAGACATGTGAAATTTGAGATTGAGTTATTAATTATTTCATTTGGCTTTCTTACATTTTTAATGCATAGGATGAAGTACTGGAGCTGTTGTAAGAAGAAAACCTCAGACTTCAATACTTTCTTGTCTCAAGAGGGCTGTATAACAGGAACACATGCATGGATTAAGAAGGATACTGTAAGTTGTAATAGATGTCACGAGTTCTTCCATCTTAAGCTCTGAGACAGAGTCCAACCGATGCTGATATTTCGACTAAGAGTTTAGTCAGCCTGGTGAGATTTCGCTATCTCCCAGCCACGGCCTGATAGCACCATATCCTGGGTCGAATATTTTCTAAGAGTCCCTCTGATGTTCTGATAAAGCAATGTCCATCACAGGCTTCTGCTGTATTAGAGATGTTCCTCTCTAACTAGCTAAAATCATTGGGGTTTATACATAATTTCCGCTCCTAAGGAGTGTTTCCATGGGATTGTTTATGTTTTCCACAGGTGTCTTCTCCAGGTACCTTTCCATGGTGGGGGCCAGATTCCTTATCTGGATCTCCCATCTTCGGATCTAAGAGTTCAGATGTCAGGTGTAAAGGTTTGGGTCTGGGTCATGATCCCTTCCTGGGCTTCCCCCTCCCAACTAGATGGTCAGGTTAATGACCTGCTGTTAACCAAGTGAACTGTGAAAGCTGAGTTCACTATTGGTCAAATACAGTTTGAGAACCATGGAGGTATAAAAACAGGAGATGGCACTACAGGCTTCATGCTGTAAGTTTTTTGAAGCCAGTGGGCGTGGCCTGCTACCATATTGGGTGGACCAAAACATTAGCCGACTACCGTTTATGATTGCTTCTTGTTTTGGAGGGGGGTGGATTGATCCTCTCTCCTGGGTCCTGGGTTGGGAGAGGTTTGGGGGGACAAAAGGGGTCTGTCCCCCCAACCCTTCCAGAGCCAGGGGACCCAGCAGAGAAGGGATCCCCCCACACGCAGGACACCCCATTATTGAAGAGTGTTGGAGGGGGGTGGAAGGGGGGGGGGTGTTGGAGGGGGGTGGAATCGATCACCTCTCTCGGGTCCCCTGGGTTAGGAGGGTTGAGGAGATAGACCCCTTTTGTCCCCCCCCCCAAATATCCCATACCCAGGGGACCAGGGAGAGGGGATCAATTCCACCCACCTCTCCCAAACACTCCGTTTTTAAAGAGAATAAACCACTTGGTTTCTTCTCTTGTGGGGGGGGGGATCCCCTATCTGCCGGGTCCCCTGGCTCTGGAAGGGTTGGGAGGCAGACCCCTTTTGTCCCCCCAAACCCAGGGGACCAGGGAGAGGGGATTGATTCCACACACACACCAACACTCCGTTTTTAAAGAGAAGAAACCGCTTGGTTTCTTCTCTTTAAAAATGGAGTGTTTGGGGGGTTGCGATCCTCCTCTCCGCTGTCTCCCTTGGGTCCAGAAGGGTTGGGGGGACAGACCCCTTTTGTCCCCCCAAACATCCCAACCCCAGGGGAGCCAGCGGAGAGGGGGATTGCAACCCCCCCACCCACTGATATTAAAAAGGAAACTCCGATCGGGTTTTTCTTTTTAATATCGGGGGTGGTGGTGGATTCGATCCCCTCTCCTGGGTCCGTGGGGGTTGGGGGGTTAATAGAGGTCTGTCCACCCCTACCCTTCTGGACCCAGGGGAGCCAGCGGAGGGGGATCACAACCCCCCACCCACTGATATTAAAGGGGAAACCCTGATCTACTTTCATGACTCCACACGCTCAAAGCACCCTAAGGCAATGTTTTGGGCCAACTAACATGGCAGACTGTCAGATTAGTCGGCTTCAAGTTTGTGATGTCATGTCATTTCCTGTTTTTTATACCTCCATGTTGAGAACCCTCTGTCTCTAATTCAGGTGATGTGTATTATCCACTAGGGGCACTAAACCTAGTGATGTAATGTCTCGACTGTGGCTGGTATGTACTCAGAAAAGCTGCGCTCTAAACAAGGCACAAACAGTTTCTCAACCTTTTAACTTATGAAAACATAAAAATGCTTAAAAGTAACCTAGTGAATGAAACGTTCCTTGAATTCCATACATAAGTCACCTCAACACTTCCTTATCTATTTTGAGTATGCATGTTTGAACTGAATGAATTGTGTATGAGGCCTCTGTGACTATCACCCCAACATATACATTAGCTTTCATCTCACTCGCACTCTAAAGTAAGAACATTGATGAAGTGACACATTTCCAAGAAGAAATAAGTGGCCTGTTTGAGCAGTGTTTAAAGAACCGTTTATATATTGAGGGAAATGAAAATTTAGCAGTTGTCTATTTAGATCAGAAGTCGCCAACCTTTTTAAGTTGGGGGCCCAGGTCATGCTCCCTCAGACAGTTGAGGAGGCCAGATGGTGGTCCCCCCGCCATTTACAGCTGCCGTAAACAAGTCCGTGGCCAATTCCAGCAGAAGCAAGGGTGCGGGCTGGATGATTTGGTGCCATGGGCCGTAGGTTGCCTACCCCTGATTTAGATACTTCACACCTTTAAAAATGTTACCACTGTAGAATATTGTGGGATTTTGCTTTTGGCTCTCTTCTGTCGTATTCCCTGTGCCACTCAGTTTGTCTGTTATTCATATAAATAAAGCACGTTCCTAGGCCTTCCTTGATTGTTTTCTCCCAAGCTTGGTGGTAGAATATGGAGCAATCAGGAAAACAGTAGCACAGTAAGATTAAATGTGTTTCTTAGACCAAGAGCGCTTAGAAGAGTTCTCTGGTTGTACTTGCATGTTGCAGGAACCTCAATCCAGATAAATCCCCAGGATATGTTAATAAGTAAAACCACATGATTCTCTTTCCATTTGTTCAAATAAAATAAAATCTTTATTATTACAGCCAAAGGCCAGACAGAGTGCACCAGATAACACAACAATTCTGGCATCACATATAGAATAAAAGGATATCCGACGCACTGAGCATATACAGTAAAATATTAAAAAATAAAAATTTGAGAATCCTATAATACACACCATAGTATTTTACTTTAGTCTGACTCCCAAGTTCATGTTCGCGAATTTTAACACTGGAGGCTCACTATTTACTGAGCACTATTGGGGTCAAAAGACTTCTGTGAATACAGGATGATTTCCATGCAAACCTGGCGACAGCGGCCGTCGTTGCCTTGGAACTGTCAGATAGTAATACACTCAAGTTTCTATTATCGCTGGAGGCCAAGTATGGAACTGCTAAAAAGAGCTCTTTTCTGAGATCTTCATAAAAGGGACACTCTAAAAGAATATGCTTGGAATTTTCTATCTTGTTGGTGTGACAAGCACATATACATTCACAAACTGGGATTTTCTTTAAAAGCCCCTCCCTAAATGCCGAGGGAAGCATATTGTGTCGAATGAGACTAAAAGAGCGTCTGAGGTCTCGGTTATTTAAAGAGGAAAGATAGGACAACGGTTTAAGTCAAATGTCTTATCCAGACCGCTACCATCCAACTTTTTTGAGTGGCATATTGCCTAGTTAGATGTGAGGGGTGTCATCAACTCTAGATGTTCCATAGCTTTCCCATAGTCAATCTTTTCTCTTGAGAGTTTTTATTTAAATAACTTCAGACTGTTTGGAGCAGTGGTTGCCATTGTCAGTCCTTGTCTTCCTGAAGAGAATTGGTAGCAGTAAAGTATTATACATGGATTAAAATTATATTTTCAGCACTTAACTGTTTTGACTTATAGGGGAAAAAAGAGGTTCCATGCAGGCATGATTGGCATCAAACTGGAGGTGAAGTGACCATTTCAATCTATGCTAAGAATTCAGTTCCTGAGCTCAGCCGTGTAGAAGCAAATAGCACCAGGGTGAGTTATTGTATTGTTCTCCTGTTCGAAATTCTTGTCATGTCTCATAGAAATAATTAAACTTAAATGTGTTGCTCTTTAAGGGCTAATTTATGTACTGTATTTGAAATAAGCAATGCAAGGTGTTGCTTTTGGGATGATAGTAGTAGTAGATTAGTAGATATGGTAGAAAAACTAATACTGTTGGCAATTGGCTTCCTTACCTGTTTGGATATTCTCGATTGAATTAAATGAATACATGAAGATTCCATCATCATCTAGCCCAATAGACATTTTTTTTAATCCAATTTGGTGCTTACTTAAAGTTTATATAATCTGCTGTGGCTGATTATGGGTAACTGATAAGGTGCAGACACATCTTCATGCGTTACCACACATTCTGTTGTGCAATCGAAATTGGTGGCTGACAATTTGTCAGCCACGGTTAGCTGCAACAGGTTATGCAAATTATATTCAGACACCAATAGAATCCCAGCCATTGAAATAAATCTGATTGTCTTTTAGGTACTACAGCTATCTTTTCTTCCTTTTGTTCTGTTACACGAACAGATTAACGTAGCTACTTCATGGTCTCAACATATCATGTACATGGGTATTGAACATAGGATAGGGTAGTATTTCTAGGTAGAGCAAGCAGCAGCTGTTAATTTTCGAATTCTTTTTTTGGGGAAATCACACGCAAACAAAGTAAGTCTAGTGTTTATTAGTGAGAGGGGTTATAATAGGAAAGAAAATAAGAACTCTAGTTCATGGAGAGATGGTGGAACTACGGAGAGTTGTGGCTGCCTCTTCACTCTTCCAAAGGAAGGGCATTGTGTCTCCTCTGCTCTTTCAAAGAAGGTCAAGAACAAAATGGGGAGGAGGAAGTGGTATCCATAACCTTAAAAATATCAAAGTTTTTGTTGTTGTTCAGTCGCACAGTCGGTTCCGACCCTTTGCGACCCTATGGACCATTGCTCTCCAGGCGCCTCTGTCCTCCACCATCCCCCTCAGCCCTCCCAGCTCTGTGCCCATTGTGTCTACAAAGCCATCTAGCCATCTCATCCTTGGCCTCCCCCTTCTTCTTTTGCCCTCCACCTTTCCCAACATCAATGCCTTCTCAAGTGAATCCTCCCTTCTCATTTGATGTCCAAAGTATTTTAGCTTCATCTTTACTATTTGACCTTCCAGTGAGCATTCAGGGTTAATTTCTTCTAAGATTGACCTATTTGTTCTCCTCGCTGTCCAGGGTACTCTCAAAACCCTCCTCCAACACCACATTTCAAAGGCATCTATTCTTCTGCGTTCAGCCTTCCTAATTGTCCAGCTCTCACATCCGTACATTACTACTGGGAAGACCATTGCTTTGACTATTCTAATTTTTGTTTTCAGTGTGATGTCTCTGCTTTTCACTATGTTCCCCAGGTTTCTCATTGCTTGTCTCCCAAGAATCAGTCGCCTTTTATTTCATGGCTACAATCCCCATCTGCAGTGATCTTTGATCCCAGAAAAGTAAAATCTGTCACTGCTTCTACTTCTTCCCCATCTATCTTCCATGAACTGATTGGGCCTGTTGCCATTATCTTGGTTTTCTTGATATTTAGTCTCAAGCCAGCTTTTGCACTCTCCTCCTTCAGCCCAATCAAGAGATTCTTTAGGTCTTCCTCACTTTCTGCCATTAGGGTGGTATCGTCTGCATATCTCAAATTATTGATGTTTCTCCCAGCGATTTTAATCCCATATTGTGATTCCTCCATCCCTGCACTGCGCATTATGTGCTCTGTGTAAAGGTTGAATAGGCATGGTGACAAAATGCAGCCTTGTCTTACTCCTTTTCCTATTCCAAACCACTCTGTCATTCCATATTCTGTCCTAACTGTTGCTTCTTGGTTCATGTACAGATTTCTCAGGAGGCATATGAGGTGCTCTGGTATTCCCATCTCTTTAATTACTTGCCACATCTTGTTGTGGTCCACACAGTCAAATGCCTTAGTGTAGTCAATAAAACAGAAATAAACTTGTTTCTGGTATTCCTTTGTTTTCTCCATGATCCAGCGTATGTTGGCAATGTGGTCTCTAGTCCCCCTGCCTCTTCTGAAACCTGCCTGCACCTCTGGTAATTCTCTTTCCACATGCTGCTGAAGTCTATCCTGTATTATCTTGAGCATCACCTTACTGGCGTGTGGGATGAGCGCGATTGTTCGATAATTTGAACATTCTTTGGCATTGCCCTTTTTTGGGATTGGGACGTATACTGATCTTTTCCAATCCTGTGGCCATTGTTTTGTTTTCCAAATCTGTTGGCATATTGAATGCAGTAATTTGACGCCGTCATCTTTTAACGCTTTAAAGAATTCAACTGGGATACCATCATCTCCACTAGCTTTGTTGTTTGCAGTGCTTTTTAGGGCCTTTATGACTTCGCTCTCCAGGATGTCTGGCTCAGGTTCTACTTCTTCATCATTGTGATTGTCAGGAGTGTTGAGGTCCTTTTTGTAGAGTTCCTCTGTGTACTCTTTCCATCTTTTCTTAATCTCTTCTGCATCAGCTAGCTCCTTTCCTTCTTTGTCCCTTATCATGGTCATTTTTGCTTTAAATGTTCCCTTAATTTCCCCGATTTTTTTGAAAAGATCTCTGGTTCTGCCTCTTTTGTTGTTTTCCTCCATTTCTCTGCACTGTTCTTTTAGGTAGTTTTCCTTATCTCTCCTTGCTTTTCTTTGAAATTCTGTGTTCAAATGATTGTAGTTTTTCCTTTCTCCTTTGACTTTAAGGGACTTTAAGGGAGGATAAAGGCAAACCAGTAGTGCTTCAGGCCAGGAAGAAACCAGTTACATTTGAGGCAATCATATTTTGTGCTGCTGAAATAAATGAAAGTAAAAACAACAACAAAAGGCAAAAGCATTGTGGCACCTTAAAGATTAACTACTATATTTTAATGTGAGATTTCATAGATCAAGTTCATTTCTAGACAACTTCCTCTGGATAAATTCAACAATTAATTTTTAAAGGTGCTACAATTTTTGGTGATTGTTGTTTTGGTTTGTTTCTTGTCTATGACTGTACAGACTAACTTAGCTACCATTCTGCATGCTGAAATAATGTGTCAGAACTTGTGCAAAAAGTTCATTTCAAAGAAAATTTTGTTGAAGTAGAAGGCTGTAATCTCCACATGTGATATATTCTCTGTTTTAGATTAATTGGGGGTTAGCAATCTGAGGCTAAGGAGGAGTGCATGTCCTTACTTTAATAGATAATAGGATTGGGCCTTGAGTAGCTTAACCCTATCAAGTAGAGTATTCGTGCTGGTGCCTGTTATTTTTCTTGTGTGCTTCAACTTTCAGTTCTTATGTTCCATCCAGAAAGCAGTAGAACATAAGTTTTAGCACCATAATTATTTATTAAATGTCAGAAAAAGAATTATTTAGAGTTCAGCAGGACTAGCAAGCATCCATCCCTTAGTGAATATGAAAATGCTACACATAAAAATACTGAAAAATAGTCTATTGTTACATAAATATCTTCTTCTTTTGCAGTTAAATATCCATATTGTATTTGAACGTGATAAGGAATTTAACCAGAATCTGAATTTATGGGGTGTAAGTATTCACATACTTGTCAAGAATAATTCAGAGAATTTTGTGGTTTAGTTTTTGTCAGTTTTTATAATCTGATACCTGTGAAGGGGTATGTGCTAGAAAAAGTATATAACACCGAAGGCTAATTTACATGTCTGTATGGGTAACTCAGTATACTTTCCTGTTCGATGAAGTTAGTCTTCCGTGTCTAGGCCAGACGTGAATCTGCCAAAATGAAACTGCCTTTTGGTGAATTCATTCTGTAGTTCATTTTGCCTGACCTAGTGTGAAAAAGATTAGCCATCACTAGATATGTAAAATTCCCAGGCATTTTGAAAGGAAGGGAAAAACCCAGGAATTGGGGAGGGGGTTCTGCAAGTTACATTCAGATTTTTTTATCTTATATGTGTACAAACAGTACAAGAAGTGCATATTTAGTAAAGATTAATATGTAATAAAATGAGTTTTTCATATATTGTATAAGCAGCTGAAAAATACTTTTAGTAGCCATGAAATGTGCATGGAACATCATTCACGAAAAAAATCTGCAAGTGAAAACATTTGGTTGTGCAGCACATGGTTTAAATTTACTATTTCATGACAATGAAGTTAAAGGCAATGGAAGATCTTCAGTCAGATGCCAAGAAATTTATCAAATTTGTTTAGAAACATCACATCGTTTAACAAACATTCATGAGTGTTCAAAAGGAAAAAAGTAAAGGGTCTCAGAAGAATTCTTCAAGAACACTGAAACTGCCATCTGTTACCAGATGGGGAGGAATAACAATGCTGAAAAGTCTCCTGGACGGAAAGGAAGCTCTACAAGCAACTTTTATTCAAGATGGTTTCGTCGTCGTCGACTGCAACTCGTATCCGAAAATGCGTTTATTTTTTTCTGAAGCAGGAAAAATGTCACTGGTGTGAATTTGTTTAAGGTGGATCCCATCTTGCCATGAAGTGACCCACACACTATGATCTCGGAGCCATCACTCACGGCACACATGAAGTGCGACATGCAGGATTTAACACCGGGACTGCAATAGTCAGCCGCAGCCTTGAGGATATGGACAAGGTGCACCTTCACAGCCAGTCCATTTGGCATGGCCTCTTCCGCCTCCATGGCCATTGGGTATCAGAGTTCCTCCTCTGCTTATTTCAAGATGGTTTACCATTTGATAAACAAATAAGGAGATTGTTTTGGACAATGATGTCTTCTGGGCTTCTGTAGAATCTACAGCTGCTCTTCTGAAACCCTTAACTACTGCTATAGCTAGAATATAATCTGATGATGAATTTTTGTCTCAGGTACCTGAAATGTTTTCTGAAGTAACAAGGAAAATAACAGGACCTGAAGGACTGTTAGTAAAAACACCCAGACTAAAGAATGAGGAGCAGAGATTTTTGGAAATAATAAAGGAAAGAAAGAACTTTTGTTGCGGAGATGTTCATTTTACTGCAAATATAGTTGATCCGTGTTTCCAAGGAAAACACTTATCAGATGATGAGGTCTCCAGGACAATGGAATCCGTAACAAATAATTCAGAAGAATGGGACATGATCGGGGCAAAGTCAATGCAAACATAGCAGAATACAAGGCAAAGATGGGTTTTTGGAGCAAGCAGTTTTTGTGGGAAAGTGTAGAGCAGACTTCACTACTTGCACGGTGGAAGGGGCTCTGTAAAAGTCAGATCCTTAGTGGTGTGGCCATAAAATTGTTATCCATTCTCCCAACATCATCGTTTTCTGAACTCATCTTGTATGCTTATGGAAAACACACACTGGCTCGAAATCGTTTGATGAATACAAGAATCAATAAATTAGTGGCTATCTGTTCCCACCTGCTTCTGGATGAAAAGAAAAGTGGCGGGTGTTCAAAGTAATACAGTAGTGTTGTTACAACTGAAGCTGCAAGTTTTGACTCATCTGATGAGTGTGGAAGTAATTAAAATTGTGGAAGTTTTTGGAAACATAAAGTAAAGTAAATTTAAAAAAACTCATTACTGTACTTTCCTATCCTCTACTTACTGAATTTTGTTAGTCTAAAATTTCCAATTATAATTGTTCCATTAGTTCAGTTAAATTGTATTTATTGTTAGTAAAATAAATATTTTTAATTCATTAATGGTATATGTAAACCTCATTTTGTAATGTAAGCCGAGGAATGATTTTGGAAACTACTATCTGAAATAAAATTCAAAGGAATAAAAAGGACGACATTTTTTGGAAAATTCTATTACTTTTTAAAATGAATTTATTTTTTCCTGCACACCAGTCATGCTTTACTTGTGCAAACTCCTTTCAAAATTCCCAGAAGGTTCACATCTCTAGCTCATGACTTATGAGAGTTTATGGTGGAACTGTATGCTCCCAGCTTGCTAAAGGCTTTTCTTTCAAAACAACTCAAACCCAAGAACTGTAGAAGCATTGATTGCATTTTTTCCTATTTCCCCCCCAGTCAATTTTCGGGGGGGGGGGGGATTTTCCCATTTTCCCCCCCACCTTTACATCTCTAGCCATCACAATGTGGTCATTGTCTGGGACACGCCCAGTTGTGGTTCAAAAATACCACAATCTTCAAGGAGGGTCTTTCTGTATACCCCAGTTAGTCAGTAACTTAATAAAAATGAAACATCAGTATAGCTAGTAGCATTGTATTGAATTTACAACATAATGGATTTTCATCAAGGTGACTGCAGCCTGTAACGTGGGGTGTACTTCAATGTGGAGAGATTGACAACTTCCCTGTCTTTAACCAGAGTGTGTGAATCGACTATTGTCATTATTATAGTGGGTTCAGTAATTTCTGTTTAGTCTTTGTTTTCTAATACAGTTTACTTTTGAAATTGAATGTTCCTGTTTCCTTGCAGGTAATAGATGTGAAAAGGAGTTACGTAAATATGACTGCTACGAAGATTGAGCTCACTATGAAGAAAGCTGAGCCCATGCTGTGGGCAGGCTTGGAACTCCCAGTGTCCAAATTACAACATAAAGACCAGGAAGACATTTCAGAGCAAGCATGAAATTTGGGCAAGTACAGTGGTTGTCTCTGAAGTGGTGACTTGTTGTTGTAATAGGATTTTATATATGGCCACCTTTTAAAAACAATCCATTCTAACTTTGAGTGGCTTTTCAATAGTGCAACAGATCATTGGTTCTGTTATTCAAACCCTTATCTGCAGAATTGACACTTGTGCTTGTGTGACTATTGGGAATGCCCGTTTTCACTCTAGCCCCTGTCTATAAAAGTGAAATATAACTAGTCCATAGTATGTAGACTTGAGTCACAATTTTGATAAATCCTACAAGGTGGCATTAAGAGAGGTTTGCTTGGTTAACCTCTGCTTCAGGAACAGCTGTCATTTTATGCCCAAGTCTGTACCTTGTTTTCACTGACACAAACATCTGTATCTATGTGATGCCTGTTCATACTGCTAAAGAGCAGTCAGATTATAGTTAATATATATATAAAAGAACATCTTACTTAAGATGGAACAAAGTTCTGCAGAAGTATGACATCACTGAAACATTGGCTCTGATTGCACAAAGAAATTGGTGTGTAACCTTTGAAGGAGGAAAAACATTTAATTTTTATACTTTTGTAATAAAGTGGAGATTGTAATCTGGTGCAGTTTTGTTAGGGAGAACAGTAAGCTCATCTGAACACGTGTATTTAAATTTGTTTAAGCAAGTGAGCAGGATTTAGCAGTATTCCCTGCAAACCCCAAAATCAGAATTAGTCAGCAGTCTGTCTCACATCTTCATATCCTAATTATATGTCTGTGGGTAGAAAGTTTAGCTGCTATGCCTTAAGGATTATTTGAGATTCCTCTTTCTTTGCTGGCATTCTTGGGTCTTGAATATGTACATGTACAGTTTTATGATCTTAGGATTTTACTTCCAACCATCTGTTTTTAAAGTCACTCTGATGTTCTTCACAACTCAGTAAGTTTCTTTTCCTCAAATGCCCTTAGGATGACTGAGGATCATGTCAAGAACATTTCATTTATGACTCACAGACTATTTCATTGCTTTCTATCCTGGTTAGCTCTGCCCACATAACCACAACTACATACCAAAAATGCAGATACTCTTCTTGTCTGCAGAGATGCCTTTATGCCCTTTTAGTGAAAGTGTAGAAAGAGTATTTGATTTTAACCCCTGATTAGTCTGTCACTGAAGCATGTAAATTCTAAACTTTGCAACAGAAGACAGAGATTTTATTAATTAAAATCTAGTGTTAAATGCCTGGAGTGAGAAATCGTTGAGGTAGGTGCAGCTTCTGTCTTCCTACTCCACTCTGTGTTAGGAAAATATAATTTCTCATGGCTGTAGCATTACTGTTGCATTCTCACACCCAGAGCGGTCTGCTTTGCATGCTAAACTAGCACATGTCTCTTGCCCTAAATCAAAGATTAGAGACATAGAGATCATTTGTGCAGAGCTTCCTGCCCATTTGTGTGTTGCCCTCAAAATCACTGCTTAAAGGTATTGTAATTAAAATCGTTGCTACTTAGCGATGTGGCAGATGAGTAGCATTCCATTTTTTTTCTAGCAGAGCTACTGCATTTGAGGACTGGTGGAAGCTGCATCAGCGGTAAGGATGCAACCCCTTTGGGTTCCCCAGTGGCAATGTACATGGGGATCTTGCCAGTCTACAGCAAACTTAACAGAAAGTGGTATTTGTCTTGGTGTTCTGTACAACTGAGCTCTGAATGTTTGGTTTGAGTCTTCAAGCATTTTAAGCGCTAATCATCAAGTGTTTCCCAAAAATACTTAATGCTGGTGGCACTCTTGAAGATGGATTTTATTACCAGATGAAGATGAAGCTGCCGCTTCAAAAGAGAATAATTCGTAAAGTGAGCTTTACTACATTTAAAGTTGTTAACAAACTACATAAAATATCTGATTCTTCGAAATCTATTGTTATGTGTAGATATTTGTGTATAAAGTACAGTGAAACGAGTTAGATGTAGGTCGACCCCTTCAGCTTATTCCTCTGGCTTCTGTTAAATGTGAGACCAAATTACTTTCAGTATATTAAATGGTTATCCACTTAGCACTTAATATGGAAGGCACATTGTTATGGCAAAGACTAGGTCCAGTTCATACAGCCTGGAAACTAGCCCAAAAGCAAACAGATGACAAGCAGTTGTTGGGACGAAGTGACTACATGTCCTTGCAGGAGAATGAGTCTCTTCCATTCCTCTCATGCCAGCCTTAGTCATCCCTGCTTCTAATAAGCAGAAACAACGACAGAGGGTCCTGTAACTTCCTCCTCTGTCTCTGCTGTGGGAATAAGCCAGTTGTTATAGGATAAACAGGTGATGTCAGCACTAAGACAGCTCTCTACAGACATGCAGTTGAGACTTTCAGTTTTTAATTCCATTAGGCTCAACATAGTCTGCTGACATATCCCAGGGCCTGTCAAGGCTTGACAATTCTTCTTGTTGTCTCAAGCAGGCAGCAGAAACAAGAGGCTGACTAAGCTCTGTAGGATTAGTTCAGCTGTTCTGACAGGTGTTGCTATTTGAGTCCTCTCAACATATTGACAGGTTGCATGATGAACCAGAGCACTCACACTTACAGGTGCATAACTTTCCCAGGAAAATATAACTAATCAGCTTATAGCAGACATGCATGTCCCATCTGATTCACAACACATGTTCATATTGGCATTCAGTTTGCGCTGAGACGTCTTGATAGAAATGTTACACTGCAAAGTCACCACTTCAGCAATCATTACTTAGTTTTGCCTTCAGAAGAAGAAACCCATTTATCCTGTGTAATAATGCAAGTATTTGCTTTAAATTATAGCATGAGATTATAAGAACTTTAATAGTGATTAAGTTAATTTTGAATTTTCTCTGTATTGAAACAATGAACATTTATATATGAAAATTTGAAGCAAAAATAGGTGTCTGGAACACTAGAGATTTTTTAAATTGACTGTTTTTTCATGGTTATTTTTCCTCCTGCATGGATGTTTTGTTTTATTTTATTTTTGTTGAATTTTAGAGGTCTCATGCCTCCAGACCTTTTTATAAATTTATGAAATAAAGTTAATTTGAAAATAGTTTCATTCAGCTTATTTCTAAAATACTAGCAGAATATTCTAGCTGCATTAAGAATTTTTCTGGTTTTTTACTAACACACTACACAAACCCAGTAAAGTATGATTTCTAGTATTTTCCTTGTGTACCAGCAAAAAATAATATTGCGTGTGGTTTTCCTGCTACCTACATAAACAATATGTAACACTACTCAAACCCCTACTGAATGTTTAGTCCTATGCTTGATACCTTTATCATACATCTGGCTGTTCTCTTTCTGCCTTGTGGAACCCTTTCCCAAAAACCGATTGATTTTAAAAGAAATGTGGTAGTGAACTATGTCTTATTTCACATAACATTATGGAATAGAGGTTGTTTGTGAACTCAGAAGAGTCAAGGAGCAAATCATGGCACTAAACAATTTAGTAAGAAGGATAGGATGAATGTATGGGAAAGTAGGCAATACCATGGGTGGGCTTCTAATCAGAAATTCAATTATAAACGGCAAGTCCCAAGCTAAAAACAGTTGTACAGCTTCCACTCCACTACAATGGTGACAAAGTGTTTCTCGTTAGAAACTGGTTAAATCTAGTCCATGCTAACTTCAGCAGTGGATTGAGGCAGGTTTGCAATGTGTCATGAGTGTGCACTACCTGTCAAAAGTAGATATGCTGAAGGAACTGCTCTCTGGAATAATCACCTTTTTAACATCAGAGGTACTGAGGACTAAAATCTGGTGAAGGGAAAATAATTTTCATACCAGAGATCGGTGTCTTCTGTCTGAAATAGTGGAGAATTGCCTGACAAAGTAGACAGTATTACACTGTGCAAACCTTGTATCCTCCTGAACTTAGGATCCTTTTAGCATTTTAACACAACCACAAGGTGAAGGCAGGCATCAAATATCCTTTTGGGGATCAAAATCTATGCATTCATTTTGGCTTGGAAACAAGGTGCTAAACAGTAAGTTTATTTCTTGCTACGTTTTGCCCTATCTTTTCTCTGGGTCCAGCATAAATAAATTTTCCCTTGCTTTTTGTCATCATACAATCTAGGAGGTAGGTTAGGCAAGGAGGTAATGATTACTTCAGTGAGGATTTGGAGAACATGGCATCCTCATCCTAATACGGCATTCTTAATCACTATTCCTAATTGGTAGAGGGCAAAAAGACCAAAACAGCATTGGAACAACTGCAGCATCTGTCAACAGATCTTTTCTAAGTGGAGATAAGCACATCACTTCACTGCAGCCCTCAAGTGATACTGCAAATATTCAATCTGCAGTGCCAAGGAGTGGTATATCCATAAATATAAAGGCCAGGTACCATAAATGTTACTTAGAGAATAAGTAACTCATTGGCAGTTTAGCAGTACTCTAACACAAAGTATTGCAAGATTAGTCCAAATCCAGTTGCTTGCCATAAAAATTGAACTAGTGTACGCCCATTGAATCAGTGACTTGATTCAAATCGATCTTATTCTAGATCAGGTAGCGGCCGTGGCCAGGAGGGCTTTCGCCCAACTTCGGGTGATTCACTAGTTGCGCCTGCTCCTAGACTGGGACTCCTTACTCATGGTCACTCATGCTCTGGTCACCTCTAGACTAGATTATTACAATGCACTACATGGGGCTGCCATTGATGACCATTCGGAGACTTCAGTTGGTCCAGAATGCAGCTGCTCGGGTAGTGATGGGGTGTGGGCATTATGTGCATGCCTCACCACTGCTTTGGGAGCTGCATTGGCTACCAATTTGTCTCCAGGTGCAATTCAAGGTGCTGGTCATCACCTTTAAAGCCCTACATGGTAGTGGGCCAGGATACCATAGTTGAGCTGAGATTTGAACTTGGATAACCTTAGTATTCTATCCACTACACCATGCTAGGTATCTGCACCTTCAGTAAAATAGCCATACAGTAAAACCCCTACTTAGCAAAAAAAAAGTCCATTTTGCTTAAATCGGTTTTTATGAAACTCAAAGCAAATCCATAGGAAAAAATATTTTTTTACGTAACTCAAAGCAAACTCATAGGAAATCGTGTAAATCTGGACATGGTTTTGGCACAAAATTATGTAAGTCGAATTTTATGTAACTCAAGGGTTTTATGTAAGTTGGGGTTTCACTGTATTTCAACACCTTTTCACATTTTGGAAGTCTAAATCCTGGGCAGACCCAGGAGCAAAAAAGTCACAGCATTTTGATACGTATCTGTGACGCCTAAACCTAAAGAGTTGGTGGGACAGTTTCAAGGGAGATATGAGGGCCTGCATTTTTCTCTCCCTTCTGCTAAATAATGGGCGGGTCTTTCTGATCACCTACTAAAAGTATCTAGGAAAGAGACAGGCCATATATGACTCCAGATGTTGGATTTCTTTTTTATCAACTGTATCCAATATAGAAAAAGTGGAAGTCGATGGCAGTTTTCAGTCCAGAAATAACTTGCATCCTGCATTCTTTGTTATCAGAGCAAAATGTTCACCAGCTGTAGTGTAGGAAAAAAAATGGACTCATGGTCTTGCCATTGGGAATTCTATCTGGATAATCAGTGCTACAACCACGGAGTGAAAACAGGCCATCTGTAGTCATAGTCCTATGTTACAGCTTTCAGTGTTCCTGCGGCAGCCTGAACGGTGAAAGTTGCAATGGAAATCTGCCTCTTGACTTCCTTCCAAGCTTTGTGCTGCTCTCTCTTGTTCTCAATGTCAAACAAGGCGTCGTAAATCCCAGGGAAGGCCACTCCTGCGTACTTGTTGTGACGACTTGGAGCAAAGATAATGTGCCTGTTGGGCAAAGAGGTGTAGATAAAATTGGCATATTCTTGCAAGAGGAGCAAATCAGAGTCAGTGTTGAGCTACTCCAGGTGCCTGGTCACCAGTAGCGGAAATTCCCCCAAGCCACACCCACTTGGTCGGCAACGCCCACCTCCCTACCCCAGGCCATGGCATAAGGAGGCCAAGTGGGAGTGGCCACAGAGTTAGCCACGCCCATGGTGGGGGTAGTAAAAAAATTGTAGCGCATCACTGATCAGAGTATGTATACTGTATGGGTACCTGGACCCTTTAACAAAAGTTTCCAGGATGATTTTTAAAGATTTAAATAAAAACAAAATGTAACCCTCAGAAATGGCAATTCAACCTCAGAACATTAATAAAACAATCTGAAACAATATTGGAATAATTGGCTTGAAACATACTGTATTATTTTAAGTTTTAAAAAAAATATTCATTTGTCACAGGTAATGCTGTAGCTACCACCACATAAGCCTTGCTGGAAGATGATATATTAATTTATTAAATGTATATCCTGCTTTTTATACCGCCATGCCCAAAAAAGAAACTCAGCAGTTATGTTAAGTGGTGGTGGTGGTGATTATTTATTTATTTATTTTGTGTCTGAAATTATTCTGGGTTGAAAGTTTTGATTTTGTTTTTTTGCTGGAGAAATTCTGCTCAGGGGACACTGAAATGAGGCTCCATTCATGCCCCCAAGTTCTTTCTCCACCTTGAAATTTCTTGCTTTTGATCTGCTAGGTTGGCAGGAACTGGGACAGAGACGCTCCGTCACACAGTACCCGGATTTCGATTTGCTGGACTTCCAGCTAGCAAAGCGAGCTTCTTAACCACTGAGCCATCTCATTGATGAACTTAGGTAACATCAAATGTAATTAAAATGCTCAATAAAAAAAGAACCAACAGCACCAGACTAGTCTAAGCCCCCACCAATAATACAATTTAAATATAACCAAAACTAAAGTGGGGACAAGAGCCTGATTTGCATTATTTATTTGTTTTTAATAAAGTAGTATAGTGTTCCATAAATATTACATGTTTTTGTTAACACCCTTTACACCAGTAATGGACCAGTGGGGTTGGACAAAGAGCTCTTGTGGCACAGTGGTTAAACTGCTGTACTGCAGCCAGAAGGTTCTGAGTTCAGTCCTGACCAAGGCTCAAGGTTGACTCAGCCTTCCATCCTTCCGAGGTCGGTAAAATTAGTACTCAGCACGTTGAGGGCAAAATGCTAATTAACATGTGAACCTCCCAGAGAGTGCACTAAGTGCTACGGGGTGGTAAACGTAAAAGCCTTGCTCAAAAACCAGCCATATCCAACTCGAGTGTTTGGTGCTCATATCCGTTTATAGCCAAAGAGCCAGCTCTGTTTGCATCTGCAAATGTTTCCATGGACATGTAGAAGGCATGACTAGACACCAGAGTGCACAGAATTCATTCATTCATTTATTCGATTTATACCCCGCCCTACTCGACCAGGGCCGACTCTGGGCGGCTTACAACAAGTAAATCAAATACAGTATACAAAAATTACAAATGGTACAGTGTTACAATACAGCAATGCTGTATTACCAGCATTACAGAATGCTGCTTACCATCCCATATAAGTGGTACCTATTTATCTACTTGTAATTCTTGCTTTCGAACTGCTAGGTTGGCAGGAGCTGAGACGGAGACGGAAGCTTGCTCCGATATGCAGCACTCAGGTCTCGACTTACCAACCTTCCGGTCGTGAAGTTCAGTGTCTTAACCAATAAACCACCACAGATCCTTGGTGGTATATAAGTCTAACTGCTGTTGCTGTGTTCCAATCTTACCTATCCCTGCTGTACTATGACAGTTTACCTGTAAAATGGCCTGCCTGGTAAACCCAGAGGGTCGATAAAGGCTCTCTCGAGAAGCATCAGCTGATCATTTGTGCGCCGCAGCACCATGGGGCTGTACAAGAAGAAGACAACATGAAAAGGTTAGGTGGTTTCTGTCATACTTCCCATGAGTTCTTAAAATAGGAGATGCTAACATCCCAACCAGCTTGCAGCTCCTATATATTTAGTCACCCTAAAGTAATTTCACTCTTCCTATTTTGGTGCTCTCCCTCTCAGCTGGCCCTCTTCATCTTTCATCTACTATTCACAGACTTCAGAGCATCATTCTCATTTCCACAGTTTCATTTCAAGTAACAATGCAGCTGGCTGAACAGTCCTGGCGTATATTAAAGTCTGCTGGCCAGAACTCTGTTGCGCAACTCTGCAACCTCATCAGCTACAGATGCTAATCTTTAAAGTTTCCTTGTCTATTCAGACTAGTTTTCACTTCACTGGAATGGCATTCTTGTCAGTTAATCCTGTTTTTGTGACCATAGCACCAGATCTAGAGTATAATTTAGTGGGTATAATTTTATGTGTGCATTATGTGGAATGGTTTGGAGGGGGTTAGAGAAGGGTTGAAGCCAGTCACCCTTTCTCGAAAGTCAGTTGTATCCAACACTAAGGTTCAGTGGTCTGCGGATGCTGACATGTGGCAGGTATGACTAGTCAGAATAGTGCACAGAATGCTGTTTACCTTCTCACCAAATTGGTACCTATTTATCTACTTGCAATTTCTTGCTTTCAAACTGCTAGGTTGGCAGGAGCTGGGACAGAGATGGGAGCTCACTCTGTCATGCAACATTCGGGTCTCGAACTGTTGACCTGACTTTCCAATCATCAAGTGCAGCATCTTAACCACTAAGCCATCACCTACTCTGTATAGTGGATTTTATCCAGTGTTACGCTGCTACAGGTGCCCACAGGTGCCTGGGCACCGGTAGCGGAAATTCCCCCAAGCCACGCCCACTTGGCCAGCCATGCCCACCTCCTTACCCCAGGCCATGGTGTAGGGAGGTCATGTGGGCATGGCCCACAGTTAGCCATGCCCATGGTGGGGGTAGTAATTTTTTTTGCAGCGCATCACTGATTTTATCAGCCCAGATTTTGAGTGGCCGTAGAGGAAAAAACAGAAGGAAACACAATGGCACCTTCTTCCCATGATGTTTTTGACTAGTGACTTTCATTCTTAGATGTTTCATACAAAACGTACTGTACAATACATCTACACTTCAAATAAACAGTGACTTTTTAAAGCATTTTAAACATCACTGCCTGCAACCTATGGTGTCTGATCTATGCTTGGTTCTTTCTCATCTACAGAACTGCAAGTTGTGTTGCTAACTACTGGACATAACTACCAGTACTTACAAAAGCAATTACCTGTACATGTAGCTCATTACTTTTGGGCAACTATTAATGCAGCTAGTAACTGCAAAAGTATTTTTCAGGTGTGATTTGCAACACGTAAGTTATTTAGCTGTGACAAGTAACATAAAGTTAATTCCAAAAAGTATTTTAAGGGCATCTTTAGTAAGTCCTTAAGGTGCCCCAGAACTACTTCAGTTTAACACAACTAGCTTTTTGGAGATACAGTTCCAGAAGCTTTTCTAAAATAAAAAAAGCCACACTTACTCATTCTGATCAAGCTGTGACAGTCTTTGATGAAAGTCTGCTGCTTCCTTTGTGAAATTACTCACTGCAGAAAAGAGGGGATCTGCAAAGGGGGAAAAATACAAACTCAACAGCAAGGTTTGCAGCCTTGTGTATTGGAAGATACCATTTTAAGTAGTTTTCTTATTTCTTCTGAAAAGTGAACCCTGTCTATGTGCCCAGCAACCTTCGTTTCCACACTTTAAGGGGGATACATTGGAGAGATGGTTCTCCAGAAGCTGAAATGCAACTTCCACACCCGCTAGGTCAGTGATGGCGAACCTTTTAGACACTGAGTGCCTAAACTGCAACCCAAAACCCACTTATTTATCTCAAAAGTGCCAACACAGCAACAGGGGAGGAAAGAAACGCTCCCATTGGGCTGCTGGGCAGAGGGGTGGGGCAAACGCTGTGCTGGGGGAGGGAGAAAGCGTTCCCATTGGGCTGCTGGGCAGAGGGGCGGGGCAAACACTGTGCTGGGGGAGGGAGGAAGTGCTCCCATTGGGCTGCTGGGCAGAGGGGTGGGGTGAACTCTGTGCTGGGGGGAGGGAGGAAGTGCTCCCATTGGGCTGCTGGGCAGAGGAGCGGGGTGAACTCTGTGCTGGGGGAGGGAGTAAGTGCTCCCATTGGGCTGCTAGGCACAGGGGTGGGGTGAACTCTGTGCTGGGGGAGGGAGGAAGTGCTCCCATTGGGCTGCTGGGCAGAGGAGCGGGGTGGACTCTGTGCTGGGGGAGGGAGTAAGTGCTCCCATTGGGCTGCTGGGCAGAGGAGTGGGGTGAACTCTGTGCTGGGGAGGGAGGAAGTGCTCCCATTGGGCTGCTGGGCAGAGGAGTGGGGTGAACTCTGTGCTGGGGGAGAGAGGAAGTGCTCCCATTGGGCTGCTGGGCAGAGGGGCGGGGCAAACACTGTGCTGGGGGAGGGAGGAAGTGCTCCCATTGGGCTGCTGGGCAGAGGGGTGGGGTGAATTCTGTGCTGGGGGAGGGTGGACGTGCTCCCATTGGGCTGCTGAGCAGAGGAGTAGGGTGAACTCTGTGCTGGGCTGACTGCATCTGTGCCCACAAAAAGGGCTCTGAGTGCCGCCTCTGGAATGTGTGCCAAAGGTTCACCACCACTGCCCGAGGTAGCATTACTTATGAAGTAAAACTTCTGGAGGGCCACTTGTGGTCTTATTAACACTTTAGACCAGTGTTTTCCAAAGTGGAAACACTCCCCAAAGGGGAAGGTGATATTTTACAAACACCTGAAGCTCTGCCCAGAGGAGAGGGTAAATATATGCTCTCTAAAGGTAAAGGTCTCCCTTGCTCAAAAGCCAGTCATATGCTCTCTAAGAGAGATATACATTGAATACAGTAGAACCCCGGACAACGACAAAACTTGGTTCCACAAGTCATATCGTTGTCCGTTTTTTGATGTTGTCCAGGAGGCAGAAAAACACTCACCCTCTGGAGGGAGAACCGGCCTAGCCACTGAATTTTTCCCCCCACCCAATTTCGCAGATAAGGTCCCTTGAGCCTTCCAGAGAGGGCAGGGGCGGCGGAGAAGCAGAAATAGGCACAAAAAAAAAAATCCCGTCGTAAAATGCGCCCGTACGGAGGAAGAGTTAACCCAGAAGAGTCTTAACCGTACAGCCACATTTTATTTCCACTTCCGGGAGCGACGAGGGCAACGCGGGCCGGATGAATCATAGTAAACCCATTCACAGGGTGCTTGGGCTTCTGGGAACTGAAGTCCAAGAACATCTGGAGTTACAGGTTTGGCATCCCTAATACACAACTGTCGGGATCCAAAACTGTACTAAAGTCATGCTCACCAAACGATACTCTGTGCATCTCAAGTTGTGTGTTGTGCTTCTTAGCCAGATCATAGATTCCATTTGCATAGATGCTTAGAGCATCTGCGTAATCTTTGCAATGGAGAGGAAGGACCAGGGAATTGGCAAGTTCGTAGACCAACCCAGCTCGTAGTTGAGCCACAGCAAGTTGCTTCTTGAAGGCAGGGTCGTAAAAGCGCTCAACCATCTCAAAGGTCTCATAGATGGTGTGGTAAACAGGATAGTTACTGAATTTGTCCACTTTCTGCCAATGAGATCAAACAATCAAAGACTGCAACATCCACATCATGCAAACAACATGCAAATTACCTGAGTATCTCATCACTTCTGCATCAGAAGAGACTGTATGATGTAGTGCTTAGAGAGTGCCAGGCTGGGAGTTTAGAGAACCATGTTCAAATTTCTACCAAGGAACACACAAAGTGGCTTTGCCTCACTGACTCTCTTAACATGACCTACCTCACAGGGTTGATGTGAGAGAATAAACAGGAGAGTTGTTAAGCTTGTTTGAAGAATGGTAAGATATAAATGTAACTGCTGATAACACAAAAATAGTAGTAGTAGACATTTTTAAGGTGGCACCTTAAAGACTACTGAAGGAGGGAGAGGGAGAATCCTATTACATATTTACAGTGGTGTTAGCTTCATCAACATACATTTCAGTGGTTAATTGACGTATGATAAGAGAGTATGCAGCAAGGTAAGTCTCACAACAGGAGAAGCACAGAGACATCAGAATGTGCCTTTTTCTGAGTATAACCATTCATCCATCTTAGTCTAATATCAGAAACTATTACAGTAGAACCACGTATAATGAAAAAAGTCAATTCCACGGAGCTCTTTGCTATACCCCCCCCCCCCCCCCGGTTATACAAAGTGTTATTGCCGATGCACCGTATAATGAAAAAAACCATCTGCTACCAAAAACGTTGCATTCCCTATTGACCTGATTATCATGAGGACACGTCCTTCAATAATCTGCAAAGGGGGAAAAATACAAACTCAACAGCAAGGTATTGGAAGATACCATTTTAAGTAGTTTTCTTATTTCTTCTGAAAAGTGAACCCTGTCTATGTGCCCAGCAACCTTCGTTTCCACACTTTAAGGGGGATACATTGGAGAGATGGTTCTCCAGAAGCTGAAATGCAACTTCCACACCCGCTAGGTCAGTGATGGCGAACCTTTTAGACACTGAGTGCCTAAACTGCAACCCAAAACCCACTTATTTATCTCAAAAGTGCCAACACAGCAACAGGGGAGGAAAGAAACGCTCCCTTTGGGCTGCTGGGCAGAGGGGTGGGGCAAACACTGTGCTGGGGGAGGGAGAAAGCGTTCCCATTGGGCTGCTGGGCAGAGGGGCGGGGCAAATGCTGTGCTGGGGGAGGGAGGAAGTGCTCCCATTGGGCTGCTGGGCAGAGGGGTGGGGTGAACTCTGTGCTGGGGGGAGGGAGGAAGTGCTCCCATTGGGCTCCAATAATCGATCAATAGGCTCATCAATAACACAGGTTGTTCATTCCCTATGATGCTGGAAATGTCTATTCTTGTTCAGATGAATCACAGAAAGTTCCTACCTCTTAGTTATAAGCATACACCATTGTAAGGGTCTAGAAATACAGGATATCATTCATTATGTGGTTGTGTAAATGTCTACCAGAGTCAGCTAGGCATATCCAAGTATTGTTTAGATTAAGGCTAGCACAGTCAGGCATAGAGAACTGGGATGGATGATGGATCGCGTCATTGAGTGCTATATGCTGTATGCTTGTGTGAAACTGTTAATAAAGAGCGCTGCTGGGAGAAGGAGGGAGATAGAAGATGGAGGGGAGATGAGACTCCGAAGTACCAAGCAAGCCCACCCCAAATCTCGTGTCCTCCATTCTTGCTGGCTCAAGAATCTCATGCAATTGATCACAACAGTTCTACGAAGCGCTATTGGCGATACCCCGTACAACAAAAAATTTGTTGTTGTTGTATGGGTTACCGCCAATACCGCTTCGTATAACGAACATTTTTCCCCGTTATACGGTGCATTGCCAATAGTGCAAAAATGCTCTGTTGTACTAATTTTTTATTATACGAAGCATTCGTTATATGGAATTCCACTGTATCAGAGTTCTGGCAGGATTCTTTCCTCACCCTTGCTGGAGATGCTTAGCACTGAACCTGGAATGTTCTACAGGACAAGCGCGTATCACTACTGCTGATCTACAATAAAGCCAAACAGAATCTGGCCATTCTGTTTTGATCCTGATTCCTTACAGATCAGTCTGAACTGAGCTGCTTTGGTCTTGCATTTGTAATTTGGTCGACTCCAGTGCACAGCCCAACTGAAAACATACATTGACGCATCTCCACCCACAAAGTAATTCCTATCGGACTGGTTTATTTTTTTATGGGGAGAGTGTGCATGGAGGCCTGTCTCTACAAGAGAGAGTCCTGTAGCAAAGAGAATGGGGTAGTCTTGTTTCATCCCTCCAAAAATAATCTCACAAATAACAGTGAGGCAAAATGATCAGCTTACCCTATTCTTAGTATACCGTGCTCTGCCAGAAGCAATTCCCAACCGCTGGAAATAAGCTTCAAAATCACTGCCTGATCCAAGTTTGTTTATCCTGCCCAGAAAGGAACAAAATGATGCTATAGTTAAGACCTCTTGCGATATCGTAGCTAACTAGTTGTACACCTGAGTGACTACAGCAGGGGTTCCCAAACTATGGCCCATGGGTCAAATCGGCCGTGTCGCCCATGCCGCTCCTGGAAGCGGAAGTTAAACGCTCCCATGCATGTGCAAAACACTGCACTAAATGCATCCACGGCTGTCGTAAACACGTTTACGGTAGCCACAGGTGCATTTACAACAGCGTTTTGTGCATGCACGGGTGTGTTTTATTTCCACTTCCAGTGGGAGGAACCATGTGACCGGCCCTCTCAACCATGTGATCAGTCCACAGCCTGAAAAGTTTGGCCACCCCTGGACTACAGAATCAAAATGATGATTTGTTCTTAACATGCCAAGGAAAAGCAAGCAGATATATGTGGAAGATAAGAACTAGTTTACACATTATTTAGCATTATGTGATTTCTTCCCAGATTGTGCTGGCACAACTACCGCCCTGAGTCGGGTTCTGCCTGAGTGGGCGGCATATATAAATATGACTATTAAATTAAATTAAATTAAACTACGCAAAACTCTCATTTAAATCAAGACTCTTTTGTCTGTCTGTGTTTCCCCCTAAATTACTACTGAATTTTGGCAGTAATTGTGGAGGGAGGCCACATGACAGATCTTGAAGGGACAAAATTATCACTTAGACCAGGAGTTCTCAACCTTTTTAAGATGGGGGCCGGGTCACCACATGGCACTTCCTGGTTTGTTGGAGGCAGTGGGAGGGACACATGAAATAGTGTTGGCCGCATCTCGTCCATGGGCTGCAGATTGAGAATCCCCGACTTAGAACTATAAATCTGGTCAGCCTTACTTTAAAGCCATGATGGTGAACCTTGGCACGCCAGATGTTCTTGGATTTCAATTCCCAGAAGCCCAAGCACCCTGTGAATCCACACGAATGGGTTTACTGCGATTCATCCGACCCGCACTGCCCTCGTCGCTCCCGGAAGCGGAAGTAAAACGTGTGCCCCCTCTTTTTGGGGGGGACTTCAATTCCCAGAAGCCTAAGTCAATTCCCAAAAGCACTGATCAGCCAATGTACTGACTTAGGCTTTTTGGAATTGAAGAACCAAAGATTGGGAAACAATGCTTTAAAGCAACATGGCACTATGAAAGTTTCATAGTATGTCTCTTGCATAGGAACTTTAATGGCTCACTAGATAATAATACAGTGGAGCTGACAGTCCCATGGTAAAAAAAAACCACCAGGATTATTTTTATCTTCAGTGATGATGCCATCCCATGATCCTCAAACTAATTGAGGGAACTAAAGGCGTTCCCCCCTCCTCCTAAAAACAGCAAGTAGTTGGGAGTGATCTTTATTTTGCCATGCAAAGTACAGTATCTGAAAATGACTTCATCAGAAATTGGTAATTGAAAGACATTACCATTACAAAAGGCCTGTTCAGTACAACTGCCTGGATTTCTGGACTGGTCTTGGGGGATATGAGTATGGATGCTTTCCCAGTATAAAATTGAGCATAGAAAGAAAGAAAGAGTATCTCACCTGGGGAGATTCTCATAGTCTGGGGAAGGGTCCTTCACAAGCCAGCTCTGATAGAGAGATTTACCTTCATATCCTTGATCAGGGCTTGCAATCTAAGGAGAGAAATGGGGGCAGAAATGTGTCCAAATTGTTTTTATCACCTTTATTATTTTAAGAACTTCAAGGTATTCCAAACAAATGAACAAAACAGAGTTAAGAGGACAGGTCCCAAAAAAAGAGGAGTTTAAAAGTAAAAGTTTCCCCTGCACAAAAGCCAGTCGTATCCGACTCTAGGATTTAGTACTCATCAATGTTTATTGCCAAAGAGCCAGTGCTGTCTGCATCTGCAGACATTTTCTGTGGTCGTGTGGCCAGACATGACTAGACACCGGAGTGCATGAAACGCAGTTTACCTTCCCACCCAAGTGGTACCTATTTATATACTTGCAATTTCTTGCTTCCGAACTGCTAGGTTGGCAGGAGCTGGAACAGGAATGGGAGCTCACTCCGTTGTGCAGCACTCGGGTCTCGAACTGCTGAGCTGCCAGTCTTCTAGGTGTGAAGTTCAGTGTCTCAACAACTAGGCCACCCCAGTGCCTTTTTGAAAGCCTACCTGTAAATTCTCTTACATAAGCCTGTCCTAGTTTGAGATAGTCATCTGGTAAGACTTTCTCCAGGTCTTGCTACCTTCAAAGGCATTTCTCAAAGGGGGTGGTGGGGGTTGAAAGAATATCTTTTTAGTGGCCATCTTGAGAAATTTTTAACTCTTTTCCAGTGAAGATCTTGTTAAAGATCTGGAAACTTGACGTTAGAATCGTAGATCTGCAAGTAGCTTTCTACATATTTGAATGGAATAAGGGACAGAGGAACGCCAGAAAGAGGAAGAGTAGTAGTTGGAAGGAGAGAGAGTTAGGACAACTGGGAGGGTCTTTACCTCTTTCGTAAGATTATACACCAGCCGATTGAGAAGAGGAGTGCAGTCCACTCGTAATGTATAGTTGCCTGGAAAATAAAACTGTAGATAGGATTTTCTTTCTTTCAGCGCTAATGGGTTCGCTTTCTTGAAAAAGTAATTATTGTAAAGCTGGCTTTAAAAGGAAGCCATTCTTCTTCTTCTTTGTGTCCAGGTCAGACTTTAAACTGCCAAAATGAAGCCACCTTCTTGGTTTGTTGTTGGACAAAATCAAATCCTCATCGGTACATGTTTCCAGTAGTAACCAGAAGACCAGAAAATGAGTCAGATTCTGTATCTCCCCACATTCACACAGCATGTTGTTATCCACCAGCAGCCCCGTCAGTCCATGGGGTCTTGTGTTATCCTGGGAGCCACCGTCTTTGGTCTTGGCTGGGACATCTTTACCACAGTCAGATCCGGTGCGCAATTTGGGGGTCCTCCTGGACTCACGGCTACTGCTCGAAGAGCAGGTGGCAGCCATGACTAGGAGGGCCTTTGCACAGCTCCGTGTCATTTACCAATTGCGCCCGCTCCTGGACCGGGACTCCTTGCTCACGGTCACTCACGCTCTGGTCATCTCCAGATTGGGTTACTGTAACGCGCTCTACATGCGGCTGCCCTTGGTGACCATTCGGAGGCTTCAGCTGGTCCAGAATGCAGCTGCCTGGGTGGTGATGGGGTGCGGGCGTTATGCTCGCGCCTCACCACTTCTCCGGGAGCTGCACTGGTTGCCAGTGTGCCTCCGGGTGCAATTCAAGGTGCTGGTTTTGACCTTTAAAGCCCTTCATGGCATTGGATCAGGCTACTTAAGAGACCGCGTCGCCACAAGGAATTCAGCCCGTCCTACTAGGGCAGACAGGAGGGGCTCACTAGTGGTCCCATCAGTGAAAGAAGTACATCTTATTGGGACCAGGAAAAGAGCTTTTCTGTGTCTGCCCCAACCCTGTGGATCCTCTTACCACCTGAGTTGCGTCTCCAGACGGATCTACTCCCCTTTAGAAAGAGGCTGAAGACATGGCTCTTCCAGCAGGTTTGGGGCACGCTTGACTCCACTAGTCAAGCCCACTGGCTGATTTAGCCTATGTGAGGGGCTGCCCCACAGCTTGGTTATTCTGTTTTAACGTGGGGAGGGTGGGGAGGGTTGTTTTTTAATGATGATTTGTTTGTTTGTGTTTTAATGCTGATTTTAGCTGGGGTTGTTGGGTCTTGTTTTTAGCTGTTCTTAAACTGTTTTATATTGTAATTTTTACTTATTGTATTTTCTCCCTCTTCCCTTTCCCTTTTTGTTGTTAGCCGCCCTGCGTGGTGTACCCACCAGGAGGGTGGGATATAAATGCGCAAAATAAATAAATAAATAAATAAAATTCAGGGTCCTCCAAGTGACTTAGGAGAGGTCAAGTTCCTCTTCTTCTTCAAGTGCCGTATCCAATTCTGAATACTGTACAGTATTAGCTATCCTCATGGCAATCAGGCATGAAGATTGTCCTGGGAACAAGATAATGCAGTGGCTTTCCATTTGACTTCTGCATCGCAGCATGACTGATCCAGTTCTGCAAGACACTTTCTGGTCCTGAGCCCTTTTGGCACACAAAGTCCTCATCAGCCTCAGGCCAGTATTGTTTAAGCTGCTGCCCACCATCAAGATGGATTCAAGTGGGATTTAATCGCCCTTCCCTGTGGACTTCGCCACCCAAGGCCGTTATTCCTCAGGGTTGGCAGATTAGTTAACTGTCACCTGACGATCAGCATTGAGTCACTGATAGTATGGTCTATTCCAGGGGTAGCCAACCTTTTTCTGTCATGCACCTTGCCACGTCCCTGGACAGTGTTGCGGACTGGACCACCACCCCAGAAGTGGGTGCATTTACAGCTGATGTAAATGCACCCACTTCCGTGTTTATGCCAGCCGTGGGCACGTTTGCACATGCATGGGTGCATTTTATGGATGATGTAAATGCACTTCCACTTCTGGGTGTGGCGGAAGCAGCAACGGGCCAGGTGGGATGGTGTCAGGGGGCCAGGGCCGGCCCACAGGCTATAGGTTGAGAACCCCAGATTTCTTACCATAGTTCCTCAGCCATGGAAATAGTCTTCTAATGAATCAAACTATTGCCCATCTTTCCCACTGTTTCTTCACACTCATCAAAGCATGTAAAAGTTACATTTTTGGAACTATTCTTCAGAGGGTCCCGCAGCCAACAGGGCCAGGTAATTGGTTCGCCACGAGGCAACTCTGGTCACCAAAGATAAGCAGGTGTGGAGTGCTAAGAAGCTTTCACAACTAGACAATGCCTGTGGTCAGTTAAAGTGAACTGAGGCAAAACCAGTTGGAAGGCAGACTAGAAGGCATGTATTGCAGACATGCCATGGGAGTGGAACCCAAAGAGACCAGCTTGCAAAATTTTGGGAAATGGCAAGAGAAGAATTCACCTTCTATGGATGAGTCTGTGTTGATGTAAGCGACAGCCCGTGCCTGCAAGATCTTGGCATTCTCCTGTGGTTTACAAAAAGAGAGAAGTATTAATAGACACGGTTATTGGTTAACTGAGCTCAAATCTAGCATTGCTTAAAAAACCCAGTGTCTCAGAGGACCATAAAAGGGAGGCAGTTAATTTCTTTGTTATTAATACACTTTTACTGTCTGAAGTGGAGGGAAAGTATTTATTGAATTTTCTGACTCGTTGTCTTTGAGTTCTAAGCACTTTATGGGTTAGCCTTAGGGAACACAGGGTATTCATAAGAGCTCTATCCTTCAGGAACTTCCTAGCTGCCATCCCCCATATCCTGGCACCTGAGGCATCTACATCGCTCTGCCTGACAGTAGGACTGGCTCTGAGCATAGGAGAAGCAGTACCTGCTGGGTTCAACATTTCTGTTCATGATAGGAATGTGTGCTTACCTCTGCCCACTCTGTAGAACCTAATAATCCAAATTCTTCTGCATCCCAGCTGGCAAAAATTATTGTTCTTCTAGGCCGCCAACCTGTACATACAGAATTGAAGTTACACAAAAGAGGCTGTTTTTTTTAAATTAGGAAGACCAGTGGTACCTACCTACCATGTCTAATCAGACAACAAAATCCTACTAAGTTTGATGCAACTTACTTTTAGTTAAGCTGGTACAAATGTATTCCATTTATTGGTTATGTTCACTGAGTAAAAGTTGAATAACACAACTCTACAGCCAACTTAAAATGCATACAGAAGAGGCAATGCCAGACGGACTGACTATGAAGGAGCACTTTGTTAATATCTTCAAGGCTGCGGCAGTCCATTGCAGTCCCAGTGTTAAATCCTGCATGTCTCATTTCATACATGCCGCAGGAGATAGCTTCGTGAAAACAGTGTGTGGGTCACTTCATGACAAGCTGGGATCCACCTTAAACAAATTCATACCAATCACATTTTTCTTGAAACATTGGGGGGAGATGTATACTCAGACACGAGTAACAGATGATGGTGACAACAACCTACATCTCTCGATGATCATTTGGGTCATAAAGGACTGCAGTGGATAATCAAACATTCCCACCTTTTTGTGTGCACACAGTAAAAACTTGTGAAGTTCAGCTAGGTATGTCCCAGTCTATCGCAACTGCTCTTTATAGTTTCTGTTGTTCATTTACCTTCCATCATCATCTTGCCAAAACTCCTAGCAGCTTCTTGAAGAACAGCTGCCCCTGTAGTTGGGTCAATGCCACCAAACACCCAGGAATCTCTATGGCCTCCAAAGATAATATACCTGTCTAAGGAAAAAGATGAAGAGGGGGGGGATGTTTACAAGAGATTCAAATGATTAGATCCAAAATCAGAATTACCGGGCACAACTTACCTCAGTAATTCTGATAAGAAACTTTTTCAGCAAATAGGGGTGAATGGGCATGGGGAGGACTAGAAGGGATGAAATCAGGAATGAGGTTATAAGGGAAAGAGTTGGAACAGAACCAGTCTTAAACTGCATACAGAGACAATAAATAAAGTGGTTTGCCCATTTTAAGGGAATGTCTTGGAATTCCATACCATATGAGACATATACAAAGAGAGGAGAAGGACAAAGACCACAAGGCAGACTCAGAGGAAGGTGAAGAGATAACATCAAAGAAATTTTACAAGAACACCAAATAACGCCAGTGGAGGCCACCAAAAATGTCAGAGCAAAAACCTTGTATCTCCCTCAACACCCGAAAAGTTAAAAGATGAAGCAAAGAAGAAGTGTAATGGGAAAGTTTTTGTACCAGAAGCCTTATTCCAAACAAACAAACAGAGAGACATCTTTTTATTAGAATCAATCCATAGATAAATACTGTAATAGAATACTATGTTCATTACACATTAATGCTTTATTAATATATTTTATTTTATTTTTATACTGCCCATTTGGGAGATTTCCCACTCTGGGTGGTATACAAACAAATATCAAAATAACATAATAAAACACACAACAAATTGAAAATAAACCAACCAAATAAATACATCCTAAAATAGCATATGGTTTCATATAAGGAGGGGAGCAATGCTGAATTTTATTTCCAAACATCTCTATCAATGGGACAGCTATAGAGTTTTCTCAGCAAAAAGTCTAATCATTCTATTTTTAAGAAATCCTGCCATAAATTTTCCTTTGTGGAGAGAGAGAGAGAGAGAAGATTTTGAAACCTAAAGCAAAAGAAATTGTCACAAGGTACTTACAGTCTTAAAATTGCAGGCAAGTTAAAAAGAACTATGAAGTTTATATAGTTACTGTTTTTTTTAAAAATAAACAAAAGAACATCATAACAAAAAACACATAAACACAAACTAAAGTCTTAACAAAATTATAACAAAATCTACTATGTCCTTGCACCACCAGTGGGACATTATAAACCTTAATTTAAGTATTTTGTACATAATCTTTTATTTATATCTTTTCATCTCATTCCAAAAACATAGTACATCTTGCTCTGACTTTATTCCTTTCTCTTTCAAGAATACATATTCTAAAAATTCTTCCCATATTTCTTTAAAATCAGGTGTTTTTTTTACTAATCCATTTTTTAGCTTTGATTCACGTTAATTGATCATTTATAGCTATTTTCCATATCTATTTATACCAAGCATCCAGTTAAAATTTCCACTCTCTTTTCCATTTTTAAACAATAATCAATTTCAAAGGTGTTACAAATATAACAATCATCTCTTTCCTTTTCCATTCTATCTGCATATTTCCAAAATCCATTAATAATGTATATTAAAATTGGAGATGTATGCTAAAATAGTTACTGTTGCCAAAATATATTGGTTTCCCAGTAAATATGACAACTCCTTAAACTGAAATTTTGGCTATTTCCCTCCTGCCCTAGTAAGTGCCTGTTTAGCATAGTATATAGACAACTGGACTGGGATGTAGGAAACCCAGGTTCTAGTCCCCACTAAGCCATAAAACTCATTGGGTCAATCACTCTAGGTCAAGTTTCACTTATTTTGTCAAACTGTGCTCTAGAAATGCTGTAGGAAGTCTTAGCTTAAAAAGGCCCATTTGAATTAATGGAATTTATAGAGGAGTTGACTCATCAAATCCACACTGATTTAGTGGGCTTAACTCTAGTTGCATTTTTTATTTCTAATTTTATTGCTAATTGCACTTTACTAGTGTGGATTTCAGGAGACTGGTGGCTTAGTGGGTAAGACACTGAACTTGACAACTGGAAGGTTGGCTGGGTGGCAGTTTGAGACCCCAGTGCTGCACGACAGAGTGAGCGCCCGTCTCTGTCCCAGCTCCTGCCAATCTAGGAGTTCAAAAGCAAGAAATTGCAAGAAGATTAATAGGTACCACCACTTCAGTGGGAAGGTAAACAGCATTCCATGCACTAATCATGCCTAATCATGCCTGCCATGTGACCATGGAAACAGATGCAGATAGCACTGGCTCTTTGGCTGTAAACGGAGATAAGCACCGAACCCTAGAGTCAGATACAACTATTTAACATGTTCTTTAGGGCTTCTGGGAGTTAAAAGTTAAGATATCTAGAGGACCCAAAATATTTTTAAGGCATTTGCCAGGTTGGCACAAATACATCCACTTTCATATTAGGAACATAAGGGAAGTCTTCAATTCAACAATTGTGAAGGGCTTTGCTCACCAGGCTCCACTGTGCCCTTTATCGTCCCGATAACATTGTATATTCGTGTAACCTGGTTGACTGTGTGAACCTGCATTCGGACTTTCCTAAGGAAGAAGAAAAAGGGTGTAAGATATCTTGAAACAGAACAGCAAGACCAACTGAACTAGATTCATCACAGAAAACACTGATTAGCCACGGTTTGGAAAAGATGGGCTACACCTCTCCGCCAGTTTAGCTAGTCATCATGGCTTTGGGGGATTGTGCTCCCAAAAACACAACTTTCCTAAGCATTGCAACGGATACATTAGCACTGATACTAGTGCCGTGAGAGACTTGTACTAGCGACAGAATAAACTAAACCCATTCATCCTTCGAAGTGCTATAACAGGGAATTGGCTCCTTAAATTGCTTCTTTCGGTCAATGGTGCATCTAGCAGTCAGAAACTGACAAATTCAGAATGGAATGAATTTTGAGAGGTGGGCACTGAGGAAATGAACATGTATAGATGGTGGGGGGGGGAGGGGGGGAGAGAGAGAAGAAGATGAAATAGGACCCAAGAAGCTGCTTTATATTGTTCCCTTTCAGCCTTCAGTACCGACCAGTCTACATCCAAGTGGCCCCCATGGACAGGTGTGAAGCAAGGACGTCATAGAAGAGAGAGTTGAGTAAGTGGGGAGAAGGCATGCAAAAGGGAAGAGTAATCTATGGTGGCAATTCTATATGAGCATGGACTGGGAAAACCAGTTTAAAAAACACATGGAAGACCTTCCTGTTCTGGGGAGTGGGGGGCAGCTTTTAAATAACTGCCTCCTGCAGCTACTTAGGACTGATCAGCCCAGTTTAATTTGAAGATTAAATATTAGTTAAACCTTTTTATTTTTGCAGATTTACTTTTTGTGCGTGGTGGGTTTGTGAAAACACATCAAGATTGGTTGTGATCTTTTGATATGTTGCCACCAGATGGGGTTTGTACTGTTTTATTTTCTTGTTTGTACATGTTCTATGTTGTAAACTGCCCAAAGTAAGTACAATACCCAGATGGGCAATTGATTGATTGGTTGGTTGGTTGGTTGGTCGGGTTCGATACCCAAGAGCTGCACGATGGGGGACATAAAAGGAGCCTCATTTGGGCACCCCCTGCAAAAATCCTTTCAACCAAGAATAATTTCTGACACGGAAATGAACGATTGATTGATTCGTTGGTTGACTGACTGACTGACTGATTGGATTTATAGACTCATAGGAAGGAAGGAAGAACCCAGTGCATCCCAATACATCAAGCCAAATATAGTATTCTGATTTATGGATCTATTCAACAACAACAAGTCAAGAGAACTCAAAATAACTGCAGAAGAACCAGGGTCAACAACACTGTGCAGACAAAGCCATTATGTACCGGGAAGGGGTGGGTGGGAGAGAGTGAGAGCAAAATGGCAGAAGACAGCAAACTGACCTTGTGGAGTGCTTGCCTGAAAATCCAGGCCCAATGTTATAGGAGATGTTGAGAGATCCCTTCCATGTCTCATCTGGTGCCGCAGGGCCTCCCATGGACCTGCCCAACAGGAAAATCCAAGCAAGCAAAGTTTGTGATGCCACTTGAAATAGCAGTCATTAACTTTTTAATTCAGTGATTCCTGGATAAGAAGTGTGGAGATACAGCCAACTCATCATTATGCTAGCTTGTGGGTGGATGACAAGCTTGTCCTACAAGATGTCTCCCTTTCACTTTGATGTTGAGGCGTGAGTGCTAATTGCTAGCCAAAACCACACACATAGAGAAAGAGACCAGGTGGAACATTTCTTCTTCTTCTCCTTTTGTGTCCAAGCCAGAAGTGAAATTGCCAAAATGAAGGCATCTTTTGGTGAGTCCATTCTGCAGTTCCTTTCGCCTGACCCAGTGTGAGAAATGCTAGCCGGCAACACAAGGTTGCCGTTACCAGGGTACACCCAATTGTGGCTCAAAAACACCACAATCTTCGAGGAGGCTCTTTCTGTGTACCCCAGATGGAACTTTAAGGTTTGCTAGTGCTTTTAAGAAAAAGGGGAAGAAGAAAAAGAGGGGGAAACCCCACAAAACTACCTAATAAGAACTGGAGGTGATCAGTAGATATGTATTGCTCACTGACTCTTCAGAGTGGCAGTCACAGTGGAATACATCATGATAAAGGACGTGGGTGGCTGAAGCAATGTTCCTGAGCTGAGATTTCAGCCAGCCAGTAAGCCAAAGTATTTTAGTCTAAACCAGTGCTGGCGAACTTTTTAGAGACCAAGTACCCAAACTCAACAGGCTGCAGTCCACACTGCAGAGGGGCATGGTGAACTTGTTGCTGGAGGAGGGAGGAAGTGCTCTCATTGGGCTGCTGGGCAGAGGAGTGGGCAAACTCTGTGCTGGGGGGAGGGAGAAAGCCTTCCCATTGGGCTCCTGGGCAGAGGGGCAGACAAACACTTTGCTGGAGGAAGTGCTCCCATTGGGCTGCTGAGCAGCGGGGCGGGGCAAATTCTGTGCTGGGGCAACGGCGCGTGTGCCCACAGAGAAGGTTCTGAGTGCCTCCTCTGGCACGTGGGCCATAGGTTCACCACTACTGGTCTAAACTCTGCCCCACTTCAAGTCTCCATTCTCCCTACAATAACAGTCAGATAGAATTCTTTGCATGCTCAGTCCTTATGGGGCTTTGAATGTGAGGCTCCTTAAGTTGGATGTTTGGTATGTTTGTAAATTTAAGTGAGTCTTCAGTTGCCCTGAGCCTTCTGCTATCTTTTATGCATGAAGAACAATTCTTTGGCTGCATATGGGCCCACAATCAAAGAAAGGTTCATTGTTGGTATATATAGGCCATCAATAACAAACCCTACTAATGAGCTCTTCAGGACCCGTTACTGCTTAATGCTGGATTTAGCAATAGCAATTACACTTATATACCGCCCCATAGAGCTTAGTGCACTCTCTGGGTGGTTCACAAGTTGATTAGCATTTTGCCCCAAACATGCTGGGTACTCATTTTACCAACCTCAGAAGGATGGAAGGCTGAGTCAACCTTGAGTCCCATCAGGATTGAACTCACAATGTTTTGGCTGCAGTATAGCATCTTAACCACTGCGCCACCAGGACTCTATATAAAATATCAGACTGAACAAAAAAACAGCAACACACAATTAGGGGGAAATTCTGTTGTTTAGCACAGCAAAGCACAACTAGAGAAAGCCCAATTGGATCAATAGAACTTATAGGGGAGTTGAATCACCAAATCCCCACTGGTTAATGGGCCTAATTCAATAACAACCTATTATGCTAAGCAACAGCATTTTAGCTTAGTGTGACCCACAAAGGCAGTTCTTAAATGTGATTAATCAAATCAAATCAATTAGATTCAACTTTCCCCCAGACCTCTCTCTTGATTTGTTATGACATGCCAATTGCTTGATTTGTTTTGCTATGCCAATTTAAAAAAACATATTTAATTTGTGTTACAATATTGAACAAGCTTGTTCAGTAAAGTTCAATGACAGAAGATAGTGGCTTCTACTGAATAATAATAATAATTGTGTATCATCAAATTAAGGGTCTGTAGCAGCTTAGTGGTTAAGATGCTTAACTTGATGACCAGAAGGTCGGCAGGTCATCAGTTTGAGACCCGTGCTGCATGACAGAATTAGCTTCCGCCTCTATCCCAGCTCCTGCCAACCTAGAAGTTATAATAATAATTTCATGTCAGCAATTATTCTGGTTTGAAAGGATTTTTGCAGAAGAAATTCCGCTAAGGGAATGCCCAAATGAGGCTCCTTTCATGTCCCCAAGAGCTGGGACAGAGCCGGATGCTCAATCCATCATGCAGTACCCGGGTCTCGATCTGCCAACTTGCCAGCCTTCCAGCTAACAAGGCGAGCTTCTTAACCACTGAGCCACTGCAGCTTTTGAACCTAGCAGTTCGAAAGCAAGAAATTGCAAGTAGATAAATAGGTACCACTTCGGTGGGAAGGGAAACAGCATTCCAGGCACTCCAATGATTCATGCCTGCCACATGTCTACGGAAACATCTGCAGACATAGACAGCACTGGCTCTTTGGCTATAAAGAGAGATGAACACTGAACCCTAGAGTCGGATATGACTGGCTTTCAAGCAAGGGTGACCTTTACCTACCATCAAATTGGTTCTGATATATGCTGATCTTTTCTGGGGATTTCTAGGTCGAAAACACTCAGAAGTGGTTTAACATTCTTTTCTGAAGGTGTCCTGGGACTGTGCAGCTTGCTCAGGGCTAGGCAGGCTGGCTGTTCTCCCAGGACTCACAGTTGGGAACTGAACCCATGCTTTAGCAAGTTTTTTTAACAAGATTTTTAATTGGTGCAGGTGGGAGGTAGTATTTCAGTGTTTTAGGAATTTAAGGGTTTTTCTAGCTTAAGCGTTGGGGGATTTTATGTACCTGAGCCGAAAGGCTGTATGCCAACCAGAGTCGCTCGTCGATTGGGTTATACAAATCACACTAAATAAAATAAATAAATAAAAACTCCCAACCTCTGGCTCCACAGACAAATACAGTAAACCCCCCGGTTAGCGACGTTTCTTGGTTCCCAACGTCACATTGCTAACCGGGAAGCAGAAACCTGCAGCAGACGAAGAGGTTTACCCCGGGGTTTCTGCTTGGAGCAGCGTCGGAAAAGGTCCGTGGGGGTCGGAAACAGCTTGGGGTCGGAAACAGCATGCAATTTTTTTCGCCCATTTCTGGGTCCCCGCCACCCCTGCCACCTCTGGGAGGCTCGGAGGAGGTGATCCACGCCTCTGCGCACCCCTATGAGATCTCCTACCTTTCGAAGCTGGAAAATCGCCATCGGTGGGCTCCCTGTTTCAGGCTCTCTGCCTCTCCAGCAGTGTGTAGGAGGCTTGGAGGACCTATTCTGCACTATTCCCGCCTTCCTAGGAGCTCCCTGTACTGCACAACTATAATCAGCTGTTGCGCGACACAGGGAGCACCTAGGAAGGCACGAATAGTGCAGAATAGGTCCTCCAAGCCTCCCATACACTGCTGGGGAGACAGATAACCGGAAACAGGGACATCCCCCAACAGTGATTTTCGAGCTTGGAAGGTAGATGAAACACGGTGCCTCGGATAACAATGCCAGATCGTTAACCAAGAGATGACTTTTCACAAAAAGTCATGTCGTAAACCGAAAACGTTGACCGAACGCAACGTAAACTGGGGGTTTACTATAGTTAACTCACTGAGCTATCCAGTCAGCTTGGATTCTACATGGAAAAGGTAAAAAGTCTCCCTTGCTCGAAAGTCAGTCGTATCTGACTCTAGGGTTCAGTGCTCATCTCCATTTACAGCCAAAGAGCCAGCTCTGTCTGCGTCTACAGACATTTCCGTGGTCATGTGGTAGGCACAACTAGATGCCGGAGTGCATGGAACACTATTACCTTTCCCACCAAAGCAGTACCTATTTATCTGCTTGCAATTTCTTGCTTTCAGACTGCTAGGTTGGCAGGAGCAGTCACAGACAACAGAAGTTCACTCTATCATGCAGCACTCGGGTTTCGAACTGCTAACCTGCCCAAACTTCTGGCCATCAAGCTCAGCGTCTTAACCATTGAGACACTGCAGTCCTTATTGGATTCTACGTACCGTAACAATATTTCAGCATCATGATAACCAATAGGGTGAACTGGGATTTTGGGAAGGCCTACTCCATCATCCGCCTCATACCTGAAGGTGTACTCTGAAAAAGCAAGCATAGTTTGAGATAACCATGATAATGGTTATACACAAACATAGGATATTGGAAGGCATTATTGTTTCTTACCTTTTGCTGGATACCCAGGAGTAAGGGGATCTCCTGCACCATTGAGATGTAACACATTCCCACGCTGGACTCCTCTTCCAGGGAGATTCCATCCATCTGGGTAGGGACTGACTCCAAGCGCACAGTAATCCGCAGGATCTGAGTAAAGGATGATTCCTTTTGCTCCAGCTAACATAGCATTTTTAACCTGCAAATTGGTCAAACCTTGAGAATCAGTTTTCAAAATGGGTTTTCTCAATTCTAAGACCAAGGAACAGTATTTTATATTTCTGCTGTTGCAGAATAAGGCTATAATGTATAACACTGCACAATACTGATTTTGCTACTGGGAATAACATGTGATTTACATGATATTGAGCATGCTAATTCCAAATCTGAACTCAGAATTTGCCTATCATGTATAGATGTTAAAGTGTGTTATAGCTGTTCAAATGGTCGGTAATTGGGAAATGTATTTTTACATGGGAACACTATAACAGTTGCAGCTACCACTATGCCTGCTGCCACCTCAGCTGAATCATGTACCCTGGGTGGCATGCATGTTCCAGCATGTCTGGGTAAATCAGTGAGCTGACGTCAGAAATAGTTATACTGTATAAGGCGAGATGGACCAAGGGCTTATCTCTAGTGCGAAACCATCTTATTGGATAGTACAGCTAGGCCATAATGAGTCTGCTTTGAGCTAAAGATGAGTAGGAGCAGCTGTGTTAATAAACCGGAAAATCTTTGCTATGTTTGTGGGAAATATACCCCACGTGAACAATGCAAGAACCTAACAAAGAAGGTGAGATTTGCTAACTTAAGATCCTGATGCCCTAGACAGAATTGGACTTCAGATTTGGATTCAGAGCACTTGATTTAGTATAGGACACATGGATTAGACCAAGTAACAGACAATATTTATTTTTTTGTGATGCAGTGTAAGTGGTGAAGCATATAATGCAAGAAAGGTAGCTGGATGGATAGCACATTTGGACATCCCCAAATACTTTGCATTATGGCAGTGACAGCTGGACTGGCAATAACACTCTCTTTGGAGAAATCTATATTTCTTTCAGCAACTGATAGGATTGCAGCTAAGCTCATGGGAAACACAGAAGCCTAAAGAAGCAGCAAATCTACTGCACAGAAGGTCCCAGAGCTTTGACCCTGCAAGTCTAGGCTTTATTACACCACTGATCAAATTTAGAGTTGTGGAAAAGTCAAAAGCCAGCATTTTCTTCCATTTTCTACACACAGATCCAACATCATAAAAATAGCAATGGATGCAGTAGGCCAGGATATCTAAGAGACCGCATCGTCCCAAGGTTTTCGACCCGTCCTATGAGGGCAGACCGTAGTGGCTCTCTGGTGGTCCCATCAGTCAGGGATGCACATCTTACTGGGACCAGGAGGAGAGCCTTCTCGGTGCCTGCCCTGGCCCTTTGGAACCTCCTGCCACCAGAACTGCTGCGCCTCCAGAGTCCAGACGGAGCTGTACTCCTTCAGGAGGGCTCTAAAAACCTGGCTCTGCCAGCAGGCATGTGGTGCGTCTGGCAGCACATCTCAGCCTTGCGAGCTCATTTAGCTCTGTTGGAGTTTTTCAATAAGGGGCTATGGGTTTTCTAAAGATTTTAACTATTTTACCATTTTAGCAGTGGGTTTTTATTGTACAAGAAGTTTTATTTGATGTGAGCCGCCTTGAGTCGCCGAGGCAAGAAAGGCGGCCTATAAATCGAATAATAAATAAATAAATGATAGATAATGTGCTGGTCATACGTGTGATTGAGGTCATATGTGTGATTGCATGACATCAGCCAATAACTAGGTCCACCAGCTTGGCAGTTTTATGAGGTTGCCCATAATAAAGGCATTGCTCATTGCAAACAGACATGCAAGCAAGCAAACAGGTAGTAGAAGTAACAATAGCAATAAAGATGCTACTTACTTTGTTTCCTCTGAATATTTTCCCATATCGGGCAATGACAATCTTTCCTGTGCAGTTGATCCCCATCTCCCGCTCCAGTTTGAAAAAGTCTTCAGTGCGACCATAATTTACATACACCAGATCTGCCTTTTCAAGACAGGGAAGCAAAAACTGTATGGGTATGGTTGGGAATGCTAATCTCTAACATTCCTGCACAGAGAATATTTTACTCTTATTCTGAGCAGCTGATTTAAAAATATCTGCATTCTTCATTTCTTGGGCACAAGAAGCCATGCACTGATAAGCACCTGCATAGACTACTGTACCATGATAGTACCTGGGGCTGCCCCTAACAATAGCTTAAAATGCATCAAAATGTCCTTCACCTATTTTGTATTCAAATATACAAACAGTATACCAAAATAGCAATAAATATATCTTGTAGCACTCTATTGCTCCAATAAATCATCATCTCCATCTCTACCATCACCGCTATCTCAGAACTGCAGAGCTGGAATGGATCTTATAGTTCAGGAGTCTGCAAACTTGGCTTTCCAGGTGTTCTTGGACTTCAGTTCCCAAAAGCCCAAGTCAGAACAATTGTTGATCAGGGCTTATGGGAATTGAAGCCGAAGAACATCTGGAGAGCCAAGTTTGCAGAACCCTGCAACAGATCATCAAGTCCAGACCAGGTCAAGGAGACATAGAAGGAAATCCAACTCCTAACATGTGACTTTTCAAATATCCCACAGATCAAAAGGGTCTTGGGTTTAAAACTCTTCATAGCAGATTTGAATTTGTTTCCACACGTTGCCCTCAAAGACTAAGGTTCACGCAAACCGCTTTCTGTGTTCCTTACCACAAGCGTGCCTTGAGCTGAAAAAGCATTATAGGGTGGAAGTACTCCGGAAACATTTTCATACCCTGGAGGAGGCAATTCATGCAGCGATGTGTTGAAAATCTGTCCAGAATAAAATACATTAAAAACACTATTAGAGATTGCCGGAGTAATTTTTCACAGATACTTAAAAAGCTGGCCGAGTTTATTCCTTATTGGAATGTCATTCTTCCAATTTCAAGCAGGCTCCTTTCCATTTTCTTTCAGTGAGATCATTCATGCTATAATATGTGGCAATCTTTTGTGCAGCTTTCCTCCAAAAAGTTGAGCGACTTTCTTTCCTACCCTTTCAAGGCAACAATCTTGCAAGGTAGGCCAGTCTGAGAGAGAATAACTAATCTGAGATCACCAGGGAGTGTTGCAGCTTAGTGGAAATATGAACCTAGGATCTCCACATTGGTTCTCTAGCTCATTCTGTCATGCAGCACTTGGGTCTCGAACTGCTGACCTGATGACTTTCCAGTCATCAAGTTCAGCATCTTAACCACTAAGCCACCGCCGTCGCTGTAAAACAAAGCAGTCATTTAAATCTAACTAGTTGTCAGTTTCATTTTTGAGATGTAATGCAGTTGAGACCCACTCACAAATCTTCCCCGCTGCTCCTTTTTCTTTCCATTTGGCTCGCACACAGAATATTAATCCCTCTCTTTACCTCCTTTCCATGTTCATCTGTGATCGCGACATAGTTGGGAGCACTTTGGTTTGGGTAGGAAAGGAGGACATCGTAATGAACCAGCTCGGCCGTGTCGAAGCCAAACTCCATCCACTGATATTGGATTTGTCTTGCCAGGTGAAGATTCTGCTCCGTTCCTGCCACATGTGGGAGCTTGGTAAAAGAGCTAGAATGAGCACCGAAAATGGGAAAGCATCATGAAACTACACCATGTACATCACTGGCCTTTTCTCCAGATGGGCCTCCACCTTTATCTGGTCCTCATGGATTGCCAGGTCGCAAAATAACAGCTGAAGTCTGAGGGAATTGCTGTGTTTTCCAAGGTCTCCAGAGGAGAGAAATCTCAGAGCAAACAGCACCAGAGGACAAGAGAGTCTGACTCTTCAAAGCCCTTGTAACTATCTCTGCCCACGCCCACCTAGAACCAGGGTTCACTGATTCAGTGCAAAGTTGTCTGCCCTGGTGGCGCAGTGGATAAACTGTTGTACTGCAACCAAAAAGTTGTGAGTTCAGTTCCGGCCAGGGCTCAAGGTTGACTCAGCCTTCCATCCTTCGGAGGTTGGTAAACTGAGTACTCAGCATGTTGGGGGCAAAACGTTAATTAACTTGTGAACCACCCAGAGAGTGCACTAAGCACTATGGGGCGATATATAAGTGTGGTTACTTTGCTTTATCCTGGCGCAAAGTCAACACAATGGGAAGCCAGGACTGTGGAGAGGAGAGGCAACTGGAAAGAGTGTGTTGTGATTTGCGAGCCTTCTTGACAAATCCCTGGGGAAAACTTGTAGTGACATGGGAAATGAAACTTCATCAGCATATGGCTTGCAACAATTTCACATTTGTGTCTTTTATGTTGTAGGGGAAGCCATGTGGGATGGCAGCCCCAGCAGAAATGGTGACCCTGGTGCAGAGATCCTGGATGCATTTGGGAGGTTGTCCGCCTGTCAAAAAATTGGGTTATTGTATCATCCCCAGAGCGAGGGTTTTACCCAGATTCTAAGCCTTTAACCCTTCATGCCCTTTGTGTCTGCTGCAAATTAGCTGGCTCGGAAACAGGTCTTTCTCCACCACAATGCTTGCCTGCCCCATCTGTGTGATACTACAAGGGCTCACCAACCAGGTGTTAAGGTGTCAAATCTTGAGGAACAGTATGTTTTTTTACCTTAAAACTCTATAGCAATTAGCAATAGCAATTACACCTATATACCACCCCATAGTGCACTCTCTGAGCAATTCACAAATTAATAAGCATTTTGCACCCAACATGCTGGGTGCTCATTTTGTCAACCTTGGAAGGATGGAAGGCTGAGTCCGGTCAGGATCAAACTCACAACTGTTTAGCTGCAGTACTGTAGTTTAAGCACTGCACCACCAAGGCTCAATAATTGTCATAGCCTACCAGGAATCTCACCAGGGTCAAGGTGGCTTAGTGATTAAGACGCTGAGCTGGATGACTGGAAGGTTGGCAGGTCACCAGTTCGAGACTCAAATCCTGTGTGACAGAGTGATCTCCTGCCGACCAAACAGTTCAAATGCAAGAAATTACAAGTAGATAAATAGGTACGGCTTCGACAGGAAAGGTAAGAGCGTTCCACGCACTCTGGCCACATGACCACAGAAATGTCTGCAAAGAGCACCGCCCCCTAGAGTCAGACACACCTGCCTTTTGAGCAAGGGAGACCTTACCAGGAACCTCATCTACCTGGGACTATGTGCTTGGGAGGAAGGGCAAAAATAGAACATGGAAAAGTGCTATTTTGTGACTGTTAGAGCAATATCACAATACAATTACTTTGGAAGGTGGTGAGCTCTACAACACTGGAGGCATCCAGGAAAAAGCTAGACAGACACCTGTCAGATCTGCTTTGATTTGGATTCCTAAACTAAGCAGGGGGTTGGACATGATGGCCTTTTAGACCCATCCAACTGCATGATTCTATGATTATTTTGTGCAATGTCTAAGCATTTGCTTATACAGTATATTTTAATGCCTCTGAACATTATTGCACAATGCATGCCACTGCACATGTGTATATTGTTTTGTACAACAGCCAACTAATTAAGCAGTCTGAAATGAAGATAGATTCATTAATTGCTACTTTAATCAAGCAGGCAATGTCAATGACAAGCTGTAACACATGAAAGGCTTATCTTCTCATCTCATGCCCATTTCTTTTTTGATGTATCTAAACTGGATTTTCAAGTGGGTTAAAGTTCAAATGAGATGACTGGTAAGTCTTTGACTGATGATAACCAAGAGACTTGTGGTCATCGTAGGAAGGAGGGGGGGGAAACAGAACATCAGCTCAGTGAGTCTGGAAGCACATGACTGTTTTCTCCCCCACCCCAACACACTAGCCCACATTCAGTGATTCAATGATTAATCAGTGCTTGTAGGTAAAACAGTAATGCCCAACCTTTGATATTCCAAATATTTTGGACTTTATCTCCTAGATTGACTGACCTTTGGTCATCTTGGTTGGAAGATTCTGGGAATCAAAGATCAAAATGCCTGGAGTGCCAAAAGATGAATATACTGGAGATGGTACTATTGTAGATCGTCAACAAAAATAATCTGAGGAGTAACCAGCTGTGTTTAGGGTTGCTAGATGTCAAAATGCTGGCTAAGGTCTCAAGGAATTGTTCCACTTCTTTGCCAATGGAGAAGGAACACTTTTAATCGGTCCTCTCTCCTGGATTTTAAATGTACTATGCCATTTGGAGCAAAACAGGGAGTGGAGCACCAGCATTGAACTCACGGACCTTCTTACTGCGCAAATCCTGACAGCATGAACACAAAGCTTCAGAAAAAGAAATCCCTTTCTTATCTGTGAAATTGCAGGAGCCCACCCATGAAGCCGTCACAGCCTATGATCTCAACTGGTGGTCCACAAATCTCATAGAATGGGTCGCTGTTGATGTGGCAAGTCTAGCTGTGTAGTCATCACTCATTTATACAGTATTTTTTTAATTATCAAAGTACCATTAGTTATGTGTCTTTTGCCTGCATGTACACAGTACACACAAGGCAAAGAAGCATTCAGCCAGTGTGTGGCATTTCCAACTTTAAGCAGCATGGTCAAAATACGTATGTCAGGTTTTATGTTTGTAGATCCCCTTCTGGCGGGTACTAAAGGTAAGTCAAGCTCCTCACTGTTGGAAAATAATCTTATATTAGTTTGATGGTAACGGTTTTTAAGTTTCTATACTCTTTTGAAAGGGGGCTGCTGGACCCACATGGTCCAGTATAACATTAAGATTCATTTCTTAGTGGCTGCCTGGTGGAAGATGGTACAAGCATTTCTTTGAAGCTCTCTATCTAATCTTCTGGCCTTCTGAAATAGCCTATTTGTGTAAACCAGACGCCATTAGAAGCCTGAGTGACATGTTGCATGCGAAAGGTTAGGTCAAGCAGGCTCAGACACTCTGGCGCCAGATAATAAAGTATATACCTCTTATGCCTATGCTTATCTTACACCTTTACCTATGCCCCAAAAGATTGATCGTTATGTCTCTTTGCTATAGTATGATCTGTAGTTTGCAAAATCCACATGATTGCCTTATGCACATGGGGGTATAGGAATTTTAGGAATAAATACGGGCAGGGATACTTTGTTGGATGTCCTGCCTCCTTGCACCCACATCCTGGTGTGTGTGTCCATTACTACACCTCACATGTTGAATGAACCAGGAATGAGCAGGAATGACATGTGTTCTCATTCTGACATCGTATTTTTAGCTTAACCTGTGGTCTAGTGGTTAAGCTGCAGCCAAAACACTGCTCAAGATCTGAGTTCAGTTTTGTCAGGCTAAAAGTTGATTCAGCCTTCCAACTTTCCAATCCAATATGGGTTTGTTGTCGCTTATCTATTTAAGCGCAAATCAATCAGAATTCAAAAAGGTCTATCCTTTGCCTTCTGTTCCACCATTCCAAGGTCAATAAAGTGAATGTCCAGTTGGATCAGAAAAAAAATGCTAATTACTTCATGAACTGCCCAGGTAAAGGTAAAGGTCATCCTTGCTCGAAAACCAGTGGTATCTGACTCTAGGGTTCAGTGCTCATCTCTGTTTAGAGCCGAAGAGCCAGTCCTGTCTGCGTTTGCAGATGTTTCCAAGGACATGTGGCAGGCATGCCTGGACACCAAAGTTCACGGAACATTGTTTACCTTCCCACCGAAGTGGTACCTATTTATCTACTTGCAATTTCTTGCTTTCAAACTGCTAGATTGGCAGGAGCTGGGACAGAGATGGAAGCTCATTTCGTCATGCAGTACAGTACTCGGGAATCGAACTTCTGACCTTCCACCTCCCAGTTAGCATCTTAACCACTTGGATTAGAGAGAACTCTAAATGCCATGGGGCTGCATTTAAGTACAATTTCTATTGCTATTGCATAACACTGAAGGGACGGATGGACATCTAGAAAATGGAAACTTCCCAAAGGCCATCCAAAGCATTCAAATCAGTTTTTATAGATTCTGCCTTCGATTCCAAAGAATAAGTCCTTCATTTATTCTTTATACTTGAGCACCTAATTAGAGAGCTTCCATTTCTTGTGAAAATGTTTTTGAACCTTTTAAATAGCTTCTGATGTCTTCAAATGGATAGTCACAAAGGTCTAACACAGGAGTGGCCAACGTTGTTTTACGTTGTGGGCCTGACCACGCCCCCTGGAAGCGGATGCATTTATGGCTGTCATAAATGTGTCCACATCTGCATTTATGACAGCTGCAGGCGTGTTTGAGCATGTGCGGGCACATTTTACAGCTGACGTAAATGCTCCTGGTTCCACGTCTGGGTGCCAGATGGGATGGTGTTGTGGGATGGGTTCAACTCATGGGCCATAGGTTGGGAACCCCTGGTCTAACAGAATCCTAACAGCCTATTTTCTTTCTTTCTTTCTTTCTATTATATTATGTGTTTTAAAGAGACGTTTCTGGTGCTTCCCAGCTTTGATTTTCCCATCTTAAACAGCCATTAAGGAAAACAGTAAACTTACCGGAGAAACTCCCGGATATTTTCTGCTTTCATTTCTGCTAAAAGTTGCCTTCTCGCATTTCGAAACATGTTCAATGTGGCAGGAGGTTGGTTGCCTGGTTTCACACACCAGCCTGCAATATTGCAATCATCAAAACAACAGAAAATCATTTCAGACTCCCACGTCCTTTTTGTTGTTGTTTAGTCGCACAGTCGATTCCGACCCTTTGCGACCCTACGGACCATTGATCTCCAGGCACCTCTGTCCTCCACCATCCTCCTCAGCCCGCTCAGCTCAGTGCCCGCTGCGTCCACAATGCCATCTAGCCATCTCATCCTTGGCCGTCCCCTTTTTCTTTTGCCCTCCACCTTTCCCAGCATCAAGGCTTTTTCAAGTGAATCTTCTCTTCGCATTTGGTGTCCAAAGTACTTCATCTTCATCTTTACTATTTGATCTTCTAAGGAGCAGTCAGGACTGATTTCTTTCAAGATTAACCTATTTGTTCTCCTCACTGTCCAGGGGACTCTCAAAACTCTCCTCCAACACCACATCTCAAAGGCGTCTACTCTTCTGCGCTCAGCCTTCCTAATGGTCCAGCTCTCGCATCCATACATTACCACCGGGAATACCATTGCTTTGACTATACGGATTTTTGTTTGCAAGGTGATGTCTCTACTTTTCACTATGTTCCCCAGGTTTCTCATGGGTTGTCTCCCTAGGATCAGTCACCTCTTTATTTCATGGTTGCAGTCACCATCTGCAGTGATCTTAGATCCTAGAAAAGTAAAATCCGTCATTGCTTCTACTTCTTCCCTGTCTACTTTCCAGGTGCTGATAGGGCCTGTTGCCATTATCTTGGTTTTCTTGATGTTAAGTCTCAGGCCAGCTTTTGCACTCTCTTCTTTCAACCTAATTAGTAGGTTTTTAAATCTTCCTCACTTTCTGCCATTAGGGTGGTATCGTCTGCATATCTCAAATTGTTGATGTTTCTCCAAGCAATTATCCCATATTGTGATTCCTCCATCCCTGCATTGCGCATTATGTGCTCTGTGTATAGATTGAATAAGCAGGGTGATAAAATGCAGGCTTGTCTTACTCCTTTTCCTATTCCAAACCATTCTGTCATTCCGTGTTCTGTCCTAACTGTTGCTTCTTGACTCTTGTACAGTTTTCTCATGAGGCATATCAGGTGTTCTGGTATTCCCATCTCTTTAAGTACCCTAACCCTAACTGTCCTTTTATACAATGATATTATAGGACCTAGGAATCTCTTTCAGTTCCTTACCGGCAGTCAAGCTCCAAAGCTATGCTCAAGTTTGGTGAATCACAGGTTATTCAACCATTTTAATACAGAATGTGCCCCAAGTATAACTGGGCATTTGAATTGTTCCTTGAAAGAGCTAAGGTACTGGCATAACACAGTGTCTCTGACCTGCTGCTATGGAGCAATAAAAGGTTACCACCTTCCTCTCACCACCTCTCCTGTTCTTCCCCCATTTCCAAATTGCTTTCTTTGTATATCTGCACACAAAGGCGCATGCAAAACAAAAAAGCCACCACCACACCACCCTCCGTGAACCAGAAGGGTTATGTAACGTCCAGTGCTCAGCAAAGACTGCCTTGTTTAGGGAAGTGAGGAACAGAAGCTTCGAAATCTTTGTTTCCCATGACAGTGTGAGAACAAAACATGATGTGCTCTCAATGCTACAATGGGATGCAATGGGGTCTTGGTGACGCTAGTACATGGGGGCTAACTGATGCTCAGAGCTTGGCTAAGGGATCCAAAGACTCAACAGCATAAATAGTAACTTGGCCACGTTCTGCTTCTGACAGGTCAAGATTATTTCTCTATCTAACCTGACTCCTGGGTCTTCAGTGCCTCAAGTGGCTAAGATGCTGATTGGAAGGCGGGAGGTCAGCAGTTCGATTCCCCAGTACTGCATGACGGAATGAGCTCCCATCTCTGTCCCAGCTTCTGTCAACCTATCAGTTCTAAAGCAAGAAATTGCTAGTAGATAAATAGGGACTACTTCAGTAAGCAGGTAAACAGCGCTCCGTGCATTCCAGTGTCAAGGCACGCCTGCCACATGTCCACAGAAACATCTGTAGACGCAGACAGCGCTGGCTCTTTGGTTATAAACAGAGATAAGCACTGAACCCTAGAGTCGGATACCACTGGCTTTACCACAAGGGCCGCCTTTATCTTTACTGTCAAGTCAATTCTGATTTATGGCAATCCCTTTTGAGATTTTCTAGGTAGAGAATAACAATAGCAATTTAGCTTATATACCACTCCAGAGCTCTTAGTGCATTTTCCTTATATGGCTTGGATCATCCATGTTGCTTCTCTGTACCTGTATTCCTTTATTCCTTTACCAATCTTAATAAAAAACTTTTTAATCTATTACATTGCTTTTTTATTACTACCAAATCTTAAGCAAAAATATAATAATACAAATATAATAACTAATATTCACATTACACCCCCTGTGTAATGCCCTGGAGAATGCAATTTATCCAGGCAGTTTTCCACCAATTCCAAAAACTCATTTGGTCTGGTACTGTTCTGTTCCCTACAACTCCTATCAGTGAGTAATCTACAAATGGTTGCCATATTTCCCAAAATCTATTTTCTTTGGTTATACCTTTTTCACATTCAGTTCCCATGTTAGTTTGTCATTCCCACATCTCTTTATACTATTCCTCTATATTATATTATAGACAACTCTTTTTTAGCCTCATTCAGTTTCTTATTATCTACGTCCGTCAAACATCCTCTGTGAGCTATACCAGGCTCAGAAATGGCCACAAATGCAAAGAAAGAAAGAAAGAAAGAAAGAAAGAAAGAAAGAAAGAAAGAAAGAAAGAAAGGCAGGCAGGCAGGCAGGCAGGCAGGCAGGCAGGCAGGCAGGCAGGCAGGCTGGCTGAAGTAGAAGCTAGTAGTAGTAGTATGCTCAGTGGTTAAGATGCTGAACTGATGACTGGAAGTTCAGCAGGTCAGTAGTTCGAGACCCTGGTACTGCATTATGGAGTGAGTTTCCGTCTATGTCCCAGCTTCTGCCAACCAACCAGTTCAAAAGCAAGAAATTTCAAGTAGATAAATAGGTACCACTTCAGTGGGCAGGTAAACAGTGTTCTGTGCACTCAGGTGTCTAGTCATGCCTGCCACACGTCCACGGAAATGTCTGCAGATGCAGACAGCCCTGGCGATTTGACCTTAACAGTTCTTAGGTCCCTAGTTAGGGCTTGAACTGTTCATTTCATACAAATCCCCAGCTGTGAATCTAATTAGATTCACAGCCAAGGATAATACTAATAAGGGGCTGCGGTGGCGCAGTGGCTAAGAAGCTTGCCTTGTTAGGCTGGCAAGTCAGCAGCTCGAGACCTGGGTACTGCATGATGGATTGAGTGCCCATCTCTGTCCCAGATCTTGAAAGGAGCATTTGGGCATTCCCTGAGCAGTTTCTTCCACAAAAATCCTTTCAACCCAGAATAATTTCTGACACGAAATAATAATAATAATAATAATAATAATAATAATAATAATAATAATAATAATAATAATTATTATTATTATTATTATTATTATTATTATTATTATTATTATTATTATTATTATTATTATTATTATTATTGTTGTTTTGTTGTTGTTGTTGTTGTTGTTGTTGTTATTATTATTATTATTATTATTATTATTATTATTATTATTATTATTATTATTATTATACTAATAGGTTATGGTTTCCCTTGCTCGAAAGCCAGTCGTATCCAACTCTAGAGTTCAGTGCTCATCTCTGTTTCAAAGTCGAAGAGCCAGTGCTTCTGCAGACGTTTCTGTGGTCATGTGGCAGGCATGAGTGACTACACACCTGAGAGCACGGAACGCTGTTTACCACTAATACTAATAAACACTGAGGCACCTTAAAGACTGACTGCTATATTTCAATGATGTGAGATTTCGTGGACCCAGTCCTTTGCTCCAAGAATCCTCCCTCCTTCACGCGTAAATAAATCCTCAGGGTCTTAACATGACCAGTAACCCCATTTCTTGGTTTGAAAGAAAAACTTGAGAAAATAATATTTAGGCGCCACCAAGCAGGGGCTTTTCTACGACCTGCCACCCCTTCCCAGCTGTGAAATGGGCACCCCTGGGGGCTGGGGGTGTTAGGGGGGCTTGGAGGGGAGGGGGGCATTTCGGCACCCCATGGGCCGAGCTGTGACCCAAGATATGTGGGGGGGGGGACATCCACACACCCCCAATTTCTCCCCACTCACTCACTCACTCACCCAGCAAGACACCCAGCCCGAAAAGCGCCAGGAGCGCGAGGCCGCCCCGCCAGCTGCAAAAGGGCGCCCGCCGCCCGGCCATGGTGCGCGCTCTGGGGCCGGAGACGGCGAGGGTGGCTGGCCAGGAGGAGTGGGAGGAGGAGGGAGGGCCCGTCTACCGGCGCTCCCCTTGCCTTGCCTTGCCTTGCCCCGCCGCGCCTCCGCCCACCAACCCACCCCCCTGGTGGGCCCTCCCGCTCCCGGGTGGGTGGACGGACGGACGGACGGACGGAGGACTAGCGGCGTTGCGGCGGGCGGCTGCCGTGCAGAGTCGTGGTGGACCGGGCGGCCCTCCCAGCATGGGACGTCTGTCTCCTCCTGTGGGGCGCCCGGCCCCCTTCGCGTTCCCGGAGAGCCGTCCTGGGGGGGCAAACTTCCGAGGGTGGAAGCGGAGAAACCCAGGTGGCCTTTGGATTTCTTTAATTGTTTAATTAATTAATTTCACAAGGGACACAGAAAACTTAAACACACACTTTTAAAACGTATGTATGTATGTATGTAAGGTAAAGGTTTCCCTTGCTCGAAAGCCAGCCGTATCCGACTCTAGGGTTCAGTGCTCATCTCTGTTTCAAAGCCAAAGAGCCAGCGCTGTCTGCTTCTGCAGACGTTTCCATGGTCATGCGGCAGGCATAATTAGACACCGGAGCGCACGGAACATAAAAATACACTAAAAATCAACAAAGCATAAAAATACACTAAAATGTGTGCGCGCGTCTGTTGTTTCTTCTTCTTCATGGAAGCGTCATGATGGGTCTGCAGCCTTTATTTTAAAATGTTGGGATTGTTTTCATTCATTTCACAAGAGACACAGAAAACATTAAAAATACACTTTAAAATGGCAACATTGTTCCGCACACCATCCTCCCGACATGAGGAGTATCCCATCTGATGGCCAAGAGGAACACTTGGGGAAAACAAAGGGGTTGAAGATTCAAGATACCCCATATGGTGTAGGTGCAGGGTTTCCAAAGCTTGGGTCCCCAAATGTTCTTGGACTTCAATTCCCAGAGACCCTGGTCAGAAGGTGTAGTGTCTTCTGGGTACTGAAGTTCAAGAACACCTGGAGTCCTAAGGTTGAGAAATCCTGGTGTATTGGATAGAATGATAGCAGATCTGGGTTTGAATCCCATGGAAACTCATGGAAATTCACTGGGGATGTGGAACTGGTCAAGCCCTTCTTTAAATATCTCACTTACCTTGAAAGCCCTTTTAGGGTTGCTATAAATGGGTTCTGACTTGAGGTCACATGACGACGACAAACAACCAAAAGATTAAATCCTTCTCCCTCTGCATTGTAACTGTATTTAAGGCTTTAAAAAAAGAAATCCTTAGGGATTTGCACAGATCTTCTAAATCATATGTAGTTTGGACTTTTAATTAATATTAACTTGTGAGATGGATAACAACAACAAAAAACCCTTTATAATATTACATAGGTAAAGATAAATATCGCCCTTGCTCAAAAGCCAATCATATCCAACTCTAGGGTTCGGTGCTCATTTCTGTTTAAAGGCAAAGAGCATCTACAGATGTTTTCGTGGACATGTAGCAGGTATGCCTTGACACCGGAGTACACAATGCTGTTTACCTTCCCACCTAAGTGGCACCAATTTATCTACCTGCAATTTCTTGCTTTCGAACTGCTAGGTTGGCAGGAGCCGGGACAGGGATGGAAGTTCATTTCATCATGCAGTACTCGTGTCTTGAACTGCAGACCTGTAGATCTTCCAGTCGTCAAGAATAGGTTGCAAAGCCCCAGGAAGGGTAAATCAATTTTGAGTACTTTCTACCTAGAGGAAAGGGTTACTGCAAACTGGAATTGACTGGACAGCATGCTTTTATTATTATTATTAATAGGGAGAGAGGCTAAATCAGTTCACCTCATTGATGCCTGCATTTATTTGAAGTAATAATAATTTCATGTCAGAAATTATTCTGGGTTGAAAGGATTTTTGCGGAAGCAACTCCGCTCAGGGTACGCCCAAATGAGGTTCCTTTTATGTCCCCAACAGCTGGGACAGAGACGAGCGCTCAAGCCATCATGCAGTGTTGTTGTTCAGTCGCACAGTCGATTTCGACTCTTTGCGACCCTATGGACCATCGCTCTCCAGGCACCTCTGTCCTCCACCATCCTCCTTAGTGCCCATTGTGTCTACAATACCATCTAGCCATCTCATCTTTGGCCGTCCCCTTCTTCTTTTGCCCTCCACCTTCCCCAGCATCAAGGCCATCATGCAGTACCCGGGTCTTGAACTGCTGACTTGCCAGCCTTCCAGCTAACAAGGCGAGCTTCTTAACCACTGTGCTACTGCAGCCAAAGTGAGATCAAGTCTCATCTATGAAATCTAGGTTTTTACACAAACACAAAACATGACGCTTCAACTGCAAGAAGTAAACAAATCCATAGTTTTCTTTTCATTGACCTGTAAAAGACAGTTTAGCTTTTAAGGCTTATGCTTCATAAATTACATGCCGAGAAGACTAATGTGGACCAACAAGTTTGGTCAGTATGTAATAGAGGGCTACTTCTTCTTCCGTGTCTAGGACAGACATGAAACTGCCAAATTGAAGCCTCCTTTTGGTGAGTTCATTCTGCAGTTCCGTTCGCCTGACCTAGTGTGAGAAAGATTAGCTAGCAACACAAGGTTGCAATTACCATGGTATGCCAAATTGTGGTTCAAAAACACCACAATCTTCGAGGAGGCTCTGGTATTTTTATGGTTAAGGATGCAAAATGAGATATATATATTTTCAAGGGGTAATTTAGTAGGTCAGAAGAACAACTTGAGTACACTTCATTTTGCTGCCTATGTTCCAGAAAACCTGTACAGTAAAACCTCGGTTAACATTCATTCATTCATTTATTCGACTTATACCCCACCCTACTCGACTAGGGCCGACTCAGGGCATAATTAATGTCTTTCCCAGGATGTTTCTTAAAGGGAAAATTACTTAAATTGAATTTCCCATAGGAATGCATTGAAAACCAAAATATGTTAACCAAAATGTGGTTTCCCATAGGAATGCATTGAAAACCAATTAATCAGTTCTGGAAAAAATTATGTAAACCGAGCCACTATTTTCTATGGATTTCCTTTTGTTATGCAATTTTTGTGTTAACCAAGCTGTTTGTTAACCAAGGTTCCACTGTACTTTAGAGCATTTACCTTTTAGAACCAGCTATGGGGCCTTTGGCTAGACTCAATTGCGAGTCATTGGCATAATGGTGTCTTATGAACCCACACACAAACATCCCCATGGATCTACTCCCTGAGTTTACACACAATGGTAACGCTCCAAGTGATGTTAAGAGGCCATTGTTTAAAATGTCCCAATGCTCCCCAGAATGCAAATCATGCATTGACTTGAGACTTTTTGGGAATATTCTAAGTGTCAGCTAGTACTGACAAGGAGGTTGTAGTGGTTTATTGGTTATTTATTTATTTATTTATTTACATTTATACCTTGCCTTTTTGGTGCAAGCACCACTCAAGGCGGCTTACAATGTATATATACAATGTATATATTGCAGTATTATTATTTTTTTAAAAAAAAAATCATCCCGTAATGGCCAATAAAAACACAAAAAACAAAGCCAGATGACATAAAAACATCTTAAAACCATAACAGTATTCAAATTAAAACACTATCAACAGCAGTAAAAGAAAGCAACATCCATTCAAAAGGCTTGCTGACTCAGGTAGGTCTTAAGGGGTTTACGGAATGTTAATAAAGTAGGAGCAGCTCTAATCTCTACTGGCTCTGAGCTTAATGACTGGAAGGTTGGTAAATCGGCAGTTCGAGACTCGAGTGCTGCATGACAAAGTGAGCTCCCATCATCTGCCCTAATTCCTGCTAACCTAGCAGTTTGAAAGCAAGAAATTGCAAGTAGGTAAATAGGTGTTGCTTTGTCAGGAAAAGTAATAGCATTCCGTGCACTCAGGCACCTAGTCATGCCTGCCATATGACCATGGAAATGTCAGCATACACAGACACCGCTGGGTCTTTAAAGATTAATTTGTAATCATAGGAGGGTCTTTAAAGATTAATTTGTAATCATAGGATAACTGAGTTATTAATTTGCATTCCTTTGGTTTGATCTGGTGTTAGAAAGATTAGGCAGCAAGGTTGTCACCCAGGGTACGCCCCATTGTATTCACACTCGTCAAGGAGGCTCTTTCTGTGTATGTACCCCAGTGCTCAAGTGGGGGCTGCTGGCAGACAACAATACTCATACCTGTCAAGTATCCCGGATGGCCCGGGATTTCCCGTATTTCCACGCCGCTTCCTCCACTTCCCCGCCGCCATCCCGTAATTTGACCGGCAGGGAAAGTAGTCACTGCGTATGCACGCATGTGCAGAAGGGTTCTGTGCAGAAAGGTTCTGCGCAGGTCCCATATTTTCCAGAGCCACGCTTGACAGGTATGCAACACACACGTGCGAATGTGGAGATACAGAATCTGGCTCATTTACTGATCTGCCCATTACTGCCAGAAACATGCACCGATGAGGACTTAAGTTTGGCCAATGACAAAGCAAAGAGAGTGGCTTCATTTTTGCACTAGACACGAAAGAAGTTCAGGGTTTGATCAGGACACAAAAGAAGGGGGGAAATTGCATGAATTTGTAATAATGTGAGGAACTCAATTAGAACAAAACACATGTTAAAAGCAGGTTAAGCCTCTCCTCAGTTAAATTCCAATAATGTTCTTCTCTGTGGATTATTGCAAATGTTTGGTTCCAGTTTAGGGGGAAACTGCAGGAATATCAATGGGATCCAGAAACGGAATGAGAAAGAGGAATGCAGTATCCTGGAACCAAGATGATTCATTTCCCTTGTCTCAGATGACTCCTGGCTTTTGGAGGGCAGCAAAGCCAATTTGTTAATAGACAAAGGAAGCAAGAGGTTTAACAAGGTCAGTCCATGTCACAGGAGAATAATACTATCCATCTCCCCCAAAGTTGGGTCTCCTAAATAAGAATTTCTTGATGGATGTTAAAGACACACCCCAAACAGTCTGCAGGATCACCCAGATCCAAAAACCTTTATGCACTAAAGCCAGGAGTTTTCAGTGCCTCCTATTTCACATCGTTTCCTCCAGAGTCCCCGCTGCAGCTGTCACTGTGAAGGCCGCAACGGAGATCTGCCTCTTGACGTCTTCCCAGGCCTTGCGTTGGTCCGTCTTGTGGGTAATATCAAACAGGGCATCGTAGATCCCAGGGAAAGATACTCCAGCGTATTTGTTGTGGTTGTTTGGGGCAAAGATGATATGTCTGAATTTTTTTAAAAAAAGAAAGATGCAAGTCACCTTAGAGCAGGAGTTCCCAACCTAAGGACCATGGGCCGGATCCAGCCTGCAGTACCAATTCATGTGCCACCCTCCAAGGGTATTTGAGAAACAAAAAGGCTGCCCCTTTGAAGCTGTTGCGACAAAATGACCGCCACCACCTATCGTGCAGGTAGGGCACGACCCCTGGCTACAAAAGGTTGGGAACCTCTGCTTTAGAGCAAAAGGGGTGGTGGTTGGGAAGTTTTAAGTATAAGGAGGGAGGAGAGGAGGATGGATTAATGGAAGGTTCAACAAGCTCACATTCAACTGCTGATAGGTCCGGTTTCAATACCCAAGTGCTGCACAACGGATCTTGAGGCCATGAAAAGAGCCTCATTCAGGCATCCCCTGAGTGGAGTTTTTCCAACAAAATTCCTTTCAACTCAGAGAAATTTCTGACACAAAATTTATTTATTTATTTATTTAGTCTCTGGGTGGTTCATAAGTTCTCAACATGGTGGGTACTCATTTTATCAACCTCGGAAGGTTGGAAGGCTGAGTCAACTTTGAGTCCTAGTCAGGATCGAACTCACAATGTTCTGGCTGCAGTACAAGCAGTTTAACATCTTCACCACCAGGGCTCTTTTTAAGCCTGTGTTTGTCTTCCAAAGACCAATCACAAAGTAAAACAAGCTAAATTGCAAGATATAGCTGTGTGAAATGCCATGCAAGGGTGAACTGGCATTTTCTATTACTAGACAAGTTCATGGAGGACAAGGGTATCAATGGTTATAATTATGGATACTTAAGGACAACCTCCACCGGGTTGGAGAGATAGGCAGGATACCTCTCAATGCCATTTCCAGGGAATCCTAAGGAGATGGAGGCATCTGCTTGGGAATACCCTGAAGCAAATGGTGAGCCACTGTGTGAGACAGAATGCTGGACTGGATGGGCTGTGGCCTGTTCCAGCAAGGATGTTCTTATGTTCTTATCTTAAGGGATCTTCAGCTTCTAAACACTAGAACCGTGATGGCGAACCTTGGCACTCCAGATGTTCTTGGACTTCAATTCCCAGAAGCCTAAGCACGCTGTGAATCCACACGAATAGATTTACTGCAATTCATCCGGCCCACGCTACCCTCATTGCTCCCGGAAGCGATTCACAGGGTGGTTGGACTTCTGGGAATTGAAGTCCAAGAACATCTGGAGTGCCAAGGTTCGCCATCATGGCACTAGAACAAATGATCTTGAGGGTACGCAGGAGCGAAATCTAATTAGAAGATGGAGAAAGAAGCTCACTGAACAAGGAATAACATTAAAGGAGGGTATAGCTGAGGAACTGGGGTACACAGAAAGAGCCATAAACTGACTGCCACAGTTAGTTTGACATAATCTTCCTTACCTATAAAATGGCCTGCCAGGTAATCCAAGAGGATCAATGAAGGCTCTTTCCAAAAACATCAACTGATCATTCCTTGATCTCACTTCAACTGGGCTGAAAATAAATCATGAGAACAAAAAAGCAAAGCAATCACAATTATATACTGCTTTATAGCACTTAATGCACTCTCTGGGTGGTTCACAAGTTAATTATCATTTTGCCCCCAACATGCTTGGCACTCATTTTACCCACCGATGGAAGGCTGAGGATGGAAGGCTGAGTCAAGGATCAAACTCACAACCTTTTGGTTGCAGCACAGCGGTTTCACCACTGTGCCACCAGAAGTTGTCCTACAGCAGCTTTACATGTCACACTTCCTCAATCTCATTAAAGCAGTCACCTTCAAGGTATTTAGGTCTTTCGTTAAACCCTGGGAAGGTGTGGGAAGGGCTGTCCTAGCCAAAGTCTCTGGTCACACAGACAACACACCACAGCTTACGTTCATTGATTCTATAACCTTCATTGTGAAGGAGTCCTCAACATGAAGCCCACCATGTAAAGCTCTGGGACAGAACAATTGTGATGGTCCTGGAGAAGAGATACTTACTTATTGGTGTCCAGTAGCTTCAATCTTTCGTGAAAGTCACTAGCAGCTTTGGAAAAATTCTCCACTGCATTATAAAGAGCATCTACAAGAAGGAAATGAGACCACATTTACTGCTGAAATCTATTAATATTGTCCCAAACATTTGCTCCATGTATGCGACACCAGGGGATGGATGCTCTCATCAAAATGTATACATGTGGTGTGATTTTCATTCTCCAAAAGAGAGATTTGTGCAAGTACGCCTGTGGGGGGTGGGGAGAGGGAGGCAGGGATTTGACCTTATGGATCCAATTAATCAGTAAAATAGGTATGAAGTATATAATGGTTAAGAGGCTGAACTTGATGACTGGATGGTCAGCAGTTCGAGACCCAAGTGGATAAACAGTTCAAGGAGATAATGGATAAACACAGAGTACTGTATTGCTTCCCCCAATCCTGGAGGCACATGTCCATTAGATTTATGACTTCCCTGTCCTTCAACAAACAGTTCTCTTCTTTGTCAGTAATTACTCTTGCAACAACTAGTGATATAGGTCACACCAACAGAGAGTAATTGACCTAAGGCCATTCAGTAAATTTCATGGTTCAGTAGGGAGTTTAAACTCAATCTCACAAGTTCCAGTCCAAAGTTGTGGCCTCTGCTTAAAGCAGTAACTATCAAGGAGCTGTCATTCCCATCTTGGCTGCAGGAACTCGTGTTCCCAAGTGATCAAATGTGGTGCCTATTTATCACAGGGCAATGGGTTTCCCTCTAAAGATGACACCCTAAGCCAGTGATGGTGAACCTTGGCACTCCAAGTGTTCTGGAACTTCAATTCCCAGAAGCCCTGATCAATAGGAGTGCTGTCTTGGCTTCTGGGAATTGAAGTCCAAGAACACCGGGAGTACCAAAGTTCACAATCCTAACCGAGTAGAGGCTTGCTCTAATGCAAAACCCATACAAAAATGGTCTACCAAGGAAGATAAAAGGACAAGGAATCACTAGGAATTTCTGATAACTCCTGTGTTAGCAAAGTGCAAACAGTTAGGCAGGTGACTTCACGGCTATGAATTAGGCATAATGCAGAATGCTCATGGTAAGGTAAAACAAATTATATGTATTGTTTTAATAAATGCTTTCAGCATAAGACAACTTGTGTGCAAATAAGATGTTATCCTGGTTTTCCTCTTTTCTGGAGGGCTGTACCCAGTCGGTGTGGTTAGAGTGAGAGGTCCAGCCCTAGGCTCCTCAAGTATGGGGTGCCTCAGGGCTCGGTGCTCTCTCCTCTCCTATTTAACATCTACATGAAGCCACTGGGTGAGATCATTCGTTCCCACGGGGTGCGGTACCATCAGTACGCGGATGACACCCAGTTGTACATCTCAGCCTGTGGGGACCCCAGTGATGCCGTTGAAATCCTATCCGGATGCCTGGAGGCCATTGGGGTCTGGATGGGGGCCAATGGGCTTCGGCTGAATCCCAGCAAGACAATGAAAGCGCGGCGCCAAAATGGCCACCGCGCTCTTTGCGCCCCCCCCGGACTCAGACATCCGGGTGAGTTAGGGGGCGTGGCCACCCCTCTATAAAAGGGGTGGCCACGAGGCAGCCGAGCTGCCATTTTAAAAGAGCGATGGAGAGGAGAAGTTTTCTCCGTCGCTGTTTGTTTCCCCCTTGGTCCTTCCCGGCTGGGAAGGAAGGATTTCGCACGGAGCCTTGGCTTGCTGGCTCCTCTGTGCCTTTTTGTGCTCTTCGATCCCTGGAAAGAGATCCTGCTCCTTCCGATATGCCTCCCAAACGGAGGGCCTCGGCGACGAAGCCGCGGCCCACTGGGAGTACTTTTGGCCCTGCGCAACGTGGGGGCCAGCCCTCGGGTCGGAGGACCAGGGCTGCGCCCACGCGCCAGGGCTCTACCCCCACCGATACCGGTGGGGCGATGCAGGCTGCTTGGCCCTCGGCCGGTCAGCCTTCGGCTGGCCCTTCTGGGGCTTCGGCCCTCGGCCCGCAGATACCGGCCATGGGCCCGGGCAGCGGGGGTGGGTCCGGTGCTGGTGTGCAGCACGTTCCACCTCCGGCCCCTCATGGGCCGGAGTTTTGGGCATGGCCCTATTTGGGCCTGGGCTCTCATACCGGGGTTCCTGGTCCAATGCCTGGTGGGCCGTCCGGCCCACCCGGCCCACTCTATACTGGGGGATCTGTGGCAGTTGATGCATTGCTAACGCGTTTAGCTGTGCTCGAGGCATCCTTAGGGATGGCACACAACCCCGTGCCTGGTGGCCCTTCATTTGCTGCGGGGGCACCTTTGGGTCCTCCGCCTACCTCAATGGCTGCCACACTGCAGCAAGCAGCTAGCCGGGTTGAGCTGCTGGAGACGCTCCGGCCTACCCCGGCCAGTGTCTCGCAGCTCCCTGTTCGGCCAGAGCTACAGCAGGAGAGTGGTCAGGTGCGGCCCCGGAGCTCGATTCCGGTCGCGAGCTCCGACACCCACCGTGGGCCGGAACCCCCAGTGGGGGCGGCTCACGGGGGTGCAACTAGTGAGTATCAGGTTCAAGTTAATGCACCCACATCACAGTCCACTTCCAATGGTGGGGTTCAGTGGCCATGGCCTCGTCATGTCGAGGCGAGTGGGCATCAGTTGCCACCTTATCCCAGTGCCCCTTGGTTCCATACTGGTGCAACGTTGGGGGTGGGGGTTTCCGCCCCCGGGCCAGTGCCAGGCATCGCAGGGACTGTCCAGGTTCCGCTGCGTATGCCCCAGGTACCTAATGTGCCGGTGACGGCTTTGCCGACGGCTGGTTATTCGTTGCCCCTTGGTGATCATTTGTCCCAGGTCACGAGGGAAAAGATTTGGCGGGGGGAGTACGTGGATATATTCTCCCTATTGAACCGTGAGCCCACTAAGGAGGAGAGAGAGGGACAGGATGACAAAGACAAAGAGCTGTCCTGCCGTCGTAAGCCACCACGCACCTGGGCCAACTGGTTGCCCCCATATCTTATTTATATGGCGGTGTATCTCAGGGCCCAGCCAGACCTGGCCATTCCTATGGTCCAATATTTGGACAATATTTACAGGGCGATGGTGGATTTTCCTGGCCCATCGTGGTTGGCTTACGATGAGGAATTCAGAATGAGGGTGCCCTTGCACCCGGAGATGAGATGGGATGAGCCCTGTCAGAAATTGTGGCTATTGTACATGACCCCCATGCGTCCGGCGCCTGGGGATAGGCGCAGCCATGCTGTTCAGCGAGCTGCTCCAACGCAGGCTTCCCGCCAGCTGGCGGGGCAGGGGGTTCCAGCCCGCTTGCTGTGTTGGAGCTTCTCGGCCAGTGGTGTGTGCAATAAGCGGCAGTGCCGATACAAACATGAGTGTCCCTCTTGCGCTGGCCCCCACGACGACGACGCGTGTCCGTGGGCCAGCGGGTCACGGGGCAGAGGTAGAGGTGGACAGGGAGCGGGCAGAGCAGCTGCTGAGGGAGCTAGCCAGGCAAAAGGCCCCCTCCCCAGTTAATGTGTATATGTTGGAGCGATGGCTCTCAACTTATCCACGGAGAGAGGATGCGAAGTACCTCCTTGAGGGTTTCCAGTGGGGCTTTCGAATCCCATTCAAAGGAGTGCGGGACCCCAAGATGCACCCAATTTACTGTCCCTGAAGGGTAGCGAGGAGGTGGCTGCCCTGAGTATCACTAAGGTGGTTGGGGCCAAGAGGGTGGCAGGCCCCTTTTCTGTGCCTCCCTTTCCCAACCTGAAGGTCTCCCCTCTGGGGTTGGTACCCAAGAAGGCCCCGGGGGAATTTCGTTTAATCCACCATTTATCGTACCCGGCGGGTTATTCTATCAATGATGCTATCCCTGATGACCTTTGTTCGGTCAGGTATACGTCATTTGACCAAGCCCTGCGAATGGTGCGCTCTTGTGGTCCTGGTGCCCTCTTGGCGAAATGCGACATCAAATCGGCATTCCGATTGTTGCCAGTGCACCCTGAGGACTTTGAGCTATTGGGTTTTAGATTCCAAGGGAAGTTCTATGTAGATAAGGCCATGCCTTTTGGCTGCTCTATATCCTGTTCAGCATTTGAACGTTTTAGCACCTTCCTTCAGTGGGCCTTTGTTCACAGGTCCGGGTCTCGGTCTGTAGCCCATTACCTCGATGACTTTTTGTTCGGGGGTGAACGGGGCTTGGACACGTGCACGCGTCTCCTCACCACATTTCAGACGCTAATGCAGGAACTGGGTGTCCCTTTAGCGCCCGAAAAGACCGAGGGCCCATCCACTACCCTCACATTTCTGGGTATCGAAATTGACACGGTCGCACAGGCATCCCGGTTACCCATTGACAAGGTCACCCGGATCTCTGCGATGATTTTGGCCTTGCTGGCCAAACGTAAGGTGTCACTTAGGGAGCTTCAGGTACTGCATGGCCATCTTAACTTTGCCTGCAGGGTGGTTACGCCTGGCAGGGCATTTGCTCGGCGCCTATGTGATGCCATGTCTGGCCTGACAAGGCGCCATCATAGGGTCCGACTAACCAGGGGCATGCGGGCTGACCTTTTGGTTTGGCTCTCATTCCTGCGGGACTTCAACGGGGTATCCTTTTGGAGGTCCGACCTTTTAGTTTCACCTAGGTTTCAAGTGCAGTCAGATGCCTCCGGCTCCCTGGGATATGGGATTTACTTCCAGGGGAGGTGGGCTTATGGCCAATGGCCTCCAGAATGGCGGGGCACGGATCGCCTCCGCGATCTTACATTCCTTGAGTTTTTTCCAATCCTGGGAGCTTTGATGCTATGGGGCAAGGAGTGGGCCGACTCTGTGGTCCATTTTTGGTGTGACAATGCTGCACATTGTCAATGCTCAGACATCTAAATCACCCAGGGTGATGGCTTTAGTTCGCCAATTCGTGTTACGTAGCCTACGCCTCAACGTGCTTTTCAGGGCCAGACATGTACCAGGCATTGATAATGATATTGCTGATGCTTTATCCCGCCTGCAGATCCCCCGGTTCCGCGCCTTGGCTCCGGACGCAGAGGAATTCCCCTTGCCACTTCCGGCCGAGATTTGGACATTTGGCAAGGAGAGGTGAACCGGGCGATTGGCATGTCCTTGGCGCCCCGCACGCGTAAGGCGCATCATCATGCTTTCGTTCAATTTAATAGCTTCCGTGTGCAACTTCAGTTGCCAGAGGTGTGGCCCATTCCAGTGGAACAGGTTTTACAATTCATGGTTCATTTACACAGTCAGGGCCTCGCTCCCCGCACTATAGCATCAAGGCTGTCAGCATTGGCATTTATTGCCAAGGTGGGGGGTTTTGCTGACAGCATGAACGATTTTCGCATATGGCATGTTTTGGAGGGGTGGACACGGGAACGTGGCCGCCGCCCGGACACTCGGCACCCAATTTCCCCAGGGGTGCTCACACACCTTGCACGAGGCTGGCCTAACCTATGTTTTGACAGGTATGAGGCAGCTCTTTTTCATGCGGCTACCACGGTGGCCTTTTTTGGAGCGCTCCGCATCAGTGAGTTGGTACTACTGTCTAAGGCGGATGCGACTCGTAGGGCACTGGAACTCGACGATGTCTATGTTTCTAATGAGTGGGCTCAGTTGAGGATACGGTCCTCAAAAGTTGATCAGCACGGCGTAGGCAGTGGAGTTAGACTGCTACAATGTTCCATTGCAGACATCTGTCCGGTTGGTGTCCTACAGGAGTTCTTGGCAGTGCGTGGCACGCACCCTGGCCCGTTTTTCTGCCACCAGGATGGGTCTCCCCTTACTAAATTTCAATTTTGGAAGGTGACCGGTATGGCACTTTCCAGTGTTGGCCTCCCTGGGTCTCGTTACGGCACCCATTCATTTAGAATAGGTGCTGCTTCAACTGCAGCTGCATTTGGGTACTCTGAGGCTGATATACGCCGTATGGGAAGATGGGGATCTATGTGTTTTGCATTGTATGTTCGTCCTCTTCAGACATGAGTACCATTTAAGTCACTGTTCTCTTTTTTCTCTTACAGACCCTGTGTGTCCCCGCACACCGGTGGCAGTATGGCTGGTGGGCCACAGTTACGTGCACTGGGCAGCTCAGTATGCTGCGGCGACAGAATGGGGACCCCAGCTTGGACTGCGTGCGGCCGCATGCATACGTTGGTACGGTAAGCGTGGAATGAGATGGCGGGAACTGTTGCCATTCCTTTTCTCCATTAGGGATGCTGAACCGCCTGATGTCCTTGTACTGCACCTCGGGGGCAATGACCTCGGCCAGGTCACTGGCCTTTCTTTAAAATTCGCGATTTGCAGAGACCTAGCTTATTTGCACTATGTGTGGCCGTTCACCAGGCTGCTATGGTCGGACATCATACCACGTCACGCTTACAGGGGAGGTATTGACCTCCGTGCCCTTGACCGCGCTCGTCGCTCGGTGAACAGGGCAGTTGCCCGGTTCGTGGCAGACAAGGGTTTGGGGATGGTCGTCCGACACCCCACCATTAGTTTACAAAATTATGATCTTTATACAGGGGATGGGGTCCATCTGTCGGCTAGAGGTATGAACCTCTTTTTGGAAGATTTGCAAGGAGGCCTGTTGACCGAGCTGACGGTCTGGGGGTGGTGGTGGTGAGTCTTTATTAAGCCTCCCCGTGTGGCGGGTAGCACTGGTAAGGTAAAGATTTATGACCCATAGGTATCCGGTAGGTTCGCAATTGACTGGCCAACACTTAGACAGGTACAGGTGTAATAACATTGACCGGTCAACGACGAACCAGGCAAGGGGTGATGGCACGAGCTTTTCAGCATGCATCACCCCATGATTTGACGGATACACGTCAGAGGGTGGGGTCAGTAGATAGTTTATTTACTACGGTCAACAATTTGTTTGTGTCAACAAACAAATTGATACAAAATGGATACATTGTAGCCAATTGCCGTTGGCAATTTTGGGAAGAACCTTACCAGTGTTACTGCGGCCTGCTTGCCTTAAAGAATTATAATTGGATGTGTACCAATTGAAAGTTATAATTCGGACTAGGGCATTATTCAATAAAAGTGGCCCAATGCCTTTATCCATATACCGGTGTCTGAGTCTTTCTTTGGGGGGTGCGCCTGCAATGAAAGCGCGGCGCCAAAATGGCCGCCGCACTCTTTGTGGCCCCCACCCCCACCCGGACTCAGACATCCGGGTGAGTTAGGGGGCGTGGCCACCCCTCTATAAAAGGGGTGGCCACGAGGCAGCCGAGCTGCCATTTTAAAAGAGCGACGGAGAGGAGAAGTTTTCCCTCCACCCCCTCCCTAGTGAACAGTGTGATTTTTGGTCGCTTCGGGGCCGGGTGGGAATTTTTGGTTGGAACCCACAATTGGCCCTTGGGTTCTGGCTTTTTTGCCCATCCCACACTGTTGCTGAGGTTTGATATAGGGGTTTTTCTTGTTCTTGACTTTGGTCACTTAGGCGGGTAGCACTGGTAAGGTAAATATATATGACCCATAGGTATCCGGCAGGTTCGCAATTGACTGGCCAACACTTAGACAGGTACAGGTGTAATAACGTTGACCGGTCAACGACGAACCAGGCAAGGGGTGATGGCACGAGCTTTTCAGCATGCATCACCCCGTGATTTGACGGATACACGTCAGAGGGTGGGGTCAGTAGATAGTTTAATGACTACGGTCAACAATTTGTTTGTGTCAACAAACAAATTGATACAAAATGGATACATTGTAGCCAATTGCCGTTGGCAATTTTGGGAGGAACCTTGCCAGTGTTACTGCGGCCTGCTTGCCTTAAAGAATTATAATTGGATGAGTACCAATTGAAAGTTATAATTCGGACTAGGGCATTATTCAATAAAAGTGGCCCAATGCCTTTATCCATATACCGGTGTCTGAGTCTTTCTTTGGGGGGTGCGCCTGCAAAGTGGCTATGGATAAGGGGCCCCGTGTTATCCAAGGAGCTACCATCTTTGGTACTGGATGGGATTGTTTTGCTCCAGATAGACCCAGTGCGCAACTTGGGGGTCCTTCTGGACTCACAGCTGCTGCTAGAAGAACAGGTAGCAGCTGTGGCCAGGAGGGCTTTTGCCCAACTTCGGGTGATTCGCCAGTTGCGCACGCTCCTGGACCGGGGCTCCTTGCTTATGGTCACCCACGCTCTGGTCACTTCCCGACTAGATTATTGTAATGCGCTCTACATGGGGCTGCCCTTGACGACCATTCGGAGGCTGCAGCTGGTCCAGAATGTGGCAGCCCGGGTGGTGATGGGATGCGGACGATATGCCCGCGCCTCACCGCTACTTCGGGAGCTGCACTGGTTACCAGTTTGTCTCCCGGTGCAATTCAAGGTGCTGGTTTTGACCTTTAAAGCCCTATATGGCAGTGGGCCAGGATACCTTAGAGACCGCATTGTCCCAAGAGTGTCTGCCCATCCAACCAGAGCATAGCGGAGGTCTCTAATGGTGCCATCAGTTAGGGGTGCACATCTATCCAGCACCCGAAGGAGGGCCTTCTCCATGTCCGCACCAACCCTCTGGAACCTCCTGCCAACAGATCTAAGACTTCAAAGAGATTTGCTGCCCTTCAGGAGAGGATTGAAGACCTGGCTGGCAGGGCAGATGTGGGGCCCGAATGGGAACACGGTCCCCGCCTGCTGGCTTATGTAAACAATTAAGAACTCTCTCTTCTTCTTTTTATAGTGGGTGGGATGGCTGGGTGGGATATGGGTCTTTTAAAGTGGGTGGGATATAGGTCTTTTAAAGTGTTTTTATGTGTTTTTAGAACTTGTTGTAATGCTGCCCTGAGTCGGGTTCTGCCTGAGTGGGCGGCATATATAAATATGACTATTAAATTAAATTAAATGATAGTCTTGATGGAGACAATCTCTACTATTCATCATACATTGCAGAGATTTTTAAAATAAAAAATACTACTTCGTTGACAAGAAAAAATAATCTAGGACATGGAATCTCAACCTACGGCCCATGGGCTGTATGCGGCCCACACACCATTTCATGTGCCCCCCCCCCCACTGCCTCCACCACACCCAGAGTGCCATGTGGCGGAGGAAGGGCAAAATGGCCATCTGGCCCCCAAAACTGTCTGAGGGAGGCAGGAGCATGGGCCGGGGCCGGCTTAAAAAGTTTGAGAACTCCTGATCTAAGAGAAAGTGACCTAATGACAGCAATTTACATTTGTTCACACCTACAGAAAACCAGAGGGACTGCAGTGGCTTAGTGGTTAAGATGCTGAACGTGACAACTGGAAGGTTGGCAGGTCAGCAGTTTGAGACCAAAGTGCTACACGACAGAGTGAGCACCTGCCTCTGTCCCAGTGTCTGCCAAACTAGCATTTTGAAAGCAAGAAATTGCAAGTAGATAAATAGGTACCACTTCGGTGAGAACGTAAACAGCATTCTGTGCACTCATGTCTAGTCAAGCTTATTTTGGGGGGGAAATAGTCATATTCATGGGTAGAGATGTTTATAGGGGATCTCAAACCATGACAAACTTTTCCCCCTCATGCTCCCTAGGGGATAAAGGGGTACTTTCTGATCTCGCCAATTCTTGGGTTGGTATGGAGCAAGCTACATTTGGGCCTCCAGGAAACCATGGGAGCTGTAAGATGTTGGTTACTACCAGGAACATGTACCGACGAGGACTTAAGTTTGGATTGTTCCCTTTAGCAGTTTAAACTCTGACCTCGACACAGAAGAAGAAACTGTATGTTCTTAAACATTCAAGATAGAAGCAACAGCTAGACTAACAGAGACAGGGAAGGATTTGGTGCCCCATGTTGGATGTTGAGGCCAGCCCTGTGACTGGTAATATTGCATTGAATTTACTTTCATGTTTCTGTATTATTGTATTATTATATTGTATGGTATTTACATGTTGTAATGGCCACCTTGAGTCAGCTTCTGCCGAGAAAGTGCGGGATATAAATTAAAATTTATTATTATTATTATTATAATACATACCAAAGGATACGCCATATGTTTTCAGTGCTTCCTGGTGTTTCAGGGATATGTTGTAAATGATGTTCGCATAGCTGCTCAGTGCCTGGGCATAATCACGGCAGTCAAAGGGAACAATGACTGAATTGGCCAACTCAAACACCATCCCTCCCCGCACTTGAGCTACAGCCAGGTGGTTCTTAAAAGTGGGGTCGTAAAACTGCTCCACTAGCTCATAGGTCTCGTAGGCACTGTGATACAGCGGGTAGCTGCTGTATTTGTCCACCTTCTGGGAAGCAAGAAATTGAATGCATATATATACATATATTTGGAATGCATTTTTCCTAAATCTTATTTGATTTTAACAACAAACAAACAAACATTAAAAAGAAGAATCATGTAACAATACAATAACAAAAGCACATTAGTCGAAATTATGTATATCTTGTGTGTACCCTGATGGCATGTGGAGTAGCATAAAGAGCTGTAGCCTCCAACCAAGATGGAGGGAGGGAGGGAGGGCAGGAGGAGCCATTATTGTGGCCATTCAACAACTGCTGCCTGAGGTAGATACTTCATTCCACAAAACAAAAGCTATGGATCCTGCTTCTCTTTATTCCAGTGCTGAAAAATCAATACTGTACACAATAATGGAAAGGGAGTACTCAAGCTTTTTGATGGATAGATACCAAATTCAAAATTTAATTGATAGATACCAAGGACTGCAGTGGCTCAAGTGGTTAAGACACTGACTGGGAAGTAAAAGGTCAGAAGTGCAAAACTCAAGCACTGCATGACGGAATGGGTGCCTGTCTCTGTCCCAGCTCCTGCCAAATTAGCAATTCAAACATAAGAAACTGCAAGTTGATAAATAGGTGCCACTGCGGTGGTAAGGTAATCTGTGCACTTCAGTGTCTAGGCATGCCCAGTCATGCACTGAAGCACGTTCTGTCCTGTTCGGGAGAACTGGTAGCGGAAATTCCCCCAGGCTCCGCCCACCTGGCTGGCCATGCCCACCTCCATACCTCATTGTGTTGGCCATGCCCACAGATTTGGCCCCACCCATAGAGGTGGTAGTAAAAAAAATTGGAGTGCATCACTGGGCATGCCTACCACATGTCCACAGAAATGTCTGCAAACTCAGACAGCGCTGACTCTTTGGCTATAAACAGAGATGAGAACTGAACCCTAGTGTCGGATACAACTGGCTTTCGAGTAAGTGTGATCTTTACCAAGGGACTGCTGTGGCTTAATGGCTAAGATGCTGAACTTGATAACTGGAATGTCTGCAGGTCAGTAGTTTGAGCATAGCTGTCAAGTATCCCTTATTGGCCGGGAAAACCCCTTATTTTACCCCCTTTCCCGCTGTCATCCCTTATTAATTAGACTGCAATGCCCTATTGCCACCATTGGAGGGCAGCACAGGATAAGCATAGCTGTCAATTATCCCTTATTTGCCAGGAAATTTCCCTTATTTCCAAATCCAAAACTTGACAGGTATGAGTTTGAGACCCGAGTGCTGCATGATGGAGTGAGAGCTTCCGTCTCTGTCCCAGCTCCTGTCAACCTAGCAGTTCAAAAGCAAGGAATAGGCACCACTTCAATGGGAAATGTAACAGCATTCCATGCGCTCCGGTGCCTAGGCCTGCCTGCCAATGACCACAGAAAAGTCAGCAGACGCAGACAGGGTTGGCTCTTTGGCTGTAAAAGCAGAGATGAGTGCCGGCACCCTAGAATCGATTACTACTGGCTTTCAAGCAAGAGCAACTTTTACCTTTACCTTGCCAAACACAAAATTCCAAATTTAATGGAGAGGTACCAAATTCAAAATCCAAAATTTAATGGAGAGCTACCAAATTCCACAGCAGGCATAACAATAAATCCAAAAAGTATCAGAAGAAGCTCACCCAATTTTTTGTGTAACGGGCTCGGCCAGAAGCAATGCCCAACCTCTGGAAAAAGACCTCAAAATCATTGCCGGAGCCCAGCTTATTTATCCTGCAGGTGAGGAAAATGGAAGGTAACATAAAAACCTCCACCAAATTCTTGCTTCAAAACAAGACGCTCTACAGACCAAGAGCAAAGCATGCCAACAGAAACCAGAAGAGGTAGGAAAAGGTTGGCTGCTCCTGTTTTCCCTGGCCATGTTGTCTTACTCCACTGAATGTTTTACTTTAGATTTGACTCCTCAGTTTGAGTACATTGGCAAAAGAAAAGAAACAGGCAAACTATTTTGGCAATTTGCAGACTAAAAGTCTTATTTTAGTGTTACGTTATTAAAAAAACCCACTTCATCAGACCTAAGGACTGCAAGTGTTTATGTCCTCTATGTTTATGACATGTTCCTATAAGCCACATTGGCTTAGTGGTTAAGACGCTGACCTTGACGACCAGAAGGTCGGCAGATCAAGCAGTTCAAGACCCGAGTGCTGTGCAACGGAGTGAGCCCCGGTCATCTGTTTGAAAGCAAAAGATTGCAAGTAGTTAAATAGGCACTGCTTCAGCAAGAAAGGTAACAGCATTTTGAGTGCTTTGGTGTCTAGTCGTGTCTGCCACATGACCACAGAAATGTCTGCAGGTGCAGATCGCACTGGCTCTTGGGCTGTAAAAAGAGATGAGTCGGAAACAACTGGTTTTCGAGCAAAAGGTACCTTTACCTGTACTTATTACCAGATGAGGATACATATAGCAATGTAGCAATAGATTGCTAGCAGGTCCCCTACCAGGGTAATGAGTTGGAATATCACAGGTACATTAAATGATTGGCTTCTGGGACTGAGATAAGAGTCTCCCAAGGGAGGCAATAATTTTATTCTCATAAAATATTGTAGTAGTGTGCTAAGAAGCCTTGATTTCTAGTGAGACTCTTAGGGGTGCACTGAAATTTGTTTTACGTAGCCAGTTTAGTTATTCCCAAATATTCTAGTAGTTTTGCTTCACTTCCACACATCTGAAAAAAGGAGATGTATTTGTGCAAGCTTTCACTGAAATATAACAATTAGTCTTAAAGGTGCTACAATGCTTCTGTTTTTTGTTTTGTCTGGATACCCAAACTTTCTAGCATCACACATACACTCCCCCACCCCAGAGAAACCCCCTCTCCTTTACCATCATGCATCATAATTTAAAATCTCATAGTCTTGTGAGATTGGAAATCAACAGTTGAGTAGATGTTTTGTCAGAGCTATAGCAAGACCTCCCATCATTCTTTCTTCAAGGAACCAGAATAGTCAATTTTCTCTAATTCCCATCTTGCCATTGGTTGGGGAAATAATAAACATGTGTGCACTAATAATTAGGATCAGTGGGAGGGACCTTTATAGTCTAATATAAATGATCTTTGCCAATAACATGACTGGTAGAATTCACCCCACCCCACCGCCCGGCTCTGGCACATCATCTTGCTGCTTGTTTGTGCTTCCATTTTGTTAATAACTCTGGGTAAATTACCCAGAAGGATGGTAAAAATGTAATAAACAACAAAAACAACCAACCAAATAAATTCTTCCTCTAACCATGCTTTTAAGCAGAAAGCATGGAGACTCTGCACACTAGAGCATTTATTTTCTTATTAGACTGTAAGTATAGATGGCAACTGTAAATAAATATACTTTTTTCCTACTTTAAATGTTTCCAGGGTGATTTGTCATCTTACAAATTGCTAATTGGAAGGGGACAGAGGTCATTAAAAACTGAGCTAATCTCTCCACTTTTCCTCTGTATTGTTGTTTTTCAACCTCATACTCTGCTAATTAAGAGGAATAACAAGATTTCCCCCAAAAGGATTTACCTGGGGATACCTTTATGTTCCTCTGAAGGATCTTTCTCATACCAACTTTCATAAAGAGACTTGCCATCAAAGCCTTCATCAGGGCTTGGTATCTGTGAAAATATAAGCAATGTGAAAATGAAAAGGAGGAAGAAAAAGATAGACATATTGCTACCCTATCTATCATACATAATGACGGAAGCAAAGATGGACAGAGGAGACTAATTTGCCCATCTAGGTATGAAATAAGTATTCAGTCATATTACCACAGAATCATTTATTGCTGGAATAATAATAATAATAATAATAATAATAATAATAATAATAATAATAATAATAATAATTATTATTATTATTATTATTATTATTATTATTATTATTATTATTATTATTATTATTAATAACAACAACAACAACAACAACTATTATTATTATTATTATTATTATTATTATTATTATTATTATTATTATTATTATTATTATTATTATTTATAAATTAAGGGTACTTATTCTGTTTGCTAGGAGACCCCACCATCCCAGAAAACAAATGTTATAAGTCTTTGTTTGCTTTTGTTATCTACATGGCAGGCATTTTTGACCAATGTTACCAAAATGATCTGAGACTGACATCTTCTCAATCCTGAAAAATGTGAATGCTGTTCAGCTTCCCTTTAGCTTGTTTTGGAAGTACTGTATCAACATTTTACATATGCGGGCCGGAAAAAGACTTGAGATGTAACACATTATTGGCAAATATTTTCATTGCTTTTGAAGATAAAGACATTCTTATTCATAAATGTGTAACAAGAAATGCAACAACTATGTCAAACCTGATTAAATTTCCTGCTATTATGCACAGTCATTATTATTCCAATCATGCAGCTGTGTGCTTCAAGGTACCATATTATTTATACACCTATGTGGGAGATGGTTGGTTTTAATTATTGTTTTCCAGAGGATTTTTAATTTTGAGATGCAATCTGAGACAGATGGGAGAGCACAGTCAGCTTTATGGTTTGGCCACATGAGCATTCATTACATTTCACAATAGCTTTTAACTTGATGATAGAGTACATGTTTAATGTTTATGGAATTTTAGCTGAGAGGGACTAATATTGGAAACTCCTGGGTTCAAATCTTCACTTGGACATGAAAGTTTACTGGATTAGTAAAGGCCTCCCTTGGTTGAAAGCCAGCCATGTCCCACTCTAAGAAGCAGTGTCATCTTGATTTACAGCCAAAGGGCCAGCACTGTTTGCACCTGCAGACATTTCCATGGTCTTGTGGCAAGCATGACTAGATGCTGAAGCACACAGAACGCTGTTACCTTTCCCACTGAAGCGGTACCTATTTATCTACTTGCAATTTTTTTGCTTTTGTACTCTAGGTTGGTAGGAAAATCACCACCCCTGTATTTCCCCTACGTCACACCTTAAATTTGTGGGGTAAGGCAGCGTATAAACGTAACAGACATATAAAATATTTATTTCTTCATCTATTATCTACCTATTTCTTCACAATTTTTACCTCTTTTGTAAGCTTATATACCAGGCTGTACATAAGTGGGGTACAGTCAACCCGAAGGGTATAATTGCCTGAAAGACAAAAAAAAAAGTTTTACTTTTAGATAGACAATGATGATTTTCAACACTTCATATACGCAATTCCACTGTCATTTCAAACTGCTTCTTGCTTCTTCTTCTTCTTTGGTTGTGTATGGCTGTGCACATGTCATGTATGTACAGATGTATAGGATTCAGGGAAGTGATCTCTTGAGTTGCCCCTGATAATGCATTTCTGTGACCATACAAAGAGACTACAAAGTGGTCAAGTGGATTACTTACACATGTTCAGCCTGAAAGGTTCCATTACATCCTAGATCAGTGGTGGTAAACCTATGGCACATGTGCCAGAGGAGGCACTCAGAGCCCTCTCTTTAGACACGTGCTCTGTTGTCCCAGCACAGTTTGCCCCAACCCTCTGCATAGCAGCCCAATGGGAGTGCTTCCTCCCCCCAGTACAGAGTTCACCCCACCACTCTCTGGTATGGATGGCAGCCTGTTGAGTTCTGGCACTTGGACTCTAAAAGGTTTGCCATCACTGTCCTAGATGATCCTATCATTAAGTAAGACATAACAGAATGGGATGCCTTTTCCTGCTAATGGATGTCCTAATCTAGTTCAAACAAGTAACAAATGACCAGGATAAAATTTGGAAGGTGGGAGAACAATTTTGAGAGACTGAGTGCCCAAACAGAGGGGTGGGGTGAATTCTGTGCAGGGGGAGGAAGGAAGTGCTCCAATTGGGCTGCTGGGGAGAGGGGCGGGTAAACTCTGTGCTGGGGGGAGGGAGGAAGTGCTCCCATTGGGCTTCTGGGCAGAGGGGCAGGGCGTACTCTGTGCTGGAGCGATGGCATGCATGCCAACAGAGAGGGCTCTTTGAGTGCCCCCTCTGGCACACGTGCCATAGGTTTGCCAACACTGCACTAGATTGTTTCTGATAGGGCAGCAATTAACTTCGAGATGCTAAACCATAAACAAAATTAATATCCAGGTTTTCGGTCTGCAAACAAAACACAAGTCTTACAAAATGCTATAAACCCTCTGTGACCTCTTTCCGAAGGAATCTAAAACCTGAGTATGTGCCATGAAACTCCCTGCTGGATTTTCTTCAGTTTTCTCTAATTGTTACTGTGCTTTGGTTCTTGTTGTAAACTGCCCAAGAGTTGTATAAGCAGAATATATTTAATCTAAGCGATTATCTGATTGCATTTTTATAGAATCACAGACTTGTGAAAAGATGCTGTTTTGTTCTATTGGGGACCCCCCCTCCCCCCAAAAAAGCAAATTCCACAAGTGGCAATATCTGTATGAGGATTAACAAAAAATTCCCAAAAGAAGCACTTTTCCCAGTTCTCTTAAGACCATTAAATAAAGAAAGCTCCAATACCTTGGGCATAACAAGAGGAAAGACATGAAGTATAGAATACTCCAACTCTTCATGCAAAGGAAGACCTTTGGAAAGAGAGGCTCTGGAGGTAGATGGACTTCATGGCTAAAGAACCTGAGAGACTGATGTGGAACGTCCTCGGAAGAACGGTCCCGACGAGTAAAGAACAGGAAATCTATTGCTACGATGATAGCCAATATCCAGAACAGATACGGCACAAGAAGAAGAACCACCCTTCATGAAGGGAGACCAGTTGGCATGCCCCAAACATAATTCCCAGGCCCCTTAGACCTCCTAGTACTCCCATAAACCCCTGAAAATTAACATTTTTAAAGCCCCCAATATTCACTGACAATGCAGAAGGGCCAATAGCAAGGGATTGCAAGAGATGCAGCTAGAAACATCAGGAAGCTCAACACCTCTCTACCTGTGCCCTAAACATAATGGCAAAGGGAGTAACACTAATAATAATAATTTTGTGTCAGAAATTATTCTGGGTTGAAAGGATTTTTGCTGGAGGAACTCCACTCAGGGGACAACCAAATGAGGCTCCTTTCATGTCCCTAAGATCTTTCTCCCACCAAAGTGGTCCCTATTGATCTACTTGCAATTTCTTGCTTTCGAACTGCTAGGCTGGCAGAAGCTGGGACAGAGACGGGCACTCAAACCATCATGCAGTACCCGGGCATCATGCAGTAGCCCGACTTGCCAGGCTTCCAGCTAACAAGACGAGCTTCTTAACCACTGAGCCACCACAGCCTCTGGGAGTAACACTGTATTTAACTACTTGAAAAATAAACCACTATTTCCCCAGCTTGCTTATCACTCCTTCCCTTTCTCAATCCAACCAGTTGTATGTTTTACCTTCTATGGAAGAATCTGCATTGATATAGGCCACTGCACGTTCCTGGAGTATTTTGACGTTTTCCTGCAACAGAAGTCATTCAGTTCAGAGTTACTTCATATCTAGAGGTTTATCATTTGCTGATCATAGATGACTTCTGTTCGGAATAGTTCAAGCCCAGGCCATGTGCTGCGCTGCACTGGGCTTTTGCAAAAGCATAACATCTCACTCAGGGGACCGACTGCAAAACACGGAAACTTCATGAATCTGCTGGCCTTCCTCTTTGCTCTCATTCCCACCCACCCCTCACCTCCAAGCCATTCAGCAGCAAAAAGATGGGGAAGATGTGGCAATTGTCCCCCATGGGATTTATATGCGTCCATTCCTTTTCAGCTTCAAAGCAGATTTTGGCCAAAGAAAGAGGGTGGGTGTTGTGTATTGAAGCAGAATTGCAAGTTGCTCAAGCAACGCCTTGCAAAGATAAAATGGCGGTTTCCCGCCATCCAAATTAGGAGCTAAAGTTGGCGCCAAACCCCCAGTTCTGGGCGCGCTCATTATGCTAATTAGAGTATTGTGATTGGTTACAGTTTTGGATCCTGTTCCCTATTTGTTAAAACATATATATCGTGTTATGATTGGTTGGTTATGATTGTCTGGGAGGTTACTACATTGTAGTAAGAGTCACCATCCCAGGAGACACTACATAAGCCCCATGGGTAAACAAGGATGGGGCCAGGTTGGAACTATACTTCCTTATTCTGTTACAGGTAGTCAACGCTGAGACTAGCCTGGGTCTCCTCTTTACGCTATCACGCCAATGTGTAGCTTAGTCACTACCATCCACAGTAGGAAATACGAGGGACCGATTACATGGGATAAGTGTAGCCATCTATGTCCGGAGCGCCTTGTAAGACTATCCAGAAAAGACTGTTAAATAAACTCCTGTTGTTTTTCTGTTCATCGTTGCCTGGACTATTGATTATAATGGCCGGACACGACAGTGGGCAAATTGTCCATGGTAAAAGGCAGGCAGTGAGGAAATGGTAGGATCTTTGAGAGAGAAGATCCAGTAAAGGTAATCCATTATTGTTGTTGTTTTTGTTTAATAACTATAATTATAAGAGTCATGTAAATAAATAGATTTTATGTCAGAAATTACTCTGGGTTGAAAGGATTTTTGCTAGAGAAGCTCCGCTCATGGGATGCCTGAATGAGGCTCCTTTCATGTCCCCAAGATCCATTATGCAGCACTCGGGTATCAAAACCCGGCCTTCCATTCTCCAAACTCAGCGTCCTAACCACTAAGCCACCACAGTGCTGTCTGGTGCAGTAGTTAAACTGCTGTACTGCAGCCAAAGCATTGTGAGTTCGATCCTGATGGGGTTCCAGGTTGAACCAGCCTTCCAGCTTTCTGAGGTCAGCAAAATGGATACCCAGCATGTTGGTGGTGGTGGGGGAATGCTAGTTAACTTGTGAACTGTCCAGAGAGTGCACTAAATGCTATGAGATGGTATATATGTGTGATTGCTATTGCTATAATTAAACAATTGCATGCCACCAAACCAATTCTGAGTTACGGTGATTCTTTTCAGGGTCTTCTTGGTAGAGAATACAGAGTACAGTAGTGGTTTACCATTCCCTTCTTCTGGACGTGCCCTGGGATTGTGCAGTTTGCCAAAGGCTACATAGGCTGGTTGTTTTCATAGGAAGCACCGTGGAGAATCCAACTCCCAACCTTGGACTCTGCAGCCAGATATTTAAACTACTCAGCTATCCACCAACTTAATACCTATATACCTGACATTTCAGAGTAAAACCCTCCAGAAACAGATTGCAAGTACTGTAATTAAAGACATTTCATAATTTGCTGTGAAATTAAAAGGTAGGTTGAAACAAATTAGATAGATAGATAAATCTTTATTGTCATTGTCCTGCACAGAACAACGAGATTGGGGGGGAAAAACACTTATCAACCCAACAAAACCTAAACAAAATACAACTATACAAAATTATCAACATACTCCCACCCCACATATACACATTTAACCCCTAAAAAGCTCTAAAAACTCTAAAACCCTAAAAACTCTAAAAACTATATACAGAAGCTCCCTCATAGACTGCATTGCACTGCATTCAAAGCCAGAACCGCTTTTGGGTAGAAACTATTTCTCAAGTGGCTGGTCCTGGTCTTTATGACCCTAGACCTTCTTCTAGAAGGCAGAAGCTGAAAGAGATCATTTCTGGGGTGCGTACTATCTTGCACAATCTCTACAGCTTTCTTATAACACCTGGTGGCATAGATTTGATCTAGAGTGGGAAGAATATGCCCGATTATCCCCTCCGCAGTCTTTACGACCCTGGGCAGCATTGTTCTTTCCCTAGCTGTACAACTCCCAAACCATGCACACAGACCATAGGTTAACACACTCTCTATGGTACAGTGGTAGCATGCCAACAGCAGGTCCTTTGAAAGATTGTTCTTCTTCCTGAGGATTCTCAAGAAGTATAACCTCTGCTGTGCTCTCTTCATCAGAGCTTTGGTGTTTGCTCCCCATGTTAGATCATCCCTCAGCTCCATTTCCAGAAATCAAAACACCGAGACCTGTTCCACATAATCCCTTCAATAATAAGTGGCTGGATGTTCAATTTGCATTTTCTAAAGTCCACAATGATCTCTTTTGTCTTTTTTACATTGAGGAATAAATTGTTTTCCTTACACCGCTCGTCAGCATCTCAACCTCCTTCCTGTAAGCTGACTCCCCCTCCCCAGCAGTAATCAGTCCAACCACTGTTGTGTCGTCTGCAAACTTGATCTTATTGCTGGGGTAACTGGGAACACAATCATATGTGTAAAGAGTGTACAGAAGCAGGCTCAGCACACACCCCTGCGGCGTCCCCATACTTATACTAAGATCCGCAGAGACATGAGAGCCCATCCTGACCCGTTGGGAACGATCTGATAGAAAATCTAGTATCCACCTGCATAAGCATGGCGGATGCCCCAGATCTAATAATTTGGGCACCAGTCTATGCGGAAGAATAGTATTAAAAGCAGAACTAAAATCTACAAATTACAGTCTCGCATATCAGCTCCAGCCAACCTAGCAGTTCAAAAGCAAGAAACTGCAAGTAGATAAATAGGTACCACTCTGGCAGGAAATGAAACAGCATTCCATGTCTAGTCATGCCTGCCACATGACCATGGAAATATCTGCAAACACAGACAGCACTGGCTCTTTGGCTCTAAAGAGAGATGAGCCCTGGACATGACTGGCTTTTCAGCAAAGGAGACTTTTACCTTTATTATTCCCAGCTGCAATATGGGTAGAACCTACTTGCCCTGAGGGATTGTTTTAATGATTGAAGCCAAACAACATATGTGAATCTTCGGAACACATGGAAAGGGTACATAAATGGTAAGGGGTAGTATTAACTTACTATTCATTTACCTCTGCCCACTCTGTGGAGCCTATTAAGCCAAACTCCTCTGCATCCCAGCTGGCAAATATCACCGTTCTTCTAGGTCGCCACCCTATAATCATGATATTTAAACACCATTATTAGGGGAGCAAACCCACACAGAATAAAGTTATCAGTGAATGAGTCTGAACCTCATTTGTTTGTGATCGGGTTGAGCACTAGCATAAGATAGTCAAATCCAATTGAGGGAAGTCAGGATTCCTGCAATTAATTAAGTAACAAAGAAGTTACTTTAAGTCACCATTTGCCTCTGCCTATCATACACACAGCTCACACTCAGATGTAACACAAAATCAGTGGTCCTGGTTTTCCTCATTTCTTAGGGGTCGGACCCAGTCGGTGTGGATGGAGAGTGAGAGGTCCAGCGCAAGGCCCCTAAAGTATGGGGTGCCTCAGGGCTCGGTGCTCTCTCCTGTCCTATTTAACATCTACATGAAGCCGCTAGGGTAGATCATTCGTTCCAATGGGGTGCGGTACCATCAGTACGCAGATGACACTCAGTTGTTCATCTCGGCCCATGGGGACCCCAGTGATGCTGTCAAAGTCCTTTCAAGGTGCCTGGAGGCTGTTGGGGTCTTGATGGGGGCCAACAGGTTGCAACTGAATCCCTGCAAGACTGAGTGGCTATGGATAAGGGGCCCTGCGCTAACCCGGGAGCTACCATCTTTGGTTCTAGTAGGGGTAGTTTTACCCCAGACATATCCGGTGCGCAACTTGGGGGTCCTCCTGGACTCGCGGCTGCTGCAAGAACAGGTGGCGGCTGTGGCCAAGAGGACTTTTGCCCATCTAAAGGTAAAGTTGCGTCCTCTCCTGGACCGGTACTCCTTGCTCATGGTCACTCATGCCCTAGTCACCTCCAGACTAGATTACTGCAACACGCTCTACATGGGGCTGCTATTGACGACCATTTGAAGGCTGCAGCTGGTACAGAATGCAGCTGCCCGGGTAGTGATGGGGTGCGGGCGTTATGTCCGTGCCCCGCCTCTGCTACGGGAGCTGCACCAGTTTGCCTCTGGGTGCAATTCAAAGTGCTGGTGATCACCTTTAAAGCCCTACATGGTAGTGGGCCAGGATACCTAAGAGACCGCATCGCCCCAAGAATTTCTGCCTGTCCAACAAGAGTGGACTAGAGGGGCTCTCTAATTGTGCCATTCGCTAGAGGGGCTCACCTCTCTAGCACAAGGAGGAGGGCCTTCTCCGTGTCGCTCCAGCCCTTTGGAACCTCCTGCTAATAGAACTATGCCTGCAGATGGATTTGCAAACTTCAGAAAAGGGCTCAAGACCTGGCTGGCAGGGCAAGTGTGTGGAGCTGACGGGGGACTAGCCCCCGCACGTTGGCTTCTTTAGACACTTCATCCCTATTACTGAGGGGTGGGTGACACGATTTCAGGAAGGATGGTTTTTTAAATGGGTTTTAAAGTGGTTTTTAAGATTATTGTGAGTCGCCCGGAGTCGCCCTTGGGCGAGGGGGTGGCATACAAGTTTAAATTATAAAAATAAAAATAAAAAATAGAATTGTTGTTTTAACGATAAGCAAGAGGACAAGGCACTTAATGCATTTGGAGGGTAATTTTTTAATTGCAACCTTTTCTTAATGCTAATGTGCCACTTTTAAATTGCTAGACTAGACACGTTCCTGCCAATCCAAGACATTTTTGGAGAAAATAACAAGCTTAATTTGAAGTGCTGGGAAAGACTGAAAGCAAAAGGAAAAGGGGTGGCAGAAGATGCCTAGATGGAATTGTTAACGAAGTAGGCGTAGAGCTGAGAGGGCATCATGGAGGATAGACAGAGGCGGCTGGCATCCAGTGGTCCATGGGGTCGCAAAGGGTCGGACTCGACTGTGTGACTGAACATCAAACAATTTGAAGTTGGCTTGTTTCAGCAAATCATAGTTAAAACTAACCATACTTCCTGGTTTGGACTTAATGATCAACTGTGGCTAGCATTATGTCCAAATGAGGCCTCAGATTTGTCTGTTACTAAATCAGCGCAAAATCTCAATTTCTTATGGAAATTTGATTTTAAAATGACATCTGCAGTGCTTTTTTAAAAAAAGCTAATTGTATTCAAACATTTTTCTCATTGTCAAATTCATTTCATTTCCCTTCCTCATGTGCTTTTCCTGCTCAATTGTCTGACTGCTTAATTCAGGGGTGCCCAAACTCCCGCTTCCGAGAGTAATGAGGGCAGTGTGGGCCGGATGAATTGGCATCAGGAGCCAAATGGGCACCCCTGGTTTAAGAAGAGAAAATGACAGCTTAAAATCTATCTCATCCTGTTGCAAAACAGATTACAAGGCACCTTTTACTTCTGCTTCTGGTGGGAGGAACCACATGACCAGCCCGCTGAACTATGTGACTGGCCCACAGCCCGAAAAGTTTGGCCACCCCTAGCTTAATTTATTGTTAGTGGCTATGGAGACTTTATGGAAAGACATCAAACAAGACAACAAGGAAACAAACATTTCTTCCTATTCTGAATTTTTGCCTCCAGCCTCACCTTGTGTTTTCAGCTTCCCAAAGCTTCTGACAATCTCATGTACAACCGCAGCTCCACTCTTGGGGTCAATCCCACCGAACACCCAAGAGTCACGGTGGCCACCCAGTATGACATATCTGTCTGGAACAATGGAGATGGAAATTTACATTCAGTTGGAGTAATAAAAAGTATTATTATTCATAAGAACATAAGAACAGCCTTGCTGGAACAGGCCACAGGAGCCCATCCAGTCTAGCATTCTGTCTCACACAGAGGCTCACCATTTCCTTCAGGGTATTATTCCCAAGGAGATGCCTTCACCTGGTTAGGATTCCCTGGAAATGGCAATGAGAGATATCCTGCCTATCTCTCCAACCCGGAGGTTGTCCTTAGGTATCCATAATTATAGCCATTGATACTCTTGTCCTCCATGAACTTGTCTAATCCTTTCTTAAAGCTGTCAAGACTGACAGCTGTCACCACTTCTTCTGGCAGGGAGTTCCATAGACCAGTAATCCTCTGGGTGAAAAAGTACTTTCTCTTATTTGTTTGAGAAACTAGCACCCAAAGGTTTCATGGAGTGTCCCATAGTTCTAGTGTTGTGCGATAGGGAAAACAGTTTTTCCTTATCTACTTTGTCCACACCGTGCATGATTTTATAAACTTCAATCAGGTCACCTCTTAGACGCCGTCGTTCAAGAGTGAAGAGGCCCAACCGTTGCAGCCTCAGATGGTAAGGAAGGTGTTCCAGTCCCCTAATCATTCTGGTTGCCCTCCTCTGCACTTTTTCCAGCTCCATAATATCCTTCTGGAGGTATGGCGACCAGAACTGTACACAGTATTCCAGATGGGGCCTCACCATAGATTTATAAAGAGGCAAAATGACACTTCATATGATTATTGGTGTGGCAGAACTGAAAAAATTTGGGGTGGGGAACCGAACAGAGAATTTTTTTTCCAGCAACTTGCTGGATTTTTGACTGTGTTACTTAAATTGGGGAGGGGGGAGCCTCCTCGAAGATTGTGGTATTTTTGAACCACAATTGGGGGTACCCTGGGAACAGCAACCTTGTGTTGCCACTTAATCTTTCTCACACTGGATCAGGTGAAAGGAACTGCAGAATGAACTCATGAAAAGGTGCCTTCATTTTGACAGTTTCATGTTTGGCCTAGACACAGAAGGAGGAGGAGGAGGAGGAGAAGAGCAGGAGCAGGAGTCATGGCCTTCCTTGCATAGTAGTAGTAGTAGTAGCAGCAGCAGCAGCAGCAGCAGCAGCAGCAGTAGTGGGTGTGGTATCAGCAACAAAAGGTAAGCATATTGCTGCCTGATGCATTTCCTTGTAGTTTTTGTTTAAATTTGAACTTCTTACCGGGATAGGAGTGCTGTGAAAGATTCGTTTCCAGGAAGAGCCCATAGCCTTTACCACAACTGTCTCTTTTTTGGGCTCACCCTCCTCAAGAGAAGAAGGGTAGTGTGCTTGAGTGGTTATAGAAGGGAGCCCATGGCCACAGAACCATGACAATTGGTAATTGTTAAGCAGTCACTCAAAAGACAGTGTAAGAATGGCGAAGACAGACAGCTAAATATCTGCTTCTTAACTACAGTCTCCCATCTTTCGAGAGGAAGGTAACAAAATGGTACCAAGTCTGGAAAGTAAGTGCTACCAAAAAAAGGAGTCTTCCAGAAACAGGGCAGCAATTTTTAAATATCTGAAGGACAATCACATGTGAATTGGCATTAAATGTATTCTCTGACAATCAGAGCCTAAACAATGGGGTCAAATTACAAGAAAGGGAATTCTGACTAGCCAGATTCAAACAACTCCTAAATTACTAACCAGATCAGCTTGATTTGGGTCAAATTATATGAAAGACCAGATCCGAAGGGAAAGGTCAAATATGGTTAAGAGAAATCTAAAAGTTGCCAGAAGGACAAATTGAACTGGGTAGGGCACAAACTGCTTCAACCTCCTTCGCAAAAGGATGTTTTAAAAGAGCCTAGGCCCGTGATGGTGAACCTTGGCACTCCAGATGTTCTTGGACTTCAGTTCTCAGAAGCCCAAGCCCCCTGTGAATCCACATGAATGGGTTTACTACGATTCATCCGGCCCACACTGCCCTCATTGCTCCCGGAAGCGGAAGTAAAACGTGCCCGTACAGGAGCAACAAGGGCAGTATGGGCCGGATGAATCATAGTAAACCCATTCGTGTGGATTCACAGGGGGGCTTGGGCTTCTGGGAATTGAAGTCCAAGAACATCTGGAGTGCCAAGGTTTGCCATCACGGGTTTAGGATACAAACCCCAGGTCTATCTTGCCTATCAATTTAATATAGACCAGTATTTTACGAAGATGAAAGGAACCAGAACAATTATGGTCTTTACAATTTACAAAACTGCTTTACAAATTATCTATCTTGGTTAGTATGTCATCAGTACAAGAGCAAAGCTTTACCTGGTTCTACAGCACCTCGGATAGTGCCAATCACATTGTAAATTCTCCTCACTTCCTTGAAGCTGTGGATGTGCATTTTCACCTTGCTGGTCCATTTAAAAAAAAATCAAATAGTAAATATGAAGAGTTTCAAAATATTAAAAAGGAAAGTATCTCTTATAAGCAAAATAGCTTAATGATGAAAAAGAATAGGGCTGAATTTCTGCATGTATCTATTTGTAGATAGATGGACTCATCTTTCTAGAAACCTTTCTCAGGACAGGACTTCTTTTAAATTAGCAGAGTTTTAAAAATTGGCAAAGAGGAAATTAAAAAGTCTTAACCACAGGGAGGGAGAAACAAGAGGTGAATTGTTAAACTGCTAAGCTCTTAATTTACTAGAATCCACTCATTGCTGCTCCTTTGGGCCCCATGTCTATTTTCTTGTTCATCTTCTTCTGCTATAAGTAAAATAATTTTTTCAAAAGAACATTTCCTACTGCCACACACCTTTTCAAAGAGCTTCCTTGAAAGCCTGGCCCAATGTTGTAAGGCACGGAGAGGTTTCCCATCCAGCTGTCATCTGGCGGGGGAGAGCCACCCATTTCCCTGACATGGGAGGAAGGAAGAAAAAAGAATACTACTATAGTTTCTTCATTCAAGAAATCATAGAACTGAAAAATTCATCTTCTTCCATGTCTAGACCAGACGTGGAATGAAGGCACCTTTTGGTGAGTTCATCCCATAGTTCCTTTCCCCTGACCTAGTGTGAGGAAGATTAGTTGGCAACACAAGGTTGCTGTTACCAAGGTACACCTTTATTGTGGTTCAAAAATACCACAGTCTTCTTTTGTGAACCCCAACTGAAAAATAAAAGGTAATTTTTGTTCTGCTACTAACACTGAGTAGACAAATTGAGCTCTTATCACAGTGGCAAGATAAATCTCTCTTCAGCCAGGCAAACCTGCACAATGCATATGTTATTGGTGGTGTAGTGGTTAAACTGCTGTGTTGCAGCCAAAACTTCTGACATTATGAGTTTGATCCTGACAGGAGCCAAGATTAACTCAGCCTTCCATCCTTCCAAGGTCAGTAAAATGAGCAACCTTCATGTTGAGGGCAAAATGATAATTACCTTGTCTTCCTCCCATAGACGGCACGAAGCACTTTGGAGCGGTATATAAGTGTAATTGCTACTGGTAACTAAGCACTTGGAGAAGTAGTACTTTTACTTGAAGGCTTATCAGGAGGAAGCGATGGCCTGAATATTTTTTCAGTTCTATGATTACCCACCAATTTGGGGACAAAATGCTAATTAACTTGAGAACCACCCAGAGAGTGCAAAAAGCATGATGGGGCACTATATATATCAGTGTGATTGCTTTGCTTTTAATATGGGTTTCCTAAATCTTATTTTACCATTTTAATGCCTCCGCTTCATAGCTCCGTAAGCTTCAAACGGGAAGGCCAACAATAAACAAACAAAGTGGGAAGCAGAAATAAAGCCAGAGTAACTCAGTTTTCAGATTTGTTCATTAGTCTGTTTGTTTTTCACTTTCTGATTGCAACGGCATTCAAATGCCAAATCATGAAAACAACCCCAAGCCCAAACCTAGTTCCAAATCTATCCCCATATTTTGTCTTTCTTTCCCTTGCACATTTTTTGTGTGTACATTTTTCTTAGCCACAGGTACAAGTTGCCTTCTTCCTATTAGCTGTTCTTCCACACTTATGGTGCAGGTACATGCTTTAAAAGTAACACATTTTCCTCATGGTTACACTCCAATGTCTCTTATACACCGGCAAATACAGTACGTTTTGACGTCAGATTTTTTTAGTCATCTAACTGAAGCCTTAGAGGACTATAGAGGCAGATAGCACATGTGTTTTCATTGTAGGCCTTATTGAAGCAACTCACCCTGCTACCTTGGGCAACCCAAAGCTGTCATCCATAAAAGTTACATTTCCCAGATATTGAAAAAGAGACTGGCTGGATTAACCTTTGGGTAAAAAATAAATTAAAAGATTCGCTTTTTAAACTGATACAGTAAAACTCTATCTTACATATGCCCCGAGTTACATAAAATTCGACTTACATAATGATTTTGTGCTAAAACCATGTCCTGATTTACATGATTTCCTATGGGTTTGCTTCAAGTTACATAAAGATTATTTTTCCTATGGGTTTGCTTCAAGTTACGTAAAAATTAATTTCCCTGTGGGTTTGCTTCGATGTACATAAAAATTTCATTTTCCCTATGGGTTTGCTTTGAGTTATGTAAAAAAAAATTTTCCCTATGGGTTTGCTTCAAGTTACATAAAAAATCGATTTAAGCAAAAGCCTACGGAATGGACTTTTTTTGGTAAGTAGGGTTTTTACTGTATACAGTTTACAATGCAGCCTGAATCATATTTCCCAAGAAATACAAGTGTCACTGTGATCATTAGAACTTATACATCTGTTTCAAATTTCAAGCTAAAAGAAATATCCTTTAAGTGGCTACCTGTTCAATCTCTGGAAAAAGGGCATAAAAACCATGAAGCAACAAAACAAAAAAACTAGAGCAGTGTTTCCTAATCTTTGGTTTTTGGACTTCAATTCCCAGAAGCTTAAGTCAATACCCCAAAGCACTGATCAGCCAATGCACTGATTTAGGCTTCTGAGAATTGAAGTCCGCCAGTGTTCTGAGGAACATAGTTTGGGAAATGCTGAACTAGAGAAACTCCAGATTTTTTAAAAAAACATATGGACCAGAGAAAGAATGTTCCAATTAAAGAGTGACAGAGATCCTTGAAAATACATTTGAGAACATGATCTTTGACCTTTTTGTTCTAAACATTTACCACTGGCTTGTTCCTCCATCTCCTTAACAGTTAAATGGCTCAAATAAAAAAGTCCTGCAAGGAATTGTTAAAACAAGGGGGAAAGGATAAAGGTTAGAAGACATGTACCAGGACATGGTGTTCATTAAACCACTGTTTCATGCAAGGAGCTGTTCTATAACTATTGTTTTAAGACAATAATAAATTACATCTTGTCTCTCTACTGGGGGGCGGGGGGAGTCATACAGTTCCTTTCTCCAGGATAAATCCTGTTCCCATCTTTAATTCATACTCAGTATGTTCTTTTCACATATATATTTGAAAAGCGCTCTGGTGGCGCAGTGGTTAAACTGCTGTACAGCAACCAAAAGGGTGTAAATTCAATCCTGACCATGATTCTGACCAGGATCCTTCTGAGGCATATGCTAAGACTGGGTGATATATGGCTTACTGGCCAAATGTGGCACCCATGGGGATTTTTTGGCCCCAGGCCCAAGCCAAAATTCTGTAAGTTCAAATTGTTGACCCTTCTAAATAACGTTTGGGGCAAAAAAAGGTCTATTTTAACTAAAGAAGGCCAACTGCTAGAAGCAATAGTTTTCTGCTCTTAGGTCTTGGGGGATGACTCGATCAAGACTCCCACATCTTATCCCAGAAGAGCAAATATATAGGTTTACTACAAACTATATGCAAACTAGTAAGTATCTGGCCACTGCAAAAACCTGAAGCTATTCCTCTTTAATATAGAACTGTAATATGAGCCATACATGGATGGTTGCAAAAAGAAAACAATTACAAGAAATTAGCTCTTTTAATCAGGTTGTGTGGTTTCCTTACCTTAGTAACCTCTCAGCATCATGGTAGCCAATGGGGTGGACAGGAATATTTAACTGGGCAGCTGCTTCAGCTTCATCATAGCGGTAGATATATTCTGGTGGTTAAAAACAGGCAATAATTACAGTAAATAATAATTCTAACGATGTTCATATAACCAGCCATCCAGTAGAATGAACAAAAATAGGGTGCTCTGGCCATACCACACTATCTTGCCACATTAGAAAGTTAACTTATCCATACCCCACACTGTCCTAGCCCTTGTTTAGTTTAATTTAATTTAATTTAATTTAATTTAATTTAATTTAATTTAATTTAATTTAATTGATTTATATACCGCCCTATCCAATGAACTCTGGGATGTGTATACAAGTTAAAACCAACATAAAGCAATTAAAAAACCTTAAAAACATAGGAATATTACCCACCGCTGTGCCATATACTATCTAAAAACAAATATAAAATCTGTATACCTTAACATTAAAAATTAATTACAGGAGCTCAGATGAGCCAGAAAGGGGAGCTTGTTGACAATCCCAGCCCCCAGACCCATTTTGTCAACCACATCTTCAGTTCTTTCCTAAATGGTAGCAACTGGACCTGGAGACGTAGTTCTACCGAGAGGAGGTTCCATAGTGTGGGGGCTACGACCGAGAAGGTCCTTTTCCTTGTGCTGGAGAGGCAGTCCTTCCCAACAGATGGTACCTGAAGGGTGCCCTCTAGTAGGACGGGTTGATGCGGTCCCTGAGGTAGCCTGGTCTGCTACCATGAAGGGCTTTAAAGGTGACAACCAGCACCTTGAATTGCACCCAGAGACATATAGGCAGCCAGTGAAGCTCCCGCAGCAGTGGCAAGGCACGGACAAAATAACTACACCCCACCACTGCATGGCAGCCGCATTCTGAACCAACTGCAGTCTCCAGATGGTCATCAAGGGCAGCCCCATGTAGAGCGCATTACAATAGTCCAAATGGGAGGTGACCAGGGCATGGGTGACCATGAGCAGGGCCTCCCAGTCCAGGATTGGGCACCATTTATTAATAACACACACTTGCCCGAAGGCCTCCTGGCCCCGGCTGTAACCTGCTCCTGGAGCAGAAGCCGCGAATCCAGGAGGACACCCAGGTTGTGCGCTGGGTTGGATTGGGGCAATGATGCCCCATCCCAAACCAGCAGTGATAACTCCTTATGAGGACCGGTTCCCTCACCCACAGCCACTCAGTCTTGCCGGGATTCAGCTGTAGAACGTTGTATCCCATCCAGACCCTGACCGCCTCCAGGCAACTGGTCAGGACCTTGACTGCATCACTGGGATCACCACGGGCAGAGATATAAAACTGAGTATCATCAGCATACTGATGATATCTCACCTCGTGGGTTCGGATGATCTCACCCAGTGGTTTCATGTAGATGTTAAAGAGTAAGGGCAAGAGGTCTGACCCCTGTGGCACTCCACATGTGAGATGCCTCGGACTCGACCCCCCCACACACACACACACATTGACTGGGTCTGGCCACTCAGGAAGGAGGAGAACCAGGCCAACACAGTGCCCTAGATCCCCAACCCCTGTAGCCGATCTACAATGATACCGTGGTCGACAGTATCAAAAGCTGCTGAGAGGTCAAGAAGAGCCAGAATGGAGGGGTACCCTCCATCTCGTTCTTGCCAGAGATCATCAAACAGCGCAACCAAAATGCAGTCTCCATACCATGACCCAGCCTGAAGCCTGACTGGAAAGGGTCCAGATAATTTGCTTCCTCCAGGACCCCCTGGAGCTGCCGCGCCACCGCTTTGCAGGCGCACCCCCCCAATAACGGACACAGACAACATTGAAAGTGGATAACAGCATCGGGCCACATTTATTGATTCAATGCCCTAGTCCGAATTATAAATTTGTATTGGTAAAACGACCAATCATAATTCATAAGGCAAGCAGGCCGAAGTAACACTGGTAAGGTACCACCCCAAAATTGCCAACGGCAATTGGTTACAATGTATCAATTTGTATCAATTTGTTTGTTGACAACAAACAAATTGTTGACCGTAGTCAATAACTAACTCATGACCCCACCCTCTGACGCGTATCCGTGAAATCACAGGGGTGATGCATGCTGGTTAGCAATCGTCATCACCCCATCGCCTGGTTCGTCGTTGACCGGACAACGTTTAACTAATTTATTCCTGTCTAGTGTTGTCCAGTCAATTGCGAACCTGCCGGATACTTGTGGGTCATACTGTTTACCTTACCAGTGCTACCCGCCAATGTGACCAAAGTCAACATTAGGAACACAGAAAGACCCCTATATCAAACCATAGCAACAGTGTGGGATGGGCAAAAAAGCCAGGACCCGGAAGCCAATATGGGTCCCAGCCAAAAATTCCCACCCGGCCCCGAAGCGACCAAAATATCACACTGTTAACTAGGGAGGGGGTGGAGGGGAAAAGACTTCTCCGCTCCGTCGCTGAGGTAAAATGGCAGCTCGGCTGCCTCGTGGCCACCCCTTTTATAAGGGAGCTGGCCACGCCCCTAACTACCCGGATTCTCTGTCCTGTGGGGGGGGGGGGCCGCAAAGGGCGCGGCGGCCATTTTGGCGCCGCGCTTGCATTGCAGGCGCACCCCCCCAATAACGGACACAGACAACATTGAAAGTGGATAACAGCATCGGGCCACATTTATTGATTCAATGCCCTAGTCCGAATTATAAATTTGTATTGGTAAAACGACCAATCATAATTCATAAGGCAAGCAGGCCGAAGTAACACTGGTAAGGTACCACCCCAAAATTGCCAACGGCAATTGGTTACAATGTATCAATTTGTATCAATTTGTTTGTTGACAACAAACAAATTGTTGACCGTAGTCAATAACTAACTCATGACCCCACCCTCTGACGCGTATCCGTGAAATCACAGGGGTGATGCATGCTGGTTAGCAATCGTCATCACCCCATCGCCTGGTTCGTCGTTGACCGGACAACGTTTAACTAATTTATTCCTGTCTAGTGTTGTCCAGTCAATTGCGAACCTGCCGGATACTTGTGGGTCATACTGTTTACCTTACCAGTGCTACCCGCCACACGGAGGGGCTTCAAAGAAGACCTGACGCCCCCCCCCAGACCGTCAGCTCGGTCAACAGGCCTGCTCGCCAATCACCCAACAGGAGGTCCATACCTCCTCGCGACAGATGGACCCCATCCCCTGCGTACAAGTCATAATTTTGTAGGCTAATATCGGGGTGATGACTGACCCGTCCCCAAGCCCTGTCGGCAAGAAACCGCGCCACCGCCCTATTGACCATGCGCCTAGCGCGGTCAAGGGCCAGGAGGTTAACGCCCCCTCTATAGTAATGGCGCGGGACAATGTCCGCAAAACCAGGGTTGTGGCAGGCCAGACATAATGCAAGTAGGCGAGGTCCTCGCAAATCGCATGCTTAAGCTATAAGCCGGTGACCTGGCCCAAATCATTGCCCCCCAGGTGGATGATGAGAATGTCAGGCGGGTCAGCACCCAGGCCAGAAAAAAGGAAAGGCCGCAGCTCCCGCCATAACATCCCAGGCTTACCATGCCATGTGAGACTGGCGTGTTCACCCAGTCCCAGTCGGGGTCCCCACTCTGTCGCCGCAGCGTAACGCGCTGCCCTGTGCACATAGCTGTGGCCCACCAGCCATACTGTCACCGGTGTAATACGACATCCAGGGTCTGTAAGAAAATTGAGAAAAATTGAGAAAAAGACGGGAAGGTGACTGGATTGGTACTCATGGCGGAAGTGGGCGCACATAAAACTGAAAACATTGCGAGCCCCACCTCCCCATGCTGCGTATGCCAGCCCCAGAGTACCCAAAAGCAGCTGCTGTAGAGGCTGCACCAGTACGGAATGAATGTGTGCCATAACGGGCACCTGTGAGGGCACTCCCTGTCACCTTCCAAAACTGAAATTTAGTAAGGGGAGACCCATCTTGGTGACAGAAAAACGGGCCGTGGTGCATGCCACGCAGTGCCAGGAACTCCTGTAGGGCACCAACCGGACAGATGTCTGCCAAAGAACACCGTAGCAGTCTTACACCACTGCCTACGCCATGCTGATCTGTATTAGAGGAGCGTATCCTCAACTGGGCCCAGTCTTTGGCAACATAGACATCCTCGAGTTCCAGTGCCCTACAACTTGCATCCGCCTTATACAGCATCTCAAGCTCGCTGTCGCGGAGCGCTCCAAAAAGGCCACCGTTGTAGCCGCATGAAGTGGGCTGCCTCATTTCCAAAACAGAGGCCAGGCCAGCCCCGGGCCAATTGGGTAAAACCCTGGGAAAATCTTGCATCCGCCTTACTCAGCATCTCAAGCTCGCCGATGCGGAGGGCTCCAAAAAGGCCACCGTTGTAGCCGCATAAAGTGGGCTGCCTCATTCATCGAAACTGAGGCAAGGCCAGCCCCGGGCCAATTGGGTAAAAACCCTGGGAAAATCTTGCATCCGCCTTACTCAGTATCTCAAGCTCGCCGATGCGGAGGGCTCCAAAAAGGCCACCGTTGTAGCCGCATGAAGTGGGCTGCCTCATCTATCAAAACAGAGGCCAGGCCAGCCCCGGGCCAACTGGGTAAAAACCCCTGGTAAATGGGGTGGCGGTCGGCCGGGAAACGCCCGCGCACGCGCACCCACCCCTCCCAAACATGTCTCACCCGGAAGTCATTGGTGCCGTCCACACGACCTCCCACTTTGGCCACAAAAGCCAACCCGACAGCTGAGATGCTATGGTGCGTGGTGCAAGGCCCTAGGCATACAGGTAAACCATGAACCGCAGAACATGGGCTACTGGGATCGGCCAGGTTCCTGGCAGTCGGAATCGGGTACATAATACTCTAAAGGAACTAAATGCGTGGTGATACGCCTTACTCATGCATGGCGCTAGTGACAGGCCAATCACCCGGTTCACCTCTCCTCGCCAACGTTCCATCTCTCGTCCAGGAGTGGCGAGGGAAATTCCTCCGCATCCGGGGGCCGAGGCACGGAACCGGGAGATCTGCAGGCGGGACAAAGCAGCAGCAATATCGTTATCAACCCTTGGGACATGCCTGGCCCTGCAGGGAACGTTGAGGCACAGGTTGCATAACACAAACCAACACACTAGCCCCATAACCCCGGGCGATTTGGAAATCTGTGCAGTGACGATGCGGACAACAGCCGCGTTGCCATGCCAAAATTGCACAACTGAGTTGGCCCACTCCTTGCCCCATAGCATCAAAGCACCCAGGATAGGGAAACATTCCAGATATGTGAGACCATGCAGGCGACACTTGCCTGCCCAGTATGTTGGCCACCCACCATAGGCCCACTTCCAATTGAAGTACATCCCGTAAACCCAGGAATCCTGAGGCATCGGACCGCATCTGAAAGCAAGGGGGAGCCAGGAGATCAGACCCCAAAATGACACCCCGGTGAACCACCTCTGGATCTATGGCCAGACAAGCACGTCTGCCCCGATACCCCGGGTAAATCTGAGCCTGTGGTGGGGCCTGGAGAATCCCGCCAAGGCATCGCACCAGCGCAGAGCAAATGCCCTGCCCGGTGCTACGACCCTGCCAGCTAAACTGGGGTGACCACGTAGCACCAAAAGTTCCCTCAGTGATGCCATGCGCTCGGCCAGCCAGACCGAGACAAGGGCCACTAGCTTTGGGACCTTATCCCACTGCAACCTAGAATCCTGCGCTACCGTGTTACTCTCCACCCCAGGAATACTAGCTGTGGAGATGGGCCCTCGGTCTTTTCGGGCGCTAAAGGGACACCCAGTTCCTCCATTAGCGTCTGAAATGTGTTGAGGAGACGTGTGTACGTGTCCCAGCCCCGTTCAGCCCCGAATAAAACCATCCAGGGATTGGGCTACAGACCGGGACCCTGACCTGCGGACAAAAGCGCAATCTAGGAAAGTGGTGAAACGCTCGAATACCGAGCCCCAATGGAATAGCCAAAAGGCATGGCATCATTGAAATAATATGCTCCCCGGGACGGGGTGCAGGGACAGGGCCAGCGACCCTGCCCGCATAGACCCTATTGTCAAAGCTAGCAGCAGCCACCTCCTCCCTCCCCTTAAGGGATAAAAGATTGGGGGCATCCTGAGGGGACCTATTACCCATGAAAGGGATCCGGAACCCCTGCCTAGAACCCTGAAGGAGAGAACCCGCATCCTCTCCCTTCGGGTACCACGTGAGCCAACGCTCCAACATGTCCACCTTAAATGGGGAGGGAGCCCTTCGGTGAACTAGATCCATCTGCGGCAGTCTTGCCAGCCCCCTGTCTGCCCCACCCTCTGCCCCGCATCCTTCTAGGCCTGGGACAGGCAGAGGCCGCATGGGGGCCAACACAGTTGGGATACTTCTGTCTGTATTGCAAGTCTTCCCCTCAGAGGAGCCATTGGACAAGAAAGTCCAGCACAGCAGGGGGGCTGGAACCCCCCGCCCCGCCCCCTGGCAGGTGACCTATGCTGGGGCCGCCTGCTGAACCGCATGCCCACAATGGTATATCTCCCCGGGCGCAGGGCGCGTGGGCGTCACGTACAAAAGCCGCAGCCTCTGGCCTGGCTAATCCCGCCTAATCTCGGGGTGCGGGGAATTCCGCCTACGGCATTCCTCGTCACAAGCCAACCACGCTGGGTCCGGAAAGTAAACCATCGCCCGGTGGACATTGTCCAAATACTGGACCATCGGAATTGCCAGATCCGGCCGGGCCCTAAGGTACACCGCCATGCATATGATGCAGGCCGGCAACCATTTGGCCCACATACTTGGTGGCTTGAGACAACGTGCCTGCCACTATCCTTCTCATTCTGCCCCTCCCTCTCTCCTTGATGGGCACCTTGTTTAGGAGCGCGAAGATATCCACGCACTCCCCCCGCCAAATTTACTCTCTGGCGGCCTGTGCCAAGCGGTCACTCAGCGGTAAGGAATAGGGGCTTGGACCAACCCGGCCACCCAAAACATTCCCCTCAGGGTAGGGAACACCCCCCACCACGGGGCCCTGGGTGTTAGCTGTCATCGCCGGGTGAGGCGTCAGCGGGTACACCGCCGCACCACCCGCGCGAGGCCAAGGCCATTGAAAAGCCCCCCCCCCCATATTGGGAATGTGTGTGGATGTACTTGCTTACACCGTATACTCACATGCTGCACCCCCGCGGGCCGCCCCCACCGGGGGTTCCGGCCCACTGGGGGCGTCGGAGCTCACGACCGACGTAGAGCTCATCACCGGGGCCTGACCCGCACCTGGCTGCTGGCTGGGGAGCTGCGAGGCAGTGGGCGAAACCGCGCCACGCGCCTGCAGCAGCTCAACCCTCCTTGTCGGCTGTTGTCCTCCTGCCGGCAGCGCCTCAAAAGGAACCCCAAAGGGAGGGCCCCCGCCTGACTGGCCCGAGCCAACGACGCTTCAAGGGCCGCCAGGCGGGCCAGTAAGGCTTCCACGTTGACCTAGGGCCAAGGGCCGGCCGGCCCGCACGGCCCAAGGCGTGGGTACAGGTCGCTGTACCCCAGGACGCGAATATGGCCATTGGCCAACACCGAAGCCCGGCAGGGTCGGTGGAGAAACCTGCCAAGGCAGGGGGCCGCACCACCCCCCAAGGCTAGAGGGCCCCGGGAGAGGCTGCGACCCAAGAGCAGCATGCCCAACCTGGTGGGCGGGTGCAGGAGCGGTGTCCACCGCTCGCGGGCCGCGGGCCGGAGCCCCTACCGCGCCCGCAAATTGTTCGCCCGCTCCGGGCCAAGGGGCGATAGACCCCATTCCGCCGGTCCCGGCAGGGGCCTGCAAAGGCTGCTGCTGTGGAGGCGGCACCGCGGTCCTCCGACCCGGGTTGCGCCTCCTAACAGCGCTCCAAGCTGCCTTCTTCTTCGAAGGCATCTCCACCGAAGCAAAGGGAAGCCGAAAAGGAAGAATCGCTACCAAAAAGGCTTCCCGGTAAGCTAAAGAGCGACGGAGACACAGGGGAAAAGACTTCTCCGCTCCGTCGCTGAGGTAAAATGGCAGCTCAGCTGCCTCGTGGCCACCCCTTTTATAAGGGAGCTGGCCACGCCCCTAACTACCCGGATTCTCTGTCCTGTGGGGGGGGGGGCCCGCAAAGGGCGCGGCGGCCATTTTGGCACCGCGCTTGCATTCTCCACAACCTTTCCCGAAAAGGAGATATTTGAGACAGGGCAGAAATTAGATGGTATATTCGGATCAAGTGATGATTTTTTCAGGAGGGGGCTCACTAGCACATGTTTGAGTTGCAGTGGGAACACCCCCTCCCTTAGCAAAGCATTGACCACTGCTCGAATCCAGCCGCCAGTCACAGTCCTTCCCGCTTTCACGAGCCAAGCCAGACACGGGTCTAACTTGCAGGCGGTGGCGCGTACACTCCCCAGGATCCTGTCCACTTCATCAGGGTCAATCGAACCAAACTGATCCCAGATAACCTGGCAAGACTGGCTCCTGGCCAACTCCCATGACATGATGTTAAACCCGGAGTTAAACCCAGAGCGAATCTGAGTTATTTTATCCTCCAGATAATCAATAAACTCCTCGGCTGACCCCTGCCATCCTTTGGGACTGTCTGGCTCTCGTTTCTTGAGTCACACCTCTCACAATGCCTGGTCCTGAAGACCCCTAAGAAAGGACATAAAGCTGTTGTCCCTACCTCTTCCTTCTCTTCTATCATTGCTAGTCATGGCCACCCGTGGCAGCACTCCAGATGGCAAGAGTGGGAAAGACATGATTCTAGGGAAAGGGGTTACTGCTAAGAGGATGTTGAGCTGCTGAATAGAGGCAAGGCTAACAACTCTGAGCCTGTCTTCAGCCACTACAAGCTCATGAGCTAGAGCACATATGCACAATGGGTTAATAAAACCTTTTTGTAGGATTAATGAAAGAGGTAAAATGGGGTCTGCTTTGTCTGGGCTGTATCACAGTTCTCTTCAATACCACTTACCTTTGGCTGGATATCCTGGCGTGAGTGGATCCCCAGCCCCATCCAAGATGAGCACGTTCCCACGTTGGGCTCCACTTCCTGGAAGATTCCAGCCATCTGGGTAAGGGGCAACTCCAAGAGCACAAGAATTAGCAGGGTCAGAGTATAAAATCACACCCTTGGCACCAGCCATCTCAGCATTCTTAACCTAGGAAGGGGAAACAAAGAACTAAGATGCACTTTCTCTCTGAAGCTATTTCTTTAAATAATAAAGTCTGGGCCTGCCCAGAATGATCAGCTGTAGCACCCAGAGAAGCATTAGTAGCTGATCACAGGGGGGGAGCAATGTGTCATTTCTCATTGCCATTCTGCAGATGTTTCCATGGCCATATGTCAGGCATGACTAAACGCCAAAGCGCATGGAATGCTGTTACCTCTGCCACCTAAGCAGTACCTACCTGTAATTATCTATTTGAAATGTGTTGCTTTTGAAGTGTTAGTTTGGTAGGAGCTGGCACAGATGACAGGAGCTCACTCCATCTTTCAGCACTTAGGTTTCTAACTGCTAACCTGCCGATCTTCTGATTGTCAAGCTCAGCAACTTAACCACTAAGCCGCCGCAGCACTTTTGACACATTCCTTCCATCCAAATGGGAACTGATGGTTTGAGTAATTGAACAGTTCCCCTGACCATTCTCTTTGCAGAGGTGTGTATTAAGGATTGGAACACATTTTATCTAGAATGGCCCCTCTTCCAGTTCCTGGTAAAGTTACTTTTTTCCTACTATAACTCACCAAATTCTCTAGCCCAGGGTTTCTCAACCTTGGGCTTCCAGGTGTTCTTAGACTTCAGTTCCAAGAAGTCCAAGTTAACACACCTGTTGATCATGGTTTCTGGAAATTGAGGTCGAAGACTATCTTTGGCCCCAAAGTTGAGAAACCCTGCTCTAGTCAGCAAGAGGGATTTATTTTTCTTTATCTTCCATGTCTAGAAATTTGCCAAAATGAAGGCACCTTTTGGTGAGTTCATTCTGCAGTTCCTTTTGCCTGACCTAGTGTGAGAAAGATTCGCCAGCAACACAAGGTTGCTGTTGCCAGGGTACACCTGATTGTGGTTCAAGAATGCATGAATCATCCACCTCTTCTGGATCCCATTCTTCACTATGTATAAAACAGGATATTTTGCTTTTAAGAGTATTCAGTGTGGAGCAGTGGACAGGGTAACAAACTAGGACTCAGGAGGCTTGGGTTCAAATCTCCCTAGAGAAATGGAACTAATAAAACCACTTCATAAGTAACTCGCTTACCTTGAAAGCGCTTTTAGGCTATCTCTACAAGTCAGTTCTTAAAACAATGACCATATCAAATCAGCGTTCACATTTCTACAGATGTCTATTCACATGGCTTCGTGGTTAAGATGCTGAACTTGATGACTGGAAGGTCGGAAGGTCAGCAGTTGGTCAGCAGTTCGAGATCTGAGTGCTACATGGTGGAGTGAGCTCCAATCTCTGTCCTATTTCCTGCCATCCTAGCAGTTTGAAAGCAAGAGATTGCAAGTAGATAAATAGGTACCACTTTGGTGGGAAGGTAAACAGCATTTAATGCGCTCCGGTGTCTAGCCATGCCTGCCATATGTCCATGGAAACATCTGCAGACACAGATAGCGCTGGCTATTTGGCTAGCAGTTCGAAAGCAAGAATTTGCAAGTAGATAAATAGGGACCACTTCGGTGGGATGGTAACAGCGTTCCATGCACTCTGGTGTCTAGTCATGCCTGCCACATGACCACGGAAATGTCTGCAGAAGCAGACAGCACTGGTTCTTCATCTTTGAAACCCTAGAGTCGGATACGACTGGCTTTCAAGCAAGGGAAACCTTTACCTTTGCCTTTACTAGAGATGAGCACTGAACCCTAGAGTCGGATACGACTGGCTTTCGAGCAAGGGCATTCTTTACCTTTACCTACTGAAGATTATGAACCAAATATTCTATGAACAGGACATTATAATTACCTTATTTCCTCTGAAGATTTTCCCATATCTGGCAATGACAATTTTCCCAGAGCAGTTAATTCCCAGCTCTCGTTCTAATGTCTGGAAGTCTTCAATGCTGCCGTAGTTCACATACACCAGATCCCCCTAGAGCATGAAAGGCAAAGTTGGAAAAGGCACTCAAAAGAAGGAGAAAATGTGGAACATCTGCAACATTGTCATACCAACAGCCTCCGACTGTCCGAGCAGCTGGAATCCAGCAGAGCAGAGGCCATTGGGACCACAAATATATAATGCATGGGAAGAGGGCCACAGTGCCTTAGTGTCTAAGATGCTGAGCTTGAGGACCAGAAGGTTGGAAGGTTAGCAGATTGAGACTCGAGTGCTGCGCAACACAGTGACCGCCTGTCATCTGCTCCTGCTCCTGCCAACCGAGCAATTTGAAAGCAAGAAATTGCAAAGTAGATAAATAGGTACCATTTTAGTGGGGAAGGTAACAGTGTTCGTGAACTTCAGTATCTAGTCATGCCTGCCACATGACCACAGAAACGTCTGCAGATACAGACTGTACTGGCTCTTTGGCTGAAAATGGAGAAGAACACCGTCCCCTAGAGTCAGCCATGACTGGTTTTTATCCTTTACCTTATTTATTTATTTATTTATTTATTTATTTTGGGGGGGATTATGAGTCCAATGGCTTAGATTTTTGGTTTCAAGCTATAAACATTGAATTTTTTAAAAAAGAAAGTAAAGTGGAACCTCATACAACAATTGCCCCGTATAGCAACGAAATCACATAACAATTAGGTTTTTTTGGGGGGGGAATGGTGTCCCGCATAACAATTTTCCCTATGGAAAAAACCATACAACAGTTTTTCAATGGGAAAAACCACTTAGTGAAAAAAATCGTTGTACGATGCGTCCCATAGGGGAAATCACTATACGATGCATGTATCGTATAGCAATTGTTTCATACAACCCCGTGGAACGGATTAAAATTGTTGTATGAGGTACCACTGTATTTCCTCTTAAAGGCCACCAAGTTCTCTTAGCATAAGCTTTTGTAGATGATTGTCTACTTATCTAGATGAAGGAAACTGCAAGACGCAAGTAGTTGTTGGCTTTGCTACAACAGACTAACATAGCTAATAAGTAATGGTGTGCTGCTTAATCAAATCTGATTTATGGCGATCCTTTGAGGGTTTTCTAGGTAAATAATAATTTACCTCCTTTTGGGGGTGCCTGGAAACGGTGCAGCTACACAAGTCTACACAGGTTGGCTCTTCTCTTGCATGGCATGGAGGGGAATTGATCTACCAGTCAGGACTCTCACACTGACCCATCTAACTAGCTGGTCAGTGTTGTGTAACAGTTAGAGTATCAGACTAGAGCAGTGATGGCAAATCTTGGCACTCCAGGTGATCTTGAACTTCAATTCCCAGAAGCCCTGATCAGCAGGAGTGCTGACATGGACTTCTGGTAACTAAAGCCTCAAGACATCTGGAGTGACAAGGTTGGCCATCACTGGCTTAAGAAAACTGACTTCAAATCCCTGTTCATCCATAGAAACTCTGAATTCACCCCTTTAAATATCTCACATACCTTATGTTGTGTTCTAATGGAGTGATCTTCTACATGGATAACAATGTATCTTAACCAATGTAACCTTGCCAACGGGTAACAATGTAACCTTCAGCTGTATCACATAAACCCTGTAATAGGACGCGAGCTAATGACCACCAGCTGGCAGCAGCGAGCGTCCAAGCTCTCTTGGTCCAAACTCACCAAAAGGCAACAGCGCGGGAAGTTTCCCGCCACCACCTACACCTGGACAAGAAGGGCGTGACCAGCAATGACGTCACGCAGACAGTAGCCAATGGGCTATCCTGGAGCCACGTTCAAATGTGTTACTACTGTATATAAAGAGCGATTGATCCGCCATTACCTCATGTTCCCTCTGACCACCATGCAATAAACCGGAGTTAACCCAGCCCGAGGCTGTGTCCTGTGTCTTGGTTTTCATACACCAAATTGGCGACGAAGGTGGGATGATGGATCCCCAAGGAGCCAGGGCACAGAGCGGGTTCAACATCACCACACCGCAAGACTGGGAGCTTTTTGAGATGGACTTCCAGGCGGCACTGGTGGAACTCAAAGTCAAAGAAGACGACGAGGAAAGAAAGAGGGCCATCCTCACCAGAATGCTTGGGATAGAAACCAAGCGAACGCTGGTGGGCATCATTGCACCGAAGAAGGTGAGCGATTTCAAAGCCGATGACATCATGAAGCTGCTGCGTGAGCGTTTCCGACCCTCGAGGGCAATGTTTCCCGCTCGGAGCGCGTTTTGGAGGCGAGTCCAAGCGCCGGACGAGTCGGTTGAGGCATTCGTAACAGCCATGAGAATAGCCGCCGCCCCCTGCAGATGGGACAACCTAGAGATGGCCCTCAGGGACGGAGTTCTGTGTGGCCTGAAGGACAAGGAAGTGCAGCGCAGCTTGATGAACAAGGAGCCACCACCCACGCTGGCAGAGGTTGTAGAGGCCGCGGAAGCCGCGGAATCCACGAATGCTGGAGTGGACGAGATGCATCAGTGGCGTGAGTGGCGTCCTAGAGCCAGCAAAGCGGAAAATTCGGTGCACGGAAAGTCCGGACAGTCGGTGCACGCAACCCGACGGGCCTCGAAGTCGTCCACGGAAGGCAGCGACGGCGAGGAGGTCCAGAAGGTCCGAAAAGGGGGGCGCCGCTGCGATGGTTGCGGAGCGGCCCATGAGCGCGCGAGGTGCCCATTCAGAAAAGCCGAGTGTTACACCTGCGGTCGTCGGGGGCACATCGCCAAGGCATGCAGAAAGCGGAAGGAGGGCCGGAGGCAGTCGCAAGACCGTTCGACCAGACCGGACCGTCCAGCGAGGTCCAAAGATGGCGCCCAGACCACGAGGAAGCAGGACGGCGTGGGCCGCATCTCGGGCGACAGCGAGGACGACGCTCCCGTGTTCAGCGTGTCCGCGGGACAGTCCCATTACTTCGTTGAGGTACTAGTACAAGGGGCCCCTATCATGATGGAAATCGACTCGGGGTCCTCCTATTCTATAATTCCCCAGAAAGAGTTCTTGAAAATCGACCCCCACGTGCGGCCCAAACTTAAAACGCTGAGGTCCACGCTGCGAGACGTACAGGGGAACAGCATTCCAGTGTTGGGGGTCGGGAAATTTCGGGTCAGTTTTAAGAGACATTCTGCGGAACTGCCCCTAGTTGTCCTTAAGGGGGGAAGTTGCAGCCTCCTAGGGACGCAGTGGTTTCAGCCCTTAGGTTTGTTCATAGGGGGAGTGCATACAGTGGGGGTGGATCCAATACAAGCGGTGTGCGACGCGCATCCCGCCGTTTTTAAAAAAGGACTTGGAAAGTTCAAGGGACCCCCTGTAGCCTTCGACCTAGACCCGGAGGTCCGCCCGATAAGACTCAAACCGCGCAGGGTGCCATTCGCACTAAAGGACAAAATAGAGGCGGAACTGGACAAACTGGTGGGCCAGGGGATTCTTATTCCTGTTGATTCCGCGGAGTGGGAAACTCCAATTGTAACCGCTCTGAAGGCTAACGGGGAGGTGCGCATTTGCGCTGATTATAAGTGTACAATTAACAAGGCGATCCGCCCTAATGCATACCCGGTGCCGGTGGTCAGCCACCTTCTGGCCAGGCTGAATGGGGGAAAGTGTTTCGCTAAACTCGATTTGGCACAAGCCTATCAGCAACTCCCTGTAACTCCCGCCACGGCCGCGGCACAAACAATAGTCACACATAAAGGGGCGTTCCAGGTGTCGCGTTTACAGTTCGGCGTGAACTCGGCACCTGGCCTTTTTCAGTCGCTTGTGGAACGCCTCCTGAAGGGGCTGGAGGGGGTGTTGCCTTATTTTGATGACGTGTTGATAACAGGGGGGAGTGAGGCCGAACTGGCAAAGAGATTGGATAAAGTACTGACTGTGTTCGAGAAAGCGGGGCTGCGGCTGAGAAAAGACAAATGCGTTTTTTTCGAAACTGAGGTTGAGTTCTTAGGGTTTCGGGTCACGCCAGAGGGTATCAAGCCGTCCAAATCCAAAGTAGCCGCCATCAAAAATGCCCCTCGCCCCACATCCAAAACCGAGCTACAGTCATTTCTGGGGCTCCTCAATTTTTACCATACCTTCCTTCCACGGAAGGCGTCCGTGGCCGAGCCACTCCATCGTTTGCTAAAAAAGGAGGAAACATGGATGTGGGGTGACGAGCAAGAGAGGGCGTTTAAAGAGTTGAAGCAGCTCCTAACATCTGAGGCAATCCTGACGCATTTCGACCCCAAACGGCCAGTGGTCTTAGTCTGCGACGCATCCCCGGTGGGGGTGGGGGCGGTGCTTTGCCACGTGTTGGACGATGGAAGGGAGGCCCCGATAGCGTTTTATTCAAGGTCCCTGTCCCAAGCAGAGCGTAATTACGCACAGACCGACAGGGAGGCATTAGCGATAGTAGCGGGAACCAAAAAATTTCACGATTTTCTGTATGGTCGGCCGTTCAAAATCGTGACTGACCACAAGCCCTTGCTGGGAATTTTCACTGCAAATAAGCCCACGCCACAGATCCTGTCCCCAAGAATGCTGCGGTGGGCTATCTTTCTCAACGCATACCAACATGAGTTGGAATACCGGCCCGGGAAGGAGATCAGCCATGCAGACGCACTCTCGAGGTCTCCTTTGCCCTTGTCGGGCGTCCAGCAGGCAAGGGCAGAGAGAGACCACCAGGTCTTGTTAATAGAAGTTTTAGATTCACCCCCAATCGTACCAGCCGACATTGCCAGGGCGACAGGCAAGGATAGAACGCTGGAGAAAGTTAGCTCATGGGTACAGAAGGGGTGGCCGGCGTCATCCCCGGGTACGGAATTCGACCCATTTTTTCGGAAAAAAATAGAGCTGTCCCTAGAGAGGGGGTGCCTTTTGTGGGGCCAGCGGGTGGTGGTCCCCACGTCCCTGCGACCGAGGGTGCTTAAAATGCTGCACATCGGCCACCCGGGGATCGTCCGTTCCAAGGCGCTGGCCCGGAGTTACTTCTGGTGGCCACAGCTGGACGCGGACATTGAGCACATGGTCGGCACTTGTGAGGCATGCCAGGGCTCCCGACCGGAGGCGGCCCGCCTCCCGCATAGGGAATGGGACGCAGCAAGGGGGCCATGGTCCAGGGTGCACGTAGACTTCGCTGGCCCGTTCCGAGGAACCATTTTTCTCCTGGTGGTAGATGCGTTCTCCAAGTGGCTGGAGGTTATCCCAGTAAAGAGCACGTCCTCCGCCACTACAATTAGCCAACTAAGGAGAGTCTTTTCCACGTTCGGTTTACCCGACACTTTGGTCAGCGATAACGCTAGTTGTTTCACCTCCGCTGAGTTCAGGGCATTCATGGAGGCAAACGCCATTCGGCATGTCACATCTGCGCCGTTTCACCCGGCCACGAATGGCCAAGTGGAACGGCTGGTGCGTACAACAAAGGATGCGCTGCGGCGCATGGGCCCGGGGGACCTAAATCACCAAGTATGTCAGTTTTTATTAGCGTATAGGGTGACCCCCTTAGCGTCAGGTTACTCGCCGGCAGAGCTGTTGATGCGGCGAAAACTGACCACGATCCTGTCCAGGCTAGACCCGACGAGAGTCGAGGACAAAGGAAAAAACATAGGGTTGGCAGTCTCGAAAGGTTTCGCCGTCGGCGATCCTGTTCACTGCAGGAACTACGCCAGCGCAGGTCCAGCCTGGGTACCAGGGACGGTTGTGGAACAGACGGGGCCAGTGTCGTACCGGGTCGAGACTAGCACCGGTCTCCTCTGGAGGAGGCACGCGGACCAACTTAGGCACCGAGTGAGTGGGGGGCCGGTCAGTGGGGCTCAGCAACAGGATTCAGCGTTAGGGTTCTCCCCCACCCGTTTAGCCCAAGGGGGAGACAGCAACGGACAACAGTCCCAAACAAGGGGGGAAAGCAGCGGCCCCGACTCATACCCTTTTGATACGCCAGCTCTATCAGAGGCCGGGGAAGGGGGAGAGGAGTTCGCGACCGCTGCCCCCGAATTTAATTCTGATTTTGATTTTGCGAGCCGGGGGGGTTTTTGGGAGTGTTTCCCCACCCATCCAAGCGAGAAGAGGGGTTTTTCGTTAGCCCTCAGTGCCCCCGGTTCTTCCCCAATAAAGCACACACCTCCCAACAACGCCGCGGAGCCGCGGCAAGTCACTAACGAGTCTCTCTCTCCAATTACAGGACAGGAAACCAGGGGACAAAGAGAAGGTAGCAAACCCGGGGAAAGGCAGCCCGCATCGAGACCCCAGCGTGTTCGAAATAAGCCATCTTGGCTGAGAGACTTCGTCTCATCCTAGGGGGGGGGAGTGTTGAGTTCGAGACTTCGTCTCATCCTAGGGGGGAGGAGTGTTGTGTTCTAATGGAGTGATCTTCTACATGGATAACAATGTATCTTAACCAATGTAACCTTGCCAACGGGTAACAATGTAACCTTCAGCTGTATCACATAAACCCTGTAATAGGACGCGAGCTAATGACCACCAGCTGGCAGCAGCGAGCATCCAAGCTCTCTTGGTCCAAACTCACCAAAAGGCAACAGCGCGGGAAGTTTCCCGCCACCACCTACACCTGGACAAGAAGGGCGTGACCAGCAATGACGTCACGCAGACAGTAGCCAATGGGCTATCCTGGAGCCACGTTCAAATGTGTTACTACTGTATATAAAGAGCGATTGATCCGCCATTACCTCATGTTCCCTCTGACCACCATGCAATAAACCGGAGTTAACCCAGCCCGAGGCTGTGTCCTGTGTCTTGGTTTTCATACACCAAACCTTAGAAATCCTATGAGGGTTGCCATAACTTAGAAATAATTCAATTGGAGATAAAACTCACATGTTCTAATCATTCAGAGCTGTGCAGAATAAAACATTGCTAATTCCTTGAAAATGTATATTTGTGTCTGTCTGTTTCCCATCCACCATTCCAAAATGCTCATATACTTTACCGCTTGCTCTTGTATTTTTTTTTACTGCTAGAGCAAAGATATGGCAGTAGGCTTCAGTGTCCACATGACTCTTTAGTGCCTACAAGGGTTTCTCCATCCTACTTCTCAGCCTGTGAATGTGTTCTGGGTCATGCAGAAGCATCTAGAATGCCGACTCTGTGTTACAAAAGTAGAAAATGGCATCCAACACAATGAAGACAGCAGGCGTTACTAAAATTATTTAGTTATTCTTTACCATGGACATGTGGTAGGCATGACAAAACACTGAAGTGCACGGAACACTGTTTACCTTCCCACCAAAGTGGTACCTATTTATCTACTTGCAATTTCTTGCTTCAAAACTGCTAGGTTGGCAGGACCTGGGACACAGATGGGAGCTCATTTCGTCGTGCAGCACTCAGATCTCAAACTGCTGACCTGCCGATGTTCCAGTCATCAAGTTCAGTGTCTAAACCTTTACCTTACCTCTGGCAGAACCCTCCAAATATTTTGGCAGAGTAAGAAATAAATGACATTACCCGCAAAATGTTTTGCAAAACAGGGATCACCAGGACAGTGTCCAAATCAGGTGCCCGTCTTTTTTTTTTTTAAAGCACATAGCTTAAATAATTTTTGATATGCAGATTATTTCTATACATTGACAAGGTGACTGTATAACAGAACAGAACAGAACTCTTGCCTAGGCAGAATTCTTGCCTAGTGGAACTTCTGAAATGTTGCAGAGAGGAAAAACCCGAGAGCATCATGCTCCTGTGTCTTAGCATTAGGGCTTTTAAGAAATGGTCAAAGGTTTCTGCTTCTGATTGCATGGTTTTCTAAAAGGTGCAGTACTTTCATAATTGTGCATTTAAAATGGCAAATAAAAATACATGTAAACAATCAATTATACAAGACAGGCATTAGTGCAACTGAATCATAGTAAGATACCAAGGTAGATGTAACACAAATATAGGGGTGGTGGAAGAAACTAAAAGACTCAGGTCATTCTTAGCCCCAGGGATGGTAAACTTTGGTATTCCAGATGGTCTTGGACTTCAATTCCCAGAAGCCCAAGTCAGCACTCCTGCTGATCAGGGCTCCTGGGAATTGAAGTTCAAGAACAGCTGGAGTGCCAAGGTTGACCAACCTACCTGTTCCTGGTTGTCTCTTGCCCATGCCTGTGGTCATCTCCAACTGTGAATGCTAGTTTGACTGCATCTGCATGAACACACACGTGTTAGGCTTTCCACCCCATCTATCCCAATGGTCATCATCTCCACCAAGTATCAGATTATACCCAGCAATGCATGAGAGGGCGGAAAACAATGGTGGACTGTCCATTTCCTTTGGCAAAATACACAGACTCCTCAGTCAGCACACTTCTGATGTACCGAGAAAAATTCCTGTTTTTGTAGAGACATGAAGAAAGATGAAGTAGGAGAATAGCTGTATGGTACCAAGCATCAGGTGATGATTAGCATGGAGGGCATCTTTGCTCAAAATTTTAGGGAATGCCCCCCTAATCCCCATCATAGTCTGTCTATGCCACCCACCAGCCCTTACCTCTGGCATGCCTTGGGCCGAGAAAGCACTGTAAGGTGGGACGACGTCAGCATCTTCATATCCTGGAGGAAGTGGCTCAGATAAGGATGTGTTGTAAATCTAGATAGTAAAGCAGGACACAGAGTATTAAAAACACTGTCCAACTTGTAATACACCATCTGAATCAGCCAAGTTAACTGAGAGCTAGCTGACCAACTGTGAAGCAGTGCCAAGTCCAAATCCTTTCCATCCTAGACAGACTGAGGTGACTAACCTCATCTTCACCACATTTGGGAATGGCATATAGCTGCAATCCTTGTGCTGGAGGAGAATAGATCTAGTATAAAAATTCCTTCTTTGCCATGCCCTTTGTCTACCTAATTTTTGGTCTCTTCTACTGACAGACCAGGGACTGTGATGGCTTAATGGTTAAGGTCCTGAGCTTGGTAACCAGAAGGTCAGCAGGTCAGCAGCTTGAGACACAAGTAGTGCACAACAGAGTGAGCTCCTGTTGTTTGTCTCAGCTCACGCCAACCTAGCAGTTTGAAAACAAGAAATTCCAAGTAGATAAATATGTATCACTTTGGCAGGAAAGGTAACAGCATTCTGTGCACTTCAATGCCAAGTCATGGCTGCTGTACGATCATGGAAATGTCTGCAAAAGCAGTCAACACTGGGCGAGTGGTGGTGGAAGCAGATCCACGTCGTAGTGATGAAGAGTCATGATTGCCTTCCAGACTTTTGATTTATTTTATTAATTTAATATAAAAATACACTTTTTAAAAGTGGAAGAATCATGATTGCTCGACAGCCTTTATTTTAAGAGCGCTGTCTCTTTGGCTGTAAACGGAGGTGAGCAATGCCCCTTAGAGTCAGACACGACTGGCTTTTGAGCAAGAGAGACTTTTAGCTTTACTGACAGAAAAGAGGCAGCAGGGAAATCCCTCTCCCAGCAGATCTCTGATTTCAGCCAGCACAAGGGGTTCAGACAGCATAAGAAATTTTCTGTTGGAAAACAATATACATTTTTTTCTTATGCCAGAATGAGCTGCAGACAGAGGTCAGCCAGAAAACTTTCCAGACCTTTCTTTCCAGTTCTTCATTTTTCATAGGGATTATCAGGATTTGTGTCCAGCAATAAAAGCCATTTCTTGGAAAACTGCCTCTGCAGGAAATCCTGGGGCGAAACTGCACACGCCAGGAAAGCTGGGTGGAATTTGCAGTGACTCCTTTAACTACACATGCTGCGGTTTAAAAACGATACCCAATCCGCACTCTATAAACCCACAGGAGGATGTGCATAAGTACTCAGCATGGTGAGAAGATGATGAGGTACTGGTTGCCATTAGTCTCTTAGCTATAGCATACCATCTGCATTGCCTGCTGAACACTCATCTAACTCTCATCTACTGATCCAACCTTAGGTCTGCCTGGACAGACCCATCATCTGTGACATGTTGGTAGCTAGCGTCTCCCCACCTCATGAAATCACGTATAGTCAATTTAAATCACATATGCTCCAAGCCAGTTCACATCTCCTTGCAGCTGAAAAAGCTTTGCTGCAGAATGTCTTCTTCTTCTTCTTGGACTGCTACTTTCTTGGCTTTGTCGTTGGCCAAAACTATGCCTTAATCAGGACATGTTTCTGGTAGTCATCAGCAGACCAGTAAATGAGCCAGAATGCTGAATATTGCAAACAGGTAGTTCCAGCCTGCGAAATCCTTTAAATATTTATGTCTCTGGATGAAATGGTGTGAGGTAACTGAGAAGCTGTACGAGGCTTCTTGTGAGGTTTCTTTCCGAGGAGATCCTACAGATGGAATTCGAGGGAAAGGGGATTCTCCCCTCACCCCTTTCTCCACCTCTGAAGGAACAAGATGCTGTGAGATTCACATTCTTATCTTTCAAAGAAACTGGAATTCGTTCCAAAACTCTAAACTGGCCTCCAGATTGCATTGGGGACCAGTACAGAAAAAGATTCACTAATATGTAATCAGAACCAGTGGGAAGTAATACCAAGAAAGACAGCCAGGTAGAATCACGCATCTTCCTCTGGCTGTTTGCCATTCTCCTTCTTCTTGTGCCGTATCCAATTCTGAATATTGGTGATCCTCACAGTGATCAGCCATGAAGACTCTGAGAACATAATGCAGTGGTTATACAGTGGTCATCTGTCTTCTGCATTGCATCATGACACCCGTACCATTGATCCAGTTCCGCAAGTCACTTTCTGGTCCTGAGCCCTTTCAGCACACAAAGTCCTCCCCAGTCCCAGGCCAATATTGACGAAGCTGCTGCCCTTCATCAGGATGGATTCAAGTAGGATTTAATCCACTTGGGGACCATCACTCTTCCCTGTGGACCTCAGGGCCTCAGGGTTGTCAGGATAGTTAACTGCCGCCTGACACTCAGCATTGAGTCACTGGCAGTAGGGTCTACTCTATTGCCATAGCAATAACCTGGCCAGACTTAGTACAACCAATTCTAGCAGTTTGAAATTCTGAGACTTTAATCCCCCCTTCTCAAGTTTCCTCCCAAAGAAATTTTCATGTAAGAAGCAGCCACATATCTGCACACTGATTGCAAGAGTTTTCTGCACATATTTTAGCCAGTTCCAGGAGGTAAGATTCTCCCCCCCCCCCCTCTACACATCTATATCTGAATAGATTTCTGGAAAGAATAGACTGTATGGTTTTTTTTTCCTTCTAATTAATCATCCCTCAGTTATTCACTTTTCTCAATAAAGAAAAACTGAGATCATAGTGTTCTGCTATTGTAAATATTAGTTCTTCCAATCCAATATTTTTAAATTACCTGTAAAAAAAAACACTGGAAACTGCAAGCTGGTGGCCTGTGGAATACAATAGTGTACAAATACGTTTTTAAGTAGATAAAACAAAAATAAAATAACCCAAAATTAGGATAATTAAAGAAGAGATGCCTACAATGAACTCAAAAGATGGCTAGATTCCTATGGGGAAAAAATCTCATTTTCCTGGTATTTATTCTTTTTAGGGTCAAACTAGACAATCATCTTCTTGCTTTCTTTTTTTTTTTACTGAGCTAGCCCCTACTATGTAGTGACAGACATCTATTTGTCACATCTTGCATTTCCCATTTATGTGAATTTAGCCTCCATGTTTTATGCCTGGCCACTGAAGAAATAACACGGGTTGAATCTGCATGTTTCCCACTGCAAGAGGGAAGTATATATTCATTACTGGGAATGTGCAATCCATTTCACATGTAATTTGACCCTGAAATGTACCTCTCACAAGCAAATGACCCCAAAGGGGCACAGATTGTCAATTATAAAGTGTGTAGAGAGAAACACCTCTTATTTTTACCTCCCGCCCTTGTGCATCAATAATGGAGATGTAGTTGGGATTCGTCTTATTAGGGTATGATAGCAGAACATCGTAAGCAGCCAACTGAACTGAATCCAGACCAAACGTCTTCCACTGGGCTTGTATTTGTTTGGCTAGGTGTAAGTTCTCCTGTGTGCCTGCCAAGTGCGGCTGTCGAGTGAAATTGCTGAAAGAGAGGAAAGGGCAGGGCATGACTATGTACAGCAGGGGTTCTCAATCTACGGTCCACAGGCCAGACCTGGCCCATGGCAGCATTTCATGTGGCCCACATCATCATCGTTGCTGCCACCACCACCAGAAGCGGACACGTTTACGACAGCCACATACATGATTTATGGCAGTGTTTATGGCAGGGGAACCACCAGTCTAGTCCGAAGTGTTTGTAGAATGATTTCTCATGTGACTAATGTATGGCCGATTTTGTAACCTGTGCACAAGTGTTTGTGCAATGGACGCACTGCAGCAGGGTGCAAATTTGGATGCACAATTACTATTCTATGGATAAATGAGATGACCCGCCGTTCAGCTGAGGACTCCTGCCACCCCTCCCCCCGGGCCTCACCCATGGCTGGGGGTTGAAGAGCCAGGACTTGGCCATTGGGGTTGGAGGGCTAGAAATCCCCCCAGCCACCTTGGGCCTTGGACTTTCTTGCTGGCCATTTGTTCTGAACTTTTCTATGTGGTTTGTGGATTTTATTGTATTTGATGTTTATATGATATTTTGTTACCCGCCATGAGACACGTCATGAGTGGGCGGCATACAGGTGCAATAATAATAATAATAATAATAATAATAATAATAATAATAATAATAATAATAATAATAATAATAATAATAATAATAATTATTATTATTATTATTATTATTATTATTATTATTATTATTATTATTATTATTATTATTATTCATCTTTTTGACAGGATTCAGGTTTAACACATTTTATCTGGCCTAAGCCATTTTAACAGGTACATCAGAGAAGAAAAAAACCTTTTAATTTAAGGTAAAGGCTGTCGTTGCTTGAAAGCCAGTCATATCTAACTCTAGGTTTCTGTGCTCATCTCTGTTTATAGTCAAAGAGCTATAAACAGACATTTCTGTGGCCATGTGGCAGGCATGACTAGATTCCGAAGTGCACAGGATAGTGTTACCTTTTCCACCAAAGTGGTACCTACTTACCTGCTTTCAGTTTCTTGCTTTCAAACTGCTAGGTTGGCAGAAGCTGGGACAGAAATGGGAGCTCACTCTGTCATGGAGCACTTGGGTCTCAAACTGCTGACCTGCCAACCTACCAGTCGTCAAGTTCAGCTTCTTAACCATTGAGCGACCACAGTCCCTAGTTTAAGGAAGATACTTATTTAAAAAGGTCTGTCCTGCTTTGCTCAAGGAAGAGAGAGGAAGTGGGAAAGGCATAGAACACAGGTCCACAAACTATGACCCATAGGCCGGATCTGGCCCCCGATGTCAATTCATCCAGCCCACGTCACCCACACTGCTCCCAGAAGCGGAAGTAAAATGCACATGTGCAGAAAGCTGCCATAAATGACCCACATCTGTTGTAAATGCATTTATGACAGCCGTGGGTAATTTATGGCAATGTTCTGCACATGTGTGGGCGCGTTGTGCCCCCGTGCATGTGTGTTTTACTTCCACTTCAGGTGGGAGGATCCATGTGACCAGCATGCTCAACCATGTGACTGGCCCACGGCCCAAAAAGTTTGGGCACCCCTGGCATAGAAGGAAATGGGGGACAAGCCACAAAATGCCAGTCTATGGGACAAGGAAGAAACAGAAGCAGCAAAAGGAGATCACTTCAGGAAACTCTAACTAGGTGCCTTCAATTCTATTGCCCCGCCTAGTGGCACGAAGCCACTTGCACGGTTTGCTTCCAGTAGGGTTGGTAGAGGAACAACAGAACCCTCCGTTGCAACATTGTTCCACAACTGGGCAACATTCTGGGTTTCTTGTTTCTTTGGTTAAAAGACGGATAGATTCAGATGTCAGTGCGCACGGAAAAGCTCTCCATCTTAATGAGGTCAGGGCAAGAGTATGAAACAACAAGGAAATTGCCTTTGGACCAGGACCATCATGTATTTTTGTACCTCTGTTAGGGTACAGAGTTTACACAAATGTAATAATCTGGAACCTCTCAGCTCCCACCTTTCTCTCAGGTTAAGAAACTGCAAAGGAACAATGGAAGCCGACTTATCCAGAGTTCAGTTTTTGGTCATTCTAGCTTGGAATTCCTTCCAAGCTAGAATGGGAAAGAATTCTCTCTTTGTACCTGTGACATGGGATACCACACTCTTGTAACTGTGACACGGTTGAACCACTAAAAAGAAATTATTATTTTTTGCTTATTCTTGTTGTTCATTCGAGTCCGACCCTTTGCGACCCCATGTACCACCGCACACCCAGTTCTTCTGTCATCTGCCATCCTCCATAGCCCACCCAGATCTACACCCACTGCATCAATGATTCCATCCATCCACCTCATCCTCTGCTGCCCCCTTCTCTTTTTGCCTTCGATCTTTCCCAGCATCAGGGCCTTCTCCAAAGAGTCCTCTCTTCTCATTAGGTGGCCAAAGTACTTGAGCTTCAGTTTCAATATTTGTCCTTCTAAGAAGCAATCAGGGTTGATTTCGTTTAGGATGGACTGATTTGATCTCCTTGCAGTCCAAGGGACTCTTAAGAGTCTCCTCCAGCACCACAGTTCAAAGGCGTCTATTCTTCTGCACTCAGTCTTGCTTATGGGACCTCACCACCAATTTCATCAATGTGCCTGTATCTGTCTTGCCCTTGAATTGTTCTAAGCTTAGAGCAAGGATGATACCAGACATAAAAGGAACCAGTGTATGGAGCTTGAGACAATGAAATCTCTGTCAGGCCATTCACCATGGCTCTCAAAACTGCTATTATTCATTTGCAGCTTTAGGAAGAGTTTAGGAGAGACAAAGCAAAGGACAGTGAGAGACACAATGGGAGGGAGAGAGTGCTTCAATCCATGTTCTTAAAAATTAAACACAAGCTCTTCAGATTTAGGACTGAAACCCTAGTAAGTCACAACTAGAGTAGGCCCACTGAATCAGAGGAACTTACCAAAGAGTTGACTTACCAAATTATCACTGATTCATTGAGCCTACTTTGAATGCAAAGGGCCACGGTGGCTTAGTGGTTAAGTTGCTGAGTTTGATGTCTGGAAGGTTGGCAGGTCAACAGTTCAAGACCTGAGTGCTGCACAACTGAGTGAGCTCCCATCATCTGTCCCGACCCCTGCCAACATAGCAGTTCAAAAGCAAGAAATTGCAAGTAGATAAATAGGCACCACTTTGGCAGGAAAGCTAACAGCATCTAGTTATGCCTGCCGCATGACCACAGAAACATTTACAGATGCAGACAGTGCTGGTTCTTTGGCTGTTAACAGAGATGAACACTGATCCCTAGAGTCGGATACAGCTAGCTTTCAAGCAAGGGAGACCTATACCTAATGACAACTTGACTATGCCAGATTGGGGCACTGGGGAAGTCTGTGAGTTGTGGCATTTTTTAAAAAAGTAATATACTGTACTCTGCCTCTGCATTATCTATGGTTCCACTGTAATATCTTGCAGCATGTGTATTTTTTTAAAAAAAATCATTTTGCATGATGCTCTGATATTATAGGAGGAAGAGTATAATAAAAACACTCTAAATATGTACATACATATGGCTTTTAAATGACAAAGGTTATTTGTCAGCATCAAGATGTTATTCTTGGCTTACTATAAATAATTCTTGATGTTCTCTGCTTTCATTTCCTTCATGAATTCCTTCTTCATTTTCTCATGAGCTGTTGCTGGTGACAGCTCTGATGGTTTATTGCTCACCCAGCCTGTGAAACAATAACAATAAAAGATTATTTCCACAATCCTGTTTGTTGCTTTGCAAAGCATGTATGCATGGAATCTGCACACATCATTCTAACAAGATGATCCAATTCCCTGCTCCCTCACACAACCTACACACACACACACACACACACACACACACACGCAAGCACGCACGCACGCACGCGCGCACGCACACACACACACACACACACACACACACACACACACACACACACACACACACACACACACACAAATGTGTTTGCTGGTCCCCAAAGTTTCTATACAAAGAGACCACACTTTATATTAGGAGTTCCCAACCTTTTCAAGCTAGGGGCCGGGTCACTCTCTCTCAGTCAGCTTCAAAGGCCGGACAGCCAGTTTGCTCTGCCTGCTTGATGGGGGTGGCCATTTTGTTCCAACAGCTTCAAAGGGGTGGCCATTTTGTTTCTTAAATGGCCTTGGAGGGGTGGGGGACCACATGAAATGGCACCACAGTTCGGATCCGGCCAGTTGGTCTTAGGTTGGGAACCCCTGCTTTATATTAAGAATATGCTTGTGAAGAGAATAACTGGTGTACATAAAACCTGCTATGGTCTCTACATGAGTCACACATCTGAACTTGGATTTACACATGAATATATTATATTACTATAGAATTAGATAAGAAAGTTAGGCATGGTTGAAAGGTAATTTACTTACTTACACAGTGCAGGAAATAATACTGAATTAACCCTTGATCTCCACGTATTATGTCAAAACATAAAACTTAAGTGCAAATACTTTGAAAAGCAAGTGTGTTCCTTTTCTACTAATGTCTTCACTTTCACTCTTCACCCCACAGCGCTGAGTTCAGTCTCTGGGCAGTTCGCTAGTTAATTAGCATTTTGCCCCCAACATGCTGGGAATTCATTTTACTGATCTCAGAAGGATGGAAGGCTGAGTCAACCTTGATTCCTGGTCAGGATCGAACTCACAACCTAATTCTACAAAGGGGGCCTGCAATAAACATTACAGTGCAGAATAAAAATGCAGTAAATGTTCAAAAATATTCTTCTCCCTAGTGAAAAGGGGAGTCTCATTGAGAGGGGAAAATCCCTAACAATTTTTAAAAAAATATTTAAGATATTTTGCTCCAGTGCAAGAAAAAAACAACAGTGTTGGCTGTTCTTTTCAGTAGCAGTTTTTAGCAAACATGGGCGGGTGTTTATAAACTTGTCTTTTGTGTAAGCCTAAGGAGAAAAGTGACAAACTGAGGCTGTTCTCCTTTAAGAACACCATGAGAAGACGAGACTCTCTGGAAAAGACAATCATGCTAGGAATGTTGAAAGTAAAGAAAAATAGAATAGGAAAGTGGAAATGAAATGGATTAAACTCTGAAGGCAGGAAAAGTAATTGGCTGCCATCTTTATTTCCCCTGGCCACCAGAGCAAAGAGCCAGAAGACAGACAGATTTCTGATTCAACTTAAGGCCAAAGGCTCAAAGGAAATATAGTAAAACCCCGACTTACAAATGCCCAGAGCATATCTGTCAAGTTTTGGATTTGGAAATAAGGGAAACTTTCCAGCAAATAAGGGATACTTGACAGCTATGCTTATCCTGTGCTGCCCTCCAATGACGGTAATAGGGCATTGCAGTCCAATTAATAAGGGATGACAGCAAGAAAGAGGGTAAAATAAGGGGTTTCCCGGCCAATAAGGGATACTTGACAGCTATGGCCCCGAGTTACATAAAATTCGACTTACATAATGATTTTGTGCTAAAACCATGTCCCGGTTTACACGATTTCCTATGGGTTTGCTTCGATTTACATAAAGATTCTTTTTCCTATGGGTTTGCTTCAAGTTACATAAAAATTCTTTTTCCTATGGGTTTGCTTCGATCTACACAAAAAAATCATTTTCCTATTGGTTTGCTTCGAGTTACATAAAAAACCAATTTAAACAAAAGCCTACGGAACAGACTTTTTCTGTAAGCAGGGGTTTTACTGTACCGCTCTATATGTTCTGGTGTATTCCATGGGAACAATAACTCTAGCAAAAACCACAGTTTAGGTGAAAATATGATGGGTGCCCTTCTGTGTTTTGATTTGTTTTTCCACACTACCTGCTGCTCAAAGGTATTGTACACCTGCACATGGAGGTTCCATTTAAAGCTCACAGCTTGCAGCTGTTGCCAAATATTCCCACCACAAACCTTTACCATAAAAAAGCAACCTAGAAATGTTGATGACACAGTGTAGCAAATTCTATAAATCCTCCCCCCTCCTATCTCCAAACATCCTGTTAGTACCAGCTGTGGCAAAGAGAGGAAGGTAGGTGTTTTTTCTGTCAGAAAGAAAGAAATCAAGAAATCCTGTTGCTTAGTGTTGTAAGTCATAACTAGAGTACCCCCATTGGTTAGTCATTGCCACCATAAGAAAGAGAAAGAAAGAAAGCAATCCTGTTGCTTATTGTAAGTCATAACTAAAATAGCCCCATTGGTTAGTCATTGCCACCATAAGAAAGAAAGAAAGAAAGAAAGAAAAAGAGATCCTGTTGCTTATTGTAAGTCATAACTAGAGTACCCCCATTGGTTAGTCATTGCCACCATAAGAAAGAAAGACAGAAAGCAAGAAAGCGATCCTGTTGCTTATTGTAAGTCATAACTAGAATAGCCCCATTGGTTAGTCATTGCCACTATAAGAAAGAAAGAAAGAAAGAGCATGTGTTTGTCTTTACCAAAGCAAAAAGGTCTACCTTTCTTTGCTCTAGATTAGACGAATATTTTATACAGTACTGTATTATAAAATGAATTGATGAAAATGTTTACAACTTTACATCAATGTCCCCCTAGCATGTGAATGCAAGTTTCCTTCTGCAGCGAGAGCGGCAGAAATCCGTGCACGCATTTTTGCACGCGCAAAAGCCCCCCCCCCTTTTCTCCAAGCCCCTCTCCCGGTGCAAAGGCCACGCTGGTCTCTCCCGGCCCCCTGCCCTGCCCTGCCCTGCCCAGCCCGGCGCCCTACCCAGGAGGAAGCCAAGCAGGAAGGCGCCCACCGTCACCCCCACCGCCACGACCCAGAAGCGGCTCCGGCTGGCCCAGCTGCTGCCCGGGGGGAAGGTGGGCTCGGTGATGGTCTGCACCCTCGACCACATGGCGGCTGGGCAAAGTCTCTCTCCGGCGGATCTTCTTCTCCAGCCTCTGCCCACCCACCCACGCACCCTGGCACCACGGATGCCCAGCCTCTGACCGGGGCGGAGGGAGTGCGAAGTCCGGGCCCAGATCTCGGCTCCTCCTGCAGAAAGGAAGGAAGGCGGAGCGGGAGGAGGAGGAGAAGGAGGAGGATGGACGGACCTCGAGACATCGCCGAGGCCACTCTCGACTAGGGAGAGAGTTTCCTGGGCGGGCACCGGTGGCACCTTGGGAGCGAGCAGAAGAGGCAAGCTTGAGAAGTCCCTCTGAACTGGCAATCCCGTACCATCAGCATGGGACTGCGGTAGCTCAAGGGGTTAAAGTCGCTGAGCTTGGCGACCGGGTCAGCAGTTAGAGACCCGAGTGCTGCCAACCTAGCACTTCGAAAGCAAGACATTGCAAGTAGATAAATAGAGAGCCCTTCGGTGGGAAGGTAAACAGCGTTCCATACACTTCCATGCATGCATGCCAAGTGTCCACGGAAACATCTGCAGAGGCAGACAGTGCTGTAAACAGAAATGAGCACTTAACCCTAGAGTCGGATACAACTGGCTTTCGAGCAAGGGCAGCTTTTACCTTCTGTCAGCATGCCAAGCTTCCAACACCCAAGTAGCGAATTAGCCGCCGTCCTCAACTGCAACTCATATCCAAGAATGCATTTTTTCCTGAAGCAGGAAAATTTTGACTGGCGTGAATTTGCGTGGATCCCAGCTTGCCATGAAATGACCCACACATTGTGATCACGGATCACATGCAATCAGATCACATGCAATGAGACATGCAGGATTTAACACTGGGACTGCAATGGACTGCCGCAGCCTTGAAGATATTATCAAGGTGCGCCTTCACAGCCAGTCCATCTGGCATGGCCTCTTCTGCCTCCATGACCATTGGCAATCAGAGTTCCTCCACCACTCATTTTGCCGTTGGGCCCAATAGGATGATTTCCAGTGGCATTTCCTCCACCGGTGGGACCATCACCCCACTTAAAGGTGCTCATCCTCCCATAGCCATTGGTCCCATTAGGGAGTCAGGTTAGGTACTGTAACTGCCACCTGACACACGGCATTGAGTCACTGGCTGTACAGTCTACTCCATTACAATAGCGGGATGTTCGGCAAATTAGCAATATGATGCTGAATGGAAGGTCAGCAGAGCAGCAGTTTGAGACCTGTGCATTGCACGATAGACTGAGATCTTGTGTTTCGTCCCAGCTTCTGCCAGCCTAGCAGTTAAAAAGCAAGAAATTGCAAGTAGATAAATAGGTACTGCTTCAGTGGAAAAGGTAACAGTGTTCTGTGCACACCAGTGTATAAGTCATGCCTGCCACATGACCAGGGAAGTTCATGTGGCACCTAGAGTCAGACATGACTGGCTTTCGAGCAAGGGATACGATTACCTTTACTAGCCTGCAGAGATAAGAGAGAGAGAGAGAGGTGCACCCTATTAGAAAGCCTAGGAAAGCCCATTTATCTCTCTCTCTCCTTTCAAAGTGCTACAAATTTTATTCCACCAGATATAAAAAGGAGAAAATACAGACGTATGAAAGGTGAGAGCTATGATAATATTGTATTGGATTTTGTGGGTTGGAGAGTATGAAAGAGGCAAAAGGAGAGAGAGAAAATCTTTTTTTATAAAAAAAATTATTGAGTTTTAACAATAAAAAGTACAATGAACAAAACAGTAAACAAAAACAATCAATAAAGGAGAAAAACCAAAAAGAATACAGTACAGTGGTACCTCATACAGCAATTTTAATCTGTTCCATGGGACTCATTGTTGTATGAAACAATTGCTATTCGATACATGCATCGTATAGCGATTTTCCCTATGGGATGCATTGTACAACGATTTGTGTGTGTGTGTGTGTGTGTGTGTGTGTGTGTGTGTGTGTGTGTGTGTGTGTGTGTGTGTGTGTGTAAAAAGACCTACTGTAGTAAAAAAAATATTTATGTGCCCCCTACACCAAGTGTGGTGGAGCCTGTTACATTTTAAAATATAATGTTATTATTATCGACCTTCATTATTACCTTTCCAAAAATTAAAATTTTGGGCGGCAGGTCTATGTCCAAAATTCTTTTCCATTGCATATTCAATAAAATATTTCCATATTTTCCAAAATTGGTTAGACTTAATCAAACCTTTTTTGATATTGATCTCCCATGTTAAGTTATCATTTAACGTCAGAGTTCTCAACCTTTTTAAGCCGAGGGCTGGGTCACGCTCCCTCAGACAGCTTTGGGGGCTGGATGGCCATTTTGCCCTTCCCGCATCACATGGCACTTCTTGGTGTGGTGGAGGTGGTGGGGGACCGCATGAAATAGTGTTGTGGACCGCATCTGGCCCACAGGCCTCAGGTTGAGAATCCCTGATTTAACGCAATGTCCCATACTTCATTGGAGAGAGAAAAGCTTTAAAACATTGCCTGTTTCCCTAAATTGATCACTAGATGGCAGGAGTATACCAAGAACAATTGCAGCCTGGGGGGAGGGGGGACAACCTAGAGACTAACATAAGGCAATCTAGAACAGGGGTGGCCAAACTATGGCCCGTGGGCCAGATCCGGCAGATGGCACCAAATCATCCAGCCCTTACCACCCTTGATGTAAAATATACATTCACAAACTGCTGTTGTAAATGCACGCACAGCTGTACAACAGTCGAGGGTGCATTGAAGTTTATGGCAACGTTTTGCGAATGCACAGGTGTGTTTTACTTCCACTTCTAGTGTGAGGAACCACATGACCAGCCCACTCAACCACATGACTGTCCCACAGCGCAAACTGTTTGGGAACCCTTAATCTAGAATATTGTTCATTTCCCCCCTCTCTTTCTTCTTTTGTTCACCTCTTCAGAATGCTTGTCTTCTGGCGCTGTGATAACTGCACAATCTAGTGTGTGTGTGTGTGTGTGTGTGTGTGTGTGTGTGTGTGTGTGTGTGTGTGTGTGTGTGTGTGTGTGTGTGTGTGCATCACAGTTCACCTGGGACTGGTTGTATTTGAGTTCAAAGATCAGCATCTGTAAGACAGAACTTGTGTTTGATAGGGCTCCATCTTCCACACCAGGACTTATCAACCTTTTAAATCTTCACACTCCCTTAGACATCTTCGGTGGCTGGACGGCTATTTTGCCCTTCTGTTGTGTTCTGTACTGTACCTTTTACAATGTATCCATTCACGTGTATCCAATGTAACCATGCTTGTGTAACAATATAACCAACAGCTGCTTAACTGTAGCCCTTGCAATAGGACGCGAGCTAATGACCACCTGGTGGCAATAGCGAGCGTTCAAGCTCTCTTGGCCCGGACTCACCAGCAAACAACAGCGCGGGAAGATTCCTGCCATCACCTACACCTGGACAAGAAGGGCATGACCGTCCATGACGTCACGCGGACAGTAACCAATAGTCTGTCGAGGAGCCACATTCAAATGTATAGCCACCGTATATATTGAGCTACCCATCCGCCATTACCTCATGTTCCCCTGGATCATCATGCAATAAACCTGTGTTAAGCCAACCCTTCGGCTGTTCATTGTCTTTGGTCCCATATACTAAATTGGTGACGAGGATGGGATATGGCTGCCCACGGGACCAAGACATGCGCCGGTTTCGAAATCAGGAGACCGGCAGACTGGGACATCTTCGAGATGGACTTCCAGGGAGCCCTGGTGGAATCCGAAGTCACGGATGAGGCAAAGAAAAGGGCCATTTTCACCAGGATGCTGGGGCCAGACACCAAGAGGGTCTTGGTGGACCTGATCGCGCCGAGGAGGGCGAGTGAATTCAAGGTGAAAGAGCTCATGCACATGCTGCGTGAGTACTTCCGGCCCTCGACGGCGATGTTCCCCGCTCGGAGCGCGTTTTGGAGGTGAGTCCAAGCGCCCGGGGAGATGGTCGCCGACTTCGCAGCGGCCCTGCGACTGGCGGCCGGCCCATGCAAATGGGAGAACGCAGAAATCACACTAAGAGACTGCGTGCTGTGTGGCCTGAGCGATGCCGAAACTCAGCTCACATTGATGAACCGCGAGCCACCCCCCACATTGCAGGAGGTACTGAAGGAGGCACAAGCTGCAGAAGCTACGAAGGCCGGGGTCCAGGAGCTCCAGGACTGGCGGCCAAAGACGGGCAAGGCAGAAACTTCGGTGCGCGTTTCGGTGCACGCAGCCCGGCGAGTTTCGAAGTCGTCCGTGGAGAGCAGCGACGACGAGGACGTCCGGAAGGTCCGGAAGGAAGGCCGGCGTTGCGACGGCTGCGGAGCGAACCACGACCGCGCCAAATGCCCGTTCAGAAAGGCCGAGTGTCACAACTGCGGCCGCCGCGGGCACATCGCCAAGGTCTGCAGGAAACGGCGCGAGGCCCGGAAGAGCTCGAGAGACAGCGCGACGAGACCCAAGGACGGCACCCAGGCCACAAGGAAGCGAGACGGTGTGGGCCGCATCGCCGACGACAGCGAGGACGACGCACCGGTGTTCAGCGTGTCCGCAGGACACCCCCGCTACTTTGTTGAGGTACTAGTACAAGGGGCCCCCATTAGGATGGAAATTGACTCGGGGTCCTCATATTCCATCATTCCCCAGAAGGAGTTTCTGAAAATTGCCCCCCACGTGCGGCCCAAACTCAAAGCTTTGAGGTCCACGCTACGGGACGTGCAAGGGAACTGCATTCCGGTGTTGGGGGTTGGAAAATTTCAGGTCCAATTCAAGAAACACGCCGCAACTCTCCCCCTAGTTGGTCTTAAAGGGGGGAATTGCAGCCTCCTCGGGACTCAATGGTTCCAGCCCCTGGGTTTGTTCATTGGGGGGGGGGGGTGCATGCCGTTGTCGTTGGGACTGACCCGATTCAGGAGGTGTGCGACGCGCACCCCGAAGTCTTCAAAAAGGGACTTGGGAAATTTAAGGGACCCCCAGTAGCCTTCGACCTAGACCCTGAGGTCCGCCCAATAAGACTCAAACCGCGCCGGGTGCCATTCGCGCTCAAGGACAAAATAGAGGCGGAACTGGACAAATTGGTGGGCATGGGGATTCTTGTTCCTGTTGATTCTGCGGAGTGGAAAACTCCAATTGTAACAGCACTAAAGGCCAACGGGGAGGTGCGCATATGCGCTGATTACAAGTGCACCATCAACAAGGCAATTCGCCCTAATGCGTATCCGGTGCCGGTAGTCAGCCATTTGCTGGCCAGGTTACATGGGGGAAAGTGCTTCGCTAAGCTCGACTTAGCACAAGCCTACCAGCAGCTCTCGGTGACCCCAGCCGCCGCTGCTGCCCAAACTATAGTCACCCATAAGGGTGACGCGCCTTCAATTCGGCGTAAACTCGGCGCCTGGAATTTTCCAGTCACTCGTGGAATGCCTCCTGAAGGGGCTCGAGGGGGTGTTACCTTATTTTGATGACGTATTGATAACGGGGGGGAGTCGGGCCGAATTGGCAAAGAGGTTGGGCAAGGTCCTGGCGATATTCAAAAAGGCGGAGTTGAGACTGCGAAAAGACAAATGCGTCTTCTTCGCGACCGAGGTCGAATTCCTAGGGTTCCGTGTCACTCCTGAGGGAATAAGGCCGTCCAAGTCTAAGGTAGCCGCCATCAAGCAAGCCCCTCGCCCCACCTCCAAGCCCGAGTTGCAGTCGTTCCTAGGGCTGCTGAACTTTTATCACTCCTTCCTTCCCCGGAAAGCAGCCGTGGCCGAACTGTTGCACAGATTGCTTAAAAAGGACGAGGCATGGAAGTGGGGCGACCAGCAAGAGAGGGCATTTAGTGAGCTAAAGCAGCTTCTGGCGTCTGATGCCATCCTAACCCATTTCAACCCCAAGCGCCCAGTGGTCCTGATCTGTGACGCATCCCCGGTGGGGGTGGGGGCGGTGCTGTGCCACGTGCTGGAAAACGGGAGGGAGGCCCCGATAGCGTTCATTCCAGGTCCCTGTCCCAAGCGGAGAGAAACTACGCCCAGACAGACAGGGAAGCGTTAGCGATAATTGCAGGGACCAAAAAGTTCCATGACTTCCTGTATGGCCGCCCCTTCACAAACGTGACCGATCACAAGCCCCTGCTAGGCATTTTTACCGCAGATAAGCCCACGCCACAGATCCTGTCCCCAAGGATGCTTAGGTGGGCCATTTTTCTTAACGCGTATCAGCACGCGTTAGTGTACAGGCCCGGGAGGGAGATCAGCCATGCGGACGCTCTATCGAGGTCCCCTCTTCCCCAGGATAGCAGCCACGTGGGCGGGGAGGAGCCAGACCACCAGGTGCTGATGATAGAGGTCCTCGACTCGCCCCCAATACGGCCCGCCGACATTGCCAAAGCGACCGGCAAGGACAACATTTTAGCAAGGGTTAGCTCCTGGGTGCAGAAAGGGTGGCCAGCGTCCTCCCCGGCAGCGGAGTTCGACCCATTTTTTCGAAAGAAGTTAGAGTTGTCCCTTGAGAGGGGGTGCCTTCTGTGGGGCCAGCGAGTAGTGATCCCGGCGTCCTTACGACCGCGGGTACTCAAACTCCTGCACGTCAGCCACCCTGGAATTGTGCGCTCCAAAGCCCTGGCACGGAGCTATTTCTGGTGGCCCCAGCTAGACGCCGACATCGAGCACATGGTCGGCACTTGTGAACCCTGCCAAAGCTATAGGCCAGAAGAGGCCCGCCTGCCTCACAGGGAGTGGGACGCGGCGAAGAGGCCGTGGTCCCGGATTCATGTAGACTTTGCTGGCCCGTTCCGTGGGACGCTTTTTCTCCTTGTGGTGGATGCCTTCTCCAAGTGGTTGGAGGTCATTCCGGTTACAAGCACGTCCACGGCCACAACCATAAAGCATTTGCGGAGGGTTTTTTCCACGTTCGGTTTACCCGACACCCTCATAAGCGACAACGCAAGTTGTTTCACGTCCTCTGAGTTCAGGGCATTCACAGAAATCAACGCCATTCGGCACATCACCTCCGCTCCTTTCCACCCTGCCACAAACGGCCAAGTAGAGCACCTTGTGCGCACCACCAAGGATACGCTGCGGCGCATGGGGCCCGGGGACCTAAACCATCAAGTGTGCCAGTTTCTGCTAGGTTACAGAGTGACTCCCCTAGCATCAGGATACTCCCCCGCAGAGCTGCTGATGCGCAGGAAGCTGACCAACATACTAACTAGGCTAGACCCCACAAGAGTAGAGGACAAGGGGAAGAACATTAGGATGGAGGACACAAAGAGTTTCGACGTGGGTGCCCCCGTGTATTGCAGGAATTATGCCAGCGCGGGTCCGGCCTGGGTACCGGGCGTCATCCTAGAGCGGACCGGCCCCGTCTCGTACCGCGTCGAGACTGGTACAGGTCTACTCTGGAGGCGGCACGCGGACCAGCTCCGGCGCAGGGTCCCCGGCGAGCAGGACACGGACCGCGGGAAACAAGATTCAGCGTTAGGGTTCTCCCCCACCCGTTCAGCCCAAGGGGGAGGAAAGGGGGGCCATGGGTCCCCACCAAGGGGGGAGGAAAGGGAATCTGTCCTCGTAGACATCCTGCGGGATCAGTCAGCAGAGAGAAGGGAAGCCGATCTCATAGATATCCCGCGGGATCTCCCCACTAATACGGATACCCCAGCAGATTTAGATTTTGATTTTCAGAACCGGGGAAGTTTTGCGGAGTGGTCCCCCACCCGTCCAAGCGAGAAGAGGGGTTTTTCGTTAGCCCCAAGTGTCTCCGGTCTGCCCACAATGGAGTTTTTCCCTTCCCCCAAAACCGCCAAACCACGGCAAGCCGCGAACAAGTCTCCCTCTCCCGTTTCAGGACAAGGGACCAGGGAACGAGGAAGCAGTAGCGCCCCTGGGGCAGGTCAGCCCTCATCGCGGCCCAAACGCGTTTGCAATAAGCCATCTTGGCTGAGGGACTTCGTCCCATCCTAGGGGGGAGGGATGTTGTGTTCTGTACTGTACCTTTTACAATGTATCCATTCACGTGTATCCAATGTAACCATGCTTGTGTAACAATATAACCAACAGCTGCTTAACTGTAGCCCTTGCAATAGGACGCGAGCTAATGACCACCTGGTGGCAATAGCGAGCGTTCAAGCTCTCTTGGCCCGGACTCACCAGCAAACAACAGCGCGGGAAGATTCCCGCCATCACCTACACCTGGACAAGAAGGGCGTGACCGTCCATGACGTCACGCGGACAGTAACCAATAGTCTGTCGAGGAGCCACATTCAAATGTATAGCCACCGTATATATTGAGCTACCCATCCGCCATTACCTCATGTTCCCCTGGATCATCATGCAATAAACCTGTGTTAAGCCAACCCTTCGGCTGTTCATTGTCTTTGGTCCCATATACTAAACCTTCCTCCACCACATGGCACTTCCTGGTGTGGTGGATGCAGTGGGGGGACATGAAATGGTGTCATGGGGTGCATTCGGCCCACGGGCCGCAGATTGAAAATCTCCATTCCACACAAAGAGGACTCCATAAGGTTACTGTGTCCAGAGAATTGTTCTTGTATGGATTTGAATTATGGTAGCAAGCAACATTCAATCAAAATTAATGCGAGCGTCACCATGTGACAGACAGGACAGTCAAAGAAAATGACGGAAGCATGGTTGTTGTTCCAGGAGCGCAAGACCATTTTCAGGAGGGTCAGTTGAGTTTCCCCCACATTCTCTTGCCTTAACGCCCTTGACCTCTACCTATGGAGAACCTTAAAGGATGTTGTGTATAATAGAAAACCGGCTATGCTGATGGTACTTCAAGAAGGAAGCATGTGCAGCGATTTAAGTTGACACTTTGGTCAATGTTGTTCAAGCAGTAGTTCGCTATAATCAGAAGTGTCTGGATGCTGATGGTAATCACTTTGATCACCTCTTGTAATTGCAGTAGTCCAACTTGACTTGTATTCATCTTTTGTTATCAGTATATGTTGAGTATTACAATTTTAATGCAGTTAATTAATTTTTTGGGGACTGTGGTGGCTTAGTGGTTGAGTCGCTGAACGTGACAACTGGAAGGTCAGCAGATCGGCAGGGTTTTTTATTATTTATTTATTTTATTTAGTGTATTTATATACTTCCTTCCTTGTCTTATGACAACCCAAAGCGGTTTACAAGCAATCTCAAAAAATACAATAAAGAATTACAGGAACAAGTTACAATCAAAACAATTAAAATATAAAATACGAATTACAGATCAGAAGTACAATGTTTTAGTGTATGCAAACCAAGACACAGGACACAGCCTCGGGCTGGGTTAACTCAGGTTTATTGCATCGTGGACAGAGGGAACATGAGGTAATGGCGGATCGATAGCTCTTTATATACAGTGGTAATACATTTGAACGTGGTGCCATAGTAGCCCATTGGCTACTGCCTGCGTGACGTCATTTCGAGTCACGCCCTTCTTGTCCAGGTGTAGGTAGTGGCGGGAAAGCTTCCCGCGCTGCCGCCTTTGATGAGATCGGACCAAGAGAGCTTGGACGCTCGCTGCTGCCAGCTGGTGGACATTAGCTCGCGTCCTCATGCAGGGTTCATATGATACAGCTGAAGGTTACATTGTTGCTATAGGCAAGGTTACATTGGTTCAGATACATTGTAATCCATGTGGAAGGTAAAACCCTTAGAACACAACATCCCTCCCCCCTAGGACGAGACAACGTCTCGAGCCCATGCTTCTAGACACTCCCCCCCCCTAGGAGACAAAATCTCTCAGCCAAGATGGCTTGTTTCGAACACGCTGGGGTCTCGATGCGGGCTGCCTCTCCCCGGGTTTGCTACCTTCTCTTTGTCCCCTGGTTTCCTGTCCTGTAATTTGAGAGGGAGACTCGTTAGTGACTTGCCGCGGCTCTGCGGCGTTGTTGGGAGGTGTGCTCTTACTTAGGGAGGAACCGGGGGCACTGGGGGCTAACGAAAAACCCCTCTTCTCGCTTGGATGGGTGGGGGAACACTCCTGAAACCCCCCCCCGGCTCGCTAAATCAAAATCTAAAGTCCATTCGGGGGCAGCGGTCTCGAACTCCTCTCCCCCTCCCCCGGCTCCTGATAGGACTGGTTTATCAAAAGGATATGAGTCGGGCCCGCTGCTTCTTCCTTCCCCCCTCGCTTGGGACTGTTGTCCGCTGCTGTCTCCCCCTTGGGTTAAGCGGGTGGGGGAGAACCCTAACGCTGAATCTTGTTGCTGATCCTCACTGACAGGCCCACTTACTCGGTGCCTCAGTTGGTCTGCGTGCCTCCTCCAGAGGAGACCGGCGTGGGTCTCGACCCGGTACGACACTGGCCCCGTCTGTTCTACAACCGTCCCCGGCACCCAGGCTGGCCCCGCGCTGGCATAGTTCCTGCAATGAACAGGGTCGCCGGCGGCGAACCCTTTCGAGACTGCCAGCCCCACGTTTTTTCCCTTATCCTCAATTCTTGTGGGGTCCAGCCTGGACAGGAGTGTAGTCAGTTTACGCCGCATCAATAGCTCTGCCGGCGAGTAGCCAGACGCTAAGGGGGTCACCCTATACGCTAGTAAGAACTGACATACTTGGTGGTTCAGGTCCCCGGGGCCCATGCGCCGAAGCGCCTCCTTTGTTGTACGCACCAACCGTTCCACTTGGCCATTCGTGGCCGGGTGAAACGGCGCGGACGTGACATGCCGAATGGCATTCGCCTCCATGAATGCCCCGAACTCTGAGGAGGTGAAGCAACTCGCGTTATCGCTGACTAAAGTGTCGGGTAAACCGAACGTTGAAAAGACTCTCCGTAGTTGGTTAATTGTAGTGGTGGAGGATGTGCTCTTTACCGGAATGACCTCCAGCCACTTTGAGAATGCATCCACCACCAGGAGAAACATGGTTCCTCGGAAAGGGCCAGCGAAATCTACGTGCACTCTGGACCATGGCCCCCTTGCTGTGTCCCATTCCCTATGCGGGAGCCTGGCCGCCTCTGGTCGGGACCCCTGGCACGCCTCACAAGTGCCGACCATGTGCTCAATGTCCTCGTCCAGCTGTGGCCACCAAAAGTAACTGCGGGCCAGCGCTTTTGAGCGAACGATGCCCGGGTGGCTGACGTGCAGCAGTTTGAGAACCCTCGGCCGCATGGGTGTTGGGACCACCACCCGTTGGCCCCACAACAGGCACCCCCTTTCTAGGGACAACTCTAGCTTCTTCCGAAAGAATGGGTCGAATTCCTTGCTTGGGGACGATGCTGGCCACCCTTTCTGCACCCATGAGCTGACTTTCTCCAGCGTTCTGTCCTTGCCTGTCGCCCTGGCTATATCGGCCGGTACTATTGGGGGTTCGTCTAAAACCTCAATTAGCAACACCTGGCGGTCTCTTCCTATTCTGGCTTTTTGGTCGTCCGACAAGGGCAAAGGGGATCTCGACAGCGCATCAGCATGGCTGATCTCCTTTCCGGGCCGGTACTCCAACTCGTGTTGGTATGCGTTAAGAAAGATGGCCCATCGCAACATTCTCGGGGACAGTATCTGCGGCGTGGGCTTGCCTGCCGTGAAAATTCCTAACAGGGGCTTGTGATCCGTCACGATTTTGAATGGGCGGCCATACAGAAAATCGTGAAACTTTTTGGTCCCCGCTACTATTGCCAATGCCTCCCTGTCGGTTTGTGCGTAATTTCGCTCTGCTTGGGACAGGGACCTTGAGTAAAACGCCACTGGGGCCTCCCGACCGTCATCCAACACGTGGCAAAGCACCGCCCCCACCCCCACCGGTGATGCATCACAGACTAAGACCACCGGCCGTTTGGGGTCGAAGTGCGTAAGGATTGCGTCCGATGTTAAAAGTTGCTTTAGTTCGTTGAACGCCTTCTCGTGCTCGTCACCCCACATCCATGTCTCCTCCTTCTTAAGTAACCGATGAAGCGGTTCGGCCACGGAGGCTTTCCGCGGAAGGAATGTATGGTAGAAATTGAGGAGCCCCAGGAATGACTGAAGTTCGGTTTTGGATGTGGGGCGAGGGGCCTTCTTAATGGCTGCTACCTTGGATTTGGACGGCTTAATACCCTCGGGTGTGATCCGAAACCCTAAAAATTCGACCTCGGTTTCGAAAAAAACACATTTGTCCTTCCTCAGTCTCAGCCCCGCTTTCTCGAAAACAGTTAGTACTTTATCCAATCTCTTAGCCAGTTCGGCCTCACTCCCCCCTGTTATCAACACGTCATCAAAATAAGGCAACACCCCCTCCAGCCCCTTCAGGAGGCGTTCCACAAGCGACTGGAAAAGGCCGGGTGCCGAGTTCACGCCGAACTGTAAACGCGACACCTGGAACGCTCCTTTATGTGTGACTATCGTTTGTGCCGCGGCCGTGGCGGGAGTTACGGGGAGTTGTTGATAGGCTTGTGCCAGGTCGAGCTTAGCGAAACACTTTCCCCCATTTAGCCTGGCCAAAAGGTGGCTGACCACTGGCACCGGATATGCATTAGGGCGAATCGCCTTGTTAATTGTACACTTATAATCAGCGCAAATGCGCACCTCCCCGTTAGCCTTCAGGGCTGTTACGATTGGAGTTTCCCACTCCGCGGAATCCACAGGAATAAGAATCCCCTGGCCCACCAATTTGTCCAGTTCCGCCTCTATTTTGTCCTTTAGTGCGAAAGGCACCCTGCGCGGTTTGAGTCTTATCGGGCGGACCTCCGGGTCTAGGTCGAAGGCTACAGGGGGTCCCTTGAATTTTCCAAGTCCTTTTTCAAACACGGTGGGGTGCGCGTCACACACCGCTTGTATCGGATCCGCGCCCACGGCATGCACCCCCCCTATGAACAAACCCAAGGGCTGAAACCACTGCGTCCCTAGGAGACTACAATTCCCCCCTTTGAGAACGACTAACGGGAGTTCTGCGGAATGTCTTTTATAGCGAACCCGAAATTTCCCGACCCCCAGCACTGGAATGCTGTTCCCTTGTACGTCTCGTAGCGTGGACCTCAGAGTCTTAAGTTTGGGCCGCGCTTGGGGGTCGATCTTCAAGAACTCTTTCTGGGGAATTATGGAATAATAGGACCCCGAGTCAATCTCCATCCTAACAGGGGCCCCTTGTACTATTACCTCAATGAAGTAATGGTTTTGTCCCGCGGACACGCTGAACACGGGGGCGTCGTCCTCACTGCCGTCCGAGACGCGACCCACGCCGTCCTGCTTCCTCGTGGTTCGGGCGCCATCTTGGGGTCTCGCTGGACGGTCCGGTCTGGCCGAACGGTCTTTCGACTGCCTCCGGCCCTCTCTCCGATTTCTGCATGCCCTGGCGATGTGCCCGCGCCTGCCACAGCCGTAACATTCGGCTTTCTTGAAAGGGCACTTCGCACGCTCGTGGGCCGCCCCACACCCATCGCAGCGACGCCCCCCTTTCCGGACCTTCTGTACCTCTTCGCCGTCGCTTCCATCTGTAGAGGATCTCGAGGTTCGTCGGGTCGCGTGCACCGGCTGTCCTGACTTGCCACGCACCGAGCTTTCCGCTTTGCTGGCCCTAGGACGCCACTCACGCCACTCGTGTATTTCGTCCACTCCCGCATTCGTGGACTCCGCGGATTCCGCGGTCTCTACGACCTCGGCCAGCGTGGGTGGCGGTTCTCTGTTCATCAGGCGGCGCTGCACTTCCTTGTCCTTCAGGCCACACAGCACGACGTCCCTCATGATCATCTCCAGGTTGTCCCACTTGCAGGGAACGGCGGCTACCCTCAGGGCCTCCACGAAAGCCTCTACCGACTCATCCGGCGCTTGGACTCGCCTCCAAAACGCACTCCTAGCGGGAAACATTGCTTTCGAGGGTTGGAAACGCTCACGCAGCAACTTCAGTATGTCGTCGGTTTTGAAGTCATCCAACGTCTTCGGTTCGATCATGCCCACCAGGGTCCGCTTGGTCTCTACACCCAGCATTCGGGTGAGGATGGCCCTCTTCCTTTCCTCGTCGTCTTTGACTTTGAGTTCCACCAATGCCGCCTTGAAATCCATGTTAAAGATGGTCCAGTCTTGCGGCTTGGTAATATTGAACCCGCTCTGTGTCCTGGCACTTTGGGAATCCATTATCCCACCTTCGTCGCCAGTTTAGTGTATGCAAACCAAGACACAGGACACAGCCTCGGGCTGGGTTAACTCAGGTTTATTGCATCGTGGACAGAGGGAACATGAGGTAATGGCGGATCGATAGCTCTTTATATACAGTGGTAATACATTTGAACGTGGTGCCATAGTAGCCCATTGGCTACTGCCTGCGTGACGTCATTTCGAGTCACGCCCTTCTTGTCCAGGTGTAGGTAGTGGCGGGAAAGCTTCCCGCGCTGCCGCCTTTGATGAGATCGGACCAAGAGAGCTTGGACGCTCGCTGCTGCCAGCTGGTGGACATTAGCTCGCGTCCTCATGCAGGGTTCATATGATACAGCTGAAGGTTACATTGTTGCTATAGGCAAGGTTACATTGGTTCAGATACATTGTAATCCATGTGGAAGGTAAAACCCTTAGAACACAACAAATGTAGCAACCGAAAAATGCTCAACGGCAGGGGAAGGAGCTGAGCAAGGTGGCGCTAAGTGCAGTTTTCAAAGTCCACGACGTCCGGGAGCCCAGGTGAGCTCAACTTCCCCACGGCCAATGCTGGACTGGGGAAGAGGGCTCAGATGAGGCATTGGCAGCACCCAGCTTGAAGTCTATGCCACGTCAGGAGCCCAGGGTGTTCTCACTCCCCCGTGGCAAGTGCCGGACCAGGGAAGTGGCCAAGCGTCCTTTTTGAGACCCGAGTGCTATGTGATAGAGTGAGCTCCTGTCATCTGCCCCTGCTCCTGCCAACCTAGTAGTTCAAAAGCAAGACATTGCAAGTAGATACAGTAAATAGGTACTACTTTGGTGGGAAGGTAAACAGTGTTCCATGCAAAATAAAGTGTATAGTCATGCCTGCCACATGTCCACGGAAACATATGTAAACGCAGACAGTGCTGGCTCTTTGGTACAAATAGAGATGAGCACTGAACCCCAGAGTTGGATACGACTGGCTTTCGAGCAAGGGTGACCTTTACCTATTCCTTTCTTAAAATATGTATACATTTTCGGCACCCTCTGTAAATTTTTGTAGATTACCAAGAGAATGTGAAGCTCTCTGAATGCCCTGCAGATTCTAAGGTGTCTTTAGGAGTCTCCTGAAGAAACCTGAGTTTTCAGAGCCAAATCCAAAACAAATGGTACATCCTTAGTGCGGACATCAGACAAGAAAATTGCAGGTGCGAACCAGCCCTTTCAAGCACTTCTTCAGAATCATACAGGACCAGAAACCTGATGTATTTCACATAATAAACACCATGGTGCTTGGAAAGTGAGATTCTGCAGCCAATATTTTGTCATCATTCTGTTCATTCTGTATTATCCTGGAGCAGGGATTTCCACCCTGAGACCCATGAGTCAGATTCGGCCCACAGCACCATTTCCTGTGGCCCACCACTCCTCCAAGGGCATTTGAGAAACAAAATGACCATTCACTTTGAGGTTGTTGGGACAAAATGGCTGCCCATCATGCAGGCAAGGCATAATGGCCATCTGGCCCTTGAAGCTGACTAAGAGAGTGTGACCCGGCCCATGGCTTGAAAAGATTGGGAACCCCCATCCTGGAGTATGGGGGACCATATTCGATAGAAACTGTGTTGGCTTGACGGCAGAGAGTAATCCAGAGCTGTGTCTGAGAGACAAAATAAAGTTTTGAATGTTGAAAGCTGAATTGACTCCAGTTTTCTTTCGATTTGGCCTCGGGATTGCAGCTAATGAGCAAGCGGAGATGAGTAAGCATAACTGTTTTGGAAAAGGAATTCTTAGGATCCTGCAATTTTGTTCTCAACGAAAGGTAAAAAAAAATATAATAATAATTTTTGCCCTCACTGCTACATTGCGAGTTTATACAATGTAAAGTTAGTGGCCTTGCTTGTAACAATGCAGCGTTAGTTCTTCATCTCTATGGGATAGCCTTGCTTACTTGCTGTCCAAGAGCTGTAATAAAAGAGGAGATATTTACAGCCTTTCCCCAACTACAGGTGCATCCTGTAGCATCCTTCGGGTGATTCGCCAGTTGCGCCCATTCCTGGACCGGGACTCCTTGCTCATGGTCACCCATGCTCTGGTTACCTCCAGACTAGACTATTGCAATGCGCTCTACATGGGGCTGCCCTTGACGACCATTCGGAGGCTACAGCTGGTCCAAAATGCGGCTGCCCGGGTGGTGATGGGGTGTGGCCGTTATGCTCATGCTTCGCCACTGCTCCGGGAGCTGCACTGGTTGCCAGTATGTCTCCGGGTGCAATTCAAGGTGCTGGTTTTGACCTTTAAAGCCCTATATGGTAGTGGGCCAGGTTACCTAAGAGACCGCATCGCCCTGAGGACGTCTGTCCGTCCAACCAGAGCGGACCGGAGGGGCTCTCTAATTGTTCCATCAGCCAGAGGGGCTCGCCTCTCTGGAACAAGGAGGAGAGCCTTCTCCGTGTCTGCACCGGCCCTCTGGAACCTCCTGCCAACAGAATTACGTCTTCGGACGGAGTTGCTGCCTTTCAGAAGGGATCTTAAAACCTGGCTGGCAGGTCAAGTGTGGGGTGCGGGTGGAAGGGTAACCACCATGGGGTGGTTGGTGTAGAGGAACTCTTCCCCATGGTGCCTTTTCGATCCTGCAGCCCTTGCTTTTTAGGGGGTGGGTAGTCTTAACTTTTTTTTACTGTTTTAACTGTTTTTAGGATTATTATTGTATTTGTGAATATTGTCTGTAAACTCCTTGGGTTGCCCTGGGGTTACTTTTTATGTTGTTAGCCGCCCAGAGTCGGCCTTGTGTTGAGTGGGCGGGATATAAATTGAATAAATAAATAAATAAATAAATAAAAATCAAATGCCAAGCATCTGCCTGCGACACATTGCACTGGTAGAAAATCCTCTCCTGCTTGCAGCTGTGCCTTTATCCTTTCTTTCTGCAGTAATAATCTCATTAGCTTGCATGACACAGACGCTTGCCTTTATTGATCTCCCCACCTGGTCTCCCACTTCTCTACCTACACCAAACTGCAGAGTCTCTTCAGGCAAAATCAGAAAGGGACTTTCTCTTGATATAAACTGTTAGCAGAGTGGTATGCAGTGGGCAGCAAGAGGTTCACACCTGGCAAGGTGGTCCCTTGTGAGAAAAACAGGCAGACAGATCTTGGTGCAGGAAGTAAAAAGGCGCAAGTATATACAGTGCAACAACTGTAACACAAAACAGATATATTCTCTTGAGCTGCTCAGTTGACCTCACTGAGACAGTTCAGTTGTACTATATACAAGTCCATATAGTTCAGTAGCAGTCCAGTCCAGCATGGTAAATGCAAGCTGTAAATGACAGACAAAGCCAAAGAGTTCTACAGCTTCTGTCCTCCTGGTGGAGGCTTACTACCCCAAGTAGTCCTTCTTTGTCCAGCAAGCACAGATGTCATATCAGGCAAAAGCCATCATCAGGTTTAGTGCAAAGATTCAGTCCTTGTAGCAGGTTCTGGAAGACGCAGGAATCTTCGTCCAGACTGTCAGCAGAGGAAGGTGAGTGCGGATTCCGCTAGCATAATTGGCACATTACGGCCCTCGCAGAGGCCACTTCAGTCGAGAAAGCTCCTGGCCCGTGGGTTCTGCGGGCACAGAAATTGGGGGGGGGGGCAGATTAATAATCATAGGGTTGATTCACCCACATCTGACCTGACCGGCGATTCTGCTGAGGAAAGCGAAGAGCAGTCTTCGGCTGCTCTACAGTCGGCCGAACTCGGCGCCGTTGCCTCGAAGTTGACAGCGGCAACTGGACTTGTGATAACCCACAGACACTTGGTTCAATGTATGCTCATGTTACCCTACCTTCAGGTTGGTTCTTTACATGCAATCAGTACACTTGGAATTACATTCCCGCAAATGTATCCGATTCTATCAGTCGCTTGACATTGTTACTCCCCACTAGGGATATGATTGTTCCAAGCACAAATGTTTCCACACCCATACGGCGCACTCGTGCCACTCAGTTAGACAGCTCATGTGATAGCAACATTAGGGTTCTGAGTCCAGCTGAGTACATCTCACTGGCAGTCAGCATACTTGGCGTGCCAGGCTTAGCCGTCGGCAACGCTCGGAGAATTGGTCAATTGGCTTGCGGATTAGCAAAGGCCATTAACCATACCTCCTCAGAGATAGCGCTGCTCAACCAGGAGCAGGCGGAACTTCGCCATGCCATACTAGACAATCGAGCAGCTATCGACTACCTTCTGTTGTTACATCATTTGGGTTGTGAATCTGTCCACAGCATGTGTTGCTTTAATCTCACAGACAATACCCGTAAAGTGCAGAGCCAGCTCACGGACCTCCACACCCTAGTCAAGAATATCAAGGAGGATACTTCATGGGGGTGGTGGGATTCCTTGTGGTCGTGGCTCCCATGGGGGTGGCTCCAGACAACACTCAAAGTGATTGCAGGAGTGATTGTACTAAGCATAGCAGGATGTTGTTTCGTGCAATGTATTCCCTCGCTGCTGTTAAAATGTCCCCCATGGGGGGAACCCCGGCACGTCATTCCCACACACCAGCTGATGCCCCTCCTACACAGGGCCGTCTGTCAGGTCCATAAATAACAAAGAAAGGGGGGATGCGGATTCCGCTAGCATAATTGGCACATTACGGCCCTCGCAGAGGCCACTTCAGTCGAGAAAGCTCCTGGCCCGTGGGCTCTGCGGGCACAGAAATTGGGGGGGCAGATTAATAATCATAGGGTTGATTCACCCACATCTGACCTGACCGGCGATTCTGCTGAGGAAAGCGAATCGCTAACCTCCGTTACGTATTAGGCAATTACTGACTCACAGATCAGCCCAAGCTCTAGTGCAAATAGAGGCCATATTTACCCTGGTGTAAGCCATGAACAATGGATTTCCCCTGTCAGTGTTTGCCCTAGTTAATTAACTTCCCCAAGAGAGATTCCCCATTAACCCGGGTAAATGGGTGATGTGATTTTCTGTCAGATGACGATTGTATCACACGCTGCCTTGAATTCCTATAAATGATGATGTCTTTTCCTCAATAAACCACTGGTCTTCGCTCCATCTTGTCTCGTGTCATTCCTTTGACCAGTCTCCTCCGGGACCCTAAGGGCCGCTTCACGGCCCCAATCCTACAGGTGAGCATTAAAGCTCAGGCAAGTTGAGCATTGTAGCTGGAAGTCTGCAATCCTGCTCTGGCCTAAATACACTGGCCCATGGAGCACAACTGGGGAAAGTCCCAGCACCTGTGTGCCCCTGCAGTAGGGTCTTAAAGGCATCACAGACACAATATGCCTTGCAACCAGTTAGGGTGTGAGGCAAAGACTTACATCCCCTAACCCTTTCCACTCAGAAAGCCCCTGAAAAAGAACAAAAGGTACTCTGAGTTTTCATTAATTCCTACGGTACCAAAGGGGCTGTGGTGACTCACTTTGTTAGCTGGAAGGCTGGCAAGTTGGCAGTTTGAGACCTGGGTACTGCATGATGGCTTGAGCACCCATCTCTGCCCCAGCTCTTGAAAGGAGCCTCATTTGGGCATTTCCTCAGCAGAGTTTCTCCGGCAAATGTTGTGTGACAAAAGCATCCATTACAGTCTTCACTCAAGGCCAATAGCTGATTTCAATATGATACCAACAGAGTAATAGGGTCCATCAACAAATGGACCAGATGTTCCCAGCTCAGGATCATTATTCAGTGATATATTTTGTAGAGAGTTCTCATTTATCTAGCAGTAGTTGAGAGAGAACATCTGGTACTGGGAATATATTGGCTGTCGTTCATTGTCTTCTGCAAATGTCAGAATTGAAGGAAGGAGGTGGAAGCCATTCAGTGTATGAAGGATATAGAGATCAACCTAGAGTTTAGAAGCCAAACACAAAGGACCATCTTTCTTATCATAACCTAGATCAGTGATGGTGAACCTTGGCACTCCGGGTGTTCTTGGACTTCAATTACCAGAAGCCCAAGTCAGTACTCCTGCTGATCAGGGCTTCTGGGAATTGAAGTCCAAGAATATCTGGAGCACCAAGGTTGGTCATCACCCACACACAAATTTGGATTGAGATTAGCTGTGTTCTTTCGATCACCATCACTAGTTTTACTTGCTTCATTGGACTGTACAGGAAAGGAGAGAAACAGGTTTTCAAAGATTTTTGCTTTTTGAGAAGAGGAAAACACACTGTCTCTATCAGGAAGAACATAGCCTTTCCCCTTTGCATGAGAATAAACTATAGAGTTTAAATAATTCATATCTGTTCTCTCCACTACTTAAGAACATTTGAACCAGGAGTTAATATTGATGGGTTGGTCTCTCAACCCTATGCATCAAAGCAGAGGTTACAGGGAGCTTGTTATCAGAAGCAGAGCTCCAAATTACTTTGTTTTCATTAGGTGATTTGGCAATGACAAAGTGAAGAAAGTGGCTTCATTTTGACAGTCAAGGGTTTGATCGGGACATGAAAGAAGAATTAGGTGACTGGACATACTACAGACTTTATTTACAAATTGATTGCACATGCACAGTCGCTTTAAAAGATCGTTCTCTTTGGAAGGCGAACAGTTTATTACTCTTTTGTTTCTGAATGCATACTTTAATCTAACTTGGCCCTGGAATAACACATCAAGAGACAGGCATTTATCTGAAATTGGTTTCGCTGTAGATTAACTTTCCTTTGTTCAGGGTTTGTTTCATTAATTAGAAGAAGCCTAATCTACAGGTGGTAAATTTGTTGTTTCGCCAGAAAGATGACTACACATAAATAGAAGTCATTCATCAGGATGCCTTCCACTGGACCATTATTGATATCAGATACAACATACACCAGTGATGGTGAACCTTTTAGAGACCGAGGGCCCAAACTGCAACCCCAAACCCATTTATTTATCACAAAGTGCCAACACGGCAACAGTGGAGGGAGGAAGTGCTCCCATTGGGCTGCTGGACAGAGGGGCAGGGCAAACGCTGTGCTGGGGGGAGGAAGCACTCCCATTGGGCTGCTGGACAGAGAGGCGCGGCAAACTCTGTGCTGGGGGAAGGAGGAAGCACTCCCATTGGGCCACTGGTCAGTGGAGTGGGATGAACTCTGTGCAGAGGTGACCACACAGGTGCTCTCAAGAGAGGGCTCCGAGTGCCAACTCTGGCACGTGTGCCAGAGGTACACCACCACCGGCATATACCATTAAAGTCTAAAACCACTACACCAAAACATACCTGTCAAGTATCCCATATTGAACGGGATTTCCCATATTTTAGCGCTTGATCCTTCCCTTTCCCACCACCATCCCGTATTTTGAACAGCGGGGAAAGGGGTTACTGCGCATGCACACCCATCACAAAGGGGTTCTGTGCATGTGCAAAGGATTCTGCACATGTGCAAACTGATTCTGCGCATGTGCAAACAGGTTACTGAGCATGCGCTATTGCACATGCACAGTAATTTCCCGTATTTTCTGGAGCCGCGCTTGACGGGTATACACCAAAAAGAAGGACGAAATTAAGGAACATTAAATACAAAGCTCAAATTGCTTCAGAAAAGTTGTTGATCCAAGCTCTGTGGTGGACTTCAAGAATCTGAGAATCTAAATTATTCAAATCCATCAAATATGTCTTTGAAGGAGGTAAAACACTTAGGAGAATTGTAGTTAAGTGGGCTGCCACCCATATTGACTCATTTGTGTTTCTTTCTGGGAGCTGAATTGGTTCACACTACAAAAACTGTGGTGGCTTAGTGGTTAAGATACTGGACTTGATGACTGGAAGGTCAGCAGGCCAGCAGTTTGAAACCCGAGTGTTGCATGATGGAGCTGACTCAGTCTTCCATCCTTCCATGATCGATGTTCTGTCTCCCCCTCCCTCTTACTTTCCCTGCTGGGGAAACACTCACAGCACGGTATATCCAAGAGAAGTCCAAGTTCCATTGAACAATACAGTTCAGAGTTTCAATAAGCCGAGGAGACAAGCAAACAGGAGCAGGGACAGGGAAGCTCAAACTTTGTCCGTCACGGAGCCACACCCGGTGTTCTGGCTCCTTATATCCCCCCATGGGGTGTGGCTCGATGCTTCCTAATTACCTCCTGGCCCTCCTCTCTCTCTGCCTCTGCTGGAGACGCTTTGCCTTGCTCCAATGTCTAGCGTCCAGCCACGCCTCGTCACCAGAGCTGTCTGTGAGCTGCGGCTGCTGTTGAGGAACATTCTCACTGTCAGACTACTGCTGGAGTTCCAACGGAGGCTGAGGCAATGTCGGGGGGGGGGGGGTGTCACTCCTGAGGAGGGGGGTACTGCCAGCTCCTCCCCCTCATCCTCAGAGTCCTCATACCCAAGGTGGGCCGGCTCTGGGGCCGGAACTGGGCCAGGGGCTGGACTCACAACAGTCGGTAACATGAGAACCCAGCATGTTGGGGGCAAAATTCTAATTACCTTGTGAACTGCCCAGAGAGTACACTAAGTGCCATGGGGTGGTAAATGAGTGTAATTGCTATTACTATTCCTATTGCTATAAAAGTCCCACAGAATATGATGCAGCATCAGGGAAATAATAACAGAGGAAATATTACTGTCAGATCTATACCATATTTCAATGTGACACAAGTAATAGGACTTGAAAAGCATGTAGTGATTTGGATGGTCATCATCGTTAAACAAACAGCAACAGAGAAAGGTCTGCATTTAAAGCAGCTCTCAAACACTCTGGTGTTAAAAGGGGGAAATTGCCCTGTCATGTTTTCAAGAGGTAATTATTTGCTTAACAAGCAATAGAATATTATTATTATTTTTGCAGTAAGATAGGTTTATTTGCCTTTGGACAATTGAACTGCTTGTAGCTTGATGCACACGGGCAGTGAAAAATGAGATGTCTGTAAACATCACCTCAATCATATCATGCGCCGAGGGCTGCAAGTGGTTGAAGATACAAAGCTGCCTGCCCCGAAGGCTGAGGGCGCCAGTGGCACAGCACCAGAGGGGACACTCGGAGCCCACTCTGTGGGCATACACGCTGTCGCCCCAGCACAGAGTTCACCCCGCCCCCTCTGCCCAGCAGCCCAATGAGAGTGCTTCCTCCCTCCCCTTAGCACAGAGTTTGCCTCGTCCATCTGCCCAGCAGCCCAATTGGAGTGTTTCCTCCCTCCAGTGGTGTGCTGGCCCACAGGGATATAGGGACTCATCCCTGGGCACCCCAGTGACTGGTGCCCCCCAGAGGCAGGCAGAGGTGATGGGAATGTATGGGATTTCTCCCCCAACCCCCCAATAGGCACCCCATCACTTCCTGTCCACCGCCCTCCCAAGGCGCCCACCACACCCCTGCGTCCTCCACCATAGAGTTCACTCCATACCTCTGCGGCATGGATGGCAGCCTGTTGAGTTTGGGCACCCAGTCTCTAAAAGGTTTGCCATCACTGGTTTAGGTCTGTGGTGGCTCAGTGGTTAAGATGCTGAGCTTGACCGAAAAGTTGGCAAGTCAGAAGTTTGAGACCCAAGTGCTGCACAACGCCTGTCGTCTGTCTCAGCTCCTGCCAACCTAAGCAGTTTGTAAGCAAGATATTGCAAGTAGAAAAATAGATAAGACCATTAAGCAAAGAAAGCTGCAATACCTTGGCCATATCATGAGGAACAACAGAAAGTATAGAATACTCCAACTTGCTTTGCAAGAAAAGATCCATGGGAAGCGAGGCCCTGGATGTAGATCAACTTCATGGCTGAGAGACTAGTGTGACATGTCCTCGGAAGAACTATTCCGAGGAGTTAAGAACACCTGAAGAAGAAGAAGAAGAAGAAGAATGACTCCTCCTCCTCCTCCTCCTCCTCTTCTTCTTCTTCTTCTGCTGCTGCTGCTGCTACTGCTGCCATATCCAAATCCCGAGAATATAATGAACTGGCCTTTCATCTGCCTTCCACATTGCAGTGTGACACCTGTACCACTGATCCAGTTCTGTGAGTCACTTTCTGATCCTAAGCCCTTTGGGCATGCAAAGTCCTCCTCAGCCCCAGGCCAGTATTGATGAAACTACTGCCCTCCATCAAGATGGATTCAAGTGGGATTTAATCCACTTGGGGACCATCACCCTTCCCTGTGGACTTCGGCACCCAAGGCCATTAGTCCTCAGGGTGGTCTGGTTAGTTAAATGGGCCATAATGACTGCATAATCAAAGCCTTACTATCTGCATGACATTTGAGTCATCAGCCTCCATTGAGAGATAAACATCCAAGACATATTACAAGAACACAAAATAATGCTGGAAGAGGCCACTAGAAGTGCCAAAGCAAGAACCTTATATATTGTCTCTCCCTCGATACCCAAGGGGGTGGAAGAAGAAGAAGAAGAAGAAAGAGCTGAACTCGCTATCATTTAAGTGCAGATAACTTTTTTGATATTTACAAGGTTGTCTAAAGGAAAGGGTAAAGATATTCTAGATAACAGACTAATTTAGAACAGGATGCTGTCTCTAACTGAAGAAATGTCTGAGCAGCTTGACAGAAACACAGTGCCTTTTCCATAAAAGAGACGGACACACAAAGCTGATAATACTTCGGTACTGTTTTCTCCTCTAATAGTTACAGTATATCAGCCAGTGCCCACAGATTTCTAAAGGACAATCAGTTTGCAAAGCAATTTTCATTATTCTTGCCTGGAACACTTTATTATAACTTGCAAGCTTGTGCGTTTGTTCCAAAGGGTTGTGTCACCTAACGGACAGTCTTTCCCAAATAATACCTCTCGAAAAACTAAGGTGACCTTCATAGGCTGTGACAGTTTTTTTTTAAAAAAGGAAAAGAGACGAAAGAGAGTCATAAGATAAACTTGCATAATTACTTTTAGAAAACCCTCTGTTTGTAAAAATTGGACTCTGAATAGTTCATCTTTCTGTCATCTCAAATAAGATCTCCTAATTATGCATGCTAGGCATGCATGCACATTGAATGCTTTCTCCCCCCGCCCCCCCAATGTTTCTGCAGACTGAGGAATAAAATCTAAAATACCAAAAGTAAATCAAAGGAGTGAACCATTTAACTTCAAAAGAAATAATCTTTGCAGGTCCACAGAAATCTGATTGAAATAATAGTAACAACAGGAGAACAATATTGGTACTTTGCATGCTTTTGTATATTTCAGAATTTTCAAAGATAAGGACAGAATGTGCATGTTAAGGGTACCCACCTGAATTTTTGCAGCATATAAACAGTCATATTTTCCTGTTTTCTGACTCCAAGCTGAGAGGATTCTGATTTCAGTTCAGAGTTTGACAACCTTGTCCCAGGTTCAAATTACACATTAAAGAAAACGATTGTTTCATGTTGTCACAATGTTTTCCCTCCAGGTACTCAGTTCCTTCAAAGCTGCATGCCTGAGCAACCAGACTTTCTAATGAAGGCAATGTTTACCTCCCATTAACCAATGGCAAAAGAAAAGCAAGCAATTGTTTAGCCTGTGATGTAAATAAAGCTGCCTACAATAAACAAACACCCTTTGCCTCTTCAGAATGCTTGTCTTCTGGCGCTGTGATAACTGCACAATCTAGAGTGTGTGTGTGTGTGTGTGTGTGTGTGTTATCTCCATACAGTCTGAAGCATGAATGCAGTTTGCATTCTAGTCACCTAAAGCTTGTGAATGCATCAGAAACAATTGTGCACATTGTTAAAATGAAACATTGCTTCAGTAGGGAAATAAAGAAGTGGACAAGATCTTCCAGCTGCTTGGAAGCCAATTAGCTGTTGTTTCCCTCCGCTAGAGAGGGGTTGGCATGCTTGTGGTCTAACTCTTCATGGGTAGCAGTGTAATAGCAAGCACACAAGTTTGCTCTAGGGCAAGGATTCCCAACCCAAAGTCCATGGGTCGGATCCAGCCCCGAGCAACATTTCATGTGGTGTGGCCCCCACCTCTCTCTTTGATGCTGTCGGGACAAAATGGCCACCCCCATTGTGCAGGCAAGGCAAATTGCCATCTGGCCCTCGAAGCTGACTGAGACAGCATGACCCGGCCCCCGGCTTGAAAAGGTTGGGAACCCCTGCTCTAGGGACCTCTGTAACTAAGTTTAGTACATTCTCTTTTTCTTTCCTGTTTTATGCCTGAATAGATTTCCTAAAGCAGTAAACTAAGGAGGCTGCTAAGGATATCATGGATTGACCATGTGTTGTGTCCAAGTGTTTTATTACTTAATTACTTCAGGATGTGGTTAATTGCTGTAATCGCTGTAAAAGCGCGCCTTTTCTTCTAGGCGCGAGATTCGTATTGCTGCCTTTGTAATCTGATTAGTTAACACACAGTTTCCCGCTCTTTTTAGAAAGTCTGGGTAAATGTATCATTCTGTAACTGCCATACTGCTGTATATATGTTGGTCTCTTTCCCCCCCATTCCCCAGTCCGAATCAATCCAAGTTAAGAGCTGCCAATAAGTCACTTGCGTTAACTCGTTCATTGCTGGTCTCAGTACTTCCTTCATTTGGACACAACACCATGTGACTAATGTAGAAGTGTTGCGCTGGATAGATAAAAACCCAAAAACTATTTAAGACCATTAAGCAAAGAAAGCTCCAATACCTTGGCCATACCATAAGGAACAACATAAAGTATAGAATCCTCCAACTCGCTCTGCAAGGAAAGATGAGATCCCTGGGAAGAAAGGCCCTAGACATATATGGACTTCATGGCTAAAAAACCTAAGAGACTAGTGTGGCATGTCCTTGGAAGAACTGTTCTGAGGAGATAAGAACAGGAAGACTATTGCCATGATGATAGCTAATATTGGAATGGATATGGCACCTGAAGAAGAAGACATTTTAAATAACTCAAAAGCCATTTTCAAGGCATGTTATTCCTACCCAGCTATGAGCTGACCACTAATCCACTGTGCTGAATTGGCATAAAACACTGTACATTCTTATACCCACTAGCTCTTGTTCACAGTCTCTGTCCTGTTTCACCCCATAATAATAGACAAGTCTTTGGGGGTGATTTTTGTCTGATTATGGACTAAAGTGGCTTGGTGGTTAAGATGCTGAACTTGATGACTGGAAGGTCGACAGGTTAGCAGTTCGAGACCCGAATGCTGTGTGATGGGGTGAGCTCCCAACTCTGCCCCAACCTAGCAGTTTGAAAGCAAGAAATTGTAAATACTGTATTTTCTGGCGTATAAGACTACTTTTTAACCCCGAAAAATCTGTGCCAAAGTCCGGGGTCGTCTTATAGGACAGGTACTTAACTGCAGCTTGTTTCCCCTTGCTTCATATGTCCAGCGCATATGGTGGGGGGGTGCTGCGGCTGAGTCCCTGCTCTGTGAGGGGAGTATGAAGCAAGGGGAAGCAAGCTGCACACATCTTCCTGTACCTCGAGGAGGAGAACATGAGCGTGGATTGGCTCTCCACCAGAACCTACCCATTGTTCTTTAACAGCTTTATACAATGAAACAATGATTGCTTACAGCAGATACAATTGACAGATACAACTCCCTTAAAGGTATACTTAACACAGAACATTCAGTACATAACATCCCTCCCCCCTAGGTGAGGACGAAGTCCTCCAGCCATCGTGGCTTTCCGCACGTTCGCTTTGGGCGAGGGGTGGCCGCACTCCGGGCCGGAGTTCCTGCACTGGAGGAACGTGACTCATCAGCGGCTGGCTGCGAGTCGCGAGCCGGGGATTGTGAAGGTCTAGGTGTGGGAGTAAACTCCAGGGATGTGAGACCGGGGGCTCCAGGGACTAACAAAAAACCCCGCTCCTCACTTGGATGGGTGGGGGACCACTCCGAAAAATCCCCCTGGTCTCCTAACTCAAAATCCTCAAAATCCCTCTCTTCTAAATTGTCCGTGTTACCCGGCATGCCCAAAGGATGCGGGTTTGTATCATTTTCCTCCCCCCCTGTGGCCTGTGTCTCCCCCTTGGGATAAACGGGTGGGGGAGAACTCTAACGCTGAGTGCTCCCTCTGGCTACTCATGTCCTGCCTTTCCATTACTCTGCCTCTTAGTTGGTCGGCGTGCTACCTCCAGAGGAGCCCTGTACCTGTCTCGACATTGTAGGATACTGGCCCCGTCTGTCCGACCACTACCCAAGCCAGGCCACCAGCCGCGTAGTTTCGGCAATGTACTGGCTGGCCGATCTCGAAACTCTTGGTGCCCCCCGTTTCTATGTTTCTACCCGTGTCCTCCACCCTGGTTGGGTCTAGCCTTGAGAGGATCGTGGCGGGTTTCCTCCGCATGAGGAGCTCGGCGGGCAAGAGCCCTGACGCTAAGGGGGTTACTCGGTACCTTAACAGGAATTGGCAGAGTTGCAGGTTCAACTCCCTGGGGCCCATCCTACGCAGTGCGTCCTTCATTGTTCGCACCAGGCGTTCCGCTTGACCATTTGTAGCGGGGTGAAAAGGGGCCGCAGTAATGTGGCGAATCTTATTAATCTCTATGAAACCCTGGAACTCCGCTGACGTAAAAGTTGTGGCATTGTCGCTCACAAGTATGTCAGGTAAACCGAAACAGCTGAATACCTTGCGTAATTGCTTAATCGTTGCAGCTGATGATGTACTAGACATCGGGATTACCTCCAACCACTTGGAGTAGGAGTCAACTATTATGAGGAACAGGGTGCCTCTGAAAGGACCCACAAAATCCACGTGTAAGCGTGACCACGGACCCCTGGCCGTGTCCCATTCTCTGTGCAGAAGTTGGGACTCCTCGGGGCGGGTGCTCTGGCAGCTCTCGCAAGTGCCTACCATGTGTTCTATATCTGTGTCCAGTTTGGGCCACCAGACGTAACTCCTAGCTAGCTCCTTGGTGTGCACGATCCCTGGGTGGCTGATATGCAGCATCTTTAGCACCCGGGACCTTAGAACTTCGGGGATTACTACCCGCTGCCCCCAGAGTAAACAGCCCCTTTCTAGGGAGAGCTCGTCTCTCCGCCTACCGTACACCCTGAATTCCTCTGTAGGGGAGCTTGCTGGCCAGCCTTTCAGTACCCATGAACTGACTAGGGTTAACGACTTGTCTTTCACCGTAGCCTTGGCGATCTCTGCTGGCAGGATTGGGGGTGCCTCTAGGGCCTCAATCAGGAACACCTGGTGGTCCTGTTCTACCTCGCACTCGGAATCCCCTGCCTGTGGGAGGGGTGACCTGGAAAGAGCATCGGCATGACTAATCTCCTTGCTGGGGCGGTAGGTCAGCGCCCAACGCAGGATCCTTGGGGACAAGATCTGCAGGGTTGGCTTATCTGTAGTGAAGATTCCTAAGAGGGGCTTGTGGTCGGTCACAACTTTGAATGGCCTACCGTAGAGAAAGTCGTGGAACTTCTTGGTTCCTGCAACGATCGCTAGGGCCTCCTTGTCAGTTTGCACGTAGTTGCGCTCTGCCTTGGACAGGGATCTCGAATAGTATGCCACTGGGGCCTCTCACCCGCTCTCTAGCACGTGGCAGAGGACTGCCCCCACCCCCACCGGTGAGGCATCGCAGACCAGCACAATGGGTTTCTTTGGGTCAAAGTGGGTCAACACAGCCTCGGAAGTTAGCAGCTGTTTGAGCCCCTGGAATGCCAATTCCTGACTGTCCCCCCACCGCCAAGCCGCATCCTTCTTGAGTAATCTGTGTAATGGCTCCGCAATGGATGCCTTTCCCAGGAGGAACGAGTGATAGAAGTTAAGGAGTCCTAGAAAGGACTGTAATTTGGGCTTGGTGGTGGGGCGAGGAGCGTCTTTCACTGCTGCTACCTTGGATTCAGCTGGCTTAATGCCCTCAGGGGTTATTCTGAAACCCAGAAACTCTACTTCCTCAGCAAAAAATATGCATTTATCCTTTCTCAGCCTGAGCCCCGCTTTTTCGAACACTGATAGCACGTGGTCTAACCTCTTGGCCAATTCCTGCTCCCCCCCCCCCGCTGTAATCAAAATGTCATCAAAGTAAGGGAAAACACCTGGGAGCCCTTTTAACAACCTTTCTACAAGGGACTGAAAGATCCCCGGAGCCGAATTTATGCCGAATTGTAGGCTTTAAAAGCCCCCTTATGGGTCACAATTGTCTGAGCGGCAGCTGTAGCTGGGGTTACCGACAATTGTTGGTATGCCTGGGCCAAGTCTAGTTTGGCGAAACACCTCCCCCCATGCAGGGTTGCAAGCAGGTGGCTTACCACTGGTACTGGATACGCATTCGGGCGGATCGCCTTGTTAATCGTGCACTTGTAGTCAGCACAGATTCTAACCTCCCCATTAGCCTTAAGTGCCGTAACAATGGGGGTCTCCCACTTGGCGGAATCCACCGGCACCAAAATCCCCTGACCCACCAATTTGCCCAGTTCAGTCTCTATTTTGTCCTTTAGTGCGAAAGGCACTCTTCTTGGCTTCATCCTGATGGGTCGAATGTCGGGGTCCAATTTGAAAGAAACTGGGGGCCCTTTGAACTTCCCTAGCCCCTTCTCAAAAATGGCAGGATGTGCGTTACACACCTCCATGATCGGGTCAGCCTGCACGGTGTGTATGCCTCCAATGAAAACTCCTAGGGGCCCGAACCACTGTGTACCCAGGAGGCAGCAGGACCCTTCCTTTAGAACTACTAGGGGCAATTGCGCGGAGCGCCTCTTAAACTGAACCTTGAACTCTCTCACCCCCAACACTGGTATATTTTTGCCCTGAACATCCTGCAAAATAGTCTTAAAGGCCTTCAGCTTTGGGCGTGACTTCGGGGGAATACGCAGAAATTCCCTGTGGGAGACGATGAAGTACGCTGACCCCGAATCGATCTCCATCCTTATTGGGACCCCCTGAACCAGTACCTCAACAAAAAATCGGGGCCGCTGCAACTGCACACTGTGGACCGCCTGGTCGCTGCTCTTGGGAACCCGTCGAGATGCGCATCGGTCCTGAGGCTCGTCATCGAAGATGTGCCCGACCCCGTCTGCCTTGCGTTGGGGCCATTCCGCCTGGCCCTTGCCATCGTCTCGACGCTGCTTGCAGACTCTTGCGATGTGCCCGTGCCACCCGCAGTTGTGGCACTCCGCCCTCCGGAATGGGCATTGGCTCCGTTCGTGGGATGCCCCGCATCCGTCGCATCAGCGGTCCTTTCTGGTGTGGTCTCGCCTCTCCGGTCTCCTCTGCACCCATTGCACATCCTCGTCCTCGCTGTAGTCGGAGGTGGACGTGGAGGACTCGGAGGCCCTTCGCTCTCCATGGGAGGAGCAGCTGTGGACTGGGACCACCGGTGGGGGGCCCCCAACCACAGCGGTCCTGGCCCGGCACACCCGTTCGCCTTGTTGCACTGACTCGGCGGCTTGTGCGATGCGCAGGGCATGCTCGAACGAGATGCTCTCATCTTTGGCCAGTAGCTTTTTCCTGGCCTCCTCATCTCGCAGGCCCAGCAGGAGCCTGTCCCTCAGCGCCTCGCTCAGGGATGCTCCCCACCGGCACAGCACGGCAGCCACCCGCAAGGCTGCTACGAAGTCTGCCACGGACTCACCGGCCCGCTGGCAACGCTGTTGGAACGCCAACCTTGCCGGAAACACAGACACTTTCGGCTGAAAGTGCTTCCTCAGCTCGGTGAGGATCTCCTCCAGGGGCATGGCCCTGAGCGGTCTTGGCATCAGGAGGTTGGTTGCCAGTTCCAAAGTCTCTAAGCCGCACTGGGCCAGTAGGAATGCCCGCCGTTGGGATTCCTCCTCGATGCCCTCGAGGTCCAAAGCATAGAGGAACTGCTCCTCGTAGAGTTCCCATCTCTCAGGCTTTGTGATGTCGAAGGGCGCGATGTTCACTTGTCAGGACGCCATCCCACCTTCGTCGCCAGTTTAGTGTCTTGCAAAAGAAGACAAGCAGGAGCCGCAGCAAGGGCTAAAACCAGGTTTATTGCATCGTAGGAAGTGAACATGAGGTACAGGTGAAACAACAGCCTTATTTATAGTACTTTTTGGGATAGCCCGGGAACAGTCCACGCCCTTCTCCAGATGCATTAGAGGTAGTAGCAGTACCCTGATGCAGTCGAGGTAGTAGTGGTGCGCTGCCCTCCAGGTGTGCAGGTGAATGGATATCCTGTATACAATGCTGCTACTGCAGGCGCAGCATTGTTCTTTAACAGCTTTATACAATGAAACAATGATTGCTTACAGCAGATACAATTGACAGATAAAACTCCCTTAAAGTTATACTTAACACAGAACATTCAGTACATAACAGTGACCTTTGGCCATTTACCTAAAAGCTGAGTGGGAATTAGAACTCATCAGCAAAATGAAGTGATAAGGGCAAGTCACTCTATTATCATTCCATTCATTTACTAGCTGAGGTAGCCCACACAAAAACGCAGATAAACGGAGCATCTTTTGATACAGTTTCCATTTATGTTATGTGATCATAACTGGGGATTTATGGAAGATGCCTTGCAAAAGCCAAATGCAGCAGAGATACAAATGAGCTTCTTTCTCATTGGGTCACATTAAACCATGAATAAAAAGATATTCTTTTCAGCAGCCATTCTGATCATTTGGTTGCTGGAAAAACCAGCTGGACAGGTTACAAGTTGTGGACAGCTGTCTGGACACCTGGCTGAATTCCTCTCTCTGTGTGTAGGTTGGTGGTATGCACTGAAAAGGCTGATTTATAGAAAGGAGGTGCAATATTATTATGAATCCTTAAAAAAAATCACAAATCCCTGTTTGAATTTTCAAGTTTATTGCTGAATTTCCCTGCTAACATTCACAAAAGGAACAATAGTCTTCACATGCTATATGGGCACATTTTGAATCATGCATCTGTCTTTGTCATTCAGTTAGTTGCAAGAGCAAATGGATCGTTGAAAACATGGCTTTGCATGGGTCCTCTGTCTGATTTAACGACCAATTGAGGCTTTGGGATGTACTCTAATCTAATCTAAAGAAACATGTGCTCCATCCAAATCACTTTCTTCTCCAGAACCTTGACTTTTGTTGAAAAACCAAAATGACAATCTGTTCATTTGTTTTTACACAATATTTTTTTTTTAAAATCATGTCAGAAACACAGAAAGGTGCTTCCTGGGTTGAAAGGATTTTTTTTGCTAGAGGTACTCCATTCAGGGGAGGCTCCTTTAATGTCCCCAACATGTCCCTATTTATCTACTTGCAATGTCTTTTTTCCCCAAACTGCTAGGTTGGCAGGAGCTAGGACAGAGATGGGCTCTCAATCCGTCATGCAGTACTCAGTTCTTGAACTTCTCACTTGCCAACATTCCAGCTAACAAGGCCAGCTTCTTAACCACTGAGCCACTGATATAATAAAAACTACATTCACATGAGGCCATATAAAGGGGAGTAAACCTGCCAAATTTCAATCATGGTTTTGTGTGCTAGTCATTTTTAAAGTTTGGGGTTTTCATAAAAATGAGGGGGGGGGGAGTGAGGAAAGGATGAAGCAATTTGATCTGATCTGTGCTATCTGATTTGATCTGTGCTATGAACACAAATCAGTTTGTAAATTCATTTCTCATTCTCCCAGGGACCATATCTGCCTGTTCTGCTTCAGTCTAAATCTCACACAAACCAACCTGAATGAGGCCAATTCACTTAGTAATTCAGGATTTGTCCAACCCAAGAGCACAACCCTAATGGGAACAGAAAGAGGGTAATTTACATCCAAGGACGGTGTTTATATACCTGCAAAGCAGCTTGAAACCTAATGGTTCAAGCAAGGAAAGTCATTCTTAGCACAATGGCACTCTCATTAAGAGCAAATGCATATGGGTAGCAATAGCAATTACACTTACACACTGCCCTGAGTGGGAAATATTCCAGATGGGCAGTATAAACAAACAAACAAACAAACAAACAAACAAACAAACAAACAAACAAACAAACAAACAAACAAACAAACAAACAAACAAACAAACAAACAAACAAACAACAAACAAAAAAACAAACAAACAAACAAACAAACAAACAAACAAACAAACAAACAAACAAACAAATTGCACTTTCTGGGAAGTTCACAAGGTAGTTAGCCTTTTGCACCTAACATACTGGGTACTCATTTTTACCATCCTGGGAAGAATGGAAGGCTGAGTCAACCTTGAGCCCTGGTCAGGATTAAACTCACAACATTTTAGACAGGAGTTTAACCACTGTGCCACCAGGGCTCTGGTGAATATCATTCTCGTGAAGGACATCATGCAAGCATTATGCTACTTGTCTCTTGCCTGGCCAGAACATCGCTGTTCTGTCTCTTGGTCCTTTAACCTTTGAAAGAAAATATTGCTATATCAGTGAATCATTTACATCAACCTGTGAAGAGTAACTTTGAATCTATTATACTTACCCATAGAGGAATTATTTTTGTTATTACGAAAGAAAATATTGCTATATCAGTGAATCATTTACATCAACCTGTGAAGAGTAACTTTGAATCTATTATACTTACCCATAGAGGAATTATTTTTGTTATTACGTGGTTTGAAGAAAGAAAATATGCTATATCAGTGTATTAATTACATCTACCTGTGAAGAGTAACTTTGAATTAATTATACTTACCCATAGAGGAATTATTTTTGTTATTATGCAGTCTGAAATATTTTCTATAAACAATTTTCGTTTATATACATCGTCTTTATTTGTTAAGAACAATTTATTACATTAACTTTTACCGAGCCACAGTCACCACTTCAAACGGTTTTTGTTATTAGTTGAGTTCTATACCGTTTGCACCTATTTTTCCTTGTCTATATCATGGCGATAGATCCTTGCCAGACTTGCTGGCCCTGTTGCAACTTCACCAGAGCCCCTTTGGCCAGAACATTTCAGCATGATCTAGGATGGCCTTAATGGCTGCCATAGCAGTGTTGTGGCACAAGGCCATGCAATACTTCACCTAATCCTAGCAATCCCTTGCTTTGGCCTGTTACCACCTCCCACAATATGTGTGCAGGTTTGGACTTTGAGAGTCTATTCACAATCGACAGCTGCTGGATCAACATATGTGTCTGGAGAGGTTATCTTGCTATGGTAGTAGAATAGACCATACTCCCAGTGACTCAATGCCAACCGAGTGTTAGGTGGGAGTATGGTCTACTCTATTACCATTGCAGGAGGTGGTAACAGGGCTGAGACATGCTGAGACCAAGACCAGTGTCAAGTTTTAAAAGCTCTATGGCATGATGCACAAAAAGTCACATTGCTGTGTTTTCAATGCAGTTTTTTTTAATATGGTTATCTGCTTAAATATTTTTTTAATGCTATATGTGTTTTTACAGTGTCTGGCCAGGTTATCCTGCTATGGTAATAGAGTAGACCATACTGCCAGCAACACAACAATGATCATCAGGCAGCATTTAACTAACCTGGCAACCCTGAGGACTAACAGCCAAGGGGTGCCGAAATCTACAGGGAAAGGTGATGGTCCCCAAGTGGATTACTTACATTCCACTTGATGGAGGGCAGCAGCTTCATCAATACTGGCCTGGGGCTGAGGAGGACTTTGCATGCCAAAAGGGCTCAGGACCAGAAAGTGACTCGCGGAATTGGATCAATGGTACGGGTGTTATGCTGCGATGAAGAAGGCAAATGAAAGGCCACTGCATTATATTCTCAGGACAGTCTTCATGGATGATCGCCATGAGGATCGTCAATATTCGGATTTGTATATGGCAAAACAACAAGAAGGGTCAATATAGTTTGAAAAAAATTAAATTTTGGATGATTACATCTGAGACTGGTAAATCAAAGCTCCTGATCAGCATGCATTCAGGCCTGCTGTAGACCTTGGAGCACACCAGTGCTTTTTGAACTTCACCCCACGTGTTTCAGAGAGAAATGGCTAACAGCATTTTAATACCTGCCACTGGGCCTGCTAATTCCCCATGCAACAACATTTGTTCTGTGATATCGCATTGCATTAACACCTGGCCATGTTTGTACAGCAGTCCGTCGTCAAGTGGGAAGTGGGGGTGAGAAAAGCTAGGAAGCGGAAAAGAGGAGAAGCCATTCGGGGAGGGGGGTTTAGAAGCCCCATTCCGGCGATGTCAGTAGAAGAGTGTGACTCTAAAACAGGAAATCTGCCAAAGCAAAGATTTTCTTTGGAGACTTCATTAGCAGACACAACTGGAGGGAGGAGAGAAAACTACAGAAGGGTCTCCCTGGGCCAGGCTGTAGAGCAGGGGTGTCCAAACTACGGTCTGGGGTCTGGATCCCGCCCCCGATGACAATTCATCCGGCCCATTTTTTACTTCCACTTCCAGGAGTGACGAGGGTGTTGTGGGCTGGATGAATTGGTGTTGGGGCTGGAAAGAAGACTTGTATGTCCCTAGTACTCCAGCTAAGTATACAAATCAATATGGATTTTTACACCTGGTAATAGCAGATCAAATCAGTCCTTCCTAAAGGAAATCAACCCTGACTGCTCCTTGGAAGGACAAATACTGAAGCTGATGTTCAGGTGCTTTGGGCACCAATTGAGAAGAGAGGACTCACTGGAGAAGGCCCTGATGCCAGGAAAGATTGGAGGCAAAAGGAGAAGGGAGTGGCAGAGGATGAGATGGCTAGATGGAATTGTTGACAGAGTGGGTGTAGATCTGGATGGGCTACAGAGGATGGCAGATGACAGAGGAGCCTGACATGTGGTGGCCCATGGGGTCACAAAGGGTGGGGATCGACTGTGCAACTGAACAACAATAGCAGATGATCTCTGGTTGTGATTCAGATTAGTTGTAAATTTTTGCCCTGTTGAATTGCAAAGAGTAGGAGGATACAAGACAAACACCTGGCATTAAACATTTGCTAATGAGTTTAACTGTGTGTTAAACAGTTTCAACATTATTTATTTATTATTTAAAAACTGATTCAAAGAGGAAGCAATGTACAAAAGGTGTGGTTCTTTCCTGGTCAAGGTGAGAAAGATTATGTACTATTAGTAATCATGCAGAAGAGAATGTTTTAACAGGTCTAGCTTCTGTCCAGTGGTGTGCCCAACATGGTGTAGAGTAGGAGTTCTTAACCTTTTAAAGCTGGGGGCCAGGTCACTCTCCCTCAGACAGCTTTGGGGGCTAGACAAACATTTTGCCTTTCCTCCACCAGATGGCACTTCTGGGTGTGGTGGAGGCAGTGGAAGGTCACAAGAAATGGTGCTGTGAGCCACATCTGACCCATGGGCTGCAAGTTGAAAATCCCTGGGATAGAGTGATGGATGAGGATTCAGGAGACCAGGGTTCAAATCCCTGCTTGGCCATGGAAGCTCACTGGGGAACATAGAATTGGTTAAGCCATTTCTTAAATATCTCACTTAATTTGAAAGCCTTGTCAGAGTTGATGGCAGTTAGTTCCAACTTGGTTCCAACTAACCAACTAACTTCTACCCAAACCTGCCACCTCTGAGTATAGAATTGTGTTTGCAGCACTCAACATTTAACGATTTTGGAAGGAAAAGATACTCAAAAAATCCCCAGTGAAATTGTATCCCACCCATCAAACCTGGTTCCTAAAACACTAAAATTTATATTTATTTTACATTTTACCACCAGAGGTCACCTGAGGGCTTTCCTCAGCAATAAACCAAGTTTTGTAAACAAAAATATTTGGAAGGAGAGTGTTGTAGATACTGTAGTGACTTTTTCAGGTCCATTAAAGTTAAGATGAGTGGAGATCCTTTCCTCATCAACCATTTTTGCCCTCAAAATAAGAATATGGACAAACTAGTTGTTGTTTTTTGGAATACAGGTCCCAGAATCCCCGTATTTACTGAGGTACAGTATTTTGAGAGTTGTAATCTGAAAATTACAGGACTGCAGTGGCTCAAGTGGCTAAAATGCTGACTGGAAGGCGGGAGGTCAGCAGTTCGATTCCCGAGTACTGCAGGACGGAATGAGCTCCCGTCTTTGTCCCAGCTCCTGCTAACCTAGCAGTTCGAAAGCAAGAAATTGCAAGCAGATAAGTAGGGAAGGTGGGAAGGTAAACAGCATTCTGTGCCTGCCACATGACCACAGAAATGTCTGCAGAAGCAGACAGTACTGTCTCTTTGGCTGTGAAACAGAGATGAGCACTGCTTCGGATACGACTGGCTTTGATCTGAAAATTGTACTGCTCCAAGATCTGTTTAAAAGCCACACTTCTCCAAGAAACCTTGTGTCTCAGCTTCCAGGTGTCTGTTTACATACATTTCAAACATAAGAATAAGAGCAATTCAGGAGTGAGTGAATTGGAGTGGACAAAAAGCCATCCAGCCAAGTGGTGACTTTCCCGCTACTTTATCTTCACTACAACCTTGTGAAGTAGGTTGACCTGAGAGAAAGTGACTAGTTTAATATCACTAAGTAAGTTTCTTGCTTCATGAAAGATGGGTCTGGACACATGTTTACTGAATATTTGTACAACGTTCTGATATCCATTCTGATGATGCAATAGATAGAACAGGACTTACAAGATTGGTGTTTTGTTCAAAACTCTGCTTGGTCATGGAGTTATGGGATTTTGAGGGTTGAAGGTGATAAACCAGGGGTTTTCAACCTTTTTAAACCATGGGCTGTACGACCACACCCCCTCAGACTGTTGGCGGGCTGAACCCCCCACCTCCAGCATCAGGACCAACCCAAGCCCCCTCTCCCCCCTCCACTGCTTCCCTGCTTCCTAGCATGAAGGAGCTGCATGGAGGAGTCCAGGCTGTCCTTCTCGCCCATGCTCAGCCAGAGTGGCCCCCGCCTCAATCCTTTCTCCCTCCACTTGGCTTGACATGTCCCTAACGGTGATCCGTAGCAGGGTGGATGTTGTAAGTCTTAAAACATCTGCCCTAGTATGGAGCGCCATTAGGGACAAGCCAAGTGGAGGGGAAAAGGATTGAGGCACCGACAGCAGCAGATACGGGGACTGCAGCGATGGCACGGGCCACATGAAATGGCACCATGGGCCAGATCTGGCCCATGGACTGTAGGTTGAGAACCCATGTGATAAACCATTCCTTGAACGTATCCCAAATCTTGAAAATCCCAGCAGACATGCAATTAGTGGGAACCAAGGTTGTTCTAATTTAAATTTTTGTGGGAACTAACTTGACAGCACAGAACAATAACAGCGCAGAACTCTAACGTCTAAAGCACAATGCTGTATTGATAACAACTGACATCTTTTCATCTAAAGATAAAACGGGGTGGAGGACTGCAGAGTTTCGTTCTAAATGTAGTAATCCCAAAGTTGTTTCTAGAATTCTGTGCTTTACAGTCTGAAATACAGCTATAATAATAATTTTTTAGACAACAAGAGAACACAAATGGCTTTCTTTTTCTGCATCTGACCTCTCGTGTTGCTTTGTGCTTCTTCTGGGAAAGGCTGCTTAAGATTCATGTTCAGCTTCATTAAAAAGCTCTGTGGGTCTTTCTTGAAGCATCTTTAATCTTTCCTGCCTTAGATATTTTAATGTTGTGGGGGGAAATCCCTCTTTCAAAGGGTCAGAGATGGAAGGAAAAGATAGGAGTGATCCTCAATTCAGTCAGTGTAGTTTCTGTTGCTGATGTCCGGATATGTTCACTTTCCAGATGTCTGGGTGGACTGCAATTTCTGTAAACTCTTCTTGTTGGTCATACTGGCTGAGAGTTTAGTGTTTTTAGAAGCAGAGTAAGGAAATTACTCTGGGGCCACAGTGGCTTAGTGGTTAAGATGCTGGAAGATCTGCAGGTCAGTAGTTCGAGACTTGAGTGCTGCCTGATGGAGTGAGATCCAGTCTCTGCCCCTGCTCCTGCCATGCTAGAAGTTCAAAGCAAAAAATTGCAAGGAGATAAATAGGTACTGCTTTAGTGGGAAAGGTAATAGCATTCCATGCTCTCTGGAATCTAGTCATGCCTGTACATGGCCATGGAAATATCTGCAGATGCAGACAGCACTGGCTCTTTGGCTGTAAAGGGAGAGGAACACCACCCTCTAGAGTTGGATACAATGGGCTTTCAAACAAGGGAGGCCTTTACCTTTACTAAGAAAGTTAAGGTTTGAATTCTGATTCCAAAAGAGCTCTTGCATTGTGGTGAGTAATTTGCTTTCCTGAAGTTTATTTTCAACAGGCAAGAAATTCCTCACACATGCCCCCACCCAAGGTATCAGCTCTATCTTTACCTATAAAATGGTGCGTTAACCGTTGGTGTCTGGCATGCATGCCTGCACCCAGCCCAACCATCCCGAACCGAGCTACCTACACTTGCCTTTACAGCATCCGAGCATCGCTGCAAGGGTCCGCCAACCACAAGTGGGGCAACTGCCCCACAATCGCGGCAAGAAAAAACTACGAGGCCCAACGTCCAATGCACCATGCCACCCCTCAGCCAATGAGGCTGAAGGGTGCAAGCATGGAGGAGGCCAGGAAAGCGCCACACTGCGGCCTTTCCCCACTTCCTCACTGAAGCCGCACAGGGAGAGAATGGGCTGCCCCTCCCCCCCAAGCTATGGCAAGGCCGGCACCAGCCTCTGGGGCCGCGGAGAAATGACGTGCTCTCTCCGGAAGACAAAGGCCATGCCTTCCAGATGGCCATGGAAAGTCTACGCTCAAGGGAACGGTTCCTCTGAATGTCCCCCAGCATATGGTATTAACAAGCAGTCTATCTTTCCTCCTGGAAATCACTTATTGCCACTTTGACCAGTAGCATTTTTTAAAATGCTTTTAACACATTTGTAGAATTTAGTAGGCAATTATTATTATCTCTATACAAGAGGTATAGAAGTACTTGTAACCTTCTGGATGCAAGCCAGAATATATGCATTGGGCAGAGAAAGGTGATAAGAACTGCCCTCCCACAACACCGGAAGAACTTACAGGTTCTTCTTTCTTCACTGGTCAGTTTCTTCTAAGAAGTCACCTCTATGTATTTGAGAATATGAAATGGAGAAAATTTTATCCCACTTGCAAGATGGTGAGGTATTTATTCTCACTATTCCTGAGAGGTCTTGCATTGGTAAGAATTATCTTTGCACAAATCCAAATATTGGTGATCCTCATGGCAATCAGCCATGAAGACTGTCCTGAGAATATAATGCAGTGGCCTTTCATCTGCCTTCCGCATTGCAGCATGACATCCATACCACTGATCCAGTACGGCGAGTCACTCTCTGGTCCTGAGCCCTTTTGGCACACAAAGTCCTCCTCAGCCCCAGGCCAGCATTGATGAAGCTACAGCCCTCCATCAAGATGGATTCAAGAGGGATTTAATCCACTTGAGGACCATCACCCTTCCCTGTGGACTTCAGCACCCAAGGCCATTAGTCCTCAGGGCTGTCAGGTTAGTTAACCGCCACCTGATGATCGGTGTTGAGTCGCTGGCAGTATTGTCTACTCCCGTGATGGCGAACCTTGGAACTTCAGCTGTTCTTAGACTTCAATTCCCAGAAGCCCAAGTGTCTGTGAATCCACATAAATGGATTTACTGGCACTCCAGCTGTTCTTGGACTTCAATTCCCAGAAGCCCAAGTCCCTGTGAATCCACATAAATGGGTTTACTGCACAGACATGCAGTAAACCCATTTGTGTGGATTCACAGGGACTTGGGCTTCTGGGAATTGAAGACCAAGAACAGCTAGAGTGCCAAAATTCGCCATCACTAGTCTACTCTATTACCATATCAGGATAGCCTGGCCAGACTCTGTAAAAACACATACAGCATTTTAAAAAATCAATTAAGCAGATAACCATATTAAAAACCTGCATTGAAGACACGGTGCCAAAAGGCTTTATTTTGGGTGATAGCTTCAATGTTACTTTTTGTGCATCATGTCATGGAGCTTTTAAAACCTGACATTGGTTTGCGGCTCACTATGACTCAGCTCTCAGGTGGCAAAAAATGTTTGCAGACAGCCCTCCCCTCAGTAGCCTTTCTACCAGGCTTCATGAGGGAGAGATGAGTCTTCAAGAATCCTTCCAAAACTATGGCAGAGAACAAGCATTGTTTGGCTGTTTTTCTCGCCAAACTGTCTTCAACAGTGGCATTCAGAACTTAATATTGCATATTCTCCTTTTCTCTATGCTTTGTTCATGCTTAATGGATTCCAGACCCTGATTCTGAATCACAGACTGACTCGAGTATGTTGGCAGAAGAGCAACATGCTCCTGTTTTGCAGATTTTTTTTTAAACCAAAATGCTGACAATTAAGACATTTTCAAGCTGTGCTTACTGCTTGGATGACACTTACTGACAGAAAATTGAGATTACCTTTCTGTGCAACCAAGTTAGCTTACAAGTGATGCTGTACAAAACAATAACAAATGGAGTCCCTTGGGGGGGGGGGGGGCAGAATAAAAACATAGGCAGTGTTTCAGACACAAAAAAAGGATGCTAAAATGAAGGACTGGTCCGAATCCCATTAGTGATTTACACCTACATGTATTACATTATAAAACTCACTGCAGCAAATTGCCACTAACTAATGAGGTTTCCATTGCATTATATATTTATCAGGAAATGAGATGTAATGTGCCTGAAACCTTGTTAGCTAGCAACAACTTGCTAGATAAATAGGGACCACTTCGGTGGGAAGGTAACAGCATTCATTTTATTATTTATTTATTTGGCTTTATATCCCGCCCTCTTGCCCCAGGGCAACTCAGGGCGGCGCACAATCACATAAATCCTATATAAATCCCCTTAAAATTCAATAAAAAACTATATAAAACCAGCCTGAATTTAAAAAGACCCTCCCTTCCCCACCCATCAGTAAAAAGGGACCTATAATTCTAACAGAGCCAACGCGTGGGAGTCAACACCCCGTCGGCCCCCCATACTTGCCCTGCCAGCCAGGTTTTCAGCCCTTTCCTAAAGGACAGCAATTCTGTCTGTAGCTGTAGGTCTGCTGGCATGAGGTTCCACAGGGTTGGGGCACACACGGAGAAGGCCCTTCTCCTTGTGCTAGAGAGGCAGGCCCCTCTAGCGGATGGAAGACTAAGGGAGCCCCTCCGGTCCGCCCTGGTGGGGCAGGCAGACTCTCTTGGGGCGATGCGGTCTCTTAGGTAACCTGGCCCACTACCATGAAGGGCTTTAAAGGTCATTACCAGCACCGTGAATTGCACCCGGAGACAAACTGTGCTCCGGTATCTAGTCATGCCTGCCACATGACCACAGAAACGTCTGCAGAAGCAGACAGTGCTGGCTCTTCGGCTTTGAAACAGAGATGATCACTGAACCCTAGAGTCAGATACGACTGGCTTTCGAGCAAGGGAAACCTTTCCCTTTACAGTCATAGTCAAAAACTTAGTCTTGCTTTCGAGCTGCTAGGTTGACAGAAGCTGGGCAGAGATAGGAGCTCACTCTGTCGTGCAGCACTCGGGTCTTGAACTGCTGACCTGCCTGCTGACCTTCCAGTTGACAAGATCAGTGTCTAAGCAGGTGAAGGCATCTCCTTGGGAAGAATACCCTGAAGAAAATGGTGAGCCACTGTGTGAGACAGAATGCTGGACTGGATGGGCTGTGGCCTGTTCCAGCAAGGCTGTTCTTATGTTTAGCCACTAAGCCACCGCAGTCCCCCTTGTGCCTGGTTATATGTACATAAATGTGTGCGGTGGTTAGAAGTTTGATTATTGACACACTAAATAAAGTCTGTCCACTTTACAGTATATTGTGTGCAAAAACTCTTACTGTGGCAATCACATACTACCATCAAATAAGGAATTATTTTTTCAAGTGGCATGCTCTCTGTAATGTTTCATGAGATCCTTGGTTTCTGCTTCTTCTGTAAATTGCTGAAACCTTGAATTGGGATATTTTTGCAACCCTTGGAAAAAGCATAAACAAATTGTTCAATGTCTTCTACATGAAAGAGAGAGCTATTCAAAAGGACATGAAGTCCTCATATGTAATTCATACACTGAACTACAACTCGTATTGTCCCCAGCCTGCCTACCAACCCTGCTAGTTGAGGATGATGGGACTTACAAACCAACACATCAGTCAGGGAACAGCATAAGGCTGAATGGAAGTCCCATGGAATTATTTTGGACTATAACAAGAGGGTATTTTATCCTTTGTATCTCCTAAATGGATGTGTTTCTTCAAGGAAATGGAGCTTATCCTGGATAAATCTACCCAAGGTGCGTCAAAGCCTGGTAATACTCTTGCTTTCCAAATTCTTGACTATTTTTATGCTTTTTTTGCTGTTCTGGGCACTGTTCCTCCTCACTCCAGAGCTTGTAGAACTTTTGCCAACAAGGAACTGCTAGGGAAAACTCAACATTTTGTCTAGAAAAAGTAAAAACTTTTTTTTCACGCCAAGGAAAAATATATTAACTTGTATTTCCCTAACCCCTGTTTCTCTCAACCTTGTCCTCTGGATTATTCTACCACTCATGATGTTAGAATTCTCCAAATACTCTGCAGTACAAACTAGGAACATTGCATTATTTAAATGTTTTAATGCCCTTGGCTTAAGAATAACACATTTTGAACATCGTTATTTGTTTTTATGTGCTGTGAAGTTGCTTCTGACTTATGATGACCCTGTGAATTAAATCATCTACAAAATGTCATACCATTAATGACCCTGCAACGTAAGGCCAGCACTTTCCTTACTGAGTGTGTCCACCCCTCCTTTCTCCTACATTATGTTCTAATGAGTCTTCTCAAAGTACAATAGCTTCACTTTGTCTATTTTAGTTTTTAGTGAGAATTCAGACTTGATGTGATCTTCATTTGATCTTATTTGTCTGAAAAGTTCTTTCCTTGAGAGCTTGTACCATTTGAGAATTAGTCTCCCACCTTGCTATTAGCATGTTCCCTTCCATGTAACTGCCCCTATTCCCTACACATCCTGCCTAGTGACCTTTCCTTGAGCCCTTTTGCTGGTATACACTCCTTTACTGGTTTTAGCAGAGTTTGAAATAATAATGGATGTGTGATTTTTCTCCACTGCTGCCTTCAATTTGCCCTCTTGTTTCTACAACAAACAACTTTGCTTCTTTTCTGCCTTGTTGCCTCTGCTCTGCTTAACAATAAAGCCCTTTCCCTTTTGCCTGCTTGTAAATTATATTTGTCATGGATTCTCTGGGACTTCTTTGATGGATACTTTTCCTTGCTCTGATACATCAGTTGAAGTTTATATTTTCAGCCTTCAGTGACTTCTGACCTCTTCTTGTTCTCTCAGTCTCTTCATTGCTTTTGGTTGCCTTCAGTCATTTCTGTTTTTTCCAAAAGGGCAGCTGGACTCAGCAGAATTTGAAGCAATGTTCTCCATTAAAACTAAGAGGACAGTCAGGGTAATCAAACAGTAAACAGACATCAGCTAACATATTTACCATCAGAATAAATTAACACCTGAAACTAAGAACTACCATCAAACCAAAAAGCATGTTCTTTTGCCTGCAAACTATACCTTCCTCCTCCACTCAAAGCACTGAAGCAACGCTTGGCTCACTGGCTATTCATCTTCATGGGGTAATTGATGATGTTGTTGTTCAGTCACACAGTCGAGTCCAGCCCTTTGTGACCCCATGGACCACTGCACACCAGGCTCCTCTGTCATCTGCCATCCTCTAGAGTCTGCCCAGATTTACACCCATTGCATCAACCATCTCATCCTCTACCACTCTGTTGTGTCCAAAGCTTAATTCATTTTAAAAAGACAAACTGCGTCAAAGCGGAAGAACGAACGTGCGCCATTTCTAAAGGTGCGAAATTCAAATGTTTGTCAAAGTGGGAAATGTTGAACTTTGTTTGTCCTTCAGAAGCCCACCTAAATGTATCTTGTTTTGTAATGGTCAAATCACTGTATATATAGAGGCCACCCCTGTACATAGTCCCCAGTCTAAAGTATGAGCTGAATGAAGAATCACTAAGTTTAACTTGATCCTGCTGGTTAGAGTACTTCTTGTTCTGTACTCAACACACTCCCCGCTCCTTTTGCCTTCGATCTTTACTAGCATTAGGGCCTTCTCCAGTGAGTCCTCTCTTCTCATTTGGTAGCCAAAGTACTTCAGCTTCAGTTTCAGTATTTGTCCTTCCAAGGAGCAGTCAGGGTTGAATTCCTTCAGGATTGACTGATTTGATTTCCTTGAGTCCAGGAGACTCTCAAGAGTCTCCTCCAGCACCACAGTTCAAAGGTGTCTATTCTTCTGTGCTCAGTCTTCCCTATGGTGCTAATGTTGTTACATGCCACTAACTTGACTTGTGGCAACCCTATAAGTGAATGGGTGCTCATGCCTGGAAGACTCAAGACCACATCTTCTTTTATTGAGACAGTCTACTTCTTATTTAATTCTTACTAGTATATTTTGCCCGGCGGTGCCGGGCTTTTTAAAATTGTGTTGGATAGTAAAGGGTTTTTTTTCTTGAACCAATGGTGCTGTGCTGTTTTAAATGGTGGTGTAAGGTTTTTTGATTTTTTGGCTTTGAGGTGCTGCGTCCGCCTGTGGCGGACTTGCGCTCCCAGTGGGTTTTTTTTTTTGCCTTTTTTTTGTGTGTGTGCTGGCTTCCTCAGTGCCGGGCTGTTTAAAGTGGTTTTTTAAGGTTTTGCCGGGCAAAATCAGCTACTTTTAAAAAAGAATGTGTTACTTTGTGAATTTTTGTAAATAGTTTTACTTTGGATAATAATTTTAAAAATGTGTAAATATATGTTTTCTTTTTAAAATTGAATGTATTTTATAGTGTTTTTTATTTTTTATTGAAAATTAATATTTTTATCTGTGAATTATTTTTGATTTTTTTGGATATTTTTGAATGTTTTTGGAATTGATTACCCTATTTTGGGGGATTTATTGAATATTTGGGAATATTTTGGATGTTTTTTCTCCTTTGGCCACTGGGTGGTGGTGTTGAGCAATTTTCTTGTCTTGCTTATTCCGGTGAGTCTCTTCTCTTCATTTCAGTTCCAGTTTTCATCGGGGCAAGACGTCTATTGGTAAGTTCTGTCCGGTGTGTTTTTTTTTGGGGGGGGGTTGTTTTGGGTTGGGGGCGTTCTGTTTGTGTTTTGTGTTTTGGGTGGGGGTTTGTGTGTGTGTGTGTGTTTTTTAATGTTTTTGGGTTTTGGTTGGGGGTTTCTTTGTGTGTCTTTTTGAGTGTTTTTGGTTTTTAGGGTTTGAGGTGGGGGTTTCTGTGAGTGTGTGTTTTTGTATGTTTTTGGGTTTTTTTAAATTTTTTGATTTGTGTTTTGGGTATTTTCGTGGTCCAGTCTTGATGGCTGGCCCGCGGAAATACCATCGCCGTTTCATGCGATGGTATTTCAACATTAGTAAGTGCAGAGTGATGCATGTTGGGGCAAAGAACCCCAATTACATTTATAAACTGATGGGGTCTGAACTCTCTGTGACAAACCAGGAAAGGGACCTTGGTGTCCTGGTGGACAACTCAATGAAGGTGTCGACCCAGTGTGCCTCAGCAGTGAAAAAAGCAAACTCAATGCTAGGGATCATTAGGAAGGGTATAGAAAATAAGTCAGCAAGTGTCATTTTGCCTCTTTATAAATCTATGGTGAGGCCCCATCTGGAATACTGTGTACAGTTCTGGTTGCCATACCTCCAGAAGGATATTATGGAGCTGGAAAAAGTGCAGAGGAGGACAAGCAAAATGATTAGGGGACTGGAACACCTTCCTTACCATCTGAGGCTGCAACGGTTGGGCCTCTTCACTCTTGAACGACGACGTCTAAGAGGTGACCTGATTGAAGTTTATAAAATCATGCACGGTGTGGACAAAGTAGATAAGGAAAAACTGTTTTCCCTATCGCATAACACTAGAACTAGGGGACACTCCATGAAACTTTTGGGTACTAGTTCTCAAACAAATAAGAGAAAGTACTTTTTCACCCAGAGGATTACTGGTCTATGGAACTCCCTGCCAGAAGAAGTGGTGACAGCTGTCAGTCTTGACAGCTTTAAGAAAGGATTAGACAAGTTCATGGAGGACAAGGGTACCAATGGCTATAATTATGGATACTTAAGGACAACCTCCGGGTCAGAGAGATAGGCAGGATATCTCTCAATATCATTTCCAGGGAATCATAAGCAGGTGAAGGCATCTGCTTGGGAATACCCTGAAGGAATTGGTGAGCCACTGTGTGTGACAGAATGCTGGACTGGATGGGCTGTGGCCTGTTCCAGCAAGGCTGTTCTTATGTTCTTATGTTCTTATTGTTCTTATGTGGCATTGGGGGGGGGGGGGTGTATTGCCGTGGCCCGGGCTGGGTTGCGGTGTGACTGTTTGTTGGGTGGGTGTTTGCCTCGCCGCTTCATGCGGCTTTTGGGGGAGGGTATTGTTGCGGCCCTGGCTGGGTTGGGGTTTGTGTGTTTGGGGGGTGGGGGTTTCTTTGCTGGCCTTTTTTTGATTTGTTTTTGGTTGCTGCCGCCACGGCATTTTTTGCAGCGGTTGGGGGGGTGTTTGAATTTTTTTCCAGCGAGTTTGTCTCGCTGGGCTCGCCGTGTCTTCGGCGGGGCAGCGTGGGGGAGAGGGTGTCCCTCTCTTCCCTGTTGCTCCGTGCAAGATGGCCGGTGGGTTTGCATGTTATATTGATTTTGGGGTTTGTGTATTTGTGTTTTCTGGGCGCTTCGTCCGCCTGCGGCAGACTTGCGCTCACGGTTTGGGTTTGTTTTTATTTTTCACACGCCGGCTTCTTCAGCACGCAGGATGCTGGGGAATGTAGTTTTGGCTGCGCGTGTTTGCTTGCTGCGGCGGTTTTTCTCTTGCAGCTTTTTTTTTGATTGGCCGTGGCGCGTTTCCAAACGTTCCTTTTGCCACGCCGCTCAGCCTGATTGGGGTTCGCAGGTAACTGTCGGGTTGAAATTTTCGACCCGGGGGCAGGAGCCCCCCAGTCGCAAACAAAAAAAGGGAACTTCAATTCCCAAAGTTCCTTTCGCCTGATTGGCTCTGGCGCGGCGCGGCGAAAGGAACTTTGGGAATTGAAGTTACCTTTTTTTGTTTGTGACTGGGGGGCTCCTGCCCCCGGGTCGAAAATTTCAACCCGACAGTTACCTGCGAACCCCGTTCGGGCGAGTGAACGGAGGCTCGGATGGGCCTAGTGGGGCCTGGTGCAACATCCTTTGTCACATTCCAACGGTTAACGCACCATTTTATAGGTATAGATGGCAAGAATACACAGAGGAACTCTACAAAAAGGACCTCACTACCCCTGATAATCACAATGATGAAAACATTGAACTTGTTGAGCCAGACATCCTAGAGAGTGAAGTCAGGAAGGTCCTAAAAAGCACTGTAAACAACAAAGCCAGTAGAGATGATGGTATCCCAGCTGAATTTTTCAAAGCCCTAAAAGATGATAGAATCAAATTATTGCATTCTATATCCCAGCAGATTTGGAAAACACAACAATGGCCACAGGATTGGAAAATATAAGTATACGTTCCAATTCCAAAAAAGGGTAATGCCAAAGAATGCTCAAATTATCGAACAATTGCGCTAATCCCACATGCTAGCAAGGTTATGCTCAAGATAATACAGGATAGACTACAGCAGCATGTGGAGAGAGAACTACCAGAGGTGCAGGCTGGGTTCAGAAGAGGAAGGGGGACTAGAGACCACATTGTCAACATACGTTGGATCATGGAGAAAGCAAAGGAACATCAGAAACAAGTCTACATCTGTTTCATTGACTACACCAAGGCCTTTGACTGTGTTGACCATAACAAAATGTGGCAAGTAATAAAAGAGATGGGATTACCAGAACACCTTATACGCTTCATGAGAAATCTGTACAAGAGTCAAGAAGCAACAGTTAGGACAGAATGCGTAATGACAGAGTGGTTTGGAATAGGAAAAGGAGTAAGACAAGGATGCGTTTTATCACCCTGCTTATTCAATTTATACACAGAGCACATAATGCACAATGCAGGGTTGGGCGAATCACAATTTGGGATCAAAATTGCTGGGAGAAACATCAATAATCTGAGATATGCAGATGATACCACCCTAATGGCAGAAAGTGAGGAAGACCTAAAGAAGCTCCTGATTAGGTTAAAAGAAGAGAGTGCAAAAGCTGGCTTGAGATTCAACATCAAGAAAACCAAGATAATGGCAACAGGCCCTATCAGTCCCTGGAAAATAGATGGGGAGGAAGTAGAAGCAGTGACAGAATTTACTTTCCTAGGATCAAAGATCACTGCAGATGGCGATTAGAGCCATGAAATAAAAAGGTGACTGATTCTTGGGAGGCAAGCTTTGAGAAACCTGGGGAACATGGTTAAAAGTAGAGACATCACCTTGCAAACAAAAATTCTTATAGTCAAAGCAATGGTATTCTCGGTGGTAATGTATGGATGTGAGAGCTGGACTATTAGGAAAGCTGAGTGCAGAATAATAAACACCTTTGAAATGTGGTGTTGTTGGAGAATTTTGAGAGTTCCCTGGACAGCGAGGAGAACAAATAGGTCGATCCTAGAAGAAATCAACCCTGACTTCTCATTAGAAGGTCAATTAGTAGAGTCATATAAATATGACTATTAAATATGACTATTAAATTAAAATTAAATTAAATTAAATTAAAGATGAAGCTAAAGTATTTTGGACATCAAATGAGAAGAGAGGATTCATTTGAGAAAGCCTTGATGCTGGGAAAGGTAGAGGGCAAAAGAAGAAGGGGGCAGCCATAAATGAAATGGTTAGATGGTATTGTAGACACAATGGGCACAAAGCCAGGGGGGGTTGAGGAGCATGGTGGAAGACAGAGGTGCCTGGCAGGCAATGGTCCATAACCATAGGGTCACAAAGGGTTGGAATCGACTTTGTGATGGAACAACAACAAAAACTTCTTATTTGGTCTTTTTCTCTCTGCCTTCAAATTTTCCCATTATTCTTGCTTTCCCCCACAAGTCTTGTCTTCTCATGATCAGCCCAAAGTACAACAACCTTAGTTCCAACAGTTTTTGCTTCTAGAAGGAATATAGGCTTAAATTGATCTACAACTCACATGTTGTTGTTTGTTTGTTTTTTTGGAGATCCAGGAAACCTTCAGAGCTCTTATCCAGAATTATCTTCATTTGAAAATGCCCAGTTTTAATGTTTCCCCCACATTCTCCATGGTGTGCATGATTAATTTTAAAAATCTCCACCATCCTTTTGCCTTGCAGTGAGTGAGCTGCTACCAGCAGCTTTTCTTGAAAGGCCCCAGGCAGTATTGGGGGAGGAGGAGGAAATTTTCTACTCCTAGAAGCCTCTAGAACAGTGATGGGCAGTCTTGGCCCTCCAGCTGTTCTTGAACTTCAATTCCCAGAAGCCCTGATCAGCAGGAGTGTTGACTTAGGCTTCTGGAAATTGAAGTCCAAGAACAGCTGGAGGGCCAAGACTGCCCATCACTGCTCTAGAAGCAACAGCGTTGTACTCAAATCCCTCCAGCCCCTCAAACCCACCCCAAGTCCATAATTGGAAGTAAACAAAGCAATCACACTTATATACTACCCCATAGTGCTTAGTGCATTCTCTGGGCAGTTCACACATTCACGGACATTTTGCCCCCAACATACTGGATACTCATTTTACCGACTTCAGAAGGCTGGAAGGCTGAGTCAACCTTGAGCCCTGGTCAGGATCAAACTCATAACCTTTTGGTTGCAGTACAGGAGTTTAACCACTGCACGTACTGTTTTATTTTCTCTCTCCCAATTCTCTTCCTTTCCTTTTTTGCATTTTTACCATTAGTCCTGCCTATGGTGGGTCTTTGGCTGCCAAACTACCAAAACTTGCACACCATTGTTCTAACTGATTATTTCAAAATAAATAAATCAAAAACCAGATATTGGCCAAGCCATCCTAGACCATTCCTTACGGCCTTTTTCCTCTGTTCCATTTATTTATTTATTTGCCTTTGTTCTGTTTGTTTGTTTATTCCACTCTATTATTTCACTCTACTGTGTTCCAAATCAGCATGTGTGGATATGAAAGCTGAACAGTAAAGAAAGCTGCCAGGAAAATAACAATTTGTGTTAAACATGAAGCTGAAGGAGAGCTCTGTGGATACGTTGGACTGCCAAAAAGAAAATGAAGTGGGTCCTGGAACAAATCAAACTCTGGAGGCCAAAATAATGCAACTAAAACTCTTCTGCTTTCAGCACATCACGATAAGTACGATCCTTTGCAAGAGGCAAAAATGTTGGGAAAGGTGGAAGGCAACAGTAGTTTTGTGTATGGGACCACAGACACCAGGACAGCCGAAGAGCTGGCTTAACACAACTTTATTACATGCTCGTCAGAGGGAACATGTGGTAATGGCGGACGAACAGCTCAATATATACAGTGGCTATACATTTGAATGTGGCTCCTTGACAGTCTATTGGCTACTGTCCGCGTGACGTCCTTTCAGGTCACGCCCTTCTTGTCCAGGTGAAGGTGATGGCGGGAATCTTCCCGCGCTGTTGCTCTTAGGTGCGTCTTGGACCGATGAGCTTGGACGCTCGCTATTGCCATCTAGTGGTCACTAGCTCGCGTCCTATTAGGGTTACAGAGATGCAGCTGAGGTTACAATGTTACACAAGGAAAAGGTTACATTGGATACACATGGATAGGTACATTGTTTAAAGGCACATGCTTTAGGACACAACAAGTAGGAGAACAAGACCAAATATAAGATGGGAGATACTTGGCTCAGTAATACGACAAGCAAGAAGGATCTTGAAATTGTTGTAGATTACAAGCTGAATATGAGACAACAGTGTTATGTGGCTGCAAAACAAACAAACAAACAAACAAACAAGTGCTACTTTAGGCTGCATTAATAGTAGTATAGTCTCCAAATCTCATGACATATTAGTCCTCTTCTATTGAGTCCTAGTATTTAAAAGTCATAGTAGAGTACAGTATCTGTTTAGCATAGTATTTGGACTTCCTCACACACCTATCTTGATGATAGTGTTCTTTGTGTTGTAATATGTCAGTGATGGCCAACCGTGGTACTCCAGGTGTTCTTAGACTTCCCAGAAGCAGGCATGCTGACTTGGGCTTCTGGGAATGGAGGTCCAAGAACACCTGGAGTGCCAAAGTTGGCCATCACTGTAATAGGTAAACAAAGGCTTAATTTGCAAGCCTGATTGCAGCACCTCTGCGGCAATTCCATTATAGGAAGAAATATGGATCAGCTGCAAGGAAATGGGTTAACTACATGGAATAAGCATTTCCTCTCACATCTATTTTGACCCACAGGTATCTATGTGGGTTTGAACATAGGTGGGCATGCAACCTAAATGCAAGAAAGGGTTTCTGAGTAAGTCTGCACAGTTGCATTATTCAAAATACAGAAAAGGTTTTCTCTTTTCACAAGAGATTTGAATGACCTTTTCCTTTTGCTGCTAACGATATCTTGTTCTGCTCTAGCCCTGTCATTTTGCATTACATGGCTATATATTTCTTGTCACATTGCATAAGATTCCTCAGTTCTGAAAAGGAAGAATAAACATGGCTAATATGTGACTGCAGCCACAGTGAAACCTGGTGTCTGCCAAAACTCAGAAAGGTGCCTGTTTGGGTGCAAAGTGAAACTCTAAACCCTCCAGATTTAGACAAAGGGATGTATTCTTGCGTATGATGTCTAATGTACCTAGGAACAAATTGCCACCAGATGCTATTATGTATCCCAAGATAAATCTTTGTCAGAAGAAGAAAGAAGCCCACTTGTAGTCTGAGGGTGAAATTGGCATATGGCTTATTATTTGGGTAACTTTTGGGGCAATTTGATTTACTCTATTTTCCAGTAACCACTATATTTTCCAGTAATATCTATCTACTCCCCTTTTGAGACCTTTTCTTTCCAATAAAGAAATATGTGTACAGATCAACATGACCTGGAGTACTCTTTCAACAGGGGCTTAGCAAGCAGGTGATACTGACTTAGCAAGCAGGTGATATTGCCTTGTAGCATGGTGTGGCTCACCAGAACATGCATGTACTGGGGAATGCAACCAGAAAGTCTGAGGAGAGTCCACTTGAGTGCTGTTTTCCTCCAGTATAATAAGACATAGCAATGGCACTGTAGTTTCTGCTCATTATATGAGTTCGATCCTGGCTGGATCAAGGTTGACCCAGGCTTCCATCCTTCCAAGTTTGGTAAAATGAGCACCCAGCATATTGGGGACAAAAATGCTAACTACCTTGAGAGTGCTCTAAGTACTATGGGGTGACATATAAGTGTGATTGATTTTGTTATTGCTTTAAAGATCGTGGCAGCCCCACATGTTGGACTTCCACAATTCCTCACTGCAGTTTTGGCCAGGGATGAAGGCATCAGTAGGCTAGATTCGACGACTTGAAGGTCGGAGTTCGATTCCCAAGTGGTGCATGATGAAATGAGCTTCTGTCTCTGCTCCAGCTCCTGCCAACCTAGCACTTCAAAAGCAGAAATTGCAAGTAGTTAAATAGATACCACTTCTGTGGGAAGGTAAACAGCATTCCGTGCACTCTAGTGTTGAGGCATGCCTGCCATGTGTCCATAGAAACGTCTGCAGACTCAGACAGAACTGGCTCTTTGGCTGTAAACAGAGATGAGCTCTGAACCCTACAGTTGGAAAGGAATGGAAAGCGAGTTATAACAGCAGGAATTCATCCCTTGATAGTCTGGTCAATTAAGGAATCAATAATGTATAGGGCAGGGGTTCCCAAACTTTTCATGCCACGGGCCTGACCACACCCCCAAATAGCTGATCAGGTCGGTCACATGGTTCCTCCCACTGTAAACACGCTGTAAAATGCATCCATGGCTGTCATAAATGTGTTTACGACAGCCGTGGGTGCATTTACAGCAGTATTTATGGCAGGTGCAGGTGGGTTCATGTATGCACGGGCACATTTTATGGCTGTCATAAACATGCCCACTTCCACTTCCAGTATCAGTGAGGGCAGTGGTGGGCCAAATGAAATGGTACTGTGGGCCATGGCTGGCCTGCAGGCCATAGTTTGGCCACCCCTGGTATAGGGCCTGGTGTACAGTTGTGGGGTGTAGTATGTACCACTCTGATCTCGTCTCTGGCTGATCACCTGCTGTGTTCTAAGCAACTTCAAGCCTATTTATGGAAAGCCACGGCTGAAATGAAGTCCCATCTTGTTGTTTTCCATTTCCATTTTCGTTCTTTCTTTTTGTCATGGAAAGCGCAGCCAATTCTGTGCCTCACCCAAGTCTATTTCTGTCACAAGTGCTGGATATACCAATGAAAATAAGAAAGGACTATTGTAAAGGATACGGCATTTTATCTTAGATCAAAAATTTGCAGACAAAACAAAGCTCATTTCCTGAAACCAGGAAAGGCATTGGCCAGTCAGTGTGATGGCTGATTGAATTGAGTGCCCTGTCAGATTTTAAAGTTAAGGTTCTCCAGTAATGTTGCCTACTGAAATGCAGTTTAAATTGAGTTAAAATTTTGTTTACTCACTAGATGTGCCATTTTTGGCCAAATCAAAGTCAATTAGGAATATTGCCTAGTGGTTGGATGTCACTGTTTCCATCATGGAACTTTTATTGCTTCTAGAAGAAAGGGACTATTTGGAGACACAGGAGAAGGTGAAGCATCATAAAAATTCTGCGTAAAAAGGCTTTGATCAGAGTTTTGTTCTTCTCTGCTGGCTGAGTTTAGAAAGCACTATTTGCATTAAAATTCTCAATCAAATCTAGATTTGTTTGAGATTTGTTAAGACGCTGAACTTGATGACTGGAAGGTCAGTAGGCCAGCAGTTTTGTGGACCAAGAGACTCTAATGCAGTGGTTCCCAATGCCCATGCCTCATAGGGGGACTTCAATTCCCAGAAGCCTAAGTTAGTACATTGGCTGATCAGTGCTTTGGGGAACTGACCTAAGATTCTGGAAATTGAAGTCTAAAGACTTCGGAAACACTGCTAATGTCTGAGAAAGTGAAATCCTACATTAAAATTGATCACATCCTGATCTGTTTCCCAAAGTTGTCAACTACGACATTCTCAATCCAATGTGAAGAAAGTTAAGCACATTATGCAACTTCCTGTTTTTAGAATGAAGTGTATTTGAATGAAGATTTAGGGTTTCTTCTTCTAATAACATCACTCAGCAGACTTATCTAATGCTTTTGTCTTTGAAGTCCAGGGCTCTTTTTGTTTTGCAAACGGCAGCTGCCTGGACTGAGACAGGCACACCCTGTTTAATCGGGTAATCCATGGATTGAGAATGATTTAACTAGAAGGTATTGCTGAAGTTAGCAAAACTCAATGGGGTATTCCTGTAGGACAAAGAAAAAAGAAGGCAGGGCAACATGTGCCCTGGGTCCTGGGTCACACTTAGCAAGGGGGAGGGAAAATACCATTAACAATTTCCAGGCGGGGCAGCCATGGAAATACCAGAGAATGAATGCTAAGAATGAAAACACTCAGCAAGTCAGCCTTCTCTTAGTGTATTGTTCCTAAACCACCAAAGGTGTTCTACACTTGGGTAGGAATGCAAGGGACTGTGGTGACTTAGTGGTTAAGATGCTAAATTTGATGACTGGAAGGATGGCAGGTCAGCAGCTTGAGACCCGAGTACTGCACAATGGAGTGAGTTCTCATCTCTGTCCCAGCACCTGGCTTTTGAGCAAGGGAGACCTTTACCCTTACTATTCTACATGAGATACCATCTTGTGTGTCCTTAACTTCTCCTCTTGCTTCCTGAAAAACATCCCCAAAGACACCTCACCAAGCTAGAACGTGGCTCTCTGGAATGTTCCTTTGGTGTGGCATGTTTTTCTACCTTCTTCTTAAAGACACTCCAAGCTATCCAGAGGAATAAACAGGATTAAAATAGTAAAGACGAAGCTAAAGTACTTTGGACATCAAATGAGAAGAGAGGATTCACTTGAGAAAGCCTTGATGCTGGGAAAGGTGGAGGGCAAAAGAAGAAGGAGGCAGCAGAGAATGAGATGGATAGATGGTATTGTAGACACAATGGGCACAGAGCTGGGTGGGTTGAGGAGGATGGTGGAGGACAGAGGTGCCTGGCGGGCAATGGTCCATGGGGTCAGAAAGGGTCGGAGTCAACTGTGTGACTGAACAACAACAAAAAATAAAATAGCAGAGGCTGTTCTGGACAGCAAACAGATTTTTGTTTTATTAGCTCTTGCAGAACATTCTTGAGATTGAATTTAGGACCATCTTCATGAAAAGGGTGCACTCAACCACATACTGAAGGTATTGACCTTACCAATAAACAGCAAGAAGCCTTGGTAAACTCAGACCTCTGAAGCGTATGGGAGTAGATAAGTGCAGATTATGTGCCCCAGGAGAAGTTTCCTGGAACGTCTTCATTCTCATTCTTAAGCAGGACGAGAATGTTGGCTTGTTTGTACAGGGAGGATTTGGAAAGACGGAACATCCTTGTTAGGAATGTGATGTTATTATCTAAAGCCATTCCAAACGGTTGCCTTTGCATTGACCTTTGATGATGATGCAAATTAGCCCTCAAAACAGTAGGTTTCCCCCCTTTGATCCAGACCCGAGATTGATTATTCTCAACACCTTGTCCACCCACAAAACAGAGTGCCTTTCCTTTCTGTTAACTATAGAAATCTGCATGCTGAGTACATTCTTATCCAGTTATGAGGAAACTCATATATAGTAACTACTCCTGGAGACGGTGCTGATCCTAAAACTCTACAAATCTAATTTATAAGAACCTCAGTAGCAAAATGGAGAAGGACCTACTTCCACTTCCTCCTCCTTCTGCCATACACCAATCCAAATAGTGGTGATCAACATGGCGATCAGCCATGAAGTCTGTCCTGAGAATATAATGCCGTGGACATTCATCTGCCTTCCGCATTGCAGCATGCCCACCATACTACTGATCTAGTTCCACAAGTCACTTTTTGGTCCTTATCCATTTTGGCATGCAAAGTCCTCATCAAGCCCAGGCCAGTATTGATGAAGCTGCTGCCCTCCATCAAGATGGATTCAAGTGGGATTTAATCCATTTGGGGACCATCAACCTTCCCTGTGGACTTTGCCACCCAAGGCTGTTAGTGCTCAGGTTTGTCAGGTTAGTTAACCACCAACTGACACTCGGTGTTAAGTCACTGGCAGTATGGCCTACTCTATTACCATAGCAGGATAACTTGGCCAGACTGGCACTCACTTCCTAAATATCACTAAAATTGGAATCATGAAAAGGAAAGCTGGATAAGGAGGCTTGCTTAAGAATTAGAAATGATTCATAGTTGTTGGCTTGATTAAAGATGGAAACCAATCTCTGTTTTGGTTCATTTCACATTCAAAATTTCTTAATGTCAATTTTTTTTCATTGCAAATATAAAATATGCTATTAATGTAATATTTGTGATTTTTTTAATGAAGCACCTTACCTGCCCCTGCCAAATTCAATTAATATAGGTATTCCTAGCATGGAGAGGACAAAAATACAATTCTCTACTATACAGGTGTTAAAGATGAAGAATTTCTCACCAAAATAAATACATAAATAAATAAATATCAGGGAGTAAATAAAACAAAATAAATAAGACAACATTGTGGGACCTTAAAGACTAACTACTATATTTTAATGTTAGCTTTTGTGGATCAAGTCCACTTGGACTAAGAATAAAGCTAAAATTAAAATACAGTCGTTAACCTGATATACTTGCACAGACTAACACAGCTACAACTTCAAAAATTTCACCAAAAAAGGCGCTTTTTAGTGACTTTTAAATGCCATAGGTGTTTCCGATCTGGAAAAAAGCTTGGTAAATATAGCTAAATAGGTTTTATAAATGGGATTAATAAAATCACAAGCATGGAAGGAAGGAAGGAACAGCTAGGGCCATTTAGATAAACTACCGTTAATGTAGGGGATCCTCTGCTACATGTTTATTACCATCTAATCTCTACATAGGAAAATGTGGGAGAATCTCCAACCTCCCTGGCCAATAGATTTCATTGTTGAACAACATGTAGCATAAGAACGTTCCTTCAGTTGAAATCCTTTGCATGTGTGTGTGTGTGTCTGTGTGTCTCTCTGTGTGTGATATTTCTGAATCCATTGCTAGAGGTTATCATTTCTGTAGCAGAAGCATATAAATTTGCTCTCTCATCTAGGCAACAGAATTTACACTATTTGAAGATGGCCATCTTTTCACCTCCTAGTCATCTGCCCTCCAGTAAAACACATTCAAAAACTTAAATCTGCCTCTCACCATATAGTGACATATAGTGTCAAGTTGCCTCTAACTGACATGCTTTAAAAGTTAAATGGCACCCTTGCTCGAAATCCAGTTGTATCTGACTTTAGGGTTCGGCGCACATCTCTGTTTATAGCCAAAGAGTGAGCGCTGTCTGCATCTACAGACATTTCCATGGTTATGTGGCAGGCATGACTAGACTCTGCTTTACATTGTTACTATTCATGATCATGACATGTAAGCTGAAATTCAGTAGTAAGCTGCAACTAAAGTTAGCCCGCTGTATCAATAAAGTGACATAAATGTTAGTGTAGTAAATTCTCACCAGATTAATAGGCCTACTCCAGTTTTGACTTACTCCTGGGATTTCAGCATTAGAATGTACTCATTTATATGAGTTTATCCCACTCCTACAGCATCCAGAGATCTGTAGTTTGGTGATGGACTCCACCATTTGAGTGTTTTTGATAGGTACATGAAAATTATCCAGCAAAGAAAGCTGATCAGCTCATCAAACTACAAATCCCAGGATCGTCTCATATTTCTCTAGCAGCCTAGGACTGCATTAGCCTTTTCCAATCACTGCATCGTACCACTGACTCATATAGAAGAAAAGCATTGCAGATGTGTCCTTAGAATGACCTGCTAATTTTATTTCCATATATTCACATTGGCACATGCTGATCAGAGCACCTAAGCAAGCATAGAGGTTAGTGTGTTGATCTTGAGATATTGCCAGCCCCTAGTATCTTGCCATTGCTGGTATGCTTAGGGACCTTCTGTTTTCAAGGACTGGTTCAGCTGTCCCAGAAGTTGTGTTTTGGCAGTGGTCACCCAACTTCCAGTACTGAGCTATGGCTCACGTTCAGATTTGGGATTACTGGGCAATGAAATAGTCTCAATCAGCTACAGATCATGGTGGGGAGGAAATCATACCAAGGGGAGAAGGTAATGGAGAAATTAATGTAATTTTTGTCTGTTCTGCTTTACTCAATGCTCGTAACATCCTAGGCAAATAAGCATGAGCAATAAAGTAGGAATTTTTATTTTAAAAACACATACACACTTCCAAGGTCATGTATTGCAAATCCCCAGTCTGCAATGAAATGAAAATAGGAAAGAGTGTTACACAATCCATTTAGGAGATCAGAAATCAATTCTTCTGTTTATTGAGAGTTGGCCAATGGTGGACTTGGAAGATCCAAACAATATTAGGTAAAAAATGTGGCAAGTTGGCAGTTAAAAGTAATACTGTATGGAAAAATACAGTACTCTGCAAAACTGGCTTTCGAGTAAGGGCGACCTTTACCTTTAGCTGGTTTAGGGAAAATCCAGTGACTGTTTTGGGGGGGTGCATAACTTAGCCCCCAAGCCACCTAAACACATCAAACTTGGAGAGAGTCTTCTTCTGGCTTTCCTCTCAACCCTTTTCATGTTTGGAGTTAGGGTGTCCAAGTTATTCCCCCCAAAAAATATCTTACTGAATTTCCCCAAACCAGCTGGTGGTAGCCCAAGACTTTTGTGTTGGTACTGTAAGTCACATTATGACTGAGCAACAGTAGGGAACCTATTCCATTTCGGGGAAGGGGGTCTGAATTCAACCCCAGAGACATCTTTAGAGGCAAAGAGCAGGGACTAAAAATGCTGTTTTATTTTCACTTACTGCTCTTACTGCCACTAACTAAGCCTTAGGAGAAGAGGTGTTTCAATATTTTCCCATGGGGGTGGGGGGGTGGGGGGGAAACTGCAAGAAGTTGGAAAACCAACAAACAATAGTGCCACGGGAAATCCCTTCCTAAGTTTCTTGGCTAACTCTAGGAAAGAAGTGGCTTAGTGGTTAAGACATTTTAGTGTCTTGAATGGAAGACAAAGAAGGAGTCGCAGGAAGGACTAACACAGGTTTATTCATTGATGCTCAGCACGAACATGTGGTAATGGCGGAGGTACATCTCATTATATACAATAACATAATGCATTTGAATCTGGTTGCACGGTAGCTCATTGGCTGCTACCGGCGTGGCCTCGCCCAGGTCACGCCTCTCTTCTTGTTGTTGTTTTCTGTAGCTCTTTGTCATGCGGGGAATCTCCCGCGGCTGTTCGTGATTTGGTGAATGTGGACCATGTGAGACTGAACGCTCGCAGCTGCCCTCTATGGGCGGCTTGCTCGCGTTCCTTAACAGCTGAGATACATTGTGATTGTGGACTGGTTACATTCATATATTTAAAGAAACATTGTACATGCATACATAACATCCCTCCCCCCTAGGATGGGACGAAGTCCCTCAACCATTGTGGCTTGCCGCAATTGCGCCTGGGGCGTGCGGCTGCCTGACCTAATACAGGGGAGCCTTTGACTCCTGGCTCCGCGGAGTCTCGTCCTGCAACGGAAAGTGGAGACTCGTTAGTGGTTCTGTGGGGAGCTTGCGATGCCCTTGTCTTGGGGGATGGGAATGGAATGAACGCTGGGAAGTGAACCCCTGTCTATTGCCTGAGGAGCCCGGGGACCCTCCCAGCACGAACCTCAGGACCGACGAGGATGCCCTCGCGGTCCCGCCACCTCCTGCTGCCTGTTCGGGAGTTCGGGAGATTGCGGCGGGGGCGGGTGAGCTCCTGCCGGCTGCTAGTCTTTTCGGGGCCGGAGCTATGGTGTACTCTAGGATGCAAGAACTGGGGGGGCTGGAGGTACCAGGGGCTGAACTGAAACCCCTCTTCTCGCTAGGACGGGTGGGGGACCACTCCGCTAACTCCCCCTGGTACGGAAAATCATGATCATCACCAAACTGATCCCTCTCTTTCAAAGTATCCTCCTCTGTGGATGGGAACCCAGGATACGCGTTTGTATCCGCGGGTTCCGCCGTGTCTCCCCCTTGGGTAATGCGGGTGGGGGAGGACCCTAACGCTGAATCCCCCTCGCCGGTGACTCGCCTTCGGAGTTGGTCGGCGTGCCTTCTCCAGAGTAGACCTGAACTAGTCTCGACTCTGTAGGATACCGGCCCCGTTTGCTCCACAATTGTGCCCGGTACCCACGCTGGTCCCGAGGCCGCGTAGTTTCTGCAGTGAACCGGGTCCCCTATCGCAAAACTTTTGGAGCTCCCTCCCCCCATGCTTATATTCCTCACTTCATCCTCCATCCTGGACGGATCCATCCGGTCAAAAAGTGTTACCGGACGCCTCCTCATGAGGAGTTCGGCTGGGGAAAAACCTGAGGCTAAGGGGGTTGTCCTGTAGCAGATGAGGAACTGGCACAGGTGCAGGTTCAACTCACCGGGACCCATGCGCTGCAGTGCGTCTTTCGTAGTGCGCACTTGGCGCTCTACCTGACTGTTTGTGGCGGGGTGGAACGGGGCAGCTGTGATGTGCCTGATTCCGTTTCTTTCTATGAACGTTTTGAACTCCGCAGACGTGAAAGTACTCGCGTTGTTGCTCACGAGAACGTCTGGCAGGCCGAAGCAGGCAAAAAGCTTGCGCAACTGCCTAATGGTTGCCGCGGAGGAGGTGCTGCTCATAGGGATTACCTCCAACCACTTGGAGTAGGAGTCGACTACCAGTAGGAACGTGGCCCCGCGGAAAGGCCCCGCGAAGTCGACATGAATCCTGGACCATGGCCCGCGGGCCGTGTCCCATTCCCTGTGGGGTAGCCTGGATTCCTCGGGCCAAGAGCTCTGGCAGCTCTCGCACGTGCCCACTAACCGTTCTATATCTGCGTCTATCTTGGGCCACCAAACGAAACTCCTGGCTAGGGCCTTGGAGCGCACAATCCCTGGGTGACTGGTGTGCAGTAGCTTTAGCACCCTCGCCCTCAACTTTTCGGGGATGACTACCCGCTGTCCCCAGAGTAAGCAGCCCCTTTCCAGGGAGAGCTCCACTCTGCGTCTGCAAAACGGCTGGAATTCCTCACCTGGGGAAGTAGTGGGCCACCCTTTTCTAACCCAGGAGCTGACTTGGACTAGGGTCTTGTCGGCCGCCGTCGCCTTGGCGAGGTCAGCCGGAACAATGGGGGGTGAGTCGAGGGCCTCGATCAGCAGGACTTGGTGGTCCTGCTCCACCTCGCATGTGGGGTCTCCTAGGCTAGGGAGAGGGGATCGGGACAGTGCGTCTGCATGGGAGATCTCCTTCCCTGGGCGGTAAATTAGCTCGTACTGGTAAGCGTTGAGGAATATAGCCCAACGCAGCATCCTGGGGGATAAAATTTGGGGGGTCGGTTTGCCAGTAGTGAAGATCCCCAGAAGCGGCTTGTGATCAGTCACCACCGTAAACTTGCGGCCATACAAAAAGTCATGGAACTTTTTCGTTCCCGCGATTATGGCCAGGGCCTCCCTATCCGTTTGCGCGTAATTGCGCTCAGCCTTTGAAAGGGACCTTGAATAGTACGCCACCGGGGCCTCCCGCCCGCTCTCTAGCATGTGGCACAGGACCGCCCCCACCCCCACCGGGGACGCATCACATACTAGAACCACTGGCTTCCTTGGATCGAAGTGAGTCAGGACAGCATTCGAGGAAAGGAGTGACTTTAGCTCTCCAAATGCTTTCTCTTGCCTGTCCCCCCACCGCCAAGCCGCATCCTTTTTTAGTAGGGCGTGCAGTGGCTCCACGACCGATGCCTTCCTTGGCAGGAATGAGTGATAAAAATTGAGGAGCCCTAGGAAAGACTGCAACTCTGGCTTTGCGGTGGGGCGAGGGGCGTTCTTTATGGCCGCAACCTTGGACTCCGAGGGGCGAATTCCCTCTGGGGTTACCTTAAACCCGAGGAACTCGACCTCTCTTGCGAAAAACACACATTTGTTTTCTCGTAGGTGAAGCCCCGCTTTTTCGAAAACTGAGAGGACCCCATCTAACCTCCTAGCTAGCTCTGCCTCGCTCCCCGCTGTTATCAGGACATCGTCGAAGTAGGGGAGGACACCTGGGAGTCCCTTTAATAGGCGTTCCACGAGGGCTTGGAAAATCCCGGGGGCCGAATTCACGCCAAACTGGAGGCGCGTCACCTTAAATGCCCCCTTGTGGGTTACGATCGTCTGTGCGGCGGCAGCAGCTGGGGTTACCGAGAGCTGCTGATATGCCTGCGCTAAGTCTAGCTTGGCGAAACACCTCCCCCCATGTAACGTGGCCAGTAGATGGCTGACCACAGGCACCGGATATGCATTTGGCCGAATGGCCTTATTAATCGTACATTTATAATCCGCGCAAATCCTGACCTCCCCATTTGATTTAAGGGCCATAACAATCGGCGTTTCCCATTCCGCCGAGTCAACTGGGACCAAAATCCCCTGCCCCACCAGTTTGTCCAGTTCCGCCTCGATCTTGTCCTTTAGGGCGAATGGCACTCTCCTTGGCTTGAGGCGGATGGGCTGGATCTCTGGGTCCAGTTCAAAGGAGACTGGGGGGCCCCTGTACATCCCGAGCCCCTTTTTGAAAACGTCCGGGTGCGCATTGCACACATCCCACATTGGGTCAGTCTCGATAGCGTTAATGCCGGACAGTTCGATTCCCAGGGGAGCAAACCACTGTGTTCCCAGAAGGCAGCATCTCCCCCCCTTGAGGACGACTAGGGGCAGTCTCTCGGAATAGTTCTTGAATTTTACTTCGAACTTTCCCACCCCCAACACTGGGATCCCATTTCCCTGCACGTCCCGCAAGTTTGACCTTAAGGCCCGCAGTTTGGGCCGCGCCTCTGTGGGAATGCGCATATACTCTCTCTGGGATAGGATAGAATAGGACGACCCCGAGTCTATCTCCATTCTCACTGGGAGCCCCTGTAACTGTACCTCAACGAAAAAACGTCGGTGCTCCAGTCCCACGCGGTTGACACCTTCCTCGTCGAAGCCGGTTGAGACCTTCCTGGTGCCGGTCGCCTTCCGCTGGTGTCCCCGGGGGTGACTTGGGCCGCTCTTGTCCTTGGTCCGTCTGCGCCTGCAAACTCTGGCGATGTGCCCCTTCTGGCCGCAGTTGTGGTACTCGGCCTTATGAAACGGGCACCTCGTGCGGTCGTGGGGCGCCCCACAACCGTCGCAACGGCGGTCTTGCCTGTCGCGGGTCTCACGCTTCTCACCGCGTTTCCTTATCCGCTGGACGTCGTCGTCCTCGCTGGAACAGGGGTCTGCCGTTGTGGACGACTCCTCGGACATCGCTGGTGAGCCGGCGGGCGGCTTGGAGGCCCGCCAGGCCGTCTTTGCTGGTGTCCGCCGGGCCGCTTGCACTGGTGACTTGGCCCTCTCGGCCGCGGCCCCTTGGGACTTAAAAAGCCTGACCCCGCTCCTGGCCTCCTCGGCTGCTTGGGCCTCCTGCAGTACCTCGTTGAACGTGAGGCGGTTGTCGCGGGTCATCAGGCGCCTCTGCAGCTCCTCGTCCTTCAAACCGCACAACATGCGGTCTCGGAGGGCCTGGTCTAGGTCGTCCCATTGGCAGTGCACCGCTGCCAGCCTGAGGGCCGCCGCGTAGGCGGACACAGATTCGCCGGGGCGCTGGTCTCGCCGATGGAACGCGACCCGGGCTGGGAAGATTGAGACCGGTGGTTGGAAATGCTCACGAAGCTTCTCCAAGATGCGGTCGATGGGCACTTCGTCCACCTTCCGGGGGGCCACGAGGGTCATCAAGATCCGCATCGTGGCCGGTCCCACCTGGGACAGGAAATGTGAGCGCATTTTCGCGTCGTCGTCGACGCCGGCGGCTTCCATCGTGTGCCGAAACTGGCACTCGTAGAGCTCCCATTGTTCGGGCTCGCTGACATCGAACTGGTACGGCTTGACCTTGGGATTCGCCATCGATCCCATCCTCGTCGCCAATTTAGTGTCTTGAATGGAAGACAAAGAAGGAGTCGCAGGAAGGACTAACACAGGTTTATTCATTGATGCTCAGCACGAACATGTGGTAATGGCGGAGGTACATCTCATTATATACAATAACATAATGCATTTGAATCTGGTTGCACGGTAGCTCATTGGCTGCTACCGGCGTGGCCTCGCCCAGGTCACGCCTCTCTTCTTGTAGTTGTTTTCTGTAGCTCTTTGTCATGCGGGGAATCTCCCGCGGCTGTTCGTGATTTGGGGAATGTGGACCATGTGAGACTGAATGCTCGCAGCTGCCCTCTATGGGCGGCTTGCTCGCGTTCCTTAACAGCTGAGATACATTGTGATTGTGGACTGGTTACATTCATATATTTAAAGAAACATTGTACATGCATACATAACAGACATTGAACTTGACAACTGGCTGGTCAACAGGTTGGCAGTTCCAAGACCTGAGCACTGCACGGCAGAGTGAGCTCCTGTCTCTACCCCAGTTCCTGCCAACCTAGCAGTTCAAAAGCAAGAAATTGCAAGAAGATAAATAGGTACCACTTCAGCAGGAAAGGTAACGGCATTCAGTGTGCTCCAGCATCTAGTTATGCTTGCCACATGACCAGGGAAATGTCTGCAGATGCAGACAGTACTGGCTCTTTGGGTGTAAATGGGGATGGACACTGTACCATAGAGTCAGATACAACTGGCTTTTGAGCACGGGAGGCCTTTACTATTTAAGCTCTAGCCTGTTGGCCATTGGTAATACAAAGCTATACAAAGAGTGTGCATGGAATTGTATGGAGGTGAATGACTGGGCTCATAGTGGAGGGAAAGATTGCTCCAAACCTCCCCTATAGTTGGCAGAAGAAGGCAGTAAACTATTGCAAGACCTGTCTGTCCCATCTCTGCCTCTCCACCAAAGATTATTACTTTTAAACTATTATTTCTTGCAGATTAGCAACTCATGTAGATGTCTTAAAGGGGCAAACTCTGGGAAACCATTGTTGTGATTGGTTCTCTGAACTATCGGCCAGTATGGTCACAGTGCATCTGGCTGCATAGTACAGTGATATATGAATATTTGACTGTGGAGTTTGATTCCCCAACTTTGCCTCCAGAAAGAAAAACCAGGCTGTGTGGCTTTGGGCAAGGTGAATGGTCCCAGAAATGACCTAGAAGAAGGAGTTGGTGCATCAGTTATTTACCCACCACCACTTTTTACCAAGTCAACCACTGTTTACCTACAAAACTTTGGAAAGGATGGCTATAAATTGCCTGGTCCTGAATGGAACTTCATGTAATCTGATTTCTATCAGCTGATTTAATTATAGTAATTTCACACTTAATTTCTCTGTCATTTATCATAGGAGTTCGAATATTGTGGTCAGCAAACAGCCTAATAAGGTCCTTGGCATGGGACCTAAGGGAAAAAATCTGGAGGGAAAATCCCTAAAGTAAATAAATGTGCCACCAAGAAAATTGCCCAATTAAAATGATTTTAGAGAGAGAATGCAATTGGGGAACTTGAAATAGTCTCTGAAACCTTCCAAAAACTTCAGGTTTATAAAAAACAGACAACCTTCTTTCCAATTAGTTCAGGTTTCTGAATATATCGAGAAAAGGGCAAGCAAGATGATAAACCCTCCTTTTTGTCATTCTGCTGGCAGGCAGAGATCTTCTTTTTCAGTAGGTTTTTAACTGATTTAGAGAAGCTAGTCTTATTAGCGGATGCTGTTTATATCTGTGTGCATGTCTATGTATTATGTACACACTTGCACTCATTATGTGTATATATGGTTTTGAATGTTTTGAAATGGCAAGTTTTCATATTGTTATCTATCTAATGATTTTTTTAAAAAATATTGCCTCCAATTGTATTTTAACCATTGGTAAAGGTAAAGGTTGCCCTTGCTCGAAAGCCAGTCGTATCCGACTCTAGGGTTTGGTGCTCATCTCTGTTTATAGCCACTGTCTGCATCTGCAGATGTTTCTGTGGACATGTGGCAGGCATGACTAGACAATGGAGTGCATGGAATGCTGTTTTCCTTCCCACTGAAGTGGTACCTATTTATTTACTTGCAATGTCTTGCTTTCAAACTTTTAGGTTGGCAGGAGCTGGGACAGAGATGGGTGCTCACTCCATCATGCAGCACTTGTGTCTTGAACTGCTGACCTGCCGACCTTCCAGTCATCAAGTTCAGCATCTTAACCACTAAGACACCACAGCTGTGAGCTGCCTTGGATAATTTTGTTGACAAAAAGACAGTGTATAAATAAAAAAATAGAAAAGGGTCTGGCAACTAAGTTTCATGGAACCATTTTGGAAGCAGGTTGTAGAAGCTGAGCATGCTTAACCAGCAGAAGAGAAGATTAAATACTGATACAAGAGGAACCTTCAAATATCTGTAGAGGATCACTTGGGAAATGTAGTGGGCTTGGTTTTGTTGCTCCTAAAAGGAGAGTTCAAAGAAGGAACATTAGAAGAAGACCCTTAAGGGAAGATTGGTTTGGCTGGGCAATGGGCAGCCTAGAATGAGGTGCAGACTCCATCAGTGGATGTCTCTCTGTCAGAAAGGCTTTATTAGTTATTCTAAACCAAATTAGAAGGTGGAGGAAGGAGCTCACTGGACAAAGAATAACATTAAAAGAGGATATAGCCAAGGAACTCGACCTCTCCTATGTCACTTGGAAGACCTTGAGTAGGCTGAAGATTGGAGTCCCTAAATTTAAGACCAACATGCTCAAGTGGAGGCTGCTGGTGGACAACAACATGTGAATGCAGAGTGATACAGAATCTGGCTCATTTTCTGGCCTGCCGATTACTACCAGAAACATGTACCGACAAAGTTTTAATTGTGTTCAACAACAATGCCAAGAAAGTAGCTTCATTTTGGCAGTCCACAGTTTGAGTTGGACACAAAAGAAGCAGCAGCTATTGATTTCTGGCCTCAGCAGGGTTGGATTAGACAACCATTGAACACTCTTCTGAACATACAGTTCTCCAAGTGCTGATCATCAGGCAGGAAGACCAACCAGTCAACCCTTTCCCACCCCTTTGTCACAGCTGTGTTTATGGCATGCTGTTCCCACATAGGCATGCTCTTTGCATTCTACCACTTGGTGTTTTAGCTTTGCCAGCTGGGCTCTTGTGCCTGGAACTGTGTGTCTCATTCTTCCCTCAACATAAAGGGGGGATGTGGGAGAGAGGTTATCTGAGGATGTTATTCTGTGTGAATTTATGTTATACTTTGGATGGAACTTAGCTGGGGAAATTGGGCTGAAAGGAGAAAATGGAACTCCTAAGGTGGACACTTTGTGGGCTAGGTTTTGAACAATGCTTTGCCGCTGCAAATCATAGACCACAGAGGCTGTGCAAGAACCCAGCAACCAAATAACTGGCAAGTTAATTCAATTCAGTGTGTTTCTTCTCTCTCTCTCCCCCTTCCTCTGCTTCCTCATACTTTGTAACGGCTTTGTTGAAATGGGTGAAAGTAATTTGTTTTGCGCTAAAGACTAATGTTTTGCAGCATTTAGATTTGTTTGAAGTGCAGTGGCTTAGTGGTTAAGATGCTGAACTTGATGACTGGAAGGTCAGCAAGTCAGCCATTTGAGACCCAAAATCTATGTGATGGAGTGAGCTCCCATTTCTGTTCCATCTCCTGCCAACCTAGCAGTTTGAAAGCAAGAAATTTCAAGTAGATAAATAGGTACCACTTCGGTGGGAAAGGTAGTAGCATTCCATGTATCTAGTCATGCCTGCCATATGACCATTGTAATGCTTGCAGATGCTGACAGCGCTGGGTCTTTGGTTGTAAATGGAAATAAGCACTGCCCCATAGAGTCTGCTTTTCAAACAAGGGAGACCTTTATCTTTAACTTAGCAGTAGCTCCATTAGTTACTTTTGAGAAAGAAGGAACAAGTTCTCCAAACCATTCCCATGCCATTAGTACTTCAGAAAAAATTGCACAGTTGCTAATAGTAGAGAAAGACAATGGGATTTGGATAGGTAGGATCTCTTTTCAGTAGGAACAAGGAAAATATAAAAGGGCTAACCCTTTCCCTTGACCATCATGTCCCCAATCCTAATCAGACCCTGCTTGGCTGTATTTTAAAGTTTAAAAAACATATGGAATGTCCAGTGAAACTGAATGAGGTAAAAGAAAGTTCAAGAGACTAAGCTCATGATGGCGAACCTTGGCACTCCAGATGTTCTTGGACTTCAATTCCCAGAAGCCCAATCCCCCTGTGAATCCACACGAATGGGTTTACTGAGATTCATCTGGCCTGCACTGCCCTCGTTGTTCCCGGCAGTGGAAGTAAAACGTGCCTGCCTGGGCGCATTTTACTTCTGCTTCCAGGAGCTATGAAGGCAACGCGGGCTGGATGAATCACAGTAAACCCATACTTGTGGATTCACAGGGGGCTTGGGCTTCTGGGAATTGAAGTCCAAGAACATCTGGAGTGCCAAGGTTCGCCATCACGGGACTAAGCCAAGACAGTTGTACTTTGGACTTATAATGAGAAGACAAAACTTATTTTAAAAGCCAGTGACACTGGGGTGAATTTAAAAGCAGTAGAGAATGCAAGCGCGGCGCCAAAATGGCCGCCGCGCCCTTTGCGGGCCCCCCCCCCACAGGACAGAGAATCCGGGTAGTTAGGGGCGTGGCCAGCTCCCTTATAAAAGGGGTGGCCACGAGGCAGCCGAGCTGCCATTTTACCTCAGCGACGGAGCGGAGAAGTTTTTTCCCCTGTGTCTCCGTCGCTCGTTAGCTTACCGGGAAGCCTTTTGGTAGCGATTCTGCCTTGCCGGCTTCCCTTTTCTGCTTCGGTGGAGATGCCTTCGAAGAAGAAGGCAGCTTCGAGTTCAGCTCGTGCTGTTAGGAGGCGCAACCCAGGTCGGAGGACCGCGGTGCCGCCTCCTCAGCAGCCACCTTTGCCAGCCCCGGCCGGGGCCAGCGGAATGGGGTCTATTGCCCCTTGGCCCGGAGTGGGCGATCAGAGTGCGGGCGCGGAAGGGGTTCCGGCCCGCGGCCCACGAGCGGTGGACACCGCTCCTGCTCCTGCCCACTCTGTCGGGCCTACTCCTCTTGGGCCGCAGCCTCCCCCTGGGCCCTCTAGCCTTGGGGGGTGCGGCCCCCTGCCTTGGCAAGTTTCTCCACCAACCCTGCCGGGCTTCGGTGCTGGCCAATGGCCATATGTGGGTCCCGGGGTACAGGGACCTGTACCCATGCCTGGACCAGGCGGGCTGGCCGGCCCTTTGCCCATGGTCAACGTGGACACCTTGCTGGCCCGCATTGCGGCCCTGGAGGCGTCGTTGGCTCGGGCCAGTCAGGCGGGCGCCCCCTTCGGGGTTCCTTTTGAGGCGCTGTCGGCAGGAGGACAACAGCCGGCGGGGAGAGTCGAGCTGCTGCAGGCGCGTGGCGCGGTTTCGGCCACTGCCTCGCAGCTCCCCAGCCAGCAACCAGGTGCGGGTCAAGCCCCGGTGATGAGCTCTACGTCGGTCGTGAGCTCCGACGCCCCCAGTGGGCCGGAACCCCCGGTGGGGGCGGCCCGCGGGGGTGCAGCATGTGAGTATACGGTGCAAGCGAGTACATCCACACACATTCCCAATCTAGGGGGGGCTTTTCAATGGCCTTGGCCTCGCGCGGGTGGTGCGGGGGCCACTCTGTCGGCGACCCACCCGGCGACTACGACTGCCACCTTGGGCACTGGGGTGGGCATTGGTCCTTACACTGCCGGGAATGTTCTGGGGGTGGCTGGGTTAGCTCAGGCCCCTTTTACCAGGCCGGCTGTCCCCTTTTCGGCTTTGCCGACGGCAGGGTATTCCTTGCCATTGGGTGATCACCTGGCACAGGCTACTAGGGAAAAGATATGGCGAGGGGAGTACGTAGATATCTTCTCACTCCTGAACAGAGAGCCCACCAAGGAGGAAAGGGAGGGTCAGGATGAGAAGGACAAGGAGCAGGCACGCCGCCGTAAGCCGCCGCGTACCTGGGCCAACTGGCTCCCCGCTTATTTAATATACATGGCGGTATATTTTAGGGCACGGCCGGATTTAGCTATTCCCATGGTCCAATATTTGGACAACATATATAGGGCGATGGTCGATTTCCCGGGCCCCTCATGGCTAGCATATGATGAGGAATTCCGTATGAGGATTCCCCTCCATCCCGAGATGAGATGGGATGAGCCGTGCCAGAGGCTGTGGCTTTTGTATATGACACCCACACGCCCTGCCCCGGGGGATAGATACCATTGCGGACATGCGGTCCAGCGAGCGGCTCCGGCGCAGGTTACCCGCCATGCGGCGGGGCAGGGGGTTCCAGCCCGCCTGCTGTGCTGGACTTTCTCGTCAAATGGTTCCTGCAATCAAAAGAACTGCAGGTATAGGCATGAGTGTCCCACATGTTCTGGCCCCCACGCAGCCTCTGCTTGTCCCAGGCCTGGGGGGGCGCGAGGCAGAGGGAGGGGTGGACAGTGGGCTGGCAAGGCTGCCACGGATGGAGCTAGTTCTCCAAAAGGCCCCCTCCCCAATTAAGGTGGACATGCTGGAGCGCTGGCTCGCATCGTACCCGAAGGGGGAGGACGGGGAGTATCTCCTGCAAGGTTTTAAGCAGGGATTTCGTATCCCTTTTATGGGTGATAGGTCCCCTCAGGATGCTCCCAACCTTTTATCCCTCAGAGGAAGGGAGGAGGTGGCTGCGGCCAGCATTAAAAAGGAGTTAGACGCGGGCAGGGTCGCTGGACCTTTCCCCGCACCCCCGTTTCCCAATCTTAAGGTCTCGCCACTGGGTTTGGTCCCCAAAAAGTCCCTAGGTGAGTTTCGCCTTATTCATCATTTGTCCTACCCAGCCGGCCGATCGGTCAGTGATGCTATCCCTGATGACCTTTGTTCAGTCGGGTATACATCGTTTGACCATGCGCTGCGCATGGTGCGCTCGTGTGGCCCGGGTGCCCTGCTGGCCAAGTGTTACATTAAGTCGGCTTTTCGCCTCTTGCCAGTGCACCCGGGCGACTTTGAGTTGCTGGGTTTTAAATTTAAGGGGGAATATTATTTTGATAAGGCCATGCCTTTTGGCTGCTCCATATCATGCTCGGCTTTCGAGCGTTTTAGTACCTTCCTAGAGTGGGCTTTCGTCCGCAGGTCAGGGTCCCGGTCTGTAGCCCATTACCTGGATGACTTTTTATTCGGGGGTGAACGGGGCTGGGACACGTGCGCACGTCTCCTCAACACATTTCAGACGCTAATGGAGGAACTTAGTGTCCCTTTAGCGCCCGAAAAGACCGAGGGCCCATTGACCAAGCTAGTATTCCTGGGGGTTGAGATTGACACAGTAGTGCAGGCTTCTAGGTTGCCGGGTGATAAGGTGTCCAGGATAGTGGCCCTTATCTCGGAATTGCTGGCCAAGCGTAAGGCATCCCTGAGGGAACTGCAGGTGCTACATGGGCACCTTAATTTTGCTTGCAGGGTGGTCGCACCGGGCAGGGCTTTTGCCCGGCGCTTATGCGACGCCATGGCAGGGTTATCCAGGCCCCACCACAGAGTCAGGCTCACCCGGGGTATCAGGGCAGACATGTTCGTCTGGTTGCAATTCCTGAGGGAGTTTGATGGGGTCTCATTTTGGAGGTCTGACCTCCTGGCATCCCCCAATTTCCAGATCCAGTCTGATGCTTCAGGATCCCTGGGTTATGGGATGTACTTCAATGGGAATTGGGCCTATGGTGGGTGGCCACCGGCATGGGCAGGCACAGGTCGCCTGCGGGATCTCACATACCTGGAATTTTTTCCCATTCTGGGGGCTTTGATGCTATGGGGCGAACAGTGGGCTAATTCGGTGGTGCATTTCTGGTGCGACAATGCGGCTGTTGTACACATTGTCAATGCACAGACTTCCAAATCGCCCAGGGTCATGGATCTAGTGCGCCATTTTGTGCTGCGCTGCCTGCGCCTCAACGTCTTGTTCAGGGCCAGGCATGTCCCAGGGATTAATAATGATATTGCTGACGCTTTGTCCCGCCTGCAGATCTCCCGGTTCCGTGCCTTGGCCCCGGATGCGGAGGAATTTCCCTCGCCACTCCCAGAAGAGATGTGGACTATTGGCAAGGAGAGGTGAACCGGGCGATTGGCCTGTCACTAGCGCCACGCACGCGTAAGGCGTATCAACAAGCATTCAATTCGTACAGGGCATTTGCTACTCAATTTCTCTTGCCAGAGACCTGGCCTATCCCGGTGGACCATGTTCTGCGGTTCATGGTTCACCTACATGCACAGGGCCTCGCACCTCGCACCATAGCATCCAAGCTCTCGGCGTTGGCTTTTATGGCCAAAGTGGGGGGTCATGTGGATACCACCTCTGACTTCCGGGTGAGACATGTTTTGGAGGGGTGGGTGCGCGAGCGCGGGCGTTGCCCGGACGACCGGCACCCTATTTCCCCAGGGGTTCTTACCCAGTTGGCCCGGGGCTGGCCAGGCCTCTGTTTTGATCATTATGAGGCAGCCCTTTTTTCATGCAGCCACAACGGTGGCATTTTTTGGAGCGCTCCGCGTCAGCGAACTCGTGATGCTGTCTAAGGCGGATGCAAGTGGTAGGGCACTGGAACTCGAGGATGTCTATGTTGCCAAAGACTGGGCCCAGTTGAGGATACGCTCCTCTAAAACAGATCAGCATGGCGTAGGCAGTGGTGTAAGACTGCTACGGTGTTCTTTGGCAGACATCTGTCCGGTTGGTGCCCTACAGGAATTCCTGGCACTGCGTGGCATGCACCACGGCCCGTTTTTCTGTCACCAAGATGGGTCTCCCCTTACTAAATTTCAGTTTTGGAAGGTGACAGCCAGAGCCCTCACCAGGGTGGGCCTACCAGGTGCCCGTTATGGCACACATTCGTTCCGTATTGGTGCAGCCTCTACAGCAGCTGCTTTTGGGTACTCTGGGGCTGACATACGCAGCATGGGGAGGTGGGGCTCGCAATGTTTTCAGTTTTATGTGCGCCCACTCCCGCCATGAGTACCAATCCAGTCACCTTACCGCCTTTTTTCTCAATTTTCTTACAGACCCTGGGTGTCGTATTACACCGGTGACAGTATGGCTGGTGGGCCACAGCTATGTGCACAGGGCAGCGCGTTACGCTGCGGCGACAGAGTGGGACCCCGACTGGGACTGGGTGACCACGCCAGTCTCGCATGGCATGGTAAGCCTGGGATGTTATGGCGGGAGCTGCGGCCTTTCCTTTTTTCTGGCCTGGGTGCTGACCCGCCTGACATTCTAATCATCCACCTGGGGGGCAATGATTTGGGCCAGGTCACCGGCTTATCGCTCAAGCATGCGATTTGCGAGGAACTCGCCTACTTGCATTATGTCTGGCCTGCCACAACCCTGGTTTGGTCGGACATTGTTCCGCGCCATTCTTACAGAGGGGGCGTTAACCTCCTGGCCCTTGACCGCGCTAGGCGCGCGGTCAATAAGGCAGTGGCGCGGTTTCTTGCCACCAGGGCTTGGGGACGGGTTAGTCATCACCCCGATATTAGTCTACAAAATTATGACTTGTACGCAGGGGATGGGGCCCATCTGTCGCGAGGAGGTATGGACCTCCTGTTGGGTGATTGGCGAGCAGGCCTGTTGACCGAGCTGACGGTCTGGGGGGGGGGGGGCGTCAGGTCTTCTTTGAAGCCCCTCCGTGTGGCGGGTAGCACTGGTAAGGTAAACAGTATGACCCACAAGTATCCGGCAGGTTCGCAATTGACTGGACAACACTAGACAGGAATAAATTAGTTAAACGTTGTCCGGTCAACGACGAACCAGGCGATGGGGTGATGACGATTGCTAACCAGCATGCATCACCCCTGTGATTTCACGGATACGCGTCAGAGGGTGGGGTCATAAGTTAGTTATTGACTACGGTCAACAATTTGTTTGTTGTCAACAAACAAATTGATACAAATTGATACATTGTAACCAATTGCCGTTGGCAATTTTGGGGTGGTACCTTACCAGTGTTACTTCGGCCTGCTTGCCTTATGAATTATGATTGGTCGTTTTACCAATACAAATTTATAATTCGGACTAGGGCATTGAATCAATAAATGTGGCCCTATGCTGTTATCCACTTTCAATGTTGTCTGTGTCCGTTATTGGGGGGGTGCGCCTGCAATGCAAGCGCGGCGCCAAAATGGCCGCCGCGCCCTTTGCGGGCCCCCCCCACAGGACAGAGAATCCGGGTAGTTAGGGGCGTGGCCAGCTCCCTTATAAAAGGGGTGGCCACGAGGCAGCCGAGCTGCCATTTTACCTCAGCGACGGAGCGGAGAAGTTTTTTCCCCTCCACCCCCTCCCTAGTTAACAGTGTGATATTATGGTCGCTTCGGGGCCGGGTGGGAATTTTTGGTTGGGACCCATATTGGCTCCGGGTCCTGGCTTTTTTGCCCATCCCACACTGTTGCTATGGTTTGATATAGGGGTCTTTCTGTGTTCCTACTGTTGACTTTGGTCACATTGGCGGGTAGCACTGGTAAGGTAAACAGTATGACCCACAAGTATCCGGCAGGTTCGCAATTGACTGGACAACACTAGACAGGAATAAATTAGTTAAACGTTGTCCGGTCAACGACGAACCAGGCGATGGGGTGATGACGATTGCTAACCAGCATGCATCACCCCTGTGATTTCACGGATACGCGTCAGAGGGTGGGGTCATAAGTTAGTTATTGACTACGGTCAACAATTTGTTTGTTGTCAACAAACAAATTGATACAAATTGATACATTGTAACCAATTGCCGTTGGCAATTTTGGGGTGGTACCTTACCAGTGTTACTTCGGCCTGCTTGCCTTAGGAATTATGATTGGTCGTTTTACCAATACAAATTTATAATTCGGACTAGGGCATTGAATCAATAAATGTGGCCCTATGCTGTTATCCACTTTCAATGTTGTCTGTGTCCGTTATTGGGGGGGTGCGCCTGCAAAGAGCAAACCTAAATATAAGATGGATTGGTTCAACAAAGAAAGCCATGGAAACATATAAAACCTGATCTGGGCTGTTGATGCTAGAATGAAGCGGTGAACCTTGGCCCCAGCCTGTATTGCCAATGATAAAAGACCAGAAGAATTGTAGTCCAAAACAACTAGTGTGCTGAAAGTTTGCCGCCACTGTGCTAGAAATATTTTGAAGCCACATAGGGTCACTATAAGCTGGGAGTGACTTGATGGCACATAAGAAATGTCCAATAAAACACTGAGGTATAACTTAAATGTTTGAGAGGAAAGCAAGGGCTATTGTTAGAAATAACACATTTGACTTCCTATGAGATTTGTGTGTTTTTTCCTTTTCATTAAAAAGGTATTAACTGTAAAACACGTTGACTGTCAAAACCAAGAAGACAGCCAGTGTCTAAAATCCTTTTGCTTAGTGTAGTAAATAATGCTAGCTTTGGCCCACTGAATCAATAGGGATTTAGCAAGTCAACGCCTCTACAAGTGCCTCTACAAGTTCCAATGATTCAAAGAGGCCTACTCTGTGACTTAGGATGTGCTCACATGGGAAAATAGATCGCAATTCAGAACCCTTGTGGAATTGTTTGGTGTAATGTATTTCCAGAGGATCATATGACATATTAGAAAATGTGTTCCAGCCCAGCCCCAAACTATGTTGCATCTGGACTTTCCTTGTCTAGTTGTAAGGCTACTTGTTCTTGGGGCTGCAGTGAGGCAACTCTCAGCAGAATGAAGGATTGCTTTAATAGAGGTTGATAGCTACCCTTTCTGATGCTCTAAATACCTTGTACCCAACTGATTGCACCCTTACTTTAGCATATGCTGCAGTTAGAGTAGGTCAAAATGAATCAATGGAACTTACAGAGAAGTTCACTCATCAAACCTACTTTGATTCAATAAGCCTAACTCTGTTGATGGCAAACCTTGGCACTCCAGCTGTTTTTGGACTTCAATTACCAGGAGTCCAAGTCAGCACTCCTGCTGATCAGGGCTTCTGGGAATTGAAGTTCAAAAACAGGTGGAGTGTCAAGGTTGGCCATCACTGGTATCTAATGGAATTTACTACACCAAGCAAGAGGATTCAGGATATTATTTCACCAAATTTTAAAGCTTCTTCCATTTCATACCTGTTAATCATGCCACCCTGCCCGTCAGCTTAGAATATCTTTCCACAATGTTCTCACAGCTCTTTGTGGGTTGGGGTTGCGTGCCTTTGCCGCTAACACGTTGTAATGAATGCATACCACATTTGCATAAAGTAGAAACATATGTCTTTGATTTTTTTAATGACCCCTTCCATTGTTTGTTTTCAACAAGCTGTGTTAACTACACAGCAAGCATCTGAGACTAAGTTTCTTTTTTACCTCAAAAGAAGCAAATGTGGATCAAATCCAAATCAAGATCAACACATGCAGGCAGAAGAGAATCAAACCTCTCCCCCCCCCATCAATTTTCCTTGGATACCTCTCTTAACAACATCTGCAGCAAATACTAGGCTATAAATCAGATTGGATGCTACTCACTGAACTCTGATCATTCATAATGAAGAGCATTTGGGTATGTAATAGAGAAGGCTTTTGAGGTTCTGTTGACACCTGAGTGCTGCATAATTCTCACTCTGGACTGCAGTTTTTATATTAATTTTGCACATGCTAATTTGTACATAGTTAAAAAAAATGATAGCACTGCTATGCATTCAATAGAAATACAATGTGTCTTGTAAATAACAAAATGGATAAAACCCTATGCTCAACATGGAATGATTCATCAGCAATTGGAAATAATGATTTTGAGGCATACACGGCTGGTACACAATGTGATCAAAATCACCAAAGGAAGCCTTTAATCCTTGACAATTTCCTGTTATTCTCAGCTATATTACCCACAAGGAGCTATGAAAGACAATTTCAATCATTCTTTCGTATTATGGTAGGAGGGCAACAACCAGGTGATGTCAGTATGAGCCAAATCTTCTTTCTCTCCAAGTATTAACCTGCATTCAGCCAGCTTTGAATCCTCTCTTTTCCATTCTTTCAGTTCTTGGGGAAGGAAGAGTAGCCATGTTAGTCTGTTGCAGCAAATACAACAAAGAATATCTTGGTATCTTTATTTATTTATTTATATTTTATGGTGAACTTCACTACATTACTGTAAGCACAAATTGTCCATTTCAACTTCCTAGCTACAGTCCCATGTCCAGGCTTGAAAGCCATTGAAGGGCTTCATCTGTGGCACTATGCAAGTCCTCCATTGTGCCTCCAAATGCCCAAAAGGACACTTACGATTAAGATATATCTTTATGGCAAGTTAAGCCATTTACTCTTTTAAGTAACATGAGAATTTTTGTTGTTGTTTTTTGGACTTGGGATGGAAATCTAAAAGAGGATAGCAAAATACCTACTGATGTTTTCTTTTTAAAAAAACCATTAAATTTATTTTATTTATCTATCTGACTATTTAGGCGGATACCGAGGCATTATAGTTAAGACACTGAACTTGATGGCTGGAAGATCAGCGGGTCAGCAGTTTGAGATCTGAGTGCTGCAAGATGGAGTGACCACTCATCTCTGTCCCAGCTCCTGCCAACCTAGCAGTTGGAAAGCAAAAAATGCAAGTAGATAAATAGGTACCAGTTCAGTGGGAAGATGTTCCAACCATGCACTCCAGTATCTAGTCATGCCTGCTGCATGGCCACAGAAATATCTGCAGATGCAAACAGTGCTGGCTCTTTGACTGTAAATGGAAATGAGCATCAAACCCTAGAGTTGGATATGACTGGCTTTAGAGCAAGGACAACCTTTACCTTTACCCTGCTCTTTTGGTGCAAGCACCACTCACCCCAATTATTTTATATATTTATTGAGATGAGTGCCCCGTCTTTTGGAAAGCTGTCTCCCAGGACAAGAGCAGTGCTGAGTAGATGCATAAATCCATCTAGTTTTGTTCCCACAGTGCCAAACAGAAAAACATAAGAAATCCAGAAACATGATCAAGACACTACAGCCTTGGCAACTGGTATACAAAAGTATACATCTTCTTGTCCTGGCAGTAATGAATAGATAATAATCAGAGGGAACTCTATCTATCGATCTACAGGTAACTATCTATCTATTTGACTTATACCCCACCTGTTATGTATTGAATGAATGTTGCAAGGTTCCCTTTAACAGAATGTATCCAGTCAATGTATCCTACTGTATCTAATCAGAGACACATTGTAACCAGCTGTATAAGGATGCGAGCTAAGTGGCCACAGGTGGCAGTAGCGAGCATCTGGGTCACATGGTATGAATTCACCAGATACCTGCAGCGCGAGAAACCTTCCCGCCACACAGCACCTGGACAAGATGGGCGTGAAGAACGATGGCATCACGCGGACAGTAGCCAATGAGCTACTGTGTAACCACATTCAAATGTACAGTGACCATATAAATAGAGATGTATCTCCGCCATTACCACATGTTCACTCTGACCATCATGCAATAAAGCTGTGTTTAGCCCTATGTGCGGCTCCTTCTTGGATATCTGGGATATACTCCCACTCTAGGTGGCTCAAAATGTCAAAAAGAGCAAAATAGACACCACAAAACCATAGGAAACCCCCCCCAGTCCAATCAGAACTGAGGACCACTAGCCCAAGTGGCAAAACAATAGGAAGGTCTCCAATTTTAAACTTCAACAAGCTACCAAAGGCCTCCTTAAAAAAAAATGTCTTCACTTGCTCCTTAAAGGACCCTAAAGAGTCAATCACATACAGCTCCCCAGGTAGAAGGATACACCCGTTTGTGGTTCAAAAATACTAAACTTTTAGAGGAGGCTCTTTCTGTGTACTCCAACAGCACAGCTAAAAAGATGAGAGAAGCCAGTACATATCAATAGATTTTAAAGGGCTATATCTCCTCATTTAATCCTCCAAACATTTTAGGATCTGCAGCATCTCTCAGTCCCACTGCATGTTTGAAGGAAAGCTGTTTCCAGTAACAGCTGCAATGTAGTGGAACAGTTTGCCTCATTCCCTTTTACCATTCAAGTGGCCGGTGAAAATCAATATTTCTTGTTGTGTTTTGGAATAAAGCAGACAGCGGAGGCTTAATTCATGAAGAGGCATCGGGCAAGATAGCCCGGACGGAGTTTATTAGGAATAACAGGACAAAGAAAATTCCAGAGAAGGGTATGCAATATATCCTTATTGGTTACCTGCGATAGCATAAGGTTACTTAATTGGCTAAATATCAGCATGCCTGCCTCGTGCTCACCTTGCTGATTGGACAGAAGCTGCGTGCTAGCTGAATGACTGTGTGCCATCCCTGGGCATGGTAGGGAGGGCCAGAAGGCCTGGAGTAATGCTTAGAGGCCCAAGCTGGGGCCTCCAAGTTACGGTAGAAACAGATGAGGCAAGGAGAACGATCACCCACGATTTATGACCATGGTGTGCCATGAGCCACAGCGATCGTGCTGTGAACCTCCTCACATCTCCCCCCTTCTGTTTTTAAGAAGCTTATAAGCATAATAAATTTGGTCCTTGCGTGCACGAGGCCGGAAGCGAAATCCTTGCAGGCAGGTGGCTAGCAACGAAGGTATGCATTGAATAAAGCAACAGGCAGTTATCAGAATGGCAAGAATAATTAAACCATACTGCAGAATGGTCCGTACCCAAGCTCCGTTGGGAAGCCAGGCCCAAAGAGTGCTCCACCACGAAGGCAGAGGGTTTTGCTTAATATCAGAAACAATTTTGGTTAAAGAATCCAATTGGTTTGGTACCTTATTAGAATTATCGGATAAGTTAAAGCAACACATATTACGCACAGACTCACAACCTTGATGATGTAACATCAGCAAATAATCGATCGCGGCGCGGTTATCTAAAATGGCGTTGCGAAGCCGAAATTGTTCCCTGTTCAGGAGGCTAATAGCTTGGGAAGTGTGATTAATGGCTTTTACAAATGCACAAGCAAGCTTTCCAAGCTGCCTTGCATTCCCGGCTGCCAGGCCAGGCACGCCAACAAGACTGATGGCCAAGGATGTGTACTCGGCCTGGGAAAGCACCTTAACAGTGCTATCGCAATCAGAGGGTAACTGCTCCACGGCAGTACCCCGGGTGATGCGTTTGCGGGCGGGACGCTGATGGACCAGCGTAGTGCGATTGGGCAAAGCAACAATCATACGACTAAGGCAACAAGTGGTTTTAGAGAGGTTAGCAGGAATATAGTTCCAAGTTCGTGACCCACAGGTCCAGAACCACCCAGAAGGCAACAGAATGTGCTGAAAGTTAAAATGAAGTTCCTCTGTCTCCCTCCCGGTGCAATTAAGACCGCGACCGGGCTGGAAACAGCGAGGCTTTGACTTATGTTGAGTACAGTTCACAACCCTGGCACATTTACTAGCATTACTAACAGCTACAATAGGAGTATAGAGAGACAGGGCATCAAAGGGCAGCCTTTTGGTTGCCTTTCCCCAAAGGGGGCTAAGAGCATATTTGTTTTTGACCTTGTCATTAAAGTCGGCCATATCGTAACCCAACACTGACCTACTGACATTTTGGGGAGTGTAGCAAATGGGAATGAGACAGGTGCTTAACAGGTGATAGGAGTCAACGCTTTGCTTAAGGCAAAACTCAGTTTGATTAGAAATGCGGGCAAGCTTATACCACAGGTTATACTCAAAGCGTTGGGACAGCTCATCTTCGACGGCAAGCGCTCCTGGAAAGAGAAGCATGTAGCAACAAAGAATCATTATAGAATTAGCATTTAGACAAGCTATGATAGCAACAACAAAGTTCTCAGGAGTCTTTTCCACCCGGATTTCGACCAGCACGGACTGGGCTTCATCCGACAATGCTTTTACCTGGCCCCAGGTTATCGGCGGGTTCTGCCCCCTTCGCCTTCCCCCTCGGTTCCGCCTCCTCTCCGGGAGCTCGTGCAGGTGAAGGTCGAAGTTTGGAATGGGGTTGCTGAGACCCTAATGCCATGCCATGCTTCCACGGTCGAACAAACCGGGCAGGGACCCAAAGAGGACCTTCTGGCGTAGACACGGCAGCGTAGCCCCTTCCCCAGGTGATGAGGGGAACAGGCCCTTTCCACTCCGGGTCCGGCAGGCGTCTGTACTGGACCTGGGGGGCAGGCAGAACCTCAAGCTGGCGGTAGTGACGCTGAGCCCTGGATAAAAATTGAGAATTAAATTGAGACAAGTTAAGGTGGTTTAGCATGAACAGTACACTAGCAAGCCACTCCTCCTTTTCCGGAAGTGAGAGGGGGACAGTTCCCCCTTTCCTTTTTTGGCGATCCAGTGCCTCTTTCAGTGTTTTATTGACCCGTTCGACCATGGCCTGTCCCTGAGAATTATAAGGGATGCCGAATGTGTGGACAATCTGCCAGCGGGTACAAAACTCTGCTAGGGCAGTAGAACAATAGGCGGGGCCGTTATCGGTTTTCAAACGGTCAGTTTTTCATCCATGTGATGATATATAACCAAATTAGGGTAAGCCTTTCTGTACGGCATGAGAGCTGCATTTACATAAAACTGACACATGGTGGGGCTATTCAGCATTCCCATTGGCAATACCTTCCAATGGTACCGGACTGTGGCCTGGGAGTTATTCAACACTGGGACCGTGAAAGCAAAATACTTCCGGTCCTTTTCCTGAAGGGGAATAGTATTAAAACAATCCTTGAGGTCAATGACAGCCATCTCATAATCATGGGGTATCAAATTTGGGTTCGGGGTTCCACACTGGAGTGAGCCCATCGGCTCAATTATCTTATTGATCTCCCGCAGGTCATGGAGCAACCGCCACCTCCCGGACTTCTTTTTGATGACAAATACCGGGGTATTGAACGGACTACTAGTTGGTTCAATGTGACCCGCATCCAGTAGTTCCTGAACGAGCTGCTTAAGCGCAGTCAACTTCTCTTGCGGAAGTGGCCATTGCTCCACCCACACGGCTTGATCAGTCTTCCACGAGAGTGAAAGAGCACAATATTGATGGCTATTCATGAGTTATGAGGGTGGTGCCAACTTGCGCCAGCAAATCCCTCCCCCACAAGTTGAGATCAATTTGTAAAATACAGGGCTTGATGCGAGTGATCTCAGGCCCGCCAGGTTGGAGACTGACAGATAACCACTGAGCACTTTTCCGGGAGGCCTGGCTACCACCGATGCCCCAAACTGAGGGAGCGGTTTCGGTTGGCCACAAGGGATCCCACTGCCCAGCGGCTATCACAGAAATATCCGCCCCCGTATCCAACAATCCTTCCAACAACTTACCGTTTACCCAATACTTACGGGTCGGCTTCTGCTGTCCTATCTGCTCTTGAAGGGCGGCAACCTGTGGATGATAGGTGTCTCCATCGGCCCCGGCACGGGTGGAACCAAACCCCCCTCTGCGAAGGGCGGGCTCCGCTCCCCCTGGGGTCTCATAAGAAACAATGATCAATTGCGCCCAGGAGTCCCCCTTGTGCAGTTGCAATGGGAGGTGACTCCAAAATTGTACATAAATGATGCCTGTGTAGTCTGCGTCTATCACGCCAGGAACTATCATGATGCCATGTTTGGCCGCTGATGAACTTGGCAGTACCAGACCAACGGTCCCTTTTGGCAAGGGGCCAGTAAGGTCGGCAGGCATCAGGATAAGCTCCCCAGGCAACGCAGTTGTCATGTCCTGTGTGTTGACGAGATCGAGACCAGCGCTGCCAGCAGTAGCAGCCTTGCGCTGATCGACCCGTGTCCCCTTTATTTTCCCGGGGCCCGGGGAGGGCCCGGTATCTAGTTTCCCTGTGGTGAGGGGTTGACTCTGCACTGGCTAGCCCAATGGTATCCTTTGCCACACCGGGGGCACTTCTTGCTGGGGCGCCTGACATCCTTTCCACCCCCCTTATGCGCTCCCCCTCCGGGGGCGTGACAGTCTTTCTTGAAGTGGCCCGGTTTCTGACAGTTGAAACAATTGCCAGTGGGCTTGTTTCCGGCACGAAGCGCTCCAGCCAGAAGGGCCATTGCATGTGTTTGAGTGCCCACCTCCATACAGGCTTGAATCATGTCAGCTAAACTATACTCAGGGCGGTGAATGACATTTTGCAAAATCTTCTTGCAATCGGCATTGGCCTGCTCAAAAGCAAGCCATTTCAGGAGTTCTCCTTGGGCATCAGGGTTGTCTATCTGTCTTTGTATGGCTTCCTTCAATCTATCAATGAACTGTGGGTAGGGTTCAGTGGGCTGCTGCCGTGTGGAAGTAAAGGAGCGTGTGGGTTTCCCAGAGACGGGGACCCTTTTAAAGGCTCTCATGACGCACATGAACGTGCGGTGGAAAGACTCCCGGGGGAGTTGCATCTGCTGTTGGAGGGTAGCAAATGCACCTGCTCCATAAATCTGCTCAGGGGTCTTTTGTGGCGTACCAGCCGCCACCGCAGCCGCTCGGAATTCACTATCCCAAACAACATACTGTGAAGCAGTCAAAATCATTCGAAACAAATCCTTCCAGTCTTGGGGCAACATCGTGTACCCATTCCCGATTCCCTCAAGCAACCCTTGCACAAAATGTGATCGGACACTAGCCTCTCTAACAGCTTTATTAAGTTCCCTAATTACTGTATATGACAGAGCTTGCCAATGGATACGTTCCTCTGGATTCCCATTCGCCCCCACCCCCATCTCAACCGTAATGGGAAAAGCGGAAGGACTCTCTCCTTGCCACTCTTCCGCCTCCTCCATGGACAAAACCCCATCGCTCTTGGCTCGATGTATGGCAGAGCGAACATTTTCCATCACACCGCCAGGGTAGGCGGGCGGCGCCTGGAGAACCAGGCTCGGGATGGGTGGCACCAATGGTGCCGTAGGTGGTAAAATAGCGGGCAGCACTTTTGGATAAGGAGGTGGTGGGTCCTCGGGTGGATGAGTCAGAGGATTGGTCAGGGATGCCTCTGCTGGTACTAATTTCCTGACTGCCTCATTAACTCTTTGCCAAATCAATAAATGATGAACCGCTGCCCTCGGTTCTTCCAATAAAATTGTTCCAATTCTTTGCCAATCATCCCGTTTGAGTGATCCAATTTCTGGGTACCAAGGACATTGGCATTCGACTTCCTTAACGAAGTCTTCTAGACTATTAAGCGTGATGTCTGGACATCCGCTCTCCTTGATAATTTTCTGCAATTCTTTTGCGTGGATCTTTTGCCCTAAAGAAAGTCCCCCCCCCCCCATACTCACAATCGGGAGCTCGAAAGCTGAGGGAGCCTAAAGGCTGGGGTAGCCTGAAGGCTGAGGTGCACCAGGGGGCTATTCCAGCCGGTGAGTCGGGGAGTTGGGATCCAGCAATCACGTTGCGGGTCGCCAGATGTTGTGTTTTGGGATCAAGGAGACAGCGGAGGCTTAATTCATGAAGAGGCATCGGGCAAGATAGCCCGGACGGAGTTTATTAGGAATAACAGGACAAAGAAAATTCCAGAGAAGGGTATGCAATATATCCTTATTGGTTACCTGCGATAGCATAAGGTTACTTAATTGGCTAAATATCAGCATGCCTGCCTCGTGCTCACCTTGCTGATTGGACAGAAGCTGCGTGCTAGCTGAATGACTGCGTGCCATCCCTGGGCATGGTAGGGAGGGCCAGAAGGCCTGGAGTAATGCTTAGAGGCCCAAGCTGGGGCCTCCAAGTTACGGTAGAAACAGATGAGGCAAGGAGAACGATCACCCACGATTTATGACCATGGTGTGCCATGAGCCACAGCGATCGTGCTGTGAACCTCCTCACAATTTCTAGTCAGGTTTTTAAACAAATGAACTGGGTAACAGAGTTTCAATGTAAGATGCAAAATATTTTGATCCTTTTCATGTGTGTATCTATTTTAAAATAATATATTAAGTAGCACTCTTATTTGTTTCAGTGTTAAGGTTACATTTTTGTGGCTAAAATCATGCTACTTAGCATAATAAATCATACAAAAGTAGGCCCATTGAATCAAAGGGAATTTGATAATTCAGCTCCTATGTTCCATTGATTCAAATGGGCCTAGTCTAACTGCAACTTATTATACTGTACCAAAATAATTCACTGTTAGATTAGGCCCATTTAAATCCATGGAATTTACAGCAGAATTAACTTATCAAATCACCTTTGATTTGGTGGGCCTACTCTAGCGCAGTTTACAACACTAAGCAACATGATTTGAGCATTGTGTTTTTGATGGCAAATTGTATGTGAGCCATCTTGGATCTCTGCACCAGGAGAAAGACAGCACAAAAATAAAGAGTAATGTATGCATATATATACTCCTAGCTATGCCTAGCTACAAAGGCCTTAACAGGGACTGTGGTGGCTCAAGTGGTTAAGACACTGAACTTGACAACTGGAAGGTCTGCAGGTTAGCAGTTTGAGACCTAATTGCTGCACAATGGAATGAGCTCCCATCTTTGTTCCAGCTACTGCCAACCTAACAGTTTGAAAGCAAGGAATTTCAAGTACTGTAGATAAATAAGTACCACTTTGGTGGAAAGGTAAACACCATTCTGTGCAGTCCAGGGTTGAGGCATGCCGGCCACATGTCCACGAAAACGTGTGCAGATGTAGACAGTGCTGTCTCTTTGGCTATAAACAGAGATGAGCACTAAACCCTAGAGTTGGATATGACTGGCTTTCAAGCAAGAGTGACCTTTACCTTTACAAAAGCCTGCCTGAAAGCAAAACACACTTTTCAAACCACTCTGAAAATCTGTAGCAATCTGTCTTTCTGTGTATTAGCCAAAAAGAGAAATGACAGGTTGCTCAACATTACTGTACCACTAAAATGCTAATTTGCAAAAAACAAAACAAAAAAAAACAGAAAATTTATCTCCAGCTAAGAACTGTGATATGTTACAACATTAATACTCTTGGCAGTCTTTCCCATTCCTACTGGATTATTACACTTCACACAAAGGCAACTGCAGACATTACTACGGTTAAATACAAATAACCAATAAGCACAAATTCCAGGGGTACAATCAGGCATACAGTTGACTTGTGACCTGTACCCTGTGAATTAGCCATGGCAACTTCCATATTTCCTCTTTCAATCTCTCTCCTGCTGTGACAGCACTGCGATTTTACAGTGGATATTTCTATCCGATACGATATGGACCATTATCAGATTTAAACAGTTGTTGGTACACCCTTGAGCAGATGCCAAGTATTTCTCAGTGCTGTGTTGGAGAGAGGAAACTAGTGATATGCTCCAATGTGTCCTCCAATTTCCTAAACTTTTATTTCCCTGTGAAAGATATTTCCATTTTTATTCAAAATTTATTCAGGATATATTTTTGAGCTTTTCGCAACACCACAAAAATGACTGATGCTATTGGTTATATTTTTCTGAGCTCCTTATATCATTTTGCACTGTGGCTGATAGTGCTGCAGTTCTTTTCTTCCCATTAGACATCTCATTGTCACAATGCAATATCCCTGGCTACCCAGATCTGTAGAAGATGTTAACTTTATGCCATCTTCCCTTGGATTTAATTGATGTGTAGGAACCTGGGGTTGCAGGTACCTTATATCATGGGGCGGAGATATGAAAGATATATAAGATGAAAAATAAGATGTGCACATAACTCCTTGGGAACATCAAAAATAAAACAAAAGAATCCTGAATTTCATCTTGAAATGTTTTCTCAGGTTTAACCCCCCCACCCCACCCTTTTCTTGGAATTATTTTCAAAATAAATTTCTTCTCTGTGAAACTGAATAATGTTGGTCAGAATTCTTATTGGATAAATTTTTGACACAGCACTAAGACTCAAAATTCAACCTAATTGGGCACTTGAGGCAGAAAATCTCAAAGGCCTCTATTTTTGGCAATAAAAAGATGGCTGTAGCTAAGCAAATAGCTAACATCTTGTCTTATCTCCTGAGGTGGCTGCATAATTCTACCCAACGGTAGGGCTGGGTCATATATGTGGACCAATTTGTTATGCAGTAGTGATCTAACTCTCACTACAAAGAACTGAACAATGAGATGTTACAAATTCCCAGTGTTGCTTTATGGAGTTGAAGCTTGGGCATTGATTTGTCATTGTCAGCTGCAACTCATATCCAAGAATTCATTTTTTCCTGAAGCAGGAAAAATGCCATTGGCTTGAATTTATTTAAGGTGGATCCCAGCTTGGCATGAAGTGACCCACACACAATGATCACAGAGACATCTCCTGTGGCACGTATGAATTGAGACAAGCAAGATTTAACACCAGGACTGCAATGGACTGCTGCAACCTTGAGGATATTATCAAGGTGCGCCTTCACAGCCAGTGCATCTGGTATGGCCTCTTCCACCTCCATGATCATTAGGAATCAGAGTTCCTCCTTTGCTCATTTTGCCGTTTGGCCCAATATGATGGTTTCCAGTGGCATTTCCTCCACCGAGGGGACCACCACCCCACATAACAGGGCTCATCCACCTGTAGCCATTGGCTCCTTTAGGAAGTCAGGTTAGTTAACTTCCGCCCAACACTCGGTGTTGAGTCATTGGCTGTACATTGACTAAAGCATCTGAAAAGAAAATTGAAGTTTTTGAAATGTGGATCTACAGATGGCTGCTAAGAATATTATGGGTTGACCATGTGACTAATGTAGAAGTGCTGCACCGGATGGATAAAGAACAGGAACTGTTTAAGACCATTAAGCAAAGAAAGCTGCAATACCATGAGCATATCATGAGGAATGACATGAAATTTGTTGTTGTTCAGTCGCACAGTCGATTCCGACCCTTTGCGACCCTATGGACCATTGATCTCCAGGCACCCCTGTCCTCCACCATCCTCCTCAGCCCGCTCAGCTCTGTGACCATTGTGTCTACAATACCATCCAGCCATCTCATACTTGGCCACCCCTTCTTCTCTTGCCCTCCACCTTTCCCAGCATCAAGGCTTTCTCAAGTGAATCCTCTCTTCTCATTTGGTGTCCAAAGTACTTCAGCCTCATCTTTACTATTTGACCTTCTAAGGAGCAGTCAGGATTGATTTTGTTCGACATTGATCTATTTGTTCTCCTCGCTGTCCAGGGTACTCTCAAAACTCTCCTCCAACACCACATCTCAAAGGCATCTGTCTATTCTTCTGCACTCAGCCTTCCTAATGGTCCAGCTCTTGCAACCATACATTACCACTGGGAAGACCATTGCTTTGACTATACGGATTTTTGTTTGCCAGGTGATGTCTCTACTTTTCACTATGTTCCCCAAGTTTCTCATCGCTTTTCTCCCCATAATCAGTCGTGTTTTTATTTCATGGCTACAGTCGCCATCTGCAGTGATCTTAGATCCCAGGAAAGTAAAATCTGTCACTGCTTCTACTTCTTCCCCATCTATTTTCCAGGGACTGATCGGACCTGTTGCCATTATCTTGGTTTTCTTGATATTAAGTCTCAAGCCAGCTTTTGCACTTTCCTCCTTCAATCCAATCAAGAGATTCTTTAGGTCTTCCTCACTTTCTGCCATTAGGATGGTATTGTCTGCATATCTCAAATTGTTGATGTTTCTCCCAGCAATTTTTATCCCATATTGTGATTCCTCCATCCCTGCATTGCGCATTATGTGCTCTGTGTATAGGATGAAAAGGTCGGGTGATAAAATGCAGCCTTGTCTTACTCCTTTTCCTTTTCCAAACCATTCTGTCATTCTGTGTTCTGTCCTAACTGTTGCTTCTTGACTCTTGTAGAGATTTCTCATGAGGCATATGAGGTGTTCTGGTATTCCCATTTCTTTAAGTACTTGCCACATTTTATTGTGGTCCACACAGTCAAAGGCCTTGGTGTAGTCAATAAAGCAGAGGTATACTTGTCTCTGATATTCCTTTGTTTTCTCCATGATCCACCATATATTGGCAATGTGGTCTCTAGTCCCCCTGCTTCTTCTGAACCCCGCCTGCACCTCTGGTAATTCTCTCTCTACATGCTGCTGAAGTCTATCCTGTATTATCTTGAGCATCACCTTGCTAGCGTGTGGGATGAGCGCAATTGTTCCATAATTTGAGCATTCTTTGGCATTGCCTTTTTTGGGGATTGGAACGTATACTGATCTTTTCCAATCCGGTTGCCACTGTTTTGATTTCCAGATCTGCTGGCATATCGAATGCACTAATTTGATTCTGTCATCTTTTAGAGCTTTGAAAAATTCAACTGGGATATCGTCATCTCCACTAGCTTTGTTGTTTGCAGTGCTTTTTAGGGCCTTTCTGACTTCACTCTCTAAGATGTCTGGCTCAAGTTCAATGTTCTCATCATTGTGATTATCAGTGGTGTTGAGGTCCTTTTTGTAAAGTTCCTCTGTGTATACTTTCCATCTTTTCTTAATCTCTTCTGCATCAGCTAACTCCTTGCCATATTTGTCCCTTATCATGGTCATTTTTGCTTTGAATGTTCCCTTGATTTCCCCAATTTTTTTGGAAAAGATCTCTAGTCCGGCCTCTTGTGTTGTTTTCCTCTATTTCTTTTCACTGTTCATTTAAATAGATTTCCTTGTCTCTCCTTGCTTTTCTTTGAAATTCTGTATTCAAGTGATTGTATTTTTTATTTTTTATTTTGCCTTTTGCATTCCTTCTTTCCTCTGCTATTTTAAGAGTCTCATCAGACAACCACTTTGCTTTCTTAAGCTTCTTTTCTTTTGGTATGGTTTTCCTTGCTGCCTCCTGCACGATGTCCCGCACATCTGTTCATAATTCTTCTGGTACTCTGTCTATCAATTCCAAACCATTAAATCTGTTCCTCACCTCCACCGTGTATTCCTTAGGGATGTTGTCTAGGTCATATCTGTCTGGCCTGATTGTTTTCCCTATTTTCTTTAGCCTAAGTCTGAATTTTGCTATTAGTAGGTTGTGATCTGAGCCACAGTCTGCTCCAGGTCTTGTTTTTGCTGACTGTATGGAGGTTCTTCATCTTTGGCTGCAGCGTATGTAATCAATCTGGTTTCAATGTTGGCGATCTGGTGATGTCCATGTGTAAAGTCACCTCTTGTGTTGCTGGAAGAGGGTGTTTGCTATTACCAGTGTGTTATCTTGACAGAACTCTATCAATCTTTGCCCTGCTTCATTCTGTGTTCCGAGACCAAATGTGCCTGTTATTCCATCTACTTTTTGATTTCCTACTTTGGCATTCCAATCTACCAAGATAATGTGGACATCATTTTTTGGTGTTTGTTCTATGAGGTCTTGTAGGTCCTCATAGAACTGGTCCACTGTGGCTTCATCTGTGCCTGTGGTTGGTGTGTATATTTGGATTACAGTGACATTAAAAGGTTTGCCTTGTATTCTGACTGACATCATTCTATCATTTTTGAGATTTATCCCATTACTGCTTTTCTCACTCTTTTGTTGACAATTATGGCTACTCCGTTTTTTCTGAAGTTTTCTTGACCACAGTAGTAGATGTGATGGCATGAAATATAGAATACAGTAAAACCTTGCATAAAGAGTGCCTCGCTTAGAGCAGAATTTTCTCTGAATGGTTGCTTCACTTAAGAACTAAAACCAAGCAAAAACTCGCTTAACAACTAAATCAGGGTTCACAATCCCCCTCACCACTGTTCATTTACAATGGTGTTTCGCTTAAAGAGCAAACTAACTTAAAGAGCAATCACATGGCATGTACTGCAACTCATTATACAAGTGAAATGTCCTTATGGAATGTCAGTTCTTCCAAGGAGTTAAGAACAGAAAAACTGTCACTATGATGATAGTCAATATCCAGAAGATACGGCAGTTGAAGAAGTTCTGTCTTGCAAGAGAAGGGTACAATTGAGGATGGAAACTATGGAGCAACACCCACAAAGCTGTGAACATGTGGCTTGCCAGAACAACTGAGGTAATTGCCTTACTCTATCTAATGTTAGGACCAATGGTGAGAGAAGAGAAAGGAGGAAAGCCATAAAAATTTCCTTCAACTCACTCAAAGGAAAGCAGGACATAAATGTGACAGATAAATACATCGTAATGGATGCCATTAATAAAAGCGGCATAAATGAGACACATCAGCATCTCATGTCCTTCTCCACAAGGTTATTATATTCAGAATCTAAAGTTATCTGGTCACATCATTGAGTTCTGACTGGATGAAGGTGTACCACCCAACAGATGAAGCTTTATACTAGTGTAATGGAAAATTTCACTTGTTGATCTTTTATTGGTGTCTCATGGTACCATTTTAAAACATCTGCCTTTTTATGCTAATGAAAAGAAAAGGGGAGGAGCTCACATCACACAAAGAGATTTCAGAACCAAACCTTTACATCCAGAGTAGATATGAAAGTTGTGTAGCTTTCCACATATTCCTGGATGATGGTTCCTATCAACTGTAGCCTGTATAGCTGATGGTGAAGGATTATGGGTACTGCATTCCAGCAATATGCAGAAAGATAAAAGTTTCTCACTCCTGGTCAAAGCGCATATAATTTTTGTTTTGTTCTTTCATAGCAAAGTAGCAGACCATTACTCAACAGGTGTAGTTTAAGCTAGCCTGGACATTTCCCACCACTGTAGATCCTCTTGTGAAACTGTTCTGCTTTAAAAAAAGAAAATACCAGCCTGAATTCTGGTGTTTGGGAGTGATTATACATTATGTTTCGTATATATGGCTATCTTATCCTTATATTCTTTTATGCATTTCTTATCTTTGTATTCTACATGTAATTTTTCTTTATATACTTATTTTGTATTTTCAAAATGTAATAAAAATAATTAAAAAATTATTAAAAAAAAGAAGGAAGGAGGGAAAAAAAGAAAGTGTGTGAGAGAAAAAAAGAGTGGGAGAAATCCGTGTTTACGAAGGAACAAAGAAGAAGCCACACCCCAACCCAACGCCTCACTGGCCGGGGCACCTCCTCGAGTCGCCCCAGGCCCAGACACAAAGGAACCCGAAGGGGGCGCCCAGGAGTCGCCTGCGCGGAAGGTGGGAATTAAAAAGGGAGGCTGAGGCAGAGCCCAATTTCTCCCCTCAGGGGCCGATGGGGGGGGGGTTACAGGGAGGGGGGGGGAGGACAAAATTGAGGGGGACCGACGGAGAGGGGGAGGGAGGGGAGGCCGGAAGGAGGGAGGTTGGGGGGGCTTGGCTTCCAGCGGGCTAAAAAAGGAAGAGCCGCCGCGCTCCCTCTCCGGCCGCCCCCTTAACGCCAAGAGCCGGGAAGGGAGTCGGAGAAGCAGGCAGGCAGGCAGGCAGGCGCCGCCACCGGGAGCCACCACCATGGCTCTCGCTTGCCGGAGCTGGCTCGCGAATGAGGGATGCAAACACCTCCTCCTGGTAAGAAGAGGAAGGCAGTCTCGCTCGGCCGACCGGCGCGCGCGCGCTCCCGCTCCCTCCCTCTCCCGGCCGCGCGCTCCCGTCGACTTGCCCTCGCGCTCGCTGGGAAGGTGCGCCGCCTTGGGCGCGCGGGACGCCGCTCGGAGCAGGGGGGGGGGGGGGCTGAGGCGGCGGGCGGGAAGAGGGGAGTAAAGAGTGTCCCTGAGCATGGGCTGAAGTTTCAAGGGCGGTGGGGAAAAATGGCTTAGGGAAAGAAGAAGAAGAATAAGACAGGCGAAGAAGGTGGCTGAGGAAAGGAAAGAGTGTTCCTGAGCATGGGCTGAGGTTTCAAGGGCGGTGGGGAGAAATGGCTTAGGGGAAGAAGAAGAATAAGACAGGCGAAGAAGGTGGCTGAGGAAAGGAAAGAGTGTCCCTGAGCATGGGCTGAAGTTTCAAGGGCGGTGGGGAGAAATGGCTTAGGGAAAGAAGAAGAATAAGACAGGCGAAGAAGGTGGCTGAGGAAAGGAAAGAGTGTTCCTGAGCATGGGCTGAGGTTTCAAGGGTGGTGGGGAGAAATGACTTAGGGAAAGAAGAAGAAGACAGGCGAAGAAGGTGGCTGAGGAAAGGAAAGAGTGTCCCTGAGCATGGGCTGAGGTTTCAAGGGCGGTAGGGAGAAATGGCTTAGGGAAAGAAGAAGAAGAAGACAGGTGAAGAAGGTGGCTGAGGAAAGGAAAGAGTGTTCCTGAGCATGGGCTGAGGTTTCAAGGGCGGTGGGGAGAAATGGCTTAGGGAAAGAAGAAGAATAAGACAGGCGAAGAAGGTGGCTGAGGAAAGGAAAGAGTGTCCCTGAGCATGTCTGGTTTTCTCACAGGGAATCCAGATGCGCGTGGGGAGCAATGGCTTAGGGAAAGCGAAAGAAGTCCTACTAAGGTGACTGAGGAAAGGAAAGGGCGTTTAGCTGTTCTTAATTTATGTATGTTTTTTTAATTATGATGTAAGCCGCCTTGGGTCATCCAAGGATGAGGAAGACAGGGTAGAAATCATGTAAATAAATAAATAAATGTCCAGTTTCCCTCACAGTGACTCCAGATGCACGTGGGATGAGGTTTCAAGGACGGTGGGAAGGAATGTCTTAGGGCTGTTATGGCAAACCTTGGCACTCCAGATGTTCTTGGGCTTCAATTCCCAGAAGCTCCCATGAATCCACACAAATGGGTTTACTGCGATGCATCTGGCCTATCCGGGCGCGTTTTATTTCCGCTTCCAGGAGTGACGAGGGCGGCGCAGGCCAGATGAATCGCAGTAAACCCAGTCGTGTGGATTCATGGGGGCTTCTGGGAATTGAAGTCCAAGAACATCTGGAGTGCTAAGGTTCGCCATCACGGGCTTAGGGAAAGGGAAAGGGAAAGAAGAACTGCTAAGAAGGTGACTGAGGAAAGGAAAGATTGTTCCTAAGCACGTCCAGTTTCCTCACAGTGAAGTCAGAAGAGCATGGGCTGAAGTTTCAAGGAGGGTGGGAGGAAATGGCTTAGGCAGGGAAAGGGAAAGAAGAGCTGCTAGGAAAGGGAAGGTTGTTCCCCTGAGCATGTGCAATTTCCTCACAGTGAAGTCAGAAGAGCATGGGCTGAAGTTACATGAAGGTGGGGAGAAATAGCTTAGGGAAAGAAGACCTACTAAGAAGGTGCCTGAGGAAAGGAAAGATTGTTCCTGAGCATGTCCAGTTTCCTCACAGTGAAGTCAGATGTGCGTGGGCTGAAGTTTCAAGGACAGTGGCAAGAAATGGCTTAGGGCCGTGATGGAAGTGGAAGTAAAATGTGCCCGAATGGTTAAGGCTCATCCTGTTTAACCTTCCGTATGAGTGCGTTTTACTTCTGCTTCCAGGAGCGACGAGGGTGGTGTGGGCAGTATGAATCACAGTAATCCCATTTGTGTGGATTCATGGGGGCTTCTGGAAATTGAAGTCCAAGAACATCTGGAGTGCCAAGGTTTGCCATCACGGGCTTAGGGAAAGGGAAAGAAGGCCTAAGAAGGTGCCTGAGGAAAGGAAAAATTGTTCCTGAGCATGTGCAGTTTCCTTACAGTGAAATCTGTGGGTGAAAAAAAAGAGGGTTTCTGAGTATGGGTGGAGATTGGTGCTTGAAGGACGGAAGCTGTGAGGGGGAAAATTACCCCTTGGAGAGGGTGAAGGAAATGGGTTTTAGACTTCAAAACTTGGGGGGGGGGGGAATGGTGACCCCGAGGGAGAGGACAGACAGGTGAGCGAAGGGGGTCTTGGTGGAAGGAAAGAGTGTTTCTGAGCTTGGGGAGAAATGGTTTAGGGAAAGAAAAAAATGGGCTAAGAAGGTGTCTGAGGAGAGCTGCTGGGAAAGGAAAGATTGTTCTTGAGCATGTGCAGTTTCCTTACAGTGAAGTCAGATGAGCATGGGCTGATGTTTCGAGGATGGTGGGTGGGAAGCAATGACTTAGGGAAGGGAAAAAAGAAAGACAGGCTAAGAAGGTGCCTTTAGGTTTTCTTATTGTGTCAGAAGCACACAAAGGTGCTTTCTGGGTTGAAAGGATTTTAGTAGGAGGAACTCCGCTCAGGGGACACCCAAATGAGGCTCCTTTCATGTCCCACAAAACATTCCCCACTGAATTGGTCCCTATTTATCTACTTGCAATTTCTTGCTTTTGAATTGTTAGGTTGGCAGGAGCTGGGACAGAGACAGGTGCTCATCCCATCATGCAGTACTCGGGTCTTGAACTGCTGACTTGTTGACCTTCCAGCTAACAAGGCAAGCTTGTTTAAGTGGCTAGGAAAGGAAAGAGTGTTCCTGAGCATGTGCAGTTTTGTGGCACCTCACAGTGAAGTCAGAGAGGATTGGCATGATTTCTCATCTGCCTGACATCCACTCCTGGGGTCAGCGACTTGGTTCTCCAGATATTCGTGGACTTCCAATTCCCAGAAGTCCTGATCAGCAGGTGTGCTGGTTTCGGCTTCTGCTAATTGTAGTCCAAAAACACCTGGAGAGCCAAGTTTATTGAGCCCTGCACTAGACTCTTAGTGGAAGAGGCATTACATGTATCCCATGCATTGTAATATCCCTTCTAGCAGCCCTGTCATATGGCAGATGGGGAAGATTTTCCAGAGAGAATTGCTTGTCACTTAAAAGAAGGCTGCAGTGGCTCAAGTGGCTAAGATGCTGACTGGGAGGCGCAAGGTCAGCAGTTCGATTCCCGAGTACTGCAGGATGGAGTGAGCTTCCGTCTTTGTCCCAGCTTTTGCCAACCTAGCAGTTCGAAAGCAAGAAATTGCAAGTAGATAAATAGGGACCACTTGGGTGGGAAGGTAACAGCGTTCTGTGCGCTCCGGTGTCTAGTCATGCCTGCCACATGACCACAGAAATGTCTGCAGAAGCAGACAACGCTGGCTCTTTGGCTTTGAAACAGATATGAGCACTGAACCCTAGAGTCGGATATGACTGGCTTTCGAGCAAGGGAAACCTTTACCTTTACTTAAAAGTCCAGTCCCAGAATATGGTGGAATTTGATTTGGGGTGAGTGGCTGAAGATTTGCATCCTAAGATAATGGATTCATTGCAGTTCACTTTCTCCTGTTACCTGCCACAGTTTGTGAATCTTAAGCACATCTGGTCAGGGCAGGAGCATGTCCGGAAAGACTTTGAGGCAGGGAAACCACATTCCAGACTATGGAGCTCAGAATCTTCAGATTCAAATTGAAACACGGTGTGTCTGTTTGACAGAGCCATGATTCCAGCACACTCTTCAGTTTTGCATAGTTATACAGTATGCCTTCTCAAATTGTATGGATTAGTTACTTCTCAGCTTTTATTAATTCATTCAGGTGGGAATTCAGTCCTTTGGCTTGATGATCTAAAACAGGAGTCAGTAACCATGGCTTTCCAGATGTTCTTCAACTTCAATTCCCAGAAGCCCTGATCAACAGGTGTACTTACCAGAAGACCAAGTCAGCACACCTGCACACCTGCTGATCAGGGCTTTTGGGAATTGAAGTCCAAGGATATCTGGAGAGCCAAGTTTGAGGACCTATGATTTAGATGAGGGATGACCAACCTTGGTGCTCCAGCTATTCTGGTAATCAAAGTCCAAGAACATCTGAGCATCAAGTTTGGCCACCCGTGATCTAGAACAAGGATGGGCAAAGTATGGCATGCATTCCTCTGGGTCTCTTATCCCCTTCTTAGCCCCATACACTCATATCAAGTGATACCTTCACACTTCCAGGTATAATGCAGCCTTCTATTTAACACCCCCCCCCCCCCCAGATATTAAAACACATGCTTTGTATACAAAATACTCCAGCTTCAGCCACTACTGGCTTCATTTACAAGAGGAATCAACAACTTTTGTAACTCTAAAGACCAAATTACTGTCCTTACATTTTGCACTTGTTTCAAAGATGGTTTTTGAGATGTGGCTTTTGTGATGAGCAAATGTCTAACATGGTTTCAAGGGTTGGTGGAACAAAGGTGTTAAGTACTGTAGGTTTTTTTTTGTGACTCATGGAACATTGCATTGCTGAGGCTTGGATGGGAGAGGTCAGTTGCTGGATTTCCCTCTTCCTGAGTTTCCCAGAGGCATTTGGTTGGCCACTGTGGGAAACAGGATGTTGCGCTGGATTAGCCTTTGGTCACAACCAGCGGGGCTTGCCTTGGGTGCATGGTAAAGACCTTTGAGTGAGACAGTTTGGACTTCAGCCTCCAGAATCCCCCTAGCCAGCAGGGCCACCGGCTGCACAGGATGGAGAAAATCTGAGAGTTGTGAAAAAGACACCCACAACTTTTCCATGCTGGAGAGTTACTGTTTGTCAGAGCGCACAATATGGGTGAATAATCCGACTTGGTAAAAGATGTATTCATGTTCAAATGTAAATTGGATTGCAATGGTTTGAATGTGACTTCCAAGACACATGAGACACACACACAAGGTAAAATTTTTGGAATGGTAGCCATGTTAGTCTGTGTTTCAAGCATATCAGAGAGTAAACAAAACAAAAAGACAAACAAGAGTGTGGCACTTTAAAGACTAACTGTTAATGTTAGCTTTTGTGGGTCAAGTCCACTTTGTCAGACATAAGAGTGAGACTTCTTAATGATATTCAAACCTTTAAGATGGGTGTCCAGGATATGTATGTAAACATATGCTGAGGTAAAGGTAAAAGTCACCCTTGCTCGAAAGCCAGTCATATCCAACTCCAAGGTTCAGTGCTCATCTCTGTTCATAGCCAAAGAGCCAGCACTGTTTGCATTTGCAGATGTTTCCATGGACATGTGGCAGGCATGACTAGACACCGGAGTGCATGGAATGCTTTTTACCTTTCCACGGAAATGTTACCTATTTATCTATTATGCTGTTCTCAGGTCTCAAACTGCTGACCTTCCAGCCATCAAGTTCAGCGTCTTAACCACAAAGCCACCACAGTCTCTTAAAACCTATGCTGAACACAAACATAAAAGGTAAACCGATTCTAACCTTGGTGGGAGAAATTCTTCATAGCAAGTTAATATAAATTGAGGGCAGCAAGATCCCTGGGAGGGTGGGATGAGAGGCAGGCCACATGGGGACGTAGTTATGTCCTCCCACATTGGGGAAGATATTGCTCCCTCTGTATCATTCATCACCTGCAGCCAGAGGTGATGACCCCCTTGGTTCTTCCTGCCAGCATTGTTTGTACTGAAGCTTGAATTGGGGTGTTCTAATGTGGATTGCAAGGACCTTGGGGGCTTGGTGGTTAAGACACTGAGCTTGAGGCCTGGAAGTTCAGCAGGTGAGCAGTTCAAGACTCGAGCACTGGGTGATAGACTGAGTTCCATCATCTGCCCCAGCTCCTGCCAGTTCAAAAGCAAGAAATTGTAAGTAGATGAATACAGGTACCACTTTGGCAGTAAGATAACAGCATTCCATGCACTCTGGTATCTAGTCATGCCTTTAACATTACCACGGAAATGACTGCAGACACAGGCATAGAATTGGGCATGTCTGGCTTTCTAGTAAGGGAGACCTTTACCTTTAATGTTGCTTGCATTCAATTCTTATTTAATAGTTATAGTCGAATGGGACACTTAGGGGAATACCTCTCTCAGTGCAGTGGCTTTCAGATGCATTGCACTACAGTTCCCATCTACCTCCAGCCAGCAGTACTAATGAACCAGTCAGTCATTATTGGGCTAGGTCACAGATGGGCAAAGTGTGACCCTACAGATGTTGATGGACTGCTGCTCCTGTCAGTTCTAATGACATGTTGGAAATATAGTAATACCCCAGATAACACTAAAACTTGGATCCACGACTCTTAGCGCTATCTGATTTTTTAACATTATGCGATACATGTATTCCATAATTAAAACCCTATGGGATGAATCGCATAATGTTAAAACTCCATAGAGATACATTGTAACTGGCACAGACTTCAGCGTACATCATGTGATACATCCAATAGGATTTTAACGTCGTGCGATGCAATTTTGTTTCCAGATTCCATAAAGTTATGTGGTTTTAGCATTGTGTGGTGCAAACGTTATCCGAGGTATTACTGTATTGGGAATTACACGCCATGGATTAGACTGGCAGGGCACTCTGCAATAAACCATCTTCCTGAGAACCAGTGCAAGCATCTTGCCTTTGTCTGTTGGTGCAACCATATGATGTCCTTCCTGTATGGCAGATGCAGCACATAGGAGTAGTGTTACCTTCTCCTGCTTATCACTTGCATCATCCTCAGCATGCATTTTTCTTGCATTATCACTGGTAGCATTAGAAGCAGTGTAGATCAGCATGCATCAGTACCAATTTACGCATGAAATGCATAACTGCTACTGCATGTTGTAAAGAAATAACATGTCGGTGGGAGGGGCTGATTTCATCAGGACCCAAACAACAAAGGAGGGTGTTTTGTTTTTTTAAAAAATCTGAATGATACATATAAAAATCACTCAAATTTAGCCTGTGGATCTTCAGGGGAATCTTGTAATGACATTGACTGCTAGCCTATCCAATGATGACGAACCTTGGCACTTCAGGTGTTTTTGGACTTTAATTACCAGGAGCTCAAGTCGGGACTCCTGCTGATCAGGGCTTCTGGGAATTGAAGTTCAAGAACACCTGGAGTGCCAAGGTTTTCTATCACTGAATCTTCCTCTACCCGAACCCTCTGCTTCCATTGAGCTCATTGTGTCCTCTCTGTTTGCTTGTTTTTAACATTTATATTAAGCTACTGGAGAAGGTCATCAGAGTTCTCAGGTCGCTAAATTAATGATATTTTCTAGCTGCCAAAGAGAATGTGGAAGTCCTGAGTTGCTGCCTGTATACTATAAGGTAGGGGTCGGCAACCTTTTTAAGTCAGGAGCTGGGTCACGCTTCTTCAGAGAGTTGAGGGGGCCGGACTGGTGATGTCCCCCCACCATAAATGCTGCCATAAATGCATCTGCAGATGCTATAAATGTGTTTACAACAGCTATAAATGCGTCCGCAGCTGCCATAAACACGTCCGTGGCAACTTCTGGCAGTGATGGTGGTGGTGGTTGGAGCAAGGTAGGGAGCCTGATGATTTGGTGCTGTGGGCTGGATTTGGCCCACGGGCCATAGGTTGCTGATCCCTGCTGTAAGGGATGGAAGAACAAATTCAGGCATAATCCAGACAGAATATCTATCCCTCTGGTCAGCTGTGACCTAGCCCAATCTGGGAGCAGGATTGCGATCTGTTCTGGATGGAGTCACATTCTTTAGAAAGGAATACAGAGGGTGTCAAAATGTATGCGCATTTTTAAGAGATGTTATATATGTCTTACATTTTGAAGATGGATTGAATTATGATAACAATATATAGCATGACATTTGCTCAAAAGAATGAATGCTAGCATCACCATGCGACAGGCAGTACAGTCAAAGAAAATGATGAAAGTACAGTTGTCATTTGAAGAGACAAATTTCAAACTGGTGTTTGAAATTCGAGAATTTTGTGAAAGTACAATGACAATGGAGGTGTGAGTATGCAGCAAAACCTCCAACATGCCTAACAATTGCATACATTCATGATATGTTTGAGATGCATGGGACTATATGTGATGTGCACAAGGGAAGATCTGGGGCACTCCGGTCAACGTTGCTCAAGCAGTAGTTCATTGTAATCAGAAGTGTCTGGATGCTGATGAGCACTTTGAGCACCTCTTGTAATTGCAAAAGTCCAACATGACTTGTATTCATTTTTTGCTAGTGGTATATATTGAGTATAACAATTTTAATTTTAATTAGTCTGTTCTTAAGTAATGTTGACTCTTGGCATTGGGTATTAAATTTTTAAAGCATATATCTTAAAAAAATTGTGTGCATGTTTGTGATTTTTTCTTCACTTGTGAGACTTTGTGGATGGGGAAGCAAAACTAAGTAAATAAATACACTAGAGTGGGAATTGGGATTGTGGTTGTATTACACTCCTGACATTACTGCCCCTTTATTCCTGCAATTAAATGAAACAATACCAAATGTATAACTACATACATCACATTTTGTGCTTGCTTGTTTATTTGATACAGTTATATACACCACTTTGGAGTAGCAAGTTCCCCTCTCTGGGCGGCTTACAACATGAAAACAATATGAGGATGACTCAATTTAAAAACAAGAAAGAAAAATACATGACAATAGAATGTCTTACTAGGACAAATTCCTATATGCCAGGTGTTTTATCTATGTTAATAAGCTTGTCTTTACAATCTGGGGAAAACCTTTGAGTCCATCAGGTATCAGCTAACCGATGCCTTAGTTAGATCTTAGAAGATCTTCCCTTATATTATAAAAGCAAGCAGCTGAAATCAAATTCTTTGAAAACACAGGTTTATGCCTTCCAGCATTTCTCAGAGAAGAAGCCCCAGGTTAACTGGGAAGGCAAGCTTTTGCAAGATTGTCCTACCCCTAAATGTATTTGGGCTTAACTCATGATTGAATCTTTTTTTTTTGGGGGGGGGGGGATGTCTAAACATCAAACAGAAAGTTGCTGCCGGAAACAACATACCTAGAAAACCCGCTGGTATAAAGTGGGGGGTGCACATCCATAAACAAGCAGGCTTTTGAAACCAGAACTCCTTAGTTCAATACTCCATCTAGTACATCACACTGGCTCTTAAAAAAATACAATGCTCTTGTGGGCAAGCTTTCAAGATCTCCAGATTTCTTCACTAGATATGATACTACAAAAATATGTGGAGAGAAAACCTCCTTTCCACTGCTTTTATGTGACATAGTTTGAAATTACATTACCCAGGTCAAAGCATCGGAATAGTCTGTCCTGACCACAATCTTTTATTGGTGGAACCAGATGTTCGGTGCTGGCCTTGCTAAGCCTTTTCTGCTTCAGCAGAAAGCTAGATAACTGAAGGTGCCTGAGCCCTTTCCTTCTTTTCATGTGGCCACATTTAGCTGACCCAGAAAACTTGCTAAAACAAAAAGCAGGTTCAGGGGAAGTGGCTTTAGTTTGAGAAAAAGAAGGCCCCCCCCCCTGTTTTATCTTGGGTTTAAATTTTCTGCTTGTGACATATTTGAATAGAGTTTTCCCATTCTTTCACGGAACCTCCATGTGTTATGTAACCTGTATCTAAGAATGAGATAAAACAGTGTCATACTGTACTTGCAATTTCTTGTTTTCGAACTACTAGGTTGGCAGGAGCTGGGACAAAGACAGAAACTCACTTGGTCATGCAGCACTCAGGTCTCGAACTGCTGACCTTCCAGTCATCAAGTGGAGCATCTTATCAACTAAGCCACCACAGTCATGTTCTAAGTCCCAGATAATTTCATCTTGATCTTCTGATCATCACCTTGATGAAAATGGAGGGCAGGGGGAATAGTCTTGTGGTACCTTTAATATAAGAATTGTTTAGCATGTACTTTCATTTCATTACAATCTGCTGAAATAAAACCCATGAATGTTCATACTGTGTCCATCTTATAAGTTCCAATTTTTAAAATTAATCTGTGAAAGAACAGCACAGTTATTTCTTTGAAAATATACAATGGATCACGCTAGTCCTTGTAGAGTCTATATATGTTACTAGAATTTTATTTTGCAAAAAGTATTTTCTTTATTCTGACTTTCTTTTTTCTCCCATCAGTTGCTCTGGTTCTCTCTCAACGTGGGATTGTTTGGAAGAACTTTCAGGTTATATTACTGTGAGCCACAGTATTATTATTTGCACCAGATGTTGGGGGTAAGTGGTAAAGCCATGTTGCTGTCTTGCTTCCTCTTTATCTTGGGACTACGGGGGATGCAAAGGAGATGGAAAATCTTGGCTAATGGAGAATACTAGTGCATCTTCTTGGTGACTCATGCAATGGGAAAGAGGATAGACATTTGGTAGACAGAGGAGGAGGAATTCTCAGGGTGGAGAAGGTGGGGGAAGAAAGGAAGTCAAAGAGACCTGTTTTAGTCTTTGAATTGAAGGGAAGGAAGTTTGTCAAGGGTTTAGCTAAAAAGCTCCCCATTCTAGCTGAAGGTGGATCTGGCACATGAAACTCTGTTCAGGGTTAGTCATGGTGGATCTAACCAACCTTGTGGGCTTCCTCCATCAAGTACTTATTTGCCAGCCTGCCTGATATATATTTCTCAAGGGAGGTAAAGGTTGCCCTAGCTCGAAAGCAAGTCATATCTGACTCTAGGGTTCAGTGCCCATCTCTGTTTCATAACCAAAGAGCCAGTGCTGTCTGTGTCTGCAGGCGTTTTCATGGACATGTGGCAAGCATGACAAAACCCTGGAGTGTATGGATGCTGTTTACCTTCCCACCAAAGTAGTTCCTATTTATCTATTTGCTATGTCTTGCATTTGAACTGCTAGGTTGGCAGGAGCTGGGACAGAGACAAGAGCTCACTCCATCATACAGTACTCGGGTCTCAAACTGCTGACCTGCCGACCTTACAGTCATCAGGCTCAGCATCTTAACCACTAAGCCACCACAGTCCCTTCTCAAGGGAAGGGAGCTTTTATTTGAAAGAAAATAGTGAACATTCATATCCTTCCAGACGTATCAATAAGCAAAACAAAATAACAAAAACTCTGCAGCATTTTAAAGACTAACTGCTATATTCCTAATGTGAGCCTTCATGGATCAAGTCCACTTCATCAGACATAGGAGTGAAATAGTCATAGAGTGAATTCATATCCTTTCTATCTCATTCTCATGAATCCTGTCGCAGTTTATTTCCAAAAGCCCTCCAATCCAAAAAAGTGGAGAATTGGGATGCGTTAGGGGGAAAAAGAGAATAAGGAAAAATAATCAATTATGAGTCTCAACTTTATTTAGGTGTTAGTGTATGTATATGGTTTGAATTAAGTTGTTACTCCAAACTAGCATTGTGTGTATATTTGTATACAGGGTTTGTATGTTTTTTGTATAGGAGGGGGAGAGTGAGAGTGCAGAAACCAGCCTCAATCTGATTTTCATTTTGTTACAGCAAAAATCAAAATGAAAAACAGCACAGAAGTACTGTGGGACATTTAAGGCTCATAGATTTATTGCAGGGTGAGATTTTCATAGTTTCAGAAACAAAGGTATGCTGGATCTGAAGAAATGGATCGTAATCCACAAAAGCTCAGAGTGAAATAAATTTACTAGTTTTAAAAATGTCACACTATTGCTTTTTTGTCTAAGTCTAATGGTTAGTCTGATCTAGCAAACTGGAGTGAATCAATTGCTGAATGGTAAGCCAGGATTTATGTACCTTCCATTGATTCTGTGGTTCTATTTTAGCAGTTGAATTTAAGGTGTATTTCTCCAGTTGCTGCCACAGAGAGGGTTGCTGTACCTTTATTTATTAGGGGCTTTTATATCCTGATAAGACTGCTGCCATCCCTACACAGGCTGTCAGTGGCATGGAGGGTGTCATCACTCATAGTCTCTATCAACTCCAGACTCCCATTGTTATTTGAACTGGTCTTTATTAGGGTTAGGGAACAGAGTTCAAAAGTGGATTGGATGCTTGGTTCTTCTCATCCCAACTATCTGGGTGGTGGGGGCTTAGTTAAACCTACTGTCTTCAGTAGGTTTAACTCAGTGAGTTTGATTCACTGAGCCCCCAGCATCTTCAGGCTGGAGCTGCGGTCTAGTTCACAACTCTGATCCCCATCTGCTGATGTCTCTTCCTCTTCATGTACTATATCTAATTCTGAATAATGGCATTACTCATGGAGATCAGCCATGAAGATTGTCATGGGAACAATATAATGCAATAGCCGCCCATTTGCCTTCTGGGTCGCAGCATGACCACTCATCTGTACCACTGATCCAGTTCCATGAGTCACTTTCTGCTCCTGAGCCCTTTTGGCACACAAAGTCCTCCTCATCCCCAGGCCAGGATTGATGAAACTACTGCCCTCCATCAAGATGGATTCAAGTGGGATTTAATCCATTCGGGGACCATCACCTTTCCCTTATGGACTTTGCCACTGAAGGCCGTTTGTCCTCAGGGTTGTCAGGTTAGTTAACTGCCACCTGATGATCGATGTTGAGTCACTGGCAGTACCATCTACTCTGTTACCATAACAGGATAATCTGGCCAGACAATTTGGTGTCCCTAGGATGGGGGCCAATAATGCTGGGCTTTTGGAGGTCACTGAATCCCAGAGATTTGTCCTCATGAGGGTTGGTTGTAGCTGCTTTTTCAGACCAGACCAGGTCTGGCGGGTCCAGTGACTTGGGTCATAGCTGAGTGCCTGTCCTTTAGTTGTGGTGGCCTGGATAGGGTAGTGATTAATCAATCAATCAATCGATTGATTGATTTACCTGCAGGGAAGCAAATCCCATTTGTTCACCTGCAGGTCTTTCAGCAGCTGAGGGTTCTTCATCTAGCCTCAGCCAAGTGCTTCTCCTCCAAGTTTGCTTACCAGTCTTCCACCTCTTCTGCCTTTAAGCCTGGGATCCACCAACCTATCCTTGCTTTCACCTTTCCTTCCAGGTGTGGCTCACCTGTCTTTTCCTCCTCACTCCCATGTGAGGCCTCGCTTTCTCCTGCCTCACAGATGGTCCTCCGGGGAATATCTCTCACACCTGGATTTCCTCCCAACAACCCTAAGGAAGCATACAAGATGCTCAGGGAATCTGGCCCTATTGTAGGGCAAAGTGAGGCACCTATCCAAGGCAGGTCTTTTGGAGTATTGATAGGGAAGCAAGTGTTGATCTTATTTTAAAAGACACATACAAAGATGATGTATCATTGTATTTCACTTGACACAGAAGGACCAAGGTCACTGTGATATTTTTTTAACTTTAAGTGCCAAAATGATCTATTTGGTCTTCCAGAGTACAAACTGGTGTAGGCTGACCAAAAATGCACAGAAAAACATACAGTCCTATGATTAGAGATCTTTTCTTGAGGCAAAATATCACTTAGGTGAACAGAAGGAGGTAAAGTGGAAGGAAAGTGAAGAACTAATGTTGTCTAATAAATGATGGAGAAAGCGCCTCCTAGAAGATTGTGGTATTTTTGAACCACAAATGGGTGTACCCTGGTAATAGCAACCTTGTGTTGCTGGCTAATCTTTCCCACACTAGGTCAGGTGAAAGGAACTACAAAATGGACTCACCAAAAGGTGCCTTCTTTTGGGCAATTTCATGTCTGGTTTAAACATGGGAAATGAAGAGGTGATGGAGAAAGTTTTTGTCGCTATCTTAATAGATGAAGTGATGTGATATCACTTTTAGGACAGGTCTGGCTCAGTTCCCACAGTCAATGCAGCTCTTCCTATCCTCTCTATGTTCATTAGCTGGAAGACAGGAAGCAGCTAGGTAGTCTTTATGTTTTCTTCAAGGCTGAAGATAATCTAGAGGTCTGGATTAGGTAAGGGAGTGTAAAGCCTCACCCAGTTGTGATGAAGGGAGTGAAACCTCTATATCTCTGGTCTTCATGCAGATGACATGGCCTTAACACCCATTTTTTTTCCTCATCCTTTCCCCAGCTTAAGTTTTGTAGCATCCTGCCTATCAAAGAGATCTGTGGTTTCTGAAGTCTGTGCATTTGTTGCGTCTTGCTGGATTAGTCTGACAAAGTCATTGCTCCAGTATGAACTCTGGAATTTGTTTTATAGTCAAAACGTCTGCTTCTGCCATTGTAGCCTGGCCATATCTACAAAGCACCTAGGTTTGGTGAGGAATACAATCTGGTGCTTCACTTGAGGCAGTGAAACCTCTTGAGTGAAACCTACTTCTGGCCACACATTCTGAATCCTGGAAGATTCAGATTGGGCACGCACTGGTGGCACATACTGCGGGTGCGCACTTTGCCTCTTCCCCTGGGAAGGAGACAGACAGACGGCGGTGAGCTCCAGTGGCGGAGTTGCGAGCTCCCTTAAAAGGGGGTTTGTGCCTCCGGGGCTTGCCGCTTTCGGTTTTTCCTGGGCTTGGGCGCTTTCCCCCCTCCCTCCCTGAAGTGTAGTGTGAATTTTTGGTCACATCTGGACTGGATGGGAATTTTTGCTTGAATCTTAATTGGCCAACTTGATTCTTGTTGTTTTTGCCCATCCCACACTGCATTTGAAGGTCGAGATTTGGAGGAAGTATTTTTGGTCACTTTGGTGGTTAGCACTGGTAAGGACATTAAATTGATTCCTAAATAATCCAGTAAGGGACACATTTGATTAACCAGCCAAGTTGCCAGTCATGTTACAAACAACGGCTGTTTGATTAAATGTGGACCAGGAACAAGTGACTGCCAAGTTTGACAGCTTGCATACCCTTAGTCAGTTCACCCGATTTGAGGTCAGAAGTGGGAGTGGCAGATGGATGCTTCTGACAAGGCATCTAAACAATTTGGCTCAATTTAAATAAATAAATAAAAATCCAAATGAACAAACTGCAATTGTTTACTCACATGTTAATGATCAGGGTCCTTATTAGTGCTACTTTGGCGCATTTCAGAGCAGTTAAGTTTGTGTTAATCCAGTTATCAGTTAATAAATTGGCCCAATTTTTATAACCAATAATGTGTTTCTCTCCTTACTATGGCGGTGAGTTGGGCAAGATCAAATCTTCCTGAACCTGGCTCTGTGGATTGCATTTTGGCATGAGCCATTGTGGCAGAACGGTTTCCTCACTCAGTCACTGGATTCTTTTGAAGATCACCACACTTCTTTTTAATATTCTGCAAATTGTCATCATCAAAAGCTATAGGCTTGATTCATATGTGATTATCTGATTCACATTGTCACAGGACCCTTTACTATTTCATGTGATATCAGGAGAAAAAATAGTTATGAGTGTACACAGGGCAATTCTGAACTGCTTTGAGTTTGAAGGGCTGGGCAAGGAGAGTTAAGCCTCTACCCCATGGTACTGTAGTTTCTCAACTCAAATCTCCTCACACTGCTTTCCCTGTAGGGGGAAAAAACAAATAGGTACAATATGGTATATGTATACCTAAGTGAATGCAATGCTTAAAATTAAAAATTGTTTAGTCTGGCTAGAAAAAATAAAATGAAGATTGAAAACACATTCACATCCATGAAAAATAAATTAAAGACATGACTGTAGAAGACAAAGCATGCATCGCAAATGTTTAAATGCCAAATCAGGAGCAAAAGTCCTCATCAGCCCCAGCACAGTATTGATGAAACTGCTGCCCTCCATCAAGATGGATTCAAGTGGGATTTAATCCACTTGGGTACCATCACCCTTCCCTTCAGCATCCAAAGCCATTAGTCCTTAAGATGGTCAGGTTAGTTAATTGCCACCTGACACTCAGCATTGAGTCACTGGCGATATGGTCTACTCTATTACCATAGCAGAATAACCTGGCCAGACATTCTGTATCCTGCATGAAGAATTTTTGAGGAACGACGTTATATGTGGCTAACTAGTTGGGAATGGAAGACCCCTTTTTTCTCTTTACACACTGTCTTGTCATCTCATCCAAGAATGCTTTCCTATTCTTTTATAATTACATCCTCTTTCTTTTTCATTTACAATATGTTCCAGATGTTTCCTTGGCTTGCTGACTCTTGGTAAAATAGTTAAAACAAGGGCTCTGTATGTTTTCCTCTCCAATGTTAGTGCAATCTTGTTGTTTTCCAGCCTCTCACTCCCACCCGATATCGTAGTAGTGAGAGAAACAGAAAAGCTTTGTTGCTTCTAGGCTTGTGTTCCCGTGTTACTTTGCCAGTTTTGGAAATGTTCAGGTCAAGGGGTGCTGATCTATAGTGACCAGCATTTTATGAATTAAAACAGGGATGTTTAATTCTTATATCCAGAATGATTTTTCTCCCCTTCAGATCTAGCCCTGCCTGAGAATTGAAAAGTATGTCCATTTTGTTTTTCCTCATGTAGAGCTTTTCTTGTTGGTCTCAAGTACTTTTCCTCAAGTAGAAATGGACAGAAATTTACTGTTTTTTTTTAAAAAATCTGATTTTAAAAGTAAAATGAATTGAACTGAAATTTGTCTGTGCTTACATATAAAACGTATAAGATGTTCTTAGTATGGAGAGGGCCATGTTTTACTTTTGTGTCAAATAACTGTTAAATATGAAAAGCCTTTTCAGTCTTGCTATGATAAATCTTTTTACAGAGTCCAGCATGGCAAGCTGATGGAGCTGTTGTTAAATAAATGTCTTTATTCCAGAGATACTTTGCAGCTGTCAATGGGAACAGAAAGCTTCAGTAAAAGCTTAAGAACAGCTGAGAAAGGATATAGACTTACAAAGGGAAATATGATACAGATGTACAGTTTCATGCTGCTTTCCAATGTGAAGAACATCTTTAGAGAAGAATGTACTGATTCAAAGGATAGTATAATTGTCAATGGTGAGGTTATACTACATCAGTTGTTGTCTGTGCAAGCATATCAGACAAGGAACAAAAACAGATAAAAATATCGTGGCACCTTAAAAAGTAACTGCTATATTTTAATGTGAGCTCTTGTGAATGAAGTCATATTCCTCAGACGGTGGACTTGATCCTTGAATGCTCATATTAAAATATAGCAGTTAATATTTAAGGAGCCATAAAGATTTTGTATTCTTTATTTTGTTTTGTTAGCTTCTTCTCTGGGGAAAAAATCAGCTACATATACAGTAAAAGTATTTTTAACTGACAGTGGTTTGCAAAGGATACTCAGTGGAGTCAGTGCAGTGTTTGATCAAAACAGTTGGAAAATGGATGTTAAGAAAATCAAGTTCATGATAGCGAGTAAAAAACAAGCAGGCCAAGAAATGCTGTTAAAGATAAAAGCTAAAAATGTGAAATATGGGAACAAAAATACTATCTTGGAACTTGGCTAAATTAACAGTAGGATCACATAGTACAAGACAGAATACAGGTGACTCGCTGCAAACCTCCTTAAGACGAGAGAGACGGCTGGGGTGTAATGGTAACCTGGAGAGGGAAACAACACTCCCAACGATATTGGTGGTGCAAAACGATGATTTAATATCTAAACACTGCGAGAATATGTCTTATGTTGAGGTAAGCCTAAACAATTAATACGAGTAGTTACTTAGCGCTGTTGCATAACCACCAAATAGTATTCCAAAACGTGAGGAACAAAATACAAAAGTTTGCAAGCGCAAGTGAAATTCTCATAACAGTGACAATGACTTAGATACAATAAAAGAACCCCAACATACGACACAGTACAAAAAAACTGCCCGGGACCCCCACCTCACACAAAACCGTGGCGACACTGAAGCGACTAAAATCTCTGACCCGAAGAGTAAAATGCAGAAAAGTGTAAACGATGAATCTCAGATAGTCCGTGGTCAGGCAAAAATTATACAACTAGAGATGGGTGCCGCGGTAGCGGATGGAGAGTCGCTGAAGGCGGAGGTTCCCAGCTGTTGAGCATCAACCGCGATGGTAAATGTAAGAACGTAGACAACCAAAGATGCCCTTCTGGTATATGGACATTTCGAACTTCTTCATCAGTGTGTCTATTGGAAAGTGACTTGCGCGTATCGCACCTCTGCTGATGTTCCCTCTCTGCGTGCACACTACAGAGAGGGAACATCAGCAGAGGTGCGATACGCGCAAGTCACTTTCCAATAGACACACTGATGAAGAAGTTCGAAATGTCCATATACCGGAAGGGCATCTTTGGTTGTCTACGTTCTTACATTTACCATCGCGGTTGATGCTCAACAGCTGGGAACCTCCGCCTTCAGCGACTCTCCATCCGCTACCGCGGCACCCATCTCTAGTTGTATAATTTTTGCCTGACCACGGACTATCTGAGATTCATCGTTTACACTTTTCTGCATTTTACTCTTCGGGTCAGAGATTTTAGTCGCTTCAGTGTCGCCACGGTTTTGTGTTAGGTGGGGGTCCCGGGCAGTTTTTTTGTACTGTGTCGTATGTTGGGGTTCTTTTATTGTATCTAAGTCATTGTCACTGTTATGAGAATTTCACTTGCGCTTGCAAACTTTTGTATTTTGTTCCTCACGTTTTGGAATACTATTTGGTGGTTATGCAACAGCGCTAAGTAACTACTCGTATTAATTGTTTAGGCTTACCTCAACATAAGACATATTCTCGCAGTGTTTAGATATTAAATCATCGTTTTGCACCACCAATATCGTTGGGAGTGTTGTTTCCCTCTCCAGCAAACCTCCTTAAGGCAGTTTCTTGTTGACCAGAGTTTTAAAAAGAAAATCTATACAGTGGCATTATTTTTAGGTCACTCAGTCACAAACTTCCTCGCAGTTGGAAACATGAACTAACGGGTGGATCACAAAATCTTCTCAATTGTGTGCATTAGCATTTGAGATTTCAGGCCTGCTAAATACCTTTCATTTGCATTAAAAAGGATAAAGCTCTTCTTCTGCCATATCCAAATCCGAATCTTAGTAATCATCATGGCAATCAGACATGAAGACTGCTCTGAGAATATAATGCAGTGGCCTTTCATCTGACTTCCGCACCACAGCATGACACCTGTACCACTGACCCAGTTCCACAAATCACTTTCTGGTTCTTAGCTCTGGCCAGTTATTTGAGTCTGGCCAGGTTATCCTGCTATGGTAATACAGTAGACCATACTGCCAGCGACTGAACGCCGAGTGTTAGGCAGAGATTAACTAACCTGACAACCCTGAGGACTAACAACCTTGGGTGCCAAAGTCCAATGTGAAGAGTGGTGGTCCTCAAGTGGATTAAATCCCACATGAATCTATCTTGATGGATGGCAGCAGCTTCATTAATCATGGCCTGGGGCTGATGAGGACAAAGCTATTGCCAATGCTAGTTGGAGAAGTTTGGAAATCAGATGTTTTTTTTTAGACTGCCTGGGTAACTTGTGAATGGTTTTCAAATGTGGGGAATGTCACATTAAGACAAAACCTTTAATAGTGAAGTGGGGCTTTATTACTTGCCCGAATGTCCTATGTTGTGCATGTGTGTACACACACATGATCTTCATGGGTTTGAGAAAGGAGGCTTGAATTTTCCACTCTCATTTGAAAAAAAATAAAATAAATGAGCCTTTATTGCCCTTTTCAGTTTTCAGAAAGCCAAGGAAAAATAAGTAGGCACTACTCTGTAAAGTTAGACAATGGACCACAGCACATGCTTGTACCTGAAAGATCCAAAATCAGTTTCCAAGAATTTCCTGTTTCATTTTATTATTATGTACATGAATCAAATTTGCTTCTACCTGACCTTGGGAAAAATAACCTCAAGATTTTCTTAACCCCCATGGTCTACCATCACCTAGTGGTCATGATTGGGAGACCTCTGTAAGTTTTGGCCAGAAATATAATTTTTCCAGGTTCTCGTTTCTGTATAAAATCTTGCAATCGTTGAACCTTTCTTTGCGTTTTTTGTTTTAATGAAGTAGGTTTTGCATGTTCCATCCATCCATCTATCTAGCCATCCATCCATTCTTCAAAGTGCTGTTCTAATCTTTTGTTGTTGTTGTTGTTGTTCAGTCGCACAGGTGAGTCCTACCTTTTGCGACCCCATGGACCTCTGTCATTTGCCATTTTCTGTCATTTGCCATCCTCTGCGACCAACCCAGATCTACACCCATCACATCAATGACTCCATCCACCCACCTTATCCTCTGCCTCCCCCTTCTCCTTTTGTCTTCGATCTTCCCTAGCATCAAGGCCTTCTCAAGTAAGTCCTCTCTTCTCATTTGGTGGCCAAAGTGCTTCAGCTTCAGTATTTGTCCTTCCAATGAGCAGTCAGGGTTGATTTCCATCAGGATGGACTGATTTGATCTCCTTGCAATCCAGGGGACTCTCAAGAGTCTCCTTCAGCACCACAGTTCAAAGGCGTCTAATTCTTCTGCGCTTGACCTTACTTATGATCCACCTCTCACACTCATACATTACTACTGCTTAAACTATGCGGATTTTTTGTTGGCAGGGTGATGTCTCTACTTTTTATTATGCTGCCTAGGTTTCTCATAGCTTACCTCCCGAGAAGTGTCTTTTTATTTCACTTGGCTTGGATCCCAAAGACCATATCTCCCTTTATGAGCCTGCCTGGATTCTACAATTGTCAGGGGAGGCCTTTCTCTCAGACCTACCACCTTCACTGCTCATGGGAGGCCACACTGGCCCCATTATTGCAATCCTTCCACCAGCAGATGAAGACCCCTCTCTTCAGGCAAGCTTTCCTTTAGTGACTGGCTGACTAAGCAGGATTCTAAAAGTCAGAATGATTAGTATTTTGTTTCTAAATTGCTTTTGTTTGGATATTTCTAATAATGTAGATTTGATTCCTTTAAATATTGAATCATCTCTTGCTTTATTTTTATGTGATGTAGTGCAGGGTTGGCCAACCTTGGTGCTCCAGGTGTTCTTGAACTTCAAACCCCAGAAGCCCTGACCAGCAAGTGCTGACTTGGGCTTCTGGTAACACTGCATCACAAAAAAAAATAAACATCATCTGCTACATGGTCTAATCTATGTATTCTATACTAAATCAATTGCGCTGAATCCAAATCTGAAGTCCAATTCTGCCTAGGATATCAGGATCTTCGGTACGCAAATCTCAACCTCTTGGTTAGGTTCTTGCATTGATCATGTGGGGGTATATTTGCTACAAATGTAGCAAAAATTGTCTGTTTATTAATACAGCTGCGCCTACTAATCTTTAGCTCAAAACAGACCCAATATGGCCTAGCTGTACTATTCAATAAGATGGTTTCACACTAGAGACAAGCCCTTGGTCCATCTCACCTTAGATACCTATTTCTTTCTTTTTTATGTATATTTTTATTTATTTCAAAAAAGCAAAAAATACAATTAACAAACATACAGAAAAAAACAACAATAACAATACAATACAATATTACACCAAACTCATAGAAAATAGCACATGATAGTAATTAAGCTAGTTATTTGCAATATAAACCACAATATTAAATACCCACATTATAGGTTATTACTATAACCATAACAATCATAAAAGCTTTCAGTGCTACAACTGTTTTTTATTTCTTTACTAATTACACAACACCCAGTGAATATTTACATTGCCCGGAGAGTTTAGTATCTATATCATCTCCAAAAACCACTTTGAGATGGTACAGGTCCAAAACTGTCCCTTGCTATAAGAGAGTGATCCACAAACGGCTTCCAAATACTCCAAAACCGATTTTCTTTTAATTTATCCCTTTTTACTTTTATCTCCCATGTCAGTTTGTCATTCAATGCTAAACTCCACATTCCCTTATACCACTCTCCAGTCTGTATAAATACATCATTTTTCCAATTTCTGGCAATACATTGTCTACCTGTAGTTAACATAATTTCCAATAATTCTTTTTCCTCCTTATTCAAACCCATACCTTCCACATTTGTTAATAGAATGGTACCTGACACCAACTTAATTCTTTTACCCATTATTTCCCCAATCTCTCCTTCTATTCTTCTCCAAAATTCATTTATTTTTTTACAACTCCACCACATATGTTCATAAATTCCAACTGTTTCTTTGCATCTCCAGCATAAATTATCCCTTTTATTGTCCATCTGATGAAGCCTCAGTGGTGTCAAGTACCATTGCCACAACATTTTAAAATTATGTTCCTTAATTCTTACTGACATTGTTCTCATTATCCTCTTTTTCCATTTATTTCTCCATTCAACATCTCCTAATTTTATATTCAAATTTTGTTCCCACTTCCGTTTCAAATCTTCCTGTGGATCTTTACCCTTATTCAGTATAATGTAAAGTTTGCTTACTAGACCCTTAATGTTCTTTTCCCCTTTTCTTCAAATTCGGTTTTTGTTCTATCTATCCCTACTTCTCTTCTATATTTTTTTATTCCAATTCTCAACCTTCAATTTCTGAAACCAGTCCAGTTTTAACTTTTCAAATATTTTTTTCCTCTTGGTTTCATCATCACAAACTTTTAACCAATCCTTCAATAGAGACATTTCATTTTTATCCAATATTTCCTTTTTTTCCTTATCTATTTTTATCGGAAAACACACCATATCAGTCAATTCCAAAATTGGAGAGAGATTTGGGACCATATCCTTCTTTACTCTTTTCCACACCTCCATGAGGCCTCTCATCATAGTATTACTTGTCTTTATCAATTTATCCTTTATTCCCAAAAATATCATTTTGCCAATATTCCTGTATTCTTTCATCTCCAATTCCTCCCAAATTACCTTTTCTCTTGCCAAGATCTTCACAATGTTCTTAATTTGGAATGCTCGATAGTATGCTAACAGATTTGGCATACCCAAGCCCCCTTCTTTCTGAGATAAGTACCAAAGCTTCTTTGGAAGTCTAGATTTTTTGCCTCCATTACAAAAATTATTGAACATCGTTTGAAACTCATTGATTTCCTTCTCCTTCAAATGGATCGCAAGTGCATCAAATAAAAAATTAATCTTTGGCAGCAATATCATTTTACAGATTGCAATCCTCCCAAACCATGACAAATTCAACTTTTGAAACTCTTGTAATTTATTCTTAAATTCTACTTTCAAACTGTCATAATTCAATCTTTTAAGTTCTTCCAATTTGTTTGTAATAGTTATCCCCAAATATTTCAACTTATCTTTAATTTGTATGTTAAATGTCCCCACTATCTTTCCCATCTCATCTATCCCCATATTACACAGCATCAATTCTGATTTATCCCAATTTATCATCAATCCAGTTATAGCCTCAAATTCCTGTAGTTGGTCTTTAATCCTATCCATTACCACCTCTGGATGTTTCACCATTAACAGTGTATCATCTGCGTACATACTCACTTTATTACCCAATATCCCTTCTATGTTTGGATCATCCCTTATATTTTTAGCTAATATTTCCATTGCCATAATAAACAGGATAGGAGATAGTGGACAACCCTGCCTGGTACCTGCCTCAAGCTTTACCACATCTGTAACCTCCTCATTTATTCTAATCCTAGCACTCCCTTTTTGGTATAATAGATCAATTACCCTTCTAAATCTATCCCCAAATCCATAATTTCTAACTATTTCCTTAATTGAAGAACATTGTAGTGAATCGAATGCCTTAAAGATATCTAATGATAATAAACCCACCTTTTCCTTCGTTTGATTAACATTATCAATTAGATCTAATACCCTTCTAGTCAAGTCAGCCATGTGCCTACCTTTTAAAAAACCAACTTGGTCAACATTTATATATTCCCCCATAAAACTGTTTAAACGATTAGCCAGTATTGCTGTGAAGACCTTGGCATCCTGATTTATAAGAGAAATTGGTCTGTATGATTCCACCTTTTCCATATTCTTTCCCGGTTTTGGCAGCAGAACGATTATGGTACTATACCATGAAGTCGGGATTTGTCCTCCATCTAAAATATAATTATATAGCTTCACTAACTTTGGGACCACAACATCTTTAAATTCTTTATAAAATTCTGTCGATAATCCATCGTCGCCCGGGGCTTTCCCCATCTTCAACCCACTAATTACCTCCTTTACCTCTTTATCAGTAACCCTTTCCTCCATTTTTTCTCGATGTTCCTGTTTTATTCCATTGCCTAACTGTCTTTCCAGGATCCCTTTAAGCCTCTGCACATCTACCTCCTTTTTCGCATATAATGCTTGATAAAATTCCTTCACAATTTTATTCTTATTACACCTTAACCCTTGTTTATTAACCAACACCCCAATTTCTCTTTTTTCCCTTTTAGCCTTAGCTGCTCTTGCTAGTAATCTTGAGTTTCTATTACTAAATTCAAAATACTCTCTATTTAGATAAATCAAATCTCTTTTAACTTTATCAATATCCTTACCCATTAACTCTGCCTTAAGTCTTTGCAATTTAGTGAAAGTTTTTTTATCTTTACTTTTTGAATGGACATCCTGTAACTGCTTTATTTCTTTTTCTTTTTCTATCTGATCTACCTTATGTCTTTTATAGTTAATACTCGCCAACTTTATACTTTCCCCTCTGAAAACCGACTTCATGGTATCCCAAACAACGTTAAAATTAACTTCATTATTGTCGTTCCACTGCCAACTTTCTTTCCACCTTTCCATGATTTGCTCTTTACATTTTTGGTCTTTAAATAGGTTAGGATCATACCTCCAACTTCTTCCTCTTCTAATATCTTTTTGTAATTTCAGTTCCAAAAGTACTTTGGCATGATCTGATTCCTTAAAGATCCCAATTTCCATTCCCTCGATATTTTTAATCAAATTTTCTGTAAGAAAAACGTAATCTATTCTCGAGTAGGTCCCATGGACGTGTGAAAAAAAAGAATATGCCCTTTCCGAGCCCTTGATCTCTCTCCAAGAATCCTTCAAACCCATTGCAACCATCCATTTATCTAAAACCTTCCCTTTCAAACCAATTCCACATCTTGCTAAGTTTGTACAGTCTAAATCTGACCTTATCAAATTAAAATCTCCAGCCACAATAGTTTTTGCGACATTTTCTAGCTCCACTACTTTACGAACCTTTTCTAAGAAATCCGCTTGGTGATCGTTTGGAGCATATATATTTACCAACATAATTTCCTCGTCTTCTATTTTTCCTCTTACAATTAAATATCTACCCTCTTGATCAGCAACACTTTTTGTAATTTCAAATCCTAATGTTTTAGAAATCATAATTGCCACTCCTCTCGCTTTTGAAGTACCAAACGCCATCTCATAGTGTTGAATCCATCCCAAAAAGAGTTTGTTTGTGTCTTTTGACTTCTGGTGCATTTCCTGTAAGAACACTATATCGGGTCTATCTTTCTTCAACGCCAATTCCAACCTCCGCCTCTTAAGGACAGAACCTGTACCCTTCACATTCCAGGTTAATATTTTAATATTTCCCATAATCTATTTCCTTTCTAACTTCTAAACTCTCCATTGGGTGTGCCATCACCAACCCCTTCCCCCCAAAACACACAATTTACATAGAACACACACTATCGCTCTCCCCACTTTCTTAAAAAAAAAAAAGACGCCTTCGACAACCAAAGAGGGGAGAGGGGGGACATGCAAGATGTGCCTACCAACCAGTGCTACGCGCTACTCACCCTTCTATATTGCTTAAATAATTTAATTTTTATTGATCTATTTCTCATTGCTCCTTACTTGCCTCCTCCTCCACCCTGATCAGTGACAGCTCCTCCTCTTCTTTTCCCTGCGGCCTTCCACCTGTGGCACCACCAGCCTCTGCCCTCTCATACTCCCTCCCTAGAGCACCCGATTCCAACAATTCTTTCTTAAAATTTATCCACTCTTCTGAACCTGTTTTTACCAACTCCAACAAACTCAAATACTCCAATGGATCGGTCCCTTCATCAATTACTTGCATTCTTTTCTCATAAAAAAGCGCAATTGCTGTGGAAATCTCCAGTTATACCTTATATTTTTACTCATCAACAGGTTACAGGTCTCATCTTATATCTCCACGTTCTTTCTTTCAATGAGATATCATTATATACTTCTACATCAGAACCATCAAATTTCAGGGCGTCAGGCCCAGCTTGTTTCAAAAAAGCCATTACTCTAAGCTTATCACCCCAGTTTGCAAATTTTAACAGAACATTTCTTTGAACCACTTTCCCTCTTCTTGGGCCCACCCTGAATACACTTACAATATCTTCCTGTACAAATTCCTTTCCCATATTCAAACCATTTAACCACTGAACCACTCTTTCTCTTAGCTGATCGGGTGTCCGTTCAACCACCTGACGGATCACAATGTTCTGCTTTCTCATCATATCTTCCACAGCGTCAATCCTTTTCTCATGTTCTTCCAATTTCAGCTTATTCTCCCGCACCGCCTCCTGAGTCCCTTTTATTTCCTTTTTTATAACATTTACCTCACTTTGAACCAATTTCACATTTCCTTCTATTTTTTCAAAAACTTAAATCCACTTTTTTTGAGAAATCTGCAACAGATGATACCACCTTATCTTGTTTTTTCATCATTTCATTTCTATCTTTCACCCTTGATTCCTCATTCTTCTCCAATTTCTGGAACAATTTACCAATTTCCACCATAATTTGAGTATGATCATAAGATTCAGGTGGCGGTGATGAAGACTGAGGGACCTCTTCCATTGGTGCTTTTTCTTTCCTCTTAGACTTCACCACTGGTTCTTCCTCTTTTGCTTTCCCTCTTGTACCTTTATCCATGATGACGCCCAATCAAAGAGTCCAGCGTTGCAGAACATTGCAAAATCGTAGTCAGTCCAGTCCAAGCAAGTCAGACGAGGCTTATAAGGAGGAAGAAATCCAGCAAAAAATTAATTGCTGTAATCCACAACCCCCCCCCCCAAAAAAAAAATCAGGAACCGGAGTATGCTCCAAACAAAAAGAAAAAATAATAATCCACATCCGACCCGTTTCCCCAAAGCAGGCAGTCCAAATATTCGCCCTCCAAACCACAAAAGTAGAGGCTCCAAGGAAACGGTCACCGAGATTTTTTCATTTGAGTCAAAGCCACCAGGGAGGGGGGTGAGAAGAGAAAAAAGCCCAAAATCCAAGCAAAGAGAAAAAAAAACCAGGAGGAGCAATATATCCAAAGAAAAAAAGAATGTTATTTATAATCCACACGGTGAAGGAATAAAAAGCAAGTTAATCCTTCTCTTAAGGCGAATGAATCAAAGCGCCCTTTTCCAGCGGGTACATTAACTTCAGGAGGAAACCCCCCTTCTTCCTCTGTGTGTCGGCAGACTTTCCCCACACTCTTTAGGCTCGAAACACACTGAAACCTTCAAAAACTGGAGCCCAGACAAAAACTTCTTTAACCACTTTACTGTCGCCAAAACACGCCGCGGTTCTCCTGGAGCGCAGGGAAGCCATAAACCAAAACACAATCACTTTCGTTTTCCAGGACCGCCGCCATTAACGGGTCAACAACCCGATTTTATCCATTTCCACACCCACTTCCAAGTCCGAGCTCTTCTAAGCAAAATCCCCAGTTAGCTTTAACTTTTCCACGTAGACTTTCATGAACTTACGTAAAATTGTTTTCTTGCCGATTTTACTGCCGCCTCAAATCTCCGCCGTCTCGCTGGTCCCGTTCTCGGCTCCTCGGCAGGGAAAGCCGCGGCTTCCGTCGCAAGCCTCACCTACCAAGGAAACCTCCCAAACTTCGACCGCCCGACTTCAAAACTTTCCAAAAAGGCAAGCAGGAGTCTTATCGACAAAAAATACCACTTTAAATTTTCCCCATTTTACTCGTTCACATTAATTACCACTTTGGTAAGCGCGAGCGTCCAAATCAAGATGTTACTCGTCGGCCATCTTAGCCACGCCCCCCTAGATACCTATTTCTGATATTAGCTCAGTGACTTGCCCAGACATGCCCGGCCGCTTCTGGAACATGCATGCCAACAGGGGACATGATTCAGATGAGGAGGCAGCAGGCATAGTGGTAGCTGCAACTGTTATAATGTTTCCATGTAAAAATTCATTACTCAATACCATTTGATAGCACACCTATCTGTATGTGATAGGCAAACTCTGTGTTCAGATCTGGAATCAGCACACTCGATATCATGTAAATCACATGTGTTATTCCCAGTAGCGAAATCATTGTTGTGCAGTGTATAATTGAAGTCCAGGAGCACCAAAGTTCAAAAACCCTGATGTAAGGGGTCTTGAATCTTCTTATGGAAAAAGGCAGAGCAAAATATTTAAATAAATAATTATTATTTCATCAATCAATGTATTTTCCGCTCAACAATGTCCTTTTATATAGCTGTTCACATAAAACCTCATCCATTCCGATTCTAATTCTGGTGGTTTTTGTTCAGCTAGGATTGTGCCTCAGCAGAGCTTCTGCATCAGTCCTTAACCTCAACTGCAGCGTTGTTTTGCTGCCGATGTGCCGGATTCTCCTGGCCTTTCTGCGAGGATCTCGGAAGGTAAGAGAGATCAATCTGGTTATAGCTTGGTGCCTTGAATTACATCACATCCTGGGGCGCTAACTGATGAATTTCCATCATACTTTAGAGCAGGGATTCGCAAACCCCGGCCCCCAGGCCTAATGCAGCCCATGCATATCATTAACCCAGCCCATGGCAAGAACCCAGGCACCTCTAGACATGCCCCCATCCGCTCCCACCCCAGAAGTCATGTTGCATCATTCACCACAGCAGCAGCTGCAGTGCCGGCGGTGGAAGTGCTGATCATGCCATTTTCATGGCCTTGTCCACAGCCACCGCCACTTCCCAGGGTGGCAGAAGGCTGTTTGGAGCAATTTTGCTCTGTCCAGATGATTTTCCAATGCTTCCCCACTTCACTATGGCTGCTTGAACGTGCCGCCGGGCCACTTCCGGTGCCGGGTGACGCTTGCATCATTGGCTTGGTTCCTAGCGTGGAACCAGGAAGTTGCCCAGTGGTGTATTTGAGCGGCTGTAGTGAAGTGGGGAAACATCGGAAAATCGGTTTTAAGTATGACCGGGGTGTGTGTGTCATAGATTCCAGTACCTGTGCAGGTAAGAAGCCAATCTGTTCGACCTTGTATTTGTACCCACTTCGTTCTTAGCTGAATTGTGTAAAACTGGAGATTTTCATGCAACCAGGCTCATGCTGGGGTGCCAAATTACCTGCACTGCTGCTTAAGCACTTAGGACTTTCTCCCACAGGGCTGAGGGGAGCCCTGCGAGAGGAGCCGAAGCAGAAATTGCCAAGAATGCGTGGCCCTTTAAGTTATGGGTTTTAGTAGAGGTGCACGGCTGCCCGTCCCAGTAATTTGGCACCCCAGCACAGGCCTGCATGCAACCCAGATTGTAGAAAGAAAAGCATCAACCACTTAAAAGATGTCTCATCTGTAATCATCAAAAGTGACATACTGAAGAAAACAGGTTGACTTTTTATGCTGGGAAAAGTCACATCACACAATGTCATTATCAGTCATCATTTTTGTCATTTAGTCCCCTTTTGATGCATTTTCTAACCACAGATACAGCTATGGAGGATCCAGGAGGCATTTTTGTCATCCACTTCAATTTGCAATTCCCTACTTTGCTGAAATTGGAAGTGACTGTGTAGTCACTTGTTTTAAGATTGTTTTGGTCCCACTGGGAGAGGTGCTGAAATAGTCTTAAAATGGAGGGAGAACCACATTCCCTTGTTCAGTGGTTCCCAACATTGGTTCCCCAGATGTTCTTGGATTCCAGCTCCCCAGAATCTTGGCCAACACAACTGATGGTAAAGGCTTCTGGGAATTTTAGTCCAAGAACATTTGGAGACCCAAGATTGGGAAGCACTTCCTTAGAGGTTTTAGAGAGCCATGGTTTTCCTTTGGGGGATAATTTCCCATGTAGTGAGCCACATGTGGCCCACAGCCCATTTTTTACCCACCCTCATCTTAGTTTAAAGGGCTGCGGAGGCTCAGTAGTTAAACAGCTCACCTTGTTAGATGGAAGGTCGGCAAGTCAGCAGTTTGAGACCTGGGTACTGCATGATGGATTGAGCACCTGCATCTGTCCCTGCTCCTGCCAACCTAGCAGATCAGAAGCAAGAAATTGCAAGTAGATGAAAAGGGACCACTTTGGTGGGAAAAGATCTTGTGGACATGAAAGGAGCCTCATTTAGTCATGCTGTGAGCAGAGTTTCTCCAGCAAAAATCCTTTCAACCTAGAATAATTTCTGACCTGAAATTATTATTATTATCTTAGCTCAGGGGTTCCCAACCTAAGGCACGTGGACCAGATCTGGCACCATTTTATGTGGGCCCCCACCCCTCCAAGGGCATTTGAGAAACAAAATGGCTGTCCCTTTGGGATAAAATGGCCACTCCCATCATGCAGGCAGGGCAGAATGGCTGTCCAGCCCTTGAAGCTGACTGAGAGAGCGTGCCCTGGCCCTGGCTTGAAAAGGTTGGGCACCTCTGTCTTAGCTGAATGAGTGTCTCGCTTGGAAAGAAGTGACAGCTTTGCCTTCTTCTTTTCCCAGGTGCCCAGCCGGAAAGTTAGGAGACTGTTGGATAAAAGCAAAACCTTCCACGTAACATGTGGTGTGATGATATGCATCTTTTCAGGTGGGTAGCTGTGGTGCTAGAAACACATGAAACTTCACCAGTGTTCTCTGGCTTTTCTTCAGCTGTACATGAGGGGGTACTCTTGTTCCATATTTCTTTCCTAGCAACCTGAGAATATTTTCTTAGTTTCTTTCTCTTGATGGAGGAGATCTACATTAGGGTGCCCTAGAATCTTAACCCTGAAGGATTGTCTTTTTATTTTGCACATAACTGATCCCGAATGAGGTGCAGTTTAAACAAAGCAGCAGAGAAGTTGGGTCAGAAAGGGTTGAGCGCTAGACAGATTTGCTCTCTGTGGCTGATGCTTGACAAATATTGAAAGCCTTTATCCTATCTATTGTCTCATCCATTTTATCTCTTTTTGTCCATTTAAAAGACTGTATTTGCTTTAACAATGTATTGGCACAAGTTCTGTGTCAAGAAAAAAATATATTCTGTGAGTCTACATGTTCAGAGCTGACCCAGCCTATTTAGTTATCTGAAATGTGCCCCTTGACTCTTTCCACATTGATATTCAGCTTTTTGAAAAAAGGTCCCTGTAACATAAGCAAAATTATCTGTGGAATATCATTAGATTGTCCAGTCGAATCTTATTTTTAAGAATGGTGGAGTGTCAGTGTACACCATATGCATGATCGCTGAATTCTCATGGTAAATAAATAAATGTTGTGTCAAAATACTCTGGGTTGAAAGGATTTTTGCTGGAGAAACTCCGTTCAGCTCGAATGAGGCTCCTTTTCATGTCCCCAAGATCGGGTATCGAACCCTGACTTTCCAATCTCCAAGCCCAGCATCTTAACCACTAAGCCACCACTGTGCTATAATGCTCATGGTGAAATAAATTTATTAATTTTAAAGGTGCTTTTTCTTATTTTCTCCATTTTTATTACCTTTGTGGACAAGAAAGTCCAGATACCGCCATCCATGCTTTCTAGGTCATACTCAGAACCCTCCAAAATTGGGTTTTCCAAGCTCATCCCAAAATAGGTTGGTTTGCATATGCAGCTCTGTTTTCCAATAGTGGGGAAGGGCTGATGATAGGAGTGATGTTTGCAGTGCCATAAAGGTCCCCAAGAATGTTGACTAGCTGCCACTCTGTTATTATTGATACTGGATGGGATTAGCATGGTATAATGTCAGGCCATTATGGGTAACTAATAACAGCTGTTCTGCACTTTGTGAAATAGAAGGGGGCCATGCCTAGAATAGTAGGCTGCCTTTAGTGGCAGGTTACTGATCCTACATGCCTTTCAGCCACAAAACTCCCAACAATGGTTTTCAAGCATTTCAAGCTAGGTGCAGATGATAGAGATGCCGTTGTCTTCTGCTGGTGTTCTGTTGAGCTTCTGCTGAAGGAAAAGTCCTGCTAATGAAGTAATGGAAGATCATGCCACTTGTGCAATTATGCAAGTAGAAGGTTGTTGTTTTCATGGAGAGCACCACTTTCACAGGAGAGACATTTCTGGAAATAGCACAATTTCATTTTACTGTGCTGTTGGGACATTCTGCTTACTGGAGACCCAACACAATCTGAGCCTTTGCTGAAAAGGGAAATTGCCATACTATCTCCTCCTAGATCAGGGATCCACAACCTACAGCCTGCAGGCCTAATCCAGCCCATGGTGCCAATTAATCCCACCCTTGTTGAGGACCTCGGAGCTACCGGTGGAATGCCAGAAATGCATCCAAACTGCACCTAAAAGCCGCCAAAAGATGCACAAAGCATGCCCAAAATGGCAAAATTGTACTGCCCTTGCTCCCACTGCCACAGGAAGCAGCAGAGGTAGCAAAAAAAAAACCCCCTGAAAATGCACCATCAATGCACCCACTGCCATCGCTGGAAGAGGCGGAAGTGGCAGGAGGAACCATGCCTCCAGCCCCCCACCTGTGTGAGGGGGCATGACCGGCCCGCAGTGCGAAAACATTGCGAACCCCTGTCCAAGAGGATTGTCCCAGCTCCTGCATAACCCTATGACATAAGACCCACTTCCCATTTGAGGATCTCCTGAGACTTTTATTAATTTTGCTTCTGTTACAGGGACCTTTTTTCAAAAAGCTGAATATCAATGTGAAAAGAGTCAAGAGGCACATTTCAGCAATAGGTAGAACATGGAATTGGGAGTCAAAGTGGAAAGGCCAAATTGTCATTCCTATCCATTCCTTACCCTGCTCAGTTTTGTGCGGCAGCTTCCTGAGTTACAAACTAGAGCTTATATCCATACAGCTATTGTTTCTGATTGGCATTTAGATATTTTATTTATTTATTTTTTATATCCCAGGGGAGGAATTATATAACATTACAGGTGTTTGCTGTCCATATTTTCTCTCCTGGGGTTTGCTGGAGCTTGTCCGAGGCATATTTATTGGGTCTGAGGTTACATAGGAAAGGCAGTTTAATTAATTTGATTTAATTTAATTTTTTGAATTTCTACACCGCCCACTCAGGCAAACCCGACTCAGGGCGGCTTACATCATCTTTAAAAACATATCCTCCTCTCTTCTTGAGTAACAGTCCTAAACATAGACTATGATCAAGCAATGTTAAGTAAACACACTGAGACTTCCACATGTTATGTCCAAATGTTTTATTCTTTTGACAAAGACTTTCAAGATGAGCTCTTCAGAGAACTTTCAGGTGAATTGAGCTCTCCTTTCTGTTTCAGTGATTCACGTTTCTGCACACCTCGTGAATGCCTTGAACTTTTCTGTGAACTACAATGAGCAATTTTTGGCGCTCAATGCAGCCAGCTACCATGGTGAGGTGAGTGGGCCAAGCTTCATTTTTCTTCACCCAAAATTGCTGCCTTTCCCTTTGTCCTTGGGTGTCTTGTCAACAGAATACTGTTGGGAGCTTGGTGGTAAAAGGTTAGAAGGATGTAGTAATGTTGAGCTGGAAGGACCTGTTACTCAAACTCAGAGTAATCAAGTATAGTACTGTACTTTGAATCCATACTCAGATCCATAGTAGATCTGAGATTAGTGAAATAGGTATAATGTTTTCATATTCCTTAGACTTCAGACCCTCTGAATTTGCTAAGGAATTTCCCCAGCTTGAATACTTAAAAATCTCACAGGAATTTTCAGTTAAGCACAGGTGGAGAATGAAGGCTTCAGGAGCAATTATCTGCCTGTAGAGTGCAGTGGCTCAAGTGGCTAAGACGCTGACTGGGAGGTGGAAGGTCAGCAGTTCGATTCCCAAGTCCTGCAGGATGGAATGAGCTCCCGTCTTTGTCCCACAGCTCCTGCCAACCTAGCAGTTTGAAAGCAAGAAATTGCAAGTAGATATATAGGGACCACTTTGGTGGGAAGGTAACAGCATTCTGTGTGCTCCGGTGTCTAGTCATGACCACGGAAACGTCTGCAGAAGCAGCCAGTGTTGGCTCTTCGGCTTTGAAATAGAGATGAGCACTGAATCCTAGAGTCGGATACGATTGGCTTTCGAGCAAGGGAAACCTTTACCTTTAGTTTTACTAAGGAAGAAAATGCCTAGAGCAAACAATTCTATGTCATGAGCCACATTCCGTCATATCTAACTTGTCAAAAACTAAATGCAGCCCCCAATATCAGTTTTGAGATCCTCTATACTGTCTCATGGCTCTCAACCCAAAGAAGGCATTCAGAAGCAGGGATTATTTTTTCCCCCACCTCTGTCCCCTCAAGCTACCAAAAGCAAAAGCAGGAGTGGGATTTTTTTCGTCACTTCCTCTTTGTCTTCCCCAAACTCCTCATCCTGCCCATTTTTGTCCACACTTTAGGTGGCCCACGGGGAGTACTGGAAGGTAGATATCTGGCTCCTAGCCCCACCAAAATAGGGTTGCCAGATGGTATCCTAAAGGAGGACATGTCCTCCTTTTCTATAATTTGTCCTCCCATCCTCCCTTACCTACTGTATGTACATATTGTACAGATACAATTTTAAAAGGATTATTTTACAATTTTGTTTGAATAGAACAGAAGCAACATGGTTGCAGCAGAAAATATAAAACCAACACTGAACATTTACCCTGCTGGTAAATAATAAATTACTGAAGGATAAATAATTAGCTTTTGTCTAATGAAGCAGTAGTCCCTGTAGAGCACCAGTTAATCCTGAAGAGAATATATACCTCTGAGAAGGTTCTCTTTATTGGGTTGAACTAGGTGGTAGATGTAGAATATAATAGAGGTGGTGTTCTCTCACTCAAATAATGAAAGACATTTGCTTGTGACAACACAGATTTTCCTTCATTTCTGTATCTTGTGATTGCAATGCCTTAGTTTGCAATTGGTTGCTGATGGGCAAACATGGGCTTAATTTGTAACTCTGATTGTTGTTGTCTGTCTTTGAGGAAGTTATGTTGTGGGAAGAGAACATTTTGTTAACTTATAGATGTAATTGAGCCCTCAGTAACTTCTCCTCACACTCTGAATTGAACTCTTTCCTCGTCTTATCTGCTGTGCAGATGTCATTCCTTTTCTCACACGACTCCAAAAAGAATCTTTACGACTGGGTTGGGGAACATGCGGCCCATAAGCCACCAACAACCTTCAGGGTTTTTTTTGCAACATCCTGGCTCTTCATGACCTGCCAATAACTAATGAACGAACAAACTAAATAAATAACTTTTGCTCAGCAAGTCTTCTCATGTGGTGGGTGTGCACCACATTTGCTGTTATGTGTCCTCAAGTGATAACTGACTTAATAGGGAAACTAACACGGTTTTCAAGTTAAGCGAGGCATTTAAAGTGCTTAGTGGCTAAGACACTGAGCTTGATGACCTGAAGGTTGGTAGATCAGCAATTCAAGACCTGAGTGCTGCATGACGGAGTGAGTGTCCATCGTCTGTCCCAGCTCTTGCCAACCTAGCAGTTCGAAAGCAAGAAATTGCAAGTAGATGAATAGATACCAATTTGACAGGAAAGGTTGCAGTGTTCTGTGCAAGTTGGTGTCTAGTCATGCCTGCCAAATGACCACAGAAACGTTTGTAGACACAGACACTACTGGCCCTTTGGCTGTAAATGGAGATGAACACTGCCCCTTAGTGTCGGGCACAACTGGCTTTCGAGCAAGGGAGACCTTGACTTCTATCAGCCCTGTGCTCCCAGTGAACTTCCATGGCTGAGCAGGGATTTGAACCCCCAGCCTTCTCTATCCTCATCCATCACCTTATCTATTGCATCACACTGGGTCCCTAAATTCTTCCACACCGATGTTTAATAAATATCAGCTGCAACTAATATCCGAGAATGCATTTTTTCCTGAAGCTATGATCATGGAGCCTTCCTCTGCGGCACACATGAAATGAGACATGCAGGATTTAACACCGGGACTGCAATGGACTGCAGCAGCCTTGAGGATATTATCAAGGTGTACCTTCACAGCCAGTCCATCTGGCATGGCCTTTTCCACCTGCATGACCGTTGTAAATCAGAGTTCCTCCTCCGCTCATTTTGCTGTTTGGCCCAATATGATAGTTTCCAGTGGCATTTCCTCCACTGAGGGGACCATCACCCCACCTGAGGGGTTTCATTCACCCGTAGCCATTGGCTCCTTTAGGGAATCAGGTCACTTAACTGCTGCCCAACACTCAGCACACAAAGAGGCATATTCAGTTTTATAAAGGTATATCCTGTACACAACCTCTTTATTGTGTTCAGCCCTTGAGTTGCCTGCAAATCTGAAAAATAGCTCCGCCAAGATCGGCCTGCCTCTAGACTAGAAGGGAGAGAACATTACCCATGAATTGAAGCAGACTGTGTAATATGAAGGTCAGCACTCTTTTACAGAAAGCATTCCTCTTGCCAATAATACTGATAATGTTCTCCCTGGCTGTGGTTGCTAAATAATTCATGTTCTCTGTGTCTGCTTTCTAGGATCCCAGGAAACTCCTTTTTGCTACAGGTAAGCTTCCTCAAGATTGTGTTGAATCAGCAAATGTTTCCAGGCTCTGCTTTGAAGACCAGAAGCAGGCTATTATTAGTACTGATTTGGGGAGGCACCGCTGTTCTTCCGTTGAACCAGGAATGCAATTCCCTGATAAAAACTGGCAAGCCTTGCATCCTTTTTAAAATGCCCTTTTAAAAATAAACAAGCCAATTAAATGAATGAATTACAGTAACATTTGTTGCACTTTTAAAAAATAACACATATGGTTTCAGAAGAGGAAAGGATTGACAAAATTGTTTGCTGTGCAAATGAAAGAAAAGGTTCCTGGTCTCTCCCCCCCCCCCCCCCCAGCTTTGTGTGTGTTTTGTCTCTTTCATGCTGCTCAATTATGTGAGGATTAATTGGGAACAAGACCTGCTGTGTTCACAGTGTGCATAAGGTTGCAGTCGTAGCCTAAGATAAATATTAAGTTTCAGGTCCAGACTTAGTCACACTTTTAGAGTAGACCCAGGTAATTACCAAGAACTGAATCCAGATTAAATAATTAGTAACCTAAATGTTGTAGGGCTTCAGTGGATTAGTGGTTAAGATGCTGAGCTTGACAGCTGGAAGGGTAGTAGATCAGCTGTTTGAGACCTAAGGACTATGCTATGAAGTGAACTTCCATTGTCTGTCCCAGCTCCTGCCAACCTAGCAGTTTGAAAGAAAGATATTGCAAGTAGATCAATAGGTACAGTTTTGGTGGGAAAGGTAACAGTTTTCTGTGTGCTCCAGCATCTAGTCATGCCTGCCGCATGACCATGAACATGTCTGCCGACACAGATAGTGCTGGCTCTTTCGCTGTAAACAGAGATGAACAACACCCCCTAGAGTCAGATACAACTAACTTTTGAGCAAGGGAGAGCCGTACCTTTAATTCATAGGGCTGCCATGAATTTCAAGCAACCTAACAGGATGCAGCAGTTCCCATGTTCCTGGTGAAAGTTGGAATGTGCATACTTGTGGATGTTGTATGCTACTGAGCTCCTAGGAAAAAGTGGAGTAAAATATGGTTAGTATCTTTTTAGTCCCATGGATCCATTTCATCAGCAGTGTGAGCTTCCTCCAAGAGAAAGTTGAAAGACTTGCAGCTGAAAGTCATAAAATCAAATTTTATATATTCCCATGTCATGCATTATTGCTCTGGTTCCTCTATGCAATTCCCACCCCATTTCTTGGACCACCAGTTTTGATAGTTAAGTGACAGTCATTTTTCAAAGTCCTCTTCTTTGTCAGAGTTGTATATGGACTCTGTTTCATAACTGGAGGCACATGAGGACAATGTAGCTGCATTGTTTAGGTCTTTCTGACATATTTCATTTTTCACAAAAAATGGAACCATAGGCAAATTGAATTTAATGTGCTTGTGTTTCATTTTTGCCTGATCAAATTTTACTTCTGTTTTACTGAAAGACATTCCCCCATCCTATTTTCTTTTTGAAATTCTTAAGACAACATTTTAAAGCACAATTTTGTGATGACTGATTACATTAAAAGCAAAGCTTTGGAAAGTTTCTTGGGTGATTTCCTCCCCCTAAGTCTTCAACCTAACCTATAGATTTTTCCAATTTCTGACTATAAAGCAGGAATTCTCAACCTGTGGCCCACAGGCCAGATGTAGCCCGTGGTACCATTTGATGTCGCCCCACACCGCCTCCATCACACCAGGAAGTGCCATGTGGCGGAGGAAGGGCAAAATGGCCATCCGGCCCTCAAAGCTGTCTAAGGGAGCATGACCCGGCCCCCGTTTAAAAAGGTTGCGAACTCCTGCTATAATAAAGTACAGTGATACCTCATACAACGTCCAAACTTAGTTCCACAAGTTCGGACTTTATACGGATTTGGACTTTGTATGAGGCATGCAAAATCCTAGCCGCAGTGCCTCGTACAACGTCCAAATCCTTGCCACCATGCCTCATACAACGTCGTTTTCATAGAGATCCATTGTACTGTAACAGCACAGACTTCAGGGCAAAGTCAAGGAAACAGACAGGAAACTGACAGAACTTTAAGAAATCATTGTCTAAAGGCTAAAAACATTACAAAAACATGTCAAACAACCCTGATTGTCCAAGAACCTGAAGAATGCTGCAAAAATCCCAGGAATGCTTCTAAAAATTCTGACAAAAAATTCAAAAAACTATCCAAAATCGCGCTCAAAACCACTCTTAGCCTTGTGCAAAACCCACAAGAGCAATGCACGCATGTGTCCTGCCTTTTATACTGCCCAGGCACAATGCAACCTGGGAAAACCCCAATGCCTCATACAAAGTCGCACAACTTTGTAGGAGACAACTTTTTTCAAGGAATTAGCCGATGTTGTATGAATCCGATGTTGTATGAAGCGGACTTTGTATGAGGTATTACTGTAATATAATGTGGAAGTTAAGATCGTGACTTTAAAATGAGCAGTCAACTCCCCGATTCAAATCTTGTCTTGTCCCCAAATTCACAGGACAAGGAACCATCTTTCATAGTCAGCCTCCACCTTTAATGTGGGTATTATATGATCAAAACACCGGCTCAAACATTTGACCTTCATTGATTCATATGTTGGCCTATATGCACAGATGCCTGATTATGGCATATAAACCAGTGATGCACTCCAAAAAATTTACTACCACCTCTGTGGGTTGGGCCAAATCTGGGGACCTGGTCAACACAATGGGGTATGGAGGTGGGCATGGCCAACCAGGTGGGAATTTCCGCAACCGGTTCTCCCGAACAGGACAGGACCTGCTTCAGTGCATCACTGATATAAACACATCGGCGTAGCTTATTTCCCCTAGATCAGGGCCATCGTTGACCCTATTCAGATCAATGAGACTGTCAACAACTTTGTATCCACTGAATTATGTCAACTAGTTTTGGTTTAGACATAGTTGTGGCTAGAGTTATTCCATGGAAATATAATAATCTTGATTTCGTTGTGACTTACTTTAATTGCTTTCAATTGGTTTATTCTAAGAACGACTAAGCCTAGATCCCACCTAGATTTTTAGTAGTACCAAGGAGATCTTTTTGCTATTTCATCCAATTTGCAATGAATAAATCTTTTCTTTTCTTGTAGTTCCCGGGTTAACTGGGGTCCTTATGGTGCTGGTGTTATTTCTGATGTCTACAGCTTCTACATATGCCATTAGGTAAGAATTAAATTGAAACATTGTGCCTGTTTCTGTTTGAAATAATCAAGAGAGAATTCAGGCGTTCAAACATCCTCCTACATTCAGCATCTGGAAGGGATGGTTATCAGCTAAACTGACAGTGTAGTCTGATTTTTCATCTCCCTTATTAATGAAAAGAGAAAAGGTGGGGGTAAATAAATCTTGCATGCATCCAGATTGTCCACAGAGTGGCTGGTTCATGTTTCCTATAGGTATGACATAGGAGGAAGCATGTGGTCTTCTCAGCATTGGGATTCTGGGAGTTGTAGTTCAGATAAAACGGCTTGTTCTCATAGCTGCTTTTTACAAATAATTTAATCTGGCTATTTATTACAGTGTTTAGAAAGTAACTGATTATCCTTGAAAGTAATTGATTATTCCTTGTTACAAAGTGTTTAGAAATAAAATTGTTGTAATCATAGTATTTTTAATTATTTTAAAAAGTAGGGTTTGTAGGAATTTGTTGTGGGCTTGCAAAAGTCCACTCAAAATGTATTTTAGAATCTCTTTGCAAAGTAGGTAGAAAACATTAATTACTTGTATGCCCTTGTTGTCCAAAAGGGTAAAAGAAGAGAAACTTATTGCAAGTACCTGTAACTTATTACTTCCAAGGTCTGCTGTTCTCATGCTACAAATAACGTCCCTTTGAACGTGAACATGTGAATATGTTTCTTTACCTTTCGTTTGTCAATTCCTCTTCTCTTCCTTCTGATTCATGTTTCAACCCTTGGAAATCCTAGGGTGTGTTCCCTTTTTTAAAACAAAATCTACTAATGTAAATAAACAAAGTACGCCTTGGGTTGCAGGAGATGTAAAAACACCCACCCACACACCCTAGAATGAATCCAGATTTACTTAAAGTAGTTACTCAAAATTTGGCCTACTCAGCAGTGGTCACAGAAACAATGTACTGTAATTTGATTGTCTGCTATTTATTAGCTACACTTTGGGTTGCTTTTTTTTTTTTTACAGAGTTTCTAATTATGACATCTTCTGGTACACCCACAACCTGTTTTTTGTCTTCTATTTGTTGCTGATGTTGCATGTTTCTGGGTAAGTTGTAACCTCTTTTCATTAAACCCAGCCCGAGAAGTGTCTCCTATTAAGAGCTGAAGATTGGCATTTGTGTAAAGGCTGAGATGTCAAGGCAGGGCAAGGCAAACAAAACCACAACACTGGAACGGTGTTGTGGGAATATAGGAGTCCAAAGGGTGAAACCATTTCAGTGCATAAATGCATTCTTGTGGGAAGTGGTTGGAGTAAAGAATTAATTTCAAGGTGATGGGCTCAGGCATGTTACTGATTTTTATGACCTAATTGTGCTTGCATTGGGAGCAATAATGCATATCACACAAATAATAAAATTGGAACGGACATAGATTATTATTTATTTCACCCCTCCCTAATGCATGGAGTCCAGGGCTAAAGCATCAGTGGCTGGCATTCCCATTTTTCTGAGTACGATTTCAGTTAGCTCTAGGTAATGGTAAAGGTTGCCCTTGCTTGAAAGCCAGTCGTATCTGACTCCAGGGTTCAGTGCTCATTTCTGTTTATAGCCAAAGAGTCAGTGCTGTCTGCATCTGCAGATGCTTCTGTGGACATGTGGCAGGCATGACAAGATACTGGAGTGCATGAAACACTGTTTACCTTCCCACTGAAGGTACCTATTTATCTACTTGCAATTTCTTTCTTTCAAACTGCTAGGTTGGCAGGAGCTGCGATCACTCCATCATGCAGCACTTGGGTTTCGAACCGGTGACCTGCCCGCCTTCCAGTCATCAAGTTCAGCATCTTAACCATTAAGCCATCGCAGTTTGCTCTACTCTGTTACAAATAGAATTCAATGAAAACAGACTGATGGCTTCCATATAAAGGTGTGCTTGGGTTCAGGCAAGCCTATGTGATGCTCATGGGCTTTGGAGAAAAGTTTCAAAACCTGGCTTTCAAACAATGGTTCCAAATTACCTTGCTATTTACAGCTCATCCTGTTGGAAGAGATTGCTAATCTGGTTTATATGTTTGCTCATAAATCAAATTCAGTCAAGAATTTACCCTTCCAACATATGATGTGTTCTATGACTCACCCTATCATTAGGCAAAATGCCAAAGGGCACTGCTACCTTTTATATCTGATATATCTTACATGTTTTAACATAAATGGCATCTATAACCTAAAGCGAATGGGCATTTTCAACCTGTGAAATGGTTTATGGCAAGTCTTGTGTTCAAAGTGGTTGCTAATTATTTGTTTTAGTTGTCTGGTAAGGAAGTACTCCCCTGCAAGTAATCTTTGCCTCTCTTTCTATACAGCATTAAGAAGTGACTTAAGAGGACAATGGGTGATTTGGCCTGTCAAGGGGGTTAATACACTTTACGCTAAATCAGATCACCAGCCCATCTAGTCTAGTACTGTCAGAACTACTGACTTCTTGCAGTTTCCCTGGATTCCCCAGCAGGATACTTTCCTAGTCAACCTGGAGGTCTTTGATATTATTTGGTGGGTTTCCTGTCTTATCAACCAGAAGCCTAACCTTGCTTAGATTCTGAAATCAGATGAGACTAATGTGTTCAAGATGGCATGGTAGCACTGCAGTAGTAGTGGTAGAAGTACTACAGTATTGAGGGGAAGGTCAAGGCAGAAACGTAGAATGGACAAACAGTGGAAGAGAAGGAGCATATTGGAAGGGGCATGTCTGTGGCCTTTCTTGCTTCTTTTCACAAGGATTCCTGGAATGACAAAGTCAAGCAAACTGAAGAGACCCTTGACAAATACAGAGGGGAAAGAAGAGCAATCCTTGACATAAAGGCAGAGGAACAACATTCTCTTGGTACCTATTATCACATTCATACCTAAGGTAGTAGTCCTTGTTTGAAGGCCACAATACTCGACAAGGCAAATCTCTGCCCTTAAAGATGCAGATACAACCTTAATAGTATGTCAGGATGTAATTTCCAGAAATAGAGCAAGCATTGGAATGAATCTTAGCCCCTCCAATGATTAAAAAGAGTAGTAATGATGTGCATGAATACATAGATAGGGGATTACATAATGTATACCACATGGAAAGTGTTATCTCCCCCATGGGAGTATATCTTGAGTAGGTAGCCTTATTGTACTTGCTTTTTAGCTGATTCTACTTGTCCTGGCTGTTCTTTTCTTTGACATTTTCTTGGCTGTTGGTGACATTTTTCATGTAACCTATCATTTTTCAGTGTCTTTGGTGCTTTGCTCAGGCTAATGAAGCCAGAATGTAACCCTGGGGTGCCCAAACTACGGCCCATGGGCCAGATCCATCTCCCGATGCCAATTCATCCAGCCCATGTTGCCCGGCACATTTTGCTTCCACTTTCAGGAGAAACGAGGGTGGCGTGGGCAGATGAATTGGTGTCAGGGGCTGGATCTGGCCTGTGGGTTGTAGTTTGGGCACCCCTGATGTAACCTATAATGACCGCAAGTATTGCCTATGTTGTTATCCTCTGTTGTTTTGAATTCTGAAAAATAGAAGTGGAATGGATGATGAATGTTTGGTACAAGTCTTGAGTTGGCTTCTTTTCTGGAGTTAGCTAACGATACTCAAATGGGCAAAGTCCCAACCACATGTGTTCGGTTGATGACATAGTAAAGGTAGTGATTATTATGGGCACCTTTGGAGCCATATTTTTAGCTGCTCTTAATCACACTTGTGCTATTTGCTTCAATGGCATCTTTCCAATTTGTTTTGCGGGAAGGAAACAGCTTATATATGTTGAATGGTTGACTCATTGTTGCAGCAAAAGCCAGATGGGAAAAGCACTCTCTAAGACCTCATATATGTTAGCTTTGATCTAGCCCAGAAATACTTTGAGAAAATGATTACATGGACTTTAAACTAAGAAGGGGGAGTAATTACCGTATTTGCTGGTGTGTAAGACCCACTTTTTCTTCTTAAAACACACTGGGGGAAAATGGAGTGTGTCTTGTACCGTATATAGTGGCCTATTTTGGTAATAACTGGATGTGTCTTATTCTCCAGCGCATCTTATACGCTGGTAATTGATCTGTTACATAGTCTAAATTAGAGGTGAAGTTTGTAATAATAGTCCCTTCAATAGTACGGTAGTTGTTGTGTGCTGCCAGATTTCTTCCAGCTTAATGCAGTCTGTGACAAAAGAACTTAAAACATATTTTTCACAGTCCTGTTTAGCTCTTTCAAACTCAAGACTTTAGCTTCTTTAATTGAGTCAATCCATATCATTTTATGTCTTCCCTTCTTCCTATTATCTTCCACTTTCCCCAGCATTATTGTCGTCCAATGATATGTCCAATGTACCAGAGAATCAGTTTAATCATTTGTAGCTTCTAGTGAGATTTCAATCTTGATTTGAGCAAGCACTCAACTTGTCTTTCTGTAAATGTATGTTATCTGTAAAGCTTTCTTCTAACATCTCTTTAAAAATCTACTTTCTTCAATGTCTGGCTTCCTCATCTATTCATAGTAATTGAGGATGCCAAAATATGGATGATCTTGACCTTGGACACTCTCCAATGTTAATTATTGATTTCTTTACCCTCCCCCTTCCCCAGTTATGGCAGTTTATGAGCCAATAATACATGGCCAAGTCAAGAGGCAAGATGTGCTTGGAAGCTTCACCTTTTCTAGTCTCCTCAGATAAACCTTTGAAGTCAGTCTATTTAAATTATAATATTCATTTGTTTATTATTTTTATTCTACATTTGCTTAGAAAAGGCCAAGACAACCAAAAAAATGACAACAATTTCTGTTAGTCCATGATCTATGCTTTATCATAGCATAGTGTCATTTTAAGGAGCATTCTGCAGAAAACTAAACAGCGATTACCATCTAAAAATTGCAAAAAATGCAAGTGGCCTTTGCTCACAGTTCCACTTGTGCCCCAAACCAGCAGAATCCCCTTCAATTTTTCGTTCTGTGACTGGGGCCATGAAGTTTTCAGCCTTACACTAAATAAAGCTACTATTTTTTGGCATTTTATGGAGAAGTGAGTAATGTAGCCCTATTTCTACTGTCAAGTGTTTTGTGACTTTCTAGCAGTGCAATAATGGATTATATTTCTTGGCAAAAAAAATTATGTACTGATAGAATGATTCACTGCAATGTGTCTGTTTCGAAAGGCAGTGTTTGGAGTATACACTACTGGAGCTGAAATTGTTTTCTTTTCAAGGGCTACACATCCTCCCAAAAATCTTAGCATTTGAGAATTGAAAGGGAATTTGAGACTTTTAGTCAAACCAGTTGTTTTGACGTAAGAGCTTCTACCATCCATCCTCTGTTTCTGCCCCTCTGCTCCAGCACATGAATCCACTGCTCCAGCACACAGTTCTATCATTAAACAGCTCCAGGAAGCTAGCTAAGTTAAGTGTTTGTTTTAGGATGGGATGCCCAAACTTTTTGGACCATGGGCCAGTCACGTGGTTCAGTGGGCTGGTCACGTGGTTCCTCTCACCGGAAGCAGAAGTAAAATGTGCCTTGCAATCTGTTTTGCAACAGGATGAGATAGATTTTAAGCTGCCATTTTCTCTGCTTAAACCAGGGGTGCCCATGGGCTGGATCCGGCCTGCAACACCAATTCATGTTGCCCTCTTTGCTTGTGGAAGTAAAACGTGCATTTTACTTCCGCTTCCGGGAGCGACGAGGGCGGCGTGGGCCGGATGAATTGGTGTTGGGGGCTGGATATGGCCCATGGGCCGTAGTTTGGGCACCGCTGCTTTAGGAGGTTGGTAGAATATGCACAAGTCATTAGCTTCTCCAACTGTCTACTCTACTGGAATGCTTTCCTAATCAGGAGAGGCTGCTCCTTGAGAAAATGAGTGGGAACATTTGTACACTCCAATTATGACATTTGATACTGTAATAACTCTCATCGTTCAGGTTCTGCAGAGTCCTAGAGGTTGCAGATGAATGAAATACTATTCATCATTATTGAATTGACAATGATGTTCAAGGATTTCTGGCTCTGACATTCTCTGTAAGTCTGAAGAGGAGAGAGTGATATTCATGCTCAGGGTCTGCATATGATCCTTGGAAAATCTGAATTCTTGCTCACATGTAAAGATTATATGCAAGCAAGAAGCTGTATCTTCAGATTTATTGTAGTTTCTATCCAAATGAAGGACCCGGGCCAAGGTACTTCCCTCTATAATGTTGCAAAGATGCTAAATTTTGTAATGACTGAAGAAGACTTTAGAATTCACTGTTGGAGGGCTCTGGTCCCTGAACTACAGCAGGGGATTCCAAGTACTAATTTTTAGCAGAGAGAGAGAGCTAAATGGAAAGAAATAGCATACTTCACTCTGAAAGTGTACCCGCGCTGCTTAAAAGTTAAAAGTCACCCTTGCTCAAAAGTCAATTGTATCTGACTCTAGGGGGCAGTGTTCATCTCCATTTACAGTGTAAGGCACTTACACATTTCCGCTGTATGTGTTAAAAGTTTTCTAGCAGAGAAATCTAATGAGCCTCAATTAAACGACAGATTTTAAGATTCTTCAGGATGAAACCCTGACAGTTAAAGTGGGATAAAACTGATAAAGCTTTGTACTGCAGTGTGGAAAACATTTTAAGAGAGAAATAGTTCTTCTGCTTTTTCTAGGAGAGGTTGACACAACTGCAGGGCTCTAGCTGTATTACTGAAGTAGGGGAAATGTTGCCCCTCCAAACTATTGATAGTCAGCATGTCCCGCATCTCTAGCTAGCATAGATAGAGAGGCATAATAATAGAAGTTATAATGAGGCAGCAATTGAAAGGCCACATGTTGCCGCCACCACCTCCTCCTTTTTCTCTTTCTTTCATGTCTAAATCAGACTTTAAATTACCAAAATGAAGCTACCTTTTGGTGAATTGATTCCATAGTTCCTTTCGCCACCTCCTTCTTCTTCCATGTCTTGGCCAGATGTAGAGCTACTAAAATGTGTCGTAATGGTTTCTGCCCCCCCCCCCCCCGAGGATCGGGGCCGTTTGGGCACAAGGAAGGCACAGAGACGGAAGTGTGGTGGAAAAGTCAGTCCCAATCAGGTCGGGTGATCTGTATTTATTGACTTGCATTCTTGATCACTTGCGCACAGAGCGCGCATGACCCCTATTACAGAAAGCTTGCTTACGTAGCATGTTGCTGGCCAGAGTACATTTGCCAGCCTAAGAAGTTGCTTAAGAAAGTATTGCGTGCCAAGGTTCCCCATAGGCAGATTAATCAGCAGATGTAGCGAGACTCACTGTTCCCGTCCTATCTCAGAGTCCTTGTAAACTCCGGGCTCCTACACTTAATTGTTTGGTCTAGCAACAACTTAGTGTCTCCGCGGACGTGAGTGAGATGCTGTGAGCTGTTTACTAGGCATTGTGACATTTGGGTGACTTATGTCCCACTCCTTCCAGTGCTCTCAGCCGAGGCAATATGGAGTCTCTACAGCTAACTATTACTATTAGCGTTATACCCAATTTCCTTTCCTGTATAGCCAGGGTGGTCTCCAGCCCATGTTCTAGTCAGACAGACCAATCGGGAAAGGTTATAGCCTATCAATAACACGTCCCATCCACAAAATGAAGGCACCTTTTTGGTGAGTTCATTCTGCAGTTCCTTTTGCCTGACCTAGTATGAGAAAGATTAGCCAGCAGAACAAGGTTACTGATGCCTGGGGTATTCTTAATTGTGGTTCAAAAATACCACAGTCTTCTAGGAGGGTCTTGCCATTGCCTACTGTATAAGCTTTAGCACTTGCTCTGATTTTCCTTAGGGCTCAACATTTGAGATGTGACATTTACAGCGTCAATGCAATTAACAGATGCCTGTTTGCTATATATCTATATCTCCAGCAGCTGTGAAAAAACGCAAAGGCAGGGGAAGAACACATTTCAGCATTTTTAGCCTGTGTATCAGTCCTAAACCCACCCCTCCCCTCCCAAAAAATATATATCCTTTCTGAAGTTATTGTTTGCATTTTAGGGGAATCTCCTATTTGCTCTAGTCTAGTGGCTGCTGTCTGAAATTCAAAGGACACTTTTTCAAGAGGCAGCTTTTGCCAGGACTGTGGCAGGGAGGAAAAGGGCTAGCTTTTTCCATCCCACCCTATAGTCCCAAGACTTTCCCAGGCTGCTTTTTACATAATTGCATAAGCTGACATCATGTTTGGCCCCAGTTGTCATTATTTTGAGTCCTCTTCAGTATAGGAAAGGTGGGATGCAGATGTTTGGGCTCAGTAAGCCAAAACCGAGCTGGAACAGCGCCTCTAGTTTGTGTATATGAATCTGTGCTAATTTGGGCGATGTAGCTCAGCATTTAAGATGCTGAACTTGACAACTTGTCCCAGCTCCTGCCAACCTAGCAGTTCAAAAGCAAGAAATTCCAAGTAGATGAATAGGTAGCACTTCGGTGGGAAGGTAAACAGCATTCCGTGCACTCCAGTGTTTAGTCATGCCTGCCACATGACCACAGAAATGTCTGCAGAAGCAGACAGCGCTGGCTCTTTGGCTTTGAAACAGAGATGAGCAATGAGCCCTAGAGTTAGATATGACTGGCTTTTGAGCAAGTGTGACCTTTACAAAAAATAATAATTTGTTCACATTTTCATTTCTTTTTTGCCGTCACTGGCAGTACTGTTACGGAATGGAAAATTGTGGGTGCCTACAACCCAATGGATGGAAGGGCAGATGGACAAATGGGGCAGTGGCAGGAGGAGAAGAAATGATATCAAGTCAAGTACCCAAAACAAGCCAAACAGCAGTGAAATAATATGAGTGTTTGATGAGGTGAGACAAGGCTAAAGTCATTTGCTGCGTTGTTTGTACTGACGAAGAAAACCAACACTGTAAACAGAGAATAGTCACTGCAGTGTTGATTTGTATCTTCCTTAAAAAAAAACTCCACAAACTTTACTTGCTTACATTTTTTTCACATCATCACTCTGTCACTCCTGCCGCAGAGTTGATAGACAATAACTGTTGATGTAAACGGTTAGCAGAGTGGTATGCAGTGGCCAGCAAGAGGTTCACACCTGGCAAAGTGGTCCCATGTGAGAAAAACAGGCAGACAGATCTTGGTGCAAAAGAAAACTCAAAGTAGGTTTACTCAGGGAGTAAAAGGTGCAAGTATATACAGTGCAACAACTGTAACACAAAACAGATATATTCTCTTGGGCTGCTCAGTTGACCTCACTGAGACAGTTCAGTTGTACTATATACAAGTCCATACAGTTCAGTAGTAGTCCAGTCCAGCAGGGTAAATGCAAGCTGTAGTTACAGACAAAGCCAAAGAGTTCTACAGCTTCTGTCCTCCTGGTGGAGGCTTACTACCCCAAGTAGTCCTTCTTTGTCCAGCAAGCACAGATGTCATATCAGGCAAAAGCCATCATCAGGATCAGTGCAAAGATTCAGTCCTCGTAGCAGGTTCTGGAAGACACAGGAATCTTTGTCCAGACTGTCAGCAGAGGAAGGTGAGCATTAAAGCTCAGGCAAGTTGAGCATTGTAGCTGGAAGTCTGCAATCCCGCTCTGACCTAAATACACTGGCCCATGGAGCACAACAGGGGAAAGTCCCAGCACCTGTGTGCCCCTGCAGTAGGGTCTTAAAGGCATCACAGACACAATATGCCCTGCAACCAGTTAGGGTGTAAGGCAAAGACTTACATCCCCTAACAATAACATATTGAGAAAAGGCGAAAGAATGAAAATAAGAGGGGAATGAAGAGTTTTCGCACCATACAACAGCAGCTCACCATTTTCAATAATTCATGTGTTACTTGGGGGCAGAAGTGGTTTGTCTCATAGTATTTTCCCACCTGTCTTTTTGATTTCTGACTGTGTCTTCAAAACCTTTGGTCCTGCATGTGAATTTAAATGTATCTCTGAAACTAATAAAGCAACAAGGATGCCAGAAATATTGTTTCTGTAAAAACCAGTCTTGCCCTAGCATGTTGCCATGGAAGACGGTTATTTCTCCTCCTCCCTCAGTTTTGTTTCTAAAGCATCTCCATCAACCATAACATTTAATAGCATTATTACTTCTGCTCTTAGACTCCTTATTCTGAAAGTTGAATTTTTTTGCTTGTTTATTACATTTACAGACTGCCTTGTTGGTCCAGGGCTACCCAAACAGATAAAACAACCATATAAACCAATCAATAAAAAATACATAAAGACATTAGACAAGTTTAAAAGCAACCACATGGAGAGATACGGTGGGCTATAAATAGCAAACCAAAGAAACAATCATAAGTGTTGAGCAGAGGGAGGCAGATTTCCACAGAAAGCCTCTCCGAAAAGTTCAGCCTTCACAAGTTTATGAAACTACAGAAATGAGAATTAAAGAACAGAGCCAGGGCAGTATAGAAACAGACAGTTGGAGGTGGATGGATGGACAGATGGATAGATAGATTCTTCTTCCATATCTACGCCAGGCATGAAACTGCCAAAATGAAGGCACCTCTTGGTGAGTTCATTCTGCAGTTCCTTTCATCCAACCTAGTGTGAGAAAGATTAGCCAGCAACACAAGGTTGCCATTACCAGGGTATGCCTGATTGTGGTTCAAAAATACATAATCTTCTAGGAGGTTCTTTCTGTGTACCCGATAGATAGATAGATTGGTAGGTAGGTAGGTAGGTAGGTAGATAGGTAGGTAGGTAGGTAGGTAGGTAGATAGATATATAGTCTGTCTCACTAATTCTATGGCTTCCTTTTGCTTTTATTTTGTCTTCTGTTGCTGCCTTAAAGCTACACAGCATGGGAAAACCTGGTGGGTGGAAGTGTCAAAATAAATGAAGTACAAAAAGAGTATACAGTGGTACCTCAGATAAAGTCCGATTCGGATAAAGCCGTGGTTTTTATGCACACGTGATGCATCGCATAAAGTCTAAAACCGCTAAAAATGGACGTTATCCGAGGTATTTGGTATATGAACCTCGGATAACATCCATTTTTGGATGTTATCCGATGCCTCACCCGTTTGATTCGGATAAAGTCCAAAATTGGATAAAGTCCAAACTTGTGGAACAGAGTTTGGACTTTATCTGAGGTTCTACTGGATTATGTTTTGCTATATTCCTTACCCATGATCTGCCTATAGGGGCAGGTGGAAGTTGTTATGTAAAATATCTGGAGGGAACAGTATTGACCAAGGTTGTTCTTGGGACTTAAATACTGTACACAGAAGCCTCTGTGATATGTAAGCAGGGGAAAACACAAAGAGTTTTCACTATTTGGAGGCCACATGCATTCATTTTTGGAGTTAAACGATACCCATTCCTGCAATTTTACCCTTTGCTCACCTTCCCCTCCTCCCCAGCTACTGCTTCAAGTCACAGTCTCTTATTCTTTCTCTCTGAAGTACTTTGTTCAAGACTTTTCTTTAAAATTTGCTGTAAGCACGAGCAGGATGTCCTTCTGTTGTGTTCTGGCAAAGCTGACTTTCATGCCTCTTCTACCACACCACTTTCTTTGCTATCCAGCACCTTCCCCCCCTAGAAAGTAAAGGAAGGAAGCCTCTAGAATGGACTTTCGTTTCAGAATTATAGAAATAACCAAGTCTCTGTGTGTTTGATATATAGGAAGAGTGAAGGGATAATGCTTTATCCATATCTATGCTGCACTTCTTCCATGTCTAAGACAGACATGAAACTACCAAAATGAAGCCACCTTTTGGTGAGTTCATTCTGCAACTCCTTTCAACTGACATAGTGTGAGAAAGATTAGCTGGCAACACAAGGTTGCCATTACCAGGGTACGCCCGATTGTGGCTCAAAAATGCCACACTCTTCGAGGAGGCTCACTGAAGAAGTGAATGATGGACTTCAGATTACCTTCCAACTCTGTCATTCTAGCCCTGTTCAGGATAGAGATAATCTTGGTTTCTGAAGAAGAGGGAACATGGTAACCCTAGTTTTCTGTCATGGCTGCCTTTGAGGGGAAAAGAATAGTCTCCATGATGCATTATGGTTCTCCACATGTTGCAGAACCCTGGACAAAAGATATTCACAGTTATGTGGAGAGGCTACCTGTCTAGAATATCCTTTCTTCTTCATACTGTTGCTCTTCAAATGAAAAAAAGCAGTGACAGAGGGCAACCAGACCTTTGCGTTCCTCTCCTTTTCTGTTTGATTAACTTTATAGAATTGTAGTTTCAGTTGAACAGACTCCATGGCCTTAATCTATGCCAAGCTACAAGAGTAACTCCAATGAATCAGTGGGGCTTATGTGAGCATTAGTATTCTAAACTCCTATTGATCTGGTGGGTCCTTTCTAATTGGGATAATAATAATAATTTCATGTCAGAAATTATTCTGGGTTGAAAGGATTTTTGCTGGAGAAACTCTGCTCAGTGGACGGCCGAATGAGGCTCCATTCATGTTCTCAAAACCTGGGACAGAGATGGGCGCTCAATCCATCATGCAATATCCAGGTCTCAAACTGCCGACTTGCTGGCCTTGGGATTAACAAGTGGATCTATCCCCATCTATTTAGTCTGATGAATAGACAAATCTGGATATAACGCTTACAACTTCATTACTGACAACTGCCCAATCCCAAGGTAGTGAAGAAGTTGTACAATACGGTTAAGTAAAACCTCTTGTAAGATGGTGGCCTTTGACAGAGTCAGTTTCTCAGCATTCTGGAGCTTGAATGAACCTGGAAAGCCTGTAGCGCAAGTGAAAGGGGTCATTGGCTAATTGGCTAACAGAGGTTGCACAGTGTGTAGAACTAATGAGCTGACCACAAGTACAGGTGGGTTTGGGTGAATCATTACATAGGCTTGGAAACATAGAAGAAGGGTGCCTTCACCCTGACCTCCCTAATTGGTGCTCCAGTGCAGAAATTAAATTAGAATTATAAAAGCATTTAGCACTGAGGTTGCTAGTTATAATTATCTATTTGTCTGTAGTGCAGTCAAGGTTTGTCCTTATCAAAAAGGTGGTTCACTGGGGGTGCGGTGGCTCAGGGGTTAAGAAGCTCACCTTGTTAACTGGAAGGCTGGCATGTCGGCAGTTCAAGACCCAGGTACTGCATGACAAATTGAATGCCCATCTCTGTCCCAGCTCTTGGGGACATGAAAGGAGCCTCATTTGGGCATTCCCTGAGCGGAGTTCCTCCCGCAAAAAATCCTTTCAACCCAGAATAATTTCTGACACAAGATTATTATTATCAAACAAGTTGGTGCCTGAGGTAGATCAATACATGATACTCACCTAAATTAAGGTACACAGTTCTCAAAGGCAAATTATTTTGGTTTATGAGACATGAAATGCTCCCCACGCATAACAATAAAATACGTGAGTGGCCTGTTTCCTTTTTGTCACAACTTTTCTAATAACTGGCTGGTGTTCACCTCGTTTAAGCAAAGGCTAAGCCTACGTCTGGGGACTACGGTGGCTTAGTGGTTAAGATGCTGAACAGGATGCCTGGAAAGTTGGCAGATCAGCAGTTTGAGCCTCAAGTGCTGCATGACAGAGTGAACTCCCATCATTTGTCCCAGCTTCTGCCAACCTAGCAGTTCAAAAGCATGAAATTGCAAGTAGATAAATAGGTGCCACTTCATCAGGAAAGGTAACAGCATTTTGTTTGCTCCGGTGTCTAGTCATGCCTGCCATATGGCCCCAGAAATGTTTGCAGATGCAGACAGCGCTGGCTCTTTGGCTATACATGGAGGTGAGCAACTCCTCCCTAGAATCAGACTCGAGCGACATTCAAGCAAGGGAGACTTACCTTTGCCTAAATCTACTTCTAGGACCATATTTTCCGTATTTAGCACATTCCTGCTTTCTGGACTTCTCTTTTGGTGGAGCTGGTTGGAGGGAAACTGAACACATATCATGCTAGGGCATGGATGGGTAAAGTATGCTTGGCAGGGAGCTATTTGAGATCCTAAGACCTAAGAGGCCATTTTTGGAAATCAGGAAGTTGATTTCAATTTGTGACAAAGGCCTTTAAGGGCAGAAGAACATTTATTTATAACATTTTAATCCCAACCAATGTAGTGATGAACACTACTTTGGATGGCCAGTTACAACCATAAAACCCAAGAAATTAAGGAAAACGTGGCAGCTTTCTGTCTTGAGATGCAAGAGGAAGCAAAGCAATTACTGTACACTTATATACCGCCTCATAGTGTTGAGTGCCCTCTCTGGATTGTTCACAAGTTAATTAGCATTTTGCGCCCAACATGCTGGATATCATTTTGCCAACCTCATAAAGATGGAAGGCTGAGTCAACCTTGAGCCTAGTCAACAATCTGCATTTCTTTGAAGAGTGCTTTTGAGGGAGGTGGCCAGGTGAGTTGCGTGACTCTCCATTACCTGGTAAAGGACAAAGATGGTTCCAGGACCATTGGGAGGTTACCAACTCCTACAGTAGAAACCAACAAGATATACAGTATGTATAATTAGGGCCTGACTTTTCCCACGGGAGAAAGGTGGGAGAGGGCAGTTGATGTCTGGGGCTGCTGTAGATCAGAGGTTCCCAACCTATGGTTGACAGGCCAGGCCCATCGTGAAGCACCATTTCATGTGGCCCACCTCTGCCCTCGCCACTCGTGGAAGTGGGCACATTTACATCAGTCGTAAAACATGCCCAAGCATGTGCAAACACGCCCATGACTATCATAAACGTGGAAGTGGGCGTATTTACAGCTGTTGTAAAAGTGCCCGCTTGGAGGCATGGTGAGACCCACTCAGCTGTCTGGGGGGCATGGTCAGGTCTGTGGTGTAAAAAAGGTTGGGAATCTCTGCTGTAGATGTACCAGGATACCTGCTTTCTTGATTCACCTCCAGTGTGGGGTGGGTGGGCATTGTTTATCCACAGAGGTCAGGAATTTCATTTGTATAGAAAACAACATCCTTCACATAGAGCCATTGGTGGGCTCCAAAAAATTTTACTACCACACTGTGGGCATGGTATGGTGGGCGTGGCCAGGAGGAAAGCCCTGCGTTGCACCCGAATTAGGACTACCGTATTTTCCGGCGTATAAGACGACTGGGCGTATAAGACGACCCCCAACTTTTTCAGTTAAAATATAGAGTTTGGAATATACTTGTCAGCTGCAGTTAAGTACCTGTCCTATAAGACGACCCCCGACTTTGGCACAGATTTTTCGGGGTTAAAAAGTAGTCTTATATGCCAGAAAATACAGTACTTTATCTCAAAACTTGGATGGGTAGGGCCAGCCAGAATTTCTGCTACTGGTTCTTGCGAATTGGTGCGAACCTGCTGATGCCCACTACTGCATAGAGCTATATCTAGTACTGTACATCATATTGTTAAGCCTGTTGGAATGTATCCATTAGTTTATTCAAATAGTTTTTTATTCACACTGGATCCCTATGTGACACACCGACTTTTTAAAAAGTAGCACTAGCAATTTCACTGATATATTGCCCCACAGCACTTAGTTTACTCTCTGGACAGTTGACAAGGTAATTATAGTTTTTGCCTCCAACATGCTGGGTACTAATTTTACCGACCCAGTCAGGATCGAACTTACACCTAAGCATCTCTAAAATCCTGATGCCCACCCCATGACATATAATTCTTATTATTCAAAAAGTGAATTCCTGTTCATGTGGAGGAAGCCTAAAAGGCTATTAACTGTTAATAACTCACTGTCAAATTTCCCCCCTTAAAATCAAATTGCCGCCTCTGTGGGGTGTGTGCCCCACAACAAGCAAAGAAATATGATTTTTGGAGACAGGGCAATGGATGCTATGGGCGTGGAGCCTGAGAAGTCACAGAAACATCTAGATAAACAGAACCTAAGAGAACAGAAAATACAGAGGATGCTAAAAATATATACTCATTTTAAGAAAGAAAAAAAAATTATTAACATTTTAATACTCAATAAATACCAATAATAAAAGATGAATAGAAGTCACATGGTGCTCAAAGTAGCTACCATCACCATCCAGACACTTCTGATTATGTCAAACTACTGCTTGAGCAACATTGACCAAAGTGTCCAGTTGTATTGCTGTGTATGTTGTTTTAAATCCTTCCCAAAGCACCGCCAGTGTAGCCAGTTTTCTATGGTATACCACATCCATTAAGGTCCCCCATAGGTAGAAGTCAAAGGGTATTAAGTCACCAGAACATTATCAAATTTCAAATACCACATCAAAATGGCCATGCACTCCTTGAACAACCACCGTCACATCGTGGTGCTAGCATTAATTCTTTTGAGTGGACACCATATTATACATTACTACCGTAATTCAATTCTATTTCAAACAGTAGACATAGATAACATCTCTTGAAATGTGCATACATTTTGACACCCTCTGTATAGCTTGATTGGTAGGCTTATTGCTCATCAATGCTCTTTGAATGACCATACGAGTCTCTTTCTTTTTTTATGATTTGTTTTATTTACACAGAGGTGTTCTGAAATACCAAACAAATCTAAAGGAGCATCCCCCTGGGTGTTTTAATCCTAATGCAACTATTCAAGAAGGCAGGCAGTTTACAGCTGGATTTGAAAAGTCACTCCCTGAAAATGCCATGGACCCATTCCCTGGAGGGTTTGTACAGATGGAACCTCTGTCAGAAAACCACTTTGTTTGTACAGAAGAACCTAAATTCCAGGCCCATTTCCCTGAGGTTTGTAACAGTGTCTGTGTCATATTTCATTCTGGTCAGGGAAGCCAAGTTACTTCTAAGATAATTTGTATTGCTCTGGCAAGGAAATACAGTGGTAAAGACTCAGAGTTGGACAAGAAAGAAAAAGCTTATGGTCATGGTATGTAATTTGAAGGCATGAATGGGTGATACCTTTATTAGATCACTTTTTTAAAAAGTAACTTAGCTTTCAACACTGTACAGGTCTTCATCAGGTTGGGCACCAGAGAACTGTAGATAATATTGGAAAAACATAAAAAGTCAAAAGATTATAACAAGACCTATGTGCCATTTTTCTTTATTAAAAATAGGTTTCAAAGACTTGCAGACTCAAGTCAAAGGTGTACATTTCAGATTCCACCTCTGGTATCGATTGGAATGTCTCTAGAAATCTAAGTTGAGTCAGCAGTCAGCCACCTCTTGACACAAGTCATGCAAGGAAGATTACCTGAACACACTATGCTGTCTCCCTGCAGCCAGGAATGACCAAGAATGTGTCACTGCTGTCTGCCCTGCACCATCCAGGTTCATAGGATCATAGACTAATGGAGTTGGAAGGGCCCTTTAAAGCCACTGGGTCTAAACCTTTGCTCAGTTTGGGAATCCAAATCAAAGCACATCTGTCAGATGGTTGCCCAATTTTCCTTTGAATGCCTCCAGTGGTGGAGAGGGCTCACCACCTCTTGAGGTAATTGGATCTATTGTATTAATCTAGCAGTTAGGAAGTTGAGCTCCCTGGTGGCTCAGTGGGTAAAAGAGCTGGGCTTGGAGACTGGAAGGACGAGGTTCGATTCCCCAAGAGCTGTATGATGGGGGGACAAGAGCTGTATGATGGGGGGACATGAAAGGAACCTCGTTCAGGCATCCCCTGCAAAAATCCTTTCAACCCAAAGTAATCTCTGACATGAAAACATACGCACACACAGAGGAAGTTTTTTCTTGATATTCCTTGGACAGCCCTATGGAACTTCAAGAGGGCAAAAAAAAATAGTTTCATACAACAACGAGCCCCGTGGAACGGATTAAAATCGTTGTATTTTTAAAAAAACTTTTAACTTTTAACTTTTTTTATCATGTGTCTTTTATGTATTTACTGTCCGCTATGTAAACCGCCCTGAGTTGGGTTGTACCTGAGTGGGCGGTATGTAAACGTGAAAAATAAATAAATAAATACTACTGTATATAGAAATATGGGTTCCAAATGGTCATATGAACATAATAGGCTAATTCTATCTCAACATGGTTTTACAATTAAGATTTTTCTCCTTCCTCACCCTTTTCAGACTTGGCTTTGGATCTCTGGTCCATTGTGCTTATATTGTGCAGAAAGGCTTTATCGCTATATCTGTAATAGCAATAAACCAGTCATGATAACCGCAGTGATCAGCCATCCCTGTGACGTCCTTGAGATACGGATGACGAAGGAAGGCTTCAAAGCACGTCCAGGACAAGTGAGTTAACATCCCAATATTATTCAAGCCTCAGATTACCAAGACAAGCAGAAAACAATCAATGGGGTGGCAAAGAAACTGGTTGAATTTTGCATTTCTGTATCAGTCTTCTGTCTCCAGAGACTGGCTATGAAATGGAACATGTTGTGCCTTTGGATGTATGTGTATTTCTTAGGATTACAAAGTGCACTAGACCAAGTATACATTTTTAAAATGTGCATGAATACAAAAATGTGTTTATTTTTAAAAACAAATACTAAAGTTGAGGAAAGGGAACCAAACTCCCTAGTAGAGAATGCAAAATACCAATCCCACAATTCAATAGGATGACTTGAAAGCAGTTTAACGTATTATCAAAGTGTTATAGTAGTGTATCACAATACAAAAATCATGTTTGTGCAGGTGTAAAGTGAAATCATATTGGCAAAACTGCAATGTGTTACCGTTCGCAGCAAACAATTCCTGCAAATTGATTTTACTGTAATTCATGTAATTCTCATTGCTACTGCTGTACAATACACCAGAGAAACTTTTATGTGGACCACACTTCAACCTTGACAGTATTGTAGCTACTGTAGATGTAACATCAAGTTATAGCTGCGCAGTTGGATTTTGTCTAATATGAGAGTCCTTCCTGTTTACAAAGTTGGTGGTGGTGGGGAGTAGGAATAGATGGAGGACCAAAAGATGGAGTAAGAATAAAAAGAGACAAACTTGCCATTTTCCCCCTTTGTTTCTGGTGATCTATTTCAGTATGTCATTCTATACTGTCCCAGTGTGTCGTCTGTGGAAAGCCATCCATTTACTCTAACACAGGTAAGGAAATCTTTGAATTGTGCATATTGAAGATTTGTTTATTGGGAATATTTTGCCTTCTGTTCAGATGTGGTAAAAAAGCATTCCTTTCTTTTCCTGTTTTTATACGTGGATGTAGATTTCATTTCTCTATTTACTCATGAATAAGAATCATAGTATGTGTTTATATAACTGTCTGACTGAAATATGTGTATTGTCTCAAGAGTGCTTTTACTGTTTAAAGGTTTTACTCTGCATCTTGACATACTTCTGTCATTGACCATGTGAGCTAAGGCTTTTAAAAGAATTAAAACATTGAGAAAGCCGTTCCTCCATCCTCTTAAGTAGTACAACAACCTTGTGAGGTAGCTTGGTATTATCTCCATATTACAAAGGGATGGTGCTGGTGTTGAGGCAGTTGCAGCCCAAAGTTTCTGGAGAGCACCAGATTTTGAAAGGATGTCATAGGGTAGTGATGGAGAACCTTTTAGGGACTGATTGCCCAAACTCAACAGGCTGCCATCGTACCACAGAGGGGTGGGGGTGAAGTCTGTGCTGGGGGGAGAGAGAGAAAGTGCTCTAATTGGGCTGCTGGGCAGAGGGGCAGATGAACTACGTGCTGGGGAAGGGAGGAAGTGCTCCCATTATGCTGCTGGGCTAAAGGGCAGGTGAACTCTGTGCTGGGGGGAGGGAGGAAGCACTCCCATTGGGCTGCTGGGTAGAGGGGTGGGACAAATCCTTTGCTGGGGGGAGGGAGGAAGCGCTCCCATTGGGCTGCTGGGTAGAGGGACGGTACAAACCCTGTGCTGGGGGGAGGGAGGAAGCACTCCAATTGGGCTGCTAGGCAGAGGGGCAAGGTGAACTCTGTGCTGGGGCAATGGCTCACGTGCCCACAGAGAGGGCTCTGAGTGCCCCCCTGTCATGTGTGTCATAGGTTCACCATCACTACCATAGGGAATGGATGGGATTTGAACTGAGGGCTTATCTGTAGAACTGCATCACATTAGAATCTCCTGCTGCAAATATGTCCATATTTAAAATAAATCCATGCATTTCTGTTCATGCCTTCTGTTGGCTGTGTGTTCCTTTGCCTCCATAATTTACTAGAAAGTAGCTGTCTTTCCAAAACTGGAACACAATTCACAAAGAAACACAAGGTCTGCTTGGCTGGATGAGAGTGAGGCTGGCAATTCTACCCCTTCAGATACTTTTAGACTACAGCTCCCGTCTAAAAACTTCAGATGCTTTTGACTGTATAATCCCTCATCCTCACTTATGCTGGCTGGTGGGAATTTTAGGTCAGATATTTCTGGAAATCTAAGGAGATTTACAATGCTAAGATCTTAAAAGTGCTAGCTGACTTCAGCAGTTGATGAGTTGTAATGGAAATACATTGTCCAAATATCTTTTATTATGTTGCAACCAATTTTTGTGAATAATCACTGCATTCTTTTTCCAACCTCTGGTAAGATTTGCTGTCTTAATGGCAGTCCTATTCTTAGTTCTCTCAATGTGGCTGCCTTTTAAAGTCTGAGCTAATAAAGCATTTGAAATTCTTACAACAAATTGAAATGGTTATGCTGTATAGTACTTCTTTTTCTAACTGTCATATTATTAGCTGTACATCCCATCTTCTTCTAAAGTTTTTATCCATCCACTGGGGAAAAACCACCAGCATTTCATGGCTCTTTCATGGATCATTCAGTTGTTTTTTTTAAATAAGAATTTGTAGAGATTTGTATTTTTAAAAATGTTTGGGATGGTAAATCTTTGAAATTAAAGAAAGTAGAATTGTCTGAAATCAGAATGGTGGTGTAATTAAAACTGACAGATCCATCCATCCATGCTCAGGCCTTTGAAGATTTAACTTTTAAAAGGTCTCGGGTTGAATCCTCTTGGATTCAGCCATGCCTATGGAATTGAATTGTGTTGTCGTGGAACTGTGGCAGGAATGTTGTTTTTCTTATTTGTTCAAGTGGTAAATCACAGAAAGAATCTGAAGATTCTCTCTGTGCTGGGAACAACTGCAAAGTAAAGGTAAAAGTCACCTTTGCTCAAAAGCCAGTCATATCCAACCCAAGTGCACGGAACACTGTTACTTTTCTTGCTGAAGTAGTACCTATTCATCTACTTGTAATTTCTTGCTTTCGAACTGCTAGGTTGGCAGGAACTTGGTACTCCGTATCAAATTTAGCCAGTGCAGCTGAGAAGAATTTTGTTGCAGTCAATTTGGAAGAATTTATCCAGTTTCAAATTTCTTCGTATTTGGGCTGGAAGAAAACACTCAAGGTTTAAACCATTTGAATGTTGGGGAAAGCAACACGTGATAGATTCCTCTCCCATCCTTAGGAAGGACTGTAACATAATGATAAGGGACAAGCTTTGGGCGTAAGAGAGTTCCAAATTCAGTCACTGGCTTCCCCCAGTTAAAAACAAACAAGTGATGTGGAATGTGTCTAAACTATAAATTTATAGGTTTGATACCATTTTGCTGTAAAGTTGTACAAATTTGTGTTGGCTTTTTTGTTTGAAAAGAATTACCAAAATTTCATCAATGTAGTTATAGTTGAAAAAATTATTATTCACATTTCTAGGAATCTAGCTTACTGGGATAATTTAGGATTTCTCTGTTGCAGCTCAAGCAAAAGAACTAGTGGTCTCTAGAAGACAATTCTTAAGTCATCACCAAAGCTACAGATCCATAGCCATGATAGCTAAAGGGTATCAATCTGGAGAGAGGTGCTGCGGTGGCTCAGTGGTTAAGACGCTCACCTTGTTAGCTGGAAGGCTGACAAGTCGGCAGTTTGAGACCCAGGTACTGCATGATGGATTGAGCACTTGTCTCTGTCCCAGTTCCTGCCAACCTAGCAGTTCAAAAGCAAGAAATTGCCAAGTAGATAAATAGGGACCACTTCGGTGGGAAAAGATCTTGGGGACATGAAAGGAGCCTCATTTGGGCGTCCCCTGAGCGGAGTTTCTCCAGCAAAAATCCTTTCAGCCCAGAATAATTTCTGACACAAAATTATTATTATTAATAATCTGGAGAGAACAGTTATAAAGGACAATCTGCCGGGTTTCAGGTGGAAAATAATCTTATTGGTCTCTTCCCTCTTGATAGTCACTCCCTTATTATTTATTGAGGTGAGGTTACTCCCTTAATTAACAGGTTGGGGGCTTCAAGAGATGGGGTTTTCTCAGCAGAGCTTGGAAAATTACTTTTAATATACAATTAGTTGCAATTATAGTTCATTAGCCCCAGTTAATTGCTGTTATGTCTTTTGAAATTAGCTTCTGCTCTTCCTTTTCAAACTATTGAATCTTTTTAAAAACATGTCCCTCTTTTGATAGATAAAAAAATCTCACTTAAAACCTGCCTTTCCCAATAGTTGTAACTGAAGCTAATAAATGTACCTTCCCAGTCTGGCCAGGTTATCCTGCTATGCTAATAGAGTAGACCATACTGCCAGCAACTCAATGCTAAGTGTCAGGCGGTGGTTAACTAACCTGACAATCCTGAGGACTAACGGCCTTGGGTGGAGAAGTCCACAGGGAAGCGTGATGGTACCCAAGTGGATTAAATCCCACTTGAATCCATCTTGATGGAGGGCAGCAGCTTCATCAATACTGGCCTGGGGTCAATGAAGACTTTGCGTGCCAAAAGGGCTCAGGACCAGAAAGCGACTTGCAGAACTGGATCAGTGGTACGGGAGTCATGTCACCCACACAATGTTTTGGTTTTGTCTTATTGCCATCAATGCAAGAGGTGTAGTCCTATTGGATCACTTGAGCTTATTGGAAGAATTGGTTCACCAAATCCTACTGATTGAGTGGGCCTACGTTAGTTGTGGTTGGATAGTTCTGTGGTATAAGTAGAGGTTGAGAGTTCAATTCCTTGCTGTGAGTATAGCTTTTGGAAAGCTGCATGCTCAGAAGAAGGGAGTGGCAAACCAATTCTAGATATTCTCTACCTAGAAACCCTTGGAATGGTTGCCAGGGGTCAGAATTGAGTTGACGGTACACAATCTTTCTTTCTTTGATTATATCAGAGCATTGCACAATTAGATTATTTTCAACCAGAAGTGGGGGACCTCAATGCATTATCTCTGTCATTTATTAGATCTTCTTTTGTACACACAGTTGGGCATATATTGAATGCACTTAAATGCTGCATTGATTGAATTTTTCTATGGCCACAGAAAATATGTCCTGTATTCAATAAGCCTCATTGTACTTGATTATTCTTTGATCTTCGATTCAAAGTCTATTAAGTGATTTCAATATGATCCCGCAGAATCTTGTCTTGGTGGGAGGCAGACTTTGGCAATCATCCGTTCTGCAAGATGTGTTTTTTTTTTGTTTCCATAGGTTTAGCTATGTTAACTTGTTCTGCTTTAATATTTAGAACACGGGTTCTCAACATTTTCCTACCATGGGCAGGACCATGCCCTCTCAGACAGCTGAGCGGGCTCGACGCGTGCTCCCCCCCCATAAATGCTGCTGTAAAATGCATCCGCGGCTGTCGTAAACGTGTTTATGACAGCTGTGGATGCATTTACAGCATGTTTCCGGCTGTTTTTGCCACTTCAGTGGGAGCAGTGGAGAGAGCGAGGGTGGCACAGTTTTGGCTATTTTTCCTGCTTCCAGTGATAGTGGTGGTGGGAGTGAAGGCGGCGGGCCACATCAAATTGTGCCACAGGCTCCAGGTCCGGCCCATGGGCTGTAGGTTGCAAACCCCTGATTCTCCCTAGAGAGGTGTGGTACTATAAGTGCAAATATTGTTGTTGTTGTTATAACTTGACAGATGAGCACACAGTTATTTGATTTCTTTAGTTGTGACTTACTAGGAGAGTTTAGCTATTGATTAGATTACATTTCTCAAGTTTTGAATTTTCAGTGCAGACATGAATCCAATCATTGAATGATAGTATATGATTTTATTTTTCTTACCCTTTTTAGTGTACGCCTTATCAGCCATGTATATATAGTTTGCTTCACATTTTGAATGAGCCACATCAATGTAATCAACTGTGGATGATAATGATGATGATGAATTACATTGCACAAAAGTTGTGTGCTGAAATAAGAGAGAGTTGACAGAAGCAAATTGAGCAAGAGAAGAAGTACAGTATTCCTAATATTACTGATGTGATGTATACCCAGTAATGCAAGGAACACATTGTTATTTAGTAAAATTTTGCCACCAAGATGTATGCAAGCAAAAATTAGCAATAAGTTTCTGTTCTGTTTGATACTAATTATTCTCATGTTCTCCTATAGAATTATTTGACATTCTGTCTTGGAGGCTCACTCCTTCTTCGATGCATGCAACTAGTTGCATTATACTAGTAAGATTCAAAAACATTGTTTGAAGAAAGGTCTGTGCTCGTTAGATTCTAACATGATGAGCTCCTAAGTATAACAATACTCGCTGCTCTGTACTACAACTAAAAGGTTGTAAGTTCTATCCTGACCAGGGCTCAAGGTTGACTCATCCTTCCATCCTTCTATGGCTGGTAAAATGAGTACCCAGCACGTTGGGGGCAAAATACTGATTAACGTGTGAACTGCCCAGAATGTGCACTAAGCGCTTATATGGGACAGTATGGAAGTGTGATTGCTTTTCCTTTGCTTCCTCACCAAGGTAGAATCAAAATATGTAGATTTTGTTAGAAAATGGAACTATCTTGCCATTTTAAATTTCAGAAATTTCTTATCTTCTCTGTCTAGCCTCAGCAGTGGGCAGCAACTGCAGTTTACTTTTCTAGGTTGTTGCTGTGCCTTCAGGCTGCTGTTTGGCCTACTAGAGAATATGTTTCTTTATCCTTTATGTCCCGGCTTCATTATAATGTCAGACTCTACCTATAATGTATGTAGATAAAATTTTAATACTGTTGTTTTCTGGTTCTCCTGCTCTTATTTTGACCTATTTGGGATGAGAAAATAGCAACAGCTGCAGAGTGACTACGTTAACTAACATTAGGACTCTTCTGCAACGTTAACGTAGCATATCTTTATTTCCCCCACCCCCAATTTTCCTTTTAAGATTCATTAGAAAAATGAATGTTGAAAGAAACCTGTGAGGTTTATTCCAACTCTTAGAGGATTGGGTTTCAGTTGCTATGTATTCAATTATTTTTATTGTGAAGAAAAGGACTGTGGTGGTTCAATGGTTAAGAAGCTTGTCTTGTTATCTGGAAGGTTGGCAAGTTGGCAGTTCATGACCCGAGTGCTGTGTGATGGAGTTAGTGCCCGCCTCTGATGGAGCTCCTGCCTACCTAGCAGTTCGAAAGCAAGGAATTGCAAGTAGATAAACAGGGACCACTTCGGTGGGAAAAGATCTTGGGGACATGAAAAGAGCCTTTTTCGGGCATCCCCTGAGCCGAGTTCCTCCAGCAAAAATCCTTTCAACTCAGAAAACACTTTTGTGTGTTTCTGACATGATAAAAAAATGGTGAAGAAGAGTTGGCATTTATTTATTTTTTTATTCTGAGAGATTTTCATTCTTAACACATATGTCAGGCTGGTTCAACATAGTATTCTCTTCTCTGGGAACAGCTGCACCTGGTTCAATTCCCCCCTCCCCAAGTATATGTTTGAAGAATGTTCCAACACTTTTTACTGTTTGCAACCATGGGCTAAATCCAGTGTAAGGATGCTTATCTGAAGCGAATGATTGATATATGAAGTAAATCATATCTTTTCCCGCTGATAAGCTGCAGTGTAAAGAAAATCCAGGAAAAGTGATTTTGAGCTGTGGTTGCAAACACCTTAGATCAATGATGGTGGACCATGGCTCCCTAGGTGTTCTTGGACTTCAATTACCAGAAGCCCAAGTCAGTACTTCTGTTGATCAGGGCTTTTGGGAATTAATGTTCAAGAACAGCTGGGGTGCCAAGGTTCATCATCACTGCCTTAGATCATTCTGCCCATTATTCTCAAAAACTGTGCCAAAATGTAGCAAGATGGCAGTTCTCCCCTGAGTAATTGGTAACGTATGCCTAGCTAATGCTGAATTATTCTTCTATTTTTGGCAATTTCACTGTGTCTGTCAAGATGCAGTGTATTGGACAAGACAGTAAAGCTTGCTCATGGAATTTGTTATTTCTCAGTTGTCTTGGAATTTCCTGACACTTCTGTCTCTCTCTTTCTGATGGCTATTGATCCAAATTACCAATTCTAAATATCAGTAATCAACCTTTTCCATTCCTGGCTCAAGTTACCCTGGTGTTGGATGCTTTGGAAGAAGCGTATATCCTTGTTTTTCTCACAAATTTATTAGCCAGTAATTGAATTTCCAAAGGTTTTCTTCCTTCACTATTATTGCCATTCAGACTTGCACGACGAGTTATTATGTGAAGGCTAAACAGAGGGTGTTTTGTTTTTTTGTTTTTTTAATTTTTTATTAAGCTTTTATTAAGAACTGAAATAATACAAAAACAAATAATGAAAATAATACAAAAAATAATACAGTAACAAATCTATACATTATAAAAAAAACCTAAAGCAATAAAACAATATAACTCGACCACCTGTGCTCTGTCGGGGGATGTCGGCAGGGGTTTCTTGACCATTTACCCTCAAATCTGTTTCCAAAATTGGATCATGTCAGGGCTTGGGTTAAACTTGTTATCACCTAATAAAGCGAAGTTGACAAAGGGACCCCAAATCTCCCAAAATGGTGTCTTTATTGGTAACCCCTTTTTTTGGTGAACTTGGATAGTTAATTTCTCATTGAGAGCCAATTGCCAAACATCTGCGTACCATCTAACTTTATTAATATTATTTCCACTCTTCCATTCCTTGGCAATTAGCTGTCTGGCTACCATCAATAAAGATAACAATAATTCTTTTTTATTATTTTCCAGATCATCCACTTCACCTAGTAATACTATCTTTGAACTTAGCACTATTGTTATTTTTTAATATTTTATTCAATTCTTCTTCTATAACATCCCAGAAATTCCTCATTTTATCACACAGCCACCACATATGAATGTAAGTCCCTTTTCCTTTATTACATCTCCAGCATAAATCAGAGTTTTTATTATTTATTAAATGTAATTTGGCTGGAGTGAGATACCACCTCCAAAGTACTTTACAATTATGTTCTTTTTCCTTTATTGAAAGTGATTTCATACTTCTATGGGTCCATTTCTTTTTCCAGTTCTCATCTTTTATTAGTTACCCTGGTGTTGGATGCTTTGGAAGAAGCGTATATCCTTGTTTTTCTCACAAATTTATTAGCCAGTAATTGAATTTCCAAAGGTTTTCTTCCTTCACTATTATTGCCATTCAGACTTGCACGACGAGTTGTTATGTGAAGGCTAAACAGAGGGTGTTTTGGTCTATCTTGATTGCTCTTTGCTGAGCCAAGGGCTCACCAGTGGTTATTTACTTTAGAAATTCTATTATCTCATTTTTACAAGGGTCATACATCCTTCTCATTGATAATGAACTCATTGATTGTTGATTCTTTATATAGCCAAAACAGAACATCCACACAAAGAATATTTTGCTTTCTAAATGCTTTGTAAACCACCTTCTTCTATCAAAGAATGGAATGAAATAAAAAACAACTTACTGATTTGATGTTTTTTGGGGTTGATGTTGTTCCACAACTAAACATTACAATCAGTGATGCACTCCAAAATTTTTTTACTACCACCTCTGTGGGTGGGGCCAAATCTGTGGGCAGGGCCAAATCTGTGGGCATGGCCAACACAATGGGGTATGGAGGTGGGTGTGGCCAGCCAGGTGAGCATGGCCTTGGGGAATTTCCGCTAACAGTTCTGTGCATCACTGATTAAAACAGATGTTTAAAATATAATCTAAAACCTTCTGAAATACTTTACACAACTTTAAAATAAGAGAAATCTGGTAGCTACAATCAAGTGCTTAGTTGAAATGCCTATTTATATATTAGCTTAGACTTCTTTCTTCCCTCTGGGGAGTCATTTTTTAAAAAGTCATGTTAACATGTGACCTAGGAGTCTGGGACGTTGTTAGCAACATCTGCATGAATATATATATATATATATATATATATATATATATATATATATATATATATATATATATATATATATATATATATATATATATATATATATATATATATATATATATATATATTGCCTAATATCATTCATTACAAAGCTCCCAGAATGGCTTAGAGAAAAGAATAACTTATTTAAAACAAGCAAACAGGTATACTGTATCTTTAATTAGCAACCCACTGAATGCACGAAACTGCTTGAAGTCAGCATGTATGAAAGTACCATTCATTTGGTGCATGATGTATTAAGAGTGTTGGACCAGAATCAAATTCCTACTCAAGTCGTGAAACTCACTGGACCAATCACATTCTGTCTCAGTTTGACCTACAGCAAAGAGTTACTGTGAGAATAAAGCAGAGTAGAGAACAATTATGTGTGCCACCTTGAACTCATTTAATGGAAAAGCAGGATTTAAATCTCGCAAGTGGGTGGGTGGATGGGTGGATGGATCTTGTTGTGCAGTTCTGCCAGTGAAAAGAAAATGATGACTTATCGCTGTTAGTTGATAAATTGCTATTCATCTGTCTCATTGCACACTAGTTGGATTGCTTACTGTGCAACCAGGAATCCAAGCAGGGACTTATTAATTAGCCACCATTAGTTACTGTACGTTATGTCATTTCTTGTTTGTCACTATAGCATGAAACAGCACTTGTGCAAAGTTACAACTAGAACAGGCTTATGAAAAGTTGACTAACCAAATATGCCCTGACTTAGTGGGTCTACTCTAGTTGTGATGTAACTGCTGGATTTCAGCCAATTAATAGTAGCTAGAAGTAACACTTTTTAATCCAGAGTATACAGGACTGTTTCAAACATTATACTGAGATGAAGCCACTAAACAAAAACATTTTCCTTTTTTAAAAAAGAAATTGGTGTGTGTGTGAAGGGAAGTCTGAATGAACTACTGGCTAATTCAGTGGTTGAGGAGCCAGAAGTTGAGAGTTTAATTCCCCATTGTGTCTCTTTAACAGGGATTGGACTTGATGATCCAAAGAGTCCCATCCAGCTCTGCAATTCTAAGATGCTGCTGATGAAAAACATTAAACAAATAACAAGTCTTCTGTCACTGGAAAAAATTACAGTCCGAACTAGATAAATGTATAAAGGGAGGGAGTTAAAATGTAGGCATCACCACTAACTTTAATCTTGTTGGTGTCTGCCACCAAAAAGACTCAATGTTGGGTTGCATCCATTAACAAGAGTATAGTTAGTGGCAATGCCATGCAAAAGATGTGGAGAGAAACTAGAGTGGCACATGTAAGACTCAGCAGTTCTAGACCAGAGTACTGCGCTCAATTGCCTGTCCCAGTTCCTGCCAACCTAGCAGTTTGAAAGCAAGAAATTACAAGTAGACAAATAGGTACCACTTTGGTGGGAAAGGTAACAGTGTTCTGTACACTTCGGTGTCCAGTTATGTCTACCACATGACCATGGAAACGTCTACAGATGCAGACATACCTTGCTCTTTGGCTGTGAACTGAGATGAACACAGCCCTCTAGAGTCAGATACAACTGGTTTCATGCAAGGGAGACCTTTACCTTTAAGAACATAAGAACAGCCTTGCTGGAACAGGCCACAGCCCATCCAGTCCAGCATTCTGTCTCACACAGTGGCTCACCATTTGCTTCAGGGTATTATTCCCAAGCAGATGCCTTCACCTGCTTAGGATTCCCTGGAAATGGCATTGAGAGATATCCTGCCTATCTCTCCAACCCGGAGGTTGTCCTTAGGTATCCATAATTATAGCCATTGACACCCTTTTCCTCCATGAACTTGTCTAATCCTTTCTTAAAGCTGTCAAGACTGACAGCTTTCACCACTTCTTCTGGCAGGGAGTTCCATAGACCAGTGATCCTCTGGGTGAAAAAGTACTTTCTCTTATTTGTTTTAGAACTAGTACCCAAAGGTTTCATGGAGTGTCCCCTAGTTCTAGTGTTATGCGATAGGGAAAACAGTTTTTCCTTATCTACATTGTCCACACTGTGCATGATTTTATAAACTTCAATCAGGTCACCTCTTAGACGTCGTCGTTCAAGAGTGAAGAGGCCCAACCGTTGCAGCCTCAGATGGTAAGGAAGGTGTTCCAGTCCCCTAATCATTTTGGTTGCCCTCCTCTGCACTTTTTCTAGCTCCATAATATCCTTCTGGAGGTATGGCGACCAGAACTGTACACAGTATTCCAGGTGGGGCCTCACCATAGATTTATAAAGAGGCAAAATGACACTTGCTGACTTATTTTCTATACCCTTCCTAATGATCCCTAACATTGAGTTTGCTTTTTTCACTGCTGAGGCACACTGGGTTGACACCTTCATTGAGTTGTCCACCAGGACACCAAGGTCCCTTTCCTGGTTTGTCGCAGAGAGTTCAGACCCCATCAGTTTATAAATGTAATTGGGGTTCTTTGCCCCAACATGCATCACTCTGCACTTACTAATGTTGAAGCTCATTTGCCACTGTTTTGCCCACTCCCCCAGTGTCAAGAGATCCCTCTGGAGCTCCTCACAATCTCTCACAGTTTTCACTACCCTGTATAATTTAGTGTCGTCAGCAAATTTGGCTACCTTGCTTTTTACTCCTACCTCTAGATCATTTATGAAGAGGTTGAAAAGCAAGGCATAGTCTACCTTTGTAGACTATAAACCATTTCCTCCCATATGCCATCCCAAACCTTTTTCACACCTTGAATTAAAATATCTTTAGAAGAAAAATGGAATATAAATCTAATCAATAAGCCAACATCTTGAATATTTTTTCTTGATTAGTCATTTTTATATAAAATCAAAAGTTAAAGCATTAAAAAAAAAGCCAAACGTCACTCAAGGGAACACTTTCCAGACATCTGTATTTTAAGTTTTGCTTAATGCATTACGTGAGAATTGGATGACCCAGTGTATTTCTTTGAGTCAATTATGACTGGCTGGCCTTTTGGTAAGCTGCTTTGGAGGCAGGCTTTGCCTCCATTCTTTCCCCTTTCACCTCATAATAGGGAAAAGGTCTGTCACCACTTCTAGATTGTTTCCTCTTTTCTTTCTCCTTTCCTGTCACTGAAACAATGGATGGAGTTTTAATGCAGTATGTCCAGAATTCTACTGGGGATTTGCACTGAAATGAGTATACTGTAACTGCTCATGCTGAAGTAGCAAAATAGTGAGTTATTGCTTACATTCTTGGTCAGGAGACTAGTAGAGCAACTGGCAATTTGTCAATTAGCAACAATTGACTGCTATGATTTATGCACCTCCACCTGCATAAATCCACAACAGCCTATGTTAAAACCTTGGGGACCTGAAAAGAGCCTCATCTGGGCAGTTTCTCCAGCAAAAATCCTTTCAACCCAGAGTAATTTCTGACATGAAATGTATTTATTTAACCAACATATACAAAGAAATCTGTTTGAACTCTCCTTCTCTAGAGCCCTTCAGATATTGTGGTCTGTAAATCCCATCATCCCTCACTGTTAACTTTGTTTAGGGTCAATGGGAGTCATGATTTAACAATGTCTGGAGTGCTGCACAATTCCCATCCAGATGATGGGGTTTGTTTCTTTTTCACAAGGTATGCTGTACAAGGCTTTTAGGAAGCCTCAAAGGAACCCTTCAGGTTTGGAGATATTGTTGAAATATGCTCCCGAAAATTTGAAGGAAAAGAAATAAGTCTGTGCTTTTATGGGTAATTTATCAAAGTAATGCTGTTGGAACATCTGCGGGAATCAGACAAAAGCTTGCCAAGCTGCTCATTCTTCATTGACTTTAGAAGAAAGCAGCGAGATGTCCATGAAAACTATGTTTAGGAGACAATACTGGAGAAAGGCCAAGTGCTGGGGAAAAGATTTATGATTCCTTCTGGAGCTTGTGATCCCAAAATCTTATTGTTGTTTTTCCAACCCAGAGTTTTTCTAGAAAGAAAGGGATGGGAGATTTTATTTATTTGGTAACTTGTTGGGCCATCTCAGCTCCTTCCCACCACTGCCTATGACCATGATGGTGAACATTTGCACTCCAGGTGTTCTTGGACTTCAATTACCAGAAGCCCAAGTCTGCACTCCTGCTGACCAGGGCTTCTGGGAATTGAAGTTCATGAACAGCTGGAGTGCCAAGGTTCACCATCACTATGACATGTTGCCAGTAAAGGAGTTTCATTATAGTAAACTATCTTGTAGGGTTGTTGTAAATATTACAGAGGCCTTGTGTCTAAAATGCTTTGACCTTCTGAAGTTTGGAGCCAATGTGGTGTTGTGTCTAAAGCAGGGATTCTCAACCTGCAGCCCACGGGCTGGATGCAGCCCACTGCACCATTTCATGTGGCCCCCCATGGCCTCTACTACACCAGGAAGTGCTATGTGGTGGAGGAAGGGCAAAATGGCTGTCTGGCCCCCAAAGCTGTCTGAGGGAGCATGACCTGGCCCCTGGCTTTAAAAGGTTGAGAACTCTTAAAATATTGGCTTATGGCTATGGAGACCCAGAATGAGAAGCCCATTAAGCTCTCTGCACCACCTTGGGCCATTTGCAAACAATCCTGCTAAATTACTTCACAGAACTGTTGTGAAGATAAAATTAGATCATGTATGGCAGCTGGAGAACATTAGAGGAACAGTAGAATATAAATGCCTTAAATAAAATGACTGTTATTTATGCGGGATTGTCCACTGATTGTCTCAGCAGGAACTTTGCAGATCTCACAATCACCTCTTAATGCTCTTCATTTTTCAGTGTCCAACAGCTACCAAAACAATGTTTGGAATCCATGTGAAGGTTGTCGGAGACTGGACTGGTATGTGAAAAACAACAACACACTCATTACCTGCTGTTCCCAACAAATACTGCTAAACTTCTTCAAGTGCTGTATCTGATTCCGAATATTGGCTATCACAGCAAACTTGGCTTTCCAGATGTTCTTGGACTTCAATTACCAGAAACCCAAGTCAGTGCACCTGCTAACCAGGGCTTCTGGGAACTGAAGTCCAAGAACATCTGGAAAGCCAAGTTTGCTGACCCTTGGGTGATCAGCCATGAAGATTGGCCTAGGAACATTATGTAGTGGCCTTCCATTTACCTTCTGCATCACAATGTGACACCCATACCTCTGATCCAATTCTGTGAGTCACTTTCTGGTCCTGAGCCCAGATTTTCTGGGGAGCTTTCCTCTTCAGATTTGTTTGCATGAGCAAAGAGGTGAGGAGGGTGTGGAATTAGCTTGTCCCATCTAAGCATGTTTATGAATCCAGACTGATTCCTGAATAAGGGCTCTATTGTCACTAGGTTGGCTCCATGTGGAGTGAGTGGGGGGCAGGAGACAGCTAATGGGACCAGGAAATAAAAGAACTGCATCTTAAATTGCAAACTTAACCCTCATTTAACTAGCCTGTGCATCATACTGCTAATCTTCTATACACCAGTATTTTCACTGTGCCCAAACAATAACCTGTAACTTGCTCAAATATTGCTCATCCGGTTGTCTGAGGGTTAACAAGTATTGTTAGAACTAAATTTCCTGCAGGTCTACACTTGCAAGTCACTTTCATGTCATTAGGTGTCCAAAGCACAGTTGTTAATTTGTCCTCTCCTTTCCCCCAACACATACCACAATTTTATTGCTATATACAGTCTTTATATTTGGCTGCTTTCATTAACCTTCCATTATTTTAAAATTTAACAACTTGCTCTTACCCTCAATGTGAATTATTAGTTGATTTCTTAGTTTTTCTTTTTCTTTTTAATGTATTTTATTTTCTCTCTCTGCAGTAACCTGCTTACCTTTAGGCCATGTGTGTGTGTGTGTGTGTGTGTGTGTGTGTGTGTGTGTGTGTGTGTGTGTGTGTGTGTCTGCAGTTTAAATGCTGAAATGTGTGGTTGTCAGATAAGCGGGATTTTAATACTAGGCATTTAGTTGGTTTCCAGGTTAGTTAACACTTTATGTCATACTGAGATTATCAAGTCACTTTAATGTTCCAAGACATATCTCACAGGCTGTGAGAATGTCCCTACAGTCTGCCAATGTCCTCTGGGATTGCATAGCAATGGGAACTCTTAATTTTAGTTTGGCATGATGAATAAAGCCTAGAAACCTGCTCAGTGTTTATGGATGAGCAGACTAACTGCAAAAGCTGCCGTGATTATCTTTTTTTTTTTTTGCATGTAACCGGATATGTGGCAACTTCAGCAGTTTGAGTTCTGTATCTGTAAAATACTGAACAGGATGCTGGCCAATGAATGTTGAGGAGAGTACTAAATGAAGCCTGCTACAAATTCAGGATTGGGTAAGAGGAAAGGGAGACTGATAATAAAAATAACTGGGAGGATAGCTAATGTGAAACTGATTAGGATGTGGGAAGAAAGAGTACAGATTCCTCTCTCTTTTTTAAAAACCACAGTAGTGTTTATTTGGACTGAGGTGGCTCAAGTGGTTAAGATGCTGAACTCACTGACAGGAAGGTCGGAGGCTGATTCCCAGGTACTGCATGATGGAGTGAGCTCCCATCTCTGTCCCAGCTCCTGCAAACCTAGCAGTTCGAAAGCAAGAAATTGCAAGTAGATAAATAGGGACCACTTCAGTGGGAATAAACTGCATTCCGTGCACCCCGGTGTTGAGACATGCCTGCCACATGTTCACAGAAATGTCTGCAGTTCGAAAGCAAGAAATTGAAAGTGGATAAATAGGTACCACTTCGCTGGGAAGGTAAACAGCATTCCGTGCATTCCTGTGTATAATCACACCTGCCACATGTCCACAGAAATGTCTGCAGATGCAGACAGTGCATGAGTACTGTTGAGTCAGGCGCTTAAAAATTATTCTAAACAGCAGGATTGAGTTAAACATAGTGATATATTATTCAGTTCATTGATACCGGACTGGGGAACATGTATAAGGTGGCCGGCTTATATACAGTGAGAATGGCAATTACACAGGTTGATACATTTTGGCAGGCTTCCAGGGAAGCGGGAAAGTTTGTACTGACGAATCAGCTATTTTGATAGACATTTGAAAATGGCGCCTTTGTAAAAAGGCGCGCAATAGCGCTGTAGACTTTACGGCGCTCAAGCAGTTATAACAATTAACAATTGGACACAACAAGCACTGAACTCTGGAGTCAGATATGACTGGCTTTCAAGCAAAGGTGACCTTTACCTACCTTCAATATTAACTGAGATTACATCTAGGGCTGTAATTGAAAAATGTTATTTTGAGTAAGTCATTATGCCAAACCTATATGTGCTTTATAGTGCTTTGGCGGTACAAGATTCATCCATTCAGGTTTCCCTCAACATTGCCTGGGGTACATCCGACTGTTAGTCATGGTCTTTGGGGGACCATCTTCTGTGAACCCCTCTTTTCTCTTGATATCTACATATGAATATTGCCTCCACTGATGTGATGCAATATAAAATCTGTGGCCCATGGAAATTTGTGTTAATAGTTTTCATATCCCCAGTCAACAATTACTTGGGAGGCACTGCATGATGAAGGTACATGTGTTTATCTGCCCTTGAATGCTGTTCCCATAAGACTGCAACCTTCAGAACATGGAATTTATTTCACAACAACTGCAAAATGCAATCAGGTTTAGCTGGTAACAATTCAACACAAACAAGGCATCATCATAAATAGCGTCACTATCCTCATCAATAGTTTAAGAGTAGCCTCTCAAAATCAACGCCTAGAACATTGATTGATTGTTCATGGGTGGTTTATGGGGTTCTTCATACAAGCACAATCCCGTTAAGTATATTTTGCTGGTGTGGAAGGTTGTTCTGACATAGTAAGTGGAATAATGACAAGGAACTCTGCAGTTTTGCATAGGCATTTGGACTGTGGTGGCTTAGTGGTTAAGATGCTGAACTTGACGCCTGGAAGGTCAGAAGGTCAGCAGTTTGAGACCCGAGTGTTGCACGATGGAGTGAGCTCCCGTCTCTGTCCAAGCTTCTGTCAACCTAGCAGTTCAAACTCAAGAAATTGCAAGTAGATAAATAGGTACCACTTCGGTGAGAAGATAAACAGCGTTCTATGTCTAGTTATGCCTGCCACATGTTCATGGAAATGTCTACAGACACAGACAGTGCTGTAAACAGAGATGAGCATCAAATCTTATGGTCGAATACAATTGGCTTTCGAGCAAGGACAAGCTTTTGGTGGAGGGTGTGTGTGTGTGTGCATGATGCTGGTCCTACTGGCAGGCTTTTTGATCATATCTTCATCACTGCACCATCAGAATCTGTCCAAAAGGATGTGTTTTACTTTTACATTGGGGATGGAAACACTAATGGAGCAGGCTTTCCCTCGCTGTACATTTAGAACATGTAGCTCTTTCTGTTCTAACATTGTCAGGGGTGTCTGGCCTTCAGTTGACTCAACTTGTGGGTCTATGAAGACCATGTGTAGCCCTTAGCAGCATAGCTGTAGTACCACTGCACAATGTCTTCTCTGATCAAGCACATAGTTGTCGAGAACAATAGAAGTTCCTGCTTATGGACGCGGTAGCCTTGCATTAAAACAAATGCAATCTCCACTTTGTTCGGTCAAAAATTAAAAAGAAAGGAATGGACCATCCAAACAAAAAAGAAAAATCTCACACAAAACTAAAAGCGGATTTCTTGATAATTCTGTTTTTCATTTTTGTGGCCACATAATTGCTCTTGGGGACAAATTAATATGCTTTCTGTCCCATATCCGGCCCTCATCTAGATCTTGTGTTGTCAGCTAATCTTTCTCACACTAGGTCAGGTGAAACAAACTGCAGAATGAACTCACCAAAAGGTGCTTTCATTTCAGCAATTTCACGTCTGGCCTAGACACGGAAGAAGTAGATCCAGACAGCTGTTGCCTGTTTTAGCTTTCAAAATCACAAACAGTGACCTTTCATGTCTCTGCTACTGAAATTAGGAATGAGATCATTCCTCTCATTTTTGGGGCTGTTTTTTTCCTGGTTTGTTTTTCTTCGGTTTGTTCCTGCATTTTGTATTAATTTGAAGAGTGTCTACAACTTGTTCAAGAATATGCAGAGTTTGAAGGGTTATCACATATGTTACAGGGAAAACTAAGGCTACAGAAGAGTAGGGCATACAATGACACATTTGAAGTGCAGATGATTTTTTTTTGGGGGGGAAAGAACTTTTTGACAGGAAATTGTGTTCAGTAGTGGAATAGACTGCTTAGAACAGTGGTGGCTAACCTAGGGCACATGTGTCAGAGGTGGCACTCACAGCTATCTCTGTGGGCACGTGTGCTGTCACCCCAGCACAGAGTTTGTCCTGTCCCTCTGCCCAGCAGCCCAATGGGAGCGCTTCCTTCCTCCCCCCCCCCAGCACAGAGATCACCCCACCCCTCTGTTTGGGCACTCAGCCTCTAAAAGGATCGCCATCACTGGCTTAGAAGGTGGATTCTTTTTCTTTAGACATTTTTAGGTAGTCACTGGACCAACCATTAATCCTTGCTGGATGGTTAGAACTATTAGGGATCCTGTATAATCAGATCTGCTTTCCCAGTAGAGGGCTGAACTGGATGACATTTGAGGCCACTTCCAAGTTTGTGGTTCGGCTCCCAGACTTAGTCATATTTAGAGCTGATACACTGAAATCAGTGAACTTTGATGATTTATGACTTCCTTGTGTCCAACGTCAATATGTCTGCTGTTTGTAGTTTTTTTCTTTTCTTAAACAGGATCAGGGAAAGAGCAGGAAATGCATAACTTTATAGAAAGACCTGCGTTGACTGCCACTTGGGAACAAGTGACAGCATCTGCACATCTTTGCGCCTGAGGATGATGCTAGCTGCTCATTTAGATGCAGTTGGGGAAAACTTGATGTCATTTGGCAATCAGCCCTAGATAGTTATGAGAGATGAAGGTATTTTCAGTCCTGGCAGCAAAAAGAGATAAAAAGAGACAATGACAGAGAGAAGTGTGAGGAGAGAATGGACTAAGAGAAAGTGAATGCCTAGTACTATTTATCACTGCTGTTTCTCTTCAAATATGCTAACCCTTTCCAAAAAATATTCCCTTCTGAATATATAAATATGGTTTCCTACTGGATTAATCTCTGATTCAAGCACCTCAGTACTCTTGGTCTTCATTGAAAGTAAGCTTATCGAACCATTTCCTTATCCAGTTGCATCAACAAAGAGAATTCAGACAAGCTCTGGCCTTTTTCTACATAAGGAGAGAAGCGTCTGAGAAGAGAAGTTTCTGTTTATGAGTAGGCTCACCACGCACTCTTGAAAAATCTGGTTCTTGTTTGTTGAACCTTCTAGTAAGCAGGCACCTCTTCACTTCAGACTCATCTATGCTTCTTTGGAAGATGGGGTCAGTGGGAGGACTAATCTTCCGTACTGTGTTGAGAAAGCTGGATTGAAGAACAACTGAATAAGAATCATGTATCTCCATGTAGTCTTCTTTCCCAACCCTAATAGGTAAAGGCCACCCTTGCTTGGAAGCCAGTTGTATTAAACTCTGTTTATAGCCAAAGAGCCATCACTGTCTGTGTATGTAGATATTTCCATCAATACTGGAGTGCACAGAATGCTATTACCTTCCTAACAAAGTAGTACCTATTTATCTACTTGCAATTTCTTGCTTTCAAACTGCTAGGTTGACAGAGACGGAAGCTCTGGGGTCTCAGACTGCTGACCTGCTGACTTTCCAATCATCAAGCTTATTTATTTATTTAGATTTCTAGCACTGCCCCACTCGCCACAGGTGACTCTGGGCAGCTCACAACAAACAACAATAAACATGAATATTTAAAAACAATTAAAATCATTTCTTACAATTCTTTAAAAAGTTCTTAAAACATTCTTAAAACCCAAAGACCACCTTCCAACCATCCAAGACAGCTACTCAGACCAGCCAGCCCACTGTGGCTATTTCACCAGCCTCCACCCACACCTGCTGTGCCAGCCAGGTCTTCACGCCCCTACGAAAGGGCAAAAGCTCCACCTGGAGACGAAGTTCCATAGGAAGGAGGTTCCATAGGGCCGGAGCGGACACAGAGAAGGCCCTCCTTCTTTTGCTAGAGAGGCGAGCCTCTCCAGTCAATGGAACTATCAGCGAGCCCCTCCAGTCTGCTCTGGTGGGACGGGCAGATATCCTTGGGATGACGCAGTCTCTTAAGTATCCTGGCCCACTACCATAAAGGTAATCACCAGCACCTTGAATTGCACCTGGAGGCATACTGATAACCAGTGCAGCTCCCAAAGCAGTGGTGTGGCACGGGCATAGTGCCCACACCCCATCACCACCACATTTTGGACCAGTTCAGCATCTTAACCACTAAGCAACCACAGTCCCAGCCCTAATACCAAATACCTAATGGAGAGTGCAGGAAATCAATCTGAGCATTTGGCTCAACCACCTCAGTTTCATCAAAATGTGTTCCTTAATTTCAGGTGCATTGTAGGTCCGTGCTGGATCAAACTGGAATACTATCAAATCCATTCACACAGTGGTGAATCAGTTTCCCATGGGTAGACACAAGAGAACAGCTTTCTCTTACTGTTGTTTCCTAGCAACTGATACAAAAACCACATACTCCCTTTGCTTCTGGAGATAATTTTTAGCTGACATGACCAGTGATCATAGTGTGCTTTTTGAACATTTCTATTCCTATCTAAAACCATTCAGTTTGGTGGCAGCAAATATTGTGTGTTTTTGTTTTTTTTACTTGCCATCTTCCACCGTTCAGCTTTATAGTTGATATTTTTGAAGTTGTAGCCATGTTAGTCTACGTAAACATATCACAGAGTAAACAAAACAAAAAAAAGACAAAAACCATCATGGCACCTTAAAGACTAAAATACTCCTGTGTTTCTAGGCCGGTCATGTGGTTGAGCATGCCGGTCACGTGGTTCCTCCCACCCAGAAGAAGAAGTAAAAGGCACATGTGTATGCGCAGAAGGCTCTCACACAGGTGCAGAACACTGTCATAAATGATCCACGGCTGTTGTAAACGCATTTACGATAGCCACAGGTCATTTACAGCAGCATTCTGCACACACACATGCATGTTTTACTTCCGCTTCCTGGAATGGTGACGTGTGACGGCAGTGTGGGCCGGATTAATTGGTGCCATAGGCCAGATCCGACCCATGGGCTGTAGTTTAGGCACCCCTGGTTTATACATATCAGGAACAGAGATTCACAATGGTTGGCTAGCATAACAGATAAGTTTACAAATCAATGTGGCTACTGGTTTTAAACATGTTCCACGAAAGCTAACATGAAAATACAGGATTTATTTATTTATTTATTAGTCATATTTATACTGCCGCCCTCTCGCTGTAGCGATTCTGGGTGGCTACCAGATAAAAGCTATAAAAATGTAAAAACTTGTACAAAAAAGCCCCGATAAAACATTTAAAACATCATCAACATTAACGGGCGCATTTTACTTCTGCTTCCGGGAGCGATGAGGGCAGCACAGGCCAGATGAATCACAGTAAACCCATTCGTGTGGATTCATGGGGGCTTGGGCTTCTGGGAATTGAAGTCCAAGAACATCTGGAGTGCCATGCTGCTGCGTTTTTTTTTTTTTTTTGGCAGCTTCCAGTAATTTAGTAATAAATAGTACAAGCAACATGCCGAGCCATGCATCATATTGAGCTATCGAAAGGATAAGATTAGAAAGAGCTGGAACATATAATCAATAGTGACCTCAGATTGATAGTGACCTCAGTTTGATGGTGTTTGATCCTGGTTGTTGGGGATGCAGAAGGAGGAGAGGAGAATGACAAAACCTATTCCCTAGCTAATTTACATTAATTCCTGATGAAGGGTATGTTGTGAAAGCGAGGAGGAGCCAGAGAGAAATCGTAGTGATCAAGGAATTATCTACTTTTCACCATCTTCATCAATCCTTCTGCAATTATTTCATTTTCTTTCAATGCAAAAGTCAACTGGAGTGGGTCTCAAGAAATGAAATAGACACAAAAGGTATTGTTTTTAAAAAGAAAAAGAGCATCTAATTAATTCAGCATTACTTCTCATATCAGTTTGTGTAATGCCCTTATTTTACTGCTGAAAAATCTTTAAAATGTACATTTTCAGGCCTGCCAGGTTTCTCCTTGAGGCTGAGCATTGAAAGTTTAGGGTGGGGAAGATCTGGACAGCTCATATTTTATTATTTTTATAATGCCATTTTAGTGATCTTTCAAAGGTACTTCCCAAACCTCATTTTCGATTTTGCTCAGGGGTTGCAAGGCTGTGTTTCTTCTTTGTTCTTCTGCACTGGTGTTGCTAAATATTGGTTAGTGAACCGTTTGCAACCCCTTCCGGGAACCACTGATCTTGTCAGTAGTTATTCAAGGCCTGGTAATGTGGATAAATGCTCCGTGTTATGTTTGGCTTGTCCGTTGAAGACTATTTGGAAGTTGAAATGATTGAGAAATCCGTGCTCAGGTTATTAACTGGGAACTGCTGGAGGAAACATGTTTTACTCCCACTTCAAGACATTTTAAAAGGGAAGGGAAGAATTTCATGTTTAGGAAGCTGACCTGAATAAATGTCAGTCTGCAAAATTAGTAAGGAGGAACTTCGCACTTGATGTGGTAAAGAAACCTATATTTTTCTCCCTGTTATGTGGTTGGGGGAGGGGGGGGGGTCTTTGACGCTACTATGGAAAAAAAAACACCTTTTCTCCTCCCTAGAAACTAAGTCTTTAAGAATACATCTAAACTACCTAGTTGTAATAGTATGATATTAATGTTCCTGCCATGGCTCCATTCTGTGGAATTATGGGTTTTGTAGTTTGGTGTGGGCATTTAGAATCTATTGTCAATTATCTTATGAACCACCCAGGGATTACTCTAAACATGATAGGATTACCATCCTATAAGTATAATTGCTATTGCTATGGGAGAGAGTGTTACTATTTCCCCCTGAACCACATCAGAAAATCTAAATACAGTACCTCACCAAAATCCCAAATTTCCAGTTTTTTTGCTAGCTTTTGGGCCATGCAGTCCTAGAAGCACATTACATGTGGTGCCCCAATTTTCCCTCTCTCTGCCAGTTTAAGGGTACGTGCTGCATTATGGTGACTTCTATAAATGCACCATCAGAAAGTATCCTTTGGAGGACAGGAAGCAGCCGAAAAAGGCATATTGCATTTGGCTACCAGTTGGTCCACCCCACTGTTAATTTATGTCACAATCTGCTTTGCCCAGCACAAAACCTGGAGTTCCCCATCAGCATACCTTTCTCCAGGATGAAGCAGTTTCATTGCAAGACATCCCACTTAGCTCTCACACCTTTATCCTCCTTTGTAAGATGGCTTGAGGATGAGTTATGTGTTAGTTTTTCCACATCTGGGGCATTTTTTTGGAAAGACACCATCCCTGGTCATAACCACAATTGAAATGTCTCTGTTCGGGTATGCTTGTGCATGTCAAAAAATTGATGCCTTTCTTTTTAATCAAGCCTACAGTACTATGCAAATATCTTAGACCACCACCAGCTAGTTTGGGGGAAATTCAGTGAGTGATTTACAAGGCCATAACACCCTTACTCAGTGTTTCCCAACCTTTGGTTTTTGGATTTCAATTCCCAGAAGCCCAAGTCAATTCCCCAAAGCACTGATCAGCGAAATGTACTTACTTAGGCTTCTGGGAATTGAAGTCCCCCTGTGAGGAACCACTACTCCAATTCCAAACTTCACCAAACTTGGAGAGGATTGAGAGAAGAGGCAGCAAAAGACTTTCTCCAATTCTGATGTGTCAAGGTTGCTTGGGGGCAATATTTCATTGAACTTTTCCCAAACCAGCTGGTGATGGCCTAAGACCTTTGCACAGTATGGTATATGAAAAAGATTCATATGAGTATAGTATTTTGGTGCACAGGTAGCTATTTCCTGCCAAAATCCAAATTCTGAAATCCAGTTTGATATCAATTGCATTAAACAATATTCTGAATCTGAATATAGGCGATTATCATGGTGATCAGCGTATGAGAATATAATGCAGTGGCCTTCCATCTGCCTTCTGCATTGCAACATGACATCCAGTTCCATGAGTCACTTTCTGATCCTGAGGGCTTTTGGCACACAAAGTCTTCATTGGCCCCAGCCAGTATTGATAAAGTTTCTGCCCTCCATCGAGATGGATCCAAGTGGGACTTCGCCACCCAAGGCAATTAGTCCTCAGGGGTGTCAGGTTAGTTAACTACTGCCTGACACTTGTCATTGAGTCGCTGGCAGTATGGTCTACTCTGTTACTATAGCAGGATGACCTGGCCAGATTATGCCAGCTAATAATGGCACAAAAATCTCTGTGCAGATTTTCAAACTTCTTTCTTTAGGCAAAGTTTTTTTTAAAAAGCAGTCACCTGGCAAATGGGAACAAGTTAACCTTGAAGTCAGTAAAGCTATGTTGCCTGCAGGTGTATTGACTTTTCTCTGAGGAAGAAACTGGAGATAGTCAAATAAGCTTGAACACATTTTAGGTTTCATCCTGAATTGTTCCAAAGCTTTCTGTAAAAGCAGAGGCAATAAAAAGAGAATAGATGTCAAAACCTTATTTAGAAAATACAAATAGAACTCTATTAGAGGAACAAATATGAGATCGGTTGACTCTAAAAAAGAAATGACAGTGTGCAAGAGCTGAGGAAGGTTGTTAAGGATAAGATATTTCAGAGGTCATTCATTCATAAGGTCGCAGTAAGTTGAAGGTGACTTATAACAATAACTCTTACAAGTTACAATTACTTTGTTGTCGCGTCCGTCCCTTATAAGCAGTAGTCGAGGCAACGATGAACAGAACAGCAACTAGAGTTTATTAAACAGTCTTTTCAGGTTATGCTTACAAGGCGTTCCAGATACAGATAGCTATTTTGTTGTTGTTCAGTCGCACAGTCGATTCCAACCCTTTGCGACCCCATGGACCATTTTCCTCCAGGCACCTCTATCCTCCACCATTCTCCTCAGCCCGCCAAGCTCTGTGCCCATTGTGTCCACAATACCATCTATCCATCTCATCTTTGGACGCCCCCCTTCTTCTCTTGCCCTCCACCTTTCCCAGCATCAAGGCCTTCTCAAGTGAGTCCTCCCTTCTCATTTGATGTCCAAAGTACTTTAGCTTCATCTTCACTATTTGTCCCTCCAATGAACAGTCAGGGTTGATTTCTTCCAGTATTGACCTATTTGTTCTCTTTGCTGTCCAAGGGACTCTCAGGACTCTCCCCCAACACCACATCTCAAAGGCAACTATTCTTCTGCGCTCAGCCTTCCTAATGGTCCAGCTCTCACACCCATACATTACCACTGGGAATACCATTGCTTTGACTATGTGAATTTTTGTTTTCAAGGTGATGTCTCTGCTTTTCACTATATTCCCCAGGTTTCTCATTGCTTGTCTCCCCATAATCAGTCGTCTTTTTATTTCATGGCTACAGTCGCCATCTGCAGTGATCTTAGATCCTAGGAAAGTAAAATCTGTCACTGCTTCTACTTCTTCCCCATCTATTTTCCAGGGACTGATGGGACCTGTTGCCATTATCTTGGTTTTCTTGATATTGAGTCTCAAGCCAGCTTTTGCACTCTCCTCCTTCAATCCAATCAAGAAGTTCTTTAGGTCTTCCTCACTTTGTGCCATTAGGGTGGTATCGTCTGCATATCTCAAGTTGTTGATGTTTCTCCCAGCAATTTTGATTCCATATTGTGATTGCTCCATCCCTGCATTGTGCATTATGTGCTCTGTGTATAGATTGAATAAGCAGGGTGATAAAATGCATCCTTGTCTTGCTCCTTTTCCTATTCCAAACCACTCTTGTCATTCCATGTTCTGTCCTAACTGTTGCTTCTTGGTTCGTGTACAGATTTCTCATGAGGCATATGAGGTGTTCTGGTATTCCCATCTCTTTAATTACTTGCCACATTTTGTTGTGGTCCACATAGTCAAAAGCCTGTTGTTTGCAGTGCTTTTTAGGGCCTTTCTGACTTCACTCTCCAGAATGTCTGGTTCAAGTTCAAATTTCTCATTATTGTTATTATCAGGAGTGTTGAGGTCCCTTTTGTAAAGTTCCTCTGTGTACTCCTGCCATCTTTTTTTTGATCAGATAGCTATACAATCCCATGAAATCAGTCCCTTCGGAGTCTGCCATAGAAGAGGCAAGGGCTGAGCTACACTAGAAGCAGTAACGTGTGGAGGAGACCCAGGCTTAGCACGTTGCTGGATACCTGTACAGAATGGGTAGTATAGATCTGGTCCGGCCCCACCCTTGTTTACTTGTGGGGCTTATATAGTGTCTCCCCGGCGGTGGCTCCTTGATACAAAGTTAGCGACCCACTGGACAACCATAACTAACCAATCATAACAGGGTATATATGTAATTAACCAATGAGGAACAGGATCCAAAGCTGTAACCAATCACAGGGCTTGGATTAGCATAATGAGTGCGCCCTGGACAGGGTTTTTCATGCCAACTTTGGCTCCTAATTTGGATGGCGGGAAACCGTCATTTTCTTCTTGCAAGGCGCTGCCCACACAACTTGCAATCATGCCTTAATACACAACATCTGTCTAGATCAAGGCTCACAGTTCCCTAGCAAAGAATCCTCAGGCAGCCTGTGTATCATAACGGCTGCTGGCGGTTGTAGGTGCTGGATCTGCTAAAGCAAATCACAAGCAGTCAGTTTTTGTCACTGGAATGAATATCATCTGTGAGATTAAAGGTCCAGCCTAGATGAAATCCCCTTCTTCTGAAGCAGGACTGTTTTACTGCTTGAACAGTATTGAATAATAATTGTGTGCTGTTAAATCAACTCCGAATCCATCCAGGGTTTTCTAGGTGGAGAATACTCAGAAGTGGTTTACCATTCTCTTCTGGAGATATCCTTGGATTGTGCAGCTTGCCCACAGCTATGCAGGTTGGTTCTTCTCCTAAGTGGCACAGTGGGAATTGAACTCCCAACTCTGGCACCCACAACCAGATGGCTAAACTATTGAGCTACCCAGTTTAGCAAGAGCAATAACATGTATACACTAGCCCATAATGCTTAGAGCACCCTCCGGGCAGTTTCACAAGGTATTTAGTATTTTGCCCCAACATGCTGGGTACCAACCTCAGAGGGATGGAAGGCTGAGTCAACCTTGAGCCTTTTGGGATTGAACTCAGTTCACAAGGAGAGTTTTGGCTTAACCACTGTGCCATGAGGGACCCTGTTTCTGTGAAAATTGCCAGAGTGAGTATTGATAAGAATAGTCCTTTGTTTAAAATGTGTGCTGTGGGCTTCAGTGAGAAAAAGGGGCCAGCTCAAGTCATTTTGCTGTCTGAGGCGATGGACAAGATGCCATCCTCTCCATGCAAGGTGTAAAAGACATTTGACCTGGTAGCTGAATCTTACTTAATCTCTGGAAACAGGATATTATCCTCTACCATATTGGAGGATAGCAAGATATTTTATGGATTAAGGAAGTAAAATGTTCACCCCTGTTCTTCAAAAGGGAATCTCTGGGTATCAATGTAGCCCCAAGCATAAAGCTTGGAGGAAACCAGTACCTTTTTGAGTAATGAAGGTGTGAATGAGGTGCATTTCAAAAGCAGCACAAAAAGTAGTAGCAGGCTTTTTTTATTTAATGAGTAAGACTTCTAGTTACTTTCAAAACATAGAGTTACTTTTATGAAGTTTTTGAAGGAAGTAATTTTGTAGGCATTTTGACAGGAACATTTTAAGTTTTCCTAAGCAGCAAGGAAAGCCTTTTGTTTGGGTGTTTTATTAGAATCTTAATTACAGTGACCAAGTTTGGATTTTCAAGGTATGTGAAATATTTAAGGGGTAGTTTTACTATTCCCAGGTACTGCATGGTGGAGTGAGCTCCTATCTCTGTCCCAATTCCTGCCAACCTAGCAGTTCGAAAGAAAGAAGTTTCAATTAGAAAAATAGGGACCACTTTGGTGGGAAGGTAAACAGCATTCTGTGTATTCCGGTGTTGAGGCATGCCTACCATATGTCCACCGAAATGTCCGCAGACGCAGACTGCACTGGCTCTTTGGCTGTAAACAGAGATGAGCACTGAATCCTAGAGTTGGATACAACTGACTTTCGAACAAGGGCAACCTTTCCCTTTAACATTACCAGCAAGTTTTCATGGCTTAGTGGAGATTTGAACCCAGACCTCTTCTAGTCCACCATTTGATGCAATACACAACACTGGGCTTGTTTGTTCAGAACTATGTAACTTCATGACCTTTCAAGATATGATACATGGCCATTAGAGAGAGGAGAGAATATTTTGCCATGATTTTTGACAGTGCTGGTAACTACAATGCAACATTGTAAAACAAAAAAATTTGCAATGAATGACCTTTCATGGATGAGACAATGTGGACAGGGCCAGTAATTAATAGAGCTATGAGTTCCTTTTTAAAAAAAAGATCATTCCAACTTCTCACCCAATTTGTCTCTCAATCCTCACCATTGCGGCAAGAAAGTTTTCTAAAACAGGATGAGAAAGTTCTGCAAAAAGTGTTCAAATGCCTTTTACCCTCATCCATCAAGATTAAGGGGCGGGGGCGGGGGCGGGGCGCGTAGAGTACATAACATAAGAACAGCCTTGCTGGAACAGGCCACAGCCCATCTAGTCCAGCATTCTGTCTCACACAGTGGCTCACCATTTCCTTCAGGGTATCATTCCCAAGGAGATGCCTTCACCTGCTTAGGATTCCCTGGAAATGGCATTGAGAGATATCCTGCCTATCTCTCCAACCCAGAGGTTGTCCTTAAGTATCCATAATTATAGCCATTGATACTCTTGTCCTCCATGAACTTGTCTAATCCTATCTTAAAGCTGTCAAGACTGACAGCTGTCACCACTTCTTCTGGCAGGGAGTTCCATAGACCAGTAATCCTCTGGGTGAAAAAGTACTTTCTCTTATTTCTCTTATTTGCCACATGACCATGGAAACGTCTGCAGAAGCAGACAACGCTGGCTCTTCGGCTTTGAAACAGAGATGAGCACTGAACCCTAGAGTCGGATACGACTGGCTTTCGAGCAAGGGAAACCTTTACCTTACCTTATTTGTTTGAGAACTAGTACCCAAAAGTTTCATGGAGTGTCCCCTAGTTCTAGTGTTGTGCGATAGGGAAAACAGTTTTTCATTATCTACTTTATCCACACCGTGCATGATTTTATAAACTTCAATCAGGTCATCTCTTAGATGCCGTTGTTCAAGAGTGAATTTTAGACTCTCCCCCCCCCCCCCTTTGACTCCGTGAGTTGATACTGTGTTGAAGTTAAGTGTTTTGAGTTTGGCTTGGACACCATTGAGAATTGAAAGCCCTTCCCAACCCACAAATGGGGCTAGTCTCCAGACAAACAGAGTAGGTCACCTGTTTTTCAGCATAATTCTTCATTAAAAAACATATGATACTTTCCCCCACCCCACCTCACCCAATCTCAGCACATTGGGTTGGTATGGAACAACAGAGTATCCAAATGATGAGATGAGGCAGATTTATTGGGAAAATATTTTCCCCAGCCTTTTCTTTCTGTCTGTAAAAAGTTTCATGTAGGTAAGAAATTACTGAGACTTGCAGACATTATTCATGACACTTCAGGTGAAAGGTGTCACAAGTTGTCTTCCTTTGCATGTTTAATATTGTGTGGGTTCTGTAACAGAACATGGCTCCAGGGGAGTAGAATATCTTCGCCTGTGACACAAAAGACTCCTGGAGAAAATCACTTTCAGTGCTGACTAAACATATAAATAAAGTAAAAGATTACCACATTAGTCTAGAATGGGGGATCCTGTACCCAAAGGCACAACTGGGCAATTATTTTATTAAAACTAGCCAAAATGCCCCAAGAATGTCTATACTTTGGATTTCACTAGGATTTCACTCTTTATTTAAAGTTTGGGATGAGCAACATGGGGCATTTAGGCTATGCATAGCTCCCCTTGGGTGCCAGATGACCCCCCCCCCCCAATGCTCATATGCCCAAACTGAATCCCCCAAAGTGCAGATTGCAGACTGAGTCACTGATAGGTATCTAATTTTAGTAGGGATGTATGTAAAGCCTTATTTGTATTGATCATGTGTTATGAGAAAATGTATATGGGAAATTGTCTGATACTTACTGTGGGGCCGTGACATTTTCCTGCTTGTCTTAGCTAAAGTTCCTATAGATGATGCTGGTAAATTTTGTAGTTTTGTGCAGGAATTTTGAAAAGTAGAAGCTTTAGATGGGTTGTTTGCAGCTTCTTTACCAATAAACCATCCTCTCTCTCTGCCTCTCTGCCTCTGTCTCTCTCTCTCTGTACATGTATGCATTTTGTTCACAAACTAGGGGAAAAATAGTATTTGCTTGGAGAGAAATTTCATCAATTCCTAATTTGTGTCCCACCTTCTGAGAAAATCAAATTTTTAATTAGTGTTGCGGGAGGACAAATTAGTTTGATGTTGCTTTTAATTGTTGTTAGCCGCCCAGAGTTGTTGCCGAGTTGGGTGGCAATAGAAATTTAAAGAATAAATAAATAAATAAAAATGATCAATGGCTATTTTTTTCTGATTGCAAAAACAAAGTTTTAACCCAAGACTCATATTCTGCCTTGGGCAAAACACAGATTCCTGGTAGCCAGATAGCATAAGCAAAGAGAAATGTGACAGTTTTCTTATTATCAAAGCTAGGGATTAACATTAGATGCACTTAAAACAAAAACAAAAAATTCACTGGAATCCCTAGGTGGTGGGAGGGAATAAAAAATGTCAAAATACAAAAATGAAAACCTCTTATTAGCAGATTTCCTGCCTTTTCTTAGATAGCTAAATGTAGTGTTCTCTCATGGACCTAAACAATGAGGATAATTGTGCTGGTTCTGGAGAGAGAGAAAATTCCAAAATCTTTATTAGGGCCAGCCATATGCTTTTGCCATCTGCATTGCTGATTATTTAAGAGGAGCTGAAATTATTATTATTTATTCGTTCATTTATTTATTGGATTTATACCCAACTCTACTCAAACACAAGGCTTACTCAGAGCAGCTACAACAAATCAAAACACATACAAATTACAACAATATAATAATACACATAATCACAGATACCAAATAAATAATCAGAAAAATCCACAATGGTACAAAGGCACAGCATCAAAATATCATCAATAGTTACAATTCAAATACAAGGTATAAAAAAACCAACAAAATACATAATATCAAAGGCATTACAAAATAAAAGGGAAACCTCATTTCAGAAGTCCCACAAAGACCACCACCAGCAGAACCGCCCAAGAAAAAGAGTCAAAAGTCACGGTCCTTGTCCTCCTCCTGATCGATAACGGGTTGGCAGCGGCATCTTCTGAGCTCCCCGTGGCCTTGGGGAGCTCCCTTTATCCTCCTGGTGGTGCCGGTGCCGGGAGGGCGTGGTGGCTCATAGCGTCGTCATCTTCTGAGCTTCCCGTGGCCTCAGGGAGCTCCCTTTATCCTCCTGGTGGTGACAGGGCCGGGAGGGTGTGGTGGCTCACGGCGATGGCATCTTCTGAGTTCTCTGTGGCCTCGGGGAGCTCCCTTTATCCTCCCGGCGGTGACGGGGCTGGGAGGGCACAGCGGTTCAGGTGGCGGTGTCTTCTGAGCTCCCTGTGGCCTCAGGGAGCTCCCTTTAACCTCCCAGTGGTGACGGGGCCAGCAGGGTGTGCTCACGGCATTTTCTGAGCTCCCCATGGCCTTGGGGAGCTCCCTTTATCCTCCTGGCAGTAATGGGGCCGGGAGGGTTTGGCAGCTCATGGTGGCAGCATCTTCTGAGCTCCCCGTGGCCTCGGGGAGCTCTCTTTATCCTCCCGACTGTGATGGAGCCAGGAGGGCGTAGCGGCTCACGGCGGTGGCAGCTTCTAGAAATCCTCTAGTAAGTCACAAGTAGGCCCACTGAATCTAGGTACAGTATGTATGGCCAGCAAGTACATTTAGTGGGATCAATCTTGTTCTCTTCTTCCATGCATTCAATGAATGTGTTCAGGGCCTAGTTGTACATCCACATCATTAGCTGCCTATGTATATGTGCATTAAGATATGCTAATCCACACATACTACTATTTGGAGGAATATACTTGTGCAGTATAATGTGAAGAAGCCTTTCTCTGCTGTAGCACTCCAGTTGTGCAATGCCTTTCCTTTGGAAATTTGGTTAACTTTAGCCATATTTTGGTGCTGTGTTAAAAATTGTCTCTTTATCCAAGCTTTTGAGAGTCAGTGGCTATACCTTGGTCAAAAAATTAGCTTTTGACCACAGCTAGATTAAAATCAGGTTCTGGCACCATCCCACTGCTTTTTAATTATACTGTAGAACACTTAGGATGTAGTAGTGCCCATGTATGAATAACCACTTTGAGTCTTCTCATGGGGAGAATAGCAGCCTATACATAAACCTGACTAAATAAATACATATATGTGCATATGCCTACACTTGCTTTTGTTATTTGTGTCAAGGACTCTTTTCAAAGAAATACATTTTCAAGAAACCTGTAAGATGAAAAATTGCCCAGTCTGTGAAATATTAGAGCAATGATGGTGAACCCTGGCACTCCGGGTGTTCTTGTACTTCAATCCCCAAAATCCCAGATCAGCAGGAGTGCTGACTTGGGCTTCTGGTTATTGAAGTCCAAGAACACCTGGAGCGCCAAAGTTCAACATCACTGGACTAGAGGCTTACAGTGTCCCCCATACAAAGCTACTTGTTTTATTCTCAAGTAGGATGCTTGGAACAACCAGCGAAAAAATATGTAGGCACATACAGATATATGGATGTAAATATGCATGCATTCATTAGCATTAATATAGACGTAGATCACAGGTGGGAGAGGTGTGATCGCAGCTGTCATTATTCCTCATTTTTTGGCACTGATGCCTAAGACTGATTAGAGTTGCTGACAAGTTTTCTTTGCTGCAGGTTTCCCAGCTCTGTGGTAGCCAGTACTGCTGACTTCATATGAATTAATTAATAAGCTACTATTAATAAGCTACTAGGCTTAATGCCCTGTTATTCCCTCTCAATATAATTGGTTGACTGTTCCCCCTTTTTAGAGGGCTAATTAATTAAGCAACCATCTCATTTGTTTCCAGGAGCTTTTGCTATTTCACTTTTTCCAAGGAGTCAGTGATTTTCGTAAATAATTTTCATCACAGAAGATTTTGCACTTCGTAAGATGTTGATGGGAAGTGATCCCTCTGAAGAGTTTGGTCCTGGGAATATGCATCACATTTTCCCATCACCATCTTTGGCAGACTCTCTGTGTTTATGTTAACAGGAAGTTTAATTGGAATCCAGCTGGGATCTGGTTGGCATACGCTGCCTTGTTTGCCTCAGACCTGCAATTGGAAAACACATTTACACCATGACCTGGAGCTTTTGAAACAAAGGCAGATAGTTAAGCAGACAGTAAACAAAATCTTTCCTGCCCCAGGGTGCCGGGAGTTCTGCTCTTGGGAGTCCTGGTCTTGGAGATCGGCTTGAAAGCAGGAAAAAAGCCACTGGCCAGAATTTGTTTAAGGTGAATCCCAGTTTTCCATGAAGTGACCCACACACTGTGACCTCAGAGCCATCTCCTGCGGCACATATGAAATGAGACATTTTGTTGTTGTTGTTGTTCAGTTGCACAGTCGATTCTGACGCTTTGCGACCCCATGGACCATTTTCCTCCAGGCACCTCTATCCTCCACCATCCTCCTCAGCCCGCCCAGTTCTGTGCCCATTGTATCCACAATACCATCTATCCATCTTATCTTTGGACGCCCACTTCTTCTCTTGCCCTCCACCTTTCCCAGCATCGAGGCCTTCTCAAGTGAGTCCTCCCTTCTCATTTGATGTCCAAAGTACTTTAGCTTCAACTTCACTATTTGCCTTGAGGATATTATCAAGGTGCGCCTTCACAGCCAGTCCATCTGGCATGGCCACCACCATGGCCCATTGGGCTGCTGGGCAGAGGCAAGGAGTTAACGCTGTGCTGGAGGGTGGGAGGAAGCACTCCCATTGGGCTGCTGGGCAGAGGGGTGGGGCGAACTCTTTGCTGGGGTGATGGTGCATGTGCCCACAGAGAGAGCTCTGAGTGCCCCCTCTGGTACGCATGCTATAGGTTTTCTATCACTGTCCTTTTTGTTGTTGTTCAGTCGCACAGTCGATTCCGACCCTTTGCGACCCCATGGGCCATTTTCCTCCAGGCCCCTCTGTCCTCCACCATTCTCCTCAGCCCACCAAGCTCTGTGCCCATTGTGTCCACAATACCATCTATCCATCTCATCTTTGGACGCCCCCTTCTTCTCTTGCCCTCCACCTTTCCCAGCATCAAGGCCTTCTCAAGTGAGTCCTCCCTTCTCATTTGATGTCCAAAGTACTTTAGTTTCATCTTCACTATTTGTCCCTCCAATGAACAGTCAGGATTGATTTCCTCCAGTATTGACCTATTTGTTCTCTTTGCTGTCCAAGGGACTCTCAGGACTCTCCTCCAACACCACATCTCAAAGGCATCTATTCTTCTGCGCTCAGCCTTCCTAATGGTCCAGCTCTCACACCCATACATTACCACTGGGAATACCAGTGGTATGTGAATTTTTGTTTTCAAGGTGATGTCTCTGCTTTTCACTATATTCCCCAGGTTTCTCATTGCTTGTCTCCCCATAATCAGTCGTCTTTTTATTTCATGGCTACAGTCGCCATCTGCAGTGATCTTAGATCCCAGGAAAGTAAAATCTGTCACTGCTTCTACTTCTTTCCCATCTATTTTCCAGGGACTGATGGGACCTGTTGCCATTATCTTGGTTTTCTTGATATTGAGTCTCAAGCCAGCTTTTGCAATTTCCTCCTTCAATCCAATCAAGAGGTTCTTTAGGTCTTCCTCACTTTCTGCCATTAGGGTAGTATTGTCTGCATATCTCAAATTGTTGATGTTTCTCCCAGCAATTTTGATCCCATATTGTGATTCCTCCATCCCTGCATTGCGCATTATGTGCTCTGTGTATAGATTGAATAAGCAGGGTGATAAAATGCAGCCTTGTCTTACTCCTTTTCCTATTCCAAACCACTCTGTCATTCCGTGTTCTGTCCTAACTGTTGCTTCTTGGTTCATGTACAGATTTCTCAGGAGGCATATGATGTGCTCTGGTATTCCCATCTCTTTAATTACTTGCCACATTTTGTTGCGGTCCACACAGTCAAAAGCCTTGGTGTAGTCAATAAAACAAAAGTAGACTTGTTTCTGGTATTCCTTTGTTTTCTCCATGATCCAACGTATGTTGGCAATGTGGTCTCTAGTCCCCCTGCCTCTTCTGAAACCGGCCTGCACCTCTGGTAGTTCTCTCTCCACATGTTGCTGCAGCCAATCCTGTATTATCTTGAGCATCACCTTGCTGGCATGTGGGATGAGCGCAATTGTTCGGTAATTTGAGCATTCTTTGGCATTGCCTTTTTTGGAGATTGGAACGTACACTGATCTTTTCCAATCCTGTGGCCACTGTTTTGTTTTCCAAATTTGCTGGCATATTGAATGCAGTAGTTTGATTCCATCATCTTTTAGGGCTTTGAAAAATTCAACTGGGATACCATCATCTCCACTAGCTTTGTTGTTTGCAGTGCATTTTAGGGCCTTTCTGACTTCACTCTCCATAATGTCTGGTTCAAGTTCAAATTTCTCATTATTGTTATTATCAGGAGTGTTGAGGTCCTTTTTGTAGAGTTCCTCTGTGTACTCTTGCCATCTTTTTTTGATTTCTTCTGCTTCAGCTAACTCCTTTCCATCTTTGTCCCTTATCATGGTCATTTTTGCTTTAAATGTTTCCTTTATTTCCCCAATTTTTTTTGAAAAGATCTCTAGTCCTGCCTCTTTTGTTGTTTTCCTCCATTTCTTTGCACTGTTCGTTCAGGTAGTTTTCCTTATCTCTCCTTGCTTTTCTTTGAAATTCTGTATTCAGGTGATTGTATTTTTTTCCTCCTTGGACTTTTGCATTCCTTCTTTCCTCTGCTATGTTAAGGGCCTCATCAGACAACCACTTTGCTTTCTTACGCTTCTTTTCTTTTGGTATGGTTTCTCTTGTTGCCTCCTTCATGATGTCCCGTGTCTCTGTCCATAATTCTTCTGCTACTCTGTCTATCATGTACAGGACATTAAATCTGTTCATGACCTCCACCGTGTATTCTTTAGGGATGTTGTGTAGGTCATATCTGTCTGGTCTAATTGTTTTCCCCATTTTCTTTAGTCTAAGCCTGAATTTTGTGATCAGTAAGTTGTGATCTGCTCCAGGTCTTGTTTTTGCTGACTGAATGGAGGTTCTCCATCTTTCACTGCAGAATATGTAATCAATCTGGTTTCAATCTGGTAGTCAATCACTGTCCTAGATCAAGATTTATCAGAGTGCCAAAAGAAATAATATGTCCATTAATTTTTAAAAAATTTAATGTTGGTACACTGAACAGGAGATGGGAAAACCCTTTCTACCCTGTAGAATATAATGCTTCCTTACCCTATAGGACTGTTGTAAGGTGTACCTCTTGATGCGTATATAGTTCATGTTATTACCACTGTGTTAAAACAGCTGGTAGGTTCATCAGTTTTGAATGGTTTTCATCGATTCTGAAGCTGTCTTGTAAGGATGAATGGGGAAGCAACAATTTTCTCTATCAAATGTTTGGACTTTCCAGCAATAAGTGTTCTATGCAAGTGAAGATATAAACTTAAATCTATGTACTGTATTATTCTTGTCAGGCAATTGTTATAAATGGATGGGTTCTGTCTACTTTAATCAGAAAAGCTCTTCAAGGTGTTGTGCAGATACCTTTTACACTTGAGTCAAGAAATCAGGAGATGCTGTGAGGAGTGGAATGGAGGCAGAAAAGTATCTGGAAACTCACACAACTTTTTTTTTGCCCATTTTTATGCTATTTCAGTGTAATGTTTTGAGTCCTTTCCACCCATCTTGTTTCTTGTAGTACGTATTTTTTAGCATCTCCACCCCCTGCTGATCCCTACCATATCCAAAAGGCAAGATCCATTGTATATGAAGTCATGCTGTGCTCGGTTACTGCTGCAGCATCACAGCTATAACTTTTCCTCATTCATTGGGCACTGTGGGGGAAGACAAATTGTTTGGGAGGCTTTGCAGATCATGTCATAACCCTATAGGAATGTCTTTGTCTCTCCAAGTTCTTCTCTTTCCCCACTTCTTGAACTAACCTAGGATTGTTTGTAACATCAAAGGGATTCTCAACCTGTGGCCCATGGGCCAGGTGCGGCCCGTATCACCATTTCATGTGGTCCCCACACTGCCTCAACCCCACCAGAAAGTGGCATATGGTAGAGGAAGGGCAAAATGTCCATCCGGCCCCTGAAGCTGTCTGAGGGAGCGTGACCTGGCACCCGGCTTAAAAAGGTTGACAACTCCTGCCTTAGACACTACATTTTATTTGACATAAGTATTTGTAAATACCAGTTCTTGGGTTTCAGTTCACAAAATTTTATGCAGAATATAGTTTGCTAATCTCTTTTGGTTTTCCTCTAGTTGACCGAGTGACTTTTCTTAGGTTTTGTGGTCTGTTTGCATTGACATAAATTCTCTGGAAGAAATTGAAGTAGACCATGGTTTTTGAGACAATTGCTATATTTTTTTAGAAAATGCTGTATTTGCCGGTATATAAGACACATCAGGGTATAATACGCACCCTGGTTTTATACATATTTTTAAGGGGAAAAATAATATTCTACATTTTTTCATGAATTTCCAAAATAATTTATTTTACTAATTTTATAGTTATTTATATCTACAAAAAATGTAACTAGGAAATACTGTAGTAAAGGCTGCAGAAGATGACCTGCAGGAGATAACCTAGAGGAGAGGGGAGCCCATCCCTGTCTCTCCCCCACCCCTTCCCCTGCATGCAAACATATGCGTACTCTCGCAGATGTGTGGCTGCCCATACATTAGGTGAACTGGCTGAGGAGAGAGGGAATGAAAAATGGGAGACGATCAGCAGCGACTGGAGTCAGGGGAAGGGTGGCTTCAAAAAGACCCCTTTTCTCCCATCATTCTCCACGTGCCAGGGAGAGGGGTATTTTTAAATCCTCCCCCAGCAGATGGTGATCAGCTGGAGCTGGGGCATGGGGTCTTTTAAACCTGTGAGAGGAAGGCTGACTGCATTTTCAACATGATAATTTTGATTGCCACCACACAAAACACACTCCATTTTTCTAGTGTATTTTAAGAGGGGGAAGTGTGTCTTATTGGCAGACAAATATGGTAACTTATCTACTGTGGTTCTTGGGCCACCTCTTGGTACAGAGGATGCAGAAGAGAAATTATTCCCAACATCCGGTACTGTACTTTACATGAAGAGTTAAGCTTGTGCAGAGCTTGAAGCTGAAGTTATCAGAGTTTGGAAGCATTACTTTTTTTGGACAACAGATCCATGAATCTGCTTGGCTTGGATGATTCTGGAAGATGTAATTCAAAAAGTTACTTTTCCAGGCAATGAATATTATCAATCAAAAATCAGGAAGAAATCCGTCCGTAAATTAGAGTCAAGGTCTCTAGTACAATGATATAATATACTAGAGACCTTGAGTCTAATTTACGGATGGATTTCTTCCTGATTTTTGATTCGTATTCACCGTCTGGCCATTTTCTGTATTCCAATGAATATTATCAACCATGCCTGTTAAGGAGTCTGTAAACAAGTTTATTTGTGTAGCTATAGCCATTATAAAAGATGCTCAAATTATGCAAAATAATCAAATGTGGACTTCCTACGCTTGCTCCAGTCTTAAAGGTGCCCTGTTTCAATTGCTTCCTTGGTTGCCTGACTTCTGGCCATCTTGGACTACATTTTCTCTAATGGAGTAGCCTTGTTGCCACATCTGCTCCTGGTTTTTACCTTGTACTTGGATTAGGACTTGGATAAGTTTGCCTTTCCTCTGTAGCTAGATTGCCCTGACAGCTGCCTACGTCCCAGACTATGGTACCGAGAAGGTTGTGGCAGATGACCTTCAGCCTCCCTTGGATGAAACTGACTCCCTCATTCCTTTCCAATCTGGGTTCAGGCCACAGCATGGTAATGAGATGGCATTGGTTGCATTACCACCTCCTCTCTCTCTCTCTCTCCTTTTCTTCTCTCTTCTCTCCTTTCTTCTTCTTGTGCCATTTCCAATTTCCAATATTGGAATCATCATGGTGATCAGCCATGAAGATTGTCTTGAGAATATTTGCATTCTGCATCGCAGCATGACACCTGTACCACTGATCCAGATCTGCAAATCGTTTTTTGTTCCTGAACTCTTTTGGAACACAAAGTCATCAACCCCAGGTGAATATTGATGAAGCTGTTGTCCTCCATCAAGATGGATTCAAGTGAGATTTAGAGCAAAGCAATCACACTTATATACTGCCCCGTAGTGCTTAGTTCACTCTCTGGGTGGTTCACAAGTTAATTAGCATTTTGCCCTCAACATGCTGGGTATTAATTTTACCAACCTCGGAAGGATGGAAAGCTGAGTCAACCTTGATCCCTGCTCAGGATTGAACTCACAACCTTTTGGTTGCGGGACAGCAGTTTAGCCACTGCTCCACCACTTGGGGACCATCATTCTTTCTTGTGGACTTCACTCTTAGTCCTCGGGGTTGTCAGGTTAGTTAACTGCCACCTGACAATTGACATTGAGTCGCTGGCTGCATGGTCTACTCCAGGGGTTGCCAACCTTTATAAGTGGGGGGCCGGGTCACGCTCTCACATACAGTTGAGCGGGCTAGACTGCTGCCATAAAACATGTCTGCTGCTGTCATATATGCACTTACAACAGCCACAGGTGCATTTACAGCTGTTACAAACATTTCCACTGGTGGTGGCAGTACAGGCCGGATGATTTGGCACTGTAGCCCAGGTCTGGCCCACAGGCTGTAGGTTGCCCACCCCAGTCTACTCTTAACAAAACAGGATAACCTGGCCAGACTAGAGTGACCTTTTCAGGAAAGCTAATTGTGGGAATATGATCCTGTTTGTCCTTCTTGACCTCTTATCAGCATTTGATACCATCATACTGTAGAGACACTCTACATGCTGGAGATTGATGGCGTAGCACCAAGCTCTTTCTGTTTTCGTTACAACTGTCTGTGTGTCCATGATTCAGACCCAGCCTCCACTGTGTCTCGGCGTAACAGCCTGCTCTGCTGAACACACAGACTCATTACTAGCAGGTGAATTTGAAACACACCAACAACCTTTAGGGTTTGACCATCTCCCCAATGTTGGTTAACAATTACATGAGGCCACCAGGAGAGGTTGCTTGGAGATTTTGGATTTTGTATCATCAGTGCACAGCTTCCTCCTTCCCTTCTCTTCTTTTTGGTTTGAATTGTTTGGAACTGGAATGTTGTTCTCTTTTTCCACCCATCCTCCAGACCTGACAGTCCCTTTGATAAACTGCTGATGGGAGCTCATTGCTTTTAATTTTAATTAATATTGTGACAATCGCAAACAGGATACTTTGCGCTTAACTGCTAATTGCTAATTGTTTGTATTTGTCAACCTTTAAAAAAAAAACCAACCTTGATTAGTTAACAAATACAGCAAAGGACATTTACTCATAGAAAGCGATTAAGCTCAGTTACATAAAGTCTTTGTGTAGTATCCTGAATATAATCATGTAGCTATTTCAGAGATGTTCGAAGTTCTCAAAAGGGAGGATAAAACACCAAAAATAATTTTGAGCTGAAATCTACAAAATTTGTCCACTTTCATATTTCCCCATAATTATCCCCCCTCCCATTCAATAGCCTCCTTGCATTGTTATAAAATGTTCATTTATGTCCACCAGTGTCGTTAAAGTGAGGTCTTTCTTCATGGCCAATGTCAGGATGTAATCTTATTCCTGGAATTGTGTGGTTTTTTATTTGCCATGGGCTTTATTTGCCATGGGCTTCTGCCCCACCCTAACAAGTTGTGTGCATAGACGTTCGCACACAACAGCAGCTTCTCCTGTTTATATAGGGACTGATTTCCATAGGTATACCTTGAGTGACAGGAGTAGGTAGATCACTTTAAAAAGGGATAGAATTCAACCAGTACATTCATCAGGCTATATATAAATCTAAGTGGTGGATAGTACAGAAAAAACATTTGAAAGTCCAGAAGTCATGACAGCTATTCCTGCAAATTCTTTCTGAAAAGTGAGTTGCAAAGTTCAGTTACAAATAAAAGTCAAGCGTATGGGTTCTAAATTCAGCATCTCCCACCTGCATGGCCTTCTTTTGAACTTCAGAGTTCCTATTTGCCCAGGGAATGAAGTTACACAGGGATTTGGCAAACTCTCTATTAGAGAACAGGGAATAAAATTTAGTCTACTCATAAGGTGAATGCAATTGCAGCCAAATTAATAATATTATCTAATAATTGTGAGCAAATGTTTTCTTCAGTTTGCAGTCCTGATTGGCTGATTTTTAACACACACACTACCATGTACTGCAGAGTTGCTCAACCTTGGGGACCCCAGATGTGCTTGGACTTCAATTCCCAGAAGCACTGCTGACTTGGGCTTCTGGTAATTATAGTCCAAAAATACCTGGAGGCCCCAAGGTTGAGAAACCTGATGTACTGTATGCTTCTCAGTGCCAGAAGGGTGGTCTGTCCTCATTTCTTGCTTGTGGGCACATAGGAGATTCTGATTAGCAATTGTGCAAACAGATTTCTGAACTAGAACGGCTTTATGGTCTGTTTTGGTACTGCTCTTATTATTGTCTTATGAGCTCACTCTTCTCTAGCTAATATATGGCGATTGGCCCGAGGTCACCAAACAAACTTTATGGTTGACTGTAGTTGTTAAACTCGGATTTCTCCATTTCTCCACTGTCATTACCATAGTTCTTGTTAGTATTATTGTTTTTATTCTTGTTTGACAGAGAGAGTTCGGGATCTGTTGATTCAGCCTTCCGGCTGGGACACTGAAATCCTGCCAGTTTTTCAGCAAAGACGTTATCCTAAGTAAGTAAACATTGTCTCATTCTTGGGAAGAATTACATTTTGGAGGAAAACAAAGCCCTTCCCTGTTGTTTTCCATGGCTGAAAAGAAGGGAGGAATCAACAACCTATGTTTGCAGACTCGTGGCTAAGCCTGACAGACCACAGTGTCTTGCTAGGCTTGACATTGTTCATTGACATAAAAAGGTGTCTTGTCAGGATAATCCTACTTTCATATCTTGTGGGACTCTGTCACTGGTGCCAACAGATAAACTAATCCAGATTTTTATTGAGGTATCCTAGGAAGACAGGTAGGTGGCAAAATGCGCACTTCCTCAGACTGCTGCAACAATTGAAGCATGTAGGTCATCCATTATTTGCATCTTTCTTTTATGGCAGCCGTATGATAAACAGGAATATTTTTCATTGTTAATGATGGCACCCTCTTAGAAGAAAAGAAGGAGCCCTTCTTCGCAGAGATGGTTCCCAGGAGACTGAAAGTGTGCTTGTAATAAGCATGCATTCACCTGAAAAGGAAGGCAGGGAATTATTAATTTTGAGATTTTGACTTTACTTACCTTTCATGATGATAGGTGGTGAATGTGAAGACAGGCTGTTTTTCATAGGCCTAGGAAGGGACAGAAGAAATGTTCTGTAGCAGGGTGGTCAGGTTTGAGGTCTCCATGGACCTTTTACTACCTTCCAAGACATTCCTTGGGCCATAATAACTTCCTCAAATGAAGGTACCACAAAATCAATTCTGTTTTTTTAATGCACATTTTATTTTAGAACAGTGATTCCCAATGTTTTCAGGCCATGGGCCTGACCACACCTCCTGGGCAGAAGTAAAACGTGTGCCACGCATGCACAGAACGTTCTGCGCATGCGCAGAATAATAATAATAATAATAATAATAATAATAATAATAATAATAATAATAATAATAATAATAATAATAATAATTTTATTTATACCCCACTTTCCTCGACCCAATGGGTGACCCAAAGCGGCTTACAGATAATAAAAAGGCACAGCATTCAAAAGTACAATATCCAAAAATACAATAGGACAAAAGGCAAAAAATACAAAATTGCACAAATACAGTACAAAACAGAATAAAATCACCCCCAACCTTAGGCAGTCCAAAAGAGAAACAGAATTGCCGACATTTCAACAGCTTCTAGTTCTAGTTGGAAGCAATTTGGCCTTTTATCCTTCCCGAGCAGGCAGGGCTCAGGGAAGGAGGGCAGGAGTGACTCTCCACCGCCCGGCCTCACAGCTGCCGCCGCTTCCATCAGCGATGTCGGGGCTGGTGGTTGTCGGCGGGAGCATCTCAATATGTTTTATTTCAGCTTCCAGGAGCAGCAAGGGCATCCGGGGCTGGATGAATTGGCTTCAGGAGCCGGATCTGGCCCACAGGCTGTTAGTTGTGAATGCCTGTTTTAGAAAAGCAGAAGGATGCAGTTCCCCTGAGTTTTAAAAAATAACAAAATGTTTTTTATGGATTTTGTTTTTCTCTGGGAGTAATGTAAATTATACAAAACTGTGACAGCTCCTGCTTTCTTTCATGGATTTTCAAAAATTGGAAACACTGAATAGTTTGTTTGTATGTTTTCAAAGAGCCACCCAGTCCTTCACATATTGTGTCCAGTATGTGTGTGCACACACACATGTGCTTTGCTTTTCCAAGGAAAAGGATGCTAAGTTTATACAGAGAAATTTTGTGTGAATTTGAAGAAATCTTGACAAAAGCAACCATTTTCTTGCTCTGGATGGGAGTGATAGATCTTGCAGGACTTGAAAATTATTTGCTGAGATGCCTGATTATGTTGAGATAGCCCTAATCAAGAAAAACAAAGAGCTTGGCAAGTATTGTTCACACCTGTGTTCCAGTTCATATATACCAAAATTGCTTGACCCATTTCCTGAAATGCTGCTGTGACATTTTAGGGCAGGAGTGCCCAAACGTGGTTTAGGGAGCCGGTCACTATGGCCTGTTTGTGCACATTTTACTTCCGCTTCCAGGAGCGATGAGGGCTTCATGGACCAGATGAATTGGCTGCGGGGGCCAGATCCGGCCCCCAGGCTTTAGTTTGGGCACCCTTGTTTTAGGGGCAGGGGAAGCAACTCTTTTACTGGTGAATCTCAAGGACAGGTAGGTCTCCAAATTTATACATCTAAATGTATGCATGAGCAGAGGGGGTGAATCAGGATTTTCCACTGTGTAATGACATGCAAAAGTGCTGTTTCCTGCCATTACTGCTTGGCGTCTTGTATCTCCTGGTAGCTAATGACTAGATAGGCTAAACATTTTCAACTCCCTGTTCAATTCCACAGAATCAGTAGGTTCTCTCTGTCTCTGAAACTCACAAATTCTCTGAACCATTGTCTCATGCTGCTTAGATTACTGAACTGTAGCAGACTTTGAAATGTTAATGGCTATAGCACAGCAGTGGGATTGGCTGAAACAGTACCTTTCCATGTTAAAAAATGACTGGCTTGGTATGTGTTTCCTAGCTGTGGAGGAAACAGCCATACTTTGATACCTAATTAAAAATGAAATCTTTACATATGTTATTGTAAAATATTGACTGCCCTTTACAATATAATCCATTTGTTGCAGGAGAAATAAATAAGTAAGTAAATGGTTTGCTCATAATGAGAAATGAGTCATTGGCATTACAGCTTGTGAACAAATAAACCAACGACTATTGATATACTGTATACTGATTTCTTCTAGAAAATTTCTATAGCAGTTAAGTACACAAAATACAAGTAATGAGGAATATATGAAAGATGGAGTGTTGATGAACTGTTAGGGTAGAGTTGAATGTTCTTTTCAAAAATTGCTTGGTTTAACACTGCATGGCTAATTGGAGGAGAAGATGAAGAAACATGTTCCATGAGCCCCACTCAACCCTCTGTTTTTCAGCTGCTGCTAGAACTGCAACCTTTTTCAAAGTCTTGACCTTGGGTGAATTACGTAAGCGTGTGCCAGAGTCCCTCTCACTTCTACTAAGCAAATTGCCAGAGAAGCTTTTTGCCATGTAAATAAGGGCCTTGTTGTTAAATCCAGAGGTTAGATCAGTGTTTCCCAGATCAGTTTGGTTTTTGGACTTCAATTCCCAGAAGTCAATTCCCCAAAGCACTGATCCATCTGCCGATGTACTAATTTAGGCTTCTGGGAATTGAAGCCTCCCAGTGAGGCATGTGCCCTACAATGGGAATCACTGGTTTAGATGAATTACGTGTTGGTTTTTTTTTAAAACTACAGGTCTCAAAATTCTCTAACCAGAATGGACATTGGTCAGTATTTCCCAAACTATGTTCAGTGGAACACTGGTGGACTTCAAATCCCAGAAGCCTAAGTCAGTACATTGGCTGACCAATGCTTTGGGGAATTGACTTAGGCTTCCTTGAACTAAAATCCGAAACCCAAAGATTGGGAAACACTGGTTTAGGATATGAGCAATGGCCATAATTGCAAGGGACCATCTGGGAGCAGTAATCCCCAAAAGTAACTTTTATAAGCTTTTTCTGTGCTTCTTGTAGTGTAATGCATCTCTTACCATGACATCAAATGTTCAGGGCAAAGATAAGAGTGGAAGGCCACTGCATTGTATTGTTCCCAGGACAATCTTAATGGCTGACTGCCATGATGATTGCCAATAATTTGGGATTGGATATGGCACAAGAGGAAGAATAAGATATATTTTACTTATTTATTACATTTATATCCCACCCACCTGGGATATTCTCCCACATAATCTTTGGAAGTTTTCATAGCAAACCAAATTGATTTTCCTGTTACCACCACACTTGAGGCCTGGGAGGTGGTGGCCCCCATGATAGTTTTGGTGGCATCTTGTGTTCTCTTCCCCTCGTCCCAAAAATTATATACTCTTGATATTGGAGATGATAATGACCATGCTCCTCAACTGTCAGGCACCATAGATTTAATTTCTCAACTCTGATTGGCTTCATAACCAAGGTCTATGATGAACCAATGTGGACAATTATTAAACCTTTACCAGTTCCCTGATGTAAGTCCCCTTTCTTCCAGAAGTTGCTGTGTTAGGACGTTACAAAGACTCTGCGTACATACTGCACACACATGTTGAAACGTAGCTTCTCTGCTTACACAATAGGCATCTAATGACTAGCACAGCTGTGTGTACAGTGTTAGTTGTGTGTACACAGGAGTCCCAAACAGAATACTGGCCATATTGCTTTAATGTTATGGATTCTTTCATTTTTAAAAAATAGGGCAGCCTTTTCTACAGTTTTACCTGCACCTGTTCTTATTTATTTTTATCTGAATCTGCTTTAATTTAGTTATGCTTTGGGCCTCAGTTCTGTCAACCAACTAACTAAACATTTGAGCAGGTAAAACTGTAAGAAATTGTAGGGTATCTCAAATTAAATACTAAATGGCTGCCTTTTTAAAACTTCTCAATATTTATGGTGATTTCAGATAGGCCAGCCACATTTCTCAAACTTTGCAGGCAGTTGATTTTTTATTTTTTTATTTTCAACTTACCCTATATACTTGAGTATAAGCCCCAAAAATGAGGTCCAAAAAGGGACTTGGCTTATACATGGGTCAACAACTACGAGGATCTAAAAATATGTTTTTTGAGTGATTTGGCAGTTTAAAAGTAAGTTTTGACACTTCTGGCAAAACAACTGAGGCGCAATTTCCACAACTGGCCACAAGAGGGCGCAAATTGCAATTTTCCCATAAGAATACATTGCAAATTAATTTCTTCTATTCTGATGTTTGTTTTCAATTCATTCCTATGGAAAATCGCAGATGGAGAAAGAACCTCTACAATGCAATCACGTCATGGCATCAATTTATACACATCAGGTACAGAGGTCAGGTACAGAGTGATTGGCTAGCATACAAATCAATGTGGCTTCAACAATTGGTAATGGCAGATGATCTCTGGCTGTTATTCGGATTAGCTGTGAACATCCCCTTTTCAATTGCAAACCTGGGAAGATACAAAACAAACACGTGGCATTGAACATTTACTAATGAGTTTAACCTTTGTGTTGCTGTGTGATTTGTATGCTAACCAATCATTCTGTACCTGACCTCTGTACCTGATGTGTATAAATTGATGCCATGAAGGCTCACTCCCATGTCTGATGAAGTGGAATTGATCCATGAAAGCTCACATTGAAATATAACAGTTAGTCTTTAAAGTGCTACAGTGTTTTTGTTTTGTTTGTTCTCTAATGTTCCAAGAATATGATTGTGTTGCTAAGAGAAATGGAGTTGCCACTTGAAGCAATGTCAAATGTTTGGTATGTCAAACTCTGTTAAACAAAGAAAATACCTCCCCTCCCATTGATAGACAGGAGCATTATCCTTTATAAATTCTAGTAGTTTACATATCCAATGAACATTTACCTAAACTTTTAGAGCTGGTCACGTGGTTCAGCAGACCAGCCATATGGTTTCTCCCACCGGAAGCAGAAGTAAAGCATGCCTAGCAATCTGTTTTGCAACAGAATGAGATCGATTTTAAGATGACATTTTCTCTGCTTAAACCAGGGGTGCCCAAACTATGGCCCGTGGGCTGGATCCAGCCCCCGATGCCAATTCATCCAGCCTGTATCACCCTCGACGCTCCCTGAGGGCCAGATGAATTGGCATTGGGGGTCGGATCTGGACCATTGTTTGGACACCCCTGTTTTAGAGCATTTTCAAATCTACACTATCTCTTCCCCCCTCACAAAACCCCTTACATGTGTATGCATTACAAAATGTGGGTAGTTTGAATAATTTGATGCGTCACAATTAGAATTCAACCCTGAATCCCTCCTCTTGTTTTTCCAGAGTTTGGATAATTTTGTAAAATTATAGCTTTCTGAGTTACCCAGCAACCATGGCCACTTCTTCCAGTCTACAATTTCCCCAACATTCATTCAGGATAGCATTGCAGCTCTGGTAGGACATAAACAAATCATAAATATAAAGGTACAGTGGAAAGATTGGTCAAAATCCTGATGGCGAAAGAGCTGAGGTATAACTCCTGGCAGCAAACTGCAGGTAATTAATGAGTTACCATATAGATTCCTTATTATGCACCAGACTTGGCATGTAACTAGGAATCCAAGAGTGACTCATTAATTAGCAGCAATTTGCTGATGTGAGCTACACGGTGGCACTTCCACCACTGTAACTCCATGACATGATTTTTCTACTGTTCCTCCCTAGAAGACAAAAATGTTTAGAACTGTTGTCATTGATTCAAGTAACCAATTCATTTAAAGAATGGTTTTAATAGTTCCACTCCCCTATGGAGTTTCTATGGCTGAGAAGGGATTTTAACCCAGCCTTGAATCCTGAGTCTATCCGCTACACCACACTGGGTATATCCTCCAGAAATAGATGACTCCCTATATGACTACAAGTTTGAAACAGATCACACACATTAAAAAGTCAGATTTGAAAAGACACTAAACAAGGTGTTTGAGGTCTCACACATTTCTCAGAGGTCTTTTTTATTTTCAAAATATGATGGGTGGGGTTGTGCGTGAAGGTAGATGCTACAGCCACCTTCAACTATATTTCTCCTTAGAATGTCTCAACTCTGTTGTCTTATTTTGTTTCTTGAGTTGTGCCTTTTCCCCAGGACTAGAACTCCAGGCAGCTTAAACTTATGGTTTTTTTTTTTAAAAGTTCAAGTCAAAATAGAGGAACTCCAGAGCAGTGAAAAGCAAACTGAATGTTACAGAGCTAGAACACAAATGCAACACCTGTTAAAACAGGTATTCCCAACCTAAGGCCCGTGGGCCGGATCCAGCCCATGGCACCATTTTATGTGTTCCCCCTCCAAGGGCATTTGAGAAACAAAATGGCTGCCCCTTTGAAGCAGGCAGGGGGAAATAGCGATCCGGCCTTCGAAGGTGACTGAGAGAGCATGACCCGGCCCCCGGCTTGAAAAGGTTGGGAACTGATGAGTTAAAGTAACATTAAAAAGAGAAACACTTTTAAAATACTTTTTTAAAAAAAAATGCAGTTGTTGTTCAGTTGCACAGTTGAGTCTGATCCTGTGGGACGCCATGGGCCACACAGAATGCCAGGCTCTTCTGTCTTCCTCCTCTTAATGGATTGCAGTATCAATCTCTTAAGAGCACATTTCTCACCTGCCATTCAGTTGCTGAAAGTTTACCTGCTTAGAGAGGTTTATGCTGTGTTGGCATCCAGAGAGATTACAGGAAGCAGAAGGTAGGCAGCTGAAACTCTGGGCAGCACAACAATTCATACCTAAACCCACCTTCCTAACAATGATTTTTTTTAATGCGAAGAACTGACATAAGGTAACAAAGAAGCCTAGATTAGCCCCACTAAGCCATCAGGGGCTGGTGTTTGCCCTTGATGATTGTTTCACTCAGCCTGCTTTTGTGCTTTACTATATCCCTGTGGTGGGGTCTGCAGCGGCTTAGTGGTTAAGACGCTGAGCTTGATTACTGAAAGGTCAGTAGGTTATCAGTTCAAGACCCGAGTGATGCACAATGGAGTGAGCTCCGGTCCCTGCCCCAGCTCCTGCCAACCTAGCTGTTCGGAAACAAGAAATTGCAAGTAGATAAATAGGTACTACTTTGGGAAAGTGCACTCTGGGGTCTAGTCATTCCTGCCACATGACAATAGAAACATCTGCATATAATCACCATAGTCTGACAAGAAGTTTCTAGGACCTAATTGACCCTTGAGGTCTCTGTTTTGTGGCTATTTTGTGCCTTTGTATCTGTCAAAAATACACTTAGGAGGGTCTCCCTAACAAGTATGCCTGCTGGGTCTCAGGGTACTGCTTGAAATCTCTGGAAGTTGTTTTTCTTTTCAAGATCTCCAAGGAGTGATCTTGGATCTCCTCCAAGGAGAGACTCAGATCTTGGCAGAGGAAGGTTGGATGAGGCTAGAGTTTGGATCGGGTGATAATTGCTTGTTTTTAAACCTTCTGTACTTATTTCCATCCTTTCCCAGAAGGTGCAACAATTCACTTTATCTGGGATAAATTGCCAGATTTTTCTTTGTGTCTGTCTCCACAACTAACTCAGAAGTAGCTCTGACCCCCTTCCAACACTTGCCCAGGGCGAGGATGCGCTGCTGCGACATTACAAGGTCACACCTCCTAGTTTCAGAGTTTGGGGCTTGAACTCTTAGAGTCTGGGCTGCTACTGGCTCAGCAACTTGCCTGTGTCCAGGGTGGAGTATTGTATTGTATTGTGGTGTTTATTATTACATGCTGTTTTTGTAGATTGAATTTTGTATATTGTATTACTGTGTAAGGTAAGGTAAGTTTTCCCTTGCTTGAAAGCCAGTCGTATCTGGCTCTAGGGTTCAGTGCTCATCTCTGTTTCAAAGCTGAAGAGCCAGTGCTGTCTGCTTCTGCAGACGTTTCCCTGGTCATGTGGCAGGCATGACTAGACACCTGAGCGCATGGAATGCTGTTGCCTTCCCACCAAAGTGGTCCCTATTTATCTACTTGCAATTTCTTGCTTTCGAACTGCTAGGTTTGCAGGAGCTGGGACAAAGACAGGAACTCATTCCGTCCTGCAGTACTCGGGAATTGAACTTCTGACCTTTCGCCTCCCAGTCAGTGTCTTAGCCACTTGAGCCAATGCAGTATATTGTTGAATTATCATGTGAGCCCCCCCTGAGTCGGGTTCCCTATTGGGTGGCATACAAGTGTGAAATTTAAATTAAATTAAACTTCTTTTACAGGGCTACTTTAATGTAAAGCTAGAAGGCAGGGATGGAGAATTAATGGGCTCGTCAATATACATCAAGGATATGTTACTAAAGACATTAGTTAAAGGTCACCCTTGCTTGAAAGCCAGTCATATCTGACTCTAGGGTTTGGATCTCCTCTCCATTTGCAGCCAAAGTACCAGCACTGCCTGTGTCTGCAGATGTTTCTTTGGTCACGTGGCAGGCATGACTAGATACACAGAACGCTATTACCTTTCCCGCCAAGGTGGTACCTATTAATCTACTTGCAATTTATTGCTTTCAAACTGTTAGGTTGGCAGGAGCTTGGATAGATGACAAGGGCTGACTCTGTCACGCAGCCCTCGAGTCTCAAGTTGCTGATCTGCTGACCTTCCAGTCATCAAGGCTTTGGTAAATAGTTGTAGGGGTTGGGTTTTTTTTTTTTGGGGGGGGGGGGAAATGGTTGAGAGTCACTATCCATCCACTAAAGCACCTTCAGAGTAGTAGCTGGGTTAGATCAGATAATAAACAAAACAAAAGGAAAAAATATTGAGAAGACAAACAAAGAAGACTGTGCTACAACTTTTTTGTCACCTTCCCAAAAAATTGCTTTTCTTCCTTTTTTTTGGTTTTGCTTCTTTCTGAATCTGACACATGACGGCTGACATAAGCCTCATGCTGTGTTTCATATTTTTCCACTTCATGCTCAGTTTCATCTGCTTTTTTCCTTTGGAAAGGGATTGTGTGACGGGTAATTTTGAAATTAAATGGGGCTTTCTGCCGCTCTCAGAGGTCAAGTGCTCCCAGACGGAAGCTTTGAAATTGTGTACTTCTAAGATAGAAGAGGTCACAGATGACTGAAGTATGAAGCAGAGCTTGTATATAACTAGTTAGAACTGCCGAGTTGTTCGTGAGTTGTTCCTCTTCTATTTTCTTTTCTTTTTCTTTCCCTTTTTTGGGGGTGGTGGTGGTGGTGGAAGGGAACTAACATTAGTGTATTAAGGTTACTTTTATGATTGTAACACATTAAGAGAGAACTTCAATAGTTATGTTAATAGTTATGTGGTATGGCCTCAGTAAATTATAGTCCAAGCTTTACTTTGTGCTGCAACCTCATTCTCTCTTGCAGACATTGAGATAGCAATGAAGTAAACAGAGGCAGTCTAGTCTTTCAAAAAAAAAAAGAGAGAGAGCATTTTGTTCTGCAGATGAGTGGCTTATTGCATAAAATACTAATGAAAATAGTAAAAGAAATATTACAACATGGAAGGGCTGGCTTTCATCTTACTCTCAAGTTGCAAAAAAAATGTGTTTTTTCTTTCTTTCAGATAAATAGAAAAGCGAAGAGCAAATTTTCAAAAAGTGTAAACATAAAACATATGCAGAAGTAGCAAGTGACACCTTTTCTGGATCACTAAATAAAAAATATCATTGCAAGCCTTTGTGATTCATGATCACTTCTTCAGGCATTCATTCAAATGTTCGTAGCATGGTGGTCTACTAGGCTCTGTCTGTCTTTAAAAGCAGCAGTTGAGTTAATGTTCTGCCCCCATTTTTCAAACACAGGAAACATGCCTCTGCTATTTGCTATTTGCTCTCCCCAAATGGCTAATGCAATTATAGGCTGTATCAATATTATCCAGAACAAGGAAAGTAACAATGCCACTCAATCCTGCATTGATCAGATCTTATCTGTTACACTATAATCAGTTATGAGCAGACAGTTTAAAGAAGCTGGAATGGTCCATAGGAAAGTAAATGGGATGGGAAAGGGGGAGGAAGCTAAGCTAGATGGAGGTACTAGGTAGGTATCTCCTGGAGAAGATTGCATAGAACAGTGGTGGCGAACCTTGGCACGCCAGGTTTTCTTGGACTTCCAATTCCCAGAAGCCCAAGTCTCTGCGAATCCACATGAATGGGTTTACTGCACAGTTAACCCATTCATGTGGATTCACAGCGACTTGGGTTTCTGGGAATTGAAGTCCAAGAACATCTGGATTACCAAGGTTCATCATCACGGACATAGAAGGATGAGGAGATCACCCCAGAGTGCAGGACACATAATAAAGGGTTAAAGTTACAGGAAGCAGATGTCACTAGCCCACAACCCCTTTGATTCTAATCCCAAAGCAGAATGTGATAGGCAGAGGGGGTGAGAAACCAGGTGCACCTAGATGGGACAACTAAGTCTCACATCCCTGTCCTCCTTCAGACTGTCAGTCAACAGATTAACTTTCACAATTGTCCTCCTTTCCATGCCGTGAGAATCGTATCTCCAGTCTGAGCATCTCCTTGGCTTTGATCTCCTCTCCTCCTCGACGAACTCCAAGGACATGCCCTTGTCGCTCCTGGAAGCGGAAGTAAAACCCACCCGCATGTTTTACTTCCGCTTCTGGGAGCAGTGAGAGCAGCGTGGGCCGGATTAATCACAGTAAATCCATTTGTGTAGATTCACAGGGTGCTTGGGCTTCTGGGAATTGAAGTCCAAGATCTGGAGTGCCAAGGTTCGCCATCACAGACTTAGACTAACTGTGCTACAAAGTTCCATTTCTCAAACTGAGAAGTGGCGGTAAGTAACTTAATCCAAAGTAACGTTTTCCACGTTCGTGACAGCAGATATGAGCTGAATATCAGGAAAAAGCTTTTTAACGGTTAGAGTAGTACAACAGTGGAACCCAAGACCTCAGGAGGTTGTGAGCACTCCAACACTGGAGGCTTTCAAGAGAAAATTGGACAACCATCTGTCATATCTGCTTTGATTTGGATTCTTGCCTTAAACAAGGGGGGGGTTAGATTCTATGGCCTCACCAGCCCCTTCAAACTCAGTTGTTCCATGATTCTATGATCATCTTTTTGAGATAATTGAAAGGCAAGCTTATTTCTTGCTGCTCCAGAAGGTAGAATCCAAAACAGTAGATTGAAATTGCAAGAAAGAAGATTTATGTTCAACATGAGGGTAAGAGTTTTTAAAAATAAAATGGACTACTTCAAAAAGTGATGGATTTCCCTTCCACAGAGATTTTTAAACAGAGTTTAAGCAGCCATCTGTCCATCATTGCTTGAGCTGTTAGATTAGATATTCCCTGGGATCCCTTCCATTGCTACAACTCTCTTCTATTATCTCTGAATGCAGCAGTCAATTCAGTATAGATGTGGCAGGCCTGCAGGCAGAAATTGAACCCTGTCTTTTTGGCTGTCCCTTACCTATCAGTCAAAATTAAAAGGCTTGTAGTGGACAGTTAATCCTTATAACGGACTTGTCTGGCAAACTTTCAATTTCCAGTAGTCACTGCATGTAAACATCTGGGCAAGTCTTAAGAGCTCAGGGCAAAGTTAAAACATTGCAAGTGCTCTGGTGGTGCAGTGGTTAAACTGCTGTACTGCAGACAAAACATTGTGAGTTTGATCCTGATGGGGGCACAAGGTTGACTCGGCCTACCATCCTTCTGCGGTCGCTAAAATGAGTACCCAGCATGTTGGGGGCAAAATGTCAGGTAACTTCTGAACTGCCCAAAGAGTTGACTAAACATCATGGGGGCAGGATATAAGTGTCATTTGCTATTGCTACAGTGGGCAAAGCATAGAGTTAAATTTTGCCAATTTGCCCAATGCAGCATTTTTAAGGCATGAAAATCTCTTCCGGTGTGCAAGCCAGAGTTTTCTTCCCAATTGTTCCAGGACTGCAAAACTAAACTAATTTTCAATGTGAAACTTAAAACTTCAGAGGGAGGAGAGTGAGACCTGTTTGCCTCCTGGCTCTCTGTGGTCCACTCTCACACCTACACTCTCCTGATGACGTTGTTTTTTCCTGTAAAAGGGCCTATTTTCCAAACTGGTAAATGCTCCACTTCCCCAGTCTCTTTAATAGTTATTTTTTTAAAAAAATTCTTCACCCCTAATTGGGGACATACCTGTTATGTATTTCCTATATTTTTGGCGCTCATTCCTCCCCTTTCCTGCCACTGTCCCGTATTTTGAATGGCAGGGAAAGGGGTTACTGTGCATGCATGCCATCGCAAATGTGTTCTGCGCATGCACAAATGGGTTCTGAGCATGCACAAACGGGTTCTGTACATGCACAAACAGGTTCTGCACGTGTGCGTCCGCGCATGCACAGTAATTTCCTGTATTTTTGGGAGCCACGCTTGATGCGTTTGATTGGGGAGCATGATGGATCCCTGGGTTCACAGGGAGCAAAATATGGCAAAATTACCTTCTATGGCCCTAGGACAGTTATGCCAAACCTTGGAACTCCAGGTGTTCTTGAACTTCAATTCCCAGAAGCCCTGATCAGCAGGAGTGCTGACTTGGGCTCCTGGGAATTGAAGTCCAAGAACACCTGTGTGCCAAGGTTCACCATCACTGCCCTAGGATTAAACAAGGGAACTTTTGGAGACCGCTTTAATCTGTGGGATTGGGACTGCAGTGGTTTAGTGGATAAAACACTGAATTTAATGACTGGAAGGTTGGCAGGTCAGCAGTACAAGAACTCCCAGCTCCAGCCAACCTAGTACAGTAGTTTGAAAGCAAGACAATGCAAGTGGAGAAATAGGTACCACTTTTGTTGTGTACTCCGGTGTGTACTCATACCTGCCACGTGACCACAGAAATGTCTGCAGATGCAGACAGTGCTGGCTCTTTGGCTGTAACAGAGATGAGCACCTAACCCTAGTGTCTGATCGGGATGGCTTTCGAGCAAGGGATAACTTTATCTGACCTTTACCTTAGTCTGGGGACTGGGAGGTCCAGAAGTATGCAGGACGGGCACACTTGGTCTTTTAGAGGCTACATTTGGTCGTGGAGAAAACCTTTCCTGAGTTTCTAAAAATTGTCTCTTGCGAGGTTATTTGAAATGAGTCAGATTTTCTTAGGAAGGAAAAAAAGAAAAGGAAATGTTTCAGATAGAGCAAGCAATGTAGAAGGTAAGACTTATAAGAGGAGTCATTCTGGAGCATTCTAGCAATGTGGTACCGTGGTAGAAAATGAGTATATTTGGCAAACAAACGAGAAACTGCTAATATGAACTTGTGTACCTTTGACAGACTCTTTGTTAGCTTTTCCCCAATTCTCCCTAGAGCTCCTACATTATTTGCACTTTGAAAGCCTCTTGTTGCTCTGCCCTGAAGAACAATGCTTTCTTAAAACATACACATCAAACTCGTTGGATAGCTTGCAGTTGGGGGAAGGCATTTAGCAGTAGTAGAAGAGCAGTGGCAGCTCATGAAATTAGGTGCCAGAGCTTTTCCAGGTAGTGTCTATCCAGGTAGACATGGAATGCCTTCTGCAGAGATCAAGATGATTAGATTGGAGACTTCAAAGCTGCCAGGAAGAAATATTTGCTCCAGTTCAAAGAACGAGTTTATTGAGGATACTGTGTAAGGTTACTGGCTCGACTAGTTGCAGTACATAACAGTTTAGGATTCCATTTCTTTTCTCGTCTGCCATACACGAAAATTAAAAAGGGATTAAAACGTTTTAAAAGTTGTTATCGAATGTAGCTCAGACTAGAACAGGTGCAGGGGTTAAACTGGTGTACTTCAACCAAAAGGTTGTGAGTTCATTCCTGGCTCAAGGTTGACTCAGCCTTCCATCCTTCCTAGATCGGTAAAATGAGTACCCAGCATGCTGGGGGCAAAATGCTAATTAACTTGTGAGCCACTCAGAGATTGCGCTAAGGGCGCTATATAAGTGTGATCGCTTTGCTTTGCTTTTCCTCAAACCTGGCTCTACAGAAGTGCTAATTTGGACTTCTGGTAATTGAAGTTCAAGAACACCTGGAGAGCCAAGAAACCCCGTTCTCGAACATTGCCTGTCTGTCCTATCATGAAGTAATCAGAGTGAGTCAAAAATACCTGGATGAATATGTCACACTTCGCCCATCCCTGAACTCTGTAGAATAAGAGGAGCAAATAAAAACCAATAACAGAGTACATGTCCCAAATCAAGAGAAATGATGAGCTGGTCTGAATAAATTGCTATACCTCAACTGTTGATGTTCTGATGCATACATGTATTGAGGACATAAGAACATAAGTATCCATAATTATAGCCATTGATACCCTTGTCCTCCATGAATTTGTCTAATCCTTTCTTAAAGCTGTCAAGACTGACAGCTGTCGCCACTTCTTCTGGCAGGGACTTCCATAGACCAGTAATCCTCTGGGTGAAAAAGTACTTTCTCTTATTTGTTTGAGAACTAGTACCCAAAAGTTTCATCGAGTGTCCCCTAGTTCTAGTGTTGTGCGATAGGGAAAACAGTTTTTCCTTATCTAGTAGGTACTGGTACAAGTAGGTACTGGAACAGAAAATGAAAAAAAAATGGTTTCTTATAGGTAAAGGTGTATGTAAAAGTAAAGGTCACCCTTGCTCGAAAGTCAGTCGTATCTGACTCTAGGGTTCAGTGCTCAACTCTATTTACAGCACAAAAATAGGCCAAACGGAAACAATGATTCCAACAAGATACAAATCTGTTTGTGGCAAAATCCGAATAGAAATGATAAATCTTCAAAAAATATTCAATCTTCAAAAAATAAACTGACTCCAATCGAGTGTAATGGTCTTTGTGTTTTATATTTATTATATAGTCCAAATTCTTCAAATCAGTAGGTAATATCAAGACGTGATAAAAATAATCAGTTGAACGTATAACTCAAATCAGATATAGTCTCTTTTCAAAAAGGTAAGTGTTAACCAAAATCTTAAGGTCCTCACAGCCGAAGCTCCTCTCCTTCTCTTTTCTCAAGTCTCCCGCAGTGTCTGCAAAGATCAATGTAACTCCCGAAGTCTACCTGGTTTGTAGACCTTTCATCGAAATTTCCTCAGGAGAGTAGACATATTTTTTTATCTGTGGAGTTATACAATAAAATGTGACTATTTAATAGCATTCCCCAAATACCTTAATATGTGTCCTACGAGCCTCCCACTGTAATCTGTTTCTGGTGCTCTCGGACGTTAGTCACTGTATTAGCACACGAATATGTTATATGTATTATAGTCTAATGAACATTAATGAACTGATTATTTTTATCATGTCTTGATAAACCCTTCCTAACCCCTTAATAAGATAAAACAATAAGTTAAAAGGATAAAACACAAAGACTATTACACTCGATTGGAGTCAGTTTATTTTTTGAAGATTGAATATTTTTGAAGACTTATCATTTCTATTGGGATCTTGCCACAAACGGATTTGTATCTTGTTGGAATCAACTCTATTTACAGGCAAAGAGCCAGCATTGTCTGCATTTGCAGATGTTTCCGTGGATGTGGCAGACATGACTAGACAATGGAGTGCACGGATTGCTATTTACCTTCCCACCAAAGTGGTTCCTATTTATCTACTTGCAATTTCTTGCTTTCGAACTGCTAGGTTAGCAGAAGCTGGGACAGAGATGGGAGCTCACTCCATCCTGCAGTACTTGTGTCTCGAACTGCTGGCCTTCCAGTCATCAAAGTTCAGCGTCTTAACCACTAAGCTACCACAGTACTTAAAGGTGTCTGACAAGGATGCATTTTATTCCCTTATCTGATCAATCCATACATATAAATATAATGTGAGCCCAACCAGATTTAGGTAAAGGAGGAGTGAAAACTGGTGGAAGAAACATCAATAACGTAAGATTATTGTGTTTATCATTTGTTTAGCTTGATTTGTATGTTTGTTTTTTTACCTGTGTAAACTGCCCAGAATGGAAATGTCTTTCAGATGGGTGATAACAACAAGAACAACAACAACGCTTTGGGAACCACTCACTACTGCCTTAAACTATAACAACTAAAAATGTGCAAAGATATGAAGCTTATTTTTACCCTCATTGCAAAGTTTGTTCTAACAGTGAATGGCTGATGTTCTGTATCAGTGATGGTGAACCTTTGCACTCCAGATGTTCTTGGACTTCAATTCCCAGAAGCCTAAGCCCCACAAATGGGTTTACTGCGATTCATCCGGCCCGCACCGCCCTCGTTGCACTCGGGAGCGGAAGTAAAACATGCGGGTGGATTTTACTTCCGCTTCCGGGAGCAACGAGGGCAGCGTGGGCCAGATGAATCACAGTAAACCCATTTGCGTGGATTCACAGGGTGTTTGGGCTTCTGGGAATTGAAGTCCAAGAACATCTGGAGTGCCAAGGTGGTTCTATATACTCCTTCAGACATGTCTATTTTTTGTGTGTGAACAGTTTGGTGTGTTTACACATTTTTCTTTCCCTAAACACCATCACAAAATCATTTTGTGTTTTTGCACCAGCATTTTGCAATTGACATAAATCTTGTTGCTGAATTATAGCTAGTCATCTTGGATATTTGAGCAATTTCAGAACTAAGGCAGAATGAAGGTAGGCTTTGCTTGGTTTTTTTTAATTACTGTAACTGAAAACAGCTTGAACACTTTGAAACTATAGCAGTAATTAGCTAGTTTGTGGGCCTCTATATAAGTGGCACTGATACATTTTCAAAAATAACTTTTTAATCTCCTTTGAAAAATGCTGTGCTACATTCCTTTGAGGAACAAGGACTCTTTCTAGACCAGCAGCAGAAGGCAGCAGTGGAGAGAATAAATTTCCACTCAGAGTTTTAATGCATGTGTTTTGAAATAAATATTGATATGGAAACAATATGCATTTCAAATGGAAGGCTGGAAAATTGAAAACTGTATGAAGCCAAAATAGATTGATTTTCTGTATTTAACCTCCATATTCAAACCAAACTAGTCGTTCCTTTTCCTAAAGGCACCAACTGTTGTTCCCGTAAGAAATGTACTGGTTGTTATCTATTCATTTATTTCAAAAGGGGAAAAAATCTTTTTAAAAAAATCCTTGGAGAACTTCTTTAGGAGGTATTAAAGGTCCTTCAGGCTAGTTTCTTAACTGAGCATTTTTTTTATTTATTTCTTGCAAATTAAAAAATAAGCAAAGCATATGAAGAAAAGACCTAGTTCTGTCTAAAAGTAGTAAAAGAAGATTTAAAATGCTAAGGTCTAAAGGAAGAAAAATTGCTCTCTTAGCCAGACGTTTTGCTTCTCTGGAGAAGGAAAAGGGTATCATTAAAAGAAAACATTAAAATGTAATTCACCTGGTTTATGGAAATGAAGCTGGAGACAAATTAATTCCAGTGGGTTTTATGAAGGGTTCTTATTTTTAACTTAGACATCATACCAATAAATATCTTAAGGCAATGACATGTGTAAAATAAAATGCAGAAGGAAAAAAATATAACCAAGGAGTGGAAAATCCTGCAGGCTATTGCTTGCTTTGAAAAAAGATGTTCAAAGAGAAGATGTCTACTATCACATTATATTTCAGCAGGAACCACTGAATACAATAACGTTATAGCAATGTAGCAAAATCAGAACAAAACATAACAATATTTTGGAAGACATCACACGCAGGTAATTGTTAAGAACATAATGGCTGGTACCAAACATCTCACCAATCATAGAGTTGCAAGATATAAAGAAATTTCCGATTAAAAATTTGGCGTTATTAAAAGGTATATTGCACAAATGTGATATAGTTTTATTAAAAGACTGGTTGAGGGTGTGTGAGGATGAAAAAACTAGAATGGACTGTTGGGGACCAGGTATTCCTGTGACACCCTGTAGAAGCATTGGGGTGGGGTCTACAAAACAATAGCTTTTACAAAACAGCTCTCCCTCCTGTTGTTTTCCTTGGCTTTGTTTTTTTTTAAATTATTGCAATGCCAAATCTGCTGTTGAAATAGCTTCTTTGTCCGTCTCCTCTTTCCATCTTGTATGGTATGGAATTATCTCCAAATGGGCAAACCACTTTACAGGTATTTGTTATCACTATAGGTAGTTTACGATTCATTCTATTCCAATTTTTTCCCTTATAATCTCATTCCTGATTTTGTCCCTTCTGGTTACTCCAGCAACCTTCCTTAGACATCTCACTTCCATAGTGACCAATTTTTGTTTATGTTTCATTGTAAGTGTCCATGTTGGGCACTAGTAACATAAGGTGAGACTGAATATACTTTTATGAGGTGTTTCTTTGTGCTGGTCTGAACTGAACTGAATCATAATAATGTTGATGTCTTTAAGAAATGGCAGGGGGGAACCATGTTCAATTAACAGTAATAATATATTTTGCTTCTTGTTTTCTCATAGGCTATATGTTGATGGTCCCTTTGGGAGTCCCTTTGAAGAATCCTTCAATTATGAGGTTAGCCTCTGTGTGGCTGGAGGCATTGGAGTAACTCCGTTTGCGTCAGTCCTCAACACCCTGCTGTATGTAAGCCTCATCATGTTAAAGTTTCTCCCTGCCTACTCCCAAGATTTCAAAGATTCTTGTTCCCAAATATGTCCTCTGGCAGTGGGGTTATCAAGACAATGGCCCAACCATGATTCTATAAAGTGGAGAGGGAGGGTCTAATCATCCCAAAGCTTGTAAAGCTACTTTTAACAGTAATTATAATTCCACAACATCAACAGTGTAGTTATTTCACTTCATAGTTTCAGTTTTCAGAGTAACTTTTGGTTTCTGTTTCTCCAAAGTGACCAACTAACTAATTACTTTTTAAAGTTCCTTTTCAAAAACATCTCAATACTACAAATGCAGAATTGCAGCAATTGCCGCAATTAATTAAACAGCTCTATGCAATCTGATACTCTACAAGTAACTTCACAGTTACAATTCCACCACAGAAAGAGTGATGCTATCTATGCCTTGTGAAATTAGTATCATAATATATTGCAATTTTATTTATTTATTTATTTAACTTATTTAACTTATATTCCGCTCTTCTAGTGCAAGTGCCACCCAGAGCGGCTGACAGCATAAAATGAGAAAGCTCTTTGAAACAAGAAAGCAATCTTAAACATACAAAAACCATGACATAAAATATCTCAAACCCAGCCCAAAACCCTTCCTAACCCCTTAATAAGATAAAATAATAAAAGTTAAAGGGATAAAAAAACATACTAAAAAGCCTTAAAAGCAGTCACAAAAAAACCCCCAATCTGACAGCTCCAGCAGTAATTTATAATCTGAGTCAATTAGACTTTGTTGGATTAATTAGTTCAAATTTTTTTCAATTAGTTACTTCCCAATCTTTGGTTTTGGGACTTCAATTCCCAGAAGCCTAAGTCAATTCCCCAAAACACTGAACAGCCAATGTACTGACTTAGGCTTCTGGGAATTGAAGTCCACCAGTTTTCTGCAGAACATAGTTTGAGAAATGCTGCTCTAGGTAATATGAGACTCTGCAATGAATATGGCTTTATGCACCAAAGGGCATACGACATTGAGTTTCAGGAGTGTGTGTGAGAGAGGAATAGAAGGAAAAAAAGAGGGCTAACAAAAGATGAAATTAGCATCTACTAATGCAGTTACACTCTCTTTGGCTCTTTTGTGGTTAAGAGTCAAATCAGTGAGCTCTTGCCAATGTTTTTGCCAAGTCCCACCCTTTCATCTACATAACACTGCCTTCAGTCGGAGTCTTGGCATGACAACAAAATTCCTTGGAAATTAGCATGTATAGACTAGAATCCTGTTGCATAACTTTATAGTACACAACTAGGATAACATCACCCACAGTTACCTGGGAGAATCATTGTGGTTGCCCTAACTTTGGAATCCTGTTGTTCTAAATAGTAACGTCGTGTTGTGTCCAGAATGGTCTCCCAGGTTTTTCAGCCAACAAATTCTTCTCCTTGCACTTATTTATTTGTTCTGTACCCCCTATTTCATGGTATGTGAAAGAGCCTACTCAAAGGTACACAGAAAGAGCCTACTCAAAGATTGTGGTAATTTGAACCGCAGTTTTGAGTACCCTGGTGATTGCAACCTTGAGCTACTGGCTAATTTTTATCATACTAGGTCAGGCGGAAGGAGCTGCAGAATGAACTCACCAAAAGGTGACTTCATTTTGGCAGTTTCACATCTGTCCTAGACACAGAAGACGAAGTATGCAACCAAAGGTTTTTTGCCTTCTGCATTTTGTGTTTTATTATTTCTTGGCCTTTATTTATCTATTTTAATGCTTCTTTGTTGGTCACCTTCTTGATCCTTGGAGAGTCTTATGAAAGCTTAAGCTAAATAAAAGGTGTTGTTCTTAAGGTACTACAATACTGTTTAGAGCAGGTGTTCTCAACCTTTTTAAGCCAGGGGCCAGGTCACACTCCCTCAGACATCTTTGGAGGCAGGATGGCAATTTTGCCCTTCGTACACCACATGGCACTTCCTGGTGTGGTGGAGGTGGTGATGGGGCCACATGAAATGGTGCCACGGGCCATATCCGGCCTACGGGCTGCAGGTTGAGAATCCCTGGTTTAGAGAAGCAAAGTTGTTTTTGAAGCATGCTGGACCCAGCTCTGTTGCTTTGGGGGCAAGGGGTTCAGTATCCAGTCAGAGTCTTCCTCCTGCTTTCTCATATCTACCCTACACCTGATGGAATGCTACAAGCCTTAACAATTGCTAAGTGTAAATACCATAGCTAGATTTATGCTCTGACCTGCTTTTGCTGTTTGGAAAACTTGGCTTCAGTTTCATGTTTGCACCTTGTGTTTTGCCAATGTTAACATTAAAATAAATGGGAAACTACTCTGTTCCACTTTTGCTTTCGTTTTAGAATATTTTTTTTATTCTTCAGTTCTTTACGTCCCAAATATGGAGGAATTTGCATATGTTCTTTTCAAAACCCAAGTATGGAGGAATTTTGATACATTTTTATCAGAACCAAACAGAAATGTATTTCTCACCCTTTGCTAGTCAGCCAGTAGAACAGGGATTCTCAACCTGTGGCCTGTGGGTCGGATGCGGCCCACAGCACCATTTCATGTGGGCCCCCACCACCTCTACCACACCAGGATGTGCCATGAGGTGGAGGAAGGGCAAAATGGCCATCCGCCCCCTGAAGCTGTCTGAGGGAGCGTGACCCGGCCCCTGGCTTTAAAAGGTTGAGAGCTCCTGCAGTAAAAGGTATCTCACCACTCCATTTCATAGCTGAGTGAGTCATCCCACTCCATGCTTTAAGAACAAGGTAGCTTTTAAAATGTGGAAGTAATTCATAGTAATCTATGCTTTAGCATTAGAGGCATGAACTGCTGCAATTTGAAACAGCAGCTGGGCACAGCGGTGCCTGCCATCTCAACCTAGCATGTGGTTTTTAAAGGTGTGTTTGTGATTTCCTCCCTCCAAACATGGCATCTGTATGAAGTGACGGCTGGGAACGCTACAAGCTCAGAAGACTTTACTTCGTGTGGGTGTGTAGGGACGTCCAGTCATTCTGCTGGTTTGCTGATCTGCTCTGCCAATTGCATGACAAGGTGAGCAGGGTTGGGCCTGGATAGGACTACTTGGTCCTAGTATTGGAAAAATCCCCTGTCCAAAAACCTGGCTCTTTGGCTCTCTTTGAACCCAGGCAGTTAGCAATAGTAATTACACTTATATATCGCTCCATAGTGCTTGTGAACTCTCTGGGAAGCTCACAAGGTAATTAGCACTTTGCCCCAAACATTGTGGGTACTCATTTTACTGGTCGTGGAAGGATGGAAGGCTAAATAAACCTTGATTCCTATCAGGATTGAACTCACAACATGAGTAGTTTGTACTGCAGCACAGGAGTTTAACGACTGCACCACAAGGCAGATGGAAATCAGTGGGCATGACTTATGAGTAGATAGCCAGAATACTATTGCTTCTGGCAAATCTCAGTGGCAAATACAAATCAGCAGTTGTGTTTCCCTCCCCATACCAGTTCCATGATGAGTCCCATGGGAAGATTTAGCAGAAACATGAACAGGTTCATTTCATGTTTTTCCCTCTCTTCCACCTCTTTCTTCTCCTTCTGTTATGCATAATGATCTCAGCTCTGGCAAGAAAACCGACCAGACTTCATGAATATCCAGCTATACCTAAGTCGAACAGATGGGATACAGGTAGGCAGAGCATGGGAACTACAAACAACAAGCAAATCCTAATTAATTCCTATTTCCAGCGATGGAGGCTTTGTTGATAGATTTGATTCTACTTGATTTGACTATCTAATGGCAATATTGAATAAAAGGTACAATTAAAACACAAAACAGATTCGAAGAATAGCAGAATCAAATTAAAGGCACAATGAAAAACATTGTTTAATTGAAAACATAGTGCTGGGGAAATACAGTCTCCAGGTAGTATCAAGCATCTGTCTAAGCAAATATCCTTTTTAGCGCTCAGGGTGAATTTCAGGAGGTTGAAAACGCCTGGCTTAAACTATACTGCCGAAAAAAAGCGGTATATAAATAAAAATGATATGATATGATAAGAAAACAAAGCACTAACTGAATCACTGCTCAAATGGCCCATTTTAATATTGTACCCCCAAACACCACAAAATTGCTGCCCATGCTATCAGTGCTCTATGGGGGGACACATTGTACTGGGTAGTACTATGTAAAATATGGGATAGCTTTAGACCAGTGTTTCCCAACCTTTGGTTTTTGGCCTCCAATTCTCAGAAGCCTAAGTCTCTCCAAAGCACTGATCAGTCAATGTACTGACTTAGACTTCTGGGAATTGAAGCCCCCCTGTGGGGCATGTGCCCCATGTTGGGAACCACTGCTTTAGACCAGGGGATCCCAACCTTTTTACACTGTGGGCCTGACCATGCCCCCAGACAGCTGAGCAGGCTGGACCACACCCCCGGAAGCGGAAGTACAGTAAATGTACAGGAAGTACAGTCTTCTGCATTTACAACAGCTGTGGGTGCATTTATGTATTACGTAACCGTGTTCACACATGTGCGGGTACATTTTATGGTTGGTGTAAATGTACCCGCTTCTACTTCTGGGTGCAGCAGCAGCGAGCCCCATGGAATGGTGCTACGGGCCGTAGGTTGGGAGTCACCCCCTGCTTTAGACCATTTGCAATGTCAAAGCAATTTAACTAATCTTAGGTACTGTAGGGTAACTGCACTAAATTATAAAGTGGGAATATCCCATAGTTTAAGCCAGGCGTTTTCAACCTTTTTAAGCCAGGGGCTGGGTCATGCTCCCTTAGACAGCTTCAGGGGCTGGACAGCCATTTTGCCCTTCCTCCACCACGTGACACTTCCTGGTGTGGTGGAAGGGGGGAGCACATGAAATGGCACCACAGGCCACCTCCAGGCCTTGTATCATCCTTTGTGAGTTATTAAGGTAATAGTGAGATAAATAGGAAAATAGTGTGTTGCTTCTAGCACATAGATTATGATTTTAAAAGATTATTTAAGAAATAATTATTCTAGCTACTTTAATAAACTAGAAGTATAACTGTAAATAATTACTTTTAGAAAGCAGTGTTCCAATCTCTGCAGGTTTGTGGTAAGATGGCATTTGTATTACTGTAGGGACCTTTGGAAGACATCTGAAAAGTATTAAAATGTCAAAAAGTGAGGAAAGAAAATTCTGATGCAGCCTGTCTCTGTGATGCTGTGTAGATAGTGCTTGATCAGAAAGGGACATTTCCCAAGTTCTGTCAGTTATCATGCTGTGGTTATGGCTTGTTTCTCAAATAAGATGTTAAGAATAATGCATACTCCCCTCTGACCATCCAAACTGTGGGATTTATTGGGAGTTACATGTCTTAGCAGTCCGAATGCAAATTAAGCCGCTGTTGACTTTCCATTAACCAATCACAACTCACCAACTTGTAAAGGCAAGTCACACAGGTGAGGAAAATCACCTAGTATGACAAACAGACATCTTTCATCATGTGTGACAGCATCTCTTCTGTATACCTGCTAAACAAATAATTTCATTTAACCAAAGTTGATCAGAAAATTCCAATGATTTCACCAGTTCACCATGGCAAGTGCAACAACTTTTAAACGACTTGGGCTGAAACTACTGTAGGTAGCACCATTTCCATCAGTTAGTAGAATATTAGACTTGCACTTAGATATTTTGTAGCCATAACAAGGATTGTAATTATTTTTCCTCTGTCCCTTTGTTGCTGCCTCCCAGGATCAAACCCCTTAGTCAAGCACCCACTATGGCTATTAATAGGGGCAGCTCTATATAGGCAAATACACACAAATCCTGCTGTTCTAGTGTGGCTAATTGCAATCAACTTAGCTTCCCCTAAACATGAGACTGATGTGCAAAGTGATCAGTGATTGATCTGTAGCAATTTCCGAGGTGAACCAGAGGGACCGTCTCTTGTTTTCTTGCAGAAAATAATTGGAGAGAAATACCAAGTCCTCAACCGCCGGCTTTTCGTTGGGCGGCCTCGCTGGAAACTCTTGTTTCGTGAAATTGCCAAGTGCAACAGACAGTAAGTAAGATTCCCAGCCGAGTTTGTGCAACAGGATTTGAGGGATGGGAACAGAGTGAGTTGAATAAACCGTATTTGTATGGAAATGGCTTTTGGCTTAACGTTATCATTTAATGCCAAAGTAGCTGATGGGTTTGGTGTTATCTAATAAGTTGCATGTGAGAAACAGGGGTTTGAGCAAAGGAACTGTCAGCTTTCATAATCAGAATGGTTCATCTTCCGGGCAACTAAGCAGCTGGTAACAAAGGAATGTTTTGCACATCTTCATAGCAGGCATAAAGCTGGAACGTCTTATTACTTCCGAGTGCCATTTGCAACATATCTCAGTCCCCCCCCCCCCACACACACACACACACACACAACAGATGCCTTATTTCTCAGAAATTCTAAGGGAAATGAGAAATAACCTAATATTACTCCGTATGGAACCCAAATTTTTTTTTGTATGGACCATTGAGAATTTCTCAGAGATTGAAATAATTAGTGCATTGGTGTACAGTTCTGAAAAAATCAATACTGATAATCTAATTTTGTGTCAGAAATTATTCTGGGTTGAAAGGATTTTTGCTGTTGAAACTCTGCTCAGGGGATGCCCAAATGAGGTTCCTGTCATGTCCCCAACATATTTTCCCACTGAAGTGGGAATTGCTCTACTTGGCAATTTCTTGCTTTCGATCTGCTAGGTTGGCAGGAGCTGGGACAGAGACAGGCACTCAAACCATCATGCAGTACCTGGATCTTGAACTGCCGGCCTTACAGCTATCAAAGTGAGCTTCTTAACCACTGAGCCTGATAGGGGAGTCTGATAATTATTGAAGGACGGAAAGTAATTCCCCCCAAACTCTTTTCTGTGTAGTTATCCCAAAAGGCCTGTAATCAAGACAATTAGTTCTTTGGCAGAGTGGAAGAAGTGGTGTGCAGGAGCAAACCCAATTTGCTGCCTAAACAATGGATTGGCATGATACAAAAAGCTTCTTTGACAGGGGCTGCACTTTATGTGCAACACACAGTACACTAAGAGATTGTGCAGATTCTCTTCCAGTTGTGGGGAGAAAAGTGGTTCTGGACATGCAGTATATACTGCCTAATGGTTTTTGTATTGTAGGATTTTTAGGAATGAAATTAATTTAACCTCTTTCCTACTGGGAATGTGTGGGCCAAAGTGAAAATGAAGTTCTCAAAATACCTGATTTTTTTTTAAAAAAATCCAATTGATTGTTCACGTAGAACAGCTAAACCTTCTCTAATATCTGCAAGAGGGACTGTAATTGTGTTTATGTAATTGTTTCCCTGCACTTATTTGTGGAATGGTTTCTCTGTGTGTGTGCTTTTGTGTGCTTCAGTGATAATGTTTATTGGCAGAAAAACTATTTAACCTAAGCCAGTGTGTTCTCTTTGGTGTTCTCCAGATGTGGTGGACTACAATTTCCACCGTCTTTTGCCTGTGTTGGCCAGGATGATGGAGGTTCAATCAAAATCTGGATCTTGTGCTGAATTAAAATTATCAGATATTTTTACTTCTGAGAAACCTCTCAGCTTCAATATGTTTATAGTAGGCAGGCATATTATAGTCCTGTCCAGGCTGAGGAAAAGTATGCCTGTAAACCAGACTAGTTCAGATGCATCAAAATACTGTACTGTTTTAATTAGTTGTTGAAAAAATTGCAGGAATATTTAAATCATAGATTGAAGAGGGAAAGTACATGAGATTTAAAAACTTCAAATGAGAACCAACCCATCATTTGTGGATTTCCTGATCCCTAGTTTGGAGGATGCTCATTAGAAGTTGCCCTTTGATTAGGCTCTTTCTCCACTCATAGACATCTTCTGGAAAGCTGCAGTATTAATAAGTTTCTATTATAATATTCCTCTGCAGAAGCACTGACTTTCCCTGAGGAACCTTTCTCAAAGTCAGGGACATGACAGGACAGGTGTTGGCAGGTAGCTCCATTAGTCTGTTGCATCAGAAAATTACCAAAACTTGCATGGTTTGGAGGCCAACTCCTTTTTTAAATTCAAAATGAGCTTTCTTTTGCAAGCTCCTAGCAACCTAGCAGTTCAAAAGCAAGAAATTGCAAGTAGATAAATAGGTACCAGCTTGGTAAGAAAGGTAACAGTGTTCTATACACTCCAGCGTCCAGTCATGCCTTCCACATGGCCATGGAAACTTCTCTAGACACAGACCACGCTGGCTTTTTGACTATAAACAGAGATGAGACCACCTACTAGAGTCGGATATGACTATTTTGAGCAAGGGCGATCCTTCTCGTACAAGAACCAATTTCATGTTTTTTCAGAACTTTTGAAACCCCAACAAAACAGAACATGCCAGCTTCAAATGGTGCTGAGCAAAAGTATGCCATCTACTGGTAGCAAAATTGTGAGCATTTATTTAGTGTACTAGGCTTGAGGGGAAGGGTCTTTTCCCTCTCTTTTGTTTCATGTTCTTTCTCCAGAGACTTGAGAAATTTCTCTTTTTATGGCCATGCTGCCTGGGGAATTCTAGTATTTCTCATCCAGGTAACGAATTCACCTAGCTCTGCTTACAATAAAAAATTTGAGTGAATCTTTCAGGATATTGGAATTCTTTTAGTGTGATGGAGATTACCACTTCCTATGTGCGACACCTACATTTTGCTCACCTGGATGAGGCCCTGTCTTTGAGATTGCATGGCTCTCTTAGGTATCTGTAAATGTGGGTTTGTTGGCTGGAATTCCTGAAAATTCTCAGAGAATTCGGAAAGATGGAGTTCAGAACATCTGAACATTCCTTGTTGTCTACCACCATTCCTCTTCTTGTTGTGTAGCACAGCCAGAACGTTTATCAGTGAGAGCAGGTAAGGCAATAGATGGACAACAGAAGTAGAGAGGAATTAGGCAGGAGAAACACAGGCTGATATTCACGTTCTTTGGCATGAAAGATGATATTTTTATCTGACAGAGGATGCAGAATGGGACACTTGAGAAAATGTTGTGACACACAGTGCTGCTTTTCAAGTTGCCAGTCGGTCAAACAAGTGTGCCCTCCTCAACCTTCCTCTCTCCCGCCACCCCCCCCCCCCCCACTCCACCCCCATTTCATTTCCTCCCTAGAAGGAGTCAGCAATCTTTGGTCAATGAGCGCATTCAATCCTCACTGAATTATTCAGAAATATGTTCCCCCTGTAGTGTCTTTTAAAAATACTTCTGTAAATCCTGAATTTCTACTAAAGGTAGAGGTCACCCTTTCTCGAAAGCCAGTCGTATCCAACTCTAGGGTTCAGTGCTCATCTATGTTTCATAACCGAAGAGCCAGCACTGTCCACTTCTGCAAACGTTTCTACGGTCACGTGGCAGGCATAGCTAATGAAGTTGATCCTTGCTTGCCTCTTATGATGTTGACCGTGAGACATTCTTCTTCTTGCCAGTGGCGATGGTGAGGAATTTCTTGGCAGCAGAATTATTGCATTGGCATTAACAACTTTTTGTGCAACATTCTGCACCTTTGGCACTTTAAATATTTTGCACAACATTGCACAACTTGCCCTGAACTAAGATGACTGTGGCTTTGTTTAAAAAATTGAACCATAAGATAAATTGTTTGCTTATCTGTTATCAATCTGACAGTTCTCAGAGTTTGGTGTTATGTGCAAACCAGAGAGATTTTGAGTCACCTTCAGCTGGAATTGTAGAGTGTCTCTACATTAAGAATTCCTCCTTGAATTTTCTCATCATGTCAAGGCAGCCCAAGGCAATGAGAACAAAGAATTTAGTGAACATTCTCCCCATCCATTGCTGATACCACCCTCAACTGTGTGAAAGGTCAGGATGTAAAGAATACTCAATAATTCTTCATCATTTTATAATGCATATTTCAGTAGAAAAAAATTCCAAGACAATCCCTCCACCAGGCAAGTGTGTCAAGAATGCACATTTTCTTGGTAGGATTTGCACCAATGTAGTGTCCCTTCAGGCTTAGTAAAGACGTTGAGCTGCACAACCAGGAGGCCAGCAGGTCAGTCGTTCAAGCCCTGAGTGTTGTGTGATGGAGTGAGCTCTTCTCATCTTTCTAAGCTTGGGTCAGACTAGCAGTTTGTAAACAAGAATTTGCAAGTAGATAAATAGGTACCTCTTTGGCGGGAAAGAAAACAGTGTTCTTTGCACTCTGGCATCTAGTCATGTACAGAGAGCGAGAGAGAGCAATTAATGGCAGAATTGGCTGAGGATTTTAAAGGACACTGCTGACTGCTCCAACCTTTGCAGTCCTTAAAACTCCTTACAAAAAAAGCAGCAGCTATCAACACGTTGCATAAGTTATATTATGTTATCTTGTTCTTTGCCATAGAAAGTTGTTTTGGGTACTTTCCCTTCATCCGCACAGAAGATTCTTTTTGTTCTCATTGACTCCTCACATCCAGAGTGCAATAAAATACCTCACCTTGTCACAGGGTAGTCAGAATAAATTGCAGGACAAGACAAGCAAAGATTTATCTCCCTCATAAAGGGTTCTAGCTGTGGTTACATAACCCTGAGAATCCAGTAGCAATTAGTATGCACCATGCTTTGAGTGTAGACATTCTCAAGACCCAAGCTCAGGTTTTCTCCAGTTAAAGGGATCACAGCTTGCCAGGCTAGGAAAATCCTTGATTCTGCATCTCAGTGAACCACTATGATTCACAGGGTCTATTCTTGGTATAAACCTGACTATGTAGACAGCAACCATGTTCACAAGATTCGACATCTGAAGTCATTTGGCACAAAATGTTTACAGCATAGCTGTCACTCAGTCCAAAGAATTTCAGACATTTGAGGTTGCTGTTACCACTGTTGTCTGAGGCATCATTTGATATGGGAAGCAGCATATTGATCAGGGGTTCTCAACCTTTTTCAAGACGGGGGCCAGGTCACGCTCTCTCAGTCAGCTTTTCGAGCTGGACGGCCATTTTACACTGCCTGCGTGATGGGGTGGTCATTTTGTCCCAACAGCTTCAAAGGGGCAGCCATCTTGTTTCTCAAATGCCCTTGGAGGGGTGGAGGGGCCACATGAAATCGTGCCATGGGCTGGACCTGACCCACGGGCCTTAGTTTGGGAACCCCTGATATAGATTGTTCCAGTAATAGTGATATTAACCAAAACTACAGTAAGAGTAGTTGGACAAAATCTTATTCATTATGCTCTCTAGCATGACAACAGTAATATAACTTTCAGTGATGGATTGCTGCAAGCTAAGGCCATCAGTGTTGGCATTTCTTGTCACATGCCAGTCGCATGGTTCAATGTGCAATAGGAAATGCCAACTTCAAATTCTTCATTTGCAGCAATACGCCGTGGAAAGTGATCACTGACAGATTTGTGCAATCGGATTCCGGCTATTATTTCTATTCTCCCTTTCTTCCAAGGAATTCAAGCAGCATATATGGCCCCACCTCCTCACAAAAAACCTGTTTGGTTAGGTTTGAATGATAGCTGATGAGTGGCACATTTCTCAGTTTTACATCTGGCCTAGACATGGAAGAATAAGAAGAAGTAGCTCACAGTCAATCAGTGATTTTCATGGCAAAGAGAGGATTTCAGTCTTGGTATTCCTAGTCCTAGATCACATTTCTGAACTGCACTCTAGAGAACTTGTGTTTTTGTAGTCTACTTAGTATTGGTATTGGTATTCTCAAGGAAGATACTAGATAGGAAACGGATACTAGCATTATGAGGCAGCTATAAGCATATGTGCAGTGGTAACATTACATGGGTTTATCCAAAGCAGAGTTCCAAAAACCAGACAGTTGCACTGTATCACGCTACTATATCATTGACATGCACTGAGTCAGAAGAGAGAGAGAAAAGTGATAGAAACAAAAGCAAGAGATTATCCTAAATTTGTGTCGCTCTGTAGCAGTGATGGCAAACCTTTTAGAGACCGAGTGCCCAGACTCAACAGGCTGCTGTCTGCGCTGCACCCTCATGCTGTATGTGAGCCACCTGCTTTACCCCAGACGGGGGGGGGGGGGAGTGCTCCCATTGGGCAGAGGGGCAGGGGGAAATCTCTGCTGGGGGAAGGAGGAAGTGCTCCCATTGGGTTGCTCGGCAGAGGGGTGGGGCGAACTCTGTGCTGGGGTGACTGCACGGGTGCCCACAGAGAGGTCTCTGAGTGCCCCGTCTGGCACATGTGTCATAGTTTCAGCACCACTGCTCTATAGGTTCTACATTCTGATTTCATCAGACAGGCTATTAACTGGCCAGAGGAAGAAAACATCCTGGCCTGCTCATTAATCATTACTGAGGTTGAACCTGCAGAAATGAGCAGCACAAGTTACTGTTGATTTATTACACATATAGTACTGTGCAAAATTCTTAGGCCACACCCCCAGCTGGTTTGGAGAAAACTCAGAGAGTTATTTGGGAATCTATAACTCAGACACCGTAACTCCAAACTTCACCAAACTTGGAGATGGTTGGGAGGAGAATCAGCAGAAGTCTCTCTTAAATTTTGGCTGAGTGATATCCCACTTAACCCCCAATTGAATTTTCCCCAAACTAGCAGATGGTAGCCTAAGACATTTTGTACAGTAGCATGTATATCTCTTAGTCCAAGGTTGGATTGGTATAACTGGTATAAGATGTCCTTCAGAAATTCACTTGGCATTTCCCTGCTTGTGTTAAGCATGAAATATCCAACACTTGCATCCCAATGTGTCTGTCTCTGGAGGCAGATGCTTCACTCTTTCTAATGGCTAGTGCTATGTAGACATGGTAAGAACATAAGAACAGCCTTGCTGGAATAGGCCACAGCCCATCCAGTCCAGCATTCTGTCTCACACAGTGGCTTCAGGGTATTCCCAAACAGATGCCTTCACCTGCATAGGATTTCCCTGGAAATGGCATTGAGAGATATCCTGCCTATCTCTCCAACCCGGAGGTTGTCCTTAGGTATCCATAAATATAGCCATTGATACCCTTGTCCTCCATGAACTTGTCTAATCCTTTCTTAAAGCTGTCAAGACTGACAGCTGTCACCACTTCTTCTGGCAGGGAGTTCTTACACTTGTTTCTCTCTCGCTTAGTAAGTGGAGAATATGGCTGTTGATCAGTGGCTTGGAATATGCTAAGGCCACAAATTGTTTCTTGTGCCATCTCAAATTACGGAGGAATGATGTGTAGTTGCGCAATATTGCGGCAGATGAGTTGTGAATTTCTGAAAAGCTAAGATCTATAGCTGTGTCCAAAACCCAGACAGATATATTTCCACAGAAGTACAGCAACTGATATTTATGGGAGAAAAAACCCAAAGAAAATGACATGCTGTAATTCAACAGCTCATTAATTAGTCTTCACCACAGCCGAGAACGGAATTGCCAACTTGTTTGTTTGTAGTTATTTTTTAATAGGCTATTTTGTGGAGGAAGCAGAAGCAATTGGAAATTGATAAGACTATCTGGCTTTTTCACTGTCTACACCATCATACATGAGACAGTCCTGTCAGCACTGAAAAAGACTGTTAATTGTGACTTCCGCAGGCGTTTACGGATGCAGGACCTGTGGTAGATCCCATCAATCCAAGATTAGGCTCTTCAAGCAATTTAAACTAATTAGAGCACTCCAATGGGATGCTGGAAGCCTAATGACTTTTGAAGATCGACAGCTGCCAAGTAATCTGTGTATTATGCAATCAACCTAATGACGGTCTCCACAGACATATTACATGAAATGTGAAAACATCTGGTTTCATGGTTTACAGAAAACAATGCCCAAGCTTCTGATCTGGCAATGACTAACTAGCAAATAGATTTCAGACCTGTGGTTAAATAGTTGGAGGACAGTATTGACCTAGTGAAAAATAGAAATGCTGTACTCAGGATCATTAAGAAAGGTTTTGCAGATAAAACTGCTAATCTGTAACACCTTTCTACACACTGGGAGTAATACAAACAATTATGTTTATCATATCTCAAAAAAGGGAAAGCATACTATAGAGCAGGAGTTCCCAACTTATGGCCCACGGCCCAGATGTGGCCCATGGCTGTCCTCACTGCTTCCAGAAGGGAAGCGGACACATTTACATCAACCGTAAAATGCTCCCACGCATGTGAACTTTCTAAATCAAGTTCATTGCCCTTTCAAGCCATTGGTCAATGACCCTGCCAACAAGATGGGGGGGGGACAAAATGAGAGCTTGGCACTTTGCCAACATGCCCTGACCTTGAAAGATTTTGAGGAGATAAGCATTATCTCAAGATCTGAGTCCAAGGCCACCTGAAAATTCCTAAGGAGGGAGTAAGAGGGTGAAATTGTGTATAAAACCCCCGGATTTTGTTATGTTAAGGAGAGCTTCTTCAAAGGAGGTGAAGCTCTGCGCTTCTAGAGATAAGATCAGGAGAACATCAGGAAGATGTAACTTTGATCCATGGGGCCAAGCCAGGCCACTAGCTGGGAGAGAGACAAAATCTTGCCATGCTGACACATAGCCAGAATTACAGCAAGGCTGGACTTTAACTCTGGGGAGAGATGAGTCCAGGATGATACTTAGAATCTGTGCATTTTCTTATTTTAAAGTATAAATTGCATGTTAGGATAGATTTAGATTAGGAACCCAGGAACGGGGAATTTTATTTCTAGAGTGTTTTATGAGTTTATTAGCTTATGTTTAGCTATACTTTTCATTTCAATATTTTGTGGGATTATGCTTTGCATCTCATAGCTTCTACAATAAAAAGGAAGACAGGGCCAGGATTGGTTTCATTTCCTACAAAAGACAAAAAGGACGTTTGTTTTGTGAACTGGATTATTGGTTCAAGCGTCGAGATAATTTCACTACTAGTGTGAGATCTTGCAGGACTCCCAGTTGAAGGGGAGATCAAAAGGAAAGTGGCTCAGACTGCAGAGTTTTCACAGGCCTATCGTGGGAATAAAAATTCTGTTGCCTGGCAGTCTGAAAGGAGGGCCTTGAGAAACCGCCTGAGCATCTCAACAATACAAGATAGGGTGGATCTTGGTTCTTTGGCCTCTTTACCTGGTCGCCCTGCTGCTGTCCCAAGTAAAGGGAGTGAAGGAAGCCCAGTTTGGGGTGCAGTTTTCAGTGGGGGATCAATCCTATGAGCTTCAGGACAGACACAAGGAAGTTCGTCATCCTTTGCACAGTTAAATGATGGAATTCACTATGGAAAGATGGCAATGGCTGCCAGTATTAGACTATGTCAGCATTTCAGTAAGCTTACAAAGAAGTATCCAGCCCCATTCATTCCCTTCCTTGTTTTCTCAAATGATGATTATGAAGTCTGAAGAGAGAAGTTCCTTCTGGCATGTAACCTCTGTGTACATGCAAGACACCCAATTTTTCAGTGTCCTTCCTCATGTGTGCAACCAACATACCAGTAGAAAATTGGATGCCAGCTTAGTAATGCACTTTTTGTATTGGGGTTGGTTTTAGGCATCCTGTGACCAATCTCACTGTTGTTGTTTTTAGGGCCACATCCACCTGTTTTGCATGCATTGATCTGCACCACAATGGACTAGCATGCCCTCCTGCAGAGTAACATAAAGCTAGCACAGAAATTCTTAATGTGTGTGGTTGGGCACCCTAATCTGTGCCTGTTATTTTCCTCAAAATATTGTTCCTGGCAAAAACCTTCTGTTTGGTATTTAAGCAGTGGGTCTTGAAGGTGAGAGTTCGATCCAGGCCAGGGTAATTCCTAAGTATTTGGGAGTGTCACAGTTTACGAGCCTTCTTGATGCCTCGTGGTTTTTCAGATGAAAAGTACATACAGTGGTACCTCATACAAAGATTTTAATCCCTTCCATGGGGCTCGTTGTTGTATGAAACAATTGCTATATGATGCATGCATCGTATAGCGATTTTCCCTGTGGGATGCATTGTACAACAATATTTTTTTGCTAAGTGGTTTTTTCCCATTGAAAAATTGTTGTATGCTTTTTTCCATAGGGAAAATTGTTATGAGGGATGCCATTTCCCCCTGAAACCTAATTGTTATGCAATTTTGTTGCTATTTGGGGTGATTGTCGTATGAGGTTCCACTGTAGTTGAGTTTTTAGACAGTTTGGCTTCAGTTGGTTATCCCTATAATATACTGCCATTATGTTCAAAGCCTCCATTAGTTTTTTCTCAACAGCCTCAAAGGTTGCACACTGTGCAGCAATTGCAAGGGAAAGTGCTGCTCAGAAAGATTGGGTCAAAGCAAGATCCTAAGAAATACACATGCTATTTGATCAACTACCAAAGCAGAGACTGAAATCAAGGCACAGTTTCCTCATAATTTTTGCCCCTTTGAACAACCGGCCCCCACAGACCACCTTAGTACTATGGAAGGCAAGCAAGGAGCTACCAGATAACTGGGCAGAACCACACAATTCTCTACCGCCTGCCAAGAATAACCGTGGCCTGCGTGGAGCACCTTAAATAGACTGCGTGCTGGGGTAGAAAGATCTGAGGCTAATCTGAGAAAGTTGGGTTTCCCTGTAGAAGGTAACGTGTGAATGTGGAGAAGAACAAACTGTTGCTTATATGATACAATGCACATAATGCCCCTCAATGTGCACTGAGGAGGACCTTATGTTGTCAAGAAGAAATGTTGTTGATGTGGCCCGATATTGGGTGGATGTCATCTAGTTCTTGTTTGTTTTCTATATGTTGATTTTAGCTTTGTATGCTATTACAGTACTGTATATGCTTTGTGGTATGTCTGACGTGAATAAAGAAAAAGAAAAAGCAAGAAAATCTTGCCTTCATGCTCTTCTATTGTTATGTGCCGAAAATAGCGATGGAAGAGATGATGCTGTAGGCTCCATTTCTAAGTATATGGATGAAATCAGGTATCCTCATGCCTAAATAGAGATTTAGACAGCTTTAAAAGTGGAGAGGGAGAGAAAGGAAGAGCTCTCATGAAGATAAGTCGACTAGTAGCTGTTCATTATTATGGCTGTGGGTGGCCTATGGGATTATAGGAAGCATGCTTCTAAAGACAACTGGCTGGGGTGCTGAAGTGTGAGGTTAATGCACTCATCACATAGCAGCAGGCATCCAATAAGCAGCTTGCTCACCATTACAGAAACAACATTTTGGACCAATACTCCTTTGGTTTAGTCACTATTGTTCAGCCAGAGGTATGTATCAGACCAACTTCTCTTGTGTGTTTCATTGGCTCTTCATTTTTAGGAAATAACATCTCTATAGAGCTGAGATTATTTGTCATCATGTCAAGTAGAATTGCCTCCTGCCAACAGAATTGAGGCTACAGACAGAATTGCTGCCTTTCAGGAAAGGCTTGAAGACCTGGCTGGCGGGGCAGGTGTGGGGCCCTAATGGGAATACGGCCCCGGCCTGCTGGCTCATCCCTAACTAGTCCAGTTGTGCCCTCCTCTGTGTCTTTGCATTCCCCCCCCCTCCCTCTTAGCTTTTAGTTTTTAGTTTTAAATGGGGTGGGAGTAATGAGGGTGGATGGATGGGTGGATGATGGGGTTTTAACATGTTTTTATATGTTTTTAACTGTTGTACACCGCCCTGAGTCGGGCTTTTACCTGAGTGGGAGGCATAAAAATTGAATTAAGTAAATAATAAATAAATAAGTAATGATGAATACTCAAAACCAGTAAGAAGTCCCTGTATACTTGGTTGTCCATAGATAGTTGTTTTTCTTCTTCTTCTGTCATATCCAAATCTGAATATTGGTGATCATCATGGCGATCAGCCATGCCACCTGTTCTGAGAATAAAATGCAGTGGCTTTTCATCTGCCTTACGCATCACAGCATGAGCACCATACCACTGATTCAGCTCTGCGAATCACTCCCTGGTCCGGAGTCCTTTTGGCACACAAAGTCCTCCTCAGCCCCAGGCCAGTATTGATGAAGCTGCTGCACTCCATTAAGATGGACTCAAGTGGAATTTAATCCACTTGGGAACCATCACCCTTCCCTGTGGACTTCACCACCCAAGGCTGTTAGTCCCCAGGGTTGTCAGGTTAGTTAACTGCCACCTGACACTCGGCATTGAGTCACTGGCAGTATGGTCTACTTTATTACCATAGCAGGATAACCTGGCTGTTTAGTCATGCATGTTAGAGTTTTCACTTTGTGTTTGCTCCTTGGCCAACAGTTTTAAGGTACAGCACTCTGCTTCAAACCACATCACAGGAAGTCAAGAATGAATGTGTTTGAATGGCACGAGACTATGTTCAACCAGCATGAGCAAACTGTAACTCTCCAGATCTTGTTGGACAACAGTTGTCATCACCCCAGCCAGCATATCTATTGGTGAAGAATACTGGGAGATGCAGCCCAACAACATCTGGAAGGTTACATTTTTCTCCCTCCTTGTTCTAAACAGTTGGACCTAGTGAGATATTGCCAGAAGGAGCCAAAGTTACTTTTTAGAACTACATCCTATGAAATTCCACAGCTACCATGGGCACTGGCCATGCTAGCTTCGACATTCTGCAGCTGTAGTCCTAAAAAGTAACTTTATTAGTCTCTTTATTCGGCTGAGGTGGGTGCATTGTGTGTACAAATAAGTGAGCTAGAACTGATAAATTTGCTTAGCCCCTTTACTTTTTTCCCATTTTCATAGAAAGACCATCGGCGTTTTTTGCTGTGGACCCAGTGGAATCTCAAAAGCCCTTCACAAACTGAGCAATAGCCGCAACCCTTATGGGACAAGGTTTGAATACAATAAAGAATCCTTCAGCTGAAAGCTTCGAGGGCTTTACAAGGACTGCCTGAAAAACCTTAGTACAACCTTTTGTTTTTAAAGGCATCAAACCCAGCAACATTAGCTCCACGGCTTGTACCAAAGGGTAGCAAACGTTTTTAAAAAGTAATTTATAACTATTTAAAATTCTAGGAAGCAGCAGAATAAAGCAAAGCAGTCTAGGCACAGAAACCCATATATCTTAGGAGATGGCAAATGCAGAACTACTGGCAGACAATGTACAATTGCTTGTATAGCTGGTGTTAGAATCAATCCATGGAAGGCTTGCAGTTTCTTCACCTAAGAGTTTCACACCCCAGGAAATAGCATTGGTTGAAAGAAAGCTCAGTTGATGAAGTTAGAAGAGGACATGCTTTGGAAATCAGCGTCTGCCTTAATAGAGATGGCTTGAACATAACAGTTGAAGAAAGAACAGCTGGAGAAGAAGATTTCTGTGTTATCCTGTGGGGATACTCTGCTATAAGTACTTCTGTATGCTCGACAGCAGGGGATTGGACCCACCCGTGTCCAGAATAAAGCAAAACATTTGTATCAATCAAGAATGCAAGATTCTTTTATACAAAACAAGCAATTGATGAGGATAGAGCAGATGTGCTCAGGTGTCGGCTAATGGTAGGCTACACCATCTTACCTAATGGTATGTGAGGTTGTCTGAACCTTAGGATAGAAATGGTGCATTCAGTTCAATTTCCTTCTTTGGTCACATCTTTCATTGTACAGAGACCGACCGGTCTTGAACACCCAATCTTGATGAGACCTGGTGGTGCAGTGGTTAAACTGCTTTACTGCAGCCAAAACAACAAGGCTTGATCCTGATGGGTATCAAAGTTGACTTAGCCTTCCTTTCTTCTGAGGTTGGTAAAGTGAGTACCCAGTACGTTGGGGGCAAAATTGTTGTTACCTTGTGAACCACACAGAGAGTACACTAAGCACTATTGGGTGGTAGGTAAAGGTAACATAAAGCCCGCCCTTGCTCAAAAGCCAGTCGTATCAGAATCTAGGGTTCAGTGCTCATCTTTGTTTATAGCTAAAGAGACAGCGTTGTCTACATCTGCAAAAGTTTCCATGGACATCTGGCAGGCATGACTAGACAGTGGAGTGCACTAATTGCTGTTTACCCTCCCACCAAAGTGGTACCTGTTTATCTACTTGCAATTTCTTGCTTTTGAACTGCTAGGATGGCATGAGCTGTTATAGATGATGGAAGCTCACTCTCTGGTGCAGCACCTGGGTCTCGAACTTCTGACCTTCCAGTTGTCTATAAGTGTACAGTGAACCTCCGCCTAACAATGCGTTCGAATAGTGTCATGTTCGATTAACAACACTACTGACGCACCCCACGTGATCATTCGAATAATGACAAAAAACGTTATTCGAATTACGACGGTATTTTTACCATTACCGTTATTCAAATAACGATTTTTGTTGTTATTCGAATAACAGCGTTTTCTGCAAAATGATGCTACTTGGGGAACCAAGTAACGTCGTTATGCGTTGGATCTACTGTATATAACTGTATTTGATTTTGCTAATTGCTAGATCTTCTCCCTGTGTGGGCCCCAAGAATCTGAAAAGGTGAGCCAGACTAGGCTCAAAGAAAATCCATCCGATGCCCCCGGGTCCCAAAATCCTAAAGAGGGTGTGCAAGGCAGAAATGGGAAATGAAAAGAGGAATACAGTATAACTCTTAGAATCCCACTAGACAGAGTCATTCTCTTAGAAATGCATATGAAATGCTTGTCTCCTTCTGACAGATAAGGATGGTGAGTTGCAGGATTTTTCTCTTTGCCCACTGGGATAGTGAAGCATATTCTGGGGCTTTTGACAGACTTCTTGCATTGAGGAGAGTGACACTTTGCACACACATGAAGCAAGAGTTTTATGCAAAATAACCATGTCACATTAGCACTGATTGAATTAATTGATCCAGATTAGGCTAACTGCTGGTTTATATATGAATTTGAGGGGTTATTGACGGCACCTAAGAGCAACAACCATCGAACAGAATAAAAACACCCGCTCTGATAAGGCAACCAGGAGCATCACACACTAATCGTTGCACATTTCTTCCTTAATGGTCTTGTAATGACCCAAGTGGTCCATTCAGACATTGGAGAGTTGGAGCGGGGGTGGAGGGCAGGAGCTTAAAGATCAGTCCTCTCAGTAAATCAGGATATGAGATTCATGCTGGGGTAATTGCACTGGGTCAAAATTAGCAGAAGGTAATATAAAAGGTTGTAGAGGAAACTGGAGGGACTGAGGTGGCTTAGTGGTTAAGGCGCTGAACTTGGAGACTGATAGGTCAGAGTTCGAGACCTGAGTACTGCATGACGGAGACTCTGTCCCAGATCCTGCCAACCTAGCAGTTTGAAAGCAAGAAATTGCAAGTAGATAAATGGGTACAGTGTTCCGTGCACTCTGGTGTCCAGGCATGCCTGCCACATGGCCACAGGAACATCTGCAAATGCAGATAGCTCTGGCTTTTCGGCACTGAACCCTAGAGTCAGATACGACTGGCTTTCGAGAAAGGGCAACCTTTACCTTTGCAGAGGAAACTGCTGCACAATGTTGCTTGTATGTTGCCCCCAAATCTTACAGAAAATTGTAAAAAACAACCAGACCCAAGTGTCTTTACTCACACTGGCCATACCTGTCAAGCGCGGCTCCGGAAAATCCAGGAACTGCTCTGGCCCAGCTGTGCATGCACAGCAACAACTCCTGCGCATGCGCAGAACCCTTCTGCACATGTGCAGGACCCCTCTGCGCATTACCCTTCTGCGCAGAACCCATGCACAGTAACTATTTGCCACATCAATGTAACAGTAATTTCTCCCTTCCTTAAGGTAAAGGTCTCTTGCTCGAAAGCCAGTTGTATCCATCTCTAGAGGGTTTTGCTCATCTCCATTTACAGCCAAAGATTGATCATGTGGCAGGCATGACTAGATGCTGGCACACACAGAATACTTACCTTTCCCGCCGAAGCAGTACCTATTTATCAACTTACAATTTCTTGCTTTCAAACTGCTAGGTTAGCAGGATCTGGGACAGATGACGGGCGCTCACACTGTTATGTAGCACGTGGGTTTCAAACTGCTGGACGGACAACCTTCCACTCATCAAGCTCAGCATCTTAACCACTAAACCACTGCAGCCCCTTCCTTACCGGCTTTATATCAGATTATACATATTTGCACGAGTGCATGTATATATATGTATGTAAAATGAAGAAGCTACTGCATTTAAAATGGAGAGTTTGCTTCAGTTAAGAACATTCTGTAATCAAATAGATGACAGGTTGGGGTTTTCCCCCCAAAGTGTTCAGTAGGGAGCTTGGCCACAGGAACAGTTAAATCTTCACAGTGTTCACAAACAGGGACAGTAAAAAAGTAATTACATTCCTACACTCCAGCTGCAAATATATATATCCCTTCCTTCCTCTAACCTTAAATCCACTCATTTTTCCTGGTGATTTGTATTATTTCTGCAGGGGAGAGAAGTTGTGGAGAGGTCATAGAACTGCAGATAAATGGTGTCACAACACATTCATCAAATGATAGAAGGAGCCACAGTAGGATTCAAAAATCGGACAGGTGAAGGAAGATGTGAAATATTTACTGATCCCAAGAAGATGAAAGAAGGAGGCGTTTCTAGATTTATCTAGCATATTTGCATAGGAAATGTAAGGAAAGGGCAGGGTGGTGATTTAAACACAGCATGTGCTTTGGTTGCAAAATTGCTACTGTGCTGATTTAGAACAAGCAAGGGAACTGATTTTAAGCCTCTGCCGGGCGTGTTCTTCAACAAAACAGCGAGGGGAACTCCTTAACATTTGTTAAAAGTCTGTATTTATTGTCCACGAGGGCTCCTAAAGCAGTGCAGTGTATTGAGACACATCCTGCAAAATCATACCTGTCAACCGCGGCTCCGGCCAATCCGGGACCTGCGCAGAACGGTTCTGCGCAGGTCACCTTCTACGCATGCGTAGAAGGGTTTTACGCTTGCGTAGCCCCCTTCTATGCATGTGTAGCCTTCTACGCATGTGTAGAAGGGTTCTACACAAGCGTAAAACCCTTCTACGCATGTGTAGAAGGGTTCTACACAAGCGTAAAACCCTTCTACGCATGGGTTTTCCCCCGCTGCCAAATTCCGGGGTTTCGGCAGCGTGGGGTGGGAAATGGCGCAAATCAGCACCGAAAACCGGGAAATCCTGGCCAATTCGGGAAGGTTGACAGGTACTGTATGTGCAAATCCAGATTAAAAAAAAAATGATTTAAAAGATTTATTTCTCAAAAAACTTTAAAGGCCAATGTTTAGGCTACTTTTCTGAAACACCAAAGGCCATAAGAAACAAGCAGGTTGCGGGAAACAGCCAGATTTTCCTTCGGAAAGGAGGTTCACAATGGAATTGTTGTAGCAGAAAGATGCTTGTGTTGTATACTCAGCAGCCTAATCTCTCCATATGATAGTATATGCAACAAAACACACTGAGTATCTTCTATTCCAGATGACCCTGGCTACCAGCTGGGAGTTATTTTATTTTATATATCACTCCTCTGGCCAAGTTATCCAGCTATGGGAATAAAGTAGACCGTACTGCCAGCATCTCAGCACCAAGTATTGTCACAATTAAAATTCCTTTCTCCTTGCCGTAGCTTTCCACATTCACTCTGAACTACCTGGACCATTACCAAGGCTAGTTCTTGAACTTCTGAGACTGCAAGGGGAAGGGGGGACCTGGGAATTTAATCGGTTGTCAAATAATGGCAAGCCTTAGAAGTACTTAATTCGGGAATAAGAAAAAGAAGTCAGAGCGCTTCTTCAAGAAGAAAATAATATAAATAAAACCAATTTATTGGTATCTTGCATGCAAAATGGTACCTTCTCTATGAGGAGGGATCTTTACTGTTTGTCAAGTGTGTACATCTTGTATAGCGATGAACAAACAACTTGCGCTGTTACAGACAACATAAACAATGGCTCCTCCCATTATTATATTCCCAAAAATATGCACACACTAAATACTGTATATGAATTTCTTAAGAAGAAATACTAGCATATTAAACTTCTGCAAACTAATAACTAAAAGTGCATGTCCAACCTTCAAACATAAATACATGGACCAATCTTATGAAACAATGTGCTTTAGCCTGTTTACGTTGTTTCAGCTTAGCTATTACATGTCAGGCTTGGCCTTAGTTTTTCCAAAGGGGTTAACTTGTAAACAAGTGGCCAAACCTCTGTCTCCCTATGCTCATGATGGTGAACCTTGGCACTCCAGATGTTCTTGGTCTTCAATTCCCAGAAACCCAAGTACCCTGTGAATCCACACAAATGGGTTTACTGCAATTCATCCGGCCCACGCTTCCCTCATCTCTCCCGGAAGCGGAAGTAAAATGTGCCCATACGGTTAAGACTCTTCCAGGCTAACCCTCCATATGGGCACATTTTACTTCCACTTCCGAGAGTGACAAGGGCAGTGTGGGCCGGATGAATCGCAGTAAACCCATTTGTGTGGATTCACAGGGTGCTAGGGCTTCTGGGAATTGAAGTCCAAGAGCATCTGGAGTGCCAATGTTCGCCATCACGGGTCTATGCTGTTAGAACATCTGTTAGAATCCAGATGAGAAAAGGGTGTGGGTCTTCAGTTACTTTAGTTTACTTTGAAAAACAACTTTTGTAACTTAGAAATGAATTTCTTCATTTCAAAATGGCTCTGGTTCTGCTAACAGTCACACGGTCAAACTGCCTTTAACCTGGCAGACACTTGCCAAATCCAACAAGTAACAAAGAATTCACTCCTTGTCGTGTCCGGCCCTTATAAAGAACAGTCCAGCAATGATGAATAGAACAACAAACAACGGTTTATTGTAAAGTCTCTCTGGTTACTCTTACAAGGAATATCCGGACCCTCAGACGGCTACACAAGTCCCATGTAATCGGTCTCTGAATTCTACCGTAGAGGCAATGTACTAAGCTAACACATTGCAAGTGAGCATATATAGAAGACCCCAGGTTAGCCCAGCATGGTCTAACCTGCAGTGGGGATGAGAAGCATAGATCCAGCCCCGGCCCCACCCTTGTTTACCCATGGGGCTTATATAGTGTCTCCCTGGTGGTGACTCTTTGATACAATGTAGTAACCCTCCGGACAACCTTAACTAACCAATCATAACAAGATATACCAGTTTAAACCAATCAGGAACAGGATCCAAAGTTGCACCCAATCATTGAGCTCTAATTAATATAAAGAGTGTGCCCAGAAAGGAAGAATACGCGCCAAATCTAGCTATTACTTCTAATGGTGGGAAATCGCCATTTTGCCTTTTGCAAGGCGTTGCTGGAGCAACCTGCATTTAACTTGAATACACAACACTCCTTTAAAGTGATCTCTGAGACAAAGAGAGCAAAGGTTGTTATGGTAGCGTTCGAGGCATCTTCGTGGCAATAACTCTATCTCTTACCCCTTGAAATAATCAAACGCGGTGATAAAAGAAATGTTTTATTGAAGATAAAGCATAAAGTCCATTTTGTCAAATACAGGATACAGAAACAGGTTCAAAATAGTTCTAATCAACAATAGAAGAAGGAACACACACACTGTTATGTTCCCCTTAAAATAAGCATAATCTAAGCAGGAATTCTCAACCTTTAAAAGCCGGGGCAGGGACATGCTCCGTCAGACAGCTTTGGGGGCCGGATGGCCATTTTGCCCTTCCTCCACCACGTGACACTTCCGGTGTGGTGGAAGCAGTGTGAGGCCACATGAAATGGTACCATGGGCTGCATCCGGCCCACGAGCCACAGGTTGAGAATCCCTGATCTAAGCTATCTAAGTAATCATGATGACTTCCAGCTCCAACTCCAACATGAACTCAAATTTGAACTCAAACTAACTCAGTGGCTTCTGGTTTGGCTAATTTGAATAGTCAATAAGAGTTCACTGTAATAACTCATAACATGTAACTGTTCTCATAATACACTCATCCTGTTCTCAGAGATGAGCTGTTGACTTACTCCCCACATTCCTTGTGAACTGGGTAGAGAGCTACTGAGCTTTGAGGCTCCACTGAAGGCCTCTGCAGTTAACTCCCATCACCTGCTTGATAAGCGAGCAGAGTGAGAACAGAACATTGGCATTGCTGCACATTTCTCCGTACGCACGTTTCTAACAGAGGCAACACCATTTTGAAACACAATTAAGTCCATGGTATTTCAATACCATGACAAGTGTCGGGTGGTTGTTAACTGTTTATTCCTATTTATACCACTCATTTGAAAAGCACTGCAAACACTCAGATTTTTCCCATCCAGTATATGAAGTCTGTCTACAGCCAGTCTGGCCAGGTTATCCTGCTATGGTAAGAGAGTAGACCATACTGCCAGCAACTTAATGCCAATTGTCAGGTGGCAGTTAACTAACTTGATAACCCTGAAGACTAATGGCTTTGGTGCCAAAGTCCACAGAGAAGGGTGATGGTCCCCAAGTGGATTAAACCCCACTTGAATGATGGAAGGCGGCAACTTCATCAACACTGGCCTGGGGCAGATTAGGTCTTTGCATGCCAAAAGGGCTCAGGACTAGAAAGTGACTTGCGAACTGAATCAGTGGTACGGGGTACATGCTGCAATGCAGAAGGCAAATGAAAGGCCACTTTTTGTTGTTGTTCAGTTGCACAGTCAATTCCGACCCTTTGCAACCCTTTGCACTTTTGTCCTTCAGGCACCTCTGTCCTCCACCATCCTCCTCAGCCCACCCAGCTCTGTACCCATTGCGCCTACAACACAATCTAGCCATCACATCTTTGGCCACTGCATTACTGCATATTCTCAGGACAGTCTTCATGGCTGATCACCATGAGGATTGCCAATATCCGGATTTGGATACAGCAGAACAAGAAGAAGAACCACTCCTGTGGAGAACAAATGTTCCCCACTCTGGTTGGTTTATAACATTAAAATATAATAGCATATAAAAACAGTTACCCTTTTAAAAGCAATGGCTACAATGAATAGATACAAATTTGGTACCCCTAAACAGACAAAATAAATACCAAGGGAAGAGGGATCCTTAAATGCCTCTCAAAACAAACTAGTGTTCAGAAACTTAATTTTTTAAAAAATAGTGAGTACTTGCTGTAGCTCAGCCAGTAAATCATTCCAAAGAATAGGTGCTACCACCAAGAAGGCTCTTTTCCCAGGAATGGTCGTCTTTGCCATTCTCAACATTGGCACCTAGAGCTGTATGTTCTCCTTCGTATAGTTTGTGAATCCCCACTCATGGGGTTATGCGCCTGCGCAGAACGGCCGATCGGAGGCTTGAAAAGCTATTGGTCAAAAGTACCGCCCACCCTGAGGCGCCCACGCGCCATTTTACCTCAGTTCTCTTCTTTCCGCCGTAGCAGCAGGACGATCGTTGAGAGCTTCTCAATTTTTCTCGCCCTTCTGAGGGAAAGCCTTTGGCAAATTTAACAATTTTTTGCGGCAATCTTGTCCTTTGGGCAGGATTGCCACCCCAGCGCTGTTTCTTCCTTCGGGTGGACTCAGTTGCTTCCTCGCTTCGATCACCGTCTCCCCCCTCAAGGGGGTGGCGGCTGGTCCGCCCTTCGGGGTAACCGCTTGGACTTCCACTGGAAGAATTTTTTCCTCGGTTGATGGCTGCAGCCTTTAAACAGTGCACGGCTTGCCATAAGAAGTTCCCGGCTTCCGACGGCCACAGCCTGTGCCTCTTTTGTTTGGGAGAGTCGCATCAGAGCCAGTCCTGCCCGCACTGCAAGAAGTTTACGCGCCTTGCGGTGCAGAACCGAAGCAACCGGCTCAAGGCTCACCTGATGGAGCTCGCTTTGGCTCCCACCGCGGCCGCCTCTACCTCCGCCGAGGCCTCCCGGCCGCCTCCCGCTTCTACTTCCACGCTTCCGATCAGGAAGAAGAAGAAAAGGGACAAGAACGGGGAGAAGAAACGGAAGCACGGGTCGGAGAAGAGACGCTCGCTCCCTCCCACCCCGCGCACGCCCAGATCTCCCGGGCCTTCGCCTCCGTTTTCTGTTGCACGTTGTCCGTCTCCCGGGTCTTCCATCTGGGGAGGACGGTCATCCTCTGGGTCGCCTGAAAAAGGACGCAGGGCTGGGGCTCCAGCTCGCCCACTTCAGGTTCTGTCCTCTCCCCCCCGAGGGAGGGTTCGTTCGCCCACGAGGCAGGCCTCCGTCTCCCCGAGACCCAGGACTCCAACAGACGAAGCGGCAGTCTCCGTTCCGGCCACTGTTTCGTCACCGACAGCCACCGTTCCGTCGATCACCGTTCCGTCGGCCACCGTTCCGTCGGCCACCATTCCGCCGACCACCGTGGCTCCACCACCAGCGACCATGGACACACCCCAGATGGCACTCTTCAGGGGTATGTTCGAAGTCATGGCGTCGTTCGCGAGCCAGTTCCAGACCACCATGCCTGCGGCCTCTGCGTCTCCGGTCCAGACCACCGCAAGCCCCGGGGATGCCGGCCTTACCGTGGCCCCACCGACCCCTCGTGGGTCGAGTGTCCGCTCCCCTGGCCCACCCAAACCGTCATGGTGTGGTCCAGACGTAGATGCGGTGGACTCCCATCCCGCCGACCCGCCCAGGCCGTACTGGCGCGGTCCCGACGTGGATGCAAGAGTTCCTCCCTCGTCCTCCGATGACTCCAGCTCGTCTTCGGAGGAGGACGAGGGAGACGTCGACGCCGAAAGGACGCCGGAACAGACCATCGGCGCGGTCGGCCCACCGCGTGGTGAGGACCAACGCTCCCTGACCGCCATGCTCACGCGACTGGGCACCGCCCTGAATCTCAAGGTGGACCAGCCACCATTGGAAGGCGAGGACCAAATGACCGCCAAGCTGGACAGACGAGCGGTGCGGCCGGTCCATATAACCATGCTCCCCTCAATGTTGACGTCGGCGAAGGCAACATGGAGGAAACCAGTTTCGGCGCACTCCGTCTCGTCCAGGCTGGACAGCATGTACAAAGTCCTGGACGAGAACGTCGAGTTCCTGCAGGCTCACCCCCTGCCGAATTCGCTGGTGGTCAAGGCCTTCCAGCACAGGATGGCCACCAGCGGGTTCCCGGTGCCTTCGACCCCGGAAGGGAAGAAGCTGGACGCGGTGGGCCGCAAATTCTACGCCACCGGGTCCCTCTTCTTCCGCGCCGCCAACTACTCGGCTGCCATGGGCCTCTACCAGTCCCACCTCTGGGAGCAGGTGAAGGTAGAGATGGCAAAGCTGCCCGCCGACGCCCAGAAGCGGATCGACGCGCTGGCTACTGAAGGGGACTTCGTCGCGGAACAACTGATGCGCACAGCCAGGCACATCAATGACTACGCGGCGAAAGACATGGCCTCCGCCATCCACCTCCGTCGGCATGCCTGGCTCAGGGACACCTCCCTCGATGACGCTATGAAGAAGCTCATCGAGGAGTTTCCCTTCGACGGACAGGGCCTGTTCGGGCAGGATACCGACAAGGTCCTGAACGAGATGCGCCAGACGAACTCCACGGCAAGGTTCTTGGGGCTCACCACGCCGGCTCCGCCCTCCAGGCCGAGGTACCAGCCCTTCACGCGGCGATACCAGGGCAACCCGCAGCAGCAGGGCCCCGCGGAGCAGCCCAGGTCCGGCGCTTACAAGCAGCGGCGTCAACACAAACCCCGCTACCGACCCTACGGGCAGGACAAGCGCTCCGGCGCGAAGTCCAAGTCCCATGTTTGAAGTCGCGACGGCCGAGTCTCTCTCGCTCCACATCCCGTACCTCCCCCTCCGGAACTTCCTCCAGGTATGGTCGAGCATCACGGACGACCAGTGGGTCTTGAGGATCTTGTCCTCTGGCTACGCCATCGAGTTCGCACGGGTGCCTCGGGTTGGAAGACATCGTCTCACCGCCTCGTCCCCCCATTTGGAGGAAGAAATATCAACTCTTCTCTCCAAGGGAGCCATCGAACGGGTACCACCGCCCGACTGGGACAACGGCTTCTACTCGAGGTACTTCGTGGTCCAGAAGAAGGACGGAGGGCTGCGCCCAATCCTAGACCTGCGCCGCCTGAACAAGTGCATCCACACCAGGAAGTTCCGGATGGTGACCCTGCAAACCATCCTCCCCCTCATCAACAAGGAGGACTGGTTCACGATCATAGACCTCAAGGATGCGTACTTCCATGTCTCCATCCTCAAGGATCACAGACGGTTCCTCCGTTTCCGCATCGGCAACTCCGTGTACCAGTACCGGTGCCTACCGTTCGGTCTGGCCACGGCACCGCGGGTCTTCACCAAGTGCATGGCTCCGGTCGCTGCCTACCTTCGCCAACGCGGCATCAGGGTCTTCCCATACATCGACGACTGGCTGATTGTCTCCCCCACCAGCTCGTCGGCCATTCGGGACACACAATTCACGGTCCACCTCATGGAGAGTCTCGGCCTCAGGATCAACTTCACCAAATCGAAGTTGATTCCCTCGCAACGCGTCGAGTACATTGGAGCGGTACTCGACTCGCTTACTACCAGAGCCTACGCCCCCCAGAAACGCTTACAGGACATTGCGCAAGGGGTCAGCGAACTTCGCACCAAACCGTGCATCCGGGTGAAGAAGGCTCAGAGACTTCTAGGCCTGATGGCCTCAACAACGGCAGTGATTCCCCACGCCAAGTTGAAATTCAGGTCCCTGCAATCGTGGCTCCTTCACGGGTTCGACGCACTTCGGGAGAACCAGTCCAAACGGTTGACCCCGTCTCCGGAACTGAGGGACCAACTGCTGTGGTGGTCGACACCACTCAACGTGGCCGCGGGGAAGAGCTTCTACCCCCCGCAACCCACGTTGCAGATACTGACCGATGCAAGCAACCTCGGCTGGGGCGCTGCCTGCGGGATTCTCACGGTCAACGACACCTGGGCGCCACACGAAACGGTGCACCATATAAACTACTTGGAACTACTAGCCATTTGGAAGGCCCTGCGTTCCTTCGAGACTCTGCTCACCGGGAAGGCGGTGCAAGTGGCCTCGGACAATACCACGGCGGTGGCATACCTCAACAAGCAGGGAGGAACGCGGTCTACTACCCTCCTCTACCTTGCAGTGCAACTTTGGGAATGGTGCCTGGAGAGACACATTTTCCCGATTGGCGTGCACATTCAGGGCAAACTGAATGTTTTGGCAGACCACCTCAGCCGTCTCACCTCGACGACCCACGAGTGGGAACTGGACAACGGGGTATTCCAGTCGCTTTGCGAGGTCTGGGGGACGCCGAGCATAGACCTCTTTGCCTCAGAGTCCAACAAGAAACTCAACAGGTACTGCTCCAGAGCGGGCATCGGACTGAACTCCGAGGGCGATGCCTTCATGAAACGGTGGGATCGGGACTATCTTTATGCCTTTCCTCCATTTCCTCTGGTCCAGAAGGTGCTCACCAGGATGCTACAGCACAAGACCAACGCAATTCTGGTGGCCCCGGCATGGCCTCGCCAGCCCTGGTTCCCGCTGCTGTTACGCATGTCGTCACAGTATCACACTCTACCAGAATCACCGACGCTCCTCCAAATGGAGCACGGACAGCTTCACCATTCAGATTTACCCAGCCTCCACCTCACCGCGTGGAGGATAACCCCAGACTGTCCAGGATCCTGGAACTAGCACGGCGCCCTTCCACAAGGAAGTCCTACGCTTCCAAATACAAGCGTTTTTGTGCTTTCCTGGCTTCCCAGCAAATGTCCCCCCCGCAGGTGGGACTACAAGACATTTTAACCTACCTCCTCCATCTGGCGGAGTCTGGCCTTAGCATCACCTCCATCCGAGTGCATCTCGCAGCAGTAGTAGCGCACTCTCCGGCTGGTTCGCCCGCTTCGGGGGCCTTCCGTGACCAAACGGTAAAGCGCTTCCTCAAGGGACTAAGGAACGTTTTTCCGCCGACCCGGACACCGACGGCCCAATGGTCACTGTCCACCGTTCTCAACGCGCTCACCAGGACCCCATTCGAGCCCATGGCTACCGCCGATGTTCGTCTCCTCACATGGAAGACGGCATTCCTGGTGGCTATCACGTCTGCACGACGAGCTGGTGAACTGGTTGCCCTGCGAGCAGACGCACCCTTTCTCCAGTTCTTCAACGACCACGTCGTCCTCCAAGCGGACATCACCTTCCTGCCCAAGGTGGTCTCCAAGTTTCACATGGCACAGACTATCTCCTTGCCAACCTTCTTCCAAAACCCCACTAATGCCCAAGAAAGGACTTGGCACACACTGGATGTGAAACGAGCTTTATTGTTTTACACCAGCAGGACTAGGGAGTTCAGGAAGTCGCAACGCCTCTTTGTGGCTTATGGGGGAAAGTCCAAGGGTGAACCCATCTCTGCTCAAAGGTTCTCCAAATGGATCACCTCTACCATCTACCTGGCCTACGAGTCAGCCTCACTGCCACCTCCACCGCATGTCAGGGCGCATTCCACCAGGGCGATTGCCACATCCACTGCCTTTCTGGAGGGCACACCGCTTGAGGACATATGTAAGGCTGCCACATGGTCCAGACCTTCCACATTTGTCCAACATTACAGGGTGGACACCAGAGCCACTGCGGACGCCAGGCTTGGCCGTGTCGTCCTAACCAGAGGGCTCCGGACTCAACGCCCCTGACGGGTCTACCTGCTGGATCTTCATATCATCGTGGGATCATCTCATCCGACTGCCCACCGACCAAGTGAGTGTGAGCTTGCTAATCTCCCATGAGTGGGGATTCACAAACTATACGAAGGAGAAAGTTCGGTTTCACTTACCAGTGATAACTTTCGTTCTTCGAGTATATAGTTTGTGAATACACACTACCCACCCTGCCTCCCCTCTTGAGCTGCACGGATGAGATCAATTGGTTTATCCTGTGCTTGGCTTAAGTATGGAACTGAGGTAAAATGGCGCGCGGGCACCTCAGGGTGGGCGGTACGGTGGGCGGTCTTACCGCCAAAACTTTTGACCAATAGCTTTTCAAGCCTCCGATCGGCCGTTCTGCGCAGGCGCATAACCCCATGAGTGTGTATTCACAAACTATATACTCGAAGAACGAAAGTTATCACTGGTAAGTGAAACCGAACTTTTTGAGAGGACCGGCTGATGCTGACAGTAGATCTTTGGAAGAGAAACTCCACCAGATAACAAGGTTCCCAAACCATTCAGGGCTTTCTGCAGGGATGGATCCAGCCTGGATTTCCACAAACATCTCCACCAGAGCAGTAACTCCCTTCTGCTATGATTGGTCTCCAACAGTGCCCCTTCCATCTATAAGAGGGAGGCAATTAAAAAGCTGGCTTGGCCATCCTACAACTCAACCCATGCATCAGTCTACCTAATTAAATGGAGCACCAGTCTTCTATGAAGCTTAACATATGGCTTGCCATATCAACCAGACTGAACAAACTCATCAGATATCGATTTTTGACCCACTGTATGAAGCTCAGCATCTTAACCACTAAGCTTTATAGCAGTGTAAGAGTGGTAAATGAACATCTGACATATTCAGAAAACCCTATGAGGGTCACCACATGTTGGAGGTAGCTTGATGGCACATAACAATGATTAAGAAGTACAGTCGTACCTCATACAATGATTTTAATCCATTCCAAGGGGTTCGTTGTTGTACGAAACAATTGCTATACGATGCATGTATTGTATAGTGATTTTGCTAAGTGGTTTTTTTTCCCATTGAAAAATTCTTGTATGGTTTTTTCCCATGGGGAAAATTATTATGCGAGACAACATTTCCCCCCCCCCCAAAAAAAACAAACAACAACCCCCGAACTGTTATGCTATTTCGTTGCTATATGGGGTGATTGTTGTATGAGGTTCAACTGTATAAGCTTTGGTGGATTACCATCCAGTTCATCAGGCAGGCAAAGTCTGAAGACTGTCATCTACAAAAGCTCTCACTGAAAAGCTCTCCCTGCAAGTAAATGTATTAGTCTTAAAGTTGTCACAATGATTACAGAAAACAGAGCAGTACAGATGCAAAGGTGAAAATGCATAATGAGAGCTGACTCCCTGTAAGCAAGGTGCGGAGCTCACAGCCATCTGAGAATACAATCTATCCCTTGCTATCATGGTCCCCATGAATGGCAATCCATCTGGACAAGACACATCTGTCCAATTCAACAATGGAGAAGCAAGCTTTGCCGCACACGTATGAGTCTCCATGCGCTTACCCTCCTGGTTGATGCTGTCATTGTCATCAACATCCCATACCCACTTCTGTGTTTAACCCGTTTGCAGCCCACACCGTTTACTGCCTCTCAGCACAAACCAACCCGACAGTTTGGGAAATAAATCTTAGGATCGAATCTCTTGTCAACCCTAGGTTGGGCCAAGTGTGAATGCTCAAAAACAGAGTTGCATAAATATATGATGTACACACAGGCTCACTAGAAGGGAGGAAAACAAAGTGTGAGCGATCGACTGGCCGTCTGTTGCTGCATTGCTTCAGTCGCACCAGCGGCACATTAAAATTCTCTCACTGCAAGGTCATTGCGCTTGTCTTCCGAGCTCCACCTGCCCGCCTCCTCCTGCTGGGCACAAGACTTGGCGAGGGAAACGAGAGGGCAAACCTTCATTTTCAACACAGCCAGTACATCTCCCTCCCTCTCCCTTTCTCTGTCACAGCCCCCTGGTTGATGTAGTTCTTTCCTTTTGGAAAGCTGGATACTAGTCTTTCTTAGACCTGTTTTTTTACCCTGTTCCTTTCACACAGAGACTGGGGTGGCTTAGTGGTTAAGACGCTGAACTTGATGACTGGAAGGTCAGCAGGTCAGCAGTTTGAGACCTGAGTGCTGGACGGCAGAGTGAGCTCCCGTCATCTGTCCCAGCCCCTGCCAACCTAGCAGTTCGAATGCAAGAAATTGCAAGTAGATAAATAGGTGCTACTTCAGTGGGAAAGTTAACAGCATTCTGTGCACTCTGGTGTTTAGTCATGCCTGCTACATGTCCATGGAAACATCTGCAGACACAGACAGTGTTAGCTCTTTGGCTATAAACAGATGAGCACTGAACCCTAGAGTCAGACACGACTGACATACTCATATTCCAAGAACATGTGGCTTGCAGGCCAGACAATGCAATAGTTTGGAGCAGGGTTTCCTAACCTTGGGCCCTGAGATGTTCTTGGACTTCAGCCACCAGAAGCCCAAAGCACACCTGCTGATTGAGGCTTCTGTACCATTGGGTATTTCATAGGATTTGACATAAAGACGCTGTAATGTTGCTGTAATGTTGCAGCTACCTGTGTGCATATTGAGCATATCAGGAACAGCATCAACAACCTTTAGGGCCAAGGTTTTTGAAAGCAGACCTTGGAAAAGTTTCTTTCTTTGGACTTCAACAGCCATGAACACTTCCAGTTGACTAGAGGAATCTGGAAACCGTAGTCCAGTGGCTGTTGCTCAACTACCTACTCCATGCTGAGACCACTGGAAAAAAGGAAATTTGTATAAAGGACTCCATGGGAAAATGTGAGGGTTCTAAAAGTTAGGAAAATTGCCCGGGGATGCCATGAGCTGCCTGTGAGCCTGTATCCCAGATGTGTCTGTCAGGTGCCTACTAGAGTTCCCTTTGCAATGCTGAGTTAAAATTGTTTTCTTAGCCTGCTTCTTTTAATAGTTTCTGATTCTTCCGTCGTCTTTCTTTTATGTGCCTTACCTGCTGTGCTGTGTTTTGCAATTTCATGGAATTGGTTTTAATTATTTTAACTGTGAAATTGCTTTGATTGTATGCTGCCTGGAGTGAGTCAAAAGGAAGGATGCAGGGTTGGTATATTTATTTAGTTTTAAATTGGCAGAAAATATATTCTAAAATCCATGGCAGTGGCTCTAGAACCTTGGCACTCCAGATGTTGTTGGACTTCAATTTGAGGGCAGCGCGGGCTGGATGAATCGCAGTAAACCCATTCATGTGGATTCACAGGAGGCTTGGGCTTCTGGAAATTGAAGTCCAAGAACATCTTGAGTAGCAAGGTTTGCCATCACAGACCTATTATGATGCATTGAGGCTTTCTTGACCTCCTCTTCTGCTATGTTACTAACTTGGCATGCACCTTAGCCCCTACTGGTACGGATTCTTCTTCCCAGACTGAATGGAAGTTGAAGATCACTGTGGCTATTCTCACACCAGATGCAGCAGTTCTGAAAAATGAAGTTGTGTTGCATTCAAACCAACCCTCAAGATTCTTTGGTCAGTACATTGTTCTCCTCCCCTTCTTTTCCTATTTATTTTCCTGGAATGCTCAGTTGTAAAACAATCTACAATTTTCCTTTCTCATAGCTGGCAGAGATGTTCTACCAGACTGAATGAATTTGCTTGGGGTACACAGAAAGAGCCTCCTCGAAGATTGTGATATTCTAGAACCCCAATCAGGTGTACCCTGGTCAAGGCTAATCTTTCTCACACTAGGTCAGGGCAAAGGAACTGCAGAATAAACTCGCCAAAGGGTGCCTTCATTTTCACAGTTTCACGTCATGGAAGAAGAAGAATTATTTGCTTTAATACTTCTTTCTTGGTGACCTCTTAATTCAGGAAGTTCTTAGCATCGTATGATAAGTCCACATTTCTAATCTATACATCATTAAAGTCCACCATTCCATGCTCTATAATAGAACTGAGAGTTTATAACATCCCAAAAGCCGGTTTTAAGCTTCCAGTTGTATTTCTTATGGAAGCTACATTTTGGTGCCAGCTGCTCTATGTACATTGAGAGGAGGATGGATGGGTAGAGCATCTGAAAGGCCAATGCTTTAACACCACTGCTATAGAGAGAAAATTAAAATTTTACTCTTCTAAATCTAAGATTTCCCCAAGGATACTCAGAAGTTCAATTGCACGTGTGAGATTCCAACCCAGAGTCCTTGGTCAAGTGTAGAATCCAGCACAAAACATTTCAGATGTTGTATGCACAAGTGACAATAGATGGAGCGCCAGAATAATGAATAGTTATCCAAGAGATTGCAAAAGACCTAGGGCAGGAGTTCTCAACCTTTTAAAGCTGGGGGACGGGTCATGCTCCTTCAGACAGCATTGGGGGCTGGATGGCCATTTTGCCCTTCCTCCACCACATGACACTTCCTGGTGTGGTGGAGGCAGTAGGGGCCACATGAAATGGTGCCATGGGCCACATCCAGCCCGCGGGCTGCAAGCTGAGAATACCTGACCTAGGGGAGGACCACCTCACCGATGGGAAGATTTTCTTAAGAAAAATGTTAGACCAACATGGAGAAGAACTTCCAGGGACAGATCAATATGGACAGAAGTTGTGTTGTTGCAGAGATGTCTATTCATACAAAGACTCCTCGCTGAATAACGACTTCAAGGTATCCAAGGAAGCTAAGAAAATGTTTGTGTGCCTCTAGCATCCTGGTGGTGGTGGTGGTGGTGGTGGAGTCCCAGAAAAGTAACACTTCCAACCCCTGATTAAAAGATTTTGCAGCCACCTGCTCTAATTTATATTGATAGCAGCAGTTGCTGGGAGCATAGCTGGCAAAGAGCCACAGCGTTATGAAAATATATCACCCAGGAAAAGGAGCTTTCAATAAAATGCTCATGAAGCAATGAATATTTTCCCCCTAGGTTGTTACAATTGGAAAGTCATTTGTGGTTTTGCTCACAGTCAATTGCATCTTCGAAATACAGCTGGAACGTATAACTAGGCAAAAGGGACTGGTATATTATAAAACAAAAGATACAGTAGTCCAAATTCTAACTGTCAGACAGATACACCAGCCTTCACTGCACCACCACTGCATTGTAGGCTGGAGAATCAAAGCTGGCAGAGGCAAGTTCTGAATTGCAAAACAGCAGTCATTCCTTATTCCCCATCCAGAGGGAAAAGGCAAACTTTTCAAGTTGCTGTGGGACATTTTCCAGTAAGAAATGACCCATCTTGCTTGCTTGCATTTCGTGTCAGAGATTATTCTGGGTTGAAAGGATTTTTTAAGGGAACACCTGAATGAGGCTCCTTTCATGTCCCCAAGGGCAGCTCTTGGGTATTGAAACCCAACCTTCCAGCCTCCAGCTCAGTGCCTTAACCACTAGGCCACCGGAGAAACTGTACCCATCTTGCTTAGAGAATGCCATGAAATGCACTCTCCATCCCATCTCAAGTTCACTTTGCACTTAGTTACAGTGAGTTTTTGTTGGGAAATCATAATCAATAGCAATAGCAATTATACTTATATACCACTGCAGAGCGCAGGGGTGACCAGCCTTTTTGCTCTGTGGGCCAGACCATGCCCCCTTGGACAGATGTGTGGGCGTGAGGTGTGGTTCCTCCCACTGCTTCTTCTACTTCTGGTGTCAGCGGTGGTGGTGGGTGCATTTATTGTGCATTTTTGCCTGTTTTGTCGCTTCCGCCACTTCCTGTGGCAGCGGGAGTGAGAGTGGTGCATTTTTGATGTTTTTCATTTGGTTTTCACTGGGTTTTGGTGCATTTGGGACACTTCTGGTCCATTTTGTTGCATTTGGGAGCACTTCTGGTGCATTTTCAGTGCTTCTGCTGGCAGCAGCGGGGTACTCATTGTGGGCTGGATTAATTGGCACCATGGGCCGTAGGTTGGGAACCCTTACCATAGTGCTTAGTGCACTCCCTAGCCAGTTCACAAGGTAATTAGCATTTTGCCCCCACTAAGCAAATGGGGGTACTCATGTTATTGACCTTGGAAGGCTGGAAGGCTGAGTCAACCTTAACCCCATTGGGTTTGAGCACAGGCTGTGAGCAGAGTTTTGGCACAGGATTGCAATTTAAGCACTGCACTGTAAAGCCTCTTTTAAAGAACTGGTTTTGAGTGTGGTTACACTCCATATTTTCTGATCAGTGGTTTTTATGGAACAGATTCAACCACCTAACAGAGAACAGGGACCAGGAAGTACAGTATATCACTTGTACAGAGAAACTGTCCTATTTATTGCGATTTATAAGGATGAGGTGGATAGATGGCATTGTTGATGCAATGGGTGTAGATCTGAGTGGGCTAAAGAGCATGGTGGAAGATAGAGGAGCCTGGCAAACAATGGTCCATGGGGTTGCAAAGGGTCGGACTATACTGTGCAACTGAACAACAACAAAAAGGCACATTCTCTGTATTAATTCAGTTAAAGGTAATGGTCTCCCTTGTTTGGAAGCCAATCATATCCAACTCTAGAGGTGCTGTTCAGTAAAGGAGCCAATACTCTCCACAGACAGTGTCTGAAGATATTTCCGTGTTATGTGGCAGACATGACTAGATGCTGAAGCTCACAGAACACTGCTAACTTTCTCACCCAAGCAGTACTTGTTTATCTACTTGCAATTTCTTGTTTTCAAACTGCTAGCTTGGCAGTAGCCGGGACAGATGCACTCCATCAAGCAGCATTTGGATCTCGAACTGCTGACCTGCCAACCTTCCAGTCATCAAGCTCAGCGTCTTAACCACTAAGACACTGTGGGCCCCTGTATTAATTTTCCAGACCTTAAATTGAAAGGAATAGACAAACTAGGTCAGACTTTTTTTAAGGCATCGGAATACAGTTTATTGGTAGGTTATGTAATATGTTACCATAAAAGAGACTGAAAATACACTTGTTTTTAGGATAAATACATTTGTTGTTAGGGACAGGAATCTGTGACTGTATTTCATGACTGATGGTGCCCAAGCTTATGCTGAAGTTTGCATTGTACCCAGCGATGTATTGAGGCCGGTTCTGAATGGTTCTTGCAAACTGGTAGCGGAAATTCCAGGCCACACCCACTTAGCTGGCCACACCCATCTCTTGGCCTCCCCCTCCCAGTGCCGCCGGAAACACCTCACCCAGAGCTGGAGGCACACTTTCACCTCCGCACTTCCCTCGCGCCTTCGGCCCTGGGCGAGGCGAATGGGAAGTGTTTCAGCGGCGCTGGGAGGGGGAAGCCAGTGCCAGCCCACCAACCTGCCCCACTCACCTCCCAGCAGTGCCGCTGGTGAAAGCATGCCCACACAGACAGTGAAGGGCTAACCCATCAGCAGCGCCTGGCTGCTCTGGGACTCTGACTCCTCATCTCCGTGAAGCAAGAGATCAAGGTAGGTTTCTTTCCCCTTTTTTTCTGGGGTGGGGGTTGAGGCCATGCCCACAAATAGCCATGCCCACAGATAGCCACGCCCACTGAGTAGGTAGTAATTTTCTTACAGTGCATCACTGATTGTACCTGTTTAGGTAGTCTGGGCTGTATGCTTTTTAAAGTCAAGCTGGGTTTTACTCCTTACATGAACTTCGAAAAGATTGTATGTATGTGCCATGGCCCCCACTGTTCTGGCAGGCTCACTATTGTGTGGCTCATTGAAAAGTCAGTCAGAGTGTGAGGATACTTGTGTGGTTTCCTTTCTGCTCCACATTTGGCCAACAAAATACTCACCAAATAAAATCTGGCATTTGTTTGCTAGATCTATTAATATGGAACAATTATCACCTGTCTGAACAGGTTATCCTACTATGGTAATAGAGTAGACCATGCTGCCAGTGACTCAATACCAAGTGTCAGGCTGCAGTTAACTTACCTGACCACCCCAAGGAATTAATGGTCTTGGGTGCCAAAGTCCACCGGGAAGAGGTGATGGTCCCCAAGTGGATTAAATCCCACTTGAATCCATCTTGATGGACGGTAGCAGCTTCATCAATACTGGCCTGGGGCTGAGGAGGACTTTGTGTGCCAAAAGGGTTCAGGACCAGAAAGTGAGTCGTGGAACTGGATCAGTGGTACGGGTGTCATGCTGCGATACAGAAGGCAGATGAAAGGCCACGGCATTATATTCTCAGGACAGTCTTCATGGCTGATCGCCATGATGATTGCCAATATTCTGATTTGGATATGGCAGAATAATAATAATAATAATAATAATAATAATCACCTCTTGTATCTGCACTCAGAACATTTCTGAGAAATTAAGGTACTACCACACCTCAGGATTGCTACTTTGCTCAAATCACAAAATAAACTATGTATTTGGATAAACATAAGATGTTTTATCATATATAATTGGATGGGGGTGAAGGTCTATCTAGCCCCCGTATGGTAAAATATGGCTAGAATGATTTCCCCTGGGTCTCACACCCAATTTTTTCCTAGCCTCATCTGAAAATCTGTCTTTTTTTTTTTTGCTGGCCTCCCAATTCTGACCCACCATAATGTCTGAAATCAGATGGATTGACTCATTGAGGATGGCATTGGGGCCAGTATCCTGTTCAATACATGTACATGAAGAACTTCACTACAGAAGCAGCCATGTTAATTTGACAAAGTGCTGGCTGCGTGCCTGGTAATGAATGACCTTCTATGCTATGCCATCTTCCACTGTTGACATGTTATCTACATGTAAATATTGAATAGGATGCTAGCCTAGGGTTGTGGGGTCTTTTGTATCCTTAAAATGTACAGTAAATTATAAATATAATTACAGGATGCCTTTAAATACATAAAATATGCTTCACAGAAAAAATGGACTTTTTATTTCTACCATATTGAGTACAATAAGTGCTGGGAGTATAAATATATGAAAAATTAGAATCACTGCTTTAACCAACTGTGACTGCAAATATAAAACGCTGGTTAAAGTGCACCAAGTTTGATAAAACAACAGTCCTAGAAGTGAGAAGGCTGCTTTAGATAACTTTAGTTTCAAACAGCACCATAGAATCACTGATAGATTCAGAGCAAACCTCAACATGATATAGACAATATGTGGTTGGTTGTCCTAATGTCGTTTCAAAGCTTAAAATCAACTATGGGATAGAGGGGTTTGTTGGTGCTCTGGTGCATGGAATGGTTTCCTGTCCTTCCAAGGTTGCTTTGCTACAGGGAAAAGGACAGGAATTGATGCTGTGTTATCCCGTGTGACAGTGACATTTAAACTGGAGAAATGTGCAGAAAAGGTTTAAAAACCACCAAGAGTCTCACTAAGTCTTCAAGCACCTCCACCATTCCTTCTATGTAGATCTTTTGCATATTTACAATTTCAATATGGATCACATGGCTAATCTTCCTTGTTTGTCTATGTAGATCTGACTCAATTTGGCATTCCCCCCCCCCGCCCCTGCTCTCTGATCAAGCTTTGGAAAAGACATTGGAGAATTCACCTCGCACATCATGTTGAGTAAACACCTAAAATATTGGGCCTAGACAGTTGTTATATATTTGACTGGTACATGACATGCTGATAGTCTTCACTCTCCATGAGTAATGGCTGGGTCTCCTCCAACATCCTTTTCTTCTTCCGACATTTGAGAACGCTGAGTCCAACGATCAACATGATAATAGCACCAACCACAGCGGCTCCCAGCAGCCAGGGCCAGATTTGGCGGGCTTGCTCCAAATAAGGCGTAAAAAAGTTCTGGAAGGGATTGCCTGAAAAGGGGAAAGGAGACAATGTCCTCATTTTTGATTTGTTATGCAACAGAACACATTGGGAAAGAAGAACATCAAAAAGGGCCAAAGTATCACACTTAAATCATTTCAGCAGTCTAGTAAAAATGTAGATATTGCTCTTCTATATAAAATTTTCCATGAGAAGGCTTTCTTGACTGCTGCTATTATCATGGCCTGTCAAGTAACCTCCAACTTATGGTGACCTGATAAATGAGTCCTGCCATTCAGCTCATGCAAAGTAAAAGTTCTGTTTGCTTTTGGGAGTCAATCCATTTCCTGACTAATGGAAGATATTCAAATCTGTAAAACTGCCATCTGATCAGAGCAAACAAATAGTCTTTTCATTTTCTTTTTTTTTAAAATCACACACAACAACAAAAAAACCTGAGGGCTGGGGGAAAGGATTTGGCTCCAATACCATCTTGATCCTATTATAGTACAATCAGATGTGGAAATAGCCCATAGATTGGGTTCAGTTCATGGCTGTCAGGCTAACCGTGTTCTGGGTTCAGCTTAATTACCCTGCCAGTACTCCGGGGAGCAGTCCTATTATATGCCATAAGGAATGGCATGGAGTTTGGCCTGGTAAATTGGGAACTCCTAGTCTGGGCATCACCAGTGTGGTGAGGTCAGTGATACACTATAAAAAAAATTACTACCCACTCGGTGGGCATGGCTATCTGTGAGCATGGCTATCTGTGGGAATTGCCTCCCCCCCCCCCCCCCAAGAAACCTACCTTGCTCTCTTGCTTCACAGAGCAAGCAGACACTGCTGGCGGGTCAGCCCCTCACCATCCGGGCACATTTTCACCAGTGGGGTGGGTTGGTGGGCTGGTGCCGGCCTCCGCCTCCCAGCACTGCTGGAAATGCATCCCATTCGCCTTGCCCAGGGCCGAAGGCATGCAGGAAGTGCGGAGGTGAAAGCATGCCTTCAGCCCTGGGCTAGGCGGATGAGAAGCATTGCCGGCAGCACTGCTGGGAGTTGAGCGGGGTGGGTTGGTGGGCTGGTGCCGACATCCCCCTCCCAGCACCACCAGAAATGCATCCCTGCTGGCGGTGCTGCTGGGAGGTGAGTGGGGCAAGTTGGTGGGCTGGCGTCGGCTTCCCCCTCCCAACGCTGCCGGAAATGCATCCCATTCACCTCACCCAGGGGAAAACAAAATGTGTATTCCGACAGGGATTTTGGGCAAGGATGTTACTGGCAACCTCAGAAATGAATGGGAATGCATCGGATAGCATTGGTTTTCATTTCTGCAAATCTGAGATTTTTGCTGAGACTTGAAGGACTGGGTGCTTGAATAAGTTCACAAGAGTTTGCCTGACAGACAGGCCCTGCCTTTCATTTTGTCGCTTCCCTCTGGCACTGAGTTATTACATCTGCAGTAATCGTAGGCAGATTCCCAACAGATCTGCTCCAGTCTTGTCTTCGCTCCCTGGCAGATAGTTACCTGCTCTAATAGCCTTGAACAGAAACCATAATTACTTTTTAAAAACAACTGGCTGTTTGTACTAATAATTAAAGAAAGGCAGATAATCGTAAAGAGCTACACCATATATTCTCAATGTGAGAGAGATTTCTCCTCTTATCTACAGCATCATTTTCAGCCTTTGTGTTTGGGAGGTTTGGACTCCTTTGAGAATCTGAAGAAGGCTATAAACTCCCACCTTAGAATGAAGTAATACTCTTCTTCTACTTCTTCTTCTACTTCTTCGGTGTCTAGGTCAGACATGAAACTGCCAAAATGAAGGCACCTTTTGGTGAGTCCATTCTGCAGTTCCTTTTGCCTGACTTTGTGTGAGAAAGATTAGCTGGCAACCCAAGGTTGCCATTTCCAGGATATGCCCAATTGTGGTTCAAAAATGCCACAATCTTCGAGGAGGCTCTTTCTGTGTACCCCAAATAATACAATAATAACACACACACCCCAAGACAATTTTCAAAGAAACAAAGGGAAGCAAAGAAAAATCTCAGGAAGGTTGGGGCTCCTGGATTTCTGTGAAGCCCATTTTGATGTAGGCAAATTGATTGCACACGAGCCGGCAGGCGGGCTAAACACTACCTTTTTGTAACATGGTCAATCTGTACATGAGGCAATGGCGGAGCCTTGCCTCCTTATATATGGCACATAGTACATTTGAATTTGGCCTGGAGGCACCTATTGGTTACAGTCTAGGTGACGTCCTTCTGACGTAATGCATACCTGACATCGTTTCACCTGTGGCGGGAAGATTTCCTGCCTTAGTTACTCATTGGGTGAATTGGAGCCACGTGAGCTCCGTCAGCTGCGCTAATGGCGAGCAGCTGAACTACATGTATACACAACACCCATCAAGTTATACTTCACAGTTACATGGACTACAAGGTGAGAACCTTTGCTTCTCCATTCAATTACAGTACCTTTATTTTATTTTATTTTCCCTTCCTTCTGTAAACTCAGAAACTCCTGTCTGCATAATCATTCATTTTAATTTTTATTTTCTCCTTGCACCCATATTTTGGCTGCAAATAGAAAATGTAGGTTATTAATTAGTGTAAGGCTCTAAATTTATTAATGCCATCTCAGTGTGTATTTTAATGTTGTTTAACCTTTAGTTGATTTAAATTGTTTTGTTTTATATACTGTGGAACCTCATAGAACAATTGCCCTGTATAGCAGCGAAATCATATAATAATTAGGTTTTGGGGGAAATGGCATCCCCGCATAACAATTTTCCCTTTTTTCAATGGGAAAAACCACTTAGCGGGGAAAAAATCATTGTACAATACATCCCATAGGGAAAATCGCTATATGATATGTGCACACACACATACACACACACACACAGAGAGGAGCCTCATACAATGATTTTAATCCATTCCACAAGAAAAATTGCTATATGGTGCATGCATCGTGCAATTTTTTTTTCACTAAGCAGTTTTTCCCATTGAAAAATTGTTGTATTATTTTTTCCATAGGGAAAATTGTTATACGGGATGCCATTTTAATCAATTGGTTTGGGGGAAAGCTGACTTGTATTATTTTTCCCATTGGCCACAGGATGTGAAGAGAAATGTGAATCAGACTGAAGTCTTGCTCCCCTCTCGCCAAAATCTGTAGTTTTCCCCTTTACTGCGGGGATTCTCCTTTTTCTTTGCTTTTAAAAAAACATTCAAATCAATTTAGGAGGGTGTGATCATCAAATTGATGCAGAACAAAGGAATGTCTTGAGAGGGACAAAGATCTGATCTTGGAGGGGCTGGATCTTTCAGGGCTAGGAAAATGCAAGAAAAATGCAGGAAGAAAAGGGAGACTGGATATGAGATTGATAGATCCTGGTGGCGCAGTGGTTAAACTGCTGTACTGCAAACAAAAGATTGTGAATTTGATCCTGACCAAGGCTCAAGGTTGACTTCTGAAGTCTTTAAAATGAGTACCCAGCATGTTAGGGGCAAAATGCTAATTAACTTGTGAATCACCCAGATGGTGCACACTAAGCAGACCAGATCCAACAAATAATGGCTACTGATTCATTATTTAGACATTACCTGGATTTTCAAGATATTCATAGTCATATCCCAGTTCTCTGGATGATATGAAGAAGTCCCCATTCGTATAAAGAGGAATAAATGGGACCATGTAATATCCACGGTTATGTCCAATGGGGGCGTTGGCTGCTGGGTAAGCACTGCTCAAGGGGTGGTGTCTTCTAAGCCACTGTTCAAAAAGGCTGTAAAAGGAAACAATCACATTACCATTGCACTTCTTTTTAATCATTGCTATGTTTTCTTTTCAACCCAAAGTAATGAGATACAGACTCGATAGAGAAATCATAGAGTCTGTAACTTCTTTGTTCTCAAAATCCATGGCCATCTATGGTCCTTTACCATACCATACCATACCATACCATACCATACCATACCATACCATACCATATCATCCTCTTTTCTCTTTTGATCACAAATAATTTTTCTATTTTGTATTGGATAAAGTTTGCCATCGTTCTCTCCCCCCCCCCCCCGAATTTTCCTGCACACTAACAGATGCCAAATTCATGCACCCAATCTAATTATAGGGAATAAACAGAATTTACTTTAACCTATACAATGATTGTGTGCCATCATGTCTGATTTGTTAATTAAAAATCATGGCTTCCTTAATTAATTGAATCTGTCTCATGTTCACTCCTCTCTTCCTGTTGTTTTCCCAAGCACTATTGGCCTTCCCATAATGAGAAGTTAAGTTAGTTATGGTTTCAGTGGGTCTACTCAAAGTAGGATTAAATTTAGATTGGACACGTGGTCTGCCACTGTATCATTTCTTGTCTTACATGATTATTAGGTGACTGAGTGCACATTTTGGAAATTATTCTACCATGGTTAAGTGGTAAATATGTTATACATCTAAAAGAATATATTATACATTGTGTTATTTTCCCATTAGTTCAAGCTCGGTTGATTCCAGCTTTAGGAAAGTCTTCCTCCATTTGATTGACATTGTCACCTCCCAAACTGAAACCCAGTTCTTTGAATAAACAAATTGATGTTTTGTGGCAGTAAAGAAGCCTATTATGCCCATTACCGACCGGGAGGAGGACATGGTCGATGACTTTGGACTCTGTCCCTTGGTGCCATTCTGTTGCTGGTGGTCTCTTTGGGGGCTTCAGAAAAGAGGTTTCCCTTTTGTCTTTGCAATGTCTTCGATATTTTGATTGTTGTCATTTTTACCTTGTATCTGAATTTTGTAACTATTGATTATCAATATTTTGTTGCTGTGTCTCCTGTACTATTGTGAATTTTTTGATTATTTATTTGGTCATGATTATGTGTATTATTATGCTATTGTAACTGTATGTGTATTGATTGTTGTAGCCACTCTGAGTCAGCCTTGTGCTTGAGTAGACTGGGGTATAAATCCAATAAATAATAATAAATAATAATAAATAAAGAAGTCTTTGTTATTTCACTGAGTGTTTTTATCTATACGCTCCTCAAAGTCTTGCTTTCCTTTCCTGATTGTTGCCTTGCATTTGTTCTGCCAGAATTTATGTTTCTGCCTGCTGTACTCATTCGGACAAGCCTTCTGTCTTCTAAATGAGCTTTTCTTGCTTTTGATCACTTCCCGAACAGCTCCTGTAAACCACATCGGAGTCCTCTTGGACCTACCTGGCAGTGCCCTTTTTCCTTTTGGGAATGCATTCCAATTGGGCCTCTGTTATTGTTGTTGTAAACAGCTTCCATGCAGAATTTGCCCTGCCCCTCTTCCCAGCAGCCCAATGGGAGCACTTCCTCCCTCCCCCAGCACAGAGTTTGCCCCGCTCCTCTGCAACGTGGACTGCAGCCTGTTCGGGCACTCGGTCTCTAAAAAAATTGGCATCACTGCTCTAAGGTCTAAGCCATGGGGGGAAATTAGTCCACTAACGTGCTTTCATATCGTCATCATCGTTTAGCTGCTACTCGTATCCAAGCACACATTTTCCCTGGATGTCATTTTCTCAGCTGGTGGATGTGTGTCTGGTGACTCCAGAAACCAATCCTGGCATGGAACATGTGACCACACACAGTACACTGAATAGACAGTGGAGGAAGTGGTTGGGTTTGATGAAACTTCTGTGCTTGTCGGTTAGCCTCTTCATGTCTGCAGTGTTCCCCTTCGAAGTGATCAGTAGCAGCTTGGATCATTGTTTTCTAGATATGGCTTCCTACAAGGAGTGAAAAGGAGTGTTGCCCAGATTCCTCTCGGCAAAATCCAAGAGAGGCAAAGTTGACCTTTTCAACATATAATCATGCATCACTTCTCCAGCAGCCGCGTGGCACTCAGTACCAGCCTGCTGTGTAATTAACTTGAATGACATGCGTTAAGGCCAAAGTTTTTATTTGGCTAAAAATATACTGGAGCCAAAGAGCCCCTGTTCCTAGATTAGAAGACCAAGGGGTCAGAACATTGTAATCCATTGGTATTTCACATTTTAACCCACTCTTTTTTTTTATTGTCCACCCCTTGCTAAGCATGAGGACAAATCCAGAGGTTCTGCCATAGTGTTGAATATGGGGTTATTTCCTGCTTGTTTCTAGTCACAGGGAGGCAAGCTGTTGGAACACAGAGCACCCATTGTGGGTCTGAAAGCGCTGTTAAGAAGGGATCGGTATGTTTCATCTGATTTTAATGATTATATGGTTGGATTTATTTTACATATTTTTGTTGCTTTTATGCAGACTGTAAGCTGCCTTGCCCATTACTTTCTCATGGACCAATGAGGCTTAAGAGTAATGAACCGGGCTGGATAGCTCAATGGTTTTGGACTCTGACTCCAGAGCCAAAGGTTGGGCATTTGAGTCCCCTTTGTGCCTCCTGGGAGAAGAGCCAACATGTGTAGTCTTAGGCAAGTTGAACTGGTTCTGAGCAACTTGAGAAGAAGTAAAGGTCTCCCTTGCTCAAAAGCCAGCCATTTATTGCCAAAGAGCCAGTGCTGTTTGTGTCTGAAGACGTTTCCGTGCACTGAACGTTGTTACCTTTCTTGCTGAAATGCCACATTACCTAGAGGTAGGCCATGCTTTTCCACCAGCTCAGGACACCTCCATGGTAGGTTACCACAGCTATTCTATTGGGAAGGAAGGTCATACCTTAACACCATTTCTTGCTTTACTTCTGGTGAAGGAAAAGGTTGGTGGTACAGCAATAGGTTTGATTTAAACGCAGCTATTTTTTTTAAAAAAATGCTTGTTTTTGAAGAGTCCTTTTGGACTCAAGCTTGATGGGAATTGTCCAGAGAAATAACAAAACAGCTGCTTTCCCCTGGCTTCCTCGTCATCTGCTGAAGCTTTTGCAGAACCTTTTGAAGGGAAGGTGGTTTTTTTAAAAAAAAAATAGTAGGCCTTAACATGGGGAACTGTTGCCATGCCATGGTGCCCAGCTTCTCCTTCTTCGGTTGCACAATATGGAGATAGGGGTGACCTCCAACAGAAGACTGTTCAGTGTCTCCCTCTCCGTGGCTGGGCTGTGAGGTTATGTCAGGAAATTTGCCCATAATGCCAACTCTCTGCAGCAGAAGGAGCAATCTTGGGATAGCAAAGAGTTGGAATAATACAGTGATGGTGAACCTTGGCACTCCAGGTGTTCTGGAGCTTCAGTTCCCAGAAGCCCTGATCAGCAAGAGCACTGACCTGGGCTTTTGGTAATTGAAGTCAAAGAACACCTGGAGTGCCAAGGTTGGCCATCACTGGAATAGTACTTTTGTTGCTCCCAGTAGCCTGCCACCAGAAGCAATCATCTCAGAGGGTTTAATGGTTGGACCACCTGAAACACCTTGACTCTTATCTAGTGTCCCTGTGCAAGTAGTGGAAATGAGATAGTCCTCAAGTCAACAAAAGGAGCAATTTTTCCATGCCCTGAAATATCAAGCATTACAAAATGAAACTTTTTTTGGGGGGGGGGAGGCAGTACTTTACATTGTGAGCGTGGGCAGGAGGCCATTTTTAACAGCTACCTCTCAACTTGCCTTTCTCTCTCAGGGCTACTGTGGATCTGAGCCATAGCTCACACAGCTCTCCAGCATATCATTTGGGGGCGATTTTTTCATTGAAGGCAGAGAGGGTTGGAAGCAGCTTGAGCCTTCATTGTGTGAATGCTGAATGCATCTAGGTAATAATCATAATAATGCTTGGCATGCATGCAGGCGTCTTTTTGAAAGCCTGAATTGCCGCATGAATATTAACCAGTCAATCTTCAAGCGCAAAGTGGATCCCCTCACCAATGGGGTGAAAGGAAGGATGTGATATGGTGCTTGAACCTGGTTGGCTCTGGAACTACTGAAGCACTGAATGTCAAACCCCAGAAAGACAAGAATGGTCCCTCCCTACCATGGCAGGATGCCATAGCAATGCCTACACTTCCTGCTTCCCTGCATTCTCTCCAAATATTGCTATGGTTCCAAAATGTTTCTAACGGTTTCTTTTATTATTTCTCAGTATGAGAATATTGGAGAACTGTATTGTATTGTGTGTGAGCATGTATCTACACCCCTCCAATGTGTTTTCATCACTCAGGGCAGTTAAAAATGAAGCAATTAAAAACCAAGCCATTAAAAACAAAACAATCTGATGAAAGTGCTGCCATTGTAGTTAAATATAAAGTTCATGGATGGAAACAAAATGGTTGAAGATTTTGAAGATCCAGGACAGATGAAATGAGAAGAATTTCTTAACAGTGAATGTTGGCCAGGTTGTTTCATGTCTGGCCAGGTTATCCTGCTATGGTAATAGAGTAGACGATACTCCCAGTGACTCAATGCCGAGTGTCAGGCAGTGGTTAACCAACCTGACAACCTTGAGGACCAATGCCCTTGGATGGCAAAGTCCACAGGGAAGGGTGATGGTGCCAAAGTGGATTAAATCCCAATTGAATCCATCTTGATGGTGGGCAACAGCTTCATCAATACTTGCCTGGGGCTGAAGAGGACCAGAAAGGAGGAGGACCAGAACTGGATCAGTGGTATGGGCATCATGCTGTGAAGCGGAAGGCGGATGAAAGGTCACTGCATTATATTCTCAAGACAATCATCATGGCTGGTTGCCATGAGGATAGGAAATATTCGGATTTGGATACAGCAGAACAGCAACAACAAGAAGAATGTTGATGGTACTGAAGTCCTGGGTTTGATAAAGCCAGTTTTGTGGGAGAGCAGTGAATCTGCTCTGAAGTTTAGGAGCACTATCCAGGGTTCATTGAAAGATCTCTATTCAAAGTCCCTTGGAAGATCCCATATGAGCAAAGTGATGTTCATGATTTTAAAATAGAGGGCTTTGCCATATATAGAATGAGAAATGCTAAATGTTCAAGCTGGATTCAAAAAAGGAAGGGGCACTAGAGATCATGTTGGAAACATGCCTTGGTTCCTGGAGACGAAAACCAGTTTTTATAGATTACAGTACAGCTTTTGTCTGTATGGATCATGAGAAGCTATAGATTTGTCCTAGAAAATAAAAGCATGTGCCTCAACATTTGATACTCCTGACAAGAAGATACTGTCTGAACAAAATGGTTTCTCATAAGTAAAAATGTCAGACAATGGCATATTTCATATCTCTATTTGTTCAATCTATATCTAGAACATGCCCTATGGAAAATTGGATTATATTCAGATGAAGAATGGGTGAAAACTATCAAACTTGATTTTAATCAATCCAAACAGAGCTTATACTACCCAAGTCTGGCCAGGTTATCCTGCTATGATAATAGAGTAGACCATACTGCCAGTGACTCAATTCCATGATGATTGCCTATATTCAGATTTGGATATGGCAGAAGAAGAAGAAATGAAAAGATGACTAAGACTAGAAAGAACTGCTGTGAAGGAACTAGACAAGTGTGAGGATATATAACTGGAGATTAAGGCCAACATCATCTTTTGTGTGGCATTTTACGTGTTATATTTAGATGAGAAAGATGGATAATGAAGAAAATATGACATGAAAATATGGATTCATTTGAAATGTGGCTTCAGGATACGATGGACTGCTATAAAACAAAACAAAAACTATGCACACAAAAACCAAATCCTTTTTAATTCTACATCAGATTAAGCCTGAATTCTCATTAGAAGTTAAAATGACTAAACTGAGGGTTTCGTATGTTGGATGTGTCATGGGAAGTCAAGCGGCCACTGGAAAATACAGTAGTGCTAGAAAGAACAAAAGGCAGTAGAAAAAGTGGAACATCAGAAATGAGATGGGATGACTAGTCCTGAGTAGAGCTATTAATCACAGTACTTTTGGAGCTCATTGAATCATCCTAAAAAGGCAAGATCCGCTGGAAAGGGAAAGGTTAAAAGCAATAGAAAGAGAGGGAGACCAAATTCGAGATGGATTGACTCCCTTAAGAAAGCAATAGGCTTGAGTTTACAACAGCTGATCAAGCTGTTGAGGACAGGACATTTTGGAGAATGTTGATTCATAGGGTTGCCATATGTCAGATGCAACTTGACAGCACACAATGAGAAAAATGTATGGGGTCTCCAAAGGTCAAAAGTGATCTGATGGCATATATCTGAAGCAATGTCTAGGGTAAGAGTAAAGGTAAAGGTAGCTGTTACCTTCCCACTGAAGTGGTACCTATTTATCTACTTGCAATTTCTTGCATTCAAACTGTTAGGTTGGCAGGAGCTGGGGAGAGAGATGGGCGCTCATTCCATCATGCAGTACTCGGGTCTTGAACTGCCAACTTGCTGACCCTCCAGCTAACAAGGCGAGCTTCTTAACCGCTGAGTCACCGCAGTCCCATGCTAATGCTAATGCTAATTAGCTGCATAGATCTCAATTTTGAATCGTGCTAACAGCCATGTCATCTGCCACAGCTCTTGCTAACCTAGCAGTTTGAAAACAAGAAATGGGGTACAGTAGCTAATTGAAGCTAATTAATGCATTCTACATAGAATCCTGCTCCTCCTACTCTGATATAGCTTTGGGAAGAAAGCTCCCACTGTAGGTACACCCACCCTTTCCACAGAAACAGCAACCATGGGGAGGATTTTTGTCAGGAACATAAGATGGGAAAGAGTTAACCAAATGCCCCATTGCATGCTTCAAAGTCCTACAGCTGCCAAAGGCTGCTTGTAGCTACTAACTGAATTTCTAAACAGATTCACAGAACTTAAAGAGAAGCTTAAAGTTTGTCCATCATCTTCAGATGTTGGCAAAAGAGACAGTCACTGGCAGGGCTAGAACTTGGATGGAGCAATCAGGGCTTTGCCCCCAGGGCATTTAGAAATTGTGAAGGTACCAAAATCTAGAGATAGATAATCTCCTGATGAATATTAGAAAAATAAGCAACATGGCCTTCTGCTTCTTTTCACACACAGCCCCTCCACCCCCAGTTTTTTTAAAAGCATAAACTTTCCTTTTAGAAAGTACCACATTTCCCTCTACCTTTTTCATACTGGAAGCTTGTGACCTTGCTGAGTGGATGTGAATTATCTCCCTTCTTCTGTTGCCAAAATTGTTAGATATGTCTCTGGGACAGCCAGGAGAGAGAGGAAAAGACTTTTTCTCCATATGCTCTGATATATTGTAGACTCAGGTGGTGGGGTTCTCCTTCTAGATCACTAAGGAATCTATTTCTTGGCACAGAAGTGCTCAATATGATATTAAAGGGCCAAAGTTGTCCTGCCAGTCAAATGCCAAATGATGACAATTATCCAGCATGTACAGTGTGTCAGAGAAAAAGAGTCCAGGTTTAGCAATGTTCAAAATACCCTGTCTGGAGACCCATCTAAATGCATGAAAGGTGTCAAGATTTTTCTCAGGAGGCTTCAAACCTACCTGTCAACAAAAGCATGGTGAAGGATAAAGATGGGGTCGTTGGCTGATCCTTGCACCTGAGACATGGAGCCATTCATGTAGATATGCAAGGCATTGTGCAGACTGCTCTGAGAGAGATTGGCAATGCCAGTTCTTGGGTCGGCAAAACCTGTTGGTGAAGAAGGAGTGATCAAAAGCACTGCTATACGATACAACGGAGGTGGTATACTACCCCTATGCAACTAAGTTACTCCGATTCTAGCTATAAGAAAGATTGTTGGAGATGTAATGAATATCCTGAGACCAATTTTCATTTATGGTGGGATTGTAAAGAGGTGAATAAAACCTGGGTGTATGTTTTTGAAGCAGTAAATAAAATATTATCATTTAGAATACAAATGTGTCCTACGATTGCCTTGCTAAATGAGTTGGAAGGACTAAAGGTGGAAAAACACAAGAAAGAGATGATGATGATGATGATGATGATGATGATGATGATGATGATGACGGCAGCAGCAACAGTGGCGGCAATGATGATGACAGTTGCAAGAATGTTGATAACTAAAAATTGGGAAATGTATAGATATTTAACACTGTAGGAATGGTATAAAGAAATGTGAAATAGGACAATTAATGATAAACTGATATGTGAATTAAAACTGTAAAAAGGTATTATTAAGAAAAATGAGTCTGCTGACATTTGGGGAGAATTCATTGAATTTGTGTTGGGAAAAACTAAAGGAGTTAAACCTGGAATTGAATATAAGAGCTTTTGGAAATAGGGGAAAAGATTTATATAAGTTGTATAGTTGGTTTAAGTAATTGTTTTAGACAAGAGGTATTGTCCCCTGGGCGATGGGTCTACACCCTATTTGTATTTACATGTTATGTGCAAATGTTTTTTTGTTGTTGTTGCATATTTTTATGAAAATTTTAAATATATTTTTTTTAAAAAGCAATGTTGGTACAATGTACCTAAAGAATATCTCCTCCCATCAGTACTATCTCCAACTTTTTCACCTCCAGGGAAACCACAAGAGATTATGGGACTGTTAGATTTTTGAGAGGCACCCTTTACAGAGTTTAATTTGCAAAGAGACTACCATTCTCATAATTTCTTGTGGCATCCCTGAAGTTTAGCTGCTCCCATTCATTTCCTCCTCCTTCAGAGGCCGATAGGTGCTGCTCCCAGGTTCATGAAAAACTCTTATGTGTAGAAATGTGCAGCTCCCAGAATTCTGACTGGGAGAATTCTTGGCAAATTCTGAGGACTGCAATTTAAGAAAGCAGGAAGTCTCATGCCAACTATAATATAAACTGTATTTTCCCCAAGAACAAATAACCAAGGAGCTCAGTTGGCATAATGCCAATATTTAAACATCAGCCAATTACACACACACACACACACACACACACACACACACACACACACACACACACACACACACACACACACACACACACGGGTTTGGGAAGACAAGGAATGATGTTTTCATTGTATTGCATTGAGGTGGCAGCTTCACAAAAGTAACCTTTGCTCTACTAGCACTTTAGACCATGGGTTCCTAACCTTTTCAAGCTGGGGACTGGGTCACACCCTCTCAGTCAAGTTCAAGGGCTGGATGGCCATTTTGCCCTGCCTGCATGATGGGGGTGGTCATTTTGTTCCAACAGCTTCAAATGGATAACCATTTTGTTTCTTGAATGTCCTTGGAGGGCTGGGGGCCACATGAAATGGTGCTGTAGGCCAGATCTGGCCCACAGGCCTTAGGTCAGGAATCTCTGCTTCAGACTGATTTTTCAGCTATGCTGTCTATTTATTTTAAATCCTGTTCATTTTCAGATGAATTTGCAAAATTCCTTGATACCAAATTATGTCATCTCTTGCAACCTTAGGAAGCTAGATGAAAAAATACTTGAGGTCTCAACAAATCATGTGTTCCCCTCAGCTTTTCTTAGATACAGTAAAACCCCTACTTATGAAAAAAAAAGTCTGTTCCGTAGGCTTTTGCTTAAATCAAATTTTTATGAAACTCGAAGCAAATCCATAGGAACAATTATTTTTTTACGTAACTCGAAGCAAACCCATAGGAAAAATGAAATTTTTATGTAAATCAAAGCAAACCCATAGGGAAATGAATTTTACATAACTCAAAGCAAACCCATAGGAAATCGTGTAAATCGGGACATGGTTTTAGCACAAAATCATTATGTCAGTCGAATTTTATGTAACTCGAGGCATTTGTAAGTCGGGGTTTTACTGTACTTTTCATTCATCACCAAACAGACTTTTTAAAAAGCACCTGACTTCAGAATGGATGCTCTGTGTTAATTGGGGTGGATGGGGAAGGGGACTCAACAAGTCAAAGAAAAGGGCCCTTCCTCTTTGTTTGGATTACAGTCTAAGTATCTATGGCCCTAAGTCATCGACAACACTGAAACATTTCTCCAGACCCTGGTTTTCTTCCAAAGTACTCTTGGAAGACCTAGACAGACTTGTTTATCACTTGGTCATGGCACCATCCAATGATTACTTGCATTTTCAATGGATCATCATCTCATCTCTCAGCAAAACAGACAGAATGCTTCTCTTCCTTCACTTCACCCAGATGCAGCATCTTTACCTTGGGTGGATTTCACTTCTAGGTATATCTAAAACATGGAAAGGTTATTTTTGGGAGGAGGATACATCTCCCAGAATACTTCAGTCCCATGATCACTGGTTCTACCAGCTGGCGAACTCTAGGAGATACCATAATCAAAAGTTGCAGCATCTATCAGTTATCAAACATGGCATAATGCTCTTGTTGGAATTGTATGGGAAAGCCTCACTTAGAATCATTGTTAAATTGATTGGTTGGAGGGGTGAAAAGCCGCCGCCGCCGCCGCCGCCGCCGCCGCCGCCGCCGCCGCCGCAGCCGCCGCAGCCGCCGCCACCACCACCACCGCCGCAGCCGCCGCAGCCGCCGCAGAGAGGTCCGCGCTCTCCCCGCAGCCACACCATGGCTTGGGGGCCCAAAGTCACTTATTTTAGGACTTTTGTCTTCTGCCCTGTCTGGGACTCGTTCTCCACGAGGGGAGTGACAGGAGGGAACCACTGCTGTCGGCCCAGCTGCCCTTATGGTCTTTTGAACCATTGGGCACCTTTGTGGCTGCTGGGTGGTTGAGGTTAATTCTGTAATTTTTATAATGTATGTGTTATTATTATTATTTTTATGTGACTTCCCCCTCCCCCTTCCCCCCATTGTCATTTTATGTATGATATTATGCTTATATGTATTGTATTCCTATTATACAGTATTGCATATTGTTTATTCTGTATTGTATCTTTTGCATAATTTGATGTTTTGATTGTATTAATTGTGTATTGCCTTTTGTATTCTATTGTATATTTTGCTCTGTTTATTGTATTTATATATGTTGTAAGCCGCTTTGAGTGGCACTTGTGTCAGGAAAGCGGGATAGAAATAAAACTTAATAATAATAATAAATAATAAATTCGATATCATGGAAAAGGGTGATCTAGTTTACAAGAGAACTCAATTGGAGGATTCTGTAAGTGGCTTACACAGAGAACACAATATAGTGATAACAACCTCCCAGTCTTTGCCAAGCACCTGGTAATTTACATCCAAACACCAAGGGCTAATTCCAGTTGTTAGTCCCAGCCAGAGCAGATTCATTGTTATATCAACACTTGCATGCATCTCATTGGTTCAATAGGCCTACTGTAGATGTGGCCAAAATTGGTTTTAGCCTCTAGAGGTCACAGGATGACAACATACAACCAGCTGTTCTCTTGGTCCTGTTGTCCCTCTGATTTTTAAAATAATTGTTTTAAAAACCCAAAAAAGCCCTCTTGCACCTTCTCACAGCGATGTTTTTTTCCCCTCCAAATTTAAACCCTATTAATTGAACCAAAAAAGAGCAATTTCAAAGCAATTTTCATCAGGTGCTGCCGGGAAAATCCCATTAGATCCAATATTTTCCCTTACTGATGGCTGACTATCACTTTTCCCGTTTACATAAGAACATATGAATATAAGAACAGCTTACTTTGTTATACAGTACTATTGATGTTTATGGCTTACAGCTTAAGAAAACCCCAACCCCCCCCAAAAAAAACCTGTACCCCATAATCATCACATAATCTCATGCACACTGTACGCCATGATCATCACAATTCGTTAGAATTAAGGCATGGCATCTCTCGCTTTGCATGTAGTGAGTCTATCTCATACATTTGTTTCACCTTTTAAGTGAAATGAATGGACGTTTGCACGATATTCTAATTTTCCGAGTTTCACCTGTACATGGCCAGTGCTGGCTTTCCTGCACCCAGCCTGGTTTCTTCCTCTTCTTCTTCCCCAGGCAACTAAGGAACACAGACGATCCCCGGATCTCTTTCCTGGGGATGCCCGCAGTCTTCCAGAACAAAAAAAGGAGCAATCTCAACATTCACCCCCTTCCCTCTCTCTCTGTTTCCCTTCTTCCTCCAGTCTCTCTCTCTCTCTCTCTCCACTTGATGTTGGCCAGTCTCCCCACATACCCCGTTGAGCTTAGTTTTCATTTCTGCCAGAGAGTAAACAAAACAAAAAGACAAAAACAACAACATTGTGGCACCTTAAAGACTAACTGCTGTATTTTAATGTGAGCTTCCGTGGACCAAGTCCACTTTGGACTAAATGTATGCACATCAGGTGCAGAGGCACACCATGGTTGGCTAGCATGACAGGTAGGTTTACAAATCAAGGTGATTATTTGTAACTGGTAACAACAGAAGATCTCCGATTCAAATTTGCTGTGGAGTTTGGCCCTGATGAGTTGCAAATGGTTAATAAGTTAAAGGTAAAGGTCTCTCTATCTCAAAAGCCAGATGTATCCAACTCAAGGGTACAGTGCTCATCTCTGTTTACAGCCAAAGAGCCAGTGCTGTCTGTGCCTGCAGACATTTCTGTGGTCATGACTAAACACTAAAGCACACAGAACACTGTTACCTTTACTGCTGAAGCTGTACTTATTTATCTACTTGCAATTTCTTGCTTTTGAACTGCTAGGTTGGCAGGAGCTGGGACAGAGACTGGAGATCACTCTGTTGTGCAGTGCTTGGGTCTCAAACTGCTGACCTGCTGAACTTCCAGTCATCAAGTTCAGTGTCTTAACCACTAAGCCACTGCAGTCCCTTAGGAATGGTTATTAGATGGATGCAAAAAAACCAACAACATTGTGGCGCTACACATTTGCTAATGAATTTACCCTTCAGACCTAGCTTTTATAGACAATGCTGTGTGAAAGTAGACCAGGGGTTCACAACCTATGCCCAGACCCAGCCCCTGATGCCATTCCATCTGGCCCACAGCAATGACCCTGGAAGCGGAAGCAGAAGTGCACATGTCTATGACAGCCCTAAATGTGTCCACACATGTGAGCATCAGCCTCAGTTACATCAGCTGTAAAATGGGAAGAGAGAAACCACAACAGCACAATGGATGGGGAAAATTTTAATGGTTTTTAAAATGTTTTTAGGACATTTGTATATTTTGATGTTTGCTGTGAGCCGCCCAGAGTCACCCTAGGGCAAGGGGGTGGCATACAAATTTGAATAATTAATTAATTAATTAAAATTGTCTTGGTTCTGACCTCCATGGTAAACAAACATCAAAAGATCATTCCACATCAGGGTTCAACCATAGCTTGGGAAAGGTAGACCTCAGGTGCATAAGAATATAAGAACATAAGAACAGCCTTGCTGGAACAAGCCACAGTCCATCCAGTCCAGCATTCTGTCTCACACAGTAGCTCACCATTTGCTTCAGGGTATTCCCAAGCAGATGCCTTCACCCACTTAGGATTCCCTGGAAATGGCATTGAGAGATATCCTGCCTATCTCTCCAACCCGGAGGTTGTCCTTAGGTATCCATAATTATAGCCATTGATACCCTTATCCTCCATGAACTTGTCTAATCCTTTCTTGAAGCTGTCAAGACTAACAGCTGTCACCACTTCTTCTGGCAGGGAGTTCCATAGACCAGTGATCCTCTGGGTGAAAAAGTACTTTCTCTTATTTGTTTGAGAACTAGCACCCAAAAGTTTCATGGAGTGTCCCCTAGTTCTAGTGTTGTGCGATAGGGAAAACAGTTTTTCCTTATCTACTTTGTCCACACCGTGCATGATTTTATAAACTTCAATCTGGTCACCTCTTAGACGCCGTAGTTCAAAAGTGAAGAGGCCCAACCGTTGCAGCCTCAGATGGTAAGGAAGGTGTTCCAGTCCCCTAATCATTCTGGTTGCCCTCCTCTGCACTTTTCCCAACTCCATGATATCCTTCTGGAGGTATGGCGACCAGAACTGTACACAATATTCCAGATGGGGTCTCACCATAGATTTATAAAGAGGCAAAATGACACTTGCTGACTTATTTTCTATACCCTTCCTAATGATCCCTAGCACTGAGCTTGCTTTTTTCACTGATCACTGAATAGGCAATGCAAATCAAGCCAAGGCCCCTTCACAAGAGCCCGTTCTATTTTTTTACAAGTTGAATCCTTTTGTTTTGGTTCAAAGCGTGTGATTGCTTTGAATTGATACAGAGAAGCACACTCACGCATGCATGCAAAGCAGTGCTTTGGCAAAGCACCTTCTCCCTTACTTCCTACCTGACAAGAGAGGACTAGGAGAGTCCGTGCACATGTACACACACACAACCAAACCATCATCCTCTCTTTGCAAAATCTCTTTCCCACAACACTTTTTAACAGCTTATCTTGAGCAGGGCTTAACCAGCAGCTCCATCAGCAAAATAAGCTGGGTAAACAAGTGACTGAGGAATGAATCCATCACTCATTGCCTCTTACGGCAGTTCTTTTGAACCACACCACCTACACACACTTCAAATAGAACTGCAATTAAAAAGAATTTTTCTTCTCTGCTTGTGTGGCCACTTAAATCAAAGAGAACTGAATGCTCTAATGCAACTTCACATTGAGAGAATGCAAGTTAATTTGTATTTTCCTCACTGTGAAGTTGCACCCTTAAAGTGCTTTTCCTGGTTTTCTTCCAAATTTTTATAGCACAAGTTGCCTGCAAACTTGTAGATCACATGCTTGTGTGTGTGTGTGTGTGTGTGTGTGTGTGTGTGTGTGTGTGTGTGTGTGTGTGTGTGTGTGTGTGTGTGTGTGTGTGTGTGTGTGTGTGTGTTGGGGGTGGGTGGGTTAGGAATAATACCTGCCAAAATTCCTTCGGCGGCTACAAGCAAACCTTGGTTTTGTTATTGCCAGCTACTAAACAAGCAATACAGAAGCTGAGAAAGGTTTGTCTTTTCATTTGTAGAAGCCTGTCCAGCTCTTCACTGCTTGCCTAGCCTTGTTATGTAAACATAAAGGTTGTCCTTGCGTAAAGTCATATCCCACTTTAGGTTGCGGTGCACATCTTCGTTTATAGCCATAGAACCAGCAGTGTCTGCATTTGCAGACATTTCCATAGCCATGTAGCAGGCATGACTAGACACCACAGCTGCACGAAGCGTTGTTAACTTTCCCACAGAAGTGGTACCCTTTTATCGACTTGCAATTTCTTGCTTTCAGACTGCTATGTTGGTAGGAGCTGGGACAGATGACAGGAGCTCACTTCATCATTCAGCATTCGGGTCACAAACCGCTGATATGCCAATCTTCCAGTCATCAAGTTCAGTGTCTTAACTAATAAGCCACCACAGCCAGTGATGCACTGAAGCAGGTTCTGTCCTGTTTGGGAGAAGAACCGGTAGTGGAAATTCCACCAGGCCACATCCACCTGGTTGGCCACGCTCACCTCCATACCCCATTGTGTTGGCCATGCCCACAGATTTGACCCCGCCCACAGAGGTGGTAGTAAATTTTTTGGGAGTGCATCACTGACCACAGCCCCCTAGCCTAGTTACATAGGTGTACATTCAGATGTTGTCTGCTGGAGGTGCTCGACCAAGTACCCTCTCTGCCGTGGAACCCACTCAGCCAGTCACTCTCAGCCTCTGATCTAACTTGGAAGGTTGTCGAGAGGATAAGGTGGGAAGGAGAAAGAAGCACATAAGGAACCTGGAGCAATTTTGAGGAAAGCTGGGTTGCAGGTTGTTGTTGTTGAGTCACACAGTTGAGTATGACCACTTGTGGCCCCATGGACCACCGCACGCCAGGCTCCTCTGTCATATGCCATCCTCTATAGCCCGCCCAGATCTACACTCACTGCAGAAAAGATGCCATCTAGCCATCTCATCCTCTGCCACCCACTTCCCCGTTTGCCTTCAATTTTTCCTAGCATCAGGACTTTCTCAAGGTAGTACTCCCATCTCATTTGGTGGCCAAAGTACTTGAGCTGCAGCTTCAGTATTTGTCCTTCCAAGTAGCAGCCAGGTTTGATTTCCTTCAGGATTGACAGATTTCATCTCCTTGCAGTCCAGGTGACTCTCAAGAGTCTCCTCCAGCACCACAGTTCAAGGCATCTATTCTTCTGTGCTCAGCCTTCCTTGGTCTCCCTCTCACAGCCATACATTACTACTGGGAAGACCATTTTTTTAACTATGTGGACTTTTGTTGGCAGGGTGATGTCTCTACGTTTTATTATGTTGCCTAGGTTTGTTATATCTTTCCTTCCAAGAAGGAGGCCTGGGAGGCAACGATCTTTGAGATGGAGGGTTGTAGGTAATAAACAATAAATAAAGTGCTTTAAAAATGTCAGAAAAATGTGAACTCACACAGTTGTTGTTGTTGTAATAAGAAATTAAGGATGGGGAGCCACATATGTGAAATATTAATCAGAAGCATCAGAAAGAAGTATTGAATAAGAGTAAGGTAACTGCCTTAGGTGATGGATGCTGTTGGAGTCGCTGACTGTTCTTGCTGAGTCTTATAACCAGTTATTTTGTTTAGAAATTGTGTCTTTCCAGATGTACATGGAGGCTTTCACTTGCCCACACCACACACTTGAGCCCTATCTTTTCTGACCTGTACCAAACAGCTCTCCTGATCCCCTAAGCAGGCCACATGCCCTAGAACAGGGGTCGACAAACTTGGCTCTCCAGGTGTTCTTGGACTTCAATTACTTGAAACCCAAGTCGGCACTCCTTCTGATCCAAGTCGGCACTCCTTCTGAATTGAATAAGAACATCTGGAGAGCCAAGTTTGCTGACCCCTGGGATAGGAGGATGGCAGAAGCAGCCGTTCTGTTAGCCATATAGAAGTAAAGTAGAACTGGGAGTCCAGTCCATTTTCGCAAGTGGAATGGGAGAAGGAATTTTGCTCAGGCGGTGAAATAGCCTGGCCTGCTCTTACTTGTATATTATCATTTCCAGGTCTAAGAAACAATTGCCCTTTTAACATAATATAAAAGACTGAGACTTTTGTACTCCCAGTACAAAAGTAGCACATGATCAACCTCACCAGTGGAAGCTTCTGTCATGTGCCTTTCACCCCATAAAGCCCTTTTCAATATACTGAATGTGGACAATAAATATCAAAGAGAATATTTGTATACTATGGTCTTCTCATCATGTGGTTGGTGCCCATGGGTAGTGTTGGCTTGTGACTAAGGAAGGAGGTATCCCTAGAAATTTTGGGGGTGAGGCACTCCCACCCAAGTCCATGAGTTGTCCACACATTTAGGCTTGGCATTTGGCAAAGAAAAACATGTAGGTTTGCCTGGTTCCCTACTGTTAATGGGAGCCTGGCATGATGAAATAACTGAGGATTGTGTACCATCAGGTCAATTCTGACTTATGACTATCATTTCCAAGGTTTTATTTTAGGTAGAGAGAACTCAGAAGTGGTTTCCCATTCCCTTCTTCTTCTTCTTCTTCTTCTTCTTCATTTTATTTTATTTTATTTCAGTGGAATCCCGGATAACGACAGCATTGCATAATGACAAAACCGGATAATGATGCTATATTTTTAGAAAAGTCATGCACCAGATAGCATCATTTTGTCATTATGTGGTGCATTGTGTCATTATGTGGTGCAACTGCAGTCGACGAAGGAGTTTCCCCCAGTGTTTTGGCTTGTAGCAGTGCCCGGGTAGGTTGGGGATGTTCGGAAACAGCTCGGATTTTGTCTGCTATCCCTCCCAGAGGGGACAGAGGCGGCGGAAAAGCCGAAATGCGCAGGGAAAAACTCTGTCACAGCAGAATTTTTTCCACCCATTTTGGGTTCTCCACCAGCCTGGGTGCTTCTGTGAGGCTCAGGGGAGGCAGTCTGCCATACCTGTCAGCCATCCCGTTTTACCCAGGGAAACCCCTTATTTTTACCCCTCTTCCTGCCCCCTCCCATTTAATTGATTTCCCCATATTTTCCCTTATTATTTTTTAAAAAGAAATATCCTGACCGGAGCCCTCACAGGCGAAGCTGCAGTATTTTTTTCTGGCCACCAGAGGTCGCTGTGTGGCTTTTCGCTTGTGGAAGGAGAGAGAGAACGTGGTGGGGGCATTCTGTAGTTAGTTTCTCTTTCATTTTCCTGCCAGTCACATGGCCAAGATGGCGGCTTTGTTTCATGCTGGGACTAGGGACGGGAGTTTACTCTAGAGGTGAGCAATATTTCATATATGCAGGGGCAAATCAGCTCTTGGTCTGGGGGCAGAGACTTCTCTCTCACTCTCATGCTTTATTGAGCTGTTTCTGACCCCTGCCTCTGTCCTGGCTGGAGGATTCCGTTTCTAGAGTTCTAGAGTTAACTTGGGAGGGTGTGGGTGTGGGTGGGTGGGTGTGAAGTGCTTGATCACTATATGCTAAAGGTAAAGGTTGCCCTTGCTCGAAAGACAGTCGTTTCTAGAGTGCCAAGGTTCGCCATCACAGCCAGACATTCCTACACTATATGAGAGAGAGAGAGAGGGTGTGTGTGTTCCGTTTCTGTTCTAGAGTTAACTTGGGAGGGGTGTGTGTGTGTGTGTGCTTGCACGGTTGTGTAAGGGGATCTGAGTTAGGCTCAGTAAATTTGCCTTTACCTAACTCAGATCCTTTGGCTTTTGAGCAAAGAAAACCTTTACCTTTACCTATACTACTGGACAAGCCTTAGTTAGGTATGACCTCCAGAAGGTCCAGTCTTTATCACACTTTGTCTGGGCTTGTGGTCTAAAAGCCAGTGCTTCCTTTATTGAGTCAATCCATCTCATGCTTAAGCTTTCTGTATTCCTACTGCCTTCCAAATTTACTCAAAAGCCAATCTTATCCGACTCTAGGGTTCAGTGCTCATATCTGTTTCAAAGCCGAAGAGCCAGCATTGTCTGCGTCTGCAGACATTTCCGTGGTCATGTGGCAGGCATGACTAGACACCAGAGCGCACGGAGCGCTGTTACCTTCCCACCAAAGTGGTCCCTATTCATCTACTTGCAATTTCTTGCTTTCAAACTGCTAGGATGGCAGGAGCTGGGACAAAGACGGGAGCTCATTCCGTCCTGCAGTACTCGGGAATCGAACTGCTGACCTTCTGCCTCCCAGTCAGCGTCTTAGTCACTTAAGCCACTGAGCAAACAAGAAAGAAAACAAAACAAAAGTCCCCCAAGAAAATGGGGAAAGGGTTCTTTGGCCCTCACAGCTCTGTGCCCATTGCATCTACAATACCATCTAGCCATCTTATTTTTGCACCCCCTTCTTTTGTCCTCCACCTTTCCCAGCATCAAGGCTTTCTCAAGTAAATCCTCTCTTCTCATTTGATGTCCAAAGTACTTTAGCGTCATTTTTACTATTTGACCTTTAATGAGCAGTCAGGGTTGATGTCTTCTAGGATCGACCTATTTCTAACACTACATTTCAAAGGCATCTATTTTTCTGCGCTCAGCTTTCCTAATGGTCCAGCTCTCACACCCATACATTACCACCAGGAATACCATTGCTTTGACTATGCAATTTTTTGTTTGCAAGGTGATGCCTCTACTTTTCACTATGTTCCCCAGGTTTCTCATAGCTTGTTTCCTAAGCATCAGATCTTTGATCCTAAGAAAGTAAAATCTGCCAGTCGTATCCAACTCTAGGGTGCAGTGCTCATCTCCATTTACAGCCAAAGAGCCAGTGCTGACTGTGTTTGCAGACATTTTCATGGCCATGTGGCAGGCATGACTAGAGCCCAGCAAGTCACATGGCTATATTTGGCCATGCCCATGGATTTGGCCACAACAACAGAGGGGTGTGGCCAAAATTTTCCTTAGTTTCAAATCCAAAAGTTGACAGGTATGCAGTCCACGCTGTTTCCAACCTTCCCCGACCTGCCCGGTCACTGCTACAAAAACTGCAGCCAATGAAGGAGTTTCCCCCAGTGTTTTGGCTTGGAGTAGCGCCCAGGCAGGTCAGGAAGGTCGTAAACAGCACAGACTGGCTCCCCCGAGCCTCACAGAGGCACCCGGACTTTTTTTTAGCATTATCCATGCATGCACCAGACAATAACAAAAACTGGATAACGACACGGCTTGTGGAACCAAGTTGAAAGGAGCCTCATTTCAGCAGCCCCTGAAAAAATCCATTCAACCCAGAGTAATCTCTGGCATGAAAACGAATGAACCCTTACCAATTACAAAATAAAAATACTTATACAATGTGCAACCTCCACCTTGGGACTCTGCTATTTTATCTATACCATTTTAAACACAATGATCTGTTTATTTGCATATACCCTCCCCACTATTTCCATAACATCATATATTCTTTACAAGGTTTGACTCCTTTAGATTTTTCAAACACACGCTCCATGAACTCTCCCCAAATTTCCATTCCCTTCTTCTGGAGGTTTCACAGGACTATGCAGCTTTCCCAAGGCCACACAGGTTGGCTCTTCTCCTGGAAGCCACAGTAGGGAATCAAACTCCCAATCTCTGGCTCCACAGCCAGATGCCTAAACTATTGAGTTCTTCAGCCCAGCAGCATGTAGAAAGCAATAAAGAAACATATGGGTAGGTAGGTGGGTTGCAGGTGGCACAGAAGCAAACAGTGCTCAGTTGTACTGCAGTAACTGGAGTGTTGATTTGGGCTCAAGTCTCCATTGAGCCATGAAACAGTCTGGTTGTTCTTCATCCACCTACTCTCTGTGAGCCTGCCCCCCCTCAAGGGTTGTTGTAAGCATGGAGTAGAGAGGAGGAGAGCTATGAGTATTGCCTTTAGCTCATTGTAAGAAAAGGGGCATACTGTATATATTTAAGTAGTAACATAAATGAGAAGTATGAAATGATGTCTTCTGCCAATGTCTACCCTTTATGACTAGAGAGCACAGTTGTGACTGTGTATAATTTGGCTTTTATTTATTATTTAGTGATTCTAGAAATTTACTTTTTGTTTCAGTTTACTTTTGTGTCTCTTTGACCCTCTCATTAGAAATAAACAAATCTGATGATTGTGTATGGCCAGGGAAAGGCATCAGATTTATGGCCACATTCCTATTGCTTTCTGTGTAAGATCTGTGTAATTTCTCACACTTAATTTGTGGCTAACTGGTGAGGTACAAGTCTGGACAGGTTATCCTGCTATGGTAATAGAAACGCTGATCAGCAGGAGTCCTGACTTGGACTTCTGGGAATTGAAGTCCAAGAACATCTGGAGTGCCAAGGTTCACCATCACTGGAGTAGACCCTACTGCCAGTAACTCAACACCAAACATCAGGTAGTGCTTAACTAATCTGACAACCCTGAGGACTAGCAGCTTTGGCAAAGTCCCCAGGAAAGGGTGATGGTCCCCAAGTGGATTAAATCCCACTTGAATCCATCTTGATGGAGGGCAGCAGCTTCATTAATACTGACCTGGGGCTGATGAGGACTTTGTGTGCCAAAAGAGATCAGGACCAGAAAGTGACTCGTGGAGCTGGATCAGTGGTACGGGAGTCATGCTGTGATGTGGAAGACATATGAAAGGCCATGGCATTATATTCACAGGACAGTCTTCATGGCTGATCGCCATGATGATCGCCAATATTCAGAATCAAATATGACACAAGAAGAAAAAGAAGAAGGGTGAGGTGCTATGGTCCATCTCATTTGTGCAATCAGGTTCACAGCCAACAACTCCTCGATTAGCGGCAAAACTGCATCTTGGATGGTTTGTGCTTGGCAGGAATTGCTTCCTCCCCTACCCAAGGACTCTTATCACAGATCTCATAAGCAATAATAATAGTGACACCAATAGGATTTGCATATTAATTATACAAATCCTCTTGAATAAATCCTAAGATTCTGCAACCTATGTGAAAAGAAAGCCTGAAATATGCAGTCTGTAAACATTACACAAATTAAGGCAATATGCATAATTTGCTCTTGGAATGCACAATTGACTATAAATGTCATTTCTGTCCCTCCACTGCACTTTTTATAGTAAAATGCATCTCCTCCATTGCTTATTTTCTGTACCCAGGATGGAGACTGCATATACACCTGGCAGACTTTTAAAAATAACACACAGTCACATACACCACCCATAATATCTTTGGAGTTGTTTTTCTGTTTGTTCTGAGATTGCGTTGCTGAAATCTCAAGAGCTCTCTTTGCTCAAACCTGCTTTTGCAACAACAAGTGCCAGAAACATGTTCTGAAAGTAACCAGAATAAAACAAGACAAGATTAAAAGTTGAAATCCTTCCAAAACTAATTCTGATCATGATGCTATATCCTGCCCTTTTATCCTAGGTTTCTCATGAATCAGAGGATCAAATCATATGCTGCAGAAAACACGTATCCTCTACTATTATATTTTCCCTCTGGGCACCCATATCTATCTATCCATCTATCTATCTAGCAATACATGATAACAGAAATAAGATGTCTTCTCTTTTCAAAAGAACTCAAAACAGATATCATCTCTTCGTTGGAAAAATTCTTAACTCTGTCCAAAATTGAAACGTCCACAAATAAAGTAACACTATAGCTGACAACACTACTATAGTGTTACTATAGGGAAGGGTGATGGTCCCCAAGTGGATTAAATCCCACTTGTATCCATCTTGATGGAGGGCAGCAGCTTCATCAATACTGGCCTGAGGCTGATGAAGACTTTGTGTGCCACAGCGGCTCTGGATCAGAAAGTGACTCGCAGAACTGGATCAGTGGTACGGTGTCATGCTGTGATGCTGAAGGCAGGTGAAAGGCCATTGCATTATATTCTCAGGACAGTCTTCATGGCTGAGCAGCACGATGATTGCCAATATTCAGAAATGGATATTGAAGAAGAAAGAGGAGAGGGAGCTTCACTTAAGAAAAAGCAGAGCAAGACAAATGAAAAACTGGGAATTATTATTATTATTATTATTAAGTTTATTTCTATACCGCCTTTCTTCCCCAACGGGCAACTCAAGGCGGTTCACAACAGTAAAATAAACACTAAAACAAAATACAGCATTACAATATCAGAACAAATAGCAATAACAATACAATAATCAGCAAAATGAAAGATAAATAAATACAAATTAATACAGTCAAATCCATATAATCAATAACATAGTAACAATAGATAAGATCCCCAGAGATACAATGTACAACAGATCATAAGCCCATACAGTGTGATACAAAGCGTCTTGCCTCACAGACCACAGACCTAATAACACAAGGTATACTTCCCCAGGCAAAGGAGTGGAGGCGAAGCAGTATCGTATCGGCCTGAGGCAGGACCCAGGAGTGCGAAGAAAAGAAAAGGCGCTTCCCCCCTCCACCCGCAGCAGCAGCAGCAGTCCTCAGGCGGCAGCAGGTCTTCGGCTCAGCCTGGTAGCCTACAGCCCTTTATCCTCCCCACAGGTGGACTGGGAAGGAAGGAAGGGCGGGGCTCCCCACAGCTATGGGAGCAGTCCTCAGGCAGCAGCAGGTCTCAGGTAGCCACTTGTGTTTGAATTCTCAGGTAGCCACTTGTGTTTGTGCGGGTGAAAGTCTGACAAGATGTTGAGATAGATTTATGCTGAGCAATGATAGACAGAAGGTAGGCGTCTTTCTCAACACCCAAGAGCTTCAAGTAGTTGATGTTTCTAACAGAATGCAGTCAGGCAGAGCTAAGGCAGCAAGCAGCACAGCTAAACTGTGCTGTGTGAAGGTTTGAGACATGTGCCCAGGGAGGCCAGGAGGCTTAAAAATATTCTTCATTTCAGTAATCTTACAGAAATAATACAATTGCAGTAGCTCTTAGAAGCAGCAAGACCAGCCTAAGTTTATAGGAGACATCTCCTCTGGTCGGTATTTGCTGTGATAGCTAGACCTAACCTTTCTGTTCAGATGGAAATGTGTCGTTGAATGCAAGTTGTTGGGCAGGGAGGGAGCAGAAATGAAAAGAGCCACCAGGCTGAGCTTCTATAGACCTTAGGTGACGTATGATAGCCACTTCCATATCATTAGAAGAGAGAACAAAGGAGTGTGCAGATGTAAATTAGTGTATATCCTAATTTTGGATTTCTCAAGGTCAGGCCCCCAGGTGTTCTTGGACTTCAGTAACCAGAAGCCCAAGACAGCACAACTGCCCATGAGCACTAGGAATAGAAATCAAAGAACATTTGGGGACCCAAGGTTGAGTAACTTTTTCCTAACTCATACAGGTAGATTAGGACTTGGCACTGGTTTTAATTGCAACCCAAATTAGTCACCAAATTGGCTTGATACAAACAACTTTGTATGAGGTCTGGCTCAAAGATGGGTGGCCAAGATTTGGTTTTATAACAAAGTGAAGTGTTTTTACAAATTGATTTAGGACCAAGACAGAAATCCAAATAAGATGGAGCCCAAACTGCTTTGCCATCCTAAGGTTTTTAATTTTATGAGCAAACTTTACATAAAGCGGGTGTCTGAAATTAACTGGCAGGCTTATTGATTTATATCAACTCTCCAAATGCCAGGTACATTTTGGATTTCCAATGCAAGTTGCTTGGAGGGTAATGATATAAATTTATGAATAAATTTGAATACGGACTGGAATATTCGAATAAATGGACTGGAGAGCAGAAATCACTTTGGATGAATTGAATCACTTTGTTACATTAAAATAATCCAAATTCGCCTCGAAATTTAATTGGGGGGGCCCTATGCATAGCCTTGATATTGGACCTGATTAGATCCAAAATGGGTATGAAACTAATCATCCCTTTTTGTTCTCCATTTTGATGGTATGTGAGCAGACACCCTTTTTGTACTGTGAGGTTTCATCATCTTTGGTTCCACCAGAGAAGGCAAAATCCCCAGTTGGTCATCATCAGGAGATCTTTAAAAGCTTTAAAAGCATTTGCAACAAGTTTTCCAGAATCAGCTGGACTAGAAGCTGTTTCAGGCCTCCTCCTAGGTATTATCTTGCTTTGTGACACCACAAACCCCCTCCCACCTCAAGATCTTGGGATTAGGCTGTGGAATTTCTTGGAAAGAGTGGCAAGGAGGGCCCTGATCTTAGCTTCCTGCTGCCAGTTGGCTTGGAGTGGGGCACTCTGGAAGTCATGGTCGTTGTTGGCGGTATCATCATTGGTGACAGTGGCGGTGGCTGCCTTTACAGATATCTGAATATGATGCACCTGGCCTCCACTAGAAGGATTTGAAGCTAAGCTAGGCTAGCTTTGTCTTTTAGTTTTTAGAGTTTTAGAGTTTTTTAGGGGTTAAATGTGTATATGTGGGGTGGGAGTATGTTGATAATTTTGTACAGTTGGATCTTGTTTAGGTTTTGTTGGGTCGATAAGTGGATTTTCAATCTCATTATTCTGTGCAGGACAATGACAGTAAAGATTTATCTGTCTGTCTGTCTGTCTAGCCCTCTGTTCAGAAAGAAAACTCACAGCTAGCACTGGAACAGGAACAGGGAGCTAAGCCGTAAAGCCTTCAAGTTGATGACTTTATACTAGAGTTTAGGTTCTGTACCTGTCTGTCAAGCTGAATTCCTAGAATGGAAAATTTAAGGATTTATATTTCAATAAATAAATAAATAAATAAATAAATCTCATTTCCACCAGTGACTTCTGGGGGCAGTTCAGAAATGGGTGTTCAGCATTCAAATCCACCTCACACAGAGAAATCAGGCTTTATTTTCCACTAGCTGAGCTCATCCTGAGATTTGTCCCTGTTCTTGGAAAAGCAAAGAAATATAACACCCTCTCAGGTTTGGCCACCATTGGCATCATAGGTTAAAATCCTGTTGCGTCAAAGTCACACCACCATAAACTGGATCAAGCTTTGTAATTAATTAATTAACTAACTAATTGAAAGCTTCCTATGACTTCCTTTCAGGTTATGAGCCCCTTTGGGGTGCCCTTTTATCCTAAGAAAGACGTTAGGATGGGAAAAACTTTTTGTTAGTAAAATGTAATTAGCAAAGAAATAGCAATTTCTGACTATTAAAGCCCCATTATCATCATCCTGAGGCTCCCAAAGAAAGCACCAAGGAGCCTCGCAACCTGAAAAAGGATGGGATAAGAGGATATTCATTATTTTTTTTTTAGATTAATTGTGCCTGGTACCAGATTCAGGTTTATGCCCACATAACTTTACACCCTCTCTGTCTCCCCCCTCACAATTTCCTAGTACAACCACCAGGGTATTGGTACATGTATTTGTGCATAAACTTTTGTTCTGCCTTGAAAGGCAAATCAGAGCAGCCTGAAACAGCAAAAAGATAAATAGAGATCTAAAGCTAAACACATCTTCAAAATAATTTGATGCTCCATTAAAACATGTATGAAAAGTCCGAGATCTCTTGGAAAACCACACAATAAACAAAACTAGTGACCTCACTGAGACATTTCCTGATTTTCACTGCTGCTGCCTGCAGCTGTCCTCAAACTAAAAGCAGATGCAATTAAACTCCACAGGCACCACTCTTTTCGACCAAAAATATGGGACTTGAACAGATCTTCACACAGAGATAACACAACAATGCTTTCTCTCTCCTATTTTCTCCCAAAGGCATCTGACCCTACAAAGGATGAATGAGCTGCTTCCCAGAATCAGTAGAAGTCAGTCTAAAGAGCACTTAAGCACTGAAAATCTCAAGGCACATATGAATAGGGGACAATATTTATTGCTAGCGGCTTCATTTTTTTTTTAAAAAAGAAGCAGACAAGTACCTTAAAACCGGAGTCTAAAATCCTTTCTCCTTTAGAGTTGTTTTTCACCTGTTTGCTTTGTTATATATAGAGAGGAAGGGAATTGTAAACCACATCTATGTGTTCTCTACCTGGAAACCCCTGGAAAGAGTCCCTGTAAGCCAGAATTAACTTGACAGCACATGATGATGATGATGATGATGATGATGATGATGATGATGATGATGATGGCAGCAGCAGCGGTGACACTACCAGTTGTGTGCTGTTGGCAGCTCCTACGTTTGATGGACTCTGTCAAGGAGTGACCTTCTCATCATTAGCCTTTTTGCCAGTGATAAAAGCTAATTAAATCAGGAAGGGGCTTTTAAGCAGGTAGATGATGTATTTATTTATTTTTTGATACTGATGTGCTTTTAAAAAAAGAGAGAAAACTGTTCTCTCCAATTATCTTAGAAAGAATAATCTTGCTCTTAGAGGAAATGCAGTAAGAATCGCTGTGGAACGATGGAGAAGAACATGGTGACAAATTAACAAGAGCAACTGATGGACATTTTGCACAAATAACTAAATGTGGGGGTCCTTATCCTGTTTACTTCAGTAGAAAGTGAGTTCCATTATAGCTTGCAGGGATTGATGAAGGCCACCTTGGAACATTTAGTGGATTTAATAAGACATCATAGGAGTTCCCACTAGGAATTATTAAGAGAGCATCAAGACCTTCTAAGAATATAGTTTGAAGCAGTTCCCAGCCACTTGGTCAAAATGCTTCACAAATCCAGTCTTCTTATAATGGCATTCCTAGATGCCTGCACACACCTCTCTGTGCAATTTTCATTACAATAAAGATCTCATTCGGGTTGGGGTTAAGTGGATGTGTCCCACCATTTCTGCCACTTCCGGTGGCAGTGGCGGGATCCTCACCGGGGGCCAGATTAATTGGCACTGTGAGTCGGATTCAGCCATCTGGCCATAGGTTGGCCACCCCTGTTTTAGGGGAAACCTTTCAGTCCATTGAGCACCAGCTAACCTCTGCTTTAGAAGATCTTTCCTTATAGTGTTAAAATAACCAGATGAAACCAAACCCTTTGAAAATGGAAATCTGTGCCTTCCACTTAAAGAACAGGGAATGAGAGATGAAGCTCTGAGTTATCTGGGAAGGTATGATTTTGGAACATTGTCCTACCTCAAAGTACTTGGGTTTCTTTCTGGAACAAGCCCTGACCTACAGAAAAACATTCTCTGAACAACGGAGGTTGCCCCAAGAAATAACATAATTGGGAATGTATTGGTAGGATAAAACTGGGTTTCACAGTCATAAAAACAGCCTTGCTGGAACAGGCCACAGCCCATCCAGTCCAGCATTCTGTCTCACACAGTGGCTCACGAAGCAGATGCCTTCACCTGCTTAGGATTCCCTGGAAATGGCATTGAGAGATATCCTGCCTATCTCTCCAACCCAGAGGTTGTCCGTAGGTATCCATAATTATAGCCATTGATACCCTTGTCCTCCATGAACTTGTCTAATCCTTTCTTAAAGCTGTCAAGACTGACAGCTGTCATGACTTCTTCTGGCAGGGAGTTCCATAGACCAGTGATCCTCTGGGTGAAAAAGTACTTTCTCTTATTTGTTTGAGAACTAGCACCCAAAAGTTTCATGAAGTGCCCCCTAGTTCTAGTGTTGTGCGATAGGGAAAACAGTTTTTCCTTATCTACTTTGTCCACACCATGCATGATTTTATAAACTTCAATCAGGTCACCTCTTAGATGCCATTGTTCAAGAGTTGTTGTTCACAAACAAGAAGAACAGCTTTGTCCCTGTGCTACTCTACAGCATAATATGCTAATGCTAAATGTTATAAATCAGCACATGCCAAACAATTGGATGTAGCTCTTAAATGATTCATGCAGGATTATAACTGGCTGCCTGAAACCTTCCTTCTCTTGACAAAGTCTATTATTTGGCTGGCACTGGCCATCTGGAAGTATGTTGAGAGATGCTAGCAAAAATGAACAAAATAGGGTAATACAACACCAACCCCGTTTACTTCATGGACAACAACCAACTCAACAATGGCTAAAATCAAGGGTACGTTTTCAGCATACCTCTAAAATATAAATGTAAATATTAAACCAGAGGAGACTAGGAAAGCAAAAACTATATAACTTATTAAATGGATGAATGCCGAAAAGGGTTTTCTACCAAGGATGGTCTTGATTGACCATCTGGAAATCACTTAATAGACTTTGAAGTGAAGTAGGAAGATCATAGAATAATCAAGTAAAATGGGGCTACCTGGATATGAGGCAAATGTGGAGAAATTCAATCAATGCAGCATATACGTACATGCAATTTATGCCCCACACTTATGTGCACAAATAATATCTAATAAATGGCTGAAATAGTGTAAGTAGCCTGCTTCTAGTCAAAAACAAGCTAATTTTGCAACACTCTGATACAATCAAAGAAAGATGTGAGCCAGAAATTCAAACATGTAGATTTCTGGTCATGTGGGAAAGACTATATAGTGTTTCTCAACCTTTGGTTTTTGGACTTCAATTCCCAGAAGCCTAAGTCAATTCCCCAAAGCACTGATCAGCCAATGTACTGACTTAGGCTTCTGGGAATTAATGTGCCCCAAATTGAGAACCACTGATATAGATCTATTAGCCTCCCCTCTTCATCCTGATGCTTTCTCATGTTGAAAGTAATGGTGGAGGGAAGAGGCTACCAAGGGTAGTGATGGCGAACCTTGGCACTCCATATGTTCTTGGACTTTAATTACCGGAAGCCCATGTCAGCACTCTTGCTGATCAGGGCTTCTGGGAATTGAAGTTCTAGAACACCTGGAGTGCCAAGGTTCACCATCACTTGTCAGGGAACCTTGCAGGAAGTTACTTTTTATTAAAGTACTGTACTTTATATTCATGTATGCAAGGTGGTGGGATTTCTTTCATTCATAGATTTAAGTAGTTTAACAGTTAGTTAGAAAGAGCAACTGTGACTCCATTTTGCATTTTCCCAAAGCACTCACATTCCACAGTAGTACATCATCTTTTCAGACAACTTGCATATGCCAAGATCACATTCTAAAATACCAGACAGGTAATGGTCATCTTGATCAGATAAGCAACACCTGAGAATCTAGGTTGGCATGATAACCAGACATAACAAATAGCTCAGGAGATATCCTTAGAATTCCAGTGGGAGGGAGCAGACACCCCAAAATCCTATATAAACAGACATCAAATCTAGGGTCTGTTAGATAGATCATAGAAGGAGATAGAAGAAGGTCAAATCATTTGGGGATTATAAGCCTTCTCACCTGGACTCATGATCCACTCATCAGCTGCATGAGGGCAAACCTGCCCGCATGGACTTACAATATGGATTTACAAATTGGATTTCCAACATGGATTTACAATTGGATTTATTTTCCTTTATTCGTTGGATTTACAAATATGCTCAATAAAGCCTAGGTAAAGTAAAGGTTTCCCTTGCTTGAAAGCCAGTCGTATCCGACTCTAGGGTTCAGTGCTCATCTCTGTTTCAAAGCCGAAGAGCCAGCGCTGTCTGCTTCTGCAGATGTTTCTGTGGTCATGTGGCAGGCATGACTAGACACCGGAGCACATGGAACACTGTTACCTTCCCACCAAAGTTGTCCCTATTTATCTACTTGCAATTGCTTGCTTTTGAACTGCTAGGGTGGCAGGAGTTGGGACAAAGACGGGAGCTCATTCCGTCCTGCAGTACTCGGGAATCAAACCGCTGACCTTCCGCCTCCCAGTCAGCATCTTAGCCACTTGAGCCGCTGCAGCCCCAATAAAACCTACTAAGGAATATTTGTTTCCAGTGGTTTCTTTGCTCTCTAGGAGAAGGGAGTAAAACTTGGTGGAGCACTGATAAGGGCATCTGCTCTTCAAAGGATTACAGTTCTTAAAGCCTGCTTTGTTTTGTGGATGCCAGAAGCGGAGTTTCATTAAGTTTTGTTTCCTCACCTTTAAGATGCCACCAGAGCGAGGAAGGTTTCAATAAGGGAAGGTACCATACTTATTACCCAAAAGCCCCCCCTCCCCATTAGCAGGGCTTTGATCTTCACCAAGGAGAGTGTGGTTGTGTTGTAGGAGGTGGCAGGATGAGACTTTTTAATTGGCCATCCCAAATAGCTACCAAGATACCTGCGACATAGCACGGGGTGCCAGCCTTCTACTTATGAGCCATTTCAAACTTGACAGAAGAACGCCCTGCCAGCCTAGCGGGTCACGCGGGGTGTGTTCTTAGCATAATCACACATAGACTTTGCTGTTTGACTGGTCCAAAGAGTGGAATACTCTTTGGGGGGGGGCATTGGGCAAGTGGACCCATGAGATCACTGACCTAGGGCAATCCCCTCATTGCAGCTGTGCTATATGTGCTAAACCATGATCTAATCTTATGAATGCAGCTATGATTGGAATTTCTCAATGCCACAGATTGAACCATGTCTTATGTTTGCAGAAATATGCTGTTATATTTCACTTCTCTTTTCAGAGTCAATAACCCTAAATGCCAGGAAAACTGCCGTTTTGTTGAAAAGTGCACTGTTGGACCTTGTTGCTGCTGTTCACATTTCAGTAAAATTCTTGCCATTGTATGTGTGTTTGTGTGTAATGATATTTGTAACATTTGTTCATAGCAGAAACAAAAGGAAAACCAGGAGTACCTTCTAAAGTATTTCTGAAGCTAAAGTTGGCCATTTTGTCCATGGGTTCTGTTTCATATTGTGTCAGGCGTAAGCAGGATTCAACCTCTGCTGAAGTCGGAAGTCTAGGTGTCCTCGCTTTATCTTGGTTCCCAGGATTTCGCAGAATAGGGCCTTCATTGGTACCATTGCAAAGTTGTTGCCGACTGTTGTACTCTTCTGAATGGCTGCAAATTACCTGTAGGAGACACGTAGCATTGATACTGCTGCATTAAGAAGTAATATTAGTCTCTGCATAACGATATCCTGATCAATGCAAGCAAATAAGGTTTAAGAGACAGGAAGACATGGAAATGCCTTATATTGAGTCAAAGCTTTGGTCAATATAGTCCAGTCATATCTGATTGATCTTCCAGTATTTCAGCCACGATGCTTTCCTAGGACTACCTAGAAACCCCTGATATTCCATGATGTTCTCCCATACAAATCTTAACCCAATTTAGCTTCCAAAATCAGGCAAGACTGAATGTAGTCAGTCAGTGTGGCATTGACTGTACTTCAACCATTGGAAAGGTTTACAGATTTTATAATTGCAATTTTTGAGACAGTACCCATGTTAGTCTAGGTTTCAAGCATTTCAGAGAGTAAACAAAACAAAAAGACAAAAATGGCATATTTATGCCATGAAGTCTCACTCCCATGTCTGATGAAGTGAGCCTTTATCCACAAAAGTGAACATTAAAAAGCAGCAGCTAGTCTTTAAAGTGGCACAAGATTTTTGTCTTTTTGTTTTATTTTGTTTACTCTCTAATATGCTTCATAATTGCAGGTGATGTGTATGATATCATGTTGGGATAATAGCAATCTTGCATACGCCAAAGCTGGATATCACTGAGGAGTGGCTTTTACAGTCTAATGTGATTGTGAGTTCATTTCCTACTTCTGGCATTCAAAGCAAACCTTCTCCCCTCTTCCTGTATGCTTGCTTGTGTCCATTGTCTTTGTTATTGAGAGCCTTTTCTTTCAAGCAACAAACATGGAGCCTCTCTCCACTTGCTAGACATTTTGTTTTCCTTTGTTAATCTGACTGTAACTGCAAATGCTAACTGTAAGTGAAAGTTGTTGTAACGGGGGAGGCCTTCACACCAGCCTCTCCGATGGATTCACATACAGAACTCACAGACATGCGTGCACAAACAAACAGACAAACACAGACAGACCCAGAGTGAACTTTTCCTGGAGCTGGAGAGAGATCTCTGAAAACAAAGCTTGTTTTATTAACTGCACAATAACAAGGCAGGAAATGGGGTGGAGAACATGATGGTTGGTGCAAGCAGTCATGTGGGATCACATATACTCATAAGGTGTGCTCGTGAACACAACTTGCAATAACAGGAAATTAGGTGACCCTCTATTTTAGGGGAGATGAGTCATAGGGCTGATCTTCGGCCAAGTTTTCATGGCCTTGTCTTCGTAAGCTACTTCTACCTTTTTGAAGACAGCCAGGGATTCCTACAGAAAATACCTTTTTTCTGCTTAAAATGCTTTTAGAATTTTTTTCCAGTCTGGCCGGACATCCTGCTATGGTAACGGAGTAGACCGTACAGCCAGAGACTCAACACTGAGTGTTGGGTGGCAGTAATTAACCTGACTCCCTAAAGGGGTCAATGGTTGCAGGCAGATGAGCCTCTTTAGGTGGGGTGATGGTCCCTCTAAGTGGAGGAAATACCACTGGAAACCATTATATTGGGCCCAACAGCAAAAGGAGAGGAGGAACGACTTCTGATTCCCAATGGTCATGGAGGTGGAAGAGGCCATGCCAGATTGACTGGCTATGAAGGTGCACCTTGTTAATATCCTCAATGGCAAGCTGGGATCCACCTTAAACAAATTCTTGCCAATGGCATTTCCCCTGCTTCAGGAAAAAAATATATTCTCGGAAATGAGTTGCAGCTGCTGCTACTGCAAACTGCTTTTAGAATACTTTTATCAGTCTAGTTTGGTGTAAAACAAACTCGGGAAAATCACTATATTTTGTACCTTACATTCTAGCAGGCTCTGATTTGTGGCTGGTCAGTGAAAGGCAAACCCAAACTTTATTTGCAAGTCCAATTGCCCAGCTTCACATCTCTATCAAAATCATTGTGTGGGAGGGAAAAAAATGAGCTCTTGAGAAGTAATACACATTTTCTTGAATGCCTATTTTAACTCTTAAAGCTAAGCATTATAAGAGACAATGGTGCTGATTTTCTTTCCTTCACTGCACATTGTGTTGCTTCAGAGGCAACCCAGCATTTCTGTCAAAATCACTGAAGGAAAAATAAGTAAAAATCTGGGTTTTGCTCTGTGTTGGTATGACAACAGTATTTCTTGGCACATCTTGAGATCTCCAAAGAAACACCCACTTCTGCATCTCTTCTAACCTTCCGAATTGGAAGGTTGGTGTTTTTCGTGTTGGTGTTTTTCGAATTGGTGTTTTTCGTGTTTATAAATAAAGTTGATCGCAAACACAGAATATGAAACATTTCATGCAGACCGTCCACAGCCATTTAACCTACATATACAAAACCCAACAACAACATCACTTTAACAAGGCGTGTCTTGGTTTATTCAGAATATGGTTGAATGCTGTCCTTGAATTTGTCATTTTTAGACACTGGAAAGAATAAGCACTTCTGTGTACATGTATTCTTGTGTCTCTTGCCTTTCTTTTCTGTCCCAAAGAGGGTATTTTAGTTCACAGCATCTCCAATTCCTACACAATCAGCCTGCCAATCAGTGGAAGGACAGCTGCTTGCAAGAAGTAGTTTCTTGCTGGTGCCACTTCTGTTTCTTTATAGTAACCAGAGTGCAATGCTCTTTCTCTAGGATAAAGCCTCAGCACTAGTGTAAAACAACCCAGAACTGCAGGGGTGAGCGATGGGCATAAAGGACAGAATGAGTGAAGCAGCATGTTCTTGATATTTCTCCAAGGCCGGGTTTTGGCATCTGGAGAAACAGGATGGTGCTAAGCCAGCAGCCCTAGCAGTTCTAGATACTTTACTCCCACTCATCTTTAACTGTGAGACACTGGTAACAGGGCATTCTACCTGGCAAAGAATCTGCAAGCCGCCTACATGGTGCCCAGCTCCTTCTTTGATCCAAAGGTCAAATTTGTGACTGCTAACTATGTCTGCTCCTCATCAACTGTTTAAGCAGCTCCCTTGGTGGCTTAGTGGTTAAGATGCTGAGCTTGGAGACTGGAGGTAGGGTTTCAATACCCGAGGGCTACACTTGGTGACATGAAAGGAGCCTTATTTGGGCATCCCCTGAGTGGAGTTTTTCCAGCAAAAAAACCTTTCAACCCAGAGTAATCTCTGACACAAAATTATTATTATCAACTGCTTTGGATGTCCTACCAATTCCATCACAAAGGCTAAAGATTTTGCTGCTAATCTAAGCTAAACAATTAACAGATTGATTGTTATTAAAGAGCCAGCACTTGTCTGCATTTGCAGATGTTTCTGTAGTGATGTGATAGGCATGACTAGACACACAGAATGCTGTTACCTTTCCTGCCAAAGTGATACCTATTTATCTACTTGTGATTTGTTGCTTTTGAACTGTTAGCTTGGCAGTAGCAGGGACAGATGACAGGGGCTCACTCTGTCGTGCAGTACTCAGATCTCAAATTGCTGACCTTTTGCTGTACTATGCTGTGTCTTGGACTGTAATAAAGATTGGTTGGTTGGTTGGTTGGTTGGTTCATCAAGCTCAGCATTTTAACCACTAAGCCACTGTGGCTGCAATACAGTACACGCATGGTTGCATGCATGCATGCATGCATACATGTCTGCATACATACCATACCTGTCAAGCGCAGCTCCGGAGATTACAGGACCTGCGCAAAATGTTTCTGCGCAGGTCCGTTCTACACATGCGTAGAATGGACCTGGGCAGAACCGTTCTGTGCAGCTCATTTCTACGCATTCATATAAGGCTTCTATGCAGCCCCTTCTGCACAGAAGTCTTCTACGCATGCGTAGAAGCCTTCTATGCATGCGTAGAAGGGTTCTACACATGCATAGAAAGGACCTGCGCAGAAGGGATGCACAGTAACTCCTTTCCTCCCACTGCCAAATTGCGGGGTAGTGGCAGCTCCGGGCGGGAAATGGAGAAAATCGGTGCGGAAATATGGGAAATCCCGGCTAATCCGGGATACTTGACAGGTATGATACATACATACATACATACATACATACATACATACATACATACATACATACATACATACATACATACATACATAAAATCTCTGTTATGCTTATGTGGTGTTGTACGTGGTGAAAGAAGCAGACTAAGGATGTGTTTGGTTTTCCTACCTAAAGTAGGAAAACCTCTAAGGGAAGTTTTTTACTTCAGGTACTCCAACTGCTTGAGCCAGCTCTTTATGGGATGCTTTGTTCATTGCAGAATACCTAGCTGTCACATGAAGATGTTATAAATGTACATTCTCAGAGCATGGTGGGATGTAAACTGGTGCTAACAGCTTTGATGGCAAGAGCAGATACCTCTGGTAACACGAGGGGAAACATTGCTTGCAAATTTATTTAGTTAAGGAGTTACGGCAGATAGCTGAGGAAAAGTAAAAGGTTGAGGCAGAGGGGGAGAGAACTCAGCCTTTCACCATGCATTCACAATTATTGTCTCCATGGCAACGTTTCCACAGAATAAAGTCTGTGCTCCTTTCTTTAGAAGAGGGAAGCTGAGTTAGAAATAGCTATTTTATATAGTCATCCACCTCCACCTCTTAATTAAATTTTTTTGGGTGTGCCCCAAGCTTTCTCTCATTCTTTTTCTTCACCTAAAAAAACTAGTTCTCACTTATCTTTGATGGTGGTCCCCACCCCCTCAAGCAAAAGAAAAAAAGCTTTTTGCAAAAATATGTCCGCTAATTTGCCCATTTCATTTCCACAGCGCTCTGAAAAGCATGCGTGCTCCCGACTTTTTTTGTCTCCTTTATTTGTTTGGCATGAAGTACCTCAGAACTGTGGTTTCTTTTGGCACACACGTGAATCTGTTTCTTTTCCTTTTCTTGGTTTCGTAGGGAGTGAATCCAAGAATCCCTACAGAATATACACTAACTCCAGTAAGAGAACAGAGGGCAAAATATGTTTCAACTGAAATCTGACAAACTCTACCCTCCTCCTTCAGCCATGTCTATATCAGACATGAAACTGCCAAAATGAAGCCACCTTTTGGTGAGTTCATTCTTCAGTTCCTTTTGCCTGACCTAGTGTGAGAAAGATTAGCTGGCAACACAAGGTTGCCGTTATCAGGGTACGCCCAGTTGTGGTTCAAAAATGCCACAATCTTTGAGGAGGATCTTTAAAGAAAATACTATTGAACCAGCATGGCATTCATGATGTGCGAGGAAAATTCCTTTGTGGGTAAGCCAGGTACACATTAAGCTATGAAATTCTCTGAGTAGCCTTATGGTAGTCACTCTTTCTGAGCCTTGCAGGGATGTTTTAAATATAAAGTGAATGGGAGGAGAGCCATGTACACCATTCTGACATGACAGAATGAAAAGCAAGGTTCGCATGTCTACTTACAGAGTCTAGAACACAGCTGGTACTTTTTGGACAATTCCCAGAATTCCCCAATCACTAGTTTAACTCTTAGAGACTATATGTTGTAAGAAGCAATGTTACTGATTTTCTTTCCTTCACTTCACATTGTGTCACTTTTCAGGATTATTCCAGCACTTGGGAATTCTGGGAATTATGAATCAAAGAGTCAAGAAGGTAATGCTTCCAAGGTAAGGCCTAGAACAGTGATGTTGAACCTTGGCACTCCAAATGTTCTTGGACTTCAATTCCCAGAATCCCAAGTCAACTGCATACATGCAATAAACCCATTCGTGTGGATTCACAGAGACCTGAGCTTCTGGAAATTGAAGCCCAAGAACACCTGGAGTGCCAAGGCTCACCATCATGGGCCTAGAAGATTAAGGATGTGAATCATTCATTTTCTTTCTCCTGGGGGAAAACTAAATGACCACACAAACACCATTTTAATCTCCCACACGGTACCTGACATAGCCTTCTTCAGTAGCCTCCTTCAACCGGGTGACATCTAGAAGTTTTCAATTTGTTGTTCAGTCTCACAATTGAATCTGACCCTTTGTGACCCCATGGACCCTACCCATCAAGCGCGGCTCCAGAAAATACAGGAACTACTCCAGCCCGGGCGTGCATGCACAGCAACCACTCTTTTGCACATGCGCATAACCCCTTTGTGCATGCACACCGCTGCCTCTTACGGGCACATATGGGCAGTAACCCCTTTCCACACCATTCAAAATCTGGGATGGCACCAGGAAAGGAGAGGAATGAGTGCTGGTATACAGGAAATTCCGGCCAATATGGGATACTTGACAGGTATGCCATGGACCACAGCATGCCAGGCTCCTTTGTCATTTGCCATTCTCTGAAGTCTGCCCAGATCTACACCTACTGCATCAACTGTGCTGTCTAACCATCTCATCCTCTGCTGCTCCCTTCTCCTTCAATCTTTCCCAGCATTGGGGTCTTCTCCTCTCTTCACATTTGGTGGCCAAAATACTTGAACTTCAGCCTCAGTATTTGTCCTTACAAGGAGGAGTCAGGGTTGATTTCCTTCAAGAACGACTGATTGGAGCTCCTTGCAGTTGAGGGGACTCTCAAGAGTTTTCTCCAGCACCACAGTCCGAAGACGTATATTCTTCTGTGCCCAGCCTTCCTTATGGTCCAGTTTTCAACAGCATCCGTGACATGTACACCCTCTAGTTTCCTTCTTTTATGCACACTGAATCTATCCTGGAGCCTTGGTAGAGGCAGTTGGGCACACACATCACTTCCTTCATGGCTGATTCCAAGGAAAGAATGGGGTGACCAGATGCAAAGGGCTTTTGTACCACTGATATTTGTGTAGAGAAGGAAATGGTAGCAGATGCAGCTTGAATTAAAGCAGCATTGGCTAAAATTTCCACTTCAAAGCAGCCCTGTCTTACTTTTCATGAGCTAAGCCAATGCTCACACTCCAGTCCCTGAGACTTAAAGTGCTGTTTTTCTCTCTATTTCATGCATAGATGTTGACATTCAGACACTTTGACATGTTTTTTTTGGGGGGTGAGGGTGATGATTAGGAATGTGTCTCAAAATCAGAGATCCTCAACCTACAGCCTGTGGGCCAAATGTGGCTCATGATGCCTTTTCATTTGAAACCCCCCCCCCAAAAAAAAAAACACACCAACAACAACAAAAAACAAAAAACTCCACCACACCAGGAAGTGCCATGTGGTGGAGGAAGGGAAAAATGGCCACCCAGCCCCAGAAGCTGTCTGAGGAAGCATGACCTGACCCCTGGCTTTAAAAGGTTGAGAAGTCCTGCTCAAGATGGTCCCAGTGAAAATAGCCCAAATAGCCCTGCTGAGTTTGCTCATCTCTGGTCTCGGAGGTGTAACTAAAAGAGAAGAAAAGAGAAGAGACCAAAATTCATCTCTCAATGTTGTGGCTGTGTGATCTGAAGTTAGAATTTCTATCAAGGTAGAGAAAAGTAAAAAGCTGCAGGAAATGGGGAAGGTCAAAAGCAAGATGTATTGATTCGCTAAGGGAAGCCACAAACTATAACTTGCAGGAACTGAACAGGACTGTTGAGGACAGGACATTCAAGAGCTCTCTCATTCATAGGGTCACCATATGTTGGAGACAACTTGACGATACACAACTACTAAAAGTTGTGTGTTCAGCTCCATTTCAGAAAACACAAAGGTTAATTGCAACTGAGACATTAGTCCTTTGCATTTAAATTGGATTTCTGTTGCTTTATCTGACACTGAACATGAAACCTATGCTGAAACATTGGTTCCTTTATTAGTTTCACTTTTTATCATTTCCCCAGTGAGCTCAAGAATGCAATCTTGAGTCTTCTCCTGTCTATGTTCTCTTGACAACAATCTTGTGGGGTAGGTCAGGCTGAGTAACAAGGACAGGCCCTGGACCATCCTGTGAGTTTTATGGCTAAGAAAAGACTTGGACCTGGATTTCCCAAGTTCCCATCCAATACTGTTTGAGGGACATGGAGCAAATTTACTATGGATAATATGGCTATTGAGTATTATTTAATTCCAGTAATAAAGTTCACCTCTGGTAAAAGACCAAGACATCAAATGCTTCACACATTTCTCCACATTTTGCACAAAATGCCACTGCACAAAACTCATGGCTCTTGCTTTCTTTAAAGTTAAACACAAGAATATACACAACAAGTCCTGTACAGCAGGCTGGTTTATCTCAAAGGGGAAAAACCAACGGCAGAACCACATCAATTGCCTGACTTTTCAGTTTTGTGCGTGTTACAGAAACACATAAGAACATACATAAGAACATAGAAAAACTATTTCTAAAAACAGTGTAAAAAAAGGTGGTGATACCCCTTTCCAAGAAATATCACTATCATATGATGAGATTGTTGGATCTGGGTCGCGAAGCGGGTTGTGCAAGCTGGATCGGAACCGCAAAGCGGCTGTTGGGTCCCGGAGGAGACTGGTCAAGCAATGAGACACGAGGCAAGATAGAGCGAAGACCAGTGATTTAATGACGACCAGTCATCAGTATTTATCATGTTTAGGCTGCATGTAAAAGCATTGCGATACTGCAGGTTTCACACATAGTGTATACACAAGTTAATTGGGGAAGTCTACAGGGGAAGTTAATTAACCAACTTAATTAATGGCAGAGGAAATACATTGTTCCGTGTTATCCGGGGTAAACAAGTGGCTAGTATTGGCTCTAGAGCTTAAGGTAATCCGCAGGCGCAAGATTGCCTATTACATGCCTAGCGAGTTAGTCATTAGCTCTATATTGTCCGAGCAGTTTGTCAGATCAGCTATTGATGAATTAAACTCTATCTAATATTCCGCTCCCCCAATTTCTGACCCCTCAGGAACCCCTGGTAACGATGTGATCACCCTTTACCAGGGTTCTGTCAGGGCTAGTTATGCCAATTGTGTGCACGGATCCCACATGAGATGAAATGTTTTGTGTTTTCTCATTTACTATGGAAATACTAACCCAGTCAGGATTAACATTTGAAATACACCTCTTCCTAAAGGATAACACTTTTTTGAAAAAACAGCTCCTCACACAATACCATGGGGAAGATTTACTGCCCTTGAAGCAGTGGTGGGCATCAGCAGGTTCGCACCAGTTCGCCAGATCCGGTAGCAGAAATTCTGGCTGGCCCAGCCCATCCAAGTTTTGAAATAGAGTAGTCCTAATTCGGGTGCAACGGAGGGCTTTCCCCCTGGCCACTCCCACCATACCACATCCACAGTGTGGTAGTAAAAATGTTTGGAGCCCACCACTGCCCTGAAGACTCACAAAAATCTTAGTCTATACATTTTGCTTAAGCGCATGAGACAGTTCTGTTTTGAGGAGCATTTATAGAAACTAGAAATAGCGCTAGATAGGGTCATATTTTTCTTTGTGATGCTGATGTGGTGTATATTTTCCCCCTCTGGATGTTTTTTTCTGTGAATTTCATTTTCTTTCTTACTTTCAAGAATGGTTACATAGCCTCAAGAATAGATTTTGATTTTGGACCATTCCACTGCATTTGAGCAAACAGGTTAATCAGAAATATTTTTCATGATATGAGAAGGAACTTTAATTGGGGGGGGGGGGGGTTTGAACCATAGCAACATAGATTGTTCTCTTGGGCATACCACAAAATATTTCATCTCCTCTTTGGGTATTTAATTGAGTCATGTCCAGAATCTTAACTCTCAGGAAATGTAGGAAGGAGAATATATCTTTCCTTTTGCTTAGCAAAAGAAGGGGCTAGATATGTGCTCCTATTTTCATTGTTCTAACATTAAATTCTCCTGATGGGAGAATTTAATGAATTTCCTCATAATTTCTGCTCCCCTGAACAACCAGCCCCCACAGACCACCCTAGCACTCTGGATGGCAAGCAAGGAGCTACCAGATAACTCGGCAGAACCACATGATTCTCTACTGCCTGCCCACGAACAACCATGGCCTGTATGGAAAGCTTTAAATAGACTGCATGCTGGGGTAGGAAGATAAAGGGTTAATCGGAGAAAGTGGGGTTTCCCTGTAGATGGTAGCCTGTGTGAATGCAGAGAAGAGCAAACAATCTCCCATATGATACAATGCTCCCGATGTCCTTCAACGTGCACTGAGGAAGACCTTATGTTGGCAAGAGGAAATGCTGTTAGAGTGGCACAATATTGGGTGAATGTCATCTAGTCTTTTTAATTCCTTTTTGTTTTAGATATGTTAAATTTAGCTTTGTATGTTATTATATGCTGGTGGTACCAGCATATAATAATGAATAAAGAAAGAAAGATGGGAGCTACATAGCATGAGACCAAAAATCTTCCAGGCAGAAATCAACACACAGAGTATTGCATATTTTGTAAAAAAAATCCCCAAGATTTTTCTGACTTTTTTTTTTTGCAGTGAGATAGTTTGGGTTACTTAGAGTTTTTTTTAATAGTAGACAATGGTCAAAATCCTATTGATGTTTGCCTAGATTTTGCCTAAACTGGCATATCCAATTATGGCTAACTGATGAGGGGCTGGCATGAATTTGGGGTTGTGTGATTGGCTTTGTGACTGGTCACATGACCAAGATGCATCCTGACATCTAATCAATTAGCTGCATTTTGCAGTGGCAGCCTATGCAGAATTTATGTGAACACTCAGTAAGACTCAATTCATTGTTTATTTAGTAGGATTTTAGAGAGAGAGAAACTCTGTTCTGTCATCATTGTGGTGGCAAAAGTTAAATGGAAACTGAAGCAGGGCCATTTGGGGAAAGCAATATGCAAATACCTGTCTTCCTGTTTTTGGATTGTAAAAAGATATAATCTGCTGTTTTATTTCCCCCCAGAACATCCAAGCACCAGCCTGGCTTGAACAACACGCGATGAAATCTGCCTGATGAAGTGATCTTTTGAATCATGAAAGCTTTTCAATATTTGATTATTTAAAAGTGATCCTATATAAAAGGTATCACTTTCCTCCTAAATTTATTTGAAGTAGGAAAGTAATCAATTTTTTTCTTTATACTTGAATCCTTGGTTGGGTTTTAGGATGTTTTAATACTCCAAAATACACTGAAATTTAGACAGAAATATTAAAAAATGTTTTGCCATTTTGAGTGAGCTACTTATTTACTTAATGGTTTTGGAACCATCCATCTCCTGTGGCGCATATGAAATGAGACATGCAGGATTTAACACCGAGACTACAACGGACTGCCACAGCCTTGAGGATACTGTATTATCATAGTTCATGGCAAACTGAGATCCACCTTAAACAAAGTCACACCAATGGCATTTTTCCTGCTTCAGGAAAAAAATACATTCTCAGATACTAGTTGTAGCCGATGATGAATGGTCTTGGATAAGGATTCCCTAGAATTGGAAGGAGCCCAATTCACATGTGCTCTCAGATGCCAGCTATTTATTTTATTTTGGGATGTATTTTGGTTGTTTGGTCTGTTTTTGATTTGTTGTGTGTTTTGTTGGGTTGTTTGTTATTTGTATGTACACCACCCAGAGTGGGAAATTTCCTAAATGGGCGGTATAGAAATGTAATGAATAAGTAAATATGTCTTTATATGTTGATTGTAAAAGAATCCTATACATATATAGCTGCCACATTTGTAAAATAACCTATATTCCATATAGTTAACACATATCTAGAATATTTCCAATGATAAAAATTTGTATACCTAAAGCTGTCCCAGTTTTACATGAGGATGCCCAGGTACAGAATACAGCAGCTAGGTTGATGGCATGAAGTGGTAGATCTGATCATCTTTCCCCAATCCTGGCTCACCTGCCTTGTCTGCCTGTAGGTTTCTGTGCCTGATTCAAGGTAAGGGTACTAACTTAAATGGCTCTTCATGGTTTGAACAGACACAACTGTGGGCTGAACGGCGATAAAATGTCAGCAAAATGGGTAACAGCCGTTCCAAAGACAAGCAGCACTCTTCAATAAATCAAAAAGTCGTTTTATTCACATGTCAAAAAGAAATTAGATTCATTCATTCATGTATAAAAGGTCCAAATCAGGTAATTGTAATTCAATGTCAAAAACTAGTCAATGCTGTAATCCAAGCAGTAATCCAAAGCAACGTAATATATCCTTTGTATTGTAATGGTTAATAAAGAAAGTCTAGTACTGTACAAGGGGCTAGACCAATGTTTCCCAAGCTTCGGTTTTTGGACTTCAATTCTCAGATGCCTAACTGGGAACTGAAGTCCCCCTTTGGGGTGTGGGGACCACTGTATTGGACCATCTCCAACTTCCTGGAACACCAGACCCCTCCCTTCAAGCTTTTCATAAACCTTTGAAGGCTGAGAAATACTGTATAGAGATGCATTTAATGACATTCTGTCTCTCTTGTAGTTCGACATTTGTAATATTTCATTTTGTTATAAGTATGCCTGTCTATAAACCATCTTGACTGAAAATAATGTTCATCTTGTTTATTATCTTTTTAAACTGTTATGTATTGCATTTTATGCCGATTTTAAATATGTCTGTTTACTGCCCAGGAAGGAGCTCACTAGACAAGGAACAACATTAAAGGAGGATATAGCTGAGGAAACCAACCTCCGCTACATCACTTGGAGGACTCTGAATAGGCTGAAGGCTGGAGTGCCTAAATGTACGACCAACATGCTCAAGTGTGGACTGCTGGCAGACAACAACACACCGTGTAAATGTGGAGAGATACAGAATCAGGTTCATTTGCTGGTCTGCCAATTACTGCCAGAAACATGCACTGATAAGGACTTAGGTTTGACCAATGACAAAGCCAAGAAAGTGGTTTCATTTTGGCAGTCCAGGGTTCAATTGGGACACATAAGAAGAAGACCTTCCCTAAATGGCTTTGGCCAATAGGGTGGTATATAAATATAACAAATAAATACATTTTGAACAATTCTGCTCCCAGATCATAAGATAAAGTCTTATCCCCTTTCCCTTTATTTGGATCCTTAAAAGGTAGACATATGCTTAATCCTTTTTGTGGTTACATCTGCTTTCTCACCTGCTAGCAGGGCAGCAGAGTGTATAGTTTATATATAGAAAGTCCCAGGTTTAATTCTGGATGCGATCAAGGAGTGGCAAGAGAATATCTATTCTTTAAACCTGGAGAGCTCCTGTCAGTCAAAGTAGATAATATTGGGCTTAAAGAAACAAGGAGCTGGCTTGGTTGAAGACAGGTTTCTCATTACATAAACATGTTTCTATCTAAATTGTTGACACATGAGTCACTTGTATGTGCTATAATAGCAGCTATGCCTCATGTTCCTTATAGAATCTAAGTGGAATGGAAATCTGAACCATTGTATCATGTTGTTCACATAAATGGGTGAGCAATATGTGGGAGCACACACAATGTGTGGTTTGGCCAGTTCGAATCCCACTCTCGTGAGTTTCTACAAGCAGGGATTTGAACTCAGACCTCTGGAGTCTGAGTTCATCATTCTATCTACTAGACCACACTGAATATCAACTTGAGAAGGTAAAAGGGAAAATTTGCCATCCTTAAGGCTCGTTGCAGGAGCCATACCAGGCTTCCCGATTGAACAAAAATTACAGAAAATAAAAATTAAAGTTGATGGGTGCCTATTCTTTATTCCATTTTGGGGGCGGTTTTTTTGGGAGAGGGTAAGGTAAAGGTAAAGTTTTCCCTTGCTCGAAAGCCAGTCGTATCCGACTCTAGGGTTCAGTGCTCATCTCTGTTTCAAAGCTGAAGAGCCAGCGCTATCTGCTTCTGCAGACGTTTCCGTGGTCATGTGGCAGGCATGCTAGACACTGGAGTGCATGAACCACTGTTACCTTCCCACCGAAGTGGTCCCTATTTATCTACTTGCAATTTCTTGCTTTCGAACTGCTAAGTTGGCAGGAGTTGGGACAAAGATGGGAGCTCATTCCGTCCTGCAGTACTCAGGAATCGAACTGCTGACCTCCTGCCTCCCAGTCAGCATCTTAGCCACTTGAGCCACCTCATTTTATTGCAAGGCTCAGAATTTCTGAAGGTGCTCAGGAATTTAAAAAAAATGACATTTGCAAATTTATTTTTTCAGCAAGGGGAACATCCAGTATTCCCAAAATGGGCCCTTTGCCCAACCTCAACTATAACCGTCAGCAGTTCAGCTGCATGACAAAGTGAGTGCTTGTAATATGCCCCAGCTCCTGCAAACCTAGCAGTTCAAAAGCAAGAAATTGAAAGTAGATAAACAGGTACCAATTTGGTGGGAAAGGTAATAGTGTTCTGTGTGCTTCGGCATCTAGTCTTGCCTGCCACATGACCACAGAAACATCTGCAGACATTGTCTGCAGACAGCGCTGGCTCTTTGGTTGAAAGCAGAGATGAACACCACCTCTAGAGTCAGACATGACTGGCTTTTGAACAAGGGAGATCTATACCTTTATCTAAGCATGCCAACTTCCCATTTCTGTAGGAGGATATGCCACATATTTTCAGAGTATGGAGCGAGTGATTCACACATGGAGGAGCAACAAAACATGCAGTTGCAGCCTTAGTGAGGACATCTGCAGGAACATTTTGCGAGAGGTTGCTTCTAGCGGTTTGTCAACTTATTTCATAAAGCAAAAAGCAAAACAATCACACTTATATACGGCCCCTCTCTGGGTGGTTCACAAGTTAATTAGGATTTCCCCTCCCCGATATACTGGGTACTCATTTTACCAACCACAGAAGAAGGCTGAGTCAACCTTGTTTCCTAGCCAGGATCAAGCTCACAACCTTTTGGTTGGAGGACATCAGTAAAACCAATGTTCCACCAGGGCTCTTGGACAGAGTTAGCTTGTTTGAGGGCTACAATCCTGTCAGGCTGAGGACATCATACCCAAAGTTTTTTTCCAGAAACAAAGAAACAAACAAAAAAGTTGTCACATACACATTCCGACTCCATCCAAACTCTCTCACTGAATCCCCTCCAACGTGGAGAAGCCGCTGGAGGGCGCCGGGGGGGGGGGGGGGGGGGAAGTCTTTAAAACCAGTTCTGGTTTTCTGAAATTAATCTCTCTCTCCTTCTTCCACCCTCTCCGTGACTTCTGTGTGACAAAAAGGATTTCAACAAGACTTTGGGGAGGGAAAATTGGATTATTTTTATTTATTTCTTAAAATCTGCCTCAGCTGATGATGCTACTACTAGTCCCTTATTCAGGGTGATGTATGAAATAAGATTTCAGACACCATGTCCAGCTTTGTTGATTAAATACATGTTGATTAAATACATGTACTTTGTTGAATAAATACATGTAGAAGTCGAGGTCTCTCTGAAGACCCCCTTAAGTTTCTCTTCCTCTCTGGTTTCTATCCCTCCCCCCTTCGTGTTCAGGGAATGAAGAAGCAGACCAGTGAAGTAGTGGAATTCAGCTCTTTAATAGTGGGGTTTGAACACAGTTTGGATGGGGAAAAACTCGGACTTATATACACTATATACACTATAAACAGTAACAATACAACAAGCCCATTGGCTAACAGAGTGTGCACATTTTTCAATCCACTTATTTGCATAAGAATACATACATGAGAAAATATACATTCTGCTTCAGTCAGAAAACACAGTTAACATACATAACACACACACACACACATGACCCTTTTCACAATCAGCATTTTCATAACTACAAGCCATGCTCACTTCACTCTGGATTTGTTCTGGGGCACCTTTCTATTATGGTATTTTTCTTTTTAAATCTACTTCAGAAAAACTGGGTTTTTTCCAAGTCCATTGGTGCCTCCATCTTGGGAGTGGGTGATACGTGTTTTGCTGTTTATGCAACAGCACTCACAGACTGAAACTTGCAAAGAGCAGGATCCTCATTTATCCAAAATGAACAAAAAGAGTTGTGTGAATCTTACACAACACAAACACAGAAGCAAGGCAATATCTTTATTGGATCAGTTTTTTTTTAAAAAAAATATATCAAAGAATAAGGCCCTCTTCAGGGGGTCATTGTGCACAGGCCTGATTTTCTTTGTTTGTGGAAGGGAGGGAAAATAATAATAATTTCATTTCAGAAATTATTCTGGGTTGAAAGGATTTTTTGCGGGGTAAACTCCGCTCATGAGATGCCTGAATGAGGCTCCTTTCATGTCCCCAAGAGCTAGGATGGAGACAGGCGCTCAATCCGTCATGCAATATCCTGGTCTCGAACTGCCGACTTGCCAGCCTTCTGGCTAACAAGGTGAGCTGCTCAGTGGTTAAAAAGGGAGGGATGTAGTCCTCTGATTTTCCCCCCTCCCCAATCTCTAAGAAACCAAGCCTAGCACAACATCTTGCCATTAACTTTTATGTCTCTCATTGATAGTTTTTCACCACCATCCATAGGAAATTGGTGCATGCCTGAATCATGAAAGCTTATGTAATGTTTGATATATATTTTTTTTAATCCAGAAAGAGCCTTGTCGAAGATTGTGGTATTTTTGAACCACAAACAAAAAACCTTGTTTTTCAGCCTAATCTTCCTCACACTAGGTCAGGTGAAAGGAACTCCCGAATGTATTCATCAAAAGGTGGCTTCATTTTGGCAGTTTAACCTAAGCATTTTAATTTAATTTAATTTAATTTAATAGTCATATTTATATATGCCGCCCACTCAGGTAGAACCCGACTCAGGGCGGCATTACATGAAAGAAGAACAATGATCGAATAAAGGTATCACCTTGTGACTACACTCATTCATCATAATCCCACCTCCTTCTACTTAGCACATATTTGCTGATTTTAAACCCCCTGTAGAGGTCCCTGGTGCTGCTTACATCGTAAACTGACTAACAGAATTGATTTTGTTGCTGTTGTTTCAACCTCCTGGTGGCTTGTCATATTTCTACTCAAATTGCTTCTTGAAAAATTGCATTACATTTTTAAGGTGACATTAAGCTACCTTGAGAAGAAGATGGGTACAGAATGTAGTGATCTTGACATCTAGTTAAAAGGATATCCAGCAGTGTGCTTGTTTTAATATGAGACCTTGGAAAACTACCGCCTGTCCAGAGGATGGCTTGCAAGCATCATATGATCAAAAAATTGAGAGATAGGACATTATCCTGTTCTCAGAGGTAATTTTCAGATTATTTTAGCCAGCACAGACAATAACCTTGCTGATTGGTACCCCCCAGGCTCCCAGTACCATGGTGCCTCCCTTGGGTGCCAATCCAAAGAGCCGAGCTGCGATGCCCGGAACGATCGAGCAAAGAAGCAGGGCTCCATGTTCCTCTGCCTGCCTTCCTCCTCCTGTGCTGCCAAAGATAAGATTACAAAAGCAGCTTGATTGATAGCATAATCACCATGGTTTAGAGGTTGCAATTTTGCCTTGTAAGCAGGAAGTTGTTGGTTCGAATCCCCAGAGGGGAGTTGAAATTAGAAGGCGAGTCAGAACATATATATTTTGTTAGATGCCCTCATCACTCCCTGTCCAGCGCCTTTTTAGCTTAGCCAGCACACCCCTGGTCATGCCCATTGTCACTAGTTCTTATTTCTGCCTCCAAGTTCATCCATTGCTGGTTCTCTTTTGACTATTTTTCAAAACGGTAACAATAGGTAATTTTTATATACATATTCTATGGCATACAAGGCCCCAATGGCAAAGGTTACATTAGGACATTAGAAACCAGGGTTTCTCAACGTCCCCCCCCCCCGATGTTTTTGGACTTTAATTCCCAGAAGCCCTGGTCAGCAAGTGTACTGACTTGGACTTCTGGGAATTAAAGTCCAAGAATACCTGGGGACCCAAGGTTGAGAAACTATGTACTTAGACAAATAAAATAACGTGGTTGCTTATAGCTAATAGGCTAAATCCAGTTGTTAGAACTGGGCTTACCAGTTCTACTAGAAAGGAAAAGAAACAGACAAGGTAGCAAGAAAGGGATTCCTTGCCCTTTCCTCTTTGCCATTACAGTACTTCCTTTTGCCTACCTGCCACGAAGAGAAGAAAGATGACGAGCTCAGTAGATTTGGGTTGTTGAAATGCCTGCCACCCATATACTCATCAGTGCAGATTTCACAGCTTTGGGCATTGCGCCAGTCCCAGTAAGGCATGGTGAAGTTTTCATTCCCAGCCAATTTCTGGATCTCATGTTCCCACTTGAGCAAATAATACCGATGCCAAGGAAGGAAGCCGGGGGCCTCGTGGGCAAAATCAATATCCCGCCACACAGCGGTGCCTCCGAGCAGGGTGTCCCGAGACACATAATAATGTATCCAGACAAAGAGGTCATAGACGTTGATGTCTCGGAACATTGGCCTTGACCCGTTGTTCATCTGGGCATATGTCCCCGTTGCAATGACAAAATCCCGGCTGGTGGAATGCTTGGCCAAGTTGAGGTAAGCCAGGAACTGGTTCTTTTCTCTGGTGCTGAGATTGAAAATGTTTCTCCTCACTCGCATTTTTCTTTCGCTGCAGTCGGGACCGACAAAGTTGAATTTGCAGTCGCCACAGTCAAAACCCATGAAGTTGCCTGAACATTGGCAAGTCCTATTATAAAACACAGAGGGCCAGTTTTCCCGGTCATCCACTCCAGAGAAGGGAAACTGAGGACCAAGTGGGGCATCTGATAGAACAATGTCCATGCAGGTTCCCCTACCTGAGAGCTCTCCACAAGGAGAACCATCTCCGGGCCACGGTGGGCAGCATTCTTTTTTCAGCAGGCTGTCAGAATTGGCACACACCCGAGGGAACTGGCTCAATCCAACGGGGAGAAAACTGAGGAGGACGCCAATGGAGAAAAGAGACATTCTCCTCCAGGAATTGGAGAACTCAAAAGCAGTCAACTAGCAAGAAAGACCTGAGCCCTTAGAAGTTTTTCTCTATATACTTCTTTTCCGTGCATCATGCCCTTTTGCTTCCCATCCTTGCCTCACACATACACATAAGATTTTCTGTAATCTGATTATCACATGTCCTGGACAGCCTCCAAGAAACTTTTGTGCTCTCTCTTTGGCTGCGGTTATACAGAGACTTCCTTGAACACTCTTGTCTTCTGCCTAGCACATGATTGTTTCTGATGCGCCCCGGCTGCAGGGAGTACAATTCTTGGTCTCACACACACTGGAATTTGGGCAGCTGATAAAATGACTCACTGGCTTTCCGCACTTGATGGGAAGCGGACTGGGATTGGGAGAATACATTCCAAAAAACCAAGTTGAGTCTCTTTGAGTGGCATGAGCTCAGCAAATTAGAAAATAGGAAAAGAAAAGAAATTTGAAATTCCACAGATATTTTCTTTAGAGAAGGAGATAGATTCAGGCATGAGTCCAGATCAGAAGAAATATGCAGATATAAAAGTCCGGTTTAAAAAGAAATGAGACCAGGACCAAAGGCACAACCTGGAATGAACTGGAATGGGCACACTATAGCCCACAGGCAACTGGTAACCACTTGGGGGACTGTGTCCTCAGGCAGAACTAAGCTTTCTTCCCACATTTATTTATTTTTTTTGTGTGTGTAGAGACCGGGAAATAATTTTGTCATGTTTTAGATCAGAGGTTCTCAACCTATGGCCTGGGGACTGGATGTGGCCCATGATACCATTTCATATGGCCCACCACCACCTCTACCACACCTGGAAGTGCCATGTGTGACAGGCGGGGAAAAATGGCCATCCAGCCCCCGAAGCTGTCTGAGGTAGCTTGACCTGGCCCTCAGCATGAAAAGGTTGAGAACCCCTGTTTTAGACTCATTTGCAACCTAGAGGGTTTAAAAAAAAAAAAAAACTACCTCACTAAAGCAGGGGTTCCCAACCTTTTTAAGCTGCTGGCCTGACCATGCCCCCTTGACAGCTGAGTGGTTATGTGGTTCCCCCTGCTGTAAAGACTGCTATAAAACAAGTCCTCAACTGTTGTAAACACTAACGCTTCTACTTCCAGGGCGGCAGCAGCATGTGCCACATGAAATGGTGCCATGGGCCAGGGATTGGACACCTGTGCACTAGAGGGTATGAGGGGACATTTATAAGGTGTCTTTCTTTTTTGAAAAGTCATTTAAAAAGTAAAATATTTTCAGGATAGGCACGGCACACAGGTGTGTATGTGTCCAGGGCTTCTGTTCTGGAAATGTCCACCTCCAGTGCAAACAATACAGACTTAGTTTTTGATCCCCTGTGGTTCTGCTTATATTTTGATTGAAGAGTCTCATGTTTATAACTAAGTGGGCTCATGTTAAAGGATGGCCACTTTAACTTTCCCAAGGATTGAAAACAAGCTTCCCACTCCATTTTAGCTTCCCAAAGTAATTCTCTCCCAAATAGTTAACCATGTAGTTCTTGTGAATGCCTTAGCAGGGCATTCAAGTTGATCTTTTTTTAAAAAACCTCCAAAGGGCTGATACTAAAAAGCAATTTTCCTTTTTTCCTGCTTCGACATCTGGAGATGCACCATGCTGTTCCATTGGACAGCAGATGGAGTAGAAACCTAAGCCACATAATTACAGTCTTTCTCATCATATGTGTTTGGGAGTCAGTGGGTAGGTATTAGTAAAGGCTTGCTCAAAAGCCAGTCATATCCGACTGTGGACATGTGGCAAGCATGCCTAGACATCGAAGTGCACAGAACACAATTTACCTTCACACCAAAATGATACCTATTTATCTACTTGCAATTTCTTTCTCTCGAACTGGTATGTTGGCAGGAGCAGGGACAGAGATGGGAGCTCACTCCTTCATGCAGTATTCAGGTCTCAAACTCTGACCTCCCAGTCTTCAAGTTCAGCATCTTAACCACTAAGCCACTGCAGTTCATGGGTAGGTATTACCATGTACTAAATTTTACCTAGAGCTAATCTGCACCCCCCTGTCCTGTGATACACGGGAATTTAACCAGGTCTTTGCAAATAGGTCTCTGACTTGAACAAGCCGGGATACTTGAGCATCCTTTAGATTCAGAAACTGAACCCTTTGCTGGGAAAGCTTTGCCCAATTTTGCAGGAATCAGGGGGCCCTCATATGATCTTGCTGAGAAGCACGAGGTGCTTTAATCCTTTTGGCTTCAGGAATGTAGACAGATTATCACAGGGTCTCTTTGGGTTCCTAAAGCTGTTTGACTTCTCTCTCTCTCTGTGAAGTATTTAAGAGTTCATTTCAAATTACAGACTGTTGATGCAGTTCATTTAGCACACAGGGCTTAGCCATTGTTATATCCCAAGTAGGTAATTTGTGGCCATGAATTTGTCACTGCACAGCACCTCCTATGATTCCACACCAATGATTGTGCTGGCCAAGGAGGACGATGGGACTTGCAGTCTGACAACTTATGATGGGCCACAAGTAGTTCACCCTGAGTTAAATGGTTTCCGACAGATCACTGCTGCTAGATCACTTCCGAAACGAAGTGGAGGAGAAATCGGAGATCTTACATTTGTAGGGAAATGAACTCAATCAGCATCAGGGTGGGAGATTCATTAGTCTATGTCCCACAGTGAAGAAGGCTCTGTGCCTTTGAAAGCTGTCTCACATGTAGAAATTCAACAGGTATCACTTCCTTCAAAACATCTCCCAGTGAGGGAGGATTGCATTTGTTGGGCGCCTGCTTGCCACACCAGTGTCATACTAAGTGATATGTAGCAGCAGCACAGTAAAACAAGGCATGTTTAAGGCAAATCCTAGTTGGAATGCAAATTCTCCCAAGCTTTCTCCCTGTTTAGCCCAGTCAATGAGTACACTTGCACTAAATGCTTAGAGAAAGAACAAAATATTATTTACTCACGATTAGGTCAGAGAAATATACATGTGCTCAGGATGCTTGGTGAGATTGTTTTTAGAAAAAATAACAGTTAACGTAAAGTATATAGGTCTTTTAAGTCTTCCCACTTTTAGGGGTCATCTGAGCTAATTTGCATGTATTAAGGCATTGCATGTTCCGGCCTTCTCTCTCTCTCTTTTTTAACCTTTCAAAGGTGGCAGTAGCAGACGATCTCTGGTTCTTATTTGGATTAGATCTAAATGTCCCCTTTTCAAATGTAAATAGTGGGAAGATACAGAACAAATACCTGGCATTGAACATTTCCTAATGAGTTTAGCCTTTGTATTACTGTGTGAGCACATCCTTAGTTCGGTGAGACATGTGCGAAAGAGAATTTTACAGGAAAGTTTGTGAAGGGGTAAAATATAACAACATATTATATATATGTTCTGGAACAGATAAATTACAAGACTAGGACCCAGAGAGAGACAGCAGAAATAAAATAAATCCATCTGTTGGACACCTTATATATATAAATTAATGTCTGATTTATGTCCATTAACTCTTTTGCACAAAGATTGTCCTGTTTGTCCTACATAGACCACTGAAGGGCATTTTTGGCAAGAGATGGCATAAATCACATTGGCTGAAGAACAAGTAAAACTGCCTTTAATGTTGTGTGTGGTGCCATTGGGTCCAGTAATACTGTTTCCAGAGTGAATGTGGGGGCAAAGTGGACATCTGGGTTTGCAACGGGGTTTAGTTCCAATCTCTGTTTCACTTTTGTGTAGTCTATTGTGTGTCAATAGTTGTTTGAGATGGGAGGGAGGTCTATATGCCACCCTGAGTCAGCGTGTGCTGAGTGGGCGGCATACAAATCAAATAAATGAAATGAAATGAATGAAATAAGCAAGTAGAGGTCTGTCACCAAGGGCTTTGGAGAGTTGGTTTATCCTGTGCTCCTCTGACTTGACCCTTCTCTGAGTTCATGACAGTATTTATGTCATTCTGATTCTCCATGAAAACTCATTCTCCTCACTGACAACATTGGAGACACAAATGACAAGGCTAGGAAACATACATAACAAGGCCAGATCATAGCCTACATAGAGAAAATAGGACAGAAGGGCATGAAAGGTGATCTGTGGAGCTAGGTGTTTCATTTTAATTTCATTCCCAAAACCAGCAGATAATCCTAATTGGCTTCCTATAGCAGTCACAGGGAAGGTAATGAATGAGACATTTCCCAGCATTTTTCTGTTCCCATTCCCCACTTCTAACTGTCACATATGAATCCCATATTCAACAATAAAGATCTGTGGGGAAGTTGCTTTGTCACATAACCTGCTGCATTTTCTTCCATTCTGCGCTAACCCCAGAAATTCAAAAATGCCCCTGGTTTCATATTTATGCATTTGGACAACAACATCTCATAGCAATAGCAATTACACTTATGTATTGCCCCATAGTGCTTAGTGCACTCTCCAGAAGGTTCACAAGTTAATTAGTATTTTGCCCTCAACATGCTGGGTACTTATTTTACCAACCTTGGAAGGAAGGAAGACTGAGTCAACCTTGGTCCCTGTCAGGATTGAACTCACAACGTTCTGGCTGCAGTACAGCTGTTTAACCATGACATCACCAGGGCTTTTGGAATTGTTGTAGATCACAAGCTCATAGTTTAGTACTTGTCAGAAGTTTTTTTAAAAATTTCTTAAGTATATATGCCTTACTTTTCTATTATGGTAGAACCTTTCCTTTAATTTATTTTAAATATATTTCTGTCCCTTTAGGAGCAGGTTAGGAGAGCTTTGGAAAAAAGAAAGGAAAAGATTGTGTTTGCTCCCCCAACCCCGAAATGACTGGGATGCCTTGTTACTTCTCTACAAAGATGTTGGAGTAGGTAAATAAAATTGAATTTGTTTGGCACTCCAGGGTGAGGATATAACAATTCCTTGCAAATTGTCTTGTTCCTGTCAAGAAAGGGTCTCAACATACCGAGATATCTTGTCACAGAAATAGCCAAACCCTGCAATATTTTCAAAGTAAATAGATCAACACATCGTTTGGTCAACAACAGCAGTCATAGAAAACTGTGGGTTGTGTATTTTTGCAATGGAGGGCACTGCCTCTGCTAAACTCCAGCGCAAGGAAAAGAGATGTCACTCTTTGATTATATCTCACTGCATATATTTATTGCATATTACAGAACCAATCTTATGTAGTGTACAGGGTGTCAGATACGTGTAGCAATAGCAAACAGTATTCTTCAACATTTTTTTCTTAATTACATGGAGGAGGGAGTGCAGGGAACACAAATCAGATTTGCAGATGACACAAAACTGGGCGAAGCTGCTAACACCCTGGTAGACGGGAACAGAATTCAAAAAGATCTTGAGAGGCTTGAACACTGGGATAAGTGCAAAGTTCTACATCTGGGGAAAGGGTAGACCAAATGTGCATTTACAAGATGGGGGATACTAGGCTCAATAATACTATGAGTGAGAAGGATCTTGGAATTGTTGTAGATCACAAGTGAATATGAGTCAACAGTGTGATGTGCATAGGACAGTGGTGGTGAACCTATGGCACACATGCCAGAGGTGGCATTCTGAACCCTCTCTGTGGGCACCCATGCAGTCACCACAGCACAGAGTTTGCCCCACCCCTCTGCCCACCAGCCCAATGGGAGCACTTCCTCCTTCCACTGTTTCTGTGTTGGCACTTTGCGATAAATAAATGGGTTCTGAGTTGCAGTTTGGGCAAGCGGTCTCTAAAACATTCACCATCACTGACATAGGAAAGAAGATCCATGGTTCTGTAGTTGCTGAACTTTTTGGCATCTCCTTTCTTGGGGACTAGAATGTATATGTTGGCATATTCTTGTTATGTTCTTAACAGACTCTCTGTAGTGTAATAATTAGTATCCATTCCACCTCTGGTGATCTATTTCTTCTAGCACTTTAAGAGCAGCTTTCACTACACTTTCTAGAACTATAGGCTCTTCATCATAGGATTCGTCTTCAAAGGAGTCTGTCATCCTTTCATCTCTTCTATATAGTTCTTCAGTATACTGTCACCACCTTCTCTTTATTTTCTCCTGGTCAGTTAATGTGCTTCCCAGACAGTCATTCAACATTCCCAGTATAGGAATATCCTACATATCTATTGATAAGCTGACTTTCTGTACTGTCCAGCCTGCTCTACCCAACAGGGAAAGCCTGACCTGGCCATTATCCAGTTATACCAGCTCTTTATGTCACCACTGCCTCTTCCTTCTCCTTTTCACCCCAAATGAAATACCATGTCTGAAAGTGACTCTGTTTAGCACATCCTACCAGTATCCAGGCTGGAATAATCTGACTGTCTAGCAACATCCTCTGTTAACTACAAGAAGACAGACATTCAATGTGTAAATTCTTCCTTATCAGTTGTATCTCTATACACGGGAGAAACATGCTGTTAACAAGCATAGCAGCGTCAGTGTGAGAGAGACCATTCCAATGCCCTACATCTAATGCATCTTTTCTTTGTTTTCTAATGTTTTGCTCAAGGGAAATAAAAGAGTGTGCTCAGATCCTGCCAGCGTTCTTAAGATTGATTAATTGATCACTTAATCAGTTCGAACAGCTCAGCTAATCAGGTAAAACATGAGCCTGGATGTGTAGGCGGCAAGCCTAATTATCATCTTCATGTGTGTTATTATAATTAAAATCTGGGTGCAAAGCCTCCACTTCAAGAGAAAGCTGAAGGTTAAGTGGCTTGAATCACCATACACCCTTCTTATCTCTACCTTTTGGAGTGGAGCTCTTTGCCATATCACTTGGCTTCTGGAAAGCATGCACTCGAGTTACCTTACCCCACCTTCATAGCCCAAGAAAACCTGAAACATTTGCTGATATTCAGAAGCGGAGTGGGATTTCTTCTCTGCCCCACCCCTCCAAGTACTTTTTTGGCACAGTGGAAAAGAGGGGAACATCTGCCAGTATGCTTTAAATTATCAACATCTCCCATATGACCAGCATGGCTAATGTTCTCCAAGATGTCACTTGATATCTTGACTGATGTGGCTGCATGTCTGCTTCATCTTGGCATGTCTCCTAACCTTTGTTCTCTTATTTCAAATAAGATTAGAAAGAAACTGGAGAAGGTAAATCCTTCTATATGCCTATCTAAAGTGGCCACTGTATGCATATTGTCTTGGCTGTTAGGCCAGGCTATCCTGGTATGTCAATAGAGTGGACCATACTGCCAGCAACTCAACACCAAATATCAGGCAGTGGTTAACTAACCTAACCTGACCATCCTGAGGACTAATGGCCTTGGGTGCCGAAGTCTACAGGGAAGGGTGATGGTCCCCAAGTGGATTAAATCCCACTTGAATCCATCTTGAAGGAGGGCAGCAGGTTCATCAGTACTGGCCTGAGGCTGAGGAGGATTTTGTGTGCCAAAAGGGCTCAGGACCAGAAAGTGAGTTGTGGTACTGGATTAGTGGTACAGGTGTCACACTGTGATGTGGAAGGCAGATGAAAGGCCACTGCATTATATTCTCAGTACAGTCTTCATGGCTGATCGCCATGAGGATCGCCAATATTCAGATTTGATACAACAGCAGTTTAGATGGATAAAGGGCTACACATCACCCAAGACTCAATTTCCTAGCCTCTTGGACTCCTTCAGATGCCCTTCTGCTGAGAAATATCTGTGGTCTTCCCCCAAAACACCACATTCTCTTTCCATAAAGCACGAGTCCTCTAATCTTTGATTAAAATTGAATGGTTTCAACCAATCTTATGCCCTATTTTGCACTTGAACATTCCTAAAAGAAAACTGGAGGGGGCATCTGCTCACTGCTGATTTTGTTTTGTTGTTTATATGAAACATCGTTGGAGGAGAGTGTGGCTCACATTGAGTCGTAAGGGTAGACAGTTGGCCTTTGGTCCTCAACAACCAAACCTGCTCACTCCAGAGTAAAGCATTGCAGACTCAATGGGAAATACCTGTGAGTAGACATGCAAAAGACTATGCTGTTCCCACTCTAAGGATGCATAGCTCAGAAGCAAGATGTCTCCTTCAGAAGCCAAACTTTACTTCTTTCCCCCCACCCCATTTTGAGTAGATAGTTAGGCTCAATGACCTCAAGAACCTACTTTCCAACACTCAAAATCTATACCTTGGATGCCTTGGAGTTGTTATTCAGTGAGGAATACACACATCGGTAGATGTCTCCACAACAACATTCCACAAATACATATGGACCTGAGAAATCAAGTACATTTGCATGGATTTTTTTAGCCATTTTGAGGTGGAGAGGGAGTAACTATCACCCCCCACTGGCTCATTTAGAGTAGGAATCACTCATGCTTTTTAATATGTTAACTGGATTTTTAATTGGAGTGGGTGGGGATGGGTTGAAGTTTTATGGTGGTGGTTGGGATATTTGCTGTAATGTTTCTGAAATGCTTATGGCTTGATATTTTGTACTGTAATTGTGATATTGTGTTTTTCTTTGTTAGCTGCCCAGAGTCGCTCTGTGAGTGGGGCAGCATACAAATTTTATTTATTTATTTATTTAGATTTATATGTTGCCGCCCCATTCGAACAAGTGACTCTGGGCAGCATTACAACAAAATAAAAAGCATTACAATCAAAAAACATTTTAAAACACATTAAATTGAAAAAAATTAATTTAATTTAATTTAATCATGTCACCTGCTAGCTAGGCAGACCATGAAGTGTGCCCTCCACTTTCACCTTGCCCAATGGATCCAATGGAGGGTGCTTTGGTGAGTTTCAGTCCTGGCCTAACATCATTGACAAGAGATAGGCAACATTGCCTAGTTAGACCGCTCAAGACCCCAAAAAGGCTCTCATCTAGTGGGGGTCTCAAAATCTATGCTTAGAAGAAATGTTTATAATGAAGATATATAATGGTGTACATTTATAACTATTTGTTTCCTACATGTAACTAGACTATGTAAAGTTGCAAATGCAGGCACTCATTTTGACAGCCCCCATAGACAGCAATTACTGAAGAATAGTCCAAAATGCAAGGCAGCTGAATCAGTGTGGAATGCCCATTTCAATAAACGAAGATCTGATCTTTTGTAAAGTTAATGGCTCTTGAGTACAATTTCAAGACCATAAGAACATAAGAACAGCCTTGCTGGAACAAGCCACAGCCCATCCAGTCCAGCATTCTGCCTCACACAGTGGCTCACCATTTGCTTCAGGGTATTCCCAAGCAGATGCCTTCACCTGCTTAGGATTCCCTGGAAATGGCATTGAGAGATATCCTGCCTATCTCTCCAACCCAGAGGTTGTCCTTAGGTATCCATAATTATAGCCATTGATACCCTTGTCCTCCATGAAATCACCTTTTCCATCACAGAAAGCATAACTTGCAAAAATATACCGGTCCTGAGTCAAATCCATTGTTTTCCCAGCTACTGTGTGGATTGTAGTTAAGCAAAGAGGAGACAGAGAATCCTGAAGGAGTTTTTGGATGCTGTCATAATGCCTGGTGCTCAAAAGGTCCCAGGATTTTGGCTCTGTGAACATTTACTCTGCTACACCATTGTTGAGTGGGGAGGGAATAGGAGAACAGAACAAACATTTAGACTTTGGTTTGGTTCCAGCCTTATGATATGCTTACAACATGCCTACCAGAGGCCTGGCATAGTCATGATTAATTTAAGTTTCAGTGGATTCAATGGGCCTGTTCTAAACATGAAAACTAATTACAAAAGGAGCTTGGAAAAGTTACTTTGGCAAGGGCTAGAGCTTCCATAATTCCTAAGATCACGTTGTCATTGTTTCCCACACTGGCTGAGAGTCTTTGCATTCTAGTATAGAAAGCAATTTTAAAAAATGTCAAATAGGGACCATTTCGGTGGGAAGGTAAACAGCGTTCCATGCACTCCGGTGTCTAGTCATGCCTGACACATGACCATGGAAATGTCTGCAGAAGCAGACAGCGCTGGCTCTTCGGCTTAGAAACAGAGATGAGCACTGCACCCTAGAGTCGGATACGACTGGCTTTCGAGCAAGGGAAACCTTTACCTTTACCTTTAAATGGTTTGGGAAGTACGATCTCAAGCCAGCTGGAAAAAATGAAGAAGCACCAAGCATTTTGTATATCACCGTTTCATTATGGACAAGCAAGCAAGCAAGCAAATAAACAAAAGCCCTGTAAAGGGAAGGCTATCATGTTGTGTCAAGTGAGGTGATTTTCCCTCTTGGCTAGCACTAATGGTCTAATGCCGCCCTGAGTTGGGTTCGGCCTGAGTGGGCGGCATATATAAATATGACTAATAAAATAAATAAATAAATAAATAAATAAATAAATAAATAAATAAATAAATAAATAAATAAATAAATAAATATATAAATAAATAAATAAATAAATAAATAAATAAATAAGGTTTTCACCATTTGGGTTTCAGGCACTAGACCACTTGAAGCCCTAGCAAACCCTCAAAACTGCCCCAAAGAAGCAAGGTCAAGGCAACAGAAAATTATTAACTCCAAAAGCAGGCAACACAATGAAAATGTCTAGCCAGCCAAAATTATCACCAGACCTTTACATCAACAAGCACGTCACATCTTGAGCATTATGCAAATTGTATTCATCAGCAAGAAATAATAAAGAGGAGAAAGGGAAGCATCAAATAGGTCAGAAGATCATTATCACCCTTCATCAGACGTATGTAGGGCAACACTATTTTACCACAGCTTTGTTTTCACCCCTCTAATCCATAACCCCTAGATAAAATAGGGATTTGGGAGGGAGACTTGCTAACTCCAGCCATTTCAGTGGCTTCAGTCGAGTAACACAGGCAATCTATCAGGTGGAGGCTTCCATCTGTCATTCTCCAGACAAAAAATTAAAAAGGATATGGGAAGAAATCTCTTCAAAAATCAAAATAAGGGCAAAAAAAGAAGGACATGTAAAAGAATAAAAAAACCCAGGAAGTAATCTAAAAGTGGAGTAACAGTAGAAAGATGATGGTGTTGATGACAATTTATCTACTTGCAATTTCTTGCTTTCAAACTGCTAGGTTGGCAGGAGCTGGGGCAGATGCCGGGTGCTCACTCCATTGTGCTGCACTCAGATCTCGAACTGCTGACCTGCTGACATTCCAGTTGTCAACAATGAATGTAAACCACAATGGAGGAACAACAGTAGTAGGAGTGGGACAGTGAGAAATAAATCCCAAATGGAGGTCAAAGGAGCCCTCACGGTAGCAATAATAGCAATAGCAATAACAATTACACTTATATACCGCCCCATAGGTCTTAGTGAACTCTATGGGTGGTTCATAAGTTAATTAGTATTTTGCCCCCAGCATGCTAGGTACTCATTTTAACTGACCTTCAAAGGATGGAAGGTTGAGTCATCCTTGAACCCTGTTAGGATCGAACTCACAATGTTTTGGCTGCAGTACAGTCGTTTAAACACCGCACCACCAGGGTAATTTACAATAACAAAGAGTAGGTAAAGAGAAAGGTTGCTCTTGCTTGAAAGCCAGTCATATCCAAATCTAGGGTTCAATGCTCATCTGTTTGTAGCAGGGGTTCGCAACCTTTTGTGCCCCCTCAGACAGATGTGCGGGGCCAGAGGCATGGTTCCTACCACCACTTCTGCTATTTGTTGCAGCCACAGCGGTGACGGGTGCATTCACAGTATGTTTTCTGATTTTTCACCACTTTCACCCCTTCTTGTGGTGGTGGTAGTGAGGGTGGCACATTTTCAGTGGTTTTCAGAGGTTTTTTGGCACGTTTCCATGGGTTTTCTGTGCTTCCGGCACATTTTTCACACTTCTGTTGGCAGCATGGGCCCGTAGGTTGCAAATCCCTGGTTTATAGCTGAAGAATCAGCAATGTCTCTGTCTGCAGACATTTCCATGGACAGGTGGCAGGCATGGCTAGGCACCAGAGAGCATGGAATGCTGTTTACCTTCCCACCGAAGTAGTCCCTATTTATCTACTTGCAATTTCTTGTTGTCGAACTGCTAAGTTGGCAGGTGCAGGGACAGAGACGTGAGCTCACTCCATCATGCAGCACTTGGGTCTCGAACTGCTGGCCTGCCAACCTTCCAGTCGTCAAGTTCAACATTTTAACCACTCAGCCACCACAGTCCTTTAACAAATAGTAGGGATAACAAAAATTCTCACTACTACATAGCTAAAGAGCAGGCTCTTCAGTTTTCCATCCCCTTTTAAAGATTCAAACATCGCACCCATCCCCTTTCAGGACATTTTCCTCCGTCCTAATTGCCTCTCCTCATGACAGTCGTGGCACAGTTGGTTGGAATATCAACAAACTGATTTTTCATTCAAGGCCAAAGGTAGGTAAATCTGGATGCGGAAATCCAATTGGAATCCAACTGTTTCATGAACCTCTCTTTCAGACTTCAGAGGCTCTCTACTGGAAAGTAGCAAAAGAATATGAAAACTAAAAAAAGTGCTTCTTTATGTTTCTGTGTGCATTTCACCACATTTGGGTTAATGTGAAAGCCCCCTGTCTGTTACTTGTGTTGCTTAATGCATTTTCTTTTCTTTTCTTTCTTTTGCTTAATTTGTTTGGGAGGAAAAAGGGGGAATCTTTGCAAAAATGCCCCAAAAATATTATAGTCTCCCAAAGTTGATACATGGACAGCTGAGTATAACATTACCAGTCCTTGTGTGAGCCCCGCCCCCCAGGAAATGTCAAAAGATAACATGTTTACTATAACATTAAAATTTGTAAAATTGATTGAAATCCTGTTGCTAATATCGTAAGTTGCACTTGAGTAGGCCACTAAATCAGTGGGATTTGGTGAGTCAGCTCCTGTGTATGCTACATTGAATTGTTATTCCTAGGCAGTAATTAAAGAGTCCCTAAGGTGGGAGATCAGCAGTTTGATTCCCGAGTACTGCATAATGGAATGAGCTCCCGTCTTTGTCCCATCTCCTGCCAAACTAGCAGTTCAAAAGCAAGAAATTGCAAGTAGATAAATAGGGACCACTTCGGTGGGAAGGTAAACAGTGCTCAGTGCACTCCGGTGTCTAGTCATGCCTGCCACATGACCACGGAAAGGTCTGCAGAAGCAGACAGTGCTGGCTCTTCGGCTTTGAAACAGAGATGAGCACTATAGAGTCAGATACTACTGGCTTTCAAGCAATGGTAACCTTTACCTTTACCTTTACTGGCATTCTTGAGGAGTCACCAAACCAGAAGGTGTCCATGTCCCCTAGAATCCCAGTGGTGACTTGTTAATTTCCAGGTAGAAAGAAGTATATGTTACACCATTTGGTTTATATACACATAACAAAATAAGATTTCAACTTGTTCTGCTTCCTCCTCCTCCTCCTCTCAGAAGATGCTTCTTGACTCCTTCCAATATCCTGGTTTCCTACTTCTGGAATGGGTCATCTTGACTTTCATCCTCTGAAGAGACTCTAACAGGTAAGACAAGAGAGTGGTTCTGACGAGGAAGTGGAATCAACATCTCTAATAGATAGCATGAATTTACAAAATTGTGAGCATTATAATTATAGTACAGCTCCGACACTTGTGCCCTAATTGTGCAGGCAATATGTATCGTTATATATTGGCACTATATGCTACTTCTAGTGCCTGATGCGTGTATCTAAAAATATTTTTTTCTTCATATAATCATATCAAAAGAAAGGAAATGAGCAGTAATTCCGAGGCTATTAAGCTTAAACATCAGTATCAACAGGTGGAAGGGCATGGAAAGCAACCCCACTTGAAGAATCTTTTAATGGCAACAGTTGCTCATGAATTGAAAGGGAGAATAATGTTCTCATTTGGAAGGCCAAGCATGCCTTTGTATAAAGAAGAATTGAGAACCTGTGAAACCCAATTGAAACCAGCATGGGAAACCACTGGAGATCAGCTGGTAGACAAACATACTTCCATTAAATCACGGAGACATTTATTCTGTCAAAATGTGCTATGCACAGGTAGGTTAGAAAGCATGGATAAGGATGGCAAGTTTTGTTTCCCCTTAATCATATATCAACAACTACAATCCAGTTGTACATGTCTGGAGACCATTTGGTCCATATTATGTGTCTATCACTTTTCCTTCTTCTCCTTGTATGAGTCTAATTTCTCAAATTTGAATTTTTCTGGCTTGACAGCAGTAACTAAAATGACCACAGGCAATTCCTGTTACAATTTTCTTGATTCTTTGACTATGACGATTTGTTGGAACCGATTTGTTGGAACCAAATACAGAAAGGGAACCTGAGAATACAAGGAAAGTCTTGACAGAGGAAAACAGGGATCACTCCCAACCTTTGGACCTCCAGTCGTCATGATCAGAGATTCTGGAAGCTAAGCAGTGGATGCTTATGACTCAGATTTGTCAGGGATGGTGTAGCCAATGCTTGTTGTCTGAACTTTAAACGATCAGCACTATCAAGGTGAGGAACTTGTTTGGGGCACAGGCTTCAGGACCTTGGATAGTTCCTGTAAAAGTTGTGCTGAACCACAAAATAGATTCACTATCCTGATGAAATCAGAGTCACCAGCGTTCACTGAGTTGAACTCTGAGACATCTGAGGGCCAGATTCTGAGAAGGGTCCATGTAAGAGTATCTTATGTCCCACTGGCGCCCTGGGACTCTCTAGCTGTTTCTTCAAGCTCTCCAAACACATACCTCTGCCAACTATGCTAATACCTGAAAATAAAGAAAATGCTTTGCATATCCTCTTTCCAAATGTTTTAAAGGTTTTTTTGGGTTTTTTTACACCTCTGTCTGTGTGTGTGTGTGTGTGTGTGTGTGTGTGAGAGAGAGAGAGAGAGAGAGAGAGAGAGAGAGAGAGAGCAGGTAACTATCCCAAATGCACCATATCATCATCATCTTCTCTTTATCCTCCTTCTTCTTCCTCCTCCTCTTACATCTCCCCTCTTGTTCTGTCTGGCACATCTAGTAACCTCCACCAGCATTATTTGGTGTTATTATAATATTTCTTTGCTGTTATCTCTCCATCTTCCTCAGGGTCTGCCTCATGGTCCATGTCGTTCTCCTCTTTCCACAAATGCCTTGAAAGGTATGGAATTTCAAGACATTTTCTCCAGCTGGATAAACTGCTTTATTTGTTGTCTCAGTATGTAGTGCAAGTTTGGTTCTATTCCAATTCTTTTCCTTATAACCTCATTCCTGATTTTATCCATTCTAGTCACTCCAGCAGCCTTCCTCAGACATCTGACCACATGCCATACATTAATTGTTCACCATGTGAAAAGAAATGCTGCAGGTTATCTTAGTTGGTTTCTCTCCTGGGAGGCGCAGTGAGGATTTGAACACCCAGACCCTCATATAGCAGGCTAACCCACAGAATAATACTAGCTTTGTTACCCTTATACTGCAGAACTGAGCTGCTTTCAGAGTTTGCTTTCAACTCTTCAAGTGAATGGTTAAACTGTGGAATTCTGAATGAATGGAGTTTATTGCACCAGTCATTGACCATGGCAAAGAAACTCGGGAATTCATTGCTGCAAGATGGAGTGAGGGCTGCCAACCAGGATGGTTTAAAGGGGAGGTGATAAATGCATGGAATTGTTTCATCTAGCAGGGGCTGTTTTACGTTCTCTTTAACAACCAGATCAGTTTCTGCTGCACAATGACAGCAACATGAAAAGGGCAATTTCCTGGCTATGTACAGACTCTACTGGATAGTGACTCTTCTACGATGTTGTCTAATGGCCCATTCAAAGCCATCTAAAACTGGCCAGTGCATTTTGAAGCAGCAATTTCTTGTATTCATGTGTAATATGAAGCCCTCCTCCCATCCCTCCTCTTTTTCTTTTCTTTCTTTCTTTCTTTCTTTTTGCTTCTTTCATCTCTTAAAGTCTCTTCTCCAGCTGGCTTGACACAGTGAGGCACAGTGAGGAATCAAATGCCAAACCAACTGGCTCAACAGCTAGATACCTAACTTACTAAGCTAGCCAAATAATTATGTACGATAAAGTAAATTCTGATTTATGGTGACTCTTTCCTGAATTTTTCAAACGATAAAATAGTAATAGCAGTTAGATTTATAGTGATTAGAACGATCTCTGGGCAGTTCACAAGGCAATTAGTATTCTCGCCCCCCCCCCCCCAACACACTGGGTACTCATTTTACTGACCTCAGAAATATAGAAGGCTGAGTCAACCTGGATCTGTTTCGGGATCGAACTCCCAACCTCAGTAATTTTGGCTGCAGTAATACAGTCGCTGGAAACCATCATATTGAGCCAAATGGCATAATGAGGGGAGGAGGAACTCTGATTCTCAATGGTCATGGAGGTGGAAGAGGCCATGCCAAATGGACTGGCTGTGAAGGTGCACCTTGTCCATATCCTGGAGGGAGGATAAGGGTAATTTTTTAATGGAAATGTCAGTTTTTATTTGTTTTTAATCTTGTTTTTAAATGGAGGTTGTTCAGGGGTTTTAATTGTAAATGTCTATGTTGTCTTACAGTTTTATCTGTTGTTTGCCACCCTGAGTGGTGTTCTCACCAGGAGGGTGGGGTATAAATTTATAAAATAAATAAATAAATATAATATCCTCAAGGCCGCAGCCGTCCATTGCAGTCCTGGTGTTAAATCCTGCATGTCTCATTTCATATGGGCTGCAGGAGATTGCTCTGAGATCATAGTGTGTGGGTCACTTCATGGCAAGCTGGCACCTTAAACAAATTCATACCAGTAGCATTTCCCCTGATTGCCTCGGAAGGCAAAGGCGGCCCAGAACCAGCTGGCCTCCAAAACCAGGCCTCCTGGAGCCCTGGGGCAGGAAAAAAAGTATGCTGAGATTGAGTTGCGGCCGATGACAACAATGAATACAGTTTAACCACTGCGCCACAAGGACTCAGTTAGTCAAAAGTTGCTTAAAATTACCTTCTTCTGGAGATGTTCTGGAAACAGTGCAGTTTGCCCAAAGCTACACAGGCTGGCTTTTCTCCCAAGAGGCACAGTAGGGAATCAAAACCCAATACTGTATCTAACTCTGTAGCCATGTACCCAACTGACTGAGCTATCCACCAGCTTGACTCTTGGATGGAGGATAAAGAATCCATGGAGGAGAGGAATGGGAATGGAATCTGCTCAGGCATGACTGGCCAGGTAGCTGGAACTCTGAACAGGAGCACATCAGACTTCAACATTTTCTTGTTGCTTCCATTGTTTTGGCATGTGGTTAAAATGGAAGTTGCTAGGGATATGCAAGATCACACCATGCACAGAGGCAAGTTCAAAAGCCCGGGTCCCTCAGTTGCAAAGCCATTGTAAAATCAAAGAAGCTCCCATCTGTCCTCTTATTCCATCTTTATCTACAAAGCAAATGTCTGTAGTCTTCCTTTCCTCTTTTTTCTCTCTTTTTGTTTTCAAGGCACTTGATGAGATGGTTAATAACACACATTAGGTAGGCAAGTGCCAGAGCTTTCCTCCTCCATTTGATTCTGCAATGCTTTAATCTTCGATGCATCTGTTTGAAACATCTGGCAGGGGCACTCAGAGGGGAATCTCTAAAGAGGATGACACAGACTCCGTCACCCTGATCCTGTCTCCGAGTCTTTCTGAGATGAATTTTGCTTAGAGTTAAGCATGGGTTCAGGTAAGAAATCCACACATAATTGCCCCCCACATATGGCTGACACACCAGCCCTTTGTTTGGTTTCCACACTGTGGGAAGAACTCTAGAGTTGTGATCAGTTTTCACACATATTGCTTTGAGCGAAAGTATTGGGACACATTGCTTAAAACTCATAGATTACTGTGGTGATATTAATTGCATTGATTACTGTCACTTTGCCTGCTTGATTGTCTAATACTGTATGTTTTTAATCTGCTATTAACATTTCTGAAATTCATAGACTCATAGAATTGCTGAGTTGGAAGGGGCCTTGTAGCCCATTGAGTCCAACTCCCTGCTCAATGCAGGAATCCCAATTAAAGCAGATCTGACATGTCCTGCACTGTGGAATGATTGAGAACATATCTTGCCATTCCACTTTATGATTTCTGTTCAGGTATTTGAAGAGTGCTATCATGTCCTTTCTTAGTCTCCTTTTCTCAAGGCTAAACATGCCCAGTTCCTTCAGTTTTTCCTCATATGGCTCAGTTTCCAGGCCTCTGATCACCCTTTGTTACCCTTTTCTGTACCTGCCTTAGTTTGTTTGCATATTTCTTATAGTGTGGTGCCCAGAATTGGACAGTACTCTAGATGTGGCCTGATTATTGCCAAATAGATGGGGATTTAATATCTCAGGGGTTTTGGAGACTATTTACAGAAGTAAATACAGCCTAAAACAGCATTGGCCTTTTTAGAAGCCACATCACACTGTTGAATCATATTTAGCCTGTGATCTGCAACAGTTCCAAGGTCCTTCTTGCTTGTTGTATAACTGAGTCAATATCCCTCATCTCGTAACTCTGCATCTGGGGCTTTTCCCTAGATGTAAAACTTTCTGCTTATCCATGTAAAATTTTATTCTGTTGGTTTTGCCCCATTCTTTTTCAGTTTGTTCCAATGATGCTTTTGATCTGTCTTGAGTACTATTTCGTAATGAAAAGTAAGAAAGAAAGAAAAAGAAAGAAAAAGAAAGATTGAGTGATTGATTGATTGATTGAATGAATGAATGAATGAATGTCTCTGGGAATACTTTTGATATTTGCTAGGACTGCAGTGGCTCAAGTGGCTAAGATGCTGACTGGGAGGCGGAAGGTCAGCAGTTCGATTCCCAAGTACTGCAGGACAGAATGAGCTCCCATCTTTGTCCCAGCTTCTGCCAACCTAGCAGTTCGAAAGAAAGAAATTGCAAGTAGATAAATAGGGACCACTTCAGTGGGAAGGTAGCAGCGCCACATGACCATGGAAACATCTGCAGAAGCAGACAGTGCTGGCTCTTCGGCATTGAAACAGAGATGAGCACTGAACCCCAGAGTCAGATACGACTGGCTTTTGAACAAAGAAAACCTTTACCTTTACGTATACTACAGGACAAGCCTTAGTTAGGTATGACCTCCAGAAGGTCCAGTCTTTATCACACTTTGTCTGGGCTTGTGGTCTAAAAGCCAGTGCTTCCTTTATTGAGTCAATCCATCTCATGCTTAAGCTTTCTGTATTCCTACTGCCTTCCAAATTTCCTAGCATTTCAGCCTTGTCCACTCTTATTTTCCCACGACATGTCTAATACACATAAAGGCTCAGTTCAGTTGTTTCAGCCATTAGCTAAGAGTTAATCCTTGATTCGGTTATAAGCCTTCTATATCTGCCAGTTCCTCGTATCTGCAAAGCTTTCTTCCATCACACCATTTTGAATAAATTATTGTAGGTTTTTCCCCTTTCAGATTTCTTCACTAATTTCCCCATCAATTCCAATTCCAATTAATTTATATCCCACCTTTCTCAAGCCGAAGCTGACTCAAGGCAGCAAACAACATATTAATTCATACAATAAAACATAGCAGTCAGTAAACATAGAATACAATATAAACATTTCAGTACAATCAAGATAAATTAAGTAATACAATAATCAAATTCAAAAACATATATCAATAGAAACTCAACGACAGTCCTCCCAAAAGAGAAAGAGTCCCTCGCCTTTGAAGTCCCAGGGTGGGGAGGGGAGAGGGCGGGGCCCAGGAACACCGGTCGGTGGTGTGGCCGGGAGGGCCTCTTCATCCCCACTGGAGCCAGGAGTGCGGTGGCACTTATTACATACTAATAAGGAATGCTAGAGTATAGATTAGGAGTTGGGTCTCCAGTGGCACATTTCTTGTACTTTAGCTCACACTATGGACAAAACCTGCTTTTCGTAACCCCAGGGCATAAGAAGACATACATTTTAGAAGAAAAACCAGTCAGTTCATATCTATCTCTCCTCAATGGGAAAATCCAGCACTGGCTGGCTTCCAATCAACATTCCTGGCAGGGAGGATTACTTGATTTCTTCCTTAACCATCACCCTCCCCTCTGTTCATCCCCATTTGGCTAAATATATCTGGCTGCCCTTCTCAGTCCCAGATCTATTTTTGCATCATCCCCCAATTTCTTTTAAGAACCACTCTCCTAGCATGGTTGCAGACAACAAAAAGAAACACAACAATAACAACAACATCTCTGAGACAATTCAGGAGACTCTCAAATAGACAAAGGCTTAGGTTATAAGGTTATCTTTCTCATCTTCAGAAAGCAAACAAATAAATAAAGTCTGACCAGGTTATCCTGCTATGGTAATAGAGTAGACCAGACTGCCAGCGACTCAACACCAAGTGTCAGGTGGTGGTTAACTAACCTGGCAACCCTGAGGACTAACAGCCATGGGTGGTGAAGTCCACAAGGAAGGGTGATGGTCCCCAAGTGGATTAAATCCCACTTGAATCCATCTTGATAGAGGGCAGCAGCGTCTTCAATACTCGCCTGGGACTGATGAGGTCTTTGTGTGCCAAAAGTGCTCAGCACCAGAAAGTGACTTGGGGAACTGGATTAGTGGTGCAGGTGTCACACTGCGATCCAGAAGGAAAATGGAAGACCACTGCATTATGTTGTCCTCTGCACAATCTCCGGGGCTAATCAGCAAAATCTATAATTATCTATAATTGGATATGCCACTAGCAGGATGATGATGATGATGATGATGATGATGATGATGATGATGATGATGATGATAATAATAATAATAATAATAATAATAATAATAATAATAATAATAATAATAATAATAATAATAATAATAATAAAGCAAATACTTCAATATCACTTTCTTTAACAGAAGATATGCAGTCTCCATGTTGGAAATCGTTGACTAGAATTTTCTATCGCCTCAGTTTTGTTCTCTACAGACTAAAGAACCCAAAGCTTCCTCCCCCACTTTTTTTGGTGGCATTTAAGGATTTTAGAAAGGGAGCATATGAGAATGATCAACTCCATAAATGAAGGCACAGCTTTGAGTTTGCAAGATGCAGGCAGGGCTGCATGGGATAAGACTTTTTTAAAAAACCATTTCTTCTTTCATGTCTAGATCAAACTTTGGACTGCCAAAATGAAGCACTTTCTTGGTTTAGTGACTGGCCAAAAGCAAGTCTTCATTGGTACATGTTTCTGGTACTAATTAGCAAACCAGTAAATGAGCCAGATTCTGTATTTCTCCACATTTCTCCACATTGTTGTCCACCAGCAGCCCCCACTTGAGCATGTTGGTCTTACATTTATGGGTTTCAACCGTCCAAGTGACATAGGTAAGGTTGTGTTCCTCAGCTATATCCTCCTTTAATGTTATTTTTTTGTCCAGTGAGCTCCTTCCTACATTTTCTAATTTGGTTTTGCTCTTGTGTACCCTTGAGGATGTTTGTTCTTGCCCTTAAGCTGTTCCTGGATCTTAGTTGCCAGACTTGAGGACATATCCATCCGGAGAATGTCGAGGGCCATTTTCCATGTCTGCTGCTACTTCTCTCCTTATGTTAGGTGAAGCGATAACCACAAGAGGAGATATTTTGCCAACTAATGTAGGTTGGACGCATCCTGTCACCGTATGCATTGTTTCATTAACAGCGATGTCAGCTTGTTTTGCATGTGTGGATACACTCCATACTAGAGCAGCAGACTCTGCTGCTGAGATGCTCCAAAAAAGTCACTAATTCATAGGGTTGCCACAAGTCAGAAACAACCTGGAGAATGTCAGAACAATAAACATAATGCAAACGCACTGTACAGTAAAACCCCTACTTATGAAAAAAAGTCCGTTCCGTAGGCTTTGGCTTAAATCGGTTTTTACGTAACTTGAAGCAAACCCACAGGAAATAGAATCTTTATATAACTCGAAGCAAACCCATAGGAAATCGTGTAAATCGGGGCATGGTTTTAGCACAAAATCATTATGTAAGTCGAATTTTAAGTAACTCGAGGCATTTGTAAGTCGGGGTTTTACTGTATTGTGTTTTGGCAGTTTGTGCTTCTCCACGTGCCTTCAGCGTTGCCAGGGCAAGCGAATGTCAGGCCAGGACAAGACAAACCAGATCCACATGTTCCTTTGACTCCTTCATCACCCGCAACTAACGAATCAGATCCGGATTGACTCCAGATTCAAGAAGGGAAAGGAAGAAACCGCGACCTGGTCGCCAGGGGGCGCTGCTTCACCTTCTTCTTGCTTTCGATGCTCCCGAGAATAGCACCCCCACCCACCCACCCACCCAAAGAATCCGAGGCTGGGGAGCAGCCCTCTTGACTCGCGGGTGCGCTCCACTTGCGCGCACACACCCACTCATCCACACGCACACGCGCCAGCGCACGCACACTCGCCGGCTTAGCGCGGCTCCTGCGTCGGGGGCCGAGAGAGGTGCGGGGGGGCCCCCCTGTGCTTGCTGCTGCTTGGCTACCGTGTCCCCCCGCCCCACCCTTTCCCCCATCTCTTCCGTGGCTGCTGCAGAAGGCAAGGATGCGAAAAGAAAGAGAGGCAAGGGGGCGAACCGGGACTTCCGTGGAGACCTAAGGGGGGACGATTGGGTCTTGCGGGGGGAAAGCGAGAGAATCAAACCCCCCCACCCCAAATTTTCCCCCTGGACAGGTAAGCATGCCTGCGCGTGTCCAGACGTGAAGGAGGCCAGATCTGGCCCTGGCCCGCTACCTTTAAAAATATGTGATTTGAAGGGGGGGGGGAACTAGCCTCCCTGGACAAGTTTGGGAAAGTCCCCGGTGCGCCCAAGGCACACGCTTGAGCCTCTGGATGGACGGACCTCAAGGTAACCAAGCATCTCTTTCGCCCGCTTGGCTTCGGAGGGTCTTCCCAGGGGCTGTGAGACTTCGGGATGAATATGGGTCATCCCCATGGAAAAATAAATAGGAGGAGGGGGGGAAACATTGGGGCAAGGCGAGGGGTGGGCCATTTGGAGTAGAATCCACCATAATACGACCCGGCGCCGTTGCCACCGCAGCGTCTCTAAAAGTCGTTTAATTCTCTAAAATGGATGGGTTTCCACGCCTAATCCCTTTCTGCTAATGCAGTGGGGCTTGGTTGACTGGGGGGGGGGGGGGGAGGCGAAATGCGGGCAAAGCCCCAACTGCCTGCTAAATGCCAGCTCAGCCATCACTTAAAAGGAAGAGCCTTGTGTGTGTGTGTGTGAGTGTGTGTGTGTGTTAGTTAATGTAATCGCTTGCAAGCACATAAGGATTTCCCCCCTTGCTGGTTTATTTGGTGTTGGTTGTAAACGAAACTCTTCCCAGCAACAGCTCCCCCCCACCCTGCAACCCCCACCCTTCAGGTGCTGGGAACCGGATTGAATGGAAACAAAGCCAACAGGCATGTGTGTGCGTGTGCACACACACCACATGAGAAAAGCCCCAGTTGGTGTGTAGGCAAAGTTGCGGATGATCCCTGCAGAGAAACACACACCTCTTTGCAGTGGGGGAAAAGGGGTGTGTGTGTGTGTGTCTAGTTTCGACGCACTGCTCTTCTTTGCTTTCAGAAGCTAAGTAGGGTCTGAGCAGATGCCCACTTGGATGGGAGACTGCCAAGGAATTGCAGGGATCTCCCAGGTGAGGCTAGGAAGGAGCCCTGATGGGACACAGCCCTGTTATTGTTCACAGAAGGATTGATTAACTGACCCCATCATCATAATTGGGTTGAAGCATCAGGGCATGATGTGATGGTATGTTTGGTCACATACTCGCTTGTCCTACTGAAACGTACCTCATCACTTATCCACCATTTGCCTTTGCAAGTTAGATAGCCCCTATGTGAATGCAAAGTGTAGGACCCCAGTCCATCACTGGATACACTAATGGTTTCTGTATAATGCACGTTCTGCCGTAGGAGCTGATGTGAGTTCACAGCCGAGAGTGTGTCAGGCACAAGGAATGAGATAGTCCTGGCTTGGCTCTCTGCCTTGGCCCATGACTCTTTTGAGGGTCTTCAAGACCTTTTCTCAACCACAGCTCTGCCCATTTGCTTGTGTTCACATGATTAGGAAGCTGCAGATGAAGAATGGACTACCTTGTAGAAATGTTGTAAAATATATTGCTGTCTTACAGCTGATTCTTAAAGAGGTTGGATGTTAGCTCTTGGGGAGAGGGGTGTTTGCAGTGGATTGTAAGCTGTTTTGGATAATTTGTATACCATTATCTACTTGCAATTTCTTGCTTTCAAACTGCTAGGTTGGCAGGAGCTGAGACAAAGACTGGTGCTCATTCCATCCTGCAGTACTCAGGAATCGAACTGCTGACCTTCCGCTTCCCAGTCAGCATCTTAGCTACTTGACCAGATGGTTTTTCCCCTCTCTAAAATGTAGTGTAAAAATCTGGTTAGAGGTAATCTTTGTAAAGTATTGGTTACCTTTGTTTTCATAAATAAATGAAGAACATGAGATATTCATTGTATGCCCAACGTACTTTGTCAAATTCTGCCAATGATATATTTGTTTTATGTCTAAACATGCAAAGGTGTAGCATAGTCCCTTTTATTTTGATCAGGCTAAGTAAGTTCCTCAAGATATAGGTGGGATGTTTGTATGTTTGTGTTCCAGTGGATGGAAGAAGAAAGTGTTGTCATAGACAATATTGAGAAGGTTTCCATAAAAACCATGCCATTAGTAAATTTAGATTTGTGGGAGAAATGAGGAGCCTCCTCTGACTTTCATTGAACTTTACATGAATTAAGCTATTTGAACCTATTGGCAGAAACACTTGCCGAATGCTGGATAGCTCCTGTAAAAGTGGATTTGCTTAAAGCTGAAGTGGATTTGCCACCCAACCAAGCCTGCATTCACTGGCCAATCTTGTTTTCAACATTCAAAAGGATGCAATACAGGACTGACAGTGGTAGAGAAGATGAGCAAAATGTCCCTGGGATAATTACAGAGACAATTACTAGTTACAGATAACAGAAAAATAAGAGACTGTCTTACACCAAAAATTCATCTTTCTGGTTGAGTATTTTCTACACTAGGGATAAGGAAGTTATGGCTCACTAGACATTGAGGGTCTTTAGTTTCCATCATCCTACCACTGTAAACATTGTCTCATTGATGGAAATGTCATCCAAACATATCAAATACACCACATTGGTATTTTTTGGGGGGTATTATATAGGCAGATGGAGAAGAACAGGCATGTAAGAGAATGTAGGTCCCAGTTGTTACTTAATAACGATCATTTCCCCTCAAGTCAGTTCTTACTTCTGGAGACCTTTTTCAGATTTCAAGGTAAAGAATACTTGGAAGTTGTTTACCATTCCCTTCATTAGAGGACGTAGTGGGACTGTAGCCTGCCATTGGCCTTACAGACTGGCTCCACTCACAGGAGGGATAGAGGAGAATCAAACTCCCAGCCATACCTAAACCACTAAACTATACAGCCAGCAGTTGTTACTTAGGCATTGGATAATAACTGGGTGTAATGGCTACTAGCAGTAGCTGTCTTTTGTGAAAAGGGGAGGGGAAGGAGGGGAAGAATCAGATAGTGTATGCTTCAACTGAGCTAAGGTGATTCACCCAAGGCTCCTAAAATCCTGCATCAATTGCTGTTTCTTGAGTTAGAAGCCAGACAACACTGTAGTGGCTCAAAACTCAAATACCAAAGCTGAGCATCAAAAATGGCTAGGAGATACAAAATGAATGCATCTGTTTTGGTTATGGTGAGAAAGATTGGCTTCCTGGTCCCATCCTTGGCTTTTAGAAGTGTTGGTGTATTTTGGCTTTCAGATTTTGTGGCACATCTGTACAGTCCATGTAGACATTCATGAACAGTAAGATGGCCCTGGTAATTAAAAAAGGAATATGAATTCTTTTTTTACATTGCCAGTCCATTCAGTACCTTCATATTTGGTTCATTGAACTGTGTGAGCATAACCACTAGAGCACAACCAAAGAAAGATGGAACAGTTTAGCTTCTTATAAGAGAAATTTAAAATTAGCTTCAAGAAGGCACATTATATGGTGCTATATATTCTCCAACTGTCTGGCCAGGTTATCCTGCTATGGTAATAGAGTAGACCATACTGCCAGCAACTCAACGGTGAGTGTCATGTGATGGTTAACTAACCTAACAACCCTAAGGACTAACAGCCTTGGGTGCTGAAATCCACAGGGAAGGGTGATGGTCTCCAAGTGGATTAAATCCCACTTGGATCCATCTTGATGGAGGGCAGAAGCTTCACTAATAATGGCCTGAGGCTGAGGAGGACTTTGCATGCCAAAAGGACTCAGGACCAGAAAGAAACTCATGGAACTGGATTAGTAGTACGAGTGTCATGCTGCGATGCAGAAGGCAGATGAAAAGTCACTGCATGAGGGAGGGGCTTGCCTCTCTAGCATATGAAGAAGGGCCTTCTCCATCTCCGCACCAGCCCTCTGGAACCTCCTGCCAACAGAGGTAAGGTTACAGACAGAATTGCAGCCCTTCAGGAAGGGTTTGCAAACCTGGCTAGCGGGGCAGGTGTGGGGCCTTAATGGAAGTACGGCCCCCACCTGCTGGCTCATAAGCTAAATTTAGAGTCTCCCTCCCTCTGTATTTCTTGCATCCCTTTTATTTTATTTATTTTATGAACAGGGTGGGTGTAGTAGGGTGGGTAGGTGGGTGGGTGATTTTAGGGGTTTTTAAAATTTGTTTTATATGTTTTTAATCTGTTGGAAGCCACCCTGAATCGGGTTCACCTGAGTGGGCGGCATAAAAATTTGAATATTAAATTAAATTAAATGACATTCTCAGGACAGTCTTCATGGCTGATTGCCATGAGGATTGCCAATATTCAGATTCGGATAAAACAGATGATGAAGAAGATATATTTTCCATTCTGCTGCCCCTGGAAATGTGGACTTTTGACACAGGGTTGTTGTTGTTGTTGTTTTTTGGGGGGAGAAAACCACTTGAAATATGGATTTATATCTAAATTCTAAGGATGTCTTTGACAGAGAAGGTGATCAGCAAAAAACAAAACAAAACCCTAATGCAAATGGATGAAAAGCATGAAATCACAAGCTGCACAAAATTCTGAAGGCTAAAATACTTCAGTAACATTTCTCTTTCATGTCCCCATCAAACCCTGGACTGCCAAAACAATGCCACTTTCTTGGCTTTGTTGCCACCCAAACCCAAGTCCTCATCGGTGCATGCCTCTGGCAGCAATCTGCAGATCAGTATATGAGCCAGATTCTGTATCTCTCCACATTCACACTGAGTGTTATTGCTTGCCAGCAGCCCCCACTTGAGCATGTTAGTCTTGCATTTAGGGACTCCAACTCTCATCCTATTCAGGGTCCTCCAAGTGATGTACGGAAGGTTGAGATCAGTCATATAATAAGAAACAAAAGGTACATATTATTACAGCTAGTTTTTTAAGGATAATAATTGCAAGAAGAAGAGCAAGAACTTATTGCTTAAGGAACTGGGAGAGTGCTTTGGATGCAGCAAAACATTATTGCTAAGAGTTGTCCCATCTGCAGTCAAGATTGCCATGATGACGTCCAGTCTTCAGTAGAAGAGGAAGAACAACAAGAAATCCATTCATCAGTCAGATGCTGGTTTCCTCTAATGAATCAGAAGAGATGGCAAGGATTCATCCACAGACGAAGCATGAAATCCATCATGCAGCTAAGGCTCTTTCCTGCTGAAAAGCTGACACTGAATGTTATAGCCTTAAAAATATTCATTTGAGTTTCATCTTAAGCACACAGTTGACCATACATTCAGCACTCTTAAAGATGCAAACATATGCAAAAGGCTAGCTGGAAACTGACCTCAGGTTGCATGGAATATTAATTCTGCAGAAGGGGAAGAAAACAGGCAAGATGACAAGGAAATCAGTCTCTGCTGCCATCTATTTACATTCCGTGTAGTCCACTGTGTACACAAAAGATGTCATCGCTGATAGGACCAGGAGATTTCATGCTCAGAAATGGGTTTCTTGTCTGCATCACAAATTTTTATAGTGGAATTAGCTGGTTGCAGCAAGAACAACAAAGGCTTGTGTTGTATCCTACAATTTACCATATTTGCCAGCATTTAAGATGCATTGGAGTATAAAACGCACCCCGTTATTACCAAAGTAGTCCAGTATAGGCCACTATATACAGTACAAGATGCACTCCATTTTTTGAGGTGGGAAAAGTGGGTCTTATTCAACCAGCAAATATGGTAATTTATTTTATTTGGCCTAACTTTCATGGACTGAAGCTGACTTTAGCAGATGTAGTTCATGAAAGCTTATGCCAAATATAATGTTAATACAAGGGACCGCAGTGGCTTAGTAGTTAAGACACTGAACTTGATGACTGGAAGGTCAGCAGGTTAGCAGTTTGAGACCTGTGTGCTGTGTGATGAAGTGAGCTCCCATCTCTGTTCCTGCCAACCTAGTAGTTCAAAAGCAAGAAATTGCAAGTAGATAAATAGGTACCACTAGAGTCAGATAGAACTGGCTTTTGAGCACTGGCGACTTTTACCATTATCTAATGTAAATAATGTACATTCACTAATAAAGCCTATATAATCCATAATATGGTGCCATAAGACTTTCTATTGTTGAGATCATAAAGAGTATCAGAGGTATATTTTTGACATAAATGTAGCAGAAGAAGACAGTGTTAGTAGACTTCCTGTCCATTTTTTATCTGGCCAAGCAATAGTTTCTTTTTTCTTGTGATGCTAAGAATAATACCTCTTGTATAATGGATTGCACTGCCAGTTGTACAACTGAAAACTGTGGCCCAAGTCCTCCTGCTAGTCCCAGTTTGGACTGACTTGGGACTAGTACTTGATTTAATACTATGTTGGATTTCACCTTTGTGCATAATTCAGATCCACCAATGCAATGGAACTTGTATTAAAAGAATGACACCACCAGATACTGACTGTAAATACAGTTGTATTTTAGTTACACCCATAGTAGAGTAGACAGTTTATTTTTATTTGTCTGTTGTTTAAGGCAGCTTTCCCCACCTTGGTGCACAATGAGATGTGATGAATTATAGCTGCCATAATTCCCAGCCAACATAGATTGGCCATGGTGGCTAGAAATGATGGAGCCTATGACTTTTAAGACATTGCAGGAAACAAAAGTGACTAATAAAGGAATGGTGGTAGGATGGTGCTTTGAGCCTGAAAACATCATCCTATCACTGCTCAGTTGTTTGAGGCTTGAACATATATATTAATGAGCCTTGAAACTCATGTTCAAAACATTGAGAGGGCATCAAACTGGGGAGGTGTGGTTTAAACCTTTTATATGCTGCTCGGTTTGGCTACAGAGTTAGGGATTGAGAGTTTGAAGAAGGAGGAGAAGAGGTAGTAGAAGAAGAAGAGGAGGAGGAGGAGGAGGAACTGTACTTACAAGATTCATGGAAACTAACTTTGAAAAGCAACAACAAAAAGAATGTCAACGTTAACATTTGGTCAAAGCTGTCTCAAAAATTTCAGAGTGAAGGATGTTAAGAAAATGTCTGCAGTCCGAGTGTGTGGCATGTGTATGTGTGTGGGGTGGCAGGCATGCTGGGAAGTTATTCAAAAGATGCCCTTTTCAGTGGTTGTTCCCAGTTTGAGGAACTCCCTTCCATGAAAACCTGGTGTGATTCTTTCTTTACTGTCAAGCCCTTGCAGCTAATCTTTTCTTTGTCCTTAACTGCATTTTTAATATTTAAGTTTATGTCTCTGTCATCATCCTTCATTCCATTTTGTCATTTGGCTATTGAGTTTGTTATGGGGGAGAGGGAGAACTAGAATATGAATTAGACAGACAGCTGGGCAAGCAGGCAGACAGAGAGACAGGCAGACAGATGGATGGATATCAATTGGGAAATGGGATGCAAAACCATCAGACATTAGTTATCAAAATTTGTCTTCTCCTAGTTTTTCTGTTTGGATAGGTTTGGCTGTTGAGCCAGAGGTTAGGAGTTCAATTCCCACTGTGCCTCAAGGGAGAAGAACCAACCTGTGTAACTTTGGGCAAGATGCACAGTCCCAAGTTACCCCCAGAAGAAGGGAATAGAAAACAACTTCTCTGTATTTTGTACCAAGAAAACCCTGGCAAAGTCAGAATTGACTTGATGGCACAATTATTATTATTAATATTAATTTTGCTGTGAGAAGGGGAAAAAAGGAAGGAGGAAAAGAAAGGAAGTAAGAGATATAATAGATTTCAGAGAACTGAAAGATCTTTTTTCCTTTTAGGAATCAAAAAATGGAGAGAACAGATGCATGTTCTCTCAATGTTATCTAATTACAGTTTTAGATGTCATTTTGCTCCTGGCTAACTTGCTTATTTAATATTTTTACTTCTGTGTAGGTTGTTGTGTGTATCCTAGCAGTTTTGTTATGATATTACTGTTTAGATTATTGATAACTAGATTCCTTTTGGGTGGAGAGGTGGAAAAGAATTTGTTATGGATAGATAATAATCCTTCATATTAATGTTTTGATGGTTCATATTGTTCCTCCAGCTTTGAAGGTACAGAAAATTATGCATTTGACTTTGGGTTGTTTTATGATTGATTGATTGATTGATTGATTGATTGATTGATTGATTGATTGATTGATTGACTGATGGATGGATGGGATGGGATTTGTATCCCATTCCAATTAGTACAATTATTGGGTCACAATATTTCATAATTACACAAGGTTGACGAGGGAATCATCTTGCCATACTTCAAATCTGCTTTGTGTTTCCCTTCCATCTTTTTCATCACCCTTAATTATCCCGGAGGTCAGCAAGGCTTCACAAGAAGTTAGGAATAGGAGAAGATTCACTCTATCTCTTGTCTCACTCCAGCAGGTTTTCTGCTTAAGGTGTGTCATTCTTAAAATGACAGCTGTTGCAGGGCCAGCCCTGGCATTAGGCAAAATGTCTCTGTTTTTGAAATTCTGTGTTTTTCTTTGTCCTTTCAAAAATCATTTTAAGCTTAATGGCGTGCGAATATTCTTTAACTGCATTTTAAATATTGAACTTTATTTCTCTGTCATCATCCTTCATGCCATTTTGGAGAGCAGAATATAAAGTAGACAGACAGGTAGCCAAACAGGCAGGCAGACAGATAGACAGATAGATGGATCAATGGATGGATGGATGAATGAATGGATATCAATTGGGAAAAGCGATGGAAAACCATCAGATGTTAGTCATCAAGATTTGTCTTCTGCTAGTTTTGCTGTCTGGATAGGTGAGTGGTATAGGTGAGGAACTCCCTTGCATGGATAGGTCTCCAGCTGTGGAGCCAGAGGTTAGGAGTTCAATTCCCACTGTGCCTCAAAGGAGAAGAGTCAACTTATGTGACTTTGTGCAAGCTGCACAGTCCCAAGGTACCTCAAGGAGAAGGGAATAGATATATGATAGTCCTCAGGCCTTCCTGAAATTCTCTCGCTGACACTGTGTAATGAAGGCAGAATTACAGGTGCCTTTTGGTTTGTCTTAATGCTGCAAAGTGGTCTCTTTCTTAACGTGTAGTGAAGTGTGCTCTTCCACTGCTCAGTTTTCAGTCAGTTCCTGTGAGTAGAATGGAGCTATCTAAGGTTCTGAAGGACTTGGTGCTCTGCCTGGGCCACTCACACCATTGTCTACTTTCACACAGCATTGTCAATAGATGCTAGATCTGAAGGTTAAACTCCTTAGCAAATATGCAATGCTACAATATGTGTTTTGCATCCATCTAACAACCATGTCTAAGAGACTGCGGTGGCTTAGTGGTTAAGACACTGAACTTGATGACTGGAAGGTCTGCAGGTCAGCAGTTTGAGACAAGACCTGAGTGCTGCACAACAGAGTGAGCTCCAGTCTATGTCCCGGTTCCTACCAACCTAGCAGTTCGAAAGCAAGAAATTCCAAGTAGATAAATAGGTACACAACACCTTGGTTAGTTCCTTTAAAGTTGAGATTGAAACACAGAACAAAATGTATTATACTCATAAAATGAGCCTCCTCTCTGGTGTTTTTTCTTTTTTTGGTGGTGGTGGTGGTGGGGGGGTGTTCCAACATTTGTCAAATATTTTGATGTATTGAGAATAAAGTAGAATAACTTTTTGTTTAAAAAAAGGTGCTGAAGGGAAAAACTGTAGGGTTGCAGCTTAGAGCATGAACTGCCAAAGTCCCTGGTTTAATTATCACCACAGCATCTGCTCAGTAGGTATCCATGTGAATTTCTCACCTCTCAGCATCTGTCTGAAGTACAAGCGTGATATACCAACCTACATTACACAGTTGCTGGGATGATTATTCTATGGACTTGCTTGGAATGCTCCGGGAGATGCATGTTAAAAGGACTTACTCTTCATCATTTAGAAATCACTTTCAAAAGATGGAAGTAAATGTCTCACACTGTTATGTTCCAGTCCCTATTTGATTATTATCCCATAAAGCTGCACTACCCATGATGGGACATTTTGTTTTATTCAGCTAACCACAGTATTGCCCACTCTGGCTGACAGCAATTGGGATCTTAAGCAAAAAACAAACCACCAACAACAACCCTTCACTTTATTTGGGAAACAATGGCCAAAGTCTGTTGTGTAGCTATGCCTGTGCAACTAGAAGTTGTACAAGCCATTGCAAAATATGCACTAAGGCAGAAATTGCAACCAAGAAGCAGTTCTGCAGTTGCAGTTGTGCAAGAAGTTGCACAATCAGTTGCGCATATAGTGTGCAATCAGGCTGGTTAGTATTGTCTGTTTTCCTTTCCTAACCCAATTTGAGGAGCCCTAATGCTTCCTCCTACCTCCAATCCAAGCTTTGATTGGCTTGACATCCAAAATCAGACTTGATTGGACTGATATCCTCTGAATTGGAGATGGTAAAAACTGAACCATAGTTAGAGTGAAGCAAGCCATATCCTCCTCAGATACATTTATTTCCTGGGCTTCTGTATAGAAAGTCACCTCTTCATAAATGATCTAGAAGTAGGAGTAAATAGCAAGGTAGCCAAATTTGCTTACGACACTAAATTATACAGGGTAGTGAAAACTGTGAGAGATTGTGAGGAGCTCCAGAGGGATCTCTTGACACTGAGGGAGTGGGCAAAACAGTGGCAAATGAGCTTCAACACTAGTAAGTGCAGAGTGATGCACATTGGGGCAAAAAACCCCAATTACATATATAAACTGATGGGGTCTGCTACAAACCAGGAAAGGGACCTTGGTGTCCTGGTGGATAACTCAATGAAGGTGTCAACCCAGTGTGCCTCAGCAGTGAAAAAAGCAAACTCAATGCTAGGGATCATTAGGAAGGGTATAGAAAATAAGTCAGCAAGTGTCATTTTGCCTCTTTATAAATCTATGGTGAGGCCCCATCTGGAATACTGTGTACAGTTCTGGTCACCATACCTCCAGAAGAATATTATGGAGCTTGAAAAAGTGCAGAGGAGGGCAACTAAAATGATTAGGGGACTGAAAGACCTTCCTTACCATCTGAGGCTGCAACGGTTGGGCCTCTTCACTCTTGAACGACGGCGTCTAAGAGGTGACCTGATTGAAGTTTATAAAATCATGCCTGGTGTGGACAAAGTAGATAAGGAAAAACCGTTTTCCCTATCGCACAACACTAGAACTAGGGGCCACTCCATGAAACTTTTGGATACTAGTTCTCAAACAAATAAGAGAAAGTACTTTTTCACCCAGAGGATCACTGGTCTATAGAACTCCTTGCCAGAAGAAGTGGTGACAGCTTCGAGAAAGGATTAGACAAGTTCATGGAGGACAAGGATATCAATGGCTATAATTATGGATACCTAAGGACAGCCTCCGGGTTGGAGTGATAGGCAGGATACCTCTCAATGCCATTTCCAGGGAATACTAAGCAGGTGAAGGCATCTGCTTGGGAATACCCTGAAGGAAATGGTGAGCCACTGTGTGAGACAGAATGCTGGACTGGATGGGCTCCTGTGGCCTGTGCCAGCAAGGCTGTTCTTATGTTCTTATATTCTTATGTACCTGAGGTCTACCTTTCCCAAGCTATGGTTGAACCCTGATGTGGAATGATCTTTTGATGTTTGTTTACCATGAAGGTCAGAACCAAGACAATTATAATTAATTAATTAATTATTCAAATTTGTATGCCACCCCCTTGCCCTAGGGTGACTCCGGGCGGCTCACAGCAAACATCAAAAATATATAAACGTCCTAAAAACATTTTAAAAACCATTAAAATTTTCCCCATCCATTGTGCTGTTGTGGTTTCTCTCTTCCCATTTTACAGCTGATGTAACTGAGGCTGATGCTCACATGTGTGGACACATTTAGGGCTGTCATAGACCTGTGCACTTCTGCTTCCGCTTCCAGGGTCATTGCTGTGGGCCAAATGGAATGGCATCAGGGGCTGGGGCTGGCCGTAGGTTGCAAAGCCCTGGTTTACTTTCACACAGCATTGTCTATAAAAACTAGGTCTGAGGGGTAAATTCATTAGCAAATGTGTAGCGCCACAATGTTGTTGGTTTTTTTGCATCCATCTAATAACCATTCCTAAGGGACTGCAGTGGCTTAGTGATTAAGACACTGAACTTGATGACTGGAAGGTCAGCAGGTCAGCAGTTTGAGATGTAAGCACTGCACAACAGAGTGATTTCCAGTCTCTATCCCAGCTCCTGCCAACCTAGCAGTTCAAAAGCAAGAAATTGCAAGTAGATAAATAAGTACAGCTTCAGCAGTAAAGGTAACAGCATTCTGTGTGCTTTAGTGTTTAGTCATGACCACAGAAATGTCTGCAGGCACAGACAGCACTGGCTCTTTGGCTGTAAACAGAGATGAGCACTGTACCCTTGAGTTGGATACATCTGGCTTTTGAGATAGAGAGACCTTTACCTTTAACTTACTAACCATTTGCAACTCATCAGGGCCAAACTCCACAGCAAATTTGAATCAGAGATCTTCTGTTGTTACCAGTTACAAATAATCACCTTGTATTGTACACCTACCCGTCATGCTAGCCAACCATGGTGTGCCTCTGCACCTGATGTGCATAAATTTAGTCCATAGTGGACTTGATCCACGGAAGCTCACATTAAAATACAGCAGTTAGTCTTTAAGGTACCAGAATGTTGTTGTTTTTGTCTTTTTGTTTTGTTTACTCTCTGTTAGAAACAAAAACTAAGCTCAATGGGGTATGTGGGGAGACTGGCCAACATCAAGTGGAGAGAGAGAGAGAGAGAGAGAGAGAGAGAGAGACTGGAGGAAGAAGGGAAACAGAGAGAGAGGGAAGGGGGTGAATGTTGAGATTGCTCCTTTTTTTGTTCTGGAAGACTGCGGGCATCCCCAGGAAAGAGATCCGGGGATCGTCTGTGTTCCTTAGTCGCCTGGGGAAGAAGAAGAGGAAGAAACCAGGCTGGGTTTCAGCACTGGCCATGTACAGGTGAAACAAATGTATGAGATAGACTCACTACATGCAAAGTGAGAGATGCCATGCCTTAATTCGTTATAGTTGTGATGATCATGGCATACAGCGTGCATGAGATTATGTGATGATTATGGGGGTACATGTGTTTTTTTTGGGGGGTTGGGGTTTTCATAAGCTGTAAGCCATACGCATCAATAGTACTGTATAACAAAGTAAGCCTTGGGACTGCTGTGGCTCTAGTGACTAAGACACTGACTTTGAGGTGGAAGGTCAGCAGTTCGATTCCCAAGTACTGCAGGACGGAATGAGCTCCCATCTTTGTCCCAGCTCCTGCCAACCTAGCAGTTCAAAAGCAAGAAATTGCAAGTAGATAAATAGGGACCACTTTGGTGTCTAGTCATTCCTGCCACATGACCACGGAAATGTATGCAGAAGCAGACAGCACTGGCTCTTCGGCTTCGAAACAGAGATGAGCACTGAAACCTAGAGTCGGATACGACTGGCTTTCGAGCAAGAGAAACCTTTACCTTTACCTATGCCTTGAACCATCTCGCTTTGCATGTAATGAGTCTATCTCATATATTTGTTTCACCTTTTAAGTTGCATTACTGAACTGAATGAACATTTGGACGATATGAGTTTCACCTGTATGTTCCCTAGGAGAGGAGAAGAAAGCCGGGAAGGAAAAGAGGAGGAGGAAGGAAGGAAGGAAGGAGAGGCGGAGAGCCTCCCTCCCTCCCTCCTTCCCTTCCAGCCTTGCTCTCCTGCCAATTGAGATTGGAAGGGGGGGGGAGCAAAATCTCCTTCGCCCAAGAGGTCTGGCTAAGGAGGGAGGCAACTAAGCCGGCGCTGTTGGGAGCTGGAGGGCGTCTGGTGCGCTCTCTCTCTCTCTCTCTCTCTCTGCGCCCGGCAGTGTGAAGGAATTCCGCAGGCAGGGGGGGGCTGGGAAGCGGTCGCGCCTCTGGGTCTCTCCTTCCGCCACGCTCGCTTGCGGAGCCGTCCTTGGCTGGCCTGGATCCGGCCGCGGGGCGAACGTGTGGCTGCGCCTGGATTTGGGAATGGGATGAAGGTAGGGCTGGAGTGGGGAGGACCGGGATGCTCCGTCCGTGTCTCTCTCTTTATGTCCGTTTGTGTGTGTGTGTGTGTGTTGTGTGTGGTGCGCTCGGTGGGTGGGTGTGGGAGTGGGGGCTCTGTCTTAACCTCAGACAATCCAAAGCTGCTTTTAAAAAATATTATTGTACACCATCCGGGAAATATCCCACGATGGGCAGAATAGAAATTAAATAATAAATAAATAAATCTGAGCTGGAGCAAGAAGAAGATGCCCCAGCGGAGGCGGGTGTAGGATGCCCCGATCCTTGCTCCCTCCTCTTTTGTGAGCCTGCGAGAGGGGTGGTGGTGCTGGTGCGACGGACGATGGCAGGTGTGTTGTGGGCTGATGGGGAAGGATGTTGCCCCTGAGTTTCAGGAGGTGTTGGTACCGTTGGGCTCCAGCCGTCCTTGCCTAGTTTGGGTTTCCGGGGAGGAGGTGCGCCTTTTCAGGTTTGGAAGCCGGTGTGTGTGTGTCTGTGTGTGTGTGTGTGTGTGTGGGGGGGGGGGGCGTCATTCATTAACTCGTAGCAGGGGGCACGAGGGTGATTGCGATGGTGGTGGAGATTATGGTGGTGATGGTGGTGGTGGTAGTGACAGTGAGCTTGAGGCAAGCTGCCTGTTGGCAGAAGAAGTCACCCTCCCCATGCGAACCCCCTTCCTGTGACCTTGGTAGTGGGCAAAACGCTGAGCTCCTTTTGCTGAGAAAAGGAGAAAATCAGGGTTCCTTGGCAAAATGATATTTCCACCACCACTATCACCACCACACCAACCCCAACCTCAACCTCTGTTTCGCACGCTCTCAAAACGCCAAACCAGGTCTCGGTAGAACATGATGGGGTTTGGTACAGGGGGAAGATGGTGTCCATCAACACCCACCCACCCCCGTCAGTGTTTACATTCCTAAGTGTTGATCCAGACAAAGCCCCTCGCTCCAGATTTTGTTAGCAGTGCCGACACACTTAGGCACGCAGCAGTTGTCATGGATGTTCTAACCAGCGACATCCTGCCTACCCTCCTTTTTTCAGCCAGCCAGCCACCCCCCCCCAAAAAAATATATATATAAAAAATAAAAAATTCCATGCTTTCTTTTTCTTGGATAGTTCCATTTTTTGCCTCCGTGGTCTACTACTTGCCTGCCGGCTTTTCAGCACCACGGACAGATCCCGAGGAGGTCTGCTCTCTTTCGTGTCCAGATCAAACTTTGAACTGCCAGCGTTGGCTACTTTCTTGGCTTTGTCATTGGCCAAAATTAAATCTTCATTGGTATATGTTTCGGGTAGTGATCTGCCGACCTGTAAATGAGCCGGATCCTGTATCTCTCCTCATTCACACAGTGTGTTGTTGTCTGTCAGCAGCCCCTACTTGAGCATGTTGATCTCACATTTAGGGACTCCGAACATCAGCCTATTCAGAGTCCACCAAGTGAACATAGGGGACGTCGAGTTTCATAGTCATATTCTCCTTTAATGTTACTCTTTGTTCAGTGCGCTCCTTCCTCCATCTTCTAATTTGATTTTGCTCTGTTTGTTCTGAGCCGGTGAACTAGAGGCACATATCCATTCATTGGATGTCGAGGGTCTTTCCCTTGCCTGGTTCTCTTGGTGTCCACTGCTACTTCTCTCTATATCTTAGCTGCAGCAATACCAACAAGAGGATATATTTTCTCAACTGGTGCAGGTTTGAGGCATCCTGCACTATACACATTGCTTCATTAACAGAAGTGTCAACTTATTTCACATGCGTGGATGTGTTCCATACTTACGTATGGATGAGGCAAAGTTGATATAGAAACAGAAAAACGGGCAGGGGCTGGGAGGGGGTGAGGTTGCTGTGTTTTTCTTCTCATGTTGTTTTGTGAGTTAGTTTGTCATGTGATTGAGTGGCGATGAAATAAATAGTGATGGTTTTAGATGGTCTTAGGAGATCAGGTGAACGTGTGGCATCTTCTTTCTCTGGGGTGAGGTAAGATCAGGAGATAGATGGTCTCCATAAAAGGTCTCCTGCCAAAACCTTGAAATATAAGATCACTCTGCAATGGTTGAGGGGTTCCTTGTTTTCCTTCATTATCTGATTCTTGAATTCACCAGCTTACACTTTGGTACGTTGTTTCATAACATCACACACATGCACCCAATTCTGTACTCAACATCAGGTTCCCATTAATCATTGCATGGTTTCTCTGACTGTCCTTGTGAAAAAGGCAGAGAATTGAATGGTATCTGACCTGTGTTAAATGATGGTGAATGTGCACCCTGTTGCAGAAATGATAAATGAATACACACTTCCCATTTTCATCTTGCATACTTATGGTGAAGTGGAGATTGCTTCTGTGTCTGTGTCCATATTTCACCTTTAGGGCAGAGTGTAAAATTAGTTCTGATAAATTCAAATGGATCTCTTCTCACTCACCCCTTGAAAAATATGCTTTTCGATTCTTCTAGATTGCACTTCTAATTTCTTCCTTTGCTTTTCTCTTCATTACGGCATAACTGTGCATTATGTTTTTAATGGAGGCAATAATCTCAACTGTTATGGAGACAGGTCATTATTTTTGACAGCTTTAGCAACAACAACAATAACAAAAATGCTATCTCAGCAAGAGCACCATGCTCATTAAAAAAACAGGCACAAACTCACACTGAATCATAAATGTTAATGTCGGGTTATAGCATAATGTGGCTGCAACCCTTCTGCTTGTTGAAATTAGACCAGTGTAACCTGAAAACAAATAACTATGTTGGTAAAAGGGGAAAGGCTAATGCAAGTTTCATAGAAGTGTGTGTGTGGTGGGGCTTGAATTTGCCATAAGGGGCTATGAAGACACCTGAAGGCACTGCTTAAGCCACCCCCATCTAAATAAACCCCCACTATTATTTGATCTTAAGGAGTCCACAAATGATTTTTCTATACATACAATTATTAATCTATCTGATCACTTGTTCAGTGGTAAATTTTGGTTTAAGATAATTTGGATCCTTCTCATCTCTGGTAGCTAGACTTTTTTAAAAAAACATTCAAATGCAGAAAAACAGAGCTCTGTGTTTAGTCATACCTACCACATGTCCACAGAAACCTCTGCAGATGCAGACAGCACTGGCTCTTTGACTGTAAACAGAGAAGAACACCGAACCCTAGAGTCGAATAAGACTGGCTTTTGAGCAAGGTCGACCAAATGCAGAAACCACTTTCTGAATGATTGCTCCTCTTAAACTGTGAAATCCTTGGCAAATATAGTCTGAAACTGGATTTAAAGCTAGCATCTACAAACCTAGATCTCCTTGGCTTCCATGATAAAGTGAAATGACACTGGCTACCTTCTGTCTCACACATCCTCTTTCTCTTCCTCAAAACTTGCCTTGGAGCAATTTGGACATACTCTGATTGCAACTACCAAAATTCTTTAGAAAAAAAATGTGCAAAGCCAAGCCTTCAGGTGAAACAGTACAAGTGACAAAGCACCAAGTATGTACTGTAATCCTAAAGAGACAGAACAGCGCTGTGAAGAGGATGTAGCTGGGCTGTAGACATCTTTCTGGTTTAATTCCCCTTTTTTTTTTTTGGTCTCTCTTGGTCTTTTGAGGAGGTGTTCGTTCCATCTACTGCCATCATGAATTTCTTTAAATGTATCCTTTTGTGTTTGAATGTTTCCCTGATCTGTAAATATCTCTGATGGGCAGCAATTCCTTTGTAAGAAGAAAGTACTAAAGACTTGAGTCTTTTTACACCAATCCATCCATCCATCCATCCATCTATCCATCCATCCTAGCCTGTGTTTAAAAAGCAGTTGAAATCATTTCTTTTTGAAGATGCTTCTGAGAAAGTTTTGCCAACGGCAGAGTATTAGGTATTTTATTTGGTCTCTCTCCATCACCATTAGGGTTTTTTGTATTTTTTAAATAATGTGTGACTCTTTTTAATGTGTGAGTTTATGTTGTTAGCCACCCAGAGTAGGAAAATCTCCTAGATGGGTGAGGTATCAAATAAATAAATAAATAAATAAATAAATAAATAAATAAATAAATAAATAAATAAATAAATAAATAAATAAATAAACAAACAAACAAACAAACAAACAAATAAATAAATAAATAAATAAATAAATAAATAAATAAATAAATAAATAAATCTGTCTGTCTGTCTGTCTGTTCAGTAACATATGTGGAAGGCAAGAAATACAATAGGATTAGTTGTTAAAACCGCATTTGCTGACTGTTCGCTCCGAAGCAAATTCTTGCTACCAGGATCCAAACCCCCTATCTCTCTCCTCCCTAAATAACTTCCTGCTCTTAGGCAGGGTGAGTGTGTGGATGTCATGAAAGGACAGGAAATGGTTGGTTATTAATACAGTACTGTTATTGTTGTATTTTTACTGCCAAGGAGAGGGTAAAGGATGTATAGTGATGTTTTGCCAGTAGGGTTTTCTGCAAAGCGGGGGGGGGGGGGGGGGACATATACTAGGCATGAACCATTCCAGATTTAAATTGTTTGCCTCCAGTTTCCACCCAAGTAGGTGGAAGAGTGTCTGATAGCTACCAGCCACCTGCTGTAAATTCCTATTTCAGAAAGCACCTTCTTGCCATCAGTGATGGCAGAGGAAATGTATTTAACCATTAGTGCTAGCCAAGAGGGAAAATCACCTCACTTGAAAGCCTTCCCTTTACAGGGCTTTTGTTTATTTGCTTGCTTGCTTGCTTGTCCATAATGAAACGGTGATATACAAAATGCTTGGTGCTTCTTCATTTTTTCCAGCTGGCTTGAGATCGTACTTCCCAAACCATTTAAAGGTAAAGGTTTCCCTTGCTCGAAAGCCAGTCGTATCCGACTCTAGGGTGCAGTGCTCATCTCTGTTTCTAAGCCGAAGAGCCAGCGCTGTCTGCTTCTGCAGACATTTCCGTGGTCATGTGGCAGGCATGACTAGACACCGGAGCGCACGGAACGCTGTTACCTTCCCACCGAAGTGGTCCCTATTTATCTACTTGCAATTTCTTGCTTTCAAACTGCTAGGTTGGCAGGAGCTGGGACGAAGACGGGAGCTCATTTCCGTCCTGCAGTACTCGGGAATCGAACTGCTGACCTTCCGCAATTTTGCAGAATGTTGGGCATGCATTTCGGACAAGAAGGTGGTGAACTGGTTCTTATATTGGCAGTATAATGAGGCTTACATAGCAATGATAGCCATCTATCTTGAGTTTGTATAGAGGTTTGATCAGACAGTTTTATACTAGGATATTTGTCAGCTTTGGGTGGAAGCTGGAAATAAGGAAAGCTAGGCAAATAATAATAATGTTCAAAATATATTGCGGATAATGGAATGCAAGCACAGTTACTATCATGTATTAACAATTTGCATTTGAATATTTACAGCCCCTAATAAATATTCAAATATCCCGTTTGCCAATATCTGTTTTGTTGACTAATTTCTCAGTGTAACAAAATAGTGGTTTACATCCATCCATTCTTCTTTGATACTGACATACGGTGGCACTTTTAGGTCTAATCCAAAACCTATTACATCTGATGGGGTTTAGAGTGCCTGTAAGCCCCCCAAACCCAGACTGGGCTGGCAAAAGGCATTAGGCAGTCAGGCAGACAGATAGGCAGACAGACAGACAGCTGTCTGGAGTTTATTTTAAAATAGGAACCAGAGGAAGAGATTCCTGTAGCAAGCTTATCTCTCTTCCAAAATATATCTACTAAGACAACTGCTTTACATTGTTGTTTCCTAGTAAGGCCATCTGTATTTCTCTTGTACTCAACCCAACATCTCTCTCATAAACAATGTATAGTCTTAGGCTACCACCAGCTGGTGTAGAGAAAATACAATGAGCAATTGGGGGGGAATTCAATGAGTGATGGGGGTGGGGCATAACGCAGCCCCTGAACTAGCCAAAACACCAAAATTGTAGAAAGTCTTCTTCTGACTCGCCTCTCAACCCTCTTCACATTTGGTGAAGTGTGGAGTTAGGGTGTCTGAGTCATGACCTCCCAAATTACCCACTGAATTTCCCCCAAACCAACTGGTGTTGACCTAAGAGTTTTGCACATTACCATATCATGTTATTCCAGCAAAGGGTACAGACCAGCTATATCAATTGGTGTGATTTCACACCATTTCTAACAAGGACAATTAGCTTTTCATTTTTGCAAAAAAAAAAAAAAATCCAAAACTCTCCAGACAGCAAAAATTCGGCAAAGATGTGCATGACTGCACAGGAATCCAGGGATTTCTTTCTTCCTGTCAGCTTTGCAAATCCTTAATTATTATGGGAAACACGTCTTTTGGGCCACCATTCTTTAGCACTGTTGCTTTTCGAAAAGACACACAAAGCAGAACACCTATATATGTATATGCTGCTATATTTCCCATTCATTCCCCTCCAGAGATCTTGGACTTTTGTCCCATGATAATCCATCCGTTAGAATCTTCTCTGCTTCTGTACAATAAGCTAAAAATGCACATTCTGAGATGGTTCTTAGCAGCTGGTTTGTTCTACTTTTAGAGACTTTTCCCTCTCTGGGAGGTTCACTAGACTTTTGGTTTGAGCATATTTTAGAAACAGGGCTGATACAGTGATAAAACAATTTATGCTGACTTAATAACATCTTCTTAGCCACCCATGTTTTGTTCCAGACTTTTTCAAGTGAACATGAAAGGTGTCCAGTACACAAAATCTTGAAGCTAGCTGTCTGAAATTTAGCAGGTGTCTGCCCCTCTTTAGGTTTAACCAAGCCATCATATATATCAGTACAGAAACAAGATAAATTAGCAGTAGCAATCTATATAACTAAAATCGAGGTCCGGTGCTGCATGTTCCTTATACAAATCCACACCCCTGCACCGATCATGCTGACACTCAGCTCATACGTACCTTGGGCCAAGGAGACGGTCACTGCAGGAGTGTCAAGCCCCATGGGGAGGGGTACGCCCCCTAAATCAATCCGCAAAGAGGACGCCCCCACTGACAGGGGAAAAAGCAAGGGGGAAAAGCCAACCAGGGTGGATTGTGATGTCATTGCCATAGTTCAAACAATTCCCAGCTGACCAGATCTGGGGCTCCATGACATCACAGGGCTCCCTCATATAAAATGACACCCCTGCACCGATTGCACTGGAAACTGCGTGCACGCCTACCTTCAATGTCTGGGGTAGCCGGTGTGGCTAACCAGCAGCCCGCCTTGGAGTCCTTGCCACCAAAAAGGGGCTGCAATGCCCCCCCCCCCCCCCACTGGCAGAAATGACCAGGGGAGGTGACTGCACATGCACGAGAATCCACGCATGCGCCAAAGTCTGCCCGGCATTCCAGGTGGCACATGGCCTAGCCACCTGTACGGACGGTGACAATTCCGGCCATTACAGACACCCCACCCCAGAGACTACTGTCGGAAGGTGGCCACCGTGGCATGGCTCCTCTGCACTCCTGAGGCATGCCTCGGGGGGAAGGGAGAACCCACAGCCGGGGGGGGGGGGCAGAGGACGGGACCGGGCTGCCGCCTTCCGCAGGCCTCCCCACAATGGGTCCTCTGCCCACCCACCCAAATGGAGCCTCCCTTCCACCTGACACAACCCACGGGAGGATGGAGGGGCCGGGCTGTGTTGGCTACCCACTGACTGTAGTCACTGGGTAGGCCAGCGACGGCACCCAGAGTCAGGCTGAGACAGCGCCTCGTGGTAGAGCTGAGAGAGCGGCCATGACGACAGCAGAAAAAAAGGTAAGGCAGCTGGGGTGAGGGAGGCGGCCCGGGTCTCTCCTTGGCCCGGGTAGGGTACCCCTGGGCAATGCCGGATCCTCTGCTAGTAACACTTATATGCCACCCCATAGCACTTAGTGCACTCTCTGCGTGGTTCACAAGTTAATTAGCATTTTGCCCCCAACATGCTGGGTACTCATTTTACTTACCTCAGAAGGATGGGGGCTGAGTCAACCTTGATCCCCATCAGGGCTCTTCAGAAGTTAGACCTGTTTAGGTTTTCCTGTGCAAAGCAGGGGGAGGCTGGAGGCCTGAATTTACCAAATGAGTCAGGCCAGAGGTACAAATAGAGGAAGATGTATGCATTACTTTAACTGACACAACCTGACACAACCTGCTCCTCTCCAGATGTGGGGGAAACACAATTATCTGCAATGGGGTGGAGTCAATGGAAGCTGTACTTTGACATACACACACACCACCCCGCTCCAAAGCAGTGGCTTTACTAGATAGGTGACATATTGAATGAATGAATGTCTAGATGACATGAGGTTTGGCAAGGCTGCATGAAAATGCATCTCTTTGGCTAACTTATCTTTGAGAATGGGAGAGGAAGGGGCTAGATTCAGGGGGACAAGTCTTAAAATGAATACATTTTCAAATTTATTTTTTGTACAGCTCAAAAAAGTTTTCATAGTTACAGCATAGTTACAGCAGATGATTCTAGGGATAAAGCAGAATTGTCAGTGACAAAATAATTTTCTCCCATCATAATTCTCTGATTTATTTGTAAGATTTTCATTTTTTTAAAAAAAATCAATTAATGGTCCAGAATACTAAAGGATTTGTACCAAAAGTTACTAATCTCTTTAGTGCCTTGCCCAAATAATGAGCCTTAAGACCCAGAGTTCTCAACCTTTTAAAGCTGGAGGCCGAGTCACGCTTCTTAAGACAGCTTTGGGGGCCGGACGGCCATTTTGCCCTTCATACACCACATGGCACAGGCTTAAAACAGTAACATTACTGAACTTCCATTTTTTTTAAAAAAAAACACACATACTATTATCACATTATTTGAAAAATTACAGCAGTGAATAATTAATGTTAGGATTCTTGGAGTTAGTAAAACTGCTAATGATTCTCAACCTGTACATATTTTCCAAGCTTATATTATATATTAGCCTATTGTTAGTCCACTGTTGTTATATCTACTAAGTTTGTGTGGAGTGTCCAAAACACTATATATTGAATTTGTTGCAATCCTCACCACAATCCTCAAAAACAGTCTAGCATGATCATGTTTGTATTGCAGAGATGTTAATGCTAAGACCTGGAAAAACAGGCATTATTTGTTCATTTATTTCATTTTGTGAAGTTTGAAATGGCCTTTCATGCTTGATTATGCTTCCCCCCCCAAAAAAAAAATGTGGCTGTTTTACCAGCCAAAAATGTAGTCTTTTGGGAAGAAGGGGGGCCTTTCTCCCCCCCCCCCGCCCCACTCAACAGCCTGCTTTATCTATCTGCTTCTGATCTTTTGCTGGACTGTATTTTGAACCTTGCTGTGCTTTGAATACAATTATGGAAATGCTTGAAGAGACTTGGAATGATTTCTTTGCTTGACGCTACCTGATTTACCTGATAGAGAAGCCTGAACTGAGAGGGCCAGATCTGGGCCAGAGGGCCAGATCTGGAACACTCTCGCAATCCCATTGCCAGGAAGCTGGGAAAGCATGGCCTGGATATAAGAGGATTGTTACAACAGAAAAACAATATCAGCATGGAAATTAAAGTTGGATAAAATAGCAGCAGTAAATAAGAACAATATTAAAACATTGAGGAGGTTAGATGTATGTGTTTGTTGCTAGAAGGAGCAACAAGAGTTTTGTGGCACATTAAAGACCAGCATTGTTTATTTTCAGTAAAGGTCACTCTTGCTCAAAGGCCAGTTGTATCAGACTCTAGGGTGTGGTGCTCAACTCCATTTACAGCCAAAGAGCCAGTACTGTCTGTGTCTGCAGACATTTCTGTGGTCATGTAGCAGGCATGGAACTCTGTTACATTTCCTACCAAAGCGGAACCTATTTATCTACTTGCAATCTCTTGCTTTCAAAGTGCTAGGTTGGCAGGAGCTGGGACAGAGATGGGTGCTCACTCCACTTGGGTTTCAAACTGCTGACCTGTACACCTTCCAGTTGTCAATTTCAGTGTCTTAACCACTAAGCCACCAGTCTCTGATAAAAAAATAAGATAAAGGCAAATATTGCCCTTGCTCGAAAGCTAGTGGTCATGTGGCAGTGCACAGAATGCTGTTTACTTTCCTACCAAAGTGGTACCTATTTATCTACTTGCAGTTTCTTGCTTTCAAACTACTGTACTAGGTTGGCAGGAGCTGGGACAGAGATGGGCACTCACTCCATCATGCCGCACTCAGGTCTCAAACTGCTGACCTACCAACCTTCCAGTTATGAGGTTCAGTGTCTTAACCACTAAACCACCACAGACCCTGTTAGAAAATAAGTAGGCAGCACCAAATAGGTGGAATATAATCTACATTTCTGGCATCAACAGGTATCATGAATGAGTTTATAGCAGAGGGAAAATTAGAACCAGGCACCTAATTTCTTGTTTTTGAAGAGGAGAAAGTAAATGACTTTTGTAAACCCTTCCAACTCTTCATGTGATTCTATGGCTGGCCTGCTGGCTGAAAGCACCATCTCTTATCTGTTACAGTGAACGGGAATGATTTTTAAAATTTATTTATTGGACTTATACCCTGCACATCTGGGATGGACTCCCACTCTGGGTGGCTTACACTATTTAACAAAAGTGAAACAAACACCATTAAGACAGTAAGACAACCCTCACCCACCTAATCAAAATCAAACTCTTGTGACAGAAAGGCAATAAGAAACAAGAGTCTACACAAGAGCTGGAAATCAGTTGAGATTTCAGCAATTTTAATTTCTCTCCACCTCTCTCTATCTCTCAGACATACACAGACAGTTTCAATCTCCTTCAGTCTGAAACTGAAATGAAGTCAGAGGCTGCATTATTCATGGCAGCTATTGTTGTGAGAGCTCCAGGATTTCTCACTGTTATCATCTGATGACATTGCAATGGTGTCTCTCAGTGTATTTTCAATATAATTTTCTGTTCTCACCTGCCAGGAGGTCTCTGGATATTTATGTGCTAGAATATAAACTCCACATATCTGCAGACATACTAACACCACCATACTAGCTATGGCCTATGGCAGTGGTGGCGAACCTATGGCACATGTGCCAAAGGGGGCACTCAGAGCCCTCTCTGTGGACATGTGTGCCATCACCCAGTGCAGCGTTTACCCCGCCTCGGTGCCTAGCAGCCCAATGGGAGCATTTCCTCCCTCCTCCCCAGCACAGAGTTCTCCATGCCTCTCTCCCCAGCAGCCCAAAGGGAGCGTTCTCCCTTTCCTGTCTGGAGAAAGGCGAGTGGGTCACATGTGGCATGACGGTGCGGTACGGATGGCAGCCTGTTGAGTTTGGGAACTTGGTCTCTAAAAGGTTCACCATCACTGGTCTAAGGCCATTTAGGGCTCCCCAATCTGCTTTTGAGGCCAATTTGCGGCTTTCTAATCAAGAGTCAGGAAAGATTTGTAGCCCATCATGTTCAAATTGAACTTGGCATCTGAATCAATCTGTAACCCTCCACTGAATTGCAGCTTTTTTTATCGTGTCAGAAGCACACAAAGATGTTTTCTGGGTTGAAATGATTTTTGCTGGAGGAAATCCGCTCAGGGGATGCCCGAATGAGGCTCCTTTCATGTGCCCAAGATCTTTTCCTACCAAAGTTGTCTCTATTTATCTACTTGCAATTTCTTGCTTTCGAACTGCTAGGTTGGCAGAAGCTGAGACAGAGACGGGCGCTCACTCTGTCACGCAGTACTCGGGTCTTGAACTGAACTGCTGACTTGCCAACCTTCCAGCTAACAAGGCAAGCTTCTAAAGCACTGAGCCACGGCAGTCCTCATTTGCAACTAAGAAGGTTATAAACATTCTATTCATGCACTGATGTACAAGACATTTTGAAACATGATAGCTCCTAAATAGGGGAGTAAATTTGCCAAAAATCATACAACTAGCTCCAGGATTTTGCTTTAAAAAAAAAAAAGACTGAAACATCTTATGTCCCTTCAGTTGGTGACGCAGACACATGTGATGTTTTAACATGACGTTGCTTTGTCATGGAACCCAAATTGTCCATACCACTCTGTCAGGATTTACAACTGCTCCTCTAAGTCCTGCAGGACTGAAGTCTTCAGCCCAGAAGCAGTTGCTCTAAGTCAGGGATGCCCAATCTACAGCCTGTGGGCTGGACCAGCCCCCAATGCCATTTTATCTGGCCCATGCCACCCTCACCACATCGGGTGGGAGGAACCACGTGACCATGCTCAACCATGTAACCGGCCTGCGGCCCAAAATGTTTGGGCATCCCTGTTCTGAGTCCTGCAGGACTGGACTCTCTTCCTGCTGCAGCTGCTAAGCCCCACCTGAGAGTCCTGGGGAAGGTTCTAGGCCATCTCAAGATCCACCTGGAGACCCTAGGTGTCTTATCTAGATAAGAACTGGCCCTTCCTCTCAGAAGCTGTCTCTACAGTGAAGGTCAACAGACTTGCAGTTGTTTGGCTCCTGGATTTTTTTGCCTTGTCCCTGAGTCCCACTCTTGAGGACTTCTGCCCAGTTATTGATTCCTGTGGAATCAATGCCTTGCCTAGATCCTTGCTTCTGAAATTCTGTCCTTGTCTTGCTCCAGCTCCTGGGGTTTCGCTGCCATGTCTGGTCACCTGAATTCTGGTTTGTTTGGACTATGCTCTTGTCATCTGGCCCAATCCTCCATCTCTAAATTGACTTTGGATTGAGATATAGTTACTGTTCGGCCTGTTAACAATAGCAATCACACTTATATACCACCCCATAGCACTTAGTGCACTCTCTGGGTGGTTCACAAGGTAATTTGCATTTTGTCCCCAACATGCTGGTTACTCATTTTACTGACCATGGAAGGCTGAGTCAACCTTAATCCCCATCCGGATCAAACTCATACCTGGTTGCTCTGGATCCTGATACTTGTCTTACCTGTCTGTTGCCTATGCCCCAGACTCTGACACACTTCTACCCAGACCTCACACATATGGTTTGGCTAATTTGGTTAGGGATTCAGGATTTGTCTGAACGCTAAAAAGAAGATACTGTATTTAATTTTGAAAGTGTCTAGAGACTGTAGGTGCTGATTCCCTTACCTCACTTGACTCATGTGAAAAGTATTGTTCTTTCTTCAATTTTCAGCAGATACCTAAATTAGTCTAGGTATGAGTAATAGAGAAGGTGAAGGTGAAATATTCTGGAAAAATAGAATTTTTAAAAATATTTTGCTGCCACTAGTGGGTGCTGTTACAATAGTATACACTGCTTGAAGGGCCGCGTGAAAGCTTATGCCGTGTTTAATTTGTTTGTTTTTAAGGAGCTGAGGCCACATAATTTTTTATTGCTTTCATCATAACTGGATTAGTTTAAGTCCCAGCTGCAGAATGGCACTACTCCCCCACTTCAGAAGTTGTCACTAATTTTGCTCTAATAATCCAAAGATATTTCCTGCATCATTCATGCAAATGCATAGACAATTGTGCAGTGCAAGTACAAGTAAAATGTTTCTTTGGCATTGAACAGACTTTGAATAGAAGTAGGAAAAATGCCTTCTGGGAGACTTCAGCTCCTAGAATCTCAAGGGCAGCGAGGCTACTGGTCCCAGTGACTGGGGAAAGTTTGGGTTTGTCCAACTGGGGGGAAATGTGCAATTGGAAAACCGATAGAGGTTGGCTCATGAAATGGGACCACTCTCTTGAAGAGTCAGGGTTTTGCTACCCATTTCCCAACTGTATATTTTACATCCTAATGCACTCTAAAAAGCCACTTTGCTGTGTGCCTTTTTAGCATAGTTCCAATGAAGACAATTTCCCTTTCTCTAACCCTGATTATGGCTGTGTCCTCGATTCATTTGCCAACAAGATAGTTTAAAGGTAAAGGTTTCCCTTGCTCAAAAGCCAGTCGTATCTGACTCTAGGGTTCAGTGCTCATCTCTGTTTCAAAGCCGACGAGCCAGTGCTGTCTGCTTCTGCAGATGTTTCTGTGGTCATGTGGCAGGCATGACTAGACACCGGAGCAGATGGAACACTGTTTACCTTCCTACCAAAGTGGACCCTATCTATCTATTTGCAATTTCTTGCTTTTGAACTGCTAGGTTGGCAGTAACTGGGACAAAGACAGGAGCTTATTCCATCCTGCAGTACTCGGGAGTCAAACTGCTGACCTCCCACCTTCCAGTCAGTGTCTTAGCTACTTGAGCCACTGCAAGGCATAGCTGTCAAGTTTCCCTTATTGGCCAGGAAAACCCCTTATTTTACCCTCTTTCCCACTGTCATCCCTTATTAATTAGACTGCAATGCCCTATTGCCGCCATTGGAGGACAGCACGGATAAGCATAGCTGTCAAGTATCCTTTATTTGCCGGGAAATTTCCCTTATTTCCAAATCCAAAACTTGACAGGTATGCTGCAAGGCAGTTTACTAGTTGAATATCTGGACAATGTGATTTTATTAGCATAAAATTGATGGGGTCACTCTCATTCTTGGCTGGACCCATGGTGGCATTTGTGTGTTTTGGGATCTCCATGGAAATACGTGAGGTTGTGATGTAGGAAGGTGCTTGGGAATGGGAACACAGGAAGACAGGAAGATTTTATGTCTATGCAACAGCAACCTTTCTCAGTTGTGGAATTTGCACCACTCTGCCTGGTATATCATGCCTGTCTATCTTTGTCTGAGGAACCTCACAAGATGAAAAAAATATGGAGATGGTGTGTGGGTGGACCAGACTCCACTACACTAATTTTTACCTAACCAGTCAAAGCCCATATAAGGGGAACACAGAGATTCATTCAGAACTGCACACAATCCATCTGAGCTGTGAATTGCTTAGTAAACTAACTAAGTCTGAGGGCGGAGGGGATTCTAGAATGTGAAACCTAGGTAGCATAGATAGACAGAACAAGTCTCTTCAATTTGACTTACAATGGCATGAAATGGATTGTGTGGCAACTGCAGTGAGATTTACAGTGTTCCATCTGAACACTCCTTACTGTTTCAACACTTGGAGTGCCAGGGAGATCTTGATTTTCACTGGTTGGATTAACTGTTGCTCTTCTTCTGCTTTTGACACTGGTAGCTGCGCCTTTCAGATTTGCACTTCCTCTGTTCAAATTGGTCTCTAAGAGGGTGTTACTGTGCACTGTGAGTGACAACCTTCATTTTGTTCCTTCCTGTTACCACCCTGGAATTGCACAAATTACTCTAATTCAGTTTCACTTTGCACATTTGTTTGAAGGCAATGCACATTGCCAGTAGAGATACTTGCAGTTGCATTTTTTTTCTTCAGCATTTTATTTGCTTTCTTTCAAACCTAAAATTGAGCTGCTTTATGTTCAATTTGTTTGGCTGTGATATTGCTTGAACTCACTTTCTGTTGCTAATATTCACAAATTCCTTTATGTTTAGGATAATGGTTGTATGCACAAGAAACTAAAATGAACAGGTTTTCCCACCCGCACCCAGGATTTCAAACACTCATTATTTGCAAGTTTGGATTTTAATTTCTTTGTAATTCAGCATGACAGTACCGAATCAGGATCTCCACTTTAGAAACATGGCCCTCTCTGCCCTGAATTGGATAAAAATGTAGATGATTTTTCTGTGTGTTTTTGGAAACGCCTCTAAAATTTAAAAATCTGTGCATTTTTTTGAAAGCACAGTTTTTACAAATGTTTCTATTGAATACACAACATGACAGTGTAAAACACAACAGTTCAGGGATTACTATGTCAGAAACTAACTGTGTGTCGTAGAACAGCTCCTTAAGCCTTTTCTCTCCATCTCTATCCTGAACACATGGAGGTTATAATAATTTTGTGTGGGAGATTACTCTGGGTAGATAGAATTTTTAAGGGACACCCGAATAAGGCTCCTTTCATGTCCCCAAGTGCAGCTCTTGGGTATCAAAACCTGACCTTCCAGTCTCCAGCTCAGCACCTTAACCACTAAGCCACCGGGAAAGCTTCATGTGGAGGGTAAAAAATTTAAATTGGAGTGACTCAGCTACAGAATGGAAGAGGCTTATCAGTACAGTAATACCTCATACAATGTCCGCTTCATACAACGTCAGATCCATACAACGTCGCCCAATTCTTGGAAAAAAGATACCTCATACACCGTCGCCAGACGTTGTATGAGGCATTAGGGTTTTTACATTAGAAAGAAGCCGTAAGACCAACCGGACGCTTCCCTTGGTTGTGAGCGGGGAGGCGGGAGCGAGACTGACGCGGCAGGTCTTCTTATGGGCCATGCCGGGTGCCTTACAGCTGAGACCAGTCTCGCTCCCGCCTCCCCGCTCACAACCAAGGGACGCTTCCCCTGGTGAGAGCAGGGAGGCGGGAGTGAGTCTGGTCTCAGCTGTAAGGTGCCCGGTGTGGCCCATAAGAAGACCTGCCACGTCGGAGCCGTCGGAGCTGCAAGACCCACTGGACGCTTCCCTTGGTTGTGAGCAGGGAGGCGGGAGCAAGACTGGTCTCAGCTGTAAGGCAGCCAGCGTGGCCCATAAGAAGACCTGCCGCGTTGGAGTCTCACTCCCACCTCCCTGCTCTCACCTATGGGAACGATGTTATACAAAGCATCGGTGACAATAATTTGGACATTGTATGAGGCATCACGGATAGGATTTTGCATGCCTCATACAAAGTCAGAATTCATACAACGTCCTAACTTGTGGAACCAAGTTTGGAAGTTGTATGAGGTATTACTGTACATATGTTTCAATGTATAGATATATTGTTGCTGGTTCACTGAGCTCTAGGGCAGTCTGAACTTTTGCCCTAGTTAGTCAAGACCTAATTAGCTGACATTAAGGAGGAGGACTTTTCAGTTCCTTCCTAGCCAAATAGGCATGAAAAAGAGATTCTATCTCTGGTTGTAAAAATGTTAAGATATAATTTAAAAAGAATAAAGCACAAATATGCAGAAGCTCAATCATTTAAGCTTATTGTTTTTGTTTCTTGGCTGAATATGGTCGTATTTGATATTAGCAGAGATTTGGTCCTATTTCACCTGTCATGTCATTATGCAATTGTTTGGGAATCAAGAAAAACTTCAAATATGTTATGTACCATTATGTCAGCTCTGATGTGTGGTAACTAGATGAGTTAATTATCTCCAAAATGTTCTATCATTAACAGCTTGGCTCAATCTTGCAACCAACAGCAACTCATGTTAAGTTATTCTCTCTTCCTATCACCCCATTCTTAAGAATATTGTATTTTCAAATAGGTTTTCTCTAGTCTTCCAAACTAATAGCCATGAGTTTCCTTCTTGAGTCAACTCAACTCATGTTAAGTCTTCCTCTTTTCCTACAACCATCTTCTTTTCCCCAAAAAATATCATTTTCTGGACATTTCTGTAATTTCATTGTAAGTGCATGCATGGTAGGAGAGCCCCCATTTCCCCCCTCTAGTGAGAGTTTAAGCTTAACTTGATCCAGCACCCACTTTTCTGCTTTTCTGGATGCCTGTGGTATCTGTAATACCAGTTGATTTCCCCTCTGTATATTCTTTTTCACATAGTATGGATGATTTTAGTCTTGAGAGACCAACTTTGCTATCTCCTCCCTTTTTTATTTTAAAAGGCAGGGAGACATCTTTTGGAAAACATGCACACAATATGTTCATAGACAATTTGTTCTGATATATCTTTTCTTCTTCAGGTTGCTGATCATGGAAAAGCTTTGGAATTTTAAACATAGCTTTCTTGTTTGCATTCTGAGGAGCGGGCATGGTAACATTAGTTTACCTGACAGGTTAAATAGAGTGTCTGTTTCTCTGTTGTATGTTTTGCAGTTGCTCATATCTTTACTTCCTCATTTCATTAAATCCAAAACAGCCCTTCAAAATATTTTGGCACAGAGAGATTATAGCCACATCCCAGATGTCTTTGTTTCTTTCCTCTCCCAGAAACCATAGTATAGATCATGTGCTCATCTCCTGGGATCTCCCCGTATTGGGTAATTCTAAATGAGGGAAGTTTCTGTTGGAATTTGTGTATAGTATATGTATACCATAACTTCTATTTTATAAAGCCAATAATTAATTTTAAGAACACTCTAGGTTATGAATGTGGGATATTGTGCCTTCATAGCCACAATTCAAAATGCCAAGAAATAGCTTCTACTGCTACAAAATATGTTCTGTTATCAGTAGTAGAAAGGATGCCAAGATTTACATAGCAAAGGGAAGACTAAATGTTGACAATACCAATGGCAGCATTCAAGGTGGTCTGCATCTGCATAGAGCAGGGGTTCCCAAACTTTTCAAGCAGAGGGCCTGGTCATGCTCTCTCAGTCAGCTTCAAAGGCCAGACAGCCATTTTGCCCTGCCTCCACAATGGGGGTAGCCATTTTGTCCCAATGGGGCAGCCATTTTGTTTCTCAAATGCCCTTGGAGGGGCTAGGGCCCCATGAAATGGTGCCATAGGCTGGATCCAGGAACCCCTGGCATATAGAATAGTGTCATTCACACAGAGACACCAAGCAAGGGAAAATCCGAGAAACGGAGTACTTTAAAAAAATAAGTTAACCACTCTTCATCCAATCATAAAGCAATTGTCATGGCTGTTTTTTTTAATAAGTGTGAATGGTAATTCACACATGAGGGTATCCTGTACACCATCTTGTGTGCTGCCATTGGTGGTATCAATGTTCAGGGAGGCTTTTGCTATGCAACACTTCACATCCTTTTTCATGCTGGCAATGCAGGTGCAATATTGTCCAGCAATATCAGAACATTTCCTGGAATTTTAAATTGCGGATGCAGAAGCACAATACCCCACATTCATAAACCAGAGGTTTTTGTTTGGGTTGTTTTGTTAAAGAATTGAATTCATTTCCACGGCAACAGGATAGTGTGGTTTTCACCTGAAATGAAAAGAAGAAGAATGAACCCCTTGTGGAAAGAGAAAAAGAAAGGACAAGAAAAATTCTAGTCAGGTATAAGGCTTCACTGCTGCCGATTAATTTAGGGAAAGTACTTTCAGTATGAAGGCATTTGAAGAGATACCGAATTGCCTTTAGAGGTACAATAAGCAGTTAAGAGCTGCAGTAGAAGAAAACAGATTGCAGTATAATTAAACTGAGCAGAAGTAGCCTGAACAAGCAGATCTTCTTTGCTGAACGTGGTTAGAATGATTGAGTTTCAAAGCCTCTGTGAGTTTTTTTTATAGGTGGCACCTCCTTGAAAATTTATAATAGCTGCACTGTATGATCGGTCTGTTGAGAATCTTTTAAGGATGCCTATAAATGCCCTGAAATAATTTGAATGGCCACTTGCCCAGAGCTTGGGGGTGGGGGGGGGGGGAGAGAATGCAAATTTGCACAAGATTTACATGTGTGTTTGTGCTTGGGTGTGTGTACATAAAAATTAAATGAGATGGAGTTCTGGCCATTAAGTCCTGCTGTGAGTGCAACTTTTAATGTGTGGGTGCAGTGCACCACTATAGAGAGAAATAAAATTGATGACGGTTGACCACGATTAAAAAAACACACACACCAGCAAAACAATTCCAGGTATCAGCAGCCTCCATTTTAGTAAAGAGCTGCCAGTCCTGAAAATTCCTTTTGTAATGAAAGGTTTACACAGGAAGCCCAAAGGACCTTTGACTACCATGAAATCCAGGTAAACATCGTTGGCACTATTATAGGAGTGTCAAGACAATAGCTAATAAAATCTCTGTGTGATAAGAGATGTTGGATGCAAACCTTGGACATAGGAATTTCTGGGCTGTATTGGATGGAAGAAAAGGATAGAATGTCAGCACTGTGTATTATTTGCCATTTAGATACATTCATCATTGGCTGCTAATTGTATCTGAGTATACATTTTTCCTGGAAGTCATTTCCACAGTTGATGGATGTGTCTCCGGTGACTCTATAAATCGATCCTGGTATAAAACATGGAACCACACACATTAGACTGAATAGATCATGGGTGACCAAACCTTTCAAACTGTGGGCCGGTCACATGGTTCAGCAGGCCAGTCACGTGGTTCCTACCATTGGAAGTGGAAGTAAAATATGTTTATGACAGCTGCATCGATAGCAGTGTTTTGCGCATGTGTGTGTGTATGTGTGTGTGTGTGTGTTTTACTTCTGCTTCTGGAAGTGGCATGGGCCAGATAATTTGGCATCATGGGCTGAATCCAGCCCATGGGCCATAGTTTCATCACCCCTGGAATAGAAGTTCCCAGATGATGGGAAAATCACAGTAGGTTTGTTGAAAGAATTTTTGTTCTTGTTGGTTTTTTGTCTGTTGTTGTTTTGTAGAAATAGCCATTTCTCAGTTGACTGTCTGTCATTTTTAGCTGCATCCACCATTGATCCCAACCACCATCGGCTCAATATGAGGCAGGTAGCTGAAATGTGGAGATTTTGCTCATTCAAGGAAAACCAAGTTATAAAATGGCTACCTTGGGCATCCAGTTTTCCACAAATTCTGAAGCAAACTATGATTCTCAAGAACCGAGAGAATATTTCACGGGGCACGAAGGTTAAGTGAAAGTTTGTGATTCCTCAGTTTTGCACATTTATTGTGGTCTATTTTGCAATTGTTTATTTTCGTTCATAATTTTAAATTGCCTCTCTCTGTGTAGAAAAGCGGCATGCTGTGCTTAAATGCATAATTTTGCCATCAGTGAAATCAGATAACAGATTCCAGCATGTTTTCAGCCTCCTAAAAATGTAGCCTGTTTTGGGGGGATTTTTAATGGCTTTCTTGAAGTTCCTCAAATGTTTTTCATAAACTTTTTCCTTATGGAAAGGACACACACTGCAAATTAACCTCAAACATTGCTTCAGATAAAATGTTGACTCTAGAACAGGGGTTCCCACGGGCTGGATCCTACCATTTTATGTGCCCCACCCCATCCCTCCAAGGGGAGCGTTGCAAAAGCACCAAACATTCTCCTCTTTGAATTTTTAAAAGGCCTATGCATGGAGCCTTCTAGTCTCTGCATTTTCCATCGTTCCTCTCTCCTCCTGCCCTTTGAAATTAATGGCGCTGCAGCTACATTACAGACTTTGGTGATTTTATTACAGGCTTTGCAGCAGAAAAGTCAAGAAAAGTTCATTCATGAGGTAAACCACATAGAATCTGTCTCTGTTGTTGCCACCACTGCATCTTTTTTAGCTTTGCCCTGTGGTTATCTCAGTAATATACAAATATCCCTCATTTGGATTGAATTTACACATTCATCCAAAGGCACCTGCAGCATTTGCTTTAATAAATAACCAGTAGGGTAGGATGATTTGATTCAGTTTGTGCTCCAGATCCAGAGTGGTATATAAATTCACATTGTTTCTCCTCAGAACTGAATCTAGTCATTCCACGTCAATCCAGATATCACACAAATTGGTCTGAATCAAACTGACTCAGTTGGAATTTGGGGTTTGTCTAAAGCCAGTGCTCAGCTGTAATGTGAAATACTGTATATAACTTTTGCAGCTGTCTGGTTGATCCTGCAGCTCTAGAAGAAACTAGTTGGAAAGCTGCTTACACTATAACAGTGATGGCCAACCTTGGCACTCTAGGTGTTCTTGGACTTCAATTCCCAGAACCCCGTCAGCACTCATGATGAACAGGGCTTCTGGGAATTGAAGTTCAAGAACATCTGGAGTGCCAAGATTGGCCATCACTGCAATAGAAGGTGTTAGAAATGATTGTCTGTTTAAATAAAATACTGACATTAATCTTCTTTCTCTTAAAGGTTGTAAAGACTATGATTCCAGCTTCTTGGTTGAACAGGCAATATGATGCCAGCCATACGATAGAAAATGTTTGGAAATACCCAACCACTCTTTAGCTTGAGGCCTTCAGTCCCACTGAAAGACTTAAAGCCTGCTGTTTAATATCTCTTTCCCCTTCTTGCCCCATCATGGTTCCTCTTCTGGCTTAAAAGATTTCCTAAAATGCTCCTTCTGCTTCTTATCTTGTTATTGAAGGAAGATGTCTGTGGGAACTTTGGTCTTCTGGTTTCTGCACAGTCCAGTGAGAGGCGGGTGGTGGCCTATGTGCCCGGAGACCTCGTCATTGGGGCTTTATTCTCTGTCCATCACCAACCATCCGTTGACAAGGTCCATGAGAGGAAATGTGGAGAGGTGAGAGAACAATATGGTATCCAGCGAGTGGAGGCCATGCTTCACACTCTAGACAGGATTAATCAAAACCAAACAATCTTGCCAAACATCACATTAGGTTGTGAGATCAGGGACTCGTGCTGGCACTCAGCCGTAGCACTTGAGCAAAGTATTGAGTTCATAAGGGATTCCCTCATCTCAGCAGAAGAGGAGCAAGGATTGATGAAGTGTGTGGATGGATCTTCCTCCTCTTTTCACTCCAAGAAGCCCATTGTTGGTGTCATTGGGCCCGGATCCAGTTCCGTGGCCATCCAAGTCCAAAACCTGTTGCAGCTTTTCAACATACCTCAGATTGCTTACTCTGCCACAAGCATGGACTTAAGTGACAAGACTCTGTTCAAATATTTCATGAGAGTGGTACCCTCTGATGCCCAACAGGCTCGAGCTATGGTGGACATTGTCAAGAGATACAACTGGACTTATGTGTCTGCTGTCCATACTGAAGGTAAGGGGGCTATGCCTTTTCTTCAAATGTGACATTCTGATGTGGGATAACAGTGATAGCAAACCTTTTAGAGACCCAGTGCCTAAATTCAACAGGCTGCTGTCTGTGCTGCAGAGGGGTGGGGCAAACTCTGTGCTGGGGGGAGGGAGGAAGTGCTCTTATTGGGCTGCTGGGTAGAGAGGCGGGGTGAACTCTGTGCTGAGGGAGGGAGGAAGCACTCACATTGAACTGCTGAGCATGGCGAACTCTGTGCTGGGGTGATGGCATACTTGCCCACAGAAAGGGCCCTGAGTACCCACTCTGGCACATGTGCCATAGGCTTGCCACCACTGTGATATAGTGATGTTTCAAATTTCAATATTTCTAGCAAGCATACAGTATATATCAGGTTCTTAGCTATAACATGTAGTATTATTTAATAGTGTTTCTTTTACAATGTGCCATGATTTTCATTGTTATTTACCACACATACAAACATTCAAAATACAACACATCATGGCAGTAAGCACAATGTACTAGACGATATGCAGTCTACACAGATTGTATTGAAATGAAAATGAAGTTTCACAATCAAAGCTGATATTCATAATGTGTTGTACAGGGTGACGGAAGGGAGAATCAAAAAGGATACTTGGTTGTAATTGTCCCTCTGTGCTTTACTCTGCTTTTCATGTGATATATTTAATTAAGGAGATCCACAGTTAACTAAAATATTTTGCTCAAAAATTGTACTGAAATTAGGTCTATTTTGCTTCAAGTTATTTTACAGAGCCTCATATAAGGATGAATGGATTCTATAGGGATCATTACTCTTTGTTTGTTTCAGTATTATGGGCTGGATCATTGGTGGATCACAGTTTGAGGCCATTATTATGAATTTTCATTGTCTGTATTTAGCATTTTTATATCCATAGGCTTTCTTGATCTTCATTGGTGACATGTTAAACGAGGGGTTTCTAACCTTTTGAAGCCAGGGCCAGGTCACACTCTCTCAGTCAGTTTTGAGGGCTGCACGGCCATTCTACACTGCCTGCATGATGGGAGCAGCCATTTTGTGCCAATAGCTCCAAAGGGAAAACCATTTTATTTCTCAAACACCCTTGGAGGGGTGAGAGGCCACATGTGTTTATTTTTTCAGGGGGGTGGCTTGGCAGGGCAATGGCAGAGTGTGTGTGTGCTTTCTTTTCCACAGGCCATGCTGGCTGGCCCATCGAAAGGAAGGGCAGCGGCGGCGGAGGGGTTTCTTTTTTCCCCCCATGGGGGATGCTGGCTGGCCCGTGGGGAAGAAGGGCAGCAGCGGCGGGCATTTTTTTTACTTTTATTTTTTGCGCGCCGGCTGCCTCAGTGTTCTGCACGCTAATGGCAGGGGCTTGTAGTTTTGCCTGCGCGTGTTTGCTTACTGCAGCGGTTTTTTTCCTGCGGTTTTATTTTGATTGGCCGCGGCGCATTTCTGAACGTTCCTTTAGCCGCGCCGCTCAGCCTGATTGGCTCTGGCGCAGCGTGGCACAAGGAAAGTTGGGAATTGAAGTTCCCTTCTTTTGTTTGCGTCCGGGGGGGCTCCTGCCCAACGGCCAAAAATTTCAACCCGACAGTTACCTGTGAACCGGGTTTGGGCGAGTGAACGGAGGCCCATTATGGGCTAGTGGGGCCTGGTGCAACATCCTTTTCACATTCCAACAGTTAACACACCATTTTATAGGTATAGATGTTATGTTTTGTTTTTATGTGATTTTTTTCAATTGTATTGTATGATATTATGTTTATTTTGACTTTGAATACTGCTTTTTGAATTGTATTGTATTACATTGTATTGTTTGAGATGTTGTTGCCACTTGAGTTGGCCTCGGTCAGAGAAAGGCAGGGTATAAATTAAATTTGAATTGAATTCCAAGATTCCATAAAGACATCCTTGCTGGAACAGGCCACAGGAGCCCATCCATTCCAGCATTCTGTCTCACACAGTGGCTCACCATTTGCTTCAGGGTATCATTCCCAAGCAGATGCCTTCACCTGCTTAGGATTCCCTGGAAATGGCAATGAGAGATATCCTGCCTATCTCTCCAACCCGGAGGTTGTCCTTAGGTATCCATAGTTATAGCCATTGATATCCTTGTCCTCCATGAACTTGTCTAAACTTTTCTTAAAGCTGTCAAGACTGACAATTGTCACCACTTCTTCTGGCAGGGAGTTCCATAGACCAGTGATCCTCTGGGTGGAAAAAGTACTTTCTCCACTGAAATGCCTTGGGCAAAGTAGGAACAAACTAAATTTGGGAAAGTTACATTGGTGTACAAAATAACTTCTTCATGCTGAGCATCACATTTAGACTCCATTGATTTCAGTGAGGATTAGTTGTTACTGATTTCCTTTGGATCAGTGCCTGGAGGAATTGACCTGTTTCTTCCAACCTTTCCATTTTGTGGAAAATGCTTCTCTCACTTTCAGCCAACAGACTTGTGTCCTGGCTAACATCCAGGTCAAGCTATATAAATTTCAGCAAGTGAACATTAAAAATCACACACACATACAAAGACCAACAACAACCAGCAACAGCCAAGTCAGCCAAAGGCCATCTAGCTGCAAAATGTTTTATCAGCTAAGTCTCTTATCCCAAGCAACACCCTGAGCATACCTGTCAACCATCCCGATTTGGCCGGGAAAACCCCGTAATTCGACGTCAATTGACGTCATAACCCGCCCCCCGCTGCCAAAAACCCGTAATTTGGCAGCGGGGAAAAACGCTTTCTGTGCATGTGTGGAAGCGCTACGCCGCTTGTGCAGCCCCTACGCAAGCGGCATAGCGCTTCCACGCATGCATGGAAGGGGTAAAACCCTTCCACGCATGCGCACAAGCGGCATAGCGCTTCCACGCATGCATGGAAGGGGTAAAACCCTTCCACGCATGCGTGGAAAGCGACCTGCGCACATCGCTTGTGCACAGGTCCTGTTTTTCCGGAGCCACGGGTTGACAGGTATGACCCTGAGTGGTGCATTGCCCTAAGAGGGTGGGGTAGAAATCAATCAATCAATAAACAAACAAACACTACCCAGCAATTGCCTGCTTTCTCATTGCAAGAAATTGTACAGTAATGGACTTGCTAACACACACACGCATGCACGCGTGCACACACACAAACACAAAAACACACACACACTCACAAACACACAAGTTAGTACTTGACAAAGACTCTTCAACTAAAATTCTCCAGAAGGAAACTCAAATGATAATTCTGCTTTTGGCAAACTCCACCCCCCATTTCTCTCATCTTTACAGTATCTCATGGAGTACTTTTTCCTTCTTTCTCAGACATTTAAAGTCATCTTTAATGAAACCTTCTCAAACAAGTTACATATTTTGGTAATTCTTCCTCCCTCTAAAGTTCTGAGATACTTTTCCTTTAACTGTTCATTGTGGATCGCCACACCTTTTAATTTCAGTTTCATTTGTAATTGTTTTATTCATTACCTTCCATCATACCTGTCAACCTTCCCGATTTGGCCGGGATTACCCCGTAAATTGACATCGATTGACGTCATAACCCGGCCCCCGCTGCCAAAACCCTGTAATTTGGCAGCGGGGGAAATGCTTTCTGCGCATGTGCGGAAGAGCTTGTGTAAGGGCTGCGCAAGCAGCGTAGCGCTTCTGCGCATGCGTGGAAGGGGTAAAACCTTTCCACGCATGCGTGGAACGCGACCTGCGCACAAACGATGTGCGCAGGTCCCGTTTTTCCGGAGCCGTGGGTTGACAGGTTTGCCTTCCATGCCTTTATGCATGTTTTTAATTAAAGAATTGAATTACAAAATACTGAAAAGTGCACATTCTGAAATCTAACTGAGTTTTTTTTAGACATGTATGTATTAGTCCAGTGTAAATTCTCCTCCATCCTCACCTTCATATTTAGTGTTGCAAAGCCAATAAAGGTCTGGTATAACAACACAGTAGACCGAGATGGTAGAGTCCTCAAGATGGACTGTATCACTTGCAGGTAGGGGATATTTTACTTCAGCATGGAGGAAGAACAACTGGCAGATCAGTGCATGAGCAAACAAAATAAAGCCTGTTCATTCCTTGAAGAACTAGCTTTCTGGTTGCAGAGCCTACTGGACTATTAATTCTACCACCTCAGGATTATTCCTTTTCAAACCAACCTCACTTTGAGATGTGCATCAGCTGGATCTACAGATCTTTCACACAACATATGGAGATCACCTTCTTCATTTTGGGTCCAGAATCATGACTCATTCCCACCCCCACCCTCCTGATTCCAGTAAACTAAGAGAAAGCATGGTTGTCTTCCTTTGGATCTAATTTAGGATATTTACGTAAGTGGATATGTTTACAACTTTCCTTTTATTTAAGTTGTATTGCTCACCACTTCAGAACAAATTACAGTATTTGTAAGATGTTATAAAATTTTAAAATACTTTTAAGGTAAAGGTCGCCCTTGCTCGAAAGCCAGTCGTATCCAACTCTAGGGTGCCATGCTCATCTCTGTTTATAAATAAAGAATAGATGGCCAAACGGTGTACAAAACACACTAGGAGAAAAAACCGTTTGAGGCAACTGGATATGTATATATATATGTGTATATTTCTTCATTGTATAACACTTTAAATCCCACAGATTTGTTAATTGTTGTTGTTCAGTCGCACAGTCGACTCCGACCCTTTGCGACCCCATGGACCATTTTCCTCCAGGCGCCTCTGTCCTCTACCATCCCCCTCAGTCCTCCCAGCTCTGTGCCCATTGTGTCTATAATACCATCTAGCCATCTCATCCTTGGCCTCCCCCTTCTTCTTTTGCCCTCCACCTTTCCCAACATCAATGCCTTCTCAAGTGAATCCTCCCTTCTCATTTGATGTCCAAAGTACTTTAGCTTCGTCTTTACTATTAGACCTTCCAAGGAGCAGTCAGGGTTAATTTCTTCTAAGATTGACCTATTTGTTCTCCTCGCTGTCCAGGGGACTCTCAAAACCCTCCTCCAACACCACATTTCAAAGGCATCTATTCTTCTGCGTTCAGCCTTCCTAATTGTCCAGCTCTCACATCCATACATTACTACTGGGAAAACCATTGCTTTGACTATTCTAATTTTTGTTTGCAATGTAATGTCTCTGCTTTTCACTATGTTCCCCAGGTTTCTCATCGCTTGTCTCCCAAGAATCAGTCGCCTTTTTATTTCATGGCTGCAATCTCCATCTGCAGTGATCTTAGATCCTAAGAATGTAAAATCTGTCACTGCTTCTACTTCTTCCCCATCTATTTTCCAGGAACTGATGGGGCCTGTTGCCATTATCTTGGTTTTCTTGATATTGAGTCTCAAGCCAGCTTTTGCACTCTCCTCCTTCAGCCCAATCAAGAGATTCTTTAGGTCTTCCTCACTTTCTGCCATTAGGGTGGTATCGTCTGCATATCTCAGATTATGCAGAACTTAATAAAGTTCTTTTAATCATCCTTCTTCAAAATATATTGTATCTGTATTGTTGTATCCTTATACCAAAAACTCACGAAGTAAATTCATAAATTTCATAATCAGAAACATTATTTTCAAACAGAAATATTCATGCAATCTTCAAAAATTCTCCAAAATCCTCTTATAATACATTTTTCAACAATTTCTCAAAGTCTTCTCAAAGCCTTTCCGGTATAATGGCTTTTCAGAATACCTTTCAGCAGGATATTTATATCTAAATTCTGTAGAGTAATAAAAATAAAATTCAGTTTATCCACATAAACCTATAAAGATACAACAATACAGATACAATATATTTTGAAGAAGGATGATTAAAAGAACTTTATTAACAAATCTCTGGGATTTAAAGTGTTATACAATGAAGAAATATACACACATATATACCGTATTTTCCGGCGTATAAGACGACTGGGCGTATAAGACGACCCCCAACTTTTCCAGTTAAAATATAGAGTTTGGAATATACTTGTCAGCTGCAGTTAAGTACCTGTCCTATAAGATGACCCCCGACTTTGGCACAGATTTTTCGGGGTTAAAAAATAGTCTTATACACCAGAAAATACAGTATACATATCCAGTAGCCTCAAACGGTTTCATCTCTGTTTATAGCCATTGTCTGTGTTTGCAGACGTTTCCGTGGCAGGCATGACTAGACAACAAAATGTTGTTTACCTTCCCACTGAAGTGATGCCTATTTATCTACTTGCAATTTCTTGCTTTTGAACTACTAGGTTGGCAGGAGCTGGGACTGAGACGGAAACTCACTCTGTCGTGAAGTACTCGGGTCTCAAACTGCTGACCTGCCAACCTTCCAGTCATCAAGTTCAGCATCTTAACCACCAAGCCACCATTTAGTACTAGTAAATTGATACAAAAGCATTTTCACAGATGGCTGGGAATCACAAATTGCTGTTTCTGCAAATAAGGAAAACTACGACATAAGAGGAATCTATGCATTTGATACAAATAGCTAGAAAAGAATAAGTAAGGCTGAAATTGTGCACCCAATTACATAGAAGGAAACTCATGCAAATGAATACATCTCACATCTTAGTAGACATATTTGTGATAGCAATTCCAGTCTATTTGTGTAATTTTTTCAGTTACCCATGAGTCCATTTCGTTTTGTTTCTGCCTTTCTCTCTGCTTTGACAGTGGGGAATGTGATGGGGACTGCATGAAATCTTCATTTAGATGCACACTTTTCAGGATGGATTTGCTTCCTTATCTACTGAATATTTATATATATACATTCCTATCATTTGTAGGCCACTTTTCTCCCAGTGAAGAGACCAAATGCAACTCACATTGTTAAAACAGGCAAAACTAAAAACATAGTACTGTACATGACTGATTTAAAAGCAATTAAACCACACTACAGTAAAACCTTGCATAAAGAGTGCCTCACTTAGAGACTAACTCACTTAAAGAGCAGAATTATCTCTGAATGGTCACCTCACTTAACAACTAAAACCAACCAAAAACTCATTTAACAACTAAATCGGGGTTCGCAATCCCCCCTACCAGAAGTCACAATTGGTCACTTACAATGGTGTTTCGTTTAAAGAGCAAACTCACTTTTATATTTTATTTATTTATTTTTCACGCTTATATACCGCCCACTCAGGTACAACCCAACTCAGGGCGGTTTACATAGCGGACAGTAAATACATAAAAGACACATGATAAAAAAGTTAAAAGTTTTTAAAAAAACAAAACCCACCCCTAAAAGGTGCGCAAGAATCAAAGGGACCCTGGGGGAAGGCACACCTCTAAACCAACCACCCAATGGTACCCCCATCCCGACCCGTACCCCAAACTTGGCCCGCCAGCCAGGTCTTTAGTTCTTCCTAAAGGGCAACAACTCCGTCTGGAGACGCAGTTCCACAGGCAGGAGGTTCCAAAGGGCTGGTGTGGACACGGAGAAGGCCCTCCTCCTTGTGCCAGAGAGGCGAGCCCCCCTGGCTGATGGCACAATTAGAGAGCCCCTCCGGTCTGCTCTGGTTGGATGGACAGACGTCCTTAGGGCGATGCGGTCTCTAAGATACCCTGGCCCACTACCATGTAGGGCTTTAAAGGTCAAAACCAGCACCTTGAATTGCACCCAGAGACAAACTGGTAACCAGTGCAGCCCCCGAAGCAGTGGTGAGGCATGGGCATAACGTCCACACCCCATCACCACCCCGGCCGCAGCATTCTGGACCAGTTGCAGCCTCCGAATGGTCATCAAGGGCAGCCCCATGTAGAGCGCATTACAGTAGTCTAGTCTGGAGGTCACCAGAGCGTGAGTGACCATGAGCAAAGAATCCCGGTCCAGGAGCGGGCGCAACTGGCGAATCACCCGAAGTTGGGCGAAGGCCCTCCTGGCCACAGCCGCCACCTGTTCTTCTAGCAGCAGCCGCGAATCCAGGAGGACCCCCAAGTTGCGCACTGGATTGGTCTGGGGCAAAACAGCCCCATCCAAAAGCAAAGATGGTAGCTCCCGGGATAACGCAGGACCCCCTATCCATAGCCACTCAGTCTTGCTAGGATTCAGCTGTAGCCCATTTGCCCCCATTCAGACCCCAACAGCCTCCAGACAGCTTGAAAGGACTTTGACTGCATCACTGGGGTCCCCACGGGCCGAGATGTACAACTGTGTGTCATCCGCGTACTGGTGGTACCGCACCCCGTGGGAACGAATGATCTCACCCAGCGGCTTCATGTAGATGTTAAATAGAGAGGAGAGAGTACTGAGCCCTGAGGCACCCCATATTTTAGGGGCCTAGGACTCGACCTCTCACTCTCCAACCACACCAACTGGGACCGGCCCCTCAGAAATGAGGAAAACCAGGACCACACAGTGCCCTGGATCCCCAATCCTCGGAGCCGTTCCAGAAGGATACCGTGGTCAACGGTATCGAAGGCCGCTGAGAGGTCAAGAAGAGCAAGGACGGACGGATGATCGCCATCCCGCTCTCGCCAGAGATCATCCATCAGCGCGACCAATGCAGTCTCAGTACCATATCCAGGTCTGAATCCTGACTGGAATGGGTCCAGATATTCCGCTTCATCCAGTACCCCCTGCAGCTGACGTGCCACTGCCTTCTCCAGAACCTTCCCCAAAAAAGGAAGGTTGGAGACAGATCTGTAGTTGGTTAGGATTGCTGGATCGAGGGAAGGCTTCTTCAGGAGGGGGTGCACAAGAGCATGTTTCAGCAGTGCAGGAAACATCCCCTCTCGAAAAGACACGTTAATTATAGCCCCGACCCAGCCACCTGTCACTGTCTTAGAGGCTTTTACCAGCCAGGCGGGACAGGGATCCAATGGACAATTAGTGGCACGGACCGCTGCAAGGAGCCTGTCCACTTCATCCGGGGCAACTGGATCAAACCGATCCCAGGTAACACCGGGCTCCCCCCGGACCCTCCCCGTCCACGCCAAGTTTGAACCCCAAGCGAATCCGATCCGTGGAACACATTATGTTCTTTAAGCAAGGTACCACTGTACTATATTTAACAGTGATTAAGATACTCTCTCTGTGTGTGTGTGTGTGTAATATATATTTAAAAACACTGATACTGCTGATGAAACACTATTATAACAGTATTATCATTGTTACAAATGACTTTCCTTGTTTCACATTGGCCAATATCCTTGTCCTGATCTTAATTACATCAAAGACATTGAGTTAATGGGAATTACACAGTGGTTGACTTGCTGTTGTTGTTCAGTCGCACAGTCGAGTCTGACCCTTTGTGACCCCATGGACCACAGCATGCCAGGCTCCTCTGTCACTGCCATCCTCCAGAATCTGCCCAGATCCATGCCCACAGACCATAATACATAAATACATACATATTGTGCATAGATACATACATAATTACTGGGAAGACCACTGCTTTAACTATGCAGACTTTTGTCATCAGGGTGATGTCTGTACTTTTTATTATGCTGTCAAGGTTTGCCATAGCTTGGCTCCCATGGAGTAAGCATTTTTTTATTTCATGGCTGCAGTCACTGTCTGCAGTGATATTAGATCCCAAGAAGGTAAAGTCTGTCACAACTTCCATTTCTTTCCCTTCTATTTGCTGGGGAGTAATGGGGCCAAATGCCATGATCTTGGGTTTCTTTGATAGTGAGTTTCAAACCAACTTTTGCACTTTCCTCTTTCACAGTCACCAAGAGGCTCTTCAGATCTTCTTCACTTCCTGCCATTAGGTACTTAACATCCAGCAATTGATTCAATGGGTCTGCTGTCTAGTAGGAGGCTGGTTAAGCTTCTTCTGTATTTTGAAACCATTTTCCAGAAAGTATTTATTACAAAATGTACACACCCTTTCTGTTCCTCTTGCTGCCATTCATCTTTTCTTTGCTTCTCTGGCTTCTTAGTCCTGATAGCTGACCAGCCTGATGCTAGGTTTTCTGTTAGTTACACAACAAAAGCAAGAGACAGAAATAGGCTTTAAATTGAAACTTGTCTCCCCCGCCCCCCCCCCCAAAAGTAAATAACAAATTCCTCCCAGGCAGAGAACCAATCTAATAACAACTTAGATAAATTATGTTTACTCACTCCATGTGATCAGAAGCCTTGACAGAGTGCTATGTGGATGTTAGGACACGCAAGAACATCCAGGTGAGCTAAGAAAAGGTAAATATGAGTCCTTCCTCTCAGCCATGTGGTAAAAACAACAACAACCACCCATCCAGTTGCTTATGCAAACATATGTTGTAGAAGTCAAACAAAGAACTGAGCAGAACAAAAGGTCATGAGAAATGTTAATTGGGGTAAAAAAAAAAAAGACCAGCAACAGGGAGAGCAAACAGCATGTTGATTGGTTATTTAGAAACAAACAAACACATTAGTTTTGCCTAAAAAGGAGTCTTTTGTTGTCACACTTGTCTCACATTATTGCTTCAGCAAATTAGGAAAACTAAGACATAAGAGAAACCTATCAATCAATTCTTTATTGCGACCAGTGGCCAGTTGCAGTACAAGGGGTTGAAGTCCAGGAAATGCTGACAAAATACACCCTCATCAACACATTCATTAGTATTAGAACAAAATAGAGTAAAATCAGTTTGTAAATTTGTGCTAGAATTGGGACAGGAACAGAATCTAATTTAAAAGTGTAAAAAATCACATAAAACAGTTTAAAAGTTGTAATAACAATTATAAAATAGGGATAAAAATGGCTATATATACAAGAGCACATGGTGGATATGATTACATAAATTGGATATAAGACATACTGTAATTACTAGTGTAGAGTAAAATCATTATTGTTGGTTTTTGACCTGCTGCTGTAGCTGATTCACCCTGATGGTGCATACCCTGGTAGTCCTCCAGGCAAATCTGGCTACAGCGGCCGTCAGGTCAGTAGATCTGTCTGAGAGCATATCTCTGAACATGTAGTTATTCAGCTCCATCTGGGGGAGTGCAGCAATGAGGTCATATCTGAGACTATCATAGTGTGGGCAATGTAGGAGCACATGCTCAGACGTCTCTACCTTCCCAACCTGACAGATACATAAATGCTCCTGAACAGGAACTTTCAAATGAATAGAAATCTATTCATTTGATACAAATAGCTAAAAAATCGCCGTACCCACTTATGCAGAAGTAAATCCATATAAGTCAGTTTGTCCCACTTCTGGATGTCTCATGTCGTATGTGCCTCAGGAGATGACTCTGTGATCATAGTGTGTGGGTCACTTCATGGCAAGCTGGGATCCACCTTAAACAATTTCACACCAATGGCATTTTTCCTGCTTCAGGAAAAAATGTATTCTTGAATACAAGTTGCAGCCGATGACGACCAATGTCATAGGAAGATAGCGAGTGACAAACATGGAGTGAAAGGTGTCAACTTTTGCCTCATTTCCCAAATTCTAAATGCAGGATTTGCCCTTGTTATTTGTATTGTTTGGCTTCTGGAAATAAAAATTTGAGGTCAACATGAGTAAATGATTCCAGAAAGGAGGACAGCTTCAAAGGTTTTTAATTCTGCTACAAATTACTGCAGAAGCTGGAAATACTGGGCAAAATCCCATTGGTTTAATTTTGCATAGCATAATCCACATTAGCACTAGAAGCATTTAATTTGAAATAATTGAAAGTGTCCTATTCCTCTCCTTTTAATTTCTGGGGCTCCCTAGGGCAGCTTTTTGCCCTGAGGAAGATTTTTGGACACTATGGACAGGATTGAGAGCTTTTGATTACTTTAAATTAAATACTGCTGGAGCTTGATCTGGTTTATTCCGGTGCAAAATTATGCAACAGGATTTTTCCATAGTTTTTCTGAACTAGAACTCCCTGAGTTATCAAAAAAGGGAATTTCCCAACCTGCCACTGATAAACACTGTCAAACATTGACAACAAATTTTGACAAATTGTGTATGCATGAGTAGTTGAACATATTATTAATTGCTGATTACTACATTTTAAAACCACCAGATAGCTACCATCTTCTAGTGCAGACTGTCAAAAATTGATTGATACAGGAGTGCTGCTGTCAAACGTGGCTGGCTATGGCTAATCAACTATCAGGTATCATCAGCTACAGATAGCTACTGAAAAATACCTATGTATTAAAAGGCAGCATTGCATATCTCCTATCCTATGCCATTTTGTGTGTGTGTGTGTGTGTGTGTGTGTGTGTGTGTGTGTGTGTGTGTGTGTGTGTGTGTGTGTGTGTGTGTGTGTGTGTGTGTGTGAGAGAGAGAGAGAGAGAGAGAGAGAGAGAGAGACTTTTTGGAAATGGAATTCTCAGAATTTTCCAGTTATCATTTGGGAGCTAGATAAAGAATTCATAGCTTTGATCCAAAAGTCTGACTTTTCCTCGCTCTGGAAATATTTGACATCAGAATAGAACTTTGTGATAACTTTCCAAGTACAGGATATGATTAAAGTTTACTTCTCCTCAACCTAGAGCCATGATGAGGAAGGTCCATAATTCAGTGGGTTAACATGTTCTTTGGATATGAGATGTGTTATCTGATTCCATCAATGGACCTAATAAGAAAAAGATCCCAGTTCAAAATTGCAGAGATCCTCTGCTATTCAGTATTCAGTACACGTTCTTTGGGACTTGTGACCTTCCAGAACACAGGGAGACATGAGGTCATATCAACCACAACCAGCACAGACAATGTACTGTGCTGAAGGTCATTGTAGTTAAGTTGCATCTGGTGAGACCACAGGTTCCTGCAACTTTTTCATAGGCCATACAAAGCTTGATGGACCAATGTTATAAAGCATTTTCCTCTATTATTATGATGCACTTGGCAATACTGCCAAATGCAGCATCAGGTAAACCTGCCCTGAGTCGGGTTTATCTGATTGGGCGGCACATAAATCTGAATTTTAAATAAATAAATAAAAACTATTGCTTTGCTTGGGTATACTCTGAGCATGGTTGGATCCAACTCCAGGGTGTCTTTGTCAAGAAGGGGAAGAACTGTAGCTCAATGGTTGAACACACCACTAGCTTGCAAAAGATCACAGGTTCAGTCTCCAGCTTTTCCTGGGCAAGTTGGAGAAGATTCCTGCTTGAGACCAAAGACAAAAGAAAGCAAGAAAGTGGTGGGAGAAAGCATTTGAATCAGATACAGCAGAGAATCAACATTCTTTCAGTGCTTGCATTTATTGATGGAAGTGCTTGATGCATTTCAGGAGATTTAAAGTTCTTTCCTCTGAGGATGACTGCTTTGAACATGATTGAGAACCCTGATTAGCAAGAACAATTACATCATCTTCTGCTATTCTGAGGCCTCTCTGTTCTCACTGAACATAGCTGCAACTCTCACCATAGCTGGGCAGAATGAGAAGATGGAAGTTATATAATGGCCAAAATCCTGTTGTCTAGAGTAGTTAAAAATGGGGATATATCTGGTGGAGGACAGAAGTGCCTGGAGGGCAGTGGTCCATGGGGTCTCAAAGGGTCGGAATCGACTGTGTGACTAAACAACAACAACAACAACAACAACAACAATCTTTTCAAGAAAGGCTCTACAATTTGGGGAAATATTTTCAGCAGCAACAAAGCAAAAAGCAAAGCAATCACACTTCTATACCGCCCTATAATGCTTAGTGCGCTCTCTGGGTTGTTTACAAGTTAATTAGCATTTTGCCCCCAACATGCTGGGTGCTCATTTTACTGACCTTGGAAGGATGGACAGCTGAGTCAACTTGATCCCTGGTCATAAGAACAGCCTTGCTGGAACAGGCCACAGCCCATCCAGTCGAGCATTCTGTCTCACACAGTAGCTCACCATTTGCTTCAGGGTATTATTTCCAAGCAGATGTCTTCATCTGCTTAGGATTCCCTGGAAATGGCATTGAGAGATATCCTGCAGAGGTTATACTTCTTGAGAATCCTCAGGAAGAACAATCTTTCAAAGGACCTGCTGTTGGCATTCTACCACTGTACCATAGAGACCTATGGTCTGTGTGCATGGTTTGGGAGTTGTACAGCTAGGGAAAGAACAATGCTGTCTAGGGTCATAAAGACTGCGGAGGGGATAATCGGGCGTACTCTTCCCACTCTAGATCAAATCTATGCCACCAGGTGTTATAAGAAAGCTGTAGAGATTGCGCAAGATAGTACGCACCCCGGAAATGATCTCTTTCAGCTTCTGCCTTCTAGAAGAAGGTATAGGGTCATAAAGACCAGGACCAGCCGCTTGAGAAATAGTTTCTTCCCAGAAGCGGTTCTGGCTTTGAATGCAGTGCAATGCAGTCTATGAGGGAGCTTCTGTATATAGTTTTTAGAGTTTTTAGAGTTTTAGAGCTTTTAGAGTTTTAGAGCTTTTTAGGGGTTAAATATGTATATGTGGGGTGGGAGTATGTTGATAATTTTGTATAGTTGTATTTTGTTTAGGTTTTGTTGGGTTGGTAAGTGTCCCCCCCCCCCAATCTCATTGTTCTGTGCAGGACAATGACAATAAAGATTTATCTATCTATCTCTCCAACCCGGAGGTTGTCCTTAGGTATCCATAATTATAGCCATTGATACCCTTGTCCTCCATGAACTTGTCTAATCCTTTCTTAAAGCTGTCAAGACTGACAGCTGTCACCACTTCTTCTGGCAGGGAGTTCCATAGACCAGTGATCCTCTGGGTGAAAAAGTACTTTCTCTTATTTGTTTGAGAACTAGTACCCAAAAGTTTCATGGAGTGCCCCTTAGTTCTTGTGTTGTGCGATAGGGAAAACAGTTTTTCCTTATCTACTTTGTAACACCGTGCATGATTTTATAAACTTCAATCTGGTCACCTCTTAGACGCCGTCGTTCAAGAGTGAAGAGGCCCAACCGTTGCAGCTTCAGATGGTAAGGAAGGTGTTCCAGTCCCCTAATCATTCTGGTTGCCCCCCTCTGCACTTTTTCCAGCTCCATAATATCCTTCTGGAGGTATGGCGACCAGAACTGTACACAGTATTCCAGATGGGGCCTCACCATAGATTTATAAAGAGGCAAAATGACACTTGCTGACTTATTTTCTATACCCTTCCTAATGATCCCTAGCATTGAGTTTTCTTTTTTCACTGCTGAGGCACACTGGGTTCACACCTTCATTGAGCTGTCCACCAGGACACCAAGGTGGTCAGGATTGAACTCACAACCTTTTGGCTGCAGTACTGCATTTTAACCACTGCGTCGCCACCAACAACAACAACACAAAGGAAGTATGATTTTCTGTTAGGTGCATGATTCAGTAGGGGATTTTTTTCAGCAAGAAAACTGAAATCCCTATAAATGTCTCCAAATATTAAAATTTATTTTGTCTTTAATGTCATTTGTGTATTTTCTCTGTTGGCTAAAGTGTTTCCCTCCATTTGTATGTATTTAATCATGTACATTTTGAAGGGTGCCCCCCCCCAAAAAAAAAAAATGTTGTAAGCTACTCAAGCGTGTGACTTTTTTCTTGCTAGGTGTATTTACTCACTGCACATATCTCAACAATTGTGAAAACAGAGCTGTCACTAAAACTGGTGATTCCCTCCTCAACTCAGCGTCCAAAGTAACCTCCTCTTGCAATGCCACTGGGAAAATTCAGAACCATCTCTACAAGTCCAGATCTCTGTTAACTGTCAAAACAACTCAAACCCCAGTTCCTTTACACCTGTGATCATTTAGCTGGAATGGTGTGAAGGTCATTGCCTTTTATCACACTGGGACTGTCAAGTCAATATTTCTCAAGGACTTGGAGGGGGAATAGCATTCCCTCAAGAGGTATAAGAACACCCACATGTTGTACACCACCATATTATTTACCTGCACAAACATCAACTTGCTATTGAAAAGCTGATGAACAGCAGATATCCTGGAGGGTTTGGAATATCAAAGTCCCTGGTGTGTGTGTGTGTGTGTGTGTGTGTGTGTGTGTGTGTGTGTGTGTGTGTGTGTTTAAAATTAATTTGCTTCTCCAGCTGCAAATTTGGGCATCAAGGCGAGGGGAGAGGGGGAGTGTAGCAATGTCACTAGCAATGGTTTCTTTTCTTCAATAGGATGCTACTGCTTTAGCTTCATCACTCCACTGCAGCACTGCGGTGGCTTAGTGGGTAAGAAGCTGATCTGGAAGACTGGAAAGTTAGGGTTCGATACCCGAGTGCTGCACGATGGATCTTGGGGACACGAAAGGAGCCTCATGTGGGCCTCCCCTGAGTGTAGTTTCTCCAGCAAAAATCCTTTCAACCCAGAGAAATTTCTGACACAAAATTTATTTAAGGGACTGTGTTGGCTCAGTGATTAAGAAGCTTGCCTTATTAGCTGGAAGGTCGGCAAATCAGCAGTTCAAGACCCGAGTATTGCATGACGGAATGAGCATCCGTCTCTGTCCCAGCTCCTGCCAACCTAGCAGTTCAAAAGTAAGAAATTGCAAGTAGCTAAATAGGGGCCACTTCAGTGGGAAAAAGATCTTAGGGAAATGAAAGGAGCCTTATTCGGGCATCCCCTGAGCAGAGTTCCTCCAGCAAAAATCCTTTCAATCCATAAAACACCTTTGTGTGCTTCTGACATGATTTTTAAAAAATAAATCACTCCACTAATTTCCAGTGATTTCTTGACTGGGCTTCAGATACAATCTGGTTGCAAAGGAACAAACAGTGATTACTAGACAGGGTGGCCATGTGCCCATTACTGGACAGGAGCTCTCTCCTTTCTCTGACCTATGTCTGGGTAATCTCCAGATTTGACTGTTCCAGGCTGACCTTGATATTAGTTGAGAGACTCCAACAGGTGCAAAATGTGACAGCCATATTGATTGCTGGTATGGGTCATTTTGATCATATTATCCCGGTCCTGGCCCGTCTACATTGGCTACCCATTGAATACCATGCCAATATTAGCATACAAATCCCTATATGGTCTAGGACAGGAGTTCTCAACTTTTTAAAGCCAAAGGTCGGGTCACACTCCCGCAGAAAACTTCGGGGGCCAGATGGCCATTTTGCTCTTCCTCCACCACATGGCACTTCCTGGTGGGATGAAGGTGGTGGTGGTATCACATGAAATGGTACCGAGGGCCGCATCCAGTCCATGGGCTACAGGTTGAGAATCCCTGGTCTAGGATATTGATGGAAAAACTCCAGGTGTTCTTGGACTTCAATTACCAGAAGCCCAAGTCAGCACTCCTACCGACCAGGACTTCTGGGAATTAAAGTCCAAGAACACCTGGAATGCCAAGGTTCACCATGACTGGTCTAGGACAATTTTACCTGGACAAGCGCCTCTTCCTATGAAATAATAACCGGAAAGCCCAAACGATGAAATTAAGGCTGCTCACACCAAAAGATGAAAGTCTCCACCAGAAATTGTGCATTTTCATCTCTGCCCCTAAGGCGCTGGAATGATTTACCAACTGAAATCAAAGCCACCACCCACCCACCCCCACTTTGCTGGAGTTTGGTAAATCTTTGAAAATCTTTTTATTCCATCAAGCATTTTAATTTGTAAACAAATTTAAAAATTAAGCACTTTCATTGTGGAGCTGTGTGGGTTATTGAAGGGGCACTAGTAGGCTGTATACTTATTTTTGTTGCTTATAGGCTATTTTGTAGAAAACATGCAAAACATTGTTTAGAAGTCTTCCTCCTTTGCCGTAGTCTCTCATTCACTAGAAGTGAAAACAGAGGTGAAAATATTTTCTAAAGTTTTTTTTTTTGAAACAGAATATTTTTGTGAAAGCTCATCTCATTTTGGCCAGGTTATCCTGCTATGGTAATAAAGTAGACCATACAGTAGTAACTTGGATAAAGTCCGATTCGGATAAAGTCCGATTTGGATAAAGTCACGGTTTTCATGCACACGTGATGCATCGCATAAAGTCCAAAACTGCTAAAAAATGGACGTTATCCGAGGTATTTGGTATAGGAACCTTGGATAAAGTCCTTTTTTGGACGTTATCCGATGCATCGCCCATTTGATTCGGATAAAGTCCAAAATCGGATAAAGTCCAAACTTGTGGAACGGAGTTTGAACTTTATCTGAGGCTCTACTGTATTGTCAGTGATTCAATGCTGAGTGTAAGGCAGTAGTTAACTAACCTGACAACCCTGAGGACTAACGGTCTTGGATGCCGATGTCCACAGGGAAGGGTGATGGTCCCCAAGTGGATTAAATCCCACTTGAATCTATATTGATGGAGGGCAGCAGCTCCATCCGTATTGGCCTGGGGCTGATGAGGACATTGCATGCCAAAAGGGCTCAGGAAAAGAAAGTGACTAAAGTGACTCACAGAAGGATCAGTGGTACAGGTGTCACGTTGCAATGCAGAAGGCAGATGAATGGCCACTGCATTATATCCTCAGGTCAGTCTTCATGGTATGGGTACACAGAGCGAGCCTCCTTGAAGATTGTGTTATTTTTAAACAACAATTGGGCGCACCATGGTAACGGTAACCTTATGTTGCTGGCTAATCTTTCTCACACTTGGTCAGGCCAAAGGAACTGCAGAATGGTCTCACCAAAAGGTGGCTTCATTTTGGCAGTTTCTCATCTGGCCTAGACATGGAAGAATAACAATCACATTCTGCATCATGAACGTGGTTACATAAACTGGGTTTTAAAGCCAAAACGAGACACTCAACTCTTTCAATATGGAAGAATGTGTCAGTTTTGTTTTCTCTCCCGATCAGAATTTTGAACATCTTCAAAAATCTGAAGTTGTTTTTATCGAATTTGGGGGGGGGGGGAGAAGCATGAGGCATTTAGGAAGGTCTTATTTAAAAACAATCAATCAATCAAATGGAAATTTCGCCCATCCTGTTCTCTGTAGATTCTAAACTATGGGTTAGAATTGCTGATGACAACAACCCACAGACAGCAATAATTTCTCTCCCCCGTCACTTCTCCTTCCCGTAACGATGGAAGGCCGTTCAGACAGATGTCCCGGAAGATATATATATATATATATATATATATATATATATATATATATATATATATATATATATATATATATATATATATATATATATATATATATATATATATATATATATATATATATATATATATATATATATATATATATATATATAAAAACAAGCAAGCAACCACAGGAAACGCAGTGTTCTCCCAGGCTGTGCTGTTGAATTATTCATGGCTTCTTCATTATCTCCCTCTTGTGCAGTTCAAAGGACAGGGAAGGCAGGATGAGCTACACCACTTGTTTCTCAGCAGGGCAAACGGCTTGCGACCATGTCAAGCTGATGCGGTTTCTGATTATTTACCTGAAAGGGTAAAAGATTCTGAGGGGCTTGGCAGGCTAAAACCACCTGCCAGCATCTCCGGGTAGTCGAATGGCTTAAGTCAAAACACTGTGCTTTAGCAAAATGTCATGGAAAACCGGAGATGTGGCTAAAGTGTAAACACATGTCCGACGCAAACAAACGAAAGGCCACACAATTATATGAACTGCAGAAAAAGAAGAGAGCAGGATTAAAACTGCTTCTGGAAGGCTCGGGACAACAAGAAGATCTCTGCCTGACACACATACAATAGTGGACATTCTCCTGCTTGCATGCCAAAGGATAAACAAAACAAAAACGTGATAGCACTTTGAAGACTAAATGCTATATTTTAAAGTTAGCTTTCGTGGATTTAAGTCCACTTTGTCTGACAGTGGACTTGATCCACGAAAGCTAACGTTAAAATATAACAGTCTTCAATGTGCTACAGCATTTTTGTTTATTCTCTGATATGCTTAAAACACAGACTAACATGGCTACTATTCCACACACAAAAATTATCAATCTTCTTCTTCTTTGGTTCCTCTTTTAACCTTTTTGGTGTTGAGGCAGATAAAAGATTTCTTTCTCTGGAGCATCTAGCAGCTTCTACTGGCATTATTTGGTACTCTTGTAATATGTCTTTGATGTTATCTCTCCACCTTCCTCTGACTCAGCCTCATAGTCTTTATCCTTCTCCTCTTTCCACATATGTCATGGGATTCCAAGACATTCACTCCAAATAGGCAAACCACTTTATTTGTTGTCTCTGTATGTAGTGCAAGATTGGTTCTATTCCAATTCTTTCCCTTATAATCTCATTCCTGAATTTTATCGCTTCTAGTCACTACAGCAACCTTCCTCAGGCATCTCATTTCCATGATGACCAACATTTGTTTATGTTTTGTGTCCATGTTTGGCACTGTTAACACAAGGTGGGAATGAATATGGTTCATATGAGGTGTTTCTTTGTGCTCGTCTATATTGCCTTATGTCATAGACAATAAACCTTGCTATTTGGGGATTGTAGTGCCAGAATTACCACTGGGCCATGAAGTGAGATTGTTCTGGGAGTTTTAGTCTAAAAATGTAATATGCTGTTACTGAACACAGTAAGGTAGACACCAAGCAAGCCTCTCACTGATAATTTTTTTTGTCCCAGTGGGACCTTGAAGAAAAGAAGATACTTGGGTGGAGCTTGGCCTAATTAATACTCATCCTTTCTAATAATCATCTTCCCTCATCTCAACACAATGGTGGACACACATAGGTACCCATCTTTGAAGACCTTGAAGGTTAGGTATGTAGCCTGGGCCTAAACTTTGAAGCATTTAAATGGTCAGTATTCAGTCTAACCCCTTCACTTGGGCCCAAAGAAGGATATTCTGAACTACTCAATAAGCATAAAATGGGCACAATGTACTTGCTTAGATATCTAGTGACTGCATCCCGCACTAAGTTGAAGTTCTGAACAGTCTTCAAAGACAGTCTCTGAATAATGCACATTGTAGTAGTCTAGCCTGAAGAATGCCAATGCACAGGCAACTGTCGTAGCCCTCTACATGCAGTAGCAGAATGAGAACAAATCCAAGATATCTACATGCTAAGGCCCTTATATCTGCACACTTCAAAAGGATTTATGCCATCAAGCAGAGGACTATTCTCTGTTCAAAAGAACCCATTGGAAGGCTTTGATACTTACCAATGCAAAGTGTTCTGTTCCTACCCCAGAGCTAGCTGGAAGCTTTCTTGCTGAGCAGGACACTTGGGTGGACTTTGTCCTACTTAAGCCTCAAAGCTTTCCACTTTAAGTCTTTCTTCCAGGTACATCATATCCAGATCTTTTCAAAGCACTTGTGAAATAGATAGAATTTCCAGAGTGGAGAATTGTGGTATTTGTAGTTCAGAAAAATCCCAAATCCTGTATCTAATGAAAACCCCTAGGCCAGAGAGTATCAAGTACTGTACTAGCATGTCCTGGCAAAGATGAGGAAAGAATGCTGCATTAAGTCAGCGGCAGCTGCTACTCATGTCCTGGTATACATTCCCCCCCCCCCCCCCGAAAATCACTTCACTGAAAGAAGGAGGACAAACAGGAAAAAATGTCATTGGTGTGAATTTGTTTAAGGTGGATCCCAGCTTTCCATGAAGTGACCCACACACTATGATAACAGAGCCTTCTCCTGCGGCATGTATGAATTGAGACATGCAGGATTTGACACCGGGCTGCAATGGACTGCCACAGCCTTGAGAATATTGACAAGGTACACCTTCACAGCCAGTCCATCTGGCATGGTCTCTTCCACCTCCTTGACCATTGGGAATCAGAACAGTAAAGTGGTTCCTCCTCCACTCATTTTGCCATTTGGCCCAATATGATGGTTTTCAGTGGCACTTCCTCCACTGAGGGGAACCATCACCCCACTCAAAGGGGCTCATCCGCCTGTACCCACTGGCCCCTTTAGGGAGTCAGGTTATTTATCACTGCCCAACACTCTGTGTTGAGTCACTGGCTGTGTGGTTTATTCCATTGCCATAGTTGATGTCTGGCCAGACATTAAGTCACTTCTGAGTTAAAGTGACCCTAAAAGTGACTTCCAAAAGGATGTGTCATTCACATTCCTGCTCAGGCCTTTCCTTGCAAAAAAGGCCATGGTTTCCTTTATTGAGAACCTATTCATGTTTATTTTTCCTCTTCTCCTGCAGCCTTAAAGCAATGACAATCCTGGGTTATATAGGCCAAGGGCCCAACCTGGTATAATGCATTATGTTTTTTAAGCGTACGTTATTTTTAAGCCTTGACAGTTTAATCTCCAAGGAATTAGAAGCCTATTAGATAAATCATCTCTTCACAATTCAAGCTCATCTCTATTACTACAGAGTTTGTCCCCGAAAAACAAGTGTGTGTGTGTGTGTGTGTGTGTGTGTGTGTGTGTGTGTGTGTGTGTGTTTCCTTCCAACATGCTCATGTATATTCCTTTGCTCGCCTTCCTAAACAGAGGGCTTTCTGCCAGACCAATCGTGAACATGCCTAATTTTGGCTGATCTCCGATGCTAGGCCAGGTGTGCTCCTTCCCAGAGAAACTACAAAAAAATCACAGGGGTCTTCAGGTAAAGTGAGGGACGAATCTTCCCTGGCATCTTTCACTGCTTTTGCCAGTCAGTGTTGACAATAGGAGGTTAAATAACTTCATCATCTGACATGGCCTAAGATAGTCTTCTGAGTTTCACTGCATCTTGTTGATAATGCTTGTCAGGTCTTCTCTTCTGTTCTTCTAGCTCAGGGATTCCCAACATAAGGCCCGTGGGCTGGATCTGGCCCATGACACCATTTTATGTGCCCCCCTCCAAGGGCATTCAAGAAACAAATTGGCCACCCCCATTGTGAAGGCAGGGCAAAATGGCTGCCCAGCCCTCGAAGCTGACTGAGAGAAGTAGCCCCTGCTTGAAAAGGTTGGGAACCCCTGTTCTAGCATGTTCAAAAGCACTTTTGTGGTCTGTAGAATGCAAGAAGTTGCTAGTAGATGAATAGGTACCACTTTGAAGGGAAAGGGGAAGCCATTCCATGTGCTCTGGCATCTTGTCTGCCACATGACCACAGAAACATCTGCAACATCTTTGGCTATAAACAGAGATAAGCAACACCTCCTAGAGTTGGACACAACTGGTTTTGGAGCAAGGAAGACCTTGACCTTTAGGTTTTGTGTCTTTTTCAAATTGCTGTCTTGGTTTCTACCTCCATTTTAATTCTTGCTTTCACTCCCCTTTGCTTCTTTTACCCCTTTCTGCTGCTTCGTCTTTCTGGCTGTGGCAGCAGCCGAAATGGTTTCACTCATGACGGCCTGATGTCTAATGTGCCAATGGGAAAAGGGAGCTCTTGAATATCATTACCAGGGTACTTAACAGCTGAGAGGATTAAACAGCAATGTGGGCCAAGGAGAGTGGAAAGACGGGTGGGTGGGGGTGGGATTAAAGGGCATGGATACCCAGTTTGATTAATGGATAGAGTGACAGACTAGGACTCAGGAGGCTTGGGTTTGAATCCCTGCTCAGCCATGGAAACCCACTGGGGGCAGAGTTTTTGTGTATGGGACCACAGACACCAGGACAGCCGAAGAGCTGGCTTAACACAACTTTATTACATGCTGGTCAGAGGGAACATGTGGTAATGGCGGACGAACAGCTCAATATATACAGTGGCTATACATTTGAATGTGGCTCCTTGACAGTCTATTGGCTACTGTCCGCGTGACGTCATTTCAGGTCACGCCCTTCTTGTCCAGGTGAAGGTGATGGCGGGAATCTTCCCGCGCTGTTGCTCTTAGGTGAGTCTTGGACCGATGAGCTTGGACGCTCGCTATTGCCATCTAGTGGTCACTAGCTCGCGTCCTATTAGGGTTACAGAGATGCAGCTGAGGTTACAATGTTACACAAGGAAAAGGTTACATTGGATACACATGGATAGGTACATTGTTTAAAAGCACATGCTTTAGGACACAACAGGAGTGGAAGGAGGGAATACAATGCCTTAACTATCTCACTTACCTTCTTCTTCTTTCATGTCCACGTCAAACTTTGGACTGCCCAAATGAAGCCATCTTCTTGACTTTGCTGTTGGCCAAATTTAAATCCTCCTCAATGCATGTTTCTAGTAGTAATTGACAGATCAGCAAATGAGCTGGATTCTGTTTCTCTCCACATTTACAGAGTGTGTTGTTGTCCGCCAGCATCCCCCCTTGAACATGTTGGTCTTACATTTAGGGACTCTGACCCTCAGCCTATTCAGGATCCTCCAAGTGATGTAGGGGAGGTTGAATTCCTCAGCTATATCCTCCTTTAATGTTATTTCTTGTTCAGGAAACTCCTTCCTCAATCTTCTAATTAAATTTGATTTGAAGTAATTTGATTTTGATTTGAAGTAGATTTTAGTTGAACCAGACAATTTTATCAAATAAAATAAATTCTGTTTTTGGATATTTTAATTGTCATAGTGAGGCTTGGGGATATAACCAGACCAATGAAGATGGTGCACAACTTGTATCTTGGGCAGACACCAATGACCACATTGACCTTGGAAGCAATATTAGGGCATCTATAAGCTGGTTCTCATTTGATGACACATCACAGTGGCTCAAGTGGTTACGATGCTGACTCGGAGGCGGAAGGTCAGCAGTTCAAAACCCAAATACTCTATGATGGACTGAGTGCCCGTCTCTGTCACAGCTCCTGCCAACCTAGCAGTTCAAAAGCAAGAAATTGCAAGTAATATAGATAAATAGGTACCATTTCAGTGGGAAGGTAAACAGCATTCTGTGCACTTCGGTGTCTAGGCATGCCTACCACATGTCCATGGAACTGTCTGCAAACCCAGACAGCACTGGCTCTTTGGCTATAAAATGAGATGAGCACTGAACCGTTGAGTGGGACATGACTGGCTTTCGAGCAAGGGTGACCTTTACTTTTACTTAACAAATAACAAAGAAAAAGAGAATTAGAGTGAAATGAAAGCACCAATTAGGGGCTTAAAAAGTGTCAAACCACATCCGTCAATGGAAATTGTTTGCTGAGTGAGTAAAATAAATAAATATGTCAGAAAAAATCCTTTCTGGGTTGAAAGGATTTTTGCTGGAGAAGCTCCACTCAGGGGACACTCGAATGAGGCTCCTTTCATGTCCCCCAAGATCCGTCATGCAGCACTCGGGTACTGAATCCCTATCTTCCAGGCTTCAAGCTCAGGGTCCTACCCACTGTAGTGCTGTGCTGAATGAGTGACTGTGTGTGTATGTGTGTGTGGTGTGTGAGAGACGCCAGCATAGACACACACAGAGAGAAAGAGGTTTGTTTGATTGGACTATATCTTAGAGAAGACATTTTTGAAGGAAATGCTTGTAGGCAATTATCTTTTTCTCAGGCAGTATTCGGTCACGGTCACTTTTACTAATCACCGGGCAAAGGGCTGTTAATGAGTGGCTGCTATCCTCCACACATACACACCATGCTTTTAGAGTGCATTCCATTCAATTAGGCTTGGGCATTCTCATTTGCTTAATGGCATTTTAGTTTAGCAACTGGGAGGTTTCTATCTGTGCTTCTAGAGTCAATCTTCTTGTGATCTGCCTTGAATCTTAAAATTCTCAATTGTTACGTCCCGTAAATTAACAAAACACCAACATTAGAGCAATGCTAGTGGGGCCTGCAACAAAATGTTGCAGCATGAGACATCTCTCTTTGAAATTTCTTTCCCACTCTGTCCTAGTTTTCCATCTCCCACACCTTCGCTGCCATAGATGTGTTTTTTAGACTTCCTGTTATGTTTCCATTAAATAGTTTCATATTTCTGAAAATCTTGTAGCTTTCCTGAGTCCACCAATACCTTCCTCTGGGTTGTTTTTCTTGTAATGTGCCATTAAGATACAGTATCTCCAGCTTATGAAAGAATAAATGAAACAGAAAGACAAAAAAAGTTGTGGCATTTAAAAGACTAACTGCTGTATTTTAATGTTAGCTTTTGTGGATTAAACCCATTTTGTCAGACATAAGAGTGAGACCTCATGGCATCAATTTATACCAGAGGGTCCCAACGTTTTTGTGCTGCGGGCCAGACCACACCCCCTGGACAGCTGAGTGGGCCAGTAACATGGTTTAACACTGCTGTAAAACATATCTGAGGCTGTCATAAATGTGTTTATGACGTGTTTATGACGTCCGTAAATGTGTCCACTTCTGTGTCCACTTCCGTGGTGGCGGTGGTGACGTTGGCCACATGAAATGGTGCTATGGAATGGGGATCAGCCCATGGACCATAGGTTGGGAACCCCTGGTTTATACACAGCAGGTACAGATGAGTTGCAAATGATTGCAAAATAAATAGGGCCAAGCTTCACAGCAAGTTTGAATAACAAGGGATTTCCCATTACTGCCAGTCACATAGTTAATTTTTTGTTAGGCTGGCGAACCATTGTGTACCTCTGTACTTGATATCTATAAGTTGATGCCATGAAGTCTCACTTCAGGACATGAAAGGAGCTTCATTTGGACATCCCCTGAGCAGAGTTTCCCCAGCAAAAGTCCTTTCAACCAAGAGTAATCTCTGAGACAAAATTATTATTAAGTGGAAGGCACCATCCCACACCTAAAGATTTTTTTTTGCATCAAATCCAGATGTTATGTGATATCACAGATACAGGGCAGAAAAGGGTTGGTGCCAGAAGGAAGCAGCCAAGAGTTATGAATCATAACACTGATGCTTTATTATCTTTTGCTCTAAATGGCATGCTATTCCAGAAGTTCTGACATTAGCTGAGAAAGGGTGAAGATGAGTGTTGAGACCTTCCAGATAGAAAGATAAAATTTTTATCCTCCTCAAATGTCTCCCTCCCTTATATTTGTCTCCATGTCGGGAGGGCCAGGTAAAGGTGCGTACTCCCTGAGACTTCAGCCAGCACCTTGCGAGCTAAGAAAGCTAACTGCAGGTTATAAAGCTGTTGCTTCTACTAGGATTCCAATGCTGGCTTTTAAATCCATCATATAAAGAGAATGAGAAGGGAAAAGTCTACTGGAGCGGGGGGGGGGGGGGGCGGGGGGGGGCGGGGGGGGGTGTAAGAAGACACACATTTCTGCTTTCATGCAAACTATACATGTGGACAAGAACAAGATTTTTCTGGGATTGTCCCGGATCCATAGACAGATGCATCCAGATATGTGGAGTCTACATGCAAGAAGGAATGTTTTCGCAGCAGTTTTCATATGTAGAAAGAGATGATGGAAAACTCATTTCTAATTTTGGTGAGTGTAACACATAGGGATCAACTTGATATTTCCATCAGTCTCTATATCTTCTCAAGAGCCCTGGTGGCGCAGTGATTAAACTGCTGTACTAGAGTCAAACGTTGTGAGTCTGATCTTCATAGGGATCAAGGTTGAATCAGCCTTCCATCCTTTCAAGGTTGGTAAAATAAGTACTCAGCATGTTGGGGGCAAAATCCTAATTAACTTGTGAACTGCCAAGAGAGTGCACTAAGCGCTATATAAGTGTAAATGCTAATTGCAATTGCTATCTTCTGACTTTCACATGCACATCACCTTATTGTTTGGTTGTGGGCTCACCTGTAAAAACTCACAGAATGGGATGCTGCCATGCTGGAGATGCCAGTCCTAAATTGCCGTTTTCTAGCTAGATGTGAACAGTGAAGTGAATCAGATATCAGATTGTGGATCCAAAGGTCGGGCGATTGATTCCCTGCTGAGCTTCCTGGATGAAGAATTAGCCTGTGCAACCTTGGGGAAGCTACCCAAGCCCCAGAGTACCCCCCAAAGAAGGAAATGATAAACCACTTCTGAAAATTCTCTATTTAGGAAATACCAGGTTGTTATAAATCAGAACTGAGGTGACAGCATGTACTCTTTCTTAGCTAAATATGAGCAGGGTGGACAGCTCAGTGAGTTGGTTGCAAATCAAAAGGTCAAGAGTTTGATTCCTCATTGTGCCTCCTGGTACAAAAGCATGTATGTGTAGCCTTGGGCAGGTTGTACAATTGCAGACCATCTCCAGAAGAAAGGGATGGTTCTGAATGGTATGCTGCTGTTTACTCTATCCCTAGAAACCCCTGCATCACCATAAGTAGGAATCAACTGACAGCACCCTGCTGCTGCTGCTGCTGTTGTTGTTACCTAGAACTGGGCTGTCGAAAACAACATAATTTGCAAGTTTTACAGTCATGCACCTGCGGTTATTAATGCTGCTTTGTGCTCTCTGCCCCACCCCCACACTTAATTTAAATGTCCACCAGTCTTGATTTAATATTGCCATGACTTTACAGGTGAGGAGAAAATTACTGGCTCACATTGACTGCACTCCTGTACAGAAGCTTACAGAGCAAACTGTTAAGCATTGCTAATGAAGTCTGTTTTGTTTATGACTTCGAAAAAGCCAGCAGTCGTTGAACGTGTGTACTGTACTGGAGATGCTTCTCTCTTCGGGCAGAAAAAAATTCACTCGGGGAAAATAATACCAACCATGGGAGTTAAGATAGGACTGCAATGTGGTCATATGCCTGAATAGGTAGAGAGCTGTCCTCCATTTGAAGGATCTATCGACACTTAAAATTAACAAGAGGGCTCTATCAACCATTACTAAGTATTACTTAGTGAGATGTGAATGAGTGAGTGAGTGGTTGGGTGGGTGGCTGGCTGGCTAGTTGGTTGTTTTTAGAACATTTATATCCCACTCAACTGGTCAAACACCACTCTGGGCAGCTTGCAAGCAATAAAACACAATCCCTCTTATAATGCAAACCTCAAACAACGTCATGCCAATAAGTCAGTAAATCAATTACAAAAATTAAATACCACATGTGTCAACAACATCATTACGAACAGCTAGGATAGATACCTAAGCAATCTCCCTCAAAGTGCACAGCAATCTATTAAACTAACAATTGGCATATTAAGAGGGGAAGGCTTTGTGGTGCCCTTTGTCATGTGATGTCCATGGTAATTACTGGTAACTGCATAGATCAGCATATGCAAATTTTGTTATGCAAATATGTATTGTATTCTTTCCTCTTTTTTGCAATAGCATTTCCTTTCATTTCTTGGTGACAATTTGGAAAATGATGATGGTGGCTGGACACAACATGTATCTGTTGTTTTTCCCCTGACAAAATGGGAGATACTTTGGCAGTGAGCACATTGTGCAGCTATGCACCATTAAAGCACATTTTGAAAACACTCAGAAATTGGTGAAAATTTGAGAGCAGACAACTTGGTCCTCCCAGGCCTGAGGTCTGTGGCTACCCATCCCAAGGGAGGTCTGGAAGGTTTCAGGTAGGAATCAGTCCTACCATTGCTCTGGAATGCCCTTCCATCCACCTCTCATTTGCCAGACCCCTTCCTTCCATATATTCAATAAATTAGCAAAGGCTAAGTTGTTTCGAACTGCCAACCTAGCAGTTCGAAAGCAAGAAATTGCAAGTAGATAAATAGGGACCACTTCGATGGGAAGGTAACAGTGTTCTGTGCGCTCCGGTGTCTAGTTATGCCTGCCACATGATCACGGAAACGTCTGCAGAAGCAGACGGCGCTGGCTCTCCGGCTTTGAAACAGAGATGAGCACTGAACCCTTGAGTCGGATACGACTGGCTTTCGAGCAAGGGAAACCTTTACCTTTACTAGAGATGAGCACTGAACCCTAGAGTTGGATATGACTGGCTTTCGAGCAAGGGAAACCTTTATCTTTACTAGAGATGAGCACTGAACCCTAGAGTTGGATATGACTGGCTTTCGAGCAAGGGAAACCTTTACCTTTACCTAAGCTGTATAAGGATGCCTTTGCGAACACCCTGCCCCTGATGTAATCTTTCCCTTTACTCAATGTTATTTTCTTTTAAAGGTAAAGGCTGCCCTGTTTTGAAAGCCATTTGTATCCAACTCTAGGGTTCAGTGCTCATCTGTTTATAGCCAAAGAGCTAGTGCTGTCTGTGTCTGCAGACATTTCCGTGGAAATGTGGTAGGCATGACTAGACACTGGAGGGCATGGAATGCTGTTTACCTTCCCACCGAAGTAGTACCTATTTATCTACTTGCAATTTCTTGCTTTCCAACTGCTAGGTTAGCAGGAGCTGGGACAAAGATGGGAGCTCACTCTGTCATGTTGTACTTGGGTATCTAACTCTGCTTTTCCTGTCTTTAAGTTCAGTGTCTTAAGCACTTGAGCCACCACAATCCGCTGCTGACATGCCGGCCTTCCAGTCATCAAGTTCAGCATCTTAACCACTAAGCTACCACAGTCTCCTTGTTTTTTAGCCACCATTAATTGTTAGGGTTATGTTATTTTAAGATTTATTCTTACTATACTTCATTTATAGTGGGTATGATGGGGGTGGTGGTCCTATATGCTTATTTTGTCTTATCAGGATTGCAAACTACCCAGAATATCATTCTTGTTAGATGAGCAGTATATACAGTAAATGGAATTTTCTTTTTAAAAAATAGTGGAAAAACATCAGTAATTTAAGATGAAACCATTTTGCTGACAGAAAATATTAAAGACTTGAAATGACTTTTAGTGAAAATGAAAGAAGTGCCAAAGCAAGAATTCAACTGAACAAGGAGACAAAAATCATGACTACAGAAGAACTACACAACTTTAACAATGACAGTGAAGAAAATGGAATAGTGATGGATTGTGTGCAGTTAGTTCAGCCATCAAGTCCAAATGGAGACAGCAGCCAAGAAATCAAAAGAAAACTGAGACTCAAAAGGGTACCAATGAAGGAATTAGAAAATATCGTCAAGTATAAGGATGTATCATCCATCATTGGAGGCCAAGACCAAGATCATCCTTATAACTGTATTCCCTGAGAATGTTTTTGCCATCAAAGTTTTATTTTAATTATTTTATTTTACAATTTGTATTTCTTAGCGCTGGCTTTGGGGATATTGCACCACAATGCAAAACATACATATATATTACAAACAATGTAGGTTAAAAAGCCTGTTCTTTCAAGTGTGATAATTGATTGAGTATAACTGGGCACTTCATAGCTTCCTTAAGCTGAAGAATGTAATGAGCAACAAAAACATGAAACTGACACTTTCCTATCTATTCCAGACATGAAACTGCCAAAATGAAGGCACTTTTTGGTTAGGTCATTCTACAGTTCCCTTCACCTGACCTAGTGTGAGAAAGATTAGCTGGCAACGCAAGGTTGCCATTACCAGGGTAAGCCCAACTGTGATTCAAGAATCCCTCAATCTTTGAGGAGGCTTTTTCTGTGTAACTGACACTGAGACATGTTTATGGTGCTAAGCTCCTCTGGCTTTAATGCTTGATAGGGAATCATGGACTTTAACATTAGGACTCGGAGCTGTTAAAAAATGTGTTTGAGATAAATATTTATTGCAGAATGCTAACAATTTATTGGATTGAGTGGGTGAGCAATGAAGCGATAAAGCAAGAGAAGGTAGGAGTATAAAAATAATAAAAAGGTAGCATACTTTGATCGGATAATGAGAAGCAAGAAGTGCATTTTATCAAGTCTATCAATTCTGAACCCTACCCCCACCCCATTGTTTGTGGTAGAATAAGTGGGCAAAGAAGGAATCAAATTAGAAGACTTGGAAGTTACATAGGTTTACTGCATACAAGGTACAGTAGAACCTTGGATAAAGTTCAAACTCCGTTCCACAAGTTTAGACTTTATCCGATTTTGGACTTTATCCGAATCAATTGGGTGATGCATCTGATAATGTCCCAAAAATGGACTTTATCTGAGGTTCCTATACCAAATACCTCGGATAACATCCATTTTTAAGCGGTTTTGGGCTTTATGCGATGCATCACGTGTGCATGAAAACTGCGACTATATCTGAATCGGACTTTATCCGAATCGGACTTTATCCGAGGTACCACTGTAATTGTTTAGAACTGCCACATCCCAAGTCAAAATTGCCATGATGATGTTCAGTTTCCATTAGGAGAAGAATAGCAGTAAGAAGGGAGATTATTAATAATGTGCTGTTAAATTGATTTGACGTATGACAATCTACCCATACAGTTTTCTGAGCATAAAGTACTCTGAAGTGATTTACCAGCCCTTCCTTCAAGTGACACATTGGGATCATGTTGCTTGCCCAAGGCCACACAAGTGGCATGGTAGGTAACCATCAGACATGCACCCTCCGGGTGATTTTGACTGGCACAGGGAGGATTTAAAATTCCTGGCACCTTGCTCTGTAACCATTCATTCCAAACCCCTGAGCTATAAGAACTCATTCAAGAATGTACAAAGAGCTAATACCAATTCTTCTTGTCTCAGTTTCATACTTAAACGCAAGCAAGATCATTAGTTTTGAGTGGTTTCCTACATGCAGCCGAGGGTGGTACATGTTTACTTGATAATAAATCCTACTTATTTCATTGGGACCGAATCCAAAATAGTATACATAGCATTTTGGTTGTAATCTTTTTTCAGCTGGAGTCATGTCATTTAATTTTTGTAGTAACTAGCTTGATTCTGTTTCCCCAATACCTGCCAGTTTACAAACAAACTCCAAGCCATTACAGGCTGTACCATGCCAGGAAATGGCAAACATTTGCAAGCAGTAGAAATTTTTTTATTCATCCATCTATTCGTTCATTTATTTAGTTTATCTCCTGCCTTTTGATGGCTCACAACACAAATTTTTATATATATAAAGAATATATTATAGCATTGGAAATGTGGGAAAAACATTATCACATTTGTAATGAATTAAAACGGGGCTTTTGCTTTTGGTGAGTTAAAGTAGTTCTTTGATTTCTTTGTTCCCTGAGCAAGGGGTGAAGAAACCTGGGAAATGGCCTTCAAGCCAGGTGCTAATTAGTTTACTTTTAAAAATAGTCAACACAGGCTGAAAACTGTGAGAATGGAATTAGGAAATACTGTATGGACATTGGAGGCTGTAATTTTATTGGTTAATATCCAGGAAGAGACTGCGGTGGCTTAGTGGTTAAAATGCTAAACTTGACAACTATAAGGTCACCAGGTCAGCAGTTCGAGACCCGAGTGCTGCAAGATGGAAGGAGCTTCTGTTTCTCTCCCATCTCCTGCCAACCTTGCAGTTTGAAAGCAAGAAATTGCAAGTACTGTAGATAAATAGGTCCTGCTATGGAAGGAAAGGTAACAGAGTTCCATGCACTCTGGTGACTAGTCATGCCTGCCATGTGTCCATGGAAACATCTGCAGATGCAGACACTACTGGCTCTTTGGCTATAAACAGAGATGAGCACTGAACCCTAGAGTCAAATACGACTGGCAAGGGTGACCATTACCTTTACCTATTCAGGAAGAGGTGGGAAGAGAAATGGAAATTGGGGTTTGTTATATTGGAATGTGAAGAGGAAGCATCATGATCAGTAATGCACTGCAGCAGGTTCTGTCAGGTTCTGCAGAACCGGTAGCGGAAATTTCCCCAGGCCACACCCTCTTGGTTGGCCATGCCCACCTCCACAGCCCATAATGCAGGATGTTTGGCCACGCCCACAGATTTGGTGCTGCCCACAGAGTAGGTAGTAATTTTTTTTTGCAGTGCATCACTGGTCATGATTATGACGAGGATGATTATGATGATGTGTTGCACGGAGAAGAAGGAACGTGGTTGTGAGTGAACAGTAGAACATGTAATCAAATGTATTAGCTGGCTAGACTTGGCTAGGAAATATAGCTAGATATGCCTTTCTTGTTTTATTCTGTGAAAGGGAGAAAGTAAAAAATTTTCTTTTTATTTTCATACCTAATTATTAGTCATTCTGAACCTTGAACTTATTTTTCTTTTAAATAAAAGCTACCTTGAAATAGAAGACATTGTATTTATTATAGAGCATAAGCTGGCAGGAGATTTCCAGTCCCTTTATTTATTTTATTTGCAACGGTACATTTCATTAATTCACACTGCATGTCCTACCTGATCTGGCTGGTTTGTAAGCATAAACAGTCAGCGATTGAACCTATCAAAGAATTCTCTAGGTACTGTACTCTGAAGCTGCACAAAGGTGATGTGGGCTTCCTAAATGGGTATAGGTCCCTAGAACAAGGATTCTCAACCTGCAGCCTGCGAGCCGTATGCAGCCTGTGGCACCATTTCACATGGCCCCCCACCACCTCCACCACACCAGGAATTGCCATGTGGTGGAGGAAGGACAAAATGGCCATCCGGCCCCTGAAGCTGTCTGAGGAAGCATGACCCGGCCCCCGGCTTAAAAAGGTTGAGAACTGCTCTAGAAGATGGAACAAATCCTACAGTAGTGGGATAACGTAGGTGTGTTGTCCCTTACAACACTAAAACAAAATCTATGTAGAAATGCTAAAATATAGAAGGGCAACAACAATAAAGAACACTCACCATCAAAGGATCCTTCCTTGTCAGTCAATTAGTGGCAACATGCCTGTCTTATTAAAGCCCAAATCCTTTTGAATAGTTAGGCCAGCAGGCACAGAAGTGGTATAATTTGCAGCAGAGAATTGAGGCAAATTACCAAGTAAGTCACTGCTTGGATTCTGCATTGTCTGCCAAGCTCTCCTAGCAGCACAGAATGAGAAATCCAGGTTGGGTACATAATTTGCATGCATGAGCTACACCATCTTCTTTCCACCGTCATAACTGTGCAAGATGATTTTAGCTGAAACGTTTTTGCTTGATTACAGGGAGGGGCTCAGCCTATCCTCCCTCACAAGAAATATTTATTTCTTTTCTTTTTTTAAATGAAACCTAAAATTGATCAGTTTTAGTTTTACTTCCGCTTTCCATTTTTAATTGTTTTGCAAGGCTTTGCCCAAACCAATGCAAAATCTATACTCTGGCACATTTTGAGAAGTGAGGAAAAACCTCTTGGTTTGGGGAACAGTGTCCCAGTGTGAACTTAAGGAGGCCTCAGTGGAGTCTGCATTTGGTCTCTCTTTGGAGTAAGGACTCCTGACATAACCCATTCCTCTCTTCTCACACTCCATATTAAAAATGGCCATCCTAGTATAGGTCTCCCCCTCCCCCCCGGTACAGATGTAAATTCGGTTCTGTTATTGGATTAGAGCCAATGCCAAAGCAACATCTACAAATATCACTTCCTGATTCACAGGTACAAGTGGCGCGTAATTGCGGATTCATAGTCAACCTTTCTTTGACCGGTCTACTGCTAAGACTGATCAATATTCTGCGTGACTCAATCTAGGTCAAACAGTAGGATGCTAATGACATAGATCAGTCCGCACCTTACATTTCCTGTTGCTCCCTTCCCCACAACTGTTAAAACATTTAGCAAGCTCTTTGATCCTTCTTACTTGACATAGAAACTAAAAAAATGAGGAAAAGAGTCAAACATAGGGCTGTATTACACTGTGGTGTTGAGCCTGGTCATTCTAGAGTTATTCTGGTCATTTTGGTATTTTTCTTTCATTGTAGATTTGATTCTTCTTCTTCTTCTTCTTCTTCCTCCTCCCTTCCTTTTGGGTGTCAAGGGAGATACTGTACAAGGTTCTTTCATTGGCACTTGTATTGGCCTCCAGCCAGCATTATTTGTAATACAGATTGCCTGAACAAGAGGAAGCTATTTGTTGCTAGATGTAGATGTAGTGGGATTTAGATTGTCCTGAGTATCTCTCAACCCACATTCAGAATTGCTTTTTGATGTCTCATTCCCGGTGTAGATTACCTTCATTCTTTGCTCATCATCTCTGCCCCCTCCCTGCCTCCTTCCCTCTTTCCTCCCTTCCCTCTTTGCTTTATCTGCAAGCTTTCATTTTTGTGCTAAGGTACAAAAGTGCTAACACACATGCATGGCAGAATCAGGAACATCTGCTATATTCTCAGCCGTCTCCTCAACTACTTATTTATTTGTTTGTTTGTTTATTGCACTTTATGCTGCCATTCTCCCCACAAAAGGACTCAATGTGGCGCACACATCAAGACAAGAATTAAAATAAAATGCCTTAACTATTATAAAGCTATTATACATGATAATATATTTTTAAAAGATTTAAAATATATTAAAAGACATTGGAAAGGATATAATAAGAGAGATCATAAGGCAACTAAAGTTAACATTACATAATAAAAGTCTGTCTGAAAAGAAAGATCTTCATTTGTTACTGGAAGGATAGGGGGAAAGTTTAGTCTCATAGAGCAGTGATGGTGAATCTTAGCACTCCAGGTGTTCTAGAACTTCAATTCCCAGAAGCCCTGATCAGCAGGAGTGCTGACTTGGGCAAAGCCCAAGAACACCTGGAGTGCCAAGGTTCACCATCACTGTATAGAGGGAGGTATTGTATAGCCTGGGGACAGGCACTGAGAAATCCTTCATCAACTCTACTTGTATAGCTGACTAGCTAATTGCCCAGCGTTGCCGGGGGTTATTGATTTTTTTTAATAGTGGGAAGGTATGTATGGCAGGGCGAGAGGCAGTTATCCATCAGGGGAGGCGCTCTCCCTGGTGGATCCCAGCCTGGCGCCTTTGAATTTCCCCCTCCGCTGTTTCGAGGGCAGGCTTGAAACAGCGGAGGGGGAATGTCAAGGGCAAGAGACAGGTATCATCAGGGAAGGCGCTCTCCCTGGCGGATCCCTGCCTGGAGCCTTTGCATTTCCCCTTCAGCTGTTGCATGGGCTGTCCTCAAAACAGTGGAGGGGAAAATGCAAAGGTGCCAGGCAGGGATCTGCCAGGGAAGGCTCCTCCCCTGACGGATACCTGCCTCTCGCCTTTGCATTTCCCCCTCAGCTGTTTAGAGGGCTGGCTGGAAACAGCAGAGGGGGAAATGCAAATGCGCCAGGGGACACAGTGATGGGAAGAGGGGAGCTGACAGACAGGCCGCTCTTGGTCCATGGACGTGCATTCCCGGATGAAGTGTGGCCTGTCTGTCAGCTTCCCTTTTCCCCATCGCTGTTTCGAGAGCTGCTCTCGACACAGCGATGGGAAGGGGGGAGCTGGCAGGCCGCACTTCATCCGGGAACACACGTTCCCAGATGAAGTGCAGCCTGTCTGTCAGCTTCCCTTTTCCCCATCGCTGTGTTGAGAGCTGCTCTCGACACAGCGATGGGAAGAGTGGAACTGGCAGGCCGCACTTTGTCTGTGAACATGCGTTCCCGGGTGGAAAGTAGCTTGCCTGTCAGGGAAGGGGTTCACTTTTCTGGGCAGGCAAGGGTGGAACGGTGCTCCGCATTCTGCCCATGCCTCCCGAAAAAGGGGCGTGTTTTCTCCGGCAGGCAAGGGCCTAAGGGAGCACCGCGTCTGGCCCTTGCCTCCTGGAGGAAGTGGGTCTTGTCTTCTTCCTCACATCCGGTTTTGCATGCAGTGTTTCTTGTTGTTTTTTTCGGGCATGCACAGACTATTCTGCGTGTGGGTTTTTTCCTTGCGCGCACGTCTCAAACGGCGATGGCACGCAGACCTTTCTCCCCCCCATTTGTGTGCATGCAGTGTTCTTTTTAGTTTCGTGGGGCAAATGCCCCACACTCGGCTCCCGGACCCTCACGGCTATGGTGTCAAGGACAAAAGGTAAGTGTGCACAGTGCATTACAGGATAGGCTGGACGTGTGTGGAAACGCATTCTGCACACGCACGGCCCAACCCCATTCTTATATGTATAGATGTGATTCAAAGGAGGGTTTTGCCACAAGATCTGAAGATCAGAGAAACGTTTTATGGGGAGATACATTCTGGAATCAAGATGCATAGGACTCAAACCCGCTCTTTTATATTCATTGTACTTCTATACGACCTTTCTTTCGGTGATAGGGCTTAAGGTGGCCAATGAATTGGGCTAGTAAATCTTGCTTCTTATTGTGATAACTCACCTGATTCTTGGCCTTTAACTGTGTCTTTGTTGTGCAGCTTTCCTTGCTATTATTTAATTTCCCCTGTCATACTTTGACTCTGGATTACCCGATCATGCTTGGATATCTGTTGTTGTTTGCAGAGACTTGCTTTCTGGTAAGATGTAGCTATTTTACTTTGATGTGACCCCTGGTTCTGTTGTTAGTTTACCCCTTAAGACAGAGGTGGCCAAACTTTTTGCACTGCGGGCTAGTCACATGGTTCCTCTCACCAAAAAACACATCTGCAGCTGCTGTAAACACATTTATGACAGCCATGGGTGCATTTACAACAGCATTATGTGCATGCGTGGGCGTGTTATATGCATGCATGGACAAGTTTTACTTCCGCTTCCAGTAGCGCAAGAGTGGCATGGGCTGGATGATTTGGCACTGCAGGCCGGGTCTGGCATGCAGGTTGTAATTTGGCCACCCCTGCCTTAAGAGGAATGTGTTTTGCTCATGATTGAACTGCTTTCAGACAACACAAAGTCTCCAGAGATGCATGCTTTGGGATTCAGAAATACAAATGCTGTGTAAGTTTAACATCCAGAAACTAATCACAAAGCAAAGCTTGCAAAATGCAAGATATGGAGGTGAGGAAAATAATGGTGCTCTGACAAACAGACATCTTTCATGACTATTGTTTATTATATTGCTCTTGGGCATTATGACCAAATCTGCTTTGTTATGCAGGTTTTCTTTAATGTACGTGGTCTTGAATGAGCCAGTTTAATTAGTATTTCAGCAAACATTAACAAAAGTTCACACATGCCACATGAGTCCATAACTGCATATAAATTGCCACTATTGTTTCCGTTTGCTGTTCCATGATCTATGATTATTGAGCTCAAATGGTTATAATCAAAGCATCATTAGCTTCCCAAATTAACACATCAAATAAGTGAAAGAATGGCATTCTATACCACACACAATCTCACAGTCCCATAAACAGCAGTTAGCGCTTGTCCCACTGTGACCTACGAAGAACGAGTGGGAATTCAGTGACGTCAATGAGGGTTGAGACGTGCATCACCATCAAGCAAACACAAAGAAAACAATATCAACATGTTTGAGAATCAGCATCTGCTCACCAAAATCCAAGAGTGAATTGGCAAAGCCAATCAAGCTTTTCTAGGGACTCCAGATCTTTTTACAACAGGAAATTAAGAAACAAAAGACAAAATATGAGTCATAATAATTATGTGCCATCAAGTGGATTCAGACTTATGCTGATCCTTCCATGGCTTCCTAAGTATAAAGTGATGTATGAATTGCTTTTGATATGTCTCAGTGACCTATTACACAGGTGGCAGGGCCCATAACCCTACCAGCCTCATGCTCTGGATTATTTCAGGTGGCTCCTCTCCTTGAAAGACAGTGGGGATTTGAACTCCCTTTCCCAAATACTTCAGCCCATTGAGCCATGTTGTCTTAAAACAACATCGAGGTAAAGGTCGCCCTTGCTCAAAAGCCATTCATATCCAACTCTAGGGTTCAATGCTCATCTCTGTTTATAGCCAAAGAACTATCGCTTGTCTGCATTTGCAGACATTTCCGCAGACATGTGGCAGGCATGATTAGACACCAGAGTGCACAGAACACTGTTTACCTTCCTACCAAAGTGGTACCTATGTATCTATCGTACTTGCAATTTCTTGCTTTTGAACTGCTAGGTTGGCAGGAGCTGGGACAGAGATGCAGCACTCAGGTCTCGAACTGCTAATCTGATGACCTTCCAATCATTAAGTTCAGCATCTTAACCACTAAGCCACTGCAGTCCCCAAAATAATATATACCTGATGTTTATTTATTTCTACAATGTAATTTATTTATTTACTAGCTGATTACCCGGCTATGCTCAGGTTTTTCATTTCTTTAACGTAGGCCAGCCTTTCCCTATTGGAAACGTCATGGGGTGTATGTGGGTCAACCCTGTCTTCCTTCCTCCACCTCTCTCTTCCCTCACCCATCCCACTTCTCCATTGACGGTCACTTACCGCCCTTATCCTTACCATACATGTGTCCAGCCACCTGGTGAGAGAGCGGCATGCAGCCGTTGAGGAGCCCTCAGAATTTTTCTCCCTCCTCGGCTTCACCCACCATGGCCACTTCCTCCACCGTGGAGGCTGGGTGGCCATTTCCGGAGGGGGGCCAGCCTCCTCCATGGCTCCCCGCCCTCCCGACCCTCTCAAGGGCCTCCGTCGCCACCACAGTGCCAGCCCGACCATGCCCCCCATTTGCCTTCCATCTATTGTGAAAAATACAGCTGAGCTCAGAGGACTACAGCTGAGCTAGTCAGATGATGTCACGATCTCCACCTACCTTGGACTATGACATCTGCTCAGTTACATCACTGGGAAACACACACATTGTATAGATCAATAGCTTCCCAATTTGGGGGGTGGGGGTGGAATATGCCCACCATGGGGCTTGTGACCCCTGCAGTGCTGATCTCCCAAGCCCAAGGTACGGATGTGCCAAATTTCAGTGACATCCGTCCAGGGGTGTGGGAGCCTTTAGAGCACATACAAACACTTTTCTCTATAGATAGATAGATAGATAGATAGATAGATAGATAGATAGATAGATAGATAGATAGATAGATAGATAGATATAGATATATAGATGTAGATGTAGATGTAGATAGATAGATAGAGATTTATTTATTTATTTATTTTAAGTATTATTTTCTAGTATTGGCTTTTTCCAGGTAAACCAAGAGCTATTGGGCAGATATGATTACTTGCCACAGTTAGAATTTTTTTCCCCTGAGGATAGAAGAAAAATTGCAATGGAGGGCAGAATCTAAATTATTTTTAAGCCTTTCCAAATCCTGCTTCATTATCTTCCATTTGCACAATGCTCTGGAGCCTATCTCAGAGCACCACAGCATATTTTCTTATTTGGGTACTTTAAAGGAATAATTGAGGATTAAGCTTTACAGAAATCAGCGGTTTCTTTTGTTGTTTGTTTTACTAAATTACACTTTAATCCACTCTTACAGTTCAGGCACTTTTAGATCTAATAAAAATAACTTTGATTCTTCCTTTCTCTTCTGTTTCTTTCCATCCATCCATCCATACACACATGCATACAGTACTTGGGTTAATCTTTTTTGGTTTTTTATTCTGATGGGAGGACTCAAAGTGGCTCACAATGTTAAAAGTGAGAAGGGACTGCTGTGACTTAGTGGTTAGGATGCTGAACTTGACGACTGGAAGGTTGACAGGTCAGACGTTCGAGACCTGAGTGCTGCATGACGAAGTGAGATCCCATCTCTGACCCAGCTCCTGCCAACCTAGCCGTTTGAAAGCCAGAAATTGCAGACACAGACAGGACTGGCTCTTTGGCTATAAACAGAGATGAGCACTGAATCCTAGAGTCAGATATGACTGGCTTTCAAGCAAGGGCAACCTTTACCTTTATGTAGGACTTTTAAAAAAGGAAAACAAATTCATTATACATACAGTAAAACATTGCATACAGAGCACCTCGCTTAGTGGATAACTTGCTTAGAGTAGAACTTTCTCTGAATGATTGCCCTCGCTTAACAACTAAAACCAACCAAAAACTCGCTTAACAACTAAACCGGGTTTCGCAATCCCCCCTACCAGAAGTCACAATTGGTCACTTACAACAGTGTTTTGCTTAAAGAGGAAACTCACTTAAAGAGCAATCCTGTGGAACACATTATGCTCTTTAAGCGAGGTACCACTGTACTTCATTACTTATGGAATGTGCTGAGATGTACAGTACTGTGCAAAAGTCTTCGACATCACCAGCTGACTCGGAGAAAATTCAATGAGTGATTGGGAGAAGGGGGCATAACTCAGTCCCCGAGCCCCCAAGACACATCAAAATGGGCAGAACTTTTCTGCTGACTCTCCTCTCAACCCTCTCCAAGTTTTGCAAAGTTTGAAGTTAGAATGTCTGAGATATTCCACCCCCTCATTGATGTTTCTCCGAACCAGCTGGTGGATGGCCAAGACTTTTGCATAGTATTGTATATAGCCAAAATACCATTCTTGAAACACCTTGCAAAGAGAAATGTTTATGCCAACTGCTGTAAAAGTATGTTTACTATTTTCTTACTGAATTGTAGCAAGCTCTGAAGTTTTCTTGCCAACATCTATGCTTATTTTAATATTTTATTTTTTTCCCAAGCATGTAAGCATGCGTCTTACATGCTTGGGAATCAGGTCTTTCAGTATTCATCACAAATCTTATACTACTGGAATGTTAGTGTTCCAGGAATTAGTCATGCTGTGACTAAGGTGTTAAGCTCAGCAGGTTTCCCCAGTAGCACGGTGCAACGGACTTGGATTACTGCAACACATTGTGTACTGAGCTGCCTTTGGACACTCCAGAAAATTTAGTTAATTAAGAATACAGTTGCAAGGCTACTAAGCTGGGCTGGGAGATATAATCATATCAGAACAGCTTTATATTGTTCATTGAACATTTTAGCCCCAATCCAGGGTAGCAGATTTGATTTTTAAAGGTATTTCATGGCTTGGGATGGCATAGTGGGGTGTACATAGTCTTTGCTCAAATGTTTATAAGCAAACTGAATCTATCTGAGCATTTCTGAGATGGTATGACTTACTATGCTAAGCGACATGATTTGGCCAATGTTGTAAATATATAATTCATTTGCTCTAATTAATTATTGATTTTATTTTTTTATTTTTGTAGGCTACCTTGGTGTCCAGTGCAGGGGAAAGGTGGGATAAAAACCAAACAAATAAAATAAAAAGTCTCCCACACAGTGAGGGACCCTTAGTGAGGTTATTGGCCTATAGCAATCACTGTTCTTCTATTTAAAAATGCAATGCAAGGTGAGGGACATTCACTGATGCCGCATATTGCAGGGGTCTTGGTTTTTATCTCTCATTTCCCCCTTCTTTCTCAACAGTTACAGGGCTAGGACTGAGTTCTCATATGGCCATGATGGCGAACCTTGGCACTCCAGATGTTCTTGGACTTCAATTCCCAGAAGCACAAGCACCCTGTGAATCCACATGAATGGATTTACTGCGATTCATCAGGCCCACACTGCCCTTGTCGCTCCCAGAGGTGGAAGTAAAATGTGCCCATATGGGTGCATTTTACTTCCACTTCCAGGAGCAATGAGGGCAGCGCAGCACGGGCCGGATGAATCGCAGCAAACCCATTCATGTGGATTCACAGGGTGCTTGGGCTTCTGGAAATTGAAGTCCAAGAACATCTGGAGTGCCAAGGTTCACCATCATGGCCATATGGGTTTTGAAGATGCTAATTTCTGTCTCTATCCACAACCCATCTCTGCTTTTGGTTTCTCTGGTCTTGCTGGTTTGGCGGTGTCACTTGCCAACATTCACAATATCCGTCTCCTGCTACTCTTTTTCTTGAATCCTCTGGGCGATGGTGGGCAATTAATCTGGCCAAAATAGGTTCTGGTGGCACTGTGTAGCCCCCACCCTCAAAGTCATTTATTCCCCCACCCCTGAGATTTGGAAGCATAAACTAACAGCAAAGGCCTGGTCAAAGATTGGTAGGAGTGTCTCCAGAAGGGCACAGACTGTGTAAGACTCCAATTTATGTCCCTTATTCAGACGTTAAAGGGTCTAAGACAGGAGTTTTCAACCTTTTCAAGATGGGGGCTGGGTAATGTTCTCTTAGTCAGCTTCAAGGGCCGGATGGCCATTTTGCCTTGCCTGCATGATGGGGGTGACCATTTTGTCCCAACAGCTTCAAAGGGGTGGTCATTTTGTTTCTCGACTGCCCTTGGAGGGGGTGGGAGCTACATGAAATGGTGCCATGAGCCAGATCTGGCCCACAGACCTTAGGTTGGGAACCTCTGGTCTAAGGAATGAGTGCACATTCCTAATAATGATAATAATGATCATCTGGCTTCCATAGAGCATTGAGGAACAACTGTGTTCCTTTTAACCTTTTTATCTATAAAATGTACCAGTGATGGTGAACCTTGGCACTCCAGGTGTTCTTGAACTTAAATTCCCAGAAGCTCTGATCAGCAGGAGTGCTGACTCTGGCTTCTGGGTATTGAAGTCCAAAAACACCTGGAGAGCCAAGGTTTACCATCACTGAGAATTTTGTCTTATGAGCATCTAGTGCAGTGATGGTGAACCTTGGCACTCCAGTTGTTCTTGGACTTCAATTCCCAGAAGCCCTAATCAGGAGTGATGACTCAAGAACACCTGGAGTGCCAAGGCTAGTCATCACTGATCTAGTGGGTGGTGGACCTCCAGTAGCTCTACAAGATGACTATTGGTTCAACTTGTTACCTTTTGTAAATTTATTAAGAGCATTACAAGTACAAGCTATGAATGTACATGTAACATTCTCTCCCTCTCTCTCTCTCACTGTGGGAGTTAAAGGAATCTAATCTGCCCTGTGCCAGTTCATTATTTCATTCCACCTTTCACCATTAAACAACATGAGTCAAACCTATGGATCTACACAGCCATTTTTTAAACTCTATGGTCTCCCCTCCCCCTTTCTTGCTCAAATTAAACTAAACAATATCTACTTTGAAGGTCATTTTCCAGGCTTCTCTAGCTGTTCTCAGGGAACTAAGAACTCAAGGAAACTACTTTACTCATTAAAAGCAAAAAACCCTATTTTAATTCATTACAAGTGGTGGCACCTAAAAGACTACCTGCTCTATTTTAATGTGAGTCTCTGTGGATCAAGTCCACTTTTTCAGACATAAGAGTGACTGATCTTTAAGAGTGAGACTATGGCAATCATTTATACATAGGGTTGCCATATGTCCCGGTTTCCCAGGAATTTCCTGGATTCAAGCTGTCCCGGCCGGTTCAAGAAAAAACATGTAAAAGTCCCGGATTTTTAAATTTGAACAAAGGAAGCAAGATCACCACTCACAAAGGGATTTTTGCAAAGAGTTACTGTAACTCACTGCCTCCCTGCCTTTCTTTCAATTATCCTTCTTGAAAGCAGTGAAGGCAAAACAGCACCCTGAGAAGTCCGCTGGGAAGAGGGGACACTTGCAAGTGAGATAATTGAAAGAAAGGCATGGAGGCAGTGAAATAACTCTTTGCAAAAATGCTTTGGTTCACCTTGAAGTTGGGGGGACAAGGAGTCATCTTCAGCCCTTTTCCGCGAAAGCTGGGAGGGAGCAAGAAATACCCATATCTAAGAAGCCAAACCTCCACCATACACTGGGACAGAGGATTCCTTCTTCACATGACCACAAAGCATTAATTGCATAGGGTCGGTATTCCCTGTCTGCCCTGGACAGGGATTCTGCGGGGACTTAGAGCCGTGGTCTCCCTGACAGCCCCATCCAACGCATGCACAGTTGGAAGAATGCAATGGATGTCCAGGTTTGGTGGGAGAGAATTATGGCAACCCTATTTATACATGACTCCAGGATCAAGAGAAACAAGTTGCAAATAGTGTGAGGCAATGTGGCATTTCACAGCTTTTAGTGAATTAAGACCCATGTTTAACATTCAGTTCTTCCCCTTTGAATCCCTGATCTGTAAAAAGTAACAATGGTTGGAAGGCAAAGGAACCTTAGGATATAAATAACAAAAGTAGAAACAATATACTGTACAGTAATAGTTGTGGTAGAAAGAAGAATTCTATATACATAAATCATTGCAAAATCCAAACATGTGGCATGTGAGATGTCAGCAAAATCTGGAATTCTGTGGCTAAATTTGCTTTTGAATATTTCTAAGTGATCTGCTTTTCTCCTATCACATTTGCTCCCTTCTATCTGATTCAAATATACTGTACTATTGAATTCCATTTTGCAGCTAGAACAAGATCACTCCATCTTTTCTTGTTCTGAGGCATTTATATAAGAACTTTATAATTGCTTCCCCTGCTTCTAGGATTTGTAATGAGTATCGCTATCAGTATTCTTTATTAACTGGTTAGTCATCAGGTTAAAATGTGGTAAAATACATGAGATAAAACATGATTACATAAAACAGTAAAAAAAAAAAGGTTACAAGTAGAGTGATACAATATCAGTAAAATGCGACATAAAATTTTCTCAATAGAATTATCAATAAAATTCATCACTTTTGCATGCAACTCCAATCTAATCAATAAAAATCTTCTCTTTTAAATAGTCCCAACTATAATCTTGACAGTTCTAATATTTACATATTTATTTATTTATGATTGTTGGTACATTATTTTGCATGTATTTCTGCCACATTTTTATTTGATGATATTCCTCTGGATTTCAAAGGAAAACTGCACAAATCTTTCTCTACACCATTCACACCAGTTAGCTTTCATTTTGCCATGGATTACTTCAGACGCTTGTAGTATGGCCTACTTTTTGATTATTTTGCATCTCATGGCTGCTAAGCTAGTTAAACTGATGGCAATAGTGTTTATTATTACAACTTTACCTTTGAAATATGCTTTATAAGGCAGCCTGCTAATTCAGGGAGAGCTTAGCTGATTAATGTATCATTTCAGACAGTCATTTGAATCTGCGTATTTTTCTGCATGAATAAAACATTACTTCCGAACAAAAAAGGAACATCCTCTGTTATCCACATAAATTGTAATGTGCTCCATACTTTAAACAGTGAAGAGTCCCAAAGACACATATGCATGTTTGGTATACACAAGAGACTTACTGGTATTTTGTGATAGCAGAGTGTGTGTCCAACGATGGATATTGATTTAAGTGCAGCTTAAGTAGTCACCCAAAGATCATTATACTGTATCTGAGAACATCTAGGGCTGTGGTTCTCCAGAGGTTCTGCATGCACCACAAGGAGGCAAGATACATCATCTAGCTCAGGTGTTGGTTCTCCTCTATTGCTTGGAAGCCAGTCACATCTGACTCTAGGGTTCAGTGCTCATCTCTGTTTCAAAGCCGACGGGACAGTGCTGCCTGCTTCTGCAGCCGTTTCCGTGGTCATATGGCAGGCATGACTATTGCCTTAGAGGCAGAAAATTTGCAATTAGATGGTGATAAAGCACAGTTCTTCTACAAACCTGTTCTCTCAGAACTGCCATGTTTACACAATAGACAAGCAAACAGAGTCCATAGTTTTGCACCGTAAGTGACCAGCCGCCAAATAAAAATGAGCTAATTTGCAACTTGTGATGCTGTGAGACAAAGCTGGAGGGTAATGATACATGCTTGATCTATTTTTGAAATGGTAGCCATGTTAGTCTGTGTTTCAAGCCTATCAAAGTGTAAACAGAACAAAAATACAAAAAACGTTGTGGCGCTTTAAAGACTAGCTGCTGTATTTTAATGTTAGCTTTTGTGGACCAAGTCCATTTCATCAGGCATAAGAGTCAGACTTAAGGAATAAAGCTTGAGTATGGGAGGTCACCCTTGCTTGAAAGCCAGTCGTATCCAACTCTAGAGTTCAGTGCTCATCTGTTTATAGCCAAAGAGCCAGTGTTGTCTGTGTTTGCAGACATTTCCATAGACATGTGGCAGGCATGCCTAGACACCGGAGTGCATGGAACGCTGTTTACCTTCCCACCGAAGTGGTCCCTATTTATCTACTTGCAATTTCTTGCTTTCGAAATGCTAGGTTGGCAGGAACTGGGACAGAGATGGGAGCTCATGCCATCATGCAGCACTCAGGTCTCTAACTACTGACCTTCCAGTCCTCAAGTGCAGCATCTGTACTACAGGGAAATGTGTCTGTCATTATCAGTAGCTACCTCTACCATTGATTTATGATCTCTCTTTTTAAAGCTGCTGAAGATGGCAGCCCCGACTACATCTTGTGGCAGTGAATTTCACAGTCAAAGTATGTGCTCTGCAAAGAAGAATTGAAGGTGTCTTTTCTCATGTGCATTACATACTCTGAACCATCCATGCGCCATTCTGCTGAACAGATCAGCTGCTTGATACAGCACTGTAAGTGTGGCAGCTGCAAGGGACATTAGCATTTTTAGAACCACCAGCTGGTTCTGCCTACGTGACTCGTAAGCAGCAATAAAGCACATTATTCTTCACAATCCTGTCAACAGCAGCAGTTATAGGCTGTTCTTTGAACGAGAGTTCAGAATCAACCCACTTACACATTAAAATATGTCAGAGGAGGCGGTGGCGCTGTGCAGCACAGCTCTACCCTCAGCCGTGCTGGGACTGACAACCTCACAGTCCATCACCTGTATTGTTCAGCAAGTGTGTGAATTAGGTCTGTCTGCATACAGAATTTGTCACTGCCTGCAGCTACTCGAGAGTTCAACAAAATTACTTTCCTGGCTTCTACTTCCCAGAACCTGCTTGTGGTCATACCGAATAAGGATTCTGGGACTTGTAGTCCCAAAAGTAACTTCTTCAAGTGCATTCCAAGAATGCACACTGTGGCCAGTGGCCTCTAAAATGGTTTTACTGTCTTCAAGCAAGGGTGTACAGCACTGTTTCCCAACCTTTAGTTTTTAGACTTCAATTCCTAGAAGCCTAAGTCAATTTCCCCAAAGCACTGATCAGCCAATGTCACTTAGGCTTCTGGGAACTGAAGTCCTCATGTCAGGCTTGGACCCTACATTAGGAACCACTGGTGTTCAGTAAATCATTCTTTGACTCTCCCTGGCAGGATAAATATTATATTTTTTCCTGTTTTTGTTAAGAGGACGTTTTTTTGTTCTGCTCTCACAAAAGACCAGTAAACAATAGGGTTGCAAATTGTCCAGTTTGTGTGCCTGCACAAAATGTAAAAAGAAAACAAATAACTATGGCCATGATATTGCATGGACTTTTAGAAAGCTGGAGCATTGGATAAGTTGTATGTATCTTTGGGAACAGTCTAACATTTGCTCTCCTTCTCTCCTACCAGAGTACAGATAGTAGAATGGTAATCATGACGTTTGGCTTGGCAGCTATGAACAATATTGTGTTCCATTCAAACCATTATCAGAGGTGTTTCACGAGTTCTTCTCTTTGTGTTTCTTTAGTATTTATTTAACCTTGAATATCAACTGTATTTTTTGTTTCTTGTTTCTGGCCCTTCCCCATGATTATGAGTGGGTGAATCACGAGAGATTCATGTCCATACTAAAGTAAAATTTTACATCCATATTAGAAGTCCATAGTAGAAATAAGACAAATAAGTATGTACATCTATCAATATTAAAGATGTACTACTGGGTCCCTATTAGGAGTTGTGTTTCTAGACTACAGTTCTCAGAATTCCAGAAACAGTTTATGGATATTCTGGGACTTACAGTTCAAAAGGACACATTTGTACACCTGTAATCTGTACAGTACTTACAAGGTTCTTCCCCAAGCCAGTTACAACAAACTTTACTGATTATTTTGGCATACATTTTGTTTAAAAGAATGAGAATGTAGCATACCTAGGCATCATCAATTCATGACCATATTATTATTTCATGTGCCTTGAACCTTGCTTGTAAACAAAAGTTGAGTCATTTTACGGATGACATTAGGGGCAGAAAAATGTACAGTATTTGGAAAATCTGTCCTAGTGATACCAAAAATTGCATAATTCCAAATGAGTCAGAAAAAAGTTCTTATGCCTTGACTCATACTCTAAAAGGATGAGTCAGAAACTAAATATACCACGTAGGCTAAAGTTCCGAAAAAATATTTTTGATGGTATGAAGCAAAAAGAAGAGTATGGTAGAGTTCAATGGCAGGATCCTTAACCTAATTCAGTCACTGGTTAGCATGATCAAAAACCTCTAGAACGTCTTGTACAGAAAGGCTTTGCCTAGTTAGATTCCTTGAGGCAGGCATTACCAGTTTTATCCGCAATGGAAAATTACTGTCTGAGCAGATGAGTCTGTGTCTACATAGCTATGAACAGATGAAAGCAAAAGAGATCCAAAAAGGACCAGAAGTTGGTGTCAGCTGATTGCACCACAAGTTTCCATATTTTTGGAAGGACTTATGGAGAAGTAGCATACCAAAATACCCTCATTTGGGGGTGAAAGTTGAGAATTACATCTAGCCACTTCTCTCTAGTCTAGAGGTATGGGTTATGGAAGAATGATCAGTTTTCCACCTTCTGCACAATGCTATTTGAGATAACTAGCCTGCTAAGATAGCTAGTCTGAGCTGGCCAGATCATATATGGAGGAAACCTTTTTTCCCTTCTTTACCTAGCTCAGGAAAACTATTCCCTGAGCTAAAAACTACAGATAGAACCACTGCTTTTATGTTTGGCCATTATGACTGAAAATTGTTGTTGTTCAGTCGCACAGTCGGTTCCGACCCTTTGCGACCCTATGGACCATTGCTCTCCAGGCGCCTCTGTCCTCCACCATCCCCCTCAGCCCTCCCAGCTCTGTGCCCATTGTGTCTACAATGCCATCTAGCCATCTCATCCTTGGCCTCCCCCTTCTTCTTTTGCCCTCCACCTTTCCCAACATCAATGCCTTCTCAAGTGAATCCTCCCTTCTCATTTGATGTCCAAAGTATTTTAGCTTCATCTTTACTATTTGACCTTCCAATGAGCAGTCAGGGTTAATTTCTTCTAAGATTGACCTATTTGTTCTCCTCGCTGTCCAGGGGACTCTCAAAACCCTCCTCCAACACCACATTTCAAAGGCATCTATTCTTCTGCGTTCAGCCTTCCTAATTGTCCAGCTCTCACATCCGTACATTACTACTGGGAAAACCATTGCTTTGACTATTCTAATTTTTGTTTTCAGTGTGATGTCTCTGCTTTTCACTATGTTCCCCAGGTTTCTCATTGCTTGTCTCCCAAGAATCAGTCGCCTTTTTATTTCATGGCTACACTCCCCATCTGCAGTGATCTTTGATCCTAAGAAAGTAAAATCTGTCACTGCTTCTACTTCTTCCCCATCTATCTTCCAGGAACTGATTGGGCCTGTTGCCATTATCTTGGTTTTCTTGATATTTAGTCTCAAGCCAGCTTTTGCACTCTCCTCCTTCAGCCCAATCAAGAGATTCTTTAGGTTTTCCTCACTTTCTGCCATTAGGGTGGTATCGTCTGCATATCTCAGATTGTTGATGTTTCTCCCAGCAATTTTGATCCCATATTGTCCATCCCTGCACTGCGCATTATGTGCTCTGTGTATAGGTTGAATAGGCATGGTGACAAAATGCAGCCTTGTCTTACTCCTTTTCCTATTCCAAACCACTCTGTCATTCCCTGTTCTGTCCTAACTGTTGCTTCTTGGTTCATGTACAGATTTCTCAGGAGGCATATGAGGTGCTCTGGTATTCCCATCTCTTTAATTACTTGCCACATCTTGTTGTGGTCCACACAGTCAAATGCCTTAGTGTAGTCAATAAAACAAAAGTAAACTTGTTTCTGGTATTCCTTTGTTTTCTCCATGATCCAGCATATGTTGGCAATGTGGTCTCTAGTCCCCCTGCCTCTTCTGAAACCTGCCTGCACCTCTGGTAATTCTCTTTCCACATGCTGCTGAAGTCTATCCTGTATTATCTTGAGCATCACCTTACTGGCGTGTGGGATGAGCGCGATTGTTCGATAATTTGAACATTCTTTGGCATTGCCCTTTTTTGGGATTGGGACGTATACTGATCTTTTCCAATCCTGTGGCCATTGTTTTGTTTTCCAAATCTGTTGGCATATTGAATGCAGTAATTTGACGCCGTCATCTTTTAGCGCTTTGAAAAATTCAACTGGGATACCATCATCTCCACTAGCTTTGTTGTTTTCAGTGCTCTTTAGGGCCTTTATGACTTCGCTCTCCAGGATGTCTGGCTCAAGTTCTACTTCTTCATCATTGTGATTGTCAGGAGTGTTGAGGTCCTTTTTGTAGAGTTCCTCTGTGTACTCTTTCCATCTTTTCTTAATCTCTTCTGCATCAGCTAGCTCCTTTCCTTCTTTGTCCCTTATCATGGTCATTTTTGCTTTAAATGTTCCCTTAATTTCCCCGATTTTTTTGAAAAGATCTCTGGTTCTGCCTCTTTTGTTGTTTTCCTCCATTTCTCTGCACTGTTCTTGTAGGTAGTTTTCCTTATCTCTCCTTGCTTTTCTTTGAAATTCTGTGTTCAAATGATTGTAGTTTTTCCTTTCTCCTTTGACTTTTGCGTTCCTTCTTTCCTCTGCTATTTTAAGAGCCTCATCAGACAACCACTTTGCTTTCTTACTCTTCTTTTCTTTTGGTATGGTTTTCTTTGCTGCTTCCTGCATGATGTCCCTCATCTCTGTCCATAATTCTTCTGGCACTCTATCTATTGAGTCTAAGCCATTGAATCTGTTCATCACCTCCACCGCGTATTCTTTAGGGATGCTGTCTAGGTGATATCTTTCTGGTCTCCGTGTTTTCCTTATTTTCTTTAGTCTAAGCCTGAATTTTGCGATCAATAGGTTGTGATCTGAGCCACAGTCTGCTCCAGGTCTTGTTTTTGCTGACTGTATGGAGGATCTCCATCTTTGGCTGCAGAGTATGTAGTCAATCTGGTTTCGGTGTTGGCCATCTGGTGATGTCCATGTGTAAAGTCGCCTCTTGTGTTGCTGGAAGAGAGTGTTTGCTATGACCAGTGCGTTCTCTTGGCAGAACTCTATCAATCTTTGCCCTGCTTCATTCTGTGTTCCAAGACCAAATTTGCCTGTTATTCCCTCCACTTTTTGATTTCCTACTTTGGCATTCCAGTCTCCTAATATAATTTGGACATCATTTCTTGGTGTCTGTTCTATGAGGTGTTGTAAGTCCTCATAGAACTGGTCCATTGTGGCTTCATCTGCACCAGTGGTTGGTGCGTATATTTGGATCACAGTGACATTGAAAGGTTTGCCTTGAATTCTGACTGACATCATTCTGTCATTTTTGAGATTGTATCCCATTACTGTTTTTCTCACTCTTTTGTTGACAATTATGGCTACTCCATTTCTTCTAAGGTTTTCTTGTCCACAGTAGTAGATATGATGGTTTCCAGAGCTGAATTCGCCCATCCCTGTCCATTTTAGCTCACTGATGCCCAAGATGTCAATGCTTATTCTTTCCATCTCACTTTTTACCACTTCCAGTTTTCCTTGGTTCATTGATCTCACATTCCATGTCCCTATGCAGTATTGCTCCTTACAACATTGCATTTCCCCTCCCCCTTTCCTGTCCCTCCCCTTCCTCCCCTCTGTGGTGTTAAGCATCCTGTATCACCTAGCCTGCCCTTTTGTTTTGCCTTTTGTTTTGGTCAATAGGGTTCTCTTGGCAAGCTTTGTGGCGTGGTTTGCCGGTGTCTACGCCATTTTTTCTCCTCATACATTTTATCACAGTTTTTAAAAGTTTAAAACATTTAAGACAACATATTATTATGCATATTATCACACTTTAAAACACAGTCTCTATGTCAGTTTCTATGTTTAGTCAGTATAAAGTCTCTATGTCAGTTGCTATATTAGGTCTTCTACATTTGCATATCTGCTACTTATCCTTTGCCTGGAACTCTGGCTCTCCTCCTCCTCCTCACCCCCCCCACCCCCCCTGGGGGTGGCTGCCCGGCGGCGACGGCGGCAGGCCCCTTTGCCGCTCGCCCGGCTCTCCTCCTCTTCCTCACCCCCCGGCTGGGGGTGGCTGTCCGCCGCCGGCGGCGGCAGGCCCCTTTGCCGCTCGCCCGGCTCTCCTCCTCCTCCTCACCCCCGGCTGGGGTGGTTGCTCGGCGGCGGCGGCAGCAGGCCCCTTTGCCGCTCGCCCGGCTCTCCTCCTCCTCCTCACCCCCCGGCTGGGGTGGTTGCCCGGCGGCGGCGGCGGCAGGCCCCTTTGCCGCTCGCCCGGCTCTCCTCCTCTTCCTCAGCCCCGGCTGGGGGTGGCTGTCCGGCGGCGGCGGCGGCAGGCCCCTTTGCCGCTCACCCGGCTCTCCTCCTCCTCCTCCTCACCCCCGGCTGGGGTGGTTGCCCGGCGGCGGCGGCAGGCCCCTTTGCCGCTCGCCCGGCTCTCCTCCTCTTCCTCACCCCCGGCTGGGGTGGTTGCCCGGCGGCGGCGGCAGGCCCCTTTGCCGCTCGCCCGGCTCTCCTCCTCCTCCTCACCCCCGGCTGGGGTGGTTGCCCGGCGGCGGCGGCAATAGACTGAAAATAGATTATTGTTTTTTTCTGTAAAATTGATTTTTTTTAAAAAAAAATCCAAGTGCTAAACATATAAACATAGAAATAGGCAGGACTTTTAAAAAGTTGGCATGCCATCTTTCAGAGGAAGGGTAAAGGTAGAGATGAGATCTACCTCTGTACATAGTGCATGATGAAAAAGAATAAAAAGAATTATGGAATAGGATAGTAGTTCACTTTTCTCATCCATAGAGGTGTGGATGAAGCTATCCTTTTAGAGACCGAGTGCCCAAACTACAACCCAAACCCCACTTATTTATTGTAAAGTGCCAACACAGCAACAGGGGAAGAAGGAAATGCTCCCATTGGGCTGCTGGGCAGAGTGAACTCTGTGCTGGGGGAGGGAGGAAGCGCTCCCATTGGCCTGCTGGGCAGAGGGGCAGGGCAAACTCTGTGCTGGGGAAGGGAGGAAGCACTCCCATTGGGCTGCTGGCAGGGCCATAGCCAGAGGGGGCCCAGAGAGGGCTCCGAGTGCCACCACTGGCATGCATGCCATATGTTCACCACCACTGCCTTACAGAGTTAGTCTTGTGTCACAAGAGACCAAAATATTTTGAGAAGGAGAAGGATTTTGTTGTGCAAGGGAATAATCCTTTAATGCAAATACAGTGGAACCTCATACAACAATCACCCTGTATAGCAACGAAATTGCATAACAATTAGGCTTTGGGGGAAATTGGTGTCCCACATAACAATTTTCCCTATGGGAAAAATCGTACAACAATTTTTCAATGGGAAAAACCACTTATGAAAAAAATTGTTGTATGATGCATCCCATAGGGGAAATCGCTATACGATGCATGCATCGTATAACAGTTGTTTCGTACAACAATGAGCCCTGTAGAATGGATTAAAATCGTTGTATGAGGTTACCATTGTAATGCTTTAATACACCCCTCCCCAAAGAAGCAGTTTGCACAAAATGATGATGACTGCTGCTTTGTTGCGTGGTCTTTTAAAGATTCAAAGTCATGAAGAGGGTGCTTATGTCTCTTTTAGCAAGCGGACATTGTTATGTGTTTGCTGTGGAGAAGGGGCATAAGTGTGTTCTTTACTTCTTAAGGAGAAAGGACGAAAGTTTTGCTCAAACATTTTGCATAAGACTTTGATGAGACAAAACCCTCGCATTTCTTGTTTCTCCAACCTGAAGGAAAGAAATCTCACAATGAGTTGGAAAACCCAGAGTTAGATTTCTTGTCAAGCTGAGACTTCTTCAACTGAGAAGAATGAAGAAGTTGGTTAATATTTTCTGTATTCCCTGCAGTGGAGAATCTGGATGTAGGCAATACTGTCTCACCACAAATTATGAAAGTGAATATCTCCATCATCATAGGAAGCCTTTGGGGGTGATCATGAATCAGATTTAATTTACCAGTACATTACAGACATTGATTTGTATGCTTATATGTTATGCTAACCAATCACTCTGTACCTCTGTACCTGATGTGTATACATTGATGCTGATGAAATGGAATTGATCCACGAAAGCTAACATTGAAATATAACAGTTAGGCTTTAAAGTGCCACAGCATTTTTGTTTTGTTTATTCTCTGATATACAGACATTAGGTAGCTTTTAAAAATTCTCATCTTGAAGTGGTGGCCATGGTGGCCCAGGGATTAAGAAGCTCACCTTGTTAGCTGGAAGGCTGACAAGTTGGCAGTTTGAGACCAGAGTACTGCATTACGGTTTGAGCGCCTGTAGCCAGTCCCTGTCCCAGGTCCTACCAACCTAGCAGTTTGAAAGCAAGAAATTGCAAGCAGATACATAGGGACAACTTCAGTGGGAAAAGATCTTGAGGTCATGAAAGGAGCCTCATTTGGGTGTCCCCTGAGTGGAGTTTCTCCAGCAAAAATCCTTTCAACCAGAATAATTTCTGACACAAAATTATTATCTTGATATGGAATCTGGATTTTGTATTTAGCATATGTGTTAATGTACAACTATCTATCTATCTATCTATCTATCTATCTATCTATCTATCTATCTATCTATCTATCTATCTATCTATCTATCTATCTATCTATCTTTTGCAAACTTAAACATTTACAAAAATGTTTGTGTATATAATAGCTTTTTCTCTTTGAAACCAAATGAAAATAAAGTCCAAGCTATATCTGTCAACTACAGTAGGACACATTGTTCCTAAATATTGTTTGGGAAAACAATAATCTTTTTTGTATATCTGGGAGTATTTTTTTTACTTACTAAATGTATTTTTAAAATTATTTAATAGAACAAACAGCAATACTTCAGTGACACATTACTAATCACTGATCAGACAGCAGGTGACAACTAATGTTCATTAATTACTTCATTAAAAAGTAAAATGCAACAAATAACAAATTATTTTTTCATGAATAGGACTACATTTTAAAAATAACCCCCGTGCTTTCTTTTCAGTTGTTAAAAACAGTATAGGAATGCATCATACTTTTGTTAAAAAATATGCACAGATTAGAAGGCCAACATCAAAGACACCAATGGGGAACAGAAAATTGTTAAATCGAGCTGACTTTAAAGAACTCTGCATGTGTGTAATTAAAATAACATATAAATAGACAAAGGAACAAAAAACAACAACAACAACCAGGCCCATTAGTTTGATGTGATGTTCATATGAGATAATTGGAAGGGAATTCTACTTGGGATGCAAGGAAATAATAGGCACCTTAAGAGCCATTTCACAAATGCTGTTTAAAAGCAGTCATGACAACTACTTTGTGTTTGTGTGAGAAGTGGCTAACTGATGGGGAAAATAAAGGAGTCAGCTTCTATATAGGTTCTGACATCCTTTTTTCTGATGCTGGTGCAGACGTGATATTGTGCAGCATTATCAATCCATTTTCTAGTACATTGAATCATGGCTACAGGAACACAATATCTCACATTAATAAACCAGAGCTTTTTTGAAGAAGAAAAGCCATACCTGCTGGGCCATTTCTGGGAATGTCAATCTAAAGGAACTACATTTTCTGCATTTTAGGTAAAGCACAGCATAAAAAGAATATGCAATTGTCTGCACTAGATGTATGTCCCGTGATGGTGAACCTTGGCACTCCAGATGTTCTTGGACTTCAATTCCTCGAAGACCAAGCCCCCATGAATCTACACGAATGGGTTTGCTGTGATTCATCCGGCCCATGCCGCACCGCCCTCGTTGCTCCTGGAAGTAGAAGTAAAACATGCTCGTATAGTTAAGGCTCTTCTGGGTTAACCCTTCCTCCGGATGGGTGCGTTTTACTTCTGCTTCCAGGAGCGATGAGGGTGGTGTGGCGCGGGCCGGATGAATCACATCAAACCCATTCATGTGGATTCACGGAAGCATGGGCTTCTGGAAACTGAAGTCCAAGGACATCTGGAGTGCCAAGATTTGCCATCACGGTGTATGTCCATATCAAGGAAGTCGAGTAAGAGACTGGCAGCAGAGGTCCAGAGGCTTAGAAGATTCAGCTGGCTTCAGCAAGCAATGGGAGAAAGTGTGCCAGAAAGACTGGGAAGAACTATTCCTCCCCTGAACTCATTTGACAGTCAAGAGAGTGGCTGTTCTTTTGGTAAAAGTAGATTGCAGAACATGATTTTCTTTGGAAAAGGTGACGAGCGCTTCAAAATAGATGTTGGCAGACGCATTGTGTGACATGGCGGGCTGTACATAGGCGTGGATGGATCAGTCTATTTCTGGGCTATGTCAGACTTCATATGTGTGTTCATAACTTTGTTCTGCGTTAAAGGGCAACTGTTTTCAAAATTCACATGAAAATTCATAGGAAAAAGACACGTGCATATTTTCAAGTACATTTTCATCCCAAGCAAGCATTTCAAAACACATGCTGACTTGCTGTTTGAGTTCAGAGCTGAATCGCAAAATTTAGAGACATGTGCATGGAAAGACAATTGTTAATGATGTGTATTGCTGGCCTGAATTAGTCTGTGCTCAAATGACGCACAAAATTAAGCAGCCAACCACTCCTCTGCTCCTTTAGTGACCATCCAACACAATCCTTGTCTGGATCTGTGATGGCTTTTGTGCATTTTTGGATATCCATATCTGAGAAGAAAGACACCACCACCAGGACCCTAGTGGATGGGCTACCTCCCCTTCCTTCTAAGTCAGAAGAATTTGAGACCACCAGCTCCCCACTAGACCAGGGAATGTGCTATTGGCTAAGAGGGGACCAGTACATCCTAGCAATTGTGAACCTGAGGCCTAGGAATCTAGGCCTTCCACTATGCCTGTTGGGAACGACACCAATAGAAGTCCCAGCTGCAGGGGAACACCCTCTAGAACAGTGATGGCAAACCTTTTAAAGATCAAATGCCCAAACAGAGGGGCAGGGGGAACTCTGTGCTGAGGAGAGAGCACTCCCATTGGGCTCTTTCCGCATGATCTGCTGCTCACAGACGCGAGACGCCACCTGCTGGGGGGGGGGCAGTTTCAAACGGTGAAGTTCCCGGGTTTCCAGTACGTATAGAAACTCTATAGGGGAGGGAGAAAAAGCTCCCTCTGCTCTGGGCTGCTGGCCAGAGGGGTGGGGCAAACTCTGCACTGGGGGAGGAAGGAAGTGCTCCCATTTTGCTTCTGGACAGAGGGGCGAGGCAAACTTCATGCTGGGGTGATGCCACATGTTCCAACAGAGAGGGATGTGAGTGCCTTTTGTGGCACGCGTGCAATAGGTTTGCCACCACTGCTTTAGAAGTGAAATGGGCAACAGGCCCTGGGGAGTGAAGAGATAGAAAGCAAGCTTTGGAAGCAAAAAAGGAGAATTTATGGAAGATAGGAGACAGGGAACAGGTCAGACCAGAGAAAGCTCTGTAGACATGAGGAGGCTGAAGGGGAGAGGAGCTTAAAGAAGGTCCCTGGATTGGGAGTCATCTTTCATCTGAGAGTACTCCAGGAAGAGACAACCTTAGCCTCTTCCTAAGTCCAATTAGTAGAGGAAAAAGGAATACCATGAGTGAAGATGTTGGCAGCTTTAGTGTCTTGCACGGAAGACAAAGAAGGAGCCGCAGTGGGGGCTAAAACACAGGTTTATTTCATGATGGTCAGGATGAACATGTGGTAATGGCGGAGGTACAGCTCATTTTATACTGCAGTAAATACATTTGAATATTGTTGCACGGTAGCTCATTGGCTGCTACCGGCATGACGTCATTCTGAGTCACGCCCATCTTCTCCAGGTGATCCTTGCGCGGGAAAGGTTCCCGCGGCTGCCGGTGATTTGGGGAATGTGAACCATGTGAGCTGATCGCTCGCAGCTGCCCTCTATGGGCAGCTTACTCGCGTTCCTTAAACAGCTGGGTTACATTGTAATCGTTGTCAGGTTACATTCATACATTCTTAAAGTAATACTGTTACATACACAACAGCAGCAGAACACACACTCCAGAGAACCAGTTACGACCATTAAGATCCTGAAGGAAAAACAAAAGAATCCAATATCATGCCCAGGCAAGGGACAATGATCCATCGAAATAGTGACATTGCAGCCCTCTGAGTGGGCATCTGTTGTGAACAGAGAAGAAGTGGACAACAGGAATAGATCTGTTGAGAAAGGAGATAAAAAGAGACTGAACCATGGTTAGTAAATAACTGACTCTTGCGCTTTAAAGGATACTTACAGGAAACGGAGGGAATTATCTCAAAAGTAGTTCCTTATGTTGTTTATGTTGCCCCTGCCTCCATTTCACTAAATTCCATTCTTATTGAAGCATCTGAGCTCTCCTCCAAAGTGATCCTCCATGGCCAGCAGTGATCTCAACATGCTAAAGCAGGGGTTCCCAACTTAAGGCCCACAGGCCGGAAGTTGCCCGTGGCACCATTTCACATGGACCCCCACCCCTCCAAGGGCATTTGAGAAACAAAATGGCCACCCGTTCGAAGCTGTTGGGACAAAATGGCCACCCCCATCATGCAGGCAGAGCAAAATGGCTGTCTGGCCTTCAAAGCTGACTCAGAGAGTGTGACCCAGTTGGGAACCCTTGTGCTAAAGGCTATTCTTGCAAACAGGAGTTGAAGTGGGATGGGAACAGTGATGCACAGCAAAAATTTCACTACCTACCCTGTGAGCTGGCCAAATCTGTGGGCCGGTCCAAATCTGTGGGCATGGCCAAACATCCTGCATTATGGACTATGGAGGTGGGCATGGCCAACCAAGTGGGCATGGCCTGGGGGAATGTACACTACTGGTTCTGCAGAACCTGACAGAACCTGTTGCAGTGCTATCAATTAGCAGGCATGGCAGATGGGAGGAAATTCACTTCTGCCCACAAGCACATTTTTAGAAAATGTATCATGGCCTACAAATAGCAAGATTTGTGCCACCATGAAGATGTGGAAAAATGGGGAGGTGGGGAGAATGCAAGTCTTAGTGCACAAATTCTGACCTGGTCGTTCAAAGCCCATACAACTGGAATGCAGGTCTTCATCCACGCTCTCTCACACAATCCACACAATTACTAAACAATATTGCTTATAAACCAACTTAAGTTGAGCAAGTAAAAATAGAGGATTCTAGAAAATGCATCCTAGCTAGCAATGACAAAGTTAGCTTTCAGTTCACCCTATGCATCTGTGAAATGGTGGAGAGGCTGTGAGGGAATATAGAGCACACTATGACCACAATTTTAGCCTTTCTTCGTGCTTAGTGGTCAAGACGCTGAGCTTGATGACCAGAAGTTTGGCAGGTCAGCAGTTTGAGACCTAAGTACTGCATGACAGAGTGAGCTCCTGTCATCTGTCCAAGCTCCTGCCAACTTAAGTAAGGTTTACAAATTTTGCTGTAACTAATTATTAGCATGCCGGAGAGTGACTCTGTTTCATAGTCCGGGACCACAACAGAAGCACACAGCAACACTTTGCCAATTAGCTGTGGTTAGCCACAGAAAGTTACCCAACCTTCCACAAACACTTGTAGGATTCTGACCAACAGAAAGGTTTGGCCTTTGTTAATGTCCAAGCCATATTTGGAGGGGGCAAATATCCATATGTAAAACTGTGCAAATTTCAAAGATAAATTGCAGGTGTTTTAAGTGGATACCTGACTGGTACCTTGCTAACTGGCTGAAGTTAGATTGATGCAAATTAAGAAATTACACTTACTCTGAGTTCAGAACCTGGGAGGATTCTGGCCATTATTTACAACTATGAAGAGGACAATGTTGTATAATATAATTCTGTAACAAAATGTGAGTGTAGGGGAGTAGAACGCATGATCCTAATGGATAAGGGATTTTTAAAAAGGGAGCAGATACTTTCCTAAACACAACCTTTTCTATGTGTGTCCTGAGAGGCATTACTACTTTCTAACACCATATGGATAATAACAGACCAAAAAGAATATTACTCTTAACCAGTTCTTCAGAATGTTAAGTAAATACAGGCAGTTGCAAGAGAAAGCTGTGAAGAAAACTGATGAGTCTGTTGCAAAACCAATATTTGTCAGGGATCTGAACCTCAGGGCTCGAGCTCACAGATGCTTAGTTCCTCTGTCTGCCAAGACTGTCTTTATCACAGCTACTTTTTCATCTTCATTGAGGTAATTTACTGTCCAGTTTTCTCCCATAAATTCTCTTTTTCCCTAATGAAGCTCACAGTGCTGGAGGCTGAATGAATAATTTGAGACTAGTTAAAATTTTAGCGCATATAGAGAGAGGATTTCTCTAGAGGAAGAGTAGGAACCTCCTTCAACCCAAGGGCCAAATTTGCCTTCAGAGAAGTTCTCAGCAAGCACTTATGGTGATGTTTATGTAAGGCTTATACAACTTGCTGTAACTAACTGTTAGCATGCCAGGGAGTAACTCTGTTGCATAGTTTGAGGGAATGACAGAAGCACACAGCAACACTTTGTCAATTAGCCATGGTTAGCTCACAGTTGAGCCACATTGGCTCAAGTGACTAAGATGCTGACTGGGAGATGGAAGGTCAGCAGTTCGATTTCTGAGTACTGCAGGACGGAATGAGCTCCCTTGTCCCAGCACCTGCCAACCTAGAAGTTCGAAAGCAAGAAATTGCAAGTAGATAAATAGGGGCCACTTTGGTGGGAAGGTAACAGTGTTCTGTGTGCTCCGGTGTCTAGTCATGCCTGCCACATGACCACAGAAACATCTGCAGAATCCGACAGCACTGGCTCTTCAGCTTTGAAACAGAGATGAGCACTGAACTCTAGAGTTGGATATGACTGGCTTTCGAGCAAGGGAAACCTTTACATTTACCTAGCCACAGAAAGTTACCCAAACCCAAAGTTCCACAAACACTTATAGGATTTTGGTCAATAGAAAGATTGGGCTTTTGTTAATGTCCAAACCAAGTTAATGTAAAACTTTTTGTCCAGAGTTGGAAACAAGACAAAGGATAGAACATTTTGGAGTCCAGTTAAATTGCGCTTAAATAGATAAGCGATGACAAATTGATATTGGACTTTTGGTGATGAACAGACCTGAAGACAAAACGTGGGGGAGAAAAAGCAGCACAATTTGAAGGCTCTTAGGACAACCATTTGAAATGGAAAGGGACAAATGTGAGTTTTAAAGCAACTCTCAGACTTCTCCAGCTAACTTTCCTGGGGAATTCCAGATTCTAGTTTAAAAAGACATTTCCCCCCTCTAATTTCAATATTTTGGTATTGGAGGAGGATGCAACATGTACAAAACCAGGGAACTTCCAAAGTCTGAACTCATGCAAAAAGGAATTTGGGAAGCCCGAGCAAGCCAGATTGGGATCCAGGAAGGCGATGCTCTTTCCAGTGTCTGAGATTTTCTACCTTGGCTGTAGAATATGACCAAAGAGAAATGGAAAGGCATGGCTAGATTGCTTCTTGTTCTTGTTCTTTTGAATATTGGCTATCATCATGGCAATCAGCCAAGAAGACTGTCCAGTGAACAATATAATACATTAGTCTTCCATTTGCCTTCCACATTTCAACATGTGCCACTGATTCCATTCCACAAGTCACTTTCTAGTCCTGAGCCCTTTTGGCAGACAAAGTTCTTATCAGCCTAAGGCAAGAATTGATGAAACTGCTGCCCTGCATCAAGATGGATTCAAGTGGGATTTAATCCACTTGGGGATCATCACTCTTCGCTATGGACGTCACCACCCAAGGCCATTAGTCCTCATGATTGTCATGTTAGTTGAGGATCAGCATTGAGTTGCTGGCAGTATGGTCTACTCTATTACAGGATAACCTGGCCAGACTTGGCTAGACTAGGCCAGGCAATGTGGAGGGCCCATGCTGCTTTGCTTTCAAATATTAAATTATTCAAATGTCTCACTGGAAAGCTTAGTGAGTTGGGCACCTGACTGTAGAGCCAGAGTTTAGGAGTTTGACTCCCCACTGCATGACTCAAGAATGGAGCAAACCTGTGTAGCCTTAGGAAAACTGTACAGTCCCAGGATTCTCCAAGAAGAGACTGGTAAACCACTTCTTAGTATTCTCTCGCTACTGTTATACTGCATTAGCACATGCACTGCAGTTCCTTTTTTCCCTCTTGTCTGTAACCTCTGGTATGCTTCCCCCGTCTATCCAAACTTGAACTATCCATTGTTTATACCAACGTATTGGCTTCAACTGTTTGATTCACTACATCCCACATACAGTAATCTACCAAGAAGAATTTAAATGTGCACAGGATTAATACAGGGGCCATTTCATCATTGGACATGATGGGGTGCAACTTATCTTACAATGAAGACATACCTCTTTACATGGTTGAAGTTGGAGGGAACTTTGCTCTAAAACCAAATTCCAACCCTCTGGTTTCTCCAGGAATTCACCCCTCTTAGGAAGGATAATGAACAAACAGAATCCATTTTAAATCACAAAATCACGATGCCATTTAAATTTCCTTACAGTAACTGGCCTATTGTGCCCTATGTTCATCTTCCTTCAGCCTACACTGTTGCTGCCTTCTCACCTGTCAAGATCACAAATGTTTAATGAAGAATTGTGCTCTAAGGGCATATTAATGATTGCAAAACATAGCAAGGTATTGACACAAACAACAAATAGTATTTGCAGATTTACTTCCTTGCTGCATTGAAAACATGTTCTATTAGTACCCTCATAGTCTGACCCATACCTGTCAAGCACAGCTCCGGACAATATGGGACCTGCGTAGAAGGCTTCTGTGCAGAACCCTTCTGTGCATGTGCTGAACCCTTTTACGAATGCGCAGAAAGGTTCTGCGCATCCCCCTTCTGCGCATCCCCTTCTACGCTTGTGTAGTAGGGTTCGGCGCATGTGTAGAAGGGTTCTGCACATGTGTAGAAGGGTTCCGCACAGAAGGGATGTGCAGTAACTACTTTCCCCCGCCATCAAATTACGGGATGGTGGTGCGTCCGGGTGGGAAAGTAGAAAAAGCGGTGCCGAATTATAGGAAATCCTGGCCAATATGGGATACTTGACAGGTATGGTCTGGCCAGGTTACCCTGCTATGGTAATAGAGTAAACCATACTGCCAGCAACTCAATGCAGGAATGTCATACAGTGGTTAATTAACTTGACAACCCTGAGGAAGAACAGCCTTGGATGCCAAAGCCCACAGGGAAGAGTGATGGTCCCCAAGTAGATGAAATCCCACTTGAATCCATCTTGATGGAGAGCAGCATCTTCATCAAAACTGGCCTGGGGCAGATGAGGACTTTGCATGCCAAAAGGGCTCAGGACCAGAAAGTGACTCACGGAAGTGGGTCAGTGGTATGGAGGTCATGCTGCAATGCGGAAGGCAGATGAAAGGCCACTGCATTATATTCTCAGGAAAGGCTTCATGGCTGATTGCCATGATGATCGCCTATATTCAGATTCAGATATGGCAGAAGAAGAAGAAGAAGATTAGTACCCTGCTCTATTAGTAATAATAATAATTTTGTGCCACCAAGTCAAATCTGATATATGGGTTTTCTAGGTAGAGACTCCACAGAAGTGGTTATCATTTCCTTCTTCTGGGAGCATCCTGGGACTGTGTAGGTTGCCCGAAGCCACACAGGCTGGCTTTTATGGGATGTACAATGGGAACTGAACCCCACAGCCTCTGACTCCATACCTTACTCACTGAGCTAATGTTCAGAAACATAACTCACATTATAGCAAAAAAGGGGTATTGCTCCTATCCATAATGCTATTTCTGTAATGGAACTGTGTTACACCTTTCTTATGCAAAGAAGAAATTAGTTACAGACAACTAAGTTACTTAAAACTTGTTACTTCCAACCTCTAATGAAACTAACAGTCCAACTCTATTGTCCAGCATCCACTGTCCAGGTGCTCAACAAAATTGAGGAATGTGTCTTGAATGGGGAGACTCAGAGAGGAATCGAACTCCCACCCTCTGGCTTCTAGATACCTAACTCACTGATCTATCCAGCACCTTGTTGCATTAGTCCAGGGGTTCTCAGCTTACAGCCCACAGGCTGGCCCCGGCCCACAGCACCAATTCATGTAGCCGGCATCGGCATCGCCGCCACCATGTTTCCACGGCCATTGTAAACTCATTTACAACAGCCATGGACGTGTTTTATGGCAATGTTTATGGTGGGCAGAACCACGTCCAACCCACTCAGATGTCTGAGGGGACATGATCTGGTCCACGGCTTTAAAAGGTTGAGAACCCCTGCATTGGTCAGTCAAAGTTGCAGGGTTCTGGCTCTGTTAGTCAGAACAAGGATGTTTTTCAACATAACGGCAGTCTGATATATTTTGAGTTACAGGGGATTGAGTTGGATTGCATTAAGAATCCCTTTTTGAAATGTTTCTGTTGATGCTGATTAGACCCTTGTAACTTCAAGGCTGAAAAGAGAGGTTGTTGATAGTTGAGTTGATCGAAAAGAAATAAGGAATAAACATATGTCTTTAGAGCACCATTAAATGGGGGGGACCCTGTTGGGGAAGGGTAAGATTTTTTTCTTGCTATATGCTGATTTGATTAATTATATTAATTGAATTAATTATAAAATCAAATCAGCATATAGTAATGGAATTAATTCCATAGCCTGTTAATTCCACAGTCTATTAATTCCATAGCCTATTAAGATACTTATATAGATATGACTTACCTGAGAATTAATTTTTTCCCAAGCTTAGAGAGTATATTTTTGTAATACTTTTAAAAAAAATTATCAGTGAACATTTGTAATGTTTAGTGACAAACTTATTATTTTACTCTAAAGCAACATATTGTTTTATCAGGTTATTTCATTAGAGTACTGTATCTACATATACTTTCCATGTAGTTAATTAAGTTCTTGCAGTTTCATTTGTGCAAGATTATATTAAATTTTTTGTAGTTATAAATGTTGCATATAAAATAGGTAGAAAGCAATGTACTACATAAATAACTACTTGCACGTGCCTATTCAGTGAGAGAAAGGAAACTTAGAGATACATTTGGGCATTCAGTTTATCTATCTTTCTTGAAGAAATCAAATTACAAGATGCCAGAAGAAGATAATATCTAATGCAGAATGCACGTCATTATTCTGGTTCATATTTCTCTTAATATTTCCAGGGAAAATGTCATCTGTGATGAACATGGGCATATGATTTCCCCCCTAGAGAAAGTTCTTCTTCTGTGTCTACGCCAGATGTGAAACTGCCAAAATGAAGCACCTTTTAGTGAGATCATTCTACAGATCCTTTGGTCTGACCTAGTGTGAGAAAGATTAGCCAGCACTGTTTTATTGTGTGGGGTTTTTAGATTATGTAAGCCGCCCTGAGTTGGACTTGCCTGAGTGGGCGGTGAATAAATTGAAAAATTAAATTAAATTAAATTAAATTAAATTAAATTAAATTAAATTAAACAGAAGGTTACCGTTACCAGGGTACACCCAGTTGTGGTTCAAAAATACCACAATCTACAAGAAGGTTCTTTCTGTGTACCTGTACCATGAAGACTGCCCTGAGAATATAATGCAGTCGCCTTTCATCTGCCTTCTGCTACTTTGGCAGGAGCTGGGACAGATGATGGGAGCTCACTCCATTGTGTAGCACTTGGGTGTTGACCTGCTGACCTGCTGACCTTCTGGTATTCAAGCTCAGCATCTTAAACACTAAGCTACCACAGCCCCTCATGAATCTGTAGAGCAAGGATTATCAACCTGCAGCCTGTGGGCTGGATGCAGCCCACGGCACCATTTCATGTGGCCCACCACCACCTTCACCACACCAGGAAGTGCCATGACATGGAAGAAGGGTAAAATGGCCATCTGGCCCCTGAAGTTGTCTGAGGGAGGGTGACCCGGCCTCTGGCTTTAAAAGGTTGAGAATTCCTGCTGTAGAGGATGGATTTTTAAAGATGAAGCTGGTGATAATGTTTCATGGGCCATTATCTGTCTTGGGGCAGCTGCTTCTCCACTTTCCCTGTATCTACTGATTAAACAATGCTCAATTTGACTGCCATTTTTGAATTTTATAGTACCCTGGTTATTTGTGATTGTTTTTGTCTTCGCCTTCTTCCGGAAAGAGCAGAAGCTAATTTGCATATGCTTAGAGATGTGGTACTAGGGCTTTTGCTGCCCAAGAGGACATGTGTTCTGCACAAGTTAAAAGCTGTCAGGTGTCAGTCAAATCAAGTAAAACAGCTTGGAAAAGCCGATAGCAAGATTTTATAGTTAACTGTCCACAGAAAATGATTAGAAATGCAACCACAAAAAACCCCAACAGAGAATTAAAAGAAAAATCTCAGTTTTCTCTGTAGAAAACAAATAATAGTTTTTCTCTCAGTAAGATTGGAAACTGAAGGTTATATCTTTCCATTATTCAACATTTTATATTATTAAATCTGCAGAAATGATTGAAGGGGCAAAAATGTATTATTTAAAAAAACCTTAACTGTCTTTTAATTATACATAATTTATATAAAAGAAGAAAGAAAAGTTTTTCTCCCCTTCTCAGTCTGTTGAATCATGAATAAAACTTCCATATCTTTTTAGTACCTCATTAACATAGAGCTGGATTACTTTTACATGAAGGCCTTACCATAGTCACAAAAATAATGTATAATAAAGGAGAGGAAAGAAATCTCAAGAACCATGTTAGGGTATATTGGCAGGGCTTCTTCTGTTCTTTTATACTTTCCCTTTTAAAACTGCGCCACACTGCTTCATTAGCTTTTCAAAAGCTTTAAAGGTATTAATATGCAAATAAAAGTCTAATATTTTAAGGAAATTTAACAATTGATAACCTGTAGGCCTTTTCAAGTTTTCTGGCATTGCTGCTATTTCTCCTTTTAATCTTTAGAGTTTGGGAGGAAAGGTAAAGTTAGATAGACATAGCTGGGGAGACCATCAAAGTCCAGAAATAATTATCATTGGGTAGAAGATTATGAGGGCCATCCAAAGTTGGACCTGGTTGGGGTCAAAGCCAAAGGTGGCTTCATCTTCTTTGCTAGGGAGAATAATCCTTCTTTTGAAGTTGTTCTTGGTCTGAAGATCTCTCCAGTTCCTTCTGCTTAAACAGAAAAGTCAAAATCATGTTGCAAAAGACTCATGCAAGATGAATCAGGCAACTTTCTTCTTCTTTCGTCTCCCGATCAAACCGTGGAATGCCAAAATGAAGCCACTTTCTTTGCTTTGTTGTTGGCCAAACCCAAGTCCTCATCGATGCATGTCTCTGGCAACAATCAGCAGACCAGTAAATGAGCCGGCTTCTGTATCAGTCCACGTTCACACTGTGTGCTGTTGTCCACCAGCAGCCCCCACTTGAGCATGTTGGTCTCAAATTTAGGGACTCTGACCCTCAGCCTATTCAGAGTCCTCTAAGTGATGTAGGGGAGATTGAGTTCCTCAGCTATATCTTACTTTAATGTTGTTCTTTGTATAGTGATCTCCTTCCTCCATCTTCTAATTCGTTTTTGCTCATGTGTACCCTCAAGAATGTTTGTTCTTGCCATAAATCTCTTCCTGGATCTGAGCCAGCGGACTTGAGGCTCATATCCGTTCAGAGGGTATCAAGGGTCATTATCTTGCTTAGGTCTCTCAGCGTCTGTTGCTACTTCTCTCCTGATCTCCTTTACTGAGACTTAGGCTTCTGGGAATTGAAGTCTGCCTGTGGGGCATTGGGAACCACGGCTATATTCAGCATTTTGATCCATGTCAATCAAAAGCTTGCATATTCTTTTCACATATTTAGAAAGTATAGGATTTGGTATTGAAAAAAATGTCATCACAGAAGAGATGCATTGGGCATGACTGAGATAGGTCTGCCTAATAACCAGCATCCAGACTGTGATCCTGGCTCCAAGATATTGATGTCCTCTCAGATCAAATATTTCAAGAACAAACTGCATTATCTTGGCAAATGTTTCAGTATGAACATAACTAACACCGGCAGTTCAGGCTCTTGATTTATGTTGCAAAATGAAATTTATATGTGTAATGGGCAAATCTAAACAAACAATGGCCTTGAAAGCCAAAAACTCATAGGTCTGAAGAAAAAACAGAAGCAAGCAAATAATCTTAACAGGATCAGTGGTATCATGATCAGTCTTGAAGAACAGATATTTAGCATGATGGTCCCAATAGCTATGCCCTTAAGAAGAACCAAAAGATTGAACTGCATCAACAAACCAGCCTACTAGTTATTTTTGTTGTTCAGTCGCACAGTCGATTCCGACTCTTTGCGACCCTATGGACCATCGCTCTCCAGGCACCTCTGTCCTCCACCATCCTCCTTAGTCCACACAGCCCCGTGCCCATTGTGTCTACAATACCATATAGCCATCTCATCTTTGGCCGTCCCCTTCTTCTTCTGCCCTCCACCTTCCCCAGCATCAAGGCCTTCTCAAGTGAATCCTCTCTTCTCATTTGATGTCCAAAATACTTCAACTTCATCTTTGTTATTTGTCCTTCTAAGGAGCACTCAGGGCTAATCTCTTCTAATATTGACCTGTTTGTTCTCCTCGCTGTCCAGGGGACTCTCAAAACTCTCCTCCAGCACCACATCTCAAAGGCATCTATTTTTCTTCGCTCAGCCTTTCTAATGGTCCAGCTCTCACAGCCATACATTACCACCGGGAATACCATTGCTTTGACTATGCGGACCTTTGTTTGCAGTGAGATATCTCTGCTTTTCACTATGTTCCCCAGGTTTTTCATAGCTTGTCTCCCAAGAATCAGTCGCCTTTTTATTTCATGGCTGCAATCCCCATCTGCAGAGATCTTGGATCCTAAGAAAGTAAAATCTGTTACTGCTTCTACTTCTTCCCCATCTATTTTCCAGGGACTTATAGCGCCTGTTGCCATTATCTTGGTTTTCTTGATATTGAGTCTCAGGCCAGCTTTTGCACTCTCTTCTTTCAACCTAATCAGGAGCTTCTTTAGGTCTTCTTCACTTTCTGCCATTAGGGTGGTATCATCTGCATATCTCAAATTGTTGATGTTTCTCCCAGCAATTTTGATCCCATATGGTGATTCCTCCATCCCTGCATTGCGCATTATGTGCTCTGTGTATAAGTTGAATAAGCAGGGTGACAGAATGCAGCCTTGTCTTACTCCTTTTCCTATTCCAAACCACTCCGTCATTCCATACTCTGTCCTAACTGTTGCTTCTTGACTCATGTACAGATTTCTCATGAGACATATGAGGTGTTTTGGTATTCCCATTTCTTTAATTACTTGCCACATTTTGTTGTGGTCCACACAATCAAAGGCCTTGGTGTAGTCAATGAAACAGAAGTAAGCTTGTTTCTGGTATTCCTTTGTTTTCTCCATGATCCAGCGTATGTTGGCAATGTGATCTCTGGTCCCCCTGCCTCTTCTGAATCCAGCCTGCACCTCTGGTAGTTCTCTTTCCACATGCTGCTGTAGTCTATCCTGTATTATCTTGAGCATCACCTTGCTAGCTTGTGGGATTAGCGCAATTGTTCGATAATTTGAACATTCTTTGGCATTGCCCTTTTTTGGGATTGGGACATATACTGATCTTTTCCAATCCTGTGGCCACTGTTTCGTTTTCCAAATCTGCTGGCATATAGCATGTAGTAGCTTGATTCCATCATCTTTCAGGGCTTTGAAGAATTCAACTGGGATACCATCATATCCACTGGCTTTGTTGTTTGCCGTGCTTTTTAGGGCCTTTCTGACTTCACTCTCTAGTTATTACTTTCACCAAAATGAGGTGTTTGGCAAAGCTAAGGTAGTGCCTCTCCCATCGAGTAAGTACTGTATATCTGGATTCTAACATGTCATGAGATCCTCAGACTACAAGTGACTATGCAGAGCGACTGGTGGGGTGGAGCTGTTATGAGGAGGATGAGAAGTAAGATCTTGGTGATGTTGAGAGCCAGGGAGAGATGGAACCTGGGCCTGGTCTATCGAGCCCCTTCTGATATGGCCCCGGTCCTTGCGAGGCTAGCCAACTTGGTCTCCACAGTGGTTCTCTCATCTCCCAGGGTTCTGGTGTTGGGGGACTTTAACATACATGCGGAGGGGAGGCTTGCAAGTGTGGCCTCCGAATTCATGGTATCCATGTGTCTCTTCCAGTGTGTCAGTCCTAGGGAACTTAGGACCAGGGTGGGGGAACAGAGGTCAAAAATTTGATCAGGTAATACTCAAGCCCCCCTAGTCAATCATTTCCTCGAGAAACAACACAGTGACCGCGATCTTAAGTTTGTTGCTTTAGAAGTATATATACCCGTTCCTTTTTCTCACATCAATATCGAGCGATTACACCTGCAAAGAGAAGCTTATTACATTTACCACTTTAAAACTTTACAACCTCATGGGCTCAACATGGAGCTAGATTACTCCTGTTTCTTGTGATTATGTCTAATTGGTCGTTTTTACGCAGCTGTTTTGATTATACTGCATTATTCCTTTAAAAATAGTCGAATTTGACCATTTGTTTGACGTCCGTCAGCACCAAAAGAATACACTTGCGAGATTTGGGACGCACTTTAAAACTTATACTTAATACTTAATATTTAGTGCATATACTCACCAAGATTGTACAGGTAATTATCTATTGTTTCATCTGATGTTCGTGCTTGTGGTTAGACTGATACATAACAATACTGAGATATGTATAGATGTAAATATGTATATATGTATATTATTGATAGGAAACTTATATCTTAATAATTGATTGTTCATTTTCCTAGATCCCTGACGAAAGTATGAACTGAAAAATTTCCCAATTTACTGGAAAGTTTTTGGATTTGGTTGTTTTTGAATTCTTGTGAACTGTGATTAAAACATCATCATCATTTGAAGAATTATTTTGCCTTACACGGTTTCTTTGTAGATTTTTTTTAACTAGAGAGGTTTTAATGTTACTGCCCAGGGAAGGAAACAAGAACTCTGTAACAGGGCAGAAATTCTAAGCACTCACAAATCTACAAATCCCAAGGTCCTGTAGGGTAGAACCATGGATCTGGTATATGGAACAGTTGTAACTATGTAGTATAGACATGCTCACTGGAACCAGTGGATTGCTGAATCACTGTGTTAGGGAAAAATGAGGGCCAAACGGTGTAGTGACAAGGAAGGTAGAGAAAAACCATTTGTAACAGAGCTCTGTAGGCACGCCAAAAAACAAGAGGCTAAATCAACAGTTCAAAAATTTATTATTTATAGAAATAATAATAGTCCTTATTTGCAGGTGAAAAGTCTTAAATTGGATCGCTTCAAAGAAGAATACTTTTCAGAATTTTTTTTATAAGGATGTAACACCCAGAAGAAAAAAGTTTGAAGCAAAAATAAAAATAAGTTGCAATCCAGCAGTTGTTAATTCACAAGTTCTAAAATAAGTGTCTTTTGCTATATCTTGCATTTTGTAGAGAAATTTTTCCAGAATGATTATTTCCGAAGCTATCACGGTAAATAAAGTTTTTCAGACAAATTGTCTTTCATCAAGGAATCTACAAATAGTTGAAAAGGATTAATAAAAATGTGTACAATGTTGCAAGTGATTATTCTTTGAAATACATCGCTGGTACTGCTCTTACAAAATTATAAAGTATATATATAGAAGCTATGCATGCTTAACTACAAAATATTATGGCAAATACATCAGTAAAATAATCAACCATGAATTAAGTATACAATGTCATTCAATTGTTTAGTACTGCAAGGGCTTACTGACAGTTAACTAACCTGACAACCTTGAGGACTAATGGCCTTGGGTTTCGAAGTCCACTGGGAAGGGTGGTGATCCCCAAGTGGATTAAATCCCACTTGAATCCATCCTGATGGAGGACAGCAGCTTCATCAATACTGGCCTGGGGCTAATGTGGACTTTGAGTGCCAAAAGTGCTCAGGACCAGAAAGTGATTCACGGAACTGGAATAGTGGTATAGGCATCATGCTGCAATGCAGAAGGCAAATGAAAGGCCACTGCATAATATTCTCAGGACTTTTCAATCGCTATGCTGATTGCTAAATTTGGAATTGGATACGGCACAAGAAGAAGAAGTGAACTGCACTCGAAATTCTGTTTCATGAGCTCTACAGCTCATTTCCATTCAGTACTCTCTGGAGCAAATCTTTCTGGAGTAAGTCTTTGCTTAAGTGCCTTCATCTTCAGTCAGTTCTGATACAGCTGACAATGGATATGCTTCCGTCAAGGAGATTTATTATCTGGAGACCAAAAAGCCTGGTGTGGTAATCACAGCTTCTTTTATGCCCATGCAGTTCCTTGTCCTGCAGCATCTAGAGTTCTAAGGTAAAGGGTAAAGGTCATCCTTGCTTGAAAGCCAGTTGTATCTGATTCTAGGGTTCAGTGCTCATCTCTGTTTATAGCCGAAGAGCAAACACTGTCTGCGTTTGCAGACGTTTCTGTGGACATGTGGCAGGCATGCCTACACACTGTAGCACATGGTATGGTGTTTACCTTCCCACCAAAGTGGTCCCTGTTTATCTACTTGCAATTTCTTGCTTTCAAACTGCTAGTTTGGCAGGAGCTGAGACAGAGACAGGTGCTCATTCCGTCATGCAGTACTCAGGTTTTGAACTGCTGACCTTCCGCCTCCCAGTCAGCATCTTAACCACTTGAGCCACTGCAATCTTATCTAGTGTTCTAAGCATCAGTGAAAAGCAGCACATTTCTCCTGCTTCGCTCAAGCGCCTTCCCATAACAGAGCTCTCTGTCATGTGAAGGCACACTAATTTTATGAGTGTGTTGAATACATGACAAGCAGTGGAGGCAAAGTGTTCAATGGAAGGAGCATACAGAAATTAATATAAAATGCTGGGGCAATAATTTTGTAGATCTTCTCTTCAGCTTTTGTGGCAGCCCCAGGAGAAGGAGCAATGGGGTAGGGATCTCTAGAGCTGGGCACCATGGCTGTCAGTAGATGGTTTCCAAAGATAACTCCGATGCTGACTCTGATACAGGTATGGTGCAAAACTGCAGAGATTTTGCTTCTTGCAGTGAATTCAGTTGTCTCTGAAGACTGGTTTACAGATTCACAGGGGACAATTCCATTGAAGTCCTGGCCAACCCCTGGAATGGGAAAATGGCCAGGATGGTGGACTTAATCAGTCCTGAATGTTGCATATCATGGAGAGGGGCCAGGTGGTTGGTAGTGATTAAGTAAGCTGCTCAGTGATCAAAGCAGTAAGGGTGGACCATTCTGAATGAATCAAATCAAACACAGACTATAACTCATGAGACGTCGTACTCCATAACAGAGCTGGTAGTTGAGAAATCATTTTTCTCTGCCACAATTGTATCTGCTGAGAATTGTTCAGCTCTCGAGCAGTCAAGATCTTATTATGCCCTGCCTCATGAGAAGAGAATGTAGACCACTCAACAGCCAACTGTGAATAATTTGCAAAATACAGGTAGGATTATTTGGATTTGTTCTGAGTCAGATGCCACTGATGCATTTCCCTTCGATGGTCTGGTTCTTGCTTGTTTAATATTAGACACCTCTCATTTTGTATAGTCAGGTAACATGACAGGCTTCTTTGAGAGGTGAGGTCCATCATGTATTTTTTGGATCCATGTCCTACCAGATTAAAAAAAAACCACCGGCAAATAAACAAAAATAAAAATGTGTGGTGGGGCATACTGAATGGGTAAATTGAGTGTCAAACACCTTTTTGCCAGTCCACAAAGACTTTCCCTATTTAGGCAGGCTTTTGACAGCTGCCTGACTCCTAAAGAGAAAGTTTCGGAGGAGTTATTATTAATATTACAGTATTTCTATACTGCTTTTCTTGCCCTAAAGCAACCCAAAGCGGTTCACAGTTACAGAATTACATATAAATATCAATCAATAACAACACAAAAAATACAAAATATCCAAATACAGTTCATTACAAAGTTACACGATAACAACACACATCCCACTCCATGCCAAAACAAGTCCAGAAGTGCAAAGTGGCATCGGTGAGAGTCTTACTGCCTATACAGCCCTCTGAGACCTGGCCGTGGGTGGAGGCTGGGATGCAGGAGGTGACAGTAGTTCCCGGCGTCTGTCACTGTGGGTGCCTCTGTTGTGTATGGAACAATATGGAATGTAACTGCTACACTGTGCCTTTAAGTTAAATGTAACCAGTTCTACAGGAAATGTATACTTAAGCCATTTGTAAAGATACATTGTATTCAGCTGCTATTGGAATGTGAGCTTACTACCAGAGATGGGAGTAGCGAGCATTCAACTCACATGGTACAAATTCCCCAATCATACACAGCCGCGGGAAACCTTCCCGCCACGGACACACCTGGACAAGAAGGGCGAGACTCTGGATGACATCACACCGACAGTAGCCAATAGGCTACCGTGCAACCAGATTCAAATGTATAGTGACTGTATAAAAAGAGTTGTATTGCCACCATTACCTCGTGTTCATACTGTACTTTGTGTAATAAAGATGTGTTAAGCCAGGCTACAGCTGCTTCTATCGTCTTGCTTCCCTGAACACCAAATTGGTGACAAAGGTGGGATATGGCATCCCACGGGAACAAGACGCAACCAATCTTCGACATAACCCAGACGGAGCAATGGGAATGGTTCGAAATGCATTTCCGCAGCATGCTGGCGATAGCTGGAATCACCGATGAGGGGAAAAAGTGCGCCCAGCTCATCACGATGCTGGGGTACCACGCCGTGAAGCTCCTGGTGAACCTGATGGCACCGAGGAAGGTGGAAGAGGTCTCGGTCAAGCAGCTCCTAGCAGCACTGCGGGAGCACTTTCAGCCAACCGTCTCCATCTTCATGGCCAGAGCTGCCTTCGGGAAGATGGGACCAGAACCCTGGTAAGACCGTGGCCGACTTTGCGGCAGCCCTCCATGTGGCGGCAACCCCATGTGAGTGGGCAGACCTGGAAACTGCACTCAGGGACTGTTTGCTCTGCGGTCTGTGAGATGAGGAGACCCAACGAAAGCTGATGACCCGTGGCCACGACCTGACGTTCCAAGAGGTCTTGAAGGAAGCACAGGCGGCCGAAGCCACGAGGGCTGGAGTCAAGCTGTTCAAGGCAAGGGCCCCACCAACCGACAGGGCGTTGACTCCAGTACAGGCAGCCTGGCGGGACCACCGATCCCCAGCTTCATCCTCCTCCTCCTTGGAAGTCAGTGAGGATGAGGGCATCCAAAAGGTGCGGAAGGCAGTGACTGAGAAGTGTAGCAAGGAGAGTCGCCATTGCGATGGCTGCGGGGCGTCCCATGACTGACGCAAGTGCCCGTTCCGGAAGGCCGAGTGCCACAACTGCGGACGGAGGGGCCACATCGCCAAAGTATGCAGACGATGGTGCGGAGAGTACAAGGGCCCAGCGGAACGTCCCCAGAGGAGACCGGACAGCGTCAGCAGAGTTTCTGATGACAGTGACCCAGAAATGCATCGTGTGTACCGGTGGGTTTGTGGTGACAGTAGCATGGCTGTCCACAGCGTGTCCTTGGGACACCCCCGTTATTTTGTTGAGGTATTGTTGCAAGGGGTTCCAGTTAGGATGGAAATAGACTCGGGGTCTTCCTACTCCATTATATCCCAGCAGGAGTTCCTGCGTATTCCCCCCAATGAGCAACCCAAGCTCAAGGCCCTAAAGACTCAGTTGCGGGACATTCAAGGGATCAGGATCCCAGTGTTGGGGGTGGGGGAATTCAAGGTGAAATTCAAGCACCACAGGGAGAGGCTGCCCTTAGTAGTCCTGAAAGAGGGGGGGTTGCTGTCTCCTGGGAACACAGTGGTTCCAGCCCCTGGGAATTTCAATAGAGGGTATCCATGCCGTCGGGTCCAACCCCATTCTGGACATTTGCAATGCACACCCAGCGGTTTTCGAGAAGGGGCTCGGGAAATTCAAGGGGCCCCCAGTTTCATTTGACCTGGACGCAGAAATCCGGCCCATTCGGCTCAAGCCAAGGAAGGTCCCATTCGCCCTCAAGGACAAAATAGAGGCAGAACTGGACAAACTGGTGGGCCAGGGGATTTTGGTTCCAGTGGACTCTGCGGAGTGGGAAACTCCTATTGTGACTGCTCTAAAACCTAATGGGGAGGTTAGGATTTGCGCAGATTATAAATGTACGATAAATAAGGCAATCCGCCCAAATGCATATCCGATGCCGTTTGTTAGCCACCTCTTAGCGATGTTGCACGGGGGAAAGTCTTTGCTAAATTGGATTTGGCGCAGGCATACCAACAGCTGACCGTAACTCCAGCTGCCGCCGATGCGCAAACAATTGTAACCTGTAAAGGGGCTTTTAAGGTCACGCGCCTGCAGTTTGCCGTAAATTCGGGCCCCGGGATTTTCCAGTCCCTTGTGGAACGTTTGTTAAAGGGGCTCCCCAGGGTTCTCCCTTATTTTGATGATGTACTGATCACAGGGGGGAGTGTGTCAGAACTGGCAAAAAGGTTAGACAAGGTTCTTTCAATTTTCGAAAAAGCGGGGTTGAGGTTGAAAAAGAGCAAGTGTGTGTTCCTAGCGAGGGAGGTTGAGTTCCTTGGGTTTAAGATAACCCCTGATGGAGTAAAGCCCTCCGAATCCAAGGTTGTGGCTATCCAAAATGCCCCTTGCCCCACCGTGAAACCGGAGTTGCAGTCATTTCTTGTGCTCCTGAATTTCTATCATTCCTTCCTGCCAAGGAAGTCGTCAGTTGCGGAGCCACTGCATAAGTTACTCAAGAAGGATGCGGTTTGGCGGTGGGGAGACAGTCAGGAGAAGGCGTTTAAAGAATTAAAGCGGCTTCTATCCTCAGAAGCGGTCCTGACCCACTTTGACCCTAGAAAGACTGTAGTCCTAGTCTGCGACGCCTCACCAGTAGGGGTGGGGGCGGTGCTGTGCCACGTCTTAGACAATGGGCGAGAAGCCCCAGTTGCATTCTACTCCAGGTCACTTTCACAGGCAGAGCACAACTACACGCAAACGGACAGGGAGGCTCTCGCCATAGTCGCTGGAACAAAGAAATTCCACGACTTCCTGTATGGTCGACCGTTCACCATTGTGACCGACCACAAACCCCTACTAGGCATTTTCACCACAGGCAAGCCCACGCCACAGATTCTGTCCCCCAGAATGCTTCGATGGGCTATTTTTCTCAATGCATACCAGCACACGCTGGTCCACTGCCCGGGAAAAGATATTAGCCATGCAGATGCTCTTTCCAGGTCGCCCCTGCCACAGCTAGGAGACCCTAAGTGTGAGGTGGAGAGGGATCACCAAGGGCTTCTGATTGAAGCCCTCGACTCATCCCTGATAGTTTCCGCAGACCTCGCCAAAGCCACGGCAAAGGACAATACCCTTTCCCTAGTGAGCTCCTGGGTTCAGAAAGGGTGGCCAATGACTTCCCCTGGGGAGGAATTCACAGCTTATGTTAGGAAAAGAGATGAGCTTTCCACAGAAAGGGGCTGCCTCCTATGGGTCCAGCGGGTGGTCATTCCTGAGTCACTGAGATTGAGAGTGCTCAAGTTACTGCACGTCAGCCACCCCGGGATCGTACGCTCTAAAGCGTTGGCCAGAAGCTATTTCTGGTGGCCCCAAATGGATGCTGACATAGAGCAAATGGTCGGCACTTGCGAGAGTTGCCAGAGTTCTCGACCCGAAGAGTCCCGACTTCCCCACAGAGAATGGGACACAGCCAGAGGCCCGTGGTCCTGGATACACATAGATTTCGCAGGTCCTTTCAGGGGCACCCTTTTTCTGCTAATAGTAGATGCGTACTCCAAGTGGTTGGAGGTAATTCCGATGTCCAACACCTCGTCAGCCGCAACCATAAAGCAATTGTGCAAGGTGTTTAGTTGTTTCGGGATTCCAGATGTGCTTGTGAGCGGCAACGCCAGTACCTTCACGTCTGTGGAATTCCAGGCATTTATTGAGAAAAATGCCATGCAGCACATCACCTCTGCCCCTTTCCACACCGCAACAAATGGCCAGATAGAATGCCACGTGCGGACTACAAAAGAGGCGCTGCAGCGCATGGGCCCCGGGGACCTGAACCTACAGCTGTGCCAGTTCCTGCTGTCCTATAGGGTGATGCCACTCCTGTCAGGGCTCTCACCTGCAGAGCTCCTCATGCGCAGGAAGCCAGCAATGCTTCTAACGAGGTTAGACCCCACAAGGGTGGAGGATAAAAGGAAGAACATAGAGATAGGTGATACCAAAAGTTTTGGAATTAGAGAGCCTGTATATTGCAGGAATTACGTGGCCGCAGGACCAGCCTAGGTCCCCGGAGTAGTCATTGAGCAAACAGGGCCAGTTTTGTACTGTGTAGAGACCAGCACTGGTCTTCTCTGGAGAAGGCACACCGATCAACTCCGGCGTAGGGTCACCAGTAGGCAGGACACATACATCCAGCCACAGGATTCAGCGTTAGGGTCCTCCCCCACCCATTCAGCCCAAGGGGGAGACATGGGGTACCCTTCGGGCACAAATGCGGATCGTCGATCCCAACCTAGGGGGGAGGGGATTGATACAAACCCATATCCTGTGGACACCAGGGATACTTTGGGAGAGAGGTATGAGTTTGATGGCGAGGAAGAGTTTAACTTTGATTTTCGGAACTGGGTGGGTGGGGGTTCGGAGTGGTCCCCCACCCGTCCAAGTGAAGAGCGGGGTTTTTCGTTAGTCCCAGGAGCACCTGGTTTCTCGACACTAGAATTCACCCCTACCCCACATTTCCAGCCAAGGGCTCCCCAGTCAGGGGTGGCACAAACATGGCAAACTGCTAACGAGTCCATCCCTCCTATTGCAGGGCAAGAACCAAGAGAGCAGAGATGTGCAAGGGCCCCTGAGCCAAGCCTAGCAGCCGCACGCCCCAAATGCACATGCGGGGAACCACATTGGTTGAGGGACTTCGTCCCATCCTAGGAGGGAGGGATGTTATGTATGGAACAATATGAAATGTAACTGCTACACTGTGCCTTTAAGTTAAATGTAACTGGTTCTACAGGAAATGTATACTTAAGCCATTTGTAAAGATACATTGTATTCAGCTGCTATTGGAATGCGAGCTTACTACCAGAGATGGGAGTAGCGAGCATTCAACTCACATGGTACAAATTCCCCAATCATACACAGCCGCGGGAAACCTGGACACACCTGGACAAGAAGGACGGGACTCTGGACGACGTCACACCGACAGTAGCCAATAGGCTACCGTGCAACCAGATTCAAATGTATAGTGACTGTATAAAAAGAGTTGTATTGCCACCATTACCTCGTGCTCATACTATACTTCGTGTAATAAAGATGTGTTAAGCCAGGCTACGGCTGCTTCTATTGTCTTGCTTCCCTGAACACCAAAGCCTCTCTGCCCCATCCAGAGAGGAGCCCAGGGGCACTGGACTTCCTCTGGCTGGCTGCTGGTCAAGCGGCACTGGTCTCAGCGGCAGCTGGGAGCAGCTTTTGAGAGTGTCGGAGCAGCCCTCAGGTGTTGCTCGTCTTCCTCTGGCCAGCTGCGGGTCGAACCGCTGAGTTGCTGAGTTTCTCTGTCAGTGATTGGATCTGTTATTTTAAACAGTTGTAACAGATTTTTTAAACAGTTCTTAGTTGCATTTTGGACTGTGGTTGCTTAGTAGTTAAGACACTGAACTTGATGATGGGAAGGTCAGCAGGTCAGCATTTCAAGCCCCAAGTACTGCACAATGGAGTGAGCTCACATCTCTATCCCAGCTTCTACCAACCTAGGAGCTTGAAAGCAAGAAATTGCAAGTAGTTAAATAGGTACCACTTCAGTGGGAAGGTAATAGCGTTCCGTGCACTCCGGTGTCTAAGCATGCCTGCCACACGTCTACAGAAACGTCTGCAGATGTAGACAGTGCTGGCTCTTTGGCTATAAACAGAGATGAGCACCGGACCCTAGAGTTAGATACGATTGACTTTCGAGCAAGAGCACCTTTATCTAGTTGCATTTAGTTTTAATATGATGATCTATTTAATTATGTATTTAGATTTATATTGCTTTTTAAAATTTTACTCTAACCTGTCATGGTTCCCAGGTTTTGGAAAAAAGAGGATTTAAAATAAATTAATAATATAGAATAGAGGGGAATAGCAGTAAGTCAGGATAACCTGCAGCATTTCATCTTCTTCTTGTCTGCTTTGTTGTTTCTTTGTCTTTATGACTGATCTCTTCAAGCGTTACTTTCTTCTATATCTGCCTCCCTGCCTCTATCTCTCTGCCATGCAGTTAACTGCAGTGGCCAAATCTTTAATCTAGCTTTCAAGCAAGAGTGTATTTCACCATAATAAAATATTTTCTTTCCTGAAGTTACGTTTTAGGGATGCTTCCATTTACTAGCAAAACTAAGGATCATGAAATGGGAGATAAGTTTAGATTAGAATTAAATGTGGCTTTGCAGACTGTTAAAAAAAGGGCCACAGTGGCTTAGTGGTTAAGATGCTGATCAGGAGAGGGATAACAGGCAGGGCTAAGTATTCTTTATTTGGTTTGTGTAAGAGTTTATAATTGGGGTTGTAGATGGATTCCCTAGTCTAATTTGGAAATCAATGTGTTGCTTTGGAATGATTTGGTATGGAACGCTTTGTGTCTGAATCCAGGCTGGTTTGTAAAACTGCATTGATTTACACATCTTCTTCTTCTTCCGTGTCTAGGCCAGACGCAAAACTGTCAAAATGAAGGCACCTTTTGGTGAGTTCATTCTGCAGTTCCTTCCGCCTGCCCTAGTTTGAGAAAGATTAGTCAGCAACACAAGGTTGCCATTACCAGGGTACGCCCAATTGTGGTTCAAAAATACCATAATCTTTGAGGAGCCTCTTTCTGCGTCTGCTTCACAAACTGGCATGCTTTGTTACCCTGGGTCATCAAGTCATATTTAAGCTGCGGCAACAGCATTTCAAGGTACAGAATGTGAAATACTTAAAGAGTGGCTTTATCATTTCCATTCTCCCTGAGTCTTAATCCTTCATTCTATCAAGTACACTACACTGTCTCTGAATACTTGTAGGTGCATACTAAGATTGTGAGTTTTGCTTTTAAGAAAAAGCTAAGGCAATTTCTGCCCCAGCCTGTTCAATTTGAGCTCTGGACCCAAATCAATATAGATATTTGTTTGTTTCTTCACCCTGTAATGAAATTTGAACAATCCACTTTGATCCGGGCCTGAAATAAACTGATCTAAATCAGACTGATTTGGTTAGTGATTTCAGCTTGCAGATCCTCTCTCTGTAAGGAGGCTTATCTGTGTTGGAAAACTACTTGCTGCTATTTCAGAAAAATATCTATTTGTTAAAATGTTTAGATATCTCTCTCTCTCTGATCTACACTTCTAGCTTACTCCAGCAGCAGAATTTCTACATCTATGAAGAACCATTCATGTCCACCACTGCTGTAAACCAGTAGATATTTAGGAATCTTAAAACAGACAGAAACACACACACACAAACCAAAACACAATCAGGAGGAGAAACAGATGTTCTGTTATTAACTTATTTCCTATAGGATATTCATTAGGAGTGAGACTTCTAGAATGTAATTACTTTGGTTCCAGAGTGCCACTTACCAGATATCTTTGAAACTCATTATATCATTCACTGCTAGTGGGTAATTCTTCCAGAAAGCATCTGGACTCCCTTAGCTCTGTAAGTTGATGGCAGCTGAACAACATTGGAACAGCCACAGGTTCTCTACATTCTGTCCTCTGTGTGTGTGTGTGTGTGTGTGTGTGTGTGTGTGTGTGTGTGTGTGTGAGAGAGAGAGAGAGAGAGAGAGAGAGAGAGAGAGAGAGGATGGAAATGCTCAGAAAATCACTAACAATATTACTGCACGACCTGCGATAAGAGGGATGTTGTTCATATCACAGGAAAAATGCCAATAACATGAGTTCAACATAATCACATTAAGAGAGAACTTATGTTTCTTATAGAAGATTACTTCCCAATATACTCAGGACATCTGAATAATCGTCACTAATAGGTAAAGGTAAAGGTCACCCTTGCTCGAAAGCCAGTTGTATCCGACTCTAGGCTTCAGTGCTCATCTCTGTTTAACCAAAGAGCCAACACTGTCTGTGTATGTAGACATTTCCATGGACATGTGGCAGGAACGCTGTTTACCTTCCCACTGAAGTGGTCCCTATTTATCTACTAGCAATTTCTTGCTTTTGAACTGTTAGGTTGGCAGGAGCTGGGACAGAGAGGGAATCTCATGCTGTCATGCAGCACTCGGGTATCGAACTCCGACCTTCCAGTCTTCAAAGTTTAGCATCTTAACAACTGAACCACCACAGTCCTCATGTTTTATGTGATGCAGCCTATGAAGAAATTTTTCAGAAAGCTCTGTTCATTCTATATGAGGACAAGACAATAAGGCTTTTCCTAAAATGACTTTTCCTCCTTTTCTGCAAAGCAAATAAGAGTGTTTTCCTTTTTGTGAAACTACATGCACAGCAAAGTACAAAAGGGCAGTTCGTGTTCACAGGCAGATACAAACTACCCATTCGGTGCTTGTTGTGTTCTAATAGGGTAACCATCTTCATGTGATAACAATGTATCTTAACAATGTAACATTTCCTACCAGTAACAATATAGCCTTCAGCTGTATCACTATAAACCCTGTATGAGGACGCGAGCTAATGACCACCAGTGGGCAGCGGCGAGCGTCCAAGCTCTCTTGGTCCATACTCATCAAAGGCCACAGCGCGGAGTTTCCCGCCACTACCTACACCTGGACAAGAAGGGCGTGACCAACAATGATGTCACGCGGACAGTAGCCAATAGGCTATCACGGAGCCACATTCGAATGTTTACTACTGTATATATAGAGCTATGCATCCGCCATTACCTCATGTTCCCTCTGCCCACCATGCAATAAACCTGTGCTAAACCAGCCCGTGGCTGTTTCCTGTGTCTTGGTTCTCATACACTAAATTGGCGACGAAGGTGGGATGATGGATCCCCAAGGAGCCAGGGCACAGAGCGGGTTCAACATTACCAAACCGCAAGACTGGGAGCTCTTTGAGATGGACTTCCAGGCGGCACTGGTGGAACTCAAAGTCAAAGACGACGAGGAAAGGAAGAGGGCCATCCTCACCCGAATGCTTGGGATAGAAACCAAGCGAACGCTGGTGGGCATTATTGCACCGAAGAAGATGAGTGATTTCAAAGCCGAGGACATCATGAAACTGCTGCGTGAGCGGTTCCGACCCTCGAGGGCAATGTTTCCCGCGCGGAGCGCGTTTTGGAGGCGAGTCCAAGCGCCGGACGAGTCGGTTGAGACCTTCGTAACAGCCATGAGAATAGCCGCCGCTCCCTGCAGATGGGACAATCTAGAGACGGCCCTCAGGGACGGAGTTCTGTGTGGCCTGAAGGACAAGGAAGTGCAGCGCAGCCTGATGAACAAGGAGCCACCACCCACGCTGGCAGAGGTTGTGGAGGCCGCGGAATCCGCGGAATCCACGAATGCTGGGGTAGACGAAATGCACCAATGGCGTGAGTGGCGTCCTAGGGCCGGCAAAGCGGAGAATTCGGTGCACGGAAAGTCCGGACAGTCGGTGCACGCAACCCGACGAACCTCGAAGTCGTCTACGGAAGGCAGCGACGGCGAGGAGGTCCAGAAGGTCCGAAAAGGAGGTCGCCGCTGCGATGGTTGCGGAGCGGCCCATGAGCGCGCGAAGTGCCCATTCAGAAAAACCGAGTGTTACAACTGCGGACGTCGGGGGCACATCGCCAAGGCGTGCAGGAAGCGGAAAGAGGGCCGGAGGCATTCACAAGACCGTTCGGCCAGACCGGACCGTCCAGCGAGGTCCAAAGATGGCGCCCGGACCACGAGGAAGCAGGACGGCGTGGGCCGCATCTCGGACGACAGCGAGGACGACGCTCCCGTGTTCAGCGTGTCCGCGGGACAACCCCATTACTTCGTTGAGGTACTAGTACAAGGGGCCCCTATTAGGATGGAAATTGACTCGGGGTCCTCCTATTCTATAATTCCCCAGAGAGAGTTCTTGAAAATCGACCCCCACGTGCGGCCCAAGCTTAAAACGTTGAGGTCCACGCTACGAGACGTACAGGGGAACAGCATTCCAGTGTTGGGGGTCGGGAAATTTCGGGTCCGTTTTAAGAGACATTCCGCGGAACTCCCCCTAGTTGTTCTCAAAGGAGGAAGTTGTAGCCTCCTCGGGACACAGTGGTTTCAGCCTTTGGGTTTGTTCATGGGGGGGTGCATGCCGTGGGTGCGGATCCAATACAAGCGGTGTGCGACGCGCACCCCGCCGTTTTTAAAAAAGGACTGGGAAAGTTCAAGGGACCCCCCGTAGCCTTCGACCTAGACCCGGAGGTCCGCCCGATAAGACTCAAACCACGCAGGGTGCCGTTCGCACTAAAGGACAAAATAGAGGCGGAACTGGACAAACTGGTGGGCCAGGGGATTCTTGTTCCTGTTGATTCCGCGGAGTGGGAAACTCCAATTGTAACAGCACTAAAGGCTAACGGGGAGGTGCGCATTTGCGCTGATTATAAGTGTACAATTAACAAGGCGATCCGCCCTAATGCATACCCGGTGCCGGTGGTCAGCCACCTTCTGGCCAGGCTGAATGGGGGAAAGTGTTTCGCTAAGCTCGATTTAGCACAAGCCTACCAGCAACTCCCTGTAACTCCCGCCACGGCAGCGGCACAAACAATAGTTACACATAAAGGGGCGTTCCAGGTGTCGCGTTTACAGTTCGGCGTGAACTCGGCACCCGGCCTTTTTCAGTCGCTTGTGGAACGCCTCCTGAAGGGGCTGGAGGGGGTGTTGCCTTATTTTGATGACGTATTGATAACAGGGGGGAGTGAGGCCGAACTGGCAAAGAGATTGGATCAAGTACTGACTGTGTTCGAGAAAGCGGGGCTGCGACTGAGAAAAGACAAATGTGTTTTCTTCGAAACAGAGGTTGAGTTTTTAGGGTTCCGGGTCACACCCGAGGGAATTATGCCGTCCAAATCCAAAGTAGCCGCCATCAAGAAGGCCCCTCGCCCCACATCCAAAACCGAACTACAGTCATTTCTGGGGCTCCTCAATTTTTACCATACCTTCCTTCCACGGAAGGCGTCTGTGGCCGAACCGCTCCATCGGTTGCTTAAAAAGGAGGAAACATGGCTGTGGGGTGACGAGCAAGAGAGGGCGTTTAAAGAGTTAAAGCAACTCCTAACATCCGAGGCAATTCTGACTCATTTCGATCCCAAACGGCCAGTGGTCTTAGTCTGTGACGCATCCCCGGTGGGGGTGGGGGCGGTGCTTTGCCACGTGTTGGACGACGGAAGGGAGGCCCCGATAGCGTTTTATTCAAGGTCCCTGTCCCAAGCAGAGCGGAATTACGCACAGACCGACAGGGAGGCATTAGCGATAGTAGCGGGAACCAAAAAATTTCACGATTTTCTGTATGGGCGCCCATTCAAGATCGTGACCGATCACAAGCCCCTGTTAGGAATCTTCACTGCAAATAAGCCCACGCCACAGATCCTGTCCCCGAGGATGCTGCGGTGGGCTATCTTTCTCAACGCATACCAACATGAGTTGGAATACCGGCCCGGGAAGGAGATCAGCCATGCAGACGCACTCTCAAGGTCTCCTTTGCCCTTGTCGGGCGACCAAAAGGCACGGGTAGAGAGAGACCACCAGGTATTGCTAATAGAGGTCTTAGATTCACCCCCAATAGTACCAGCCGACATTGCCAGGGCGACAGGCAAGGATAGAACGCTGGAGAAAGTAAGCTCTTGGGTACAGAAGGGGTGGCCGGCGTCCTCCCCAGGTACGGAATTCGACCCATTCTTTCGGAAAAAAATAGAGTTGTCCCTAGAGAGGGGGTGCCTTTTGTGGGGCCAACGGGTGGTGGTCCCTACATCCCTGCGACCGGGGGTGCTCAAACTGCTGCACGTCAGCCACCCGGGGATCGTCCGTTCCAAGGCGCTGGCCCGGAGTTACTTCTGGTGGCCCCAGCTGGACGCAGACATAGAGCACATGATCGGCACTTGTGAGGCATGCCAGGGCTCCCGACCGGAGGCGGCTCATCTCCCGCATAGGGAATGGGACGCAGCAAGGGGGCCGTGGTCCAGAGTGCACGTAGATTTCGCTGGCCCGTTCCGAGGAACCATTTTTCTCCTGATAGTGGATGCGTACTCCAAGTGGCTGGAGGTGATTCCGGTAAAGAGCACGTCCTCCGCCACTACTATTAGCCATCTAAGGAGGGTCTTTTCCATGTTCGGTTTACCCGACACACTGGTCAGCGATAACGCTAGTTGTTTCACGTCCGCTGAGTTCAGGGCATTCACGGAGGCAAACGCCATTCGGCACGTCACATCCGCGCCGTTTCACCCGGCCACGAATGGCCAAGTAGAGCGGCTGGTGCGTACAACAAAGGATGCGCTGCGGCGCATGGGCTCGGGGGACCTGAATCACCAAGTGTGTCAGTTTCTATTGGCGTATAGGGTGACCCCCTTAGCATCCGGATACTCGCCGGCAGAGCTGCTGATGCGGAGAAAACTGACCACGATTCTGTCCAGGTTAGACCTGACGAGGGTCGAGGACAAAGGGAAGAACGTAGGGGTGGCGGTGTTGAAAGGTTTCGCCGCCGGCGATCCTGTGCATTGCAGGAACTACGCCAGCGCAGGGCCAGCCTGGGTACCAGGGAGAGTTATAGAACAGACGGGGCCAGTGTCATATCGGGTGGAAACGAGCACCGGTCTATTGTGGAGGCGGCATGCGGATCAGCTCCGGAGCCGGGTTCTCAGGAAGCAATCCACGGACGGCACGGAGAATGCCTCAGCGTTAGGGTTCTCCCCCACCCGTTTAACCCAAGGGGGAGACAACGAAGGGCAACAGTCCCAAACAAGGGGGGGAAGCAGCGGTCCCGACTCATATCCTTTTGATACGTCAGCTCTATCCGAGCCCGGGGAAGAGGGGGAGGAGTTTGCGACTGCTGCCCCCGAATTTGATTCCGAATTTGATTTTGCGAGCCGGGGGGTTTTTTGGGAGTGTTCCCCCACCCATCCACCCATCCAAGCGAGAAGAGGGGTTTTTCGTTAGCCCCCAGTGCCCCCGGTTCTTCCCAAATAAAGCACACACCTCCCAACAAAGCCGCAGAACCGCGGCAAGTCACTAACAAGTCTCCCTCTCCAATTACAGGGCAGGAAGCCAGGGGACAAAGAGAAGGTAGCAAACCCGGGGCAGGGCAGCCCGCACCGAGACCCCAGCGTGTTCGAAATAAGCCATCTTGGCTGAGAGACTTCGTCTCATCCTAGGGGGGAGGAGTGTTGTGTTCTAATAGGGTAACCATCTTCATGTGATAACAATGTATCTTAACAATGTAACATTTCCTACCAGTAACAATATAGCCTTCAGCTGTATCACTATAAACCCTGTATGAGGACGCGAGCTAATGACCACCAGTGGGCAGCGGCGAGCGTCCAAGCTCTCTTGGTCCATACTCATCAAAGGCCACAGCGCGGAGTTTCCCGCCACTACCTACACCTGGACAAGAAGGGCGTGACCAACAATGACGTCACGCGGACAGTAGCCAATAGGCTATCACGGAGCCACATTCGAATGTTTACTACTGTATATATAGAGCTATGCATCCGCCATTACCTCATGTTCCCTCTGCCCACCATGCAATAAACCTGTGCTAAACCAGCCCGTGGCTGTTTCCTGTGTCTTGGTTCTCATACACTAAAGTGCTTTTACTTTTTCCTAAGTCCATATGACAAAACAGTGGTTACACTTTCAGTAGAAACTGAGCTCTCCATTTATGTGCCTCTCAATCTCACAATCACTAAAACTCTTCCTGAAATGAACAGACCAAATCCTGCCATGTTATAGTCAAGGAGTAAAATGGCAAGGTTCTAGCAAGCAATGATTTATACCTTGAAGACACACAAAAGTTTGTGTGTGTAAGACAGATTGTGGATACAAAGGAAAAAACGATGTTGGTAATGATATGCAAAAATGAAAAGTACAGTCAGTTGCAATTTGATTTCTGTGTGCAAAATAATCAACTAATCCGCATCACATTTTGCATCTCATAGAAACTTGCACAATGATTCTTCTGGAACTTGTCCATGGCAATCTTCAATTAACTACAACCATCTTTTCGGACAAGAGGGCAGAAGCATTTCCTGCACTGCCATCTGTAAAAAATATTTGCTCAGTTGCATTTTAGAAACAAGAAATAAATCTGCCCCTTCTGCTGCCATATTAGTAGAGTATCATGGCTCTAGCAGAGAAGAGAAGTGCATATGGACTTGGCCTGATGGCATGAGCACTACAATGATAGATTGAGGCCCTGGAGCAACAATTCATCTGCCATGCCAGGAATGTCAGGTCAGTTATGATGGCTCCTGCTATCATGTGCAATGTGATGCGAACTAAAATATGTAATCGGTGGATAATGCATCGGGTCATGTGCAACCACAGAGCCAGCACATGGCCTTTTTGCTCTAAGGGATTTCTCTTCAAGCAGAGTCTCATCACTGAATCAAAGGGACAGGAAAAAACACTAAGGCTATCTGATGAAATGTTGGCTGCATGCACCAACAACCAGAAATGACATCTTCAGCCCATGGTCAATCTAGCTTTCACTTATGTTGCTCCTGAAATGTTTTGTTTCAGTTCCACATTCATTTGTAACTTTAAAAAAAGATCCCAACTATTTACACATCAGTTCTTATATAGACACACATTTTGCATTTTGTTTTAGTTAAATATGATCACAAAAAAATCTGCCATATGTAATCAGCAAATACTGCATTCTTCTTCTTCTTCCTCTTCTTCTTCTTTCTGCTCCTCTTCTTCTTCTGCTTCTTCCACCCAATCAGGTGTCGAGGGACATGCAAGGTTCTTGTCCTAGCACTTCTAGCAGCCTCCACCATTGTTATTTGATGTTCTTGTAATATTTCTCTGATGTTTTCTCTCCACCTTCCTCTAGGTCTGCCTTGTGCCCTTTTTCCTTCTCTTTCCACATAGGCCTTGTAAAGTATGGAATTCCAAGACATTCTCTCCAAATGGTCAAACCACTTTATTTGTGATCTCTATATCTAGTTTAATATTGATCCTGCTCTAATTCTTACTCTTATAACCCATTTCCCCATGATTTTCATGGATTCAAGCTGTCCATTCAGGTTAAAAAAAAAACATGTAAAAATCCCGGTTCCAGGAAAAATTTATAAAAAGCTTCAGATGATTCCTTCAGTCTGCAAAGGGTTAAATGAATAGAGTCAGCATTCCCAGAGAGGAAGGGAATTGTATGGATAGGAAGTAAGAAAGACAACTCTTCACTTCCCTTCCTCTCTAGGAATGCTGACTCTATGCATTTAACCCTTTGCAGTCTGAAGGAATACTCTGTAGCTTTTTACATATTTTTCCATTCTAGACTTTTTAGAGCTTTCTTCCAAGGGATCCTTGTGTGGGGTTTAAAGGTGAGTCCAACTCAATTGGGGGTGTGTGTGAAGGGTAGGGTAGAGGAAGGGTCTTAGAGTTTGAAGTGACTAGTCATGCCTGCCACATGACCATAGAAACGTCTGCAGAAGCAGACAACGCTGGCTCTTCAGTTTTGAAATAGAGATGAGCACTGAACTCTAGAGTCGGATACAACTGGCTTTTGAGCAAGAGAGTCCTGGTTTTGGGGGATAGAATTATGGCAACCTTACATGTGGCCCACATCACTGGCACCGGAAGCAGAAGTGGACACATTTATGACAGCCGCGGATGCATTTTACAGAAGCATTTAAGGTGGGGAGAATCACCAGTCCAGCCCACTCAGCTGTCTGGGGGGGGGGGGTGTGTGGTCCTGTCTGCAGCTTTAAAGTGTTGAGAATCTCAGCTATATGGCAATAATTTAAATATGGCTTCATGACCAGGTGGAGGATACAGAGGGGCAAATTATGTGAGTCAGTGTGTCATTTCACACTTGGTGATGACTGAAGACCCAGATTGCTATTCAGTTCTTTTGTTTTGAAGTTGTGTCCAGTAAGATAAAAAGACACCTTCATTCAATATCATGTGTGGTATATGCCACACTAACTCATGTATTCCTGGGCCATCAATATGCAACAATAATTCATAAGTGCACCTCCATCTGTGCAATTAACACAGCTTCAGGTATTAATGCACACAGGATGAACTTTGATGTTTTTTAACCACTCTGTAAAATTTGCAGACAATGTGTCATACAGATAAATGATACAAAAAACCACCCTGCATAAAAGGGAAAGGCTACATGCTTCATTAGCTATTGTCTCCTAGACACTTGTAAAATTTCCAGTCTGGTTCTTAGGAATATATTGCAACTTATTCTTTGCAGGATAGACTAGACTTGACATTCTGACTACTTGACCCTTGTTGCTATGAGTCACCAAATACAAATGGCTGATCCAATCTACTCTGAGTTAACATGGAATGCCTGGAAGCAGAGATGTCCATTTCTGAAATCATCGCAGATATTGTGTTGCTACAGAGCAGGATATGTACAGGAGACTCCCAAAGGGCTGTTTTCCTGGAATGCAGGTAATCTCTTACATAATCAGCCCCTATGATTCTCCTTTGGAAGCCTTCCAACTCACCAGACTGCTTGGTGATAGGGAATTTGAGTGCTCATTCCCCATAGTATGACGGTTCTACAGAGATCCTGCCCTGTGCCACCTGATCTAATACCATTTGGATCAGGACAAAATAATCAGAACCTGCATTACTCTAAAGGTGCTCAGTAAATAGGGAGAAATGTGACTCTCATTTTCTCCAGGAAATCAAGAACAGATCTGACTGTGGGCAGAAGGCTGTGATCTGAAATACCTTTTGAAAACATGTTGCAGAGCAGTTTTGAATAATGAAAAGAGGTAGAAATAATCGCCTCTTTTGCCACCAAGTTGCTAATTTGTAAAACAGCCAGCTGGTATTGCTCAGTCTTTCAAGTCAGGTCTGTCCGCCTTTAAAGGGAGCTGGAGTTATTGGGGCCATCTAGGTAAACAGTATCATGTAGTTTACCCCACCCACTGCACTTTCTGTTTTGAATAATTCAAAGGATTCCAGCATTCTCACTTCTTCTTGTTCAAGCGCCGTATCTGATTCTGGCGATCAGCCATGAGGATTCTCCTGGGAACAATATAATGTAGTGGCCTTTCATTTGCCTTCTGCTTCACAGCATGACACCCATAGTACCACTGATCCAGTTCCACAAATCACTTTCTGGTCTTGAGCCCTTTGTTGTTGTTGTTCAGTCGCACAGTCGATTCCGACCCTTTGCGACCCTATGGACCATCGTTCTCCAGGCACCTCTGTCCTCCACCATCCCCCTCAGTCCTCCCAGTTCTGTGCCCATTGTGTCTATAATACCATCTATCCATCTCATCCTTGGCCTCCCCCTTCTTCTTTTGCCCTCCACCTTTCCCAACATCACGGCCTTCTCAAGTGAATCCTCCCTTCTCATTTGATGCCCAAAGTACTTTAGCCTCATCTTTACTATTTGACCTTCCAATGAGCAGTCAGTGTTGATTTCCTCCAAGACTGACCTATTTGTTCTCCTCGCTGTCCAGGGTACCCTCAAAACTCTCCTCCAGCACCACATTTCAAAGGTGTCTATTCTTCTGCGTTCAGCTTTCCTAATTGTCCAGCTCTCACATCCGTACATTACCACTGGGAATACCATTGCTTTGACTATTCTAATTTTTGTTTGCAATGTGATGTCTCTGCTTTTCACTATGTTCACCAGGTTTCTCATGGCTTGTCTCCCAAGAATCAGTCGCCTTTTTATTTCATGGCTGCAATCCCCATCTGCAGTGATCTTAGATCCTAAGAAAGTAAAATCTGTCACTGCTTCTACTTCTTCCCCATCTATTTTCCAGGAACTGATCGGGCCTGTTGCCATTATCTTGGTTTTCTTGATATTGAGTCTCAAGCCAGCTTTTGCACTCTCCTCCTTCAGCCGAATCAAGAGATTCTTTAGGTCTTCCTCACTTTCTGCCATTAGGGTGGTATCGTCTGCATATCTCAGATTGTTTATGTTTCTCCCAGCAATTTTGATCCCATATTGTGATTCCTCCATCCCTGCGTTTCGCATGATGTGCTCTGTGTATAAGTTGAATAAGCAGGGTGACAAAATGCAGCCTTGTCTTACTCCTTTTCCTATTCCAAACCACTCTGTCATTCCGTGTTCTGTCCTAACTGTTGCTTCTTGGTTCCTGTACAGATTTCTCAGGAGGCATATGAGGTGCTCTGGTATTCCCATCTCTTTAATCACTTGCCACATCTTGTTGTGATCCACACAATCAAATGCCTTAGTGTAGTCAATAAAGCAAAAGTAAACTTGTTTCTGGTATTCCTTTGTTTTCTCCATGATCCAACGTATGTTGGCAATGTGGTCTCTAGTCCCCCTGCCTCTTCTGAAACCAGCCTGCACCTCTGGTAGTTCTCTTTCCACATGCTGCTGAAGTCTATCCTGTATTATCTTGAGCATCACCTTGCTGGCGTGTGGGATGAGCGCAATTGTTCGATAATTTGAGCATTCTTTGGCATTGCCCTTTTTTGGGATTGGAACATATACTGATCTTTTCCAGTCCTGTGGCCACTGTTTTGTTTTCCAAATCTGCTGGCATATTGAATGCAGTAATTTGATGCCATCATCTTTTAGAGCTTTGAAAAATTCAACTGGGATACCATCATCTCCACTAGCTTTGTTGTTTGCAGTGCTCTTTAGGGCCTTTCTGACTTCACTCTCCAGGATGTCTGGCTCAGGTTCAAATTCTTCATCATTGTGACTATCAGGAGTGTTGAGTTCCTTTTTGTAGAGTTCCTCTGTGTACTCTTTCCATATTTTCTTAATCTCTTCTGCATCAGCTAGCTCCTTTCCGTCTTTGTCCCTTATCATGTTCATTTTTGCTTTAAATGTTCCCTTGATTTCCTGGACTTTTTTGAAAAGGTCTCTGGTTCTGCCTCTTTTGTTGTTTTCCTCCATTTCTCTGCACTGTTCTTTTAGGTAATTTTCCTTATCTCTCCTTGCTTTTCTTTGAAATTCTGTGTTCAAAAGATTGTATTTTTTTCTTTCTCCTTTGACTTTTGCATTCCTTCTTTCCTCTGCTATTTTAAGAGCCTCATCAGACAACCACTTTGCTTTCTTGCTCTTCTTTTCTTTTGGTATGGTTTTCTTTGCTGCTTCCTGCATGATGTCCCTCATCTCTGTCCATAATTCTTCTGGCACTCTATCTATTGAGTCTAAGCCATTGAATCTGTTCATCACCTCCACCGTGTATTCTTTAGGGATGCTGTCTAGGTGATATCTGTCTGGTCTCTTTGTTTTCCCTATTTTCTTTAGTCTAAGCCTGAATTTTGCAATCAGTAGGTTGTGATCTGAGCCACAGTCTGCTCCAGGTCTTGTTTTTGCTGACTGTATGGAGGTTCTCCATCTTTGGCTGCAGAGTATGTAGTCAATCTGGTTTCGGTGTTGGCCATCTGGTGATGTCCATGTGTAAAGTCGCCTCTTGTGTTGCTGGAAGAGGGTGTTTGCTATGACCAGTGCGTTCTCTTGGCAGAACTCTATCAATCTTTGCCCTGCTTCATTCTGTGTTCCAAGACCGAACTTGCCTGTTATTCCCTCCACTTTTTGATTGCCTACTTTGGCATTCCAGTCTCCTAAAATAATTTGGACATCATTTCTTGGTGTCTGTTCTATGAGGTGTTGTAAGTCCTCATAAAACTGGTCCACTGTGGCTTCATCTGCACCCGTGGTTGGTGCGTATATTTGGATCACAGTAACATTGAAGAGTTTGCCTTGAAATCTGACTGACATCATTCTGTCATTTTTGAGGTTGTATCCCATTACTGCTCTTCTCACTCTTTTATTGACAATTATGGCTACTCCATGTCTTCTAAGGTTTTCTTGTCCACAGTAGTAGATGTGATGTTTTCCAGAGCTGAATTCGCCCATCCCTGTCCATTTGAGCTCACTGATCCCCAAGATGTCAATGCTTATTCTTTCCATCTCATTTTTTACCACTTCTAGTTTACCTTGGTTCATTGATCTCACATTCCATGTCCCTATGCAGTATTGCTCCTTACAACATTGCATTCCTCCTCCCTCCTTCCTGTCCCTCCCCTTTCTCCCCTCTGTGGTGTTAAGCATCCTGTATCACCTAGCCTGCCCTTTTGTTTTGCCTTTTGTTTTGGTCCATAGGGTTCTCTTGGCAAGATTTATGGCGTGGTTGCCGGTGTCTGCGCCATTTTTCTCTCCTCATACATTTTATCACAGTTTTTAAAAATTTAAAAACATTTAAGACAACATATTATCCTGCATATTATCACACTTTAAAACACAGTCTCTATGTTAATTGCTATATTAAGTCAGTGTAAAGTCTCTATGTCAGTTGCTATATTAATTCAGCTACATTTTTCACATCAGCAACTTATCCTTGTGTCCTCACTCCCCAGGTGGGGTTGTTTCCTCTGGGCCCCTTGCTCCCGTGACATAGCAGTGGCGAGCAGTGGATGTTTTCCCCGTGGGTCAGCTGTTCCCCGTGGGTCAGCTGTTCCTCTTCCTCTGCCTCTGGCGGCGGTGGTGGATGGTGACTTTTCCGCCGCCTGCCTGGTCTTCCTCCCCCCCGGCTGGGGTGGTCTCGCGGCTGCTCCTGGCCGCATGTATCCTCCTCGCGGCGGCGGCAGTGGAGGATCGCGACCTCTCCCGCCGCCTGCCCGGTCCTCTTCACCCCCGGCTGGGGTGGTCTCGCGGCTGCTCCTGGCCGCGTGTATCCTCCTCGCGGCGGCGGCGGTGGAGGATCGCGACCTCTCCCGCCGCCTGCCCGGTCCTCTTCACCCCCGGCTGGGGCGGTCTCGCGGCTGCTCCTGGCCGCGTGTATCCTCCTCGCGGCGGCGGCGGTGGAGGATCGCGACCTCTCCCGCCGCCTGCCCGGTCCTCTTCACCCCCGGCTGGGGTGGTCTCGCGGCTGCTCCTGGCCGCGTGTATCCTCCTCGCGGCGGCGGCGGTGGAGGATCGCGACCTCTCCCGCCGCCTGCCCGGTCCTTTAGGCACACAAAGTCCTCATTGGCCCCAGGCCAGGATTGATGAAGCTACAACCCTCCATCAAGATGGGTTCAAGTAGGATTTAATCCACTTGCAGACCATCAGCCTTCCCTGTGGACTTTGCAACCCAAGGCCACTAGTCCTCAGGGTTCTCAGGTTAGTTAACCTCAGCCTGACACTTGACATTGTCGCTGGCAGTATGGTCTACTCTATTACCAGAGCAGGATAACCTGGCCAGACTTTCAGCAATCTCACAGGATTCGTATATTTAAAAAAGTGTTTCTTTTAATAATGATAATGGTGATGCTCCAGATCAGGATAAGTGTGGTGATCTTCATCTTCAAAACCATTCAGAAAGGATCCCAATCATCTCCCACTCCAGTCATAGCATCTGTGTTGACAGCAGTTAGAACCAGAAGTAATCACTTCAGTAAGAATTACATCAGAGAATCAAGAGTCAGATGCCAGATTTGGAGCAGTGAAACTATAGCCAATGGTAAGGTTTGAGCTGTGAGCTAAAAAGCTAAAAGAACAGATGGGTGACTCAGTCTATTTTGGGCCCGTATTCCTTTTGTTTGTGCTCATTTGTAAGTCTGTTCCATCTTGTTTCCACTTGAATCTCTCTCTCTTTCGCTCTCTCTCTCTCTCTCTGAGTTGAACACAGCAGGAAAAATACAAATAGATGCACTGTGAAGTCGCACTTTCCCAGATTAATTCACCTCAGCTGACCAAACATGACTTGAAAGAAAGAGAGGAGGAAATTGGCACTCAACTTTGTTTGCAGCTTGTTAATGAACTGAATCCTCTTCTCCCCACATCTGGCATCTTGGTCTGCTTGTTTCCCTCTTACTTTTGTTCCTCAACTCTTGGCCAGCTAGGTGGTTGGAGCATACCTGTCAACCATCCCGATTTGGCTGGGATTACCCCGTAATTCCGTGCCGATTTGCTCCATTTCCCGACCCGCGCTGCCAAAACCCTGTAATTTTGCAGCAGATGAAAGGAGCCACTGCGCAGCCCATCTGCGCAGGTTGCATTGCACGCATGCGTGGAAAGGCTCTACACTTCCGTAGCTCCCTTCCACACATGTGCAGAAGGCTACGCCGCCTGCATAGAAGGCTACTCAAGTGGCGTAGCCCTCCATGTGCATGTGTACAACACGACCTGTGCAGACCCGGTCTGCGCAGGTCCCGGATTCGCCGAAGCTGCGGTTTATTTATTTATTTATTTATTTATTGTTTAGACTTCTATACCGCTTTCCTTCCCATAAAGGGAACTCGAAGCGGTTTACAACAATAATGCCAAACAATATAAAATATGATATAAATAATACGTCAGAATACAATCCAATAATAAAGAAGCATGAAATGTAAATTCAGTACAATAATCAATAGTCAATAATAAACATAATGTTAGAAAACAAAATCAGTATAATACAATAATAAACATCATAATGTAATACACAAATTTCAAAGCAATAAACAATACCCAATTCAAGATTAAACAGTACATATTTCAAAGCAGTTCACAACACTATACAATAAATACATTACGAAGACTCAGTCCACTTCCCTTCCTGCTAAAACAGCTGAGGGGGAGAAAGTCTGACAACAATTCCTGATGTGAAGGCATCAACTGAGCTAGCGGTGAGAGTCCTTTTAAACTCACTGTGCCTTGCCCCAGGTGTTTCTCGGCCCCTCTAGCCCGGCTGGCCAAAGGGTGGGCGGTGCAGGCATCAGCGGAGCTAGCGGTGAGAGTCTTTTTAAACTCACTGTGCCTTGCCCCAGGTGTTTCTCGGCCCCTCTAGCCCGGCTGGCCAAAGGGTGGGCGGTGCAGGCATCAGCGGAGCTAGTGGTGAGAGTCCTTTTAAACTCACTGTGCCTTGCCCCAGGTGTTTCTCGGCCCCTCTAGCCCGGCTGGCCAAAGGGTGGGCGGTGCAGGCATCAGCGGAGCTAGCGGTGAGAGTCTTTTTAAACTCACTGTGCCTTGCCCCAGGTGTTTCTCGGCCCCTCTAGCCCGGCTGGCCAAAGGGTGGGTGGTGTAGGCATCAGCGGAGCTAGCGGTGAGAGTGAGAGTCCTTTTAAACTCACTGTGCCTTGCCCCAGGTGTTTCTCGGCCCCTCTAGCCCGGCTGGCCAAAGGGTGGGCAGTGCAGGCATCAGCGGAGCTAGCGGTGAGAGTGAGAGTCCTTTTAAACTCACTGTGCCTTGCCCCAGGTGTTTCTCGGCCCCTCTAGCCCGGCTGGCCAAAGGGTGGGCGGTGCAGGCATCAGCGGACAGGCATGGGTTGGAGGGGGGTGGAGAGATAAAGGAAGGTTAAGGTGGCTGTGCTCTAATCATTCTCTTGCAAATCTGGAGGGCGAAAACAGAACTGACTTAACAAGATGGAAACAAGACTGACTGAAAATGTCATCCTATCTCTCTGTAGTGCCTTGTTCTTTCCCCCCTTTCTTTGATAAATAAACTGTGTTAGCATTAGAGCCTCAAGCCTATAAAAGATGAAAGAAACAAAATAGGTAAAGAAGAAAGGAAATAAGAAGGCCCAGGCATGGGGAGAAGAGACATGGCAGATCACTTCCCCCACTGCCTTGCTTCCTGAACGGCTGCTGTACCTCGAACAGATAGAACAACTACAAACCAATCCACATAATTACAAGTGATCACATTGCCTGAACTGGAAAAAGTAGAAGCGCTAGTAGCAAAGGTGTTGAGTCTGGTGCTTAAGATGTATTCTGACCAGCAGGATCGGGTCAAACACAGTGATTTATTATTCAGCTCATAATACCAGACCGAGGAACACGTACAAGGTGGCCAGCTTATATACAGTGGAAACAGCAGTTACACAGGTTGATACATTTTGGTGGGCTTCCTGATAAGCGGGAAAGTTTGTGCTGACAAATCAGCTCCTTTTGACAGATATTTATTATTGAAGGGAATTGTGTGGAACAGGTCTCGGTGTTTCAATTTCTGGGAATGGAGCTGAGGGATGATCTAACATGGGGAGCAAACACCAATGATCTGATGAAGAGAGCACAGCAGAGGTTACACGTCTTGAGAATCCTCAGGAAGAAGAACAATCTTTCAAAGGACCTGCTGTTGCCATTCTACCACTGTACCATAGAGAGTGTGTTAACCTATGGTCTGTGTGTATGGTTTGGGAGTTTATTTATTTATTTATTATATTTATACCTCGCCCTACTGGTGCAAGCACCACACAGGGCGGCTTACAGTGTGAAGCAAATACAATAAACATCTATGACGGAGCCTGGGCTCAATGTCTCTGGAGCAGATCCAGCAGTGGCATCCCGATGGCTCCTACCCCCCCCAGCCAATGGTGGGGGCTAAGGGGTGGCGACGAGGTCCTCCTCAGTCGCTCTTCAGGGCCATGGCAGCTCCTCCCCCAGCCAGTGGTGGGGGATAGGGGGTGGCAACAGCTGTACAGCTAGGGAATGAACAATGCTGTCCAGGGTTGTAAAGACCGCGGAGGGGATAATTGGGCATACTCTTCCCACTCTAGATCAAATCTATGCCACCAGGTGTTATAAGAGAGCTGTAGAGATTGTGCAGGATAGTACGCACTCCCGAAATGATCACTTTCAGCTTCTGCCTTCTAGAAGAAGGTATAAGACCAGGACGCTTGAGAAATAATTTCTACCCAAAAGTGGTTCTGGATTTGAATGCAGTGAAATGCAGTTTATGAGGGAGCTTCTGTATATAATTTTTAGAGTTTTTAGATTTTTAGAGCTTTTAGAGTTTTAGAGCTTTTTAGGGGTTAAATATGTATATGTGGGGTGGGAGTATGTTGATAATGTTGTATAGTCATATTTTGTTTAGGTTTTGTTGGTTCAATAAGTGGTTTTTCAGTCTTGTTGTTCTTTGCAGGACAATGACAATAAAGATTACTATACTATTTGAAAGTGGCGCCTTTGCAAAAGGCGCACAATAGTACCATAGACTTATAACAAATAATGTTTGGACACAACAAAAGAGCAAAAGGGTACAGATTAGGGAGGAAAATATCTGGTTTAATTTGAATTGAGTTGTATGCCATGTAGTCAATGAAAAATAACATGGATCTCACTGTTCCTCCAAGAGCATTTCCCACATTGTTTGTCAATATCGATGCTCCCTCTGCCTCTGTTTTCATTTGAAAAAGATGTCCATGAAAAGAACATGCACAAAATATCAAGAAGAGGCACAGTCTTGCCCTGTTTAATTAGTGAAAACTTGTCTTAAAAGGCAGGTCTTTAACTGTCAATGAAAATAATAAGGGGGTAGTGGTGGTGGTATCAACCTGACCTCCAAGGGAGAGAACCAGAATGCTGTCACAGAGAAGGCCCTCTTTCAGGTCTCCTTCAAATGCACTCGTGAGGACCAAGAGAAGGCCTCCTCTGATGATCTTAGGAGCCAGGTAGACTTATATGAGAAGTTATGATCCTTCAGATCCTAAGATCAGGAGAAAAGTAGCAGTGAACACCAAGAGAACTAGGCAAGAGAATTACCCTCTACATCCTCTGAATGGATATCTGCCTCAAGTCTGCCAGCTCACATCCAGAAAGAGCTTTATGGCAAGAACAAACATTCTTGAGGATACACAAGAGCAAAACCGAATTAAAAGAAGGAAGAAGGAGTTCACTATACAAGAAACCACATTAAAGGAGGATATGGCTGAGGAATTCAACCTCCCCTACGTCACTTGGATGACCATGAATTGGCTGAGGATCGGAGTCTCTAAATGTAAGACCAACATGCCCAAGTGGGGGCTGCTGGCAGATAACAACACATGGTGCAAACGTGGAGAGATTCAGAATCCATATCATCTACTGGTCTGCCAATTACTGCCAGAAACATACACTGATGAGGATTGAAGTTTGACCAAAGACAAAACCAAGAAAGTGGCTTCATTTTGGCAGTCCACGGTTTGATTGGGACAAGGAAGAAGAATAATCCTTCAAATAGCCTGGTCATTCCATTTTTTACATACCTCACAGAAATCAGCTCAAATCAGTCTGACTCTGGTGCATGGCCCTCCTGTATACACATATTTTCAAAATTTTACCTTTTTTTCTTTACAGAATTAAAAAAAAACACACATACTTTTATCTCAGGAGAATGCATTTTGGTATGTTTTCCTTGAGACCAAAATGTGTTGGAATATTTGTGATAGATGCAAGCTGGTGGGTAGCTAAATGCCAATTGACACTTTGGTTCAGGAGAGGCAGGTCAGACTAGTCCTGTGATGGCGAACCTTGGCAGTAAACCCATTTGTGTGGATTCACGGGGGCTTTTGGGAATTGAAGTCCAAGAACATCTGGAGTGCCAAGGTTTGCCATCACAGGACTAGTCTACAGTATATCATAATCCCCTGTTACAGTTTTAATGGTGCTCTGAGCCCCAGCATGGAAGTGACACAGAATAAATAATGGTTTTGCTGTTAATGTGTTATTTTGCTATCTGATGATAGGGTAGCAATGTTCAATTTTGTTCCTATTACCCTTAATGCTTCCACATTATGTTCTGTGTGTAAGGCACAGAAATTGCTCATTACTTTTTGTTACTCATTTTGACTCTTTTTTGGCTATTTTTTCTTCCTTTTTCACATTAAGTTTTTTTCTTTTAAAAGGAATGTGAAATTAATACTTTAATAGCACACAACTAACTGATGATGTTACTTTCCCCACCAATGTGCAACCAGAACTGAATTATTTTTTTAAAAAAAAATCAAAGTAAATTGAAATTAAAAATTAAAAAGGGAAAGAGTTACTATATGTTCAAAAACAAAAGTCACTGCAAGATAGAAGAATCACAGAGATAGGTCTCTGGGCCTAAATTTTTAAAACTTCAAAAATGGTACAAGGAACACAAATATTCACTGGCATTTTTGGATAGTCGCCAAAGCCAATCAGAACCCTAATCCCTGTGTAACTAACTCATTACTGCTCTTTATTCTACTCATGTAAAGGCAAACGTTTCTCTTGCTCGAAAGCCAGTCGTATCTGACTCTAGGGTTCAGTGCTCATCTCTGTTTCAAAGCCGAAGAGTCAGCGCTGTCTGCTTCTGCAGATGTTTCCATGGTCATGTGGCAGCCATGACTAGACACCAGAGTGCCCAGAACGCTGTTACCTTCCCACCGAAGTGGTCCCTACTTGCAATTTCTTGCTTTCAAACTGCTAGGTTGGCAGGAGCTGGGACAACGATGGGAGCTCATTCCATCCTGCAGTACTTGGGAATCGAACTGCTGACCTTCCGCCTCCCAGTTAGTGTCTTAGCCACTTGAGCCACTGCAGTCCTATTCTACTCACAGCATCTAGTTATTTCTCATTCCCCCTTTCTTGTGGATCAGTACTCCCAAATGGCCAACTGAAGGGAAGCAGGCAAGAGAGAAGTCAAACTTTTGCTTGGTAGTGTTAAAATCATTTAACGAATGATTTAATTACTGATTTAAGTCCTACGTACTTTCTAATGCTGTTTTTGTCATCCATCTAAGATCCATATTTTGTCATCTTTATAAAGCCTTGTATAAACAAGCCATATATTTACTCATATTTACTCATATAGTTAAATAAATAGAAAAAGGGAACTTTGTTATGTTCATTGCTTCTCAATAATTATTGTGCAAGGGTGTACATCTGCAGATTAGTTTATGCGTAGATGCTGGGACACAAATTGTCTTCAAGATTTTGGATTTTTGGCAAGAATCTAGAATTGGGGGTTTCAAAAGTAGTAGAGAAGTGTCTGCTGTGATTTATGCATAGGAGGTGCTGTTCTTGTCAGGGTCCAGAAGTATCTTGACAAAGATCCTCATCTGACAACCTGATTGGCTGATTTGTGATTCATCATTAACATCACCACTGATGTCACATAGTATTTTTCTCTGAGCGTTAATACTTTCCATACTTTCCAGTTACATATGTTGTGTAAGCTTGTAATGCAAACATTAGGATTGTTGATGCATGTTGCTGCCTAACAGGGACTTGGGCTTCTGGGAATTGAAGTCCAAGAACATCTGGAGTGCCAAGTTTCACCATCACAGCTCTAACCTTAGATTTGTAAATATGTCCCTCTCTTGCCAGGTGTCAGACTAGTTTAAATTAATGAAAGGTAATTCTCAGCATGTCCTTGCGCTAGTCATGAGTAACAAAAAGATAGGCTGGGCCAGGAGGTCATTAGGCTGGGCCAACATAGTTTTCAGATGCCAGTTAACAGTGTTTGATAGAGGTGAGACTTTTGTCTAAGTCTAAGGGGGTCGGGACATAAAAATGGCCCTGGCTTCCCCTGTTCTTTCCTTAATTCCTAAAGAGAGATTCTTAAATCTAAATACTTCATTTTAATTATTCTTTTTGTGTCCAGGTCAGACTTTAAACTGCCAAAATGAAGTCACCTGTCACCTTCTTGGCCTTGTCATTGGCCAAACTTACATCCTCATCAGTACATGTTTCCGACAGTAACCGGCAGACTAACAAATGAGCTAGATTATGTATCTCTCCATATTAACACATTGTGTTGTCTGCCAGAAGCCCCGACTTGAGCATGCTGGTCTTGCATTTAGGGACTCTGACCCTCAGCCTATTCAGGGTCCTCTAAGTGACATAGGCAAGGTCAGGTTCTTCAACCATACCCTCCTTTAATATTATTCCTTGTCTAGTGAGCTCCTTCCTCCATCTTCTAATTTGTTTTTGCTCTTGTGTACCCTCAAGAATCTTTGTTCTTGCCATAAAGCTCTTCCTGGATACGAGTCCGTGGACTTGAGGCAGACTTCCATTCAGAGTGTCACTCACACTCTCCAAAAAGTAAACAGCTTTTAAGTAAATAAATCAGCCAGATAGGTTTTGAAATGGAAAAAGAGAATTTTATATAAGTTATTCTGTCAAAGCACAACAAAATACAATTACACATGATCATGATACATCATAATAATGCATATATGCATGGTCTTGGTTCCATTGGATCCAAGGACCTACACAAGAGATATAGCTAGCCTTATATACATGAAGCTCTACACGCGTGTTCTTCAGTCCAGATGGTATTCCAAGGGTATTAGGCGTTTTCACCTTTATCTTGATGTTACATATTCTAGTTTACATGTACAGTGGTAAACATGTCTGCTTATTTCAGATAAGACCCTTTTGGGTGTTTTATACAGCAAGCTTAGCAGTAAACAACTTTCAACTAGAGAGGCCTTAATTCCAAGATGGCTCTGCTTATGCTTTTGTATGCATTGCTTTGTAAAGGAATATGTTAACACATATAAAAATATACTTAATTAACGGGATAGTATCAAGAGGATGTTGAGGGTCATTTTCTTGCTTAGTTCTCTCAGCGTCTGCTGCTAGTTCTCTCGTGATCTTGGGAGGAGAGATACCAACAAGATGATTTTTTTCAACTGGTGTAGGTTTGAGGCATCCTGTTATGCACATTCATTTTAATGAAAGAAAGGGACATGAAAGCTGTGTGTTCTTTTCTGTTTTCTGTTTGCTTCTTTAGTTTATCATGAGGTCAATTGTCAGCCAATAATCACAATGTCCTGGATGGAGATGGCATTTTGAGTCATAGAAGGACTGGATTGATTGGAATCCAGTGAAGAATAAACTTTGAATCAGTCCTTCCTGGCGGATGGGATCTGAGTTTGCATTTTTTTTGTCTATGGCTGCAAATCTTTTCTGCTGTTTTTATGGATTTGAGCATACATGTCAACCCTCGACTCCGGAAAAACGGGACCTGCACACATCGCTTGTGCGCAGGTCGCGTTCCACGCATGCGTGGAAAGGTTTTACCCCTTCCACGCATGCGTGGAAGCACTACGCCGCTTGCGCAGCCCTTACGCAAGCGACATAGCACTTCCACGCATGTGTGGAAGGGGTAAAACTCTTCTGCGCATGCGCGGAAAGCATTTCCCCCGCTGCCAAATTACGGGGTTTTGGCAGCGGGGTGCGGGTTATGACGTCAATCGACGTCAATTTATGGGGTAATCCCGGCCAAATCGGGAAGGTTGACAGGTATGGATTTGAGGGAAGACTTTTTTTTAGATTTTGTTTGCTGCCATCAAAAGGCATCCTGTCTGTGTTGCCAGTATATTTTGGAATTATTTTTTTGATTCCTCCAAATCTCTTTGGGTCTGTGACCCTTTCCCCCTTTCTTTTCTTGGATTAGTTTTGCTTTTTGTTGCTGCGTATTGGTGGTGGACACAATTTTTTTCTTCTTCTTCCACGTCTAGGCCAGACATGAAGTTGCCAAATGAACAGGCATATCAGAGAATAAAGAAACAAAAATGCTGTAGCACTTTAAAGACTAACTGTTATATTTCAGTTTGAGCTTTTGTGGATCAAGTCCATTTCATCAGACCAAAATGAAGGCACCTTTTGGTGAGTTCATTCTATGGTTCCTTTCACCTGACCTAGTGTGAGAAAGATTAGCTGCCAAAAGAAGGATGCCAGTACCAGGGTATACCCGATTTTGGTTCAAGAATACCACAGTCTTCAAGAAGGCTCTTTCTGTGTACCCCGCTGGACACAATAAAGAGAAGACATCAATGGGGGAAAGAAATCTCCCCTTCCCCAATATTTTAGTCAATTGTTTAGAGGGGGCTTTGAGAGTGGTTTTTTTTTTTGCCTTTATCTCCTTGCTTTCCTTGTTTTGTGGGATGTGATAGTATATATGAGTTTGATCTTTGCTTTTTCTCCCAATGTGTGTGTATAGATATTCTCCCCCTCCTTTTTATTGATTTTTAACTAATGTGGTTTTTTTTTAAAATTTACTGTAGATTATCTACTTTGCCCCTGCTTTTATTAACTAGTTTTTATTTTATTTAGTTAGGGTTCATAAATGATTCTCTTGCCTCCCTATCCATGATTTTTAAAAAACATTTTAAGGGTTCTGTAGGACTTTTGGATGAGTGCCAGACTGAATATGGATAGTGGAAAATGAAATGCAACAACTCAAAAGAGTGCGCCCATTTCATGTTTAATGAAAGGACTGGTACTTGAAAGACCCTAAAACAAAGTAGAGTAGCTCAGAAACAAATCAGACCTAAAAGTCTTCCCTGTGCACATTCCTAGGTCTAGTTTGAAATACAGTAGTAAGCAATTCAGTATGAGATATCTGTTTCCATTGTAGTAGATTTTAGTTTAGGAGATGTTTAGAAATATTAGCTTTGTTGTGCTGGTACCTTGATAAGTTTGACTTAATTAGGAAGTGGAAGAATGACTGATACTGCATGTGTAGCTGCTTCCTTCTCTCCAATTTTACTTTCCCGGGTAAAGGAGAGGATCACTCCTGGCAGTCTGCATTTTCGCTGCACAAGAGTGGAGCTGTGATCTTGCGGGGCAGAGCAAATCGATATGCTATCACAGCCAAAACAAAACAATTACAACTTTTAAAACTAAGCTTCAGATCAGTACCAATTTATACCCAGCAGTAGCAGACAATCTGTTCTTAGGTAAAGGTCACTCTTGCTTGAAAGCCAGTCGTATCTGACTCTAGGATTTAGTGCTCATCTCTGTTTATAGCCAAAGAGTCAGTGTTGTCTGTGTCTGCACATGTTTCGATGGACATGTGGAAGGCACGCCTAGACACCGGAGTGTATGCAACACTGTTTACCTTCCCACCAAAGGGGTACCTATTTATCTATTTGGAATTTCTTGCTTTTGAACTGCTAGGCTGGCAGGAGCTGGGGCAGTGACGGGAGCTCACTCTATCATGCAGAACTCTGACCTTCCAGTCTTTAAGTTCAACATTTTAAGCACTTGAGCCACCTCAGTCCCTTAATCTGTCCTTACTCTGTGCCAAATTTGGGGGAGTTTTGATAGAAAGCTTTTAGCATATGATTTTTTTGGTAAGTAATACTGTTTTACCCTCCATTCAGAATTTGGATTGTAGATGTTAAAGGTAAAGGGACAAGAGTGGAGCTGTGATCTTGCGGGGCAGAGCAAATCAATATGGTATCACAGTTTAGTGTCTTGCACGGGAGACAAAGAAGGAATCGCAGGAAGGACTAACACAGGTTTATTGATTGATGGTCTGTAAGAACATGTGGTAATGGCGGAGGTACATCTCATTATATACAGTAACACAATACATTTGAATCAGGCTGCACGGTAGCTTATTGGCTGCTACCGGCGTGACCTCGCCCCGGTCATGCCTCTCTCCTGTAGTTCTTCTTCTGTAGTTCCTCTGTGGTTCTTTGACATGCGGGAATCTCCCGCGGCTGTTCGTGATTTGGGGAATGTGAACCATGTGAGACTGAACGCTCGCAGCTGCCCTCTATGGGCGGCTTGCTCGCGTTCCTTAGCAGCTGAGATACATTGTGATTTAGGCTTGTTACATTCATACATTTAAAGAGACATTGTACATGCATACATAACATCCCTCCCCCCTAAGATGGGACGAAGTCCCTCAACCTTTGTGGGTTGCCGCAAGTGCGCCGGGGGCGTGCGGCCGCCTGACCTAATACAGGGGAGCCTGTGACTCCTGGATCTGTGGAGTCTCGTCCTGCAACGGAAAATGGAGACTCGTTAGTGGTTCCGTGGGGCGCTTGCGATGCCCTTGTCTTGGGGGACGGAAATGGAATGAACAGCTGGGAAGTGAACCCCTGTTTATTTCCTGAGGACCCCGGGGACCCTCCCAGCACAAACCTCGGGACCGACGAGGATGCCCTCGCGGTCCCGCCACCTCCTGTTGTCTGTTCGGGAGTTCGGGAACTAGTGGCGGGGGCGGGTGAGCTCCCGCCAGCTGCTTTCTTTTTAGGGGCCGGGGCTATGGAGTACTCTAGGATACAGGAACCGGGGGGCTGGAGGTACCAGGGGCTGAACTGAAACCCCTCTTCTCGCTAGGACGGGTGGGGGACCACTCCGCTAACTCCCCCTGGTACGGAAAATCAAAATCATCACTAAACTGATCCCTCTCTTTCAAAGTATCCTCCTCTGTGGATGAGAACCCAGGATATGCGTTTGTATCCGCGGGTTCCTCCGTGTCTCCCCCTTGGGTAATGCGGGTGGGGGAGGACCCTAACGCTGACGCCCCTTCCCCTGTGACTCGCCTTCTGAGTTGGTCGGCGTGCCTTCTCCAAAGTAGCCCTGAACTGGTTTCGACCCTGTAGGATACCGGCCCCGTTTGCTCCACAATTGTGCCCGGAACCCACGCTGGTCCCGAGGTCGCGTAGTTTCTGCAGTGGACCGGGTCCCCTATCGCAAAACTTTTGGAGCTCCCTCCCCCCATTAGATTAGATTAGATTAGAAGTTTATTTTATATCCCGCTTTCCTGACACAGGTGCCACTCAAAGCGGCTTACAACATGTATAGATACAATAAAACAGAGCAAAAGGCAATACACAGAATTAGGCACAATTAGGCAATACAATACAAAAGGCAAATACACAATTAATATACTCAATACACTGCTGTCAGTCCTAGAACGAGTCCCCCGAGCGGTGGAGTGGCTACGGGGTGAGCGCGGGCCTCCCTCTCTGCGGCGGCGGCGGCGGCTTTTCACCCCTCCGGCCAGGCGTGGCTCGGAGGGGGCGGCGGCGGGTGCAGGTGGGCTCAATCCCCCGAGCGGTGGAGTGGCTACGGGGTGAGCGCGGGCCTCCCTCTCTGCGGCGGCGGCGGCGGCTTTTCACCCCTCCGGCCAGGCGTGGCTCGGAGGGGGCGGCGGCGGCGGCGGGCGCAGGTGGGCTCGATCCCCCGAGCGGTGGAGTGGCTACGGGGTGAGCGCGGCCTCCCTCTCTGCGGCGGCGGCGCCGGCTTTTCACCCCTCCGGCCAGGCGTGGCTCGGAGGGGGCGGCGGCGGCGGCGGGCGCAGGTGGGCTCGATCCCCCGAGCGGTGGAGTGGCTACGGGGTGAGCGCGGGCCTCCCTCTCTGCGGCGGCGGCGGCGGCGGCTTTTCACCCCTCCGGCCAGGCGTGGCTCGGAGGGGGCGGCGGCGGCGGCGGGCGTAGGTGGGCTCAATCCCCCGAGCGGTGGAGTGGCTACGGGGTGAGCGCGGGCCTCCCTCTCTGCGGCGGCGGCGGCGGCGGCTTTTCACCCCTCCGGCCAGGCGTGGCTCGGAGGGGGCGGCGGCGGCGGCGGGCGCAGGTGGGCTCAATCCCCCGAGCGGTGGAGTGGCTACGGGGTGAACGCGGGCCTCCCCATGCTTATGTTCCTCCCTTCATCCTCCACCCTGGACGGATCCATCCAGTCAAAAAGAGTTGCCGGACGCCTCCTCATGAGGAGTTCGGCTGGGGAAAAACCTGAGGCTAAGGGGGTTGTCCTGTAGCAGATGAGGAACTGGCACAATTGCAGGTTCAACTCACCGGGACCCATGCGCCGCAGTGCGTCTTTCGTAGTGCGCACTTGGCGCTCTACCTGACCGTTTGTGGCGGGGTGAAACGGGGCAGCGGTTATGTGTCTGACGGCGTTCCTCTCCATAAATGTCTTGAACTCTGCCAACGTGAAGGTACTAGTGTTATCGCTTACAAGAACGTCGGGCAGGCCGAAGCAGGCGAACAGCTTGCGCAACTGTTTAATGGTTGCGGCAGAGGAAGTGCTGTTCATGGGAATTACCTCCAACCACTTGGAGTAAGAGTCAACGACTAAGAGGAACAAGGACCCGCGGAAGGGGCCAGCGAAATCCACATGGATTCGGGACCATGGGCCGCGGGCCGTGTCCCACTCTCTATGGGGTAGCTTGGATTCCTTGGGCCGAGAGCTCTGGCAGCTCTCGCACGTGCCCACTAACCGTTCTATATCTGCGTCTATTTTAGGCCACCAAACAAAACTCCTAGCTAGGGCCTTGGAGCGCACGATCCCCGGGTGGCTGGTGTGCAGTAGCTTCAGCACCCTCGCCCTCAGCTTCTCGGGAATGACTACCCGCTGTCCCCAGAGTAAGCAGCCCCTTTCCAGGGAGAGCTCCACTCTGCGTCTGCCAAACGGCTGGAATTCCTCACCTGGGGGAGTAGTGGGCCACCCTTTTCTAACCCAGGAGCTGACTTGGGCTAGGGTCTTGTCGGCCGCCGTCGCCTTGGTGAGGTCGGCCGGGACAATTGGGGGTGAGTCGAGGGCCTCGATCAGCAGGACTTGGTGGTCCTGCTCCACCTCGCATGTGGGGTCTCCTAGGCTAGGGAGAGGGGATCGGGATAGTGCATCTGCATGGGAGATCTCTTTCCCTGGGCGGTAAATCAGCTCGTACTGGTAAGCGTTGAGGAATATAGCCCAACGCAACATCCTGGGGGATAAAATTTGGGGGGTCGGTTTGCCGGTGGTGAAGATTCCCAGCAACGGCTTGTGATCGTAAACTCGCGGCCATACAAGAAGTCATGGAACTTTTTCGTTCCCGCAATTATGGCTAGGGCCTCCCTATCCGTTTGCGCGTAATTGCGCTCAGCCTTAGAAAGGGACCTTGAATAGTATGCCACCGGGGCCTCCCGCCCGCTCTCTAGCACGTGGCACAGAACCGCCCCCACCCCCACCGGGGATGCATCACATACTAAAACCACTGGTTTCCTCGGATCGAAATGGGTCAGGACAGCATTCGAGGAAAGGAGTGACTTTAACTCTTTAAATGCTTTCTCCTGCCTGTCCCCCCACTGCCAAGCCGCGTCCTTCTTTAGAAGGGCGTGCAGTGGCTCCGCGACCGATGCCTTCCTTGGCAGGAAAGAATGATAAAAATTGAGGAGCCCCAGGAAAGACTGCAACTCTGGCTTTGCAGTGGGGCGGGGGGCATTCTTTACAGCTGCGACTTTGGACTCTGAGGGGCGAATTCCCTCTGGGGTTACCTTAAACCCGAGGAATTCGACTTCTCTTGCGAAAAATACGCATTTGTCTTTTCGAAGACGGAGCCCCGCTTTCTCGAAGACTGAGAGGACCCCATCTAACCTCGTGGCTACCTCTGCCTCACTCCCCGCTGTTATCAGGACATCATCGAAGTAGGGGAGAACACCTGGAAGCCCCTTTAATAGGCGTTCCACGAGGGCTTGGAAGATCCCGGGAGCCGAATTCACGCCAAACTGGAGGCGCGTCACTTTAAAGGCTCCCTTATGGGTTACAATCGTCTGTGCGGCGGCGGCAGCTGGGGTTACCGAGAGCTGTTGATAAGCCTGCGCTAAGTCTAGCTTGGCGAAGCACCTCCCCCCATGTAACGTGGCCAGAAGGTGGCTGACCACAGGCACCGGGTATGCATTTGGCCGAATGGCCTTATTAATTGTACATTTATAATCCGCACATATCCTGACCTCCCCATTTGATTTAAGGGCCGTAACAATCGGCGTCTCCCATTCCGCAGAATCGACGGGAACCAAAATCCCCTGTCCCACCAGTTTGTCCAGTTCCGCCTCGATCTTGTCCTTTAGTGCGAAAGGCACTCTCCTTGGCTTGAGGCGGATGGGCTGGATCGCTGGATCTAGTTCAAAGGAGACTGGGGGCCCCCGGTACTTTCCGAGCCCCTTTTTGAAAACGTCCGGGTGTGCATTGCACACGTCCCGCATTGGGTCAGTCTCGATGGCGTTAATGCCGGACAGTTCGATTCCCAGGGGAGCAAACCACTGTGTTCCCAGGAGGCAGCACCTTCCCCCCTTGAGGACGACTAGGGGCAGTCTCTCCGAATAGTTCTTAAATTTCACTTTGAACTTTCCCACCCCCAACACTGGGATCCCTTTTCCCTGCACGTCCCGCAAGTTCGACTTTAAGGCCCGCAGTTTGGGCCGCGCCTCTGGGGGAATGCGCATATACTCTCTCTGGGATAGGATGGAATAGGATGACCCCGAGTCTATCTCCATCCTCACTGGGAGCCCCTGTAACTGTACCTCAACGAAGAAACGCCGGTGCTCCAGTCCCACGCGGTTGACGCCTTCCTCGTCGGAACCGGTCGCGACCTTCCTCGTGCCGGTCGCCTTACGCTGGTGTCCCTGGGGGTGACTTGGGCCGCTCCTGTCCTCGGTCCGTCCGCGCCTGCAAACTCTGGCGATGTGCCCCTTCCGGCCGCAGTTGTGGCACTCGGCCTTGCGAAACGGGCACCTCGTGCGGTCGTGGGACGCCCCACAACCGTCGCAACGGCGGTCTTTCCTGTCGCGGGTCTCACGCTTCTCCCCGCACTTCCGAATCCGCTGGACGTCGTCGTCCTCGCTGGAACAGGGGTCTGTCGTCGTAGACGACTCCTCGGACATCGCTGGTGAGCCGGCGGGCGGCTTGGGGGCCCGCCAGGCAGTCTTTGTTGGTGTCCGCCGGGCCGCTTGCACTGGTGACTTGACCCTCTCGGCCACGGCCCCTCGGGACTTGAACAGCCTGACCCCGCTCCTGGCCTCCTCGGCCGCTTGGGCCTCCCGCAGCACCTCGTTGAATGTGAGGCGGCTGTCGCGGGTCATCAGGCGCCTCTGTAGCTCCTCGTCCCTCAAACCACACAACATGCGGTCTCGGAGGGCCTGGTCCAGGTCGTCCCATTGGCAGTGCACCGCTGCCAGCCGGAGGGCCGCCGCGTAGGCGGACACGGACTCGCCTGGGCGCTGGTCTCGCCGGTGGAACGCGACCCGGGCTGGGAAGATTGAGACCGGCGGTTGGAAGTGCTCTCGCAGCGCTTCCAAGATGCGGTCGATGGGCACTTCGTCCACCTTTCGGGGGGGCACGAGGGTCATCAGGATGCGCATCGCGGCCGGTCCCACCTGGGACAGGAAGTGCGAGCGCATCAGCGCGTCGTCGTCGACGCCGTTGGCTTCCATCGTGTGCCGAAACTGGCACTCGTAGAGCTCCCACTGCTCGGGCTCGCTGACATCGAACTGGTACGGCTTGACCTTGGGATTCGCCATATCCCATCCTCGTCGCCAATTTAGTGTCTTGCACGGGAGACAAAGAAGGAGTCGCAGGAAGGACTAACACAGGTTTATTGATTGATGGTCTGTAAGAACATGTGGTAATGGCGGAGGTACATCTCATTATATACAGTAACACAATACATTTGAATCTGGCTGCACGGTAGCTTATTGGCTGCTACCGGCGTGACCTCGCCCCGGTCACGCCTCTCTCCTGTAGTTCTTCTTCTGTAGTTCCTCTGTGGTTCTTTGACATGCGGGAATCTCCCGCGGCTGTTCGTGATTTGGGGAATGTGAACCATGTGAGACTGAACGCTCGCAGCTGCCCTCTATGGGCGGCTTGCTCGCGTTCCTTAGCAGCTGAGATACATTGTGATTTAGGTTTGTTACATTCATACATTTAAAGAGACATTGTACATGCATACATAACACACAGCCAAAACAAAACAATTACAACTTTTAAATCTAAGCTTCAGATCAGTACAAACTTATACCCAACAGTAGCAGACAATCTGTTCTTAGGTAAAGGTCACTCTTGCTCGAAAGCCATTCATATCTGACTCTAGGGTTCAGTGCTCATCTCTGTTTCAAAGCCAAAGAGCCAGTGTTGTCTGCTTCTGCAGATGTTTCCGTCGTCATGTGGCAGGTATGACTAGACACCAGAGCGCACGGAACACTGTTACCTTCCCACTGAAGTGGTCCCTATTTATCTACTTGCGATTTCTTGCTTTCAAACTGCTAGGTTGGCAGGAGCTGGGACAAAGACGGGAGCTCATTCCGTCCTGCAGTACTCGGGAATCGAACTGCTGATCTTCTGCCTCCTACTCAGTATCTTAGCCACTTGAGCCATTGCACAATATCCCACATTCATAAACCAGAGGCTTTTAAAAAAATGAATTATCTTTATCCAAAGAAAAATAGAATTCACTTTTTTCAACTTGCTTTGACCCTTCTTTTTCCTTGCCTCTCTTGTAGTCCAAAGTGGCTGACATTCCATTCATTTTGATAGCATCATCCTCTTCTCGGAACAGATATACCACTGATTTTTAAACTCGCCAGAAGTCTCTTGGCAATTTTCAGTTTATGGATCATGTGGACACAAAAAGTAAAATATGAAAACAATTTGAGTTACCCTGCTGCTCACTTCATCTTTCTTTCCTCTAGAGAAGAGAGGTTTATTGACAAACTATCACCTCGTAATTGGGTTGAAACAGAGGTCTCTGTAATTTAGCTTAGTCTTTTGAAGAACGGGATCTTAAAGATGTGATTCTGAGTCAAAACAGAACAGGCCAGTTCTTCATTTGTCTGGTTTAAACTACATCCATCCCTGGAGTAGGAGGGAAGACAAAACACTATTGCACTGGTCTTTTATATGCAATGATGACATTCATAGGACTGGATTGTTTTGTAACTCGCTTGAGATTTAGATGAAGGAAACTTTTTATGGGTATATTCCAGATGTGTGTTGTAGTAACTGAGGCTATGTTTGCAGTCTGAAAGTGAGAGCACATGCAACTGTTCTCTAGTTTACTTGATAATAGTCACCAACTGGCTCCATCATTGTGCAGTAGCCAACTGGTGGCCCTGTCCTCCTCTTTCTTCAGGTGCCGTATCTGTTCCGGATACTGGCTGTCATCATGGCAATAGTCTTCCTGTTCTTAACTCCTAGGAACAGTTCTTCCGAGGACATGCCACACCAGCCTCTCAGGTTCTTCGCCATGAAGTCCATCTCCATCCAGGACCCCTCTTCCCGGGGATCTTTCCTTGAAGTCCAAGTTGGAGGATTCTATACTTTGTGTTGTTCCGCATGATATGGCCAACGTATTGGAGCTTCCTTTGCTTAATGGTCTAAAAAAATTCTTTTTCTATCATTAGGGAGAGTGAAACAAATGCCTCATACGACACATTTGGGATCTTGGGAAGGAGCAGCGAACTGTTAGGAATTGAGTTTGTTGTTGTTGTCTTCTCATTAAAAGCCTTCTTGGGTATTGTAAAGTGAAGGCTATGGCAATTGGGTCAATCTGTCTCATCATTAGCCTCCATTTTTCCAACCGCCTCCTACTTTAACAAGCATTGCCCCCCCCCCATGGATTCAGATGTGCCCAAAGTACAACAGCTTCAGCAGAACCCTTTTAATTTCTAATCAGGGTTTGGCTCTTATTGGTGGCAGCAGAAGCGTTCTGATAGGACTTTTTTTGCAGTTAGAAAATCTGCTTACAGAGATTCCTGACCTACTTTTGAGTGATGGCTCTCAGTTTCTTTTATACTGAACCCATAGCCAAGTGAATGAGGAATTTGAAGCCTCTAACCCCGTGATGGCAATCCTTGGTACTCCAGATGTTCGTACGGGCGCATTTTACTTCTGCTTCCAGGAGCGACGAGGGTGGCATGGGCCAGATGAATTGCAGCAAACCCATTCATGTGGATTCACAGGGACTTGGGCTTCTGGTAATTGAAGTCCAAGAACATCTGGAGTGCCATGTTTCGCCATCACAGCTTTAACCTTATAAGAGTTGTTGTTTGTGGGGTTTTTGTGTTATTTTTGGTTTGTTTGTTTCAAACAAACGGTGTCAGTACAACAAAGGAAACAAGCCCAACAAGAAATAAAAACCAGTAAGACTAAAATCATAAATCTTCAAAATAAAAGTAACAATAAATACTGAGTAAAATAGATACAATGGCATCAACAACAGTGAGGGTAATTAGGCATTTGTTGTTTTGACTGTGGTGGCTTAGTGGCTAAGTAGCTGAACTTGATGACTGGAAGGTCGGCAGTTCAGCGGTTGGAGACATGAGTGCTGCATGATGGAGTGAGCGCCTGTCTCTGTCCCAGTTCCATCCAACCTAGCAGCTCGAAAGTAAGATAAATAGGTACAACTTCTGGGGGAAGGTAAACAGCGTTCTGTACACTCCGGTGTTTAGTCATGCCTACCACATGACCATGGAAAAGTCTGCAAACTCAGACAGCTCTTGTTCTTAGGCTATAAACAGATATGAGCACTGAACCCTAGAGTCGGATATGACTGGCTTTTTAAGAAGGGTGACGTTTATCTTTTTTGGATACCTGGTGTGGTGTCATGGATAGATGGACTGATTAAGACAGTGATGGCGAACATTGGCACTCCAGCTGTTTTTGAACTTCAGTTCCCAGAAGCCCTGATCAACAGGAGTGCTAACTTGGGTTTCTGGGAATTGAAATCCAAGAACAGCAGGATGCCAAGATTTGCCATCACTGGAGTAGGAGGTAGGGCACATGTGTTCAAAAGACAACTTGGCCATGGAAATTCACTAGTGAATGGAACTAATAGTCACTCTTTAAAAAGTTTACTTACCCTGAAAGCCCTGTTTGGGTTGCAGTCAGTTGGTTCCAGCTTGATGACACATAATGCAACTTTGTGTTGCCTCAAGGCATCAGAAGGGCCCCACAAGGACAATAAATAAAACACAATACTCCAGTCCTAAACCAGCCTCTTGATATATGCTGTCGCTTTCAAACAGAAGCCATTTCACTAATTCATCTTTTTCTCCAGCTGTAACCATTCAAACCTGCCAGGAGTCTGTGGCAGGAAATGATTAGTTTTAGAAACATTTCCGCAAGGAAATAGAACATGATTTTCATCTGCATGGCTTTGGCTGCTTCCCTCATTCCCTCTGAGTAGGAGCTGCAGAAAATGATGGAAGTGGTGCAGGGGTGGTACATGTTAAGCTGGGAATTCTGCTTACTTTTGTTATATACCAGATTGAACCTACATTTCAGGAAAAGTGCAGAATTTATTCTCCCTTTCTCTCTCCCTACTCCTATACACCTTAAACCAGGGGTTCTCAGCCTACAGCCCAGGGCCGGATGTGGCCCACAACACCATTTTATGTGCCCCCTCACACTGCCTCCGCCACACCTGGAAGTGCCATGTGTGGAAGACAGGGCAAAATGGCCATCCAGCCCCCAAAGCTGTCTGAGGGAGTGTGACCCGGCCCTCGACTTGAAAAGGTTGAGACCCCTGCCTTAAACCTTCTTGCACTTTTAGAATCAGTGCAACACATTTTAGATTAAGTTGTTGAGGGGTTGTTTTAACATGATTTAAACCTGCTTGAGGCCAGGGGGAGGAGCAAAATGCTTTTTGTTTCTCTGATGTGGCTGTAGCAGCTCCATCTGTCCTATAGCAGCCGCTTTATAGCTGATGGGCAATCAGCTGTAAATAACAATAGCAATTACACTTATATACTTCCCCATTGCACTTAGTACAGTCTCTGGGTGGTTCACAGGCAATTAGCCTTTTGCTTCCAACATGCTGGGTACTCATTTTACCCACCTTGGAAAGATAAAAGGTTGAGTCAATCACAATCCCCATCAGGACCAAACTCACAATGTTTTGGATGCAGTACAGCCGTTTAACCATTGCACCACCTGGGCTCCTAAAGTAGCTTTCATTCCTCCACCCTACCAGCCTCTGATCAGGACTCAGCAGTGGGTGTGGTGGTTAAAGGTGATTTACAGTGGACCACCCATCAGCTGTAAAGCAGTCCAGCTGTATTTAATCCATCCACAGTATGCACATAGCAATAGCAATGGTATTTATATACCACCCAATAGCGCTTAGTGCACTCTAAGCGGTTCACAAGTTAATTAGCATTTTGCCCCTGTCAAGTATTGGCTGGGATTTCCCGTATTTCTCCACTCGTTCCTCCCCTTTCCCGCCGCTGTCCCATATTTGAATGGTGGGGAAAGGGGTTACTGTGCATGCGCTCTCATCGCAAATGGGCTCTGCACATGCACAGAGGGGTTCTGCGCATGTGCAGATGAGTTGTTGCGGTGCATGCGCACACAGGCTGGAGCAGTTCCCGTATTTCCAGGCGCAATGCTTGATGCGTATGGTACTCATTTTACTGACTTCAGAAGGATAGAAGGCTGAGTCAATGTTGATCTCCATCAGGATGAAACTCACAACATTTTGGCTACAGTCCAGCAGTTTAATCATTGCACCACTAGGGCTCTTAATTATGCTGGGGATGGAATAAAATACAGTAGGGTAATTTAGTCAGGCATATGACAGAGTCTTAAAGACAGATTTGGTAAGCTAATCACCCTCAGAGATTATCAATACTGGGATGGGGGGCCACCATGTAACATCAGGGATCATCCTCAGAAGCCAAATCTAGTCAACAGTTTTGAGAAAAGAGAGTTGTAAGTTAGCTTCCTATGTTCCATTGAAAAACTGAAAACCCATAACATGAAACCCTATGTTAATCACCAACTCCTTTCTACAATCTGGGAATGCCCCGGAGTCAACCGTGGAAGGCTTTTTGATTTTGCCTTCTGCCCTTGGTTGCATGTAAGCTCTTGCCACTTTCCAATCTGTTCCAGAAACGTTGGATGAGAAAGCTGATCATTGAGTGGACACGGCTGTTTGGAAGTGCTTCCCCTCCCGCCTCACAATAGAAAATGGTTAAGATTCCTCTGCCATGGAACTGCCATTAAATATCCATGTTCTTTCAGAATGTTTTCATCATTTTCAAGCTAATTCGTATGAAAAATTAATCAGACAGAGGTGATTCAGAAGAATTGCTTTCTGAATGGATATCTGAATTGCAAAGCTGCATTGTCCATGTTCCCCCAAGTGCTGCTCCTGCTCCTCCTCCTTCTTCCTCTTCCTCTTCTGCTTCTTCTTCTGCTTCTGCTTCTTCATCCAATTCCGAATATTCGCTATCATTGTGGTGATCAGCCATGAAGATTGTCCTGGGAGCAATATGCAGTGGCCTTCCATTTGCCTTCTGCATTGCAGGGTGAAACCCGTACCACTGATTCGGTTCCACGAGTCACTTTATGGTCCTGAGCCCTTTTGGCACACAAAGTCCTACTCAGCCCCAGGCCAGTATTGATGAAGCTGCTGCCCTCCATCAAGATGGATTCAAGAGGGATTTATTCCACTTGGGCACCATCACACTTCCCTGTGGACTTCAGCATCCAAGACCATTAGTCCTCAGGGTTGTCAGTTTAGTTAAATGCTGCCTGACCCTCGGCATTGAGTCACTGGCAGTATGGTCTACTTGAGAGCAGGAAAACCTGGCCAGACTTTCAGCAATCTCACAGGATTCATATATTTTTTAAAGTGTTTCTTTTAATACTGATGCTGGTGATGCTCCTGGCCAGGATCAGTATGATCATCCTCATCTTCAAAACCATTCAGGAAGGATCTCAACCATCTTCTTCACCAGTCATAGGATCTGTGTTGACAACTGTTAGAACCAGTAAGAATTATATCAGAGAGTCAAGAGTCAGATGCCAGATTTGGAACAGTGAAACTACGGCCAATGGTAAGGTTTGAGCTGTGAGTTAAAGAGCTAAAATAACAGATGGGTGACTCAGTCTATTTTGGGCCAGCATTTCTTTTGTTTGTGCTCACTTGTAAGTCTATTCCATCCTCCAATTATTTACAGTGCATGTCAGTACTTGTCAGTCTGGTCAGGTTATCCTTCTATGGTAATAGAGTAGACCAGTGTTTCCCAACCTTTGGTTTTTGGACTTCAATTCCCAGTAACCTAAGTCAATTCCCAAAAGTACTGATCAGCCAATGTACTGAATTAGACTTCTGGGAATTGAAGTCCAAGAACCAATGGTTGGAAAACACTGGTCTGCTCTATTACCATAGCAGGCTAACCTGGCCAGACTGACAAGTACTATTATGCACTGTAAATCATTGGAGGCTAGGTAAATAAATAAATTTAATGTCAGAAATTACTCTGGGTTGAAGGGATTTCTGCTGGAGAAACTCCACTCAGGGGATGCCCAAGCTCCATTATGCAGCACTTGGGTATCGAACCCCGACCTTCCAGTGTTCGGGCTCAGCATCTTAACCACTAAGCCACTGCAGTGCTGCCAGAGGCTGGGTGATTTCAATGTGTCAGGCATGGTGAATGAATTTAGCCTGCATGCTGAAACTAATGTGAAGATGTAGCTCAACATCTTGGATAACAACAGAGGCCAGCAATGTGTACCACACCAAACCAATAATATTCCCAATTATATGGGAAAAGTGTGTGTGTGTGTGTGTGTGTGAGAGAGAGAGAGAGAGAGAGAGAGAGAGAGATCCTTCTCCCTTAGCTTTTTTGACTGTTGAAGATTGTAAAATCTCAGCTAAAAGTTCATTATTTCTGAATCAATGTACAGTAGGCTCCATCACTTATTGCTGGATGTACGAAAATGAAAAGAGCTTCTGGCCACTTGGCACATCTGAAGCAACAGCTGCATTTTTATCCGATACTGAAGAGCTTCAAGTGGTCTCAAATATTGGGAAAGGACTACAGATCTCTGTGCTGAGATGGCAAGAATAGTTCATAACTAAATAACATAATTCCTGCTTTGAGATGTGGAAGTTGAGTGTCATGGAAAGATGTCCAGATGTGGGAATTTCAGTGGGTGTGAAGATTTGCTAATCTGGCCTATATGACAAGCATTTTCTCCTTCTTCTTCAGGGGAAAATGGATATCAAGACTTACTGATGCCTACATGTATGAGTGAAGAAATCCTCCTCTGTTGGTAGATTTGTCTGCGGAACCTCCTAGAATTCTAGCTAGGGAGATACCTGGAGAATTTGGAGGAGGTTGTAGTCCAAAAAATCTGAAAGTCCCATCCTATTGATCACTGTTTGTTTTAGGAGCTGTTGGTTAGTGGCACATGCCTCCATCAAACACATGCTTCCATGTAGATTTTAGTTCAATCTGAAACAGAGCTTGAAAAGGACCCCTTCTGAATCTCTGGAGAGCAGCTTCTGATAAGACATTAGGTAGCTCAAAGGTCTAAAGGACAATTTCATATGTTCATCATTTCCAATTATGCCAATCACAAAAAGTCATACTTTTATTTGTAATACAAAGTTATATATACAATTTTCGTTTGTTAAAAATAATTCATACATGTCACTTATCTACATTGTTTATTTTGAAGGTCTACTTCTGTGTGGTTTTTCCCCCCCACACACACACTAAAAACAGGACCCTGGAGGACTAAAATGGTATATGAGGGTTGATGTCCCTAGTTCAGGGGTGCCCAAACTACAGTCCAAAGGCCAGATTGGGCCCCCGACACCAATTCATCCAGCCTACACTGTCCTTGTCACTCCCAGAAGCGGAAGTAAAACATGCCCGTATGGAATGTTTTGCTTCCACTTCTGGGAGCGATGAGGTTGGTGCAGGCTGGATGAATAAGTGTCAGGGGCCAGATCTAGCCTGCAGGCCATAGTTTGGCCACCCCTGGTTTAAGCAGAGAAAATGGCAGCTTAAAATCTATCTCATCCTGTTGCAAAACAGATTGGAAGGCCTGTTTTACTTCTGCTTCTGATGGGAGGAACCATGTGACTGGCCCTCTGAACCACATGACCGGCCCACAGCCCAAAATGTTTGGGCACCTCTGGCATAGTTTCCATGCTGAGCATATTTCTGTGTCTACATGACTATCTCCTCTTATTGCTAACCTCATTGCATATGTTTGTTCTCTTAGGAAACTATGGTGAAAGTGGCATGGAAGCATTCAAAGACATGTCAGCCAAGGAAGGAATCTGTATTGCCCATTCCTACAAGATCTACAGCAATGCAGGGGAGCAGAGCTTTGACCGTCTGCTGGAGAAACTGCGAAGCCATTTACCCAAGGCAAGAGTTGTGGCGTGCTTTTGTGAGGGCATGACCGTGCGTGGGTTGCTGATGGCAATGAGGCGCTTGGGGCTGGCTGGAGAATTCTTGCTGTTAGGCAGGTGAGTACCACAATAGACAATTCATTCCTTTCTCATAATGCAAATAAAAATTGCAGTGAATTCATTTCATCTTATTCAAATGGAATAGCTTATTCACTCTATAATGATTAAGCATTTAATCAAATGAGCACATACTTAAAGAAAACTTACTTTGTTTGTTCACTGTTGGACAGATGTTGTTACAGGGCCATAGCCAGGGGGCAGGGTGGGCATTGCCCGCCCTGAGCTAACAACCCACCCACCCATATGAGGCAGCAGAAACTTTTTCAAAGCAAGGCTCAGGCTCACTATTGTTGAGCTGGGGAAAAAACACGGGTGCCTTTGGCGCCATTTGCGAGCAGCTTCGCCCTCGTGTCTCAGATAGGCTGCTGATCTCTCAAGAAATTGGGTCAGTGCCCAATTTTTCTAGTTCTTTTCTCTATATATAGTTGCCCACCCTGAAAAAATATTTGCCCACCCACATCTAGAATCCTGGCTATGGCCAGGAAATTATGGAATTTGTTATGTAAATTGGCAGAGTGACCTTTGTGCTGAAGGTTGCAGCAAAAGTCTGAGTAGACACAGGAGAACACAAATAACTTTTGGTGCAGAGTTCTCTTTACTGAAGGTGCAAAATAAAGTTCACGGTACAGTGGAAACAAATTGGATAACTTCTCCATTCTGTAGTTGGTATGAATCAAGTATTTACAGGTCAAGTACAGTTCATACACAACACAGTTCTTTGAGCAAGTAATCAAAAGATAGCAGTCTTGCAAACTTGCCAAGACAACTTGCAAACAATAGTTCTTTCCAGTATAGCTTACGGATCCCAGTATACAGGTCCTTGGAGTCCTTAGCATTCCTTTTGCTGGCAGTGGTCTGGTACCAAAAACCAGAAACCAATAGTTGAATGTGCAGAAAATCCAATGGTGTACTGCACTCCTCTTTTGCAGATGTCAAGCTTCTCGAAACATGAGGTCTCAGCCAGCAGACATCTCAGTCAGCAGCTTTCACATTGGAAGTGGCCTTGGTTATTTTACATTACATTATATTTTACATTTTACATTCTACATGGCTAATCAACTAATACACTAGGGCTGCTATAAAACACACACATAGTTCTTAAAGGAAAAGTTAACAGGGTAGGTGCAAAGGTTAATTCATTTCACTTAAAAGGTGAAACAAATATATGAGATAGACTCACTACATGCAAAGTGAGATATATCATGCCTTAATTCGTTATAATTGTGATGATCATGGTGTACAGCATACATGAGATTATGTGATGATTATGGGGTACATGAGATTGGGGGATTGGGGTTATCACAAACTGTAAACCATAAGCATCAATATTATAACAAAGTAAGGTTTGAACTATCTCGCTTTGCATGTAATGAGTCTATCTCATATATTTGTTTCACCTTTTAAGTTGCATTACTGAACCGAATGAACATTTGCATGATATTCTAATTTCCCGAGTTTCACCTGTAATATGCTACCCAACAGCCACTGCTAAAACTTAGGACCTAACAGATGTTACATCCAAAAAATGTAAGGAAGAGAAGAATATAGTAGTGGGCCAGGTTACCTCAGAGACCGCATTGCTCTAAGGACGTCTGTCCGTCCAACCAGAGCGGACCGGAGGGGCTCTCTAATCGTTCCATCAGCCAGGGGGGCTTGCCTCTTTGGCACAAGGAGGAGGGCCTTCTCTGTGTCCGCACCGGCCCTTTGGAACCTCCTGCCAGTAGAACTGCGCCTCCAGACGGAGTTGTTGCCCTTTAGGAAAGAACTAAAAACCTGGCTGGTGGGCCAAGTTTGGGGTGCAGCTAGAGGGGTGGCTTCCATTGGGTGGTTGATCTAGAGGAGTATGCCTTCCCACATGGTTCCATCGGTATCTGCACCCCTTTTTAGGGGGTGGGTTTTTAATTCTGTATGTTTTTATCTTTTTTTATCTGTTTTATCTATGATTGTGAACCGCCCTGAGTCAGCCTTGGTCAAGTGGGCGGTATAGAAATTTAACAAAATTAAAATAATAAATTAATATGCCTTCCTGTGTTCAGAAACAAGAAAAAGTATTCACTTTTAATGGGTTTTGTTCCTTTCCTTTTGTAAAAATAGTTTGACTTAAAGATGTGTAAAAATAAATTTTGTTTCCTAATTAGTTGATCAAAAGCAAATCAAACTGTTATCCAATAAAACTTGGTTCCATTACAAATTGCATTAGTGTAGATATTTAAACACCATGACACGTGTGAATTCTGCAAAAGAAGATGCAAACTCATCAACCTTGTCAGGAAAGGGAGATTCAGAACTCAGAAACATTACTTTTTTGGGGACTTCAGCTCCTAGAATTCCCCAGCCACCATGACAGAGCTGTAGTCTCGAAGATGAAGAGATAACTACTACAGATGCATCTATGAACTGGATATATAATCCTTTACATTCACCATGGTCTTATTTGGGTCACACTGAATTAAATGGATATGTCATTTTATAGTTGGGAATCATAAGCATCTAACTAGTTGTCTATGGTGAGCACTGGGCTGAGGGCTTTATTTTCTCTTCTACCATTTATTAAAAAAACTTATGAGAACATTAAACATTTTCAATGCAAAAAAGAGCCTCTAAAATAGATTTGCTTGTTAGCTGTGCTAAAAAGAGCTGGATGTTTATTGTTATGCAGACAATGAATAAACCTGCACAGAGAGAGAAAGGTTTGTGAAGTTGATTTAGCCTGGTTTTCTTTCAATTGCTCATAGGACAGCTTCTTTCTTGTTATAAATTTTCCTTACCAGGATACAGAATACACAATGCAGAAAACAAAAAATTTTTTCTAATCTTCTCCCTCTGTTAGTGCAGAGATACTAATTTCAACAGATGGCAGCGTAGATTGTTGTGTGACAATAGCTACAACACATGTGTCTTAAGTTATCGGTAATTTAATGTGTATTTGCTATCTCTACCATGAGTGTAATTTGATGAATATAAGCTGTAGACCACAACTTGGAGATGTTCTGGATTTAATAGTCCTATATATGTGTACCTCTCTTCTTATATATGCTTGATTTACACAAAGAACTTATTTGTCTACAAGTCCTGCCATGTTTGGCAAACCTCTTAATGCTTCTGCTCAGTAGAGCCAAAGTACTTGGTGTCTTTCCAGAAATATTGACCCGTAAAAATGGTATAACTGCTAAATTTGTTATGACCAGTTGTGAGCCTCTGGTGAGAAGAGATCATCAACAACAACTACAACACAGGCTTGCCTATAGTGGGTCAAGTCCTATCAAGCTTTCTGGATTCAGTGTGTATGGAAGCAAAAATGATTCTGGCTCCAACCAAACTAAGAATGGGTCCTACACCATAACCAAGACTTTCTGTACTACACAAAAAGTGCAATAAAATCAGGTGGACTTTCTTGCAGAATCATAAAGTCTAAAAGTACTCCAAACACAATTGTTTCCAAAGCAGGAATTCATAGCTAAGGTTTCTCCTATAAATGACTATTCAACCTTTGCTTCTTCTTCTTTTTTGTCATATCCAATTCCAAATATTGGTGGTCATCATGGCGATCAACCATGAAGATTGTCCTGAGAATGCAGTAGCATTCTATTTGCCTTTCGCTTTACAGTTTGATACCCGAACCACTGATCCAGTTCTGCAAGTCAGTTTCTGGTCCTTTAGTGTTCAAGGAATAAAGAAGCAGATGAATGAAGTAGTGAAATTCAGCTCTTTATTAGTGGGGTTTGAACACAGTTTGGATGGGGCAAAACTCGGACTTATATACACTATAAACAGTAACAGTAACAATAATACAACAAGCCCATTGGCTAACAGTGTGCACATTTTTCGATCCACTTATTTGCATAAGAATAGATACATGAGAAAAGATACATTCCGCTCCTGTCAGATTCTAATTTGCGCGCAATATCGAAATCTCGCGAGACTACGCTGTCTGGCGAGATCTTGTAGCTGTCAAACAGGGATGCTGTTTTGACAGCTAGGAAAGCACGGGAAACATGGCGGTTTGAATCGCCTTGACAGTTTAAGCACAGTTAACATACATAACGGGTCTTGAGCCCTTTTGGCATGCAAAGTCCTTCTCAGACCCAGACTGGTATTAAAGAAGCTGCTGCCCTCCATCAAGATAGGTTCAAGTGAGGTTAAATCCCCTTGGGGACCATCACCCTTCAACCTTTGTTTAAATACTCAAAATTCACCACCTTCTGAGGAAGTCCATTCCATTGTTCAATGGTTCACACATCAGGGAGATCCATCTAATGATGTAATTCGTATCTCATTTCATATAATCTGAATCCATTCTTCTGATTCTTAGCTCTGGGACACCAGAACATGAACCTTTTCTATCTTCCATTTGACCACACCAGACATTTAAAGATGATGATCACATCACCTCTGATTCCTCTTTTCTCCAGGCTGAGCACACCCAGCCCCTTCAACGATAATGCAACTTTCATACACAGAAAGCTTCACTGATGATACAGATCTTCTAATAACATTATCTCTGTTAGACAGTATTCGCGGTGGCTATTTTTCACTTTGATGCTGACCCTCAGACGTTGTGGAAGATGAGGAATGATGCGTAGGTTGCCGCCACAGCTGCTAGTAGCTTTTGCCACAGAGAGCAAAAGCAAACATACAAAGAATGAGGAACACTAAAACTCTCGGGAGAGAAGCAATCAGTTTTGCTGCCACTGATAAGGATAAGTCCAACTTCAGGGAAAATTACAAGATAATTTCTCCTTCAGTTCCTGGTGGCAGTTCATTCCTTCACTTTTCTGCACACAACTAATAATAATTGCATGCCATCAAGCTGATTCCAACCTTGCAGTGACCCTTTCTAAAGTTTTCTAGTCAGGGAATACACAGAAGTAGTTTACCATTTGCTTCTTCTGGGGGCTTCCTGTGACTGTGCAGATTACCCAAAACTACATAGGCTGTATCTTCTTTGAGAAGGCATAGTGGGTGGTTGAACTCCCAACCTTTTGCCCCACAACCAGAAACCTAAACCACTGAGCTACCTAGCCACACACAAATGTGTGGTTCTCAACCTTGGGTCCCTAAGGTTCTTGGACTACAGCTTGTTCTGGCCAAGATTTCTGGGAGATGTAGTCCAAGAACATCTGGGAATCCATGGTTAAAAACCACTATGACAATTTCAAAATGCCATCTGCACACAATGCAAGATCAGTATTGGATGCCTATGCTAACACTGTCTTCTTGTTAGACGTAGGGTTCCTCCTGAGTTCATAATGCATGAGAGATAGGGTTGGGATGTCTCTACTTCCTCCTGGCAGATGTGTGTGGGATCAGCTGTCTTGTAGAAGTCATAATACAGAACAAGGCTGAATACAAAAGCTGGGAATGCAGCCAGCCTGTTTACTGCTGGAGCTTCAAGCAAGACGGATCATTCCTTGCTCACACTCCCTATTGGTGAATTAATGCTTCAGATTGATAAGACACAATGAAGTCTGTTTATGTCAGAACATACCAAAGTTTGACTGGTGGTCTTTCCCCTTCTTATACTGAAGAAAAATATGGGCGGTGGTATTTTAGATTTTACACATTGCATGGAATATTTGTCAGAGGGGAAATAAGTGTTCTGTACATTATTTGTTTAAAAATCTGAAGCTCTCAATATGTGTCTTTATTGTAAGGAAGGAGACATTATTCTCCTGACCAGGAGAATATCAGAGAGTAAACAAAACAAAAATGACAAAAAAATGTGGCACTTTAAAGACTAACTGCTGTGTTTTAATGTTAGCATCAATTTGTATGCATCAGGTACAGAGGTGCAGAATGGTTGATTAGCATAATAAGGTTCAGTGCTCATCTCTGTATATAGCCAAAGAGCCAGCACTATCTGTGTCTGCAGATGTTTCTGTGGACATGTGGCAGGCATGCCTCATGGAACACTGTTTACCTTCCCACCAAAGTGGTCCCTATTTATCTACTTGCAATTTCTTGCTTTCAAACTGCTGGGTTGGCAGGAGTTGGGTCAGAGATGGGAGCTCATTCCATCATGCAGTACCCGAGAATCAAACTCCGACCTTCCAGTCAGCAAGTTCAGTGTCTTAACCACTTGAGACACCACAGTCCTTTTATCATAACAGATAAGTATAGAAATCCATGTAGCTTTTTACAACTGGTAATAGCAGAATATCACTAGTTGTTATTCAGATTAGTTGTGAAGTTTTGCCCTGTTGAATTGCAACTAATCTGAATAACAACCAGAGATCTTCTGCTCTTACCAGTTGTAAAAAGCTATATTATCTGTATGCCATAAGTCTCAGTCTTATGTCTGATGAATGGACTTGATCAATGAAAGCTAATGTTAAAATACTGCACAGCAGTTAGTCTTTAAATTATCACAGTGTTTTCTCTCTCTCCTTTTTGTTTACTCTCTCATATGCTTGAAACAGCTGAGAGAGTAGGGTGAGCCTAATTTTTTTAAAAATGAAAGAGTGATATGATAGCCACACGGAGAATGGAAAAAGTTTATTTTCTGCTGCTCAAAGAGCCAGGAGGACAACCAGTAGATGCAAAATGAAATAAAGGAAGTCCCACCCCCTTCAGCCAAAGGAAGCTGTTCCTGATGAAAAGAGCTGTATATCATTGGATTATCTACTTCAGAAGGTAATGTGCTCTCCTCTATTTGATCTTCTGGATGACCATTCCTTCAGGATCCTTTAGCTGGGGATTTCCCACAGTGGCAGGAGCAGAACTAGATAACTCCTGGTATACCTTCCATATCTTCTTCAAGTGCAGTATCTGTTCCGAATATTGGTTATCATCATGGTAATAGTCATCCTGTTCTTAACTCCTTGGGACAGTTCTTCCTGAGACATATCACACCAGTCTCTCAGCTTCTGAGAGGTCCAGGTCCAAGAGGACTCCAATGTGGCTTAAAGGAGCTGTTCGGGAAGTGATCAAGAGCAAGAAAAGCTCATTTAGAAGATGGAAGGCTTGTCCGAATGAGGACAGCAGGCAGAAACATAAATTCTGGCAGAACAAATGCAAGGCAACAATCAGGAAAGCAAAGCAAGACTTTGAGGAGCGTATAGCTAAAAATACTCAGAGAAATAACAAAGACTTCTTTAAGTACATTAGAAGTAAGAACCCAACTAGGACCATTGGACCATTAGATGACAATGGAAGGCAAGGGGTTATTAAAGAGGAAACAGAGATTGAGAGAGACTCAATGAATTCTTTGCTTCAGTATTCACTGAAGAAGACAGAGACCACATGCCCAAAACAGAGCCTATCTTTGTAGGGAGGGAAACCGAAAAATTAAGCAAGATAGAAATAACCAGGGAGGAGGTCCTTGCATGTCTTGTTAAGCTAAACACTAACAAATCACCAGGACCAGATGGCATCCATCCATGAGTTCTCAGGGAACTTAAAGATGAAATTGCTGATCTCCTAGCCAAAATATATAATCTTTCACTCAAATCAGGCTTTGTGCCTGATGACTGGAAGGTAGCAAATGTAACACCAATTTTCAAAAAAGGATCCAGGGGTGATCCAGGAAATTACCGAACTGTCAGTTTGACATGTGTCCCGGGTAAAGTGATGGAAACCATCCTAAAAGATAGAATTAATAGGCACATAGAAGAGAAGGCGCTGCTAAAGGAGAGCCAACATGGCTTTTACAAGGGCAAATCATGCCTCACTAATCTGTTGGAATTTTTTGAGAGTGTCAACAAGCATGTGGATAAGGGGGATCCAATTGACATTGTTTATCTGGACTTTCAGAAGGCTTTTGACAAGGTCCCACACCAAAGGCTCTTGAATAAACTTACCAGTCATGGAATAAAGGGACAGGTCTTGTCCTGGATCAGCAACTGGCTAAGGGACAGGAAACAGAGGGTAGCACTAAATGGACACTTCTCCAAGTGGAGGGAAGTAAAGAGTGGGGTCCCCCAAGGTTTAGTACTGGGACCCCTGCTTTTCAACCTCTTCATAAATGATCTAGAGGTAGGAGTAAAAAGCAAGGTAACCAAATTTGCTGACGACACTAAATTATACAGGGTAGTGAAAACTGTGAGAGATTGTGAGGAGCTCCAGAGGGATCTCTTGACACTGGGGGAGTGGGCAAAACAGTGGCAAATGAGTTTCAACATTAGTAAGTGCAGAGTGATGCATGTTGGGGCAAAGAACCCCAATTACATTTATAAACTGATGGGGTCTGAACTCTCTGCGACAAACCAGGAAAGGGACCTTGGTGTCCTGGTGGACAACTCAATGAAGATGTCAACCCAGTGTGCCTCAGCAGTGAAAAAAGCAAACTCAATGCTAGGGATCATTAGGAAGGGTATAGAAAATAAGTCAGCAAGTGTCATTTTGCCTCTTTATAAATCTATGGTGAGGCCCCATCTGGAATACTGTGTACAGTTCTGGTCGCCATACCTCCAGAAGGATATTATGGAGTTGGAAAAAGTGCAGAGGAGGGCAACCAGAATGATTAGGGGACTGGAAGACCTTCCTTACCATCTGAGGCTGCAACGGTTGGGCGACCTGATTGAAGTTTATAAAATCATGCATGGTGTGGACAAAGTAGATAAGGAAAAACTGTTTTCCCTATCGCACAACACTAGAACTAGGGGACACTCCATGAAACTTTTGGGTACTAGTTCTCAAACAAATAAGAGAAAGTACTTTTTCACCCAGAGGATTACTGGTCTATGGAACTCCCTGCCAGAAGAAGTGGTGACAGCTGTCAGTCTTGACAGCTTTAAGAAAGGATTAGACAAGTTCATGGAGGACAAGGGTATCAATGGCTATAATTATGAATACTTAAGGACAACCTCTGGGTTGGAGAGATAGGCAGGATATCTCCCAATGCCATTTCCAGGGAATCCTAAGCAGGTGAAGGAATCTCCTTGGGAATACCCTGAAGGAAATGGTGAGCCACTGTGTGAGACAGAATGCTGGACTGGATGGGCTGTGGCCTGTTCCAGCAAGGCTGTTCTTATTTTCTTATGTTCTTATGTTCTTTAGCCATGAAGACCATCTAAGTTCAGGGCCTCACATCCCAAAGATCTTCCCTTGTATAATGAGTTGGAGTATTCTCTACTTCATGTTGTTCCTTATGATATGCCCAAGGTATTGGAGTTTTCTTTGTTTAATAGTCTTAAACACTTCTTGTTCTTTATCCATCTGGCACAGCACTTTGACATTAGTCACATGATTGACCAATGATATCCATAACATCCGCCTGTAGATCCACATTTCAAAAGCTTTTCTTTTCAGATTCTTTAGTCAATGTCCATATAACAACACTGGGAATATGTAACATCTCACTATTCAGAACTTTGTGGTAAGCATTAGATCTCTACTGCACACTCTCTTTAGTCCTATAATAAGGCCATGAAAATGGTAGGCCAATGAAAAAGTGAGTCCGAGGAAAAGTGAGTCTATGGAAGCAACCCAATTGAACCGGGGGAGAGGGGGAGGAATCTATCTCTAACCTTGAATTTTTGGATGTTCCTGGACTAGAGCTCCTATTATCCCCAGATAGCAAAGCCAGATTTAAAAATGATGGAAATTGTGGTCTAATACATAGGGAACCAGGATTGGGAAGGTGAGCTATAGGAAGTAGACAAAGCAGGTAGCTAGATCAAAGTCAGTCTAATGGCAGGAACAAGCCAATGCTCTTCTAGACTGAGAGGTTCTGGAAGTCGCAAGCCAAAAAAGTAAATTCCATAAGCTCTAATATTGCTTGATCGAGAGATAAATGCTTCCTATTCACCACAGGACCTCTTTTTTCTATTGCCTATTCAGGGTAGTGCTTTGTGTGTTTCAATTCTTTTCTGACTTACTATAACCCTAGAAGGGTTTTCAAGGTATGTGAGATGTTCAGGCAGCAATTTAGTGTTGTTATCCCACAGTGAGTTTCTTTGGCCAAATGGGGACTTGAACCCAGGTCTCCTGAGTCCTAGTCTGTCAGCATCCATTACACCGCACTGGCGCTCTAGCTCAGAGCTTAGTGAGAATGAAATATAGATGTTCTGTAACTGACAGGAAAGCTTTAGGGCATCTGACAACATTTTCAGTGCTTAGCAAATATTTACCTCCAATGCCTCTGTGGAATTGGATTCTATCTTGCCTGAAAAAGGTGGCTTGACTGAATTTAAGTTGCAAAAAGATACATTATCTACCACTTTAACTGTACAATTATATTACATAATAGACAAGCATACACACAGCTAAACATACCTGTAGTGGTGATTCAGAGCATTCCTCAGATTCACCCAAATGGAGTTACCATTGAGTGTTGCTGCCGCCGCCTTCAATTTGATACCAGGAAGCAGATTTTATGAAACAATTCTGGCTGTCTCATGACCATATTGCTAAAAAAATTAGGGGTTTTGAGTTAAAGATAATTAATTTTAATTTTTGTTAGCTGGGCAGATTACACCATCCTGGAGTCCAGACTATATCAGCCATTGAGATATTTCTCATTGCATTTCATGCTTGGCTTTAATGGAGCCGAGAGAGGTCGGGCATTGAATCCTTATGACTTAATACACACACAATTTCTGTTTGTACATCACTTTCTGAAGGGATTTATTTTAGAGCATACTGTGTATATACTTGAGTTAAGTCGATACGAATACAAACTGAGGTACCTAATTTTACCTGAGAAACCAGGAAAACTGACTGCCTAGGCCCCCGTTGGAAGGAGGATGGGGAGAGTCTGCCTATGTGTGTGCATGTGTGTATGTGCAGGTGTGTGCAAGCATGTTTGCACGGGATGGATCTAACTCCGGCTTCAATTAGATACCAGGGGCTAAGTGACAGTGGCATCACCCAACCAGCACCCGTGCGGTGGCGAAAGGGTGGGTGGGTGGCCGAGTTTATAGTACTGAGGCAGAATCCAGGAGCTGCAACTTGAAGCTTCGCTCCATCCTGTCTCTCTCAGCTGAGCAGGAGCATGTGGCGCGGCCCCAGCTGAACAAAAAGTATTTAAAAGCACTGTGCATTTTTAAGTAGGAATATTTTCTTTCCTATCATATCCTTTTGTTCAGCTGTTTCAGTTCTCAGTGGAATATCCTTATCTATTTAAAGTACAGAGAGAAATGAAAACAATACAGCATAAGAACGACACATGCATACTACTCCTGGTCTTCAACCATGGTCTCATAGCCTGCTCTTGTTGACCTTCAAGCATGGCTGATAATCAGCGCACCACTCCTGACCCATGAGGAAAAGTTGTAGTTATACCTTGAAAGGATGATGTGACTAATGTGCCTCCTTTTTATTGTGGCTATTTGGTCCCCACTTTCTTAAGCAGGGTGACTTCTAAACTGGTAAAGCAACTGCCTGCCAGTCGGGGCTTTCGTCTTTTCAACCCCTGTTGTCCAATTTTTCTTTAACTGTGTAGTTAAACAGCATTTTAAATTCCATATTACAATTGCAGTTATACAAATTGCAAACAAAGCTTCACATATAAGATGCTGCTGCTTAAATAATTTCATGCCACCTTCTTAGGGGTGAAATCTGACACCAAGAAATGAGAAAATTACAGAAAATAGTTTTTATTTTCTCAAGTAGCCAATTATAGAAATGAACCTTTATTTAAAGGGGGGGGGGGCAAATAATATTTTCCCTCATGGTTTTGATTATTAAAAACAATCCTGTCACTCTTTAGTTACTTTTTCTCCATACTTCTAAACATAAAGGTCTCCCCCCCTTTTTTTTGCTAGATAATATTTTATCACATCTCAGTCATTCAGGAGATATTTTGTTACACGTTTTCCAGTACTGCAATGCTGACAAATATTTATAGATTACATCAAAGCAAAAGTAAACCCGAGGGGGGAAAGGGGGGGGGGGGAGAAAGAGAATTCAGCACCTTTAAAGGCCAATAGATTTGTTTCTGTGAGAGCGTTTAGAGATCAAAATCCTCTTTTTTCAGCACAGGAAATGTCTGAAAAATAGATTTTGATCTACAGAGGTTCACATGGAAATGAAAGTTAGGCTAAGTTGCCACAATACTTCTCTACCACTGTCCCTTTTCTTTTGCCAACATATTGAAATAGATTAAAACATCTACAGTACTTTTTTGAATCTTTCCGAAGCATGCAAACAGAATTCTGCATATTAGATGTCCTCCCTGCCCCCCAGGTCCTACTACAGCAGTTTCAGTTTTCAGCAGGTCCAAAAATATTCAATGAGGCAGCCATTTTGTTAGTACAGGTATAGAGCGACTGAGGGAATTATTTACACATATAGTACACTCCATTTCAGGTATGTGTGCTTAAATATGGTGCCCTACACCTGCTTTGCCAGCCAGGTTTTTAGCCCTTTCCTGAAGGACAGCAACTCCGTCTGGAGACGCAGTTCAATTGGCAGGAGGTTCCAAAGGGCCGGAGCAGACACAGAGAAGGCCCTCCTTCTGGTGCTAGAGAGATGAGCCTCCCTAGCAGATGGCACAATGAGAGAGCCTCTCCAATCTGCTCTGGTGGGACGGACAGATGTTCTTGGGGTGACGCAGTCTCTTAAGTATCCTGGCCCACTACCATGTAGGGCTTTAAAGGTAATTACCAGCACCTTGAATTGCACCCAGAGGCACACTGGCAACCAGTGCAGCTCCCGAAGCAGTGGCGAGGCTCGGGCATACTTCCCGCACCACATCACCACCCGAGGTTTTGCATGTTCTTCCAATAAAACTGAGACAAGTATTGTATACATTGCACTTATGTTATTTTTAATGTATTGGCTGAAATCCAGTAAAACAATTAGTGTTAGGCCTACTGAATTAATTTAACTTTCAGGGGAGTTAACTCAACAAATCCCTCCCGAGTCAATGGGCCTAGCCTACTTGTGATTCATTACTGGATTCCAGCTATGAAATCCACCCCACAGTTAAAGCCCATTCTAGTTAAAACAGCATTACAGGTGAAAAATCAACTATTTGAGAATGGCAAAATCACAGATTCAATAAAAAATATATTGAACTGCAGTCCTCTAAATCTTTCTCCCTGCAGAGTAGCATTTCCAAATCATGCCTAATCTCCACACACACACACACACACACACACACACACACACACACACACACACACACACACACACACACACACACACACACACACACACACACACACATACACCTGCCCATTTATTGGCAACTTATAAATAGTTTGTTTCCATATGAAAATGTAAATCCCACACATTTCTCTCCCGTGTCTTGGAACACAATATTTTACATGGCACAGAAATCATAACAGAAAGCACTAGCTCGTGACAACTACAACCTCATTCCATCATCACAAAGCAATGACTGGAATCATCTACAGAATTGGTTCAGAAGGTTTCAGCTGCTCTGGGGGAACAAATGTGATTCCACATGGCATCTTAAAAAAAACACACACACACACACAAAGAAGATCTCTTTGTGCTCACAACTATGAGCAACATTGGAATAAAACTGAAGATGACAAGAATGGCCTGGGGGATTTGCATAGCTCTCAAAACAGTTATCTAAGGAAGAAGACATAGCCTCAAAAGAAACAAAATGCCGAGAAGAGACCACACAAAGAGACCAGTCGAGACATTATCATCTCAGCAATCATCCACATTACCTTGTCACTTCCAAGTAACACTCCATCAGATCTTTTGCCAGGAACTTTTTCTGATGAAAACGGAAGAGCCGATACTTTGCAAGAGAAAGAAATCAAAGGGATTTGGTGCTACTGAAATAAGTGTGCATCCAAAAGGTTGGCAATGTGTTGACTGTAGATCTACTGGGAAAGTCTGTACAAGTGATAAGAAGGCCAAAGGTTAGACAAAGAATGGAAGAAGCAAGATAGCATGTGCTATATGTATGTGCAGAAGAATAGACACCTTTGAACTGTGGTGCCGGAGAAGACTCTTGAGAACCCCCTGGATTGCAAGGAGATCAAATCAGTCCATCCTAAAATATTTACTAAACTATTCTAGTGTCTATAACATGGTTCCCTAAAGGAACTCAACCCTGACTGCTCTTTGGAAGGAGAAATACTGAAGCTGAAGCTCAAGTACTTTGGCACCAAATGAGAAGACAGGACTCACTGGAGAAGGCCATGTTGCTAGGGAAGATGGAAGGCAAAAGGAGAAGGGGGCAGCAGAGGATGAGATAGCTAGATGGCATCATTGACACAATGTGTGTAAATCTGGGCAGGCTACGGAGGATGGCAGATGACAGAAAAGCCTGGTGTATGGTGGTCCATGGGGTCGCAAAGGGTCGGACTCGATTGTGCAACTGAACAACAACATGTGTATTTTATTGCCATTGAAATGGTGCTTACTGATCTGACTTGTGGCAGGTGTAAATCTTTACTGAAAAAGTCTAATGTCTGTAACTTGGGTTCTGGGCTGGATCCAGCCTGTGGCACCATTTCATGTGCCCCCCCCCTCCAAGGGCATTCCAGAAAGAAAATTGCCACCCCATTAAAGCTGTTGGGACAAAATGGCCACCCCTGTTATGCAGGCAGTGCAAAATGGCCATCCAACCCTTGAAGCTGAGTGAGAGAGCATGACCTGACCCCCGACTTGAAAAGGATGGGAACCCCTGGTCTATAATATTCAAAGCACTTGGGCCAATATCAGAAATCTGGGTAGGTCTCCCACTGAAGTAGCAAATGGAAAATAAATGGAATTCAGATAGGAATGAGCGATTTACGTATCAGTAATGAAACTAATGTGATTCTAATGAATAAGTTAACAAAATGAACAAAGTTTTGCTGTGAAAACTAATGGGCCAACTAATCAATTCTTTTCCTGCACTCTGGTATGCATGGGGACATTCAGTAAAATGATGGGTTAGAATGGGATGAACAAGACAGGGCTGGCAACTTTGCAGTTTGGAGGTTTTAGCACACTATATCTTCTTCTTAGGCATTAGGGTGTCTCAAGTGGTTAAGAACTGGAAGATTGGAAGGTAAGAGTTCTAGACCTGAGTACTGCATGACAGAGTGAGCACACGTCTCTGTCCCAGCCCCTGCCAACCTAGCAGTTCAAAAGCAAGAAATTGCAAGTAGATAAATAGAAACCACTTCAGTGGGAAGTTAAACAGATTTCCATGCACTCTGGAGTCTAGGCATGCCTGCTACATGTACATGGAAAAGTCTGCAAATGCAGACAGCGCTGGCTCTTTGGCTATGAACAGAGATGAGCACTGAACCCTAGAGTCAGATACGACTGGCTTTCTAGCAAGGGATCTTCTTTGCTTCCTCTTTTACCCTTTTGGGTGTTGAGGGAGATACAAGGTTCTTGCTCTGGCACTTCTAGCAGCCTCCATCAGCATTATTTGGTGTTTCTGTAAAGTTTCTTTGATGTTATCTTCAATGTTGATATGTTTACAAAATCAATATGCAGACAGAACCTGCTTTTTTCCTTCTGGTTGGCAGTCGCTGTACAAAATTGAGTTCATTTGTAGGTTGTGAAGCTATGAAAGACATTAGAAGATTATCATACATCCTTCACTCTTTATGAGGAGCCCTGGTGGCACAGTGGTTCAACTGCTGTCTTGCAACCAAAAGGTTGTAAGTTTGATCCTGACCAGTCTCAAGGTTGACTCAGCCTTCAATCCTCCTGAAGAACCTGAGAGACTGGTGTGGCATGTCCTCAAAAGAAAGTTCCAAGGAGTTAAGAACAGGAAGACTATTGCCATGATAATAGCCAATGTCCAGAACGGATATGGCGCCTGAAGAAGAAGAAGAAGAAACCAATGGTAACTGTCATTGCACACATTTGTAAGAGTTGCACATTATGGACTATCAATGCACTAATTAGTAACATGTTCCAATATGTTTTAATTGTGCAATGAACCTGAGTAATAATTCAGAATCTAGCATGTAGAGTTCAATTGTGCTTGCCTAGTGCTAATCTCTGGGTCTCAGCCAATCTCTGTACCACAAAAATCATTCCATAACTAGAATATTTTTACTTGCCTCTACATACATACCAAGGGCTTATATCTCTGAGTATTTTATATTAGACTATATTTAAGCACAAGGAAATGTTTTGACCAAGGGCTTTAAAGACCTTGAAAACAGATAAAGAATAAGACATCAGTAGCAAAACACCATTGGTCCAGTAAGAGAAACAGAGTTCTGTTCTTATTAATTTGCTGTGCATGCTTGGGTATAACCTAAGTCATAATGCATTCCAAAGTTGTAAGGTTGCTGTTGTTGTGTCTTGTCAAGTGGATGATTCTATCAATGATTGATCACCAAAATATTCTGTCCTTAACAGGCCTGCTCAGCTCTTGTAAACACAAACAAGACCCTTTTGTGACCCTGAACTATAATCTTATGGACCATAGGACTAGAAGTCAATCAGTGTATTTAAAGGGGAAAAATGAACATAATCCAAGAAACAAACTTGTTTAAATCCAATAGCTGCACAATGGAGAATCCTACCAGTGGCTTAATTTTCATTCCTTTATTTCATTGCAGTGATACCCCATGTTTTCTCTAAGGTCTATAATATAATACGCTCTCAGCTAAAATCAGATCCTAGCAATTTTTAGCTTTTTCTCATGTTTTTCTTCTTCTTTTGTGTCCAGATAAAAAGGCAAACTGCCAAAATGAAGCCACTTTAATGGCTTTGTCATTGGCCAAACTTAAGTCCTCATCGGTGCATCTTTCTGGCAGTAATCAGCAGACCAGTAAATGAGCCAGATTCTGTATCTCTCCACATTTACACAGCATGTTGTTGTCCACCATCAGCCCCACTTTAGCATGTTGGTTTTACATTTAGGGACTCCAACTCTCAGCCTATTCAGGCCTATTCAGGCCTATTCAGCCTATTCAGGCCTATTCAAGTGACATAAGGGAGGTTAGGCTCCTCAGCTATATCCTCCTTTAATGATGCTCCTTTGCCCAGTGACCTCTTTCCTCCATCTTTTAATTTGGTTTTGCTCTTGCATATCCTCAAGAATGTTTCTTCTTGCCATAAAGCTCTTCCTGGATCTGAGCAGGTGGACTTGAGGCTCACATCACTTCAGAGGATGTTGAGGGTCATTCTCTTAGTTCTCTTGGTTTTTGCTGCTACCTCTTTTCCGTGGTTGAGATCCCTGTTGGACCCTCAAGAGCAGGGGTGCCCAAATTTTCAGGCCATGGGCTGGTCACATGGTTCAGGGAGCCAGTCACTACGGCCTGGGGGCCAGATGCGGTCCCTGATGTCAATTCATCCGGCCCACGAAGCTCTCGTCGCTCCTGGAAACGGAAGTAAATCACACCCATATGTTTCACTTCCACTTCCAGGAGTGACAAGGGCTTCGCAGGCTGGATGAATTGGCATTGGGGGCCGCATCCAGCCCCCGGGCCTTAGTTTGGGCACCCCTGCTGAGGCTAGTGAGATTTTTCAGAACAGCTGCAGCAAGAGGTTCTGAGCAATATTTAGATGCTTACTGTCCTTCTGAATAATTTTCCCTATGGAAAAAATCATGCAACAATTTATCAATGGAAAAAACCACTTAGCGAAAAAAAATGTTGTATGATGCATCCCATAGGGAAAATCGCTATACGATGCATGCATCGTATAGCAATTGTTTCGTACAACAAGGAGCCCCATGGAATGGATTAAAATCGTTGTATGATGTATCACTGTATATTTATTATTACTCTTTATTACGTTTATTCCTCACATTTCTACTAAAAGATAACGCTCAAAACAGCTTATGAATTTCTGTAATATAGTAACGTATATAACAGGCATGCCCAAACCACAGCCTGGGGGCCGGATAGGCCCCTGAAGCCATTCCATCAGGCCCACGACACCCTTGTCAAACCAGGAAGTGAATGCGGACACTTCTGCACAAGTGCGGATGCATCTGTATCCACTTCTTGGTTTGGCGCAGACATGCTCGCATCCACACCAAACCAGGAAGTGAATATGGACACGCATGTGCAAACATGCCCTGTTCCAGGGGCATGGTCTGGCCCACTCAGCTGTTCTGTGGGTATGGTCCGGCCCCTAGCCCAAAAGGTTTGAACACCCTTGGTCTATAATACAGTATTACAAAGATCAAGAATGAATGCCCCTGTGACACAGTGGTTAAACTGTAGCACAGCAGCCAAAATCTGCTCAAGATCCGAGATCAATCCCAACAGATTCATGCTCAACTCAGCCTTCTATCCCTCTGAGATTGCTAAATTGAATACCCATAGTGTTGAAGTCAAAATGCTAATTACCTTCTGAACAACTCAGAGAGTGCTGCAAGTGCTATGGGGTGGCATATAAGGGTAATTCTTTTCTTCATGGCCAAATAATGTCTCCTAATGACTGGTACTCAGGTAACCTGATTACCATTCATTGTTCACTTGCATAGCAAAAAGTAAGACTTATGTATATCAGAGAAGGGGAAAAAAAAGAAGAAAATTAAAGAAGACCAAAATGTTGTGGCTCCCTAAAGACTAACTGATATTTCATGTTAGCTTTGGTGGATTAAGTTGACTTCTTCAGACATTAGAGAGAGATTTTATGATAAAAATGTATACATGATCATAGGACCAGTGGGCATACCTTGGATACCTTGGAGACATTATTCAGTGAGGAGTCCATACAATGGTAGACATCTCCATGATGACATTCCACACATACAAATGGACCTGAAAAATCAAGTCCACCTGCAGCAGATTTTAGCCAGTTGGATATCACATCACTTGCTGGCTAGGCAGACCATGACATGTGTCCCCAGCTTCCAACTTGCCCAAGGGATCAAACAGAGGATGCTTTTATGAGTTTTTGTCCTGGCCTAACATCATTGATAAGTATTGTATTGTATTGTATTGTATTGTATTGTATTGTATTGTATTGTATTGTATTGTATTGTATTGGGGGAGGGAGTAAGCGCTCCCATTGGGCTGCTGGGCAGATGGGCAGGGTGAACTCTATGCTTGGGCAACAGGACGTGTGCCCACAAAGAAGGCTGTGAGTGCCACCTCAGGCACGCATACCATAGGTTTGCCACCACTGGCCTAGTTAGACTGCTCAAGCCCCCGTGCCTTGATAAGGCTTTCACCCAGTGGGCATACCAAAGGATAATGGTATGTGAGTCAGTGTGGTTTTTCACATTTGGTAATGATTGGAGCTCCCTAATAAATATACAGATTCATTCCTTTGAAACTTTGTTTTGTAATGTGGTAAAATGGTTAGTAGACAAATACCACTTAATCATTGTGTGGTATTACACAATTGGTAATGAATTCACTTTTCAGACCTCACGTTTTGCATTTACAGTCTATGTTCTGCGAAAGGTCACAGTGACTGGTAGGTGAATTTGCGGAATGACAGAAGATAAGGACACAAGTATTTAACCTTAAATTTGGTGCTTTGCTAAGCTAAGTGCTGATAAGAAGTCACTGGGAGAATGGCATCAATTGCTAGCTAGTATCTGAGAATAATAGGATATTTTGCTAGCTGGAAAATCCAAGGATGGGAGTGGAGAGCAGAAAATTCTGTTAAAAACTTTGTGACTGAGAAGTACCTAGTGTCAGTAACGGTGAGCCTTGGCACTCCAGTTGTTTTTGAACTTCAATTCTCAGAAGCCCTGATCAGCAGGAGTGCTGTCTGTCTGTCTGTCTGTCTATCTATCTATCTATTTATTTATTTATTTATTTATTTATATGCCGCCCTCTCGCCCAGGGTGACTCAGGGTGGCGCACTCACACATAGGTATTATACAAATCCCCTTTAAAAATTCAATAAAAAAAACTATTTAATAACCATCCAGAATTTAAAAAGACCCTCCCCTCCCCACCCATCAGTAAAAAGGGACATATTACTCTAACAGAGCCAACGAGTGGGAGTCAACATCCCGTCAACCCTCCATACTTGCCCTGCCAGCCAGGTTTTTAGCCCTTTCCTAAATGGCAGCAATTACTGTATGTCTGTAGCCATAGGTTTGTGGGCAGGAGGTTCCACAGGGTTGGGGCGGACATGGAGAAGGCCCTCCTCCTTGTGCTAGAGAAGCACACATAGAAGAATTCACACATACCCCTCTAACCAATGGAATACTGAGGGAGCCCATCCAGTCTGCTCTGGTAGGACGGGCATACTCTCTTGGGGCGATGCGGTCTCTTAGGTAACCTGGCCCACTACCATGAAGGACTTTAAAGGTCATTACCAGCACCTTGAATTGCACCCGGAGGCAAACTGGTAACCAGTGCAGCTCCCAAAGCAGAGGCGAGGTATGGACATAGCGCCTGCACCCCATCACTACTTGGGCCGCCGCAACTGAAGTCCAAGAACACCTGGAGTGCCAAGGTTCACCATCATAGACCTAGGTTCACAACTCTGTGTTCAACAGTGTATTTTGTCTTCAGAACAGCCTAGTGAGGTAAGTTAGATTTGCGGACATAGTAAAACTCCGTATAATGATTTTAATTCATTCCATGGGTCTGGTCGCTATGCGATTTTGTTGTACGATTTTTCCTATGGAAAAATATTATACAATGATTTTTCCTATGGAAAAAACTGTACAATGATTTTTTTTCCGCTAAGTGGTTGTCGTCATTGAAAATTTGTTGTACGATTTTTTCCATAGGAAAAATAGTTATGTGGGGTGCCATTTTCTTTAAAAGCCTATTCATTATATGATTTAGTCACTGTAGGGGGCATTCATTATACAAGGTTCCACTGTAATGACAAATTCAATATTACCAGTGAGTTGCATAGTGGCCTTGACAGGGGATTTGAACCCAGATCTCCCAAGTCCTAGTCTGACATTCTAACCCAGAGGTGGCCAACCTTTTTGCACCACGGGCCTGACCATGCCCCTAGAACAGCTAAGTGGGCTGGACCATTCCCTCTGAAGCAGAAGTGGGCGCATCTATAGCTGACGTAAATGTACCCACTTCCACTTCCAGGTGCAGGGAAGATGGCAATGGGCTGGTTGGAATGGCATCATGGGCCAGACCTGGCCTATGGGCCATAGGTTGGGAACCCCTGTTCTAACAGCTACATTGTTGTAGGAAAGGAAGTGGAATAGAAAACAGTGCTAGGTCTAATTTGCAAAATGGGAGGCGTGATTAATTTCCCTACAACTGGATCAAAATGACCAAGTAGCAAACAAGCAAACACGTTCCTCCCTCCATCTGACTGACTGATTGTCTGTCATGAAGCTGCCAGCCGAGGTTAAAGCTGAAGGTGACGGATAACGTGGATGAAATGCCAAAAAAACCTCCAAACCTCAATCCACTTATGGGAGACTGGAGAAAGCCTTGTAAATCTTGGCAGAAGGAGACCATCTTCAAGAAGCAAAGAGGTGCATCTCTCTGTATGTCATAGAGAGAGAAAACATATCCTCCCCCCATGAGTGAAACAACATTCTTCTGACTTTTAATATCCTATTTAGATTGACAACTCCCTGTAAAAAGCAACTCAATGAATTGAATGATGTATTGAGCTATGGAAAGAGAATGATTCATCAATATATTTATTGTTTCTATTTATTGTACTTGTCGTGTACCACCAAATAACCAGAATTCTCATTGGGGCAGTAGGGGTTACATTGCATTTAAAACATAAAATGCAATCAGAAAACAACAGTTAAAATGGTCGAAAGAAAAGCAAGAAGTAGCCAGCAGTAAAGAATAGGTAAAGGTAAAGGTCACCCTTGCTCGAAAGCCAGTCATATCTAACTCTAGGGTTCAGTGCTCATCTCTGTTTACAGCCAAGGAGCCAGTGCTGTCTGCATCTGCAGACATTTCCGTAGTCATGTGGCAGGCATGACTAGACACCGGAGCACACAGAACACTGTTACTTTCCCACCTATGTGGTCCCTATCTATCTACTTGAAATTTCTTGCTTTCGAACTGCTAGGTTGGCAGGAGCTGGGACAAAGATGGGAGCTCATTCTGTCCTGCAGTACGCGGGAATCGAACTGCTGACCTTCCGCCTCCCAGTTAGCATCTTACCACTTGAGCCACTGCAATCTCTCAATAAAGAATACAGGTGCATGCATATGCATGCACATGCAGGAATATGTGTTTACAGTTCAATGCAATACATATTTACTCAGAAATAAGTCTCTTGTGCGAATCTGCCTTCCAGATACAGTAATACCTCATACAAAGTCCGCTTCATACAACATCGGATTCATACAACATCGCCTAATTCCTTGAAAAAAGTTGCCTCATACAATGTTGTGCGACTTTGTATGAGGCATTGGGGTTTTCCCAGGTTGCATTGTGCCTGGGCAGTATAAAAGGCAGGACACATGCGTGCATTGCTCTTGTGGGTTTTGCATGAGGTGAAGAGTGTTTAGGAGTGGTTTTTAGCACGATTTTGGATTTTTTTGAATTTTTTTGTCAGAATTTTTAGAAGCATTCCTAGGATTTTTGCAGCATTCTTCAGGTTCTTGGACAATCAGGGTTGTTTGACATGTTTTTGTAATGTTTTTAGCCTTTAGACAATGATTTCTTAAAGTTCTGTCAGTTTCCTGTCTGTTTCCTTGACTTTGCCCTGAAGTCTGTGCTGTTACAGTACAATGTATCTCTATGGAAATGACGTTGTATGAGGCATCGCAGCAAGGATTTTGCATGCCTCATACAAAGTCCAAATCCGTATAAAGTCCAAACTTGTGGAACCAAGTTTGGACGTTGTATGAGGTATCACTGTACTTGGACTACCACCTCCACCATCCTACAATCCATCGGGAGAGTGTTAGGTAGGAAGAGGGTGGTGTCTATCATGGCAGTCCATAATTAATGTTATCGGTTGCCAGTGTCATCTCTCTAGTAACCAAGAATAATTAATTCTCTGCTTGTCCTTGCTGTCATAATTTCCGCCACTGACTTTCAGCTCTTATATCCTGATTGCTGTGTTAAAATCCTAAAGCCAAACAATGAAGGAAGTCAGATGTGACATGGTGGCACATAGATCAGATCAAGTTAAAATGACTAAATGAAACTATTGTATTTAGGTTAGCAGAGTAAGAGGTAAAAGGCAAAACATGAGCAGTACAGAAAGCATGAAGAGAATAGCAAGTCTCAGCACTGCCCTTTCTCTCAGTGACTAGCTTTTTTGCATAATAATCACTCTGGAAGCATTTAAAGTAGAAAAAGGCATCTTTACTTACCATTGTGATCAGCAGTTATATTCCGAAGAATATAAGGAGGGAAATGGAGTCTCCACCATTTGGAAAGAGATCTTTCCATGCCTAGAGTTTGGTATGAAGAGGAAAAGACAAAAGAGCAATGGAGACAAAAGTGAACAAGCAGGAAGAATGAAGGGGGGAAACAAGAGGCAGGAAAAAGAACTTCGCCAATGGGTTAGTGGCAAAAGACTAATTGCATTAGGCTTTAAAGCCCCCACCCACTAATAGACAGTATTAGAAACACGCAAGAATGTTGCCATGCCAACAGGACTAAACCAAGTGTCAGGACTTCTTGACCCTTCTGGGACAGTGGGAAGCTGGTTATGGGGCATTTACACTTTCAAAATAGCCACCACATTACTGGATTTGGCATACTGAGAACATTATGCTTGAACCGGGTCACTGAAAACTCAGTAAGAGACTAATATTATTGATAAGGTGGCCAGGTGTTCTATTTTGCTGGGGACCATTCTCAGGTTTTAAAGTCTGTTGGAAAACAGTCCTCTGCTTGAAAAACGTCCACAGTTTGAAGGGATGTCCACTTGTGTTTCAACATAGAGAACTAGAACAAGGAGGAGTAACAATAGTCTTGCGATTAACCTTCTACTGTTAACTCGTCAACAGCATTGTCAGAAACCACAGAGGCTACCTGACTATACTCATTCCAGTTAGCAGGAACAGGACCTTCTGTCGAACCATGGATGAATTTGATTCTGTCTTTGAATCGTGCAGGCAGGGGGGAAACCTTTCAAATCCACCATGGTATAGAAGGAGCATATCCCATGTTTTGTGGCAGGCTTAGTGGTTAAGACACAGAACTTGATGCCTGGAAGGTTGGCAGGTTAGTAGTTTGAGACTCGAGTTCTGCATGATGGAATGAGCTCCGGTCTCTGTCCCAGCTCTTGCCAACCTAGCAGTCCGAAAGCAAGAAATTGGAAGTAGATAAATAGGTACCACTTTGGCGGGAAGGTAACAGTGTTCTGTGTATTTCCACATGTCCATGGAAATGTCTGCAAATGCTGGCTCTTTGTTATAAATAGAGATGAGCACTGACCCCTAGAGTCGGATATGACTCCCTTTCAAGCAAGGGTGACCGTTACCTTTACTAGTCACCTGCCAAGTTATACTAAAAATGCATGTCCTTTATCCCCTAATTGGAGGTATGGGATATGGAGGTGGGGTGATTTTGTGACCTGAAGGGTTTAAGCTTGGATTTATTTTAGTGGAGATTTCCTTAAAATACTGACTGTGGCAAAATGGGCATTTTTCTTCTCCATTACTGACCTTGAAACTGCAAATGCTGAAGTGGAGCCAAATGAAAAGATTTAGTAAACCTTGAGTGTTCTTGCCTACAATAGGAATCCCAGCCAAGACAGTTTTGATGGGTTGGCTTTAGCCAAAGGGGCTACATTTAGTTCTGGATGCTGCAGTTTAAGAGGGATATTTGAAATGATTGAATGGAAATCTCTAAGGATAAACAAAGGCCTAAAAGTCAGATTTCAGAGGCTAAAAGGAAAAAGTAGAGATGGAATTTGTAGAACGAGTGCAACTACAGGGATTGTGTGTGTGTGTGTGTGTGTGTGTGTGTGTGTGTGTGTGTGTGTGTGTGTGTGTGTGTGTGTGCATGCATGTGTCTATGCGCGCACACACATTTTTAAAAAATGTCAAAACATATTTTATTCCCTTTTACGATGATTTCCCTCCTCGCCATTTCTCAAACAAATGCATGCTTATATGTCACATTATCTCCCACATTCTCAATTGTCCTCATTTACTCTCATTAATGTCAACATGTGGCCATTTTTGACTGGCTACCATAATGCATTCCTAGTTGAAAAAGATCGGTTGTAGCCAATGGAGAAAGCTTAGTCAAGGCTCATTTTGGGAAGTGACATATTTTTTTGAGAGGGACCCTCTATAGGACCTAATGGTTAGAAAGATTACCATCCTATAATGTGTTACAGTTTCCATGGAATTTAGGCTCTTAATGACCATTTGGAGAAACAGTCTTGGCAAGAAACAGGTGAGGGTTCTGATACTCTTCTGAGAACACTGATACTTATTTTTGCTTGTTGTTGTTCAGTCGCACAGTTGATTCCGACCCTTTGCGACCCTATAGACCATTGTCTGCCAGGCGTCTCTGTCCTCCACCATCCTCCTCAGCCCTCCCAGTTCTGTGCCCATTGTGTCTACAATACCATCTAGCCATCTCATCTTTGGCCTCCCCTTCTTCTTTTGTCCTCCACCTTTCCCAGCATCAAGGCCTTCTCAAGTAAATCCTCCCTTCTCATTTGATGTCTAAAGTACTTCATCTTCATCTTTACTATTTGGCCTTCCAAGGAGCAGTCAGGGTTGATTTCTTCTAAGGTTGACCTATTTGTTCTCCTCGCTGTCCAGGGGACTCTCAAAACTCTCCTCCAACCTGAATTCTAGTCCCTGCTGTAATCTTGCAGTTGTATGGAATAAAATCCCAAAAAAACCAAGCCTGGGAAAGCTTCTGTCAACTGTTCCAGCTCATGTCAATCTAGTATTTTGAAAGCAAGAAAATGAAAGGAGATAAATAGGTACCACTCTGGTGTCTAGCCATGCCTTCCCCATGACCATGGAAATGTCTGCAGATGCAGACAGCACTGGCTCTTTGGCTGTAAATGGAGATGAATCCACACATGGAAAACAAGTTGCATCATTGTTAATAAAGCCATGTGTATAGTGACGGGTTGCCTCATACCTACACCAGTTGCAATAAATAAATAAATATACCCTCTTGTTGTTGGTATCGCTCCACCTAAGACCAAGAGAAGTAGCACTGTAAGCTGAGAGAACTAAACAAGAGAATGATCTTTGACACCCTCTGAATGGAGATGAGCCTCAAGTCTACCGGCTCAGGTCCAGGAAGAGCTTTATGGTAACAACAAACATTCTTGAGGGTGCACAAGAGCAAAACCAAACTAGAAGATGGAGGAAGGAGCTCACTGAACAAGGAACAGCATTAAAGGAGAATATAGCTTAGGATCTCAAACTCCCCTACGTCACTAGGAGGACCCTAAAAAGGCTGAAGGTTGGAGTCCCTAAATACAAGACCAACATGCTCAAGTGGGGGCTGCTGGTGGACAACAACATGTGGTATGAATGTGGAGAGAGATATAAAATCCGGCTCATTTACTGGTCTGCCAATTATTGCCAGAAACATGCACTGATGAGGACTTAAGTTTAGGCAACGTCAAAACAAAGAAAGTGGCTTCATTTTGGGACACCAGGTTTAATCAGGACACGAAAAAAGAAGAAGCAGCCAAAGGAAAGACACCAGTGGATACAATCATGAAGATTCATTTGAGCACTTTGCATTAAATCTGAGACCAAACTGATAGCAAATGCAAAATGAACACAGCAAGCATGTTATGGTCAATGCAATACTGCAGCTGAAGTGTGGTAAAAAGTAAATGTCACCCTCACTCAAAAGCCAGTTGTATCCAACTCTAGGGTGCAGTGCTCATCTTCATTTACCACCCAAGAGCCAGTGCTGTCCACATCTGTACACTACTCTAATTTCTGGATGCCTTGTGCGGGCAGCTCCGCAAATAACACATGACAGTGGTCTATTCTGGCACTAAGTAGCATGTGAAGGACTTTGGCAAGCTGCCCAAAGCTGGAAAAATGTGGCACATTTAACAGGTATGGAGGATCTGAAAGAAGCCCCATCCTGGATCCTAATATTTGGGAATGTGTGCAGTCCAGTGTAGAACATCAGGCTGTGTTGTGCACATTTAGGAGTAACAAATTCATTTCATATGCAATAAAGACAGAGGGGAAAGTCAAAATGTTGTGCCATCTTGAAGTCTATCACATTTACTTCAGGGAAAACATTAATGCAATCCAATCCAATTTTCCATGTGTTGAAGAAGGCGATTATAATTTGCAAAAGCTCATGCTGAACTACATTTGTTAATCTTAAAGGTGCTGTTGTTGCTGCTGCTACTAATTTTCCCCCTTCTGAATGTTGTTCATCTGCAGCACAACATAACTGGTGTATACATCATGTTACCAGAAGGCATAAAGATGACATGTTTACAGCTAGATGAGATCAGAATTACAAATTTAGTCCAATTATGCATTCAATAAATAATGATCAGCTATTACGTGTTATAAAAGTCAATATGTTGCCCATAAAAATTGATTTTGGGATACTGTCCCCTTATGAAAGTTAAATACAGTACCTGAGATATATATATATATATATATATATATATATATATATATATATATATATATATATATATATATATATATATATATATATATATATATATATATATATATATATATATATATATATATATATATATATATATATATATATATATATATATGGGTACTGCAGTGGCTCAAGTTGCTAAGATGCTGACTGGGAAGCGTAAGGTCAGCAGTTTGATTCCCGAGTACTGCAGGACGGAAATGAGCTCCCGTCTTCGTCCCAGCTCCTGCCAACCTAGCAGTTCGAAAGCAAGAAATTGCAAGTAGATAAATAGGGACCACTTAGGTGGGAAGGTAACAGCGTTCCGTGCGCTCCGGTGTCTAGTCATGCCTGCCACATGACCATGGAAACGTCTGCAGACAACGCTGGCTCTTCGGCTTAGAAACAGAGATGAGCACTGCACCCTAGAGTCGGATACGACTGGCTTTCGAGCAAGGGAAACCTTTACCTTTACCTCTCTCTCTCTCTCTCTCTCTCTCTCTCTCTCTCTCTCTATATATATATATATATATATATATATATATATATATATATATATATATATATATATATATATATATATATATATATATATATATATATATATATATATATATATACACACACACATACATATATATATACATACATATATATACAGTCGGTTCCGACCCTTTGCGACCCTATGGACCATTGTTCTCCAGGCGCCTCTGTCCTCCACCATCCCCCTCAGCCCTCCCAGCTCTGTGCCCATTGTGTCTGTAATACCATCTAACCATCTCATCTTTGGCCTCCCCCTTCTTCTTTTGCCTTCCACCTTTCCCAACATCAATGCCTTCTCAAGTGAATCCTCCCTTCTCATTTGATGTCCAAAGTATTTTAGCTTCATCTTTACTATTTGACCTTCCAGTGAGCATTCAGGGTTGATTTCTTCTAAGATTGACCTATTTGTTCTCCTCGCTGTCCAGGGTACCCTCAAAACCCTCCTCCAACACCACATTTCAAAGGCATCTATTCTTCTGCGTTCAGCCTTCCTAATTGTCCAGCTCTCACATCCATACATTACTACTGGGAAAACCATTCTCCATATGCATGGAGAATAATAATTTCATGGCAGAAATTATTCTGGGTTGAAAGGATTTTTGCTGAAGGAACACCACTCAGGGTACACCCGAATGAGGCTTCTTTCATGTCCCCAAGATCTTTTCCCACCCAAGAGGTCCGTGTTTATCTACTTTCAATTTCTTGATTTTGAACTGTTAGGTTGGCAGGAGCTGGGATAGAGACGGTTGCTCAAATCATCATGCAGTACCTGGGTCTCGAACTGCCAATTTGCTGGCCTTCCAGCTAACAAGGCGAGCTTCTTAACCACTGAGCCACACGGAGAAATGGCTGGAGAAAGATGAGTTTATGGCTGGAGTTTAATTTTCTATTTTTTCTTCAGTAAACCAGGACATAGTTTCAAAGATCTGAAAACAGAACATTCAATTCATCTTCATCATATATGGAGAGTCAATATATTCTTACATGACTGGTACCAAATGTCTCACCCACAGCAAAAACAAAAATAAAACGGGGATGGTAACAAAGCATCTGTGGATTAAAGAAAATACAAGTATGGATCCTAAGCAACATATCACTTGAATTCAACTATAATTTAAGGTGAATTATCCTGAACCCAATGTCCTAAGTGAATAGGATATACTTTTGAGAAAAGCTAAGTCAGAGAGAGAAGGCCAGAACATACAAAATATTAATACAGTGGTGGCAAACCTCTGGCATGTGTGCCAGAGGTGGCACTCAGAGCCCTCTTTGTGGGCACCCATGCAGTCACCCCAGGACAGAGTTTGCCCTGCCCCTCTGCCCAGCAGCTCAATTGGAGCACTTCCTCCCTCCCCTCAGCACAGAGTTCACCCCACCCCTCTGCCCAGCAACCCAATGAGAGCATTTCCTTCCTCCCCTGTTGCTGTGTTGGCACTTTGAGATAAATAAGTGGGTTTGGGGTTGCAGTTTGGGCACTTGGTCTCTAAATGGTTTGCTGTCACTGCCTTAATACATGCAAATAGGTCAGATGCTCCCTAGAGGTGGAAAAATGGGAAACCCAGGGACAAACAAATTTCTTTAGGGGCCATTCAACAATTACGTGATCCTCCCCCCTTTTTTTGAAAAATTGATCCCATTCCCCCTATATAATCCAACCATAATTTTCGCTTTGACCTCCTCCCCCTCTATGTAATCCAATTGTAATTTTCACTTTGACCCCCTCCCCGCTTAAAATTACATGATCTGAACCAAACAGTACTGTATTTTGCACCACCAACCAGTGGTGGTGCTGCAGGGGAAATGGGCGGGCAGGCCAATTGCACTGAAGCAGTAAGTGATGCTCTAGCCTAGCCTCTTGTTCTCCCTGCAACCAGAAAGCATGGCTTTCCCCCTCCATTTTCAACGCATGGAGCAAGGCACAAAGGTAAATAAAACCCTTTCTTTTTATGCACAGGTTTGGTTTTCCACTATCAGTTAGAAACAGCTCCAAATGGATTACGTAATTTTGACCTGTCCCCCCACCCCCACATAATTTTTCTGTAATTCGGATGGCAGACCCCCTCCCCTCCCTTTGAGGATCACGTAATTGTTGAATGGCTCCTTAGTTTAGGCCAGGGGTGGGCAACGTATGGCTGGACCCGACCCACAGCACCAAATTATCCGGCCTACGCCACCGCTGGAAGCAGACACGGACACATTTATGACAGCCGTAAATGGCCCGCAGCTGTTGTAAATGGATTTACGACAGCCATTGACATGTTTTACAGCAGTGTTTATGGCAGAGGGAACCACCAGTCTGGCCCACTGAGGGAGCATGACCCGGCCCCCAACTTTAAAATGTTGACAACCCCTCGTTTAGGCTAATATTTCTGTCTCTATGCATGCTGGATTTGCATTACAATACTCAACTACTGTATATTCATCTCTTTTGCTTGCATAAGCCCTTCATTCCCCTGACATGAAACAAGCTAGCCCATCGCTCCTGGTCTTGCCCACTGAAGAAAATGGAGAAAATATCATAGTTTTTTTATTTATTCATTTATGTACTTGCTTGTTTGCTTGTTTGAACTTGTATGCCACCCACTCATAATGTGACTCATGGCGGCAAACAAAGAATCACAAAGTATCACAATTACCATAATACAATAAAAAGAGTTACAGAGTATCACATTACCATAATACAAAAAGCATTTCAAAGACAATGCACAAAAAATAATACATACAATATTGCAAAAAAACTCTAACAGCTATGTCCACTTCCCTCCAGGCCAGGCAGACCAGGAAGGAGTCCGGTGACAGTGGCAGCACCGTTCTTGTGGCCACTGAGTCATGTCAGCTACTCCCACTTCCCTCCAGGCCGGGTGGGCCAAGAGAAGGAGTCCGGTGGTGGTGGCAACACCATTCTTATGGCCGCTGAGCCACAACAGCTGCTCCCACTTCCCTCCAGGCTGGGCGGGCCGAGAGGAGAAGTCCAGTGGCGGTGGTGCCACTATTCTTGTGGCCGCCAAGCCGCATCAGTTTTGCTTGCTGCTAAATGACTCATATATCAAGCAGATTGAATTTCTCAGCTGGGGAAGGATGGACTCCAGAGCTCAAGCATAGTCAGAGAAAAAACATATGCACCCCGTTCCACTGTTCATCTCACCACACTACATGGAACCAGGCTCTGCACTGAGATTAAGTTGTGGCATAGCTGTCACAATAATGTGCAAACAGAATCCGGCACAATATATATACAGTATGTTCTATTCCTGCAATAGCAGAAATTGTGTTATTCCAATAGCGGGATAAAAAGCCACCCAAATGGTATGAGCTGCAGCCTTTATAATTTGCCAGAACAGAGTCAGCCAGGAATGTACAGCTTCCCTCTGTGAAGTGACAAGGCCACAATGGCCTTCTGCCATGGAGAGCATTCAGAGCAATATGTATCTGCTGTGAATGTGTAGCATATAGAAGTAGGTATGCCAGCATTTTGAGAAGAGAAGATTCAGTGTACAGAGCTGACTAACTCTAAGACTGAACAAGTGGCGTTGGACGACCACAGCTCAACTAAGTACAAAAAAGCACAATTGAGTGCAACTTAGAGAGAGTCCTGCAGTGTGCGTGCATGTGTGTGCATGGTGCGCGCATGCCAGATTCTTTGTTGGTTTGGATTACAATGGAAACTGGGCCTTTCACTTTCTTTGACATTTTTCTGGCATTAGGACAGTATCTCAGAAGGACAGATCCCTGAGAAAACTGAGTTTCCCAGGATATCTCCTTTGTATGGATCAGGTGCCCAGAAAACTGTTTGTCCTTCGTTGAAGAAAGATCACTATTTTAGTGGCAGAATACAAACTTTGAAAGTAAAAGATCTTGGATTCGGTCCCTGGCAGGTGCAGTTTAAATAGAGGTGAGCAGCCTTTGTGTCAAGAAGCCCATTCCGGCTTGGCAAGAAGCTCTTTACCTCTCATAGGTTACACCAGGGGTTCCCATCCTAAGGCCCACGGGCTGGATCCAGGCCCCGGTGTCATTTCATGTGGCCCCCCATGTCTCCATGGGCATTTGAGAAACAAAATGCCACCCGTTTGAAACTGTTGGGACAAAATGGCCACCCCCATTATGCAAGCAGGGCAAAATGCCCATCTGGCCCTTGAAGCTGACTGAGAGAGCATGACCAGGGCCCCCGCTTGAAAAAGTTGGGAACCTCTGGGTTGCACACCAGTGCCATTCTGCCATTGGATACTGGGAGTATCTGAGAGAAAAAAATGCACCTAGAAAGAGCAATTTTGCTTGCTTAAGTGAGAGATATCACCTTTTCTGCCAGATTTGGTGGCAAATTTCCATAAACTGTTTCAACAAGGCAAAACGATTCCTCTAAATATGTTCTACCCCCACCCCCTTGCTATTGAAATCTGGCAGTCAAATTTCAGCAGTTATCTTTACGTAAACGTAAAGGCTGCCCTTGCTCGAAAGCCGGTCGTATTTGTCTCTAGGCTTCAGTGCACATCTCTGTTTATAGCCTGTTATATATTGAATGAATGTTGCAAGTTTTGGTGTTATGTATTGAATGAATGTTGCAAGTTTCCCTTTAACAGAATGTAACCAGTGAATGTATCCAATTGTATCTAATCAGAGACACGTTGTAGCAAGCTGTACAGGGATGCGAGCTAAGCGGCCACAGGTGGCAGTAGCGAGCATCCAGCTCACATGGTACAGATTGCCCGAATACCTGAAGAGCGGAAAACCTTCCCACCACACCACACCTGGAGAAGATGGGCGTGACGATCTATGACGTCACGCGGACAGTAGCCAATGAGCTACCACCCGAGATATTCAAATGTACAGTGTACTATAAATAGAGCTGTTTTGTCCGCCATTACCTCATGTTCACCCTGACCATGATGCAATAAAGTTGTGTTAGCTCTATTGCGTCTCCTTCTTTGTCTTCCTTGCAAGACACCAAATTGGCAATGAAGGTGGGATGGCATCCCGAAAAGTGAACATCGCGCCCTTCGACACCACGAAGCCAGAGAAATGGGAATTCTATGAACAGCATTTCCTCTATGCAATGGACCTCAAGGGCATCGAGGAGGAAGCCCAGTGCCGGGCATTCCTGCTGGCCCAGTGCAGCCTGGAAACACTAGAACTGGCAACCAACCTCCTGATGCTGAGGCCGCTCAGGGAGGTACCCCTAGATGAGATCCTTGCCAAGCTGAGGAAGCACTTTCACCCGAAAGTGTCGGTGTTTCCGGCAAGGCTGGCCTTTCAGCAGCGGTGCCAGTGGGCCAGTGAGTCCGTGGCTGACTTCGTGGCAGCCCTGAGGGTGGCTGCCATGCCTTGCTGGTGGGGAGCGTCCCTGAGCGAGGTGCTGAGAGACAGGCTCCTGCTGGGCCTGCGAGATGAGGGGGCCAGGAAAAAACTTCTGGCCAAGGATGAGAGCATCTCCTTCGAGCATGTCCTGTGCATCGCCCAAGCCACTGAGTCAGTGCAACAAGGCGAACGGGTGTGCCGGGCCAGGACCGCCATGGTTCGGGGGGCCCCGCCGGCAGTCCCAGTCCACAGCTGTTCCTCCCACGGAGAGCAGGGGCCCTCCGAGTCCACCACATCCACCTCCGACTTCAGCGAGGACAACGACATGCAGCGGGTGCAGAGGAGGCCCGCGGTTCGAGACCGCGCCAGAGAGGACCACCGCTGCGACGGATGCAGGGCATCCCACGACCGGAGCTGATGCCCATTCAGGAAGGCGGAGTGCCACAACTGCAGGCAGCGCAGGCACATCGCAAAGGTCTGCAGGCGGCGTCGAGATGACGGCAAGGGCCAGGCAGAATGGTCCCAATGGAAAGCAGATGGGGTCGGCAGAATCTTCGATGACGATGAGCTCCAGGAGCACCGCATGTCTCGACGAGTTCCCGAAAACCATGACCAGCCGGTTCACAGCGTGCCGTCATCGTACTCCATCATCTCCCACCGGGAGTTCTTGCGCATTCCCCCCAAGTCATGCCCCAAACTGAAGGCCCTAAAGACTAACTTGTGGGACGTTCAGGGCAAAAGCATCCCAGTGTTGGGGGTGGGGGAGTGCAAGGTGCAGTTCAAGAGGCGCTCCGTGCAGTTGCCCCTAGTAGTCTTAAAGGAAGGGTCCTGCTGCCTCCTGGGTACGCAGTGGTTTGGCCCCCTGGGGGTTATCATTGGGGCATACACGCCGTGCAGGCTAACCCGATCACGGAGGTGTGTAACGCACACCCTGCTGTCTTTGAGAAGGGGCTAGGGATGTTCAAGGGGCCCCCAGTTTCATTCAACATGGATCCCAACATCCGACCCATCAGACTGAAGCCAAGGAGAGTGCCTTTCGCACTAAAGGACAAAATTGAGACTGAACTGGACAAACTGGTGGGTCAGGGGATTCTGGTACCGGTGGATTCCACCAAGTGGGAAACCCCCATTGTTACGGCACTTAAGGCTAATGGGGAGGTCAGAATCTGTGCTGGCTACAAGTGCACGGTTAACAAGGCAATTCGCCCAAATGCGTATCCGGTGCCGGTAGTAAGTCACATGTTAGCAACTTTGCACGGGGGGAGGTGTTTCGCCAAGCTAGACTTAGCGCAGGCATATCAACAATTAATGGTGACCCCAGCTGCAGCCGTCGCTCAAACAATTGTTACTCATAAGGGAGCCTTTAAAGTGACGTGGCTCCAATTCGGTGTAAATTCGGCTCCAGGAATCTTTCAGTCCCTCGTGGAAAGATTGTTGAAAGGGCTCCCAGGTGTTTTCTCCTACTTTGACGATGTTTTGATAATGGCGGGAGGGGAACAGGAATTGGCCAAGAGGTTAGACCGGGTGCTAACTGTGTTCGAGAAAGCGGGGCTCAGGATGAGAAAGGAAAAGTGTATGTTTTTAGCTGAAGAGGTAGAGTTTCTGGGTTTTTGAATAACCCCTGAGGGTATCAAACCAGCAGAGTCAAAGGTGTCGGCAGTGCAGGATGCCCCTCGCCCCACCACCAAGGCCGAACTGCAGTCCTTCCTAGGACTCCTAAATTTTTACCACTCTTTCCTGCCGGGAAAGGCATCAGTAGCAGAGCCGCTGCACAAATTACTCAAGAAAGATGCGGCTTGGCGGTGGGGGGACAGCCAGGAATGGGCATTCCAAGGGCTCAAGCAGCTTCTATCTTCCGAGGCTGTCTTGACCCACTTCGATCCAAAGAAACCCGTTGTGTTAGTCTGTGATGCCTCACCAGTGGGGGTGGGGGCAGTCCTCTGCCATGTGCTAGAGAGCAGGCGGGAAGCCCCGGTGGCGTTCTATTCAAGATCCTTGTCCAAGACAGAGTGCAACTACGTGCAAACAGATAGGGAAGCCCTGAAGATTGTTGCAGGAACCAAAAAGTTCCACGATTTCCTTTATGGCAGACCGTTCACAGTCGTGACTGACCATAAGCCCCTGCTAGGGATTTTTACCACAGACAAGCCAGCCACGCAGATCTTGTCCCCAAGGATGCTGCGATGGGCCATTTTCCTCAATGCGTACCAGTATGCGTTGACCTACCGTCCCGGCAAGGAGATCAGCCATGCCGACGCCCTTTCCAGGTCACCCCTCCCACAGGCAGGGTGACCCAGATTGCGAGATAGAGCAGGACCACCAGGTGCTCCTGATCGAGGCCCTAGAGTCACCCCCGATTCTTCCAGCTGAGATCGCCAAGGCTACGGCGAAAGACAAGACATTGGCCCTAGTCAGTTCATGGGTACAAAAAGGCTGGCCGGCAACCTCCCCTATGGAGGAATTCAAGGTTTATGGTAGGCGGAGAGTCGAACTCTCCTTAGAAAGGGGCTGCCTACTCTGGGGGCAGCGGGTAATAATCCTCGGAGTTCTGAGGTCTTGGGTGCTCAAGATGCTGCATATCAGCCACCCAGGGATCGTACGCTCCAAGGCACTAGCTAGAAGTTACGTCTGGCGGCCCAAACTGGATGCAGACATAGAACACATGATTGGCACTTGCAAGAGCTGCCAGAGAACTCGGTCCGAGGAGTCCCGACTTCTGCACAGAGAATGGGACACAGCCCAGGGGCCGTGGTCGCGTCTGCACGTGGATTTCACAGGTCCCTTCAGTGGCACCCTTTTCCTTATAATAGTGGACTCTTACTCCAAATGGTTGGAGGTAATCCCGATGGCCAGTACATCGTCAGCTGCGACGATTAAACAATTACGGAAGGTATTTAGCTGTTTCAGGTTACCTGATGTACGTGTGAGCGATAACGCCACAACTTTCACGTCAGCGGAGTTCCAGGGTTTCATAGAGATTAACAAAATTCACCACATAACTGCGGCCCCTTTTCACCCCGCTACAAATGGTCAAGCGGAACGCCTGGTGTGAACAACTAAGGACGCACTGTGTAGGATGGGCCCCGGGGAGTTGAACTTGCAACTTTGCCAATTCATATTAAGGTATCGTGTAACCCCCTTAGCGTTGGGTCTGTCGCCCGCCGAACTCCTTATGCAGAGGAAACCCACCACGATCCTCTCAAGGTTAGATCTAACCAGGGTGGAGGACACGGGTAGAAATATAGAAACGGGGGGCACCAAGAGTTTTCGACATCGGCGAGGCAGTGCATTGCTGTAACTACGCGGCCGGCGGACCTAACTGGGTGCCTGGAGTAGTGATCGGGCAAACGGGGCCAGTCTCCTACAATGTCGAGACAAGCACAGGACTCGTCTGGAGGAGGCATGCTGATCAGCTCAGGGGTAGGATAATAGGAAGGCAAGACTTGAGTGACCATTCAGCGTTAGGGTTCTCCCCCACCCTCTTATCCCAAGGGGGAGACGCAGACCACAGGGGGGAGGGAAATGATACAAATCCGAATCCTTTTGACCCCTCGGGTAACAGGAACAATCTGGAAGAGACGGATTTCGAGGAGCTGTTAGATTTTGAGTTAGGAAACCGGGGGGATTTTCCAGAGTGGTCCCCCACCCATCCAAGTGAAGAATGGGGTTTTTCTTTAGTCCCTGGAGCCCCCGGTTTCACATCCCTGGAGTTTACTCCCACACCTAGACCTCCCCAATCCCCGGCTCAGGACTCGCACCCAATTGTTAACGAGTTACATTCTCCCATTGCAGGACGAGGACAGAGTAGTCAGGAGCATGCAGGGACTCCGGCCCCAAGTGCAGCCGCCACTCGCCCAAAGCGAACATGCGGGAAGCCTCAATGGCTGAAGGACTTTGTCCTCACCTAGGGGGGAGGGGTGTTATGTATTGAATGAATGTTGCAAGTTTCCCTTTAACAGAATGTAACCAGTCAATGTATCCAATTGTATCTAATCAGAGACACATTGTAGCAAGCTGTACAGGGATGTGAGCTAAGTGGCCACAGGTGGCAGTAGCGAGCATCCGGCTCACCACACCTGGAGAAGATGGGCATGACGATCTATGACGTCACGCGGACAGTAGCCAATGAGCTACCACACAGGGATATTCAAATGTACAGTGTACTATAAATAGAGCTGTTTTGTCTGCCATTACCTCATGTTCACCCTGACCATCATGCAATTAAGTTGTGTTTAGCCCTATTGCGGCTCCTTCTTTGTCTTCCTTGCAAGACACCAAATAGCCAAAGAGCCAGCACTGTTTGCATTCTGGATGTTTCCATGGACATGTGGCAAGCATGACTAAACACCAGAGTGTACAGAACACTGTTTACCTCCCCACCAAATTGGTACCTATTTATCTACAGTACTTGTAATTACTTGCTTTCGAACTGCTAGGTTGGCAGGAGCTGGGGGAAAACAGGAACTCACTCTGTCATGCAGCACTCAGGTCTCGAACTGCTGACCTGCCAAACGTCCAGTCATCAAGTTCAGTGTCTTAACCACTAAGCCTGGGTTATCTTTGGAAAGCTGCAAAAATGATCTGAGGACTGCATGTGGCACATAGGCTGTTATGTTCCTTTCCCCCTGAATTTAAAGGATCATAAACCAGATGATAAGAATGCAACCTCTACTAAAGACTTTATAGGAGTAGATGGACAAAGAGTTTGAGTTGGAATAAAGCATCTTTGTGAATTCTTTGTTTTCAGAAGATGCTATCAGAAAATTGGCAGTAGCAAATTTGTGCCATTTCCCCCCCCCCCTTTTTTTTTGGCTTTGTCCTTTAGAGATATGTTAGCAACCTTTTTTTGGTGTCGTAATTGGCTGTTCTAGCTCTACGAGGAAGGTTTGGAATGAAGACACAGGCAGCAGGATAGGGGAACAGTCTGGGAAGCTGGTGGACTGTGATGAACGCAGGAGGGCAACAGAGAGAGAGAGAGGAAATGGAACTTTTAACATAAATATTTACAAGTAGATGTAAGTTAGGCCTTTGTGTTTGATATGATTATAAAAGACCTGTCCATCTTCTCGCTGAAATTTGCAAGTCGTTTGAGAAGTTCTGTGATCTGTCATTTTAGAAACTGTAGATTTTGGCTTCTGTGTCTGAAAATAAGGGGGGGGGGAGTGAGGAATGCCGACATTCACAACACAATGGGTTATTTCTCTTCCTGCAAGCCAAGCCTTAGCTGGGCTTTGTGCCATCACCGAACACATTTGATTCTCACAGATGGCCTCTTGGCAGCAGGCGCTTGTTCCCATTTGTTAGTCTGGTAATGTGGCCTGAGCCTCTCGGCTTGTTTGATTCATTGAGATTATTACTGCAGGTGCCAAGTAAGCAAGAGATTAGATGGGCAGCTTGCATCGTAGCGAAAGGGTGCCTACTTTCCTACACCCCCCCCCCCCCCCACCCAGACTCCTACAGCCTTCATGAACTCCCCACCCCCAGTTTGGAGCATGCAAAACCTCTTTCCATAATCTGTTGCCTGGCCTAGAAATGCAAAATACTCTTCAGCTGGAAGCAGGGGGTGGAAATGGTGGCTTGTTTTGTCCTGACAGCCAAATTGAAGGCATTGAACAACTGCACAAAAAATGGTGATGGCTCCTGCTTCATTGTGTGGAGTTTTAAAATGAATTTGGAGCAACAGAGGACATATTCATGTATTTCTGAAGAACTGGCCCTTTCTTTGGTACTTTCTCTCTCTCTTTGTGTATCTGTTTTTGGTTTTCAAAGAGGAATTTTGAAATGAGACCATTTGTGCAAATTATGGAGGCCTATATAGGTCAATCTGGGAGAGCTCTTCCTTTTGATCTCACACTAAAGCAGTGATGGTGAAACGTTTAGAGACCGAGTGCCCAAACTGCTACCCCAAACTCACCCTGTCATGGGGAGAGGGAGGAAGCACTCCCATTGGGCTGCTGGGCAGAGGGGCGGGGTGAACTCTATGCTGGGAGGAGGGAGGAAGCGCTCCCATTGGACTGCTGAGCAGAGGGGCAGGGTGAACTCTGTGCTGAGGAGACAGCTTGCATGGCCACACAAAGGTCTATATGTGCCCACTCTGGGACGTGTGCCATAGGTTCACCACCACCACACTAAAGGATATGAATCCTGTGAGCGTGAAAATTCCTTATCAAAGTGACCCACCTTGTTGAGACAACAACAAATGACAAGAATGAAGAATAAAGGATGGGTGGTTCATATCCTTCAAACCAACCATCCAGTCCTTCTCTGCTTTGCTTTAGTTTGCTTTGTGTGCGATAAGTGTCTGTTTTCAAAGGGCTAAAATAGCAAAGATGTTTCCTGAAAATTATGGGAGAAAAATGACAGCTTTTTGTTCTTGCTTTGTGGTGGAAGCAAGGAATCTTGAAGCGTTCCCAGTCTCGGTCCAGGTATCTCATTATTTCAGGAAGACTTAAGCAGATGGAAGTGAGGAATTTGATTATTTTCCTTTCAATCCCTACTTTGTAATCCCATATATTTTGAGACCTTGGTCCATCTTGGCCTGCTATCTCTTCTCAAAGATGCTGCCTGATGCAGAGCTTGGAAAAGTTACCTCTTTTGGACTGCAATTCCTTGAACCTTTGGCTGGAATCATCCTGGCCACAGGTTTCTGTGGTTGGTAGTTCACCAACTTTGATTCCAGCTTCTGCCCTCACAAAACATTTTTGCAGACCAAAGTTCTGTTGACCACAATGACAGCAGCTGGAACTGTCCTATCTCAAAGTCAGCCAGAAGGAGATATGCTTGCCCTTCATTGTGACATGCAACTTTAGGATCATCGTCTTTCAGAAATAGTTTTCCCTGGGGATAAAAATAAATAAATTAGCCTTCTGTATCCACTGACATAGAACTGAGCAAGACACCAGAAAGAGGACCCTGCTTGCAGATTTCACTTTTATGAGGTCATGACATGACTTCAGTTTATGTTTACATCCTGAATGAAGCAGAGCATCTATTCAGGATGACAAATGGAAGAATTGCCTACTTGCTCTGGACTGTTAAGTATTGCTGTTCTGAATCAGTTCTCTAGGAACTCAAAAAGGGCAGCAAATTTACCTAATTTTTATGATTCAAAGCTAATGACAGGATATCCATGAAAGATGTCCGATCCTGCTATTAGGCAGAATGAGGCGATTGACTGAGAAAGAGAATTTGGAAGGTGGCAAGTAGTATTCCAGCAACCAGACCTAAAACTAGCTACATACCGAGAACCCATGGGGTTTTAATGGCAAGGACACTGATGTTGGTTTCCAGGTCCATCTCCAGTGGATTGTGTTTAATCTGAGTTCTCTACTATGGCCTGTCCATTTTGGGTGGCCCTACATGGTATAGCCCATAGCTTCATCAAACCACACAAGCCCCCTCACTGCAGAAAGGTAACAATCCTTGAAGGGAAAATATAGAGAGTTATATATAAGGAGTCCTCATATAAGTAGACATCTCTGCGACAACATTCCGCACAACTTCTGTCCATAACGATCTGTTCCTGGCAGGTCTTCTTCATGATGGTGCAACATTTTTCTTCAGAAAATCTTCCCATCTGCCAGATGGTCTTCCCCTAGGAATTTTTATTTGTTTATTTATTTAATTCAATTTGCAACTTGTCATTAATTCTCCTTTGCATTCCTCAAGGTATAAGTAAACTATATTACTTCTTCTTTGTCTGGGTCAGATGTGAAACTGCCACAATGGAGCCACCTTTGCTAACTTCTTTCTGTAGTTCATTTCACCTGACCTTGTGTGTGAAGGATTAGCTGGCATAACAAGGTAGCCATTGCCCAGGATATGCCCGATTGTGGTTTAAAAATGCCACAATCTTTGAGGATGCTCTTTTTGTGTACCCCAGTCATATTACTATGGTAACAAGTGGCAAAACAACTCTCCTTTTGCACTACAACCTTTACAACTACCTGTACAGGGGTATCACATTACTCAATGTGGTTTATGCACCAAGGAAAGGGCTGCAAACTGCTACTACAGGTATTTGGAAGTCAGACACCTATTTTTGGTTTGCAAACAGCACAAAATAGTATAGGAAGCTAAGTTGTATCATGTTATATGTAGTGTTGTAGGTATTGAGAAGGCAATAAGATGGATAAGGCGAAAACCTATTTTGTAGGCCTGCAGTGGCTGGAAGAATTGAGCTTTTTTTAAAGCAAAGAGAACTAACTATCTGTGTTACGTCTTAAAATGTTTTGTTACTACTTAGAAATGAACTTATATTTTAAATTTGCAACAACAATAATAAACTACTACTTCTGGATTAACTTTAATTATTTTAGAGTTACTTTCAAAGGATTGCTGTCATTGGTGCAGAAGGAAAATTTCTTAAGATTACCCAGGATTTTATCTTGCAGAGTGCAGCATCTTGATGTTGGGCATGTTCTTAGAGAGGCATAACCACTTTGGAAACTGGTGTGAATATATATTTTTAAAAGAGAAAGCTATTGTTTATCATGTTCAAGAACCTATTGAGGGATAATGTTGGAGGAAAAAGAAGGATTTCTAAACATGGTTAGGCAATGATGCTTTTGAACTGGCTTTAACTGTTTGCAGATCTGCTGCTCTGTCTAGCTGAGAGGGAGGAACAAACAGAAATGAGAATAAAGGAAAGAGGAAAGAAAGAAGCCTAAGAGTACCAGTCTAGTGGAAATATGGAGAAAAGACAATGGGGGAAAATGCCTGATCTATCTTCCTCTTGCCTCAATATCCCTCCCCAACCACTTCCAGATCACTTGCTATATTTTTTTGGTACTCTATCCTACCAAGATTCAGGTGTCAAACCATCAACTACCATATCTGGAATTAAGGATGGAGAAACCTGATTTCCTACCCAGTCCTAAATATTTGTGTCTCATCATGGCTTGAGCTACTGCCTCTAAAGTTCATAGTTAGTTAGAATCATATTGGGTAAAAAACACATGAGTCAGCAGGCAACAGCCACATATTCCAACTATGTGTGCATATTTTCAGGGAAAAGGTATATTTAATTTAAATTGCTGAAGAGAAAGAAAAGTTAACATTTTAAGAGATGGTTAAAATTGTTCAGCATTACAATATTGGGTTATTCTTCCTAGGAAGGCTGGATAGTTGTAATTACTATAAATGAACAATTCTCAGACTACCAATCTTGGCTAAGACTATTGTTGGAATTGTACCACAAATAAGCGCTTCAGATCATCTTTTAACTGGAATTATTTTTCATTTGAAACCTTGCATCTCACTCATGCTTGCCTGCAAATGAAAGGAAAAACAAGAGGAAGGTGTCTTTTGGACACTTATTCTACTGAATTATGAGCTCAGCTTTATAACACAAAAGAGTATTCCAAGAAAGGAACCAATGCTTCATTAAAATGGTACAAGGCCCCGTGGGGAGCACATTACGTTGTTAAAATAACTTTGTCAGCTATAAAAGAATCTAGGCTTCTGAGATTTTCTCTGGCAGTCTACTTTGTCTAGGATTCTTAAGAAATGCATTCACAGCATCCCTTTTTAAAGAATGTGGCATGTTAAGAGAAGTACAGTAATACCTCGGATAATGCTAAAACTTGGTTCCACAAGTCTTAGCGTTATCAGATTTTTAACGTTATCCAATGCATGCATCGGATAACATTAAAATCCTATGGGATGAATCGCGCAACGTTAAAACTCCTTAGAGATACTTTGTAACCGGCACAGGCTTTAGCAAACGTTATCAGATGCATCCCATAGGATTTTAACGTTATGCGATGCAATTTCCCCCCCAGATTGCTTAACGTTATGCGATTTTAGCGTTATCTGAAGCAAACGCTATCTGAGGTATTACTGTACAGTAGACTTGTATCAGTTGGGGTGAGGAGTGAAATGGCTGGGAAATCCAGTTTATGCATGTCTACTCAACTGAGCGATGAGTATCCTAGCTGGAATAGTACCCGAGTATTTTCTTGTTGGACATCTTGCTATGACAATGGAGTAGACTGCACAGCCAGGGACTCAACGCCTAGTGTTGGGCAGCGGTAAATAACCTGACTCCCTAAAGGGGCCAATGGCTAGGAGTGAATGAGCCCTGTTATGTGGGGTGATGATCCTACCAGTGGAGGAAATGCCACTGGAAACCATCATATTGGGCCCAACAGCAAAATGAGTGGAGGAGGAACCACTTCACTCTTCTTATTCCCAACGGTCATAGAGGTGGAAGAGGCCATGCCAGATAGACTGGCTGTGAAGGCACACCTTGTTAATATTCTCAAGTCTATGGCAGTCCATTGAAGTCCCAGGGTTAAATCCTGCATATCTCATTTCATACGTGCCGCAGGAGATGCCTCCAAGATCACAGTGTGTGGGTCACTTCATGGCAAGCTGGGATTCACCTTAAACAAATTCACGCCAGTGGCATTTTTCCTGTCACAGGGGAAAAAAATGTATTCTCGGATATGAGTAGCAGCCAATGATGATGACGAGTACCAGAGATAGAAAGATGGGGGAAACCATTCACAGTTTCTCAGCCATTCAGTCTCTGATGAAAGAAAAATGTCAGTGTTTTCACCATCTCTCCTTTCCTTCTTCAACTAAAATCTTATTGAAAATAATGAAAGTGCTCTAAAACTGTGATATTTCTAATTACGTGCAATAGCATGTTTTATTGCTCTTTGCACAACTGATGTAATTATTACAGGAAAACCCATTCTACTTTAGCATGTACATGATTCATATTTAATTACCATCATGGCAAAGAGGGTCCCTCCTCCATCTGTTTTGTCTCATTTCTACAAGATGGCTAAATAATCTTCTCTTGCTTTGTAAGGGCCATAACCTTGTTTGTTCCCTATGCTGTGAGATCTGAATCAATGTAAGTAACTTCCATTTCCATGATGAAACATTTGAAGAAAAGGAAATACAGTGGAACCTCATACAACAATCGCTCCGTAGAGCAATGAAATCGCATAACAATTAGGTTTTTTGGGGAAATGCTATCCCGCATAACAATTTCCCCTATGGAAAAAAATCATACATCAATTTTTTAATGGGAATAACCACTTAGTGAAAAAAATTGTTGTATGAATGCATCCCATAGGGAAAATCGCTCTACGATGCATGCATCGTACAACAACGAGCCCTGTGGAATGGATTAAAATCATTGTATGAGGTACCACTGTATAGCATTTAATTTTACAAATGAGAATAATGCCATGGGTCTGGGGAAATCTAAGTGCAAAATGTCAAAAACAGTGTGGAAGGCACAATTTGGTTGATTTAGTGAGGGGTTTTCCATGCAGTCCTAATCTTTCACACATTGATTTAGTGAGGGGTTTTCCATGCAGTACTAATCTTTCACACATTGGATGAAGCATGCTGAGCCACAGAGAATGTATGGGTTCTCCATATAGAAGTTTGCCTAAATTCTTGGATAGCCACCTTTAATCGCAGTTGATAACTCAGGGCTAGAGAGACTAAATATTTGACTCAGTATAAGGAAACGTTGTCAGTTTCCTTTTACGGGTATCCATAAACCAGCTGTAGGAGTTTTGAATGGTGCAAATATGCTCTTCCACTTTGAAGTCTGGTCTTCTGAGTCCTACTCTATCACTCTATCTCTGATATCTCAGCGGGTATCACAAAGGCCCCTGAAAACTCTAAACCATGAGATATATCTCATATTTGCCCACCTGACTGGGCTCAAGGTTGATTCAGCCTTCCATCCTCCCAAGGTCAGTAAAATGAGTACCCAATATGTTGGGGGCAAATTGTTAATTACCTTGTGAACCGCCCAGAGATTGCACTAACCGCTATAGGGCAGTATATAAGTATAATTGCTATTGCTAAGAGAAATCACCACCTCAAAAGCTCTCATCTTCTGGCACCATTAATATTAGTTTGTTATACCAAAATATTAAAGATGTTCTTTAGACATGCTTAAATGCTGAATCTAGGAAGGAATTGGCCTGATTTCTGTCAGAATCACAAAAGGTCCACACTGAATCAGGGTTCCTCCAAAGTAGACCAAGTCCAAATCTCAACACTTATAAATATTAGTTGATAGGGTAAATTCAGAAGAACAAAGAGACCCAGTCAGTATATTTCTAACAGTAGTACATTTCTCCCCAACTGCCCGTATAAGAAGGCCCTTTAGGTCAGTGATGGCAAACCTCGGCACTCCAGGTGTCTTTGAACTTCAATTACCAAAAGCCCTGATCAGTAGGAGTGCTGACTTAGGCTTCTGGTCATTGAAGTCCATAAACACTTGGAGTGCCAAGGTTCACCATCACTGTTTTAGGTAAAGGAAGCTACCTTACTTCCTTATTTCTCTAAGCTAGCAAAAAAAATTCCCGCTGCCGTCGTTGGCACTGGACTGGAAATTTATGCCAGCTCCTTACCAATGAGACATTGAAACAAAAGAAGAGGAATGTTCTCCACTGCTCCCTTCCCTTATTTGCAATCAATGTATCTGAATAAACAGAATGCCCATAATTCAGGCTATAATTCATATCCTATAATAAGTCCTAGCAAAAGCATTGAGGTTGATCTCTGAATACTCGGTGGAAGAGTGGTGAAGTAAAGAAAAACTGTATGAAAAACTGAGTAAGATGATATCCAACAATATGGTTTTCTTCTCAACTAAGTTTGAATATTTGATACCGTGAAGTACCGTGGAACCTCGGTTAAAGTAATTAATGCATTCTCTAAGATGTTTCTTACAGCGAAAATTACTTTAAATGAGTTTCCCATAGGAATGCATTGAATGCAATTTCCCATAGGGATGCATTGAAAACCAATTAATCTGTTCCAAAACAATCTGTGCCCCGATCCACTATTTTCTATGCACTTCCTTTTGTTATGCAATTTTTATGTTAACTAAGTCGTTTGTTAACCGAATTTCCACTGTATGTATGTATGATGCCTCCTCCTCCTCCTCCTCTTCTTCTTTGTCGTCATTGTCGTCGACTAGGCCAAACATGAAACTGCCAAAAGGAAGCCACCTTTTGGTGAGTTCATTCTGCAGTTTCCTTTGCCAAGATTTGCCAGCATAAGGTGGTTGTTGCCGGGATATGCCTGATCGTGGTGCAAAAATACTACAATCTTCGAGGAGGCTCTTTCTGTGTACCTATATATGCCTTTCCTTGTCGTGACTTATTTTCCAAGGCTTCTTCTTCTTCTGTGTTTAGGCTAGACGTGAAGCTGCCAAAATGAAGCCATCTTTTGTTGAATTCATTCTGTAGTGTCTTTTGCCTAACTTAGTCTGAGAAAGATTAGCCAGCACAAGGTGGCCATTGCCCAGGGTATGCCTGATTGTGGTTCAGAAATATCACAATCTTTGAGGATATCAGAGAATAAACAAAACAAAAATGCTGCAGCACTTTGAAGACTAACTTTTTTTTAATGTTAGCTTTCGTGGATCAAGTCTACTTAATCAGACGAAAGCTAGCATCTATACCTATAAAATGGTGCGTTAACCGTTGGAATGTGACAAAGGATGTTGCACTAGGCCCCACTAGCCCGTAATGGGCCTCCGAGCACTCGCCCGAACGGGGTTCGCAGGTAACTGTTGGGTTGAAATTTTCATCCGGGGGGCAGGAGCCCCCCGGACACAAACAAAAAAAGAAACTTCAATTCCCAACGTTCCTTGCGCTGTGCCGTGCCAGAGCCAATCAGGCTGAGCGGCGTGGCAAAAGGAACATTCGAAAATGCGCCACGGCCAATCAAAAAAAGCCGCAGGACAAAACCGTTGCAGTAACCAAACACGTGCAGGCAAAACTACAAGTCCCAGCATCCTGCGCAGCCAGCATGGCCCACGGAAAAGAAAGCCCGCCACCTAAAAAAGTAAACTCAAAAACACAAACCAAAAACAATCAAAAACACTCAAAAACAAAAATCCAAAAAGGAAACACAAAAACAGCCAAAAACAAACAAGAAGAAACACACAGACCCCCCCCCAAAAAAAATAAACCAACCCCCCCCAAAAAAAAAAACAACCCAGAGAGCTTACCATAAGATGTCTTCTCTCCATGAGGACCGGAACTCAAATGAGAAAATAAAGAAAATACTTACCAGAAGCGACACCCAGAGGACAGAAGAGAAAAATTGTAGAGAGGAAGAAAAGCTCATCACCCCCACCCAGAGGCCACAAGAGAAAAAACATTCAAAAATAAACTAATAAGATTAATTCCCAAATTAATCAAATAAATTATAAAAACATTCAAAAATAATCACACTAATCTCTAAAAATACTAAAAAAACAGAAATCACTTTTCACTCAAAAAATGCGTAAAAATAAAGATTTAAAAAACCAAAATGAAATTTTAAACTATTTTTTTTAATATACATTAAATAAATTAAATTAAAATTAAATTTGCATAAACATAAAACAAAAACCTTCAAAAACCAATTTAAAGAGCCCAGCACTGAGGAAGCCGGTGCGCAAAAAAACCCCCCCCACACACACCCTGGGAGTGCAAGTCCTCCACATGTGGACGCAGCACCTCAAAACCACAAAATCACAAAACCTTACAACACCATTTAAAACAGCCCAGCACCATTGGTTCAAGAAAAAAACATGAAACCCTTTACTATCCAACACAATTTTAAAAAGCCCGGCACCACCAGGCAAAATATGCTAGTTAAAATATAAATTAATCTTCAAAGTGCTACAGCATTTTTGTTTTTGTTTATTCTCTGATATGCTTGAAACACAAACACGACTACTATTTAAAAAAGTAAATCTTTGAGGAGGCTCTTTCTGTATACCCCTTTTCCAAGGCTAAGACTTTTTCAATATTCTTCTCTCATCTTTAGGAATGTCCTTGACATGAGGATTGCTAAGAGAATGGTGTAAATTCTAATAAAATTGTGTCAAAATGACCCTTTTAAAGGAACTAAATAAAATAACTAAGCACTGCTTATCACTCTGTCGCACCTACAAAATTTCACATCAGGAACTGCGGTGGCTCAGTGGTTAACTGGAAGGCTGGCAAGCCGGTAGTTCGAGACCCAGGTACCGCATGATGGACTGAGTGCCTGTCTCTGTCCCAGCACTTGAGGACATGAAACAGAGGGTAGCACTAAATGGACACTTCTCCAAGTGGAGGGAAATAAAGAGTGGGGTCCCCCAAGGTTCAGTACTGGGACCCCTGCTTTTCAACCTCTTCATAAATGATCTAGAGGTAGGAGTAAAAAGCAAGGTAGCCAAATTTGCTGACGACACTAAATTATACAGGGTAGTGAAAACTGTGAGAGATTGTGAAGAGCTCCAGAGGGATCTCTTGACACTGGGGGAGTGGGCAAAACAGTGGCAAATGAGCTTCAACATCAGTAAGTGCAGAGTGATGCATGTTGGGGCAAAAACCCCCAATTACATTTATAAACTGATGGGGTCTGAACTCTCTGCAACAAACCAGGAAAGGGACCTTGGTGTCCTGGTGGACAGCTCAATGAAGATGTCAACCCAGTGTGCCTCAGCAGTGAAAAAAGCAAACTCAATGTTAGGGATCATTAGGAAGGGTATAGAAAATAAGTCAGCAAGTGTCATTTTGCCTCTTTATAAATCTATGGTGAGGCCCCATCTGGAATATTGTGTACAGTTCTGGTCGCCATACCTCCAGAAGGATATTATGGAGTTGGAGAAAGTACAGAGGAGGGCAACCAGAATGATTAGGGGACTGGAACACCTTCCTTACCATCTGAGGCTGCAACGGTTGGGCCTTTTCACTCTTGAACGACGGCGTCTAAGAAGTGACCTGATTGAAGTTTATAAAATCATGCACGGTGTGGACAAAGTAGATGAGGAAAAACTGTTTTCCCTATCGCACAACACTAGAACTAGGGGACACTCCATGAAACTTTTGGGTACTAGTTCTCAAACAAATAAGAGAAAGTACTTTTTCACCCAGAGGATTACTGGTCTATGGAACTCCCTGCCAGAAGAAGTGGTGACAGCTGTCAGTCTTGACAGCTTTAAGAAAGGATTAGACAAGTTCATGGAGGACAAGGCTATCAATGGCTATAATTATGGCTACCTAAGGACAACCTCCGGGTTGGAGAGATAGGCAGGATATCTCTCAATGCCATTTCCAGGGAATCCTAAGCAGGTGAAGGCATCTGCTTGGGAATACCCTGAAGGAAATGGTGAGCCACTGTGTGAGACAGAATGCTGGACTGGATGGGCTGTGGCCTGTTCCAGCAAGGCTGTTCTTATGTTCTTATGTTCTTATGAAAGGAGCCTCATTTGGGCATTCCCTAAGTGGAGTTTCTTCCACAAAAATCCTTTCAACCCAGAATAATTTCTGACATAAAATTATTATTATTACCTACAAAATATGTTGTAACTGTGTTGTGTATTGAGGCACATTTGCAAGTAGCTCAGAGAGAGCTCTTGCAAGAGGAAAATGGCGGTTTCCCGCCATTCTAATTAAAAGCCCAAAGTGGCGTGAAACCCCTGCAAAAGGGGTTAGGCTAAACCAAGCCCTGTGATTGGTTCATAGCTGTCAAGTATCCCTTATTGGCTAGGAAAACCCCTTATTTTACCCTCTTTCCCTTATTAATTAGACTGCAATGCCCTATTGCCGCCATTGGAGGGCAGCACAGGATAAGCATAGCTGTCAAGTATCCCTTATTTGCCAGGAAATTTCCCTTATTTCCAAATCCAAAACTTGAGAGGTATGGATTGGTTACAGTTTTGGATCCTGTTCTCCATTGGTTGACTACATATATTCCCCGTTATGATTGGTTAGTTACATTTGTCCAGCGGGTCGCTACCTTGTATCCAGGAGCCACTCCCGGGGAGACACTATATAAGCCCCATGGGTAAACAAGGGTGGAGCCGGACCGGATCTATACTTCCTACTCCCTACAGGTAGCTGGGTAGTGCTAAGCCTGGGACGCTCCATTATGCTACGCTTCTATGGTAGCTAGTTTATTGCCCATTGCCAGGTAAGAGTCCGGAGGGACTGACTCTGCTAGGATTGTATAGCCATCTTGGGATCCGGAACACCTTGTAAGCTCATCTCTATTTGACTGTTAAATAAAGCCTGTTGCTGTTTGTTCATCGTTGTCCTGGATTGGTGCTTATAAGACCCGGATCTAACAAACTGCCAGTTGTGTTTTTTGTGATCCCAAAGAAGTTCCTTTTAGATAACCATGTCACTTGCAATCAGTTACTGCCTAGCTCTGCTTTGCTTTGCAGGCACACCCCCCCAATAACGGACACAGACAACATTGAAAGTGGATAACAGCATAGGGCCACATTTATTGATTCAATGCCCTAGTCCGAATTATAAATTTGTATTGGTAAAACGACCAATCATAATTCCTAAGGCAAGCAGGCCGAAGTAACACTGGTAAGGTACCACCCCAAAATTGCCAACGGCAATTGGTTACAATGTATCAATTTGTATCAATTTGTTTGTTGACAACAAACAAATTGTTGACCGTAGTCAATAACTATCTTATGACCCCACCCTCTGACGCGTATCCGTGAAATCACAGGGGTGATGCATGCTGGTTAGCAATCGTCATCACCCCATCGCCTGGTTCGTCGTTGACCGGACAACGTTTAACTAATTTATTCCTGTCTAGTGTTGTCCAGTCAATTGCGAACCTGCCGGATACTTGTGGGTCATACTGTTTACCTTACCAGTGCTACCCGCCAATGTGACCAAAGTCAACAGTAGAAACAGAAAGACCCCTATATCAAACCATAGCAACAGTGTGGGATGGGCAAAAAAGCCAGGACCCGGAGCCAATATGGGTCCCAACCAAAAATTCCCACCCGGCCCCGAAGCGACCATAATATCACACTGTTAACTAGGGAGGGGGTGGAGGGGAAAAAACTTCTCCGCTCCGTCGCTGAGGTAAAATGGCAGCTCGGCTGCCTCGTGGCCACCCCTTTTATAAGGGAGCTGGCCACGCCCCTAACTACCCGGATTCTCTGTCCTGTGGGGTGGGGGCCCGCAAAGGGCGTGGCGGCCATTTTGGCGCCGCGCTTGCATTGCAGGCGCACCCCCCCAATAACGGACACAGACAACATTGAAAGTGGATAACAGCATAGGGCCACATTTATTGATTCAATGCCCTAGTCCGAATTATAAATTTGTATTGGTAAAACGACCAATCATAATTCCTAAGGCAAGCAGGCCGAAGTAACACTGGTAAGGTACCACCCCAAAATTGCCAACGGCAATTGGTTACAATGTATCAATTTGTATCAATTTGTTTGTTGACAACAAACAAATTGTTGACCGTAGTCAATAACTATCTTATGACCCCACCCTCTGACGCGTATCCGTGAAATCACAGGGGTGATGCATGCTGGTTAGCAATCGTCATCACCCCATCGCCTGGTTCGTCGTTGACCGGACAACGTTTAACTAATTTATTCCTGTCTAGTGTTGTCCAGTCAATTGCGAACCTGCCGGATACTTGTGGGTCATACTGTTTACCTTACCAGTGCTACCCGCCACACGGAGGGGCTTCAAAGAAGACCTGACGCCCCCCCCCCCCCCAGACCGTCAGCTCGGTCAACAGGCCTGCTCGCCAATCACCCAACAGGAGGTCCATACCTCCTCGCGACAGATGGACCCCATCCCCTGCGTACAAGTCATAATTTTGTAGGCTAATATCGGGGTGATGACTAACCCGTCCCCAAGCCCTGGTGGCAAGAAACCGCGCCACTGCCTTATTGACCGCGCGCCTAGCGCGGTCAAGGGCCAGGAGGTTAACGCCCCCTCTGTAAGAATGGCGCGGGACAATGTCCGACCAAACCAGGGTTGTGGCAGGCCAGACATAATGCAAGTAGGCGAGTTCCTCGCAAATCGCATGCTTGAGCGATAAGCCGGTGACCTGGCCCAAATCATTGCCCCCCAGGTGGATGATTAGAATGTCAGGCGGGTCAGCACCCAGGCCAGAAAAAAGGAAAGGCCGCAGCTCCTGCCATAACATCCCAGGCTTACCATGCCATGCGAGACTGGCGTGGTCACCCAGTCCCAGTCGGGGTCCCCACTCTGTCGCCGCAGCGTAACGCGCTGCCCTGTGCACATAGCTGTGGCCCACCAGCCATACTGTCACCGGTGTAATACGACACCCAGTGTCTTTAAGAAAATTGAGAAAAAAGGCGGTAAGGTGACTGGATTGGTACTCATGGCGGGAGTGGGCGCACATAAAACTGAAAACATTGCGAGCCCCACCTCCCCATGCTGCGTATGTCAGCCCCAGAGTACCCAAAAGCAGCTGCTGTAGAGGCTGCGCCAATACGGAATGAATGTGTGCCATAACGGGCACCTGGTAGGCCCACCCTGGTGAGGGCTCTGGCTGTCACCTTCCAAAACTGAAATTTAGTAAGGGGAGACCCATCTTGGTGACAGAAAAACGGGCCGTGGTGCATGCCACGCAGTGCCAGGAATTCCTGTAGGGCACCAACCGGACAGATGTCTGCCAAAGAACAACGTAGCAGTCTTACACCACTGCCTACGCCATGCTGATCTGTTTTAGAGGAGCGTATCCTCAACTGGGCCCAGTCTTTGGCTACATAGACATCTTCGAGTTCCAGTGCCCTACCACTTGCATCCGCCTTAGACAGCATCACGAGTTTGCTGACGCGGAGCGCTCCAAAAAATGCCACCGTTGTGGCTGCATGAAAAAGGGCTGCCTCATAGTGATCAAAACAGAGGCCTGGCCAGCCCCGGGCCAACTGGGTAAGAACCCCTGGGGAAATAGGGTGCCGGTCGTCCGGGCAACGCCCGCGCTCGCGCACCCACCCCTCCAAAACATGTCTCACACGGAAGTCAGAGGTGGTATCCACATGACCCCCCACTTTGGCCATAAAAGCCAACGCCGAGAGCTTGGATGCTATGGTGCGAGGTGCGAGGCCCTGTGCATGCAGGTGAACCATGAACCGCAGAACATGGTCCACCGGGATAGGCCAGGTCTCTGGCAAGAGAAATTGAGTAGCAAATGCCCTGTACGAATTGAATGCTTGTTGATACGCCTTACGCGTGCGTGGCGCTAGTGACAGGCCAATCGCCCGGTTCACCTCTCCTTGCCAATAGTCCACATCTCGTCCGGGAGTGGCGAGGGAAATTCCTCCGCATCCGGGGCCAAGGCGCGGAACCGGGAGATCTGCAGGCGGGACAAAGCGTCAGCAATATCATTATTAACCCCTGGGACATGCCTGGCCCTGAACAAGACGTTGAGGCGCAGGCAGCGCAGCACAAAATGGCGCACTAGATCCATGACCCTGGGCGATTTGGAAGTTTGTGCATTGACAATGTGTACAACAGCCGCATTGTCGCACCAGAAATGCACCACCGAATTAGCCCACTGTTCGCCCCATAGCATCAAAGCCCCCAGAATGGGAAAAAATTCCAGGTATGTGAGATCCCGCAGGCGACCTGTGCCTGCCCATGCCGGTGGCCACCCACCATAGGCCCACTTCCCATTGAAGTACATCCCATAACCCAGGGATCCTGAGGCATCAGACTGGATCTGGAAATTGGGGGATGCCAAGAGGTCAGACCTCCAAAATGAGACCCCATTAAACTCCCTCAGGAATTGCAACCAGACGAACATGTCTGCCCTGATACCCCGGGTGAGCCTGACTCTGTGGTGGGGCCTGGATAACCCTGCCATGGCGTCGCATAAGCGCCGGGCAAAAGCCCTACCCGGTGCGACCACCCTACAAGCAAATTTAAGGTGCCCATGTAGCACCTGCAGTTCCCTCAGGGATGCCTTACGCTTGGCCAGCAATTCCGAGATAAGGGCCACTATCCTGGACACCTTATCACCCGGCAACCTAGAAGCCTGCACTACTGTGTCAATCTCAACCCCCAGGAATACTAGCTTGGTCGATGGGCCCTCGGTCTTTTCGGGCGCTAAAGGGACACCAAGTTCCTCCATTAGCGTCTGAAATGTGTTGAGGAGACGTGCGCACGTGTCCCAGCCCCGTTTACCCCCGAATAAAAAGTCATCCAGGTAATGGGCTACAGACCGGGACCCTGACCTGCGGACGAAGGCCCACTCTAGGAAGGTACTAAAACGCTCGAAAGCCGAGCATGATATGGAGCAGCCAAAAGGCATGGCCTTATCAAAATAATATTCCCCCTTAAATTTAAAACCCAGCAACTCAAAGTCGCCCGGGTGCACTGGCAAGAGGCGAATAGCTGACTTAATGTCACACTTGGCCAGCAGGGCACCCGGGCCACACGAGCGCACCATGCGCAGCGCATGGTCAAACGATGTATACCTGACTGAACAAAGGTCATCAGGGATAGCATCATTGACCGATCGGCCGGCTGGGTAGGACAAATGATGAATAAGGCGAAACTCACCTAGGGACTTTTTGGGGACCAAACCCAGTGGCGAGACCTTAAGATTGGGAAACGGGGGTGCGGGGAAAGGTCCAGCGACCCTGCCCGCGTCTAACTCCTTTTTAATGCTGGCCGCAGCCACCTCCTCCCTACCTCTGAGGGATAAAAGGTTGGGAGCATCCTGAGGGGACCTATCACCCATAAAAGGGATACGAAATCCCTGCTTAAAACCTTGAAGGAGATACTCCCCGTCCTCCCCCTTCGGGTACGATGCGAGCCAGCGCTCCAGCATGTCCACCTTAATTGGGGAGGGGGCCTTTTGGAGAACTAGCTCCATCCGTGGCAGCCTTGCCAGCCCACTGTCCACCCCTCCCTCTGCCTCGCGCCCCCCCAGGCCTGGGACAAGCAGAGGCTGCGTGGGGGCCAGAACATGTGGGACACTCATGCTTATACCTGCAGTTCTTTCGATTGCAGGAACCATTTGACGAGAAAGTCCAGCACAGCAGGCGGGCTGGAACCCCCTGCCCCGCCGCCTGGCGGGTAACCTGAGCTGGAGCCGCTCGCTGGACCGCATGTCCGCAATGGTATCTATCCCCCGGGGCAGGGCGTGTGGGTGTCATATACAAAAGCCAGAGCCTCTGGCACGGCTCATCCCATCTCATCTCGGGGTGGAGGGGAATCCTCATACGGAATTCCTCATCATATGCTAGCCATGAGGGGCCCGGGAAATCGACCATCGCCCGATATATGTTGTCCAAATATTGGACCATGGGAATAGCTAAATCTGGCCGCGCCCTCAAATATACCGCCATGTGTATTAAATAAGCGGGGAGCCAGTTGGCCCAGGTACGCGGCGGCTTACGGCGGCGTGCCTGCTCCTTGTCCTTCTCATCCTGACCCTCCCTTTCCTCCTTGGTGGGCTCTCTGTTCAGGAGTGAGAAGATATCCACGTACTCCCCTCGCCATATCTTTTCCCTAGTAGCCTGTGCCAGGTGATCACCCCATGGCAAGGAATACCCTGCCGTCGGCAAAGCCGAAAAGGGGACAGCCGGCCTGGTGAAAGGGGCCTGAGCTAACCCAGCCACCCCCAGAACATTCCCTGCAGTGTAAGGACCAATGCCCACCCCAGTGCCCAAGGTGGCAGTCGTCGTCGCCGGGTGGGTAGCCGACAGCGTGGCCCCCGCACCACCCGCGCGAGGCCAAGGCCATTGAAAGGCCCCCCCCCCAGATTGGGAATGTGTGTGGATGTACTCGCTTGCACCGTATACTCACATGCTGCACCCCCGCGGGCCGCCCCCACCGGGGGTTCCGGCCCACTGGGGGCGTCGGAGCTCACGACCGACGTAGAGCTCATCACCGGGGCTTGACCCGCACCTGGTTGCTGGCCGGGGAGCTGCGAGGCAGTGGCCGAAACCGCGCCACGCGCCTGCAGCAGCTCGACCCTCTCCGCCAGTTGTTGTCCTCCTGCCGACAGCGCCTCAAAAGGAACCCCGAAGGGGGCGCCCGCCTGACTGGCCCGAGCCAACGACGCCTCTAGGGCCGCAATGCGGGCCAGCAAGGTGTCCACGCTGACCGTGGGTAAAGGGCCGGCCGGCCCGCCTAGTCCAGGCGTGGGTACAGGTCCCTGTACCCCGGGACCCCCATATGGCCATTGGCCAGCACCAAAGCCCGGCAGGGTTGGTGGAGAAACCTGCCAAGGCAGGGGGCCGCACCACCCCCCAAGGCTAGAGGGCCCAGGGGGAGGCTGCGGCCCAAGAGGAGTAGGCCCGACAGAGTGGGCAGTAGCAGGAGCGGTGTCCACCGCTCGTGGGCCGCGGGCCGGAACCCCTTCCGCGCCCGCACTCTGATCGCCCATTCCGGGCCAAGGGGCAATAGACCCCATTCCGCCGGCCCCGGCCGGGGCTGGCAAAGGTGGCTGCTGAGGAGGCGGCACCGCGGTCCTCCGACCTGGGTTGCGCCTCCTAACAGCGCGAGCTGAACTCGAAGCTGCCTTCTTCTTCGAAGGCATCTCCACCGAAGCAAAAAGGGAAGCCGGCAAGGCAGAATCGCTACCAAAAGGCTTCCCGGTAAGCTAACGAGCGACGGAGCCACAGGGAAAAAACTTCTCCGCTCCGTCGCTGAGGTAAAATGGCAGCTCGGCTGCCTCGTGGCCACCCCTTTTATAAGGGAGCTGGCCACGCCCCTAACTACCCGGATTCTCTGTCCTGTGGGGTGGGGGCCCGCAAAGGGCGCGGCGGCCATTTTGGCGCCGCGCTTGCATTGTATCTTTACTCTCTTGACCTCTGCAGCCAAAGGTAGAGCTGGCAAACTGTTACACTCTACAATCACTTTGTTCACAATGCCTTCAAACTTAGCTGCGCTACTCTTTTCTCAATCATCAATAATCCTTATCCTTGTATTATATTTCTGGCCTGAAAGATTTTATAGGCAGTGATTACGTTTCCCCTTGAGGGCACTTCTCGAGAATATGGCACACACAAGTTCATTTATTGGAAAGCTTCCTAAGAGCTCCAAAAGTTTCAGAGAAGTGAACCTGCAGTTAATGAGAAAATCAATAGATAAGGATTATGGGTATGTGTTCAAGGTTGTGGCCGGTTGATACTTCAGGGAATTGAGAGCTTTAGAGGATTTAAGGCCTGGCAGGTATGAACTATCAAATCACTTCCTCCGTTTCTTTCACCTGCCTCGCAATGGATTATTGGTGACTTTATCCTGTGTAGTCTACTTACAAAATATGTCTATTTTATAGTATGAGACTAGACACGTTTGCTTGAAATTATATCCCACTGAGTTCAATCGGGCTTTCTTTCAGGTAAGCATGCTTGGGATTCCAGCCTTTTTAAAAAACATATGTGAGTAATTTACTTTCAAAGTATGGCTGATTAGTGTTATTTCCCATACCCACATATTTTAGAGCAGGGGTTCCCAACCCATGGACCAGATGCAGCCCATAATGCCATTTCATGTCCCCCACCCCCACCCCTCCAAGTGCATTCAAGAAACAAAATGGCCATCCCTTTGAAGCTGTTAGGACAAAATGGCCATTCCCATCATGCAGGCAGGGCAAAATGGCTATCTGGCCCTTGAATCTAATTGAGAGAGTGTGACTCAGCCCCTGGCTTTAAAAGGTTGGGAACCCCCATTTTAGAGAATCTCACTGAATTAAGTGAAACTTAAGCTAAAGTATGCTTAAAGTAAGGATGCTCAGCATGCATAATAGCATTTTCTTACATTATTTGCATGACAGCAGGGTAGCATTATGAAGCACTTCATCTTCTGTGTCTAGGCCAGACGTGAATCTGCCAAAATGAAGCCACCTTTTGTTGAATTCATTTCATAGTTCTTTTCACTTGACCTAGTGTGAGAAAGATTAGCCAGTACAAGGATGACGTTGCCCAGGATACGCCGTAAAAAATAATCCACAATCTTGAAGGAGGCTCCTTCTGTGTATCCCATTATAATTACTGAAGGAACTATGAGGCAATTTTGTAGCAGTTGAACATTTTATAACAATCCAAACTGAACATAATAACTTAGATAAGCACTGTGGAAAGCAGAGATATTTCTTCTACAGTATCAGTTTTCCCTCAAAGCATACAGTGTATCCTTGGCAAAAATTACTCATCTTCTGTATTTGCAATTTACATGGATTTGTTGTTTTCCTACATTCACCATATTACATATTTTTCCAAGGTAGTAAATGTATAGATGTGCATGCAAAATTTCGTGGCCAGGAGTGCTTTTGCCCCACTTTGGGTGATTCACCAGTTGTGCCCGCTCCTAGACCGGGACTCCTTACTCATGGTCACTCATGCTCTGGTCACTCTAGACTAGATTATTGCAATGTGCTCTACATGGGGCTGCCCTTGATGACCATCCGGAGGCTGCAGTAGGTCCAGAATGTGGCTGCTCGGGTGGTGATGGGGTGTGGGTGTTATGATCGCACCTCACCACTACTTCGGGAGCGGCACTGGCTTCCAGTTTGCCTCCGGGTGCAATTCAAGGTGCTGGTCATTACCTTTAAAGTCCTATATGGTAGTGGGCCAGGATACCTAAGAGACCGCATTGCCCCAAGAACATCTGTCCATCCAACCAGAGCGGACCAGAGGGGCTCTCTAATTGTACCATTTGCTAGAGGGGCCCGTTTCTCTAGCCCAAGAAGGAGGGCCTTCTCTGTGTCCGCTCCGGCCCTATGGAACCTCCTGCCAGTGGAACTAAGGCTGCAGACGGAATTGCTGCCCTTCAGGAAAGATCTGAAAACATGACTGGTGGGGCAGGTGTGGGGTCCTGAAGATGTCATGACCCCCCACCTGCTGGTTGGTTTAATATCAAAGTAATCTTTCACTTTTTAATGTGTGGGGGTTTTAGCGGGGTAATTTGTTTTAATGGGGTTGTTCTTGTTTTAAGGGTTTTAAGATTGTATGCCGCCCAGAGTCTTTGTGAGTTGGGCGGCTATATAAATATGAAAATAAATAAATAAATAAACAGACCTAGAAGTGCTGGTAACATGTTGCTGTGGTATCCAATCACCATGCTACTGTACCATCAGTTAGAAGGGATGTTACATGGATGTCTGCAGGAAACCAACTGCAGTTTTTGAAAGGGATTTCCCAAAAAAGGGTGGGTGGAGTGAAAGGATGAGGGAACTGGGCAGGTCTAACCTTGAGAAAAGAAGACTATGGAGGGATATGAAAGCATTTTTCAAATACAGTGGTACCTTATACAATGATTTTAATCTGTTCCATGGGGCTCGTTCTTGTACGAAACAATTGCTATACAATACATGCATCGTATAGTGATTTTCCCTATGAGATGCATCATACAAAGATATATATATAAAATTGTACGATTTTTTTCCGTAGGGAAAATTGTTATGCGGGACACCATTTCCCCCCAAAACCTAATTGTTATGCAGTTTTGTTGCTATACTGGGCTATTGTTGTATGAGGTTCTACCGTACTTGAAAGATAGCACTTACTCTCTGGGCAGTTTACAGGTAATTAGCATTTTGCCCCCAACATGCTGGGTACTAATTTTACTGACCTCAGAACGATATAATGTTAAGTTAACCTTGATCCCCATCAGAATCAAACTCACAAAGTCAGCCGTTTTGGCTGCAGTACAGTTCAGCAGGGACTGAAGTGACTTAGTGGTTAAGATGCTGAACTTGACAACTGAAAGGTTAGCAATTTGAGACCTGAGTGCTGCACGACAGGGTGAGCTCCCGTCATCTGTCCCAGTTCCTGCCAACCTAATAGTTCAAAAGCAAGAAGTTGCAAGAAGATAAATAGGTACCACTTCAATGGGAAAGTAAAATGTGTTCCATGTCTAGTCATGCCTGCCACATGTCCATGGAAACATCTGCAGATGCAGACGGAGCTGAAACTTTGACTATAAATTGAAATGAGCACTGAACCCTATAGTTGGATATGACTGGCTTTCAAGCAAGGCCAATTTTATCTTTACCTACAGCAGTTTAACCAGTTCCTATTTCTGTCCTGCAGCTTGTCCCATGTCATCAGTTTAATTATAAAAGATAGATTTATTTATTTTTTGCCAAAGGCAGAGACGAAACGTTTTGGAAGGAGTTCTCAGCCAGCATATTCACCATTAAAAAAAGAAAGAGAAACAGATGAAAAACGCAACTGCCCTGAGAGAAGAAATCTCATTGCCAGTGAGCAAAGAGCAGACAGCTAAAACCTTGTACAGTATGTCTCAGTGTATGGCTGAAAAGCAGGTTAGAAACAGAGAGAATAATGGAATTACAGTCATATTTTTTAATTATTAAATTTTAACCATTTATAGATGGAAGTGCTGTCAGAAAGTGTTATATACAAATTAAAAAAAGACAACCCAGCAACTCTTCTTAGGCGTACACTAAAAGATAGTCTTGACACAAAAAGAAGAAAGGAAGGGGAAGGAAAAAGAAGCCAAGAAAATAAAGACACATAGCCCTAATGAGGTTATTGAGTCTAGTGAAATAACTGCTGGATGACAATTGGGGATGGAGGTATAATAACTCTGCTGTCCTTCTCAGAACTTGGAAACACTGATTTCATTTTTATTTATTTATTTGGATTATGATTCCAGGGTGACTCCTACATGAGTCCCAAAAAGTCTGGTGGAAAGACTGTGTGCCTATGAAAGGTGGGGAATGCTTTTTACTGAGTCACATCCATGGTTCATCTAGTTCAGGGGTCAGTAAACACGGTTCTCCAGGTGTTCTTGGATGTCAAATCCGAGAAGTCCAAAGCAGCACTCCTGCTGTTCAGGGCTCGGAATTGAATTTGAAAAACATCTGGAGCACCAAGGTTGGCTATCCCTGCCATAGGTCCTCATACTTGTCTCTCCAGATGTTCTTGGATTTCAATTCCCAGAAGCCCTGATCAGCAGGTGTTGTGACTTGGGCTTCTGGTAATTGAAGTCCAGGAACACCTGGAGAGCCAAGTTTGCTGACCCATGATATACCTCAGTGATGGTGAACTTTGGCACTCCATCTGTTCTTGAACTTCAATTCCCAGAAGCCCTGATCAGCAGGAGTGCCAAGGTTTGCCATCATGGATCTAGCGCAATACTGTCAACTTTGAATTACAGCGGTGGCTTTCAGGATAGAATTCTTTCCTACTTGGAGATCCTCGGCATACATCTAAACCTGGCCAGGCATAGCTCTGCTTAGCCAGCTGAAAATCAATAATCAATTCCTGTTTTCACATTTCCAGACACCCTGACATATTCTCCACCACTCCATGCATGCTCACAGAAGGAATGAACAATACAACACAGAAGTATGTTCCACCTGAGTGGAATTTATATTGGAGCTTAGTCTTAAGTGACAAAAGCAGTTTCCCACAAAGCTCTTATGCTCGCTGATAAGCAAGGAGAGCAATATTCCCTGTCCTCTCTGTGAAGTCATTGCAGTAAATGTCAACATGTCAATTTAGCTGCAGATATTGTCATTAAAGATCTAACCTCTACTTCTGGCCCATCATTTCCGATCAACCTTCTGCCAGACGGATGAAACAATCAAGTGCGATTTTGTTGTACTGTGTGTGCATCTTGCTTTCATTCTGGCAATGTGGCACAAAGTGATTTAGTTTGTCTTTACCTGACAAGCGGCTGCTCAGCTTAGTTTGGCCGTCAGTAACAATTTAAATTGAAAAGCTTGCTGCCAAACTACTTGTGATGATATCAATATAAGAAACTAAGTGTTTCTCATTGTCTAATGTCTCCTATCCATCAAATTTATAGGAGTGTTCTGGCTTTAGCTACTATGATAATTTCGTGACAGAAATTATTCTGAATTTAAAGGATTTTTTGCTGGAGAAACTCTGCTCGGGGGGTCACCCGAATGAGGCTCCTTTCATGTCCTGAAGATATTTTCCCACCAAAGTGGTTACTATTTATCTACTTGCAATGTCTTGCTTTAGAACTGCTAGGTTGGCAGAAACTGGGACAGAGACGGGCGCTCAAACCGTCATGTTTTCTTTGGAGTACCTTTTGGTCATAGAGCCCTGGCTGTGTTTGAGGATTGTATAATTTATGTATTTTTTGTTTACTGTATATCATGTTTGTATATTGTATATTTTTTTTGTGGGAAGCCGCCTTGAGTCGCACTTGTGCGAGTAAGGCGGGGTACAAATCTAATAAATAAATAAAAATAAAAAATAAAAAATGCAGTACCCAGGTCTTGAACTGCTGACTTGCCAGCCTTCCAGCAAATAAGGCAAGTTTCTTAACAGCTGAGCCACCGCAGCCTCTAATTCTGCTTTGCTCCAGAACAATGCTTGTTTGGAGGTTAGATTCAAATGCACATCATTGCCCTTACTTCCTGCTGTTGTCATTGTAATAATAATTTCATGTCAGAAAGGATTTTTGCTTGAATGACTTGTGCAGTTGGTACTAAGTTAACTTAGCAGAAAAAGAGGAAGTCCAAATATGAGATGGGTTGACTCCACATAGGAAGCAACAGTCTCAGCTTTGCAAGTGATATGCAGGGCTATTCATGATAGGATATCTGAAAGTCCCTTATTCATAGGGTCACCATTAGTCAGAGGTGACTTGATGGTACAAAAGAACAGCAAATTAGTTAATTTCTTTGGAGCAATCCTATGATTTCTGAGGTGGCATCTCAGAGGTTTTGGGGAAAGGTTGCAATTTCCCTTTCAAAGTCTTTTTAAAATACTTACTTGCTTGCTCGCTTGCCTCCCTGCTTACTTAAAGGTAAAGGTAAAGGTTTCCCTTGCTCGAAAGCCAGTCGTATCCAACTCTTGGATGCAGTGCTCATCTCTGTTTCAAAGCCGAAGAGCCAGCGCTGTCTGCTGCTGCAGACGTTTCCATGGTCATGTGGCAGGCATGACTAGAACCAGAGTGCACGGAACACTGTTGCCTTCCCACCAAAGTGGTCCCAATTTATCTACTTGCAATTTCTTGCTTTTGAACTGCTAGGTTAGCAGGAGCTGGGACAAAGACGGGAGCTCATTCCGTCCTTCAGTACTTGGGAATCGAACTGCTGACTTTCCACCTCCCAGTCATCATCTTAGCCACTTGAGCCACTGCAGTCCCTGCCTGCTTACTTACCAGTACTTACTTACCACCACCAAATCTAGTGCTACACCACTACTCATGGCAATGAACAATATAAAGAATATAACATTTTATTGTAGATAAAGGAAAAGATACAATAAACAATTTAAAAAGAAACAAACATTAAAATGAACCCCAGTGAGGACAGTAGAGATAAATGGACTAAAAAAAACCTAACCAACACATCTATTTTGGAGAAAAGAATTCAGCAAATGCCTCTTTAATTAAATGTGTCTTGAGCAATCTCCTAAAGCCCTGTAGAGCTGTCACCTGCTGGATTTCTGATGGGAGTCACTTCCAGACAGAGGTACCACCACCAAGAAAAACCTCCACGTAGCACACCTCCTAACCTATCTAGGGATGCCTACCCTCAAAAGCATGTACTTTGAAGAACTCGTTGAATAGGAGGTATTCCTCTGGAAGAGTCCTTCCACCTCTTAAGAGTCTTGCTTTTGAAAGAGATGTTTGGTTTCCCATTAGTTCTTTTTGGCTTCTGTAGGAACTGGAATGGGAGTGAGGTGTACCTTATAATTTCCTCTACTTGGATAAGGCAAACTTTTGGTAGAACCCATTTGATCTTGAAACATTTCTTGTGGAAAACTTTGAGAAGCATGTCAACATGCTATTAGACAGCATGGCTGTGCTAGAATTCCTATGTTGTCCTTCCACCCAGCCTATTTCCCTCTGGATGCCTTCATGCTTCTAAAACTGGAATGCTTGCTTTTGGATAAAACACATATGTCTTCATTTTTTTATTTTCTGCTTGGAGAACAGCAATAGGAACTGCCCTTTTTATGATTTAAGTTGCTCCTTTTAAAACACTCGGAGGATGCCATAATTTTGACATATGCTCTCTGCAATGCAGCCAGCTCCATAAGTTATTGCTGCTCAAAATGCTTTCTGGAGACTTCAAAAAGCAGTGTTGCCTTCCTCGATACAGTTTATAAACTCTAATAACAACACAGTGGAATATATATTATATCCCTGTGTTCAGGGGAAATCAATACTAGTCATATTTATCATTAATAGAGAAGGAGGAAGATGATGATGATGATTGCTGGTCACCAGCAGCACGGAATTCCAATCCAATTTATGGAATAGATGTTTTTGAAAGGTGACAGTACAAACATAATTCCCTCATAATTTACAGTCAGAGCTTAGAAAATTTATTTTTGGACTAAAACTTTCATAATCCCCAGGTCAGAATCACTGCTCTTAATAGTGGCTGAGGGATTCTGGGAATTGCAGTTCAACAGGTTTATAGTAATGGACTTACTCTCCCTCGAAGGAGACCAAAGGCTCATGTAATTTGGTATCATGCATCCTATAGTGGCCATTTTAAAACCTATGGTAAGGATGCTACAATTAAGCTTGCTTATGGCAAGGATGCTTTCCTCCTGGACTCAAATTTTATTTATTTATGTCTTTTATTTTATTTTAAAATAATACTGCAATAAGACAACAAAAACACAACTACAACAATATACAATGGTACTGTGTGCTTCCTTCACCCAACATGACCTGTATATGCTTCTTTGTTGCATCGACAACAGTGTTTCCCAACCTTTGGTTTTTGGACTTCAATACCCAGAAGCCTAAGTCAATTCCCCAAAGCACTAGCGCAGCTGATGGAGCTCACATGGCTCCAATTCACCCAATGAGTAACCTTCCTGCCACAGGTGAAACCTTCCCGCCACAGGTGAAACTATGTCAGGTATGCATTATGTCAGGAAGACGTCACCAATACTGTAACCAATAGGTGACTTCGGGCAAGATTCAAATGTATGAGGTACTATATATAAAGGGGCAAGGCTCTGCCATTGCCTCATGTACAGACTGACCGTGTTACAATAAAGTAGTGTTTAGCCCATCTGCCGGCTCGTGTGCAATCAATCTGCCTACATCAAATGGACTCAACAGAAATAAACTCTCCACACTAAGATTTTGAGGAGACCACACTTCTCCTGGTGGCAAATTACCCATAGCTGGAGAAACAAGAAGGCAAATATTGCAAATAGAGAAAATTGTCCAAATCATAAAATGTGCAACAGAGAATGGCAACACAACTCTTTGTGCAGTATGATGCCATTAAACCTCAATGACATTATCTTGCAGGAAGATTTCATGGCCTATGTTTCATCATTACATCATCCTGTTCACCACAGCTGAGGTCACATGTTTTGTAATGGTATTTCTGGAGAGTAATGGGAACACACCCTACCTTCAGCTGTGTCCTGCACAATTTACTGGGAAGGGAAATATAGCCATCTTCATATGAACTTGGTTGGAAACCTCTACAGCAGGGGTTGGCAACCTATAACCTGTGAGCCGGATCCAGCCCATGGCACCAAATAATCTGGCCCATGCCCTCACTCCAGCTGCCTCAGCCACTGCCACTGCTGCTGCCGGAATCCGCTGTGGAATCATTTACAGCAGCCGTAAATGCATTTATGACAGCCACAGACACATTTATGGCAGCCATAAACAGTAGGTGGACCACCAGTCCCTCAACTGTCTGGGGGAGCGTGTCCTGACTTTAAAAGGTTGAGGACCCCTGCTCTACAGCATCCAAGGTCCCAATCACATGCACTGGAATAACCACTTTCACCCAAACACTTAAATTTCACCTTCAGAAATTTTTGTGAGCTTGGGAAGGCTGTGTGGGTAGATGGTGTTCCTTGTTCTCCACAGAGACATTTAGGATACGTGTGCCCCCTAATTGGCTAGCAGCACAGCTGTGATTAAGTTGAGAAAGAACAGAGCAGTATGAAAAGGGGGATGGTACTAGTGAACCAGTGAAATAATTGCACCAAATATGAACAAAAGCAAAAGTAAATATTCACAGATTTATATTGTTTCTCAGAAACTGCCTAATCCCCTCAACATTATTACAGTATTCAGAATTTGAGCTGTTGGCTCTAACTGTAGAATATAATCAAGCTAAATATCATGAAGTAATTGTCACTTTAGTTTGGCAGTGTTTATGGGCTAATTCTTCTTCTCTTTTTATTTTCACTGTACTGGAACAATATTCTCAGAATAAGCAAGACATTTCAGACTCTCCTCAGAGCACTGCTAATTTTAGAAAAGTCTATTGGCCAAAGTGCCGGCTTCTAACCACTGTGTCCTGCCAGAGATAACTCTGTCTCGAGCACTGATGAAGCATGTGGTATGACTCCAATTTTACCCTGTGGGGGAAAAAAAAAGAAATTAACAAAGGAGTTCTGATATGAAATATGGATTGCTTCCAAATTAAATGGTCATATGTCAAACATTGACTTTTGTATGTTGCCTCCTCAGATCTATAGAATTTCACTATATTCTGCTCTGTGACAAATCAAGGATGGTTAAAAAACCACATGCACACACAACATATTGGCAATATGTTAAAACAAAATGTTTAAACCTTAATGTAAGGGTAGTGGCATACATTTTTAAAAAGTATTGTTTAAGTCTGTCTCTTAAAGTTTTCCTTAGAAAATATTCCAAGATCAGATGTGTTCCATTGAAAGCTAGTCTTATCCAGTGGTGGGATTCAGCAAGTTCACCCCAGTTCGTCAGAACCAGTAGCAGAAATTCCAGCTAAATAAATAAAGTAGTCCTAATTTGGGTGCAACGCAGGGCTTTCCCCTGGCCATGCCCACCATATCACGGCCACAGAGTAGGTAGTAAAAAAAAATATTAATCCCACCATTGGTCTTATCTAAGGAGGAAGAGAATCAGAGACCCATTTTCATTCCATAATTACCACTCTATATTGCCCACCTGGGTAAAATACACAAGCAGAACATAAGCTTTCAAATGATGATAGGACTGAGAGCTAAAACTGCAGTTTCGGCAAATAACAGATTTAATATGAAGATTGCTTAAAAAAACAGAGGAGGAAACTTCTTAGCCAAAATCCTGTTGCACAGTTCCATCTGCACAGTATGATTATGTCATCAGCAATGGCAAATTGCCAATGATTAAAGGCTTCCTTTGGCAGTTTTGGAGTGCTGATTACTTTGTTGCAGTTTGCACATGCATTCCGGAACTGCTTGTAATTAGCAGCAGCTTGCCACTGCTGATGACATCATCATCTTTGTATCTACAGAGTTGCACAATAGGATTCCAACAATGATCTATATCAGGGGTTTTCAACCTAAGGCCAGTGGACCATGGAACCATTTCATGTGGCAAGCGTTACTGTCACCGTCACCACTGGAAGCGGAAGCAAATGCTTTTACAACAGCCGTAAATGCACCCATGGCTGTTGTAAACACGTCTACAACAGCTGTGGCTGCATTTTATGGCAGTGTTTACAGTGGGGTGGGGGGACCACCAGTCTGGCCTGCTCAGCAGTCTGAGGGAGTGTGGTATGGTCCACATCTTGAAAAGGTTGAGAACCCCTGTTCTATATAAAGGAGGAGACAGTGTGGAAACCTTTAATCAACAACAACAATATAGTGGCTAGAGTAACCCTATAATTTATATCCCCATTTTCTCACAAGATTTACTGGGACCCAGAGTGTTCTGTTGCCGAATGGTAAGCACCCAACCCCAAACAAAATAAAATAGCTGACCTATTTTCTAGTATATTGCAAGAGCTCCATTGTGCAAAATTGCCTCTTCAGGCATTTCATCATCTTCCGTGCAATCCCTTAATGGGAGTCCTATCTTCCATGTTCTGTGCTGTATCCATTAAAGTTAATTCCACACTGTCATTGTTCATAACAGACACATTCCTCTTTCATGGTAATTAGCTTGTTACTGAGAAAGTAGACGTCTTTTGATTAGAAAGAAAAAAAGAGCTCATCAAGAAGAAGCAACTTGCCTTTATGTGCCTACATGAGAGGCAGGGGGAGAAAATTAAGTTTTCCGAACAATTTTCCTGAGACATGAACTAACTGAAATAATTGTGCCAGAGTGAAACATAAATGGCTACTGTATAGGATTAGATGATCCATTATATTTTGTTGTTGTTGTTGTTCAGTCGCACAGTCGATTCCGACCCTTTGCGACCCTATGGACCATTGCTCTCCAGGCGCCTCTGTCCTCCACCATCCTCCTCAGCCCTCCCAGCTCTGTGCCCATTGTGTCTACAATGCCATCTAGCCATCTCATCCTTGGCCTCCCCCTTCTTCTTTTGCCTTCCACCTTTCCCAACATCAATGCCTTCTCAAGTGAATCCTCCCTTCTCATTTGATGTCCAAAGTATTTTAGCTTCATCTTTACTATTTGACCTTCCAGTGAGCACATTAATGTAGCACATTAGTAGAGAGAGAAAGTGACAGACCCTTCCACTTCCACCTTTGGAACTACACAGCCTTCAGACCACCTCAAACAGAAATAAAAACTATTACAGCCCTTAAGGCTAAACTGTTGAAAGTTTTCACACAGTTTCCATTTAACACCACACACACACACACACTGTTGTGTAAAATTCTCCCCAATTTTTAACCTGATTTCCCCCCCCCCCCTAAAATATTCATTTTTCTAAACCACTTTTCTTAATACAGTAGAACCTCGGATAAAGTCCAAACTCCATTCCACAAGTTTGGACTTTATCCAAATTTGGACTTTATCCAAATCAAATGGGTGATGCATTGGATAACATCCAAAAATGGACTTTATCCGAGGTTCCTATACCAAATACCTTGGATAATGTCCATTTTTAGTGATTTTGGACTTTATGCAATGCATGAAAACCGTGCCTTTATCCGAATTGGACTTTATCCAAGGTACCACTGTATATAATGTACACATTTTTTCCTCATGTACACACTTTATCTTTATATATCTTTTTAGCCACGAACTGTGCTACAAAATTCAGGGAAGTCCACAGTCTGAAGAATAACTGTGTCCTAATCAGCATGTTTCTCCACTATCCTTGAAAATAAGGTCTCATCAACAATTTTTCCCATTATCATCTTGAAGTGTTTCCAGTATGCAAGACTGTTATCCGTGGTTTCAGGTATCCACAGAAGGTCTCAGAATGTATCCCCTGTGGATAGGGTGGTGACCTGTGAAATGAAAATAAAATTATTTTCCCAAGCTCTGTTAGGCTCATATATACATACACACACACACACACACACACACACACACACACACACACACACATGGTTTATTTAAAAATACTGCTTAAAAGAATTAAAGGCCAATGGGTATGTCCAGCCAATTTTCATCCTGGCTTCTGCTCTTTTTCCTTTTGGCTGGGCTCTATTACTCTGTCTGGCCATGGACAAATTACCCTGAATGCCTTGTGTTTGTTTTCCAAGTACACCGGAAAACCCAATTAAAAGAGCCTAAATTAGAAAAGTTTGGCAAACAAAGAGGCACAGCAAATATCTGCTGTTTTCTCAAAAACACCCCATCTCCTGAGAACAGTTTTCCATGCCAGTCAAGGAGCGACCTGTGCCAAAACGCAACAACCTCTGGTGAGCAATGTAAAGGAAATGCTTTGTGTTAAGCAGGGCCATTGGGAAGTATAATATCCACAGAAACAACCCGTTATACATAATTAAGGCATCGGTTCTGTGGGGAACTTGTCCTGAAAGTGCTTTGCATATTTTGCTGGGAATATTGAGGAATAAAACAAGTGTAATGCCTGTACCCAAACAACCTCATCAGCCACCTGACCCATTTCCAAACTCAGTTTTAAAGGGCTTGCCCAATGACAGTAACATATCCTTCCACTTCATATTGAAGAAAGAAGAGCTTTCCACATCATATCAGGGCTCTGAGAATAATACTAGATAATTTTATAGTGGCTCCAGCCACCATGTCGTTAAGAGTTGATGATAGGGTTCTGTGTGGTTGCCTTCATTTTAAATAATGGGGGCTGGGTTAACTCAGGTTTATTGCATCGTGGACAGAGGGAACATGAGGTAATGGCGGATCGATAGCTCTTTATATACAGTAGTAATACATTTGAACATGGTGCCATAGTAGCCCATTGGCTACTGCCTGCGTGACGTCATTGCTAGTCACGCCCTTCTTGTCCAGGTGTAGGTGGTGGCGGGAAAGCTTCCCGCGCTGTTGCCTTTGATGATTCTGACCAAGAGAGCTTGGACGCTCGCTGCTGCCAGCTGGTGGTCATCAGCTCGCGTCCTCATGCAGGGTTCATATGATACAGCTGAAGGTTACATTGTTGCTATAGGCAAGGTTACATTGGTTCAGATGCATTGTAATCCATGTGGAAGGTAAAACCCTTAGAACACAACATCCCTCCCCCCTAGGACGAGACAATGTCTCGAGCCCATGCTTCTAGACACTCCCCCCCTAGGAGACAAAATCTTTCAGCCAAGATGGCTTGTTTCGAACACGCTGGGGTCTCGATGCGGGCTGCCTCTCCCCGGGTTTGCTACCTTCTCTTTGTCCCCTGGTTTCCTGTCCTGTAATTTGAGAGGGAGACTCGTTAGTGATCTGCCGCGGCTCCGCGGCGTTGTTGGGAGGTGTGCTCTTACTTAGGGAGGAACCGGGGGCACTGGGGACTAACGAAAAACCCCTCTTCTCGCTTGGATGGGTGGGGGAACACTCCTGAAAACCCCCCCGGTTTGCTAAATCAAAACCAAAATTCCATTCGGGGGCAGCGGTCGCGAACTCCTCTCCCCCTTCCCCGGCCTCTGACGGAACTGGCTTATCAAAAGGGTATGAGTCGGGGCCGCTGCTTCTTCCTTCCCCCCTTGCTTGGGACTGTTGTCCGCTGCTGTCTCCCCCTTGGGTTACGCGGGTGGGGGAGAACCCTAACGCTGAATCTTGTAGGAGACCCTCACTGACTGGCCCACTGACTCGGTGCCTCAGTTGGTCTGCGTGCCTCCTCCAGAGGAGACCGGTGTGGGTTTCGACCCGGTACGACACTGGCCCCGTCTGTTCTACAACCGTCCCCGGCACCCAGGCTGGCCCCGCGCTGGCATAGTTCCTGCAATGAACAGGGTCGCCGGCGGCGAAACCTTTCGAGACTGCCAGCCCCACGTTTTTTCCCTTGTCCTCAATTCTTGTGGGGTCCAGCCTGGACAGGAGCGTAGTCAGTTTCCGCCGCATCAACAGTTCTGCCGGCGAGTAACCTGACGCTAAGGGGGTCACCCTATACGCCAATAGGAACTGACATACTTGATGGTTCAGGTCCCCGGGGCCCATGCGCCGAAGCGCCTCCTTTGTTGTACGCACCAACCGTTCCACTTGGCCATTCGTGGCCGGGTGAAACGGCGCGGACGTGACATGCCGAATGGCATTCGCCTCCATGAATGCCCCGAACTCTGAGGAGGTGAAGCAACTCGCGTTATCGCTGACTAAAGTGTCGGGTAAACCGAACGTTGAAAAGACTCTCCGTAGTTGGTTAATTGTAGTGGTGGAGGATGTGCTCTTTACCGGAATGACCTCCAGCCACTTTGAGAATGCATCCACCACCAGGAGAAACATGGTTCCTCGGAAAGGGCCAGCGAAATCTACGTGCACTCTGGACCATGGCCCCCTCGCTGTGTCCCATTCCCTATGCGGGAGGCGGGCCGCCTCTGGTCGGGACCCCTGGCACGCCTCACAAGTGCCGACCATGTGCTCAATGTCCTCGTCAAGCTGTGGCCACCAAAAGTAACTGCGGGCCAGCGCTTTTGAGCGAACGATGCCCGGGTGGCTGACGTGCAGCAGTTTGAGAACCCTCGGCCGCATGGGAGTCGGGACCACCACCCGTTGGCCCCACAACAGGCACCCCCTTTCTATGGACAACTCTAGCTTCTTCCGAAAGAATGGGTCGAATTCCTTGCCTGGGGACGATGTTGGCCACCCTTTCTGCACCCATGAGCTGACTTTCTCCAGCGTCCTGTCCTTGCTTGTCGCCCTAGCTATATCAGCCGGTACTATTGGGGGTTCGTCTAAAACCTCGATTAGCAACACCTGGCGGTCTCTTCCTATTCTGGCTTTTTGGTCGTCCGACAAAGGCAAAGGAGATCTCGAAAGCGCATCAGCATGGCTGATCTCCTTTCCGGGCCGGTACTCCAACTCGTGTTGGTATGCGTTAAGAAAAATGGCCCATCGCAACATTCTCGGGGATAGTATCTGCGGCGTGGGCTTGCCTGCCGTGAAAATCCCTAACAGGGGCTTGTGATCCGTCACGATTTTGAATGGGCGGCCATACAGAAAATCGTGAAACTTTTTGGTCCCCGCTACTATTGCCAATGCCTCCCTGTCGGTTTGTGCGTAATTTCGCTCTGCTTGGGACAGGGACCTTGAGTAAAACGCCACTGGGGCCTCCCGACCATCATCCAACACGTGGCAAAGCACTGCCCCCACCCCCACCGGTGATGCATCACAGACTAAGACCACCGGCCGTTTGGGGTCGAAGTGCGTAAGGATTGCGTCCGATGTTAAAAGCTGCTTTAGTTCGTTGAACGCCTTCTCGTGCTCGTCACCCCACATCCATGTCTCCTCTTTTTTAAGTAACCGATGGAGCGGTTCGGCCACGGAGGCTTTCCGCGGAAGGAATGTATGGTAAAAATTGAGGAGCCCCAGGAATGACTGTAGTTCGGTTTTGGATGTGGGGCGAGGGGCCTTCTTAATGGCTTCCACTTTGGATCTGGACGGCTTAATACCCTCAGGTGTGATCCGAAACCCTAAAAACTCGACCTCGGTTTCGAAAAAAACACATTTGTCCTTCCTCAGTCTCAGCCCCGCTTTCTCGAACACAGTTAGCACTTTATCCAATCTCTTTGCCAGTTCGGCCTCACTCCCCCCTGTTATCAATACGTCATCAAAATAAGGTAACACCCCCTCCAGCCCCTTCAGGAGGCGTTCCACAAGCGACTGAAAAAGGCCGGGTGCCGAGTTCACGCCGAACTGTAAACGCGACACCTGGAACGCTCCCTTATGTGTGACTATCGTTTGTGCCGCGGCCGTGGCGGGAGTTACGGGGAGTTGTTGATAGGCTTGTGCCAGGTCGAGCTTAGCGAAACACTTTCCCCCATTTAGCCTGGCCAAAAGGTGGCTGACCACTGGCACCGGGTATGCATTAGGGCGAATCGCCTTGTTAATTGTACACTTATAATCAGCGCAAATGCGCACCTCCCCGTTAGCCTTCAGGGCTGTTACGATTGGAGTTTCCCACTCCGCGGAATCAACAGGAATAAGAATCCCCTGGCCCACCAATTTGTCCAGTTCCGCCTCTATTTTGTCCTTTAGTGCGAAAGGCACCCTGCGCGGTTTGAGTCTTATCGGGCGGACCTCCGGGTCTAGGTCGAAGGCTACAGGGGGTCCCTTGAATTTTCCAAGTCCTTTTTCAAAAACGGCGGGGTGCGCGTCACACACCGCTTGTATCGGATCCGCGCCCACGGCATGCACCCCCCCTATGAACAAACCCAAGGGCTGAAACCACTGCGTCCCTAGGAGGCTACAATTCCCCCCTTTGAGAACGACTAAAGGGAGTTCTGCGGAATGTCTTTTATAACGAACCTGAAATTTTCCGACCCCCAGCACTGGAATGCTGTTCCCTTGTACGTCCCGTAGCGTGGACCTCAGAGTCTTAAGTTTGGGCCGCGCTTGGGGGTCGATCTTCAAGAACTCTTTCTGGGGAATTATGGAATAATAGGACCCCGAGTCAATCTCCATCCTAACAGGGGCCCCTTGTACTATTACCTCAATGAAGTAATGGTTTTGTCCCGCGGACACGCTGAACACGGGGGCGTCGTCCTCGCTGCCGTCCGAGACGCGACCCACGCCGTCCTGCTTCCTCGTGGTTCGGGCGCCATCTTGGGGTCTCGCTGGACGGTCCGGTCTGGCCGAACGGTCTTTCGACTGCCTCCGGCCCTCTCTCCGATTTCTGCATGCCCTGGCGATGTGCCCGCGCCGGCCACAGCTGTAACATTCGGCTTTCCTGAAAGGGCACTTCGCACGCTCGTGGGCCGCCCCACAACCATCGCAGCGGCGCCCCCCTTTCCGGACCTTCTGTACCTCTTCGCCGTCGCTGCCATCTGTAGAGGATCTCGAGGTTCGTCGGGTCGCGTGCACCGGCTGTCCTGACTTGCCGCGCACCGAGCTTTCCGCTTTGCTGGCCCTAGGACGCCACTCACGCCACTCGTGTATTTCGTCCACTCCCGCATTCGTGGACTCCGCGGATTCCGCGGTCTCTACGACCTCGGCCAGCGTGGGTGGCGGCTCCCTGTTCATCAGGCGGCGCTGCACTTCCTTGTCCTTCAGGCCACACAGCACGACGTCCCTCATGATCATCTCCAGGTTGTCCCACTTGCAGGGAACGGCGGCTACCCTCAGGGCCTCCACGAAAGCCTCTACCGACTCATCCGGCGCTTGGACTCGCCTCCAAAACGCACTCCTAGCGGGAAACATTGCCTTCGAGGGTTGGAAACGCTCACGCAGCAACTTCAGTATGTCGTCGGTTTTGAAGTCATCCAACGTCTTCGGTTCGATCATGCCCACCAGCGTCCGCTTGGTCTCTACACCCAGCATTCGGGTGAGGATGGCCCTCTTCCTTTCCTCGTCGTCTTTGACTTTGAGTTCCACCAAGGCCGCCTTGAAATCCATGTTAAAGATGGTCCAGTCTTGCGGCTTGGTAATATTGAACCCGCTCTGTGTCCTGGCGCTTTGGGAATCCATTAATCCCACCTTCGTCGCCAATTTGGTGTATGCAAACCAAGACACAGGACACAGCCTCGGGCTGGGTTAACTCAGGTTTATTGCATCGTGGACAGAGGGAACATGAGGTAATGGCGGATCGATAGCTCTTTATATACAGTAGTAATACATTTGAACGTGGTGCCATAGTAGCCCATTGGCTACTGCCTGCGTGACGTCATTGCTAGTCACGCCCTTCTTGTCCAGGTGTAGGTGGTGGCGGGAAAGCTTCCCGCGCTGTTGCCTTTGATGATTCTGACCAAGAGAGCTTGGACGCTCGCTGCTGCCAGCTGGTGGTCATCAGCTCGCGTCCTCATGCAGGGTTCATATGATACAGCTGAAGGTTACATTGTTGCTATAGGCAAGGTTACATTGGTTCAGATGCATTGTAATCCATGTGGAAGGTAAAACCCTTAGAACACAACAGTGTACTTTTCCATTTTCTCTTTGCAATTTTATTGTGAACACTGCTTTCCCCCAATGCCACACTTCTGCCTCCCAGTCCTGCCACCTTCTGAAATCTTAAAGTCTCTGCTTGTGTTTTTAATGCAAGTAGATGTCAGGATGGAGGGCTGTGAGTTTTCTAAATGAGACTTTTTTGAACAGAATTAATGAGCCCTGGTTGCGCAGTGGTTAAACTGCTGTACTGTGGCCAAATGTTTGTTGTTTGATCCTGATGGGAATCAAGGTTGACTCATTCCTCCATCCTTCCAAGGTTGGTAAAATGAGTAAACAGCATGTTGGGGTAAAATGCTAATTACCTTGTGAACCACCCAGAGAGTTCACTAAGTGCTATGGAGCAGTATATAAATGTTCTTCTTCTCCAGATTGCTATTCCTAATTAATTTGTACTGAGCTTAAAAAGCATCTCTTCCTTTCTGAGTGGGTTTGGCATCCTTAGCTGGCCAGCTTGAATTCTCTAAGAGAAGTTGGACTGCCCTTTAGGTGATTTTGTGGCATCTAAGCTTTTGTGGACCGTGGCCCACTTCTTCAGATGTAAGAGGGGAAAAGGGAGGGAATAGGAAAAAAGGGGGAAGAAGTAGGGCACACTCCATGAAAGCGTATAGCAAATAAAACATGTTAGGGTGTGATCAAATAGGGAGATAGATCACAGTTTGGACTACTGTCATCTAGTCCCTAGTATTCACACAAAATATGGGAAAATAAGATCCAACCTGACCCTGATCTATGCCTGAGATGGACCTTTTTGATTTAGCTGTAGGGCTTCAATTTGGGGGAAGGGAGGGAGGGAATGAGGTTGGAGCAATTCCCCAACAATTCCCTTAAGGGAAATTCTTCTCATTAAGCTGACCCTTTCCAGTGCACTCAGATGTGTTCATTGTGGCCATCTAATCATATCTATAGTCTCTTAGGTGACACAAGACTCCTTGGTGAGTCTGTTTGTTTGTTTTGGTTTTTCTTTAACAGATTATCATGGTTTCCCCCTCGGGAAGCATCTAAGATGTCATAAAATCTTAGAATACAGAGTTGGTAGGGACCTTTTAGGTCATCGAGTCCAACCTCCTGCTCAATGCAGGGAACCAAATCAAAGCAGATCTGACAGAGGGTTGTCCAATTCTCCCTTGAATGCTTCCAGTGTTGGAGTGCTCACCACCTCCTGAGGCAGTTGGTTCCACTGTTGTACTGCTATAACTGTTAAGAGGTTTTTCCTAATATTCAGCCTATATCTGGCTTCCTGTAGTTTCAGCTCAATATTATGCATCCTGCACTCTGGGGTGGCCAAGAACAGATCCCACCCTTCCTCTTTATGACAATTTGTCAGGCATTTGAAGAGTACTATAATTTCCCCTCTCAGTCTCCTTTTCTCAAGGCTAAACATGCCCAGTTCCTCCAGTCTTTGACAGTCTAACGTCGCTATGAAGAAACCCTCCACTCAGCCTACTTTACCAGTAACTTCCCCACTTGTACATATGTTCCTTAACCCTGAGGTTGGAGAAATCCTTAGAGGATACAATGAGGCTAAGGCAGGTGAAAGTGGTGTCAGTTTGTAAAATCTGCCCCCACTACCTCTTTTACTTCATTTTTTTTTTAAAAAAGTTCAATAACCAATATTTGTCCTGGTAGATTGTAATCCAAATGGTCAAGGACTAGAATTAGTACCTTCCCCAGGTTTTTTGTCCGACAATGAGGACCAGCTTATTTTGTCTTCAGCAGGCTACATCATCCCAGAACACACCCAGAAGAAGGGTATGGTAGGCCATCTGGTCAGGGCTGTTGGCATCCACTGGGTTAACCGCATGCAGCAGAGAAGGTGCATAGTGGCCAAGTCAGCAGAGATGCACCTGGAAGGTAGTTCTCTCCTTGGTGAAGCAACAAAGCAGACAGGTCTTGGTGAAAACTCAAAATAGGTTTACTCAGGTAACAAGTAGTGAGAATGTATATACAGTACAAAAAAAGAAAAAGAAAGTAGATTTAGTCTCTAGGGTTTCTCAGTTCACTCCACTGAGAGGGTTTTCAATTTATGCAGTATATATACAAGTCTCTACTCAGCCTAGGAGCAGTCCGAAAACAGGCTGTGGTCACAAAGGCAAAAGTCAAACAGCTTTATAGCTTACCCTCAAGTAGGCTTTCTGTATTAGCAAAACAGGAACAGCCAAGAGCCAAGAGCTATTCCTTGGGATAGTGTTGGAGTTTGGTCCTTGCAGTAGACTCTTAAAAGCTTTGTCCAAAAATGCTGGCAGGAAAATCCAAGCTGAAGCATTGAAGCTGAAGGATTCTATCCACGTAGCTCAGTGGCTCCTACAGTCACAAGCATTGGAGCTGAGCATCGAAGCATACATTGAAGCAGAAGCTGCTTGCCTAACTGTGATTTTGCTTTGGCATATATACACCAGCCACAGAGCTCTTTAGAACAGTCACAACACCTGTGTGCCTTTGCTACAATGTCTTAAAGACACAGTATGCCTTGCAACATGTTGGGGCAAGGGACAAAGACTTACACCCCCAACAAGGGCCACACTTGTGAAAGTGTCCCTATCATAGTCATGTCTTCTAAATCTATTTATGCATTTAAAATATATTAAACATATTTATTCAAAATATACTTAACACTGTTCAGTTTTATCATGAATTCATTATTATAAGCTATGTCTAAATTACGAAGGCCAGCAGAGTCTCTGACTCATTGGAGGTAGCATCAGAAGGAGAATGAGTGATTGTAATGCCAATCTATTATAACTGGCTACAGTAGATTGCAAAAGTAAGATTCCTGGAGGACTCATCATCCTTGCATGACAGCGTTATGGAGGAAGGATGAGCAGAACATACACCAGGAAGTCTAAATGGCCATACAATGATGTGAAGGGAAGCCAGTCTGAAATGCAGTGGAACCTTATACAACAATTGCCCCATATAGCAACGAAATCGCATAACAATTAGGTTTTGGGGGGAAATGGTATCCCGCATAACAATTTTCCCTATGGAAAAAATCATACAACAATTTTTCAATGGGAAAAACCACTTAGTGAAAAAAAATCGTTGTGCGATGCATCCCATAGGGAAAATCACTATACGATGCATGTATTGTAAAGCAATTGTTTCGTACAAGTCCCATGGAATGGATTAAAATAGTTGTATGTGGTACCACTGTATTACATAATCACAAGACACTGCAATTTATTAATGAAATACCTTAAACAAATTCACACCAGTGGCATTTTTCCTGTTTGTCAAGCTTCCATCATAGGCCATCATCTTAGATGGATAGGGCATGTCTGCCATATGGATGGTTACTGGTTTTCTACAATGACATTGTAATTGATTACAGAGGAAACAATTAATCAAAAAGGAGTACAATATCTTTATTTTGAAAAAGAAACTAAAGTGAGGCTATCAATTTATTCCCCAATTTTGGTGGCAGTCCACAGGCCTGGTTTTTGGTAGCAAATCATGTGTCCAGTTTTCAGCAGTGGATATTTTAATTTCACATGGGGACATAAGCAAGGGCTGGGGAAGGCTGTGTGCAACTTGAGGGATGCACCTTACCCACCACTCAAACAGGACATCCAGAATTCTCATTGTACATTTACAAGCAAGCATATATATTTTAAAAGAGGCACTTAGCTATGTACATCTTATTATCCCATTCTAGTCATTCTAGGTGGCTTACGTACTGTATACTCCTGAGGCATTTTCTGAATTAGAAGGATGTACCCTGAATCATTAAGATTACTGGCAGTTATCGTCAGTCAGTCATGAATATGATAACATTTCAATTAAACATAATTGTTTACATAACAAGGAGCATGTTGTGTTATTTTGAAATGAGGATATTAAAATTGATCCTTCTATAGCTACCCTGAGTCATTGAGATGGTCTACTCATAAATGTCTCAAACATTGTCTGTGGGCTGGTGTCATAGTCATAATCACCCCTATCATCTTTCTTCATTTTCTTGAAATATTTCAATGTGACTTCCCTGTTGGGGAAAAAGGGGGGTCACTTTTCATATTACAATTTGACTCTCCATTTTGACTATCTTAACTACATCCCCCCCCCCCCCAATATAGGCTGAGTCCAATACACTCAAACAGAAGAGAACAAAGAGTTTTGCATGTGTTCCTTTTATACCTAGTACAAAGTCAATCAATGCAACATTTATGTGCATGCAATTTATGCCCATGTACTAAAGAAAAGCTAGTAAATGTGCAAGATAACATTAGTGAAGTAGCTTTCTTGTGATCAAAAGTAACCTAATCATTTTACCATTTGAATTTGTTTTGAAGTTTACCTATATTTCATTTTAAATTGTACTACACTTTTGTATACATGCTAAGGCAGTGATGGTGAACCTCGGCACTCCAGGTGTTCTAGAACTTCAATTCCCAGAAGCCCTGAACAGCAGGAGTGCTGACTTGGACTTCTGGTAATTGAGGTCCAAGAACACCTGGAGTGCCAAGGTTGACCATCACTGTGCTAGGGCATAAATTACATCCACACAGATGCTGCACTGACTGGATCTCTCCACATTCACAGAATATATCCAAGTAATCTCATTTTACTTGATTATTCCTTGATCTTCCTACTTCATTTGAAGCTTATTAAGTCACTTACAAATAGTCCAACCAGAATCTTGTCCTGCTGGGAGACACTATTCAGCATTCATCCATTTGACAAAGTATGTTGTTTTTGCTCTCCATAGGATTAGCCTTTTTCTTATTTAGAAAGGTGTGCGGAAAACTTTCCTCAAATTTGGTCACCCTGTGATAATCATTTTATCATTTGAATTTTACCTATATTTCATTTTAAATTATGCTAGGGCAGTGACAGTGAACCTTGGCTCTCCAGGTGTTCTTGGACTTCAACTACCAGAAGCCCAAGTCAGCATACCTGCTGATCGGGGCTTCTGGGAATTGAAATCCAAGAATATCTGGAGTGCCAAGGTTCACCGTCACTGCCCTAGCATAATTTAAAATGAAATATAGGTAAAATTCAAATGATAAAATGATTAGATTACTTTTGATCACAAGAAGGCTACTTCACTAATGTTATCTTGCATGTTTACTAGCTTTTCTTTATTACATGTTGCGGGGCATAAATTGCATGCACATAAATGTTGCATTGATGTTCCAAGAATATCTGGTGAGCCAAGTTTGCAGACCCCTGCTCTGTACTGTCAAGGCAAGATCATCAGCATAGATTAAATCCCTGGAGTATGAAATATGGGTTGGATGCAAACTTCATGTGATGTGATATTTGCATCCAACTCACCCACTTTTGATAACCTTGGTGTAGAATTTTGATAATTTTTAGCCACTGACACCATGCCATTCTGTGTAACTGTATCGGAGATTTTACATGGCAAAGTATAATTTTGTAACTTATTCTGGTCTTTTTGCATGCTTGGTGTTGTCATGTATTGCTCAATATGTTTTGTAATGAATTCTAATCTTTTAAAACCATTTCTGATATCTCATTACAAGCTATTTTCCTGCCTTCTTTTTTTTTAATGAGGAATGGAACATTATTAAGAAGTTTCATTGATTTCTGTTAGAAAATATTGAGCCAATGGCATTTTAACAGTGTTTTGTCTGCAACGTGTGGGCTAATGAATGCTTGAAAATCTCATTTATTTCATGAGCAAGCTGCCAACAGCATAACCTAGTATAAGAAAATGTATGAGTATCCTTTCAGATAAAAGCGTGTTGTGATCCATCCCTCATCAGACTCTGAAGATGACCTGGATCAGGAGATACTTCCTATGCCCAGCCCAGTTCTCCAGCCTATATCTGAACCAGAGGATGACTTGAACCAGGAACCTCAGCCTGCTTCTGGCTCAACTCTGACTCCCCAGGCAGATGACTTGTCAGACCAAAGGTCTGACTCTTACAGAACTCAGTCCTCAGCCAGATACCCGTGCCAGAAAAGCTCTGCAGCTGAGACGCAAGAAAGCCAGAGCTTGTAATCAGAGGAGGCTCCCAGCTGATACCAATTAGCTGGGAGGCTTCTTAAACAAGGTTGTTTCACAAGGCAAGCATTGGTACAATTTCTCAGTGCAACAACCGACCCTCTGTCAGATCTTCCGTGTACCTTGTGACTGACTGCTATGACCCTGACGTCTGTTTTCCTTGACGATGCCCCTGGATATCCTTTGAACTTGATGCTCACGCTGATCCTTACCGGTACCATGACCTCGGCTTGCTCTTTGGACTCCCCTTAGATAGACTTTTGCCAGGACTCTCCTGTGTAGCACTACTGCTTGGCGACTCTGCCCGCTGGGTAGGTCAACACAAAGGGTGAGAAACAAACCAGCAAATTTATATTTTAGATAAAGGGTGAGAAACAAACAAATAAATCTGTAACTCTCTTGGGGGGGGGGGACCCAAAGGATCTCTTTTTAAAAATTTTCTAAAGCATGTTTCCAATTTCACATTTAACAAATGAAGCATTATTTTTGTATATTGTGACCAAGGCTATCATGAAACAGTTGGGTTTGCAGAAACTCTAGAGATATACTCTGAGCCAGAATGAATGAATGGCATTCGACTTGCAGATATTCTATTCTGTCCAATTGATTGCATGGGGTGTTGAGGCAAGGAACTGACAGGAGAGAATGAGAATGTGGCTTGTGCAGATGAAATTATAGGAGAGTAGAGAGGTGGCTTAGTGGTTAAGATGCTGAACTTGATGACTGGAAGGTCAATAGGTCAGCAGTTTAAGACCCGAGTATGGCACGACGGAGTGAGCTCCTGTCTCTGTCCATGGAAATATCTGCAAATTCAGATAGCATTGGCTCTTTGGCTGTAAACAGAGATGAGCACTGAACCCTAGAGTTGAATATGACTGGCTTTCAAGCAAGAGTGACCTTTACCTTTACCTAGAGAGCTTAAGGACATGGTCTGTGGCACAGAACCAATGAGAGGTTGCAAGACCCAGGGTCAACTGGGTCTTGCAACAAGGAGGAAATTACAGGATGGGGAAGACTTTATGTAGATGGGTCAAATGGAGGTCACTTAATAGAGTAAATCCATAAGAAAGCAATAAGCTTTTCTACCCTCTACGGAATCTTGCATCTTGTGGATTTCAGATGCTCCCAGTAGGGAAACAATGAAAAACTCCAAAGCTAAAACAAAGAGCCTCTTTACTGGGATTTTTCATTTGAGCTAACCCTAGCAACCACTGGAACTGTTGGGCATTTTCTGCTACCTTTCTGGCCACCATAACGTTATCCCCTCCCCCAGCTGTAGGTTGATAAATCATATTAGCTATGTGTTACCTAAATTCTGGCCTCCGTTCCCTTGAGATTCCTCTCATCTGTCTCTACAGCCCAGAAAGAGTCTTAACACCTCTCCCAAACATTGCCTCCCCAAAAACATGATGAAGGGCATCTCTCAGTCTCAGGTTTTGACCCTGAAATCTCAGGGAATAAGATGATGCTGGAGTGCATTGAACACTGTTACCTTTCCCACCAAAGTGGTCCCTATTTGTCTACTTGCAATTTCTTGCTTTCAATCTGCTAGGTTGGCAGAAGCCAGGACAGTTAATGGGAGCTCACTCTGTTATGCAGTACTCGAGTCTCAAACTGCTGACCTGCTAACCTTCCAGTCACCAAGCTCATCATCTTAACCACTAAGGCACCACTTACATACACCTAAATACACCTTACCTGGGAGAACAGCCTATATTGAAAGTGTTTGAGCTCTAGCTAGGTCTAGCTGTGCCCAAGCTTCCTGCTCCTGTGCTAGTTTTAGCTGGGAACTTTCATGCTGAATAGGAAGCTTGACAGAGCTTGGCTTAGCTAAGCCCCAAAGCCTTCCAGTTAAGGCCTTTTTACAAGCTGAGAGTTGTTTAGGTGTCTGCAAGGTGTCTGTCTGTCAAGTAGAACTCCCGAAATCAAGTACTTATACACTCGAGTATAAGCCAACCCGAATATAAGCCGAGGTACCTAATTTTTACCTGAAAACCCAGGAAAATAGATTGAACCAAGTATAAACCAAGGGTGGGAAATGCAACAGCTGCTAGTGAGTTTCAATCAAAATATGTGACAATATGGTAAAATTAATTAAATTGTTGGCACATCTCAAACCAGCATGGTCTTGGGACCCTCGTGATCATTGACTTGAGTATAAGCCAAGTCTCCTTTTTTGGGCTCATTTTTGGAGTTAAAAAACTCAGCTTCTATTCAAGTATATATGGTATTACATAATTTGTAGTCCAAAAATCCCATCCCTACTATTGACTAACACCTGACAAAATATACCTCATGTTTTCTCGCAAACAGAGCCTTACCGAAGGGGTGGGAGATAGCATGCACAAATCTCTCCACACTCCTTCCCTTGCACAATATTTGCTTAGCTGCATTTGAATGTTTCTGCTGTGACATTCAGCATTTGGTATAAAATTAGAAGGATCAAAGCATCTGTGAGAACAAGCGATTGCCGGAAGTAAGTTGAACTGGTGGCGTCCATATGGCAGGAGGTGGAATGAACAGGGGTACATCTTCATCATGTACACAGATGCTCAGCAAAATACTTTGGGAACAGAGCAGTGGTAATTATGCCTCTGAACAGTGTTTATACAACAGGAAAGAAATATTTAAGCTGCATCTTGAACGGGGATTTCATAGTAGGGCATGGCTAGGGTTTTTTGAGGTGATGTTAAGAATTAACCTGTGTTGAGTTAGGAGGCCTGATTGTATTCGTTTCTTTCAAAAAAAATATTTGAAGAACTCAAAATATCCACCGGCTGATGATCGGTTATGTCTACCATGATTTCTTAACTTGGAATAATACACCTCCAAAAGTTATGGTCTTTGATCATTTTAACACAGCCTACCGCTCAACTGAAAATAAAAGGATCTTGAAACAAATCCCTGTGGAGAATGGTTGAGTGAGTCATCTAACCCAGAGAACAGAAGAGGTGATTATGATAGCTATCTTCAAATATCTGAAGGGTTGTCATGTGGATGATGGAACAAACTTATTTTCTGCTTCCCAGCAAGTAAGTCCCAAATCACTAGATTCAAATTAGAAGAAAAGAAACTCTGACTTAACATTCAGAATAACTTTCTGATGGCATGAGCTGCTGAATAGATGGATGGGTTACCCTGGGGACTGGTGGGCTTTTCTTCACCTAACAGAAGTTTAGGTGACCAAGGATGCATGGCTAGATTTCCTGCATGTATATGGGACTGTATGTCTACAGTCTATTCCACAATGTTGTGTAGTCCTTCAGGCTAAAAGTAAAGGTTGCCCTTGCTCAAAAGCCAGTCATATCCAACTCTTGGGTTCAGTGCTCATATCTGTTTATAAAGAGGCAGCAGTGTCTGTGTCTGCAGATGTTTCTGTGGACATGTGGCAGGCATGATGATTTACCACCAGAGTGCACAGAACACTGTTTATCTTCCAACCAAAGTAGCACCTATTTATCTACTTGCAATGTCTTGGTTTCAAACTGCTAGGTTGGCAGGAGCTACAACAGAAATGGAAGTTTACTCCACCATGCAACACTTGGGTCTCAAACTGCTGACCTGCCAACCTTACAATCATTAAGTTCAGTATCTTAACCACTAAGCTACAACAGACTCTTGTACTCCTTCAACACCACCCCTATTTAACAGAAGTATTAGAGCAGGGGATCTCAACCTACAGCCCACGGGCCAGCCCTGGCCCCCAATGCCATTCAATCTGACCCATCGCCATCTCCCCTGCACCTGGAAGTGGAAGCGGGTGTGTTTACATCAGCTGTAAAATGCACCCGTGCATACGCAAATGTACCCGCAGCTGATGTACTGGTAAATGCAGAAGTGGGTGCATTTACGACAGCTGTAAATATGTCTGCTTCCAGGGGCATGGTCTGGCCCGCTCAGATATTCCAGGTGCATGGTCAGGCCCACAGCACAAAAAGTTTGGCCACCCATGTGTTAGAGTATGATAGGGATTTTTCTTTCAGTGCCAAAACTTAAAAACACACACCACACAACTCAGAGGATCTGTGAATTGGAAGTATCATATAAAAGCAGAAAGGATGAAGGGTGTATAGACAATTATACTTCACTTATGTTCTCCCTTGCTTCATCTTGGAGAAGGGGCAGTGGAGAAAACACACTTAAAGCCCACAATTACTTTCATCAAAGTGTGGCTTGGTTTGGATGGTAGCAACAGCCTAGCAACCTGTTTCTCCTTGTGGTGACACACTCTGTTTCCCAAGAAATTTTAGTAAGCTTTGGAAAAGAAAGAACAGACAATTGAGAAGGAAAGAGTGTGGAGCTCGCTACCTGCTTCAAGGACAGAATATAATGCACACTTATTGGCTGTATCTGTATCTCATGAGCAGCCCTGAGAAGCAAATGTAAATAAGCAGAGGTTGAGAAAGGTAGTTGTGTTGGACCAAAGGTTCTAATCCCTAATAATCAAATTCTCCATCTTTGCGTGTAGGTTAGGCCTACAGCAATTGAACAATTTTGAACCCTCAGTTCCTAGTGTTCTAAATCACACTTTAGTAAAGGTCTTTCTTGCTCCAGTTCTGTCCGACTCTAGAAGGCAGCCCTCATCTCCGTTTACAGCCAAGGAGCCAGAAATGTTTATGTCTAAAGATATTTCCATGGTCACTTGGCAGGCATAACTAGATGTTGGAGTGCACGGCATGCTGTTTACCTTTCCAGGAGAAGTGTTACCTATAGTGTCACTACACCGGGCAATATATAAGTATAAATAAATACATACAGACAGACGTACTTGTCAGTTTATTTTAATAATTACCCCCATCAAGCCTATTAGATTTTTAAGGAATTTCTCCAAGTCTATCACTGGATGTAATGGGGGAAGTGGTTGGATAAGGAATTTTCTATATCTGTTCCAAATTATTAGCATATTGTGTTTCCACATACAACTATATTAGCTTGTTGGACTGCGAGGGCTTTATTGGTGTTAGCTCCCCAATTGTGGAATGTGCTCCCTCAGGAGATTAGGTTGGCCTCCTCCCCACTTTTTATCCTTTTGCTGGCAATTGAAGACCCACCTCTTCAGGAGCCCCGGTGGTGTTGTGGTGAAACTGCTGTATTGCAACCAAAACGTTGTGAGTTCGATCCTGACTGGAGATCAAGGTTGACTCAGCCATCCATCCTTCTGAGGTTGGTAAAATGAGTACTCAAGCACTTTAGGGGCAAAATGCTAAATAACTTGTGAACCACCCAGAGAGTGTACTAAGCACTGTGGGGTAGTATATAAGTGTGATTGTTCTTTGCTTTGCTTCAGGCAAACCTTTAATTTTTAGCATTTAACTTTTAGCTCAGTCCCTGGATGGTGGTTTGCAGCTTTTTTTTTTTTAGCATGTCAGTTTGCTTTTAAAGTTAATGTTTTAGTCACTTGTTATATTTTAATTACTATGATAGTTAAATTGTTTTTAAATGTGGTACTTATCGTCTTTTTAATTTTACTTATTTTAACCTTGTAAAGTCACCTTGAGTCTTCCCATGGAAATAATTCAGCCTATAAATGAGACTAAATAAAGAAATAAAACCTGGAATATGTCTTAATTAAATGGCAAGTGGCTCAAGTGGCTAAGACGCTGACTGGAAGGTAGGAGGTCAGCAGTTCAGTTCCCAAGTACTGCAGGACAGAATAAGCTCCCGTCTTTGTCCCAGTTCCTGCCAACCTAGCAGTTTGAAAGCAAGGAAATAAATAGGGACCACTTTGGTGGGAAGGTAACAGCATTCTGTGCACTTCAGTGTCTAGTCATGCATGGAACATGAAAACATCTGAAGAAGCAGACAGAGCTGGCTCTTCAACTTTCAAACGGAGATGAGGACTGAACCCTAGAGTCAGATACGACTGGCTTTTGAGCAAGGGAAACCTTTACCTTAATCTAAATTAGGAAGTCCTAACTTTCCAACTTTTTGAGATTTTAATTTTGTCTTTTTATTAATCCTTGACTTCTTATCTCCATTACACAATTTATTGATCGTGTTTTACCAGTCCTTTAATTCTTCTTTGTTAATCTTTATTGGTAGCATGTAAATGGAAAATTTATCTTAGGTAAGATTTTCACTTTACAATTCTGCCAAATTGTGACAACCTAGTTTTCCTTAAACCATCAAAATTATACATGATTACTTGTTTCAGTGTTTTAACATTCTCTTCTTTAAATCTTTCCAAATTAGTTGGAATATTTAGACCTAAAAAACGGGTAGTCTTTTGAATATTAACTTTCATTTTTTTCATTTTAAAAATTCTTCATTCCTCTTTGTTAGAATAGATCACCACTGTCATTTTGGACTTACAGTATAACAACAAAATCGCATAACAATTAGGTTTTAGAAAAACATGGTGTCCCACATAACAATTTTCCCTATGGAAAAAATCGTACAACAGTTTTTCAATGGGAAAACCACTTAGCAAAAAAAAGCGTTGTATGATGCATCCCATAGGGAAAATCACTATACAATGCATGTATCAAATAGCAATTGTTTCGTATAACAAGGAGCCCCATGGAACGGATTAAAAGTGTTGTATGAGGTACCACTGTATATCAATTTATCTGTAACCCAGTTATTTTTCCACTTTTCTTAAAATGTACTATATCTTCTCCATAATTTTTAGAAGATTTTCAATTGTCAATAAGTTTCATTAGTGAATAAACCAACCTTAACTCTAACTTCAGTGCCAATGCCTAAAATATCTTTATCTTCTCTAAAGTATAAGGAATAGCACAAGAGAAAAGGCGCCTCCTTGTGTAGTACATCAGCCTAGAAATATCTATTCCATCTTCCCATCACTTACTGATTCTGCTGCAGTATTCTCTTAGTATATTTGTCTATTATGCTTAGATTTAACCAGGCAATCCTATAACCCTTTCTGTTTGTTTTGAACACTAACATGGAGATGGGAAGGGCTTTTGCCAGAATTTAATGATTGCCTGTTTTGAATCTAAACAGTCACTGAGCAAGCTAAATACTGTAGTCCTTCCCTGTTTGATTATTCTGAGTTCTATGTGTGGATACTGTACTTTTAGTTTAGTTTCGTCTGTCTGGTTGACTGGTTCATATAATCATAGAATAATTGAGCTTGAAGAGGCCTATGAGACCATCAAATCCAACCCCCTGCTCAATGCAGAAATCCAAATTCAAAGAACATCTGACAGACGGTTGTCCAATTTTCTCTCAAATAGCTCCAACACTGGGGTGCTCACCAAGAAGTCATTAGTTCGATTATCATACTGCTCTAACAAGTTTTCCCCATGGATATCCAGCCTATATCTGGCTTCCAATATCCTGAGCCTATTATTATTTTTCCTGCACTCCGAGATGATCCAGATCTTTATGTATTTGAAAAGTGCTATCATAACCAACCAACCAAGCAACCAAGCAACCAACCACACACACACACACACACACACACACACACACACACACACACACACGCGCGCGCACGCACGCGCACGCACGCGCAGGCACGCACGCACACACACACACACACACACACTTCTCTTTTCAGTGCTAGACACACACAAACCCTTCAGTCTAAGGTTTGATTTCCAGTCCCCCGATAATCTCTGTTGCTCTCTTCTGAACTTGTTCCCATTTGTTGACATCCTTCTTTAAGAAATGGACATGGCACTTTAGATGAGGCCTAACTAGTGCTGAATAGAAAGGAACTAATACCTCTCAGATTTTGGAGATTATACTTCTGCTAATGCAGCCTAAAATAACATTTTTCTTTCTTGCTTTTTTATTTTTTTGCAGACTCATATTCATCTTGCAATCTACAACAATTCTAAGAACCTTCTCACTTGTAGTATTACGGAGCCAAGTATCCTCCACCTTGTAACTGTGCATCTGCCCACCACACACCCGGTGTAGTACCTATCCCTGATAAATGTTATTCAGTTGCTTTCAACCCAGTGTTCAACCCTATCAAGATCTTTTTTTAAAAAAAAATATGTTCCAAAGGAATAGATTTTCCACCAAATTTTGTGTCATCTGCAAATTTGGTAAGGATAAGGATTCCCTGCATAATGTAAATGTTGAAGAGCACCAGACCCAGGACTGAGTGTTTTGGTACCCCACTTGTTACTCCCTCCCAATTTGAGAAGGAAATATTAATAAGCACTCTCTGAGTATGATTCTGTAATCAACTATATATCCACCTGACACGTGTGGTATCCAGGCCACACTTTTGCACTCTAAAGCATTTTTAATTGGTATTTGATGTGGTTCTGCTCAGAAAGGACAAAGATTGAACTCATAATCTTTTGTCTGTAAAGCAGATGTTCTGCTACTTAGTTATACCTATTGAAAGAGCTGTTTAATTCAGTTCAGTGTTATAAAGCTTTCTGTTTTCAGGAGAAAAAGAATACAGGCCAGCTTTTAAATGCCTTATGATGTTCTGGTAATATGTACATCTTATTCAGCTGCTTCATAGGGATGCCAAGAGGCGAATCGTTTAATAATTTGGCACAGGTTATAACAATGAGTGCTATTGATTTACGTTGTTCTGGGGATTGTCCTGACAGCAGTATGGTCTGAGTTATTTCCAGCTGATCTTGTTGTGGAAATTCAGATTAAACAGTTCAGATCCTTGTACTGTGCAGAGAGGTGAGTTGATAATAGGCCTTAATCAAACACTGATGCAGAAACAAACAAAAAACCAACATTGCCAGAAGAAACTGGATCTGGGTTTTCCAATGTTGGTTTCCCATTATTTATTAAATTTCTTTTGCCCATCATTTATTTCTGTACTCACTTTGGGGAGAAAGGAGATGGGAATATGGTTCTGCTGAATAAAATTAACAATGCATTACTGAACTTCTAGAGAACCATCCATCTTAGAGTTGTCATAAATACCTGTGGAAAACATCATTAGCCTTAAAATAATAGCCTATTATTTTGCTATCACTTTTTATTACTTGAAAACAAGACAGTGTTGCAAAAATAGTTTTGCACAGAAAGACCTTTTTTTAAAAAAAATCATATTCCCTTTCGTTTTTCTTTCTTTCTGTCTCTCTGCCTATCTTTCTTTCTGTATGCTTCTCTGTCTGCCTATGTTTCTACATAACTGCATCACTCTTTTACTCTGTACATAGAATAGAGGGGCTGCTATCTTGTTTAGGTCTGCAGTGGCTCAAGTGGCTAAGATGCTGACTGGGAGGTGGAAGGTCAGCAGTTCGATTCCCGAGTACTGCAGGACGCAATGAGCTCTCATCTTTGTCCCAGCTCCTGCCAACCTAGCAGTTCGAAAGCAAGAAATTGCAAGTAGATAAATAGGGAGCACTTTGGTGGGAAGGTAACAGCATTCTGTGCGCTCTGGTGTCTAGTCATGCATGCCACATGACCACGGAAATGTCTGCAGAAGCAGACAGCGCTGGCTCTTCGGCTTTGAAACAGAGATGAGCACTGAACCCTAGAGTTGGATACAACTGGCTTTTGAGCAAGGGAAACCTTTACCCTTACTATCTTGTTCTTTGCCTCAGGAAGTTAAATATCTTGGGACGTCCCTTTCAGGTAGCTTCCAATACCAGGTACACCAAACAGATCAGCAAGTACAGTTTTGCTTCTTTTTTCAATCATGTGCAAAATAAAACCACAAAGTGCAAATATATCAGGTTCCGCTGTGTTGTTGTTACGTGTCTTAAATTTGACTCTGATTCATGTGACCATATGAATGAGAGCTCTCCAAAATGTCACGTCCTTAACAACTCTGTTCAGCTCTTGCAAATACAATCCTGCCTTTTGCGTCAGAGTCAACATATCACATGTTTGGTCTGCCTCTTTTCCTGTTAGTAAAAGTCACCCTTGCTCAAAAGCCAGTGGTATCCGACTCTAGGGATCAGTGCTCATATTTGTTTATAGCCAAAGAGCCAGCGCTGTATGCATCTGCAGATGTTTCCGTGGACATGTGACAGGCATGACTAGACACCGGAGTGCACGGGATGCTGTTTACCTTCCCACCGAAGTGGTACCTATTTATTTAGTTGCAATTTCTTGCTTTCGAACTGCTAGGTTGGCTGGAGATGGGACAAAGACGGGAATTCACTCCGTCATGAAGTACTTGTGTCTCGAACTGCTGACTTGCCAACCTTCCAGTCTTCAAGTTCAGCAGCTTAACCACTAAGTCACCACAGTCCCTCTTTTCCTGTTGCCTTCCACCTTTTCCAAATATTGTCTTTTCCAGTGAATCTTGCCTCCCCATGATAAGCCCAAAGTAGAACAGCCATAGTTTCATCATTTTTTTGCCTCCAGAGTTGCCATACGCTAAATAAATAAATGCCTTCAGAGACAGTTTCCATTATGCCAATGAAATCTTCATTGATGCTGGAAGTAGGTTTTTGTTGTACGTATTTCACATTCTTTTGAGTTTAGAGAAGACAAAAGCAGGTCATGTTTAAACTTGTTGCAATTATGGAAGGCTTGCAAGCTTATGTTTGTTTTATTTCCATTTCACAAACAGATTAGATTTGTTTTTGATGATATACAGACCTAAGAGACAAACCAGTTTTGTGTTGTCATTCCGCTTCTCTTGGTATACCTCACAATGGCTGAAAGTGGAAAGAAATGAATCCTTCATTGATTTGAAGCATCTCTACCCATTTCTCAACAATTGATCATTGGGTAGGAGCCAGATTTATTCATGATTTGAGTGGTTTCATTCAAATTAGTGAGACAGATCAGCCGTGGCCAAATTGAAACCTATTGATTTTAAGCATATCAGAGAGTAAACAAAACAAAAAGACAAGAAATGATGTGGCACTTTAAAGACTAACTGCTGTATTTTGATGTTAGCTTTTGTGGATCAAGTATTAGACAGGAGAGTGAGACTTCATGGCATCAATTTATACAAATGAAACCTAAAGCGACCAGCATTAATTTCAGGCTTTTAAAAGGCATGTGGACCTAGAAACAACAACAAAATAACCAGTGGTACCCCGGAGGACTTCCAAGTGCGGAAAAGTTTCAATTCTCTATTTTCTAGTTGACATTTTTCAGTAGGAACACCCTTAGGACTTTGGAAGGGAGTTCTGAGGGCACCCTATGGTCTTTGGAGTTGTCACCCCAAAAATACAAAGTTCTCAGTCAAGTAAGCTCAATCACCATTAATACTGAACCATTTATCCTGTCAAGAGTGGAAACTAAACTGTTTAGGCCAGGTTTTCTCTGAGCAATCTATCTTGGAATTCATATTTTTGTTCCCCTTGTAGGTGCTTCCCAAAGTGAATTTTAACAGTCCGAATATCAGACTGAATTTGATTCAAAGTCTCAAAATCAAATCTTGCACTTATATGGAACATTGTTTGCTCCGTGTTAGTACAAATTAGATACCAGGGTGTAACCTGATCTTTCAGGAGGAAAGCTCCTGTCAAGGTTCCCATCGGTCAAGCCCTCTTCCAGGATTACACCATCACCATCATTCTTCACATATTTGTATTTCTTTTCTAATTGAAACTCAGTACTCCGAGGCTAGCTACTAAATGCTCACGCTTTGGTGACCTCCAGACTAGACTACTGTAATGCGCTCTACATGGGGCTGCCCTTGATGACCATTCGGAGGCTGCAGCTGATCCAGAATGCCGCAGCCCAGGTGGTGATGGGGTGTGGATGTTATGCCCATGCCTCACCACTGCTTCGGGGGCTGCACTGGTTACCAGTTTGTCTCCGGGTGCAATTCAAGGTGCTGGTTTTGACCTTTAAAGCCCTACATGGTAGTGGGCCAGGGTATCTTAGAGACCGCATCACCCTAAGGACATCTGTCCGTCCAACCAGAGCGGACCGGAGGGGCTCTCTAATTGTGCCATCTGCCAGGGGGGCTCGCCTCTCTGGAACAAGGAGGAGGGCCTTCTCTGTGTCCGCACCGGCCCTTTGGAACCTCCTACCTGTGGAACTGCGTCTCCAGACGGAGTTGTTGCCCTTTAGGAAGGAACTAAAGACCTGGCTGGTGGGCCAAGTTTGGGGTGCGGGTGGAGATGGGGGTACCGTTGGGTGGTTGGTATAGAGAAGTGTGCCTTCCCCCAAGGTCACTTCGGTTCGTGCGCACCTTTTAGGGGTGGGCTTTTTTAACTTTTAACTTTGTTTTATCATGTGTCTTTTATGTATTTACTGTCTGCTATGTAAACCACCCTGAGTTGGGTTGTACCTGAGTGGGCGGTATATAAGCGTGATAACTAAATAAATAAATAAATAAATAAATAAATGTATCTCAGACCTTATTGGGGTCAGAGTTTTTTGTGTTTGCTGTTTAGCAAACTTATTGACCGCCCACAGTACCTAGTGCAATCTCTGGGTGTTTCACATGGTAATTAGCATTTTGCCCCCAACATTTTACCGACCTTGGATGGATGGAAGGCTGAGTCATCCTTGAATCCCATCAGGATCGAACTCACAACCTCAGCAGTTTTGGCTGCAGTACAGCAGTTTAGTCATTGGGCCACTAGGGCTTTTTTGTTTTTGGACTTTATTGTTATTGTCACCTCTCAAAGTCCAACCCTGTATTCACGTCGTGAGAGGTGGTAACAGGTCCAATTAAGGGATTGCTAGGACTGGGTGAAGTATGGCATGGCCTTGTGCCACAGTATTTATCTTTTTTAAATGTCTTGTTTTCAAACTGCTAGGTTGGCAGGAGCTGGGACAGACGATGGGAGCTCACTCTGTCGTGCACCACATCATAGCAATTATTTCCCCTGATCAAAGTTCTCTTCCCATGGGAATGAAAATTTGTTAAATTAGAGTGGAATGTAAGTTCAGTACTTCGTTGTGTCTTTTTCACTTTCCATCCTTGGATCCTTTGTACTATCTCGTGTCTTATCAGAACACCCATGGTAGAGAACTTAGAAAAGTATGACATTTTCTCCTTTATTTCTGATGTTAACTCTTTCCTGGGAAATCAGACAGCCCAGGAGCCATCTTAAGATAAGGCCTAACTTACTGACTTCTAACAAATGATGCCCTTGATAATATCAACATCTCTTTCTTGTTTTTCAGTTGGGTTATCTTGTGTACAAATGTTTTGATACATACGAGTCCTCTTTGCTACTGTGCATGTTATATGTTTTAAAGTTTCTTGTGTATCTCATGGTGGCACCATCTAAAAGGTCCTCTTATTAATAGCCCTATTCAGGCCATACAGATTTAAGTCATGGCTTCCTTTATTGAGTTAACTCACATCATATTAGTTATTTATTTTTTATTACTGGCTTGAGTTTTTGTGGCATTATATTCCCCCCCCCCACACACACACACACACTTATTCATTTGTTCGTTCATTCGACTTGTATCCTGCCCAACTGGTGCAACTACCACTCTGTGCAGCACACAGCCATTACACAAATCTATATAAAAGAATAGCAACACCCAAAACAACTATCTTAACCTATAAAACCAAGGGTTAACCGTTGGAACTGGCTATAGGTTGCTATGCCTCGCCCTACTTGCCTGCACTCACCCTTCCTGCACACGGCCGATCAGGGTCCGCAGGTCAACGAAGGATTGAGAAAACCAGCAGTGGGGCAACAGCCCCACAAACACGAAAAAAGGGAAACAACTTCACTTCCCAACATTCCTTGTGCCGTGCCAGAGCCAATCAGGCTGAGAGGCTCTCGCACGGCACGGCACAAGGAACGTTCGGAAACACGTCGCGGCCAATCAAAAGTAAACCATTTTTTAAAAATGCAGCACAAACACAAAGCACAAACCCATAACTACAAGCCCCAGCGTCCTGCGCGCCATGAGCGCACAGAACGCTGAGGAAGCCGGCGAGCAAAAAATAAAACAAAAACATGGGAGAGCAAGCTTGCCAAGCCGCGGGAACCAAAGCCCCCCTTCCCAACGGCACCTAAAGCTCCCGATTGAAGTTTCCTCTTTAATATCACTGGGGGGGGCGTTGTGCTCCCCCTCTCTACTGGCTCCCCTGGAGTTGGGAGGGTTGGGGGGACCAAAGGAGTCTGTCTCCCCAACCCTCCTGACCCCAGAGGACCTGGCAGAGAGGGGATTCCCCTCCCCACACACACACACGCCCCATATTAAAGAAACCAAGCGGTTACTTCTCTTTAAAAACAGAGTTTTAAAAATGGAGTTTGTGGGGGGGAAATCCCCCTCTCCGATGGCTCTCCTGGGTCCGGAAGAGTTGGGGAGACAAACCCCTTTTCTCCACCCAACCCTCCAAAACCCAAGGAAGCCAGCGGAGAGGGTGATCACAACCCCCACCCCCCCACACACACACACACTGATATTAAAGGGGAAACCACAATTGAGATTTCCCTTTTAATATCAGAGGGTGGCCTGGATTCGATCCCCTCTCCTGGGTCCCATGAGTCTGGAAGGTTAGGGGGGGGACAAAAGGGGTCTGTCCCCCCCAAGCCTTTAAGTGTTTTGCTTACAAGGGAGGGAGAAGGCATCATTGCCTCCTCCCCCCCCTTGAAAGCGAAAAACATCCAAAGTAAACAAAGGCACCGCACGCATCTCCGCACGGTGCCTTCCCTTACCCAAAACAAAACAAAACAAAACAATAAAGTGAAAAGTTACACCAAAACCACAACCAAAAACAACCAAAAACTAACACAAAAATAACACAAAGACCAAACACACAGAACCCCCCCCCAATAAATAAATAAATAAATAAATTACAATACAAACCCCCAACAGAAATAAAACAAGCAAACTTACCCAAACGACCTTACGGCACGAAAGCTGGAAATGAAGCACATACAAGCGACACCCAGACCAGAAAGAAAGTCAAAGAAAAATAGCGCAACAGCACCACCCAGAGGACACAGGAGAAAAAACAGTCAAAAATATTAAGAGATAATCTAACATTCCTAAAATATTTATTAATTCATGTTTACAGTTTTCACACACACACAAAAACATCTAAACACAGTTTAAAAACATTGACTTTCACATAAAATGTTTTAACTGTATTTACTTAAAATAATATTTTTTTCTGACAAATTAACTGAAAAACACTAAGATAAATTATAAAAATTACAATTTTAACTTACAAACAAGTTAATTACAAAACAAATTTCTGACAAAACAATTACAATTACAAAAAAACATTGCAATTTTTTTTTTGCAAAAAATAAACAATGTAAAAAATAAACAACTTATTACACTTTACAGAGACTCATTTTTCCTTTCTAAAAAATAAACAATATTTAAAAAAGCCCGGCAACGCCGGGCAACCCCAGCTAGTGTATAAATAAAATCATATAAGCAAAATATAATATCTACCAAGATGACATACATAATTTATACAGTGAGTCACTTAGGCATGTCAGATATTACTTTAGATAGAAGAAGGAAATTTATGCTTTCCTTGCTCCTCTGCAGAGGAGCAGGAGAAGACACTAATTTGCCCATATCGCCGAGTGAATGGAATCATTGATGCAATGGGTGTTGATCTGACAGGGCTGCAGACAATAGCAGAGGACAGAGGAGCCTGGTGTGCAGTGGTCCATGAAGTCACAAAGGGTTGGACTCAACTGTGCAACTGAACAACTAAAACACCAAGTGGCTCATCACAATATGGCAAAGGTTGCTTGTGTTGTTTGGATGGTGGGGAGTGGCTAAACCTAATTTAGCTCCACACCTCCCTCAAGTGACCTCAAAAATAGGGATTCCAGACCACCCTACAAGGATTAGTCTGGAAAGGTGCTGAGTTCCCCACATTGTGAAATGTACACGAAGAAACTTTCCCTACCAGAGATGGGTATGGAGGATTTTTTTATGGACTCCTAATTTTCCCCCAGTGTAAAACAGACCTTGAAAGCCATGTTAAAGTTAGTATAAGTCATTTCTGGCTTGACAGCACATGACACACATATACACAAAACCGATTACTAATGGCGGTGTTTGATGGACACCACTAACATCATCTCTCACGTCTACTGTTTCAAACAATTCTGAATGAAAATGTTGATACCTTTCTAACAGCCAACAAAACAAATCCCTAGTTTTGGGCTAAGTGGCATTCTATTTAATGGGAGCCATCTAGCTCTAATTCCGATCTGTCTTCGGCATCTCTTTACTGTAGTAAATACAGAGGAATGTATGGCCTAAGGTCACAGAGCTTATCTGTAAGAACTGTGTTTGGCTGTCTAATGGAAAATCATTCCACAGATGGCAGCTGCTGTAAATCTTCAAGCCAACAGAAAACCAATTAAATGTTAGCTATCTTCCCATCCCCACCCGTCCCTGGTTCAAATAATGCAAAGAAACCATCCCATCCATCAAGCAGATGTAAAGTTAATCAGCGAGAGAAAAATAGCACCAAAAGTATAGTTATGGACATGTCACAGAAAAATTGAACAAATTGTGTACTCTTTTGTGTGAATGAGCTATGGTGTTTCTGTTTCACAGCAGTTTAAGGAAGGAAACTTATTATTTCATTTCATTCATTCATTTCATTTATTAGATTTGTATGCTGCCCTACTCAACAAATGTGACTCAGGGCGGCTCACAGAACCACAACGTCAGATACTACAGTACAGAAAAATACAGAGGCATACAATAAAATACAATAGCATACAAAAATACGGTAAAATAACCTAACAACAATATAATATAGCAAAACAGTGAAAAGAAACAGTACACTTTTCTGATCAAAAATAATAAAGTCACAAACCACACAAAAAGTTCACAAACAAGTGGCAGGCATCCTCAGTGGCGTGCCGTCTTCTGCCACATGAGCTGGTGTGACTTTTTCAACCCCTGCCCAGGTGGAAGTCTAGGGGTAGGGTGGCAAGCATCCTCAGCCTCAGCGGTGGGCCGTCTTGCCAGCCAGGGAAGGGAAGGGCCTGGGGCAACTGCACCGGCAACGGCAGTCTTCGGCCAGCTGCGAGGCCCGACCAGTCTTTATCCCTTCCCAGCCAGGGAAGGGTGGGTCCCGGCACAGCTACAGTGGCGATGGTGATCTTCGGCCAGCCACAAGGTCCGACTGGCCTTTATCCCTACCGGCAAGGGGAGGGTGGATCGCAGAGAAGCTGCAGCAGTGGAGGTGATCTTTGGCTGGCTGCGAGGCCTGACTGGCCTTCATCCCTCCCTGCCAAGGGGAGGGTGGGTCCCAGAGCAGCTGCAGCAGCAATGGTGATCTTCAGCCAGCCATGAGGCCCAACTGGCCTATATCCCTCCCCGGCAAGGGGAGTGCAGGGCCCGGAGTAGTTGCGGTGGCGATTATATAAATAGCGGAGGTTCTAAAGCAGTGTTTCCCAACCTTTGGTTTTCGGACTTCAATTCCCAGAAGCCCAGGTCAATTTCCCAAAGCACTGATCAGCCTATGTACTGACTGAGGCTTCTGGGAATTAAAATCCACTATTAGGGGTGGGCCTCACATGGGAATCACTGCTCTAGAGCCATGTTATATGATCTCACTAATCTTAGGCTCTGAAGCATTTAGCTATCTGAGGGCCATAGTGGCTTAGTGATTAAGACATTGAGCTTGATGACAATTGACCCATATTTCCAACACTGACGGGCAGCAATTCTGGATTTCTAGACAGGATCCTTTTTCCTAGTCCTACCTGGAGAACCCTTGGGTTCTCTGGCATAATCCCATCAAATTATTAATTACATGCTCTCAAAAGCAAATGAGATGACTGAGGTCAGTATGGTGATCAGTAAACGCTGTAAATGAAAAATAATTTCCCAGAATAGCTTCCAACACTGGGAGCAGGCAGATTGCTTGTAAGAGAAAGCAGCTTCCATCATGATTATGCATACTGCAAACAGCTTTTGGTTAAGTAGAAGAGACTGGACTCCTCACTAATGATAGATCTCATTAACCTTTTTGACTCCAGCAACATATTGATGTGCAATATGAATTGGGGGAGGCCTGGGAAATCACATCATAAAGGTGGATAGCCTGAAATTAAATAGAAACCTTGCATGAAACTCATTGTATTGTGTGTGTCCTATGCTGTTTCTTGCAGCCTATATAGTGGAGAAGGGTTTAGTTGCATTTGCTTTCAAAAAATGTGCAGGGTTAGATTCATGACATGTCTAGGTAGGTGAGAAAGAACAGTGGAAACCATGCTGAATTATTTCCAATCAGCATAGAAAAAATCTGATTCGGATGGAGCAATGGTTGTACTTTACTGTGTCCGATTCTAGGCACCACAGTTTAAGAAACATGCAAACAATCTAGGGCAGGTAAATTGAAGGGCAACTAGTATCATCAGATAATTGGAAATCAAGCCAGAATGCAAGCGCGGCGCCAAAATGGCCGCCGCGCTCTTTGCGGGCCCCCCCCACAGGACGAAGAATCCGGGTAGTTTAGGGCGTGGCCAGCTCCCTTATAAAAGGGGTGGCCACGAGGCAGCCGCGCTGCCATTTTACCTCAGCGACGGAGCGGAGAAGTTTTTTCCCCTGTGTCTCCGTCGCTCCTTACCTTGCGGGAAGCCTTTTGGCGGCGAATCTTCTTTTCGGCTTCCCTCTCCTGCGGTTGAGATGCCTTCGAAGAAGAAGGCAGCTCCGAGTGCGGCACGAGCTGTGAGGAGGCGTAACCCGGGTCGGAGGACCACAGCTGCGCCTCCCCAGCAGCCGCCTGTCCAGGCCCCCGGCGGAATGGGGTCTATCGCCCCTTGGCCGGACGCGGGGGATCGGAATGCGGGCGCGGCAGGGGCTTCGGCCCGCAGCCCGCGAGCGGTGGACACCGCTACTCTCCCTGCCCATCCTGTTGGGCCTGCCTCTATTCCTCCTGGGCCTTCTAGCCTGGGTGGGTGGTGTGGTCCCCTACCTTGGCAGGTTCCTGCACCGACCCTACCGGGCTCCGGTATTGGGCAATGGCCCTATTCAGGTCCCGGGGTACAGGGACCTGTACCCGCGCCTGGACTTGGCGGGCCGGCCGGCCCTTGGCCCCAGATCGACGTGCAGGCCTTACTGGCCCGCCTTGCGGCCCTCGAAGCGTCGTTAGCTCGGGCCAGCCAGGCTGGGGCTCCTTTTGGCGTCCCGTTTGCGGCGCCGCCGGCGGGAGGACAACAGGCGGCAGGCAAGGTTGAGCTGCCTCAGGCGGGTGGCGTGGCTTCGGCCACTGCCCCGCAGCTCCCCAGCCAGCATACGAGTGCAGGTCAGGCCTCGATGATGAGCTCTACGTCGGTCGTGAGCTCCGACGCCCCCAGTGGGCCGGAACCCCCGGTGGGGGCGGCCCGCGGGGGTGCAGCATGTGAGTATGCGGTCCAAGCCAGTACACCTACACACATTCCTTCTATGGGGGGAGCTTTTCAATGGCCTTGGCCTCGCTCGGGTGGTGCGGTGGCACAGCAGCCGGCACTCCACTCGGCGACGGTAACTGCCACCCAGGGCACCGGGGTGGGTAGTTTTTCTCACAATCCGGGGAATGTACTGGGGGTGGCTGGGTTAGCTCAGGCCCCTTTCCCGGTGTCTGTGGTGCCTTTTTCGGCCTTACCAACTGCGGGGTACTCCTTGCCACTGGGTGACCACTTGGCACAGGCAACCAAAGAAAAGATTTGGCGGGGGGAGTATGTAGATATCTTCTCACTCCTGAACAGAGAGCCCACCAAAGAGGAAAGGGAGGGACTGGATGAGAAGGATAAGGAGCAGGCGCGTCGTCGTAAGCCGCCACGTACCTGGGCCAACTGGCTGCCGGCTTATTTAATTTACATGGCAGTGTATCTGAGGGCGCGGCCGGAGTTGGCTATTCCGATGGTCCAATATTTGGACAACATATACAGGGCAATGGTTGATTTCCCGGGCCCTTCGTGGCTTGCTTATGATGAGGAATTCCGTATGCGGATTCCACTCCACCCCGAGATGAGGTGGGATGAGCCGTGCCAGAGGCTTTGGCTTCTGTACATGACACCCACGCGCCCCGTGCCAGGGGACAGATACCATTGCGGACATGCAGTCCAGCGAGCTGTCCCAGCACAGGCTACCCGCCAAGCGGCGGGGCAGGGGGTTCCAGCCCGCCTGCTGTGCTGGGCTTTCTCGTCCAATGGTTCCTGCAATAAGAAGAATTGCAAATACAGGCATGAGTGTCCCACATGTTCGGGCCCCCACGCAGCCTCTGCCTGTCCCAGGCCTGGGGGGACACGGGGCAGAGGAAGGGGCGGACAGTGGGCTGGCAAGGCTGCCACAGATGGAGCTGGTTCACCGAAAGGCCCCCTCCCCAATTAAGGTGGACATGTTGGAGCGTTGGCTCACAGTATACCCGAAGGGGGAGGATGGGGAGTATCTCCTTCAAGGCTTTAAGTACGGGTTTCGCATCCCTTTCATGTGTGATAGGTCCCCTCAGGATGCCCCCAATCTTTTGTCCCTCAAGGGGAGGGAGGAGGTGGCTGCTGCCAGTATCAGGAAGGAGTTGGATGCGGGCAGGGTCGCCGGCCCTTTCCCTTCACCCCCGTTCCCTAACCTTAAGGTGTCGCCCCTAGGCTTGGTTCCCAAAAAGTCTCAAGGCGAGTTTCGCCTTATTCATCATTTATCCTACCCAGCCGGCCGGTCGGTCAATGACGCTATCCCTGATGACCTTTGTTCAGTCAGGTATACGTCTTTTGACCACTCGCTGCGCATGGTGCGCTCGTGTGGCCCGGGTGCCCTGCTGGCCAAGTGCGACATTAAGTCGGCCTTTCGCCTCCTGCCGGTGCACCCAGGTGACTTTGAGTTGCTGGGTTTCAAATTTCGGGGCGAATATTATTTTGATAAGGCCATGCCTTTTGGCTGTTCCATATCATGCTCGGCCTTTGAGCGCTTTAGTACCTTCTTAGAGTGGGCTTTCGTCCGCAGGTCAGGGTCCCGGTCTGTAGCCCATTACCTGGATGACTTTTTATTCGGGGGTGAACGGGGCTGGGACACGTGTGCACGTCTCCTTAACACATTTCAGACGCTAATGGAGGAACTCGGTGTCCCTTTAGCGCCCGAAAAGACCGAGGGCCCATCTACCAAGCTAGTATTCCTGGGGGTGGAGATTGACACGTTAGCGCAGGCTTCTAGGTTACCGGAGGATAAGGTGTCCAGGATAGTGGCCCTTATCTCGGAGTTGATGGCCAAGCGCAAGGCATCACTGAGGGAACTACAGGTGCTACATGGTCACCTGAATTTCGCTTGCAGGGTGGTCGCTCCGGGCAGGGCTTTTGCTCGACGCTTATGCGACGCCATGGCAGGGTTATCCAGGCCTAACCACAGAGTTAGACTTACCCGGGGTATCAGGGCAGACATGTTTGTCTGGTTACAGTTCCTGAGGGAGTTCAATGGGGTCTCATTTTGGAGGTCTGACCTCCTGGCATCCCCCAATTTTCAGATCCAGTCTGATGCCTCAGGATCCCTGGGTTATGGGATGTACTTCAATGGGAAGTGGGCCTATGGTGGGTGGCCACCGGCCTGGGCAGGCGCGGATCGCCTGCGTGATCTCACATACCTTGAATTTTTTCCTATACTAGGGGCTTTGATGCTATGGGGCGAGGAATGGGCTAACTCGGTCGTGCATTTCTGGTGTGACAACGCTGCTGTTGTCCACATTGTTAATGCACAGACTTCCAAATCGCCCAGGGTTATGGACCTAGAGCGCCATTTTGTGCTGCGCTGCCTGCGCCTCAACGTTTTGTTCAGAGCCAGGCATGTCCCAGGGATTAATAATGATATTGCTGATGCTTTGTCCCGCCTGCAGATCTCCCGGTTACGTGCCTTGGCCCCGGATGCGGAGGAATTTCCCTCGCCACTCCCGGACGAGATATGGACCATTGGCAAGGAGAGGTGAACCGGGCGATTGGCCTGTCACTAGCGCCACGCACGCGTAAGGCGTATCAACAAGCATTTAATTCTTTCAGGGCATTTGCTGCTCAATTTCACCTGCCAGAGACCTGGCCTATCCCGGTTGACCATGTTCTGCGGTTCATGGTCCACCTGCACGCTCTCGGCCTCGCACCTCGCACCATAGCATCCAAGCTCTCGGCGCTGGCTTTTATGGCCAAAGTGGGGGGTCATGTGGACAGCACCTCTGACTTCCGTGTGAGACATGTTTTGGAGGGGTGGGTGCGCGAGCGTGGGCGTTGCCCGGACGATCGGCACCCTATTTCCCCAGGGGTTCTTACCCAGTTGGCCCGGGGCTGGCCAAGCCTCTGTTTTGATCATTATGAGGCAGCCCTTTTTCATGCAGCCACAACGGTGGCATTTTTTGGAGCGCTCCGCATCAGCGAACTTGTGATGCTGTCTAAGGCGGATGCAAGTTGTAGGGCACTGGAACTCGGAGATGTATATGTTGCCAAAGACTGGGCCCAGTTGAGGATACGTTCCTCCAAGTCAGATCAGCATGGCGTAGGCAGTGGTGTAAGACTGCTACGGTGTTCTTTGGCAGACATCTGTCCGGTTGGTGCCCTACAGGAGTTCCTGGCACTGCGTGGCATGCACCATGGCCCGTTTTTCTGTCACCAAGATGGGTCTCCCCTTACTAAATTTCAGTTTTGGAAGGTGACAGGCAGAGCCCTCGCCAGGGTGGGCAACCAGGTGCCCGTTATGGCACACATTCATTTCGTATTGGGGCAGCCTCTACAGCAGCTGCTTTTGGGTACTCCGGGGCTGACATACGCAGCATGGGGAGGTGGGGCTCGCAATGTTTTCAGTTTTATGTGCGCCCACTTCCACCGTGAGTACCACTCCTATCACCTTACCTTCCCTTTTTCTTAATTTTCTTACAGACCCTGGGTGTCGTGTTACACCGGTGACAGTATGGCTGGTGGGCCACAGCTATGTGCACAGGGCAGCGCGTTACGCTGCGGCGACAGAGTGGGGACCCCGACTGGGACTGGGTGAACACGCCAGTCTCACATGGCATGGTAAGCCTGGGATGTTGTGGCGGGAGCTGCTGCCTTTCCTGTTTTCCAGCAGGAGTGCTGACCCGCCCGACATTCTCATCATACACCTTGGGGGCAATGATTTGGGTCAGGTCACCGGCTTATCGCTCAAGCATGCGATTTGCGGGGACCTTGCTTACTTGCACTACGTCTGGCCTGCCACAACCCTGGTTTGGTCGGACATGATCCCGCGCCATTCTTATAGAGGGGGCATTGACCTCCTGGCCCTTGACCGCGCTAGGCGTGCGGTCAACGGGGCGGTGGCGCGGTTCCTTGCCGACAAGGCTTGGGGACGGGTCAGTCGTCACCCCGCTATTAGCCTACGAAATTACGACTTGTATGCAGGGGATGGGGTCCATCTGTCGCGAGGAGGTATGGACCTCCTGTTGGGTGATTGGCGAGCAGGCCTGTTGACCGAGCTGACGGTCTGGGGGGGGGGGCGTCAGGCCTTCTTTGAAGCCCCTCCGTGTGGCGGGTAGCACTGGTAAGGTAAACAGTATGACCCACAGGTATCCGGCAGGTTCGCAATTGACTGGACAACACTAGACAGGAACAAATTAGTTAAACGTTGTCCGGTCAACGACGAACCAGGCGACGGGGTGATGGCGATAGCTAGCCAGCATGCATCACCCCGTGATTTTACGGATACGAGTCAGAGGGTGGGGTCATGAGTTAGATATTGACTACGGTCAACAATTTGTTTGTTGTCAACAAACAAATTGATACAAATTGATACATTGTAACCAATTGCCGTTGGCAATTTTGGGGTGGTACCTTACCAGTGTTACTTCGGCCTGCTTGCCTTAAGAATTATGATTGGTCGTTTTACCAATACAAATTTATAATTCAGATTAGGGCATTGAATCAATAAATGTGGCCCTATGCTGTTATCCACTTTCAATGTTGTCTGAGTCCGTTATTGGGGGGGGTGCGCCTGCAATGCAAGCGCGGCGCCAAAATGGCCGCCGTGCTCTTTGCGGGCCCCCCCCCACAGGACGAAGAATCCGGGTAGTTTAGGGCGTGGCCAGCTCCCTTATAAAAGGGGTGGCCACGAGGCAGCCGCGCTGCCATTTTACCTCAGCGACGGAGCGGAGAAGTTTTTCCCCTCCACCCCCTCCCTAGTTAACAGTGTGATATTTTGGTCGCTTCGGGGCCGGGTGGGAATTTTTGGTTGGGACCCACATTGGCTTTCGGGTCCTGGCTTTTTTGCCCATCCCACACTGTTGCTATGGTTTGATATAGGGGTTCCTTTCGTTTCTACTGTTGACTCCGGTCACATTGGCGGGTAGCACTGGTAAGGTAAACAGTATGACCCACAGGTATCCGGCAGGTTCGCAATTGACTGGACAACACTAGACAGGAACAAATTAGTTAAACGTTGTCCGGTCAACGACGAACCAGGCGACGGGGTGATGGCGATAGCTAGCCAGCATGCATCACCCCGTGATTTTACGGATACGAGTCAGAGGGTGGGGTCATGAGTTAGATATTGACTACGGTCAACAATTTGTTTGTTGTCAACAAACAAATTGATACAAATTGATACATTGTAACCAATTGCCGTTGGCAATTTTGGGGTGGTACCTTACCAGTGTTACTTCGGCCTGCTTGCCTTAAGAATTATGATTGGTCGTTTTACCAATACAAATTTATAATTCGGATTAGGGCATTGAATCAATAAATGTGGCCCTATGCTGTTATCCACTTTCAATGTTGTCTGAGTCCGTTATTGGGGGGGTGCGCCTGCAAAGACTGAATGAACTGGGCATGTTTACCCTTGAGATAAGGAGATTGAGAGGGCATATATAATATGATGATAGCACTCTTCAAATACCTGAAAGATGGTCATAAAGAAGAGGGGCAGGATCTATTATCAGTCATCCCACAGTGCAGGATGCACAATAGGCTCAACCTAAAGGAAATTAACACAAAAATATGGCAAAACGGTGCAAATATCAACAAAGCAGAAAAACCGTTTGAGGCAAAATGTCTTTACCATAACTTTACTATGAGAATACATAATCAAAACAGTTCCAGTAACCAGCTTTTCAAAACAATGTTTCTTCATCAGGATACTTTCATGATAATTCTTTAACAATTTTCTGTAAACAATAAAAACAGTTTACAAAACAGATTCTTATAATACAACAACATAAAGTCATAGTGGCAGTAAGCCTAGAATGAGATATCTGAGATTCAATACTTTAGTGTTTGGGAATCAAGACAATGGAAACGGCTGTAGACTAGCCTAGCACATCTTTATTGCATGGAGTACAGTACGAACATGTGGTAATGGCGGACAAACAGCTCCTTTTATGCGGTGGCTATACAATTGAATATGGCTCTTCGACAGGGCATTGGCTACTGTCCATGTGACGTCATCCTTAGTCACGCCTTTCTTGTCCAGGTGAGGTGAGCGCGGGAATCTTTCCCGCGCAGCTGAAGGCATTTGAGGAATGTGTACCATGTGAGCTGGGCGCTCGCTACTGCCCCCGGTGGCCACTAGCTCACGTCCTCATACAGAAGGTTAAAGTGTTACTATTAGAGATTGTTACATCCACTCATTCGTGTGGTTACAAATACATTCAATACACAACAAATACATACCAAAACTATTATTAATATTGTATTATATGAATCTGTTTTGTAAACTGTTTTGCCTCGAACGGTTTTTCTCCTTTGTCGACCTAAAGAAAGCCAGATATAGGCTGAATATCAGGAAAAACTTCTTAACTGTTAGAACAGTACAACAGTGCAACCAACTCCCTCAAGAGTTGGTGAACGCTCCAACACTGGAAACATTCAAGAGAGAATTGGACAATCATCTGTCAGATCTGCTATGATTCCGATTCCTGCATTGAGCAGGAAGTTGGACTTGATGGCCTAAAACAGGGATGCCCAACCTATGGCCCATGGGCTGGATCCAGCCTCCAATGCCAATTCATCCGGCTCTCGAAGCCCTCATCACTCCCAGAAGCAGAAGTAAAATGTGTCTGTACAGGCATGTTTCACTTCCGCTACCAGGAGTGATGAGGGCTTTGCAGGCTGGATGAATTGGTGTCAGGGGCCAGATCTGGCCCCCAGGCCATAGTGACTAGCTCCCCTGAACCACATGACCGGCCCGTGGTCCAATTGATTTGGGCACCCCAAGCCTAAAAGGTCTCTTCCAACTCAGTTATTGTATAATTTGATCTCCCCACCTTACAAGACATCTGCTTTCTCCCTGTTGTCTCCCACCCCACTGAAGCAAAAACAATAAAACCAAGGCAGTCCTGCTTTGGACGCATCATAGGAAGACAAAAACTGCTAGAAAAGGCAGTATTACTAGGGAAATTTGAAGTCAGCAGGAAAATAGGAAGGCCAAATAGGAGTTAGATTGACTACATAAACGAAGGTTTGCTTTGGAGCTCTGAAGAACAAAGGAAGTGTACCAACAGCTATTTTCTGAAATAGAGAAGGTGCATAGAGGAAAAGGGTCAAGCCTTTTCCTCTGGTGCTTCTTGTTCAAAACCACTTATTCCTAAATTGCTTTCCCCCATCTGAAATAAGCAGGCAATTGAGGTTGGCTTCTGTTTGTTTTTGTAATGTACACTGAGGCCCTTCGATGAGGACATGTAGTGTAGATGCAAATAAGTGCACTTCATTGAATGGTGCCATGTTCTCCCCAGTTGAAAAATCTTATGTAATACAGATTGCCTCATCCTTTCTGTGTGGGTGGTAAAGCAAAAATAGCACAAGGAATACAGACCATGTGCTGGTGGTTGTATACAGACTTTTCAGCATTCAGAACTAAAGCATTCAGATTTATGCTCCACCATCTTCTTTTTACAACAATAATAAAGAAGCCATTTCAAAGAAAGATTAGATTATCTGCAAAGTTAGTTGTCATAGTTACTTGTTAGTGTTCTGAAAATGATGTTAAATTATTGGCAGTCATAGTCACTGTGGTAATCTGAGATAATGTGCATATTTGATTGGTTGTTTTCTAAAAGCCTTCCTTTAAATTAAAAAAGCTGTAAACCATTAGAGTGATTAGAATGCTTCTGTTGCACTAGGAGGAACTAGGTTTAATCCCAATTTACAAATTTCAATTACCCACCTGTATTGGAGATTCCCCTTTCTTTTCAGCCTAATCATGTATGCTTTGACAAATGAAGTTGAAAAAGTCAGGTGATGGAGCCGGTCCAGTATATTGCCTAGATCCGTGATTGCGAACCTTGGCACTCCAGATGTTCTTGGACTTCATTTCCCCGAAGCCCCCGTGAACCCACACGAATGCGTTTACTGTGATTCATCTGGCCCATCACTCCTGGAAGCGGAAGTAAAACGCACACATACAAAGGAAGGGTTAACCCGGAAGAGTCTTAACTGTATGGGCGCATTTTACTTCCACTTCCAGGAGCGACGAGGGCAGCGTGGGCCGGATGAATCGCAGTAAACCCATTCTTGTGGGTTCATGGGGGCTACTGGGAATTGAAGTCCAAGAACATCTGGAGTGCCAAGGTTCACCATCACAGGCCTAGAATTCTGGGCTGTGATTCAGGCGATTTGGCTCAAAATTCCTTCTTAGTCATGAAACTTATACCGTGATCTTAAACCAATGAAGAAATTGGTGTGTGTGTTTATAATTATTGACATTTTTATATTGCCTAACTTAATATGTGTACTTATTTGGGTAGTAAGGATACATAAACATAAAATTAAGACAAAACAATAACGAATATAATCCTAATCATGGTGTCCCTAAAACTAACTGGCATCATAAGAACATAAGAACAGCCTTGCTGGAACAGGCCACAGCCCATCCAGTCCAGCATTCTGTCTCACACAGTGGCTCACCATTTCCTTCAGGGTATTCCCAAAACCTCAAAAATTATAAATCTATAAAGTAAATATAGCGCGCCATGGTTGTACTGCAGCTAAAATTGCTGACTTTGTGAGTTCAATCTTGACAGGGATCAAGTTTGACTCAGCCTTACATCCTCCTGAAGTTGATAAACTGAATACCCAACATGTTGGGGGCAAAATGTAAATTGCCTTGTGAAGTGGCCAAAGAGTACACTAAGCATATGGGGCAGTATATAAGCATAATTGCTATTGCTAAGTATTAAACCAATAGTAATAGCAAAAAGAAAACGATCTTAAAATGCCTTTCTAAATAGAAAACTTTTCAGTGATTTCCTGATCACTTGAAGAGAACAGGCCTGCCAAATAAAGAGATCATGTGGGAGAGTGTGTACCAAAAAAACACCACTGTCTTCTTGGTATCAGTCCTTTTTTATTCTTTCAGAACAGCCACATTCAACAAGATGATATGAGAATGTTGATGTAAATGGTTACCCGAGTGGTATGCAGTGGCCAGCAAGAGGTTCGTACCTGGCAAGGTGGTCCCTTGTGAGAAAAACAGGCAGATAGATCTTGATGCAGAAAAAAACTCAAAGTAGGTTTACTCAGGAAGTAAAAAGGTGCAAGTATATACAGTGCAACAACTGTAACACACAACAGATATATTCTCTTGAGCTACTCAGTTGACCTCACTGAGACAGTTCAGTTGTGCTATATACAAGTCCATTCAGTTCAGTTGCAGTCCAGTCCAGCAGGGTAAATGCAAGCTGAATTGTCAGACAAAGCCAAAGAGTTCTACAGCTTCTGTCCTCCTGGTGGAGGCTTACTACCCCAAGTAGTCCTTCTTTGTCCAGCAAGCACAGATGGCATATCAGGCAAAAGCCATCATCAGAATCAGTGCAAAGATTCAGTCCTCGTAGCAGGTTCTGGAAGATGCAGGAATCTTCATCCAAACTGTCAGCAGAGGAAGTTGAGCATTGTAGCTAGAAGTCTGCAATCCTGCTCTAACCTAAATACACTGGCCAATGGTTGGAGCACATCAGGGGAAAGTCCCAGCACCTGTGTGCCCCTGCAGTAGGGTCTTAAAGGCAGCACAGACACAATATGCCTTGCAACCAGTTAGGATGTGAGGTGAAGACTTACATCTCCTTGAGGTTACAGGGAAGAAGGGTGAGACCTAAATGCTAATTTTGATCATATTAGCAATTGGGATGTTTAGGCAGATAAGTGATATATATGTATGTCAGTGATGGCCAACCGTGGTGTTCCTGCTGTTCTTGGACTTCAAATCCTAGAAGCCCATGTCAGCACACTTGCTGATCAGGGCTTCGGGGAATTGAAGTCCAGGTACAGCACCACCACCAAGGTTGACCACTCCTGTTCTACTAAGCCATCCTACCGGTAAAAAATTGAAGGTAAGCTGCATATACTGCATATATTGTAAAATGTACCTTATCCTGCTGGGATACGAGCACCTGATATAAAACAAAAAGTCATGATATAAGACCAAAAACAGAAACAAACAAAAAGAGACAAAATAATTGTGGAAGTTTAAAGACTTAATGCTATAGTTTCATGTGAGGTTTTATGGATCAAGCCCAATTTTGATGTGATCCATGGAATCTCATATTAAAGTATAGCATATGGCAGTCAAAGGTGCAATTTTTTCCATTCATTTTTTTTGTTCATATTTGTGTTGTTTTGTCTGATATACTTACACAGACTTGGCATGGCTATACCTTCAAGAAGTCAAGAAGATAATTGCAATGTGTTTTCTTTGTGGTTTTGTTTAGAACTCAACAGTGGCCTGTATGATATATAAGTCTTTAAAGCCACATCTTCACACATATTAATCACACATTTTTTTTTCTTTGACTAGGAATATACTTTAGGGTCTGGCCAGATTATCCTGCTTATGGTAATAGAATAGACCATACTGCCTGTGACTCAATGTCGAGTGTCAGATGGCAGTTAACTAACCTGACAATCCTGAGGACTAACGGGCTTGAATGGTGAAGTCCACAGGAAGGGTGATGGTCCTCAAGTGGATTAAATCCCACTTGAATCCATCTTGATGAAGGGCAGCAGCTTCATCAGTCCTGGCCTGGGGCCGATGAGGACTTTGTGTGCCAAAAAGGCTCAGGACCAGAAAGTGTCTTGCAGAACTGGATCAATGGTGTGGGTGTCATGCAGAAGGCAGATGAAAAGCCACTGCATTATACAGTATTCTCAGGACAGTCGTCATGGCTGATCGCCATAAAGATTGCCAATATTCGGATTTGGGTTTGGCAGAACATGAAGAAAAAGGAATATACTTTGATTGTTAGAGTTGTATTATTCAGTTGTGTCCAATACCCTTCCTTGCTTATCCAAAAATCAAAAATGCTGTTGGCAGGATGTATGATTTTGCTTATACAAAATCTTTAACTATCATGCAAAAAGGTTTTAAGTGACATTTTCTGCACCTTATTTTTATTTGTCAGTTTCAGATTACCCTTCAGTGCAACTTCCTAAACTGTGAGCAATCTGTACTATCAACTCGGCAAAGTATCAGGCTAAATATTTTTAATTCCCTCAGGATTTTGAGGCAGTTTTTATATTCAGCCTTCTTATTATATCCAAACAACTGGAAATAATTCCAGACCTGGGGCTGATCAGTAGATTTCTAAAGAAAAGGAGTGGGGGAATCTGCCACAGTGAATTCTTTCTTGTTTGCAAATTTAGGAGCCTCAGTTTTTGTTGGCTGTTCTAATCCTTCCTGGGTCTCAGGAGTACATTTGCAAAATAATGCACAATATTCCTCTTTAGGAAGAACTGAACAACAGGATTGTTTACCTCTCCATTTCAACATGCCTGTATTTGTATATTTATTTCTTCTATAAAATTAAAATTGGATTAGCCTCTCATCAAAGCTTGGAAATAGTATTGTACTATATTTATGAATCCTGTGCACTGTCTTTGAACAATGTGCAAAACCAGATTATATCAGGGCATTTGCATAATGTCAGGAGAACTATGGGATGGAGTGAGGAGAACTACAGTATATAGGATATAGCATCAATTAACTTGATGATGACAGCTAAGTCTCCTCAGTACAGTGGAACCTCGGTTAACGTAATTAATGCATTCTCCGGGACATTTCTTACAGTGAAAACTACTTTAACTGAATTTCCCATAGGAATGCATTGAATGCAATTTCCCATAGGAATGCATTGAAAACCAAAATACATTAACCAAAATGTGGTTTCCCATAGGAACACATTGAAAACCAATTAATCAGTTCTGTAAACTGAGCCACTATTTTCTATGGATTTCCTTTTGTTATGTGATTTTTTTTGTTAACTGAGCCGTTTGTTAACTGAGGATCTGCTGTACTATTATGCGGCAGTTGCAAGAACAATGTTGTATGCCCAATGCTATTTTTATAAAAACATCAAGACTCTTAGGAGGTCAAATGATTTTTTTCTTGCTTGCGGATTTTAGCTCCATCTGGGAGTCTGAAACAGCTCTTTAGAAGGGGTTACTTGAACATAGTCTACTGTTCCACTAATAATGAAAGCCTTATGTTTAGCTTGGAGAATAGAAGGCTGAGAAGTGGTTTGGTAGCCAACATCAAATAACTGAAGGGCTGTTTAAATGGAAGACGATGGAGCAAAAACTGAGCAAACTAGTTTTTGGCTTCTTCAAGAGGTAGGTATCAAATAACTTGATTCAAATTAGAAGAAAGAAAATTCCAAATAAATATTAGAAATAATGTATTGATGTCCAAAAATTATGGAGATTATTAAGTAGACCTTATCTGGGACTGTGATGGCTTAGTGGTTAAGATGGTGAACTTGACGAGTGGAAGGTTGGCAGGTCAGCAGTTCAAGGCCCAAGTGCTGCATGATGGAGTGAGCTCAGGTCTCTGTTCCAGCTCCTGCCAACCTAACAGTTTGAAAGAAAGAAATTGCGAGTAGATAAATAGGTACCACTTTGGTGGGAAGGTAACAGTGTTCCGTGTGCTCCGGCATCTAGTCATGCTGGCCACATGACCATGACAACATCTGCAGACGCAGACAGCACTGGCTCTTTTGGCTATAAACAGAGATGAGCAATGAACCCTGGAGTCAGATATGATTGGCTTTCAAGCCATGGTAACCTTTACCTAAGCAGACCTTGGTTGGCCATCTGTCTAAAGGGTTCTTGCAGTGGGTTCCTGCCTCAGTGGGTGATTGATGGCCATTGCAATCCATTTCAGGTCTATACAGATCTATAATGCTGTGGCAGATCAATCTGTTGTGTGTCACTGTGGCCTGCTAAACTACCAGCTCTTTTAATTGTACTGCTGCAGTGATGATTGTGCTTTGTTTTCATTCCTAATGCAGAATTCCCAAATATCTGCAGATACATACGCAAGAAGTATTGTTTGTATATGTGTGTGTGGAGGTTTGGTTGGGTGGTAAGAGCAATGAGCAATTATACCTCACCTCTGTTTTCTTTTTTTCTACATATTGGAATGGGAGTGGGGGTGGGGAAATGCACTCAACCCCACAACTACTTTGCTCAAAGCTTGATTTGGTTTCAGGTGAAATAATAGCCTAGCGACCCACATCCCCTCTTTTGTGATGCACTTTGATTTTCAAGACATTTAAACAGAAATTGCTAAGTGAAATGCAGATAATTGAGAAGAATAAGAATACAGAGTTTGTTATTCCTTGCATGCTCCATTATTATAATTGTGAAAAGAGGTGTTTTAAAAACCACATTTTAGGTCCTGCTGAATAGTACAGGACAGAAATGTAGCTAAGAGATTTGTCATCCATTCAATGTATGTTTCGGTGTGATTCCATGTAAGAGAAGCAGCGGGACATGAGCCAAAATTCTTTCCCCTCTCCATTTCCAAATGTTCCCTTTTGTCTTGATTTCAACCATTCACTCACTGGCCTTATGATCTCCCTGAAAAGGGTGCAGAGAAAGGTCATAGCAAGGTTAAGTAAAACCAGGTTTCTGTTAGACACAAAACAAGTACTGCTTGGCAAATGGGGTTAAAATAACAGAAACATTTAAATTACAGTCAGTAAGTTGTAATAAAACCCAACCTCATCAAATGCTCAACTGCAAGAAATGCTGCTGCTGCTGCTTCTTGTGCTGTATCCAATTCCGAATATTGGTTATCCTCATGGTGATCAGCCATGAAGATTGCCCTGTGAATATAACCTTGTGCCCTTACATTTGCCTTCCTCATTGCAGCATGACACTCATGACCCTGAGTCGGGTCCCCCTGAGTGGGTGACATATAAGCATGAAAAATAAATTAAAATTAAATACCACTGATCCAGTTCCGCAAGTCACTTTCTGGTCTTGAACCTTTGTGGCACACAAAGTCCTTGTCAACATCCAGGCCAGTATTGATGAAGCTGGTGCCCTCCATCAAGATGGATTCAAGTGAGATTTACTCCATTTGGGGACCATCAACCTTCCATGTGGACTTCACTATCTAAGGCTGTTAGTCCTCAGGGTTTTCCTCCTCCTCCTCCTCCTGGTGGCAGAAAGGCAAAATGAATGTGCAATAGGAGCCTCCTTGGGAAGGAGTATTACAAGTAGTGGAAGTAAAAAGATGACTTCCTTTGGAGATCTCAAAGCTTAGCCATGCAGGAGTGGGGGAATATAGTTGTTTTGGTCCTAAAGCCAACTTTTGATTTTTATCAGTCAATCAGGGAGGCAGGGAGGCAATGAATTGATGAATCTGTTTTCTTTCTCCAAAGGAGATCCCATAGGAGGTCTATCCAGTTCAGCTGGAAACTATCTTCAAATACTAAGAGTCCTACAACAGATAATTCCACACTGATGGTAGATGGTGCCCTTTCAATCTCATACTGTAGAAGACACAGCTGCCAAGTTTAGGCAGACCCAGAATTAAATAAAAAAATACTCAGAGACCTTTGTTTGCATACACTTCCACACAAAGTCACAGGCATTCACACATTCATTCACTCCTCAGCTCAGAAGCAGAAAAATATGCTTTGCTTATGAATGAAGGAATTTCCTATCTCATGTTGCTTTCTTATGTGCCTGGTTTCAGTACCACCGTGTTGACCTATTCACATTCATTCATTCATTCCATTAGCAACTGAAAGTGGAAGTAAAATGCTTCCAGGAGCGACGGGCGCGGCGTGGGCTGGGTGAATCACAGCAAACCCATTTATGTGGCTTCATGGGGACTTGGGCTTCTGGGAACTGAAGTCCAAGAACATCTAGAGTGCCAAGGTTCACCATCATAGTTATATAACAAGTAGAGTCACTCCATGTCATTCAAGCATCACCTCATGAATGCTCTATTGGCATGCTGTTTGAATTATTGGGATTCATTGTCTCATCATTCCAATTTGTTGTTAAATGTTGTTTTTTTCCTACTACAGTGGTATCCAGAAGAACCAATCGACACAGCGGGATGAAGCCAATCAATAGTCATCTTCATCATGGTCGTCATTCATCAGCTCCATTCTCACAATCATCCCCATCCTCATGGTCACCCTAATCATCAATGTCTTACATACGTCTGACATAAGGTAGTCCTGCCTTAACCCTTCATATCCCAGTGACAGGTTCCAACCACCTTTTTCACATGATTGGGTTGTGGTAGGTGGGGAACAATTTTCTCAGCTATTGAATAATAATAATAATCAGGGATAATCATGCATACATTTTCAGTTTGGCATTTATGAGAGGGGAAAAATAAAGGAAAGGAGATTGTATTGCTTGAAGAATCACAATCTAGCTTATAAGTGGGCTATCCAATTACTTGATGTGTCAGCCTGAGTTGGGAGAAATCACTCTTTGCCATTGAGAACACCTACAACTTCCAAGTGACAGTGCTAGATCAAGGAGTACATTTCAGGCTGCAAGCCTGGATTTTTAGAGGGAGTGTAACCCCATCCAAATTATGATATCATCTCCTTGCAAAGGAGTTTTGGTTTATATTTAACTATCTTGTCAAACAAATCTGTCTGACAGAAATATTCAAGATCTGTGGATGCACTAGCAGATCAGTTTGTTATACATATATAGAGAGTGTCCCATGGAGAAAACTCTTAATAACCTGCCCTAAATTACAATCAGGACCCTACTGAGTATGATAAATTCCTGAGTGTGCTTCAGCTGGTTGGATGCTGAAACTGTAGTACCATGGACAGCTCCAAGCAGAAGTGTTATTCAGCTGATACCTCCTTAATTGTAATCTTTGGCCAGGTTGCTCACCCATTTCTGAGAAAATATTTACTCTTCTAGAAGATGTTCTTCTTTGGTATCCTAGTTGGGAAAATTCTGCTTAAATGCTGTCGGGTGTAAAATTCAAATATAGCATATGGGTTCCACAGTCAAAGTATATATTACAGGTGACCCAACACCAGAAGAGTGTTAAATGCTGTTTCACACAGGCATTTTTCACAATTTTCATTGTTTGGCAAAATAGTTTGCTCTGTTTTATGATTGGTCATCCAGGAAATCAGCTTTGTTTGCAAATGTCTGCCACAATCATCTGTCTGAAGGGCTAATTTTCTTGTAGCTTCTAGTAAAATGCTCTCCTATAACTTGTCATTTTACTCTTGATTAGGAAATGTTGCAGATGGCTATGGTCTTTCTGGTTGTACTGGCAGCTTTTCTCCAGGTCAGCATGTGACAGCCAGTCTGGATAAAGGTCCAAACCTGAGCTTGGAAAAGCTCTTTTTTGGGTGGGTGTTGGTAGTGGAGGTGGAGATACAACTCATTGAATCTACAGCCAGTATGGCTGTCCAATGGGAGATTCTAAGGAGTTGTAGTCAAAAAGGAAATTCATCAGAGCTCTACGCAAGCTATGATACACCCAGTGAGGTGACAGATTTGGTGGAAACCAAAGAAACCCCGAGATCCTGTTATTAGTTCAAGACCTGCCGATAATTCAGCTGCATTCTCACCCAGAATTTTCTCTTTTTATTTCATCTTTACAGTGATGGCTGGGCAGACAGGTATGATGTAACAGATGGCTACCAGCGGGAAGCTGCTGGTGGGATTACAATCAAGCTGCAGTCCCCTGATGTGAAATGGTTTGATGATTATTACCTGCAGCTGCAGCCAGAAACCAATCAACGGAACCCATGGTTTCAAGAATTTTGGCAGCACCGATTCCAGTGTCGGCTAAAAGGGTCCCCTCAGGAGAATCCCAAATTCAATAAGACTTGCAGCAGTGAGTATCTCTGTTCTTGTGTGTTTTATTTATGCTTTTAAAACCAATGATGTCCCAAAAATTGATTGCTGCAGGTCAATAAGAATTAACAAACTCACCACTGAGATGACTATACTGATTTTAAATGTTTTCCATTGGGTTATCTTTTAGGAGTGACTGATGTTTCTATATGATGTCCAAGTCATTCTTGCTGATGAAAAAGACACAACACATGCAGGAATAGGAATAGCATCAACAACAGCTGCAATAGCAGCATTAAACAATATGTTGTAACACATTTGGGGAGGGAAAATGCAGGCCTAACAAGGTTTCTTTTCCAATAAAAACAATGTTTGGCAGTACTAATACTCTCCCACATTTAAAAATAATGCTTGCCTGTAACTTTTTTTCTAATGACTTTAGAGGAAAGTGTCTTGAAGATTTCACCTCTCTCCCGTTCACCACACAAAAAGTTTTAGTGTTACACTCTTTTACTACATTTCTGAAACCAAATGCTTGGTCACATTTTTAAGCATTTAGTTTCAGAAATGCAGTAAAAGAGAGAGTAACACTAAAACAGCCATTACATTTAGTTACCAAACATCTTAGAAATATGAGAGCAGTAAGGTAATCTGGGGGGCTTTGAAATGAGTTACACAACAAGGTAATTTTTACAAGAAGCTTTCAATGTGTTCCAGCACACTTCCAGAAGAGATACTGTATTTTCTGGCGTATAAGACTACTTTTTAACCCCAAAAAATCTGTGCCAAAGTCGGGGGTCGTCTTATAGGACAGGTACTTAACTGCAGCTTGTTTCCCCTTGCTTCATATGTCCGGCGCATATGGTGGGGGGTGCCGCGGCCGAGTCCCTTCTCTGTGCAGGGAGTATGAAGCAAGGGGAAGCAGGCTGCACACATCTTCCTGTACCTCGAGGAGGAGAACGTGAGCGTGGATTGGCTCTCCACCAGAACCTGCCTATTCGACTCGGAGGGCTGCGCGTCTTGGTTGAGTGTGGGTTAATTTTTATTTGGTGTGCATTGGAAGAGGGGTAGTCTTATACGGCAAGTATATTCCAAACTCTATATTTTAACTGGAAAAGTTGGGGGTCGTCTTATACGCCCAGTCGTCTTATACGCCGGAAAATACGGTACATTAAATGTGAAATGCCAGCACCAAAATTATCAAAGCACTATATTATCTCCTTCTCTGTCTTAGAATAACCAGAATTATAGCCCTATTCTCCTTGACAACCAAAGTAGTCTTCTTTCGTGTCTAGGCCAGACATGAAACTTCCAAAATGAAGGCATCCTTTGGTGATTCATTCTGCAGTTCCCTTCCCATGACCTAGTGTGTGAAAGATTAACCAGCAATACAAGGTTGGTGTTACAAGGGTATGCCCGATTGTGTTTCAAGAATACCCCAGTCTTCAAGGGGGCTCTTTCTGTGTACCCCACCAAAGGGGTAAAAGAGAAAGTAAAGCCATTTTTAAAAGGATTAATTTCTAAGTATGATTGGGAAAATCATTCTAGCCCAATCTTCACCCTCTCACTTTCTCCACAGTTAGAAGAGCGGGCAGTTTGCTCCACAAGGATTCTCTACAAACAGTTGGGAACTGATGTCTCCCCCCCCCCCTCAAGTCTCCTATGGAGAAAGTCCTCTCTCGTGGACTCACCATCTTAGTTCCTTGACCTACTGCAATATTTGCAGTAATATTAGTGGTAACCGTCTTGGAGTAAGATATCTTGCAGACAATTAGACATGGAAGAAGCTGTGTCTGTATTAAAGAAAGAAATCTCTTTTTAAAACAGCTCTCTTGCAGTTAAACAAACAGACAGGGAAGTTGTCAAGCAACCCTATCCAGCCTACTTGTCCTTTGTTCCAAGGATGAAATTAAAACATCCAACTTGTTCCTGATTAGACATTTGCTGCTGCCTTGGCTTAGGGCATAGATTTTCTGCCCAGCTGATGTACCACATTTTGAGAGTTTTCCAGCTTGATTCGCAATGCTTTCTGTTCCACCTCACCAGAGAATTGGGGTGGGCTGCCTTTAGTAACAAGAGGAAGATTCATTTTTTTAAAGCCAACCAGACACTTTTCTTTTATGTGAGAGAAAGGAGATGCAGCAACCAAAGCTCTTCAGCTAGGGAGAGGGCTTGTTCCTCAAAGCATTTGAAGGCTGTAATTAGGATGGTTCAAGATGCCTTTGAACAGTGGTACTCTAGAAGACTTTTGAGAGTGCCTTGGACTGCAAGGAGATCAAATCAGTCCATTCTGAAGGAAATCAACCCTGACTGCTCTTTGGGGGGATAAATACTGAGACTGAAGCCCGAGAACGTGGCCACCAAATAAGAAGAGAGGACTCACTGGAGAAGGCCCTGATGATAGGAAATATTGAAGGCAAAAGGAGAAGTGGGCTGCAAAGTATGATGTGGTTAGATAGCACCATTGATGCAATAAGCATAGATATGGGTGGACTTCTGAGAATGGCAGATGACAAAGGAGCCTGGCATGCTCTGGTCCATGGGGTTGCAAAGTGTCGAACTTGACTGTATGACTGGATTGTTATGGTGGACCAACTTGGACTTTGCCTTGGGACACCACTTTTTTGGTGGGGGAACTCCAATTTTAGAGGGCACTAAAATATAGAGCTGAATGTCAGGAAAATAACACTTCCCAGCCCTGTTCATGTCCCTTTACAAAAACAAAACAAAAACATTCTCCTTCTTTTTTGAAAGAAACATGATTCATTTCCATCTTTTTGACAGGGGCTCAATAAGGCATTGAGGATGGAGAAAGTGGCAGATGGCCTGGTGCCAAAATGGAAAAAAAGGAGTTTTAAAGAAATCAAATTTTAGAGAAATATGGGGAGATTTTCTTGATTATATTTTAGTAAAAGGGAAAGGAGAAAAACCAGGGCAATAATATACATTGTTCTGGAAAGAGGGGAAAACTATATGTTGAAAAGGATTTGAAATAGATACTATATTAAACAATATGCATAATTGTAAATTTTGTCCGGCTGAGTGATGGGAGCACACATTAGTATATAATATGATCAGTGTTTTTATTATGATTTTATGTTGTTGCTGTTTTTCTTTTTCTTGCCTTGTTATCTTATGTTAATGTTTTATATTATTAAAAAAATAAAGTACTGTAGGTATATATATAATGGATAATTACATATATATATAATGGATAATTACAGCTTTTAAGGAAGGGGTGAGGTTTGATTCCCTCCTCTGTATGAGTCTAATGGGGAAACTTTGAATGGTCAAATCACAGTACTCCAGGTTACAAATGCCTCAGGTTTACGTAATTTTCAAATTACGAATGAAAATCAATTGAAAATAATGCCTTGGGTTATGAATTTTTTCATGATATGAAGCATTCCCCAGGCACCTTTTATATTGCAGGCAATGGCCTCTAGTGGCCAGTTTTGGTCATGCACCCAAGGAAATACATGTACCTCGGGTTACGAATGTTTTGCAATACAAAACATCCCGGAGAACGCATTAAATTCATAATCCGAGGTACCACTGTAGATCCATAGCCTAGGAATGGGAATTTTTTATTTCTTGGACTTTGTGTCTTATAGGTCTTGGAAAGTCTACCATCTTGTACAGATCTTATAGGCCCTTAAATGTGGCTTAACTAGAAGAAAAGGCACATACTTGAAGACTTTGAAACTTAACCATGCCTAGTTGCACTGAGGATTTTGCTTCCTGTCCTCATGCTAGCTGGGAGCTTTCTTCATGAGAAGGAAGTTAGGCTTAGTTCATGTGTGTCTATCTGTATTCATTCATTCATCATTCACTCACTCATCCATCCAATTCTATATTGTCCATCTGGGTATTGTACCCACTCTGGGTGGTTTACAAAATAAAACACATATATACAATAAAATAAAGTAACACAAACCCCACCTTGTGGAAGCATAATAAACGTGATTGTAAGGTGAATATTAGTCAGGTAAAACTTCCAGAATGGGAAACTATGGGGTTTCTAGTCCAAGAAAAACAAAAATCCTATCTTCCCACAGGCTGCGAGATTCTTTTCCTGAATTAAAGTGACCAACATTTAGGTAATAATAATAATTTTGTGTCAGAAATTATTTTGGGTTGAAAGGATTTTTTTCTACTCAGGGGACGCCTAAATGAGGCTCTTTTCAAAAGCTTGGACAGAGATGGGCACACAAACAGTCATGCAGTACCCAAGTCTCAAAGTGCCAACTTGCTGGCCTTCCAGCTAACAAGGCAAACTTCTTAACTACTGAGCCACAAAGACTGAAAAGAAAAGATGCAGGTGTGTGATGATTAGGCCAGTTCTTGCTTCTCAGTCAGTACTTCCTTGACTTTGAAATTAGCTCTGTATTGGGCAGCTCTTCAGGCAGAGGACGTCTTCAAATAAATATCTGACTGTCCCACCCTCTATGTAGTCCTTCAGAGGAATCAAACTAAGAACAGAATATATATATATATCGAATGTGAGACCATGTTTGGTCAACTCCTGACTCATTAACAATAATGCTTTCTTACTCACTTTATTTTTGTTTGTTAGATGGCTTACATGGATTAACAAGCAATTTCCCTGGTTTTGAAAAGCACAGATCCATGTCAGCTAAACCCATGTTTTCCCCCCTTGCGGTTCTCATAAGAACGGCTGCTGTGAAGTGTGAAACAAATCCCATCTCAATTTAACTTTCATTCACTTGATCTAGAATTGTCTCCCAAATAAGTTAGCATCACGCTGTCTGCCATAAAACTCAAGACAAATCCCACTGGATCAGCCTGCACTTTAAAGAAAATGAAAAAGAACAGTACATAAAGAAACAGATGTGTTTTCCTCCGAGAAATAACAATATGTTGCTGCTTGAGCAAGTTAGATTTCAGTTAAGTGGAGTAGTGTAGCTAATTGCACAGTGTGTACACTCTCAATTTTGAGGATGAATATGTTCCCCAAACAGTGCATATTGCAACCTAATCTGCTGTACTGTGTTCCACTTAATTCCCATTAAAATAAATTTTCCTTTGCAATCTTTACACATACCTCCTGTTTAGCAGATGAAATAGTGCTGAACTGACAAGGCATGCTAAGCATTTGAATTAGTGCTGTATAGTGCTCAGGGTACATGTGAATGAGGCTCCTCTCATGTCCCCAAGATCTTTTCCCACCAAAATGGTCCCTATTTACTGTATCTACTTGCAATTTCTTGATAAGCCAGGGGAAAAATAGTTTTAAAATATACCTTTTCCAAATTTCATTGCTGTATTAGTCCTTGCCAGTGTGTAGGAAGGCAAAACTCACCACACATGTCTCTGCAGATGGGTGTGCCCAGCAACTACCCTAAAGTCCCAATGACCTCACACACCAATTATTTTATTTTATTTTAGTTTGTGATGTATTTGTCGGTGGTAGGTTTTGATTTGTTGTAGGTATTGTTATTTGTTTTCTGTTTGTTCACCACCCAGAGTGGGATAACACCCAGATGGGTGGCATAGATGCCACAATTTTATGCAAAGGAAAAAAAGAGAGAGAGCAATGGAATGAATTTGCACAAAAATGAGAGAAAATTTGCAAAATTGGCAAATGTTTGCCAGTGACATAACTGCTGAAATTACCAGAAAATTCCCCACCATAGCAATAGCAAGCACACTCCTATAATTCCTCACCACCACCCAGTTCTTGGTGCACTCTCTAGGCAGTTCAAAAAGTAATTAGCACCTACCCCCCCCCCCCCAACACACTGGGTACTTGTTTTACCAATCTTGGAAGAATAGAAGGCTGAGTCAACCATGTGTCTCTTCAGGATTGAACTCACAATGTTTTGGTCAGAGTATAACAGCTGGAACAAAGACGGGAGCTTATGCTGACCTTCCTTAAGTATAAAGTGAACTGAAATGGTTTACCAGTAACTTCTAATGCTCTGGCACAGTGCAGCTTGCCCAAGACAGCACAGGTGACCTTGCGAGTTAATCCTGTCAGCTACACATACACTGGGTGATCTATGTTGATCCTCTTCTGGCTGGCACAGCAGGAATTTAAACTCTGGGCTCAGCAGTTAGACTTTCGAATTCACTGAACTAAAATTATGTACAAATTACTCATAAGGGTTTTCTTTTTTCTGGGGTTTCAATTCGATGTTTAATTTATATACCACTTTTTTCTACCCCCATGGGTGACTCAAAGTGGTTTACATAAACAAAGTGATAATGCATATAAATAACATTGCCGCCCTGAGTCGGGTTCTGCCTGAGTGGGCGGCATATATAAATACGACTAAATAAATAAATAAATAAATAAATAACATAATTCATAGAAATAACATCATAATACATGATATTGATATAGTTCATACAATCAAAAACCAAAAATAAAACATTAATAATCATGGATACAGTGTAAACTCAATAAAGCTCAATAGCAATAAATCAGAAAAAAAAATGCAACAATCAATAGGACCCACCCAACCGCCCAACCACTGTCCCAGCCCTTCAAAACCTGGTTGAGCGGCAGGGCTCATGGCACTGGAGGTGAACACATGGAGACCATCCACTGAATATGCCTTCACCTCCCACGGCGGGCTAGGCCAGAGGAGGAGCTGAGTTGGCGACAGTCAGAGGAGCGCTGGCAGCAGCTCACAAGGCCGAAATTCTCCCCAGCCACACCATTTCTCCTCCCGCTGGATCAGCCGGGTAGGGGAGGGAACAACCCATGACCTTCACCAATGGTGGGAAGAGAAGCATCTTTTGTAGCCGCCGGATTGGCCCCAGGTGCCACCCATCTCCTCTGGCTTGCTGCCGGTCAAAACGGCGGTGTTGGTCCTCAGCGGGGGAGAAAAGCATCCTTTATAGCCACTGGAGCAGCCCCAGGTGCCGCTCATCTCCTCCGGCTGGCTGCCGGTCAAAACGGCAGTGATGTTACTTCACTTGTGTGTGTGTGTGTGTGTGTGGGGAGACTTACACAATTTTCTTTGAATATTGTCCACTAGTATTTGCAGTGGCTGCTATTCTCCCCTTTGTGACACAGTGCCTTAAAATGATGATGGTCTGTGATGTTACTGCAGTAAACAATTGTGACTGCAGCCAACTAGCAAAACATTGTCCAAATGTTTCTCATAATTTCTCCTAATTTCCCCTTCTGCCTTCTCACCTTAGAATATCCTCTTGATAAGGATTGTTCACTGTGAGCATGTCCAGACAGGACATTTATCCCACTTGTTAGAGTTCTCAGAGATTGGTCCTGCCTTCCCTCAAGCCCTTTTTAAAACTCTCATCAGAGGTGTTTCCTATTATTATTTTTTGGGTAGTGGATCAATACACACCATTCCCAGCACCTGAGGACACTGGGAACAGCATATAAAGCAAAGCAATCACACTTCTCTATCGCCCCATATAAGCACTTAGTGCACTCTCTGGGCAGTTCACAAGTTAATTAACATTCTTCACCCAGCATGCTGAGTACTCAATTTACCGACCTCAGAAGGATGGAAGGCTGAGTCTACCTTGAGCCCTGATCAGGACTGAACTCACAACCTTTTAGTTGCAGAACAGTTTAACCACTGTACCACCAGGGCTCCTGGTCAAACCCTGCTTCCACTAACAACATCTGATATGCTAGGTCATATTGGATAGTGTTATTAAACACTTTCCATGCTGCTCTGGGGACAGGGAAAGTGGAAATTTTCTCCCTTCTAGCTGGCTCAAAAGGGACTGCAGTGGCTCAAGTAGGTAAGACGCTGACTGGGAAGCGGAAGGTCAGCAGTTCAATTCCTGAGTACTGCAGGATGGAATGAGCTCCCGTCTTCGTCCCAGCTCCTGCCAACCTAGCAGTTCGAAAGCAAGACAGACAAATAGGGACCACTTTGGTGGGAAGGTAACAGCGCTCCGTGCGCTCCGGTGTCTAGTCATGCCTGCCACATGACCACGGAAATGTCTGCAGAAGCAGACAGCGCTGGGCTCTTCGGCTTAGAAACAGAGATGAGCACTGCACCCTAGAGTCGGATACGACTAGCTTTCGAGCAAGGGAAACCTTTACTAGCTGGCTCAAATAGAAGGATAAAAAAATTCTTCATTTTCCCATGTAGTCCTGACTGAGAAACTGTAGTTTCAGTTGACACTACAAAGAAAAATGAAGGGGAAAATGAAATAAAAATATTACCTTCCTAATTGATCAGCTTGAAGGAAAAAAAAGTATACTTCCTCTGTTCCTTTGCAGAGGAGCAGAGAAAGTTTTTCATTTTCCCATATGGTAAAATGGTCCATCAGCCAATTCATCATGAAGGCAAAGATTGTATTGTTTGGAGGGAGGGAGCAGCTTAAACATAATTTAGCCCTCCCCCCTCCTAAAGCAACCAACAAAACAGCAAACCCACAAGAGACAGTCTGGAAACATTTTGTTTTTCCTCCCTGTGCTACCATCGGCCTGGAAAAATCAAAATGTCCATCTTGGAAAATGTTCACTTTTTCCCCCTATCATGATTGGACAGACCTTTGAGAGAGTGAATGACAGAATGTAAGCTATGAACTAGAGGTGTGCAGAGTTGTGTTTTTGGACAATAAGTTTCAGAATTCCCCAGGCAGATATACTCTCCATGCCTCTTATACAAACTATTACTGAGAAGAACCTGCCAGGGGGATGGACCTTGAAGATAGCAGCACAGAAACGAATGAATCAGAACACTTGGTTCTTCTAGCCCATGGGGTCAGCAAACTTGGCTTTCCAGATGATCTTGGACTTCAATTCCCAGAAGCCCTGATCAGCAGGAGTGCTGACTTGGGCTTCCGGTAACTGAAATCCAAGAACACCTGGAAAGCCAAGTTTACTGACCCCTATTCTAGCCCAATAACATCAGGCCTGACTGACAGCCATGGGTTTCAGTCAGGACTTATCTCCTGGTTCTTTTTGGAGATTCATGTTATTTTCTGGTAGCCCCCTCATCCCAATGACCAGCCTGTCTATACTTAGCTTCAGATGGAACTGGTGTGTCCAGTGTGGAAGGAAGTACAGTAGAACCTCGGATAAAGTTCAAACTCCATTCCACAAGTTTGGACTTTATCTGATTTTGGACGTTATCCAAATCAAATGGGCGATGCATTGGATAATGTCCAAAAAATGGACTTTATCCGAGGTTCCTATACCAAATACCTCGGATAACGTCCATTTTTAGCGATTTTGGACTTTATGCGATGCATCACGTGTTCATGAAAACCGCGACTTTATCCAAGCCAGACTTTATCCAAATCGGAATTTATCCAAAGTACCACTGTAGCTCCTAATTTTGCTTTTGGGCAAGTCACGGACAACAAGAAAGGCATGCTTGGAAGTGATTTATAAGTGTCCCCAAAAGGCAAAAAATAGGAGCTTCTTCCTTCCGGAGAGATTGCAAATATGGCAGAGCATATAGAAATGCTGCATAGGCTGGCACCAGGTTATATAAAGTGCTAATATCCCCCCGCCTGCCCCCAGAAAGACTGTGGTGCATAAATAGCTCCTTCGGCAAAACAAAGCCCAACATATTCCTTCCCAGCTGAATGCCATTCATTAACTTCCAGTGGAAGGCGTGGGTGAGTTCCATTTGGAATGACTTAATAAATGGCCATTGTCCCTGGAAGGTCCTTGTGTACTCAAGAACTCCCACCAATTTCAACAGAAGCTGATTGTGCTCAAGCACTTTTCAAGCCACGGCACAGCCGGACCTTGAAAAACATGCGCATTCTTTTTGGCATGCCACTTTGAGCCATGGCACAATATTTTGTTGTCATGGTAATATCTTGGGTTGCAAGGGAATTTCGTGGTTCTTCGCAGCTAATAGGCCAGGGAACATTTTTTTCCCCACTGATCTTTTTAACTCATTTCTTTGTGGTGATGCCAAAGGCTTGGTTTGCAGCCACTTATCAGTGAAGCCTGTGGGATGACTTCTTTGAAAAGAACACCACTTTGTTACTCGTGGCCTGGGCGGAAGAAGGAATGTTGATGTCCTGGAGTCTGGATATACCTAGAACATTGCTAAACTGTATTTTAATATTCTCCAAAGTTCTAAAAAAAGATGCAAGCAAGACAGGAAGATTAATAAAGGCAGGATAAAAAAAAAACAATAAGTAAATATAAAAATGGAAAGCCTACTTTGTTGGCTCAAAGGTACTGACAAAACCGATTTTAATTGTTTTCCAACAGGCAACTTAACTTTAAAGAACCAACACGTACAAGATTCCAAGATGGGCTTCGTGATTAATGCAATCTACTCCATGGCATACGGCCTCCATAATATGCAGATGTCCCTGTGCCCTGGGTACGCAGGTCTTTGTGATGCTATGAAACCGGTTGATGGACGGAAACTCCTGGAGTCTTTGATGAGGTCCAACTTTACTGGGGTTTCTGGGGACATGATCTCCTTTGATGAGAACGGAGACTCACCAGGAAGGTACTGTGAATATCTGTTAATCAAATGAACATGAAAAGTGCTATGCTGTTAATGACTAAAAGTTTTCATATTGGTTGTCGAGTTTGAACGTGGGCATAGTCATTTTTTGATGTCATGTGATTATGTTTGGATTGGATGTGGACATATTTATTGTTAGAGTAGACCCACTTTAAAGAATGAAATCAGCTTATTTCAGGTCATTCCTGAGTACTGCAGGATGGTGCTGTAGTTAAAAATAAATATAACATTATATTTCTAGAGATGGTTCTTGGAGACAGAACCCATTTATCAAACGACCGGCAAATACAATTAGTATTGGGAGACTATGATTCTTATTCAATAGCACTATCTCTTGTTCTGTCTGTCTCTTAAATGTGGTGGGTAGGTTATCACGTCTTTTAGGTTATCAGGTCACTTAAATGTGTAAGCTGAAGTTTCAAGACATTGCTGTGTTTCCTCAGATCTCTAGGCACAGAAATAAATCTAAAGATGAATGGTACCAGAAGAGAAGTTTGATATGCTGAGCATCTTTCATCTTTGCTTCCCTCTTAATCCTTGCCTGCCCTGATTCTGTGACATCACAAGGACCCACCCCTGGTCTCAGGTTTTGACCCTGAAATCTCATTGAATTACATCCTATTGACTTGGTATCCTTAGTGGTGGAAAAGTGAAGACATAAGTCTCCTTTCCCGTTTCATCCAGTGCACCCAAATTGTTGACTGTTGATATGTGGATGTGGATGTGAAACAGCAGTCATACAGCCATGTGAAGTCTTAAATATGAAAAAAAAAATCTTCCATGTACTACTCCCATTTTATCGCCCCCCCCCTCCTGAATATCCATTTCACCATTGAGATTGAAGCACATCTATCATATCAGGCAATACACATCTAATTCAAACTTTGCACCCATTCATGAGTGAGCAGGGCCCATGGATCAATCCTGAATTTTAATTAAATGTAAGGACAGGGATAAGGAAGAGCTCCCATCTTTGTCCCAGCTCCTGCCAACCTCATAGTTCGAAAGCAAGAAATTGCAAGTAGATAAATAGGGACCACTTTGGTGGGAAGGTAAACAGCATTCCGCGCGCTCCGGTGTCTAGTGATGCCTGCCACGTGACTACTGAAATGTCTGCAGAAGCAGACAGCACTTGCTCTTCGGCTTTGAAACAGAGATGAGCACTGAACCCTAGAGTCGGATACGACTGATTTTTGAGCAAGGGAAACCTTTACCTTTATACTAGGTTTTACAGTGTTTAATGCAACCCTTATGAGCTGGATCCTATTCTTAATTTACTGTGGTTTAAGTGTAATGATATAAATCATTGATAGTACGTAACTAGGAAAGAAGCAGCAACTATTTAACTAGTAGTGGTTTGCTGTCAAAGTTTACACTGTTATACTGAACAATGATTTGAAATGCAGTAAAGTTCTGGCCAAGGTTTTATTTCAGTTTGAGCTGATGTGGACAATTCTCCGCTTCTTCAGGTGTATGAGTGCCAGAAGGTTAAAGTTCTCCCTTGCTTGAAAGTCCGTGTCATCTCCATTTACAGCCAAAGAGCCAGCACTGTCTGTGTGTGCAGATGTTTCCATGGTCATGTGGCAGGCATGACTAAATCACAATGTTTGCACAAAATGCTATTATATTACCTTTCCCAACAAAGCCATTTATCTACTTGCAATTTCTTACTTTTGAACTGGTAGGTTGACAGGAGCTGGGACAGATAATAGGAGCTCACTCCGTTGTACAGCACTCTGGTCTCAAACTGCTGCCCTGCTGCCCTTCTGGTCATCAAGCGACACATATGAAATGACACATGCAGGATTTAACACCAGGACTATTGAGGTGTTATATTGAGGATATTATCAAAGTGCACCTTCACAGCCAGTCCATCTAGCATGGCCTCTTCCTCCTCCATGGCCATTGAAAATCAGAGTTCCTCCTCAATTCATTTTGCTGTTGGCCCACTATAATGGTTTCCAGTGGCATTTACTCCACTGAGGGGACCATCACCCCACCTAAAGGGTCTCATCTGTCCATAGCCGTTGGCCCTTTTAGGGAGTCCGGTTATTTACCGCCACCCAACACTCAGCATTGAGTCACTGGCTATATGGTCTTCTCTAGTGCTGGTGAACCTATGGCACACATGCCAGAGATGGCACTCAGAGCCATCTCTGTGGGCACCCATGCAGTCACCCCAGCACAGAGTTTGCCCTGCTCCTCTGCCCAGCAGCCCAATGGGAGCGCTTCCTCCCTCCCCCCAGCACAGAGTTTGCCCTGCCCACCTGCCCAGCAGCTCAATGGAAGCATTTCCTTCCTCTCCTGTTGCTGTGTTGGCACTTTGCGATAAATAAGTGGTTTTTGGGTTGCAGTTGGGCACTTGGTCTCTAAAAGGTTTGTCATCACTGGTCTACTCCATTACCAATGCTAACACATTTGACTACATTTTGCTATGGTTCATTCACAAGCACACAATGTGGCAAGCAATCCTAAGTCATGGCAAAAAATCATAGCATTTCTTACATTCAATTATAACAAAAAAAACTTTTTCCACTCATCCCTCCTCTTTCTGGGTTTTAACCAATTAAAGCACAGTTTTCAGCCTGTTATGACTACATCCATACAACTAACGTCTGCTTTGAAGATAGTTCCCCAGGCTTCTATTGCTCTGCCCAAGGAATTAAGAACTCAAAGAAACTACTTTACTCATGAAAAGCAAAGGCCCCTATTTTAATTTGTTACAGTCTAAATTCCAAGGTACAGTAGTTCTCATTGGCTTAAGCAATGTTGAGCTGATGAGACAAGTCACCTTGTGTCCCCAGCAGATGAGAAACTTGATAAAAATCAATCAACCAAATGAGAAAACCCAGGGAGTAACTTCCAAGACTGGTGAGATACCTGCAAGGTGAGTGAGAAGCAAGGACTGCTAATTTTTTCCCCTCAGACTCTTTGTAATTTGCAGAAGCTATTTCTGCATAAAATCTGGAGTCTATCTTTTTTCAGAAGCAAAGCAAACACAGCAAGCCAAGACTGAATGGCTGATTATGTTAAAAGAAGCAAGTAGTCCTCTGAGGAGAAAGCAACAACCTTATGTCACTTCATGCAAAGTGCATTATTTGTGCTAAAGGGCATTTTTGTGTGATTTTGCTCAATTATGCACCAAAAATATTTCTTCTGACTCTCATTCTCTTCTTTGTGAAGAGTTCAAGAAAAGGCCTGGCTCTATCATAGAGCTAGTACCTCAATCACTGACTGTTTATGCTTACCAACCAGTCAGTGATTTGAGAGTACCCTGGACAGCAAAGAGATCAAATAAGTCGATCCTGAAGGAAATCAACCTTGGTTGCTCCTTGGAAGGACAAATATTGAAGATGAAGCTAAAGTACTTTCAACACCAAATGAGAAGAGAGGACTCACTCGAGAAGGCTGTGATGCTGAGAAAGATCGAAGGCAAAAGGAGAAGGGGGTGGCAGAGGATGAGATGGCGAGAAGGAGCCTCGTCCGGGCAGTTGACGTTGCACCCACCTCTTCTTCTCGGGCCCCACCTGCCCGGGAGGGATAAAAAGCGGTGTGCACTCCCGCCCGAGTACCTCGGCCCTGCCACCGCTGCAGCTGCACTGCCACCTCTGCCTCCAGTGGGACCACCTGCGGGGCATCTGGTCACCAGATTCAAAAGCCCTGGAGCCGCGGCAGCCTCTACCACCAGCTCCAAAGGCCAGGTACCTGCCCTCGGTGAGAGCGGGGGTGTTTGTCTTAGGTGCCTGCCCTTGGTGAGAGCAAGGGCGGGGAGAGACTGGTCTCAGCTGTGGGACGGATGGTGTGTACAAACAGACTGTGTTTCCAAGGCTCACTGGTGGAAGATAGGGGTGTCTGGCGTGTGATGGTCCATGGGGTTGCAAAGGGTCAGACTCAGCTATGCGACTGAACAACAACTATCACAGAGTGAAGAGAATGATTCTGTAGTCCCTCATCTATTTAGCCAAATAATTAAGAACAGAACCAGCAGTTTGACTTGTGCCCAGAAAATATCCATTGGCCAATAGAGCCATTGTCACGGGGAGATACAGTATGGAGTTCTGCTTAGTCAGCTCCAATTGTCAATCAGGCTGCAGTAATTTGGACCCAACGAAGTCTCCAAACACTTTACAAGGGCAGCCCCACCTAAACCATGTTACACTACATGGTAGTGAGCCAGGATACCTAAGAGACCACATTGTCCCAAGAGTGTCTGTCCGTCCAACCAGAGCAGACCGGAGGGCTCTCTAATTGTTCCATCTGCTAGAGGGGCTCACCTCTCTGGCAAACGAAGGAGGAGGGCCTTTTCCGTGTCCGCACCGGCCTTGTGGAACCTCCTGCCAGTAGAGTTGTGGGAGCAGACGGAGCTGCTGCCTTTCAGAAAAGAATTAAAAACCTGGTTGGCGGGGCAGGTGTGGGGTCCGGATGGAAGAGTGGCCCCCACCTGTTGGCTTATAAAATGAAGCCTCCCCATCTTTTTAATGCGGGCAGTTTTAATGTGGTCAGTTTTTAATAGGTGGGTGGGTATGTTGGGGTTTTAATTGTTTTTAATATGTATGTTTTAATCCTGTTGTCGGGTTCGCCTGACTAGGCGGCATAGAAATTTGAATTATAAATAAAATATAAATAAATATAAAATAAATACACTAATCCAAATCGGATATAACTAGGGCATGCACTCATGTGGCCAGATCAGACATTTCCAAGTTTGAGTGCAGCTGGTGTGTTAGTTTTAACAGTACAGATGCAGTCCTGGACACCACTGAGACCTGACTTCTAAGACAAAAACTGTTTTTTTCAACCTGGTTAGGGCTCAGCATGTTCTTCACTCAACTGTCTTGACAGAGGCAATCCCTTTTGCTCATGAACAAAACATCATGCACAAATACATACCACCTTTTTCTGCAGGGGATGGACTGATGCATCTGCTATAGCTGAGCGCAGTCAACCAGAGCCTTTTTGCTGAGTGAATACTGAAAATGGATCCCTTCTCCTGTGGGGGGGGGAAGAGGCTTCAACTGATATTCAGAAGCAGACCTCACCAGTAAACAAGAAGGCTCCCGGTGGATTGTGTTGATTGGCTTTCCCAGAATTTATCCAGAAGTATAAATCATCTTTTACATTTTTTGGAACTTGAATATAAATTATCAGTTGACAGAGAACCTCTGTCAGTAAATACTTCAGATCATGTTAAGAGGACATCAAAAGACTTAAGCTTTCTCCTTGGCAGGAAGTCAAAGTAATTTCTCTCCTTGCTTCTTGTCATTCTTTCTCTCCACTTTGAATGCTCAGGAAAAGGTCTATGAAATTAACCTCAGCAGGAGAATTACATGCTTCAAACCACATGTATAGTCTCTTTGTATCTTTTTGTGTTTATATCTGTAAGGGCACATACATATTCTTGGATGTGTATGTGAGAGGCGGAAGTATTTTCATTTATACTCTGGAGCCAACAGAGCCAAGAAAGGCACTTCCAATTTATTTTTAAATCTCCCAGTAGGTTGAGAAATGGAGAAATGCTAAACAGAGTCACAAACATTGTAATATATTTTAAACATCCTTTTCTTTCCATCTTGACAGTCTATCTTTGTGACTATATGTATAACTTCACTTGGAGATAACTGTAATGTCAACATTTAAACCTGGAGCCCTCTGTGAATGTGATAGCAATGATGGCTAACCTTGGCACTCCGGCTGTTCTTGAACTTCAATTCCCAGAAGCCCTGATCAGCAGGAGTTTTGACTTGGGGTTCTGGGAAGTAAAGTTCCAGAACACCTGGAGTGTCAAGTTTCACCATCACAGTAATAGGCTTTCGGATCTCCCGCTCTAGGTCTGGAATCCAGTTGCCAATCACAAAGCATAATGACTTTGCAGGCATAGAGTTTCATGTCATCTCTGTCTTGCCATTATGCAAGCTAGAGATCACCCTATTAGAGCTTTTCATTTGTGCAAGACGTCTATGAAGTCCTCCTTGGACAAGCCCAGAAGCGGGCATTTTATATGTGTTCAAAAACAAACAGGATTCCAAGCTGAGGGTCAAGCAAGTCAATATATACTTCAGCTTCACGGGAATTTCAGGCAGTTTCTTCCAAACCCCATGCATGAGAATCACCATTCCAAATGAAAGCTGCATTTATTTTCAATTGACCAATCTTGCTTTATAGCAAGAATAAACATTCTTGAGGGTACGCAAGAGTAAAATCAAGTTAGATGGAAGATGCTCACTGAACAAAGGATAAGATTAAAGGAGGATATGGCTTAGGAACTCAACCTCCCCTATATCACTTGGAAGACCCAGAATAGGCTGAGGGTTGGAGTCCCTAAATGCAAGACCCACATGGTCAAGTGGAGGCTGCTGGCGGACAACAACACACACTGTGAATGGGGAGAGATACAGAATCCGGCTCATTTGCTGGTCCACTGGTTACTACCAGAAACATGTGCCGAAGAGGATTTAAGTTTGGTCAATGACAAAGCCAAGACAGTGGTTTCATTTTGACAGTCCAGGGTTTGATCAGGGCACAAAAGAAGACCAATCATAAAAACAAAAGTGAGCTAATTTGTAACAGGAGAGTGTAAGGAAAAACCCCAGTATAATAAACAGCCAGCTTCTATCTCTTAATGCACACTGTGTTAAATGTTGTGATAACCGTCTCTTTTACTTTGAACATAAGATTTAATGGAGCTGGCTACTTCTTCATTTGCAAAGTGGTGCGTGGGGAAGCAAGAAAACTTTCAAGTGCAACATTGCAGTATCTAATCCATTGTGTTTTGGTTTGTGGCACAGCTAATGATAGGCCTAGGAACAGCCACTTGAACCTGCAATTAAAGTATTTGGAAAGTCTTGTGCTTTCAGATTACAGTTTTAATAAACTCTTTTAAATGCCCATGGCAGGATACACAGAAAGAGCCACCTTGAAGATTGCGGTATTTTTGAACCACAATCGGACATACCCTGATAACAGCAACCTTGTGTTGCCAACTAATCTTTCTCACACTAGATCAGGTGAAAGAAACTGCAGAATGAACGCACCAAAAGGTGCCTTCAATTGGTAGTTTCACATCTGGCCTAGACACGGAAGAAGAAGAATGCCCGTGGTTTCTGAAGCTCATAAATGGACTTGGCAGATTCACAGAGGTGATGAAATCATGGTGGCTTATCGCCAAGACAATTCAGCTAATCCTTGTAGTCAAGGCCATATTAAACTGCCTGTTTAAGGTTATAAGAAGGTGATTGGCCTCTAAAAATGAATGAGCAATATTTTTTTCACGTGAACCTTTAGATGATTTAATAAGTTGATTATCAAACAAATGGGTTGCTTTATTAAAAAAAATTCTCTCAAAATTTCAGCATCAACAATGAGATTGGTCATTAGGAAGAAAGCTTCCAGGTTGATTACTAAGACATGGATTTTAAGGAGCTACATGCCCAGAGGGAAACCATTTGGCTAACAAAAATGTGCATTCCTGTTAATGTCTGATTTAATCCCAGTTGGCTGACAAGAAATGAGTTTCGATACAAAGTGCTACACCTTCACTATTCCCCCCCCCCCTTGAGAGGTGATTAAATTGTTTCAACTTCTTTTATTCAGTTTATTGCTTTAATAAGGTGATAAGTTTGATTATGTTTTAATATCATTATTTGCTCTGGTATTAGCCATATTTCATTTTTTAATTACATTCTGAGCCATACTGCATCCCAATGATGAGAGAAAGATAGAATAGAAAATTAAGAAATCACAAAATATTTATTTTGGCCATGAAATCTGACGACCATCCTCTTGATGCTTAACATATGTTGCCTTATAGTCAGTGAGGTGGAGAACAAGAGGAGATGCCCAGATTCAAAACTACACCAAAAGAAGCTTCTGATGATGTGCAGATGATTATTGCCAGTTTTGATGAAGCTTCTTCCCATTCTACATCCAATACAGCCAGTACATATTTGAGTTGGAGCTATACTATCTGTCCTGCTTAGAGTACACCCATATGAAGAACTGTCACAAATCACTCATGACCAGATTCATTCCCATTGAGTTCAATAGGTCTGTTGGGATGAGTATAATCCTAATTAGCCCAAATGGAGGCTGTGCTAAATACAAAAATTTCCCAGCCCAGGAATGTTGGACGTTAGTTGAGACTATTCTGATTTTGTCCTAATCCAGCATATAATAATATACAGTATGATAATGTGCCATCAGGACAATTTTGACTCATGTTGCAGTCCGGTGACCTTGTCTTTCTGTGTCTGTCTGTCTGTCTGTCTGTTTGTAATTAATGTGTTTAAGATCACAACCATTTTGGGTATCATTATTTTTTATGGCCAGACTTTCCCCCTAAGCTCAATTTAGTGATTTGTCTTCCTTGTTTGAAAGGTATGAAATCATGAATTTTAAGGAAATGGGGAAGGACTACTACGATTATATCAATGTTGGGAGCTGGGACAACGGTGAATTGAAAATGGATGATGATGAAATATGGTCAAAGAAAAGTTACACCATCAGATCTGTCTGCAGTGAACCTTGTGAGAAAGGGGAGATTAAGGTAAATAATTCTCCATTGGAGTTTTTTTTGCAACTAAGACTCAGAACAGCTCCCAAAGGCCCTCCATTCTCTTCAGAGCTTGAGAAGTTCTGTTGAACAAATAATTAGTTACAGTCCTAATACCAAGATGACTAGGGTACACAGAAAGAGCCTCCTCAAAGAGTCTAAGCAACCTCACAGGATTGTTGTGTTCTTTAGAGTGGGGAAGAGGAGAGATATGTACTCAGTGGTGGACAGGCAGAAATATATGCAATCAATTTGAAAATAAATGAATTGCATTCACAGAATTGTGCTTTGCTGGAGCCAGCTGCAAGACATAAATATTCTGTGACAGCAAATTAGTCCAAAACTGGGCTCTAGTTCTGACAACCATTCAAAATTCATCTTCAAATGAGCCTCCCTCTTTAGTTCAAGAGATGCCTTGGTTGTTCATGCAGAGATGTTTATTTATTTCATTGTTTAATTTCTTGTTTCCAAATTAAACAATCAAATAAATATATAAAGAGATGTTATCTATGTCTTACTTTTCTAAGTTGAATTGAATTAAAGTAACATATGTGTAGTATTATGTTCACTCAAAATAATGAATGCTAGTGTCACCCTGCAACAGACTGGACAGTCAGAGAAATGTGAGACATGAGAGCTTATCTCAATGAGAATTTGTCAGGACAATGGAATCCCCTCACCCCACATTCTTTTGATTTAACACCTCTTGTCTTTTACCTATGGAGGACCTTGAAGGATTTGGTGTACTATGGAAAACTGGCTACACGGGTGGTACTTTGGGAAGGAATTGAAATGGCATGCTCAGCAATGCAAATGGACACTTGGGCCAACATTGCTTAAGCAGTAGTTTGCTAGAATCAGAAGTGTTTAGATGCTGAAGGTAACATTTGTAATTGCAGAAGTCAAAAGTGACTTGTATTCAAAAATTGGTATATATTGAGTGTTACAATTTACGGTTTTTCCTTTCTTAAAATGTGTATACAATTTTGGCATCCTCTGTATATCATAAAAACATAGGATAACAGAAGGGGGGAAACACCATAAGAGCAGATAAATAACACAGCATAAAACACACTATAAATGTTGGCTGGAGCAAAACTTTAGACAGAGGGCAGTAAACCCATTTGTGTGGATCCACAGAGACTTGGGCTTCTGGGAATTGAAGTCCAAGAACACCTGGAGTACCAAGGTTTGCCATCACTGCTCTAGGGGTAACGAATTCTTTAAAAACTCAGGCTTTAGCAGCCTGTGAAAAGGTTGTGGCCTGATGAATATTGATAAGAAGTCTGTTCCAAAATGTCAGAACTACAACAGAAAAGGACCGAGTTCTCATGGGAGATTTCTGAGGTTTTCACCACTCTGAGAAAAATGTGTTGTCCAAGCGTGATGCATTAAGTTGGAGTGCTCCAGAAGGTCCTGAGGTCCTCAATAATTTTAGAGCTTTATCTGTGTAGAATAGTGGTACGTGAGAAATGAATAGATTTAAAAACAAACAGATAGGTAACTGAATGAAGTAGTTTGCTTACTCCTCAAAAATGAAGTATCATCACCTTTTCTCATTAGGTTATCCGGAAAGGAGAAGTCAGCTGCTGTTGGACTTGCACCCGATGTAAAGAAAATGAATTTGTTTCTGATGAATACACTTGCAAAGCCTGTGACCTGGGATCATGGCCCAGTGATGACCTCACTGGTATGTATACAGACCTGCAACACCATTTGATGTGACCAAATATATAGAAAGGTTATGGGACATTTTAGTGTCTTGCACGGAAGACAAAGAAGGAGTCGCAGGAAGGACTAACACAGGTTTATTCATTGATGGTCAGCATGAACATGTGGCAATGGCGGAGGTACATCTCATTATATACAGTAGCACAATACATTTGAATCTTGCTGCACGGTAGCTCATTGGCCGCTACCGGCGTGACATCGCCCAGGTCACGCCTCTCTTCTGTAGTTCTTCTTCTGTAGTTCTTCTTCTGTAGTTCTTGATCATGCGGGGAAGTTCCCGCGGCTGTTCGTGATTTGGGGAATGTGAACCATGTGAGGTTGAACGCTCGCAGCTGCCCTCTATGGGCGGCTTGCTCACGTTCCTTAACAACTGAGATACATTGTGATTGTGGACTGGTTACATTCATATATTTAAAGTAACATTGTACATGCATACATAACATCCCTCCCCCCTAGGATGGGACGAAGTCCCTCAACCATTGTGGCTTGCTGCATGTGCGCCTTGGGCGTGCAGCCGCTTGACTTAACACAGGGGAGCCGGCGGCTCCTGGTTCCGCGGAGTCATGTCCTGCAATTGAAAGGGGGGACTCATCAGTGGCTCGGTATGGCGTCTGTGGTAACCTTGCATTGGGGGACGGGAATGGAATGAATAGTTGGGAAGTGAATCCCTGCCTACCGTTTGAGGAGCTTGGGGACCCCCCCAGTACGAATCTCGGGACCGACGAAGAGGCCCTCGTGGCCTCGCCACCCCCCGCTGCCTGTCCGGGAGTTCTAGAGACTGTGGTGGGCAGACTCGCCCCTGTTGCCTGTCTTGGGGGTGTTGGTCTCCGGGGAGCTGGAGCCATGGTATACTCTAAAACAAAAGGGCTAGGGGGACTGGAAGTACCAGGGGCTGAACTGAAACCCCTCTTCTCGCTAGGACGGGTGGGGGACCACTCCACTACACCCCCTGGTACTGCAACTCAAAATCATTGTCAAACTGATCCCTCTCTTTCAAAGTATCCTCCTCTGTGTCTCCCCCTTGGGTAATGCGGGTGGGGGAGGACCCTAACGCTGATTCCCCCTCATCGGTGACTCACCTTCTGAGTTGGTCGGCGTGCCTTCTCCAGAGTAGACCTGAACTGGTCTCGACCCTGTAGGATACCGGCCCCGTTTGCTCAATAATTGTTCCTGGTACCCACGCTGGCCCCGAGGCCGCATAGTTCCTGCAGTGAACCGGGTCCCCTACCGAAAAACTTTTAGAGCTCTCTCCCCCTATGCTTATATTTCTCCCTTCATCCTCCACCCTGGACGGATCCATCCAGTCAAAAAGTGTTACCGGACGCCTCCTCATGAGGAGTTCGGCTGGGGAAAAACCTGACGCTAAGGGGGTTGTCCTGTAGCAGATGAGGAACTGGCACAGATGCAGGTTCAACTCACCGGGACCCATGCACCACAGTGCGTCTTTCGTAGTGCGCACTTGGCTCTCTACCTGACCGTTTGTGGCGGGGTGGAATGGGGCAGCGGTTATGTGCCTGATGGCGTTCCTCTCCAAAAACGTCTTGAACTCTGCCGACGTGAAGGTACTAGCATTATCGCTCACAAGGATGTCTGGCAGGCCGAAGCAGGCAAAGAGCTTGCGCAACTGTTTAATGGTTGCGGCAGAGGAAGTGCTGTTCATGGGAATTACCTCCAACCACTTGGAGTAGGAGTCGACTACCAGTAGGAACATGGACCCGTGAAAGGGGCCAGCGAAGTCGACATGAATCCGGGACCATGGCCCGCAGGCCATATCCCATTCCCTATGGGGTAACCGGGACTCCTCGGGCCGAGAGCTCTGGCAGCTCTCGCACGTGCCCACTAAGCGTTCTATGTCCCCATCTATCTGGGGCCACCAAAAGAAACTCCTGGCCAGAGCCTTGGAGCGCACGATCCCGGGGTGGCTGGTATGCAGTAGCCTCAGCACCTTGGCCCTCAGTTTCTCTGGGATGACTACCCGCTGGCCCCAGAGTAAGCAGCCCCTTTCCAGGGAAAGCTCTACTCTGCGCCTGAAAAATGGCTTGAACTGTTCCTCGGGGGGAGAAGTGGGCCACCCTTTCCTAACCCAGGAACTAACTTGGGCCAGCATCTTGTCGGCCGCCGTGGCCTTGGCGAGGTCGGCCGGAACAATTGGGGGTGAGTCGAGAGACTCAATCAGCAGGACTTGGTGTTCCTGCTCCACCTCGCATGCAGGGTCCCCTAAACTAGGGAGGGGGGATCGGGACAGGGCGTCCGCATGGGAGATCTCCTTCCCTGGGCGGTAGACCAGCTCATACTGGTAGGCGTTGAGGAAAATGGCCCAACGCAGCATCCTAGGGGATAATATTTGCGGGGTGGGTTTGCCGGTAGTGAAAATCCCCAAAAGCGGCTTGTGATCCGTCACCACCGTAACTCGCGGCCGTATAGGAAATCGTGGAACTTCTTTGTTCCCGCGATTATGGCTAGGGCCTCCCTATCTGTTGCGCGTAATTGCGCTCTGCCTTCGAGAGGGACCTTGAGTAGTACGCTACCGGGGCTTCCCTCCCGCTTTCCAACACGTGGCACAGGACCGCCCCCACCCCCACCGGGGATGCATCACAGACTAATACCACTGGCTTTTTCGGATCGAAGTGGGTCAGGACAGCATCCGAAGATAGGAGTGACTTGAGCTCCTTGAATGCCCTCTCCTGCTTGTCCCCCCACCGCCAAACCGCATCCTTCTTAAGTAACGCGTGCAGTGGCTCCGCGACTGATGCCTTTCGAGGCAGGAAGGAGTGATAGAAATTTAGGAGCCCTAGAAATGACTGCAGCTCCGGTTTCGCGGTGGGGCAAGGGGCGTCCCTCACGGCCGCAACCTTGGACTCGGAGGGTTTGATTCCGTCCGGGGTTACCTTAAACCCTAGAAACTCTACCTCCCTCGCGAAGAATACGCACTTGTCCCTCCTCAACCGAAGTCCTGCCCTCTCGAACACTGAGAGAACCCCATCTAGCCTTTTGGCTAACTCTAATTCGCTCCCCGCTGTTATCAACACGTCGTCGAAGTATGGGAGGACGCCTGGAAGCCCCTTTAAAAGGCGTTCCACGAGGGACTGGAAAATTCCGGGGGCCGAATTCACGCCAAACTGAAGGCGCGTTACCTTAAACGCCCCCTTGTGCGTTACGATCGTTTGCGCGGCGGCAGCGGCCGGGGTTACAGAGAGCTGCTGGTACGCCTGGGCCAGATCTAGCTTGGCGAAACACCTCCCCCCATGTAGCGTGGCCAGCAAATGGCTGACCACGGGCACCGGGTATGCATTTGGCCGAATGGCCTTATTTATCGTACATTTATAGTCCGCACAAATCCTGACCTCCCCATTTGACTTGAGGGCTGTAACAATCGGCGTTTCCCACTCCGCCGAGTCAACTGGAACCAAAATCCCCTGCCCCACCAATTTGTCCAGTTCCGCCTCAATCTTGTCCTTGAGGGCGAAGGGCACTCTCCTTGACTTGAGGCGGATGGGCCGGATTTCTGGGTCCAGCTCAAAGGAAACCGGGGGCCCCTTGTATTTCCCGAGCCCCTTCTTGAAAATGTCCGGGTGTGCGTCGCACACGTCCCGCATTGGGTCAGTCTCGATGGCGTTAATGCCGGACAGTTCGATCCCCAGGGGAACAAACCACTGCGTTCCCAAAAGGCAGCACCTCCCCCCCCTTGAGGACTACTAGGGGCAGTTTCTCGGAGTAGTTCTTGAACTTCACCTTGAAGTTCCCCACCCCCAACACCGGGATCCCATTTCCCTGCACGTCCCGTAGATTGGATCTCATGGCCCGCAGTTTGGGCCGCTTCTCTGGGGGAATGCGCATAAACTCTTTTTGGGACAGGATGGAGTAAGATGACCCCGAGTCTATCTCCATCCTCACTGGGACCCCCTGCAACAGTACCTCTATGAAGAACCGCCGGTGCTCCAGGCCCACGCGGTTCACGCCTTCCTCGCTGTAGCTGGCTGAGACCTTCCTGGTGCCGGTTGCCTTTCGTTGTTGCGTCTGGTGATGGCTGGAACTGCCCTTGTCCTCGACTCACCCGCGCCTGCATACTCGGGCGATGTGTCCTTTTCGGCCGCAGTTGTGACACTCGGCACCTCGTGCGGTCGTGGGCCGCTCCACAACCGTCGCAGCGGCGGTCCTGCCGCTCATGGGTCTGCCGCTTCTCACCTCGCTTCTTGATCCTCTGGACGTCGTCGTCCTCGCTGGAGTAGGGGTCCGCTGTCGTGGACGACTCCTCGGACGATGTCGGTGTGCCGGCGGGCGGCTTGGGGGCCCACCAGGCTGTCTTCGCTGATGTCCGCCAGGCCGCCTGTACTGGAGACTTGGCCCTCTCGGCTGTGGCCCCTCGGGACTTGAACAGTCTGACCCCGCTCCTGGCCTCCTCGGCTGCTTGGGCCTCCCGCAGTACCTCGTTGAACGTGAGGCGGTGGTCGCGGGTCATCAGCCTCCTCTGAAGCTCCTCGTCCCTCAAACCACACAGCATGTGGTCACGGAGGGCCTGGTCGAGGTCGTCCCATTGGCAATGCACCGCTGCAAGCCTGAGGGCCACCGCATAGGTGGACACAGATTCGCCCGGTCGCTGGTCTCGCCTGTGGAACGCGACTCGGGCTGGGAAAATCGAGACGGGCGGCTGGAAATGCTCACGCAGTCTCTCCAGGATACGGTCGATGGGCACCTCGTCCACCTTCCGGGGGGCCACCAGGGTCATCAGGATCCGCAGCGTGGCTGGCCCCACCTGAGCCAGGAAGTGGGAGCGCATCTTCGCGTCGTCGTCGACGCCTGCAGCTTCCATGGCATGCCGAAACTGGCACTCGTAGAGCTCCCATTGTTCAGGCTCGCTGACATCGAACTGGTACGGCTTGACCTTGGGATGCGCCATCGATCTCACCTTCGTCGCCAATTTAGTGTCTTGCACGGAAGACAAAGAAGGAGTCGCAGGAAGGACTAACACAGGTTTATTCATTGATGGTCAGCATGAACATGTGGCAATGGCGGAGGTACATCTCATTATATACAGTAGCACAATACATTTGAATCTTGCTGCACGGTAGCTCATTGGCCGCTACCGGCGTGACATCGCCCAGGTCACGCCTCTCTTCTGTAGTTCTTCTTCTGTAGTTCTTCTTCTGTAGTTCTTGATCATGCGGGGAAGTTCCCGCGGCTGTTCGTGATTTGGGGAATGTGAACCATGTGAGGTTGAACGCTCGCAGCTGCCCTCTATGGGCGGCTTGCTCGCGTTCCTTAACAGCTGGTTGGGAGAATAAATAAATGATAGTGCTTAATGTATTTTGCTGTTTCTGTGCAAAAAGTATTCACATCCCAAAGATAACCGTAAACTTTTTTAAAAAAAAATCCTGCTTTTTGTGCATTACATCTAAATACCATTATGTGGCTTTACCGAGGAAACTATGGATTCTGTGGCAATCTATTGAGATGTGTGATGTTTCATTGTTATGGCAAAAAAAAACTCACATCGATACATTCTGAATAATACACCTGTGGCAACATAACTGGGAAACTATAAAAAATGAGATGAGATGATATTTTCATGTTTTCTAAACTACACTGCCCTGAAAACTCCTGGAATTGCATCTAGAATTCTGGCGGAATTAGTAAAGGTAAAGGTTTTCCTTGCGAGTAACGTCCAACTCCGTGGTCATGTAGCAAGCATGACTAGACCCCAAAGTGCACAGAATGCTGTTACCTTTCCCGCCAAAGCAATACTTATTTATCTACTTGCAATTTCTTGCTTTTGAACTGCTAGGTTGGCAGGAGTTGGGGCAGACAACGGGAGCTCAGTCCAATGCTCAGCACTTGGGTCTTGAACTGCTGAACTGCCGACTTCTTGTTAATAAGTTCAGCATCTTAACCACTAAGTCACAGTGGCCCCTTAGCCCCGGCCAAAATGCCCTCACAGATATTTGATATAATTTAAAGTTGGTCTATAAAGAAGAAGAAAAATCAGCCAAGTTCTGAGTTCTAAACAAAATAGATATGTCTGCTAGGATGCAGTGCTATTAACTGTCTTTAAAATGTGATGTCTCTTATGGTGTAGCATCAACAGTGTCAGGGCCATGTGTGTTTTTCTCAGATGCACATAAATGGGAGCTGTTTTCTAATTGGCGGGCAAGATTTCGGCTGACTTTGAAAGGCTCCAATTGGAATAGCTCTTGAAAAACCTGTTGTGATTTACTTGCTCACACCGAGTGTTGGGAATGGACATGAATGAAAAATAAGGGCCTTTACAGTTGGTTTCATAAGGCTTGCCCTTGAAATGCCCTCCTGTTGAATATTGCCATGAAGGCAGACAGCCACTTCCTCCTGCTGGCTGAAAGATAAAGCTGTTGCATAGAGGACAATAACAATGCAAGGCTTCAGATGGGAAGCCGAGCAGGCAATCCCCCGCCCTCCATTCCTTCTTCTGATGTGATTTTTTAAAAGTGTTATAACAGATGAGCCAAATCTCTCAGAGGTGCTGATACCAAGTTTCTGACAGTGATGGGAAGATCAAATATTTTTAATGCTGTCACCACTAAATGTCCTTTTAACTTTTGAATTCGATGCAGTGCTGACTGGCAAACTGTTTCAGAACATAATTTGTTTCCTTGCTTGCTGTATGATTCTGTCTCAGTTCTTTCTCCAGCTCGTTGGTCAAGATTAATTTTTCATGTATTAGGCACCATGGGGCTGATTAATTGAGAGGGGTTCCAGTTTGATGTATTGCAAGGATTCTTTAAAATGAAAAAAATTGCTTTCTGCATTCCCTTATTCATGAGGTTTGAAGTTATCAATTGCCAATCACAATAAGCAGTATGTTTCTACTTGCATAAGTGTTCAAAGAGAGTCTGCAGCTATTCCACACCCATCTGTCAGGGCTGACCTGTCCTGTGCTCTTTCAGCAACACTCTGACCCAATCCTTGATCAGGTCCATGAATGTATTTGTGCTTTTCTGGTTCTATGTGAAGACCTTGTTCCTGTAAATGAGAGAATGCAATCGGCAAGGACAGGTCATAGACTGGATGGTACAGGAAGGACAGAAGGGTATCTATCACTGGTAGTCTGCAAAGCTGGTTGTTATGCTAGATTCTGCCCACTCTTTCCAACTACCAGTAGAAAATCCATGTCAACTTCATAATGCAGAAGGAAGTGAGTAAGAAACTTTAAAAGGGAAATGGGCACAGCCATCTTTGACGTCTTCTTAAAAGGGAGCTGCAGGGAACATGAGCTTCTACACTTTCTACCTCTTCTCTGTCCCCCTACACACCCTTCCTTTCCCCTGGAACTGAAATTAGTGGTGTTGTGGCCACACAGTTTCATGATCTATGTCATGAGTCTGCCACAGGGAAGGCAAGGAAGGTTTGTTCCTAAGGTAGCAAGAATGCAAGCGCGGCGCCAAAATGGCCGCCGCGCCCTTTGCGGGCCCCCCCAACAGGACAGAGAATCCGGGTAGTTAGGGGCGTGGCCAGCTCCCTTATAAAAGGGGTGGCCACGAGGCAGCCGAGCTGCCATTTTACCTCAGCGACGGAGCGGAGAAGTCTTTTCCCTGTGTCTCCGTCGCTCTTTAACTTACCGGGAAGCCTTTTGGCGGCGATTTTCCTTTTTGGCTTCCCTTCACTCCGGTGGAGATGCCTTCGAAGAAGAAGGCAGCTTCGAGTGCGGCTCGCGCTGTTAGGAGGCGCAACCCAGGTCGGAGGACCGCGGTGCCGCCTCCCCAGCTGCCGCCGTTGCAGGCCCCTGCCGGGACCGGCGGAATGGGGTCTATTGCCCCTTGGCCCGGAGCGGGCGAACAGAGTGCGGGCGCGGTAGGGGCTCCGGCCCGCGGCCCGCGAGCGGTGGACACCGCTCCTGCATCTGCCCACCAGGTTGGGCCTGCTGCTCTTGGGTCGCAGCCTCCCCCTGGGCCCTCTAGCCTTGGGGGGTGGTGCGGCCCCCTGCCTTGGCAGGTTTCTCCACCAACCCTGCCGGGCTTCGGTGTTGGCCAATGGCCATATTCGGGTCCTGGGGTACAGGGACCTGTACCCACGCCTGGACCGTGCGGGCCGGCCGGCCCTTGGCCCCAGGTCAACGTGGAAGCCTTACTGGCCCGCCTTGCGGCCCTTGAAGCGTCGTTGGCTCGGGCCAGTCAGGCGGGGCCCCCCTCCTTTGGGGGTTCCTTTTGAGGCGCTGTCGGCAGGAGGACAACAGCCGACAGGGAGGGTTGAGCTGCTGCAGGCGCGTGGCGCGGTTTCGGCCACTGCCTCGCAGCTCCCCAGCCAGCAGCCAGGTGCAGGTCCCCCGGTGATGAGCTCTACGTCGGTCGTGAGCTCCGACGCCCCCAGTGGGCCGGAACCCCCGGTGGGGGCGGCCCGCGGGGGTGCAGCATGTGAGTATACGGTGTAAGCGAGTACATCCACACACATTCCCAATATGGGGGGGGGCTTTCCAATGGCCTTGGCCTCGCGCGGGTGGTGTGGCGGTGCACCCGCTGACGCCTTACCCAGCTATGACAGCTAACACCCAGGGCCCCGTGGTGGGGGGTGTTCCCTACCTTAGGGGAATGTTTTGGGTGGTCGGGTTGGTCCAAGCCCCTATTCCTTACCGATGAGTGACCACTTGGCACAGGCCGCCAGAGAGTAAATTTGGCGGGGGGAGTACGTGGATATCTTCTCACTCCTAAACAGTGTGCCCACCAAGGAGAGAGGGAGGGGCAGAATGAGAAGGATAGTGGCAGGCACGTTGTCGCAAGCCACCAAGTATGTGGGCCAAATGGTTGCCGGCCTGCATCATATGCATGGCGGTGTACCTTAGGGCCCGGCCGGATCTGGCAATTCCGATGGCCCAGTATTTGGACAACGCCTAACGGGCGATGGTTTACTTTCCGGGCCCAGCGTGGTTGGCTGGTGACGAGGAATGCCGTAGGCGGATTTCCCCGCACCCCGAGATTAGGCGAGATGAGCCAGGCCAGAGGCTGCGGCTTTTGTACGTTACGCCCACGCGCCCTGCACCCGGGGAGATATACCATTGGGGGCATGCGGTTCAGCGGGCGGCCCCAGCACAGGTCACCTGCCAGGGGGCGGGGCGGGGGGTTCCAGCCCGCCTTGCTGTCCTGGACTTTCTTGTCCAATGGCTCCTCTAATGGGAAGACTTGCAAATACAGACAGGAGTGTCCCACCTGTGTTGGCCCCCATGCGGCCTCCGCCTGTCCCAGGCCTGGAAGGATGCGGGGCAGAGGGTGGGGCGGACAGGGGGCTGGCAAGACTGCCGCAGATGGATCTAGTTCACCTAAGGGCTCCCTCCCCATTTAAGGTGGACATGTTGGAGCGTTGGCTCACACGGTATCCGAAGGGAGAGGATGCAGGTTATCTCCTTCAGGGTTCTAGGCACGGGTTCCGGATCCCTTTCATGGGTAATAGGTTCCCTCAGGATGCCCCCAATCTTTTATCCCTTAAGGGGAGGGAGGAGGTGGCTGCTGCCAGCTTTGACATAGGGTCCATGCAGGCAGGGTCGTTGGCCCTGTCCCTGCACCCCCGTTCCGGGGAGCATATTATTTCAATGTTGCCATGCCTTTTGGCTATTCCATTGGGGCTCGGTATTCGAGCGTTTCACCACTTTCCTAGATTGCGCTTTTATCCGCAGGTCAGGGTCCCGGTCTGTAGCCCATTCCCTGGATGGTTTTATTCGGGGCTGAACGGGGCTGGGACACATACACACGTCTCCTCAACACATTTCAGACGCTAATGGAGGAACTGGTGTCCCTTTAGCGCCCGAAAAGACCGAGGGCCCATCTCCACAGCTAGTATTCCTGGGGTGGAGAGTAATACGGTAGCGCAGAATTCTAGGTTGCAGCGGGATGAGGTGTCAAGGCTAGTGGCCCTTGTCTCGGTCTTGCTGGCCGAGCGCATGGCATCACTGAGGGAACTCCTGGTGCTACATGGTCACCCCAGTTTCGATGGCAGGGTCGTCGCACCAGGCAGGGCATTTGCTCTGCGCTGGGGCGACGCCATGGCGGGATTATTCAGGCCCCACCACAGGCTCAGATTTACCCGGGGTATCGGGGCAGACGTGCTTGTCTGGCTATAGATCCAGAGGTAGTTCAACGGGGTGTCATTTTGGGGTCTGATCTCCTGGCTCCCCCTTGCTTTCAGATGCAGTCCGATGCCTCAGGATTCCTGGGTTTATGGGATGTACTTCAATGGGAAGTGGGCCTATGGTGGGTGGCCACTATCCTGGGCAGGCAAGGGTTGCCTGCATGGTCTCACGGAGCTGGAATGTTTCCCTATCCTGGGTGCTTTGATGCTATGGGGCAAAGAGTGGGCCAACTCGGTTGTGCAATTTTGGCATGGCAACGCGGCTGTGGTCCGCATCGTCACTGCACAGATTTCCAAATTGCCCGGGGTTATGGAGCTAGTGCGTTGGTTTGTGTTATGCAACCTGTGCCTCAACGTGCCCTTCAGGGCCAGGCATGTCCCAAGGGTTGATAATGATATTGCTGCTGCTTTGTCCCGCCTGCAGATCTCCCGGTTCCGTGCCTCGGCCCCCGGATGCGGAGGGATTTCCCTTGCCACTCCCGGACGAGAGATGGAACGTTGGCAAGGAGAAGGTGAACCGGGCGATTGGCCTGTCACTAGTGCCATGCATAAGTAAGGCGTACCACCACGCATTTAGTTCCTTCAGAGTATTACTGTACCTGATTCTGACTGCCAGGAACCTGGCCGATCCCAGTAGCCCATGTTCTGCGGTTCATGGTTTACCTGTATGCCCAGGGCCTTGCACCACGCACCATAGCATCTCAGCTGTCGGGTTGGCTTTTATGGCCAAAGTGGGAGGTCGTGTGGACAGTACCAATGACTTCTGGGTGAGACATGTTTGGGAGGGGTGGGTCCGCGTGCGCGGGCGTTTCCCGGGCGACCGCCACCCCATTTACCCAGGGGTTTTTTACCCAGTTGGCCCGGGGCTGGCCTGGCCTCTGTTTTGATAGATGAGGCAGCCCACTTCATGCGGCTACAATGGTGGCCTTTTTTGGAGCCCTCCGCATCGGCGAGCTTGAGATGCTGAGTAAGGCGGATGCAAGATTTTCCCAGGGTTTTTTACCCAATTGGCCCGGGGCTGGCCTGGCCTCAGTTTTGATAAATGAGGCAGCCCACTTCATGCGGCTACAACGGTGGCCTTTTTGGAGCCCTCCGCATCGGCGAGCTTGAGATGCTGAGTAAGGCGGATGCAAGATTTTCCCAGGGTTTTTACCCAATTGGCCCGGGGCTGGCCTGGCCTCTGTTTTGGAAATGAGGCAGCCCACTTCATGCGGCTACAACGGTGGCCTTTTTTGGAGCGCTCCGCACCGGCGAGCTTGAGATGCTGTATAAGGCGGATGCAAGTTGTAGGGCACTGGAACTCGAGGATGTCTATGTTGCCAAAGACTGGGCCCAGTTGAGGATATGCTCCTCTAAGACAGATCAGCATGGCGTAGGCAGGGGTGTAAGACTGCTACGGTGTTCTTTGGCAGACATCTGTCCGGTTGGTGCCCTACAGGAGTTCCTGGCACTGCGTGGCATGCACCACGGCCCGTTTTTCTGTCACCAAGATGGGTCTCCCCTTACTAAATTTCAGTTTTGGAAGGTGACAGGCAGAGCCCTCACCAGGGTGGGCCTACCAGGTGCCCGTTATGGCACACATTCATTCCGTACTGGTGCAGCCTCTACAGCAGCTGCTTTTGGGTACTCTGGGGCTGACATACGCAGCATGGGGAGGTGGGGCTCGCAATGTTTTCAGTTTTATGTGCGCCCACTTCCGCCATGAGTACCAATCCAGTCACCTTACCGTCTTTTTCTCAATTTTTCTCAATTTTCTTACAGACCCTGGGTGTCGTATTACACCGGTGACAGTATGGCTGGTGGGCCACAGCTATGTGCACAGGGCAGCGCGTTACGCTGCGGCGACAGAGTGGGGACCCCGACGGGGACTGGGTGAACACTCCAGTCTCACATGGCATGGTAAGCCTGGGATGTTATGGCGGGAGCTGCGGCCTTCCCTTTTTTCTGGCCTGAGTGCTGACCCGCCTGACATTCTCATCATCCACCTTGGGGGCAATGATTTGTGCCAGGTCACCGGCTTATCGCTCAAGCATGCGATTTGCGAGGACCTCGCCTACTTGCATTATGTCTGGCCTGCCACAACCCTAGTTTGGTCAGACATTATTACGCGCCTTTCTTATAGAGGGGGCGTTCACCTCCTGGCCCTTGACCGCGCTAGGCGCACGGTCAATAGGGCGGTGGCGCGGTTTCTTGCCGACAGGGCTTGGGGACGGGTCAGTCATCACCCCGATATTAGTCTACAAAATTATGACTTGTACGTAGGGGATGGGGTCCATCTGTCGCGAGGAGGTATGGACCTCCTGTTAGGTGAGTGGCGAGCAGGCCTGTCGACTGAGCTGACGGTCTGGGTGGGGGCGTCAGGTCTTCTTTGAAGCCCCTCCGTGTGGCGGGTAGCACTGGTAAGGTAAACAGTATGACCCACAGGTATCCGGCAGGTTCGCAATTGACTGGACAACACTAGACAGGAATAAATTAGTTAAACGTTGTCCGGTCAACGACGAACCAGGCGACGGGGTGATGACGATTGCTAACCAGCATGCATCACCCCTGTGATTTCACGGATACGCGTCAGAGGGTGAGGTCATGAGTTAGATATTGACTACGGTCAATAATTTGTTTGTTGTCAACAAACAAATTGATACAATTTGATACATTGTAACCAATTGCCGTTGGCAATTTTGGGTGGTACCTTACCAGTGTTACTTCGGCCTGCTTGCCTTAAGAATTATGATTGGTCGTTTTACCAATACAAATTTATAATTCGGACTAGGGCATTGAATCAATAAATGTGGCCCGATGCTGTTATCCACTTTCAATGTTGTCTGTGTCCGTTATTGGGGGGGTGCGCCTGCAATGCTCTCCTCCATTACTCGCAGCTGAACATCTCTCCTAGTTTATACACTTCTCATCAACAATGTGTGACTGCCAAATGTAACAAGAGAGCTCTAACCTATTACAGTCAACCCTCACATAACAACGCGTTCGGATAGCATCATTTTTGCTTAACAATGCGTCATTATACACCACGTGTTCCCCCGCATAACAATGTTTTTAGTGTTGTTGTCCAGACAACGATGCTAAAATAACCATCATTATCTGGACAACAACGCTAAAAACATTGTTATGCAGGAAACTCCATAGAAACCCACATAACAACAAAAATTGCTTAGCAACGCTACTTGGGGAACCAAGTAACATCGTTATGCGATGGTCTCTTTCCTTAGTTTTCTTGTTGCTCTGGATCTGCAGAAATACTCTTGAATCCATTCACATTTATATAACTGCCTGAAGACTGTGTCTGTCCCTATTGTACGTGTTTGTATGCATATCTGCTTCTACAACCACATTAATTATCAAGGACATTTGCTCTCAGATCAAGGCTGTTCAGCTAGAGATCTCAGACCCAAGCCTGAAGATAAATCAAATATTGGCCAGGTCCTTCCACACACAGGTGGAAGAGAGAAAGATGGGCATCCTACCTCATGTGGAAATCAACATTTCAGAGTACACAGATGGATGTACTGGGTAGTAGTGGTGTATGCTATGTGTTTGAATTATGCCAACATACAAAGCTACTCCCTGGAAAAACTGCTGCAGCTATTTTCAGGTTCAATAGGTGTGATTATGCTTGTAAGATGTTTGCAGATTAAAATGACTTGTAACATGAGAATCCTATGCAGATGTTTGCATGATCATATGTAGGGTCAAATTTGTGGTGAGGACATGGGATTATGGAAACATCATCTCCAAACCTCACCAAGTACTCTGCATCATTGAGGAACGTTATGCATTGATCAGGAAGCTTTGATGAGGATTCTGTAAATGCATTTGGTTGAGCATGATTTCTTAGTTCCTGAGCCTTACCAAAGTTCCCAATCATGAGAGCTTTGTAAGTGCATCCAGCTGAATGTGCTTAGATATGCTGATTGGGCAAGAATCTAGACAACTTCCAGGTGGCGGAGACATGGGAGGGAATAGTTTCCATGTACAGCCACATTTCCACCATGAATTTAGCTTTACACGCAAGCAGGTGATCAACTGTGCAAGATCAAATAGTAGTTTCTCTAGCTTCAAAACACTGGAAAGAAGTGGAAATGCCATTAATTCTGCCAGCTTTGATTTATCTTCAGGCTAAATTTTTTTATTCTTAATATCCACTAAATGTGAAATATTTGATTTTTTTCAGCGGACAGAACCAGACAGCATGATATTTTGCAGTTCATGAAACTCCTTAAATGCTAAGTAATGCCTGGATCTTTGAATTATACCTTTTACTCTGATTAAGTAGAAAATGACTAATTGATCTCTTGGAGTAAATTAAGGACACCGTGGCTTTCACGTTTCACCTTCTCCTTCTCTGCCTCCTGGATCACAGTTCAGTCCTTTAACTTTGTAAGGTAGAAAGACGTTCCCTGGAGAAAAGCCAGGAGGAAGCCAACTTTCCACATACTAATGAGATATTGTCTTAGCTGAAATTTCTAGCTCTAGAAAAATGGGTGCCAGCTCAGTTCATGTTGTGCTGACCCTAGACTTCCTCTATAGGAAGAATGAGCTGCAATTTATTTGTTTGTATGATTATTTATATATTTAGAATATTTATAAATATTTAAAATATTTATGTCCCTCCTGATATCATGCTGTCTAAATCCTTTAATGTTTTAGAAGCATAAAAGATAAGTGTAAAAATTTAAACAGTTTAAACCACAGAAGACAGTTAAGTAGTTTTAAACCAAGACCATCACAACCACTGGGCAGCAATGGAGCTCTTTGTATTGTATGCATTACAAAGAACTCCAAGGTCCTCCAACCCCAAATGTCTTAATGCATGACAAAGTTTTGAATGCAGCACTAAAATGAGAACAATGTTGGTGTCCTTTTGAGAGTCAAAGAGCAAAGTATTCTGCGTAGCTGAGGTGGTATAGGTGAAGAAAGCCCTCACTTGCATCTCTCTGTTGGGAGGAGATTTTGGTGATTAGGCAAAGATATATGCAGGGAAAGGACTTGTATAGATCCATATGTGGAAATGTCAACATGTGACCTCCTTTGTCAGTGTTTGTAGCTCTTGGAAAATCACTCTAGTTGTTTGGTTGGTTGGTGTCAATTTAGCTTGGAAGTGGGATGCAAAGTGGTACAAACTATCCCCTTCCTTACCTTTGTATGCCCAACCTCTGGCATATGTGATTTCCTTTATTGAGACATCCCATCTCATACTCAGTCTTCCTCTTTCCCTGTTCCTTTGAAGTTTTTGGAGCATTATTATTTTTCCACTGAGTCTTGTCTTCTCATGATATGTCCAAAGTATGATATCTTCAATGTAGATGTATTTTGCTTCTAACCAGAGTTCATGCTATATGAACTAGGTCCATGATGGTGAACCTTGGCACTCCAGATGTTCTTGGACTTCAATTCCCAGAAGCCAAAGCCCCCTGTGAATCCACACAAAGAGGTTTACTGCGATTCATCTGGCCCGTGCTGCCTCTCGTTGCTCCCGGAAGCAGAAGTAAAATGTGCCCGTACGGAGGAAGGGTTAACCCAGAAGAGCCTTAACCGTATGGGTGCATTTTACTTCTGCTTCCAAGAATGACGAGAGCAGCATGGGCTGAATGAATTGCAGTAAACCCATTTGTGAGGATTCACGTGGGCTTGGGCTTCTGGGAAGTGAAATACAAGAACATCTGGAGTGCCAAGGTTCACCATCATGGATCTAGGTGTTCTCTCTCTCTCTCTCTCTCTCTCTCTGAGAGACCATAACGTTTCTAACCTCTCTATCACATTAGCAAAGGCAGGGGGAAGAGCATTTATTTATATTTAGATTCTTTCTTAAAGCACATATCAAGGGATATCAGCAGGAATTAGGTAGCTCAAGCCCTTATCATATTTACTGCTTGAATTCAGAAAGCATTAAGCATTGCCTTTGTTATCATACTTCAGTAGATAAGAGCAGGGAACATGTGTAGCTCCTGTTATGTTTCTGCATAACTATCAAAAGAAACATCTACCTTTTAGTGTTACATTAGTGGCTTTATAATTATCACCCTAGAGAATGCAGAGCACTCTGGAAAAACCCAGTGGGCAATACCAACAATTGGAAATTAGAATTCACAGTTCTCAGATAATGAAACCCCAGCTCTTAGTTGCCACACTAGCTTTGAGTGGGCAGTTTGTGCCCCATAACTTGTATAATCTCTGTTCCTTATCCCTTTTCTTTCTTGCCATTTTAATGCTACTAGTCGAACACAAGAGTTCAATACATAAAACCAAAGGAAAAATATAGGTTTATGTATCAGTTAGATCGGCAGACATTATGTATGGAGGATCTTCTCCTTTTTCTCCAGGTGCCATATCCATTCCAGATATTGGTTATCATCATGGCGATAGTCTTCCTGTTCTTAACCCATCAGAACAGATCTTCTGAGGACATGCCACACTAATCTCTCAGGTTCTTCAGCCATGAAGTCCATCTATGTCCAGGGCCTCTCTTCCCAGGGATCTTTCTTTGCAGAGCGAGTTGGAGTATTCTATACTTTATGTTGTTTCTTGTTATGTATGTACAATGTTGTTTTGAGAGATGTTGCCTCAAAATGTATGAATGTAACCTGACCACAATTACAATGTAGCCCAGCTGTAAAGGAACGCGAGTAAGCTGTCCATAGAGGGCAGCTGCGAGCGTTCAACTCACATGGTTCACATTCACCAAATCACCAACAGCCGCGGGAACCTTTCCCGTACTATCACTACCTGCAGATGGTGGGCGTGACTGGGACGACGTCACGCCGGTAGCAGCCAATGAGCTACCGTGCAACAAGATTCAAATGTATTGTGCTACTGTATATAATGTGATGTACCTCCGCCATTACCACATGTTCATCCTGATCATCAATGAATAAACCTGTGTTAGTCCTTCCTGCGACTCCTTCTTTGTCTTCCGTGCAAGACACTAAATTTCTCGTGATATGGCCAAGGTATTGGAGCTTTCTTTGCTTAATGGTCTTAAACAGTTCTTGTTCTTTATCCATCTGGCACAACACGTTAGTCACATGATATCCTTAGCAGCTGTCTGTAGATCAACATTTCAAAAGCTTTGATTCTCTTCAGATGCTAAGACAGTAGACAATTAACTGATATAAGTGTAAAAAACAGTTCAATAAAAAATCACTATATTATGAAATGATGTGGGAGCGAATGGGGAAAGGGGTTTAAAATTACAGTATTTATCTCTTCCACTGCAGCTGAGGCTTGCCTGTGGGGGCTGGCTTGCTGTATTGTTCCCTGTGAGGGGCAGCAATGGTGCTAAGGGGAGTGCCTAGGGGGTGCTCCCCCCCCCCCGGGGAGCCTTAAAACTTCTCCTTCCTGGCTCTGTTATGAGGAACATACCCCATGACACCTTGGTTTTATAAAAATAAATAAAAATATAAATAATATATATACTACTCTCTACCTTGAAAATCCTGGGAAAGGTCACCATAAATCAGAACTGTCTTGATGACTCTTCATGAAAAAGACACTAAAGCAGTTATTTATGGTGAACCTTTTAGAGACTGAGTGCCCAAACAGAGGGGTGGGGCAAACTGTGCTGGGGGAAGGAGGAAGCGCTCCCATTAGGATGCTGGGCAGAGGGGCAGGGTGAGCTCTGTGTGGGGTGATGGCATGTGCACCGACAGAGAGGGGTCTGCATGCCCCTTCTGGCACACGTGCCATAGGTTTTCCACCACTGCACTAAAGGAATAAAAAAGTCCCCATAATACCATATATGGAAGACACAGAGGTGGCATGAAATGACAAGAAAGGACACAACTGATTGGCAACTTTACCATCTGCACTGGAAGTGTAGGGAGGATCCCTGGGTGAGGTCGCTTGGGCTTTATATTATCTTACATGTCTACTTCTGCTCATTTCATTTAGGTGTTATCTAGGTTTATGGAAGGTTCTGCATTGGCTTGTTTAGATTTAGTTTCACACTCACTACAGGACTCAATTTGAATGGAATGCTTGTGGGCATTGAATGAGACGGCTTAAAATCGAGTTTTGGCTTTGAGTGATTAGATTTATGTACAATCCAATAGGTTTTCTACTTCTTCTCCTCCTTTTGTTTCCCTTACTGTTTTATGTTTTTCCACTCCTTTATTCTCCTTGGATTTTTACTCAACTGGATCATGCTCTTCTGCCTGACACTCTTCTTCTTCTTCTTCTTCCGCATCCGAATCCAAATATTGGCGGTCATCATGGCGATCAGCCATGAAGACTGTCCTGAGAATATAATGCAAGTGGCCTTTCATCTGTCTTCTGAATTGCAGCGTGACACCCTTACCACTGATCTAGTTCCGCAAATCACTTTCTGGTCCTAAGCCTTTTGGACATGCAAAGTCCTCATTAGCCCCAGGCCAGGATGGATGAAACTGCTGCCCACCATCAAGATGGATTCAAGTGGGATTTAATCCACTTGGGGACAATCACCCTTCCCAGTGGACTTCAGCACCCAAGGCTATTGGTCCTCGGGGTTGTCCTCAGTTAAGCACCACCTGGCACTCAGTGTTGAGTCGCTGGCAGTATGGTCTATTCTATTACCATAGCAGGATAACCTGGTCAGACTGTTGCCTGACATTAGACAAAGCAAACTGTTGCTCTGGTCTGCCTTGGGCATGATTAATGGAGACAGAATATTGTCATAGTTCCTTTAGCTTTTTCTCCTCCCTCCACACTGCATTGGGTGTAGTGATGGTAGCATTTCTTCCGGTTCTTAGTGAATTTTCGACATGGCTACAAAGCTGTTGGCCCAAAACACAAACATACATCCATGTGTCTGCAAATTTGGCCTACAGGTTTCTTTGTCTTTTACCCTATTGACATGTGTCATGGTGATAAGCATAAACTGCTGAGCACTACCCTCCTTTTTACAGCCATCCAAACTTCTCTATTCAAGAGAATGAGAATCACAGAGCTTCGGGTTTCCAAAATGCAGTTTGGAATGGGGATCTGGATCAGATCAATAAGTATTCAGATTCCTTCACATCAAACCAGGCCTCCAAAATTTCATTCAGGAAGCTTTTGCACAGCCCTAATTACAACGTAGGACTGTGGTGGCTTAGTGGTTAAGATGCTGAACTTGACGACTGGAAGGTCAGCAGGTCAGTAGTTCGAGACCTGAGTATTGCACAATAGAGTGAGCTCTCATCTCTGTCTCAGCTCCTGCCAATGTAGCAGTTCAAAAGCAAGAAATTGCAAGTAGATAAATAGGTGCCACTTTGATGGGAAGGTAAACAATGTTTCGTGCACTCCAGTGTTTAGTCATTCCTGCCACATGTCCATGGAAACTTCTGCAGACACAGACAGCATTGACTCTTTGGTTGTAAACAGAGATGAGCACTGACCCCTAGAGTCAGCTATGACTGGCTTTTGAACAAGGGTGACTTTTACCTTTACCTAATTATAACATGCTCTGATCAACATGAGGAAGGCTTGTAATCTTGCCTACCAGCCGAGGTCTTTTATCTTCCACTGCACCACAATAGGTAGAAAGCCAAGAAGTAAGCTTTCTTCTTTTTTCAAGGTCCACAGCATTGAAGAAACAATTGCACAGCCATGCTTTGAAAATTAAAATCGCTTGCTGAAGAGGGAAGATCTACCCAGTCATCAAGATTTCTTTTTGCAAAGAGCACAATCTCTGCAGAATAGGGGCTGTGTTGGTGCTCAAAAGCTGGGGCTCAGATTTTCTTATACAACATCAAGCACTTGAAAGTGCTACCAACATATGTTCACTGCCAGGAGTAACCGAAAAAGTAGAAGTACAATAAATTTAATAATCTTGTCAATAGCTAAAAAGACTTCCCATGAGACATCAAAGGATGGGTAGGCAAAAATCAGTTGTTAATGAAGAATAGTCATCCTAGCCATAGTGACAAATTTGATTATAAAAATATGTGTTGGTTTCAGTAATTAAAAGAGGAACAATGATTGGATGCACTGTTACAAATTATTCTGGAAAACCTGTCAAATGGAATGTGAAAGCAGAGGTACTATTTTTGTAATGTTTTGCCCTATTTGATCAAGCATTTCAATTTTCAGAAAAACCAAATGCCAATCAGCTTATTAGGACCGAATTGGGCATAGGGAGTGGGGTAGACAAACCAGAGCAACTTCAAGGCTCAAAACAGTTTATTTCAAATGTCATCATTACAGAAACTATCAAGGAACTGTTAGGTTGCTGCAGTGCCTTGAGGGACGGTTGTCAGTTTAGAAGAGTCAGAGATTCATGGAAGACACTTACTGTCATGGTAATAGAAATGGGATCTCTGTGTATCTGTTGTTTTTTTAAAAAAAATAGTGGGCTGTTCACTGGAGGGAGGTGGCAGTGATGCATTCTGGGTTGTTACTGGGTAAGTATTGTGTTTTAGTCAAAACAATCTGACCTCGTGTTCCAGAGAAAATGAAACTTAAGCTTTGGTAGACATGGGAGTACTCTGTAGCGTTTGGCTGGAGTCATTTAGAGTAAGTCTGAAGAGGTGGATCTTGTTGGAGGAGATAAAAAGGAAGGTTGGAGGATGGCCCTTTTTTGCTCTTTTGCTCCACACTGTGTAAGTCTATAGGTGTGCTGTGAAATCTCCAATCATGTAGTCACTTTTAAGCTAAGAGGGGACCCTCAGGGCATCCACACTTATGGTAGATAGGTTTTCATTATTTTAAATGGACTTTCAGAATTGAAAAATCTTCATTTGCCTAGAATTGTTTTGCTTCCTGAAACTAAGAAATCTGTAGCTGGTTTTGCTACAATATTCTTTAAGAGACATGAAGATGATTGGAGTTGTTTATTTTATTATCCGCTACCTTACTAAGAGCTTGACTCATGTGTGAGAAGGCAAGCTAAAATCTTAGATTGCTTAGCCACAGGGCATTAATTCAGGTGCAGTCTGACTTAATTGTAGGCCTAAATGGTCTACTCTGGAGCAACGGGTCCATCACACTTACTCTACACAATAGCCCTGTTGGAAAAAAGTGTCAGTAATTTTAGAGATCCTTTGAAGCAATTTTTAAGCATTGTTAATCCATTGGGTCACCTGAAGTAGGAAGTGATTTAATAGCACATAATCATAACAATTTCCCCTTTCAGAATTCTGTCTTCCATTTCTCAGAATAGCAGCAACCATAAAAGCATACCAATGCATATATCAGAGAAAATGTATTCTAGTGGGGAAACATCAAGATGCATTATATTAAGAAAAACTTTGTTTATAATTTATGTGCATTAGGTATTCTTTATGTACAAAAAATATGGTTATGGGAAGTAATGCAAATAAAAAATACATGAATATTTCCTACTTTTTAAAAACACTTGTGAACTGATAAAGAATCAGGAATTTAAAATGGGGGGAATGAGAAATGGAGACAATCTCATTTAAGAGATTTGTACATCTGGGTCTATTGTGTGCAAATGTGTTGAGTCCTTTTTATAAACCATTGGTGGTATCTCATCACTACAATGACACCACAACATTAGTTCTTAATGTATTTGAAATTTAATGTACTATTACACAGTTATAGTGGTTTGGTACTTAATAGTTATAATATTTGTCACCATCTCTTCTCAATTATGTTGCCTGCGTTTTCTTTTTCATAGGCTCAGTTGGCAAGTCTCTTCTGCCTATCAGGTTTAAAAGGCAGCTTTTGATTTCTTGGGATCAAACTAGACATTAACAGAAAGGTGTATCCCTATGTTTAATCCATTTGCTCACCCACAGCAGGGTTTCCTGACAGATGCAAGTCTCAGCCATAAAACAAGGAAATTAATCATGTCTTTATCTTTCAGTGGTCAGTCATTGAACAACCCATGCTAAATTAAAGTGGGGAGGAAGAGGAAGACCTTATGTTATGACTAACAGGTGTCTACCACCATTGGAGCAAATATCTTCTAAAAATGTACTATGTGTGTCAGTGATGGCCAACCTTGGCACTCCAGGTGTTCTTGGACTTCAATTCCGAGAAGCCCAAGTCAGCACTCTTGCTAATCAGGGATTCTGGGAATTGAAGTTCAAGAACACCTGGAGTGCCAAGGTTGGTCATCACTGACATATGTTGTCTAGTTTGACCCCTGCTCAATGCAACACCAGTCTCTTAGTCTCTGACACATAGAACAGCTACTCGCCAAGCTGTTGATTTCTTTTGTTTTATTTCTCTCCCTACCAGGTTGTGATTTAATCCCAGTCCAATATCTCCGGTGGGGTGACCCAGAGCCAATTGCAGCTGTAGTCTTTGCCTGCTTGGGTCTCCTGGCTACCATGTTTGTCATGGCTGTGTTCATCATATACCGTGATACGCCAGTCGTCAAATCGTCAAGCCGGGAACTCTGTTACATCATCTTAGTAGGCATATTTTTGGGTTACTTGTGCACCTTCTGCCTCATCGCAAAGCCTCAACAGATCTACTGTTACCTTCAACGGATCGGTATTGGCCTTTCCCCAGCGATGAGTTACTCTGCCCTGGTGACCAAAACAAACCGCATTGCAAGGATCCTTGCTGGCAGCAAGAAGAAAATTTGCACCAAGAAACCTCGATTCATGAGCGCTTGTGCCCAGTTGGTCATAGCATTCATCTTAATCTGTGTCCAGCTGGGCATCATTGTCGCTCTTTTCATAATGGAGCCCCCAGATACAAAGCATGATTACCCGAGTATCCGAGAAGTGTATCTGATATGCAACACCACCAACCTGGGGGTTGTGACTCCCCTTGGATACAATGGCTTACTCATCTTAAGTTGCACCTTCTACGCATTCAAGACCAGAAACGTTCCTGCCAATTTCAACGAGGCCAAGTACATTGCTTTTACCATGTACACCACGTGCATTATATGGCTAGCCTTTGTGCCCATTTATTTCGGGAGCAACTACAAAATTATCACCATGTGTTTTTCGGTCAGCCTGAGTGCCACTGTGGCTCTTGGCTGCATGTTCGTCCCCAAGGTGTACATCATCCTGGCCAAGCCAGAGAGAAACGTGCGCAGTGCATTCACCACCTCCACAGTCGTCCGCATGCATGTTGGGGATGGAAAGTCATCTTCTGCTGCTACCAGCCGTTCCAGCAGTTTGATCAACCTGTGGAAAAGAAGGGGATCATCTGGGGAGACTTTGAGGTAATCTTTGCCCATAAATAATGTTTTTAAAGTTTTTAGTTGATGTGTGGTAGTAAGGGAATGAATAAGCAGACACATTAAAGCACTTGTATGCAACCATAGGATGATATTTGAGATTCTGGCTCTATCTTTTACCTCAACATACAACATGGAAACCATATCTAATCGGCAGCAGTGGCTGTTACTTGTGTCTGGGTATATTCCGCCCCCCCCCTGAAAATCATTTCCCAGAAAAAATGCCATTGATGTGAATTTGTTTAAAGTGGATCCCAGCTTGCCATGAAGTTACCCACACACTATGATCATGGAACCAGCTCCTGCGGCACATATGAAATGAGACATGCAGGATTTGACACCGGGACTGCAATGGACTGCTGCAGCCTTGATATTGACAAGGTGCGCCTTCACAACCAGTCCATTTGGCATGGCCTCTTCCACCTCATGACCATTGGGAATCAGAATAGGGAAGTGGTTCCTCCTTTGTTCACTTTGCCGTTGGGCCCAATATAATGATTTCCAGTGGCATTTCCTCCACTGAGGACCATCATCCCACCTAAAGGGGCTCATCCACCCATAGCTGTTTGCCCCTTTAGGGAGTCAGGTTATTTACCGCCACCCAATACTCGTCATTGACTCACTGGCTGTACGGTCTACTCCATTACTGAAGCAGAATGTCCGGCCAGACAACCATATCTCACCAACCTTCTTCTGAACTGTTACTTAGCTTATCCATGTTGATCGATCCTTTTCACTCTCTTGTCTTTCTGCTTCTTTCTCCCTCACACCTCCATAGTCTTTTTTTCTTCTCTAAACAGATTGATGTTACCCATTCTTGATGAGGTCAGACATAGTCATGGGCCATGGCCCAATAGGTAAAGGCATTTGCATGGAATATTTAAAATAAATGGTGTATGCTGAAGGCCATTGATTAAGTGGTAACTTGTTTCATTTCTATTTGTTCTTCTACAATGCAGTGGGAGATAATTCTCTTTCTTATGCAGCACTTCATTAGTGGGGTCCATCGCATATGTCTTTCCAACCCATAGGTGACACAAGATATTACTGTATATCGCTTGAAGCAAAGGAAAAGTTGTTCCCCAGTTCTCTTCATAAAATCAAGCATATTGGGCTGGAAGCTGAATCTTAATGTGCTATATTACACCTGAGAACTGGACTTTAGTTATGGCAGGGTCAGGCAACCTAAGAGAGTCTGGTGGGTGCACACCTCCAGCCTATAATCCCTGGTCCTTTTTTTGCAGCAACATTTTTGACTGATAAAAGTTCTCTTATATCCTCTAGTGACCAAGAATATTTCTTTATAAAATTAAATTTTGGTGTGTGCTTGGGAGACTATGGGATTCAAGAAAAAATAACAGAGTTGACACCCATTCTCAGTGATGGACAACCATGGCACTCCAGGTGTTCTTGAACTTCAATTACCAGAAGCCCATGTCAGCACTCCTGCTGATCAGGGCTTCTGGGAATTGAAGTCCAAGAACAGCTGGAGTGCCAAGATTGGCCATCATGATGGTATAGAGGAACTTTTGAAGCTTTAAAAAATTGTAATGTGGGTGTACAGCAGTTCTGGCCATCACATGTTCCTAGAACTGTAGTTGAGCGGATTTGTAATATTTAAAATTGTGCAGGGGAGTCAGGAGTTATGGGGGCTATATGGGCTGCTTGTTGACCAACCCTGATGTAGAGGGTTCTGGAAAGATAATATGATGCACATAAGTTTATCCTTCAGCAGAAAACCAGAAAGGCTCAAAGGCTCATGAGAAACATCCTCAAGCCATTTTAAGTCTTCTTAGGTTGGCTGCCTCTTTCTTTCTAATATGGCTGGCCCTCTTCCAATCGAGCAATTCAGGTACAGTAGTTGAATTCCACTACCGCATGTTTCCATTATTTATGTACACACTACAGCAACATTGGTTTGGAACATGTGGTCCCTTTCCACTTGTAGGTGATGTGTCCTCCTGAAACCTTGTGCAATCCCTAATATGGTACCTGCTTGTAAGAGAAAAGAAAGAAAGAAACACAATATACTGTTTTTCACTGGCCTCTGAGGACCTGTTGAGTCAGCTGCTCATTTGCCAAGGAGAAGCCAACAAATGACAGCTTATCCAAAACAAGAAGTACAAATTGTTTTCCTCTTGTCTTTGAAGCTGTTAATCCAAAATTCTTTCTCTCTCTCTCTGCTGATAGGTGAATCCACTTTGGGCTTATTGAATATCTGTGTGCAGTGAAAAGAAAACATAATTGCTTCATCACTAGAAATTCATCGTTCAGTCAATAGGAGGGGATCATTAGAAGCTATATTTGGGATTTCCACAAGAGTTTTCCAAGTGATTTATCTGGTGTAAATGTTGTTCTCCTCATGCCATCCTTCCTACTCTTCTCTCTTTTAGCTGATTGTTACTTGTTCTTGTTCTAATTTTTAATTTTAATTTAATTTAATTTTCAAATTTGTATGTTGCCCCACTCGCAGAGCGACTCTGGGTGGCTAACAAAGAATGGAAGCGCGGTGCCAAAATGGCCGCCGCGCTCTTTGCGGCCCCCCCACCGGACGAAACCATCCGGGTAGTTAGGGGCGTGGCCAGCACCCTAATAAAAGGGCTGGCCACGAGGCAGCCGTGCTGCCATTTTGGCGAACCGACGGAGCGGAGAAGTTTTTCCTCATTACCTCCGTCGCTCGTGTCTTCTTGAGGGAAGCCTTTTCGGGCAGCTTTCTCTTTCTTTAGCCTTCCTAGCTACTTTAGCCATGCCCTCGAAGAAGAAGGCAGCCGCGAACGTGGCTCGATCGGCGCAGAGGCGTCAGCCGGGTCAGAGGACCGCGACTGCGCCCGTTCCGCAGCCACCTCTAGCGGACCCCACCGGGAACGGTGGGATGGGATCGGTAGCTCCTTGGCCTGATGCGCGGAGCATGCCCGCGGCCCCGGACGGGGCCTCGGCCCTTGGCCCGCAACCGACGAACACGGCCCCTGCCATGGTTCGTGCGGTGGGGCCGTCTTGCCCGGGTGCGCAGTTCCCTATGGGGGGTGCGAGCCACGGAGGGTGGTTGGGTTCTCTGCCCTTACAGGATGTTCCTACGGCTTCCCAGGGGCTGAGCATGGGCTCTTGGCCTTATCTGGCCCCTGGGGCTCAGGGACCTGGACAGGTACCCGTGAATTTTGGGCCGGTTGCCCAATTGCCCCCTGTCGGGGCCGGGCCCTATGTCGACGTGGAGGCCCTTCTGGCCCGGGTTGCGGCCCTTGAAGCGTCCTTGGCGAGGGCCAACCAAACAGGGGTATCTCTAGGTTTTCAGGTTCCCCCTTTGGCCGCCGAACAACGGCCGGCGATGGGTCGGGTTGAGCCGCCTGAGGCATGTGGGCCGGTCGTGGCCACTGCCTCGCAGCTCCCCACACCACAGGTGCAACAGTCTGGTGCTGGTTTGGCTCCGTCGGCGAGCTCAGCTTCGGTCGTGAGCTCCGACGCCCCCAGCGGGCCGGAACCCCCGGTGGGGGCGGCCCGCGGGGGTGCAGCGGGTGAGTATGCAGTCCAAGCTAATGCACCCACACAACTGACTTCATTGGGGGGGCTGTTCAATGGCCTTGGCCTCGCTCGGGTGGCACGGCGGCCCAATGGCCCCCGGCCCACCCAGCGACTTTGCCCATGACACAGGGCGTGGGGCGGGGTGGCGCCCCCAATGTGCTGGGAAATGTGTTGGGGATCCCCGGGCTGGCTCAGGCTCATTTTACTTTACCCGTAGTTCCCTCGGTGCCGGTGTCGGCTTTGCCAACAGCAGGGTATTCCTTGCCCTTGGGGGACCATTTGGCCCAGTCTACCAAAGAAAAGATTTGGAGGGGCGAGTACGTAGATATCTTCTCACTTCTAAATAGGGAGCCGACCAAGGAAGAGAGGGAAGGGCTGGACGAGAAGGATAAGGAGCAGGCACGTCGTCGTAAGCCGCCACGCACGTGGGCAAATTGGCTGCCAGCGTACCTGATTTACATGGCCGTGTACCTTAGGGCTAGGCCGGATTTGGCTATTCCCATGGTCCAATATCTGGACAATATTTACCGGGCTATGGTTGACTTCCCGGGTCCGTCATGGCTGGCTTACGACGAAGAGTTCCGCATGAGAATTCCGCTGCACCCAGAGATGAGGTGGGATGAGCCCTGCCAGAAGCTGTGGCTTCTGTATATGACCCCCACGCGCCCGGCGCCTGGGGAGAGATACCATTGTGGGCATGCGGTCCAACGAGCGGCCCCAGTACAGGTACCCCGCCAAGTGGCGGGGCAGGGGGTTCCAGCCCGCCTGCTGTGCTGGACCTTCTCGTCCAATGGTTCTTGCAACAAGAAAAATTGCAAGTACAAGCATGAGTGCCCCTCTTGTTCTGGCCCCCATGCTGCCTCCGCCTGTCCCAGGCCAGGAGGATACAGGGGCAGGGGTAGGGGCGGACAAGGGACAGGCAAGACTGCCATGGAAGGAGCGGGTTCACAAAAAGGCCCCCTCCCCAATTAATGTCGACATGCTGGAGCGTTGGCTCGCATCGTATCCGAGGAGAGCAGACGCTGTGTACCTCCTTCAGGGTTTTCAACTGGGTTTTCGTATTCCTTTCACGGGGGATAGGTCACCGCAGGATGCACCTAACCTTTTGTCACTTAGGGGAAGGGAGGAGGTGGCTGCCGCCAGCATTAATAAGGAGATTGCTGCGGGCAGGGTCGCCGGCCCTTTCCCCGCGCCCCCGTTCCCCAACCTTAAAGTGTCTCCGCTAGGACTTGTGCCCAAGAAGTCCCCAGGCGAGTTCCGCCTGATTCACCATTTGTCCTACCCAGCCGGCCACTCGGTCAATGATGCTATCCCTGATGACCTTTGTTCTGTCAGGTATACATCCTTTGACCAGGCATTGCGCATGGTGCGCTCATGTGGCCCGGGTGCACTGTTGGCTAAGTGTGACATTAAGTCGGCGTTTCGCCTCTTGCCCGTGCACCCGGGTGACTTCGAGTTGCTGGGTTTCAAATTCCGGGGTGAATATTATTTTGACAAAGCCATGCCATTCGGCTGTTCCATATCCTGCTCGGCTTTCGAGCGTTTCAGTACCTTCCTGCAGTGGGCATTTGTCTGTAGGTCAGGGTCTCGGTCTGTAGCCCATTACCTGGATGACTTTTTATTCGGGGGTGAACGGGGCTGGGACACGTGTACACGTCTCCTCAACACATTTCAGACGCTAATGGAGGAACTCGGTGTCCCTTTAGCGCCCGAAAAGACCGAAGGCCCGTCTGATAAGTTAATATTCCTGGGGGTGGAAATCGACACGGTAGCGCAGGCTTCTAGGTTGCCCGCAGACAAGGTGGCAAGGATAGTTGCCCTTATATCGGACTTACTGGCTAAGCGCAAGGCATCCCTTCGGGAATTGCAGGTGCTGCATGGCCACCTCAATTTCGCTTGCAGGGTGGTCGCACCTGGCAGGGCCTTTGCTCGGCGCTTGTGCGATGCCATGGCAGGCTTATCCAGGCCCCATCATAGGGTGAGACTGACACGGGGCATCAGGGCAGATCTGCATGTATGGCTCCAGTTCTTGAGGGAGTTCAATGGGGTCTCATTTTGGAGGTCTGACCTCCTGGCTTCGCCCCAATTTCAAATTCAGTCTGATGCCTCGGGATCCCTGGGTTATGGGATGTACTTCAATGGGAAGTGGGCATATGGTGGATGGCCACCAGCCTGGTCAGGCACGGGTCGCCTGAGGGATCTCACATATTTGGAATTTTTTCCCATACTGGGGGCCTTGATGCTATGGGGTGAGGAGTGGGCCAACTCTGTGGTGCATTTCTGGTGTGACAATGCGGCTGTTGTCCACATTGTCAACTCACAGACCTCTAAATCTCCCAGGGTCATGGATCTTGTGCGCCATTTTGTATTGCGCAGCCTGCGCTTCAATGTACTGTTCAGAGCCAGGCATGTCCCGGGGGTGAATAATGATATTGCTGACGCTTTGTCCCGCCTGCAGATCTCCCGGTTCCGTGCCTTGGCTCCGGATGCGGAGGAATTTCCTTCGCCACTACCGCAGGAGATATGGACCATTGGCAAGGAGAGGTGAACCGGGCGATAGGCATGTCACTGGCGCCACGCACGCGTAAGGCGTATCACCACGCGTTGGTTTCATTTCAGACCTTTTGTTCCTAATCTCGCCTGCCAGATACCTGGCCGATCCCAGTGGCCCACATCCTCCGTTTTATGGTTTACCTGCACGCCCAGGGCCTGGCACCACGCACCATAGCATCTAGGCTATCAGCGCTGGCTTTTATGGCCAAGGTGGGAGGTCATGCGGACAGTACCGCTGATTTCCGTGCGAGACATGTTTTGGAGGGGTGGGTGCGGGAACGTGGGCGTTGCCTGGACGACCGTCACCCAATTTCCCCTGGGGTACTTACCCAACTGGCACGAGGCTGGCATGACCTATGTTTCGATAGGTATGAGGCAGCCCTGTTTCGTGCGGCTACAACGGTGGCCTTTTTTGGAGCGCTCCGCATCAGCGAGCTTGTGATGCTGTCTAAGGCGGATGCAAGTCGTAGGGCACTGGAACTCGAAGATGTCTATGTTTGCAATGATTGGGCTCAGTTGAGGATACGCTCCTCTAAAACAGATCAGCATGGCGTAGGCAGTGGAATAAGACTGCTACGATGTTCATTGGCAGACATCTGTCCGGTTGGTGCCCTACAGGAGTTCCTTGCACTGCGTGGCACGCACCATGGCCCGTTTTTCTGTCACCAAGATGGGTCTCCCCTCACTAAATTTCAGTTTTGGAAGGTGACAGGGAAGGCACTGGCCAGAGTCGGCCTCCCTGGGGCCCGTTACGGCACCCATTCATTTAGAATTGGGGCGGCCTCTACTGCGGCTGCTTATGGGTACTCCGGGGCTGACATACGCAGCATGGGGAGGTGGGACTCACACTGTTTCCGTGAGTACCTTCTGAGTCACCATGTATCTCTCCTTCCCTGTTTTTTCCCTTGACAGATCCTGGGTGTCGTATCACACCGGTGACAGTATGGCTGGTGGGCCATAGCTACGTGCACAGGGCAGCGCGTTACGCTGCGGCGACAGATTGGGGACCCCGACTGGGACTGGGTGCATACGCACATTTCACATGGCACGGTAAGCCCGGTATGTTGTGGCGGGAGCTTTTGCCATTCCTCTTTTCGTCGAGGAGTGCCGACCCGCCCGACATTCTGATCATACACCTTGGGGGTAATGACTTGGGTCAGGTCACTGGCTTATCGCTGAAGCATGCGATTTGCGCGGACCTCGCCTACTTACATTACGTATGGCCCGCCACAACCCTTGTTTGGTCAGATATGGTCCCACGGCATGCTTATCGGGGAGGCTTCGACCTCCAGGCCCTGGACCACGCTCAGCGCATGGTGAACAGGGCGGTGGCCCGATTCCTTTCGACCAAGGGCTGGGGGCGGGTCAGTCATCATCCCGCCATTAGTTTGCAAAATTTTGGGCTTTATTCAGGGGATGGGGTCCATCTGTCGCGAGGAGGTATGGACCTCCTGCTGGGTGATTGGCGAGCAGGCCTGTCGACCGAGCTGACGGTCTTGGGGGGGGGGCGTCGAGCCTTTATTGAAGCCTCTCCGGGTGGCGGGTAGCACTGGTAAGGTAAACATTTATGACCCACAGGTATCCGGCAGGTTCGCAATTGACTGGACAACACTAGATAGGCATAAGTTGTTTAAACGTTGTCCGGTCAACGACGAACCAGGCAAGGGGGTGATGGTTACCACTAGACAGCTGGAATCACCCCCTGATTTTACGGATACACGTCAGAGGGTGGGGTCATTAGTTAGATATTGACTACGGTCAACAATTTGTTTGTTGTCAACAAACAAATTGATACAAATAGATACATTGTAACAATTGCCGTTGGCAATTTTGGGTGGTACCTTACCCGTGTTACTTCGGCCTGCTTGCCTTAAGAATTATGATTGGTCGTTTTACCAATAGAAATTTATAATTCGGACTAGGGCTTGAATCAATAAATGTGGCCCATGCCGTTATCCACTTTCATTTGTGTCTGAGTCCATCATTGGGGGGGTGCGCCTGCAATGGAAGCGCAGCGCCAAAATGGCCGCCGCGCTCTTTGCGGGGCCCCCCCACCGGACGAAACCATCCGGGTAGTTAGGGGCGTGGCCAGCACCCTAATAAAAGGGCTGGCCACGAGGCAGCCGTGCTGCCATTTTGGCGAACCGACGGAGCGGAGAAGTTTTTCCCCTCCACTCCCTCCCTAGTTAACAGTGTGATTTCTTGCTCGCTTCGGGGCCGGGTGGGAATTTTTGGCTGGGACTCGCTATTGGCCCTTGAGTCCTGGCTTTTTCGCCCATCCCACACTGTTGCTATGGTTTGATATAGGGGTTGTTCTGTGCTGCTGTTGACTTTGGTCACATTGGCGGGTAGCACTGGTAAGGTAAACATTTATGACCCACAGGTATCCGGCAGGTTCGCAATTGACTGGACAACACTAGATAGGCATAAGTTGTTTAAACGTTGTCCGGTCAACGACGAACCAGGCAAGGGGGTGATGGTTACCACATAGACAGCTGGAATCACCCCCTGATTTTACGGATACACGTCAGAGGGTGGGGTCATTAGTTAGATATTGACTACGGTCAACAATTTGTTTGTTGTCAACAAACAAATTGATACAAATAGATACATTGTAACAATTGCCGTTGGCAATTTTGGGTGGTACCTTACCAGTGTTACTTCGGCCTGCTTGCCTTAAGAATTATGATTGGTCGTTTTACCAATAGAAATTTATAATTCGGACTAGGGCTTGAATCAATAAATGTGGCCCATGCCGTTATCCACTTTCATTTGTGTCTGAGTCCATCATTGGGGGGGTGCGCCTGCAAAACACAATATCACAGTTACAGTACAAAATATCAAGTCACAAGCATTTCAGAAACATTACAGCAAATATCCCAACCACCATCACAAAATAACAACCCATCACAAAACACTTGAAAGAATACACAATAGGTTGCTATCTACTGTATTTCACTTGTCCTCATAGCACGGTCTTATGCTCTGGCCTCACATCTTCCCTGCTTGCCAAATCTGGCCCGTGACACTATTTTGTCTCAGATGGGAGAACAAATAAAATCTCTCCCTCATCCATTCATGATGCAGAGTATCCAAAGCTGGCCAAGTCACTTTGGCATTTGAAGCAGAAAATCCCATAACTATCTCATTAAATAACAAGTGGCTGTTCTTTTATGGCAGCCAAAATCAGCTGTCTGAGGTCAAAGGCAGGACGAGTCTTGAGATTTGTCGTTCCATATGTCTATATTGGGAGTCTGTGCTTCTATGAGAATCCTATACCTATGAAAAACATGGGAGGTGCAAAATTAAGTCAAAGATGAAAGCGAGCCATTGCAGTTATACACGAGGGCCAGAGAGGTTTTAAAAAGAACTTGAGAGTGACTGTGGGTTTTGGAGGGGTGGATATGAAGGAAAATGCTATAGACCAGTGTTTCCCAACTTTTGGTTTTTAGACTTCAATTCCCAGAAGCTTAAGTCACTTTCCCCAAAGCACTGATCAGCCTATGTACCGACTTAGGCTTTTGGGAAATGATCCCCCCCTTTGGGAACCACTACTGTAGAAAATCAAGACAATGAAGAGGCTTGATATGTATGGAAGAAAATACAGTGGACCCTCGCTTGACAAATTTAATGAGTTCTCTGGGACCTTTTGTACGACGAAAAATTTGTAAAGCGAATTTCTCATAGAAATGCATTGAATGCAATTTCCCATAGGAATGCATTGAAAACCAATTAATCCATTCCGGGAAAAATTTGTTAACTGAGCCACTATTTTCTGTTTTTTTCCTTTTGTTATGTGAATTTTGTGTTAAGCGAGCTGCTTGTTAAGCAAGGGTCCACCGTATAGCCATAATCCTGTTGTTTAACATAGTAAATCACACTACAGGTAGCATGAAACTCAAAAGGGAAAGGTTGGCCAATAGTACAAATCAGTGTGGATTTGGTAAGTCAATACTGTATCTCCATAACTTGATTCAAATAGGCCTAGTCTAACTGTAACTTATTTTGCAGTAGTGACCAAGAGGAAGCATTACTCTTAAAAGATTTTTACTTTAAGTGAACCTTTCCTTTTTGAATTTCATGCTGGCCACAGTTAGGCAGCCTGACGTACCTAATATAGGGTGGAAGAAAGTCAAATAAGGAGGGGGTGAAAGGAGAACGAATTAATAAATAAGTTAAGTAATTTGAGGAACAGATTACTGTGATGCCACTGTGCTGCAGTAACTCTCATTGCTGTGATCAAACAAACTTAAGTGCTACACATAACCTCACTCAATGTTCCTACTTTCCCTGATCATTTCTGCCTAAATTCATGCCCACCGCTCAACTCTTGGAAATTTTCTTTCTTTCTTTCTTTCTTTCTTTCTTTCTTTCTTACTTACTTACTTACTTACTTACTTACTTACTTACTTACTTACTTACTTACTTACTTACTTACTTACTTTACTACACTTCTCCAGACTCTCTGCTCTTAGCACAGCCAATAGTTTTCTGGAGGATTCTGGATGGTGGACTCCAAAACCATACCTTTCTTGAGCTCTGAGATTGCTGGAATGCAGACCCTACAGGCTTTGATCAGGACCATGCTGTTCTCAAGATGCTGGGAGTGGAGGGTGGAGATGATGGCAGCCCTGGCTAGAAACTTCCTAACAGTAGGACTGCAGCATTGGGAACAATATATCTATTAGATTTCTAGCTCTCAAAGATCCTCAAAACACTGAAGACTGTTAGTTAGGGAAGGGAAAGGGCTCAGGAGCTGTAAGAGTTTTTAGTTTGAAGTTTAGTATGAACCCTACACCCAAAATAGGTTCAGTATTTGGATCTCTGTTTTAAAGTTTGGACTAAAAATCGGATTGAATTCACTGTTCCCAGAACCTCCCACTCACCTCCACTTATTCTACAGGTATAATTTGCATGCAATCCTCTCTTCTATTGTATTTAAATATTCCTGAATTCTGTCTCAAAACAAGTTTATAAGGCTACTTTATATTTAAATGAATATAAAAACAGCCCACACCGAAGGATAAATCCCCAGTTCTGTTTCCTGTTTGGCAGCAGACTCATGAATCTATTCAACCCAACATTGAAGTAACTGGAAGCCAAAACAAAACCATGCCAACAAAACGTTCTTTGAATTGGAAAGATGGGGTTATATTTAGATGGAACAGAGTGTTGCGTGGAAGTGAGTCACGCCAGTTCTTAAAGAAGCATGCTGTTTAAGTCATGCCAGGACGTGGAAGGGCTCTTATCATTAACGCTGTGCTCTTTTGATGCTAATTGATGGCCCTGCCATGTTGCCTGGAAGAGCTGTCAAAAAGATAGCGCCAGGGCTCCATTCAAAAAGTTTTCATGTTGTCAGCTTCACAAAAGGAAAGGAACAAAAAGCCTGCACAGTCTCCTTTTTGTTGCGTGCATAAGGATGCTATTGAACAAAAGAAGAAATAGCAAAACTTTTAGATCAGCAAAACAGGTAGACATTGTCTGTTAGCAGATATGAAAAGGCCATAGTGGTTCTTCTTGATAAAACCACCAACCCAACATTGCTGAGATATCCTGTCAAGGAAGGCCTCTCCCCACCTTCAGTGTGATGATCCCATGGTCAGCTTGAAAAGAAGTGAAGACTACTCATGAATCTTCCCTACATGAGTTTGCAAACATTAGCAGGCTCTCATGATGGATCATCAATGAGACACATGGAACACTGTTACCTTTCCTGACAAAGTAGTATCTATTTATCATCTTGCAATTTTTTGCTTTTGAACTGCTAGGTTGTCAGGAGCTGGGACAGATGACAGGCATTCACTCCATCATGCAGCACTTGGGTCTCAAACTGCTGATCTGCTGACCTTCCGGGCATCAAGCTCAGCATCTTAACCACTAAACCACCATGGCCCCTTGAGATAAATAAGGAATGGTTTTATCAGTTCCACTCCCTCCCTGAATTTCCATGGCTAAGTGGGGATTCAAATCCTGATCTCCAGTTACCACTTTGATGAATTTTTGGGAATAGTAGCGGTGTTAGTCTGTGTTTCAGTCATATCAGAGAATAAACAAAACAAAAACACTGTAGCACTTTAAAGACTAACTATTATATTTCAATGTGAGCTTTCATGGATCAAGTCCACTTCGTCGGACACTGATGTCTGATGAAGTGGACTTGATCCATGAAAGCTCACGTTTAAATATAACAGTCTTTAAAGTGCTACAGTGTTTTTGTTTTGTTTATTCTCTGATACACTTTGATGAAATTCACCCTCAGCAGGGCTCCTTATATATTCTTGATGCACCATAACTTCATATACTGCCACCATTCCTAAACCTTCCAGGAGGGTTACCAAGACCCAGACTTTTGCAGAATACCTTTAAATCCCCAATACAGTTGCAGATGTGGAATCTGTGCATTCTTTCTGAATTCAGCTTTTCCCTGATTATTATGGTAAGCAGGATGACAAGAAGAAAACACAGCAGGCAAGGGATTAGAGACCCAAAAAGACACAATGATGGGTAGAAGAAGTCATCCAACTACCTCATCTTCTATTATATCACTAGGGGGGCACAATGTGAATCTCCAAGTTTTAACCTGACCGTCCTTTCATACAGAGTTCTCCTTTAGCATAGGGAAGTAGGAGAGTTAAGAGGGCAAGCAAAGTAGCAAAGATCAAGACAGAGAAAAGATTAACATGAAGTGAAAGGTTGATTGCCTTTGGGTGAAACAGGCTCATCATGATTTTCACAAGAGAAGAGTGAACTTCCTTACAGATATCTTGGCATTAGAAGATGGAATTACTTAATTGCTGGAAGCATTTGATTCTCATTGCAGGAGCTTTTTTCACCTCACGTTATAGCTTGTAAATTCTCTTGCTTTGCCTTGTGATTGGTCTTCAGGGGTTAAACAGAGGCTTCGTCATGTGCCTAAGTCCAGTCGCTGGAACACTGTTGGGATTTCAGCATTAAATATGAGTTATCTGTAACTTGCAATCTGGACTGGAGCCAAGTTGGGAAATTGAAATCAAGGCTGGGATTGAAATTAAAGAAGTAGGATCAGTCAGGACTAGACATCTATAGGTCATATAGAAGTGGGAATAGACTTGGTGTAGAGGTTAAACCCTCTTTCAGCCCTATGTTTGGTCACTCATCTTAGTCTTGTAAGGAGAGGAGCAGGAGAGCCACATGGAAAAGGCAGGAACTAAATATAAGAAAGTGAATCTAGCCATGTTATCCTGCTATGGTAATAGAGTAGACCATTGTTGTGTCCGAACGCAGGAAGGACTCTGATCAGCTTGAACAGTTCAAAACATAAGTGATTTATTAACAGCTCATAACTAGGGTAGTTCAGACCAAAGAATAAGGGTGAGATGACTTGCTTATGTACACAGAATAGCAGTGGGAGAACTAGATACATTTACCCGTCATCTCAGAAAGGGCGAGAACCAATCAGAACATAATGAAAACAACATACAGTTTGCACCTTGCAAAAAGGGCATGCTTTAGCAGCAAAGACTTGATTGCAAAACCAACAGCAATTAAACACAAGGACATAACAACCATACTGTCAGCAATTCAACACTGAGCGTCAGGTGGCGGTTAATTAACCTGACAAGCCTGAGGACTGGCGCCCTTGGTGAAGTCCTCAGAGAAGGGTGGTGATCCCCAAGTGGATTAAATCCCATTTAAATCCATCTTGATAGAGGGCAGCAGCTTCATCAATACTGGCCTTGGGCTGAGGACGACTTTACATGCCGAAAGGGCTCAGGACCAGATAGTGACTTGTGGTGCTGGATCAGTGGTATGGTTGTCATGCTGCGATGCAGAAGGCAGATGAAAGGCCATGGCATTATATCCACAGGACAGTCTTTATGGCTGATTGCCATGATGATCAATATTCGGAATCGGATACAGCACAATAACAAGAAGAAATATAAGAAATGAATAAATGAACAAACAAGAAATAAACAGATAGTGCCTTCCCTAGCTTTACCTGCTGATTTGGTACCAGTTTTGCAGCCAAAAAGTATCTCTCTAATACACTTCTGTGCCTATAATCATTAAATGGGCAGGGCCAAGAGGATTCCTGTGAAAACAGGATTTTAGCAGCAGTGTGCTTGTGATTTTTCTTTCCCTCTAGCACCCTCTCTTGATGAAGGAATTCCCCTGCAATATCTGAAGCAGCCAGGGCAGGGATTTGACCTCAGCCAGCCTCGAACTGTGATAGAGTGGAAATTTAATTAGATCACTGCCCACAGTATAAATCATGGTCTTTGCAAAGTCTAGACCCGTGATGGTGAACCTTGGCACTCCATATATTCTTGGACTTCAATTCCCTGAAACCCAAGCCCCCGTGAATCCACACAAAGGGGTTTACTGCGATTCACCAGGCCCGCACCACCCTCATCGCTCCTGGAAGCAGAAGTAAAACGCGCCCGTACAGGTGGGTTTTACTTCTGCTTCTGGGAGAGATGAGGGCAGTGAGGGCCAGATGAATCACAGTAAACTGCTTTGTGTGGATTCACGGGGGCTTGGGCTTCTGGGAATTGAAGTCCAAGAACATCTGTAGTGCCCAGTTTCGCCATCACGGGTCTAGGGGTCTTTTTGGTAGGTGTTTCTTGTGTTTTTTAGTCTTCCCCTTTTGTGTCCAGTTCAGACTTTAAAATTCCAAAATGAAGCTACCTTCTTGGCTTTGTTACTAGCCAAACATAAATCCTTATCACTACATGTTTCCGTTAGTAATCAGCCGACCAGTAAATGAGCCAGATTCTGTATCTCTCCGCTTTTAAACAGTGTGTTGTTGTCTGCCAGCAATTCCCACTTGAGCATGTTCATTTATTTTAGGTACTCTGACCATCAGCCTGTTTAGGGTTCTCCAAGTGACACAAGGGAGGTCGAGTTCCTCAGACATATCCTCCTTTAATGTTATTCCTTGTCCAGTGATCTTATTCCTCCATCTTCTAATTTGTTTCACGTAGCCTTTGGATGCTTGGATGCTAATTTCCTCCATCATCTGCTTTTTTTAGTTGCACATACCTTTGCATTTTAATCTTGGGCATGAGTTTCACAAGATAATGTCTTCATGATTATGAATTCTTTTTTTAAAAAAAATGGTTAATCATTTGTAGATGAAATGATTAAAATCTGTCAGTAGACTGACACAAAGTGCTCCTTGTTCATTGGGCATCAAATTAAAGGTTGCAGGTCTAAGTATTCTAAATATAATAATAATTATGTGCTGTCAAATCAATTCAGATTTATGATGACCCTTCCTAGGGTTTTCCAGGTAGTGACTACTCAGAGCCATTTCCCATACCATTCTTCTGCACAGGAGGAGTCCTGGGATACACAGCAGAGGATCAAAATCCCAGCCTCTAGTCCTGTAGCCAGATACATGAGTTCAGTTAGCTTTTTAAAAGGACCTTTACATTTTAAAATGGGCATGAGTTTCACAAGTTCATGACTTCATGGTTATGAATTATTTAAAAAATGAACCAATTAATCATTTAGAGAAGAAATTAGTAAAAACAGTCAATAGACTGGTTTAAAAGGTGCTCCTTATTCAAAGTCAAAGTATTCGGACTATAACGCTAATAATTCTGAACTGTCATATCAGTTCAGATTTGTAGTGACCCTTCCCAGGGTTTTGCATGTAGAGAGTGGTTTCCCATTCTCTCTTTTATTTAATAAAGTTTTTATTTATTTTTAATTTCAAATACAGCAAACAATAACAAACATAAAAAGACAAAATATGAAAAAGACAAAGACAAAATAAAAAACCCACCTTATTTAAGTATTATGTGCACCCACCACCAATGGGACACTATATAGCTCAACTAACTATTCTCTATATAGCATTTTACTTATAGATTTTTCACCTCTTTCCAAAAATATGCATATTCTTATCCTGGTTTTACTCCCTTCCACTAAAACCAATATCTCTTTAAAATATCTCTTTTTTAAATAATCCCTTTTTTAAATTTTAATTCACATGTCAATCTATCATTTATTGTCATATTCCATATCTCCGATTCAGACTTGCAATCTACTTTCAGAATTGGTTTCCCATTCTGTTCTTCCGGTTGGGGGCGGGGGGTACCCAAGGTTATACAGGTTGGCTTTTCTGGGGGGCATAGTGAGGATTGGACCTCCCAACCTCTGGCTTTGCAACCAGAAACATAGATCCCTGGAGTACTTTTTTTGTAACTTTTGGATATGGTTAGCACCGTTGCAGAACAGGCAATGCCATGTCCCCTTACTTCACACCACCCACCCCGGACAACTGTTTAGTTCCCTTGCAAGTGGGATGCAATTGGAGATGGCAGACAGAAGGCTTTTCCTGTCTTTAAAGACAGGTGAAAGGGTCTGATAGGACCATATATAGAAGGAACAGGTACATGGCAGTGGAATATGTGTGTTTTAACTTGTTATGAGCTGCCCAGAGTCGGGTTTACCTGATTGGGCGGCATATAAATTTGAATATAAAATAAATAAAAAATAAAGATCTCCAGTTAGGTTCCACCGCAACCAGCACCAGCTATACACCTTAAAGCCAGGGAGCCTAATGGTTAGAGCAGGGGTTCCCAACCTACAGCCTGTGGGCTGGGGCCGGCCCGTGACACCATTCCAACCGGCCCATCTCCCCCACACCCAGAAGTACAACCAGACACATTTATGTCAGCTGTAAAACGTCCTCGCAGCTGATGTAAACATGAAAGTGGCCACATTTATGACAGCTCACTCAGCTGTTCCGGGGGCCTGATTAGGCCCATGGCACAAAAAGATTGGCCACCCCTGGATTAGAGAGTTGGACTGGACTTTGGAGATTTAGATTCTTCTAGTCACCCATCATTGATATGTGACCAGGCGCTCTTTTTTGGCTGGCACTACCTCTCAAGGTTGGTGTGACGATAATGTAGAACAAAGTTGAATCTTGTGTATCATCTGAGAGAAAGACAAAGTAGAATTATAACCACATTGCTTGGGAAATGTAAGACTGTTTGCATTAACAGGCAGTTTAATTCATTGATCTGAAACTCTTAAGAACATTTGTTGATTGGTTACTTTGGTCTTCTTCTTCTTCTGTTTCTACGGCAGACATGAAACTACTAAAATGAAGGCACTGTTTGGCGAGTTCATTCTGCAGTACCTTTCACCTGACCTAGTGTGAGAAAGATTAGCCAGCAACACAAGTTTGCCATTATCTGGGTACACCTGATTGTGGTTCAAAAACACAGTACCACACTCTTCAAGGAGGCTCTTTCTGTGTACCCTGGTTACGTTGTTAATCAATCCTTTATCAATGAATGAGTCATGAAACTTAGAATTGCTGAAGGTGGCTATAATGAGCTAATGATGGATATAATGAGAAATGCCAAAGAGCCTGGTTTGGCCTTTTAACCATTAGAATCATGAATTTTTAAGTAATTGATGAGATATTTTGTAAATTTGGGCAGAGAAATAGTTTGTAGCAAATTATAAGCAATGGGGTAAAGCAATAAAGAAGAAGCAAAGGGAAAGAAAACAGCTAACACTGAAAACAATCAGAAACCCAATGTCCATTTCTATGTACCCTCAAAAAAAAGTTGATTGTTAGGATTACTTCCTCAGTGTCATTAGGAGCCTGTTCCCTCATTCAACTCAGACAATTGCTTTGCAAGGAACCTGTATAAGCAAAGGTCCCTTATAAAATTGCTTTTTGCTGATGTGCAAAATGCAAATTAAACAATTAATCCACTCATGCCCATGAAATGCTTGGCTTAACAGGCTACGGGATATCGAAATTTACACAACATGAAGAAGAAAGGGTTTCCATTATATATCAGTGTGTATTTTAAAAAAATGAAAAGGTTCTAGCAAAAAGTAATCTACAATTAAGCAATTGTCATTAACAACTCCTACAAACACCCCCATCTGTGAAGACTTGAGGGCAGCATGTCACACAAATAAAACAGTTGTGACAACCCGCCCTTAATTTGTTTATGAACAGACGGTGATAATGTTTCCAAGCATCCACGCAGCACATTCAAAAAATATGAACTGGGCTAGCTTTCTGAAAATGGATGGGACCAAGATAAAGCCTGGTGGGAGACACATTTTGGCAATTTCACCCTTTCCTGCCTCTGCCTAGGGGGGTCCCAGATATTAGGGAGAGATTTTTCGAGGACACAAGGGCTGTAGCCAAAAACAATAAAATATCTCCCTTTTGCTACTGAAATTCATGTAGCTCTTTTGAGATTTAACAGAATATTTGGAGCTATTTTTATCATTACTGGGGTATATTGCCTTATGAATTGGCGAGGGGAGGATATCACATGGTTCGAACATGCTTTGATGTCTCCTGCTCTCCTTGGTGAGAGGCCATTTTGTGGTGGCTACTAGCATTCAGATTAAAGTTGGTAAGAGGTTGTAGGCTCCTCAAGCAGTGAGACTAATTCTTCGAAGAGCAGGACTGGAGAATAAGAACATTAGATTTTGTGGGGAATGGACCTTTAACCTCCATTCATCCTGAGGTGGTACTCAAACCTAGTGGCCCAACCCAAAGGGTCTAGATTCAATTTGTGATTCCATGCCTTTCAGTCTTTCCCTGTCCTGAAACATCTCAAGAACCTGCCTCCTTGTCTCTGTTTTTGACCCTGAAATTTTAAATCATAGAATGCTGCTCACCAGGCAACCCTAATTCAAATGTATTTATTAATTTATTGAGGTAGCTTCTCCTCCTCCTCCTCTATGTCTAGGTCAGATATGAAAAAGCAAAATGAAAACATCTTTTGGTGAATTAATTCTTTAGTTTATTTCACCTAACCTAGTGTGATAAAAATTACCTGGTACAAGTTTGCTGTTGCCCGGGTTATATCTGTGTACCCCATTGAGGTAGCTAAGAACAAATGGAAAGCTGTAAGCTTACTTTTCAATCATTTTAATTCAGTGGTAAATAGCTAGTTAGGAACTGTGGAACCCTAACTATAACTGCTTTTGAAAAGTAACTTTCCATGCTCTGATTCTGCTCGCCGTTGGGATTGCAACCATGTGGAAGTAAGACCACATGGTTTCATTCATTTGTATAGATTCTTTTTTTCTTATGCAAAGCCTTTAGCTGTTAACAGACAATTAAGTGAATATTATTTAGAGAAATGATCATGGTCTTCTTCTCTTTGTACAATTCATTCTTCAGACAGCTGATGCTTCAGTACTGTGATTTGAATACTTTCTTCTGAAGCTAGTTTTCCTACCCCAGAAACTGAGATATTGAAGACAGAGAGATATTATGACTCATTCTTTCAATGTAGATGATATATTTCAGGTACCTCTGTGGACAAGTTTGATAATGTGAATAATTAAAATGTATAGGTTGCAAAGGGGCAGTAGAGACATTTTCATGAAATTCGGTGATGCAAATTAGATTTGAATGATTTTGACAAATTGCTTCCTTTTTTAAAGCCTCCATCTTATAATAAATTGAGTTTCTTGTACACAATGATTACAGTGGATTTAAATTTTCATGCAGAGCTATAGTTCTCATAGTTGGGCATTCTGTACCATCAGTTTGATTAAAGTGGTCTTGACAGAGTGATACAAGTTGTTTGGTTGCAGAAATGAAGCATATTGTTTCAGAGTCATATTTGGAATTGTTTTGATTTTTTAAGGGAGATGGCATTAGTATATGTGGTACTTTATCATCCAAGGTGTTTCTTAAACATTATTCCTCAGTCATATTTTTTAACAAACACTGCAATGTTTGCCCTCTACCTCATAGCCACCAAAAGCAGAAGCAGACACGTTTACAACAGCCGCAGGTGTGTTTTATGACAGCATTTACAGTAGGGTTATGATCAATGTGTAGTAATGATATGCATTTTGGATATTTTAGTCTACAAATTCCGTAATTATTGGATCCGCATCTATAGGACCTAGACTTTATATATGTCTGTAAAGTAGTCTAAATAGTAATAGTCTTGAGAAAAGGCCCAACTGACTGCCTTCTTGCCTTGAATAGACCTAAGTAAAGATAAAGTTTGCACTTGCTCGAAAACCAGTCGCATCCGACTCTAGGGTTCAGTGTTAATTTCTGTTTACAGCCAAGGAGCTAGCACCATGTGTGTCTACAGACATTTCTGTAGACATATGGCAGGAATGACTAGACACCGGAGTGCACGAAACACTGTTTACCTTTCCAACAAAGTGATACCTATTTATCTACTTGCAATTTCTTGTTTTGGAACTGCTAGGTTGGCTGGGACAGAGACGGGAGCTCACTCTGTCATGCAGTACTCAGGTTTCAAACTGCTGCCCTGCCGACCTTCCAGTTATCAAGTTCAGCATCTTAACCACTAAGCCACCACAGTCCTTGGTTTTACCAAGTACAATTGTGCAAATGGTGCTTTTTCCCCATACATTTTACTCCTACCTTTCCTCCAGTGAGTCTAAATGCATGACTGCATCTTCCTTCTGGACTTTGGCTTCATGACCAGGTAAAGATTTAATTTCTGGTCTCCTTAGTCCTGCACCTACATTCTAACCACTCACCTATTTATTTATTTATTTATTTATTTATTTATTTGTAGCATTTATACACCACCTTCCTCACCACAGGTGACCTAAAGCAGTTCACAACACAACTAAAGCATCGATTAAAACATCAGCAACAATCTTATCTAAAACCAGTTAAGATCCATACCTGTCAAGTTTTGGATTTGGAAATAAGGGAAATTTCCCGGCAAATACGGGATACTTGACAGCTATGCTTATCCTGTGCTGCCCTCCAATGGTGGCAATAGGGCATTGCAATCTAATTAATAATGGATGACGGTGGGAAAGCAGGTAAAATAAGGGGTTTTCCCGGCCAATAAGGGATACTTGACAGCTATGTTAACATCACATATATAAAACTGTCTAAAACCACCCTAGACCCTCCCCAACCCTTTAAAAAGGCCAGAAAGCTAAGCAGGGACAGTATACTTGTATAACCCATACATAAAATCTCTAGCACCATAAACAAAAGATCCTATTTTAATTTTGAATTTAAATTTACAGCATTACTAAACATGCAGACTTTCCCCACCATTTCTTCAAATGCTCCCCCACCAGCCTGGTCTGAAGAATAAGTCTATGATGTTTGCTGATTCCTTAGAAACTTCTGTACTCTGATGCTTGGATTCCACCCATCCACCTGACTTTATTTTCTTGGTCAAATGCCACTTTAGTTGAAGTTCAGTTTCAAAAGGAATAGCATCTGTTACAACTTGCACTGGATGTTTCCTGCAAAAAAATACATTCTGGTGATGCTGGATTCAAAGTGGGGCAAGGGAGTAAGAAGCTAGTTCAGTTTCTCTTCTGATCCCCTATGAATAGAACTTACAAACTCTCTTGTCAAAGAGGTCTGTGCTAAGAGAAGATAAATGAAAAGACTGTCGGCCCCTTCATATCCAGCATCCAGGCAGACTTTTCTAGCTGTCTGTAAGATTACCGCTTAGTGAAAAATTCATTTTAGCTTGTGTAAAATGTCAGCTGCAATTACTCTACATGTGATTGTTTAATTATAACAGCTTTATTTTTAAAAGGTGGTTCCCACAGATGCAATTAAATAACAAAATAATAAAACGGTAAGCTTTGCTTTAAATTAAACTGATGAAACGGTACCGTTCTAGGAAATGGTACGTTTTCTTTCTAATGCTTATGAGAAATGGTAATGCAAGGGTGTCATTCTGGCTTTATTGAAATCCATGGAAACCCAGGAGTGAAGTAGTCCACATGTTATTAAAAACAGAGGTCTCTTAAATGATAAATACTTTTTTTCCTAACTGGTGTTTCCATCAATCTGCAGATTTGTGTGTGTGTGTGTGTGTGTGTGTGTGTGTGTGTGTGTGTGTGTGTGTGTGTGTGTGTGTGTGTGTGTGTGTGTGTGTGTGTGTGTGTGTGTGTGTTTTTCTTTGCATATTTGATTTCCAGACACTAGCTCTGAAAGATTAGCTTGCCTGGAGGGGAATGTCAGGGTGGCTGTTGCTCTAGGACAGTGGTGGTGAACCTATGGCATGTGTGCCAGAGGGGTCACTCAGAGCTCTCTCTGTGGGCATGTGTGCCATCACCCCAGCACAAAGTTCACCACGCCCCTCTGCTCAGCATCCCAGTGGGAGAGCTTCATCCATCTCCCCAGCAGAGAGTTCACCCTGCCCCTCTGACCAGAAGCTCAATGGGAGTGTTTCCTCCCTCCCCAGCACAGAGTTTACCCTGCCTCTCTGCCCAGCAGCCCAATGGGAGTGCTTCTTTCATCTGCCCAGCACAGAGTTTTCCCCGCACCTCTGTTTGGACACTTGGTCTCTAAAAGGTTTTCCATCAATGCAATTATCCTAGGAGGATAATTGCAGCTCCATCACATCTCTGTAGCCTGGGTGGGTACTGTTCAAAGGCCCCCTCCAGAACTCCAAAGGGATATTTGTTGAGAGATAATGTTGTATTCAATCTAATTGCTTTATGGTGATTCTAGGTTGTGACCCCGATAGTACAAATAAGAATGCCAATTATGGAGGATTTATAGGGCTACTGTGACTTTAATCTAAAGCTTCCTGGTTCCTTGGCTCAATATGTTCTATTGGTTCATTTTCAGTGCATCTAGGGATTAATTTATATCTCCTGGAGAACACTTTAGTTTAGATGTAGGCAATAGAAGGTCTCCAGATATTGGATGGCAACTCCTTAAACCCTGGATCATTGACTGTGTCTAGGGCAAGGGTTCTCAACCTTTTCAAGCCACAGTCTGAACCATGTCCCCTCAGACAACTGAGCGGGCCAGACTGGTGGTTTCCTCTGCCATAAAACACATCTGTGGCTGTTGTAAACGTGTCTGCTTCTGCTTTTGGTGGTGGTGGGACAGGAGTGGCAGCATGGGCCACATGAACTGGTACCACGGGCTAGGGGCAGCACGCAGGCCATAGGTTGAGAAACCCGGGTCTAAGGAATGGTTGTCATTGTAGTCCAACAGCATCGGGAGAGCTACCGTTGTCTAAGTCTACTTACTATTTCCATAGCTTCTTTCTCCTCTTTTATTTTCAAAGTGAAATATCACTATTCCAGAAGAGCCAAGTGTTTATGCTGCTGGCATACATGAGTAGTGCTTAGCCATGTGCACTAAATAAATCATCTTCTGAAGAAACCTGATACATTTTAATTTAAAGCTTTTCTTCCTTGGGGGAAAGAGTTAGACGTTCTTCTTCTTCTTCAAAGGAAACTCTCTGGGGTCTGCTGCAGAGACTTAATGCAGGGTTATCAGTTGCGGTTCTAAGACAGGGGTTCTCAACCATTTTGCACCATAGGCCAGACAACTCCCCCTCAGACAGCTGAGAAGTCCAGACACATGGTTTCCCCCTGCTGCAAACACTGCCATAAACTGCGGCGGGTGCATTTGCGCATGCATGGGCACATTTATGGATGTCATAAATGCATCTACTTCTGCTTCTGGGTTCACCACTGCAGGCCAGATGGAAGGGCATCAGGGGCCGGGGCTGGCCCATGGGTTGTAGGTTGCGAACCCCTGTTCTAAGAGGTCTATGACAGACAGACACAACCCACTGCCCAAGGGGTTTTTCTGCGACTGTTCCCAGATTATGGAATCCCATTCCTCAAGAGGTATGGTTAACTCTTTCCCTCCTTTTCTTCCATCAACATCTGAAAACATTCCTCTCTGGAGAGGCTTTCAGGAAGCCAACAGGGAATGAAGTTGGCCAGGGATGTGTATTTTAAAATCTCATTTATAGTTTTTAAAATATTCTTATGGTTATCACAGTTTTTAAAAATAGCCAAAAATGTACATAAATATCTTGTCTTTAATTGCACAACCATCTCCATTACAGGTAGCAGCACCCCCAGCTTCACACACTTCTATTAAATCCCTGGATTAAATCTCATGGAGGGTTTTGAGATTAGAAAATGTGGGCAGCCACAGAAGGCACAGAACAAAGAAGAGATATCTAATATAATAGTATGGTGGGAAATGCATCTTTCTCTGCCACCTGACAATGTTAAGCCAAGGTGAAGACTATTGACCAAAGAAATACAAAAGGGACCTGAGATGGAAGCAGAAAGAATGAAACCTTTTTTTCCCACAGTGTTGTAGAAAAAAGGAAATTGTAAGTTATGACAAAGTACTTCCTTGACCTTTGTGCTGGACACACAAAGCTGGACACACAAAGCTTGTCCCTACTACAGAAAAGAGTTTTATTATAGATATTTTCTGCTATAGAATCAAAAATGCATCTACAATCACTCCTCCAAACTGTTCTGTTTAGGAGGCTCTTGGGAAGATGCTGAACTCTGAAGAATAAAGACTAGTGCTGTAGCAACATTTTTCATAATTATTTCTCCTCCTCCTCCTCCTTCTTCTCCTTCTTGTCTAATTGTCCTAAAAAAAGATGGTCACTTTACAGATTTTTCTCCAAAATATATCTGCCATTTTTGATGGCTGTTTCCTAATGCCAGCATCATAATATCCCGGTATGGTGATGGGGGATCCAAAATGATGGGCCTGTGGCCAACACAGTTGTCCTCCTTGTTCTTTCTAGTGGCAGGGCAAAGGCCAAAAAAATGTTTAGGGGAATAAGGAACAAAGCAATCCTACTACAAGCAACAAATGCTAATATTGAGCTGCACCTTTAAGAAACAGTTGGAGAATTCCTCTTTTCCTTTTGAAGTGGGAGAAACTCCTGCAGAAATTGTCCCCTTTATTTGTTTTGCCACAAAGAGGACAGAGAATTCCAAGAGGCCATTTGTGTACAGCTCCTCTAATTGCCATTGCTGCAATGTGCCTGCTTTTCACTGTGACGGTTTTCCAAAACAGTTCTTTCTTATTATATACTCATCTTTGCAACCAGGAACCTCATTACTGTTGAAGCCTCAACAGGGACAAGTGTATTTACTAATGTTCAATGGATTAATTTCAGAAATTCTCTCTCTCTCTCTCTCTGTCTTTTCTGTCTTTGTTGGTTCATATGACATTCCCACTGATGCACCCTCAAACAGAGTCCAAAAATCTTAGCAGTTGTGTTGATCCAGCTTACAAACCAGTTCTTGTAGCTTTACACCTACCAGAAACTGATATTTAAAGCAAGCAAACAAACAAATACTGTAAACAAGTGAACCACGACTACCCTAAAATATGGTTGGATAGGGCTAACTCATAATATGTTGTTGCTTGGAAAACCAATTCCCATTTACTCAGCTACTGTGAAGACTGCAAGTAATCTGAGAGTCAGATGACATCTTCATGCGCATGCATAGTTCTTCCTCATATAACCTTATCCTTCCTAGTGACTTAAATCTTTCAATTCTATGTGCCTAAGACATTAGCTATATAAGCAAAGCTGTTCTATTTGCCATTTGGCCAATATTTATTTGATGTTATCTCTCCACCTTCCTCTCGGTCTGCCTCATGGTCTTTGTCCTTCTCTCTCCACATACTGTAGGCCTTGTACGGCATGGGATTCCAAGACATTCTCTACAAATGGGCAAACCATTTTATTTGTTGTCTCTGCATGTAGCTTAAGATTGGTTCTATTTCAATTCTTTCCCTTATGATCTCATTCCAGATTTTATTCCTTGTAGTCACTCCAGCAGCCCTCTTCAGACATCTCATTTCCGTGGTGATCAACTTTCCTTTATGTTTTGTTGTAAGAGTCCATGTTTGTCACTGTTAACATAAGGTGGGAATGCTTTGTACGAGGTGTTTCCTTGTTTGATAATTGCCTAGTGTTGTAAGAGTGGAGCTAACTGTCCCAATATTTGGTTTGCCTTACTGCTCCATATATTAATCTCTTCATCCATTTTGCCATCTTCAGTAAATGTTGTTCCTGGGTATTTGAACTCTGCCAATTATTTTATACTTGTTCTATTTGAGTATTTAAAATGTGTTGTTTCCTTCCTATTGTCATTACCCCAGTCTTCTCTTTATTGATTCTCATATTATTTATCTTGCAATATTGGTCCAATCAGTAAATAATCCCATTATTTTTCAACTGGGCTAATTGGGTAGCTCACTGAGGTACCTCTTAGGCTTTGTGTTGCTTAGCTTTATAAAAGCTGCTACATGTTGTTTGGCATGATCCCCTTATTCAGACACCATTTTGATCCTCAGATGGAGCTGTAGTACCAGCCATTTGGCAGCTGATGGAGGATGGATGCAAAGTGGATGTTATCACCACACTCTATTTTATCTAGTGCCCAAACTGTATGCTGGCAATGAGATTAAATACAGCAGCATCTCACAATAAAGGAGTGGAGTAGATTGGCATGATCAACATGTGCACATGATAGAAGCTATTCAACCTACTGTATGAAGATCAGAAACATGTTACTGAAAAGAAATTGTATTCCAGTTTTCGGTACTTAGAAATAGAGAGCAGTTTTCTCGAGGTAAATCAAAAGCAGTAAGGTACAAGATACATTAATCACCCTGTTTCTTTGAAGAGGAAAATAAAGCACAATTCAACAAAAGATTACAAACTTAAAGCCCACATTCATTCTTGCAATATAAAAACCATCTATGGAACTCGTTGATAGAGGGGAAATGTTCCAAATATTTTAAAGGAAGAAGCAGTGTTTTAAATTTTGCATAGCAGTTTTTTATTGGCTGGGACTGGCTTTAACAGCATAGCAAATAGATCCACAAATGCATCTAACAGAACTAGTTCTAATACAGTACAGCCTTCTCTACCTGCAATTTTTTGCTAATTGACAATTATGTACCAGGAAAGTGACCCTTGCCGGGTTTTCTAGGGAGACTGTATTCTGAAGTGGTGTGCCATTCTCTTCTTCTAGGGGCATTCTGGGACAGTGCAGCTTGCTCAAGGATACATAGGATGGCTCTTTTCCCAGTGGGGAAATCAAACTCCTGAACCTCTGGCTCTGCAGCATGGAATACTAGCAGTCTGGAATGCTGGTTACAGTCCCAAAAAAGTAACATTTCCAAACACTAAGATACAGAAAATACGGACAGTGACAATTATATTACTGATATGAACCACCAACAAAACTGTTGATGATAATACAGACATCTTGGTGATAGGTAAAATACTTAACATCTGTAGGGTGATATGTCTGTATTCCAATTAAAACTTCGGCTCTGCACCGTGATTTCTTGGATAGCTGCACAGCCCTGAGGACTAGTGGCTTCAACTGTTAGCAGAGATTCTCAGGAAAAATAATCCTGCCAGAGTTACAATATCCTGCATGTTAATTATTATGGTCCCAGCTGTGAGAAATGACCCTAACTCTAGTTATAGTTATCGCAAAGGAAACACCAAAATTATACAGCAGATAAAATCAGAGGTAGGCTGAGTATGGAATACTCCAATCAGCTATTTAGTATGGCGGGTGAAAGTTTATGTCATATAACATAGAACACCAAATGGTGACTTCTTATCAGCAAAATGTGCTTCGTAAGGGAATGGTTTTTACCAGAGGAGTTGTCAGTCAGGGTTGTGGTAGTTAACTCTTCCTTCTTCCAGTGTTTTCTTCCACAGCATTTTTTCTAGTTGCTTCTCAAATCACTTTGAAAAACTGTACCACCCCCAAACACACCTGATCTCATGTGAATTTTGAAGCTAGGCAGGTTTGAGCTTGCTTGGGCCTTTGGTCTGGAGACCACCAGGAGAGTCATAGGTCACTGGGAGAGCACTGAGGATGCAGAAGGCCCAGGTTCAATTCCTAATACAGTATGTCCATGAAGGAATCGGAATGAATCCCACCTAATAGATGTGCTGCTATTCTGCATTATCGAATGGGCAAGGGTTAGCAGCGTCCTATAATTTTCCTTCCATGTGGGGTTTCAGCACATGAGCTACTGTTTGGGGTCTTGTTCACTCACGGACGGTCAGGTCATCCCCCACAATCTATGCATGGGCCTAAACCTCCCTTTCCCACACCAATGTTGTACAATAGGTGAACTCCCGAGCCCGCAATCATTCTCTCTGTTTTTGTTGCTCCTGTCCATGTCATGCTATGTTAGGTACAAAGGCAGGAAGCTGGCCCAGCACAAGTCGGAAATAGAGTGTTTCACTCCCAAAGGGAGTATGGGAAATGGTGGGCGTGCAACAATGAGCAGGTAAGCGGAAGCATGAGTGCTATATGTCCCGTCTCAAGGGGGCTGTGTGAGATGTCTGTCGGCCGGAGGAGCATCCTGTGGCAATGCATAGCCCACCTCCTTGGTGTGTGGCCACTGTACATCCCATTCAACATGTCTGTAAGAGCCCAGACCACCACTATTTTTTTTTGTCAAGAAAATGTCGGATCTGCAAACAAGAGAGCCAAACCAGCTTGGCCGGTTCTTGTGCCTACGGCGACTTGATTTATAGCAGGCAAAGCTTGACGACAGCTTGGTTCACAGCTGGTATAGCTTTGGGCTGCATGGAAAATATGGACATGATCACGTAATGGTGATTGATCAAACTGTTCTTCATGGCACATGAGGAAAAGGTATATTATTTCAAAAGGTGGCAACCTGCCCTGCTAAACAGACACTGCAGGTGGAGTTTTGTTTGTTTGTTTGTTTGTTTCCAGTGTCATGAAGTGTATTGCCCTTTATTCATTCTTGTGCCATCAAGACAGGATTGTTCATAACAAGGTGTTGACACCCTGCTGGAATATGTTTTGCGCAACACCTGTTGCAATGACGGATCTTCATTTGCCTCCACTATAGCATGTGCAACTTTCACCTGCACACTTTGTGAGCTTGTTATAAATATCTCATTGGCTTTACTCTTTTAGAAAAAAATATGTGTATTGTGATGTTGAAACTGGAGCCTCCATGAGACATTCTTAGCATTACTGAACCATGCTCAGGCATGTATTGATTGCAATGAGTGCCCCCAAAAGATGCATGAGCTTCTATGATATCTGAACAACCAGAGAATGCCACTGGGAAGGACTGTCCTCCATATCTCTGTATGTCAGAAATGCTACCAATTTGGCTCAGAAATGGTTATATGTTTATTGTATTAATCAGAAGAGACACTGCAGATTGCAGGCGGCGGCCAACAAAAAAAATGCTTTTATTCCGTTCTCTGTGTGAGGTTTTGGCAACCCATTCTCTATACTTCGATTTCAACTTAGACTTAGATTTGTCATCATCACTACCTGGAAAACAGGAACAGAATTCAAAAAGATCTTGATAGGCTTGGACACTGGGATGAAAACAATAGAATGACATTTAACAGGGATAAGTGCAGTTTTACACCTAGGGTAAAGGTAAAGATCACCCTTGCTCGAAAGCCAGTCATATCCTACTCTAGGGTTCAGTGCTGATCTCTGTTTATAGTCAAAGAGCCAGCGCTGTCTGCATCCATTTCTGTGGAAATGTGGCAGACATGACTAGACACAGAGCACTGTTTACCTTCCCTCCGAAGTGGTCCCTATTTATCTACTTGCAATTTCTTGCTTTTGAACTGCTAGGTTGGCAGGAGCTGGGACAGAGACAGAAGCTCACTCCGTCATGCAGCACTCGGGTCTCAAAATATGGACCGTATTTTGAGACCCGAGTGCTGCATGACAGAGTGAGCTTCTGTCTCTGTCCCAGCTGACCTTTCAGTCATCAGGTTCAACATCTTAACCACTTGAGCCACCACAGTCCCTGGGGGGGGAGGGGGACTAAATGCACAGTTACAAAATGAGGAATACTAGGCTCAGTAATAGTACAAGTGAGAAGGATCTTGACTTTTTAAATATGAATCAGCAGTGCAATGTGGCTTCCAAAAGGTCAATACTATCTTTGGCTGCATTAACAGATGTATAGTTTCCAAAACCAGAGAAGTACTAGTTTCCCTGTGTTTGGCACTAGTTAGGCTTCATCTAGAGTACCGTGTCCAGTTCTGGACACCACACTTTAGGAAGGATGCCGACAAACTGGAACAAGTTCAGAGAAGGACAACAAGGATGACTAGAAAACAAAACCTATGAGGAAAGACTGAAGGAACTGGGCATGTTTTGCCTTGGGTAAAAGTAACTTAGAGGGGATATGACAGCAATCTTCAAATATTTGAAATATAGTTACAAAGAAGAGAAACAGGATCTGTTCTTGATCATCCTAGAGTTCAGGACACGTAATAACAGGCTCAAACTACAGGAAGCCTGATATAGGCTGAATATCAGGAAAACGTCTTAACTGTTAGAGCAGTACCATAATGAAACCAATGACCTCAGGAAGTGGTGAGCACTCCACTGCTAAAGGCATTAGAGAGAAAATTAGACAACCATCTGTCAAATCTGCTTTGATTCAGATTCCTACTATGAGCATGGGTTGGACTTTATTGTCTCATGAGCCCCTTCCAGCTCAGTTATTCTATGGTTCTATGAACCAGTCAGAAAGACAGGTGAAATTAAACTAGTACCCACACACAGACTCGAACATAAGTAAGCAATTGTTGTTGTTGTTCAGTCGCACAGTCGATTCCGACCCTTTGTGACCCCATGGACCATTTTTCTCCAGGCACCTCTATCCTCCACCATTCTCCTCAGCCCACCAAGCTCTCTGCCCATTGTGTTCACAATACCATCTATCCATCTCATCTTTGGACACCCCCTTCTTCTCTTTCCCTCCACTTTTCCCAGCATCAAGGCCTTCTCAAGTGAGTCCTCCCTTCTCATTTGATGTCCAAAGTACTTTAGCTTCATCTTCACTACTTGTCCCTCCAATGAACAGTCAGGGTTGATTTCTTCCAGTATTGACCTATTTGTTATCTTTGCTGTCCAATGGACTCTCAGGACTCTCCTCCAACAAAGTAAGCAATTACCTTTTGGTAATAGCCAATGACTATGTTTGCTAAACTCTGGCCCTTCCCATCTTTCTCTTAGTGTACAAAACTCCCTACCACCTCTATGATTCTATACTTTACAAAGGTCCCTTAATGTGTCTCACAAGATTGTAGTGCAATAAGAATGAGAGAAAATAAAGTTACTCTAAAAGCAATATAATAAAGGAAGCTACAGTAAAATAGAGGTAAAATCCATTAAAACCTTTCCTATTTTTTAAAAAAAAACTCAACAGCTTGACAGCCACCCTAAAAACTGTTGATCAATTGGATTTATGCACAGACTAAGAACAATATAATTTTTAAAAATAATATTTTTAAGTAGTGGCAACCAATGACTCCAATTTCAAGGGGGCTGTGAATCGACCTTAGGTTTTAGTCTGCCCTTTACAAGAGTTATTCAAGGAGCCCAATCTATTTTGGGAATAGGGTTCAGGACCTTGGATAGCTCCTATAATGTATAAACCAAAACCAGCCATGGATCTTTAGCACACCTCCTGAAACTGGTGTCACCAGTTGCCACGGGTTTGCACTTCTAAATCCTGGCAAAGTTTAAAAGTCTCTGTATGACGTATTTCATCCCAGCACCAAAGAAACCTGGCCAGACACTTATAATGCAAAACTCGCACCAGGAAATCAGTGCCACCTCATCAATAGATGACCTAATGGGAATCACTGTTAACCCAAACCACCCAACACTACCCACCTTCTAATTGTGACCTAATGAAAGACCACTAAAGGCCATTTCTAAGTACCTAGAATAGAATAGGCCAGGGATCATCAAACTTGGTTTACCAGATGTTCTTGGACTTTAATTCCCAGAAGCCCTGATCAACAGGTGTACTGACTAGGGCTTCTAGGAATTGTTGTCCAAGAACACCTGGTGATCCAAGTTTGCTGACCCCTGGGATAGGCAAAAAAAACCTAACCTTCTTCTTTCAGCCAATGAGAAAAAATGGGCTAAAAATAATTTCATATCCAGCCCTAAATGTGGTGACCCAAAGGTATTCTAGGGAAATCGGCAGGTGGTCAGGTTGTCAGCACTCACAAACAGCTAAAGAGGCAGGTGGAAGGGTGAGGTACCCTTAAACAGGGTCCGTACCTCATCTCTTCCCTGTAAGATTAAATTCATCAGCCTCTGTGCCTGTCGCTCATTCCCTCATTCCCTCATTTATTGATTGATTGATTGATTGATTGATTGATTGATTGATTGATTGGGGTATTTGTATCCCACCCTTCTGGCACAGGCGCCACCAAGAGCGGCTAACAACAAAAAAGGAGAAAGGTCTTTAAAACCAAAAGAAAGCAATCTCCACACAGCACAATGCATAATACAAAAGATAAAAGACACAATCAAATACCTACACAATCTTAAAAAACCTAGAACCCTCCAGTCCCTCCCTAGCCCCTTAAGAGGAGAATAGTAAAAGTTAAAAAGATAAAAGTCATAAAAAGAGCATAAAAACAATGGAAGGGAAAGGCGACCCCCCTTCTAAGGTCGTTTCTCTAAAGCCATTCCAGGGGCTGATCAATCCAGACTAAAATAATGTCCCACATATTTATCTGGAGTCTTTATTAGTTGTACAGTATTTCTATTAATTTATTCTGTTATCAATTCTATTTGTGTCCTGCCTTTCCTCCAAAGAGTTAAAGGTCTCATGCATGGTTCTTCTCTTCTTTCTCCCTGTTTTGTGATTACATGACCTTCCTGTAGAGCAGGTTAGGCTGAGCAAGAATGATTGCTCCAAAGTCACCTGGTCAGCTTCATTGCTCAGTGGAAACAAGAACCAGAAGTTTCCCATGTCCGGAACTATAACCATTTTACAACGTTGCCTTTCTTGAATTTAGCCTTTCCTCATATTCAAAGAGCTGCAAAGAGTACAGCCCCACCTTTCATTTTTTTATCCCCACCATACTCTTGTAAGGATTCCTGAGTACTGCAGGACGGAATGAGCTCCCATCTTTGTCCCAGCTCCTGCCAACCTAGCAGTTTGAAAGCAAGAAATTGCAAGTAGATAAATAGGAACCACTTCAGTGGGAAGGTAACAGCATTCTGTGTACTCCGGTGTCTTGTCATGCCTGCCACATGACCACGAAAACATCTGCAGAAGCAGACAATGCTGGCTCTTCGGCTTTGAAACAGAGGTGAGCACTGAACCCTGGAGATGGATACGACTGGCTTTCGAGCAAGGGAAACCTTTACCTTTACCTTACTCTTGTAAGGTAGAGACACAATGACCAACCCAAATTCATCCAATCAGTTTCATAGCTTGGCAAATATGTGAACCCATGCCATCCCATGCCTAACTCAGCACCATGCTCGCTCTCATATACCGCTTAATCTACCAAGATTAATTTAGGAAATAATCAAGATCCTCATTTATGGATAAAGTGTTCCTTTCCTGGCGACCTCTGATTTGTTCAAGTTATCAGTTTGATTGCTTTTTTTTTTTGCCTTGTTGGACTTAAATGATGTCAGCAACGGTCAATCTTGTTCACACGTCTGCTCTGGATTGACCCATGACTTCTATTTGTTTGATGAACTCTTAACGTTTCATGCGGCATTCTCTTGTCATCATTGTTGTGTCTGTTTCTAACTTCAGCTAGATTGATTTATTCTGGAGGGAAATGCCAACTAGATGATGAACATGGTGGAAAGTGGTGGCAAAGAAAAAGACATGTAAATATCAATTACTCAAATTGATAGGGAAGAAAAATACATGCAAATATCAATTACTCATTTGTCATTCTGTACTTCTGATGGTAGAAGGGTTTTCTTCCTTCTTCTCTCCTGTATAAGTAGTTGTCATCTTGTGTATATATTATATTTTCTCACAAAGAGGAGTTGATGTTCACTCTGTAACAGGATAAATTCTATTTCAGTACAGCTGACAACTAGCACAAAGTTATCTTAAATTTCCTGGCTAGAAATGTTACAGAGCAAGCAATCTTAGGCAGAGAGAGTAAACATATCTCCATTAAAAAAAAACACTAAGCTCCCAGAATTTCATTCCTTTGGTTCACTGGTTGTGGCAATTTGAGAGATGCAGTCCTAAACCATCTATGTATGCCATCTCTTGGATTAGGAGAATTCATCTTCTGTTGTGGTAAACATAATAGAACTCAGCGGGATTAGGTACAAGGAATTTCTGAATGAGAGTCTGGTGGAATTATAGCTATACCAATTACACTTATATACCACCAGCAGTGGCTCAAGTGGTTAAGATGCTGACTGGGAGGCGGACGTTCAGCAGTTCAAAACCCGTGTGCTGCATGACAGAGTGAGCTTCTGTCTCTGTCCCAGCTTCTGCCAACCTAGCATTTTGAAAGCCAGAAAGTGCAAGCAGATAAATAGGTACCACTTCAGTGGGAAGGTAAATAGCATTCCGTGCACTTCGGTGTCTAGGCATGCCTGCCACATGTCCACAGAAACATCTGCAAACACAGACAGCACAGGCTCTTTGGCTATAAACAGAGATGATCACTGAACCCTAGAGACAGATACGACCTTCGAGCAAGGGTGACCTTTAGATTTACCACCCTATAGCACTTAGTGCTCTCTTTGGACAGTTCACAGGGTAATTAGCATTTTGCCCACAACATGCTGCATAATCATTGTACTGACCTCAGGTGGATAGAAGGCTAAGTCAACCTTGAGTTCCATCAGGATCAAACTCACAATGTCAGATGTTTGGGCTGCAGTGCAGCCGTTTAACCACTGAGGCATGAAGGCTCCTAAGTGGATTCTAAGACCTATTGGGCAATGTTTAAAATGTGCAAGCCATAACTGAATAGAGGCTTCACTTTCTTTCGTGATTCATGAACATGTCATTGTCTGTGGAGTGGATTTAGAACAATATCAGGTTCAGTCAAGATGTAGACACATAAGCACATGGTTTGTCATCACACCCTCTATGACAACCAAATGTTTAGTGTCATACTCATATTTTCAGATGAGCGTTCCTGGTTTCCAGTGATAATGTACCTTAAAAACCAATCCTATAGGCTTCTAAACCTTCATTAGAATAAACCAGGAAATTAAATCAATATGATCAACGTTAGAACCAATGTAGTTCCCAAAGCTATTTGGTAAAGTAAATGCCATTAAATGGAGCTGGGAGCCTTTGGCACTCCTGATTACCATTCACCGTGGTAAGTGCTGATGTTCAATATCTGGGCTGGCTAAGTTTCCCCAACCCCCAATCTCTCATGGGAACTGAGGCAGAAGAAAGAGCAAAACCTACTGTTTTTACCATGGTGTCAAGATTTAAGTTGGACTGTTCCAGTTATTTCCCATCTGTGTGCTAATTATGTATGCCATGGGGATAATTTTAAGGGTACCATTCCACCTTCTTAGCCTCACAGACACAATGCCTCATCGAGAATGTGGGCTATTGGCGACTATAACATGAATTATTAATCAGATGCTTATTTGTTGCATTTAATTAAGTCAGTAATTTCAGGCTGAAGTCACCACAGTGCCACCAAGACATCTTTGTTTTGACAGCCTCATAAAACATCCCGTTGTGTAATTGATTTTATATGATGGAAAAAGATGCTATTAGTGGGCGAGTGGGGGCTTGACTGTTTCTTCAGCCTTCCAAAGTGCCTTCCAGACAACCAATGTCGTGAATAAAAATTCTGCTTCCCTCCTGATTTGTATCTTTGGCTGGGTTCCTGGGTCATTTGCATGAATAGCCTTTCAAAGAAATGTCATGGTTAGCCTTTTAAAGAAAGGAATTGTGGGGAATAATCTTGCCAGACCATTTTTATGAGGTATTAAAAAAACCAAAACAAAAATGTTTCAATACCATAGTCACTGAGGGTGTCGGGTTCAGGTTTTTCAATGCCCAAATTGACTTATTTCCTTTAGGATACCATTGCTAACATAACTTGAAGTCAAGGGTAAGTGGGAAGGATCTCAACAAGTCAGAAGTATCTTGGAATTGCTGTAGATCATAGGCTAAATATGAGTCAACAGTGTGACATGGTTGCAAGAAAGGCCAATGCTTTTTTAGGCTGCATTAACAAAAGTATAGTCTCCAAAACCTGTCAGGTTAGAGCTAATGGATAGAGAAGTATGACGGTGGAACCAACTGCCTCAAGAAGTGGTGAGCGCTGAGTAGGGAGTTGGACTTGAAAGCCTAAAAGGCTCCTTCGAACTCAGTGATTCTATGATTACTTTATTAATTGCAGGCCATCAAAGTCAACTCTGACTTACAGTGACCATTTCCATGGTTTTCTAGTAGAGAATACATAAAAGTGGTTTACCATTCCCTTCTTCAGATGCTACCCTGGAAGTGTGCAGCTTGCCAATGGCTACACAGGCTGGTTCTTCTCCTGGGAGGCACAGTGAAGGATCAAACTCCCAGACTCTGGCTCCTCAGCCAAATTCCTAAACCACTGAGCTGCCCAGCCAGTTGATAACTTTATTACCTACTTACTTGGTTGATCCGTGTTTCACACGTCAGCCTGATGTGGTGGATCGAAGCATCGTCTTCCGAGATTTTAGCAGCCTCTTGCCATCGGAAGGTCCTACTGCTACTGTAGCAGGGGCTGATGACATATGGGGGACTGAGGCCCATGTTTTCAATGCTCCTTTAACCATTTTAATACAACACAGCTGGCTGTCCATATTAGAGCAAAGCGCTGGCCAGGTGCCTTGCCCAAGTACCCAACCCCACTTAGCTGACCTGCAGTTCCAGAAGAAAAGGCCATTCCAGACCACTAGCTGACAACTTTGTGGCATGGCTGAATCTACTGAAGGAATACACCCCCACCACCATAGCTGTTGGATGGCCAGGGTCACCGCTGCACCACGTTGAGGCATGAGGTGGGATTTACAGACCACTTAAAAAGAGAGTAACAAACATAAGCTAGTTTTTGACCCTGTACAAGTCTTTGTCAGGTCAGGCACCACAGAACTGTGGAAGGTGCAGGGGAAAATATAGGTGTTCCAAAATCATGGCCAGGTATCACAACAGGTTACTTTATCTTAAAAATATGGTTCAAAATGTGAGCTGCAAACTCAGGTCAGAAGTACAGGTGTCTGGTTCCATCACAGGTGGTGTGGATTGGATTGTTCCCCTCAATAAAGGGTTGTCCATTATGAAGCATCAGCTCTCCCCATTACCCTATACTGAATCTCAAGATCCCCTTTTGGCTGGGGATAGAGGCACACAGAAATGTGGCAAGCTTCATCATTTGAGAAGTTGGGATAAAATGTTGTCCCCATGCTAGGTGATCCTACTGTAGCCAAATTAACAGTACTAACTGGTGGTTGGTGGAAGATGTTATTATTATTATTATTATTAAGTTTTATTTCTATCCCGCTTTCCTGACATAAGTGCCACTCAAAGCGGCTTACAACATATATAAATACAATAAACAGAGCAAAATATACAATAGAATACAAAAGGCAATACACAATTAATACAATCAAAACATCAAATTATGCAAAAAAAATACAATACAGAATAAACAATGTACAATACTGTATAATAGGAATACAATACATATAAGCATAATATCATACATAAAATGACAATGAGGGGGAAGGGGGAGGGGGAAGTCATATAAAAATAATGCATTCCTGTATGGGCAATGTTAAATGTCTATGTTTGGTTACTGATGGTGCCCTAGCTATTCATGGTATCTTCTATAACACAACAACAATAAAAGGGGAGCAGAACTCTGTGGCCCTTGTATATGATCTAAATATACCCACTAGTATAGTTGATAAACATTCACTCCTCCCAGCTTTAAAGAATGAAATGTAAAATTGAAGGAGGCAGCTTCCAAAGTTCAGGACAAAGTATGGGTTGTTTACTGTAGTCTAAAATCTGAGATCCACTGAAGAATAAACATTTATACATATTTACTAATTGTATCCCACCTTGAGAGCTATTCATATAGGGAGGACCAGAAATAGGGTATCACATAATTTAAAAATGAATTATGTCATTGGCTCATCTACCTCAGACCTCAGAAAAAGTACTTTTCTGGCCTACAAAGTCCAGAATCCACCAGCCAAGATGGCAAATGGGCTGCTTGGAGAATTCTAAGCACTATAGTACTCAAAAGTAGTTTTATTTTTTCCCCAGTAACTATTTAGGAAACCGCTATATGCTACATACACTTATCCATCTAGCTCAGCCTTTCTCCAATATGGAATACTTCAGATCTTTGGTGCTCCCATGAGCTCCAGCTGATAGTTAGGAACAATTGGAGTTATAGTCCAAAATATCAAGTGGGGTGGATGGAGCACTATGTCAGGTTGTGTTTGATCTAACCTAATTGTGGGATTGGGACTACTGCGATCCAGTAACTTTCAAATTTTCACCCAGTGTTGCCAATCCATTGGCAGCATCAATTCATTCAACACACACACACACACACACACACATAATTATGGGTATCCAGAAGATGTGGGTCTACAGTTCCCAAAAACCTTGACCTTTGGCTGTACTGACTGGGGGATTCTGGGAGAGTTATAATGTCAAAAACAGCTTTTACAAATTCCTGGGTATTTCTGGTATTGCATTACTAAATACCAAGCTCCACATCTCCGGTATTGATCTAGGTCTTTTTAATGGCACAATACTTTGTTAAACTGTCTAATTGGATTGCTGACCGTGAGGTTTCCTTCCTACCTAAATGTAGCTGGCACTGAAAGCAAGTCTCTTAGAAGAAAGAGAGGCTTGTGAATAATGATGTCTTTTTCAAGAGATCTGTTCATCCTGATCCTTTACTAATTTTGAATTAAGAATTAGGAGAGTTCTATAGTTCTTACGTGCTGTCATGTCTCTCCAGACTTACAACTACTCTAACAAGGCATGTGAGATGTTCAAGAAATGGCTAATCATTGCCAGCTCCATAGAGTTTGCATTGGCAAATTGGGATTTGAACTCACCTTTTGAGCATTAATCCAACACTCTAGACACTACACCACATTAGCAATCAGGAGAACCTAGTAGGTCTAGATCAGAGGTTCCCAACTTTTTCAAGCCAAGGGTTGGGTCATGCTCTCTCAGTCAGCTTCAAGGGCCAGATGGCCATTTTGCCCTGCCTGCACAATGGGAGTGGCCATTTTGTCCCAGCAGCTTCAAAGGGGTGGCTATTTTGTTTCTCAATTGCCCTTGGAGGGCCACATGAAATGGTGCCATAGGCCACATCCAGCCCATGGGCCTTAGATTGGGAACCCCTGGTCTAGATATTCTAAGAGAAAGACTGTTTTGTGCTTCTGCCTGATAGGAGGTACAGTACCATTAAATAGAAGGAGACTTAGTCCCCCAAAAAGATGCAAAATATCAAATTGTTAGTTGTTGAATTTCCTAGTAATGTTAATTGGTTGGGTGGCCAGCTGGCTAGTTGGTTAGTACATTAAGGCACATCAATTTTTGTGGCATGTGAAGAGTAAAGAGTCATGTATTGTTTGCATATTAACAGAAACAGGTGGGTGCATGGTTTTGCAACAAATATGTTACACTTGTTTACTCTGCTTTTTGGATGATGTGAAGCACCAGGGTGCATTGTATTCAGGGCTTTGGACTTCTTTTGGAAAGAAGTCAGAGGCAAGAGAGAGATGAACAGTATAAAACAGATAATTCTTCATCAGAAGAAGGAATTTCTTAAGTGCTGAAATTTTCTGATTGTCCGAGCAGAAGTTTTTCACTGTTTCCAAATTGCCTTGCATTGTTTGGCAATTGATCATTGGGAGGTAGGTAAAGAATTTGCTTGCAAGCAAGATTGCTCATTAATAGATTTTAGCTTTTGATGGCAGACTGTATGTAACATATAGTATTTGGTATACAGTATGTCCCTTGATATATATTTTTATGTTTGCAAAAAACCACAGGTTGAGCAAAGGCAGTATCCCCTACTGACTATTATCAGTAGTCATCCTGAGTTCATTGCTTCTTCATCAGATCTCTAGGACAATAACTTGAGATGATTCTACAAAAGCATAGACTAGATCTCTGTGTCTCTGTCTCTAAAAACTGAAGATTATTTTAGTGTGTTTGTTCATAAATACAATCATGACTTCTTTTTCTCTGGCTTGGAGGCCAAGAAGAAATCTCTGAGCATCACCTAGCTTGCTTTGGCTTTTATAACCCCCAAGAAACACCTATCCCCTGAATTTTATGAATTACCCCTCTTTTGTCAAGTGCAGCTTTTAATAGTACAGTGCTTGAAAGCCACTTGTATCTGACTCTAGGGTTCAGTGCTCATCTCCGTTTACTGCCGACGATATGTGGCAGGCATGACTAGACACTGGTGTGCATGGAATGCTGTTTACCTCCCCAGTGAAGTGGTACCTATTTATCTACTTGAAATTTCTTGCTTTTCGAACTGCTAGGTTGGCTGGAGCTGGAAGAGAGCTGGGATCTCACTCCAACGTGCAGGACTCAGGTCTCAAACTGCTGACCTGCCAACCTTCCAGTCATCAAGTTCAGCCTCTTTACTACTTAGCCTCCTCAGTCCCCATAGGTTTTGATACCTTATGGCAATTTATACTAAGGGTTTGGGTCACATAAACCTGACAGTCACAGGAGGCTCATAGCATTTGTTTTAGTTCCAGGATAGGATTAGCCATTGTTCATTCCTAGCATATCTGGGATCTCCCACTACCTGTTCCCCTACCACTTGATCCAATTTATACAATTTTAAAAAATGTTCATAAACACTTCTCCAGTCCTCTTGGAGGAGTGAGGGCAATTTTGCCATGTTTGGGGAACCACCACTGCTTTAGGCCCCTATGTGCTCAATTTTTGAAAAGAATGGCCGCTAGAGGGTACAATAGGCTTTTTCTGGGGGGTTTTTAAGTGTGTGAAAGGTATGTCAACCAGCAAAAACACTTTGTATTAACCTTTACAAGAACATAACAGTTGTGTGTGTGTTTTTTTTAAAAAAATAGCAATATGCTAGATTTGTCTCTATGTCCACATCCTTAGCCCAATCCCCTGGCTCTCAAGGTGCTTCTTCTTTCGTGTCCTGATCAAACCCTGAACTGCCAAAATGAAACCACCTTCTTGGCTTTGTTGTTGGTCAAACTTAAGTCCTCATGAGCTCCTTCCTCTGTCTTATAATTTGATTTTGATTTCACACACTTTTAGATGTGTTTGTTCTTGCCATAAAGCTCCTTCTGGATCTGTAGGTGCTGATGAATCTTTTAAAAATGCCCCTTGGCATTGCTGGGATTCTTCTTCTTTTATGTCCCGATCAAACCCTGGACTGCCAAAATGAAGCCACTTTCTTGGCTTTGTCGTTGGCCAAACTTAAGTCCTCATTGATGTACTTCTGACCAAAGAAGTTCTGGAGATTTTCAGTTTGATCTAGACCAGTGATGGTGAACCTTGGCACTCCAGCTGTTCTTGGACTTTAATTCCCAGAAGCCCTGATCAGCAGGAGTGCTGACTTGGGCTTCTGGTAATTGAAGTCCAAGAACACCTGGAATGCCAAGGTTCGCCATCAATGACCTAGATTGAAACCTGGCAGGGAATGGACTTCAGGTGGTAGATTGGCTAATGCCTGTAATGTCACTAAGCTACTCAAATATTGGGACAGTTTTGCATATTGATGTCTATTTTAAGATGGTTGTAAGGTTAACAATGGACAGGTGAACTGCAACTACATTTGCTACTTATTTTTTTGGGAAGGTTAGCAACCCATGGGTCTCGTAACAAGAGAACCAGCTTTAAAATGTTCCTTGCATACAAGTTGTAATGTTAAACCCAATCTGGAGGGGGGAAACTGCTGTGGATGCTTTTGAAATACCAGACTAGTCTTCTTCCGGCACAGATATCGTGAGCTTTCTCATAGTTTTATCTCCTGTTCCTGCATTGCTGCATCTATAATATTCAGGGGAACAGGTCTAACAAGGAAGCATGGTGATGAGACATAAGAGTCCATAATTTAACTAAGGATGTATTCAAAACCCACAATAGAGTACCACACTGAGTTATCCCAGGTTTGAGAAAAGGATCCCACTCATACAATGAATCAGCCTAAATGGCATAGTTGGAAATAAAGAAAGGATATTTCTTTAGGTTTTCCCACCCTGTGTGAAATCAGAGCTCTTTAAGAGTCAATTGCAGCCTTTGGTAACTGGATATGACACCACTAACAGCTGTAAAAAGCCACATACCAACTTGGAAGTGAACAGAGAAGTGTAGGATTGGAATGGAGGATGAGCAGAATGCTATTTCTGGATGTCAAGAGGCATGAAAGCTTCCCAGGGGCCATGGGCTGATGGGCCACTTGGAAGAAAACAGTAGATCCAAGGCAAAGAGGGGCTTTGGAGGGAAATGCCAGCCGATAGCCCTCCTTCTTTGAGGAGAAAGTCCTCTCCAGGATTAAGGCCGCTCCAATAGACAAAAGGTGACATATTTTTGAAAACTGGTGTACTGATAGTTGTGGCTAGATTCTCTAGACATCCACCTTCCATCTTTGATACAGTGACTATGTGTCCTGGTTTGCTGAAGACAGTCCTCCATTTTGCTTCAGCAGTGGAGAGCAGCAAGGGGCCTTGAAACTGCCAAATGAGCAGCATCCATACTAAGTCTTTCCCATGATCATAAATATATGATGTTTCTTTTTAAAGTTTTAGCAGGACATCTTCCAGAAAGAGCTAAAGTTCAGCCAATGTCCATTTCTTTACTACACTTCTGTTCCTTCATGGGAAAGCTGTCTTCACCCACACAAAGCTTGATGGGTTGAGATGAAGACAGAAGCATAAGGGAAGAGAACTCTTCTTTCTAGAATACAATATGCTGTCTAATGTACTGTTGTCCCATAGTGATAGGAAAACCTTAGAGATACATACTATGGCAACATGGTAAATAGCAGCACTTAGAATTTTTGATTTTTAGGAGAAAAGAAAATGAAAGCTGGACATTAAAGGAGGAAGGAAAAAATGTAGACAGCCTCCCTTTGCTGATTAAGTGCATGTTTTTCTCATTGCTCTTGTTCGTATGAGCAAACCCAGAAATGTTACACCATGGTTGACATGCTAACAAAAGGAAGAAGGCTCTTTCAATACCTGGAGAAGCATCATGATTGATTGATTGCCATACCAAAGGGCATGACTTAAATCCAATCCAGTTATAGGTCACATTCCATAATAGTAGGCTAAAGTTTGGTTGAAAGTTAAGAGAAAACTTTTCATAATAAGATAGTTCAACCAAATTCAGAGACAGGAATTCAGAATCCTTTCTGGGACTCTGCTTTTCTAATTAAAGTTCCATACTGGCTAAGAATTTTTTGGAACATGGACCAATTAACAAGAGAATTGGGGGTTCTCACTTCTTTAAGAAGGTAGGTTGTCGTCAATGGGAAGGGTAAAGCTCACTGTTCTCCCTCTTTATGAGTCTGTGATGTCCAAAAAATAGAGTCTTCACTTGCTGGGCCAGGTCATGCTTTCTCAGTCAGCTTTGATGGCCAGATGGCCATTTTGCCCTGCCTGCATGATGGGAACAACCATTTGTCCCAATAGCCTCAAGGGGCAGCCATTTTGCTTCTCAAATGCCCTTGAGGGTGGGGGGCACATGAAATGGTGGCACAGGCCAGATCCAGCCAACGGGCTTTAGGTTGGGAACTCCTGCTGTAGATAGCCTCCTGGTATCACATATGTACATTATTGTGTGTTGTATGTTTTATAGTGCTTTGTATAGTGTTTTATTCATACACTTGTATGTTGATACTTTTTTTATTTCAATAGCAGTCAGCAAATTTTCATAGCCAACTTTGCAAGAAGGATACTCAGCAGCTGTGACTTTGGTACTCAATTCACCATTTTAATGAGTTTTGTAAATAGAAACATTAAATCTTGCATCTCTTCTCCTCTCTCCTCCTCCCTCCTCCCCCCCTTCTGCAGCTCTAATGGGAAATCGGTCACATGGGCCCAGAATGAGAAAAGCACAAGCCGGGGTGCTCATCTCTGGCAACGGCTTTCCGTACATATCAACAAAAAAGAGAACCAAACAGCTGTCATCAAGCCCTTCTCTAAAAGCACAGAGAGCAGCCGCCATGGCAGCTCCACCACCACCTCCAGCAACACTTTGTCCCCCGCTACTTGTCTTGAGTCCAGTGCCAAAACACTTTATGATGTGTCTGAAGCAGAGGAACACTATCCGTCTCAGTACCGAGCCCAGAACCCTTCCCCCATCAGTACCGTGAGCCAGAGGACTGCCTCACTTAGCCGGACGGAAGATGATGTCCCAACATTTCAGACCGAGCAAGCCCAACGGAGCAGTTCCTCCCAAGGTTCTCTGATGGAACAGATCAGCAGTGTGGTGACCCGTTTCACGGCCAATATCAGTGAGCTCAACTCCATGATGCTTTCCACTCCCACAGGAGCAGTCACAACGCCTCTGTGCTCATCCTACTTGATCCCGAGAGAGATACAACTTCCTACCACCATGACCACTTTTGCCGAGATCCAGCCGCTCCCTGCCATTGAGATCAACGGAGCCTCCCAGTCAGCCCGGAAACCATCCTGTGGAAGTGTCAAAGAAGGCCCTCCAGCAGAAACACCAACCGTGGCCAAGCCAGAGCTTGAAGAGTTGGTGGCTTTGACGCCACCCTCTCCATTCAGGGACTCTGTAGATTCTGGGAGTGCTTCGCCCAGTTCCCCGGCCTCCGAATCTGCCCTTTGTACCCCCGCCTCACCGAAATATGACTCGCTTATCATAAGAGATTATACTCAAAGTTCTTCTTCTTTGTGAATGTAACTGAACTTCTACCTTAGACGTCGATAGCTTCAAATCTACTGAGAGGGGAGGCCAAGCCTCCAGAAATCTACAGTGTTTACAAACACATAGAGTAATGTGTCATCTGGGGATGGGGGGAAAGAACATGGCAAAGAGAAATGAAAATAACAGATGAATTATGCTCTTTGAAACACACATACTGAATAAAACTTTTAGCAGAATTTTGTGGCCTTAAAAACATGGGCTTTTAAATGGGAAAAAATTACAGACTCAAACACACACACACACACACACACTGCACCTATTCTTAGGGCTTGTAAGAAGTCTCTTAAGTTACTTACATACCAAGTGCTTTGCATTAATGAATAATCATGAACTCTCCATATGTACAGAGGGGTGAAAAAAAGGAAGTTGATGTTAAGCAGCTGTCCAGTGGTTGTTTACCTGGATTCCTTAACCTGTAAGTGAACCTTGATCTTTTGTTGAGACGCGGAAGACCAAAATATTGAATGTACAATTTTTTTCCTAATAGACTGAAGACCTGGGACCAAGCAATCCAGCTCTCTTTTTTGGTTTCAGTTGAAGGTGTTTGTTTTTTAAGGAAGATCTCAACCAGTTAGTTAACCTATCATGTAACTACTGTTTTGGACTAAAATAATATGATGTACTTGGCGCTATGCCACATGTCAATAATTGTACATTGCTGCACCACAGCGACTGACTGCATTCACAGAGGGCTTTCCGCATGATTTTTCATCTGACAGATTTGTTTACGAGAGGAAATAAAATCTCTTCAGTTAAGTACCTAAATTTCTCGTTAACATTGGATTCTCTTCCAGAGCTACAGAGTTCAAGGCTGATTTCCTGACTATTTCACCATGTTGCCAACTAATAAAGGAGTAGCAAAAAATAATAATAATGAAAACTACAACAACAATAATAACAATAATATTTTTGGAGTGCTGTTTTCTAATTCCCTTATCAGGACAAATGCTGAGGTGAAAATTTTCAGTGATGTTGTGGAGCTATGGTGTAACTTTGTTCCCAAGTGAAACCCACATATTTTTATGGACTTTCTTCCGGTAACATTGCCAGCTCAAAGTTTTTGTCAAGCTTGAATTTATTTTGATCATGTGAAAGAAGTCAACTGTTTGATAAGGTTCTCCAGTTGTTGTTGCTATCAAATAATGAGTCAGGTCTCTGAAGTGGATGGTGTTTGGAGGCAGTGCAAATGCTTCCCCACCCCATACCCCCACCCCACCCCAAGCCCTTTCATTGGAAGATAAGATTGCCTGCCTACTGCCCATCCTCTGCCAATCAGAGGGAATTGCAATACAAGAGGCTGCATAACTTATCTGGGTGAGTGCCATAGTCATGAGGTCAATGGGGCAACCAGATATTCTTTCCTAAGCAAACAATTCCTATCCCACTCTCCAAGCAAGGGGATATAAAAGGAGAAAGAAGATTCTAGAAAACAATTGGGATGATTTATTGATGATAAGATTTATTTAGCAGTAGAAGCTACTTCAAAAGGTAGCAGACTCACCTGAGTTGGAGGTTTCTAAATGGAGATTTGAAGGGCCATCTATCAGGGTTGCTTTAGTTGTGGACCCTTGGATTGGGAGAGAGTAAGAGTTTGTGGTCCTTATAATCTCTTCCAAATGTACAATTCTGTAATTCAAATCTGTGATCCTCTATTTTAGTGAGAGATAATGGAAATTGCTGTCCCAAAATGTAATTCTTCTAAACGCTGGTGGCAACTATCCATTTCTGATAGGAAATTTTGTAAAACTTTCTGAGATGTGAATCCTTCCCCTGACATATTCACCTATGCCTTTTTTATTCTTAACAAAGTGAACTATGTGTCTTTGTGCCTGCTTTCTGTACTTCTGTCTTGTTCATGTTGTTTGTTAAAGCTCACCTCTTGTAAGGCAAACATCATGTGAGAACTTCTTGAACTGGACTTAGCCTAGAGAATGCGTTATGCAGCTACCTGGCTTGCATGTGCCACTTGCCCCATGTCACATGATGTAGAATTTACAGGTGTGGAGGGTGGCCAAACTAAATCCAGGCTAAGACATTGACTAAATTATTACATAAGTGGAATGCTGGAGCCTGTGAACTCTCTTTGTTAAGGACTGCAGCTGCCCAGATTGTCCATTGTGCATAGCCAGTGGCTGGAGATTTTGAGAGTAGTTGTCAGAAAAAGTAATTATTCCAAGCTCCAAATCTGTAAGTGGGTAACATGAGACCACAGCTTATGAGACTGATTCTTGAAAACCTATTTTCCCAACATGGGAGAGGGCAGTTTACAGATTACATCTTATTTAGGGCTGAAACAACCCTCCTCTCCAATGATCGAGCTGGCTAATGGTAGGGCCTCACTTAGTCAATTGCATTTTAGTTAACCTGTGATAAATCAGGATTCTCAAGTCCTAAATGGGAAGTGCAAAGAGTAAAGGAGTAAAACAGGCAAATGGCCTAAAGTAAATGCCCATCCCACATTCCAAATGCATAAAGGAGGAAATCCCTCAAGCAAAAAGCTTCCAAGAAGAATTTTCCTGCCATTTAAAAAAATGTTTATAGCATTTTATTTTATTCTGTCTCAAAGGCCATGCTTTTTAGGGTGGATCTTACACTTTAACTTTAGATTTGTGGGGCAATTTATGGGCTGTGGGCCACTGGAGCACCATTGAACCCAATCCCCAGAGCCTATATGAGGTTTTCAGAAGGCATGTGGTTGACCACTGAAGGAACGAGAAATGCAGGATTAGGCAGACTTTGGGTCTGACCAAACAGGTCTCCGTGTTGATTGTCGAATACAATACAGTATTAGGAACGGGATTGCATCAATAGTAATTAGTACCAGAAAGGGGCAAGAGTTAAAAAGGTAGCAAAATGGATGACGTATGCCCTACATAACATAGGCAATATTCTACATGTTGGCCCTCATTGGCCACAACTGTCAAAATTGCAGCAAAGGGCAAAGCAATGACAATTTCTTTTTCTTTTTAAAAATGCAGCTTTTTTGCCATGATATCACTAAAATTCAGGAATGTGCCCTCTCCATTGGACCAATGGAACTCCAGTTCAATCCCAAGACAGACACTCAATCCCTGATTCCAAAGTAAGAGATAAAGGAGATGAGAGATAGAACAGATCTGAATGTGTGTTCCTTAGGAGAGATCAGACAGCACCCTACTTTGAGAACATATTGAAAAAGAAGGGGGAGATAAAATGGCTGTTATCCATTGACTTGTGCATAGCAGAAATGCATATACCCATGTACATTTCTCAAGCCATTGTGTAACAGCATTCATCACTTAAATTCCCAACATGTCTTCAGTGCAACTGACTGGCAAGTGAAGCAGTCAGAGAAAGGCTAATACAGTATCTCAGTGAAAGGCTATAATCATTTCACAGCATCTTGACATAAGTCTGTCCTCTACATCTGAGTTTCTGAGTTTGAAGCTTTCTAGTTTTTGCACTTTTTCCAAATTTAAGTGTTTAATAATTCAAGTGTTTTATTTTATTCACCCTTGATTTGCAGTTGTGGAAACTTTTCAAAGCAACACAGAGAAGGTCCTAAGACAGGGAAGACATGATGTGGTACAGACCAACAAAATCTTCTCCCCCCCCCCCCCCCACCTTAGCAACACATAATATGTTGTGAGAAAACTAGACAACGAACGTTTTGCATGTGTTTTTGATTTCTGAGGCCAGTGTTCTTATAGAAGCCACCAGGATATAATGGTTTCTTTGCCATCATGAGATGTTATTTATTTATTTATATAAACCACAGGGTAGGTGGGGAATGACTGAAAATGTATATGGGCAAAGTAATAGTGCTATGATTTAAACCCTAAATGCATACTGATGATTACGTACACTTTCATCCCAAAACCTGATCTCAGGAGCCAAACTTTGGTTCAGTTTTCTGAAATGAAGGATGATATACTGCAGTTTAATAGGGGAGGTGGAAATAGACTTATTTGAAGATAGCCTGATACAAGGAAGCCTTGAAAAAGTGAAAAAGAAAGAAAAAGGAGAACTGCTTTGTATATACTCAAAGAGTCTCATTCATTTGCAGCCATTGATATTCTTGCAATAAACGAATTTTCCCTTCTTATTTCGAGGGAAGAGAGCTTGAAATAATGGTTCATTGTGCTGAAAGGGGCATATGAATACTTTTTAAAATATATCCTTTTCTGATTTTACTGTCATGCGGCTCGACTGACTTTTCAGTGGATGTGTTTGAAATGCAAGACAATTATTAATAAGCCAATGTGATAAGGAGGGCTTTTTTGACGTCGATGGAAGAGACACTCTTGTAAAAGGATAATGTCCTTTTTCTACATTACTTTTTAAAACACAGGCATTGTTGACATAGTGTGAATACACATGCACACTTTAGTTATTGAGATTTTAAACATCTATCTTTTTGTCATGGTCTAGCACAGGGTTCCTCAAACCTGGGTCTCCAGGTGTTCTTGGACTTCAATTCCCAGAAGCCCAAGTCAGCATACCTGCTGATCAGGGCTTCTGGGAATTGAAGTCCAAGAACATCTGAAGAGCCAAGTTTGAGGAACCCTGCTCTAGCATAACCAAGGAATGAATCTGATGCCTGCAAGCCATACCTGTTGAATCAGAATGCATTCCTGTTAAATCCCATAATACTTAGAACAGAATAGATGAGCTGCATTCAGGAACATGGCTGAGAAGCACTAGAACCACCTACTCATAAACCCTGAATTTCAAACCCTGAAGAGCCCTCATGATTTAGTAGTTAAACTGCAGCACTGTAGCTAAGCCTCTATTCACCATCTGAATTTGATTCTGATGGGATCAAGGTTGACTCCTCTTTCCAAGATGGAAGTATGTTCTCCTAGCATGTTGGGAATGCTAATTACCTTGTGAACTGCCCCTAGGGTGCACTAAGTACTATATAGTGGTAAAATAGTGTGGTTGCTATAAATATTGCTGTGCCCATTTTGCAAATTTTATCCACACACCTTCCAAAGTTTGTTACCATGTTGGGGTTTTTCATGGTCTTTAAAATGGTGTTGAGGGAAATCTGGTGTTTTTAATTACGATAGCTGTAGTTCAGCGATATGCATCAGAGTGCCTTAGTAAAGAATTTCTAGGACCTTGTTAAACTACTGATCTCATAATTCTGTAGGATGGGTCCATGACAGATAAAATGATATCAAACTGCTAATAAAATGATATCAAATTGCAGCTTTCCTATGCTACTAGGATGAGAATAATGCCTCAGGCAGGTCTCCTATGTCACAGCAGGACACTGAATCTTGGTTGTGAGTCCAGGTGGCCATATGATTATGTGTTGTGATCCACAGCATGAGAACTAGTAGTTCTAAGAAATGCTTCATGGACAAAGTGGCTCCTAAAGTATTTAATTTTGCTTGTCAGGCAAGGAGCGAGTATTCTTCAGCGTGCCAACTCTGAGAGCTTTTTGTAATTCCTCGGTTGGAGATGTAATTGTTGCTCATCTGTAAAAAAAAATGCAAAGATGCATTACTATCAGGCAGTGCCAGTATTAATATTTTCCATGACAAAAAGCTGCTGGAAAAGGGAGTCAGTATAACAGTACATGCCACTGATTGAGATGAGGAGCACAGAAGTGCGGTTGAGAAGAAATTCCAGATCTGACAGTGGTTCAAGAATCCCAACAGTGTCAGATGTTGTGTCTGCTTTTATGATAGAATACAGGTTTTGCATGCAGGTAGGTCCAGGACAGTGGTTCCCACCATGGGCCCCTGGCCCCACAGGGGGACTTCACTTCCCAGAAGCGTAAGTCAGTACATTGGCTGATCAGTGCTTTGGGGAATTGATTTAGCCTTTTGGGAAACACTCGTCTAGAATCAGTGCAGAACTCTGATCCAGAAACCTTTATGCGCCATTAAGAGCTCTGGAGTGAAACATACACATAGTCAAAACAAAGCAAGATCATTACTGTTCCTGGTCTTAAGTATCTGGGTCTTCTAGGGACCTCTCCAAGACCTCTCCAAAAAAGCAAAATAAATAAATAATTTGGTTGGTTGGTTGGTTGGTTGGTTGGTAAGTGAACTTGTGTCTCAAGGACTGCTGGCAGTCCCTCTGCCATAATTTTTGTGGTCTCTGCAGGACGCTCCCTCTGAATTGCTGCCATGTCCTGATGTGGAATGGCAGAAAACAGCTGTTGTCAGGTTTAGAGTGGAACTGCACTGCCAGAGCTATAGAGGAACAGCAGTCCTTCTCTGAAACAAAGTACACACCACTCTTCCACCTTAGTTTTGTGATAAAAGCAGATTTGATGTGTTGATGTGTTGCTGTTGTTTTTTAACTTCCGGTTCCTGCCATGCATTTGGCTCTTAGCCCTGCCCAAGTTGCTCACCTGTGGGCTAGATGGATGAGATGGATCAAGGCTCTGAATCATTAAGATTTGAATGTGGACAGTAAAGACTTCAAGTTATATAAGAGGTATTGCCTTCTCTCTAGGAATTGTGTTTGGAGAAGCTAAGGCCGGAAAACTGATTGAAATTATAGAAAGGCAAAAGGTATTTCACATTCTAATATACCTTCCTCTAACTCCAAACCCTCTAGCAGTCCTTCAATACTTGCTATTTGTATTTATGGTTTATTTTTCAAATGGAAAGGAAAACAGAGCTATTTCACTTCAGTTATATAAACTTTGAAGAGCAAAGAAGAGTTCTTTCTCTTGGCTAGAGGTGAGGAATCTCACAGGGCATTAGAAAACCTTATTAAGGTGGCTCATCACATTGAGGGAACCTAACTCAATAAGAAGGAGAAAATTAACAGTTTTCTTTCCATCCCTGTTCGGATAATTCAATTTGTAATTAGCTCCACCTCCAACCTATTATTTCACATTTGGCACTACTGGTAAAGCTCAAAGCCTTAAAATACAGCTCAAAGTGTGCCTACACTTGTCCAAGCTAACTTAGGGAGTCATGTCATACTTTATCAAACTTGGTTAATGATAAGCCAGATATGCAGAGCTATTTACCATATGTCTGAGAACTGTGGAAAGAGTCAAACAAACAACCAGCAAACAAGTATCAGATACATGCTTCAATCCTGCTGAAATCAGTTGAGTTTAAGTGAGTTTTCACAAACATAACCAATTGATTTTAACAGAACTTAAGCCTCATTGACTTTAGCTGGGTCAGAGCCACTGTTTGCAGTAAATGCAATAATAACATGAAAAAAGAAATAGCATAGTAACCAGACTTCTCTGGCTTCTTTAATAATCAGGTCACTATCAAAACAGTGGACTGTCAGCAATAAAAGTTTTGACCGAAAATCCCACCAGAACGCTTATACCACCCTAAGGACTAGCAAATCTGTGTAGGGTTTTATTCATAGGCTTACCTTATTAAATAAATAAAGTGGGTAGACAGGAGATCTAATAAAATGGAGGAGTCAGACACAGATAATACATCCTTTCATGTAAAATGCAAGGAAACTTTGCAAAGGTTAAAGTGCAATGTATCAGTAATCTCTACTAATCATTGGGAGAGTTCTGAGTCTTTTCAGCTCTTTATCAAAGAATATTGTGCACACATCAAACCACTTTTGATAATACCCTAGGGTTGTTGTTTTTTTATCCAGAGGTCAAATGGGGATGTTGGAACATACCTTTGATTAACAATGATGAGAAAGCCCAAGAGGTCTGGTCAGTGCTAATGGAGTCTCTAGCTTAAGAGATGTCAAAAAGACCTCAGCAGTGTACAGGGTTCAAGTGCAGATTTCCACAGCGGACAGTTTTGTGCAGAGACAGTTTCCCGAACACAGAAAGATGAAAAAATCCTGCTGTGTATAACTAGTTTTCAACTAGTGGGACATTCCAAGGTGGCACATCTTCCAAGGCCTCCTGTAAGTGTGACATGCCATATTCTAACAATCCTGCTTGCTGCAGATTATCTATGTGGGTCCTTTTGGCATGCTGGTGGTAATTCTTGATGTTTCTCCTCATCTCCATTGCTCCCTGCCCAACAACTATCTGTCAGTTATAAATAGAACAACAGAATGCCTTTAAACAGAGATGTCTCATTTTTGGGGAAATAATGGAGTTTTTGCCCCTATCATGGTTAGTCACAGGTAAAAATGATTGGTGAGATATAATACAGAAGATGCTGAGAAAACTGCTGTATCTGAGCCAGTCCATCAAAGTTAAGATTCAAAGCAATAGGTCCAGAGATGCTGATAACTAGTCTTTGCTGATTTTGTATCCCACCACACATATGTGATTACTGTTGGTAGCAAACTGCCTAGCCTCATTCTTGGTTGTGTCTTGAGAAGATTGACATATTTGTGACTGTTTGTCCAAACATGAGGTGCAGGAACCAGAACCATTCCCCCTGCCCCCCAACAGTTTGTAAGTGTACTACTAACCTATCTGTTCAGGAGCTTCAGTTAGATTTAGCTCACCATAGTGTTTTGATGCAGCTTAAATATAGTGGTCAGGTTATTAGTATCGTTTGTTTTCTGCTAATGTTGGAGCAACAAAAACTCTGCACTTTCCTGGTGTGGTACATCAGAAAACTATGGGAACCTGATTTCAAATAACCTCATTTCAATGTCTTAATGCAAAACTTTCAAATAAAGGATATAATATTAATTCTGCATGCTTGTAAGAAACAGACAGTGTCTCAAAACAGCTGGCCTTTTAGATATCATTTACAAGGGGTGTGACTTATTTGATTAACCTGAACTAGCTGGTTAGCGATTTAATATTGGAAAGTGTTGTGAAGGAGATGGCACGATGGCTGTTTTATGATGAAACATTGATCTGCAGTGTGTAAAATGTGATGAAAAAACAAGACGGAGCCTTAAGGCACCCTAAAGACTGACACATTTAGTAGCCATTGGCTTTTGTTGGCAGCAACTCAATTTTTCAAAGGTATGGAGTATAGTCTCAGAAGTCAGACATTGGTCCACATATGGGCAGGACTGTGACATATAATAGAAAGACAGCAGCACCCTACATGTGGAAGCCTCTATCAGTAGACACTAGGGGTCACTAACAATCCTTTGGCGCTGATGAATTCAGATCTTAAGAGATGTTTGATGGTCATTACAGTTCCTCAACTTTGTTGCTTACACCACATCAGCTACACCTTTAGACATTTCTGGAGAGTGGCTGAGGTTCGTTCACATACAGACCCCTCTTCAATCTCAGTCTCTCTCACACATACACACACATGCACCACTAGTTGATTCCATAATTTCTAAGTGATAATAGTAATAATTTTGTGTCAGAAATTATTCTGGGTTCAAAGGATTTTTTTGCTGGAGAAACTCTGCTCAAGGGATGCCTGAATGAGGCTCCTTTCATGTCCCCAAGATCTTTTCCCACCGAAGCAGTCCCTATTTATCAACTTGCAATTTCTTGCTTTCAAATTGCTACGAACAAGCTTATGTGAATTAGCTTTAAAACACCAGTTTCCTTATACAGTAAAACCTTGCATAAAGAGCGCCTTGTTTAGAGACTAATTCACAAAAAGAGTAGAACTTTCTCTGAATGGTCACCTCGCTTAACAACTAAAACCAACCAAAAACTCACTTAACAACTAAATCGGGGCTTGCAACCCCCACCCCCCACCCCCACAGCCAGAAGTCACAGTTGGTCACTTACAATGGTGCCTCACTTAAAGAGCAAACTCGCTTAAAGAGCAATCCCGTGGGACACATTATGCTCTTTACAGATACCACTGTATCTGTATCTGTCTCTTGTTTTGTCCCAATGCACCAACAGAGATGCTGTAAAAGGGTACTTCCTTTTTCACCCATACATGATCCCCTCTATTTGATGTGGATCAGGACATTCCACATGTCTAAGAGAAAAGGAATATCATTACCAAAAGACTGACTTCCTTATTATTACCTAGTAACCTTAGGTTTGGCGATGGAGATAAATTCCCAGGATTAGCAAAGGTTAAGTAAAACCAGCATTCAAAGTCAGCTCAGAAATGCTTATGTCAAAAGGCAATTGTTTAAATTTTTAAAAAAATAAGATGTAGATGTGTGTTTTTTAGTATTATTAATACCAATGGAAGTATAACAAACATAAAGACTTTGACCTTAATTTTGCCCAAACTGCAAAGATTGCATACTGCTCAGATCTCTGATCCATGTCCCCTTAAAACAAGTGATTCCAAATGTGACATGAATGTTGCTAAGAAACACACATGGTCAACGTTTGAGTTTTGAATGTAGACTTTTTGAATAGACATAGCAGCTTCTTTCCTTCCAGAGCTGTGAATTCTTAAGAAATGTCTTGAATGCTAATACTTTCCTTTTGGAAGTGGCATGGAAAAGCATGCGATACATGGCAGATCACCCAAACAGGTGCATATTCTTCCCAAAGTCCACTCGTGTCAGCATCCACTCAGACAAGACAGCCGTGTAAAATCTGTCCATTTCTGCTCCCTCCACCAAAAATTTAGTCCACAGTGTTGGAGACTGTGTTATAGGATAGACAATCTAGTAGACTATCCGTATGTTCTGTCTCTCAGTTTTGTTCTTTTTGCTATGGTTTTCTGAGTTCTTGAGCCCAAATCAGGAAGGAAAGCAAATGACAGTGTGTGTTGTAGGACAGGAAAGTGTGAGATAGCCACAGAGTCTCATTGAGATAGACCTTCATCGTGGAGAGCCAGGTTTTGAATGAGCACATGTGCTCAGCATCTACCACGGTTAGTTTGTCTTGGGAACAACAAATATGAGAGTAATTCATCATACTGGACCATGTAGCTAAGACAAGGGCAGGGGAATTCCTGACCAGTCCTTCCAGCTTGCTTCCCATGTTCTAAAAGGATGTGGACAAGTTGAAGGACTCTTGGCCGTTTTTTGTGGCATGTGTTGTGTATGTTTGTGTGCCAGAATGTTCAACCAAGAGCATGGGAAACTTCCCTCTAAGAGCTTTATGAGGCTGCTCTTGGTTTTACTGCAGTTCCCTGATGAAGAACTGAGTCCAGAGAGGGAATTCCCTTCCAGCAGCTGAAGGCTTGTACTGAATTTTGGAACTTTGCTTTAAAGTCCCAGAGTTGTTGGGTTGTTTTCTTTATTTTGGAAGGTTTTCTTGTTTACACCCAAGCTATCTTCAATTTTGTGCTTACGACAGAAACATATATACAGTTGTTCTATATAGTTCAAAAATATGTTCCAGATCAACAAAAGGAACTTAAACAGATATAATATTCTATATATACAGTATATATTTAATGTTGGTGAGGAATCAGTCTGCATGACCAAGTCTGTCTTGTCCAAATACAGAGAGCGTCTAATATCAGAGGCAGCTCCAACCGTTCCATGCTGATTCGCTCTGATCTGCCAAATGTGAACAAATATACTATGTATATTAGGTGTATTAATAGGATTCAGTGGCAGCTGCTGGTGATTTTTGTATAATTAGAAATCTATCTAGGGTATATAGACGTTTTTAGAGAGACGGTGCCAATTCTAAACAATATTGTGTGGGCTATAAGTGCTTGTAATTATTTTTACTTTGCTAATAACTTATGATAACTTGGTTTTGGAACATTCTGTGAGTGTTTGAGGTCATTCTTTTTTTAAAAAAAGTTATTTTAAGAAAAGCTGTTGCTGCTTTAAAATTATTAAAAACAATAGAGAATGTAAAGTTATTCTTTTGATGTGAACTGAGACTGATTTTTCATTAAAAACAAAACAAAACTTTAACCCTTTTATAAGTTGTGTTTCTGCTTTCTTACTTGTAAAAATGTATTTTAAGCATTTTAAGAAATATACATTGGCTTGTTTCTTGGTCAGCTACTACATCCTGTTACAGTTGGTGTTGATGTAGAGTCAGGTACATTTTGAAAAGTATTAAAACAAAAAAAACCTGTGATCTGAATTCAGTTTGCATTGTTTTTTTGAATGTTTCACTCCCACTCTTTCTTTATTCACAGTGGATCATTGTAAAACAACCTTTTAAAATAGTTATCCTACTAACCAGATAACTAGTCCCTAAGGAACCATATTTTCTGGGAAGCTCAGAGTGTCAGTAAAACACAAAAATCAGCCACAAAAGAAGAACAATAGAGAGGTTTTTAGCAACATTCTTAAAAATAAGCTGTGACATCTTAATAATAATAATTTTGTGCCATAAATTATTATGGGTTGAAAGGATTTTTGCTGGAGAAACTTCATGCAGGGGGTGCCCGAATGATGCTCCTTTCACGTCTCCAATATCTTTTCCCACCGAAGTGGTCCCTATAACCTGCAATTTCTTGCTTTCAAACTGCTAGGTTGTCAGGAGCTGGGACTGAGACAGGTGCTCAAACTGTCGTGCAGTACCTGGGTCTCGAACTGCCGACTTGCCAGCCTTCCAGCTAACAATGAGAGCTTCTTAACCACTGAGCCACCGCAGCCTAATATTGTTCCTACATGTGGGGTACTATGCTTCTCTAATTTTCCCAGCAAGAAAAATAAATCTGGAGGTGAGCAGCACTAAAAAAAGAAAGTTTAATTTATCATATAAGAAGAGATTTTAAAGTTAGAGCACACATCTCTACCTTTTTTCCACTGGTGCTAGTTAAGCCCCAGGGAAAATGGAAGAAACTGCTGCAGATACTAGATGCATTTTCCTTCTTGTCCCCAAAAAAATCACTTTTCTTCCTTGGTTCTGGGTTGTCACAGGTAATTCCAAAATAAATACAAAGAAAGATACAACACATTTCTTCTAGGCTACACCACCAACAGATTTGTGAAGTATTGGGCAGGGAGAAATTTTGCCCACTCCCCATCAGTTTGATGATACCTGCCATGACTGCTTTAAATTAACAATAGCCCCCTCCTTTTAGAATAGATGCAGTGGGGTTTGGTTTTGGAAAATAAGTCTTGAACAAGAATGTTACTACATGGCCAAATAGTAGGACCAACACACGAGCCTTCAAAATGCAGTCATTTGACTACTGTATTCTCCTCAGTTACATAAAAATCAGCCTCTCTCTGGTATCTTCAGCTGTCAAAATGCTACATTCTTGACCACTCGACCAAAACAAAGCCTAGGTGGTCAGAAATTTTGGGTTGGATTTTCCGCATAACCTGAAGTGGTACAATTAGTGCAATATGACTGGAAATCAGTGGTGCACCCTAGTGTCAGAAATAATGTCACCTATCTACAGGTATTTAATCTGGAACCAGAAATGGGCCACTCAAATCAAATCATTCATTCATTCATTTTATATTGCCTGACTTAGCACAGGCACTACTTGACAAGGTATGTATAAAAATAAAATACAAACAAAGAAAAACCTAAGCATAAAAACAAGGTAAAGGTCACCCTTGGCAATTATCTGCCTAGAGTAGACAAAGAGAACATGGAGAAAACAAGCACTGGTGGGGTTTTCTATGTAACATTAAAGCTAGAATGGTGGAGATGTGACTAGAATATTAAACAGCAGTCAAGTAATGATTTGGAGATAATCTCACACACCCAACTGCAACCACTGTTTGCAATTAAAGAAGAAAACAATTTTTCTGTAACAGAGTGCTTGTCTCTATTTACAGCTGGACCAATTTCTGGAGTAAATCTCTATGGAAAAGCCTAAACAAGCCTCCTAATAGCCTCTTAAAATAACATGGGCTTGCTTAATTAGGGTCAACAAGGGAAGAACTTCAGAGAGAAAGCCATGGAATTAAAAGATGCATATTACCACTGCATTAGTGTGAGCATTGCACTTGAGCCGTAATCTGCCCACTCATCCTAAAGAGGGCTTGTTGTACAATCTCATGTCGTCAGAGTGCACAGAACACTGTTACCTTTCCTGCCGAAGCATTACCTATTTATCTACTTGCAATTTCTTGCTTTCAAACTGCTAGGTTGGCACCTGCTACCTAATGCTAGCCTAGGGCCAGCTCCTGGGTGTCAGAAACCCCTCTTTCCTAGAAAACTGACACCAGTTGAAGACTTACTGGAGAACAGTTTGTGCTTTGATCCTTTATCGATTAGCAGTCTACAATTTACAAGATAATGAAACATTTGGTCACTGTTTCTGCAACTGTTGGCTTTCCCACCCTCTCTGATTTATAACTGAAAATTCTGGATGTTATACAAGTTCTTTCTGTAAAAGTTGCCAGCTTTTATCTTTACAACCACATGACATTTGTAAATTAATTAGGTGAAGTTTCTCCATTTGTTTGATAAGTATGGGGTGGGGAGATGTTGTCTGGTCACATGGCTCAAGTTACAAGTGCTTTGTGAGTATCCCTCCCACCTTGCAAAAATAATAATAAGAGTCATTATTAAAAGATAAGTCACCATCGCTTAGCTGTTTTACTTACAATTGATCTTCTTCTAGCAGAGCAAGCATCATCAAAGAGACCATAATTACAACGTATGTATCACTCCAAATTACTAAAGTGATATTTTAGTGATAAAGGAGTTGAGAGAAGATATGGGGGAAGAAGAGAAGGCAGTATAAGGGATTTCATATCCCAGCTCCTATTATTTGACATTTAAAACTTATGATCAGCCAAACATACAAAAGTTAGTGGCAGAAATTGAAGAAGACCCAGAGAGCCTCTTGATGAAGGTGAAAGAGGAGAGTGCAAAAGCTGGCCTGAAACTCAACATTAAAAAAACCAAGATCATGGCATCCGACCCCATCACTCCCTGATGAACAGTAGGGGACAAAACAGAAGCAGTGTCAGACTTTACCTTCTAGGGATCTAAAATCACTGCAGATGGTGACTGCAGCCATGAAATAAAAAGACGCTTACCTCTTGGGAGGCAAGCTATGAGAAACCTAGGTAGCATAATAAAGAGTAGAGACATCGCTCTGCCAGCAAAAGTCCGCATAGTTAAAGCAACAGTTTTCCTCAGTAATGTACAGGTAGAGCTGGACCATAAGGAAGGCTGAGCACAGAAGACTAGGTACCTTTGAACCGTGGTGCTGGAGAAGACTCTTGAGAGTCCCCTGGACTGCATGGAGATCAAATCGCGCAATCCTAAAGGAAATCAATCCTGACCGCTCCTTGGAAGGACAGATACTGAAGCTGAGGCTCAAGTACTTTGGCCACCAAATGAGAAGAGAGGACTCACTGGAGAAGGCCCTGATGCTGGTAACGATAAAAGGCAAAAGGAGAAGGAGGTGGCAGAGGATGAGATGGTTTGACAGCATTGTTGACTCAGTGGGCACAGATCTGGGCAGACAATAAAGGATGGCAAATGACAGAGGGGCATGGCATGCTGTGGTCCATGGGGTCACAAAGGGTCAGACTCAACTGTGTGACTGAACAACAAGATAAGATTTAAACAGAGGAAATTGATAATAGATGCATACTGTATATGTGGTTGATTCTTTTCAAGAAAAATATTAAAATAAAGCAAAGAAATCACACTTATATACCACCCCATAGCCCTTAGTGCACTCACTGGTTGGTTCACAAGTGAATTAGCATTTTGCCCCCAACATACTGGGTACTCATTTTACTGACCTCGGAAGGGTGGAAGGCTGAGTCAACCTTGATCCCTGGTCAGGATTGAACTCCCAACCTTTGGGTTGCAGGACAGTAGTTTAACCACTGTGCCACTCTTATACCTTCCTCCCCCTGGAGGAGAGTTGCCAGATTTTCAACAGGTCGTTGCAGATGTGTCAGTTCATAAAAACAATTTGATGTGAATGTAAACATGATCAGGTGATAGTATTTATCTCCATGGTGTGAATAGCTTCTCCTGAAATGTTCTACTCCTGTCTTCATCCCAGCTCCTGCCAACCTAGCAGTTCGAAAGCAAGAAATTGCAAGTAGATAAATAGGGACCACTTTGGTGGGAAGGTAACAGCGTTCCGTGCGCTCCGGTGTCTAGTCATGCCTGCCATATGACCACGGAAATGTCTGCAGAAGCAGACAGCACTGGCTCTTCGGCTTAGAAACAGAGATGAGCACTGCACCCTAGAGTCGGATACGACTGGCTTTCGAGCAAGGGAAACCTTTACCTTTAATGGCATGAGAGAAGGGGCCGCGAAGGCTTAGTGGTTAAGATACTGAGGTGGACAACCAGATGATCAATAGGTTAGCAGTTTGAGACCTAAGTGCTGAATGACAAAGTGAGCTCCCATCTTTGTCCCAGCTCCTGCCAACCTAGCTGTTCAAAAGGAAGAAATTGCAAGTAGATAAATAGGTACTACTTCATCGGGAAAGGCAACAGTGTTCTGTATGCTCCAGTGTCTAGTCATGCCACATGACCACGGAAATGTCTGCAGATGCAAACAGTGCAGGCTCTTTGGTTGTAAGTGGAGATTAGCAAGGGAGACATTTACCTTTACTAACCATTTTGTGCACCAATGCTTTCCTTTTTTAGTTTTAATATAGATTTGTGGTGTAATGGAGTGACGGACTAGGACTGATGAGCTTGGGTTCAAATCTCTGCTTAGCCATAGAACAAATTTTGGGGTGTGGAATTGGTAAAACAGTTTTTCATTTACCTTGAGAGCTCTATTAAGGTCACTATAAAGAACTTCCAACTTAACAGGATATAATGACAAGGAACTAGAGAAAGTACAGTATGTCTGTAGCCTGTAGTAGCAGAATTGTTCACTAGATGGCAGTCTTCCTGAATCAAGGAAACGGAAATTGTAATGAAACTGGGTACTGTATATCATTTCTCCATAGGCAAATCAATGTGGGTCGGAAGAGTGATAAGGAACAAAACAAAATAGATTGCTGATCCTTTTTTTCAGGACTTCTACACTCTTGAAGTAAAGAGGCAGATAGACCAAAGGTGAGATAGACCAAAGTTCACCAGAGTGGGTGACATGTGAGAAAGAAGTTTCAGAACTTTGCAAGACACTATACAGGAACATTTCTTGGCATAGTGTTCTGCATTGGAAAATTAAAACAATGAATGAATTGTTGACTTGGTGAGAGCAGAAGTGCCCATTTGCTCTGCCCTTGAGGACATCCACAAAGGAATAAGGAAGAAAAAGCACTGGTGATGGTGACTCAGTAGCTTAGCTAGTGTTACATACAGAGGGTGCCAAAAATGTATACACATTTTAAGAAAGGAATTTTTAATTAAAAGTGTAATACTCAATATACTGTATACCAATAACAAAAGATGAATACAGTATAAGTCATGTTTGACTTCTGCAACTACAAGGTGTGTTTAAAGTGGTTACCATCAGCATCCAGACACTTCTGATCATGGTGAACTACTGCTTGAGCAATGTTGACCAAAGCGTCCACTTGTATCACTGCACATGTTGTTTCAATTCCTTCCCAAAGTATTGCCAGTGCACCCGGTTTTCTATAGGTACACCACATCCTTTAAGGTCCCCCATAGGCTGAAGTCAAGGAGTTTTAAGCCAGGAAAATGTGGAGGAAACTCAACCACACCTCTTCGTCCTATCCATTGTCCTGACAAACTGCTTCCACCATTTTCTTTGACTGTCCTGCCTGTCGCGAATGTCATGCTACACCATATGTCATGCTACACCATACCTGTCAAGTATCCCGTATTGGCTGGGATTTCCCATTTTTCAGCACTCGTTCCTCCCCTTTCCCACCACCGTCCCATATTTGAATGGCAGAGAAAGGGGTTACGGCAGGAAAAGGGGTTACAAATGGGTTACTGCGCATACGTGCCCATGGTGCAAATGCACAAATGGGTTACTGAACAAGCGTGTCCACTCATGCACTGTAATTTCCTGTATTTTGTGGAGCCGCGCTTGATGGGTATGTGCTACACATTGCTACCAAAATTCAATTCAACTTTGAAAAGTAAGACATAGATAACATCTCTTCAAAAGTGTTTAAATTTTTGCCACCCTCTGTATGTGCGTGTGTGAGTAGGTGTGAGTGAGTGAGTGAGTGACACGCACAGAGCACGCAAAGACACCATGTGTGGGAGAAGACTAAGGAGTTTGAGCCACTCAAAACAGAGTATTTTTGCTGGTGTGTAATAAGCTGTCATTACAACACCCACACGAATCCATCTGCACACCAGGCTTTCTTCTTATCGTTGAAGATGTCTAGTAAAATTGAATATTATTAACAGAATAGCTCCTGTGTGTTTTAAGCAATTAACTTACATGCTGGCCTACATCAGAAATTCATCTCTCACCGAAACAAGGCTCTAGAAATAACAGGATTGCTTTTCGGATAATTGTTGTGGGTTTTTTCTCCTAACATCCCACATGTAGATCTCATGTGGAATACCTGTCTTATCTTATGTGGAGGCTCAGCTGTCAAAGTCAGAATAAAGGGCAGGTGAGTCTTATGGGACCAAACACTTAAAATTAAGGCTCGCTTCCTCTCTGAAAGAGATTAATTAACTCAAAAGACAATTAAAAAATCATCCCTGGTTCAAACTCTCTTGAGCACACTCACCAGAACTGCCAGCTTCATTCTCTTCTTCTTTTTTGGTGTTTCATTGTGTCTATACAGCCCAGGGGTTCCCAACCTTTTCAATCTGGGTCATGCTTTCTCAGTCAGCTTCGAGGGCCAGACAACCATTTTGCACTGCCTGCATTTTGTCCAAACAGGTTCAAAGAGGTAGCCATTTTGTTTCTCAAATGCCCTTGGAGGAGTGGGGGGGGGGTCACATGAAATGGCACCATGTGCCGGATCCAGCCCATGGGCCTTAGCTTGAGAACCTCTGATATAGCCCATATTTCTGTTTTCGTCAGCCTCCAGGTAGATCAGCCCAATGGTTCTTCAATTAACCAGTTTTATCCATTCCTCAAACTCTCTGTTGACTAGACTGATTTTGATGGGTTTGTTGGCTCTAGATAGAATTAGCAGTCTAAGGATTTAAGTTATACTTCTGTATGGGTGCTTGTGCAAATGGGTTTCTCTGCAGGTTGAAGGATGCACTGTGAGTGGCCAGAATCTGTCCTTGAGTTGAGGAGATCTTTCAGCAGCTACAATAAATTGGAAGTGACTGGGTGCAACTCAGCTTGCCCTCAAGAAGTTAGAAGTATTTCCATGGCCAAGAGTAGTGTGATGGATCTCCTTAGATTCCCTTAGACCTTTACCTGTTTTACCTTAACCTGCTTTAACCTGTGCTGACCTTCCTTAAACTTTAATCATTACTCTTCGGATTGCAGGTGTCACTTTCTTCTCTCTCAGATCTCTCTCTGGTCCCTCCTTACATCTCCTAGCCAGAACGAAGACTTCTTTTCCTACAGCACACATATTTCTATAATAACCACAAGCTGTCTCATTTTCTTAGAGTGAAGTGTGGATGTGATTCTTTCACAAAGGAGAAGTGTACTTGGGTCATCACTCTGCATTTCAAAGGGCTTAGTCTACAAGTTAAATGGAACGCCTATTTTTATTTGTTTTTATCTGTTTTTACCCACTGTTGTGAACCGCCCGGAGTCAGCTTTGGCTGAGTGGGCGGTATAAAAATGTAACAATAAATAAATAAATAAAAATAAACACCTATGCCACTACATTGTTGGGGGGGGGGAGATAATCTTTATCTATAAATCTGAGCGTTAACCATTGGAACTTGACAAA